>JASDDO010000012.1:122038163-124525663 GCA_030015575.1 Agapanthus africanus | reverse complement strand
TGATTTGGATCAGTAGTTTCTCAGATGGTGATGGGCTTCATGCCGACACGATTTATCGCATTATTAGGGGTCTGACTTTAATCCACCCCCTACACTCGATATGCGATACTCTTTAGACGAACGGACCGGACTGTACGGATATTTTCACTGTCAGGCTTAGTAGGGTTTATGGATGAGTTCGCTCGTCAGCTTCCCTTCCAATCAATACATAGGCAACCGTTACGTACAGCTTGTACCTCTGACGTGCTAGTGGTTATACCCAGTGCCAGTGTGTTGATGAGTCATTAGAGTCCCCACAGACCGTTTCCCAAGTTCGAGCGAAATGTTGTAGAGGCCGTATGGTTTTATGGCAGGGTTCGGAAAATGCACGTGCGTTTTCGCACGTGTCATTTTTCGGGCAGATAATACTGGTAGGCTTTGGTTTAAGCCGGATCCCAGTATTATACTGTGTAGATATAATATCTTTGTCTCAGTTGCATTTGTATTCGGCCGTAATACAAATGCGGGTATGTTTATACTGTTACGGGGTTATCCTGAAATTCGTTTCAGCATCACTTTTGGAAGTTGCCAGTTTCCAGTTTTCTATCGCCCGTCATTAACGTTCGGTTAAAGACGGATTTATCTTTTCTTGAGATGAGTGTGGAAGCTTCTAGATGATGACTAGGATGGTGACTAGGATTAGTGACTCATTAGTGCATTTAATGATTCATTTAATGCAAGGGTGACTAGGTTAATGATTCATCCTTTGATTTTAATGTGTTCATACTAGGTGTCATTAGTGAGTCATGTTTCTTTAAGTGTGTTATGATAAGTATCATATCTTTATGGTCACTACTCCTCTCCTACACTCACCCCCCTCCTCCTTATATATGGCCGGCCCCTCCCCTTCTTCTCACACACAACAAAGGGTTGTTCATTTGAGGGAAAAAGATTATGATAGTATTTTGACTCATGGAAATTAGATAGCTACAATTCTCATTTCACCCGATTCAAATGGCAACTTCATTAACCGTTCGTCCATAGCTTTGGACGAAGTGAGACAAAGTGTTCTACTCATTCTCTACATCAATCTTGGTCATCTCTTTTAGCAAACTTGATGATCGAGTTGCCTCGGTTCAGAGGCGGGAGCCCGTTTAAAGATTCGTCGACGTGGTGCCACCTGGACGAGAAGACTGGAGATTCAGGAGATCGGAGCAGCCGCAACAAAGCGTGGGATGATGGTTGAAGACCGAAGGACTCGGATCGTTCGGTATAACATTTCTACCCACTTTGTAGTTTGTTAGTTTAGCTTTAATGGCAGATCCGGGTTATAGTACGCGATAGCGCCGGTTGTAAAAAGTTTTTGTTCCGTATTTGGCGTCTGTTAGACGGTCGGGGCGCTACCGTGGACTTACAACCCTAGCCTACCCTATAAATGCACCCCTTCCCTCTACCCTCTCATCCCAAAATCCTAAGCTCACTCTCTTAAAATGTTTCCAAGAGTTGTGTACTTTGAAAACAAGCTCGCGGCGAAGCTCCGACGAAATTCCGGCGGAAATTCCGGTGACGTTTTTAGGAACTACCGGTGACGACACAACGCATCGGCAATCCCTTTAGCTCCCCCTCACTCTAGTGCAATCAAAAACCTGTAAGGTCCTTTCTATCTCTCTCTTCCCTATTCAAGAAAATACGAAATTACAAACCCGACGGAATCGGAACAAATCCGATTTCCGATTAGGTTTTCTATAAATTTCACTTCTCACTAATACAATCATAATTAAACATCCTTATGTTGACTACTAAACACTAATCAAAGAATTTGAACAGGTTTCACCACATGAAATGACAGCTTTCTCAATTTACCGTATTTTTCGCTTAAATACCACAATGTTTCACTCCTTCATTTAACACCATCAAACTTGCTATACATTTATAGTAGATCACGAGGTAACGACCTACCTCCTCACACACTTACATACACAATCTAATACGATACCATTGAAACCTTAGAATACGAGAAAACAAGAATTTACATTTAAATACCATATACTTAATAAAACTATCATAAAAGATTTAGAGTTGATACACTTTTAAATAAATACCTCTTATTAAGAAAATACGATAAGTTGTGGACATCGGTCGTTTATCTAAACCTGACTTTGTGGTGTCTAGGCTAGGCAAGTGAGAAAGATAACTTTAAAAGGCCCGACACACGGTGATTCGTGAGCGGATCTCTCCTTTCCTCACTTGTACTTACCTGACCACAATTGGCGGTGAAGAGGCGATTTGAGGTATCTAACAACTTGTCGTTTAGACCATTTAGAAATAGGCTAGTTGACTTAGGAAACCCTAGAATTTAAAATACGGAAAATTGATATTTCTACAAATAAATACCTTTTACTTTATAAAACCGTTTTCTAAAAGATTTAGTATTTTACAATCTTTGCAAAAAGCCGCTACAACCCACCTTAGGGAACCCGTTCGGGATGGTGTAGATTATCGCACATCCTCGGGCTTAGTAGTGCGAGATTCAGACCTTCGTATGGAGCATTCGGTCTCGAAAAATTTAAAATACGACATCTTAAGAAAATGAGATTTTTTAGAATATAAAATATTTATTAAAATTATTTTTGTATAAATATATGTATATTTATCATTAAAATACCTATTTTATTATGATATAAATATTCCACCTTTTTCTAAAAATCACAAGAATAAATTTTACACTAAAATACTTTGAATTCCCAATAAATCAATATTACAGATAAATACCTTTATTTATGAAACTAGGATATTTTCACTAGAAATATCACAATATAAAATCCACACTCATTACAACTCTAAAGATGAATAATAAAAGCTTGGGGAGTATTTTGAAAAGTATATAAAAGTATTTTTACATAAGCCCCCCTCAAGTTTTATAAATTACCCTAAGGACCCTAGCAATTATAGGACTTCGATTTACATTTCTAATTGTCTGACTCGAGTTTGAGTCTGATTATATTTGACTTGAATATGATTCAAGTACAATCTAAAATTTTCAATATTACAATTCAACATGAATCCATGAATCCAATTATCAACCTATACAACTTGACCGAACCGAACCATGGATATACATTCCATTTACATGGTTCTCCAGTTATTCCATTTACATGATTCTACGGTCACATCCGTTTACTGATATCATGGTTCCGGTCAGTCTTTCAATTATACAATCAATACAATTTACAATACAATCAAAACACTGCGGGGTTTAAGGGGTAGACTGGTACGGAATATGTTAAAGGTGGCACGAGGTGGTCACTTAAGACGTAATTATATCCATGTCGTTGTTCCGTGGTATTATCGACGGAGCCTTGTACTACAGGTTACCAAGGTCCCCGGTGTAAGTAGGACTCCACTCGTATATACTGGCATCTTCTATACCAGGCTACAAACAACAGCGTTAATACAACATTACAATATTATAATACAATATTAAAAGCTACTCTCTCTCTCTTACTCTCTGTCTATTTCTCCCTTATCTTTAGGACTTACCGAGCGACCTGTTCGCTGACGACATTCTATTTCCTTCTTCTTTGAATGTCGTCAGGTGGTTTGGACCCGGCGGAGATCAAGCCATCTGCAGAAGACTTGGACCAGTTCGCTGAAGAACCAGAGCTCTAGTTTCATTGTACATTTTCCATTCAGTACTTTTCATTTCCTGTTTTGCTATTGTTTAGGCATCGTTTTATTTCAGTTGTATTTCATTTTCATGCATTGTACAAAAGAATGTTAATAAATAAAAGTTGTTGTTTTTATTATATCTTGTCTCTTGTGTATTTTATTTTATATTGCTTAGTTACGCTTCGCGTATTTGCTTCTTAATAAATACGTAGCGGACCGGTCCCGTCCCCTTCGCCGTATACCGGGAAGTGGGGCGTGACAGGTTTTGTTGGCGGCCCATGCAGGTCAGAACTGTATGGAACCCTAAGCAATATAAAACACAAGAACCAGCATCTAAAACATTCTTTACAATCATGTTCCTTGAATCCCATCATTTCTTATTCTTTGAATCTGTCCTAACCCAAAATTCCCTCACCTCTTTTACAATTTTACCAAAACCACCGCATTCTTTCATTCCTTCACACATTCTTCACATTTCTAAAACCCTTGCACCACCTTGTTATTTTTCGCATACTTTCAGTACACCAGCACCAAACTTTCCTTGGATTTGTTACACTTTCCTTTTACAAATTTTCAGGACGAAATTTTTATAAGGAGGGTAGAATGTAACAACCATAATTTTCTTATACACTTTTTCCTATACAAATTTTTTTCAAATATATTTTTAAAATCCATAAAGGGGTATTTATTGCCTGAGCATAAGACTTAAGTAATTAATTAGCAATTTAAATACAAGAAGGAGCTTGTAGCTCATTGGTAATACCTTGCATTGCTGAACCAAAGCGCCAGAGTTCAAATCCCATGCCCCGCATTATTTTTAGATTATTTTTTGTTTTAAATTCCTTGGAAGCCCAACAGTCCACACACCATAACTTCCAAAAATTGAACTACACTTTAAAATCTAAATATACCGGTGCTTACCCCACGAGACCCCCCATCTCCCGACACTCCGACTTGGCCGAGTCGGCCGGCGGACCGGCCGACTCGGGCCAGCGCCGCCGGACGGCCGAGTCGTCAACACCAAAGATGTGCCTCTCTGCATTCTTAACCCCTCTGCACACTTTAAATCTTCAGATCGGTTCCAGAATGCCCATTAACACCTAATTACTCCAATTTTTAATGAATTTTCTATATTTTTTTATTTAAAAACCCTTCACCTACCCTACCCCTAGCTTATCCTATAAATGCACCCCTCCCCTCTACCCACTCATCCCAAAATCCTAAGCTCACTCTCTCAAAATTTTTCCAAGAGTTGTGTACTTTGAAAACAAGCTCGTGGCGAAGCTCCGACGAAATTCCGGCGGAAATTCCGGTGACGTTTTTAGGAACTACCGGCGACGACGCAGTGCATCGGCAATCCCTTTAGTTCCCCCTCACTCTAGTGTAATCGAAAACCCGTAAGTCCCTTTCTATCTCTCTCTTCCATATTCAAGAAAATACGAAATTACAAACCCGACGGAATCGGAACAAATCCGATTTCCGATTAGGTTTTCTATAAATTTCACTTCTCATTAATAAAATCATAATTAAACATCCTTATGTTGACTACTAAACACTAATCAAAGAATTTGAACAAGTTTCACCATATGAAATGATAGCTTTCTCAATTTACCGTTTTTTCGCTTAAATACCACAATGTTTCACTCTTTCATTTAACACCATCAAACTTGCTATACATTTATAGTAGATCACGAGGTAACGACCTAACTCCTCACACACTTACATACAATCTAATATGCTACCATTGAAACCATAGAATACGAGAAAACAAGAATTTACATTTAAATACCATATACTTAATAAAACTATCATAAAAGATTTAGAGTTGATACACTTTTAAATAAATACCTCTTATTAGGAAAATACGATAAGTTGTGGACATCGGTCGTTTATATAAACCTGACTTTGTGGTGTCTAGGCTAGGCAAGTGAGAAAGGTAACTTTAAAAGGCCCGACTCACGGTGATTCGTGAGCGGATCCCTCATTTCCTCATTTGTACTTACCTGGCCACAATTGGCGGTGAAGAGGCGATTTGAGGCATCTAACAACTTGTCGTTTAGACCATTTAGAAATAGGCTAGTTGACTTAGGAAACCCTAGAATTTAAAATACGGAAAATTGATATTTTTACAATTAAATACCTTTTACTTTATAAAACCGTTTTCTAAAGGATTTAGTATTTTACAATCTTTGCAAAGCGCCGCTACAACCTACCTTGGGGAACCCGTTCAGGATAGTGCGGATTATCGCACATCCTTAGGCTTAGTAGTGCGAGATTCAGACCTCCGCAAGGAGCATTCGGTCTCGAAAAATTTAAAATACGACATCTTAAGAAAATAAGATTTTTTAGAATATAAAATATTTATTAAATTTTTTTTGTATAAATATATGTATATTTATCATTAAAATACCTATTTTATTATGATATAAATATTCCACCTTTTTCTAAAAATCACAAGAATAAATTTTACACTAAAATACTATGAATTCCAAATAAATCAATATTACAGATAAATACCTTTATTTATGAAACTAGGATATTTTCACTAGAAATATCACAATATAAAATCCACACTCATTACAACTCTAAAGATGAATATTAAATGCTTGGGGGGTATTTTGAAAAGTATATAAAAGTATTTTTACATAAACCCCCCTCAAGTTTTATAAATTACCCTAAGGACCCTAGCAATTATAGGACTTCGATTTACATTTCTAATTGTCTGACTTGTGTTTGATTCTGATTATATTTGACTTGAATATGATTCAAGTACAATCTAAAATTTTCAATATTACAATTCAACATGAATCCATGAATCCAATTATCAACCTATACAACTTGACTGAACCGAACCATGGATATACATTCCATTTACATGGTTCTCCAGTTATTCCATTTACATGATTCTACGGTTACATCCGTTTACTGATATCATGGTTCCGGTCAGTCTTTCAATTATACAATCAATACAATTTACAATACAATCAAAACACTATGGGGTTTAAGGGGTAGACTGTTACGGAATATGTTAAAGGTGGCACGAGGTGGTCACTTAAGACGTAATTACATTCATACCGTTGTTCCGTGGTATTATCGACGGAGCCTTGTACTACAGGTTACCAAGGTCCCCGGTGTAAGTGGGACTGCCCTCGTATACACTGGTATCTTCTGTACCAGGCTACAAACAATAGCGTTAATACAACATTACAATATTATAATACAACATTAAAAGCTACTCTCTCTCTATCTCTCTTACTCTCTGTCTATTTCTCTCTTATCTTTGGGACTTACCGAGCGACCTGTTCGCTGACGACATTCTATTTCCTTCTTCTTTGAATGCCGTCAGGTGGTTTGGACCCAGCAGAGATCGAGCCATCTGCAGAAGACTTGGACCAGTTCGCTGAAGAACCAGAGCTCTAGTTTCATTGTACATTTTCCATTCAGTACTTTTCATTTCCTGTTTTGCCATTGTTTAGGCATCGTTTTATTTCAGTTGTATTTCCTTTTCATGCATTGTACAAAAGAATGTTAATAAATAAAAGTTGTTGTTTTTATTATATCTTGTCTCTTGTGTATTTTCTTTTATATTGCTTAGTTACGCTTAGCGTATTTGCTTCTAAGTAAATATATAGCGGACCGGTCCCGTCCCCTTCGCCGTATACCGGGAAGCGGGGCGTGACATTAAACATTAATCCAAATGTTTAAAACAATAAATAGAATGGCATCTTCTAAAGTAAACTCGTGACGGATCACAAGAATACCCCTCATCTGTATATACATACCCGCATCCGTATTCTGACTGAATACGAATACTACGAGACGAAAATAATCCAACAATCTAATACTGGGATCCGGCTTAAACCAAAGCCCACTAGTATGATCCGTCCGATCATGATCCGTACACAAGTGCACGTATATGATCGAACCCTGCCATAAAACCATATGGCATCTACAACGTTTCGTCCGAACTTAGGAAACTTTCTGTAGGGGACTCTAAAGACTCGTCAATACTAGCAGTGGGTTTAACCATAAGCACGTCAGTGGTACAAGCTGTACGTAACGGCTGCTCAGGTATTGAGCAAAAGGGAGGCCGATGAGCGAACTCATCCTGAAACCCTACTGAGCCTGTCAGTGACAATATCCGTACAGTCCGGTCCGTTCGTCTATGAGTATCTCATATCGGGCCTGGGGGCTGGTAAACGTCAGACCCCCAATAGCGGTAGAAGTCGTGTCGGAGTGTAACCTAGAACACCCTGAGAAACTACTGGAATACCTACCAGTAAATATCGCTTGCCCTGGCCAAGGACTTTTTGTAATGGCTCTCCTAAACACAGCGCGATCTCACCCCCAATACCGGGAGAGACGTTTCCCCTGCCGATCCGCTCACTGCCTCCATGTGGCTCGGGACTGTACCAAACTAAAACCTGTTTGCACGACTCCTTTGAGCCGTGGTAGGGTAGTAACCAAAGTACAGTGGGAACTCACACGAGACAAATGACGATCTCAGGTCGATAGACTAACCTGTACACATGTTATCAGAGAACTACTATCTGACGATAGGTATAATACCAACTAGCATGTTCCCGGCGAGTCTGTCCGGTATACTCATAACCCAATGAGCACCTGTATACTATCTTAGGTGAACCAACTTACACTAATGGCTTGTGGGACCGGCCACCGCCCCTCGTCGGGGTCTCGATCCGTATACACTAGTCTACTCTCGGAGTATCGATGCCCAATCTCGAAACTCCCACGACTAGGGACACTTTAAGGATGTGCTTATAGACTACCCAACTCTCACGTATATGATCGCCATCATACTGCTGGTAGTGAAGCAAGAATCCTATGGGCTCTATCAAAGTGTAATAGTGATCTGTAATGTCACCTAAAGCATGTACACGATGATAAAGACAAACCATATAGCATACTATCATCTCGAGTAAGACTGTCCTACCGGTATAGGTCCTCCCTCAATCATTGCAATCACGTGCCTGCGATCCAATAATTGACTTTGAGGGTACTATAGCCAACAGATGACTGCTTTAAACAATAGAGAGACTTCTCTAGTAAACAAATATGGTCTTCATTGCCTTCAACTTCGAAACCTTCGGGTTATTGCATGTAGATCTTCTCTACCAAATGACCATGCAAGAATGCGGTCTTCACATCGAGCTGCTCGAGCTTCAAATCTTGCATAGCTACCAAACCGAGCATGACACGTATAGAGGTATTTTTTACAACCGGAGAAAATACTTTATTGAAGTAAACTCCCCGAACCAGCGAATAACCTTTAGCTACCAACTGTGCCTTGTAACGAGTATCCAAAACCCTTTGGTCTCCTTTCATCTTCTTCTTCTTAACCCACCTGTAGCTAACTACTTTCTTTCCTCCTTCGGGCTTCAAGAGCTTCCATATTTGGTTCTTATGAAGAGACTCAATTTTTTTATTTATAGTGACTGGCCAACGAGCTGACTCTTCGATGAGATAGCTTCTTGATAACTCGTCAGTTCACTACTATTAACTGTCTCTGCAACAGATATCGCATACGCCACAAGATCATCGTAGCCATATCTATATAGCGGTCGAATGTCACTTCGCCGTCGGTCTCGAGCTAGTAAATACTCCTCATCTTGGGACTGCTCATCATAAGCTTCATCTGACAATGGTGAAGGAGAGATAACCTACGAATCCAAGCTTTCACCAACTTCAATTTCAACGCCCGGCTCATCCTTCCTTGAATCCTCTTTACTTGGAGATTCTACGTTCTTCGGTTTCAACATAAAAGATTCTTCAAAATTCATGTCTCTGCTAATCATAAATTTTGGCACCTTAGGATCTGAACACCCCAACCTATAACCTTTGATGCCGGTAGCATAACTAAGAAATATGTACTTCTTCGCTCAAGGATCCAACTTGCCTTCATGACAATGCGTATATGCGGGACAACTAAACACTCGAAGTGTGAATAATCGGCATGCTTTCCATACCATACCTGCTCAGGTGTTTTACTACCTAACAATATATGAGGTGACCGATTCACAATGAAATATGTCGTGTTCACCGTCTGCCTAAAATTCCTTGCCGAGCCCTGAATTAGACAACATGCATCGAGCTTTCTCCAAAAGAGTCAGGTTCATACGCTCCGCAACTCCATTCTGGTGTGGTGTGTAGACAACGATATGATACCGAACAAGGTAGAATTGAAGGGGAAATCGCAGTAGGTTTCTATTGAACTCGATTTCGGTATTCTCGGCTCACCGAATAAGACCACTTGCAGAAATCATTGAAATCTCCACCACAAAATTCCAACCCATTGTCTGTCTTTAGTATTTTGATCTGCCTTCCTGTCAACTTCTCAAGTAACGTCTTCCATTGCTTGAATGTAAGAAACACATCACTCTTGTGCTTCAAGAAATAGACCCAAACCTTCCTCGAAAAATTATCGATGAAAGTAAGCAGATACTTAGCACCTCTTCCTTAGAAGTAACTTGAGTGGGTCCCCAAAGATCCGAATAGATATAGTCAAGAGTACCTTTCGTCTTATGCACCGACGAACTGAAACTGACTCTTTTCTGCTTCCCAAAAACACAATGCTCATAAAACTCCATTTTCGATATACTCTGTCCACATAACAGACCCTACTTCGAAAACTTGGCCATACCTCTCTCACTCATATGCCCGAGCCCCATGTGCCATATTCTGGTAACCTCTGAATCTGTTATAGATTTGGATAATAAAATAACCGCCAATCCGGAAGTTGTCGAACTCTGCAACGAATATAAATACCCCTTCTTCAAGACCTTCGTAACAACTAGAGCATCTTTGGTTACCTTCAAAATTCCACCTTCAGTGGAAAAATTGTAATCTTTGTCGTCGAGTGCACCTAAAGAGATTGGATTCTTCTTTAAGACAGGTATGTGCTTAACTTCTGCCAATATCCTCGCAACACCGTCAAATATCTTGATTGGAATCGTCCCCTTACCAATAGCTCAACATGAACTATTATTGCTAATCAAAACCGCTCCACCATCAATAAACTCATAGGTGGCAAACAAATCCCTATTGGGACATATGCGGTAGGAACAATCCGAATGTATAATCCATTCGTCCTTGGATCGATGTGTGTTGTCAAGAACCACAAGAAGATCTCCCCCTTCTTCCGCTATACTAGCTTCGGCTGAAGAATTCTTCTTTGATTTGTCTTCATGCTTTAGTTTGCTTTGCAATTTAAAGCAATCGACCTTAAAGTGCCCCTTCTTCTTATAACAGTTGCAGGTCAAGTTCTTGACATTGACTTCTTCTTGCTACCTTCCGGATCTCTCTTCTCCTCTCGCCCTCGAACAAATAAGCTTGAAAATTGACATAACCTTTGTTAGAAATTAACTCTTTTTCGATTTTCTCTTTGTAATATCCGGTTTCCGTTATGCTCAAATTCTCGTATTTTAATAAAATAATAATTTTCAAATCATTTTACACATAATCCTCTTATTTTTCGTATATGTTATTTTGTTTTTTCCTTTTCTTTTTCCTTTGGCCCATGAGCCCAAAAGCCTAAAGTCCCATACCATATATCCCCATGTTACTAATTGTTATTAATTGATTTTAATTGTCATTAATTTTTATTCATGGTCATCAGTTGCTAATAAATGTTATTAATTTTATTTAATTGATATTAATTTTCTTTATCCAGGTTTAATTGATATTAATTGTCATTAAGTATAATTTTATTAGGATGTTTTTAAAAACCATTTAAAAAAACTTAAAACAAAACCCTAACCCTTTAAAAAAACCAGACCCATTCTCTCTCACACTCTCTCTCTCCTCTCGTTCTCTCTCTTTTTCTCTTTCTCTTTCGCTCTCAGCTCTCTCTCTCTCTCATTCTCACACCCAATCGAGCCTTCTCCCTCGCCCCACTACCGCTGTCGACCTCCTCCCCGTCTCCTCCACCAATACACCTCTTCCTCCATCTTCACCATCTCCTTCTCTTTCTCTCTACAACAACTCCCTCAATTTCTCTAGCTCTCACTTTCTCTATCAACTCCTCCACCCTCTTCCTCTCAACCATCGAGCCCACCTCCAAGCCAAAATCTAAACCTTCACTTCCATCCTTTACCAGAGCATCACCTGAAATTGCAGCCAAGCACTGCCGGACTCCTCTCGCTATCAAGGCTGCCGAAGCTATCTCCATCACCTTCTAAGACGAGCCCACCTCAAGCCGCTGTTGTCTCCATCACTGTTGTCGTCGTCGACAACCACTACCACTAAGGCCAAGCCCGAGCTCCTTTCATCGTCAATCCTGCCGCCATCTTCGACTCATTCTCGTGAGACAACCATCGAAGCCGAGTCTTCATCTCTCACACCCGAGCCCACCTTGCTGCTACCATCGTGCCCCACTGTCACCGCTAGCCTCCTCGCAGTCGCCAGGCTCTCCTCTACTCACCGCCGTCGAGCTCCACTACAGTAGCACCATCAGCACCACAGTCGAGCCCCTGATATTTCGTCGAACACTTACATTTGTTATGATCCCCGCTATTCTAGTCACCATCGTCACCGTCCAAGCCATCGCTACTGTCACTGTAACCATCACCGTGTCAATGCAATCGCCTTCGCAACACCGCACACGTTCATCGCAGCCATAATGCATTTGAGCCTCACTCGCGTCACGCCATGCCCGGCTCCACGCAATCTGTAGCCGTCTCGTGTATCGAGGCTATCTCCACAGTTTGTGTCACTTCCAAATCAACAACCAAAGACAAGTGATACCCATCACTTGCTTAATCATGCTATATATATAGTTAAAATATTTATATCGATAAATGTTAATAATGGTTATATATATATATATATATATATATACGTATTAAGAGTTCAATGTGTTTTACCTAACTCGAAACCTTAATAAAAGTCCCCAGTTTTATTTTCAATAATTATGTTCGTTGATAATGCATAACGTGTAGAAGTTGGGATCAACACGAAAGAGTTTCGCACATGAAATGATGCTCCCAAGAGGCGTCGTCGAACCTGAATTTACTGTACATGTGGTCTCATTAAATTAATAGTTAATTAAATATAAATCGAATTGTAGCGTTCTGGGGCTCATATCAAAGACAATTAAGTAATCTATAAACCTATATAATTTTTTACTGGATATTGCCATGTTACGATAATTAAAAATGAAGGGAAATACTGCTCCGGACTGCAGTCCAGAGCAGTATTTTCTACTAACACCTGTATTTAAACGCCTTTATCTCCCTATATATTCCTGTCAATGTGTGAAGACCTATATAAATACATATATAATCGAATTATCTTTCATATAGCACTGGTTTCATCCAATTCCATTACTGTTTGATATTTATAACAAAATTTATACTGTCGGCATGTCTTGCTGTTTTCTGCAGCGACATTTATACGTATCGAATTGAAACAGAACATAAATCCCTGTATACAATGGATATTACTGTCGGGTTATGCCAGCGTCCCGTCCATCAATCCGTGGTCAAATGCGGAACAAAAACTTTAATAAACCGGCGCTAACAGAACCCGATTCCCCGGATCGACCATTAACCCTAAACTAGCTATATGAAAAGGAGTTTAGAAAGATTATACCGAATGATACGTGTCCTTCGGTCTTCAACCTCCATCCCAAGCTCCTCGTGACTTTCTCAATCATGTTTGATCTCCGGTCTCCCCCCATCGAAGACAATCCACCTTGAGAGTATGTAATACGAGCTCCGACCTCAAATCCGAGGCAACTCGAGTATCTAGTTTGCTAACCTAGATAGTCAAGATGAAGTAGAGAGTGTGTGTGATTAGATTGTCTCAATACACCCTAGGTTTCTCAACACATGAAACATGTAGGGTGGAGGTTGAAGAAGATGCCATGGAGAGAAAGTGTGAGGCAAAAGCAAAGAGCAAGTGAAGAAAAATGATGGCTGCTCTTTTTTTGTGTTGTGTTGTGAGAGTTGTGTGAGTGAACTAAATAGAAACTCAAGAAAGAAAATATCTCATACAAGACTCACAACAAATATCTAGCATGAGTCACTACATGACCCACCATGAGTCACACCCATGTGGACATGCATGAATCAAGAGACCAATAATGAGTCACACTTCCACCCAATAAACATTTAAAACCCTAAATGTTTAATAGAAAATGAAATGGCATCTACTAAAGTAATCTTGTAATAAATTATAAGAATATCCCTCATCCGTATATACATACCCGCATCCGTATTCCGAAATAATACGAATACAACGAGACGAAAATAATCCAACAATATAATGCTAGGATCCGGCATAAACCAAAGCCCACTAGTATTATCCTTCCGAATCATGATGCGTGCACAAGTGCACGTATATGATCGAACCCTGCCATAAAACCATACGGCCTCTAAAACGTTTCGTCCGAAGCAGGAAACCCTCTGTGTAGGACTCTAAAGACTCGTCAATACGCTGGCAGTGGGTTTAACCACAAGCACGTCAGCGGCACTAGCCGTATGTAACGGCTACCCAGGTATTGAGCGAAAGGGAGGCCGACGAGAAAACTCATCCTGAAACCCCTACTGAGCCTGAAAGTGACAATATCCGTACAGTCTGGTCCGTTCGTCTATGAGTATCGCATATCGAGTCTAGGGGGTGGATAAAGTCAAACCCCTAATAACGCGACATTTAGTGTTGGTATGAAACCTATCACCACCTGAGAAACTACCGATCCTAGATCAGTAATTCTCGACTACCTTGGCCAAGGATTTCTGGTGATGGCCACCCGTGCACACCGCGACATCAACCCCTATAACGGGAGAGACGAATCCCCTGACGATCCGCTCACTGCCTCCATGTTGCTCGGGACTGTACCCAACTAAAACCTGTTTGCACGACTCCTTTGAGCCATGGTAGGGTAGTAATCAAAGCACAGTAGGAACTCACACGAGATAAATGACGATCTCAGGTCGATAGACTAACCTGTACACATGTCACCAGGGAACTGCTATCTGACAATAGGTATAATACGAACTAGCAGGTTCCCGGCGAGTTTGTCCGGTGTACTCATAACCCAATGAGCACCTGTATACATATTAGATGAACAAACTAACACCAATGGCTTGTGAAACCGGCCACCGCCCCTCGTCGGGGTCTCGATCAGTATACACTAGTCTACTCTGGAGTATCGATGCCCAGTCTCGAAACTCCTACGACTAGGGACATTTTAAGGATGTGCTTATAGACCACCCAGCTCTCACGTATATGATCGCCATCATACTGCTGGTAGTCAAGAAAGAATCCTATGGGCTCTATCAACATGTAATAATGATCTGTAATGTCACCTAAATCATGTACACGATGATAAAGATAAACCAGATAGCATACTATCATCTCGAGTAAGACTGTTCTACCGGTATAGGTCATCCCTCAATTATTGCTATCACGTGCCTGCGATCCAATAATTGACTTGAGGGCACTATAGCCAACAATCTCCCACTTGCACTTAAGGCTAATTATTGCGGTGTCGCATACTCACAGCCCGTGTGATACCGAACACCCAACTTCTCTACTAATCAGTTTCACAAAGCTCGTTTGTAATACTATTGCCTTCGAGAAATAGCTTCAGTGAGTGGATCCGCTCCAATGTTTCTTTCTATGTCTCTATTTATCTCAAGTTCGCGGAGAAAGCCATCTCCTGAAATGAGCAATACCTATCTTAGAATATGTCTGGATATCTGATGGGACCCAGTTCACAAATGAACTCCAAATCCAGCAAACTTCTTAGACTGTATCGTCAACTGAATTTAATCAGTATCTTGCGCTATGCCTTCCTCAGTATCCGCTTTGGCCACCTGTCCAAACTACTGCCCCTCAAAAGGGGAAAAACTATAACTCTGACAGTCATTCTTTCATCCAGGTCACCTTGGAAGCCTAGAATGATAACCGTCTCCCGAATGAGGCTGCCGTTACCAAATCCCTAGAACATCCTCTTATGTTCATAAACCGCTTCCGAACATTTCTCCAGGATTGAATTAATATATAAACTTATTGCAGCTAGTGCAAAAACAATATCTGGTGTGGTACTTGACATCACATGATTGACTCAATTTCCTAAGAAGGTGATATGCCAATCATGCACATCCCTCTCCCCTTTAGTCTGTAAGACACCTTTAGAGAGGGTGACTCCATCACCTGCAGGTACACCACCATGCCAGGAGTCGCCCATTCTAAAACGCCTTTAGAATACTGTCTAAGTACCCAGATTGATAAACTACCCAAATCTAGATCTAGTAACCAGAATGCCTGATATAATATCTATATCCAATGTGGAGAAACCACTGTGTGAAAACCACAGTATAACCGATCGTAGTATAGGAATTTCACTTCCTATAAAGTGCATGTCATCCAAATACCAGGACATCACACCCTATTACCTTCTTAACAGATCCATCTCCTATTCTAATGAAGTCAAAACCTATGACTGTCACATCAGAAATAGATGATCTATCTCTGCTATACTTGCTTTAGTCTATAAATAAACATAAGCTACTTGTCCACTATGCTTCCGCTGCTCTCACTGACTACAACAACCCTCTGGCAAAGTCATATACATATGCATTTCTAAAGCTAGTTTAGAAAGACGCTATACTCATCCTCCTGCTGGGTCTCATAGTCTAGAACAGCAGTAATGACAAGTCTGGGTAAACAAGAACCTCCCTGTCACCGTCTTTGAGGATACCAAAATACCTCTCGGGTGCCTGAGGTTACCCACCATATCTGCGGAGTGGCTAATGGAATGTCAAAACCAGATGAATCTTTAGGTTCTATTAAACATTCAGTAATCGTTTGTGGTTCTGGAATCACTTACAGTTCTACCATACTCCCACTACTGTTTTCTGAAAAAGTTCATTTTACTAAAACTGTGGCAAGTCAAGAACAATATCACTATTGATCTTCTAGATGGTAGAAAGTTAACCTTCGTCATAGCCCGGGATAACCCACAAACTGCCATTACAGAAACGTGCCTTGAGTTATCCAAAGTCTGGTTTTAAACATTAGCTGGACAACTTCATATACCTTAACATCGTTAAGATATGAACCATTCTATATACAATATAGAAACAGAGACACTAATTTAATTGGAACCAGATTTAAATCATGCAGCTGTCTCCAGTGCATGTCAATAAAATAGAAGGAGGCCGATCAACATTACTCAATTAGGAGTGCATCCAAATATGAGTAACCTGAAAAAGACGCAAGTTCTCAAAATCATTACTATCAACTGAATACCAAACACAAGTATCTACATATTCGATCACCTTGACGAATCCCGATACTTGCAACATATAGTTCTCTAATTTATTCTTGTAGCTATAACTTCTCAAAACTTGGACCTTGTATTTCTACGAAATACCTGTCTAAAACTGGAGAAGTCATAAGTAAACAGAATATAGTACGAGCACCAAACCCTTTGTCCTAATGGACGCTGGACAACATACAATACTTTGTATAAGTCCCCTGAGTTGAATAACTCAAACCCTGTGCGTCATAGGTTGAAAACTGTACTATAGTTAAGAAGAATTACACCGTTGTTTAATGCTCCTTACCCAATCATCAACTGATATAGGTAAATTTCATGGACATAATTTCAAAAGGTTATATCTCACTTTAGAAAATAAACGTACAGATATATCAGTTTGAAATTGGTGCATAACGACGGATATTCAAAACCAAATATTTTCCATCAGGCAAAACCCCAGGGGATTTCCTCAAATATCACCAATTTCAACGAATTCCGATATAATGAGGATATAATCACCTAATTCCCAATAACTTACTCCCACTCATCATCTGTAAAACCATACAGATGTGAGAATCAAACCTGGTAAATACATACTCTGGAGTAAGGATCCAATTGGGAAATCAGTTTTTAATTGACAACGCATAGTGAAACTGAAACATGAAAATGTTTCGAATGGGTAACCGGGTATTCCTAGTAATGCCTCTTCCATTATCCAGATTCATGACTATAACCGTATATTTCCTTGCCATCTCTCCAAATCCCTTTATTTGTCTTTACTCATTACCTTCTGTACACCACCCTTCGGCTAAATGGTTTTCTTCCTTCCCTACCGTTTGGCACCTGCCTATGGTTTGGAAGAGGACTATCCAATAAGCGTAACAGGTGTATTTTTCTAATCCTAGGAGCCCTCGCAACCTGAAAGAAGGTAAAGATAAAAGACAACTGAATAATCCTTATTCTATTTCTCCTGAACCAGAATCCATTCTCGAACTGGAACAAGTTCCTTCGAGTTAGTATGTTACTATACGATGGATTATCCAATAAATGTGGATCTTCGTAGTGATACGGGGTGTTCTGGAGAAATTCAAAGGTGAAGTAGGAGTGGCGATGATATACGCTGTTTCGGCGTGAATGATGGCAGTCGTAATTTAGTTTGCCCTCTTTCTAATCCCTTTATTTGTCTTTACTTATTACCTTATGTACACTATACTTAGGCTAATCGGTTTTCTTCCTTCCCTACCTTTCGGCACCTGCCTATGGTTTGGAAGAAGACTATCCAATAAGCGCAATAGGTGTATCCTCTCCTAATCTTAGGAGCCTTCACAACCTAAGAGAAGGTAAAAGGAAAAGACAACAGAATAGTCCTATTCAATTTCTCCAGAACCGGAAACCATTCTCAAATCTGAAAAAAGTTTCTTCGAGTTCGTATGTAACTATATGATGGTCATATCCAATAAATATGGATCTTCGTAGTGATACGGAATGTTCCTGAGAAAAGTAAAGGGTAAAAGAAGGAGTGGTAATGAAGTATGCAACTCTGACAATCCAAAAGCCAGTGTGTTTTAAGAAGATTTGGTTAACTTGGTTTATGAGTTCTAGTCTAGGGTTGGGCCATGGTCGCTGCCAAAGAGAGAGAGAAAAGAAATACTCAGCGTGCACTCTAACCTAGATCAGAATGGTTAATCACTTTATCTAATCAGGATGTCTCCCACTGTATCCCCAAACTCTCCTACAAACCCTAAAAGAAGAATTAGTCGGGATCATCTTAAATCACCCGAGGAGTAAACCAACTCATCAGTGGGAATCGGGATCCAACTATCATCGCATGATAACATGATGGAATCTACTCAAGTTATCATACTCCAGAAGGTATGCGCATGTCTGGCAAGTTTCCTGTATGTTTGAAACTCCCGATGTGATTTTTACCCCATGCTCTTATGACCTTGATGAAGGCCAACAAATAATAAGTCACATGTCAAATTCTACCCGTCATTATCCAGGTTAATTTGAACCCAGCCGTACATACCCTTGACGAAGGCCAACAAAGTAGTACGACTGTCCTAAACTAACGCATCTATCTATGCAACAGAAAAGTAACAAATAGCTACCATACACTATGCCTTGACGAAGGCCAACAAACATAGCATGAATACTAAGTGCTACCCGTCTGAAATGACGGAGGGCTACGAATGGTTTTTGGCGAAAAACCTTTAATGTAATGAACTTGATATCGTTGAAGGAACCGGATAGCTTTACAAATATATAGTGGAGAAAACTTTTGCTAAAGAGGTCACTCCCGGTGAAGGGAACTCGGCTCTTTCCTCGTGGAATGAGGTGCAAGATATTCCCAACTGAATACCACGATGCAAAATAAAAAAGTAATCGACTATAGTGAAGTTATTACCATGACGCAAACTTTGCCCAAGTGGTCACTCCCGGTGAAGGGATCTCAGCCTTTGCCTCGTCGAATGAGGTGCTGGATATTCATAACCGAAAACTGTTGTGTAAAAACAAAAGAAAATGTCCTTATAATAACAGCTTTTGATAATTTGTTTCAACAACATCATATAGGTCTGTTTTCTTTGCATTGATCAGAATCAACGCAGTCCCATCAATTAATTACACCAGAAAAGAACGAAAATATGATGTACGTATATGCCATCCGCATTCGCCACTGGGCCCCGTCATCACCCGTTAGGTTACTTAACTAACGACAGAGCGGGGGCTGGACTAGCGCGGGTGCAAAACATATACAACATCTACTAGTCAATATTTAACAATATATAATAATCGTTCCAGGCATGATATATACAACATCACAGAAAAGCGATAAGCATCACAGAACAATATTGATAATCTGGGAGCCCCGGGTTTCCTTTGAGCCGCAACTTAAACCCGACGTTCCCGTGGTCGTGTGGATAGCCTGTGCAATGAAAACCTAGACCCCTATGAGCGCGGCAAGTTACCCGCCAAAACCATAAGTTAGGCAACCCCTTTCATCAAAGTGAATGGGACACCCGGCACTTCATGGAATCCGGTAACTTGAGCATCCCTCCTTGGGTCGTCTTGTACCCCTACGAGTGCGGTGAATAGCCCGCCAATTCTAGAGTGAGGCCCCCTCTGTCTCAACGCCATGAGATGCGGGCCTGTTGCCCTCTAGAACCCAGCTATCCGTGCACTCTATCGCCGGATAATTCTAGTATAGAAAAGAAAATATATACAATGGTGACATCGACCTCAACCCGGTCGTGCCCCAAACAAATAATATACAAGCAGGCAGTGACGGAAATCCACATGTCGGACGCTCGCCCCGCGGTATCAAATGTATAAATGAAACTAAACTGTACTAACATTGGACCCAAGCTATCCACCACGACAATCCAGCCACAACACAGAACATCAACGTGAATGTCACATTCGCAAACCCGTCCAAAAGACATATAGCAATTAGAAAAGTTGTACCGCTCTAATGACATTCACGGTCGCAAATAGTAATGTATGTACTGTAAAACTTTAAACACTGTTAGAAATATCGACTTCGAAAACACCCCGAATAGCCCCAAACTTAAGGATAAATCCATATCCAAACTGGGCTAAACTAACAATACTACTTAACCAATATTCTAGAGACAAGAGCACACTGCAAATTCCAAGTCCTCACCCCAATATAAAACCGGCCATACCGGTTTTTTCATCAATGTGGTCGGTCCATATCAGGTAGATTGGGCTCGTATTTTGTGTGTGTTCTAGTTGTCGCCGGAGTAATCTTCTGCAGTTGCTTAAATATTTTTAGAAGACTAAATAAAATTCGACAGAAACTAGATTACAAGTTGGTATTGTTTCGGAGTTGTTTCGGTTTCGATACTTTAACATCGTCTAAATTAACTAGTCTGAGGTTAATGGGTTGGCTCTGATACCATGTTGGGTTACGCCAATGCCCCGGCCATCAATCTGTAGCCAAATGCGGAACAAAACTTTAATAAACCGGCGCTAACGGAACCCGATTCCCCGGATCGACCATTAACCCTAAACTAGCTATATGAAAAGGAGTTTAGAAAGGTTATACCAAATGATCTGTATCCTTCGGTCTTCAACCTCTTTCACAAGCTCCTCTTGGCTTCCTTGATCATGTTTGATCTCCGGTCTCCCCCATCGAAGACGATCCACCTTGAGAGTATGTAATACTGGCTTCGACCTTAAATCCGAGGCAACTCGAGTATCTAGTTTGCTAACCTAGATAGCCAAGATGAAGTAGAGAGTGTGTGTGATTAGATTGTCTCAACACACCTTAGGTTTCTCAACACATGAGACATGTAGGGTGGAGGTTGAAGAAGATGCCATGGAAAGAAAGTGTGAGGCAAAAGCAAAGAGCAAGTGAAGAAAAATGATGGCTGCTCTTTTTTCTGTTGTGTTGTAAGAGTTGTGTGAGTGAACTAAATAGCAACTCAAGAAAGAAAATATCTCACACAAGACTCACAACAAAAATCTATCATGAGTCACTACATGACCCACCATGAGTCACACCCATGTGGACATGCATGAATCAAGATACCAACAATGAGTCACACTTCCACCCAATAAACATTTAAAACTCTAAATGATTAATAGAAAATAAAATGGCATATACTAAAGTTATCTTGTAATAAATTACAAGAATACCCCTCATCCGTATATACATACCCGCATCCGTATTCTGAAAGAATACGAATAAACCGAGAAGAAAATAATCCAACAATATAATACTAGGATCCGGCATAAACCAAAGCCCATTAGTATTATCCGTCCAAATCATGATCCGTGCACAAGTGCACGTATATGATCGAACCCTGCCATAAAACCATACGGTCTCTACAACGTTTCGCCCGAAACAAGGAACCCTCTGTATGGGACTCTAAAGACTCGTCAATACGCTGGTAATGGGTTTAACCACAAGCACGTTAGCGGCACTAGCTGTACGTAACGGCTACCCAGGTATTGAGCGAAAGGGAGGCCGACGAGCAAACTCATCCTGAAACCCTTACTGAGCCTGACAGTGACAATATCCGTACAGTCTGGTCCGTTCGTCTATGAGTATCGCATATCGAGTCTAGGGGGTGGATAAAGTCAGACCCCTAATAACGTGACATTTAGTGTCGGTATGAAACCTATCACCACCTGAGAAACTACCGATCCTAGATCAGTAATTCTCGACTACCTTGGCCATGGATTTCTGGTGATGGCCACCCGTGCACACCACGACATCAACCCCCAATACCGGGAGAGACGAATCCCCTGACGATCCGCTCACTGTCTCCATGTGGCTCGGGACTGTACCCAACTAAAACCTGTTTGCACGACTCCTTTGAGCCGTGGTAGGGTAGTAATCAAAGCACAGTGGGAACTCACACGAGAAAAATGACGATCTTAGGTCGATAGACTAACCTGTAAACATGTCACCAGGGAACTGCTATCTGACAATAGGTATACCAACTAGCAGGTTCCCGGCTAGTCCGTCCGGTGTACTCATAACCCAATGAGCACATGTATACATCTTAAGTGAACAAACTAACACCAACGGCTTGTGAGACCGGCCACCGCCCCTCGTTGGGATCTCGATCAGTATACACTAGTCTACTCTGGAATATCGATGCCCAGTCTCGAAACTCCCACGACTAGGGACATTTTTAAGGATGTGCTTATAGACCACCCAGCTCTCACGTATATGATCGCCATCATACTGCTGGTAATCATGAAAGAATCCTATGGGCTCTATCAACATGTACACGATGATAAAGAAAAACTAATAGCATACTATCATCTCTAGTAAGACTGTTCTACCGGTATAGGTCCTCCCTCAATCATTGCAATCACGTGCCTGAGATTCAATAATTGACTTGAGGGCACAATAGCCAACAATTACTGATCTGTCTATTGCATTGAAAACTTAACTAATAAACCTAGATGTTATTTAACTATAGAGATGCTTAATTCTGTACATAATTAACGGCAAAATGCGTTTGAAATTGGACTTTCAGTTCTGAAACTGAGATTCTGGCAGTGAACTCCTGTTTTAAAATGATCATATCTCTTTAACCAAATTTCTTATTGATATGAAACCAATTTTAATTCTTAGATAAATGAGTCTACTTCATATGCACTTTATATCGTTTTACCTGATTCTGTACGTATAATTTTTAGTGAATTTTGCAAACTGAATGACATTGTCTGCCCATATTTTACTTGAAGTGTATTTACTGCATTTCTATCATATCGTGTGACTGCTTTAAGCCCAGTGATTAATGACCACTTACATTGATACCCTAATAATTTTAGTATATTTTCGAGTGATAAGTGGTATCGATTGGGTTGTGACTAGTACGTTAGTGAAAGTGTTTAAAAGTGAAAGTGATATAAGTGAAAGCGTGATTGAACCGTGAAAGTGATGCGTACTTGTATACAACCAATCTTATACGTGAACTTATAGTTTAACCTGAGATAAGGGGTAGTTGGATAATGAATCACCTAACATGAATAACGCATGTCGTGGCATGAGGGTCCATTTAAAAATCACCTAACATGAATTCCATGTGCCGTTGTCCCGTAGGGTTTGATGGGGTCTTGTACTAAACGTACTATTGGTTCGTGACAGTTAACGGACTACTCTTGTATACACGCATACTTTCATTAATTAACTACAAACTACATGTTAGAATAGAATTGCCATGTTTATGATACTTTTTCATGACCCATATGTTACACAGTTCACATGTTCGAATTGTTTCACATCTCTATTTTAATGCTCTATAATTTATAGTTCATACTGATTGTTCTGCAACATACCATGTATCGTTATATTATTATATTGTGTCGCCCTAACGACCTGAGTATGCATGCTCAAAGGATAAAGTGGACTTAGCCCATATCAGGACCTACTTTACTTCGAGGATATTGCGGAAATCTAGACCAATGACGTCAGCGCTATCATTTTGCTTGTCACTATCTAGTTAGTAGTTCTCTTGATGTTGCAGATTTGTATCTGTTGCAATCCGATTCATTTAAATTTGATAGATTTAGTAATTGCAGTTCTCGTTACTTGTGCTATGTTTACTGTTAGTGTATATGCCCTAGAGGCCATTTCTGTATCATACTAGTTTGTATATTACTTAATGGAAGCTTGGGATATTCACCATTGTATAGACAATCTTGCTCAAAATAGTAGTATGCTACTTGGTTTGTCTCTACTTCAATGTGTGTACATGTGTTTCTTTTAACATATCGCCTATACACATTAGTGGAGCCTTTAGGATCGTTGCTTGATTACCAGCGTAGTGACGGCAGTCACACTCATGGGGGCTGGGTAATCCATAAGCACATCCTTATACAGGTCCCTAGTCGTAGGACTATCGAGATAGGGCATCGATACTCCGGAGTAGACTAGCGTATGCGCTTCTCATCCCAGCAGGGGAGACGGTCTGTCCCACAGCCGTCAGTACGTCGTACTTGAGATAGTATGCGGGTGCTCGTTAGGTTACGAGTATACTGGACAGGACTCGTCGGGAACTGATTGGTTGGTACTATACCTATCGTCAGTTATCAGTTCCCAGGTGACATGAGTACAGCTTAGTCCGCTAACTTAACACTGTCACTTCGCCTCGAGTGTTTTCCCACTGTACTTTGATTACTACCCTACCACGGCTCAAAGGAGTCGTGCAAATAGGTAGTAGTTGGGTGCAGTCCCGGAGCACTTGGAGGCAGTGAAGGTTAGACAGGATTCGTCTCTCCCGGAATTGGGAGTTGATATCGCGCTGTGTTAAGGAGAGCCATTACACACAGTCGTCCCTGTCCAGGGCAAGCGAGATGCACTGGTAGGTTTCCAGTGTTATCTCAGGGTGTTCTGGGCTACACCCCGACACGACTTGTACCGCTATTAGGGGACTGACGTTTACCGCCCCCTAGGCCCTCCATGCGATATTCTCAGACAAACAGACCGGACTGTACGGAGACTGTCACATTCAGGCTCAGTAGGAGTTCGGAAGAGTTCACCTCGTCAGTCTTCTTATCGGCATCTACCTGGGGGCCGTTACGCACAGCTAGTGCCGTTTGCGGTCTGTGGTTAAACCCACTACCAGCATAGTGTCGAGTCTTTAGAGTCCCACACAGAGAGCTATTCGCCTTTAGGCAAAAGAGTAGAGGTCGCATGGTTTTGCGACAGGGTTCGGTCACATCCGTGCACTTGTGCACGTTTGGTGTCCGGGCAGTTATTACTAGCGGGCTTTGGTTTAAGCCAGATCCTATTATACGTTTTGGGATTGGTTTTATCTCGTTTGTATTCGTGTTCCTCGGAACGCGGATGCGGGTGTGTATGCACGGTTGACAGAGACAGAGGCAGAGGATTCTCATTAGGGTTGTTGACTGTTAACTTTTGCTAAACCCTAATGAGAATAAGAAATATGATTAATAATAATATTAATTAAGTATTAGTGTGCCGTGGTTGGGTTGAAAGTTTGACTTTGTTGACTTTTTGACTTTGTTGACCGATTGACTAACTTGGACTTGTTGACCATCATCATTACAATGGCTATCATTTCATGGCTAAGACTTTTTGCTTGCTTGTTATTCTTTACAAAATGAGTGCATGAAATGATAATGCCATTGACATGAACTATCATATAATACTCAATTACTATTATTATTATGATTATTTTGGTGTTATGAGAGCATGGAGGTAAAAAGTCTTCTTCATTCTATCATATTGATTCTCTCTCATCCTCAAGGCTCTCCTCTTCCTCTTGCTCTCTCTTTAGCTCATGGTTCTATTGTCTCATGAGTTGAGAAACAAGAACCATAGAGATAAAACCCAAAACACTTCTCTACTCATCCTAGTGTACAAGGTCTAGCAAGCCAAGTATTCTAGTTTCCTCTAGATTGAGGTTGGAGCCAAAGGTAGAAGCTTTCGGGTGGATCCATCTTCGGCATAAAGAGACGACGAGGTGAGGCCGATCCGACCACCATAAGAAGTTGAAGAGAAGGAGTTCAAGTTTAGGTATAACCCCTAATCTAGTAGCTAAACTCTTAGTTAGGTTGTTAGATAGTTTGTTTAACAAAGATCCGTTTCTAGAGTCCATGTTACCACCACCGAAAAAATTGGCTTTCACCATTTCCGCAACCCCAAAGAACCAGGGACGGGTAACGTGGACTTACAGTGGTATCAGAGCCTTGTTAAACACTATCTAACATGTTAGCAAAGTAACTAGAAGTCCGATCGGAGAAAAAGTCACGAAACATGCCCGGAACACAAACTTTCTATCGATTTTTAAACTGCTATAAAAATTATTTGACATATACCAAAAATCGTCTCAGGGTTTTATTTGAACACAGCAGAAAAACGAGTCAACGAACCGACCAACTCACCGCGGAACCGCGGCAAGAAGAGCTTCTTGCCGCGGATCCGCGGCAGAGTTGACTCGGCCGTGGATCGTTTTCACTGCAGTGTGTTCTCTGTGCTATTTTAGGATTTTTGGAATATGATTTTTCTGCCCAGATTTTCCATAAAGAAAAATTTGTTTTTGGGGTGGTTAAAAATCCTTATTTTGATCGAACTTTTAAAGACTTTAGCTAACGGGTTATATCTGTGATGTGATATATGTATTGAACGTCTGCTAATCGCTATACGTCGATTAGTGGGAGTTATACATATCTGTGATCTGTAATGTTGATGGTATGTGTATATGAATTCATTGGATTGTCGCGGATGAATAGCCGGAGGGTTGTGAAATGAGAGTTTTCTTTATCTTTCAATTCATGTAATTTGCAATTGATGTAATATTATTTGTATGGCCGCACATCCGGGATGAGGTTGTAACCGCCATTGTATAATTTCTTTTACTGTTTTTGCTCCTAGGATAGACCCAAGGAGGGGGTGCACAAACTATCGGGTACCTCGAAGTGCCAAGTGGCCTACTCACGTTGTTGAGGGAGGTTGCTTCACTGTGGGTATTTGGCGGGTAGTTTGCTGCACCCGTAGGGGTCTAGGGTGGGGTATTGGCTATTCACCGCGACCATGTAATCCGCTTTTCGTTACAGGCTCGTACGGAATGTGGATTCCTAGTATATCCAATGTGTTCATCTGTGATCTGGAATGGCTATCATTGCATCTGACGAATGTATATATCTATATATAATATCTATTTAGGCGTTGCTTATGTTTTGCATCCGCGCTAGTCCAGCCCCCGCTCTGTCATTAGTTAAGTAACCTAACGGGTAATGACGGGGCCCCGTGGCGAACGCGGATGGCATAAGCGTACGTCATATTTTCGTTGTTTTCTGCAATGGTAGGATTAAATGATGGGACGCATTAAAATTAATGCAAGAAAATAAACCAAGTAAAGTCATTGGAACACTTTCAAAACCACTCGGTTTCTTTTCAAAAACAACTTTTAAACGCGGAGCTTAAGCCACTCCTTTTAAAAGCTACCTTGTTCCATCGATTATATCAAGTTCACTATGTTCATGGTTTCGCCAAAAGCATTCGTAGCCCTCCGTCGTTTCATATGGATAGTCAATAGTATTCAAGTTGTGTTTGTTGGCCAAAGTCAAGGCACAGTGATTGGTAGCTATTGGATATTCATATGCAGCATAGATAGATGCGTTGGTTTAGGACAGTCGTACTGCCTTGTTGGCCAAAGTCAAGGGTAGGTACGGATGGGTTCAAATTAACCTGGAGAATGACGGATAGAACTTGACATGTGACTTATGATTTGTTGGCCAAAGTCAAGGTCATAAGAGCATGGGGCAAAAATCCACATCGGGAGATTCTAAAGAAACTGAAACTTGCTAGTGCTGCATACCATTTAGAGTGTGATGATTCTGGTAGGATTCCTTCAGTTTTGTCACGCGATGATATTTGGATCCCGATCCTACTGTGAGTATATGCTACTCCTCGGGAAATTTCTCACTTAACGATCAATGCTATAAACCAAGTAGGTGTCTAGAAAGGTGTTAGCGGGGTTACGCCCCCGGGGAAAAGAGGTTATTTAATTAAGGAACTTCTAGAAAGCGTTGGAAAACCTCTCTCGAAGTACCAACACTGGCCTGGCTGAACGGTTAAGCAAGTATTGTATGGTGAGATTGATCCCGACTAATTCTTCCTTTTTGGTTTGAGGAGGAATTCGAGAAACAGTGGGAGCCATCCTGTTTAGACAAACTAAAAACCACTCTAAACTTGCAAGAGTATCATGCTGAGTGTTTCTTCTCTCTCTCCTAATTGCAGCGACCAATCGTCATGACCGGACTTAAGTTACTTCTGGATAAAAATATACTGACAGGGCCAAACTATAAAGATTAGCTCAGGAATGTCAAAATGGCAATCACTTACGACAAGTTGGGGTATCTCCTTACCACCAAAGCTCCCCCTGTCCCAGGTCCCACCTCCAGCGTCGCGGATAAGGAAATCCGTAAGACCTGGGAGATCGATTGCGCGAAGGCCAAGTGCCTGGTGATTGCCTTTATGGATAATGAACATCAGAGGAGGCACGAGAATATGGACCTAGAATCCATATTTCTCTATACTAAGGAACTATATGGAGAGCAATCCCGTATCGCCAGATACGAAGTCTCGAAAAGGTTGTTTTCGACGAGATTGGCCGTCGGATCATCGGTAACGGAACACGTGCTTAAGATGATTGGCTTCATTG
Organism: Agapanthus africanus; assembly: GCA_030015575.1. Lineage (NCBI taxonomy): Eukaryota > Viridiplantae > Streptophyta > Magnoliopsida > Asparagales > Amaryllidaceae > Agapanthus > Agapanthus africanus. The sequence goes on along the minus strand of JASDDO010000012.1, from coordinate 124,497,055 downwards.
AAGAGATCGCGGACCTTGGGACCACGTTAAAGAATGAGCTCTATACGGACTTGATTCTCCAGTCCCTTCCTTCCACTTACGCCCAGTTTATCCTGAACTTCAACTTGCAAGGAAAAGAAGTTGAACTTCCGGAGCTCCTCAACATGTTGAGGAGTGCAGAGGGCACCTACAGAAAGGTAGGGAAACATCCACTTTGTTTGTAGGAGGATCTTCCTCTTCTAAGTCCAAGGCGAAAGCCAAGGGAAAGAAGAAGAAAGCCCCCGCCAAACCAAGGGGCGGTGTTAGTAAAGTGGAAACGAAGGGAAAAGAAAAGGAAACAAAGATAGCAGGGCAGCTTGTGGGAAAGGAAGAGCGCTTCTATTGTCATAAGAAAGGACACTGGAAAAAGGATTGCAGGGCTTGGAAGGCCAAGAACCAGGACCCGAAGCAAGTTGCAGCTTCGGCTTCAGGTGTGTATGTTATTGAAAACTGTCTATCAATAAACTCTACTTCCAGGGTATTGGATACCGGATCAGGATCTTATATCTGTAATTCTTTGCAGGCACTGAGAAAGCGTAAGGTTTTGAAGGCAGGTGATATGACCCTCAGAGTTGCAAACGGAGCTGGCATAGATGCTGAGTTCGTGGGGGACTATCATCTGGGATTGTCAGATGGACACGTTTTGGTTTTGCGTAATTATTATTTTGTACCCAATGCAACCTGTAATATCATTTCTGTATCTTTAATGTCTAAAGAAGGTTATGAATTTGCATTTGTAAGTAATGTTGTAAACATTCACCTTAATCAAGTTCTGATTGGGTCGGGTACATTAAGCAATGGTATATACGTATTAAACCAACCACAGATTTTCAATGTCCAGAATACACACAAAAGAAAGTCTCCAGAAACAAATTAGGCTTTCTTATGGCATTGTAGACTGGGTCACATCAATGAGAGAAGGTTGACAAAGTTACATACAGAAGGATATTTAGATCCGTTCGAATATCAATCGTATGCAACTTGTCAATCATGTCTCAAAGGAAAGATGACAAAGACTCCGTTCACTGGACACGGAGTAAGAGCGAGCGAGCTCTTGGGACTCATACACAGCGACGTGTGCAGTCCAATGTCTACACATGCGCGAAGCGGTTATTCTTACTTCATTACTTTTACGGATGACTTTTCAAGGTACGGATATGTCTTCTTAATGAAACATAAATCCGAAGCCATTGGAAAATTCCAGGAATATAAGAATGAAGTAGAAAAACAAACCGGCAAAAGTATCAAGACACTGAGATCTGATTGAGGTGGTGAATACTTGAGTACTGAGTTCCTGGATTACCTAAAAGAGAATGGAATTCTCTCTCGGCTTACTCCTCCATACACTCCGCAACATAACGATGTATCGGAGAGACGGAACCGGATCCTATTGGATATGGTACGTTCCATGATGAGTAAAGCTGAGTTACCGCGATCATTCTGGGGATATGCACTGGAATCAGCTGCATATCTTTTGAACCGAGTTCCAACTAAGATGGTGCGTACCACACCATATCAGATGTGGTGTGGGAAGAAACCCTATCTTAAGCACATTAAGACATGGGGATGTCCAGCTTTTGTTAAAAAGCAGCATGCGGACAAACTCGATGCACGCTCAGTACAGTGCAAGTTTGTGGGATATCCAAAGAACTCCAAGGGATATTTCTTCAATTGCGAAGAGGAACAAAAGGTTTTTGTTTCTCGTCATGCCTGCTTCTTGGAAACTGAGTTTTTGGAAAATCAGATAAGTGGGAGCGCAATAGAACTGGAAGAAATTCCAGAACCACGAGTTATTACTGAAATCTTAGAAGAACCAGAGGGTTCGAAAGAACATGACATTCCTACGCCACTCCGCAGGAGTAGTAGGCAGTCTCATCCGCCCGAGAGATGCTACGGTTTTCTCATAGACGGGGATAGAGAGGATTGCATCATTGATAGTGATGAGCCTACTAGCTTCCAGCAGGCCATTCAGAGCGTTGACTCAGTAAAATGGCTTGATGCAATGCGGACCGAAATGGAGTCCATATACACCAACAAAGTATGGACTTTGGACATTGCTCCAGATGGGGTAAAACCCGTAGGATGCAAGTGGATCTTCAAGAAGAAGATTGGTGTAGATGGAAAGGTTGAGACCTATAAGGCTAGACTTGTTGCAAAGGGTTTTCGTCAAAGACCTGGTTTGGACTATGACGAAACCTTTTCTCCAGTGGCTATGCTGAAATCCATTCAGATCCTTCTTGCCATTGCTGCCTTCCACGATTATGAGATTTGGCAGATGGACGTGAAGACCGCTTTTCTAAATGGAATTTTAGAGGAGTGTGTCTATATGGACCAGCCAGAGGGTTTCATTCAGAGTGGGAGCAGCGGAAAGGTGTGCAAGTTGCTTAAGTCCATCTATGGACTAAAGCAGACATCGCGGAGTTGGAACATCTGTTTTGATGAGACAGTCAAAGATTTTGGCTTTATCAAAAATCCAGATGAACCATGCATCTATAGTAGATTTGTAGCAAGAACTGTCGTATTCCTCGTATTATACGTGGATGACATTCTTTTAATAGGAAATGACATTCCTATGCTACAATATGTCAAAGGGTTCTTGTCACACAGGTTCTCCATGAAAGACCTGGGTGATGCCACTTACATTCTGGGGATCCGGATCCATCGTGATAGATCCAAGAGGATATTAGGACTTTCACAGTCCAGGTACATCGACACCATACTAAAAAAATTCAGTATGGAAGATTCCAAGCGCGGTAACCTACTGGCTTGTCACGGGATCACCCTCTCCAAATAGATGTCTCCCAAGACTGATTTGGAAAGGGATCGCATGTCTATTATACCCTACGCTTCTACGGTAGGCTCTATAATGTATGCGATGTTGTGTACCAGACCAGATGTAGCTTATGCACTGAGCGTGGTAAGCCGGTATCAGTCAAACCCTGGGAAGAAGCACTGGATAGCGGTAAAGAACATTCTCAAGTACCTGAGAAGGACTAAGGAGATGTTCTTGGTGTATGGCGGAAAAGACCTCCAGATCGAGGCCTTTGCTGACTCCAACTTCCAGAGTGACAAGGATGATTCCAAGTCCATGTCGGGTTTTGTCTTTACCCTCAATGGAGGGGCGGTGTGTTGGAAGAGTTCCAAACAGGAAACCGTTGCTGACTCGAAGATGGAAGCGGAATATATCGCTGTTGCTGATGCCGCAAAAGAAGCCGTCTGGATGAGGAAGTTCTTGACAGAACTTCAGGTGGTTCCGTCCATTGTTGATCCAATACCTCTGTATTGCGACAAAAATAGGGCTATAGCTTTAGCGAAGGAACCCAGGTCCCATCAGAAGTCCAGACACATCTTGAGGCGGTATCACCTGATCAGGGAGATCGTCGGTCGCCAGGAGATCGAGGTTTGGAGAGTTGCTACGGAAGATAAAACTGTTGATCCACTCACGAAGGCCTTACCCCAGACTCAGTTCGAGCGGATGATCGAGATGATAGGTCTTCGATACGCCAGTACATGGCCTTAGTGCAAGTGGGAGATTGTTAGTGTATATGCCCTAGAGGCCATTACTGTATCATACTAGTTTGTATATTACTTAATGGAAGCTTGGGATATTCACCATTGTATAGACAATCTTGCTCAAAATAGTAGTATGCTACTTGGTTTGTCTCTACTTCAATGTGTGTACATGTGTTTCTTTTAACATATCGCCTATACACATTAGTGGAGCCCTTAGGATCATTGCTTGATTACCAGCGTTGTGATGGCAGTCACACTTATGGGGGGTAGGTAATCCACAAGCACATCCTTATACAGGTCCCTAGTCGTAGGACTATCGAGACAGGGCATCGATACTCCGGAGTAGACTAGCGTATGCGCTTCTCATCCCAGCAGGGGAGACGGTCTGTCCCACAGCCGTCAGTACGTCATACTTGAGATAGTATGCGGGTGCTCGTTAGGTTACGAGTACACTGGACAGGACTCGTCGGGAACTGATTGGTTGGTACTATACCTATCGTCAGTTATCAGTTCCCAGGTGATATGAGTACGGCTTAGTCCGCTGACTTGACACTGTCACTTCGCCTCGAGTGTGTTCCCACTGTACTTTGATTACTACCCTACCACGGCTCAAAGGAGTCGTGCAAATAGGTAGTAGTTGGGTGCAGTCCCGAAGCACTTGGAGGAAGTGACGGTTAGACAGGATTCGTCTCTCCCGGTATTGGGAGTTGATATCGCGTTGTGTCAAGGAGAGCCATTACACACAGTCCTGGCCAGGGCAAGCGAGATGCACTGGTAGGTTTCCAGTGTTATCTCAGGGTGTTCTGGGCTACACTCCGACACGACTTGTACCGCTATTAGGGGACTGACGTTTACCGCCCCCTAGGCCCGCCATGCGATTTTCTCAGACGAACAGACCGGACTGTACGGAGACTGTCACATTCAGGCTCAGTAGGAGTTCGGATGAGTTCACCTCGTCAATCTTCTTATCAGCATCTACCTGGGGGCCATTACGCACAGCTAGTGCCGCTTGCGGTCTGTGGTTAAACCCACTTCCAGCGTAGTGTCGAGTCGTTAGAGTCTCACACAGAGAGCTATTCGCCTTTAGGCAAAAGAGTAGAAGTCGCATGGTTTTGCGATAGGGTTCGGTCACACCCGTGCACTTGTGCACGTTTGGTGTCCGGGCAGTTATTACTAGCGGGCTTTGGTTTAAGCCAGATCCTAGTATACGTTTTGGGATTGGTTTTATCTCGTTTGTATTCGTGTTCCTCGAAACGCGGATGTGGGTGTGTATGCACGGTTGACAGAGACAGAGGCAGAGGATTCTCATTAGGGTTGTTGACTGTTGAATTTTGCTAAACCCTAATGAGAATAAGAAATATGATTAATAATAATATTAATTAAGTATTAGTGTGCCATGGTTGGGTTGAAAGTTTGACTTTGTTGACTTTTTGACTTTGTTGACCGGTTGACTAGTTTGGACTTGTTGACCATCATCATTACAATGGCTATAATTTCATAGCTAAGACTTTTTGTTTACTTGTTATTCTTTACAAAATGAGTGCATGAAATGATAATGCCATTGACATGAACCATCACATAATATTCAATTACTATTATTATTATGATTATTTTGGTGTTATGAGAGCATGGAGGTAAAAAGTCTTCTTCATTCTATCATATTGATTCTCTCTTATCCTCAAGGCTCTCCTCTTCCTCTTGCTCTCTCTCTAGATCATGGTTCTATTGTCTCATGAGTTGAGAAACAAGAACCATAGAGATAAAACCCAAAACACTTCTCTACTCATCCTAGTGTACAAGGTCTAGCAAGCCAAGTATTCTAGTTTCCTCTAGATTGAGGTTGGAGCCAAAGGTAGAAGCTTTCGGGTGGATCCATCTTCGGCACAAGGAGACGACGAGGTGAGGCCGATCCGACCACCACAAGGAGTTGAAGAGAAGGAGTTCAAGTTTAGGTATAACCCCTAACCTAGTAGCTAAACTCTTAGTTAGGTTGTTAGATAGTTTGTTTAACAAAGATCCGTCTCTAGAGTCCATGTTACCCCCACCGAAAAAATTGGCTTTCACCATTTCCGCAACCCCAAAGAACCGGGGACGGGTAACGTGGACTTACATTTAGTTCTTACCATGTACTGCTAGAAGCCGAAATATGACCACGGCAGGATTATTCCTTAACCGTAGGAGCATGGATGGCCTAGTCACCAGCTATTTTCATATTTTAGGAAGCGGGGCGTGGCATGGTTTTATTGGTATCAGAGCACTAGGTTTAGAATGCGATTACAGTTCCGTCTAGGGTGACTATTTGGTTAGTTGTTCTCTTGATTTATACCCTGTTATATTGCCCTTCACTTTCATATAATCCTTGTTGTATCATCACTCAAGGTCATATCCTGCTTCTTTACCTTAGCTTTAGTTACCAATTCTATATCATATCTTGATCCTTGTATCTTACCGTCCGCAAATTGTTGTTTAAGGACCATGACTTCCCGTGACACATCTTCCATCTCCACTCCACCGGGTCAGACTGCCGAGATTTTGGGTGTACTTAAAGGTATGGTGGAAGCCGATTTCATCCTTTATCTCACCGAATGCCCTTGTTTGAAATTAACAAACCCTGTCCTACTTGTTAACTTGTAGCATTCCCTGGATTTTAAATCCGATTTCATCCTTTATCTTTGTGTCATTCTTGACGACTCAATTTCTATTTACATTTCTTCTATTCGAGTGCTCGCTCGCGGCGTTATTCTTCAAAATTGTTTGCCACAATCCATACTCTGGCTAGTCTACTATATATTACTAGTATTATTTTTCTATTACAATAATTATATTTAGTGACGTTATCCTAAATTAGGCTTTCTCTCTATTTCGTATTCAGTATGTTTCTAATTTGAGTGTTATTAAGTACTTTTATTTTACTTACCCACTTACTTTAATTATCTACTATTTAAAAAAAATTGCAATAATTCTAATTTACAATGTATATTTTATTTACTAGAAAAAATTTCTACTAATGCTTTTCATATTACCATCCTTTAATATGTGGTTCTATTCTTCCTGCTTCTCGATTAATTTCTTTCTACTTTTAACTACAAAATATCACTTCAAGTTATTTACTACTCTATATTTTCTTTAAAAATTTATTTCTTACTATAGTGTTATTATTCATATTCACTTTATTTATTAGCGTTCTTCTGTTTAACTCTCAGAATTTATACTTATTAGCGGTTTGGGTTTTTCTTTAAAATAAGTTTCATCTTATTTTTCTATATAGTATTTTCGTTCCTTTTATTCTTATTTATGCTAATCATTTTCACCATTTTCGTATTTACGTTTATTTACCTATAAATGTACATTCAATTTAGTTTTCTCTCTCTCTAATTACTGTAATATAATTATTGTTATCCTGTATGATAGTATTTGTTTATTTATTTCGTACCTATATCATCACTATCTTAGTGTTAACTTTATTTCTTTTGTATTTTATTTTCTCCGCACTTTTGCTTATATAGTTCGGTCTTTGTGTTTACATTATTTACGGTTATCTTGGAAACTACCGGTTCACTTATTTTCGTTTTATTTTCTTATACACCTTTGCTTGTTGAGTATTCTCAAGCTATTTTTTGTAGTTACTTAATTTGTATTTTTACTAAAGTAGTTTTTGTTCTTTAATGCTTATCAGCCGTTTATTTACTATTGTTCGTTATTGTTAGTCTATTTCATTGCCCTTATATATATAACTATTTCTTTTCGGCTCTATGGCTTACTTACTAATATTTGAATTTTCTAGTTGCTTGCGCATGACCTTTATAGTTTACTGTTTATTTTAAATTTTGAGAACAAAATTTTTATTTAAGTAGGGTATGATGTAATAGCCGGTTTCCGTTATACTCAAATTCTCGTATTTTAATAAATTAATAATTTTCAAATCATTTTCCAAATATTCCTCTCATTTTTCCTATATGTTATTTTGTTATTTTTTCTTTTTCTTTTTCCCTTGGCCCATGAGCCCAAAAGCCTAAAGTCCCCATACCATATATCGCCCATGTTATTAATTGTTATTAATTGGTTTTAATTATTATTAATTTTTATTCATGCTCATCGATTGTTATTAAATGTTATTAATTTTATTTAATTGATATTAATTTTCTTTAACAAAGTTTAATTGATATTAATTGTCATTAAGTGTAATTTTATTAGGATATTTTTAAAAACCATTTCAAAAAAAACTTCACCATAATCTTTAAAAAAACAGACCCATCCTCTCTTACACTCTCTCTCCTCTCGTTCTTTCTTTTTCACTTTCACTCTCTCTCTCTCTCTCAGCTCTCTCACTTATTCTCAAACCCAGCCGAGCTATCTCCCTTGCCCCACTACTGTCGTCGACCTTCTCCTCGTCTCCTCCACCAATACACCTCCTCCTCCATTTTTACCATCTCCTTCTCTTTCCCTCTACAACAACTCTCTCAAACTCTCCATCTCTCACTATCTCTACCAACTCCGCCACCCTCTTCCTCTTAACCACCGAACCTATTTCCAAGCCACAATCCAAGCCCTCGCTGCCATCCTTCGCTGGAGCTTCACCTAAAGCCACCGCCAAGCACTGACGGGTTCCTCTTTCCGTAGAGACTGCCAAAGCCAACTCCATCATCTTCCAAGCAGAGCCCACCTCAGCTACCATAGGACACCTTCGAGCCTCTGTTGTCTCCATTGATGTTGTCGTCACCGACAACTACCACCACTACGGCTAAGCCCGAGCTCCCTTCATCGTCAACCCCGCCGCCATCTTCGACTCATTCTCGTGCTCCAACCATCGAAGCCGAGCTTTCATCTCTCACACCCGAGCCTACCTTGCTGCCACAACCATGCCCCACTGTCACCGCTAGCCTCCTTGCAGTCGCTAGGCTCTCCTCTACTCACCGCCGTTGAGCTCCACCACCGTAGCACCATCAGCATCACAGTCGAGCCCCCAACATTTTATCGAACACTTACATTTGTTGCGATCCCCGTTGTTCTATTCACCGTCGTCTCCATCCAATCCATCGCCACTGTCACTGCAACCATCACCGTTGTCAACGAAGTCGCCATTGCAACACCACACATGTTCTTCATGACCATAATGCGTTTGAGACTCACTCGCGTCGCGCCGTGCCCAGCTCCACGCCATTCGTAGCCGTCTCGTGTGTCGAAGCGATCTCCACAATTCATGTCGCTTCCAAATCAGTGACCCAAGGCAAGTGAAACCCCATCACTTGCTTAATCATGCTATATATATTTAAAATATTTATATTGATAAATGTTAATGATAGTTAATTATATACATATACGTATTAAGAGTTCGATGTGTTTTACCTAACTCGAAACCTTAATAAAAGTCTCCAGTTTTATTGTCAATAATTTTATTCGCTGATAATGCGTAATGTGTAGAAGTTGGGATCTAAATGATAGAGTTTTGCATATGAAAGGATGCTCCGAAGAGGCGTTGTCGAACCTGAATTTACTGTACATACGGTCAAATTCATAGTTAATTAAATATAAATCAAATCATAGCGTTCTATGGCTTATATCGAAGTGAATTAAATCATATATAAACCTATATAAGTTGTTACTGGATATTGCTATGTTACTGTTAGGAATATGTATGCCCTAAAGGACATTATTGTATATTATAGTGGATGCTTGGACTATATATAGAGAATGTTCTTTCTCGACATGATAGTATGATATCCGGTTGCTCTTTATCTTAACATGTGCACTTATATTATTATACTGTCTCTCTGATACATGTTGATAAAGCCCTTAGGATGCTGGTTTGACTACCAGGACTATGATGCAGATCATACTAGTGGGACTTGTGTAGGCCGCAAGCACATCCTTTAACAGTTCCTAATCAAGAGAGTATCGAGACAGGGCATCAATATTCTAGAGTAGACTAGTGTGTACGTTTCTTGACCCTGTATAGGGCGATGGTTGATCACATAACCATTGGTGTTTGAAATCAAAGATTGTACACAGGTGCTCATTAGAGAATGGGTACACCGAACAGAACTCGCCGAGAACTCCTAGATGGTACCATACCTATCGTTAGATAGCAGTTCTCTGGTGACACTTGCACAGATTAGTCTGTAGACCCGAGATCGTCATAGTGTCTTGTGTGGTTCCCACTGTGCTTTGATTTCCTCCCTACCACGGCTCAAAGGAGTCGTGCAAACAGGTGAATTTTGGGTACAGTCCCGAGTCACATGGAGGCAGTAAGCAATAGGAGGGGTTTCGTCTCTCCCGGTATAAGGCGTTGATATTGTGCTATGCTCGATTGGCTATAACAGGAAGTCCCTGGCCAGGGCTAATGAGATTTACTTGTAAGTGTTATCAGTAGTTTCTCAAATGGTTATAGGCCACACATCGGCATGACTTATTAAGTTACCAGGATTTGACAATTCTACCCCTAGACTCGATATACGACATATCAGACGAAAAGACCGGACTTTACGGTAAGTGTTTCTTATAGGCTTCACGAGATTTTGGACAAGCTTACTTGTTGTTCTTCTATTCGCTCAATACCTAGGTAGCCGTTACGTCCAGCTAGTACCACTAATGGCTTGTGGGTGACCGATGTGATCATTACCTACTGCTGGCGTATTGACGAGTCTTTAGAGTCCCACACAGGGGTTTCCTAGCTCAAGCGAAACGAAGTAGGACACATATGGTGATATGTGCAGAAGCTTGATTAAATACGAGTATGTGATACTATATTCTAATCTCGTGATATTTGATCTCGGTTAGGTTATATGTGATATAACCGGATTATTGAATCAAGTATTGATTCAATGATTTGTTATATGTATATATATTTGATATTGTCCGGTTATATATGATATGACCGGATTATTGAATCAAGTGTTGATTTGACATTGAATATTGAATATTGTCGGTTATATGTGATATAACCAGATTATTGAATCAAGTGTTGATTTGATAATTTGATATACATATTTATATGATATTAGTCGGTTATATATGATATAACCAGATTATTGAATCAAGTGTTGATTTAATAATTTGATATATATTTATATTTGATATATTTATATATTAACTAATATTATAGCTCACTAAATTATTTTTCTTCTCTTGATATATAATTGTGTGTGTGTGTGTGTATAAAATGGATTATGTATCATGGTTGATGGTACATAGAACATAGGTGTATGAGACTCACACTAGGGTTAAAGATAATTGGATTGATTTATGTTTAAAAGAAAATAAAAAGGATTAGAAATGAGTCATGGCTTGGATGCTTGGAGAAGCATTGAGAAGCCATGACTCATCTATCTCCTTTTGTTTTACTCTAGATATTTATTCATCACAACACTATCTTAGGCTAATGGTTCACTCTCTCATCACAAGTTTTATTATTCACCCAAGTTCATCTTCTTTCTCAAGAGCTCATTCTAGAGTTTTTCTTGAGTTGGAAAAAATGAGAGGAAAATATTTCTAAAGTGAGAAAAACTCCTACTTCATCAAGCTACACTAATCTATCTCATTAGTTTAGGTTGCTTGCTTCACTAATACCTTGATTAGTGAAGAGTTAGCTTGACCTAGAGAGGCTTCAAGGTGGATCATTTGCGGCTTCGAAGATCGCATAGCAAGTTCGTTCCTTTTTTCAAGTGGAGCCAAGAAGAGTTCTAGAGACTAATACTTGGAGCTATAGAAGTGAAGGACTTGGTCTACAAAGGTTGTAACCTTCTTCATTTAGTATAGAACTTGCTTTCTTGTTATAAAACCCTAATTCTCTAGTTCGATTCTAGGTTAGTGTAGACCTCTAGATTTTTTAAAATTGCATACTTGATGCATGTGGAAACATAGTAGAGTTGCTAAGACACACTTTCATGGTATCTTAGCTACTAGGCATTGGATGTTGACCTATGGGGGGCTCTCACTATGTGACAGTATAGCGAAGCATAGGCTCTTATCCTCAGGGTGTCCCGAGACCGGAAGGTGTTCGGGCGGATTGTATTCCTCACGAGGGGCATGCGTAAAATGTAGATACTGAAGGACCTGTAGGTGCCACGGTGACCCCATTGGAAGGGGTAGCTGCCTGGCTTTCATGGTATCATAGTCAAGCTAAAGCATTAGGCGAGGTCTAGACGACGTTAAAGTGTTCGATCAAAGTTCAAAACCCGACATTTTTCAAGTTTCTATCTATTTTTCAAAAGTTGATATTTTGCAGATTAAAAATATTCAGAAAATCATGCAGGTTATTTGATGGAGCCGCAAGAAGTACGAAGCCCCAATTCCATTATGTCGCCGCGGAACTGCGGCCTAACCCCTTGTTTTGCCGCAGTTCCGCCGCAAGCTTGAGGAATTGAGGGGTCTTATTTCTTGTGCTGCTCCATTGTGATATTTGGCACTTTCTGGGTATTTTTAGTGAGGCTCAAGTTGTTGAGGTCTCTGTGATTTGTGGGTGTTTGAAATATCAATCGAAATGTTTAACATCGTCTAGATAGTTTGGATATGTGATACGATTTTTGGAATCCACATTAATTAGTTTTCTGAAAACTAGTTTGTGATTTGTGAATCTAGCATTTTAGTCTTATTTGATCGATTGACACGGAGTTTCGATTCGGATCAAAACTCTGTCGCAATCTCGTATAGTACGCGAACACTCGCCGGGAAACACTACTAGATAGCCCCGACCAAGTTCCTATAGGAGAACCCCGTGGCCAAAAGCATCCACCCGGGTGCTCGCAGCCGTGGTGTTCCGCCTAAGTGCACTTCGTTGACGGCATCGGGGGTGCGGCAATCTTCTAAAGTTCCCGACGAGCATTCGATCATTTAATCGGGAATCTTGTTGAATTGCCCGACTTGTTATTGAAAAGTGTTTTCAATTCGAGACTTAAATACAAGATTTATTCGGTTAAGCATGAAATCCGGAATATATGATGTTCCAGGTTTATGATGTCTAAGGTATATGCGGATTCTAATTATTGTATTTTTTATTTCTTTTCTACGACCGTAAGTATAATATGTGGTGTATCCCCGATCTCGTTGCTATACGACAACGACATTGGGAATACGCATATTTACTTACGTTGATGACACGTGATGTTATTGTGTTGCTATGATATGTTATATTGGATCGTCGCGATTGAATAGCCGGGTTTTTTTTACGTGAGATGAGAGTTTTTATATTTTCATTCATATAAAATATTGTATGTAATATTGTTTTATTGGGACACTTCCAGGTTGAGTTTGTTGTCGCCATTGATGTATATTATTTACTTTTCCGCATAAGGATACACCCAAGGCGGGGAGCACAAGTAACCGGGTTCTAGAATCCTGTGGGATTCGCCTAACTCTAGAATTGGCAGGGTTGCTTTCCGTTCTCGTAGGGGTCTAGGGATGTGGGTTTGGTTATTAATCACGACTTTGGAATCCGTATTTTTCATTACTGGTTTGATTTAAAATACGGACATCCTAGTATATCCTATATTTCGTATGTTTGCTTCTGCTGCTTGAGTTCTATGATGTGATCTGTAACAACTCTAAACTTTCTGTAAGAATTTTTTCAAAATACAGAAAGGAGTACCTAAGCCTGAGCACAAGTTATAAATTAAATTTGCTTTTGAACAGTAAGAAAGAGCTTGTAGCTCACTGGTAAATACCTTGCATTGCTGAGACATAGCACCCGAGTTCAAATCCCATCAGCCACATATTATTTTTATTGATTTTTCTTTTAAATTTTTAGAAGCTCAAAGTTTTGCACGTGCACCGCACGTAAAATGAAAAGTCACAATAAAAACAAACATGTGGAAAATGTTGTTTATACAGCCTAGGACACATGGCCCCAATCCAAACCCCATCCCCTCCAAGATGACCGGTGAGATCGTGATTTGGGCCAGCACCAGCGGTCCAAACCGTACCAAATGCTCCCAAAATTTAACCCTAGCACCCCTTGGCCTACCCCACTACCCCCATGTTGTTTGATTTCTCTGCATTTATCCAGAGAATGATAAATCCCCTCTTTAATCCATTTTTAAATGCATTTTTAATTCATTCTTCATTACCCCAAAACCCTAATTTTCCCTATAAATACCATACCATATTTCACCCCTCCTCATTCAGAATTTCCACACTAAAACTCTCAAAAATTTCCAAGTCCCGAGTTGTGCAAGTGGAGTTAGCAAAGGGCGATATTCCGACGACGTTTCGAGGAGATTCCGGCGACGAAATGATACCCCGACGGTTCCATAGTCTTATCCTACCTCCCCTATATCCTTGTAGATTGTAAGTCCTCTCTCCCTTCCTCTTCTACTATTCTAAAACTTTCATCTTTCAAAACTCGTCGGAAGCGGGGTTAATCCGACTTCCGATTCGTTTTTCCTTAAAAATTACATTTTTATTAAATAAAAAAATACCATATCTTCTCATAATGTTTAATAAACATAAGTAAACACATTAGAATAAGTTTCATCTCAAAAGAATCTTTTATGCAACTTTTTTAGCATTTATACGGTAAAATACCATATACTTTACATTTCGACATAATTCAACATATTCCTTATATTACCTTTAGAAAACTCACGAGGTAAGGACCTACCTCATCACAACACACATATTGGACATAGCACGATGAAGTTTGGAATTCTAGATTACGGGAAATACGCTTTTATGAATAAATACCCTAAACTTATAAAACCGTTTTCTTTAAAAGTGTGTTAACTAATTCCTTGCAAATACGCCTCTACAACCCATTTTGGGAAACCTCGATCGAGATGGTGTGGGTTACCGCACGTCCTCGGGCCTAGTAGAACGAGATGCAGACCTCCGCAAAGAGCATTCGATCTCGATGGAATTTTTAATACAATTTTTAAGAAAATGATATTTCTACAAAATAAATAAACTTTATTTTAATATATATATATATTATCAAAAGATCTATTTTAAATATATTATACAAATATTCCATGTTTCTAAATCATAGGAATCACCATTACAGGAAACTACCATTACAGTTCAATACAAATCCAATTTTTCAATAAAATACCATATACAATGAAAACTAGGTTTTACTCACTAGTAAGTTTCACTTTTCTAAAATATATATCTATGAAAACACTAAAGACAATAATTAAATACTTGAGGTGTATTTTGAAAATGTATCAAAACTATTTTTATATAAAACCCCCTCAAGTTATATCAATTTACAATAAGGACCCTAATAAACATAGGTTTAAGCGGGACCAATTCTCTTAAGCCTCGGGGAGCCGAAGAAAGTGGGTGCTTGCCTATCTAAGGTATACAATCTAATAATGGTGTTATCAACATGGTAATTTTCTTGGAAAAAGACACAAATCCTGCCGTCCATATGCAGCAGTTACCGATAACTCCAAAACAATCAAGACTTCAATTCTGTTTAAAAGTCTGACTCAGTTCGAGTCACGGGAAAATATACAATCAATCTTACTTGAATATGATTCAAGTATAACTCCATTTACAACATGAACCCGTCTATACCAGAATACAATCTATAACAACATGAACATGACTGAACCGAACCATGGATATATTCCGTTTACATGTATAACCATTTATATCCATTCCGTTTACCGATATCATGGTTTCGGCAAGTCTTCCATTTATTACAAGACAATACAATACCATCGGTACAATCAATATAATAAGACATTACGGGTTTTATAAAAGGGTAGACTGGTACGGAACATGTTAAAGGTGGCACGACGTGGTCACTAAAGACGTAATTACATCCATGTCGTTGTTCCGTGGTATTTTCGACGGAGCCTTGTACTACGGGTTACCAAAGTCCACAGTGTAAGTTGGACTTCTCTCGTATACACTGGCATATTCTGTACCAAGCTACAAATAACTGCGTTAACATTATAATCCAAACATTACTAGTTATATTCTCTTTCTGTCTATTCTATCTCTACCCATCTTTGGGACTTACCGGGCGATTGTTCGCTGACGACATTCCTATTTCTCTTCTTCTTTGGAATGTTGTCAGGAGGACCCGACTCTGAAGAGCTCGAGACCAGCCAGGAGCACTTGGAGCAGTACACCGAAGACCCCGAGCTATAGTCACTTGTTCATATTTTCATTTCAGTTATGTCATTGTTTAGGCATTGCTTTCCATCCATGTATTTACATTTCCGGTTGTACCTATAAAAGAATGTTTAATAAATAAAAGTTCCTCTTCATTATATTCATGACTCTTGTGTACATTTTTACTTTATATTGCTTAGATACGCTTAGCGTGTTTACTTCTGAGTAAATACGTAGCGGGCCTCACCGTGTCCCCTCCCCGTACACCGGAAAGCGGGGCGTGACTTGATCATATAACTGCGTGAGACGAATGCTGCTGTATATATATGATATATTAGTTGACACTATATATGTTTTGCATCCGTGCTACTCCTGACCCGGCCCTGCCGTAAGTTAAGTAATCTTACGGTGAAGACTCGGGTCCCTGTGGCGAATGCAGATGGCATATATATGTGCTTTATTTTCGTTTCTTCTGTGATGTTTAGGAAACATAAATGATGGGACGCTATTAATGAGATTAATGAAAAGAAAAAAACCTAAAAGATGTTGTAGCATCAAAATTTTCAAAAAGGTAGCTCTAGTTTTTTCTTTGCATAGCGGTATTCCATTATGAATATTCGGTACCTCATTCGATGAGGAAAGAGCCTAGATCCCTTCATCGGGAATGACCTCTTTAGCAAAACTAGCATATGCTACAACCCACTCGGTTTGTTTGGAAACTACTCAATTTAAAACCGGAGCTTAAACCACTCCTTTTCAAATCACTTGATTCTACGACGATATCAAGTTCATTACGCTAAAGGTTTTATTCAAAACCAGTCGTAGCCCTCCGTCATTTCAGATAAGTGATATTTAGTATTCGTTTTGCGTTTGTTGACCTTATCAAGGCGTAGTGTGCGGTAGCTGATTAGTGCTTATCTGTCGCATATGATGCGATTGGATTAGGGTAGTCGTACGACCTTGTTGACATTGTCAAGGGTTGTACGGGTGGGTTTAATTCAATCACGAAATGACGGATTGAACTTGACTTGCGGTTTATGGTTTGTTGACCTTGTCAAGATCATAAACCGCATGGGGTAAAAACAGATATTGGGAATTTCAAGTGTTGAAATTTGCACCGCATGGGGTAAAAACGGATATTGGGAATTTCAAGTGTTGAAATTTGCAATGAGATTGCATACCTTCTATATGATAATTGGATCCCAATACCCACTTCGAGTAAGTGTTCCTCCTGAGAGAGTTTTTCACTTTACAATTAGGTGATCCAGTAGGTGTCTAAGAAAGATGTTAATGGGATTATGCCCCTGCGGAAACAAGGTTATTTAATTAGTTCCATGCGAAAGCATGGGGAGACTCCCTCGGAGTACCAATATCTGCATGTCTGACCGATTGGCAAACTTGTAGGGTGTAATTAATCCCGGCTAATCTTACCTTTTGGGGTTTGAAGGAAGATTTGATAAAAATAGTGGGAGCCATCCTGATTAGATAAGATAATAACCAATCTAATCTTGCAAGAGCGCACGCTAAAGTATTTTCTTCTCTTTCTCTCCAGGTAGCGACCATGACACGCCTTAATCAAGATAATAATATGGATGTATTGACCGAACCCGCATATTATACTGGGCTGGGGAACGTTGGTTCCGCTCTATCTTATGATTGTCATAAGTCTGAGCAAGGAATAGGGGAATATCAGGATTCCCACGCAACCCGAACGAAGAAAGAGCATACTGATACATCTTATTCGGGTGTGTTCATTATTGAGAACTGTTTCTCAGTTTGCTCTACGTCTTGGGTATTAGATACCGGATCAATATCCCATATTTGTAATATGTTATAAGGGTTAAGAAGAAGTAGAGAACTGAGAAAGGGTGATATGTCTCTCACAGTAGGGAACAGAGAAATTGTTACTGCCGAAGCTGTCGGCGATTATCACCTTATATTGCCAAATGGTAATACATTGATCTTGAACGACTGTTATTTTGTACCGTCGATGATGTGCAATATAATATCCGTTTCCTTATTAGATAAAAAAGGATATAACTTTTCACTAGAGAAAAATGTTATGAACATTTTCCTAAATCAAGTGTTGATTGGATTTGGTACGTTGTGTAACGGTATATACGTTCTAAATCAAAACAAAGTTCTAAATATACAGAATACACACAAGAGGAAAAGTTCAGAAATGAACGAAGCCTTCTTGTGGCATTGTAGACTTGGTCATATCAATGTGACAAGACTAGCGAAGTTTCATAGAGATGGATATTTGAATCCATTTGAATTTACATCTTATGAAACTTGTGAGTCATGTCTCAAAGGCAAGATGACCAAAACTCCGTTTACAGGACACGGAGAAAGAGCTACTGAACTCTTGGGACCGATACATAGTGATGTATGTGGTCTTATGTTTACACATGTCAGGAATGGTTTCTTGTACTTCATTACATTCACCGATGATCTCTCAAGATTCGGACATGTGTTCCTGTTGAAACATAAATCTGATGTTTTTTGAGAAATTCAAAGAATATAAGTACGAAGTTGAGAATCATACGGGTAAAAATATTAAAATCCTTCTATCTGATCGAGGAGGAGAATACTTGAGCACGGAATTCCGAGACTATTTAAAAGAGAATGGGATTCTCTTTCAGCTTACTCCTCCGTATACACCATAGCACAATGGAGTTTCGGAGCGGAGAAATCGCACCCTATTAGATATGATGCGCTCTATGATGAGTGTTGCTGAGTTACCTATTTCCTTTTAAGGTTATGCATTTGAGACAGCTGCATACCTATTGAATTAAGTTCCATCAAAATCAGTGCCTAAAACACCATATGAGATATGGGGTGGAAAGAGACCATATCTTAAACGAGTTAAGATATGGGGTTGTCCGGCCTATGTTAAAAAACAGAATCCGGACAAACTCGAGACACGATCAGTTCTTTGCAAGTTTGTGGGATATCCAAAGAATTCGCATGGATATCTATTCTACCACAGTAAGGAACAAAAGGTGTTTGTTGCTCAACATGCCACTTTTTTAGAAAAGGAATTTCTTGTGAAAGAAATTAGTGGCAATGAGGTAGAACTGGAAGAAGTTCCAGCTACACAAACTACAACTGATTATTTGGTAGAACTGGAGGATTCGATAGTCTCCGACGAACCTCAGCCACTCCGTGGATCTAGTAGGGTTCCTTATCCACCTGAGAGATACTATGGTTTTCTCATAGACGGTGGAAGTGAGGATTGCATCATAGAAGATGATGACCCAACTAGTTTCGAGCAGGCCATCACAAGTGGGGACTCTGTGAAATGGCTATATGCTATGCGATCTGAGATAGAATCCATATACACCAACAAAGAATGGACTTTGGAAGTTTCTCCTGAAAGGGTAAAACCCATTGGGAGCAAGTGGATCTTCAAGAAGAAAATTGGCGTAGATGGATTGAGACCTTCAAAGCTAGACTTGTAGCAAAAGGTTTTCGTCAACGACCAGGTATCGATTATGATGAAACTATTTTTCCAGTAGCTATGCTTAAGTCCATCAGGATCCTACTTGCCATTGTTGCATACCATGACTACGAAATCGGGCAGATGGACGTCAAGACCGCTTTTCTAAATGGTGATTTAGAAGATAGCGTGTACATGACACAGCCAAAGGGCTTCGTAGACAGTGGGAGTAGTGGAAAAGTGTGCAAGCTGCTTAAATTAATTTATGGATTAAAGCAGGCATCGCGGAGCTGGAACATCTGTTTTGATGTGGCAGTCAAAGAGTTTGACTTTATCAAAAACGTAGATGAATCTTGTATATACAAAAAGGTTGTAGAGAGTAAGGTTATCTTCCTCGTATTGTACGTGGATGACATACTCTTGATAGGAAATAATGTTCCTATGCTACACTCGGTCAAACTCTTTATGTCACAAAAATTCTCCATGAAAGATCTGGGTGATGCCTTCTGCATCCTGGGGATAAAGATCTATAGAGATAGGTCTAAGAGGATGTTGTGATTGTCCCAATCCAGATACATTGACACCATACTAAAGAGGTTTAGTATGGAAGATTCTAAGCATGGTAATTTAACCGCTTGTTTAGGAATCACTCTCTCCAAAGAGATTTCTCCTAAGACTAATTTGGAGAGAGCTCGCATGACCGCGATACCCTATGCTTCTGCAGTTGATTCTATCATGTACGCGATGTTATCTACCAGATCGGATATAGCTTTCGCACTAGGTATGGTAGGTAGGTATCAATCAGACCCAGGGGAGAACCACTGGACAGCTGTGAAGAACATTCTTAAGTACTTGAGAAGGACTAAAGAAATGTTCTTGGTGTATGGTAATGGAGAACTCCAGGTGGAGTCCTTTACCGATTCGAGCATCCAGAGTGATAAGGACGACAGTAAGTCGGTCCCGGGTTTTGTCTTTACCCTCAATGGAGGGACGGTATGTTGGAAGAGGTCCAAGAAAGATACCATGGAATACTCAACGATGGAGGCTGAATACATCGCTGCCAACGATGCTGCCAAAGAGGCTGTCTGGATGAAGAAGTTCATTGCTGAACTTGGTGTGGTTCCCTCCATTGAGGATCCAATACCTTTGTATTATGATAACAATGGAGCTGTGGCTTTGGCCAAGGAACCCCGGTTCCATTAGCGATCCAGACATATTCTGAGGCGGTGTCACCTGATCCGGAAGATAGTTGATCGCTGGGAGATCAAGGTCAGGAGAGTTGACACCATGGATAACACAGCGGATCCACTCACGAAGGCCCTCCCACAGACGCAGTTTGAGAGACTTTTTGGGATGTTGAGTATGAGATACTACAACAACTGCCCTTAGTGCAAGTGGGAGATTGTTAGGAATATGTATGACCTAGAGGCCATTATTGTATATTATAGTGGATGCTTGGACATATATATAGAGGACTTTCTTGCTCGACATGATAGTATGCTATCTGGTTGCTCTTTATCTTAACATGTACACTTATATTATTATATTGTCTCTCTGATACATGTTGATAAAGACCTTAGGATGCTGGATTGACTACCAGGACTATGATGCAGATCATACTATGATGCAGATCATACTAGTGGGACTTGTGTAGTCCGCAAGCACATCCTTTAACAGTTCCTAGTCGAGAGAGTATCGAGACAGGGTATCGATATTCCAGAGTAGACTAGTGTGTACGTTTCTTGACCCTGTATAGGGCAATGGTTGATCCCATAACCATTGGTGTTTGACATCAAAGATTGTACACAAGTGCTCATTAGAGAATGGGTACACCGAACAGGACTCGCCGAGAACTCCTAGATGGTACCATACCTATCGTCAGATAGCAGTTCTCTGGTGACACTTGTACAGGTTAGTCTGTAGACCCGAGATCGTCATAGTGTCTTGTGTGGTTCCCACTGCGCTTTGATTTCCTCCCTACCACGGCTCAAAGGAGTCATGCAAACAGGTGGATTTGGGTACAGTCCCGAGTCACATGGAGGCAGTGAGCGATAGGAGGGGTTTCGTCTCTCCCGGTATAGGGAGTTGATGTTGCGCTATGCTCGATTGGCTATAACAGGAAAGTCCCTAGCCAGGGCTGATGAGATTTACTGGTAAGTATTATCAGTAGTTTCTCGAACGGTTATTGGCCACACATCGGCATGACTTATCAAGTTACTGGGGTCTGACAATTCCACCCCTAGACTCGATATGCGACATATCAGACGAAGAGACCGGACTATACGGTATGTGTTGCTTATAGGCTTCACGAGAGTTTGGACAAGCTTGCTTGTTGATCTTCTATTCGTTCAATACCTGGGTAGCCGTTACGTCTAGCTAGTACCGCTGACGGCTTGTGGGTGACTGATGTGATCATTACCTACCGCTGGCGCATTGACGGGTCTTTAGAGTTCCACACAGAGGTTTCCTAGCTCAAGCGAAATGAAGTAAAGCACATATGGTGATATGTGCGGAAGCTTGATTAAATACGAGTATGTGATACCGTATTCTAATCTCATGATATTTGATATCGGTTGGTTATATGTGATATAACTGGATTATTGAATCAAGTATTGATTCAATGATTTATTATATGTATATATATTTGATATTATCCGGTTATATATGATATGACCGGATTATTGAATCAAGTGTTGATTTGATATTGAATATTGAATATTGTCTGTTATATGTGATATAACCGGATTATTGAATCAAGTGTTGATTTATTAATTTGATATACATATTTATATCATATTAGTCGGTTATATATGATATAACCGGATTATCGAATCAAGTGTTGATTTATTAATTTGATTTATATTTATATTTGATTTATTTATATATTAACTAATATTATAGCTCACTAAATGATTTTTCATCTCTTGATATATAATTAAATATATATATATATGATATATATATATATGATAAATATACATTTATTTATATATAAAATGGATTATGTATCATGGTTGATGATACATAGAACATGGGTGTATGAGACTCACACTAGGGTTAAAGATAATTGTGATGATTTATGTTTAAAAGAAAATAAAAAGGATTGAAAATGAGTCATAGCTTGGATGCTTGGAGAAGCGTTGAGAAGACATGACTCATCTCTCTCCTTTTTTTTACTCTAGATATTTATTCATCACAACATTATCTTAGGCTAATGGTTCACCCTCTCATCACAAGTTTTATTCTTCACCCAAGTTCATCTTCTTCCTCAAGAGCTCATTCTAGGGTTTTTCTTGAGTTGGAAAAAATGAGAGAAAAATATTTCTAAAGTGAGAAAAACTCCTATTTCATCAACCTACACTAATCTTGCTCATTAGTTTAGGTTGTTTGCTTCACTAATACCTTGATTAGTGAAGAGTTAGTTTGACCTAGAAAGGCTTCAAGATGGATCATCTTCGACTTCGATGATCACATAGCAAGTTCGTTCCTTTCTTCAAGTGGAGCCAAGAAGAGCTCTAGGAACAACTACTTGGAGCTATAGAACTGAACGACTTGATCTACAAAGGTTGTAACCTTCTTCATTTAGTATAGAACTTGCTTTCTTGTTATAAAACCCTAATTCTCTAGTTCGATTCTATGTTAGTGTAGCTTTGACCTATAGATTTTTTTAAATTGCATACTTGATGCATGTGGAAACCTAGTAGAGGTGCTAAGACACACATTCAGTTACGATAATGAAAACTGAAGAGAAATACGGCTTTGGACTACAATACAAAGCAGTATTTTCTACTAACACCTGTATTTAAACCCATTTATCTCCCTGTATATTTCTGTTAATTTATGGATACCTATATAGATACATAGATAATCGAATTATCTTTCATATGGCACTAGTTTCATCCAATTACATTACTGTTTGATATTTATAACATAATTTATACTATCAACATGTCTTGCTGTTTTTTGCAGTGACATTTATACGTATCAAATTTAAACAGAACATAAATCCATGTATACAATGGTTATTATTGATCCGTATATTGAGTTGAAAACTTAACTGATAAACCTATAATTTATTGAACTTTAGCGACGCTTAATTTCGTATGTAATTAATGGCAAAATGCGTTTGAAATTGGACTTCCGGTTCTAAAATTGGGATTTCAGCAGTGAACTCCTATTTTAAAATGATCGTATCTCTTTAACCAGATTGCTTATTGATATGAAACCAATTTTAATACTTATATAAATGAGTCTACTTTATATAAGTACTTTATATCGTTTTACCCGATTCGGCATGTATGATTTTTAGTGAATTTTGCAAACTGGATGACACTGGCTGCCCATATTTTACTTGAAGTGCATTTACTGCATTTCTATCATATCGTGTGACTGCTTTATGCCCAGTGATTAGTGACCACTTACATTGATACCATGATTTTAGTGCATTGTTAAGTGATAAGTGGTATCGATTGGGTTGTGACTAGTACGTCAGTGAAAGTGTTTAAAAGTGAAAGTGATATAAGTGAAAGTATGACTGAACTGTGAAAGTGGTGTGTACTTGTATACAACCAATCTGAAACATGAACTTATACTTTAACCTGAGATAAGGGGTAGTTGAGTAATGAATGCATGTCGTGGCACGAGAGTCCATTTAAAAATCACCTAACATGAATTCCGTGTATCGTTGTCTCGTGGGGTTTGACAGGGCCTTGTACTAAATGTGTCATTGGTCCGTGGCAGTTGACGGACTACTCTCGTTTATACGCATACTTTCATTATTGAACTACAAACAAACATGTTAGAACAGAATTGCCATGTTTATGATACTTTTTCATAACCCATATACTACATTGCTCACATGTTCGTATTGTTTCACGTCTCCGTGTTAATGCTTTATAATTTCTTGTTCATATTTATTATTTTATAACATATCGTGTATCGTTATATTATTATATTGTGTCGCCCTGACGACCTGAGTATGCATGCTCAGAGGATAAAGTGGACCTTAGCTCAGATCAGGACCCACTGTATTTCGAGAATATTGCGAAAATCTTAACCAGCGACGTCTATGCTATCATTTCCCTTGTCACTATCTGGTTAGTTGTTCCCTCGAAATTATAGATTTGTATCCGTTGCACTCTGATTCATTTAAATGTGATAGTTTTAGTGATTATGATTCTCGTTACTTGTGTTGTGTTTACACTTACCATGTACTGCTAGAAGCCGAGGTATGACTATGGTAGGATTATTGCTTGACCGTAAGAGTATGTCTGACATAGTCACTCTAGATTTCTGTATTTTGGGAAGCGGGGCATGACACTCTTTATTCTTCAAATTTTCTTTAACATGCTTGATCGAGATTGTATATCGTCCATATACTATGTTGTCATGAAAGCGCTTATAAGAGGGTGGAAACGAACATAACAATAGAAGAGCTTGATCTTTCTTATCAATCTTAATATCGATCTTACCCAGATCCGTAATGATTGAATTAAAGTCACCGATGTGAGATGTGATTTGAGAGCCTTCTGATATACGAAATGTGTAGAGAAGCTGCTTCAAAAGGAGTCAATTTGTGAGAGACTTCCTTAAATATAACTTCTCTAACTTCATCCAAAAATTAGTTGACGTCTTTTCTACCAAAACTTCTTGCAAAACATCATTTGTCAAAAAAAACTGGATAGCCGTGAGCGCCTTTTCATCCAACTCCTCCCAAGTTTTCTCCGTCGTAGTGGAAGGCTTTGCATTCTTGCCAAGAATCGTCTTTCTCAAATTATTTTGAGTCAACACGGCAATTATACAGACTTGCCATAAAAGGGGTTTTACCCCTACGGATATATGTGTAGGGGCAACGTTGCACCCTACGGATTAAACAGTAGGTGCAACATTTGGCCCTACGGATTAATCCGTAGGTACATATTATTAGTTTTTTTTAAAAAGGGGTTGTCTGTTTTTTCCTCGTCCTGTGCACAATAATATATACATCATATATAAAAGTAATCAACAAACAGAATATATACCGCAGTATTCATAATCAACATCTCATGCATAATATATAAAAGAAATCAACAAACAGAATACGATATCAATCTAAATCAATATGAACACGCAAACACCACCAATATTATCCAAAATATATAAAATATGTATCATATAAGTAAATACATGTTTAAAATATAAGAATAAAAAAGCTACCCTAGCTCGGTCCAGCTCCACCTCTGAGAATCGTCGTAATCTGGCGCATCTGCTCCTCGGATATACCCTGAGTCAACATCTCGAGCAATGCGGAGTGTGTGGGAGTCTGAGCGGGTTGTGGAGCTGTAGGAGTGGTCTGCACAACCGCAGCCGAGGTAGTGGCTTGCGGAGCCGCAGCTGCGGGAGTCTGAGCGGGTTGTGGAGCTATAGGAGTGGTCTGCGCAACCGCGGCCGAGGTAGTGGCTTGCGGAGCCGCAGCCGAAGGAGATGCATGTGGAGGCTCAGCCGAAGTATCCAGTCGCGTCTGTTCAGTTTTGTGTGTAATAAACGAGTAAGAACTGTGTATTAGTCGAATTCGTATCATTATCAGGTTATTGCGAAACCCCAATCTATGTAGACTTAGGGACTTAGGCCTCGTTTGGATATCTAGTTTGGAAAACCGTAGCTTATTTTAATTAGACAGTTCTCACAAGGTAAAGGTTAGCTCTTGTATTTTACTACTTGATTGATTTGAATTCCGGTGTGTAGTTAGAAAATGTGTAGAAATCACAACCAAAAATATTTGACCGCAATCAATAACGGTGTCGTATATAGCGCGTTAGTAAGTGCGGATCGTCCACAGGGATTATGTTATTTGTTCGTATTTGTTTTATTTGAATTGAAAATTTAAAAGAAAAGAAAAGAAAATGATTCAAGATTTATATCAATGAATTTCAAGAATTGTCTAGATCTAGTCTAAAATCAAGAAAGCATTAAAAATCAAGAATTGATAGAATTCCAATCGATTTAAGTTTCAAGAAGTGAAGTGAAGCTCGTAGGAGTCAATTAAATCTATAGACGTGAAGAAGACTAGCGATTACTTTTTCTTATCCATTAACGAATTGATGCTAGATCGATGACGATTTATCGAGGTTTAAGGATCTTGCGAAGAAACTAAGGTTTCCTCATCTCATCCTTTGTCCTTTCGATGAATCTCATTCACAAGCTAGCTTCTAGTAAATCAAATGATCGATCGTTGATCTCTAGTTCTGAGCGAAAATAATCAAGAAAGCACTTCGTATCAAAACTAGATCATCGATCATTTGATTTTCAAGAATTTACAAATGTTATAGGACTTAAGAAATGTCTCAAGATTTGTCAACTTCATCATCTATTGATTCTTTCGACTCCTCCACGAGCGGAGTTTTACTCAAGCATCACCACAAAGAACACATTCAAGAATCTAGATTGAATCATAATGCTCGAATTAAAGAGATAAGCAAGATAAAAGAATTTCACCTTTATTTATCAACAATTTCGTTACAAATCTCTCAAAATCTACAAGAGTAAGGAACTTGATTGTCGATTTTGGCTTCGCTCGGCTCCTTGAGTCGCGGATCGGCTTGGATCACTTGCTCCGATGAAGTCCGGCTTCGCTTCTAAAGGCTTTGAAGGATTCTTGCTTTGATTGAACTCGAAGATCTTGAACTTTTGGCTTTTTGATTGGATTAGGGTTAGGGTTTTGAGGCACGAGTTGTGTCACTCAACTTGTGGGAAGAATTGTTGAACAACCTCTAGAAGTGAAGCCTAGGGTTCCTTTTATTGCCTTCTCTAGCTTTGGCTTCCTTTAGAAGCTAGGTTTAGGTTAGCTTCCCTTGTAAGCTTGGTAGTTAGGAGGAAGGTTCTAGAGTTAGTTAGTTAGGGTTAGCTTCCTTCATAAGCTTGGAGGTTAGGGAGAAGCTTCTAGGCTTTAAGGTAGTTACTTGGCTTGCTTTGGAAGCTTGGAAGTTTAGCTTGAATAAGGAGCTTGCTGATCTGGCAGAAGACTCTGGAGAATTCTGGAATTTTTCATAGCTTGCTGAGGTGTACAACTTGAGAGAATAATTCTGCAGTGAAGCTTTGATGTTGTCTCAGTCACGTGACCGCGGATCCGCGGTCACGTGACTGAGACAACATCAAAGCTTCACTTCCGCAGCACATGCCTGCTCCGGGCGTGGATCCGCGGCCGTTCTGGTGCCTTGGTGTATAAATTTCACAGTTCTGATTCCTTATGACTTCATGGTATTTTTCTGATATATTGAATCTTATAATTGGTCCTTTATCACTGGCAGATCTCAAGTCTTTGAGTTGGCGTATTTTTATCAGTACTGTTTCACAGATTTGGCTTTTCTCCTGGAATTTCCTGCACAGATTCTCGAAACAAGCGTTGCGCTATACAAAGATGATGTGATGCCATGATAAACACTCAATTTCCCTCAAAATGTCGGTTTTAAAGTATAACACAGGTAATCTGGTATTTTACGACTGTTTTGCTAATATGTGCAATACTTAACCTAAATACCTTTAGATGAATGCGAATGATAGGGAAATTGACGTGTTAAAAATACATTATTTTCGACTGATCAAATTCCCCCAAACTTATTTTCGGTCGTCTTGAGCGAATTGTTTTATTAAAAAGAGAAGGAGAAAATAAAGAAAGAGAAAAACTAACTAGCACACTTTCGTAGGCAACACGATTGCACTGAGCACGTGCAACAAGCCTTTAAACCTCTAGGTGTCCCTAGTAGGAGGAGTGTTGTCTCCTGAGGGTTTTCAGCGGATTGCACCCACAAAATCCAATAATAAAAGGAAGACCATGAAGATTACATATAAAGATAAGAATTGAAAAAGAAAGACTTTGAAAATAAGAGTTTCTAACTATGCTATCTTTTCGGTTGTCATGAGCCCTATCTTAATAGTCATGAAAAGATATTAGAAATCACATCATCTCTCAATAAAACATCGTCTTTATTCTTCATTCCTATCTTTCTTCCAAACATCGATCATATAACCCTACATGTGTGTAAAGAACATCCCTACACCCGGAGAATTCAATTCAAGCTATCATACCCTTGTCCATCCACCTCAGTACTTTTTAATTAATGAATATTTAGATTTGCTCACACGTTTTCATGTGACCGTTAATACTTCTTGAGGTACTAACCGATCGATTACTCATGTGCTTGCTTATTAGGTGTATTTCCTCGTCTTGCACCACCTAAGGCTTAGCAGTGACTCCCAGACCAGTTGGTCTAAGGCACTAGGTGATGAAGCACCCTCGCTATATTTTTTTATTGTTGCCTTGGCGATAACAAAACCAGTGTTCATTTTTTTTCTCACCATTTTATATTTTCTTCATTTTTTATTTCCTTCATACATCGGCTTTTAGACAAGAGCATTTCAAGGTATCCTCTACTATCCCGAGTTTCAAGACGTATGTAAGTGTGAATAGTAGGGTATCAACGTTCAAATGTTTGGCTTCCAGAATAGGAGCTATTTTTCAGACTTATTTTTATCCTCAGATTAGAGACTTCTTTCATCTTACTAACCCTTGGGACAACGGCTCATAACTACTTATTACTAGTTCGTATAAGAAAACTTCTAGTTTTCTTGGTTTTCTTAAATTTTTCCAATCTTTTGGATGTAATTTTTCACTATCTAATCTTTTATTATCTTATTTATGTACAAAATATTTTTATTTGAAATTTTTTTAAATTTTTATAGGTTTTCAAAAATTTTAAATTTTTATAGTTTTTTAAAAGAAATGTTTTGTGCTTATGCAAAATGATATGCAAATGATCCGAAAATAAGCACAAACCTCCCCCAAACTTGTTTTCAACAGTGTCCTCACTGTTGCCAACCGCTATATCTACAAAAACCTGTAAGCCTGAGAGGAAATTATTAATGGGGGCAAAATATTTAAGTGAAGATCCTCCCCCAAACTTATTCTTTTCACTCACTTCCATTCAAAAGATGATGCAGTAATTTACAGGACATGGAAGTGAGACGGGGGAATTTTAATCAAGATAAAATGGCTCCTGTAAGAACAGGAGCTCCTCCGTGGGGTCAGTGGAAAAATACGGCTTTAGTCTATGTCCATTCACTTTGAAAAATATGTCGTTTTGAACATTTTCTACCTCAACTGCCCCGTGCGGGTATACAGACCGCACAATGAAAGATCCCTTCCACCGAGATCGTAGCTTACCCGCATGAAGGTGTAGTCGTGAATCATAAAGAAGGACTTGCTGACCAGGTGTAAACGTTTTCCTCAAAATGTTTTTATCGTGAAATACCTTAGTCTGATTCTTTACAATTACAGCGTTATCATAAGCTTCATCGCGGAGTTCGCTTAGCTCATTTAATTGCAGCTTCCGAAAGGTGCAAGCTTGATTTAAGTCAAAGTTAATTTCTTTAATAGCCCACAATGCTTTATGCTCAATCTCGACTGGCAAGTGACAAGCCTTCCCAAACACTAACCTATAAGGAGACATCCCTAGATCGGTTTTAAATGCAGTTCGGAATGCCCAAAGAGCATCCGTCAATTTGATCGACCAATCTTTTCTATTCTTCACAACAGTCTTCTCCAGAATTTGTTTGATTTGTCTATTTGAAATCTCAGCCTGCCCGCTCGTTTGGGGATGATAGGGTGTGGAAAGTTTATGGTTGATTGCATATTTCCGCATCAAAGTCTCAAAAGATTTGTTGCAGAAATGTGTCCCGTTATCGCTAATGATAGCGCGTGGGTATCCAAATCATGAAAAGATGTTTTCTTTTAAGAACTTAATGACAACCTTCTTGTCATTAGTGCGACAAGGAATAGCTTCAACCCACTTTGAGACGTAATCAACCGCAAGCAGTATGTACAAATTCCCAAAGGAGTTGGGAAAGGAACCCATAAAGTCAATGCCCCAAACATCGAAAATTTCAACCACTAAGATGGGTTGTTGTGGCATCTCATTTCTCCGGGAAATCCTACCCGTGTGTTGACACTGTATACAGGTTTTGCAATGATCAAATGCATCTTTGAAGAAGGTCGGCCAATAAAAACCGCATTGCAAAGCCTTCTCCGCCATCTTTTTAGGACCGAAGTGACCCCCACATGCCTGATCATGACTAAAAGATAGAACACTCTTGAATTCCTCATTCGGGACACACCGGCGAATGATTTGGTCAGGACAATACTTAAACAGATAGGGTTCATCCCAGTAAAAATGTTTTACTTGGGATAGAAAACGATATTTGTCCTGTTTTGACCAATCGCTGGGTATCAGTCCCGTGACAAGATAGTTCACAATATCACTAAACCAAGGTTCATCGGATACATTCAAGAGTTGTTCGTCCGGAAAAGAATCATTGATCGGCAGGGTCACAGGTGAAGAAGTGATGCGCGAAAGATGGTCGGCTACAACGTTTTCACATCCTTTCTTATCTTTGATAACAAGATCAAATTTTTGTAATAGAAGGATCCAACGTATTAGCCTACCTTTAGCATCCTTCTACGCCAAAAGATGTTTCAAGGCGGAGTGGTCAGTGTACACAACTATTTGTGAGCCAATCAAGTAAGGCTTGAATTTTTCTAATGCAAATACAACTGCCAAAAGTTCTTTTTCGGTAGTTGTATAGTTAATTTGAGCATCGTTCAGGGTCTTACTTGCGTAATAGATCATGTGTAGCATCTTTTCAATGTGATGTCCTAAGACTGCACCAACTGCAAAATCTGATGCATCACACATAAGCTCAAAAGGGTGGTCCCAATCTGGAGACGATAGAACGGGGGCTGTAGTGAG
The DNA here is from genome assembly GCA_030015575.1 of Agapanthus africanus. Lineage (NCBI taxonomy): Eukaryota > Viridiplantae > Streptophyta > Magnoliopsida > Asparagales > Amaryllidaceae > Agapanthus > Agapanthus africanus. The sequence goes on along the minus strand of JASDDO010000012.1, from coordinate 124,466,245 downwards.
GGAGTGTTTGAGTAAGTCGAATGCTGCTTCACAATCCGAGTCAAAGTGGAAGGTCGTATCCTTGGCCAAGAGAAGAGTTAAGGGTCTAGCAATTTTGCTAAAATCCTTAATGAATCTCCTGTAAAAGCCCGCATGGCAAGAAATGATCGGATATCCTTGACGCTTTTGGGATGAGGAAGGTTTTGAATGACATCTATCTTAGCTCTGTCAACCTCAATGCCTTTCCGTGAAATAACATGTCCAAGCACAATTCCCTCTTGGACCATGAAATGACATTTTTCCCAATTCAAGGTTAAGTTCTTCTCTTTGCAACGAGTAAGAACTGCGTCAAGATTCGATAGGCAGTCAGAAAAGAGTCTCCGAAAATCGAGAAATCGTCCATGAAAATCTCCAAAAAATTCTCCACCATGTCCGAGAATATCCCCATCATACACCGCTGAAATGTAGCGGGAGCATTGCATAACCCAAAGGGCATGCGACTATAAGAAAAGGTATCAAAAGGACAAGTAAATATGGTTTTATCTTGATCCTTTTTGGAAATGGGGACCTGATTATAGCCAGAGTATCCGTCCATAAAGCAATAATACTCACGTCCAGCTAAGCGTTCCAGCATCTGATCAATGAAAGGTAGAGGAAAGTGGTCTTTCCTCGTAGCGGCATTGAGTTTTCTATAATCAATACATACACGCCACCCAGTTTGGGCGCGTGTCTGAATTAACTCGTTTGCCTCATTGGTAACAATTGTGATGCCAGATTTCTTAGGGACGACATGTATTGGACTCACCCATTGGCTATCGGAGATTGGGTAAATAAGACCATTGTCAAGGCATTTGACGATCTCTTTCTTCACTGCATCCTTCATGACAGGATTCAACCGTCTCTGTGGTTCTCGGGTTGGTTTGGCATCATCCATCAAGTGTATATGATGTTCTACAATCAAGGGACTAATCCCTTTGATGTCCGCCATGGTCCAACCAAACGCCTGCCTATTAGATCTCAATACCGTCAAAAGCGCATTCTCTTGCTCTGATGCTAAAGAAGCGGATATGATAACCGGTAAAGACTCATTCTCACCTAAATATGCATATTTAAGATGAGAAGGTAAAAGTTTGAGATCTAATGCTGGCAGAGAAATAATAGAAGGTGGGATCATCGGATGATTTTCGGAGTCACAAAGAAGCTCATAGCCTGCATAAGATACAGACTTGGATGGTGATGAGTCAGGAGTGTCGGACTCAAGCGTGAAAAATGTGTCCTCACTAAGATGTGTAAGATCAAACATTGATGTGGTAGTGTCGTCGAGATCTTCAAAGCAAAGTTCTTCAACTCCGCAACTTTCGGGAGCAATCTCGTGGACAGAGCACACATCAAGTATATGAGCAGAGGGTTCAGATGGCTGACTTCCAATTTTGTAGATGTTCAGTTCAATTGTCATATTTCCAAAGGATAATTTCATTGAACCGTTTCTACAGTTAATGACAGCATTGGAAGTGGCAAGGAATGGTCGACCCAAAATCACCGGAATTTGACTCCGTGGGTTTGCTACAGGTTGTGTATCAAGAACAATGAAGTCTACAGGGAATACAAATTCCCCGACTTTTATCAACACATCCTCTAGTTCACCCCTAGGTTTGGTGATTGAACGGTCTGCCATTTGGAGAGTGCAGTGAGCTGGTTTCAACTCTCCAATCCCTAGCTGCTCATAAACAGAGTATGGAAGCAGGTTAACACTTGCGCCAAGGTCTAGAAGAGCACGGTTGATGTTTTTACCCCCAATAGAAATCGATATTGTAGGACATCCTGGGTCCTTACGTTTCTTTGGTAGCTGTGGGATAAAAGCAGTGCTAATATTATTAGACATGAAGACCTTCTTTGGCACTTGAGTCTTCCTCTTCCTAGTGCACAAGTCTTTAAGAATTTTCGCATAAGCGGGGACTTGTTGAATAGCATCTAGGAGAGGGATGTTGATGTTAACCTGTTTGAACATTTCCATAATCTTCTCCATATATGGACTCGATTTGTTACCCCTTAACCGATTCGGATAAGGAGCTTTAGCAATAAGCGCTGGGTCCATCATAAGAGAAGGTGGTGTGTGTAGACGTGATCCCAGAATAGGAGTGGAGATCGTTTGTGGTGGACTAGAAGAGGTGTGCTAAGGTGTCGAGCCTAGTGGGAAACAGAGAATAGGCTCGTGAGAAGGCGGTGGGGTAGAAGAACAAGGATCAGAAGTAGAAGTGTGTGTGTGAGGAAAGGTCTCAGCCAGGGTGTTATTGATAGATTTTTCAGTATCATCAAACTCTTCCCCAACATGATTATTCAGCACTCTTCCTGATCTCAACGTTGTGATGACATTTACATTGTAATGCCCAGGATTCGGTAGGGGTTGAGATGGAAGTTTCCCTTTTTCTCTCGCACTCATTTCGGCTTTTAGTCGTGCAATTTCTGCTTCCATCGATTTGATACTCTCAGCTTGGGACGCTGAGTTTTTCTTTATCTCACCGACGGAAGATCTAACCTCAGCCGACACTTCCATGAAATTTGACAAGAGTGACTTCATGGTTTGTGTGAATGTAGAGAACTCGTCAGAACATGTCAACTGCAAAGGATTAGAGGGTGCAGGTGTGTTGACCTGGTTTTGAAAATTTTGTGACTGGTAGGGGTGCTGAGTGAGTGGAAGTGGTTGCTGTTGTGGTAGAAGAGCCCTTTGAAAATTGTTTTGGTTTGGAACCGTGTTTTGATTTTGTGATTGGTTCCAAGCAAAATTAGGGTGATTCCTCTAACCCTGATTATATGTGGAAGAATATAGATCGTTTCTAGGTCTTTGAAATGCGGCATTGGTATGCTCATGACCTTGAAACGGACATTCTTCCGTCAAGTGCGAAGGATCAGAACAGCATCCACATACAATTTTGGAGAGTGACATTTGATTTAGGGCGGCAGCTAAAAATTTGTTTTCCATAGTCTCGAGTTTCTTGTGTATAGCTGAAATGTCAACTCTAACTCCTATGGAAACATCCGATTGGTTATTGCCACCCCTAAACGATGGACTCTCCCACTGTAAAGATTTTTCAGCGAAATCTTCTAAGTATTTCCAAGCTTCCCCATCGTCTTTGGTCATAAAATTGCCTTGACACATGTTTTCAAGGCTCTGTTTAGTGGTAGGGTTACTGCCCTCATATATGATTCGGCACAGTTGCCATCTAGGGATTCCGTGATGTGGACATTGAACCAACAGATTCTTGAAGCGGTCAATACATTTTGAAAATGGTTCATTTGGAAGCTGGGTGAATTGATTTATTTCGCTACGGACTCGAGCTGTCTTATGATTCGGGTAGAATTTCTTTAGGAATGCTGCAACGAATTCTTCCCAATTCGTAATGGAATGTGCGGTAGTGTTATACAGCCACTTCTCGGCTATATCGCACAAGGTAAATGGAAGAAGACGTAGACGCATAGCATCCACAGAAAGCTGTGAAGTACCCATCATTGCGCATACATTTTCAAATTTGGTGATAAAGACATATGCGTCTTCAGTCTCGAGACCGTGATATTTGGATAGAAGGTTGATGTATTGGGGTTTAATCTCAAAATTATCCCCGTTGGCTGGTGGAATGGATAAGCAGGTCGAAAGAGGACCGCATAGGATAGCACCTCTCTTGGAGAGAGATGCGGGGTGGATTCTGCGCACCTGCGGACGGTGGCAAATTAGTAGTAAAGAAGTTCGATGGAGAAGGATCCATCGATATGGGTGTGGTGGTGGGTAAAGAAGAAGTAAATGTAGAAATACCGACTTCGGAGTCGATCGGGGGGACGCGGACTAAACGAGCACTAGAATCCCGTGTCCAGCCTATCTTGCACTAAAAGGGTTTAGTACAAGTGGCAACGTGAATATAATTAGGGGAAATGAATGAATGTGGTGTTTGTTTTGAAAAATATATGGATTTTTGAAAAAATGATGCAAATCACAACAAATGCAATAAGCAACCCTAAAATCTAGTGGTCACCTTGGTCAAAGCTCTAGACCGCTCTTAACTGCAAAAAGACAAGTCGTAGGATCAATCCTCCACTGCCTCTTTGTCTCTCCTGTGGCCAGGTAAGTGGGAGGTTCTCCACTACGTAAGTAGTGGGCCTAATTAAGTAACCACTAGCCTTCGACACACTTGCGTTAGACACCACAAAAGAAACGCGAATAAGCAATGAATTACCCACGGCCTTCTCTTGTCCTAAGTGAGCGTGACGGTCCTTAGAGTCATATCTAGATTTCTTTTAGTTAATGAGGGTAAATGCAGATGCAAGTTTGTGATTTTTGGGGCTTAGGAAGGGTAATGAACTCCCCACCTAATCTGGATTTGGCCGTGCCCCTTAAATTCCGTATTAATATGCAAACAACCAAAAATCAAAAAACACGCACAATTTTTATTGTTTTCTGCAGCGCTGCGAATTTTTGCAAAGAAACCTGCAGCAAATTGTTAATTGGAGCAGATTGAGAAGGAGATAAGAAAGTCAGGATTTTACAGAGCAAATTTCGTGCAGCGATGCTACAGTACCGCCGCGGTTCAGCCGCAGGAGCACGCTATTGCCGCGGAAACGTGGTGCTACAGTGTGATCCCTGCACAAAACTTTTTCCACACACTCATGTTCACTTCCTGAGTCCTCTGGAATATTCCAAATATTTTTCTAATTGCACAGCAAGCTCCAGATTTCCTTGCAACAAATCACAACGAATCGTTTAGTGTTTTGCGCGAATTTTGATCTCAAAATTATGATGGAATAAATCTTTCAACTCAAATTTCAAAAACGAACAAATTAGCACACGATCCCCGGCAACGACGCCATTTGATTGATTCGAATTCCGGTGTGTAGTTAGAAAATGTGTAGAAATCACAACCAAAAATATTTGACCGCAATCAATAACGGTGTCGTATATAGCGCGTTAGTAAGTGCGGATCATCCACAGGGATTATGTGACTTGTTCATATTTGTTTTAGTTGAATTGAAAATTTAAGAGAAAAGAAAAGAAAACGATTCAAGATTTATATCAATGAATTTCAAGAATTGTCTAGATCTAGTCTAAAATCAAGAAAGCATTAAAAATCAAGAATCAAGAATTGATAGAATTCCAATCGATTTAAGTTTCAAGAAGTGAAGTGAAGCTCGTAGGAGTCGATTAAATCTATAGACGTGAAAAAGACTAGCGATTACTTTTTCTTATCCATTAACGAATTGATGCTAGATCGATGACGATTTATCGAGGTTTAAGGATCTTGCGAAGAAACTAGGGTTTCCTCATCTCATCCTTTGTCCTTTCGATGAATCTCATTCACAAGCTAGCTTCTAGTAAATCAAATGATCGATCGTTGATCTCTAGTTCCGAGCGAAAATAATCAAGAAAGCACTTCGCATCGAAACTAGATCATCGATCATTTGATTTTCAAGAATTTACAAACGTTATAGGACTTAAGAAATGTCTCAAGATTTGTCAACTTCATCATCTATTGATTCTTTCGACTCCTCCACGAGCGGAGTTTTACTCAAGCATCACCACAAAGAACACATTCAAGAATCTAGATTGAATCATAATGCTCGAATTAAAGAGATAAGCAAGATAAAAGAATTTCACCTTTATTTATCAACAATTTCGTTACAAATCTCTCGAAATCTACAAGAGTGAGGAACTTGATTGTCGATTTTGGCTTCGCTCAGCTCCTTGAGTCGCGGATCGGCTTGGATCACTTGCTCCGATGTAGTCCGGCTTCGCTTCTAAAGGCTTTGAAGGATTCTTGCTTTGATTGAACTCAAAGATCTTGAACTTTTGGCTTTTTGATTGGATTAAGGTTAGGGTTTTGAGGCACGAGTTGTGTCACTCAACTTGTGGGAAGAATTGTTGAACAACCTCTAGAAGTGAAGCCTAGGGTTCCTTTTATAGCCTTCTCTAGCTTTGGCTTCCTTTAGAAGCTAGGTTTAGGTTAGCTTCCCTTGTAAGCTTGGTAGTTAGGAGGAAGGTTCTAGAGTTAGTTAGTTAGGGTTAGCTTCCTTCATAAGCTTGGAGGTTAGGGAGAAGCTTCTAGGCTTTAAGGTAGTTACTTGGCTTGCTTTGGAAGCTTGGAAGTTTAGCTTGAACAAGGAGCTTGCTGATCTGGCAGAAGACTCTGGAGAATTCTGGAATTTTTCATAGCTTGCTGAGGTGTACAACTTGAGAGAATAATTCTGCAGTGAAGCTTTGATGTTGTCTCAGTCACGTGACCGCGGATCCGCGGCACATGCCTGCTCCGGCCGCAGATCCGCGGCCGTTCTGGTGCCTTGGTGTATAAATTTCACAGTTCTGATTCCTTATGACTTCATGGTATTTTTCTGATATGTTGAATCTTATAATTGGTCCTTTATCACTGGCAGATCTCAAGTCTTTGAGTTGGCGTATTTTTATCAGTACTGTTTCACAGATTTGGCTTTTCTCCTGGAATTTCCTGCACAGATTCTCGAAACAAGTGTTGCGCTATACAAAGATGATGCGATGCCATGATAAACACTCAATTTCCCTCAAAATGTCGGTTTTAAAGTATAACACAGGTAATCTGGTATTTTACGACTGTTTTTGCTAATATGTGCAATACTTAACCTGAATACCTTTATATGAATGCGAATGATAGGGAAATTGACGTGTTAAAAATACATTATTTTCGACTGATCACTACTCACTCTCACTTTCATTATCATCTCAACACAAAAGAAAAAGAAAAGAAAACTTCTTCTTCTTCCTCTTCTTTCTTGAGCTCACTATCTCCTCAGTAATGGCATCTACTAAATCCTCAAGAGACAAAGTGATCCCACACATTCTCTACTTCACCTTGGACACGTCGGCTAGCAAACTTCGTGTCCGAGTTTCTTCGAATGAAGAGGGTGCCCGTAAAAAGACTCATTGATGTGGTGCCCTTCCGACGAGAAGACCGGAGATCGGAGATGCCGCGAGGAGCTTGGGTTGGTGGCCAAAGACCGAAGGATACGGATCTATCGGTATAGATTTCTAACCCTTCTCTAGTTTGCTAGTTATAGGTTAATGGTTCGATCCGGGATTAAAGTCTGCGATAGCGCCGGTTTCAAGTTTATGAAAAATTTTCGTTTCCGTATTTTGGCCTCGGACAGACGGCCGGGACGCTACCGTAGACTTACATGGTATCAGAGACACGCCATTAACCCTTACTAACTTGTTCTAACGTATTTAAAATATCAATCGAACAAAATTTCCGAAACTGCAATTTCAAAAACGAAGTTTCTGTCGAATTTATTTTGTGGTCAAAAAATTATTTTGAGTGTGTCAGAAAATCAGGCAGGCTTTTTTAAGAAATCTAAGAAAATTTGGTACACTGATCTCATCATAGCGCCGCGGAACCGCGGCATTACCCTTGTTTTGGCCGCGGTTCCGCCGCACTACTGTAGCATTAGGGCACCATTGTTTCTACAGTGGTTTCTGACTTGGAAATGGGGTTTCTGGAATATTTTGTTTGGGACTAGATTTTGTTTGAGTGCTGGATTTGTGCTTGGGGCCCACTTCGGGAAATTTTGTCAATCGAAAATTTTAAATATGTTAGTTTACAGTACTTACATTATATCTGCAACCGTGAATGTCATTTGATCGGTAAATCTTGTCTAATTGCTATAGCCCTTTTAGACGGATATGCAAATGTGACATTCACGTTGATGTTTTGTGTTGTGCTGTGATGTTGCGGATTTGTCGTTGTGGATAGCCTGGATGCAATGGTAGTACAGTTTTGTTGTATTTGTACATTTGATATTGCGGGGCGAGCGTCCGACATGTGGACTGTCGTCACTGCCTGTTTGTATATTATTCTTTTGGGGCACGACCGGGCTGAGGTCGATGTACCCGTTGTATATATTTTACTTTCTGTACTAGGATTACCCCGCGGTGGGGTGCACGGATAGCCGGGTTCTAGAGGGCAACGGGCCCGCATCATATGGCTTTGAGACGGGGGGGCTTCACTCTAGAATTGGCGGGCTATTCGCCGCACTCGTAGGGGGTACAGGTTGACCCAAGGAGGGGTGCTCAAGTTATCGGATTCCGTGAGTGCTGGGTGGTCCATTCACTTTGTTGAAGGGGGCTGCTTCGCTTCAGGTTTTGGCGGGTAACTTGCCTCACCCGTAGGGGTCTAGGATTTCATTGCACAGGCTATCCACACGACCAGGGGAACGTCGGGTTTCAGTAGCGGCTCTATGAAACCCGGGGATCCCAGATTATCTATATTGTTCTGTGATGCTTATTACATTTCTGTGATGTTGCATTTTATCACGCCATGAGAGAATATTATATATTGATATATATACTAGTAGATGTTATATATGTTTTACACCCGTGCTAGTCCAGTCCCCGCTCTGTCGTTAGTTAAGTAACCTAACGGGTGATGACGGGACCCAGTGGCGAATGCGGATGGCATATACGTACATCATATTTTTCATTCTTTTCTGGTGTGATTAATTGATGGGACTGCATTGATTCGGATCAATGCAATCTAAACAAACATATTCTGATGTTGTTGGAACATTTTTCAAAAAAAAAGTTGTTATTGCAAGGACGTTCTCTTTTGTTTTGCACAGTGGTATTCGGTTATGAATATCCAGCACCTCAGTCGACGAGGCAAGGGCCGAGATCCCTTCACCGAGAGTGACCCCTTGGACAGAAGTTTGCGTCAGGGTAATAACATCACTATAGTCAATTACTTTTTGCTTTGCATCGCGGTATTCAGTTGGAATATCCTGCACCTCATTCTACGGGGAAAGAGCCGAGATCCCTTCACCGGGAGTGACCTCTTTAGCAAAGGTTTTCGCCACTATATTTTTATAAAAAGCTATCCAGTTCCTTCAACGATATCTAGTTCATTACGTTAAAGGTTTTTCACCAAAAACCAGCCGTAGCCCTCCGTCGTTTCTTACAAGTATTACTTAGTATTCGTGCTGCGTTTGTTGACTGTGTCAAGGCGTAGTGTGCGGTAGCTAAGTAGTGTTTGTTTGTGGCATATTAATGCGATTGGTTAGGACAGTCGTGCGGCCTTGTTGACTGTGTCAAGGGCTCGTACGGGTGGGTTTAATGCAGTCCAGGATAATGACGGGTTGAACTTGACTAGGACTCTTTGATTTGTTGACTGTGTCAAGGTCACTTGGGTCCTAGGGGTAAAAATCACATCGGGAGTTTCTAAAGAAACTGAAACTTGCCAAATATGCGCATACCTACTGGAGTGTGATAACGTGAGTGGATTCCATCATGTTATCATGCGATGATAGTTGGATCCCGATTCCTACTGATGAGTTGGTTTACTCCTCGGGTGATCCCGACTAATTCTTCTTTCAGGTTTGGAGGAGAATTTGACGATACAGTGGAGGTTTCCTGATTAGATAAATTGATAACCGTTCTGTTCTAGGTTAGAGTGCACGCAGAGTATTTTCTTTTCTCTCTCTCTTTGGCAACGACCATGACCCAACCCTTGACTATGACTCAGTGACCAAGTTAACCGAACCTTCTTAAAACACTGGCTTTTGGATTGTCTGAGTTGCATACCTCATTTCCACTCCTACTTTTACCCTTTTCTCCAGAACACCCTGTATTACTACGAACATCCACTTTCATTGGATAAAACTATCGTATGGTTATATACGAACTCGAAGGAACTTGTTCCAAATTCGAGGATGGTTTCCGGTTCTGGAGAAAATGAATAGGACTATTCAATTGCCTTTTCCTTTTACCTTCTCTCAGGTTGCGAGTGCTCCTTGGATTAGCTCCTTGGATTAGGACGGTACACCTATTACGCTAATTGGATAGTCTTCTTCCAAACCATAGGCAGGTGCCGAATGGTGGGGAATGAAGAAAACCAATTAGCCTAACGAAAGTGTACAGAAGGTATTAAGTAAAGACAAATAAAGGGATTAGTAAGAGGGCAAATTAAACTGCGACTGCTATCATTCACGACCAAACCAAGTGTTTCATCGCCACTCCTACTTCACCTTTGTATTTCTCCAGAACACCCCGTATCACTACGAAGATCCACAGTTTATTGGATACTCCATCGTATGGTTATATACGAACTCGAAGGGACTTGTTCCAGTTCGGGGATGGATTCTAGTTCAGGAGAAATAGGAATAAGGTTTTATTCAGTTGTCTTTTATCTTTACCTTTTCTCGGGTTGCGAGTGCTCCTAGAATTAGGACAGTACACCTATTACGCTTATTGGATAGTCTTCTTCCAAACCATAGGCTGGTGCCGAACGGTAGGGAAGGAAGAAAACCATTTAGCCTAAAGGGGTGACAGAAGGTAATGACTAAAGACAAATAAAGGGATTTGGAGAGATGGAAAAGAAATATACAGTTATAATTGTGAATCTGATAATGGAAGAGGCATTACTAGGAATACCCGGATACCCCTCCGAAACATTTACATGTTTCAGTTTCACTGTGTATTGTTAAAAGAAAACTGATTTCCCAATTAGCCCTTGCTCCAGGGTATGTATTTACCAGGTTTGGTTCTCACATCTGTATGGTTTTACAGATGATGAGTGGGAGTAAGTTATTGGGAATTGGGTGATCATCCTCATTATATCGGGATTCGTTGTAATTGGTGATATTTGAGGAAATCGCCTAGGTTGTTTTGCCGGACGGCAAATATTTGGTTTTGAATATCCGTTGTTATGCACCAATTTCAAATTGATATATCTGTACGTTTATTTTTATAAAGTGAGATATAACTTTTTGAAATTATGTCTATGACATTTACCTATATCAGTGGATGGTTAAGTAAGGAGCATTAAACAGCGGTGTAATTCTTCTTAGCCATAAGTACAGTTTTCAACCTATGACGCACAGGGTTTGAGTTATTAGACTCAGGGGACTTATACAGAGTATTGTATATTGTCCAGTGTCCATGAGGATAGAGGGGTTGGTACTCGTACTGTATTCTGTTTACTTGTGACTTCTCTAGTTCTTAGACATGTGTTTCGTAGAAATGCAAGGTCTAAGTTTTGAGAAGTTATAGGTATAAGAATAAAGTAGAGAATCAGGTATTATAAGTATCAGGATTCTTCAAGGTGATCGAAGATGTAGATACTTGTGTATGGTATTCAATCAATAGTAACGATTAAGAGAACTTGCTTCTCTTTCAGGTTACTCATAATTGGAAGCACTCCTAAGTTGAGCAATGTTGATCGGCCTCTCTCCATTTAGTTGACATGCACTGGAGACAGCTGCATGATTTGAATCTGGTTCCAATTAAATCAGTGCCTCTATTTCTATATTGGATATAGAATAGTTCATATCTTAACAATGTTAAGGTACGGGGAGTTTTTCGGCCTATGCTTAAAATCAGACTCTGGATAACTCAAGGAACGTTTCTGTAATGGCTGTTTGTGGGTTGACCCAGGCTATGACGAGGGTTGACTTTACCATCTGGAAGATCAGTAGTGATATTGTTCTTGACTCGCCACGGTTTTAGTAAAATGGATTTTTTCAGAAAACAGTAGTGGGAGTATGGTAGAACTGGAAGTGATTCCAGAACCGCAAACGATTACTGAAAATTTAATAGGACCTAAAGATTCAATCTGGTTTGACATTCCATTAGCCACTCCGCAGATATGGTGGGTAACCTCAGGCACCCGAGAGGTACTCCGGTAGCCTCAAGGACGGTGACAGGGAGGTTCTTGTTTACCCAGACTTGACACTACTGTTGTTCCAGGCTATGAGACCCGGCAGGAGGATGAGTATAGCGTCGTTCTAAACTAGCTTTAGAAGTGTACGTGTATATGACTCTGCCATAGGGTTGTCGTAGTCAGTGGGAGCAGCGAAAGCATAGTGAACAAGTAGCTTGTGTCTATTTATGGACTAAAGCAGATATAGCGGAGATAGATCATCTATTTCTGATGTGACAGTCATAGGTTTGACTTCATCAGAATAGGGGATGGATCTGTTAAGAAAGTGGTAGGGTGTGATATCCTGGTATTTGGATGACATACACAAAGTAGGAAATGAAATTCCTATACTACGATCGGTTATACTTTGGTTGTCACACAGTGGTTTCTCCACATAGGATGTGGATATTATATCAGATATTCTGGTTACTAGATCTATGGTTTTAGATCTAGATTTGGGTAGTTTCCCAATCTGGGTACTTAGACAGCATTCTAAAGGTGTTTTAGAATAGACGACTCCTGGCACGGTAGTGTACCTGCAGATGATGGAGTCACCCTCTCTAAAGGTGTCTTACAGACTAAAGGGGAGAGGGATGTGCATGATTGGCAGATCACTTGCTTAGGCAATTGAGTCAATCATGAGATGTCAAGTACCACACCAGATGTTATTTTTTGCACTAGATGCAATAAGTTGATATTAATCCTATCCTGGAGAAACGTTCGGAAGCAGTTTTAGAACATAAATGGATGTTCTAGGGATATGATAACGACAGCCTCTTTCGGGGGACGGTTATCATTCCAGGCTTCCAAGGTGACCTAGATGACAGAGTGACTGTCAGAGTTATAGTTTTCCCTCTGACGAGGGGCAGTATTTTGGACAGGTGGTCCAAGCGGATACTGAGGGAGGTGTGGCGCAGGATACTGATTAAGTTCAGTTGACGATACAGTCTAAGAAGTTTGGATTTGGAGTTCATTTATGAACTAGGTCCCATCAGATATCCAGACATATTCTAAGACAGGTATTGCTCATTTCGGGAGATGGCTTTCTCCGCGAACTTGAGATAAAGAGAGACATAGAAAGAAACATTAGGGCGGATCCACTCACTGAGGTTATTCCTCGAACGCAATAGTTTCGCAAATGGGCTTTGTGAAACTGATTAGTATAGGAGTTGGGTGTTCGGTATCATACGGGTTGTGAGTATGTGACATCGCAATAACTAGCCTTGAGTGCAAGTGGGAGATTGTTGGATATAGTGCCCTCAGAGTCAATTATTGGATCACAGGCATGTGATTGCAATGATTGAGGGAGGACCTATACCGGTAGGACAGTCTTACTCAAGATGATGGTATGCTATCTGGTTTATCTTTATCATCGTGTACATGTTTTAGGTGACATTACAGGTCACTATTGCACGTTGATAGAGCCCATAGGATTCTTGCTTGACGGCCGGCAGTATGATGGCGATCATATACGTGGGAGCTGGGGTCGGTCGTTGTGGTCGGACTCTATTATGGATTTCTGACCACATTCTCCATAGGGATCCTTAAAGTGGTCCCTAGTCGTGGGAGTTTCGAGACTGGGCATCGATACTCCATTAGTAGACTAGTGTATACAGTCGAGACCTCGATGAGGGGTGGTGGCTGGTCTCACAAGCCATTGGTGTCAGTTGGATTACCTAAGATGTATACAGGTGCCCATTGGGTTATGAGTACACCGGATAGGACTCGTCGGGATCATGCTAGTTGGTATTATACCTGACGTCAGATAGCAGTTCCCTAGTGACATGTGTACAGTTTAGTTCATCGACCTGAGATCATCATTTGTCTCGTGTGAGTTCCCACTGTGCTTTGATTACTACCCTACCACGGCTCAAAGGAGTCGTGCAAACAGGTTTTAGTTGGGTACAGTCCCGAGCCACATGGAGGCAGTGAGCGGATCGGCAGGGGTTTCGTCTCTCCCGGTATTGGGGGTGAGATCGCGCTGTGTCTAGGAGAGCCATTACACGAAGTCCTTGGAGAAGGCAGGAGATTTACTGGTAGGTATTCCAATAGTATCTCAGGGTGTTCTGGGCTACACTCCGACACGACTTGTACCGCTTTTGGGGGTCTGACTTTTACCAACCCCATAGGCCGACATGCGATGCTCATAGACGAACGGACCGGACTGTACGGATATTGTCATTGACAGGGTCAGTAGGGTGTCAGGATGAGTTCGCTCATCGACCTCCCTTTTGGTCAATACCTGGTAGCCCGTTACGTACGGCTAGCACCACTGACGTGCTAGTGGTTAAATCCACAGCCAAAGTATTGACGAGTCTTTAGAGTCCCCCACAGACAGTTTCTCAAGTTTCGGACGAAATGTTGTAGAGGCCGTATGATATATGGTAGGGTCCGATCACATACGTTCAGTAGTGCACGGATCATGATCGGGCGGATCATATTAGTGGACTTTGGTTTAAGCCGGATCCTAGTATTAGATTTGTTGGATTACTTTAGTCTCAGCGCATTCGCATTCGGTCGGAATGCGTATGCAGGTATGTATATACAGGTGAAGGGTACTCTTGTGATCCGTCACGAGTTTACTTTAGTAGATGCCATTCTCTTTTTATTGTTGTAAACATTTGGATTAATGTTTGCATATGGAAATAATGAGCTCAAAATCATGATTAGGAGCATTAATTGTGACACATGCACAAGTGATGAGTCATGGTCTCTTTACTTGTGCATATGTCATATTATGTGATTGATTTGTGGATGAAATGAGAGGGAGAGAAAGAAAGGGCAGCCATAAGGTAAAGGTTAGCTCTTGTAATTTACTACTCACTCTCACTTTCATTATCATCTCAACACAAAAGAAAAAGAAAAGGAAACTTCTTCTTCTTCCTCTTCTTTCTTGAGCTCACTATCTCTTCACTAATGGCATCCACTAAATCCTCAAGAGACAAAGTGATCGCACACATTCTCTACTTCATCTTGGACACATCGGCTAGCAAACTTCGTGTCCGAGTTGCTTCGGACGAAGCGGGAGCCCGTAAAAAGAATCATTGATGTGGTGCCCTTCCGACGAGAAGACCGGAGATCGGAGATGCCGCGAGGAGCTTAGGTTGGTGGCCAAAGACCAAAGGACACGGATCGATCGGTATAGCTTTCTAACCCTTCTCTAGTTTGCTAGTTATAGGTTAATGGTTCGATCCAGGATTAAAGTCTGCGATAGCGCCGGTTTCAAATTTATGAAAAGTTTTCGTTTCTGCATTTTGGCCTCGGACAGACGGCCGGGACGCTACCGTAGACTTACAAGTTCTATGTATGTATGATTAATCAAAGCTAAGTCTACAACCAAATAAGCTCAGGCTACGTACTAATATTGGATATGTTGTTATCTATAATATGACATAATATTTTACTATTAAGTAGTATACATACCACCATCTCCTTCAACTCCTGGACGGTGGCCTTCAAGGTGTCCAGTTCTTGCTCTAGACGTCGCTCACGGGAGATAGAGGAAGTAACCGCCGGAGTGGAGTCCAACCTCATATGGGCCCTGCTAGGACCCAGTCCCCGACCTCTCTCCCAACCTCTGTGGTGCCCTCCGCATGCGGCGTCTAGGACTGGGGTCAGCAGCATCGGATCGTTCTGTCCAGTAAAATCGATCCCCGATGCCTCCGCCTGCTCAACCACCCGCTCCTACACCCACATTAACCAGTAAAATATAAGTAGATCATTTAAATTTGAACCTTTCAAAACAAAAATTTCAAATAGAGGTTGAATAAATATTAACACTTACGCAATACTCCTGGGTAGCGGTGTCGGGATATCGAAGCTAGCCCGTGGCGGGATCTGTCGAAGTGTCGTGGACGGCAAGATACGCAGACAGCATGCTCGGTGTACCACCATGCGCCAAGGTTTGAGCTCTCTGCAATTCGCCAAAAATTTACATATATTAGAAAATAACTCTTAATATTACATTATATCACAGTAGGTCTATTGTAATTTACCGATAACTCCATGGCACGAGTAATATTCCTCGAGCCACCTGTATAAGTGGGGCGACCCCTCTACGCCGACTTCGTATTCTCTTTATTTTGATTGGCATGTTTCTGCACAACATATTCAGATTTAGTTTTCTAATTAAGCAACAAAAAAATATAAATTATATACTAAACAATGAATTACATTTAAAATACATACATGTTTGCGCTGAGAGTCGAAATATTGGCACAATAGAGGCCATGTATCTACGTCGACTCTCGCAAAGGCCGGAGTATGTAGGAGGGCCGCTATCTCTGCCTCGGGGGTCGCCATCCACAGGGAATAGCAGTTAATCTTCAGCTCATTCCTATTGTATTGGACCTTCGATTGCATGTTCTTCATCAGGCCATAGTACAGAGCGCGAAGATCGAGCACCCTCCCAGGGTGATCAGGGTCGGGTACAGGCTGAAAATCATAATCCAACTGAAAATACAAAAAAAACAATGTTATTAAATTGTAATTCTTAATAATAAATATATTGGATAAATCAAAAGAAAACATATATTAATACCCGAGCCTGATCCCAGAAGAGGGCGAATGAGCGTCGGTGCTGGTCGCCTCACTCAACGTGGAGTGGATAGTTCTTCACGAGGCGACTCCCATCCCCCATATACCGGCCGAACCTCTCGGCATAATCGCCGATATATCGATAATCAGGGGTAAAGAAAAGGGGGAATGCTTCCTCCCCCTAGCTCTGTCGGGCCTCAGCCTCTCGAGTCCCCTTCTTGGGTTGGGGATGCCTTGTGTCTATAAGAAATATCAAGACAATAAATATTAAGACAAAGTGGTATTAAGAAATCAAGGTTTAACGAAAATTAAAGTGTGATATATACATCCGGCGACAGAAGCACGAGCCTGGGCCCGGACAGCAGCACGAGCGGGACGATAGTTCCTCCGGTGAGGAACAGCCGGCGACCCGGACGTGGACACATCTCCAACTAGAAAATAAACATCAATAAAATTACATGAAGTTCATGTTTATTCTTAAAAGATATGTAAAATGAATAAATATTCTATATATATTCATACAAACCTGCATACTGAGCGGAGGGTATGGAAGTGACGGGAGTGGCCCTTGCACCAGACGTGGACGCACCACCTATAATTAGACAATCAAATATTGACTATATAAGTAATTGCAAAAAGAATGCGTATATCAATAATATAATATTCTAAATCAACATGTATACACTATAGGATATATAAACATACCCGCATGTGCGGTGGTGGGCTATGCCGAAGATGTGAAGGCACCACCTACAGCCCGAGATGTAAGTACGTAAGAGCAAAAAGAATGTATGTATATTTATGATATAGTATTCTAAATTAATATATATACACTATATGATATATAAACATACCTGGAGGTGCGGGAGAGGCCTCTATCCCTGATGTGGACGCATCACCAACAGCTAGGCAATCAAATTTTGACATGAACATGCATGTATATCTATAATATTACATTCAAAATGAATATGTGTGCAATATACCTGGAGGTGTGGCAAAGTCCACACGGAAGGAGGCATCAGAAGGGTTCTCCGATCGGGGTGCAAGACCGGCCCTCTGATGCTCCCTACACAGCTCTCCGGGCTGCAGAACCGCTCTGCCTCTGCCTCTGCCTCTGCCTCTGCCGGTGCATTGGCTGGAGCTCCTGCCGCCCCTTGCTGCTCCCGTCATCATCATCAAATCTAGATAAAACGGTTCGTGGACGCATTAGACAATCATTACAAACATTAACTATATATGTATAGATCGTAAAATGTGAAGTAATAATATAACATTACTGATAACCTTTTTCATTTCGTGGACGCATTAGACATATCTACTTGGATTTCATCATCGATATCATTTCTAAGCCACGTAACTTCATGATCAGCCGAAAACAACCCGTCTTTCGAAACAGACAGTCAGAGCACTCTAAGTCTTCTCTCTTCTTTATCCTCATCGTTGTCCTTGAATTCTGGGACATCGTAGATATCCCTGGGTTTCTAATGGCATACGACACTCCATCCCGGATGCTTCAAACACTGTGAGTAGTATACTTGGAATGCTTGGTTCGGAAAGATAAACGGATATTCCTGACCGTAAAATCGAAGTGTGTTCACACTGGTCAATCTATATTCATCTTTCCAAGTCCCGAGATTGGTTCTCCACTTATCCATATCGGTTCGTGTATCGTACTAAGTACACTGAAATATATAAAAGGGTTCTGATCGTCCGGGACATTGGATGCCAAGTATACAATTTAAGTATCCATAATAAATCACACCATTCGATCCTACTATTGCAATCCCAGTATTCTGAGTGGTTCTAGATGTTTCTATGTCCTTAACTTCGAATTTGTATCTAAGGACATCGAATCCTTTATAATATACAACCTCCATAATATGCAACCTCCAAAAACACCGCCTTACCGTCTTCTCCTTCTTCTTCTGCAGCGTTATCGTCTACTCCTTCTTCTTTTGCCGCATTACTGTCTTCTTCTCCTTCCCCGTGATATAGCCAAGTTTTATAAAGTCTAGTAAAACCATGTTTAACGATATGATGCTCTGCAAATTCTACCTTCTTCCAGTACTTATTCCTATATCTATCGTACGGGCAGAGAATCTTCTCTATCACGATTTTATTATGTGCACGTGCAAATTCAATAAAAGCAGCAACTCCTGCGACAAACTTAGGTTGCATACATTGTTGCCAGTCCACATACATCCAGTCCTTAACTCTGACGTGCTCATGGACCATGTTAGACTGTATAACATATAAATTGTAGGTTATGATGACTATATTGAGAAATCTAAGAACGGGATGGTTACTGACAAAGGAGAAAATCCGTGTATATGCTTTGTGTGTGTGTTTGTCGTTGAAAATAATAAATTATCGATAATCAAAGTTAAATTTGAGGATACCCATGTATGAGTTGTATTCTATATATGTGTGTTTCAATTTATGATTTCACTTAAGTGTAGGGTTGTTAGTGTGTATGTACTGTGTGTGCGTTTGTTGTGTATTCGTGTTGTGTGTATGTGTTTCGGCTGTCGGGGGTAAGGCTTCTATCCCATTAAGAATGTATAAAGCAGACACCCATTCGCTTGTGCTTTCAACCGTTTCGAGAAAATTTCGGCAGCACCTCCCCGCTGTTCTCCGAGTACACTGTAATAGAATAGATAATCATTTCAAAGCTGTGAAACAACGTTGAAATGAACATCTAATCTATCCTTGTACATGAAGAACCAGCGGAAAAGCACCGACGAAATAACTCGAAACGGATGAAAACACAAGTGAATGCAGGTGTTTTCTTTATACATTCCTAACTTGTCCACACGGGACAAATCTATCGGTTATCATACGATTGAATATTTTCGTCACATAGACTACACGACGGTTGTTAATACCGAGCTATACCATCCGATATTTAATAATCTTCGTATAGTTCTATGTTACGACGAACATCGAACGTATGTTAACCGATAGACGGGGACTAAGTGGCGCTTTGAGTTTCATATATGAGTATCGATGAGAATATGAAAGTTTCATATTATCATCGAGTATCATATATTGGTTTTAACTTGAACATTTTGAATCACTCTCTAATGATGCGTTTGTTGTGTATTCATGTTATATGTGTGTGTTTCGGCTGTCGGGGATAAGGCTTCTATCCCATTAAGAATGTATAGAGCAGACACCCATTCGCTTGTGCTTTCAACCGTTTCGAGTAAATTTCGGCAGCACCTCCCCGCTGTTCTCCGAGTACACTGTAATAAAATAGATATTCATTTCAAAGCTGTGAAACAACGTTGAAATGAACATCTAATCTATCTTTGTATACGGAGAACCAGCGGAAAAGTACCGACGAAATATCTCGAAACGGATGAAAACACAAATGAATGCAGGTGTTTGCTTTATACATTCCTAACTTGTCCACACGGGACAAATCTATCGGTTATCATACGATTGAATCTTCTCGTCACATAGACTACACGACGGTTGTTAGTACCGAGCTATACCGTCCGATATTTAACAACCTTCTTATAGTTCTATGTCACGACGAATATCGAACGTATGTTAACCGATAGACGGGGACTAAGTGGCGCTTTGAGTTTCATACATTTCTCGCGGTTTTTATTTTCCGCAAATTCGGTATGAGTATCGATGAGAATATGAAAGTTTCATATTATCATCGAGTATCATATATTGGTTTTAACTTGAACATTTAACATGAATAGGTTTTACGTTTACGTTTAGTTATTAAGGGTTCGAAATTTCAAGTTTAGGGTAAATTTTTCTTGCGTTTACGGTAAAGTTGTACGTTTACGTTATCATCGAGTATCCTACTGAATGAACTAGTACACCCTAAACCCTAACCCTAAATAAACATAATTAACCACAATTAACCATAATCGTTACCCTAACACAAATTATCCCTAATTAACCCAAACTTAACCCAATTTACCCAAATTAACCCTAATCAACCCAAACTTAACCCAATTTGCCCAAATTAACCTAATTAACCCTAATCAACACCCTAACCCTTTCAAATTATCACTAATTAACCCAAATTAACCATACCCTCTCTAATTAACCTAAATTAACCCTAGCCTCTAGCCCTAAACCTGAACCAAACCGTAACTCTAACTATCCTAACCCTAACCCTGTCTATCTTTGTATGCGGAGAACCAGCGGAAAAGTACCGACGAAATATCTCGAAACGGATGAAAACACAAGTGAATGCAGGTGTTTGCTTTATACATTCCTAACTTGTCCATACGGGAAAAATCTATCGGTTATCATACGATTGAATCTTCTCGTCACATAGACTACACGACGGTTGTTAGTATCGAGCTATACCGTCCGATATTTAACAACCTTCGTATAGTTCTATGTCACGACGAATATCGAATGTATGTTAACCGATAGACGGGGACTAAGTGGCGCTTTGAGTTTCATATAAGATGAAAGTTTCATATTATCATCGAGTATCATATATTGGTTTTAACTTGAACATTTAACATGAATAGGTTTTACGTTTACGTTTCGTTATTAAGGGTTCGAAATTTCAAGTTTAGGGTAAATTTTTCTTGCGTTTACGGTAAAATTGTACGTTTATGTTATCATCGAGTATCCTACTGAATGAACTAGTATACCCTAAACCCTAACCCTAAATAAACCTAATTAACCACAATTAACCATAATCATTACCCTAACATAAATTATCCCTAATTAACCCAAACTTAACCCAATTTACCCAAATTAACCTTAATCAACCCAAACCACCTAAATTAACCCTAATCAACACCCTAACCCTTTCAAATTATCACTAATTAACCCAAATTAACCATACCCTCTCTAATTAACCCAAATTAACCCTAGCCTATAGCCCTAAACCAGAACCAAACCCTAACCCTAACTATCCTAACCCTAAGCCTAACTAATTAACTGTTACGCCCCACCCCCAATACAGAGAGTATTGTCCACTCTGGCCGAAGCCGCACGGTTTTGTCCTTCGGAGCGAACTGGACCCGACCAGGGGCCACTTCCTAGGAGGTCACCCATCCCAGAACTTCTCTGGCTCGAGCATGCTTAACTATGGAGTTCTCAAGCTCCTATAGTGCCAGTTCACTTAAAAGGTGCCTCTGTATTGAAGAGTGGTATCATTCCATTTATAGTACAGATCTGCCCCATTTCGGAATGTATTCCGAAGAGTCCCCATTGTTCAACATTGGGTCCCACGGACTCTAGAGGTGGCCCCCACGGATTCAAGAGGTGGCCCCCGCCCACTTAACACAACACTTGGCGTGGCACTTTGTTCCGTGTGGCACTTTGCTCCGTGAGCAAGAACCGGGTCCCGACATTCTCCCCACCTTTGAACAACGGTTCGTCCTCGAACCACAGGCCTACTATTGAGGGACCGGCTCTAATACCATTCTGTCACGCCCCACCCCCAATACAGAGAGTATTGTCCGTTCTGGCCGAAGCCGCACAGTTTTGTCCTTCGGAGCGAACTGGACCCGACCAGGGGCCACTTCCCAGGAGGTCACCCATCCCAGAACTTCCCTGGCTCGAGCACGCTTAACTACGAAGTTCTTAAGCTCCTGTAGTGCCAGTTCACTTAAAAGGCGCCTCTGTATTGAAGAGTGGTATCATTCTATTTATAGTACAGATCTGCCCCCTTTCGGAATGTATTCCGAAGAGTCATCATTGTTCTACAGTGGGTCCCACGGACTCAAGAGGTGGCCCCTACGGATTCAAGAAGTGCCCCCCTCCCACTTAACACAACACTTGGCGTGTCACTTTGTTCCGTGTGGCACTTTGCTCCGTGAGCAAGAACCGGGTCCCGACATTACCAGCTAGCGATGGAGGCAAGGCAAGTCGATAGGCCACCTCTCCTACTCGCTCTAGCACCTCAAAAGGTCCGATGAAACGGGGACTGAGTTTTCCCCGACCTCCAAACCTGATGACTCCACGGGTAAGGGAAATCTTCAGGAACACGTGATCTCCGACTTCAAAATCTAGTTCCCTCCTGCTGGTATCCGCCCAACTCTTCTGTCTATCCTGAGCCGTCTTAATGCGCTGCCTGATCATTTGGACCTTGTCGACTGTCTGAACAATGAACTCAAGACCCAGTAATTTTCGCTCTCCCACATCATCCCAACAAACTGGGGATCGACACTTCCGCCCGTAAAGTGCTTCGAAAGGAGCCATCTGAATGCTAGCCGGGTAACTGTTGTTATAAGAAAACTCGACTAGATGCAGATGATCTTCCAAGGAACCCTGAAAGTCCAACATGCAGGCCCTCAACATATCCTCGAGCGTCTGAATCGTACGCTCGGATTGTCCATCCGTATGTGGGTGATAAGCTATGCTGAACTTAAAGCGGGTATCCAAACTCTCCTGTAAGCTCCTCCAAAAGTGCGAAACAAATCTGGTGTCTCGATCTGACACAATGCTGACCGGGACTCCGTGATTCGTACTATCTCCTGCATGTATCTCTCTTCCAGTGACTCTGTTGACTGCCCCACTCGGAATGGTAAGAAGTGTGCAACTTTCGTGAGGCGATCGACGATAACCCAAATGGCGTTATTGCCCATAGGGCTCCGCGGTAAGGCCGTCACGAAATCCATGGTAATGTGCTCCCACTTCCATTCTGGTATTGGAAGCGGTTGTAACAATCCTGCTGTCCTCTAATGTTCCGCCTTCACTTGTTGGCATACCAAGCACCTGGATACGAACCGCGCAATTTCTCGCTTCATCCCGTTCCACCAAAAATGCTGCTTTAGATCTCGATACATCTTTATACCTCCCGGATGCACCGAATAAACTGAACTATGCGCCTCAGCCGGTACTTCTTCTCGAACGTCTCCTTTGGGTACGCAGAGTCTGCTGCCGAATCTCAGAGAGCCGTCTTCATGTATGATTAAGTCCGTTCTCAGCCCGGCTTCTACTTGTGCTCTGAACTTTTGCAATCGAGAATCATCCGGTTGTGCAGCCTTGATGCGATTCACAAGGAAAGACTGCACCTGTAGTTGCCAAAACTGTCTGATTGCGCTCGGTGTAACGACTTCAAGCTCGAGTCTCTGAAAGTCCTCAATAATACTCCTCTGACTGGTCAACATCATGACCGCTGGCTTGCGACTGAGAGCATCTCGTACAACATTTACTTTCCCCGGGTGATACTGAAGGTCCAAGTCATAATCCGCCATCAGCTCTAGCCATCGGCGCTGCCTTATGTTTAGTTCCTTCTGAGTGAAGACGTACTTCAGACTTTTATGATCCTTGTACACTTCCACTTTCTCGCCCAATAGATAGTGCCTCCAAATCTTCAACGCAAAAACACTGCAGCTAACTCCAAGTCATGTGTAGGATAGTTCTTCTCGTGATTTCTCAGCTGTCGCGAGGCGTAAGCAACCACTCGGCCGTGCTGCATCAGAACACAGCCTAATCCTTTCCCTGAGGCATCACTATGTATCACCAAACCACCGGAATCATCTGGTACTGTAAGAATAGGCACCGTAGTTAACTTCTGCTTCAGTGTCTCAAATGCCCGAGTACACTCTTCAGTCCACGCAAACGGTACATCCTTCCGGGTCAGCCTCGTCAACGGTTCAGCGATTCTTGAAAAGTCTTGGACGAACCTCCGATAATAACCTGCCCATCCCAGAAAGCTTCTAATCTCGGCCACTGACTTCGGCGTTGGCTAATCTCTGACAGAATCTATCTTTGCCGGGTCCACTGAGATGCCTTCGCCCGTAACAATGTGTCCCAAGAACTGAACCCTGTCGTGCCAGAACTCACACTTGCTCAATTTCGCGTACAACTTCTCTTCCCGAAGAATTTGTAAAACCGTGCGCAAATGCTCGACATGCTTCTCCCGGGTCTTCGAGTAGACAAGTATTTCGTCGATAAATACAACGACAAACGTATCCAAGTACTATGCAAACACCCTGTTCATCAAGTCCATGAATATTGCTGGAGCATTGGTAACACCGAACGGCATCACAAGGAACTCATAATGTCCATATCGGGTCCTGAAAGCCTTCTTGCATACATCCTCGGCTGCTACTCTAATTTGATGATATCCAGAATGGAGATCCAACTTCGAAAATACCCTGGCCCCACTTAACTGATCAAATAAGTCGTCGATGCGTGGAATTGGGTACTTGTTCTTTATTGTGACTTTGTTCATCTCCCAATAATCTATACACATCAGCAGCGATCCATCCTTCTTCTTCACTAACAGAACTGGTGCACCCCACAGTGAAACGCTCGGCCGGATAAATCCCATCTCCAGGAGTTCTTCAATTTGCATTGCAATTCTGCCAACTCAACCGGTGCCATTCTGTACGGGGCCTTGGAAACTGGTGTTGTACCTGGAGTCAAATCGATCAAGAATTCCAGGACGTGTGGAGGTGGTAGACCAGGTAAATCTTCAGGAAACACGTCCAGAAAGTCCCGAACAATTTCTGGGGCTGCGCTCTCATCAATCTCCATAGCTGTCAGCTCTTTTGGCTTGGTTCTATACTTGGACAGCTCCAAAGATTCGCTCCCGCCTTCGAAAATAAACTCCGGGTGATTGGGAATGCGGAAAATCACATTCTTTGCTCGGCAATCAATAACTGCATGGAAGGTACTCATCTATGTTGGAGATAGTGCCCTCGGAGTCAATTATTGGATCACAGGTACGTGATTGCAATGATTGAGGGAGGACCTATCCCAGGAGGACAGTCTTACTCAAGATGATAGTATGCTATCTGGTTTACCTTTATCATCGTGTACTGCTTTAGGTGACCTTACAGGTCACTATTGCACGTTGATAGAGCCCCTAGGATTCTTGCTTGACTGCCAGCAGTATGTGGGCGATCATATACGTGGGAGCTGGTAGTCTATAAGCACATCATTAAAAGGTCCCTAGTCGTGTGTGTTTCGAGACAGGGCATCGATACTCCAGAGTAGACTAGTGTATACAGTCGAGACCCCAACGAGGGGCGGTGGCCGGTCTCACAAGCCACTGGTGTCAGTTGGTTCACCTAAGATGTATACAGGTGCTCATTGGGTTATGAGTACACCGGACAGGACTCGCCGGGAACATGCTAGTTGTTCTTATACCTGACGTCAGATAGCAGTTCCCTGGTGACATGTGTACAGGTTAGTTCATCGACCTGGGGATCGTCATTTGTCTCGTGTGAGTTCCCACTGTACTTTGATTACTACCCTACCACGCTCAAAGGAGACGTGCAAACAGGTTTTAGTTGGGTACAGTCCCGAACCACATGGAGGCAGTGAGCGGATCTTCAGGGGTTCGTCTCTCCCGGTATTGGGGGTGAGGTCGCGCTGTGTCTAGGAGAGCCATTACACGAAGTTCTTAGCCAAGGCAGGAGATTTACTGGTAGGTATTCCAGTAGTATCTCAGGGTGTTCTGGGCTTCACTCCGACACGACTTGTACCGCTTTTAGGGGTCTGACTTTTACCAACCCCCTAGGCCCGCCATGCGATGCTCATAGACGAACGGGCCGGACTGTACGGATATTGTCACTGACAGGCTCAGTAGGGTGTCAGGATGAGTTCGCTCATCGACGTCCCTTTTGGTCAATAGCTGGTAGCCCGTCACGTATGGCTAATACCTCTGACGTGCTAGTGGTTAAATCCACAGCCATAGTATTGACGAGTCTTTAGAGTCCCCCACATTCAGTTACTCAAGTTTTCGGGCGAAACGCTGTAGAGGCCGTATGGAGATATGGCAGGGTTCGATCAGATACGTGCGGTATTGCACGGATCAGGATCGGACGGTTAGTACTTGAGGCCGTATGGATATATGGCAGGGTTCGATCAGATACGTGCGGTATTGCACGGATCAGGATCGGACGGATAATACTAGCCGGCTTTGGTTTAAGCCGGATCCTAGTATAGTACAGTGTAGATTTTGTCTCATTGCATTTGTATTTCGGTCGGAATACAAATGCGGGTGTGTATACACAGTATCGGGGTTTTCCTGTAATTTATTATGGGATCAGTTTTCTGGAGTTGCCAGTTTGTTTTCCGTTTCAGCCATATTTCTTTGTATCTTTCATTGGCTGAAGATTGGAGGAGGAGGGCTTATTTGCATTTGTGCAAATAAGGATTTGTGGAGGGTGTTCTTTGCATATTGTTGGATCATGATGGTTGCACCATCCCTTGACCATTTGACTTCTTCTTTCATGATGGCTTGACTTTGTGTTGAGATGATGAGGTTGGTGGAGTATGGGTTTGTGTTTGTGATCATTTTCTTTTCATCATTTGATTCCCTCTTGCTTTATTGGCTCACTCACTCCCTCTCTCATTCTCTCCACTCCCATGAGCATGGCCGGCCAAGCCTTGAAGTGGGTTGTTCATATTTTTGTAGTGGGGATTTTTGCTCTCTTGATTCTAGAAAAATCCCCAAGTTCCTCCACAAAAGTTCACAGTTCATTTCCTCCACCATATGGCAACTACATCAACCCCAAATGGGACATAGGTTCTACACTACATTCTACAGCAAATCTTGGGCACGTCGACTCGCCAACTTCATGCCCGAGTTGCCTCGGACCAGAGGTGGGAGCCCGTAAAAGAAGCAGGCGACGTGGTGCCCTTCCGGCGACGTGGCGGAGATCGGAGATTCCACGGAGAGATCGGGACGACGACGAGAAGACCGGAGGACACGGATCGCTCGGTATATCTCTCTACCCCCTCTCTAGATAGCTAGGACTAGATTAATGGCACGATCCGGGTTTATAGTGCGCGGTGGTGCCGGTTTGAAAAGTTAAAGTAAATCACCGCTTCCGCATTCCGGTGTCGGATTGACGGCCGGGGCTCCGCCGTGCACTTACAGTGGTATCAGAGCCTCGCCATTAACATAGTCTAGCTTTGTCTAATGTATTTTACATTTCCGATTGAACAAAAATCCCAAAACCGCATTTTCATGTACAATCAGTTTCTGTCGAAATCTTTTTGTTTCCAAAAATTTTTCAGGGTGTTGCAGAATGATGTGCAGAGAATCCTAAGAACACTGTAAAAATTTGGTAACATGATCTCTCCATATGACCGCGGAACCACAGCCGTAACCCCTCTTTGGCCACGGTTCCGCCGCAGGAATTTAGCTTCACTTCACCAATTTTTTGCAGTGGGCTTTTGGGCTGAAAATAGGGGTTTTGGTATACTTTGTTTGGGCCCAGAATTTCTCTGAGTGCTACAGTATTTCTTGGGGCCCACTTGGTAAAATTTAATCGATCCGATATTTTAAACACATTTGTTCACAGTATTTACATTATATCTGCGACCGTGAGTGTCACTTGATCGGTAAATCCTGTCTAACTGCTATAGCCCGGTTAGACGGATTTGCGAACGTGACTTTCACGTTGATGTTCTGTGATTGTGCTGTGATGTTGCGGATCGGTCGTAGAGGATAGCCTGGATGCAATGCTAGTACAGTTTTTGTTGTATTATGTACATTTGATATTGCGGGGCGAGCGTCCGACATGTGGACTGCCGTCACTGCCTGTTTGTATTATTATTTTGGGGCACGACCAGGTTGCGGTCGATGTACCCGTTGTATGTATATTTTACTTTCTGTACTAGAATTACCCCGCGGAGGGGTGCACGGATAACCGGGTTCTAGAGGGCAACGAGCTCGCATCTCATGGCATTGAGATGGAGGGGGCTTCACTCTAGAATTGGCAGGCTATTCGCCGCACTCGTAGGGGGTACAGGTTGACCCAGGAGGGGTGCCCAAGTTACCGGATTCCATGAAGTGCTGGGTGGTCCATTCACGGTGCTGAAGGGGGCTGCCTCGCTTCAGGTTTTGGCGGGTAACTTGCCGCACCCGTAGGGGTCTAGGATTTCATTGCACAGGCTATCCACATAACCAGGGGAACGTCGGGTTTCAGTGGTGGCTCTGTGAAACCCGGGGATCCCAGATATCTGTATTGTTCTATGATGCTGTACATTTCTGTGACGTTGCATTTTATCACGCCTTGAGCGAAATATTATATATTTATATATATACTAGTAGATGTTGTATATGTTTTGCATCCGCGCTTGTCCAGTCCCCACTCTGTCGTTAGTTAGCTAACCTAACGGGTAATGACGGGACCCAGTGGTGAATGTGGATGGCATATACGTACGTCATTATTTTCGTTCTTTGTGGTGTGATCAATTGATGGGACTGCGTTGATTCGGATCAATACAAGTTAAAAACAAGCCTATTCTGATGTTGTTGGAACACTTTTCAAAAAGCTGTTATTGCAAGGACGTTCTCTTTTGTTTTGCATCATGGTATTCAGTTGGAATATCTTGCTCCTCAGTCGACGAGGCAAGGGCCGAGATCCCTTCACCGGGAGTGACCCCTTGGACAGAAGTTTGCATCAGGGCAATAATTTCACTATAGCCGATTACTTTTGCTTTGCACCGTGGTATTCAGTTGGAATATCCTGCACCTCATTCTATGGGGAAAGAGCCGAGATCCCTTCACCGGGAGTGACCTCTTTAGCAATGGTTTTCATCACTATATTTTTCTAAAAAGCTATCCGGTTCCTTCAACGATATCAAGTTCATTACGTTAAAGGTTTTCGCCAGAAACCATTCGTAGCCCTCCATCATTTCGGTTAAATATTCGGTAGTATTCAAGCTATGTATTTTGACCTCACGCCAAGGCATAGTGATTGGTAGCTGCCGGATATTTATCTGTTGCATAGATAGATGCGTTGGTTTGGGACAGTCGTACTACTATTTTGGCCTACGTCAAGGGTATGTGCAGGTGGGTTCAAATTAACCTGGATAATGATGGGCAGAACTTGACATGTGACTTATGATATTTTGACCTCACGCCAAGGTCATAAGAGCATGGGGCAGAAATCACATCGGGAGTTTCTAAAGAAACTGAAACTTGCCAGATATGCGCATACCTTCTGGAGTGTGATGACGTGAGCGGATTCCGTCACGTTATCATGCGATGATAGTTGGATCCCGATTCCCACTGATGAGTTGGTTTACTCCTCGGGTGATCCCGACTAATTCTTCTTTCAGGTTTGGAGGAGAATTTGAGGTTACAGTGGGAAGTTTCCAGATTAGATAAATTGGTAACCATTCTGATCTAGGATAGAGTGCATGCTGAGTGTTTCTTTTCTCTCTCTCTTTGGCAGCGACCATTGACCCGACCCTAAGACTATGACTCAGTGACCAAGTTGACCGAACCTTCTAAAACACTGGCTTTTGGATTGTCAGAGTTGCAAACCTCATTGCCACTCCTACTTTTACCCTTTTCTCCAGGACACCCCGTATGACTACGAACGTCCACTTCCATTGGACAAAACCATCGTATGGTTAGATACGAACTCGAAGGAATTCGAGGATGGTTTCCGGTTCTGGAGAAAACGAATAGGACTATTCAGTTGTCTTTTCCTTTTACCTTCTCTCAGGTTGCGAGTACTCCTTAGTTTAGGAGATAGTACACCTATTACGCAAATTGGATAGTCTTCTTCCAAACCTTAGGCTGGTGCCGAACGGTGGGGAATGAAGAAAATCAATTAGCATAACGATGGTGTACAGAAGGTATTAAGTAAAGACATATCAAGGGATTAGTAAGAGGGCAAAATAAATTGCGACTGCTATTCACGACCAAACCAAGTATTTCTTCGCCAATTCTAAATCATCTTTGTATTTCTCCAGGACACTCCGTATCACT
The DNA here is from genome assembly GCA_030015575.1 of Agapanthus africanus. NCBI lineage: Eukaryota > Viridiplantae > Streptophyta > Magnoliopsida > Asparagales > Amaryllidaceae > Agapanthus > Agapanthus africanus. The sequence continues at coordinate 124,436,347 of JASDDO010000012.1, read as the reverse complement.
ACGAAGATCCACAGTTTATTGGATACTCCATCGTATGGTTATATACGAACTCGAAAGGAACTTGTTCCAGTTCGGGGATGGATTCTGGTTCAGGAGAAATAGGAATAAGGTTTATTCGGTTGTCTTTTATCTTCACCTTCTTTCACATTGCGAGTGCTCCTAGGATTAGGACAGTACACCCATTATGCTTCTTGGATAGTCTTCTTCCAAACCATAGGCTGGTGTCGAACGGTAGGGAAGGAAGAAAACCATTTGGCCTAAAGGGGTGTGCAGAAGGTAATGACTAAAGACATATAAAGGGATTTGGAGAGGTGGCAAAGAATTACACGGTTACAGTTATGAATCTGGATAATGGAAGAGGCATTACTAGGAATACCAGGATACCCCTACGAAACATTTACAATGTTTCAGTTTCACTGTGTACTGTTAAAGGAAAACTGATTTCCCGATTAGATCTTACTCCAGGGTATGTATTTACCAGGTATGATTCTCACATCTGTATGGTTTTACAGATGATGAGTGGGAGTAAGTTATTGGGAATTAGGTGATCTTCCTCATTATATCGGAATTCGTTGTAATTTGTGATATTTGAGGAAATCTCCTGGGTTGTTTGCCGGACGGCAAATTTTTGGTTTTGAATATCCGCTGTTATGCACCAATTTCAAATTGATATATCTGTACGTCTATTTTCATAGAGTGAGATATACCTTTCTGAAATTATGTCTGTGACATTTACCTATATCAGTGGATTGTTAGGTAAGGAGCATTGAACAGCGGTGTAATTCTTCTTAACCATAAGTACAGTTTTCAACCTACGACACACAGGGAATGAGTTATTAGACTCAAAGGACTTGTACAGAGTATTGTATGTTATCCAGGGTCCATCAGGACAGAGGGGTTGGTCCTCGTCCTATATTCGGTTTACTTGTGACTTCTCTAGTTTTTAGACAGGTGTTTCGTGGAAACACAGGGTCCGAATTTTGAGAAGTTATAGGTATTTGAGTAAAGTAGAGAACCAGGTATTGCAAGTATCAGGATTCTTCAAGGTGATCGAAGATGTAGATACTTGTGCATGGTATTCAGTTGATAGTAATGATTAAGAGAACTTGCTTCTCTTTCAGGTTACTCATAATTGGAAGCATTCCTATGTTGAGTAACGCTGATCGGCCTCTTTCCATTTAGTTGACATGCACTGGAGACATCTGCATGATTTGAATCTGGTTCAATTAAATCAGTGCCTCTGGTTCTATATTGGATATAAAACAGTTCATATCTTAACGATGTTAAGGTACGGGGAGTTGTCCGGCTTATGCTTAAAACCAGACTCTGGATAACTCAAGGCACGCTTCTGTAATGGCTGTTTGTGGGTTGACCCAGGCTATGACGAGGGTTGACTTTCTACCATCTGGAAAATCAATAGTGATATTGTTCTAGACTCGCCACAGTTTTAACAAAAATGGATTTTTTCAGAAAACAGTAGTGGGAGTATGGTAGAACTGGAAGTGATTCCAGAACCGCAAACGATTACTGAAGATTTGATAAGAACCTAAAGATTCAATCTGATTTGACATTCCATTGGCCACTCCGCAGATACGGTGGGTAACCTCAAGCACCCGAGAGGTACTCCGGTAGCCTCAAGGACGGTGACAGGGAGGTTCTTGTTTATCCAGACTTGCCATTGCTGTTGTTCCAGACTGTGAGACCCGGCAGGAGGATGAGTATAGCATCGTTCTAAACCAGCTTTAGAAGTGTACGTGTATATGACTCTACCATAGGGTTTTCGTGGTCAGTGGGAGCAGCGGAAGCATGGTGGACAAGTGGCTTATGTCTATTTATAGACTAAAGCAGATGTAGCGAAGATAGATCATCTATTTCTGACGTGACAGTCATAGGTTTGACTTCGTCAGAATAGGGGATGAATCTGTTGAGAAGGTAGTAGGGTGTGATGTCATGGTATTTGGATGACATACACAGAGTAGGAAGTGATATTCCTATACTACAATCGGTTATGCTTTGGTCGTCACACAGTGGTTTCTCCACATGGGACTTAGACATTATATCAGACATACTGGTTACTAGATCTATGGTTTTAGATCTAGATTTGGGTGGTTTCCCAATTAAGGGTACTTAGACAGCATTCTAAGAGTATTTAGAATGGACGACTCCTGGCACGGTAGTGTACCTGCAGGTGATGGAGTCACCCTCTCTAAAGGTGTCTTACAGAATAAAGGTAAAGGGGAGAGGGATGTGCATGATTGGCAGATCACTTGCTTAGGCAATTGAGTCAATCATGAGATGTCAAGTACCACACCAGATGTTGTTTTTGCACTAGATGCAGTAAGTTGACATTGATCCAATCCGGGAGAAACAGTCGGAAGCAGTTTTAGAACATAAGTGGATGTTCTAGAGATATGATAACGACAGCCTCATTCGGGAGACAGTTATCATTCCAGGCTTCCAAGGTGACCTGGACGACAAGGAGGTTGTCAGAGTTATTGTTTTCCTTCTGACGAGAGGCAGTATTTTGGACAGTGGTCCAAGGCAATACTGAGGAAGGCATGGCGCAGGATACTGATTAAGTTCAGTTGACGATACAGTCTAAGAAGTTTGGATTTGGAGTTCATTTATGAGCTAGGTCCCATCAAACATCCAGACACATTCTAAGACATGTATTGCTCATTTCGGGAGATGGGTTTCTCCGCGAACTTGAGATATAGAGAGACATAGAAAGAAACATCAAAGTGGATCCACTCACTGAGGCTATTCCTCGAACGCAATAGTTTCGCAAACGAGCTTTGTGAGACTGACAAGTAGAGGAGTTAGGTGTTCGGTATCACACGGGCTGTGAGTATGCGACATCGCAATAATTAGCCTTGAGTGCAAGTGGGAGATTGTTGGAGATAGTGCCCTCAGAGTCAATTATTGGATCACAGGCACGTGATTGCAATGATTGAGGGAGGACCTATCCCAGGAGGACAGTCTTACTCAAGATGATAGTATGCTATCTGGTTTGCCTTTATCATCGTGTACTGCTTTAGGTGACCTTACAGGTCACTATTGCACGTTGATAGAGCCCCTAGGATTCTTGCTTGACTGCCAGCAGTATGAGGGCGATCATATACGCGGGAGCTGGTAGTCTATAAGCACATCCTTAAAAGGTCCCTAGTCGTGGGTGTTTCGAGACAGGGCATCGATACTCCAGAGTAGACTAGTGTATACAGTCGAGACCCCGACGAGGGGCGGTGGCCGGTCTCACAAGCCACTGGTGTCAGTTGGTTCACCTAAGATGTATACAGGTGCTCATTGGGTTATGAGTACACCGGACAGGACTCGCCGGGAACATGCTAGTTGGTCTTATACCTGACGTCAGATAGCAGTTCCCTGGTGACATGTGTATAGGTTAGTTCATCGACCTGGGGATCGTCATTTGTCTCGTGTGAGTTCCCACTGTACTTTGATTACTACCCTACCACGCTCAAAGGAGACGTGCAAACAGGTTTTAGTTAGGTACAGTCCCGAGCCACATGGAGGCAGTGAGCGGATCTTCAGGGGTTCGTCTCTCCCGGTATTGGGGGTGAGGTCGCGCTGTGTCTAGGAGAGCCATTACACGAATTCCTTGGCCAAGGCAGGAGATTTACTGGTAGGTATTCCAGTAGTATCTCAGGGTGTTCTGGGCTTCACTCCGACACGACTTGTACCGCTTTTGGGGGTCTGACTTTTACCAACCCCCTAGGCCCGCCATGCGATGCTCATAGATGAACGGACCGGACTGTACGGATATTGTCACTGACAGGCTCAGTAGGGTGTCAGGATGAGTTCGCTCATCGACGTCCCTTTTGATCAATAGCTGGTAGCCCGTCACGTATGGCTAATACCTCTGACTTGCTAGTGGTTAAATTCACAGCCATAGTATTGACGAGTCTTTAGAGTCCCCCACATTCAGTTACTCAAGTTTTCGGGCGAAACGCTGTAGAGGCCGTATGAAGATATGGCAGGGTTCGATCAGATACGTGCGGTATTGCACGGATCAGGATCGGACGGTTAGTACTTGAGGCCGTATGGATATATGGCAGGGTTCGATCAGATACGTGCGGTATTGCACGGATCAGGATCGGACGGATACTACTAGACGGCTTTGGTTTAAGCCGGATCCTAGTATAGTATAGTGTAGATTTTGTCTCATTGCATTTGTATTTCGGTCGGAATACAAATGCGGGTGTGTATACACAGTATCGGGGTTTTCCTGTAATTTATTATGGGATCAGTTTTCTGGAGTTGCCAGTTTGTTTTCCGTTTCAGCCATATTTCTTTGTATCTTTCATTGGCTGAAGATTGGAGGAGGAGGGCTTATTTGCATTTGTGCAAATAAGCATTTATGGAGGGTATTCTTTGCATATTGTTGGATCATGATGGTTGCACCATCCCTTGACCATTTGACTTCTTCTTTCATGATGGCTTGACTTTGTGTTGAGATGATGAGGTTGGTGGAGTGTGGGTTTGTGTTTGTGATCATTTTCTTTTCATCATTTGATTCCCTCTTGCTTTATTGGCTCACTCACTCCCTCTCTCATTCTCTCCACTCCCATGAGCATGGCCGGCCAAGCCTTGAAGTGGGCTGTTCATATTTTTGTAGAGGGGATTTTTGCTCTCTTGATGCTAGAAAAATCCCCAAGTTCCTCCACAAAAGTTCACAGTTCATTTCCTCCACCATATGGCAACTACATCAACCCCAAATGGGACATAGGTTCTACACTACATTCTACAGCAAATCTTGGGCACGTCGACTCGCCAACTTCGTGCCCGAGTTGCCTCGGACCAGAGGTGGGAGCCCGTAAAAGAAGCAGGCGACGTGGTGCCCTTCCGGCGACGTGGCGGAGATCGGAGATTCCACGGGGAGATCGGGACGACGACGAGAAGACCGGAGGACACGGATCGCTCGGTATATCTCTCTACCCCCTCTCTAGATAGCTAGGACTAGATTAATGGCACGATCCGGGTTTATAGTGCGTGGTGGTGCCGGTTTGAAAAGTTAAAGTAAATCACCGCTTCCGCATTCCGGCGTCGGATTGACGGCCGGGGCGCCGCCGTGCCCTTACAATCCAATCCATCCCGAGAATTGCGTCATAGCTGCCTGTCCCGATCAAAAGGAAATTCGCATAGAATTCCCTGCCACACACTACAACCGGACATGATCTACATTCTCGACTAGATATTATCACGCCATTACCTGTATGTATTTCCCAACCCTTGGTTAGTGATTCATGTGGTATGGAGTGTGTATCAACGAAATGCGCAGACATGAAACAATGCGTTGCTCCAGAATCAAATAGTATTCTAGCTGGCATGGAATGTACGAGTAGAATACCTGTACAACTTCGCCTGAAGCCTCTGCCTGCTCGGCGGTCAAGGTGAAAGCCCGTCCCTGACCGCGGCCTGTGTAGGGTTGCCTCTGCTCCAATGGTCTCTGCTGCTGCGGTCCAGACCCTCCCTGTATCTCAGCTCGCTCGGGGCAACCGCTAATCCTGTGCTAACTGGATCCGCAAATCAAGCACCGTCCCTTGGCGCGGCGACAGTCCTTCTGGGTATGCCCATTTCTGTTACAGTAGCCGCAAACTACGTTCTTGCTCTGGGGGCGATGTTGGGGCACGAACGGACGCTTCATCTGTGCCGTTCCAGACCTGTGAACTGGTATGGCTCCTCAAAACGGTGCGTGGGTGCGTTCTGGAACAACTGGAGGCTTCCTGAATTTGTTGATCAGTTTCTCCTGAATTCTCGCCGCGTTGAGTACCTGTACAAAAGTCTGAAACTCGAGCGACGCGATCAACTGCTGTAGCTCGAAATCGAGTCCCTGTAAGAAGCGTCTGGCCCTGGTGGCCTCTGAGGAGACCATGTATGGAGCAAATCGGCTCAGACGGTTCAACTCTGCCGCATATATGTCCACGGGGCGGCCATTCTGCTTCAGTAGAATGAATCTTTCTTCCATCTCTGCCTTGGCGGTGGAAGGGAAATAATGGTCCAAGAAGCACTCCTTGAATTTGCTCCATTCGATCGGCCTGTCTAGCCTGCTTTCTTCAAGTGTCCACCAAGTACGGGCTTCATCTTCCAACTGAATCTTTATCGCATTCACCTTATCTTCATCTGGTACCCTGGCGGCTGTCAGTAAGTTCTCCATATTCACTAGCCATTGCTCGGCCTCGAGTGGCTCGGCTAGCCCTGTAAATGCAGCTGGATGCAACCTTCGGAAATCTGACACGGTGCCAGCCCTGGCAGAGTAAGCTGGTGGAGTAGTGCCCTCGGAGGCGGTAATGAGTGCGGAGGGTCCCCCTGCAGCGGTAATAGCCCTGAGTCCCTCGGCGAGTAGATCCGTCTTTCTCTCCTGAGCTTCTGTGAGAGAGGTCAGTGCACTAAGTATCCTCTCCGTGCGATCCTGAGAACTTGAGTCCGAGGAGTGGTCGTTCAGGGACGTCATATCGCTGGAAGATTCAAAAGGATATGATTAGATACAAGGATGAAAATCAGGAATAGTGAAGTGAAAATAATGTAATACAGTGTAGTTAATGTTATCCCTTACTACTAAACACGGCTCTGCTGCGGCGTTATATGCCGTTGCTGCTGCCGTGCGTCGCCAAAGCGTCTCCAGGCAAGTTACCTACTTGCTTCATGCTATTTGTTTTACTAAAATTTGAAATACCGTCAAATTCCACATAAACACTTAGTGCGACTTAAAATAGTGTATGTGTTCGACGTAGAATCTGAATGAAAACCTTCCACTAAATTGACGTAAATTGATTGCATATGTTGGCCCGTGTGGCAATGAACATTGTGTAGAAATTTGACTGAAAAATACGATTGTTACTGGCTTAAACGATCACCCCCAATTACACCCGTAAAAACTGAGAATTTCCCGCACCAGAAACTTGTTAAAATCATAATATATTGTTTACACATTGAAATGATGAGTTCGAGGGCTCGAATCGAAGACGACTCAACGAACTGGAACCCTATAAAAGTTTTTAATTGTTTCTGTACTGAAAATATGACAAGACCCGATTCGGAGAGCGGCTCTGGACTGCAGTCCAGAGCAGCTTTGGTTGTTGTTTTCTGTCTCGTAATGCCTACCCCTTTGCTACCTGAACTTGTATGTTGCGGAACCCTACACTTTATTGAAGATGAAACTGTTAGATAAATAACGCAAGTGATTTCACCCCTTTTTATCGTCGTTTACTATTTAAACTGCAATTTAAAAGAACATGGCGTATAACAGTCCCAAACAGAAACATAACTGATACCCTAGTGTTGAACAGTGCATAACTTCTGACGTAGAGACGCGATTGAGAATCCGTATGGTGTGTTGGAAACCCTATTAAAAACCCTAAATTTCATTCTACTGTGGCTTCGCTAAATTCTGATCCCAACTGGGTGAAAATTGTGCTGCGAAATGGACGTTCAGTTCAGAAACTGAATTTCCTGCAGCGAGCACTTAAATTGAAACGGCTGTAACTTGAATACCAGAAATCCGAATGTACTGAAACAAATTTTTCTGCACTTCCGACAGAGTGTACTTGTTACCGTATTTATATCGTTTCACTAAATTCTGAGCATATGAATTACTGCAATTATTGTAAGCTTGCGACGTGCATACTAGTTCATATTACACATGACTTGTTAGCCGCATAAATGTACATACCTTACCCAATTGCCATATACCTAGTGATAGTGCGCGTTATTATTCAGTGTATAATGCATTATCGTACGTGAACGGTATTGGTATAGGAGTGTCGAGTATGCCAATGGAAAAAAGTGAATGATTCGTGACAGTGATTGATACAGTGAACAGTGACAAAACCGTGTTATTGGTGCATACTCGTACACGACTAGACCATACTCGTTAATAGTGTAAACCTGGGAAAAAGGGGAAATCGAATTGGAAAGAGTATCGTATTTAGCGAGGACCGTGTTTTAGAGGATGATCATTCGAACAACGACTCTTATATATTTTAGGTAGGATCCAGCGATCCGGCTGACAGGGTTATGTCCCGGGCGTGTGGGCCGTTGTCTCGGGTATGTACGAGACTCCCGTTAAACATGATCCTCCTTTCCACTATTCTATTTCAAACATGACTTAGAGAATGATAGGGACACAGATCATACTTTGCATCATTTAGTGACATAGTGATTATCAGCATTTTACTTCCACTGTTATTACCTTATTTGCCTGTTTCATGTCATTATTACTATATTGCTATTACGTCGCTCTGACGACCTGAGTATGCATGCTCAGACCTCGAGGAAGAACCAGCGCAGGAGTCGGATTTACCCTTCGAGCTTGCGGAGATCTAGTTGAGACTACATCTTTCTTCTTTTCTGTCTTCCCTAAAGAGACCTTATATTCAAACTTGGTTAGTAGTTCTTTTCTTGTTTATTTTTAAATTGTGGACAATGAACTTTGATGTAATATTTTAGTGATGTATTTCCTTTACTTCTGTGCTTTGTTTACTGATTACCATGTAATACTAGAAGCCGAAGTGTCACTACGGCAAGATTATTCCTTGACCATAGGAGCATGGCTGGCCTAGTCATCCCTCGTTTTCCGTATTTTGGGAAGCGGGACGTGACATTAACCCTAACCCTAACCCCAACCCCAACCGAACCCTAACCCTAACCCCAACCCAACCCAACCGAACCCTAAGCCTAACCCTAACCCCATCCCCAACCCCAACCGAACCCTAACCCTAACCCCAACCCCAACCCCAACCGAACCCTAACCCTAACCCTAAACTGAACCCGATGCCTAACCCTAATCCTCACACCTACCCGAACCCTGAACCATGAACCCTAGCCCTAACATCATCAAAATTATAAATAAAAGCATTATTAGAAGTAAAAATTTAAGATTTACTAACCTGTAGCGAGCGGTGGAGGAGACGACGGAGGAGATCGGTGGTCGACGACGCAATCGGTGACGAGTCGCGGGCGGTGGCGACGAGGAAGTCGACGAGGAATATTTGGGAACGATCGTGGGCGGTGGCGACGAGGAAGTCGACGAGGAATATTTGGGAACGATCGTGGGCGGTGGCGGGACGCGGGCGGAGGGCGGTGGCGACGAGGCGCGGGAACGATTGAGCGAGGCGCGGGAGAGTGGGAGAGAATTTTTGGGAATGGCGAAGGCTTTTCTGTGCCTTTTTTTTATTAATAACCCATATAAATGCCCCTACGGACTTCACCGTAGGTCATTTGTTTGCGTCTCCATAGGGCCAAACAACAAATTACGATTAAATATTTTTAAATTAAAACGTATGGCACCGTAGGGACAACCATGGGGACCTACGGATTAATCCGTAGGGGTAATAAAAAGTTGTCCCTACGGATACCTGTAGCCGTAAGAGCAATCCCATATTGTAGTAGTGAAAAGCTATCAAATCTATGGCTAAAAAATACTATATTATATATGGTATAGAAAAGATAGATCCAAATAACTAATTTTCCGACTAATAAATTATCCAGCCCAAGACACGGCAGCATCTAAAAAAGGTATTGTCAGACATCTGTCCGAGAAGTCTTCAAAACAACATAGTGTCCGCAAACGTCTGAAGAAGTAGCTTCAGACGTCTGGTCATTAAGCTTTACAGATACAGAGCGCTCGCAGACGTCTGATCTTCAATTCAGACGTCTGCCCAAAGTATGCGAACATATTGAGCGCTGACAGACTTCTGAAGCTGTAGCTTCAGATATATGTCCTCTTACTTACAGATAAACTCAAATCTTCAACAACTCTGTGATAACCTTGGATCGATTTGGAAAATCAATAGGGATCAGAACGAGAGGCATATACAACATTTGTTTTAGGAGATTAGAGTATAATACCACATGCTTGTGTAGGGAATTTCAAAATGCAGAGTCATGTGCGGATAATGTTAGGAAAATTTGATGGAGACAGCTTTGTATCGAGATCCTATGAATTAGGAAATTGTTCAACATCAGAGATACTGATGAGTATAAAAATGCTTGCTATAAAATGCTGAACTAAATTATTGTTGGAGGAATATTATGTATAAAGTAATATGCAAAGTGTGTGGAGCTCTATTGTGATGGTGAAGTGTTAGAAAGTTTAGAATCTTGCTTCTTTTGCTGCGATATCTGATTTTTTTAGATTGGTTCTCTCCCTATGCAAAAAGACAAATAATTTCTGATTCATGAGACTGTTTAGTTGCTTGTCTAAAAAAATTATGGAATCCTAAATTCTTACAATTATAAATTTATGGATTTAGAATTTCTTTGTTTGTTTTCTACTAAATTAAAGATAATGATTCTAAAATTTATAGTTCCCTTGTTTTGTTGTGTTAAGAATAAGAGAGAGATTGGTGAGATTAGATTAAATTAGATGAGATTATATTATGATTTACTTAGAAGCCAAGCAAGGATTGTTTGGTGGTCAAGTATTAAACCCTAAAGAGGTGCTATTGAACTTGGATTTTAATGTACGGGTTGAACATTGTCGGAAAATTTTTTGGATTTGGACTCGGACGCAAACTTATGCTTTGGATTTGGACTCGGACTCAGACTTACGTGCTGGATTTGGATTTCGACTCAGACTTTCGTGTTGGGTTTGGATTTGGACTCAGCTTTTTGATATGGACTTATTTGACTTTACATAATCTGTATTATGACTTTTATTTCTACGGGGCTTTTTGTGACATAACAATTTTATTATTTAATCTTATAAATGTGTAAAGTCTATCAAAATTAATTAATTGCTATATTTAATATTTTAATAAAATAATTATATAAAAAATTTATTAATAACAAACAACAGGTTCATCATTATTGATAAGCCCATACTAATAAAAAATAAATAAACGTGAAAATAAATTGTATACTATCAAATTTTAATCTAGTCTTTTCTAATATTTGCTCCATATATGATTTTTTTATCAAAGAAGAAAATAAATATAATGTTTTACTTTGTCATTATATTCAAAAATTGAAAAAGAAAAGATAAAATTTTGTAACTAATCAAAATAAAAATAATAAAGATTAATGCAAAATAAGAAATATAGTCTTTTATAAAAGAAATTGTGATAAATAATTTAATAAACAACTTCAACGCCAAAACGTCTTTTGGGGGTTTTATGAAAAAGTTATGAAATATAATATAATTAATTAAAATATGAATAAAAATAAGACAAGATCTAGAAAAAGAAAAACTATTCTTGGATTTTACGAAAAAAATTCAATATATAATCAAAACATAAATAAGAATAAGAAGAGATCAATGGAAAAAACATCTTTTTAGGGTTCCATGAAACTGTAAAAAAAATTAATATAACAAAATATAAATATAAACGAGTTGAGATCAAGAATAAAAAGAAAAATAAGTTTTTTAGGGTTTGAAACAGTAATGATGATGTAGATGTCTCAAAGTCCAAGCACAAAAAAAAGTCTACATTTTTTTCTTGGACTTTTTTTCCAAATTTTGTAGCTCTGCTTTATATAATTGGACATGAAATTTGGAATTTCGGAGGCCAATCCAAATCTGATTCCAATAACACAAAATTTTAAAATCTAAATCCGAGTGCAAAACCAATAACGCTAGATTTTAAAATCCAAATCCAAGTCCAAAATCAATAATGGTAGATTTTAAAATCCAAGTCCAAAACCAATAACACCATAACATGCAATTCAAATAAAAGTCCAAACCCAATCAAAAAATCCAAAACCAATAACCCTCCTAAAAGTCTATTATAAATAGAGATAGAGTTGTTCTCCTCTCATATCATTATTGTCTTATTTTCAATCAATAATAAATCTTTCTTCTTTCTAATTTATTCTACAATGTAGTTATATAATAAATTTCTTCTCCTCTAATATTTATGTTTCTTAATATAGTATTAAAGCATCACCTCCCTTTACGCCTCTATAAAAAAACTCAACAAAACCTTAGTTACCCCATCTTCATCAAAACCCTAGCTACCAAGGTCGTTGCCAAAACCACAGTCAATCTCATCCCGCCATCGAAGTTGTCTTCTCCATCGAAGCTTATCCAACCGCCGATAATCCTTTCAAGCCACTGCCGCCGATTTTTTTCCCCGAAAACCCTAGCCACCGCCATCTTCTCAACTTCAAAGAAACCCTAGCCGTCACAACAGAGTCTTTCGCAAATCTTAGCCGGCGTCTCTTCCAAAATCCTAGTCTCTATCAAGATTGTGATTTCAAAATTCTAGCCTCCTCCATGAAGTCTTTTCTCTCGAAACCCTGGTTTTCGAGCCACCACCACTTAAAAACCTTTACAAAACCAGAAAAAAATTCGAAAAGAAAAAATTTCGTAAAAATATCTAAAATCAGAAGTAAAATAATTTGAAAATAAAATAATTCCAAAAAGAAAATTGGTGAAGTTTTTTTTTAAAATGAGAAGTTTGAAAGTTTGAAGTTGTGCGTGTGGGTCCATATATTTTTGTGCTGGTTACCTGTTGTGCTAATTAGTTCATATTTTTTATGCTGGTTATTTATTGTGCTAATTAGTAAGAAAAATTTGTATTATGGAATTTCTCCACGTTGACATTTTTTCAAACATCCACATGAGTGAAAAATAGAGTATATGGGCAAAGTATCCATTGATTTTAAAGTTGAAGATGATGATGAAATTGAAGTTTCTTGGAAATTTCGAAAGAAGGGTGTTGGAATTTGCTGATTCTCTATATTGGCGATCTCCCAGATCAGGACACGTGGCAGATGACGTGTCCCAGGACTCAAAAGAAAGAGCCCACAGGGGCCGACCAGGCCACCCCTGTACCCGACATGCAAGCACAAGCTGGCTCATCTCAGGACCCCCTGCAAATTGGCCTCATCGGCCTCTCAGCTCGTCCCGAGCTGCCACAGGACCAAGACTCCTCGGCCCTCCCGTTCGTTCCCGAGCTCCCCTGCCGAGGCCATCTTCCTCGGTCCCTCCGACCGACCAACTCCACCACTCACAGGCGTAACCGCCACTCTGCAAATCTCGTCATGCGCAGATTCTCCGCCGGCAACATCCCTCATTCCACGACATCACGATCCCCATTAACGGGCAATCCGCTCTTTACGCGGGCGTGACGTCGAGAGCGTAATTGCCGGCGAGATTCTCGCGCCTGCTGCTGCGTGCGGCCGCCACTATATAAATAACCTCCATCACAGAGGGGTCAAGTAAGTTTTTTTCACCCAACTTAGCCGTTACTCTGCTCGGATCTTGTGCTAACTTGATCGTCAGAGGGTCCTCGGTTGTACCAAACCACCCCGGGGCTTCTTTGCGGGTACTCGGCGCAGACTCCTCAAAACCACCAATCTCCTCAAAACCCATTAAGACTCACACGCAACAGGAGATCACCTCCAAGATCCACCGGGAGATCGACGGAAGACAACATCTGACGGAGACCCGAAAATGACCTCCATCAGTTGGCGCCGTCTGTGCGAACTAAACTCCACAAAAGACAAAGTTGGCCTTCCGATCTCCATCCATATGGCAAGCGATCACCCTGAAGATCCAAGCACCCGCCGCCGTCTCCCCCTCAACGGAGGCGCGGGTGAACCTCCGCCGAATGTCATCAACCCCTCCACCGGCCACCGCCTCGCAAACCCCAGCGATCGCCGATCCTTTGATCCATCCCAGTCCACCTTGAGGTCCCACATCGGAGAGCCTAGCCTCGAGCCTCGTCGCAACCCTATCCCTACCAGGGCGGTGGCGGTCAGCTCGCCTGTTTCCAGGCATGGCGGCACCCCCTCCCTCGACGGGGTCACGCCCATGAGGCCCGCCAAGGCAACTCGAGGGCAACCTCACCACGGGGCCTAAAAGATCTCGCCGGAAGGAACCGAGACCCATCAAGAACTATAGTCATGACGACAAGGGGACAGTCGAGCCCTGCGAGACTCAGCACCCCACGCCGGCAATGGAGGCAAACGTCCGCCCGAGCAAAAAGGCTAGGGACCATGAGCCTATCACTTTTGGCGACGGGGATCTCCACGGCATATCCATGCCCCATAATGACCCTCTGGTGATCACGGCCCGAATCCACCGGTACAAGGTCCACCGGATACTTGTCGACTCGGGCAGCTCGACAGACATCCTCTTTCACGACTGCTTTCTGCGCATGGGGCTCACCCCAGCAGACTTGAAACCGACCTCCCACGTCCTTTCAGGGTTCACCAATCACTCCATCTCGGCGGAAGGGGTGGTCACCCTGCAATTCAACGTCAGGGAGTCCGGCCGCGCCCGTACGTTGCCTGTGGACTTCATCGTAGCAAAGGTCCTATCGGCCTACAACGTCCTCCTCGGCCGCCCGACGCTGAACTCACTCCAGGCCCTGATATCGACCTACCACCTGGCGATGAAGTTCCCTCTCGATCAGGGCGGGATAGGTCAGGTCTACGGAAACCAGTGGGTCGCAAAGGTATGCCTTACCGAAAAATCTTCGTCCGAGCAGTCGACCGACGACGCTGAGGTAAAGAACGACATCGAGGGTTCTCTGGACACCCGAGATAAGCTGAAGGAGGTCCGGGGGACGCCGGTCGAACCACTGACCGAGGTGCCCCTGACAGAGGGGGACGATGAAAGAACCGTCCAGGTCGGATCACTCCTGACAAGGACTCGGCGAGTTGACCTGGTCGGTTTCCTCAGAAATAACTCCGACGTCTTCGCTTGGATGCCTGCTGACATGCCTGGGATCGACCCCAAAATTGTTTCTCACAAGCTCGGGGTCGATCCTGCGGCCCAACCCGTCAGGTAGAAAAAGCGAAGCTTCGCCCAGGTCAAACAGAAGGCTATCGAAGATGAGGTTGATCGACTTCTCACCACCAACTTCATCCGGAATGTACCCTACTCGGAGTGGCTGGCGAACGTAGTTCTGGTTAAGAAGTAAAGCGGAAAGTGGCGCATGTGCGTCGACTTCACCGACCTCAATAAGGCCTGCCCCAAGGACAACTATCTTCTCTCTCGGATAGATCAGCTCGTCGACAGCTCGGTCGGCCATGAGTTGATGAGTTTCATGGATGCTTTCTCCTGCTACAACCAGATCCGTATGAATCCGGAAGATGAAGATCTTACCGCATTCACAACGGACCGGGGGTATACTGCTACAAGGTGATACCTTTTGGCCTCAAGAACGCCGGGGCCACGTACCAACGGTTGGTCAATCGCATGTTCAAGCCACAGATTGGCAGGAATATGGAGGTCTACGTTGACGATATGTTCGTCAAATCCGTCTCGTCAGCCGACTATACCAGGGATCTGGGCGAGGCCTTCGAAGTGCTCCGCAAGTTTAAGATGAAGCTAAACCCCACCAAATGCGCATTCGGAGTCACAGGGGGAAAGTTCCTCGGTTTCATGGTCACTCACCGTAGAATTAAAGCTAACCCAGAGAAAATCGACGCTATCCTCAACATGGTCGCGCCCAAGACCAACGTCGAGATCATGCGGCTCACGGGACGAGTCGCTGCTCTGAGCCGTTTCATGTCCAGGTCGGGGGAGAAATCCCTCCCGTTCTTCAAAGCTCTGAGGAAGATCCCGAAGTTTGATTGGTCGGAGGAGTGCCAGGCCGCCTTCGACCAATTGAAGAAGCACCTCGCGACGCCACCACTGCTCACCCGACCATTTGAAGGAGACGAGTTGTTGCTGTACCTGGCGGTATCCGACCAAGCAGCAGGCTCGGTGCTCGTCCGAGAGGTCGGTGGAGCGCAGAAGCCGGTGTACTATGTGAGCCATGTATTTAAGGACGCAGAAACGAGATATCCAGCCATAGAGAAGATTGTCTTGGCCCTCATGGTGATCTCAAGGAAGCTGCGGCACTACTTCCAAGCATACACCATCATCGTCCTCATTGAGCGCCCGTTGGAGGCTATCCTTGCATCACCAGAATCCTCGGGCCGCTTAGAAAAGTGTAGGTGGGAACTATCTCAGTTTGACATAAAATATCACCCGAGGCAGGCCATCAAAGCGCTGGCCCTGGCCGATTTCATCATTGAATGCACC
Source organism: Agapanthus africanus (assembly GCA_030015575.1). Taxonomy (NCBI): domain Eukaryota; kingdom Viridiplantae; phylum Streptophyta; class Magnoliopsida; order Asparagales; family Amaryllidaceae; genus Agapanthus; species Agapanthus africanus. The sequence goes on along the minus strand of JASDDO010000012.1, from coordinate 124,420,353 downwards.
ATCCCTAGCAAGGAACCGGAGTCCACGCCGCCCTTCGCAACTCAGTGTCCCATCACGGAAAGGCTTGGCTCGGTTCCTGAGTGGGTCATCTACGTCGATGGGTCTTCAACCGAGGAAGGCTGTGGTGCCGGCCTCATTATCCGGGGCCCGAACGAGGCGGAAATGGAGTACTCTTTGAAGCTCGGTTTCAAAGCCTCGAACAACGCGGCAGAGTACGAGGCCCTCCTGGCTAGGCTGCGCATGGCCGCCGGGCTGGGACTGAAGACAATTCGAATCCGCAGCGACTCGGCCCTTGTCGTTGGCCAAGTGACTGGCCGCTTTGAAGCTCGGGAGCCTCTGATGATGAAGTATCTGGATGAGGTGAGGAAACTCCGGAGGAACTTTGACGAAGTCCAAGTAGAGCAAATACCCAAGCAGCTGAATGCCCAAGCCGATGCCCTGAGCAAGCTAGCTTCGTCATACTCGGCCAACAATAAGAGGTCTATCCTCTTCGAAACCTTGCCTCAGCCCAGCGAGGAAGACGGGGCGACAACACTCCATGTATATGCAGCGCAGGAAGGCGACCGAGATTGGAGGAAGCCCCTCGTGGAATTCCTGAAGGACGGTACGCTCCCAGAAGATCGGGGAGCCGCCCGCTGCCTCCGGGCCAAAGCCTGCCACTTCATCTGGAGCAATGGGAACCTCTACAAGAAATTCTTCACTCAGCCCCTGCTCCGGTGCATCGACCCCCACGAAGCTGACTACGTCCTCCATGAAATCCATAAGGGAGTTGGCGGTGCGCACCAAGAGGCCCGAACCTTGATCCAAAAGCCGTTGCTCCAAGGGTACTACTGGCCCACTGTTCACGAGGACGTCCAGAAGCTAGTCAGAAGATGCAAGAGTTGCCAGTTCCACGGCAGCATCCCTTGCCTCCCCGCTACCGAGCTGACCGCCCTAACATCCCCATGGCCATTCGCCCAGTGGGGATTAGACATGATCGGCCAGTTCCCTACCGGTACGGGCGGACACAAATATGTCCTCGTCGCGGTAGACTACTTCACCAAGTTGATCGAAGCCGTCCCCATCAGGAAACCGGATGCCGCCCGAGATGTATCATCACCGAGATGTATCATCACCGACCACGGGACGAACTTCGAGAACGAGAAAGTGAAGAACTTCTGCAAAGAATACCATATCCTCACGAAGTTCGATGCGGTCGGGCGTCCCCAATGCAACGGGCAGGCCGAAGTCGCTAACCGAGACGTCCTCCGAGGTCTCCGGACCCGCCTAGAAGGGAGACAAGGCAGTTGGGTCGAAGAACTGCCCCGGGTCTTATGGGCCCTGTGCACGTCAAAAAAGACCCCCACCGGGGAAACCCCCTTCAGCCTCTGCTACGGGACCGAGGCAATGGTCCCAGCGGAGATCGAGCTACCCAGTCATCGGGTCGAGCACTTCGATGACGATGCGAACACCTCGGCACTACAGACCAACCTGAACATCTTGTTGGAGAAGAGAGATCGGGCTCAAATCAGGGTTGCCGCTTATCAACAACAAACGGTCCGATACTACAACACTCGGGTCAAGCGCCGCTCCTTCAAGACCGGAGATCTGGTCCTACGGCGAAACGAGTTCATCTATCAAGGCAGGCTACACAAGTTCTCCCCAAAGTGGGACGGTCCCTTCCTCGTCTCTGAGGTACTCCCCGGCGGAGCCTATCGCCTACAAGACGAGGAAGGACATAAGTTCCTGCGGCCTTACAACGCCAAGAAGCTCAAGCTATACCAATGAGGCCGAGGCCAACAAGCGTGTAACCCTTCTTTCGCGAAGACGATGTAAACGTTTTCTATAAATCCTTTCCATTCAAATAAAGGAACGTCAGAACATTGCAAATAGGATTCTGTCTTTATGATCCAAAGCCCTCACCAAAGAGGCAACCGCGCAGCTTCACTGCCCGATTAACCCTAGCAGGCCTCCTACGGCCCTTCAACGCTGAGGATCAAAGTCCTCCTTAGAGGCAGCTCAGCAGCTACCCTGCTCGGATATCCCCGGCCGGTGGCTTCCTACCACAACCGACAGGGATCAAAAAGTCCTCCCAAAGGCAGTCGAGCCCGACCTTCGCTCGGCTATCCCCGGCTGGTAGCTTCCTACCACAACCGACAGGGATCAAAAGCCCTCCCAGAGGCATTCGAGCCCGACCCTCGCTCGGCTATCCTTCAGGACAAAAGCCCTCGCCAAGAGGCACCGGGCAGTAACCCTGCCCGGCCAAGGGTCCTTAGTAGGCTTCTTATATCCCCTCCCGCGCTAAGGACCAAAGTCCTCCCAGAGGCAGTCGAGCCCGACCCTTGCTCGGCTATCCCCGGCTGGTAGCTTCCTATCACAACCGACAGGAATCAAAGTCCTCGTCAAGAGGCACTGGGCAGTAACCCTGCCCGGTCCCCGTCCTGAAGGATCAAAGCCCTCGCAAGAGGCAACCGAGCGGCTACCCTGCTCGGTCATCTCCGGCTGGTAGCTCCTTACCCATGACGCTATGGATTAAATCCATCGCAAGAGGCACCTGAGCGACTACCCCGCTCGGTCATCCCCGGCTGGTGGTTGCCTACCCACAATGCCAGAGACCAAAGCCCTTTCCAAGAGGCAACTGTGCAGCTTCACTGCCCGGTTATCCTTAGTAGGCTTTTTACAGCCCCTCCAACACTAAGGATCAAAGCCCTCGCAAGAGACGACCGAGCGAATACCCTGCTCGGTCATCCTTAGCCGGTAACTTCCCTACTCGCGGCGCCAGGGATCAAGGCCCTCGCCAAGAGGCAACCGCGCAGCTTCAATGCCCGGATGGCGCCCACCGTGGGGCATCCTCCTGCCAACCAGACGCTGCTGGTTTGAAGCCCTCATAACGAGGCCACCTAGCTCCCTTCTGCATGGCAAATCTGCGGCGGGCAGCATGCTGCTCATCAAATACCGCAGACCCGAAACCCCATTGAGAAACACCAAATCTGTTCAAGTCTGAGCGATCCCCCCTCAACTCCGAGGCCATGGGAATACCTCCTTCTTAGCAGCACTCGGCATGCTTGACAAGTGATCGAAATCAACTTGACGTACAATTGCCTGGCATGGAAGCCCAATAAAGCAAGTAAGGATATTCTACGAATACTCTTCACATCCAAAAGATAAAGTGCAAAGCAATGAAACAGCAAGAGTTTTATTCGCACAAGCAAAATGTTTTAATAGGGGTATTGGGGGCTCCCCAGCCTTACAAAGTTCTAGACGCTTACAAAAGAGGGACGAGGAAATATCAAAAAGGCCTAAGTCATAAACCCCCTCCTGCGCCTCGCTTCCCTCATCACTGTCATCGCGGTCTTCCGGAGGTTTTTCCACCAGGGGTGCGCTTCGCTTCCCTCATCGCTGTCTGCCGGAGGCTTTGCCACTGGGAGTGGGACCCGAGCACGGAGCTCGCCGTCGGCGAACTTAGGAAGCTGCTCCTTCACGGCATCTAGAGCCTTGTTCCACGCAACGGCGGAATGCTCGCCAAGCTCTGCGTAAAACTGCTCCGACACCTTGTAATCGGCCACGGCCTTCCTAGCCCGAACCTCGGCGATCTCGGCTGCCCGAAGCGCCGCCTCGGCATCCCTCCTGTTGGCGTTTTTCTCCTCCTCCATGGCCGCGAAACGATCGGCCAGATCCGCCAACTTCGCCTTAGCAACTCGGTGGGATGCACTCAGGCGACGATAGGTACCCTGGTTCGCTGAGACGGTGAGCTCCGCGCTCTCCGCTCGGGCTGCCAGGACATCAGCCCTCGCCCTCTCCAGACGCAGGTCACGTCGCAGGACCTCAACCTCTGAAGGAAACGCTTCCACCGACCTCGGTGCATGGAACGCCCCCTCGGCCTCCATACAAGTAACAAGGGCACATTGTTGGAGGACCTGACGGGAAATGGATAAGAAACTTGAAGACGCTCGAGCCAAAGAAAAGAAAGTTAAAAAACAACGTGTGGGGGAGTTCATACCTGGACCGCCCCTTGGGCTATGGCCTCCATTTGGATCCTCAGAGTGCTATGCGGAAGCCTTCCCCCGGCCGACTCTTCCATCCCTACAAGCAGGCCGGCAGCGACGAAAAGCCCAGATGGAGCCATGAAGACGGCATCACCCTCCTGCACGGGAATCCCCTTAGGAACCCTCGACGGCAGCGCACGAGAGATTGTCCTTTTCCTCTTAAGGGGGACCCCATCCTCGCCCTCCCCTACGTCTTTCGTCTGGGGCTCGAATGACCATGGACGTCTTTGGCCGCTGCCGGAACAATCACCAGGAGCCATCAACGAAGCGTACGGCCCTATCGCCGGCGGAACATTCGGCGCAGGGCACGAGCCAGCCGGGGGCACGGCCGCGCCGCTGGCCTCCCTCCGGAACAAGAAACCTAAAGAGTGGGAACGAACCATGTATTCAACCCAAAAGAGGAAGAGCGCCGAATAGCCAAGACCTAGAAGAAAGAAAAATACGAAGGAGTAGAGGCCCTGGAGTGGGCCCCACCCCTATTTATCACCGCAATCACCCTCATCCAACGGCGCCCTTCATCTCCCACCAAAGCGCCCCCTCGCGTCCAATGGCTCCAATCACTCCACTTGTCGTTCCCACACTGGGCCGCATCCCATCAGATGCATGTCTGCACACGTCACGTCGGCTAACCGACGCTTGACACGCGGACCGTTGCTTCAGTGACAGGATGCATGAACTGGAGCACCTTCCTTAAATGCAGAGATCTCGCCCTGATTCGCTGGCAGAAAAGACAGCTGACAGCCCAGGGACGCGTCCCGACGAAATCTTAAGAGGGGGCTCACCCCGGGCGGCCCGGCAGTCCACTCTTGACCCGACCCGCCAGCTGGTCAGGACAAGAGTGGGGGGCTAATGATGATGCTCTATATTGGTGATCTCCCAGATCAGGACACGTGGCAGATGACGTGTCCCCGGACTCAAAAGAAAATGCCCATAGGGGCCGACCAGGCCACCCCTATACCCGACCTGCAAGCACAAGCTGGCTCTCCTCAGGACCCCCTGCAAATTGGCCTCCTCGGCCTCTCAGCTCGCCCCGAGCTACCACAGGACCAAGACTCCTCGGCCCTCCCGCTCGTTCCCGAGCTCCCCTGCCGAGGCCATCTTCCTCGGTCCCTTCGATCAACCAACTCCACACTCACAGGCGTAACCGCCGCTCCGCAAATGTCACCATGCGCAGATTCTCCGCCGGCAACATCCCTCGTTCCACGCAATCACGATCCCCATTAACGGGCGATCCGCTCTTTACGCGGGCGTGACGTAGGGAGCGTACCTGTTGGCGAGATTCTCACGCCTGCTGCTGCGTGCGACCGCCACTATATAAACCCCCATCACAGAGGGGTCAAGTAAGCTTTTTTCACTCCACTTAGCCGTTACTCTGCTCGGATCTTGTGCTAACTTGATCGTCGGAGGGTCCTCGGTGGTACCAACCCCCCCCCCCCGAGACTTCTTTGCAGGTACTCGGCGCTGACTCCTCAAAACCACCAATCTCCTCAAAACCCATTGAGACCCACACGCAACAGGAGATCACCTCCAAGATCCATCGGAAGATCGACGGAAGACAACATCTGACGGAGACCCGAAAAGGACCTCCATCAGAATTAAAATTTTAAAAAAAGAAAAAATAGTGCCTGCACGTGTGGGGTGTTAGGATTTTTAGGTCCTAAACAATTCGAAAAGCCACCAAAGGATCTTTGAGAAGAAAGAATAAAATAAAAACACAATCAAACATAAAAAATTCTTCAACTTCAACTCTTTTATTTAACTTAATATGAAATACAGAAAATTCTCTTCTTCAAAAACTCCTACACAAACTTCTCTTCAATTCTTTTTCTTCTTCTCGTCAAAATAGTCTAATCAATCTATATTTATAGACCTAAAATCCCTAAACCTATTTCTACTAGAATACCAATTAAAATCTCATCAAATCTCTAAAATAATCTCTGAACAGATCTTCAAATTATTCTCCAACTAATTTTCTAAATACGCCAAAATTCTCGTCGACAGACGTCTAAAGCACAAGTGCTCAGACGTCTGACCACGCTCTGAATTTCTGAATTCTTCTTCTTCAGACATCTGAGAGACATATCTTCAGATGTCTGACCGCTCTCTGTAATTCTAGAATTTGCACTTCAGACGTCTAAAACACTATGGCTCAAACGTCTGACACACAAGATTGTTGAATACAAGTCAATTTCATAACAATCTCCACCTTGACTTGTATTCAACAAGCCGTCTTCTATCTTCACTTCACAACTTCCACCCACGATATCTTTTGCGTTTTGCACAAAGCTCTACTTTGACTCAAGTTTCCTCAAACTTGCTCCAAATTTGTTCTTCTATACACAGGCTTTCCTACAACTTGATATATATCGCTTAAGGTTTTGACTCTTTTCATCACGACACAATTCTTCTTGCACACCTTCATCACTCCACCTTAAGCAATAATTGTAAAACCTTTCGTATTCAATCTACCGAGAGAAATTAGATTCCTCTTCAGTTTTGGGACAAACTAGACATCTCCAAGAACTATCTGCTTCTTATCGAACATCTTCATCTTCACAGTGCCCATGCCTTCTAGTTCTACTTCAGAATTATCCGCTAACGTCACCGTCTCCTTTTACTCCTCAATTTCATCGAACCAATCTTTATTTGAACATTCGTGTGTTAGATGTGTATGCCCTTGAGGCAATTATTGTAGTTGTACTTGGACATATATATGTACAGAACAGTCTTGCTTGATATGATAGTATGTTATCTGATTTTTTTTTATCTTACATGTGTATAAGTTTTACTTGTTATTATATATCGCTAATACATATTGATAAAGCCCGTAGGATCTTTGCTTGACTGCCAGTATTATGATGTCGGTCATATTAGTAAGGCCTGGGTAGTCCATAAGCACATCCTTAAAAATTCCTAGTCGTGGAAGTATCGAGACTGGACATCAATATTCCAGAGTAAACTAGTGTATTAGTTTCTTGACCCTGACCGTTTCTTGACCCTGACCGGGGCGAAGGTTGGTCCCACAACCATCGATGTTTGATACCAAAGATTGTATACAGGTGCTCATTGGAGAATGAGTACACCGAACGGACTTACCGAGTACTCCTTGATGGTACTATATCTATCGTCAGATAGCAGTTCTTTGGTGACATGAGTACAAGGTATTAGGGATATGTATGCCCTAGAGGCCATTATTGTACATTGATGTATATTATAGTGGATGCTTGGACATGTATATCAAATTTAATACTCATATATATAGAGGACTTTCTTGCTCGACATGACAAATGTGGGAGATATAATAATTTGTCATCAAACAATGATAGCAAATTCTACCTACACTTATGTTCAACTACTGAAGCTCAACATGCAGTTTAAAGAAACAGTGGGCAAAATTACAGGTTAAGGGATCTAAACAAAGCATCTATGATCTTTATGAACAGCACAATTGGAGAAATTCATGATATTAGAAATTTTTCCCATGTTATATACAGTTTGAGAGGAAATGTGCTGCCTTTTTCTTTATTCTGCTGCGATCAAACGACCAAAAAGAAAAGAGATGCGCATTGGGAAAATAAGGTGCAAGAACTTGCTTGTCTGCAAGGCTCTAGAAAAAAGAGGAAATGACTTAAAGATAGCATGATTTAAAATGTAAAGCATTTGGAAGAAGTTGCAAGTGATGCCAAATGCATGCCCTAAAAGCAAGGATACTGAAAAATTGAGTTATTCTTGAACCCGACACGAAAAATTTATACCAGACATCATTGTTTGGTTACCTCCGAGGAAACATAACCAGCCAATATACTAAAGACCAGTTTCGATAAAGCGAAAGTGGTGAGTGCCACTGAGTAACTACAGTCTTGTCGCTCTATCAGCAATACAAGTGCAAAGACAAAGGAAGGGATATCTTTCCGTCTCTTTGCCTTGTGATTGGATATGCTTTGTGCCGTTTAAAGTGGGACCCACCTGTGACACAAGTTGCCTTAGGGTCTGTTTGGTTGCAGGATTTGGATTGTGAAATACTATGATTCCATAATTTTGTGTTTGGTTGGAGAATTTGGATTTCTATGATTCTTTTGTTTTTTATGGGGGGCCCACCACAAAACATGGATTCCTGAATCCTAAATTTTTTTTTAAGGATTTTCAAGAATTTGGCACTGTTCATTGTACTTTTAGATGGGACCGTGTACTTTATTTATTTAATAATTCTCTCTCTATCTATCTCTCTCTAAAATCCTCAAATCCAAATCCCACTTTATTTTCACCAACCAAACAAAGATTACAAGAATCTACAAATCCAACACTAGAAATCCAAAACCAACCAAACAACAAATTACCAAATCCAGAAATTTTCAACAGTAATATTTTGGAATCCAAATTTCATAATCTTGCAACCAAACAGGCCCTTAACTCCCTTTTTCTGAATTCAGGCCTGGAAAGCCCACATTTGCTGAACAATCTCAAACAGCAAACAGACTCCTTGGCTCCCCCGCGTACCGATCATATGTGTCTGGTCATGAAAGAGAAACAAATAAAATCACGGGTCCATCAGTCTTTCTTTTTGTCGTTTGGATATAGTGCATCTGGTATACTGAATAATTTTTCTCCTACCGTAGAGCGAAGTTTAGACAAAGAAGCATGTTCATTTGTTAAATTATCAAATTTAATACTTAAACAGACTCCTTGGCTCCCCCGCGTACCGATCATATGTGTCTGGTCATGAAAGAGAAACAAATAAAATCACGGGTCCATCAGTCTTTCTTTTTGTCGTTTGGATATAGTGCATCCGATATACTGAATAATTTTTCTCCTACCGTAAAGCGAAGTTTAGACAAAGAAGCATGTTCATTTGTTAAATTATCAAATTTAATACTCAAACAGACTCCTTGGCTCCCCCGCGTACCGATCATATGTGTCTGGTCATACAAGAGAAACAAATAAAATCACGGGTCCATCAGTCTTTCTTTTTGTCGTTTGGATATAGTGCATCCGGTATACTGGATAATTTTTCTCCTACCGTAGAGCGAAGTTTAGACAAAGAAGCATGTTCATTTGTTAAATTATCAAATTTAATACTCATAAAATACTTGTAGGATTAAATTTAAAACCATTTTATTTTTTCTAACTATTAAAAACAATTAATACAAATGTTTTGGATCAATTCAAAAGGTTAAGCAATAAAGAACTCGTTTTTATAAGAAACACTAACTCATTTTTAATTTATTTTTCGACCAGGGAGAAAAAAGGGAACCCATACTCATATATATATATATATATATATATATAACAGTACATACAAAAGAAGCTACCGAAAACCAAATTCAAAAATACATATACCCATAGGTTTAAGGCTTAGTCGAAAAATAAATGATACGAGCGAACCTTTGCTGTCATCCTCCACAAGCACACAACTTTTCTAATCATGATCAAGAGGACACACAGAATCACACGCTAACTCAATCAATCGCTCACATATGATAAACAAAATGATGCATAGGAGAAAATTTTCTAAAACTCTAATATATGCACGGCATGCGTAAAATATTAGTATTCATAATTATATGTTTATCGCATTCTTGGGCATTTAAATATCACCGGTTACCAAAAGCTAGCAATCTAAGTACCTAAGTCTGCACACCAACGGTTTATCAAAATGCCCAAGAGAGCTCAATTATTCCAAAGAAAGATGCTAGCCCAATGTTCATAAGATCACCGGGATTTTACGTGTGGAGAACTCACGAATGTCTGTGGAATGAGAATTGGAGGAGATGTGTGCTATCTCATTGCTTCAAAGTTGGGCATTTGGCTCTTAGGTTCTTCGATTGGGTCCAGCTCCGACACGGATTTTGTCATAACACGGAGACTTACAACGCGATGATTTATATCGCGTGTGAGGCGGGAAACCTTGATTTGTTGCATTGTTTAGTGTTTGTATAGATTTTGGAGTTAATGATATTTGAAATGTGTTTGTATAAATGTTTGAAAGAGTTTTTGTTCGTATGTAAGAATTGTGTTTGTATAAATTTTTGAGATAATTTGTTTGGGATGTGTTTGTATAAATACTTGAGAAAGTATGAAATAAATTATTTGATTTGTTGTAGATATCAATTTAAAGTAACAATATAAAAAAAAACGCCAAACTCCTAAATCAATGGAAAAAAGCATGTTAAAATATCTGGTTGAAGTAGCATAAAAAAAAGCATTCAAATTTGGAAGCAAAGGGAGAGACTGATCATTACCTTATCGCCAGCGTAATGGATCTTGACGGTTGCCTCATCGGCTCTAATGGTGAGATCTTGATCAAAATGTCGTGCTTGAAGTAAGGCCGCTAGTCGTCATAGACGTCAAACACCGCATTACCGTTGCCGAAGCTCAAGAGATCGACGGCTCTAATAGTAGATTTTTGCTCCTCCACGTCTTTTGCATCTGATTTTCGTCGCCGCCGCATACATGGACCCCGGTGTCGTGGAATTCAATTCACACAAATCATGTTTCATATTCCAAGCACCATCTAAAGTACATTGATACAAATATAATCTAAACATCATCATTCAAGCATTTATACAAACAAATTCCAATCACCATTCATTATCATAAATTTGTTACAACAAACACTACCATCATCATCATTCAATTATTTATATAAACACATTACAAGCCTCATTCATTAATATAATTTTATCACAACAAAAACTATTCAGCTTTTGCTTTCTAATGATTCAACCAAGCTTGAATCCTTACTTCTTCTCTCTGGTACCTGCAAAGTTTTCATATATTACTAATATCAAACTCCAAATTGCAGTACAAAAAAAGAATTCTAAGTTTACAAAAAAACACACCTCACGAAGCTCTTAGTCCTCTCATCTTCCCACAAAAAAGAAAAGCCTCTACTGATTTCTTCAAAATGCCTCAAACTTTTCGATACCTCCTCTTTTATTGAGCTCCATTTTGTATCAAAGTGGCAATATTTGAGCTCAGAAATGTCGATGCAATAGTTCAAAGACATAAGCAAAGGGCCCGACCTATTATCAGGAGCGGGGGTCGCCGGAAAACATGACGTTGAAGGTGATGAGGTTGGGGGTCGAGATGGAGGAGAAGAGGAGGTTGAGGACGGAGCGGGAGGCGGAGGTAAATAATTTATATCAACCAATTTCGAGGTGGAGGAGGAGAGGAGGCCGCCGATGCCTCGTCTCTGGTTTAATTTAAATGGGGAACAGTCGGGGGTCGATTTTAACAGATAAAAACATTAGGGGGCTTCTGCGATGGGTTTTTTTCTTCAGGATGACATCGGGAACATATGCTAAATCTCAGGATGGTTTTAGTGAAATTTCCCTCTGCAGAATTAAGGCGAAAATACCCTATAAGGAGTCAAACCCAAGACCTCTAAAAGGAAGATCCCATGCATTTACCACCATTCCAAACTTGCAATTAGTAAGTAAGTATTACAATAACATTCTTATATGCATGCTAAATGGTTATATAACTTCTATAGGGGTTTTGAAATCTCTGGCCGAGGCCCCGGCCCCCGCCCGCCCCCTTTAGCTCTGTCCTTGAACCCAATTATATTCTATTTTCTGCTTTCTTCCCTAAATTCATCTTCTCTTCAGTCTACGCCCATTCATTTGAGGAAAGGAGCCTAGACAGGTAGCATGTAGCATGTAGATTGAGTTGGATTTTTTTCGAAAAAAAATTTAGAGAGAAAAATTAGAGAAGAAAGAAAAATCTAAATTTGGAGAAAAAACAATTGAAGGATAGTTTGGGACGAAGTGTAGTTTTTTCAAGTTAAGAGGGGTGTCATGCTTTTCAAACAAAAATAAGTATGGGAATCTTGCATGTTAGAATCTAAAATAAATAAATAAATGCAATAAATTAAATCACTTACTTTATATTTCCCTCTCTTAATGTTTATTTTAAGAATCTATGTCAAAGTAATAGTTGATACCTCATTTCTTAATGTATTTAATAATCAATATCCATATTTTACTGGTTATAAATTAGCAAAATTAAAATTTTATCAGGATGTTAATGCCATTATATTTCAAATTTACATTTAGCTAACTCTTCGGCTGTAGTATTAGTTTTTTGGAGATGATTCACAAGAGAAACAAACAAACTCGTCTTCACATTAAATTTGTTTTTACCATGCAAATATAAGCTTTTAAGCGCGGTTAGATTTTTTTAATTACGGCATGGAAAGAATTTATCAATTTTAAGCACCAAAATTACATATTGAATTAAGATACTGAGGATTGTAAATAAAAGTGTCAAAATTTATACGTTTATGGATCTTGTTTATATAAAAAAAAATATTTATGTGAAGAAACATATCTTGTATGATCTAAATTGTGGCAAACCATTAGCTGATTGAAATAAAGAAAGTATCAATATATGATCAAATTATATTTGTTTGATACACCATTTTCAATATTATTTGAATATTAATAAATAAATTCCACGTGCATGGCACATGCATAAAACTACTTCTCTAAAAATGAAGTCCAAACCATGATTGGGTCGGATCAAACTGATAACTAAACATACTGGTGTTTTGCACGTGTGATGCACATGATGTAAAAATTCCATATTGTAAATTGAAATGCCTCTCAATTCATATCAATATCGATTTAAGCCTTTGGTGTTCTTATCGCTATTAACATTATTAAAACATCATGTGTATATAAGCAAAAATTGAATAAAATTTTAACGAATATCTCTCTGCATCACATCGCAGAGATAAAATGATTTTTATTTTATGAACAATGTTAAAAAATGCTAAAAAGGAACTTTGAATATAAGATTTAAAAATAAGATGAATAGAGTGTACATACTGCTCTACTCATGTTGAATTTCAATTTGGCAATTTTGTAAACATCTCCATTGCATTGCTGTATGAGAAAGATTAATTTTCAATGGAGTTTTTTTTCTTTTTGAATGAGACATCAGGAGGGGGAGGGAGTGAGAAGGAGAGTATCCCGATGGTTATTATTTAGTTGGGATAGATTAATTTTCTATGGATTTTTTCTTTAAATGGCACATTAGAGAGAGAGTGTGGGAAAGAAAAAGAAATTCAAAAATCATAAACGATTTGCTCAAAATTTCTCAAAAAACCTCTACTAAAGATCTTCAAAAGTATTTTTTTTTTCACTAAATCTTTTCAAATCATATCTATTAATGACCACAATGGAGCTCAAACAAGCCATGTTCATGCATGTTCGTTTATTTTATAAAGCTTTAGTTTTGTTCAAGCCTAGTTTGTTTAACCATCAAACAAGTTTGAATGAATGACGACGTTTTTTATAAAGGCCCTAATGATAGCCCGCGTATATACTTCATTTAAAACTTTGTTTTAAATTATTTGAGAAACTTGAAAAAATATTTAATATGGTTTTTAGTGGAATGTTGCTCTCTTTTATGGATAGTGACAAAAAGAATCTTCACTATTAACCAAATCAAGGATATAACTATCCTAGTTTCGCTTTATGGATAGTGACAAAAAGAATCTTCACTATTAACCAAATTAAGTGAAAGGGTTGTTATTTTATAAATTGGATAAATTAGAGAGTATTCTTGAAAAGCTTTCAAAATTTAGAAGAATATAGGAATATTTGATTGATTACATTTCTTTACAATATTCCTTTTATATTTGTAATTTATATCAATATGGATGGTAATTTTTATTTCTGATAACCATCCGTATTCGTATAAGAATCCGACTATGATTACGGGATACAGATATGGTAACACTTTAATTCGTGCGATAACCGACTAATCATTTTTATCGAGACAGATTCCAGCAACAGGTAGAGCATATTGATAAAACGGACCTTAAATTCAAGTTAGCCAGGAAAAGTGAAAAAAGAAGTTATCCGGAGAAACTAGCTTATCGTCAACTTTAATTTTTTTATATCGAAATACCTATATGGAAAGGATATATCCATATCGGTTATTTTTGGGTTATCTGCATAACGGTATATGTCATCCAGCATGTAACCGTCCACACAATTGGTTTATTAACACATAATATATATCCGATCGATCTTGATATGAGATGATCAACAGAACTCTTAGACGATATATGTAAACGGATGATAGATATTTTATGCAATCAAGGTCTTTTTTTAATAGAAATATTTAAAATTCTAAGCATCTTTAAAAAATATCACCCGCATCTTAGAAATTAACGGCTAAATTTCAACTCACTGTCATGAACTATATGCACTTTTTTCAAATGATACCATGTATGAACTTTCAAAATGATAGATTGATATCATAGACTTTTAAAAGTATAAAAAAAACTCTGATAGTGTTAACGGAAAATTACAAAGTTACCGAAATACCCCTCCTTTTATTGCTAATATGGTCTTTTTTTTATTATATGAGGGGTATTTTGGTAATTTTGTAATTTTCCATTAACGCCATCAAGTTTTTTCTTTTATACTTTTGAAAGTTTATGGTATCAATCCATCATTTTGAAAGCTCATGGCAGCAAGTTGAAATTTAGCCAAAATTATAAACTTAGTTATAAATCTTACCATAACTTGTTTTGTTTATATAAATTGAAATGATTTCAAATTATGAAAAGATATTATAGTTCGTAAGTGTAAATTGTCAAAACCCGATGGCAGATTTTCCTGCCGACAAAAAACCCCTGATCTTGAAGAGGTTGTCAAAAACCCATTGGAAAATTTTTCTACAGCATCTGTAATTGCCTGTTATATCTAATTAGCTCATATACATCGTAGTCAACTATATACATATTGCAAGCAATTGCATCCACATCGTATGAAAATTAGATACAGTGGAGAACTTTCAAATACCGTAGGCAGATGGTTTTTCCACAACTGCACATTTTCAAGAGGTTTTTCACAATCGCTTTAGGGCCAGGATCTTTTGCCAGCGGAAAAATTTGCTTGGGTTTTTTTTTACAACTTACCCTTATAGTAAACATAGATCAACCAACCATTTAAAAGATTAAAATTTTAGGAAATTAAAAACAATAATAGAATAAATGTAGACCTTCCCTTCTTCGGATGAGTGCGGAGAGGGAAAATAGGCACAAGTTAAAGCTTCCGGGGCACAAATCCGTCGATCTTTTGGAAGGTGTTGTGTACTTGTGTGTGATATATACTTAGATGTATTGTGTGTATAGGTTAGGACTTACATGCCAGAGCGAAAAATGACCTTCCCCTTTGCATTTAAAACAGAAGATTTCTATACCAAAAGGATGAAATTGTTCTTATTGGAACCAATAACCAAATTATACCAAGCGCCTTCGAACTCTATTTGAATACATTTCCAACAACAAAGGATAACAACTGTTTCAGTTTGGAAGCCTTTATTGTGGCAGCGAACGCCAGGATTGCGCTCAAGAGCCCACCACTAAGAATCCATCTTAGTTGGGCGATACAAGACAGAAATCATAAAGCAGCTTATAATCCATCGCTAATGCAACCTTGACCGTATAAAAATACGTCGCAGGCGCGGTCGAAAGGCCGCAGCAAAAAAGCCGACCATGCTCGTACGGCACAGCCATAATCATAAGGACAACATTTAAAAAGTAAGGGAAATAAAGGGTGCCCGTGATGAGCAAGCCTCTGTTTCGCTGGTGTGAAATCTCATCGGCATGATCAAGATGGTATTGGCATACGAAGCTCATTAACTCTTCAGAGCAATGTTCAAAATTGCGATAGCGTGTAGTATAGTGTTCCACTACTGAATAGCGAAAAACGCAAACAGCGTTCCGCATAACATAAGCTACACGAATTATTAATTATTACTAATCACCATCAACATCATCAACATCTTATTTACAGTAAATTATATTATATATATATATAAAGAATATACACCAAGTAATAACACAACATTATTTTCTTTATTTTCAAATATTGAATGATTCATAATTGTATTAAACGTATCAAAAATCAATCAAATAATCTCTATTTGAGAAATATGTCTACTAAATATGATTTCAAATTGAGATTTTAGGACCGTCATATATAGTTTAAGATTAAATACTGAAATTTTAAGAACCTGAAAAGAAAATATTATGTAAAAACAGTGTATGCATAACGTAGCGTAAGCTACTTTGTATTTAAGCTATTTACTGATACTATATAGCGAAAAGGCTAAGCTACGCTGCGTAGCGTAAAATAGCGAGCTATTTTAAATATTGCTTCAGAGGTATCATTTAACGACATACTCATGCCATTCGTTAACCTAATTTAGAGCAAGATCCTTTCGGATTTCCTCGCTTCGATCCTCCTCCGATGTCACCATGATGGATTCAGCTTCATCATCCTTCTCCATTGTGTAAATAAATTAAGGATGATCATAAAAATGAAGTGCAGGTAATTATGAGAGGAATTGATATGAACCCTGTCAAATTTAGCTCTCCTCAAAATAGGCATAGATTCAAAGTTTGTTACATATTCTGAGAGAAATTTGGGAAATTATTACAAACAAAAGCTGGAAATTATTACAAACAAAAGCAGCATTGCTGGTCTTAGCCAACTAATCAAATGAAATCAAACAAACACCATAATGCATCAATCAACTATCACCTTGATTTCATCCTCATCTTCAACAACGTTACCTGCATCATCGTCTTTTGTCCAGCTGGGACCCGCATTATCGCAGGTTCCACTAGAACCCCCAGCTGACAGCCGACCCTTGTGCTCCGACTTCTTCCAATTCTTGTCCTCCTTGTTCATCTGCAGGTTCATTAAAGCTCCGATGGATGTCTCTAATGCCTAGACCAGTATGTATCTCCAAAAGCCATACTCGAATTGCTTGTTCCCTCGCTTCATCCGGTTCAGCACCACGTTCGAGCTGAAGCATCCTCACGAGCATGTCGGGGTCCAAATTCGCATCCCCATAGTTGTCCGTATCGAATTCAGCGTAAGCCACCTGGTATGCCATGACACTGGCTTGCGGCCACACCAACGCCAGTACAAACTGTAAACACGAGCGTTGGATATATAAGCATAGCAATCATCATAGAAAACCAAGCTATCTCAAATTTTTTTTTATTCCAAAAAACTCCATTGAACCAAAATTTTTAAGAGGGTTTTTTTTATACTAAACTCTCTTTAACCTATAAAAACCTAACACAGCTCTCTATTTTTTTTCCCATTTTTGTCATAGAGTTTTTCTCTTCTTTTTTGTTGAGAATCGCAGGTGCATGTGTTAAATCAATCCCTCCTATTCTTCTTCTTCCATTCCTCAATTTATGATCTCCATTTCACTAGCTATATTCTTATGCTTTACCCAACTGGGCTTAGCTCAGTAGGTACCAATTTTCTTTTCAATGTGATAAGTCGCAAATTAGATCCCCAAAGCCGGTTGATTTCACAAAATAGAAGAAAAACTTAGATTAGATTTTGCACTAAATTACCTTGACCTATTGTTGTTTTTCACTAAATCAACTATCTTTAAGTTTTCTGATTAGGTTACGGACCACAATAGATTCCCTTAAAACTTATAATTTACTTTGAAGTATCCTTAACTAATGTTGTTTCGCTAAATTAACTTTCTTATTCTTTTTATTACTGAACCTCTCGTAAACATAAATTTTCAGTGAGTTAAGTTTATTATAGTAAACTTCCTTAAACTTACATTCTAATCGAGTTTTATTTATAATGAGAGCGTCGATGAGCATGGTAGTTATGGTAAAATGATTCGGAACTACACCAAACTACCCTTGACTATCCTTGTTCTTATTGAACTATCCTGAAGTTTCTTCTTATTACAGTAAACACTTGTAAACCTATTCATAAAGTATTTTTTTTACTGTAAACTCCCTTCAATTTTAAGAGATTTTTATCTGTTAGATGAGCATAGCCATCATATACAATTAAACGATAGGAAATTAATTAGATCAAAGTATCTGTTCACTATCATTGTGATCACTAAACAATGTTAGAATTTTTATCATAGTAAACCCCTTAACCCTAAATTTTAAGGTAGTTTATTATAGTAAACTCTCTTAAACTTAAATTTCAGATTAAAATACCATCAACTATCATTGTTTCGATTAATCTATCTTAATTTTTTCTTATATTACAGTCAACTCCCTTAAACTTCAATTTCAGCAAGTTTTTTTTACAACACGTGCGTTAGATAATTATATTAATTATATACAATGATAGGAAATTACACTGAATATTAAGGGAGTTTGTTATAGTATAGTTCCTTAAACTAAAATTTTATAGTAATTAAAGTACTCTAAACCGTAGTTATTTTTCACTAAACTATCTTAAAGTTTTTTTTTAATTACAGTAAAATCCGTTAGCTTTTAAGGGAGTTCTATTTCACTAAACTACCCTTATATGTAGCAGTTTAGGGAGAACAACCCTATAGTAAAACTGACTATTTTGAAAGGTAAATTAGCCAAAAATGATAATTTCTTCTCTCTAAAGTTAAAAGCATGTAACTGCATTACCATGAGATACTAGACGAAAAAGGCGGCCAATGCCATGTATATTGCATGGCTCCGGTTGTGGCCCAAGACATTAGACAACCCGCCAGTTATGATCGCCGATATAGTCCCACCAGCAAGGCCACATGAAGACGAACACTCCCGTGATATCATCGCCAAGCAAGGATTTCATCCGCTGCTCTGTGAACAACATCCATATGTCCTTGGAATCTCCCTTGAAGCCGCGAACCCCAAGCGTACCCTTCATGACCAAGCCCCATCTGTTACCAAGCTTTGAAAGGCAATCCGCAAGCGACGCACAGCAATTACTAGCATCCTTGTCGCTATAACCACACACCAAGCTCAAGATGAATCCGGTGAAGGCCGAAGATACGGAGGCATAACATACTCCAGCAAAGATAGGGCCTCTAACTGAAGAAGCGGAAAATGCCTCTGACACATCGGGCTCTACTGCAGCGAGTCTGTTGTAGGCAACACGGGAGGCCGCTGCCTGTATCACATATCGAAATACCTGCATAGGCATAGATGATTATGATCAATCAACTTAACACAAAACCCAACTTTGTAATTAAGAGTTAATTATTAGCACGAAAATGGACAGAATTTGACGAAGGGTTAATTACACTCGAATACCCCGAACTTTAACAATCTTGAGATAAATACCATGAACTTTAGAATGTGAATTAAAACACCATGGATTATCCCTCGTTTGTTGCTTGCAAAATATAATGCATGTTCATTACCGTATACATCAAGCGACCCTGACCAATAGCTGACCATTTTATCGTTTGTTAATCTTTGAACCTTCTTTAAAAACCGTTTTCTTTTAATCTTTTTCTCATCGCATATGGTGACAGTCACCATACCATAAAAGCAATCAATCAATTTTTATTTTTATATAGAAAATGAAGAATTAAAAAAATTAAAAGAAGTTGAAAGAAATATAGGGTTTTATATAACATAGAGCTTATTGACATAACAAGCTTTATACCTGTACGGTGTACGCCATACTCGACGCCAACCCCAGAGCACCAAGGCCTAGCAAGTAATGAGGAATGTCGTCGTTATGATCGAGTGCAATAACGCCTGCTATACCCACTATCCAGAATCCTCTGTATATACCATCACAAAGCAGTGAGTGCATGCGACACGAACAAGTATGTCGCTTGAAGGCCATACTTTGCTGATACACAACGCCATAACCCTCTCATACGAGAAAATTTCACCTTCAGGGACCTTTAGCATCCGAGAGCTATAGAATCCTAAAACCAAGGCGAGAAAAATGAGAGGAATATCTAAATAAACGCCGACGCCGTCGTAATCCAGTGCAAAACAAGATCCCATAATAAGCGCATATCGTTGAGAGGAAGCAAATGTAACTCAGTGCTAAATCTACGCGCCACAATGTCAACAAGCTCCACTAAAAAGCGAGACCTGCCGATAGAAGAGTGGTGGCGACAAGAGGAACGAGATAAGTGAGGGCGAACCGTGCATCATGACCGATCTCACTACTTGCGAACAGATTGAGAGCAACCGTGAAATATACACCTGTCTGAATGTAAAATAGACACATCCATACTCGACTGCAACACTTACCAACCGTGTTCAGTAAAGGAACCGACTCCTCCGAGTCCATCGTCGATCTACAAAGTTGTATTAAGAAATATTGCTTGAGGTAAATTCATGATACTGTACATAAAATTAATGGTGATATAATCAAATTTCTCTAGGCACTATAAGTAAATATAATATCAGTCATGATTTTGTTCACTTGCAGATAAACTAATTCACTAAATCATTGAATTTTTTTATTGGCATTAATAATGAAATGCAGAATAAACTAACACATTCTACACTAGCTAGAAATACAATGACTTGAGGGGCAAAAAAAACTTTCCACCAAGGCAATTTATTACCATAAATAAACATGTTTGGATATATTCTAGCATAATATAAATACACAGCACAATTTTAATTTAATTAGGAAAGTAAGAAAGCCTAAGAAAAGCAAGAAACAGTTTTCCAGAACACAAAGCCAATCGAAAAATAGAAAACTTTCTAATTTCGTTAGGGGTGAGGATAATTAATACAGAAAGCAAAGAAAAAAATAAATACCACTCTTTGATCACATATAAACAGGTGTAATTCCAAATACCCAAAAAATTAAATTATTCAGAATACAAAATAAAACAAAAAATAAACAACAATCTTTGTCCCATGTAATTAAACAGTCACAAAGCAAAGATAAGAAATAAATAACTGGGTAAGATTAATTGATCCCATACAAACAAGTTTAATTAATCAATAACCAAAAAAATTTAAAAAGAAAATAAATAAATATTCAGAACACACAAATTAAGCAAATAAGAACAAAATTTTTAAGGCAAAGCAAAAATAACTAGCACCCTTTTACCCCATATAAACAATTTTATAGATAAAAGAAATAGAAATGTGGGTAAGAAAACCACAACTCTAATTAAATAAGGAAATTTTTAAAAAAAACCCAACCATTCCCTTTTTATTTGAACAGCTAGTATCATGATACCCATATATATATATATATATATATAGAGAGAGAGAGAGAGAGAGAGAGAGAGAGATTTGTACTCCACATGAATAATCTCAACATCAAAATACACGCGTGCATCAAAACCCATTACACATTAATTTTGGAATCATCAAAAGCAACAAGTTGGCGAACTATTCATCATAACATCAAAAACCCATTAGGCATCAAAACAAGAGGAAGCTAGCTGATGAACTATTCGTATATATCTAACATCAAAACCCATCAAATATTATAAATAGACTACTACGCTACTTGATGAAAATATTAATCAAATAGCATCAAAACCCTAGTGATGATGCTCGATATCGGTGATCTCCCAGGTCATGACACGTGGCTGGTGACGTGTCCCGAAGCTCACAAGAAAGGACCTACAGTGGCCAACCAGGCCACTCCTGTGCCCGTCCCTCAAACAAACGCTGGCCCACCTCCGAGCCCCAGCGCAATTGGCCTCCTCGGCCTCTCAGCTTGTCTCCGGGCTACCGCAAAACCAAAATACTTCGGCATTCCCGCTCGTCCGCGAGCTCTCCCGCCGAGGTCATCTTCCTCGGTCTCATCGATCGACCAACGGCACTACTCACAGGCGCAACCGTCTCATTCCCGCGAATCTCGCCATGCGCGAGATATCCGCCGGCCACATCCCACGTTCCACGCCATCACGATCCCCCATTAACGAGCCTGTCTCGCCATTATTGCGGGATTCCGCCCATCACGCGAGCGTGACGTCGGGAGCGTAACGACCGGCGCGATTCTCGCACCCGCCTGCCTGCTGCCACCGCTATTTAAACCCCTCCTTCAGACGGTTCAAGTAAGCCATTTTTACTCCACTAAGCCGTTACTCTGCTCGGATTTCCTCTCTAACTTGACCGTCGGAGGGTCCTCGGTGGTACAACCACCCCAGGACTTCTCTGCAGGTAGCTCGGCCCAAACAACTTCAGACCCATTGAGATCCACACGCTTCAGGAGCCGGCCTCCTGATCCAATCTCAGTCGTCCATCGCGCCATCAGCAGATCAACAGAAGGTAATATCTTGACGTGATCCGAAGCACGTCAGCTGGCGCCGTCTGTGGGAAATCCTTGATTCCACAAAAACAAAAGTTCATCTTCCGATCTCAACCAAATGGCAAGCGGTCATCATGACGATCCAAGCAGCAGCCGCCGCCTCCCCCTCAACGGAGACGCGGACGAATCCCCTCCTCCGCAGAGCGTCTACAACGCCCTAGCCACCCGGATAGATTGACTCACGTCCATCATGGACGCGCTCGTCCGTGTCCAAACGGCGGGGCAAGCTCCCCAGGTCGCTGCTCCCCCGCCTCGAGACCAGGACCCCTACAGAGGGAGAGAAGACTCCGCTTGTGTCAGCACTGTCGACCATGGCTTCGCTGCCTCCCACAGCTGCAGATCTCCCGTGCCAGTGCATTCTATGACCCTCTGGGCGCCCAACAGTTCAAAACCGAGGTGCGTCGCCAGAGCGCCTCGTCCCGATCTCCTCCGCGCACCTGTCCCCCCGAGGAGATATCAGTCAGCTCGCCTGCTCCCAGGCATGACCGACACCCCCTCCCTCGACGGGGTCGCGCGGACATGACTCGTCCCAGCCGCTCAAAGACTACCTCGCCACGGGGCTCATCAAAAATCATGGTCATGACAGCGGGGGGTACCTATGAGACTAAGCACCCCATGCCAGCCGCGGAGGCCGACAGCCGTCCGAGGAAGAAGGCCAGGGAGACCGAGCCGATCATCTTTGACGACGGGGGCTTTCACGGCATATTCCTGCCACACAACGACCCCCTAGTGATTACGGCTCGGGTCCACGAATACGAGGTGTACAGGATCCTGGTCGACTCAGGAAGCTCGGCGGACATTCTCTTCTACGACTGCTTTCTGCGCATGGGGCTCACCCTAGCGGACCTAAGGCGGACCTCCCACGTCCTCTCAGGATTCACCAACCACTCAATCCCGGCGGAAGGGGTAGTCACTCTGCTGTTTAACGACGGGGAGGCCGGCCGCACGCGAACAGTGCCTGTGGAATTCATCGTAGCCAGAATCCCATCGGCCTACAACATCCTCCACTTCTCTAAGCGGCCCGAGAATTCGGGTGAGGCAAGGATAGCCCCCAGCGGGCGCTCGGTAAGAACAAGGCCCTGCTGGCAGGACTTCGCATGGCCTCCGGGCTGGGGCTGAAAAAAATTCGGATCCGCAGTGACTCGGCCCTGGTCGTTGGCCAAGTGATCGGCCAATTCGAGGCTCGGGAACTTCTAATGGTGAAGTATCTAGCCGAGATAAGAAAACTTCGAAAGAACTTCGACGAAGTCCAAATTGAGCAGATACCCAGACAACTTAATACTCAAGTCGACGCCCTGAGTAAGCTGGCTTCATCCTACTCGGCCAACAACAAGCGATCTATCCTCTTCGAAATCCTGCCACGGCCCAGCATGGAGAACAGGGCGACGATACTTCATGTGTACACAGCCCTGGAAGAAGATCGACACTGGAGGAAGCCCCTCGTGGAATTCCTAAGGGATGGTACGCTCCAAGAAGATCGAGGAGCAGCCCGTCGTCTCCGGGCCAAAGCCCGTCACTTCGTCTGGAGCAATGGGAACATTTACAAGAAATCTTTCACTCAGCCCCTGCTCCGGTGCGTCGACCCCCACAAAGCCGACTATGTCCTCCGTGAAATCCATGAATGGTCGGTGGCGCACACCAAGGGGCCAGAACCTTAATCCAGAAGGCATTGCTCCAGGGGTACTGCTGGCCGACCATTCACGAAGACGCCCAGAAGCTCGTCAGGAGATGTAAAAGTTGCCAACTCCACGGAAGCATTCCTCGCCTTCCGGCTACCGAGCTGACCACTTTAAACTCCCCGTGGCCATTTGCCCAGTGGGGATTGGACATGATAGGCCAGTTCCCTACCGGTACTGGCGGGCACAAGTATGTCATAATCGCAGTAGATTACTTCACGAAGTGGATTGAGGCCATCCCCATCAAGAAACCGGACGCCGCCACGACTATCAAATTCCTGCAGAACAATGTGATACTCCGGTCCGGCATCCCGAGATGTATCATCACCGACCACGGGACGAACTTCCAAAACGAGAAAGTGAAGGAATTCTTCATGTCCTCATGAAGTTTGTCGTGGTCACACACCCCCAATGCAACGGGCAAGCCGAAGACGCTAATCGGGACGTCCTCCGAGGTCTCCGAACATGCTTGGAAGGACGCCAAAGCAGTTTGGTCGAGGAGTTACCCCGGGTCCTATAGGCCCTGCGCACGTCAAGAAAGACCCCCACTGGGGAAACCCCTTTCAGCCACTGCTACGGGACCGAAGCAATGGTCCCAGCGGAGATCGGGCTACCCAATCACCGGGTCGAACACTTCAACGACGAAGCAAACACCACGGCACTGCGGACCAACCTGGACATCTTGTTGGAGAAACGAGACCGGGCTCAGATCAGAGCGGCCGCCTATCAGCAGCAAACCACCTGATACTACAACGCGCGGGTCAAGCACCGCTTCTTCAAGACCGGGGACCTGGTCCTGAGGCGAAACGAGTTCGTCAATCAAAGCCGACTGCACCACCACGCGGCAGACACCTAGCCTTTCTCGACGAAATCGAAACGACGCAGCTCCGTCACTTCGCCTCCTCCACGTGTTCATGGCACGTGTCACCCACGACTGTTACCCTTCCCGATGTTCGCACGTCGGGGGGGTCACCCCATCCTTAGTAGGCCTCTAACGGCCCTTCCCGCGCTAAGGACCAAAGCTCTCACCAAGAGGCAGCCGGGCGGATATCCTGCTCGACTATCCCTGGCTGGTAGTCCATACCCCACAATGCCAAGGATCAAAGCCCTCGCCAAGGGGCAACCGAGCGGCTACCCTGCTCGGCTATCCCTGGCTGGTAGTTCCCTACCCCACAATGCTAAGGATCAAAGCCCTCACCAAGAGGCAGCCAAGCGGCTACCCCGCTCGGCTATCCTTGGCTGGTAGTCCCCTACCCCACAACTCCAGGGATCAAAACCCTCGCTAAGAGGCACCAGATAGTAACCCTGCCCAGCCCGTCTTTAAGGATCAAAAGCCCTCGCAAGAGGCAACCGGGTCCGCCCTTTCTCGGTTATCCCTGGCTGGTAGCTCCCTACCCTAAAACGCCAGGGATCAAAGCCCTCTCCAAGAGGCACCGAGGCAGCAACCCTGCTCGGCCCGTCCTTAGTAGGCCTCTTACGGCCCCTCCCGCGCTAAGGATCAAAAGCCCTCGCAAGAGGCAACCGGGCCCGCCCTTGCTCGGTTATCCCTGGCTGGTAGCTCCCTACCCCAAAACACTAGGGATCAAAGCCCTCGCCAAAAGGCACCGGGCAGCAACACTGCTCGGCCCGTCCTTAGTAGACCTCTTACGGCCCCTCCCACGCTAAGGATCAAAAGCCCTCGCAAGAGGCAACAGAGCCTCGCCTTTGCTCGGTTATCCCTGACTGGTATCTCCCTACCCCAAAACGCCATGGATCAAAGCCCCCGCCAAGAGGCACCGGGCAAAAACCCTTCTCGGCCCGTCTTTAGTAGGCCTCTTACGGCCTCTCCCGCGCTATGGATCAAAGCCCTCGCCAAGAGGCACCAGGCAGCAACCCTGCTCGGCCCATCCCCAGTAGGCCTCTTACGGCCCTTCCCGCGCTAAGGATCAAAAGCCCTCGCAGGAGGCAACCGGGCCCGCCCTTGCTCGGTTATCCCTGGCTGGTAGCTCCCTACCCCAAAACACCAGGGATCAAAGCCTTCGTCAAGAGGCATCGGACAGCAACCCTGCCTGGCCCGTCCTTAAGGATCAAAAGCCCTCGCAAGAGACAACCGGGCCTGCCCTTGCTCGGTTATCCCTGGCTGGTAGCTCCTTACCCCAAAATGCCAGGGATCAAAGCCCTCACCAAAAGGCGCCGGGCAGCAACCCTGCTCGGCCCGTCCTTAGTATGCCTCTCACGGCCCTTCCCGCGCTAAGGATTAAAAGCCCTCGTCAAGAGGCAACCGGGCCCACCCTTGCTCGGTCATCCCTGGCTGGTAGATCCCTACCCCACAACGCCAGGGAGTTAAGCCCTCGCCATGAGGCGATCGAGCATCTACCCTGCTCGGCCCATCCTTAGCATGCCTCTCCGTGCCTCCCACGACTAAGGAACAAAAGCCCTCAACTAGAGGCATCCGGTCTATCTACGTCTGAGCGATCTCCACCTCGACTTTAGGGCCATAGAGATATCGTCTACCAGCCGGTCTTTGCACACCTGGCAAATGAACAGATTCAACTCGACGCGTAATCGCTAGACGAAGAACCGACATGACACGAAGGCAGTACTGTGCAAATACAAGTGTTTACCGACAAAGGAAAATACGCATGAAAATACGACTGCAAAAAGTTTTTATTCACAAAGTCAAAACTTTTACAAGGGTATTGTGGGCTCCCCAGCCTTACAAAATGGCCGGAGGCCTAAAAAATTCCCGATGCAACAAAAGAAGAAAAACAAGAAGATGAGGGGCTTCAGTCCTCAGGGCCAGGCGCAGCCCCGGGGAGCTCAATATCTACCACGACTCGGGCTGCCTCTGGAGGATCAGCGCCCATTACAGGAGCCTCGGCGTTGCCCTTACCGGGAGTCCCTTCCCCGGCAGTGCTCCCGGGGGCATCCCCCTGCGCGTTGTCCCCGCGAGGATATTCATTCCGGAGCTCTTCATCTGGGAACTCCGGAATTCGAGCCTTAACGGCGTCGAGGGCCTCATACCAGATGAGGGTAGTGGCTGCGGCTAGGTCGGTGTAAAAATGGTCCAACTTTTTATAGTTCTCCACTGCCTTCGCCGCCCTGAGCTCGGCTCGCTTCGTCCCCTGTATCTCCTTCCCCAGCTCCTTCTGTAGGGTGCCCGCCGACTTCTTCACGGTGTCGACGAGCACCTGTAGTCCTGAAGCTTGGCCTCGGCGGCCTCACGGTACTTGGCAACCTCCTACTTCCCGGCCGCAACCTCCTGCTTCCAGGCCGCCACCTCGCCCTCTAGGGCGGCGACCCTTGCCATCGCCGTCTCTAGCTCTAACTTTGAGCTCTCTTCCAGCGAGGAGAGCTCGCCCGCGGCTCGCATCGCCGGGGAAATTTCCTCTTCCTCCATCCGGACGAGGAGGGCGACGTGCTGGAGGACCTGAAGAAATTAGAGGGGGGTCAGAAAGAAAAGGGGGCACCAAATCTCGTGAATGATGAGACGCCGATTGAAAAATCAAGTGAGATGTGAGCACTAACCTGCACGGCCTTTTGGGCGATGGTCTCCATCTGCGCCTTGAGAGTCCCTCGAGGGACCTTGCCCCCAGCCGACCTCTCCATGTCGGCCAGCAAGCTATCAGCGATGGAGAGCCCCGAGGGCACCTCAAAGCGGAGGTCCCCCTCGTCCACCAAGATCGGAGAGGCCGGGGTCCACGGAACCGTTTGGGGGAACCTCTTGAGAGACGACGACGGGGAGCCGGTCTCTATCTTCGAAGCCTGGGTCTCCTATTCCCGAACCCGCTTTCGGCTCGGCACCTGGCTGGGCTCTGGGGCACGGCCCGCACTTGAACGCCGGGGTGGGGCGGCTACCGAGGGAGCCGGGGCCGACGTCGGATGGGAGGAGCTGGCACCTTCAGCTTTCGATCCCTTCTTCGGCTTGCGCATGGCCGCTCGAAGTTGGCTTAAGTCTATGGATTCTGTACAAGACAAAGTATACTAGAGTCAGCAACACAAGTAGAAATGAAAATAAACACAAGTCTAACAGATCGCCTGCAAGCTCCTAACTTACCGACGAACTGGGCAGGGCTGAGCCCAGCCCAACTAAGGGCTCGCTCAGAAAGCAGCACGTCGGCCCTGGGAATGGGCTCCCACTCCGCCACTCTCACCGCGTCGGGATTGTTGGACTGACTCTCCCACCGGCACCTATACCTAGACCACTGGGTGGGCACGGGACAGTCCTCGCCCTCTAGCGGCCCAACAAAGAAAAATTTCTTCTTTTAATCGTGGATGGAAGAAGGCACGACGACTCCCGACCCGGCAGCACTCCCCCGTCGTTTCCTGAAGGAGATGTAAACCCACCACGGGTCGCCCGCGTGAGTGCCGAGGTGACATTTGTAAATGAGAGAGGAGGCAAGGGTGGACAGCCTGAAAGGTATCAGCTATAACTTCAAACGGACCAGGAACCCAAGGAGAATCCTCCAGGAGTTCGGCACTAGCTGGCCCGGGGCTAACCCGAAATGATTCAGCACTCTAACAACCTCGGGGGAGAAGGGCAGGCGCATTCCGGCCCAAAAGGCTTCCAAATACAGGGCAATCTCCTTGCTCTGTACCTGATCTGCCCTCTCCCCTTCCCCGGACAAACGCAACGTGTAGCGGGGAGGAATATGGAAACGAGTCCGAATGGTGGCGAGCTCTTCCTCATACCTCACCGTGGACGACACGCTAGGCGCATCCGCGACCTCCACTCTGGGAACCGCCCCCATCGGGCAACCCCGGGAAAAGGATCTAACCCTAACTCCCTGGGAGGACTCCGATCCAGAAGAAGAAGAAGAAGAATGAGAAGAGGAAGAACCTACAGAGGGCTCCCCAGACTCTACCCTAAATACATCTACAGACTCCTCAGAGGAAGACATCTAACATGTTGAAGAGGAGTCCTCAGAAGAGAAAACGCAGGAATCCCGACCTAAAGAGGAGAACGCCGAGCTGACAAGACCAAAGATGAGGAAATTATGAAGAGGAATGGGTCCTCATGTGGACCCCACCTCTATTTATAGCAGCTGGCGTAACACATCTAACAGCAGCAGTCATCTCCCGCCAAAACGACTCTTCGCACTCAACGACCACCATCGCTCCGCCTGTCATGCACACATTGGCCGCACCCCATCGGGCGCAGGGAAGCTGCGGCCCGTCACATTAGCCAACCTGTGCCCAACACGTGGGCAGTCGCTTCAGTGAACGTACGCACGATCCGGCGCACCCTCTTTAATGCAAAGATCTCACCTCTGATTTGCTGGCGTCATCCAGAAAATACAACGGATTGCCCGGGAACACGCCCCGACGATATCTTTGAAAAGAAGCTCACCTCGGGTGACCCGACAGACCACTCGCGACCCAACCTATGATCTAGTCGGGACAAGAGTGGGGATAATGATGATGCTCGATATCGATGATCTCCCAGATCATGACATGTGGCTGGTGACATGTCCCGAAGCTCACAAGAAAGGACCTACAGTAGCCGACCGGGCCACTCCTGTGCCCGTCCCACAAACAAACGCTGGCTCACCTTTGAGACCCCAGCGCAATTAGCCTCCTCGGCCTCTTAGCTCGTCTCCGGGCTACCGCAGAACCAAGATACCTCGGCTCTCCCGCTCGTCCGTGAGCTCTCCCGCCGAGGTCATCTTCCTCGGTCTCATCGACCGACCAACGGCACCATTCACAGGCGCAACCGCCTCACTCCCGTGAATCTCGCCATGCGCGAGAAATCCGCCAGCCACATCCCACGTTCCACGCTATCACGATCCCCCATTAACGAGCCTGTCTCGCCATTAATGCGGGATCCCATCCATTACGCAGGCGTGACGTCAGGAGCGTAACGACCGGCGTGATTCTCGCGCCCGCCTGCCTGCTGCCACCTCTATTTAAACCCCTCCTTCAGACGGTTCAAGTAAGCCATTTTTACTCCACTAAGCCATTACTCTGCTCGGATTTTCTCTCTAACTTGACCGTCGGAGGGTCCTCAGTGGTACAACCACCCCAGAACTTCTTTGCAGGTAGCTCGGCCCAAACAACTTCAAACCCATTGAGATCCACACGCTTCAGGAGCCAGCCTCCAGATCCAATCTCAGCCATCCATCACCGCCATCAGCAGATCAACGGAAGGTAACATCTTGACGTAATCCGAAGCACGTCACCTAGGGATCATTTCTCTATGTATAGTAATAGACACTAGTGATAGAGATGATGAAACCCTAGAAGCTCACCACCTCTAAGCTTCATTGCGTAGGGTGAGAAAAGAGGAGAAGAGCCTCACACACACACACACTCTCTCTCTCTCGTTCTTTCTCTCTCTCAAATAATGGTAAAAATATCATTTCTGAAAATTATATGGTGTATGGCCAGCCAACCTAGGATCGGGCAGTCCAGTCCGGGCAGCGAATAGATACTTGGGCAGCAAACAATAGAAAATAAGGGTTTTTTTCCTGTATTGGCCCTCCATATCTTTGTGAATTTGTAAAACACCACCTGTAATCTATATCGTTTTTCTCTTAAAAAAACGATCTATGACCTAAAACGTCGTAGGATAGATCCCTACGACCAAAAATCGGTGTGTTTGACTCCCTGTTCACTGCCGAAAACAGAGACCGGGACGTTGGGACGTCTGGCTTGAATTTTGGGGGCATATACTATTTGGATTTATCCGTCCACCTTTCCGAAGATGCCAAGTTGATTTATGGCACCGTGTATCGAAGGTTTAGATGGATGCGGCCGTTGTAGCTGACTTCATCAGATTCCCCCTTGTTTATGAAGGGTTTTATTGTGGGGACGCATTTCCCTGCAGGCGCAAGCCCCTGCAGTTAATTACGTTATCGTATCGCGATAACCACTTTCTCCTGTTCCGGAAATTTACTTCGTGTCGTATGTGTTTTTATTTGTTTAGGTTGCCTGTGGATTGTATACAGAGACTAATTTATGTCGTCGCTCGTAGGGCGTGGATTAGTCCAAATCCGTATATTTTTAGATTTGGGTTTGGGTTAATTTAAGGATCGTTAAACTGTTTTGAGATCAAGATCGATTTAAATGTATGTGAGCAGTTGGGGCTCGATTGGTTTTTGTTAAGGATACGTTAGTCCAACTTGAGACTAAAACGTCTTTAAACAAGGTTTTAGGATCATTTTATTTCAGATCCAATAAAAGAGCATTTGTGCTATATTGTTTTAGTTTAAGGACGTTTCGGTCCATTGTCACTATTTTAGAGGCAACGGTTAGTTTAAGGACATTTCGGTCCATTGATTACCATTTTGAGGTGAAGTTTTAGTTTAAGGACGTCTCGGTCCGTTGCCGCCATTTTGGAGGCAACGGTTAGTTTAAGAACATTTCGGTCCTTTGATCACCATTTTTTAGGTGAAGTTTTAGTTTAAGGACGTCTCGGTCCGTTGTCGCCATTTTGGAGGCAATGGTTAGTTTAAGGACATTTCGGTCCGTTGATCACCGTTTTGGAGGTGAGATTTTAGTTTAAGGACGTCTCGGTCCATTGATCACCGTTTTGGAGGTGAGATTTTAGTTTAAGAACGTCTTGGTTCGTTGATCACCTTCCGCGCACGTGTACTCTTTACGTGACGGGATGAACAATGATGATATGGGATGCACTCAGTTTGGGGTACTGTCTGATTTGAGATGTGCACGTCAATTTGGAAGTACACCGACAAGTTGTTGGTTGTCGGGACCCGCCACCTCTCTGAAGACGTTGAAGAATTGCAACGACATATATCAGAGGTGTGGAGAGATGTACCCTTAAACCAATTCCCATATTTGAGGGAAAAGATAGTGCTGTTGTAGACCTAAGAAATGTTAGTCATGTTTGAGACTAAAATTATCTTAGGAGATATAAGATGAATATCATATGGGATATCATCAATGGGAGACCACTAGTCATTTTTGAGACTAAGGTCAATTTGGGAAAACATGAGCACAAGGGGCTCGGTTGTTTTAGAACCAAAGAGGTTTAACCTCAAGGGACTTAGCCAATTTGGGTTGAGACTGGGTTTCCATAATTACCCAATAGTGTTAAGCATTTGGCCACTGTGGCTGTATATGAAGTGCTAAACACTTTGTATGGCACCCACGTGAGGAGCACATGAAGCGCTGGGAGCTGCCCTTTGGGTTTTATTTCCCTTTTTGTATAAGTGCTAAGCACTTGGTTCTCGTGGCGCTCACGTGTGAAACACGTAAGGCGCCCCAAATATGGGCACTGCCCTTTGGTTTTATTGCCTCTCCCTTTTACAGTAGTGCTAAGCACTTGATTTGGGGTCGCGTGCAAAACACGTGACTGCCTTAGGAAGTGCTCCTTACTCCTCTTTTAAGCATTCGCGTGGAAAGCACGTGAGGCAGTCTCAGCCGCTTCTTTTTGTTAATTAGAAACACTCACGTGGAAAACACGTGAGGTCTCGTTATATTGTTAAACACTAACGAATCACCAGGCTGTCTTTCTATGTTCTTGGAAATTTTGATATCTTATTAATGACATTTCTAGTCATTAGGCTTTGGGTTTGGAAGGTCTCAAATTATTGTCATCGTCTGAGGGATCAAGTTTTCCTCTTGTTCATGCAGGAATAAAATTATTTATATAAGATTAAACCCTAGTTTTCAGAGGAATTAAATTCTTTGGACTCAGTTCTTTCTCCTAGATTTTGAATCTTCATGACAGAATCTTCCCAATGAGAATTAAATTCTCAACTTGTGGGGAGATCTGCTTCTGCAGATCTTAATCAGAGGATGAACTAAGTTCTTGCATGAAGGGTTAAACCCTTAGAGAGGCAAAGAAGGAATGAAACAATCTCTTTATTTTTTTCTTCTTTTTACCTAGTATGTTCTGACAAAACAAATCTTCGCTGAGAATCAAATTCTCTTTTTTTTGTCTCTACTTTTGTCTTCCCTCTCTCTGTGTGTGTCTCCCTCTCCTCCCTCTTTTTTTGACTTGAAGTCTCTGGCTCTTTATATAGTGGAGAGAATTTTGTTTAATTCTCAGAAATCTCTTATTGAGAGATCCCCATTGATTTAATTGGTTTCAGAATTGATTTGGGAAATTTTACCCACCGTTGGATCTTTAATCCAAGGACTTCTGTTTTTATAGAAGATATTGTTCTTGTTTTTAACAAGATTGAGGATATTCTCCTATATATAAAATAAAATTCTATCGAGCGGTGACATTTTAATCACCATTGGATTTTTAATCCAAGGGTGCTCGGTTTAACGGAGTATAATCTTTCTCTATTTAGGAAGATATAGGAAATATTTTGGATCTTTGATCCACTAACTCTCTGTTTAACAGAAAATATTCTCTCTAATAGAATTTAATTCTATATTTAATCACCGTTGGATCCTTGATCCAATGGTTTATTAAGTTATCAAGTAGAATTTAATTCTACGCAAGGAGGTGTCCTCACGTGTTAACACGTGAGGTCTGCGGTTTAATTGCAGCGCTTAGGCGCTCACATGTTGGCACGTGAGGCTGGTTTAGCCTAGTTGTAGTTTAATTGCAGCGTCTATTTATAGGCGCTCACGTGTTGTCACGTGAGACTTGTTTAGCGTACTTGTAGTTTAATTGCAACGCCTATTTATAGGCGCTCACGTGTTGGCACGTGAGGCTTATTTAACCTTCTTATAGTTTTAATGGCAGCGCCTATATACCTTGCATATAGGCGCTCACGTTTTAACACGTGAGGCTCGAATAGTGGGGAGTTTCCCCTTTTCTTTCTCTCATCTTCTTCTCTTTTTTTATGAGGGAACAAATACCTTCACAGCGTTGCTCTCACATGGCTTGCACGTGAGTGCAACGCTGTCTACTTTTACAGCCATTGGATTGCCTAGGGGAACGGGAAGATGAACCGTTCCCATCATGTCTTATAAATACGAGGACTTGGCTCTTAAGATGACCACTGCTTCTTCGTCTTCTTTCTTAGCCTTTCTCTTGAGAATTTAATTCTCCTTTTAGAGCTCAGTTTTCTGCCCATTGAAATTTCAGAGTTAAACTCTGTTAAAAAAAATCTCTTTTGGGTAAAGATCTTGAACAACATTTATCTCTTAGGAACAAGAAACCCCTTTTCTCTAATTTTTTCTGGATTTTAAATCCACCGCAAGAGCTTTGCTCTCTTCTAGAACCAATTTCTTAGAGATCTAAAAAGACATAATCTTTTGTGTAGTAAACCCCAATGTCTTCAAAGATCAGGCGTTTCTCCTCTGAAATTTAAGGATCTTTGGAGTTTTAATTCCATTTCTTCGTTTCCCATCATGGGGATTTCTGGAATTTAATTCCATTGCTTAAAAGGAATTTGATTCCTCATCAAAGAGCTTAGCTCTGAAAGATTAAGAGGGCCTTTTGGAAAATTTATTCCCTGGTGTTCTTGAGCATATTTTCATTATAGGGTTTTACCCTTATTTTCATAAATTTGAATTTGTTGGGTATTTTAATAGAACTCATTTTTCTTTGAGGATGCCAAGAGTTGTTTAAACTCCAGTGTCTATTTAATGAGAATCCTTTTTTATTCTCGCAATGATTATCTTATCTCATCATTGGTGAGCCGCCATATTGATTTTGTGAGGTCCATTGGTTTTGCAGCCAGTGGTCCCATGAAACAAACATCACGTTTTTTTATTTTATTTTATAATATTTTATTATTTATTATTATTTTTTAAAAATGGGTTTTTCCTTTCCCCTCTTATTTCAAGAACGATGGCCTCACTTCCTTACTTCCCTTACACTCGCTCAGAAGCCACTTTTCTGCAATCACCATTGAACGAAGAGGTTATGGCGATGATTAGGGCACATGACAAGGACCATATGGGTCTTTTCTTATGGGGGTTTGGTACGATCACATTATCAGGGGCCGCCGTAGCTTTACCTATGAAGTGCCAATAGAACCCATCCGCCCAATATCATTGATGGAACGCCCACGGACTGCTTATGCGGTGGAAGCGACTAATTGGACTCCCATGGGCCGACTCGAGCAGTCAACGACCGGGATACCCAACCAACCCATGGTGGCCATTGATATTCTAGGGCGCCGAATATGTCAGGGTGAAGCTTGATCCTGGGGGCAGGATTATAAGGTAGGCGTTACCTCTCGCCACCCAGTAGGCTACCTTCCCTAAGCTCGATACATTCTCTCCGCCCAACGCGCATGGCTACAGAAGGTTAGGTTGTACCAAGTAGTGTATGCGTCATTATTCTATTATCACGCCCCTCACCTGGTGGGTCAAGGCTTTCTTGAACCAATGGAATCTTCCTACAAACACGTTCTTGCTAGGGGATCGCGAAGTCTCGATCTCACTGGAGGAGTTTCGTGAAGTTTCAGGGTTGCCAATCAGGGGAGAGCATTACGAAGAGTTACTACCTCCTGATGAGTACATCTTTGTTACGACGCCTGCTATGCTTGATGGCCTGACGACTGAGAACGCCGTTCGTCATAAGTACCCGAGTCTAATCAAGGCCTTGGGTATTTTTGAAAAACTGTTCATGACATCGAAAGGGAGAGGTGTCTCCTTTGATACTTTTATTGCTTGCTTTCTCCACGAGGATGTCTTAACCAAGAAGGCTCCAAAATTCGCGAAAATTGAAGACCCTTTTGGATTCGGGCTGAAGAAACTGCCGGCCAAAGAGAAAGACCTGCCGCAGTTTTATATTCCAAACTCGTCGGACGTAGCTTTCGATGCGATCGCGGCCCCTGGCATGAACGAAGAAACTTTCTATATTGGCTTTATCAGTCTCTAGCTCATCTGGTTTGCCATGCCGATGCATCGACGTTTCATGAGAGCCTCCGTCTTTTATCCTGCTCACCGCATATCTGAAGGGGCGCGATTAGCTGTTGGTGTTGCGGGATTATCGCATTTATATCACGGGTTAATCATTGCCGCTAATACTTCGAGCCCGGGTGCGGATACCGTGAATTTCTCCCTCCACTATTTCACGTCGTGGATCAAGATGCACGTGTTAGGAGCGTTTTCTGTGCACCGACGGCCAGATTTTTATGATTCATATACCTTCCCGCGGATCATGAGATTGGTTGATGCTTCCGCTCCCAATCCGACCCATTTAGGGGCTCTCCACGTACTGCTCAATCTATACTCGAATGAAGGCGGAATGGTTTTTAGCGATCGAGTCCCCTCTGCTCCAGCAGGGCCCGTTCAACAATTGTTTGATTTGTCGAAGGATGGAGCACCATCTCTAAAGCCTAAGGATATTATGCATCTATACTCAATCAGGCCGGGTTATTTGGTGTTCCGCCAGAATGACACTGCTCTCTTCATGCGGTATAATCTGCATCGCTTTGCCCAACAGTTAGGTTACAACCAGGGCATTCCTTTTGAGGCATTTTTAGTTGAGCCTGCCCTCTCCCTAGAGGTTACTCGCGATGTCATTCACCATTTTATGCTGTTAAACACTGGCTCCCTTTTCATGTTTCCGGAGCCCGACTATCTTCCGAGGCCTGTGGGGTCTTTCAAGGGTTGGTATCGCCATCGGGTCAGCCCCATCATTGCAGAGGAGAGACGGCTGCTTTTCGTGTGTAAAGCTCCCGTTCCAGCTCAGGTCACCAGCGCCTCATTGCAGCCGCGTTCGGTGGTTTTCCCTCCTCTGAAGGATAGCGGTTCGGTGCTTATCCCTAAAGCCGCAGAAGTAAAATCATTCCCTCGCTCTGCTGGTATGCCGGTGCGTACTAGAGCCGAGACGGAAGTTCCTGATAAAGCACTAGCAGTGACGCCGCCAAAGGATGATACTGAAGGTGAGGTTGGGCAGCGCCGTGCCAAAGCACCGAAGGGGAGAAAGCGCTCCTCCGCTAGTGTTAGCTCCGGCTCAAAAAGGCGAAAGAAATCAGTAACCGGCCTACTCGACGTCTTGCTTGAATCTGAGCCCCTTATCCAGGACGAGCCGATATCCATGCAGGAGTCAGACGGCGGCTTTCTTTTTCCCAGTTCATCTATCGAGGAGGCTGCTCAATTGGCCGAGGCTTTAATGTGCTCACGAGATGAGGCTGAAAACGTGTGCCCCCCGAAGAAAGCCTTCCCCCTGTTGTATTCTATAACGTTGACCCATTATTACCTAGGGTACCCATGGGTCCTCTGTCAATGGAAGAAGAACGGGCTCTTAAATAGCCCATCTCGGTTGTTTCTGAAGATGAGCTTGCACTGAAGATAGGCAGTCATTTACTTGCGATTGAAACCCGGCGAGCACATTTGATAAAAAAAACAGCTCAAAAAAGCCATACTTCAGGCTCCCTGACGTATTGGTATGCATATTTTTCGTGTCGTTCTTTTGGCGAGTAATTTGTATTATTTTCACGTCTCCTTATCTTTGCAAAAACTTTGCAGGGACTTCTGCAGCGGAAGTAGGTTTGAGCCCAGATCGAGCCATGGCTGCGGATTCTACGAATATCTCTCGTGACGCACCGGAGGGTGTAGAGGAGATTACTGAAGCTACTATCCCTGCTGTAGAGCTTCCGGTGATGGCTTCTGTCCCTTCAGCGTCTACTCCTCCAGCAGAAGTGGTCTTGCCGGCTATAAATCCCATGGATATCTCTAGTAATGCATCGGAGGGTGTAGATGAGATTGCTGAAACTGTTATCCCCGCCTTGGGGCCTTCAACGGCAGCTTTTGTCCCTCTATTGGAGACTGCCATGCCGGCTATAGATTTCACAAATATCCTCAGTGATGCACCTGAGGGTGTAGAGGAGGCTGCCGAAGCTGTCATCCCTCCATTTCAGGGCGGGGGAAGTATCGAAAGTAATCTTATATGCATACACATTTTGTTTAACGACCCCTCCGTTATCTGAACCTTTCTTTCCCTCAGAATTGCGGGAGCTGGCGGCTTCCATCGTAGATCTTTCTTCGAGGAAAACCTTCCAGCGTTTGCTTGACATGGCATCCCCATAAGCGATACCTCCATAAAGCATAGTGCTCTCTGTTGGCTATAGTGCCCTCAAGTCAATTATTGGATCGCAGGCACGCAATTGCGATGATTGAAGGGGGACCTATACCGGTAGAACAGTCTTACTCGAGATGATAGTATGCTATCTGGTTTGTCTTTATCATCATGTATCTCATTTAGGTAGCTTTACTGATCACTATTACATGTTGATAGAGCCCATAGGATTCTTGCTTTACTACCAGCATTATGATGGTGAACATATACATAGGAACTGGGTGGTCTATAGGCACATCCTTAAATGTCCCTAGTTGAGGGAGTTTTGAGACTGGGCATCGATACTCCAGAGTAGACTAGTGTATACTGATTGAGACCCCGACGAGGGGCA
The DNA here is from genome assembly GCA_030015575.1 of Agapanthus africanus. NCBI lineage: Eukaryota > Viridiplantae > Streptophyta > Magnoliopsida > Asparagales > Amaryllidaceae > Agapanthus > Agapanthus africanus. The sequence goes on along the minus strand of JASDDO010000012.1, from coordinate 124,382,314 downwards.
GTGACCGGTCTCACAAGCCATTGGTGTTAGTTTGTTCACCTAAGATGTATACAGGTGCTCATTGGATTATGAGTACACGGGACGGACTTGCCGGGAACATGCTAGTTGGTATTATATCTATTGTCAGATAGCAGTTCTCAGGTGACATGTGTATAGGTTAGTCTATCGACTTGAGATCGTCATTTGTCTCGTGTGAGTTCCCACTGTACTTTGATTACTACCCTACCACGGCTCAAAGGAGTCGTGCAAACAGGTTTTAGTTGGGTACAGTCCCGAGCCACATGGAGGCAGTGAGCGGATCGTCAGGGGATTCGTCTCTCTTGGTATTGGGGGTTGATGTCGCGTTGTGCATGGGTGGCCATCACCAGAAATCCTTAGCCAAGGTAGTCGAGAATTACTGATCTAGGATCGGTAGTTTCTCAGGTGGTAATGGGCTTCATACCGACACTAAATGTCGCGTTATTAGGAGTCTGACTTTATCCACCTCCTAGACTCGATATGCGATACTCATAGACGAACAGACCGGACTGTACGAATATTGTCACTGTCAGGCTCAGTAGGGGTTTCAGGATGAGTTTGCTCGTCGGCCTCCCTTTCGCTCAATACCTGGGTAGCCGTTACGTACAGTTAGTGCTGCTGACGTGCTTGTGGTTAAACCCACTGCCAGCATATTGACGAGTCTTTAGAGTCCCACACAGAGGGTTTCCCTATTTTGAGCGAAACGATATAGAGGCCGTATGGTTTTACGGCAGGGTTCGATCACATACGTGCACTTATGCATGCATAATGTTCGGACGAATAATACTAGTGGGCTTTGGTTTAAGCCGGATCCTAGTATTATATTTATTAGATTATTTTCGTCTCTTTGTATTCGTATTCTTTGGAATACGGATGCGGGTATGTATATACGGTTGAGGGGTATTCTTGTAATTTATTACAAGATTACTTTTAGAAGATTACACCTCATCATGGTTTAGACCTTTTTGGATTAAAAGGTTATTGAGGTGTAGGATAATGTGTTTATTGCATTTTAGTGGTATGGCTAATTAGTGACCCATGGTTACTTCTAGCATGCTTCGGTTTTTGTTTGTTGTGAGATTATATTGACTTGAGATATTTTGGAGACATGGACATTTATGTGATGGCTCCATTATTTCTTATCACACTCACACAAAAAACAAAATACAAGCCATTATTCATTTTCTTTTTCTTTCTCTTGAGTTGCTCTCAACACCTCATCCTCATGGCATCTTCTTCTTTTTCCATCCAAACCCTCTCATGTGTTGAGAAACCTTAGGTGTCTTGAGACAAATTAATCCTTCATCACTCTCTACTTCTTCTACGGTATCTAGTGTAGCGATCTAGGTGTTAGTTATATGTATGCCCTAGAGGTCATTACTGTGCATATGATGTATATTGTAATGGATGCTTGGACATATATAGGGAGGACTTTCTTGCTCGACATGATAGTATGCTATCTGTTTGTACTTTATCTTAACATGTACTCTGATTGTCTCTATGTTACATGTTGATAAAGCCTTTAGGATATGTACTCGACTACTGGGACTATGATGAGATCATACTAGTGGGGCCACTGTAGTCGACGAGTACATCCTATAACTGTTCCTAGTCGAGGGTGTATCGAGACAGGGCATCGATACACCAGAGTAGACTAGCGTATACGCATCTTGACCCATATGATGGGCGATGGATGATCCCATATCCATCGGTGTTTGACATCAAGGATGGTGTACGGGTGCTCAGTAGAGACTGGGTATACTGGACGGACTCGCCGAGAACTCCCAGATGGTATTATACCTCATGTCAGATGGCAGTTCTCCGGTGACACTGGTACAGAGTAGTCTGTTGACCCGAGATCGTCATAGAGTCTTGTGTGATTCCCATTGTGCTTTGATTTCCATCATACCACGTCCAAGAGGGCATGCAAAAAGGTGGCTTTTGGGTACAGTCCCGAATCACATGGAGGCAATGAGCGATAGGAGGGGATTCGTCTCTCCCGGTATAGGGAGTTGATGTTGTGCTGTGTTCGATTGGCTATAACCGGAAATCCCTGGCCAGGGTTGCTGAGATTTACTGGTAAGTGTTATCAGTAGTTTCTCAAACTATTATAGACCTCATATCGACACGACTTATCAAACTACTGGGGTCTGACGTATACCACCCCTAGGCGAGATATGCGACATATCAGACGACGAGACCGGACTGTACGGGAGTGTTACTGTTTGGATTCACAGGAGAATGTACAGGCTTGCTTGTTGATCTTCTGAGCGCTCAATACCTGGGTGGCTGTTACGTTTAGCTGACCGCTTGCAGCTTGTAGGTGTTTGATATGATCATCATCTACTGCCGGCGTATTGACGATTCTTTAGAGTCCTACACAGAGGTTTCTTGGCTCAGGCAAAACGGAGTAGGGGCACATATGTGATATGTGAGGGACCGAGGATAATACGATATGAGATACCGTGTTTTATTCTCGCGATATTTGATATCAGCCGCGTCATCGGATCAAGTGTTGATTCGATGAATCGGTACGGATAAACATTAGTCGGTTATATGCGATATAGACGGATTGTCGGATCAAGTGTTGATTCGATAATTTAATGTATAATAATATATATGATATATTAAATTACATTAACTAATATTTGCTCACTAAAAGATTATTTTTCTCACTCGGGTAATACATTGATATATATGCGATATATGTTAAATGTATTATTTTATTTTGTTATAATAAATATTGTATATGTGATATATATAATATTGTAACATGTTATAATTATTAATGCAACATGTTTAGAGAAGTTTAAACAAGATTAGGGTTTGATTTGGGTTAATGTATTTTAGATGTTTCTAGATGGTTTTACTTTGTCATTTGCTAAGATATTATGATAGATATTTCTTTGTGACTCACCTTTTAACCCAACCCAAACCCTAACCCTAGTAAACTCTCTACATAGGTTACTACAACCATGGTTGCATAAATGATTATGACAACATTTTATTATTCATCACAAAAGGAATTCTATTATTCATCTTCTTCTTCCTTCATCTTTTCTTTCATGAAAAAGCTTACTAGCTTTTTCCAAGTGATGAATGAGTGTGAGAAAAAGATAATAAAAGAGAGCAATAATCCTACTTCATCATTCTCATCTATCCTTGCCATTTAGATGAGGGTGTTCACTTCATATTATGAGTGTTAGCTTGTGTTAACGAAACTTCAAGGTAGATCATCTTTGTATCGAAGATCGGAAGCAAGACTGCATCTTTCTCTTCGTGGAACCTCTCGAGAGTCCGGAACACGATGATCGCAGCGAAGGGACTTCAACACGGAGCTTTAGAAGTGAAGGACCGGATCAACAAAGGTTGTAATCCCTCTCACTTAGTGTTAAAGTGTTTAACATGTTTGTTTTCGCCTAAACCCTAGTTTAAAGATCCGGCTTCGGGTTGTTCGGCACGGCTAAATTTTTAATCGGGCATGGTTGATGCCTCGTAGACCCTTGTGCGCGTGCCTAGCAACCCTACACTAGGTACCCTAGTTACCTCGGATATGAGGTTGGAGCTCGTTGCATAGACTCTCGGGTGGATCATTTTCGATGGAGGGAGACCGGAGATCAAGCTTGATCAAGGAAGCCCCTAGGAGCTTAGGATGATGGTTGAAGACCGAAGGACACGGATCTATTCGGTATAATCATTCTAATTCATTTGCATGTTTTGTTATCTAGGGCTTATGGGTAGATCCGGGTAATTGGTTGTGGTAGCGCTAAGTTTTATAAATTTTTATTCCGCATTTGGTCACGGGTTGATGGCCGGGGCGCTGCTGTAACCCAACATGGTATCAGAGCCACTCCATAAGCCTTAGTTAACTCTTTGCGATATTAGAAATCCGTCATTTTTGTCGTGCAAAAACTGCCGACAAAAACAGTTCTGAAAACTGAATGTTTGAGATGTTTGCACACCCCGGGGGCTCACGGTTTGAACTGAGAAGCCGCGGGGTGGTGCATGGGCACCCCGGGGAATCCCCGGGGGGACCGAACAGCTGTTCCCACTCCCTAAGACCACCACAAGGTGGTCTTGGCAGTGGGGACCCGAAACTGCCCCACCTTGGGCAGTTTTGGGTCTGCCTCCCCCCTGGCCACCTCGTGGTGGCCTAAAGGGTAGGGTACCCCCTCTAAGGCCCCCGACTCGAAGTTAATTATGTGCTCTAACTCCCCGTGAAGGTTCGGGCGCATTTCGTTTTGATTCGGACTTCCGAATTGGCTTTAAACGGTCTGTTTTTGGAACTTTAGCTCACTGTTTTTTCATGGTTTTGGAAATTGGTTTAGTTTGCTAATTGCGTGCGGAATTCTAATGTCATAGTTTTCAGTACATACATTACTATCTACGACCATGAATTTCATTAGATGGTATAACTCGTCTAATTGCTATATGACTTTTAGACGGGTTTGCGAACGTGACATTCACGTTGATGTTCTGTGTTATACTGTGGTTGTGGTTGGATCGTCGTGGTGGATAGCTTGGGTGCAATGGTAGTACAGTTTAGTTTCATTTGTACATTTGATATTGCGGGGCAAACGTCCGACATGTGGTCTGTCATCACTGCCAGTTTGTATATTATTTGTTTGGGGCACGACCGGGTTGAGGTCGATGTCATCGTTGTACATATTCTTTTCTTTTCTATACTAGGATTACCCCGCAGTGGAGTGCACGGTTAGCCGGGTTCTAGAAGGCAACGGACCCGTATCTTATGGCATTGATACAGAAGGGGCCTCACTCTAGAATTAACGAGATATTCTCCGCACTCGTAGGGGTTATAGGTTGACCCACGGAGGGGTGCTCAAGTTACCGGATTCCGTGAAGTGCTCGGTGGCCCATTCACGTTGTTGATTGGGGTTGCCTCACTTCTGGAATTGGCGAGTAACTTGTCGCGCTCGTAGGGGTCTAGGTTTTCATTGCACAGGCTATCCACATGACCAGGGGAACCTCGGGTATCACTTGCGGCTCAAAGGAAACCCGGGGCTCCCAGATTATCCATTTGTTCTGTGATACTTATCGCTATTCTTTGATGTTGGATATATCATTCCTGGGACGATTGTTATATATATTTATATATATACTAGTAAATATTGTATATATTTTGCACCCACGCTAGTCCAGCCCCCGCTCTGTCGTTAGTTAAGTAACTTAACAGGTGATGACGAGGCCCAGTGGCGAATGCGGATGGCATATACGTACATTTTATTTTTGTTCTTTTCTGGTGTGATTAATTGATGGGACTGCGTTGATTCTGATCAATGCAAGAAAAACAAACCTATTTGATGTTGTTGGAACAATTTTCAAAAGCTGTTATTACAAGAACGTTTTCTTTTGTTTTGCACAGCGGTATTCAGTTATGAATATCCAGCACCTCATTCGACGAGGCAAGAGCCGAGATCCCTTCACCGGGACTGGCCTCTTGGGCAGAAATTTGCTTCAGGGTAATAACTTAACTATAGTCGATTACTTTTTTTGCATTGAGGTATTTAGTTGGGAATATCCTGCACCTCATTCGACGAGGAAAGAGCCGAGATCCCTTCACGGGGAGTGACCTCTTTAGTAAAGGTTTTCGCCACTATATATTTGTAAAGCTATCCGGTTCCTTCAACGATATCAAGTTCACACGTTCAAGGTTTTTCGTCAAAAACCATTCGTAGCCCTCCATCTTTTTAGACGGGTAGCACTTAGTATTCATGCTATGTTTGTTGGCCTTCGTCAAGGCATAGTGTATGGTAGCTATTTGTTACTTTTCTATTGCATAGATAGATGCGTTGGTTTGGGACAGTCGTACAGCCTTGTTGGCCTTAGTCAAGGGTGAGTACGGGTGGGTTCAAATTAACTTGGACAATGACGGGTAGAACTTGACATGTGACTTATGATTTGTTGGGCTTAGTCAAGATCATAAGAGCATGGGGTAAAAATCACATCGGGAGTTTCTAAAGAAACTGAAACTTTCCAGGCATGCGCATACCTTCTGGAGTGTGATAACTTGAGTGGATTCCATTTAGTTATCATGCGATGATAGTTGGATCCCGATTCCCACTGATGAGTTGGTTTACTCCTCGGATGATTTTAGATGATCCCGACTAATTCTCCTTTAGGTTTGGGGGAGGATTCGAGGAAACAGTGGGAGCCATCCTGATTAGATAAAGTGATTAACCATTCTGATCTAGTTTAGAGTGCATGCTAAGTGTTTCTTTTCTCTCTCTTTGGCAGCGACCATGGCCCGACCCTAGACTAAAACTCATGAACCAAGTTAACCGAACCTTCTTAAAACACATTGACGTTTGGATTGTCCGAGTTGCATACTTCATTGCCACTCCTACTTTTACCCTTTGATTTTCTCTGGAACATTCCGTATCACTACGAAGATCCACATTTATTGGATATGACCATTGTATAGTTACATACGAACTCGAAGAAAATTGTTTCAGATTCGAGAATGGTTTCCGGTTCTGAAGAAATTGAATAGTACTATTCAGTTGTCTTTTCCTTTTACCTTCTCTCAGGTTGTGAGGGCTCCTATGATTAGGAAAGGGTACACCTATTGCGCTTATTAGATAGTCTTCTTCCAAACCATAGGCAGGTGCCGAAAGGTGGGGAAGGAAGAAAACCAATTAGCCTAAGTGAGATGTACAGAAGGTAATAAGTAAAGACAAATAAATGGATTAGAAAGAAGGCAAAGTAAATTGTGACTGCTATTATTCATGACCAAATCGTGTATATCATCGCCACTCCTACTTCACCTTTGCATTTATCCAGAACACCCCGTATCACTACGAAGATCCACATTTATTGGATAATCCATCGTATAGTTACATACGAACTCGAAGGAACTTGTTCCAGTTCGAGAATGGATTCTGGTTCAGGAGAAATAGAATAAGGATTATTCAGTTGTCTTTTTCCTTTCCCTTCTCTCAAGTTGCGAGGGCTCATAGGATTAGGAGGGTACACCTATTACGCTTATTGGATAGTCTTCTTCCAAACCTTAGGCTGGTGCCAAAAGATAGGGAAGGAAGAAAACCATTTAGCCTAAGTACGTGTAAATCCCCGTTTTCTTCATTGAGAATCGTTCTATACTTTTCCTAGTTCCCCAAATATTAACCCTATTTTTTTCTTCTATTTATCTTGTGTGAAAATATGTTGATCAGGTTTTAATATTTAAAGTTTCTTCCAAAACAAAATAAACACGAAGAAAATACTGAAACCTAAAACCCTTAAACCAACCCAGCCCAAAACGAGGATTTAAATTAAATTAAAACGAGCCCAAAACAAAATTTATGTATATATATATATAACCCAGCCCACTCAAATTTTTAAATAAAATCCCTAAATTCATTTAGCCCCAAGCCCGTTCCTTGCTCAGCCCACTTCTGTTTTTATTTTTTAAAAAAGGAATTATCTTTTATCGGGCCCGGCGCAGCTCAGCAGCCCGCCTCCTCGTACCCGACCCGACCCGCTTCACACCCTTTCTCCTTCCCTCAACGGCTCCCTCGTTTCCCGCCTCCTCTTCAATTCGCGACACCCATTCCCCCGCCGCAGCCCATGCCCTCGTAGAGACGTTGCCCGACGTTTCCTAACACACCCTCATCCCTCTCCTCCCTCGTTTCTAAAAATCTCTAACTTTATCCATCCTCCAAAATACCCACCGAACACCAAATTTCTCTCGAACCCATTGCCACCTCCACCGCCGGTGATCATCCTACCTCTTCGCTCGACCCACGTCGACGACAGCCACTCATTCACCCTCCTTCTCCCTCCACGACTCCTCCTTTCATCAACCGAGCCCCCGCCAAGCATCCCCTGCACACAGACCCACTTCAACCAAGCTCGGCCACCTTACACCCCTCGACGCCGGCGAACTCCCCACCACATCGCCGACCTCCCAACGACCTCCACCTCCTCAGCATCATCACCATCGCAACAACCCCCTAGCCCCACTGCTTAACCTCTCCCCCTCTTCAAAATTCCAAAACCCATTTTCAAACTTTTCCCCCTCACTGTGAACTTCACTGTGCACGTTGCCGGAGCGACCACCGCCGACATCGTCGACCCCAACGCACCCGGGAGACCCACAGAGCACCACTCTATACTTCCAGCGAGCGCGAGACGACTCCGGGAACTCCGACGTCAAATCCGCATCTCGATCCAAGCTCGCGCGAATCGGTTTCACGGCGTACATCACGCGTTCGTGACGATGTTGCTGCCTTGCGACCCCGAGACGTTTCCAGGCAAGTGTTTACTTGCTTCATGCTAAAATAATAGTGGTACAAACCTAAAACATCTAGTTTACGGATTTGCCGATTACCGATATATTAAGTGACCTAAGTGTTCGATGCTAGTCCCCAATGATTATAATAGTTTATTTTGACAAAAACTGATATTTTATGTTGGCCCATTTGATGATAAATATTGTATATGAATCTCGCTGGAAAATACGATTGTTCGTGACAAAAATTGATACCCCCAAATATGCCGTTAAAACTAGAATTCTCTCGTACCTGAAAACGAATAAAATCACCATAAATTATATACATACTGGAATGATATGTTCGAGGGCTTAAATAGAAGCCGACTCGACGAACTTTAACCCTATGTAAAATTCTAATGATTTCTGTTTTGTAACTGTGATGATAATTAGATCGGAATGCGACTCTGGACTACAGTCCAGAGCGTTTCAGATTATTGTGTACTGTTCCAATACCTGTGTCATCGTGTTTCTTGAAGTCGTATGTTACAGAACTCTACAGTAGATTAAAGATAATTCTGTTAGATAAACAAAACTGGTGGTTTCACTCCGATTCATCGCCGTTTGCTATTTTAAACTGTATTTAAAAGGGCAGAACGTATAACTGTCCAGAACAGATTCTGAAATGACACCCTGAGGTTAAACTGTGTATAACTTTTAACGTACGGACGCGATTGAGGATCCGTCTATTGCGTTGAATACTCTATTGAAAAACCTAGATTTCATTCAGCAGTAGAACCGCTAAATTCTGAGCCCAATCGGGTGCAATTCGTGTCGCGAAACGGACGTTCAGTTCTGAAACTGAATTTCCAGCCGCGAGCACTTAAAATGAAATAGCTATATCTTGAAAACCGGAATCCTGATTGAACTGAAACAAATTTTGATGAATTTCTGACTGAGTGTTCTAATTATCTTACTTGTATCATTTTGCTGAATTCTTAACATATTAATTTATGCAAATTATTTTAGTTAATGACATGCATGTTGATTCATAACATACAGAGCTTATTGGTAGCATACAATACATATATCATACCCTTGCCATATACTCAGTGTTAGTGCGTGTGGACATTGCATTATCGTGCGTGATAGATGTTGGTTTAGGAGTGACGAGTACACCAATGGAAAGTGAATATTCGTGACAGTGATTGATACAGTGAACAGTGATGAAACCGTGCCATTGGTATACTTGTACACAACTAGATCAATATCATAAATAGTGTAAACCTGGGGAAAAAGGCGGAAATCAAAGTGGAAAGAGTATCGTATTTAGCGGGACCGTGTTTAGAGGATGATCATTCGAACCGTGATACTGATACGTGTAGGGTAGGATCTAGCGATCCGGCTGACAGGGTTATGTCCCGGGCATGTGGGCCGTTGTCTCGGGTATGTACGAGACTCCTGTTAAACACGATCCTCCTTCCATTATGTGATTTCAAACATGACCTAGAGACCGATAGGGATACATAATATATTCTGCATCATCTAGTGACACAGTGATTACTTGCATTGTTCTTATACCAGTATTACCACATTTACCTGTTTCATCTTATTATAATAATATTGTTATTGTGTCGCTCTGACGACCTGAGTATGCATGCTCAGATCCCGCGGGAGGACCAGCACAGGAGACGGATCTACCCTTCGAGTTCACAGAGATATAGTCTGGTGTACTCCCCATCTTTACTGCTTTCCATAGAGTGATCGTGAGATTGAACTTGGTTAGTAATTGCTCTTGTTATTTGTAATGTGTGAACAATGGAATATTAATGTAATAAATTAGTGATATGATTCCTTTAATACTGTGCTTTATTTACTGATTACCATGTAATGCTAGAAGCCGAAGTGTGACTACGGCGGGATGATTCCTAGACCGTAGGAGCATGGCTGGCCTAGTTATCCCTCGTTTTCCGTATTTTGGGAAGCGGGGCGTGACATGGTTTAGTTGGTATCAGAGCCAGGTTTAGTATCAAGTGATAACATTAACTATGCTGTATTACGTTATTCTTGTTTCACTACTTTTGATTTCCATCCTTGAATCTGATCCAATCCTTTTGAATCTTCCAGTGATATGACGTCCCCGAACGACCCCTCTTCGGACTCCAGCTCTCAGGACCGCACGGAAAGAATACTTAGTGCACTGACCACTCTCGCGGAACCTCAGGAGAGAAAGACAGATTTACTCACTGAGGGACTCAGGGCGATTACCGCCGCAGGAAGACCTTCCGCACTTATTACCGCCCCCGAGGGCGCTACTCCATCAGCTTATCAGGCTAGGGCTGGTACCGTATCAGACTTCAGACGGTTACACCCAGCTGCGTTCACAGGGCTAGCTGAACCCCTTGAGGCTGAGCAATGGCTGGTGAACATGGAGAATTTATTGACAGCCGCCAGGGTTCCAGAGGAAGACAGAGTGGACGTGATAAAGATTCAATTAGAAGACGAAGCCCGTACATGGTGGTCGGTGGAAGAAAGCAGACTTGATGAGCCGATTGAATGGAGCAAGTTTAAGGAGTGCTTCCTAGATCATTATTTCCCTCCCACAGCCAAGGCAGAAATGGAGGAAAGGTTTATTCTTTTGAAGCAGAATGGACGCCCAGTGGACGTATATGCGGCAGAGTTCAACCGTCTGAGCCGCTTTGCTCCATACATGGTCAAATCAGAGGCCACCAGGGCCAGACGCTTCCTTCAGGGGTTAGATTTCGAGTTGCAGCAGTTGATTGCATCGTTGGATTTGCAGACTTTCGCACAGGTACTCAACGCGGCGAGAGTTCAGGAGCAATTGATTAACAAGTTCAGAAGACCCCCAGTCGTTCCAGCACGTACCCACGCGCCTTCTCGAGGAGCCATACCGGTTCACAGAGCAGGAACGACACAAATGAAGCGCCCGTTCGTACCACAGCATCGCCCCCAGAGACAGGACGTAACTTGCAGCTATTGCGGTAGAGGAGGGCATACCCAGAAGGACTGTCGCCGTGCCAAGGGACAGTGCTTGATTTGCGGTTCCAGTCATCACAGGATTAACAGTTGCCCTGAGCGAGCAGAGATACAGGGAGGTTCTGGACCGTCACAGCAGAGGCCGCAGGAGCAGAGGCAACCCTTTACAGGTCGCGGTCAGGGACGGGCTTTCACCTTGACCGCCGAGCAGGCAGAGGCGTCAGGAGACGTGGTTACAGGTACTCTACTCGTACATTCCTTGCCAGCTAGAGTACTATTTGATTCGGGAGCATCGTATTGTTTCTTGTCTGAGCATTTCACTAATACACACTCAATACCACATGAACCACTAACCAAGGGATGGGAAATTCATACGGGTAATGGCATTATTATATCTAGTCGAGAATGTAGATTATGCCCGGTTGTAGTGTGTGGCAGGGAATTCTATGCGAATTTCCTTCTGATTGGGACAGGCAGTTACGATGCAATTCTTGGGATGGATTGGATGAGCACTTTCCATGCAGTTATCGATTGTCGTGCAAGGAAGGTGATCTTCCGCATCCCCAATCACCCGGAGTTTATTTTCGAGGGCGGAAGTGAATCTTTGGAGCCAGCTAAGTATAGAGCCAAGCCTAAGGAGATGACAGCTATGGAGATTGATAAGAGCCCAGTCCCAGAAATTGTTCGGGACTTTCTGGATGTATTTCCCGAAGATCTACCAGGTCTACCACCTCCTTGAATCTTGGAGTTCTCAATCGATTTGATTCCAGGTACAGCCCCAGTATCCATGGCCCCATACAGAATGGCACCAGTTGAGTTGGCGGAATTGAAGAAGTAGGTTGAAGAATTATTGGAGAAGGGATTTATTCGGCCAAGCGCTTCACCGTGGGGTGCACCAGTTCTATTAGTAAAGAAGAAGGATGGATCGCTGCGAATGTGTATAGATTATCGGGAGCTGAACAAGGTCACAATAAAGAACAAGTACCCAATACCGCGCATTGACGGCCTATTCGATCAGCTAAGTGGAGCTAAGGTATTCTCGAAGTTGGACCTCCGTTCTGGATATCATCAAATCAGAGTAGCAGCTGAGGATGTATGCAAGACGGCTTTCAGGACCCGATACGGACATTACGAGTTTCTTGTGATGCCGTTCGGTGTTACCAATGCCCCAGCAATATTCATGGACTTGATGAACAGAGTGTTCGCAAAGTACTTGGACACGTTTGTCGTTGTGTTTATCGACGACATACTTGTCTACTCGAAGACCCGGGAAGAGCACGCTGAACATTTGCGCACGGTACTACGAATTCTTCGGGAAGAGAAGCTGTATGCGAAGCTGAGCAAGTGTGAATTCTGGCTCGACAAGGTTCAGTTTTTGGGACATATCGTCTCGGGCGAAGGCATCTCGGTGGACCCGGCCAAGATAGAATCTGTCAGAGATTGGCCAACGCCGAAATCAGTGGCAGAGATGAGGAGCTTTCTGGGATTGGCAGGTTATTATCGGAGATTCGTCCAAGATTTCTCAAGAATCGCGGAACCATTGACGAGGCTGACACGGAAGGACGTGCCGTTTACATGGACAGAGGAGTGCACTCAGGCATTCGACACACTGAAGCAGAAGTTAACCACGGCTCCTATACTTACAGTACCAGATGATTCCGGTGGTTTGGTGATACATAGTGATGCCTCAGGGAAGGGTTTAGGTTGTGTTCTAATGCAGCACGGCCGAGCGGTTGCTTACGCCTCTCGACAACTGAGAAATCACGAGAAGAACTACCCCACGCATGACTTGGAGTTAGCTGCGGTAGTCTTTGCGTTGAAGATTTGGAGGCACTATCTATTGGGTGAGAAAGTGGAGGCGTACACAGATCATAAAAGTTTGAAGTATGTTTTCACTCAGAAGGAACTGAACATGAGGCAGCGCCGATGGCTAGAGCTAATGGCAGATTATGATTTGGACCTTCAGTATCACCCGGGGAAGGTCAATGTTGTACCAGATGCGCTCAGTCGCAAACCAGCGGTCATGATGTTGACCGATCAGAGGAGCATTATTGAGGATTTCCAGAGACTTGAACTTGAGGTCGTTACGCCGAACGCACTCAGTCAATTTTGGCAACTACAGGTGCAATCTTCCCTGGTGGATCGCATCAAGATTGCACAAGCGGATGATCCCCGATTGCAAAAGTTCAGAGAGCAAGTGGAAGCTGGACTGAGAACGGATTTGATTATACATGAAGATGGCTCTCTGAGATTCGGTAGCAGACTCTGCGTACCTAAAGGAGATGTTCGAGAAGAAGTTTTGGTTGAAGCACACAGTTCAGCTTATTCTGTGCATCCAGGAGGTACAAAAATGTATCAGGACCTAAAGCAGCACTTTTGGTGGAACGGAATGAAGCGGGAAATTGCGAGGTTCGTATCCAGGTGCTTGATATGTCAGCAGGTGAAGGCGGAACATCAGAGGACAGCAGGATTGTTACAACCATTGTCGATACCTGAATGGAAGTGGGAGCACATCACTATGGATTTTGTGACGGCCTTACCACGGAGCCCTAGGGGCAATAACGCTATTTGGGTTATCGTCGATCGCCTCACAAAAGCTGCACACTTCCTACCTTTCCGAGTGGGACAATCGACAGAATCACTGGCAGAAAGGTATATGCAGGAGATTGTACGACTTCACGGCGTTCCAGTCAGCATTGTGTCAGACCGGGACACCAGATTCTTGTCACACTTTTGGAAGAGTCTACAGGAGAGTTTGGGAACCCGCCTCAAATTCAGCACAGCTTATCACCCACAGACGGATGGACAATCTGAGCGTACGATTCAGACGCTCGAGGATATGTTGAGAGCCTGTATGTTGGACTTTCAGGGTTCCTGGGAGGACCATCTGCATCTAGTCGAATTCTCTTACAACAATAGTTATCAGGCTAGTATTCAGATGGCTCCTTTTGAAGCACTATACGGGCGGAAGTGTCGATCCCCAGTATGTTGGGATGATGTGGGAGAACGAAGATTACTGGGCCCCGAACTCATTGTTCAGACAGTCAACAAGGTCCAAATGATCAGGCAGCGTATTAAGACGGCTCAGGATCGACAAAAGAGTTGGGCAGATACCAGCAGAAGGGCACTAGAATTCGAAGTCGGAGATCATGTGTTCTTGAAGATTTCCCCTACTCGTGGAGTTATCAGGTTCGGAGGAAGAGGAAAACTTAGTCCTCGCTTTATCGGACCTTTTGAGGTGCTAGAGCGAGTGGGAGAGGTGGCCTATCGACTTGCCTTGCCTCCATCGCTAGCTGGTGTGCACAATACCTTCCACGTGTCACAGTTGCGGCGTTATGTTCGGGATGAGAGCCATGTCCTGGACCATTCGGAGCTAGTTTTGGGTACCGATTTATCGTACGAAGAGCAGCCTACTACCATCCTCGACCGCAGAGAGAAAATGCTGAAGAACAAGATCATTCCGTTAGTCCGAGTGTCTTGGGGCGGTCGTTCCCCAGGAGAATCCACCTGGGAGCGGGAGGAAGACATCCGTGATCGTTATCCGCATCTTTTTGTTTAGTACATTGTATTCTTGTATCCTTGTTAAATTTCGAGGACGAAATTTTTGTTAAGGGGGGTATGATGTAAATCCCCGTTTTCTTCATTGAGAATCGTTCTATACTTTTCCTAGTTCCCCAAATATTAACCCTATTTTTTTCTTCTATTTATCTTGTGTGAAAATATGTTGATTAGGTTTTAATATTTAAAGTTTCTTCCAAAACAAAATAAACACGAAGAAAATACTGAAACCTAAAACCCTTAAACCAACCTAGCCCAAAACGAGGATTTAAATTAAATTAAAACGAGCCCAAAACAAAATTTATGTATATATATATATAACCAAGCCCACTCAAATTTTTAAATAAAATCCCTAAATTCATTTAGCCCCAAGCCCGTTCCTTGCTCAGCCCACTTCTGTTTTTATTTTTTTAAAAAGAATTATCTTTTATCGGGCCCGGCCCAGCTCAGCAGCCCGCCTCCTCGTACCCGACCCGACCCGCTTCGCACCCTTTCTCCTTCCCTCAACGGCTCCCTCGTTTCCCGCCTCCTCTTCAATTCGCGACACCCATTCCCCCGCCGCAGCCCACGCCCTCGCAGAGACGTTGCCCGACGTTTCCTATCACACCCTTGTTCCCCCAATCAGAGCAAGGCTCTGTTTGAATTTCAAAAATTCAAAATTTTGAAGCAACGCTTCAGATCCCGTGCGCTGCGCGCAATTTGCCACGTGTCAGAAGTTGACAAGGCAGCACAACGCCCAAGGCAGTGCGTCCAATCAGAGCAAGGCTCTTCAAAAAGCAAAAGCAACGCTCAGTTGCGCAAGCGCTGCGCGACACGTGTCTGCGCAGTTGCGCAAACACAACTGCGCAAGCGCACCGCTGCACGACGCGTGTCTGCGCAGTTGCGCAAAGGCTGTTGCGCAAGCGCACCACAGCGCGCACCGCTGTGCGACACGTGTCTGCGCAGTTGCGCAAGCACAATTGCGCGCAAGCGCAACTGCGCAAGCGCACCTCTGCGCGACACGTGTCTGCGCAGTTGCACAAACACTGTTGCGCAAGTGCACCGTTGAGCGACACGTGTCTGCGCAGTTGCGCAAGCTCAGCTGCGCAAGCGCTTCAGTGCGCGACACGTGTCTGCGCAGTTGCGCAAGCACAGCTGCGCAAGCGCCTTACTGCGCGACACGTGTCACGCACTGGTGAGTTGCGCAACAACAGAATGAAGATTTAAGGAAATTTTTTCTGTTCTTGTTAAAACAAGAAAGATTTCTTCTGTAAAACAGGGGCCTTTGGATCAAAGATCCAACGGTGGGAAAATTCCCCAAATCACTCAGAAAAAGATCTTTTTAACAAACTTAACTAATTTTTGAGCACAATAAAAAGGACCCCAGACCTCATTTCAATGGAGACATCTGGTTTTAAAAAAAAAGAAGAAGAGAGAAGAGAACTCTTGAGAACTCCTTGAGAATACAAAAAAAAAGAAGGTAAAAACCTTTGAGATAAGAGAAAATTCTCTTAAAGAATAGATCATTGATCTAAAAAAAACAAGATCAGTGATCTTCAATAAATAAATAAATAAATAAATAAATAAATAAAAATAATAAAAAATAGTGCCTTGCACTTGCTATGAACCTCTGGTTCTCTGAGACAGAAAGAAAGAAAAGATTTCTTTCTTTTCTTTGATCTAAATTTAGATCAAGAAATTAAAAAGTGCTCTGCACTTCTGAATCTAAAAGATTCTTGGTGCTTTGCACAAATGCAATGCATTACTTGAAGGGCTAGGCCCAAATCAAAAAGTCCTAGCAGGCCAAAATAAATTGCAAAGCAATAAAAGGGCTGGGCCTAAATAAAATTGATGCTCTGCATCATTTATAAAGAACAGAGCCCAAATAAAATTGATGCTCTGCATCCTTTCTGGGCAAAGCCCAAATAAAAGTAAAAAGAAATGCAAAAGCAATGTTGGACATTTTCAACTGGAATTAGCCCAATCGTGGCCATAAGTCCTTAAATTAAATTGACTGAGCAAAATGGCTCTCCTAAATCGATCTACGTCCGGTTCGAGGGTACATCTCCGAACTCCTTTGACATCCATCATTGTAATTCCTCAACGACGTCAAAGAGGTGACGGGTCCCAACGACCACACACCCATATGGACTGCGGGGTCCTTAAACTCGTGGACCGAAACGTCCTTAAACTAATATTGGACCGAAACGTCCCTAAACTAATATTGGACCGAAACGTCCCTAAACTAATATTGAACCACCACGTCCCTAAACTAACATTGGACCACCACGTCCCTAAACTGGCGAAGGACCACCACGTCCCTAAATTGGAATACGGACCACCACGTCCCCAAAACTGGAATGCGGACCACCACGTCCCTAAACTGGTGATGGACCACTACGTCCCTAAACTGGCGATAGACCGAAACGTCCCTAAACTAATATCGGACCCCTACGTTCCTAAACTGGCGATAGACCGCCACGTCCCTAAACTGGCACAATAGGGCCCAAACGCTCTTTTGGCGGATCTAAACGGTCCCGTCTAAGTTGATCTTAGCCCCAAATGCGGTTAACGTATCCTTAGATATTTAAATGAATGATAAAACTCCAAATCAACCTTGGTTCAAGGGTACATCTCTGAACTCCTCTGACACCTGTCGTTGTAATCCCTCAACGACGTCAGAGAGGTGACGAGTCCCGACGGCCAGACATTAAATAGATCACTACGTCAAGTCAATCTTAGTCCAAAACATGATTAATGTATCCTTGACAAACGTTTAAGTTGATCTTAGCCGCAACGCGACTAATGTATCCTTAAACTAAAACACCAAACCCAAATCTAAGTAAACACGGATTTGGACTAATCCACGTCCTACGGGCGACGGTATTACTCAGTCTCCGTATACAATCCACGGGCAACCACAAACAAAACAAACACACACGACACGAAGTGAAATTCTGGAGAAGGAGAAAGTTGTTACCGCGATGCGGTAGCGTAATTAACTGCAGGGGCTTGCGCCTGCAGGGAAGAGCGTCCCCACAATCAAAAACCCCTCACCCTGAGGGGGAATCTGACGAAGTCTGCTACATCGGCCGTATCCGTCTAAACCTCCGATACACGGTGCCGTAAATCAAATCGGCATCTTCGAAGGGGTGGACGGATAGCACCTATTAGCTTCTGCCCCGAATCTCAGGCCAGACTGACGCAAGTCTGCGCCGCCTTTCGGAGGGGAACAGATTCTGGCACGCCCGGTGGGACCTCTTCCTCTTTCCACTCCACACTTCGTGTGTCGTCTTCGCGAACCAATCGCGGTTTGTTAAATGGTTGCCTTCGGATTTCAAATTACTAAGATTTGGTCTTTTGTCTGGCACAGAACTCAAGATTCAATGGCCTCCAACTGCACCAACTGCTTGAAGTGCCACTGCAACAGACGCTCCACTTCACCAGGAGGTGTGACGTATGGGCCCCAAGCGACTTCCTTCCTTACTCTGTCGGTAAACCAGGTGACCCAAGCCACCATCGGCTTGTTCTTCGGAACTATGATCCCACCTGCAAGCTTTTCTGCACCAATACCTGCACCGGAAGTGGGTAAAAAGTCGGTCTTCAACCGGCTCACTGTTTCGACAGCCCCTGTCAACGGGTCGCCCGTCACTAAACCGACAGCCTCCGTTTTCAGTAGGCTAGGTCAGAACCATGAAGTGGCCGCCCTAAAGAGGGCAACGGTCGCTGCTCCGGAAGTCGTTAAAGCGGCTTCTCCCATCAGAGAGTCGGTCTTCACAAGATTGACGGTTCCCACTCCTCCTCCAGCTGGTCAAAAGGCATCAGTCTTCGATAGGCTGACATCGGCAGTTACCCCACGCTCAAACAGGGGGTAACAAGAAACCATCTCGATTTCCGAGCCAGTCCCAACGGCTCGTCGTGCGCGACGTCGCCATTGGCGACGAGTGAGGAAAGCAGGGGGCAGTTCCCCCTCAGGGCTGACTCCACCTGCTCCGATGGTGGAGGTCAACACTGCTGTTCCAACCGGGAACAACTTTGAATTACTGAGGAAGGTAAGAAAGAACTCTCCAATAGCTACATTGAAAAGATCTCCGCCTATGGAGAAAGCTCCGGAGGCAAAGCAAGAACAGCCCCCTCAACGGCTGTCGTCAAAAATTTATAAAGTCTGGCGGAAGATTCAAGACTCTGTGATTGATCCAAACCACTTGCGTCACCAGAAAAAGGCAAAGGTGGAAAATAACAAAAAGACCCCCATTAAACAGCAGGGAGCAATAGTTGCTAGGATGCCCACTCCAACGGCTCCTTTGACCTCGATGGCCCACAAAAGAAGGAAGCCAGAGAAAGCTCCCGCGTCAGCGGCAAAGTTTGAAAGCAGTGAACCTAAACGCCCTAGGTCAGGGGGCATAATTGTTCATACGGTTTATATGGCTTCTGGAAAGGAAGAAAGTCGTACTTCTACGGGTCACCGATCGCTTACCCGATCAGTGACCAAGGCTCAGGAGCAGCAACAAAAGCTCCAGGAGATGATGACTACAATGGCTGCACTCACGGAGCCAAAAGAGAACCCTGAGACGTCCTTAGATGAACGCCAAGAGGAAGAGACCGACGCCGAGTTCCTCCGCCGAGTACTGGAAAAGAGAGACAAAGAGGCTGCTGAACAAGCGGCCAACATACAGCGGATGGGCCTCCTCTTCCAGGATATGATAGGGATGATGATACAACAAGACCCTCCCGCTGAAGAACCCCTAATCGTCCTTGGAGATGATAAGGGAGAGACATTAAATCCGCAGCCCGCTCTATTAACAGCTAAAGAGGATACAATCTCTAAGACTGATCTGGACGAATACATAGCCCAGCAAATAAAGGTTCATCACGCGGCCGAAGCAGCCGGCCACGTCGTAAGAACGGGGAGGCCGTATCCAGGCTGGTATGACCAAATCAAGTACCCGCCGGGTTACACAATTCCCAAGTTTCATGTCTACAAAGGGACCGGCAATCCCCATCAACATGTTGCCCAGTTCAGGGCGCTTTGCGGTAACACCGGCGGCAATGACAAGCTTTTGCTCCGCCAGTTCGTTGGTAGTCTATCAGATACGGCGTTCGAGTGGTACTCTGAACTCCCTAATGATTCTATCAAAACCTTTGCGGAAATGGAGCTGCTGTTTACCCAACGTTTTGCAAGTGCCAGTGAGCGTACCCCGATGACGGCATTGATTAATGCCAGGGTAAAAACCGGCGAGACATGGGTTCAGTACGCTATACGATGGCGTAATCTATGGTCGAAGTGCGAACAACGCATAGAAGAAGCTCCAGTGGTGGGAATGTTTGTTGGAACCCTTGATCCACAGGCAAGCATCTCGCAGTTCATGATGTTCTTCAAGCCGACTACCGTCCAGGCTTTGATCGACAAACTAGCGCAGATGGACCAGATGGGCCATAAACCCCCTTTCCCGAAGCCGGATTCCCGAAACGACAAAGGAAAGGGAAAAGCGATCATTGTCGCTAATGCCCAACAACAACCGAGCGACTCGAAGCCGGTTGCTCGTCCAAACAATACACGCCCATACGTACCCCTTGAGGACAGGATGGGACGTCCTTACTCCTTCCCCCGCGATAAAACGAGGAGGCTATTCGAGCTGGCGTTGCGCAACAGACTCATAAATCTGCCAGATCCAAAACGTCCGTTGCAACCGAACGACATCAACGAGCCCAATTACTGCCCTTACCATCGAGTGCTAGGCCATCCCATCGAGGATTGCTACGTTTTCAAGAATTGGCTTGAGAACCAGTACCGCCAGGGCAAATTTGCGCTATCCGACAAATGGAAGGTGAATCCCCGCAGCCCCACACCTCTAAAAGGACGAATACGCCGGGGGCAACATGCTCCGTCATTGAAGGAGCTCCTTGGGAGGTTGTATTATCAGCCAAAACGAGGAGAATGCTAAATGATCTTCGGACGTGTCCAGCGATCAAGTGGAAGAGCCCGTTAGAACCACAGGTCGTTGAGGGGATGTTGAAGCCACGTCCAACTTCAAAGGCCAATGATGGGGGTTCAAGGGGTTCAATGTAACGTTTTGGAAATCGTTATGCGATTTCGTTCGTTTTAGGGTAAGTTTGTCGGTATTTTCCGTTTTTACCCGACTGGGAACAAACGACCATATAGACTTGCCAGCACCTAGATTAGCTAAAATAAAGCTAGTGCGCGAGCTTTGGGAGTATATGGGACGTTTTGGTTCAATTTGGTTTTTCCCAATTCTTAATATTATTTTAATGCGGTATTTAAATTTTGGGAAAATTTCTTTAAGCGATCTTTTCTTTAAAACTTCTAAGTTAATGGAATCCTTCTCACTCACCTAGGGGATTAATGTGTGGCCTAGAATTAAACTTGAAATTAAAAGAAAAAGAAAAGAAAAGAGAAGGAAATAGGTGCATGCATGTGTGTGTATGTGTGCAAGTGCATTAATGGGCAATAAGTGTAGGTAATTGCTAGGAAACCCTCTCAATCCTCCACCTCACTCCCTTGGCCGAATTTCCCTCTCCCTCTACTGCACTTAATCAATTATTTCTCATATTTCATCATTCTAAACTCACTAAACTCTCAAAATTCTGAAACCTATACACAAAATAGCTAAAACTTGGGTTATTCTTGATCTTGATCACTTAGAGAGGGGAAAAGCTTGGACTTGAGAGCAAAGTTGCTAGGTATAACCCCTCTACTGTTAATTTGTAGTTTTTGTGTAGTTTTGATCGTTAATTTCTGCGTAGATCGTAGTTTATATCGTTTGAGGCGATATCGGGTTTTTAGTGTATTTTTAGAGATATTGGTATCTGCTATGATCTGGGGAGTTTAGTGATTGAGGAAACAATTTTAGAGAGATGTGCAGGTTGACCTGAGACACCACCCAGGAGACGGGGACCACCCCGCCGGTCTGGGCCGGCGAGATTCGAAGAGGGGGCCGGCGACGCCGGCCGACTTGGGGTGTTTTGGGGTGGGTCTTCTGTGGTAGTTGTCTGATATGGTTTTGGGTCTTTTGGTACTGTTGAATTTGTTAGTAAATGCAGTATGCAAAATCTGGGATCGATTACCTATAATCGTGTGTTTTGAGTTCGCGTGATACGTGTTGCGACACGAGTCGTGTGTCGTGCTGCGACGTGCTCAGTTTGGGTTTAGGTATCGTTTCGTGTGTTTGCGCTAGACGTGTATTCGTGATATGGTTTAGTGCGTTGTTGCGTTTTATATTACGTAGTTTTGCGTATTGTGATTGCTTCTAAGATATTCGCATTATTTCTTGTGTTTGTGATATTATAGCGTCGCAAGCGGGGACTTCAGACGCTGCGAACAAAGGGAAGCAGGTGGTCGGATCTTCATAGCTGGAGACCACAGTGTGAGTAGATTTAACAACTACGGGGAATCGCCCGTATGGCGCTTCGCGTCGGGGCTAGACATGATATAATATTAGCCGTATGCTTATTTGATTATATAGAGATATTGCATGATTCACATTGCATATAGTTACTTGTAGTGCATGATATTATATCTGATGTACACTGCACTATTATCGACAGTCCATGTTGCACGAGCACCAATGATATGCTACACACACACTGTTGATAATTGACATGATAGGCACAACACAATTGCTAATTCATATACCTTGCTATTGGTTAGCGACATTAAACAGTTATACTTGTGCGACAATGCATATTACATAGAACATACCTGTATACCTACATGCTCATATGTATACCATGCTATATTACTTGTTCGCACATATACCATGCTATATTATTTGTTAGCACATATACCTTGCTATTGTTATATGATCAGTTATTATTGCATATATATCAGTGGTATGGGACGCTGTGTATATATGTATTCTGGATTTAGATATTATAGTTTTTATAGCATATATATCGGTGGTATGGGACGCCGTATATATATGTATTTTGGATTTGGATTTACATGATTGTATTGCATATATATCAGTGGTATGGGACGCTGTATATATATGTATTCTGGATTGGGGTTCTTGGGAACCGCGAGATACATTATATGGACTTATGCATTTGAGATGCGATATGGGAAATTAAGGTGTCGATGTGGGCACTTAATTTCCGAGAGATATATGGGATTTGACAGACCGATACGTGGAAACGCAAGTGTCGAGGTGGGATACTTGGTTTCGAGGAACGTATGAATATCAGAAAGACCGATACATGAAAACGCAAGTATCGAGGTAGGATACTTGGTTTTCGAGGAACGTATGGATATCGGTATTTATGTGTCGATGATAGGCACTGGTTTTCATGATGTTTTTGAGTGTCGATGTTTGACACTCAGGGTTCATGAGACGTACAGGATTTGAGGGCCGGTTTGAGGGCCGATCTGAGTATTTTGAGATTTGGGTGTTGTTGAGATACACCGTGTTTTTCATGCTGATGATATGTGCATGAGATTATTTACTATTCCGCACTCAGTACTCATTTGATATGGATATCATGATAGTTGCATATTCATATTGTCATACTCATGCTATCAGTTCACATGTTATTGATCATTGATGTTAGCGCATACTTGCGATTACTGTATGATGTTAATTACTATTCACGAGTTGGCAACTCACCCCCGTTGTGCCACAGTGTTTTGCAGGACTTACCCTCTGAGTAGTCGCGGCGGGGCAGCTTATCATCACTACTTTGTGGATACCGCTACCTTTGGCAGTGAGGCCGTTGCATTATAGGTGGGTTTGCGGTTATCCGTTGTATATTGTATATCTTTTGTTGGATCTAGTATTCTCCATCTACCCTGTTGTATATGACTTAGAGACGACTTGTGAGATATCAGTGATGTATTATATTGGTTTTGGGAACCGTGCTCGTAGAAGCAGGTTGTTGTGGATATGTTTACTTCCTTTTTAGTCGTTCTCTTTGATATTTCTTCGCTTTGGCGTCGTATACTTGTTGTGGTGATTGTCTCCGCCGGTGGGCGTGATTTTTCTCCCACTTGGGATGATTTATATATTATCTGTGTTGTACCCGTTTACGGGGCCAGTTTTACAAAGGAGGTGCTGCCGAAATTTTTATGAAAGAAAACTAGAGTTAGAGATTTTAAATGGCGACTTCTAAAATATTTTTTTTTAAACTTGATTCTCCGTTGATCCAGTTTTGGGTGGTTTAGATTTCTGGGTTTTCGGCTTACTTAGGTTACGTACGCCTGTAGACGTTACGTAATTTAAGTGCCGGTTACGGACCGAATTTCGGGTCGTGACAAAGTTGGTATCAGAGCGTTAGGTTTTACCTTTCGGAGTCTAGGATGACCTTGGTATGATGGAGTAGGTGGCTTAAGCAGAGTGACGTAGCGTGTGTATGTTCCGCGGCATACTTACGACACGGTACTCCGCCTAAGTGACCTTAGGACTTGTTGATTGATATTCCTTCCGTGATTGATATACATCTTGTGATTCGATTTCCGTTTCCTTATCGAATCTTGTTTCAATTTATAGCCCATATGCCGCCGAAGACTACGAGGGCTCAAAGAGCGGCCGCGAGGGCCGAGGTCAGAGTTGACTCGCCTGAGGCGAGGACTGACCAGGATGGTACGCCTGTTGTACCGGAGTATATTGCTATGATTGGAGCTGGTATGCAGGATCTGCGCCAGATTGTGGGGACTTTGGTAGAGACCATTCGAGCGCAGGGGCAGGCAGTTGTTCCACCCGCTGCGGAGGCTACGATGGTACCTACGGTTCCGATAGTCGCAGTTGCAGCTCCGGGGGTTATTGCTGTGTCGTTGACGGATTTCATGAGGCTGAGACCTCCGGTGTTTACGGGTACAGATGTTACCGAGGATCCGCAGTCGTTTATCGACCGGATGGCCAGGATTTGTCGCTCACTCCGATGTTCCGACGAGAGATGGGTAGAGTTTGCCAGTTTTCGTCTGGAAGGCATGGCCCAGAAGTGGTGTGAGTCGTTGGAGAGAGGCAGAGCCGCTGGTCTTGCTCCTATGACCTGGGCTGAGTTTGTGACGTCTTTTCTCGTTCGTTTTCTTCCACCGAGCGTCAGGGATGCGCGAGCGCGTAGATTTGAGTCTTTACGTCAGACGCCGGGGATGACGGTGTCGGATTATGATGTATTGTTTACTGAGCTGTCGATATATGCTCCATACCTGGTGGCGACTGAGGAGATGAGGGTGAAGAGGTTTGTTCGAGGCCTGCTTACCCAGATATTCTTAGCCATCAGTGTTCAGCATTGTGACACGTATGCGGCAGCAGTGGATGCAGCTCTTTCGGTAGAGGAGCGTCTAGCTGAGTCATCAGTTGCTCCGGGACCGAAGAGAGTTCGTATAGGTGATCCGGAAGCGAGGCAGACGTTTAGACGTCGAGACAGTTTCCGTTCTGATAGTGGCGGTTCGGGACGAGGTAGGCTTTATGGTTCTTACCCTCAGGATGATCGGCAGTTTGCTTCGGGATGTTACCGGTGCGGTAGTTTGGGTCATCGGGTTCGAGATTGTATAGAGCCGCGTGTGAATGAGCCAGCTGTACCGCAGGTTACCTTACCACCTTCTCCACCTCAGAGAGCGTTGCCTCTTGTTCCAGTAGTTGCGCCACGTCAGACTCCTGTTCAGCGAGGTCGTGGTCGCGGAGGTTTTGTACCGAGAGGTCGAGGTGGCAGAGGCAGAGGACAGCCAGTAGCCGGTAGAGGTCAGGCTAGGGTTTTTGCCTTGACTCACCAGGACGCTCAGGCGTCCAATGCCGTGGTTTCAGGTACTCTTTCTGTATGTTCTTATGATGCGCATGTTCTTTTTGATCCGGGATCCACGCACTCGTATGTTTCTACGCACTTCGTGCCGAGGTTAGGCCGAGAGTCGTGTTTGCTGGATCAGCCGCTGATCGTGACTACTCCTGTGGGAGAGTCGTTTGTTGCGCGTTATGTGTTTCGATCTTGTGTCGTCCATATTGGTGACAGAGATCTGCCCGTCGACTTGATCCTTCTGAAGATGTTGGACTTCGACGTTTTGTTGGGCATGGATTGGCTAGCTACTAGCTATGCGTCCGTGGACTGCCGTGAGAAGACAGTTAGATTTTGTTTTCCCGGCGAGTCGGTGTTTGTTGTGCAGGGGGACCGTAGTGCCGCCCCTCACAGCTTGATTTCTGTTTTGTGCGCTAGTCGGCTTTTGAGGAGGGGATGTCGGGGATTCTTGGCGTTCATTCATGATACTGGAGCCACAGTGGAGTTGCTGGACCAGGTTTCTACCGTGCGAGAGTTTCCCGATGTTTTTCCCGATGAGTTACCTGGGATGCCGCCAGAGCGCGATATTGAGTTTTGCATTGATCTGATTCCTGGCATGGAGCCTATTTCTATACCGCCTTATCGGATGGCTCCGGAAGAGCTTAGAGAGCTTAAAGATCAATTGCAAGAGTTGCTTGATTTGGGACTTGTGCGTCCGAGTGTTTCGCCGTGGGGAGCTCCTGTTCTGTTCGTCAAGAAGAAGGACGGAAGTTTGAGGTTATGTGTGGATTATCGTCAGTTGAACCGTGTTACGGTGCGGAACAGATACCCTTTACCCCGCATTGACGATTTATTCGATCAGCTCCAGGGTGCGAAACATTTTTCGAAGATTGATTTGCGTTCGGGTTATCATCAGTTGCGAGTTCGGGATGATGACATTCCGAAGACTGCTTTTCGTACACGCTATGGGCATTATGAGTTTTTGGTGCTGTCGTTCGGACTCACCAATGCGCCAGCAGCGTTCATGGATCTGATGAACCGGATTTTCAGGCCGTTCCTCGACCAGTTCATTATCGTGTTTATTGATGACATACTGGTTTACTCTAGGAGTCG
Organism: Agapanthus africanus; assembly: GCA_030015575.1. Classification (NCBI taxonomy): domain Eukaryota; kingdom Viridiplantae; phylum Streptophyta; class Magnoliopsida; order Asparagales; family Amaryllidaceae; genus Agapanthus; species Agapanthus africanus. The sequence goes on along the minus strand of JASDDO010000012.1, from coordinate 124,355,697 downwards.
AGAGGAGCATGAGCAGCACTTGGGGATTACTTTGCAGATATTGAGAGAGCACCAGCTGTATGCTAAATTCTCAAAGTGCGCATTTTGGCTTGATCGAGTGGACTTCCTGGGTCATGTGGTGACTAGTGATGGTATTCTTGTGGACCCGAGGAAGATCGAGGCTGTACAGCTTTGGCCCAGACCTGGATCGGTGACTGAGGTCCGCAGCTTTTTGGGCTTAGCTGGTTATTATCGCCGTTTTGTGCAGGATTTTTTGAGTATCGCTGCACCGCTGACTGGACTGACCCGGAAGGGGGTTCCTTTTCTCTGGACTGATGCGTGCGAGCAGAGTTTTCAGCAGTTGAAGACTCGGTTGACGACAGCACCAGTTCTTTCTTTACCTTCTGGATCGGGAGGCTACGTTGTGTATTGTGATGCTTCTCGAGTGGGGCTCGGCTGTGTTTTGATGCAGCATGATAGGGTGATTGCATATGCTTCTAGGCAGTTGAAGAAGCACGAGCAGAATTACCCCACTCACGATCTGGAGATGGCTGCAGTAGTATTTACGTTGAAGATCTGGAGACACTACTTGTATGGAGAGTCGTGTCAGATCTTCACGGATCACAAGAGTCTGAAGTACATCTTCCAGCAGAGAGATCTGAACCTGAGACAGCACAGATGGATGGAGCTAGTAAAGGATTATGATTGTGAGATCCTTTATCACCCGGGCAGGGCGAATGTGGTTGCCGATGCTTTGAGTCGTAGGCCCGTAGGTAGCTTGTCCCAGCTGAGCGCCGTTCAGTATCAGTCTTCTGCAGATTGGCAGCTCTTGTGTGATAGTAGAGTGCAGTTCGAGTTTACCTCCACTGGGGGACAGTTTGCTCATGTCCGCGCCCGTCCTCTACTTGTTGATCGTATTCGTGAGGCGCAACCCAGTGATGCTCGTTTGTCTGAGATTCTTGAGCTTGTTCGACGGGGTACAGTTTCGGAGTTCATGATTGATGACCAGGGTGTGCTACGATGCGGGACTCGCTTGTGTGTACCGGATGTTGATGGGTTGAGACGCGAGATCCTAGAGCAGGCACATCAGTCGACTTTTAGCGTTCATCCAGGTTCCACCAAGATGTACCATGACTTGAGAGACTACTACTGGTGGGAAGGGATGAAACGCGATATTTCGGACTTCGTTTCGAGGTGCCTGACTTGTCAGCAAGTCAAGGCTGAGCATCAGAGACCGGCTGGAGAGTTGCAGCCTTTACCCATTCCGGAGTGGAAATGGGAGCAGATTTCCATGGACTTTATTGTGGGTCTACCCAGGACCAGTAGAGGGTATGACTCCATTTGGGTTGTTGTAGACAGGTTGACGAAAGCGGCTCACTTCCTTCCAGTGAAGACCACTTTCGGCTATGCTCAGTACGCTCAGCTTTATATAGATGAGATTGTGCGTTTGCACGGTGTCCCCACATGCATAGTATCCGACAGAGGTACCCAGTTTACTAGCCGTCTATGGCAGAAGCTTCAGGAAGCTTTGGGTACCAGATTGAGTTTTAGCACCGCTTTTCATCCGCAGACAGATGGTCAGACGGAGCGGACTATTCAGACTCTGGAGGATATGCTCCGTGCATGTGTGCTTGATTTTGGGGGCAGTTGGGATCGTCACTTGCCGTTGATTGAGTTCTCCTATAATAACAGCTTTCAGGAGACTATTCAGATGGCACCTTTTGAGGCTTTATATGGTAGGAAGTGTCGATCGCCAGTCTGTTGGACCGAGCTTAGTGAGAGTTTGGTGTTGGGACCCCAGCTTGTTCAGGAAACTACGGAGAAGATCCAGCTGATTCAGGACAGGATGAGAGCAGCCCAGTGCAGGCAGAAGTCTTATGCCGACCGTCGTCGTCGCAGACTTGAGTTCGCAGTGGGAGATCATGTATTCCTGAAGATTTCTCCGATGAAGGGCGTTATGCGATTTGGGAAGAGAGGGAAGCTCAGTCCCAAATTCGTAGGTCCTTTCGAGATCCTCGAGCGAGTGGGTTCGGTTGCTTATCGTTTAGCGCTCCCGCCTAGTTTTCCGGATGTTCACCCCGTTTTTCATGTGTCGATGCTTCGTAGATACCTTCATGATCCTTCCCATATGATTCAGCACGAGACCGTTCAGCTTGAGCATGATCTTTCGTTCACCGAGCAGCCAATAGTTATTTTGGATCGGCAGGTGAAGAAGCTTCGGTCTAGGGACTTGCCTTCTGTAAAGGTTCTGTGGCGTAGTCCGACTGGTGAGGAGATCACTTGGGAGATCGAGAGCGAGATGCGGGAGAGATTCCCTTATCTTTTTGAAGGTACGTTTTAGTATGAAATTGTAATTCGGGGACCGAATTACAATTTAAGGGGGGAGATTGTAACGTTTTGGAAATCGTTATGCGATTTCGTTCGTTTTAGGGTAAGTTTGTCGGTATTTTCCGTTTTTACCCGACTGGGAACAAACGACCATATAGACTTGCCAGCACCTAGATTAGCTAAAATAAAGCTAGTGCGCGAGCTTTGGGAGTATATGGGACGTTTTGGTTCAATTTGGTTTTTCCCAATTCTTAATATTATTTTAATGCGGTATTTAAATTTTGGGAAAATTTCTTTAAGCGATCTTTTCTTTAAAACTTCTAAGTTAATGGAATCCTTCTCACTCACCTAGGGGATTAATGTGTGGCCTAGAATTAAACTTGAAATTAAAAGAAAAAGAAAAGAAAAGAGAAGGAAATAGGTGCATGCATGTGTGTGTATGTGTGCAAGTGCATTAATGGGCAATAAGTGTAGGTAATTGCTAGGAAACCCTCTCAATCCTCCACCTCACTCCCTTGGCCGAATTTCCCTCTCCCTCTACTGCACTTAATCAATTATTTCTCATATTTCATCATTCTAAACTCACTAAACTCTCAAAATTCTGAAACCTATACACAAAATAGCTAAAACTTGGGTTATTCTTGATCTTGATCACTTAGAGAGGGGAAAAGCTTGGACTTGAGAGCAAAGTTGCTAGGTATAACCCCTCTACTGTTAATTTGTAGTTTTTGTGTAGTTTTGATCGTTAATTTCTGCGTAGATCGTAGTTTATATCGTTTGAGGCGATATCGGGGTTTTAGTGTATTTTTAGAGATATTGGTATCTGCTATGATCTGGGGAGTTTAGTGATTGAGGAAACAATTTTAGAGAGATGTGCAGGTTGACCTGAGACACCACCCAGGAGACGGGGACCATCCCGCCGGTCTGGGCCGGCGAGATTCGAAGAGGGGGCCGGCGACGCCGGCCGACTTGGGGTGTTTTGGGGTGGGTCTTCTGTGGTAGTTGTCTGATATGGTTTTGGGTCTTTTGGTACTGTTGAATTTGTTAGTAAATGTAGTATGCAAAATCTGGGATCGATTACCTATAATCGTGTGTTTTGAGTTCGCGTGATACGTGTTGCGACACGAGTCGTGTGTCGTGCTGCGACGTGCTCAGTTTGGGTTTAGGTATCGTTTCGTGTGTTTGCGCTAGACGTGTATTCGTGATATGGTTTAGTGCGTTGTTGCGTTTTATATTACGTAGTTTTGCGTATTGTGATTGCTTCTAAGATATTCGCATTATTTCTTGTGTTTGTGATATTATAGCGTCGCAAGCGGGGACTTCAGACGCTGCGAACAAAGGGAAGCAGGTGGTCGGATCTTCATAGCTGGAGACCACAGTGTGAGTAGATTTAACATCTACGGGGAATCGCCCGTATGGCGCTACGCGTCGGGGCTAGACATGATATAATATTAGCCGTATGCTTATTTGATTATATAGAGATATTGCATGATTCACATTGCATATAGTTACTTGTAGTGCATGATATTATATCTGATGTACACTGCACTATTATCGACAGTCCATGTTGCACGAGCACCAATGATATGCTACACACACACTGTTGATAATTGACATGATAGGCACAACACAATTGCTAATTCATATACCTTGCTATTGGTTAGCGACATTAAACAGTTATACTTGTGCGACAATGCATATTACATAGAACATACCTGTATACCTACATGCTTATATGTATACCATGCTATATTACTTGTTCGCACATATACCATGCTATATTATTTGTTAGCACATATACCTTGCTATTGTTATATGATCAGTTATTATTGCATATATATCAGTGGTATGGGACGCTGTGTATATATGTATTCTGGATTTAGATATTATAGTTTTTATAGCATATATATCGGTGGTATGGGACGCCGTATATATATGTATTTTGGATTTGGATTTACATGATTGTATTGCATATATATCAGTGGTATGGGACGCTGTATATATATGTATTCTGGATTGGGGTTCTTGGGAACCGCGAGATACATTATATGGACTTATGCATTTGAGATGCGATATGGGAAATTAAGGTGTCGATGTGGGCACTTAATTTCCGAGAGATATATGGGATTTGACAGACCGATACGTGGAAACACAAGTGTCGAGGTGGGATACTTGGTTTCGAGGAACGTATGAATATCAGAAAGACCGATACGTGAAAACGCAAGTATCGAGGTAGGATACTTGGTTTTCGAGGAACGTATGGATATCAGTATTTATGTGTCGATGATAGGCACTGGTTTTCATGATGTTTTTGAGTGTCGATGTTTGACACTCAGGGTTCATGAGACGTACAGGATTTGAGGGCCGGTTTGAGGGCCGATCTGAGTATTTTGAGATTTGGGTGTTGTTGAGATACACCGTGTTTTTCATGCTGATGATATGTGCATGAGATTATTTACTATTCCGCACTCAGTACTCATTTGATATGGATATCATGATAGTTGCATATTCATATTGTCATACTCATGCTATCAGTTCACATGTTATTGATCATTGATGTTAGCGCATACTTGCGATTACTGTATGATGTTAATTACTATTCACAAGTTGGCAACTCACCCCCGTTGTGCCACAGTGTTTTGCAGGACTTACCCTCTGAGTAGTCGCGGCGGGGCAGCTTATCATCACTACTTTGTGGATACCGCTACCTTTGGCAGTGAGGCCGTTGCATTATAGGTGGGTTTGCGGTTATCCGTTGTATATTGTATATCTTTTGTTGGATCTAGTATTCTCCATCTACCCTGTTGTATATGACTTAGAGACGACTTGTGAGATATCAGTGATGTATTATATTGGTTTTGGGAACCGTGCTCGTAGAAGCAGGTTGTTGTGGATATGTTTACTTCCTTTTTAGTCGTTCTCTTTGATATTTCTTCGCTTTGGCGTCGTATACTTGTTGTGGTGATTGTCTCCGCCGGTGGGCGTGATTTTTCTCCCACTTGGGATGATTTATATATTATCTGTGTTGTACCCGTTTACGGGGCCAGTTTTACAAAGGAGGTGCTGCCGAAATTTTTATGAAAGAAAACTAGAGTTAGAGATTTTAAATGGCGACTTCTAAAATATTTTTTTTTAAACTTGATTCTCCGTTGATCCAGTTTTGGGTGGTTTAGATTTCTGGGTTTTCGGCTTACTTAGGTTACGTACGCCTGTAGACGTTACGTAATTTAAGTGCCGGTTACGGACCGAATTTCGGGTCGTGACATTCAAGCACTAGCGGCCAGTCGTCAAAGTCTTCGAAAAAGAAGAAGAAGTCCAAGAAGCCCGTAGAGCCTAGCGATAAGCGCACGGACTTGCAAAAGCAAATTGACGCGCTGGAAGAATATAACCAAAAGGCGCGGACTCCCATCACACTCCAAGAGTTCCTCAATCACGCCTTTCAAGAGGAAGATGAAGGAGAAATTTCATCAGATGAATCCGAGGAAAATGTGGCGAGCTGTCATATGATCTCTCATTCGATCACGAACGATGAAGAGGCTTCTGGCACTAAAACGCTGGGGGCAGATACCGAATCAAGAATTCCGGAGCTATCGGTCGAAATGATTAAAGCGTTCCTTGACGAAGCTCGACTAAAAAGTAAAGCTGATCGAGAACGCGAAATGGCTATATTTGAAAGGGCCAAACGCCGTCGACTTAATGAAAGAGCTGAGATAATCCCGCTGGAGCGAAATGCCTCTGCCGTCGACAAAAGCCAATTCAAAATGAAGAAAAAGTTTGCTAAGGCTATATCAATGGGCATGAAGCTACCACCCTCTGAAGGAAACATCACCGGTGAATCGGAAATGCACCCCTCCTATTGCTTGTACCATCAGAAGGTGTCGCATCCCACTAAAGAGTGTAAAGCTTTCGATAAGTGGTGGCAAGGATATGTTACTCACCGGCAACAATTTAAGCGGGGAAAGCGCAAAGCCCGCCGAGAGCAGAACGGAACGATCAAAGTGCTTGATAAAACTAGCGGCGATTGTTGCATGATTGACACCGGAGGATCACAAGTACCTATATTTGGGAGCGATTCTGATGAGGAGCTAGAGCTTGGCCCCCTCTTTAAAGAATCCACTTCGGGAAAAGAAGAAGAACCGAAGGCTTGCGAGAATATACAGCTACGCAACCGGACGTTACCCGAAAAGAATCTCGGACCCTTAAACAAGAAAGACAAAGGGAAAGAGAAGGTCTCTGAAGATATCGCCTTGGATGACCGAGTTGCGGAAGAGTTAAACGCCAAGAACCCGCCAAAGAGGAATAAAGTGGATTACAATGTCTTGGCGCATCTGAGAAAGCTACCCTCACAACTCAGCATTCTCGATGCCCTGTTACTATCAAAAGAGGCGAGGGATTCTTTGATTAAAGCCCTACAAGATCCGGACCAGTTCCAAGCCTTCCTAGCCGAAGAAAAGATGAAAGACGAATTAGAAGAAGTGCACACAGCCGACGTTGCTTTTGGTGATGAAGACCTTCTCCTCAGGACATGCGACCATAATCGTCCCCTTTATGTCTCGGGATACTGCCATGACATAAAGATAGGTAAAATCCTGGTCGATAACGGATCGTCTGTTAATTTGCTCAATGTGCGAGTGTTAAAGGAAATTTGCATGAGCGTCCAACACCTCGCCCGAGACAAAATCACCATCTCCGGATTCGACTCTTAATCATCAAAAACTCTTGGATCTGTGATATTGACGCTATGCTTCGGGTTGCTCGTCACAGACATCAAATTCCATGTTACAGACGCCAAAACGTGGTACAATGCTCTGCTCGGCCGACCATGGCTACACGAGTACAATATCATCCCTTCTACACAGCATCAGTGCATGAAGTATTGTAGGGATGGCCTCGAGTACACTGTGGCCGGAGAATTGAATCCGTTTTCCGTGAATGAAGTTCGCAAGTATGAAGATGCCAAATATTTCTTGCCGAGTTTCGAAGACACGGAAAGGTGTCACAAGCCGGAAAATAAAATTAACACAACCATCCCTGTCTTCGGCAGTGATACCGAGGAAGAAGAGGATATAATTTATTCGGGTCCGCCCCAATACACCGAGCCGGGACCATCCACCCCTTCACTGATCTTTGGTAGTGATTCAGAGGACGAAGTCCATGCTGTATTCCCTGCTCGGCTTTCAATACGAGCTTCTGCTGATGAAGAGCGAAGTCTACAGATAGCCATGGTGCCGCTCGAACATTATAAAGAACTAGACGCGCTCGCCACCAATAGTGTGGAAGAATTGCGGACATTTTATATCCCTCCCGGACGAAAAGGCGATAGGGCAATCCTATTCTACCGTTCCGAAGAAAACAAAGTGGAAAAAAACTTTGGCACGGTGCGGATCCAACGCTGGACAGACTTCAGCCCATCCGTCTACCCCGATATTATACGGAAGGCTTGAGGAGACTGCTGAAGCGCCAGGGAATACCTTTTGAACAAACCGTTAGAAAGGCCAAATTCTATGACAGGGTTTGGAACGTCCCCGGAACTCAGCACAAGCTACCTAATGGGAGGCTGGAGACGATCGGGCTCGGATACATTCGCTCCAGGAAACGAGAGCTGCTCCGCGACTGTTACGTCGTGCACAATTCTGATGAAGAAGCAGATGCTCAAGAGAAAAACGCTAATCCTGAACCAGCAAAAGTTCCTGATACAAAACCGCCCAGTCCATCATTTGAAGACCAGATGGGCAAACTTATAAGGGATGCGGGTCAAAAAGCCCGAGATGATCACAATCGTGAAATGGCAATCTATGAGAAAGCCAAGACACAACGCCTCCTTCAACAGGCAGTAAAGAACGAAGATGCTGCCCCATGTCAACCTGATACAAAAAGGGCTCGACGCGGAGGCAGAAACGTGTCGAAAGGCCGAAGAGGCGCTCAACAGCAACAAAGCAGGGCTAAGAAGCCACGCAAGCGAGAATCGAGCGTTATTGACCAATCCCTCATGAAGAAAATGGGTCGAGCATACTCGTTTCCTCGAGACAAGACGAAAAAGATACTTGAGCTTGCTCTGAAACATCAAATGCTTACATTGCCGGAGTCCAAGCACCCAGAACAAGCAGGTGAAGTCTCTGACCCAAACTATTGCTCTTACCACCGAGTGATAGGGCATCCTCTTGAAGATTGCTTCACCTTTAAGAATTGGGTCGAAGATCAGTACCAGCTCGGCAAGTTTGCTCTGTCTGACAACTGGAGGGTAACGCCGCCACAAAAGCACGAGCCCAGGGCCACGAAAGAAAAAACAGTTCCACATTGGGAATGGGAGCGAATTCGCACCTGTCATATGATCACAATATTAAAAGAAGAACCCAAGAACCTGGACAGCCTCCCTTGGTGCCTCGAAAACAGTAATGATGAGGTAATCTCAGAATTTCCCCCAGCTCCGAAAGAACTGGAGGATGGAATACATACCACCGCAGATAACCTCAGGAAAATCGAGTTGGGGACGGTAAATGATCCGCGACCGACATTCGTCAGCGAGCTGCTGTCTGAAGAGAGGGTGGCTGCGTTAAAAGACGTCCTTGTGCAGCATAAAGATTGCTTCGCATGGAACTATTCCGAGATGCCAGGACTAGATCCAGGGGTCGCTATACATAGACTAGCAATATCCCCAAACATCAAACCAGTCAAACAGGCGCCGAGAAGAATGCGACTCGAGCTTGAGATAAGCATAAATACCGAAGTCAAAAAGTTAATCGACTCCGGCTTCATCCAGGAAGTTCAGTACCCTGAATGGATCGCCAACATCGTCCCAGTGATGAAGAAAAATGGGACAGTGCGCGTATGCGTAGACTTCCGGGATCTTAATAAAGCTTGCCCGAAGGATGATTTCCCAGTGCCAGTCACTGAACTGATGATAGACAATACATCCACTCATGAGGTTTTCTCCTTCATGGACGGCTCATCGGGGTATAACCAGATAAAAATGCATCCAGAAGACCAGAAGCACACAGCCTTCAGGACTCCTCTTGGTATATTTTGTTATAAAGTAATGCCCTTCGGTTTGAAGAACGCCGGTGCTACTTATCAGAGGGCCATGACAAAGATCTTCGACGACCTTATACACGAAATCGTCGAATGCTATATCGACGATCTTGTGGTTAAAAGCAAGTCATACGAAGAGCATCTCGAGCATTTGAAGACCGTATTTCAACGCCTTCGGCGATACAATTTGAAGATGAATCCTTTAAAATGTGCGTTCGGGGTTTCCTCGGGCAAATTCCTAGGATTTATCGTTCGACACCGAGGTATTGAAATAGATCCGTCTAAGATTAAAGCGATCATGGAAATGCCTCCGCCAAGAACTCTTAAACAGTTGCGATCTCTCTAAGGAAAGCTTGCATACATTCGACGGTTTATCGCTAATCTTTCAGGAAAGTGCCGTCCTTACAGTCACCTGATGAAGAAGGGAACCCCATTCGTTTGGGATCACAAATGCCAAGGCGCATTGGATGAGATCAAGCAGTATCTGCAAAACCCTCCGGTGCTGGCTGCTCCAGTTAAGGGAAAGCCTCTCATTCTTTACACGACCGCCCTTGAAGGTTCTTTAGGCGCATTATGGGCACAAGAGAATGACCAGGGGAAAGAAAGAGCACTCTACTACTTAAGTCGGGTTCTGCTGGGGGCAGAAAGCAATTACTCCCCCATTGAAAAACACTGCCTGGCGTTGATCTTCGCAATAACAAAGCTTAGACATTACGCATTAGCGCATGAAGTCCATCTCATTTCAAAGGTGGACCCTCTCAAATATTTAATGTCAAAGGCCATCTTGACGGGACGACTCGCTAAATGGACTCTGCTCTTAATGGAGTTCTCGATAACATATCGACCCCTCAAGGCAGTGAAGGGTCAGGCCATAGCCGACTTCCTTGCTGAGCACCCGATACCTGCCGATTCTCCTCTGAATTGCGATTTGCCAGACAAACATGCGTTTGACGCAATCGACGGTGGTGATACCCGTTGGGAGCTTTATTTCGATGGGGCGTCTTCCATGAAAAAGCACAAACAAAATACGTCAATGATCAAATCGGGAGTAGGCCTTATCTTCGTAACCCCACAAGGAGGAATAATGCGCTTCGCCTTCTTCTTGACAGAGCCGAGAACGAATAATGAAGCTGAATACGAAGCTTTGATAGCAGGCTTGGAGATTGCCATTGACATGGGAATTGAAAACCTCCTCATATATGGGGACTCCCAGCTAGTCGTCAGTCAAGTGAACGGCGATTACCAAACATGCAAACCGGAATTGATAAAATACGGTGAAAAGGTGCAACAACTGCTAACCCAAATTCCCTCCTATATTTTGGAAAGCATACCGCGCGCGGAAAACAGCAAAGCGGACGCACTGGCCAAACTTGCTAAAGAATTGACTGACGAGAACCTCGATGACGTTAGAATCGTGGTACAAAGCCGTCGAGTGCTCGCCCCGGCAGAAATACCTCCAGAATCATATAAAGAAAAGGGAGCGACTGAGCAGACGAACCTACAAATAAAAGACCATGAGAAGGCCGAGGACTGGAGGGAAGTCTTCATAGACTACTTTAAGACCCACCAAGTGCCTGAAGAAGCGTCCACAAGACATCATCTCGCGAAACGAGCCCTGTCTTTCGCCTTTGTCAACGATACCCTGTACAAGAGGTCATTTGATTCTTTGTGGCTGAAATGCTTAGGACCTGATGAAGCGAAAAGAGTCGTCCAGGAAGTTCACGACGGACTCTGTGGTTCTCATCAAGCAGGCCCTAAGATGAAGTTGAAAATAAAACGGATGGGCTACTACTGGCCCACGATGATTCAGGACTGCATCGAATATGCGAAGCAATGCCACTCATGACAAATTCATGGGGACTTCATCCATCAACATCCGAATCCGCTACACCCAACAGTGGCTAGCTGGCCATTCGAAATGTGGGGGACTGATATAGTTGGCCCTATCGAACCAGCATCGTCTAAGGGGAATCGTTTCATCCTAGCAACGACTGACTACTTCTCTAAGTGGGCAGAAGCGATACCGTTAAGAGAAGTGAAGACAGAAAATATCCTCCACTTCTTCAAAACGCACGTCATATATCGGTTTGGAACTCCGCGACGGATCATCTCCGATAACGGGCCAGCCTACAGAAGCCACAAGATTAGTCGCTTTGCGCAACAGCATAATATAGACTGGAGATATTCCTCAGTTTATAATCCGCGAGCTAATGGTCTAGCTGAGGCCTTCAACAAGACCTTGATGAAGATCATGAAGAAAACGGTGTCACGAAATAAGAGAGACTGGCACGAAAGATTGCAAGAGGCTCTTTGGGCGTATCGAACTACATTTAAAACGGCCACAAACACAACGCCGTACGCATTGGTATTTGGGACGGAAGCAGTACTCCCTCTCGAGATAGAATTACCCTCTCTACGAGTGGCAGTCCACTACGAGCTGACAGACGAAGAAAATGCTCACCTTCGGTTTGAAGAGCTTGACGCCCTTGATGAAATCCGGCTCCTAGCACAGCAAAATCTGGAAGCTTATAAAGCAAAGATGACGCGCTCATACGAAAGATTGACCCAACCGAGGACATTCCGTCAAGGCGAACTCGTGCTAGTGGTCAAAAGGCCTATGATCCCCAATCGCGCCAAGCGGGGAAAATTCGAGCCAAACTATGAAGGTCCGTACATCATAGACAAAGTCTACCAAGGTGGAGCCTATCTACTCATGGACATGCACGGTGAAAGGCCTTTTAGGCCAATAAACGGTCGCTTCCTAAAGAAATATTATGCTTAATGAGCCACAGCCTAGGTCAATGATAGATGACGACGACTATGTCCGCTCGCTATCTTCCAAAGCTCAAGCTTCATAAAAATAGCCAACCTTCTCAACAACGGACCGAAATGTCCTAAAACTAATAACAGACAAAAACGTCTTTAAACCAATACCGCAGCATCCTTAGGCTGACGAGATGAATAAAAAAAATATAATAAAAATAAAATAAAATAAAAAACGGTATGTCCATAAGCAAAAAGGGCACGGATGAAAACCCGAAAGGGCTCCGTGAGTAAAAACAGCAGGGCTACCAGCGAGTGTTCGTGAAAACCCGAAAGGGCGCGACCTCGTAAAAAAAAAAGAGAAAAAGAAAATAAAAAGAATAAAAAAAAACGGTATGTCCATAAGCAAAAAGGGCACGGATGAAAACCCGAAAGGGCTCCGTGAGTAAAAACAGCAGGGCTACCGGCGAGTGTTTGTGAAAACCTGAAAGGGCGCAACCTCGTTAAAGGACACTTATAGGGTCCTCTCGACCTTGTAAGGAGAAACCACCTGCATGAGATCCTTACGACTCACAAATGAGCAACACACTTAGGGATCCCCACGATGCCTAAGGAGAAAATACACTTGCGAGATCCTCACGACTCGTAAGGAGAACTCTCTTATGGGACCCCCACGGCCCGTAAGACTTGAAAGTCTTAAGTTACAGAGACCTAAACCTGTGCTTAAGCAAACCCCCACAAACTTCCAATATTGCCCTACAAGTGGCTCAGTATTGACCCTTGTATACAATCCACGGGCGCGAATAAACATTTCCCTAACTAAGTCCCATCTGAAACTAGGGATATGTTTGCATGGTAAACAACCCTTGTAAATCCTCTCGACTTACAAGGAGAAAACCCTCCTGTAGGATCCTTACGACTTACAGAGGAACAAAACACTTAGGAACCCTTACGATTCCTAAGGAGAAAATACACCTACGAGATCCTCACGACTTGTAGGGAGAAATACCTTTGTGAGACCCTTACGGCTCATGAAGTCAAAAGCCTTAGTCGACGGAACCCTAACCCTGGTCACTAAGCCTCCTTTGTTCGACAACGACAGAGGCAAATGATGATTCGCTCCTGGCAATATCCCAGTTGTAGCGGTGCTGATGCCGAAATCGGTGTCTAAGTTCAGGTTTACGGCGAAAAGCCAGTAGGCCGCACATGCATGCAAAATAGCCGAAATGATGGGGCAACTTGCAATAAAAAGCAGCAGGTAAAATGTATGCATGCAAAATAGCCGAAATGATTGGGCAACCCGTAATAAAAAGCAACGGGTAAAAATAAAACAAATAGCCGAAATGGTTGGGCACCGCGAAAAATAGCCGAAATGATTGGGCAGTCGCGACCTTCGCGATATAAAAGCTGAAATGATAGAGCATCGCGGAAATAAAATAAAATAAAAAGAAGAAATGATAAAACTTTGGCCCTACAGTTAAGATCACATCGATCTCTGTATACAATCCAAGGGCGTAAACAAAGAATGAACCATACTTTCCCAGCGGATTCCGTCAGACGACGAACCCCAAACCTCAACGGTTCATTTCAACCGAAGAAGCCAGTGACTTTAGCAAAATTCCTCGACTCACGGATACAAACACTCCTTGACGAGAGCCTTCTGATCCGCGTCGACCCGCAGAGCCACCAGTGCCTCCGTAGGAATCCTCGACTCGTTTCAAACCCCAAGGAAACAAATAATCCTTGGCGCTTGGGAAACAAATAATCCCTAGCAAAATTCCTCGACTCACGGATACAAACACTCCTTGACGAGAGCCTTCTGATCCGCGTCGACCCGCAGAGCCACCAGTGCCTCCGTAGGAATCCTCGACTTGTTTCAAACCCCAAGGAAACAAATAATCCTTGGCGCTTGGGAAACAAATAATCCCTAGAAAAATTCCTCGACTCACGGATACAAACACTCCTTGACGAGAGCCTTTTGATCTGCGTCGACCCGCAGAGCCACCAGTGCCTCCGTAGGAATCCTCGACTCGTTTCAAACCCCAAGGAAACAAATAATCCTTGGCGCTTGGGAAACAAATAATCCCTAGCAAAATTCCTCGACTCATGGATACAAACACTCCTTGACGAGAGCCTTCTGATCCGCGTCGACCCGCAGAGCCACCAGTGCCTCCGTAGGAATCCTCGACTCGTTTCAAACCCCAAGGAAACAAATAATCCTTGGCGCTTGGGAAACAAATAATCCCTAGCAAAATTCCTCGACTCACGGATACAAACACTCCTTGACGAGAGCCTTCTGATCCGCGTCGACCCGCAGAGCCACCAGTGCCTCCGTAGGAATCCTCGACTCGTTTCAAACCCCAAGGAAACAAATAATCCTTGGCGCTTGGGAAACAAATAATCCCTAGCAAAATTCCTCGACTCACGGATACAAACACTCCTTGACGAGAGCCTTCTGATCCGCGTCGACCCGCAGAGCCACCAGTGCCTCCGTAGGAATCCTCGACTCGTTTCAAACCCCAAGGAAACAAATAATCCTTGGCGCTTGGGAGACAAATAATCCCTAGCAAACTCCTCGACTCACGGATACAAATACTCCGTGACGAGAGCCTCCCAACCCGCGTCAACTTACAGAACCACCACTATCTCCGTGAGAGAGTTCTCGGTTCGTTCCACCTTGCAAGATAAAGTCCCGGGCAGCAAGGATTAGAAAACTTGCTTCCTGAGCAATGGAGCCCTGCAAGTCAATCCAAAATGGTCTCTTGCATACTATTCACGGGTCTCACTCTCCAAAGTCGAGTTTCGACAAGGAGGGGAACAACCGCTTACGAATCCTCTCGACTCGTAAGAGGGAAAAATTCTCTTATTGGATCCTTACGACTTATAAGAGAAAACTACACTTAGGAATCCTCACGATTCCTAGGGAGAAAATCCACCTATGGGATCCTCTCGACCCGTAGGGAGAAAAACCTCTATGGGACCCTCACGGCTCATAGAGTCGAAAAGTCTTAGGCAGTAGACCTGAACCTGCAGCCTAAGCCATCGCTATTTCTTAAGGAAGTCAGAATACTTGTTTTAGATATCCATCAATCATGGTTATTAAGACAGCCTGCTGACAATAAAAAGAAGATGACAGAAAGAATATCTGATCTACATTTGATCGGGAGTTCGTATCGCATTCATTTATGCACAAGCAGAAGACTCAAGGCAAGGAATGAGACAAGCTGAAATAAAAAGAGGGGAGAGTTCCATTCATACTGCTAGAAAATTCCTTCTTACAATCATAAGAACAATAAATAAGAAACATTATTCAAATTATTACAACGGTATAACCTCGGACCCGGGGCACGGATTGAGGAAATCGAAAGTAAGGCCATCCAGAGTTCTTCTGGCCTTTCTAATTATTCTTATGCGCAGTCTTTCGCGCTCCTCTGTGTCAATATCATCGGCAAGCCCCCTGGCCTTCGATAAGCAGCAACTATCGTCGTCTGCTGGAAGACTTGGTGTAGGATGTCAACGAGGCTGTTCCGCCGTTTCTTTGAGATCAGCCCTGTCAGGTACACTGAATGCACCTTGTCTTCGGCATCATCCAGTGCGTTGAGCGGTAAGGCCTCATGAAGATCCAGAAGTGCTCTCCATATGGCTCCCAACACGACTTTCAAAAGGGCCGAACGACGAGGCAACAGCCAACCACCGCTTGCGTTCAGACGACCCATGACTTCTGCACATTCAGCGTCCGTAAACTCCTGGCTTTGTTGACGACCCTGAGCGCGGATATCGTCGTAAGTAATGAACTCGTGCAAACTGTATAGATGCACCGTCGCCATTATACCTGGAAGAAATATTACAGAAAGATCAGCAATAGAAAAGCAATAACATACATAGAGGACTAAATTCCTGAGGAGCAAGACTATGTTCAAGGATGAAATCCCCCAAACGAAAGCTCTGCTGGTTAATCGATTCTACCTAAAGAAGTTTTTTTCTAAAAACTTTAAAAAAAAGGGGGAACGAGGCACCAGAGTTCTTGAAGGCAAGAACGAAGCTCTGAAGTTTTTTGAAAATAAAAATCTGAAAGATGATAAGTATCTGTGGAGGATCAAAGGTCCTATTTATAGGCATCAAACGCCTCTTCGACTTCCAAAAGTCATCACGGCGGTTCACCCTAATCAGAGCGAACTTCTGTTCAAATCCCGAGGCGGGAGACGAAGCAATGCTTCGTCTTCCCCCAGTCAGAGCAAAGCTCTGTCTTGAAAATTAATTTAATGAAGCAACGCTTCAGATTGTTTGCGCTGCGTAACGGGCCACGTGGTGGACGCAGACGCAACAGCGCAATGCCCAAAGCAGCGCACCCAATCAGAGCGAGGCTCCTTTTCAAAATTAAAGGAAGCAACGCTTCAGCTGCGCTGCGCCGTGCGCTACACGACACAGCGCAGAGGCGCTAACACAGTTGCGCTGCACTGTGCGCTGTGCGACACGTGTCATACCCTGAAGCATTTGCGCTAAACAAAATTAAAAATTCTGGAGAAATCGTTCCTACTCTTTCTAAAATAAAAAGATTCGCTTCTGTGAAACAGAAGCCCTTGGATCAAAGATCCGACGGTGAGGGGAAATTCCCCCAGATCATTCAGAAAAGGGATTTCTCTAATAAATCGAATTTGCTTCTCAATTTGCAAGATGACGCCTTCGGCAGCAGAGGTGGGCAAACTTACTTCCTGAACGATGAGGCCCTGCAAGTCAATCCAAAATGGTCTCTTGCATACTATCCACGGGTCTCACTCTCTAAAGTCGAATTTCCACGAGGAGGGAAACAACCGCTTGTGGGTCCTCTCGACTCGTAAGAGGGAAACATTCTCTTATAAAATCCTTACGATTTATAAGAGAAAACCACACTTAGGGAGCCTCACGATTCCTAAGGAGAAAACCCACCTACGAGATCCTCTCGATCCGTAGGGAGAAAAGTCTCTATAAGACCCTCACGGCTTATAGAGTTGAAAAGTCTTAGGCAGCAGATCTGAACCTGCGGCCTAAGCCATCGCTATTTCCTAAGAAAGTCAGGATACTCGTTCTAATCATCCGTCAATCGTTGCTACTAAGGTGGCATACTGATAATGAAAGAATGAAAAAGGCGAAGAAATGACACAGGACATTACAAAAATGTGTATCTTTTATTCATAAATATTGACTGGGTACAGGATACATTGTACTAAAGAATAAAAAATATACATATATTTTACAAGTACAAATGATACAAGGAGAAATTACTGGGAAGGAAACGTCTTGCATAGATTTAGCAATTGCTCGCATACTTCCTTCCACGTCTTCTCTTGATCGGTTACCACCGCCAGCACTGCCTCCACTTGGGCTCGTTGCTGCAAGACCGACGCAAGCTGCTCCCTGACGACCTGATAGGCAGCTTCCCGACTTGGGATATTGCGCTCAGCTACGTCAAGCTTCCGCTTCAAGTTTAGCCCATGGGAGATACGCTCTAAGAGACCCTCGAAGATAGTCTTCACTTGGACAGCATTTGCCTCAACCTCAGCGCGCAGATGGGCCGTTTTGTTCGAGGTCTTTTGGCATTCCCTTAGTCTTGAAGCTGCTTCTTGTTCCAAGTGGTGGAAGTGCGAAGTGCTTTGCTCGAGCCAAGTTGTTCGTTGGGTGCTCAGGGCTAAAACTTCGGGAGAAGGGCGCGTCGACTCCAGCCGATACAGACAGGCCTCGATCCCCCTGCAGTGATTAACCCAAGATTCGACAACGCCTTCGTTATGAAAATTTACGAGCGCCGCCAACATCGGGTTAACCTCCACAGCAAAATCTACGGCAGAAGGGAGAGCGTCCATATTAAGCTCTTCAATGTACCCGCTCAACATGCCTAAACTCATCACAGCACCCTTTGAAGACGGACGTCTCAAGAAAGGGCCTGCCGGTGAAAGGACGCGAGCCTCAAAGGGGACCGGAGCCGGAACAATAGCTACAAAACAAAACATGGTTAAACGATGGTTCAAAAGATGTTGAAGGGTTACCAAAAAAGGAAATTTACTATACCAGCTGCAATGGACGGCAAAGCCGGAAGGGCCGGTAGCGCGGCAGGTCTTGCATCCCCTCCTTCGATTTGTGGCACTACAATAAAGAAAAGGAAAAGTCAGGAATTATCCCATTGCTAGAAAAAGGGGGTAAATAAAGATATTATAGTAAAAGTATACTCACCGGCGCCACCAGAGGGAGAAGCGAGTTCGGATGGGAAAGAGAAGTGTGGGAGCAACACTTGATATAAATGATCGAAGAGCACTCCTGCAAAGGCACAATGGTATAACGTTAGTACAAAGCTACATTTTTGAAAGATTAATGCATAAGTCGTGAATCCATACCTTCCAACATCCGTGATGGTACAAGGGAAGACGGGGAAGTGACCACCGCCAAAGCAGTGGTTGACGGTGCTCCTTCAAGCAATGGAGCGTCGGCACTGGCCGCACCTGCAAAGACAAACCTATTAGAGAAGATTGCAAGATATAAAAAAAAGGAAGACAGAAAACGATAATAACTCGAAATTTACCCGACGAACTGCCAGCCGAGACTGAGGCAATTCCTTCCTCCATTGACATCAGGCCACCGCCCGTAGCCTCGTCACCCGACTCAATAGGGACCGTTGTTACACTTGCAGGCCCTGGAGAAGGCGGGGGAATATAGGCGGAGAGGGCCATGATTGGAGTATTGCCAGATTCCTGAGAAAGAGCAGCTGGCTCGTCCTCAGGAATCGTGGCGACCTCAGCCGCTACTCCTACGGGTCCTGCGGTCACGGTTGTCTCGTCCACCGTCACCGTGAGGTCTCCAGCCTCGAGCGCTTCGCCCTCTACCGCCTTCGCCTCGGTTAAGACAATCATCTCATCTACCGCCACGTCAGGAGCAGTATCAATGACCCTCTCGGCGGCGGATTCCTCAACCTCTGTTTCAGGTCCCGTGGCCCTAATGACGCGCCTCACCGTCGGCTCAGGTTCGGCAGGCGCCGCTTCCGCCGTTTCCTGGGGTCCAACGGTCTCCGCCTCCCCTTCAGTCGGACTAGGCCCTGCAAGATGAAACGCATATGAGCCAATGGCTTTATAATTCTTACAACAAAGCTCTGAAAGAAATACTACCTGAAGAGGATTTATCATTTGCACTTCGGGCCGCGTGCGCCGCTCGCCTATAAGCAGTAGATAGGACGACAGGGGCCTCTTCAGAAGGAGTGTCAGCGCGAGGAATGGTACTGGGACCCGCTCCCGCAGCCAAAGCAGCTCTACGCACCTTTGCTTCACGTCTCAACCGCTTCCGCTCCTCCCGAGCCGTTGAGACGGATGCCACTAGAGCTTCCCTAATTGAGGTGTCCTCGTCCGTGAATAGGGAAGCCTCTAGGTTTTTCAGGGCATCTCTCGTCGTTTTGTCAAGCCGAGGCTCTTGCGGCAACTTCGACGAAGCCGGGACTTCGGTAACGGGTTCGGGAAGGATCCCCGCGTCAACTGATATAACCTCTGCAAAGAAACAAAAGAAGGTTAGGTTGACCATCATAGAAAGACAACAAACTTTCCTTATAAAAGAGAAAGGGGTGAAACATACCAGCGCTTGCTAGGGCACGCTTCTCCTCCTCCTCCTGGAAGGTTTTCAGGGAGGCAGCAATAGCCTCTTCAGTAGAGACACCTATTGAAAATGGAGCAAATGTTAGTTAAATATAACAATACAAAGTGCAATAAAACGACAAATAAAGCGTCTGATGATTACCGGACTCGGCGAGTTTGCTTAACATCGCTTCAAGCCTCGCCGATCGCTCCGAAGCTGCAATGGCGGCAGCTAAATTGGTGTCCTCAGGGTCCACCACAAAGCCCTCATTGCTGCCATACTCACATATGGCCTCGGCAGGAGGAGCCGCTGGCTTTAAGCTAAGGATCGCGTCGAGGGATAGGGTGGACTTCTTCTTCTTCTGTCCGCCAGCTTTAGATCCACTCGGAATAGCCTTGCGCTTGGCAGTCACTTTAGGGCGGCGAGTCCCGATATCCGCTCCTGCGCCAAACCCTGGCGATACCACTTTAACCGTCTTTATGGGAGCACGGGGCACCGGGGGTGCATCCACCGTAGTAGGCAGTGGCAATCCACACGGGGGGCTCAACACTCGCGGTCGGTCAGCTCCGGCATCTTTTATCGGGGGGATGACCTGGATCCTTGGCTGCAAGGGAGCCTTGCGATCACCGCCAGGAGGCGCAGCCCTACGGTCAACCAGCAGACGTTTCTCCATTAAAATGATTGGGCCCATAGCATGCACATACCAGGCTACATACGGATGGATTATTTTAGGGGCACAGCTTGGTTCACTGATAAAAAAATAGGAGCCTGTATTGAGCCGGGTGAAATGATGCATCGCATTCCTTATTTCCCCTTGGTTGGCCGCGGGTGTTTCCAGAAAGGCTTCCATCGGGATCCCTTGATTGTAGCTCGATTGTCGGGCAAATCGATGTGGGTTATACCTCATAAAGAGAGCCGTCTCATTCTGCCTAAATACTAGGTAGCCCGGCCGAATGGAGTAAAGGTGAAGGATTTCCCGAGCCTTCAGTACAGAAGCCCCGCCCTTAAAGTCATCGCGCAGCGGCACCACTGACTTAGTGGTCTCTGAGCCTATGGTGATGACCTTATCCACAAAAGAGATCTTCGCTCCGACTAGATGTGAACGCAGGAGCAGTCCCCTAGACTCCCGCGGAGGTGCAACCACAATTGAAGCCCCGACCAATCGCATGATTCTTAGGAGTCTATATTTCTCAAAGAACGGAGGAGTCTTATGGGCACCAAACACCCTTCGCACATGCAGCTCCATCCAAGAAGTGAAGTAGTGCATCGGGAAGTTAGCAGGCTGTACCCCAGGCTCATTAGCGTCCGCCGCTACGCTAAGTCCATTATAAAGGTAAGTCAGCCCGGCAATCCCTACCGATAGCTGCAAACCAGCCGCCATTCGATGCGCTGGGTAAAAGACGGAGGGCCGCATGAGGCGTGGATGCATGGGGAGCGCGAAGCTGCATAGCCATAGACCCAAGAACCTTATGAAAAAAGTCTCCTCGTCCATGCCAGGAACGGCGATCTCTGAGAAAGGGACGCTGGCAGTGCCGGGGAGATAAAAATCCCGCTGGTCATTTTCTGATGTAGGTCGGCGGTCCAAGCCGAAACCAAAAGGGTCGACAAGCTGAGCGAACTTCTCGCTTTGCTCTGATAGGAACTCCGGGCGAATAAAGCGAGCAATGAAATCCGCGAAACTGACGCCTCGGTCGCCCGATTCCAAATGCAGTTCCTCATAAATCTCCAACACCTTCACCAAGCCCGGATGCTGATGCTGGATGGCATTTTCCGGAGTTAAGTCAAATACCAACTTCTTGGTGGCAAAGACGTACTCGTCAGGAGGAAGCAGCTCCTCGTAGTGCTCCCCCCTCACTGGTAGACCTGAAATCTCAGCAAATTCTTCCAAAGAGACGGAGACTTCCCTATCCGCTGTCAAGAAGGTGTGGGTGGGGATATTCCATTGTTCAATAAATGCCTTTATCCACCATGTGGGAGGAGAGGGATATTCGAAAAGTGAAACGTAGACGGCCGAGTATAAACCAATCGTCGTCAGATGAGTCCTTTTCGCCGCTAAGATGTAGCGGGCCCAGGGCAAATATCCGGCAAGCGGTCGCGGGATCAGTCCAATATTATAAGCCTATCCCCAAGGGCATGCTTCACCCTGACAGATTCGCCTCCCCAAGATATCTATCGTCGGCGGCGGTTGCACCGGGATGGCACCGATTGCAGGCTGAAGGAGGTCGTCGGAATTCTAATTTTTAACCTCCACGGCATACTTCACCGGAGGCTTGTCCGCATAAGGGATCGCGGCTATGGACTCAGAGGGCGAGGCGGAGCTAAAGCTGCAACGGCCTTGGATGATCTGGCTGTACCACCTTCCCCATAGGTGAAGTTTCTTGCACTCAGGATCGTGATCTTTAATCAGAGCAAACACCACCCGGTCCACTGGCGAATGTGGGAACCCTCCTTCTGAGCGAACGAAAGGGAAAGACAAATCTTCAGACATGTTTCCTGTAGAAAAAGAAAAAATATAATCGTTAGTGTTCCAATGCTTCACATTTCAAAGTCCTACATCACACTACAATGCAGTGGGTAGGGGACCAAAGGGGGACCCACAAAATCAAGATGACGGCGCATCATTTGATAAGACAGTCCCATCATTGGATGAGACTGTCAGTCAATGAAAAAGACCCCCAAGAGAATATCCTCATTGGGGGGGAATCCCTAAAGACAAGGAGAAAATCTCCTCTTTTTAGAGCAAAGCTCTGTCACAGAGTGACATTTGTCAAACTCTGGTCTCAAAGGAATAAAACTTCTTAAAAAAGAGCCTAGCTCTGTAATAGTAATGAAAACTATAACCCCTAAGGGTTAAAAGAAAAATTTTGGGATCCTAAAGATCCAGGAAAACCTTTAAGAGTTCTCCATTATATATATATATATATATATATATATATATATATATATATATATATATATATATATATATATATATATATATATATATATAAAGGGGGGGAGATCTACATTTAATCTAGGAGCAAGGCTCTGTTCATAGGTTAAAACCCAGGAACAAGATCTCTGTAATTTTTTGAGAGCAAGGCTCTGTTGAAGAAACCCCAAAGGGGTTCTCTTTAGATCAAAGATCTATAAGAGCAAAGCTCTGTTGAGGAAACCCCAAAAGGGTTTTAGATCAAAGATCTATAAGAGCAAGGCTCTATTAATCAGTTTTAATTTAAGTTAATTTAATTTTATTAAATACCTAAGATGGTTATGAACTCTGGAGTTCTTGAAAAATCAATCAAGAGCAAGGCTCTGAAAATTCTTAAGCAAGAGCAAGGCTCGGAGTCAAAATTCTTGAAGTAGTAAAGAATTTTCTAAGGACCAAAGGTCCTATTTATAGGCGCCTGCGCCCCTTCAACTGACCCCCATGATCCAACAGTCAGGATCTTGCCACCGCTGCACTCACGTGCGCGCCACGTGAGCGCAACGGTGGGGGGCATTTGTTCCCCCAATCAGAGCAAGGCTCTGTTTGAATTTCAAAAATTCAAAATTTTGAAGCAACGCTTCAGATCCCGTGCGCTGCGCGCAATTTGCCACGTGTCAGAAGTTGACTCGGCAGCACAACGCCCAAGGCAGTGCGTCCAATCAGAGCAAGGCTCTTCAAAAAGCAAAAGCAACGCTCAGTTGCGCAAGCGCTGAGCTGCGTGACACGTATCTGCACAGTTGCGCAAATACAACTGCGCAAGCGCACCGCTGCGCGACACGTGTCTGCGCAGTTGCGCAAACGCTGTTGCGCAAGCGCACCGCTGCGCGCCACGTGTCTGCGCAGTTGCGCAAGCACAACTGCGCAAGCGCACCGCTGCGCGACACGTGTCTGCGCAGTTGCGCAAACACTGTTGCGCAAGTGCACCGTTGAGCGACACGTGTCTGCGTAGTTGCGTAAGCTCAGTTGCGCAAGCGCTTCACTGCGCGACACGTGTCTGCACAGTTGCGCAAGCACAGCTGCGCAAGCGCCTTACTGCGCGACACGTGTCACGCGCTGGTGAGTTGCGCAACAACAGAATGAAGATTTAAGGAAATTTTTTCTGTTCTTGTTAAAACAAGAAAGATTTCTTCTGTAAAACAGGGGCCTTTGGATCAAAGATCCAACGGTGGGAAAATTCCCCAAATCACTCGGAAAAAAATCTTTTTAACAAACTTAACTAATTTTTTAGCACTATAAAAAGGACCCCAGACCTCATTTCAATGGAGACATCTGGTTTTAAAAAAAAAGAAGAAGAGAGAAGAGAACTCTTGAGAACTCCTTGAGAATACAAAAAAAAAGAAGGTAAAAACCTTTGAGATAAGAGAAAATTCTCTTAAAGAATAGATCATTGATCTACAAAAAACAAGATCAGTGATCTTCAATAAATAAATAAATAAACAAAAATAATAAAAAATAGTGCCTTGCACTTGCTATGAACCTCTGGTTCTCTGAGACAGAAAGAAAGAAAAGATTTCTTTCTTTTCTTTGATCTAAATTTAGATCAAGAAATTAAAAAGTGCTCTGCACTTCTGAATCTAAAAGATTCTTGGTGCTTTGCACAAATGCAATGCATTACTTGAAGGGCTAGGCCCAAATCAAAAAGACTTAGCAGGCCAAAATAAATTGCAAAGCAATAAAAGGGCTGGGCCCAAATAAAATTGATGCTCTGCATCATTTATAAAGAACAGAGCCCAAATAAAATTGATGCTCTGCATCCTTTCTGGGCAAAGCCCAAATAAAAGTAAAAAGAAATGCAAAAGCAATGTTGGACATTTTCAACTGGACTTAGCCCAATCGTTGCCATAAGTCCTTAAATTAAATTGACTGAGCAAAATGGCTCTCCTAAATCGATCTACGTCCGGTTCGAGGGTACATCTCCGAACTCCTTTGACATCCATCGTTGTAATTCCTTAACGACGTCAAAGAGGTGACGGGTCCCAACGACCACACACCCATATGGACTGTGGGGTCCTTAAACTCGTGGACCGAAACGTCCCTAAACTAATATTGGACCGAAACGTCCCTAAACTAATATTGGACCGAAACGTCCCTAAACTAACATTGGACCACCACGTACCTAAACTGGCGATGGACCACCACGTCCCTAAACTGGAATACGGACCACCACGTCCCCAAAACTGGAATGCGGACCACCACGTCCCTAAACTGGCGATGGACCACTACGTCCATAAACTGGCGACAGACCGAAACGTCCCTAAACTAATATCGGACCCCTACGTCCCTAAACTGGCGATAGACTTGTTAGGTCCACGTTATCTCTCCCGGTACTTTCGGGGTTGCGGAAACGGTAAAACAAAATTTTTTCTAAACTTTGTAACATGGACCGTAAAAGCCGGATCTTTGCTAAACAATACACTAGTTACCTAACATGAGATGTTATCTACTCGGTTAGGGGTTATACCTCAACTTGAACTCCTTCTCTTCTTGTTGTTCTTCACTCCTTGATGTTCTTCTCTTCTTGTTGTTCTTCTCTTTGCTTGCTCAATGGTTGATCCGGACTTCGGTCACCTCCGCGGCCTTCTTGAGTCGAAGACGATCCACCCAAGAGATGTACACCGAGCTCCACCTCGAGCCGAGGTAACTAGGGCAAGGAGATAGCTAATCTAAAAGCCCTAGGTTGTGTAGAGGAGATGTATGGATGTGTTTGTCAAGTGGAATCCTTTTTCTCTCAACACATGAGATCAAAAGGAGAAATCAAGAGGAGGAAGAAGAAGGAGTTTTTTTGCAACCATGGAGCTTCTCATTTCAAGAGAGAGAATGAGAATAATATTATGATCAAAAGAAAAACAACCATGGTTGCAAATAATGCAAAACAACATCATTACTAATCCCATCAAGATAAAGTTGATGGCTACTTTGAAATGACCATTATCATAATCCAAAAGAAAAAGGAAAAGAAAAGAAAAGTGTGGAACCCTCTTGAAAGTCAATGGTCAACCCGGTCAACCAGTCAACAAAGTCAAGAGAGGTCAACGGGGTCAAATGGTCAATGCAATTAGCCATCATAAGATTATCACTAATAGGATTAGTAAATGATGTTCGCGGCTCATAATGGTTTTGACCAATACGAACTGTCAAAACCCTAATGAGTCCGCCTCAAAATGGTTTTGACCGAATCAACTGTCAAAACCCTAATGAGCCTGCCACATAGCGGTTTTGGCCGAACCAACTGCCAAAACCCTAATGAGGCACCTCCTCCTTCATCGCTCCGGAAAACTGTACATACACACCTGCATCCGTATTCCGTAGAATGCGGATGCGCAGAAGACAAAACAAATCCATCCATGCAATACTAGGATCCGGCTTAAACCAAAGCCCACTAGTATTGCCTGCCCGAACACTACACGCACACAAGTGTACGTAAGTGATCGCAGCCCTGCCGTAAAACCATACGGCCTCTACACGTTTCGCTCAGTGCAGGGAAACTCTCTGTGTGGGACTCTAAAGACTCGACACTACGCTGGCAGTGGGTTTAACCACAGACTGCAAGCGGCACTAGCTGTACGTAACGGTCCCCAGGTAGATGTCGATAAGAAGGCCGATGAGGTAAACTCATCCGAACTCCTACTGAGTCTGTATGTGACAATCTCCGTACAGTCCGGTCTGTTCGTCTGATACATCGCATGTCGGGCCTAGGGGGGCGGCAAGCGTCAGACCCCTAATAGCGGTACAAGTCGTGTCGGAGTGAAGCCCAGAACACCCTGAGATAACACTGGAACCTACCAGTATATCTCGCTTGCCCTGGCCAGGGACTACTTGTGTAATGGCTCTCCTAGACACAGCGCGATGTCAACCCCCAATACCGGGAGAGACGAATCCTGTCTAACCGTCACTGCCTCCAAGTGCTTCGGGACTGTTCCCAACTACTACCTGTTTGCACGACTCAGTAGAGCCGTGGTAGGGTAGTAACCAAAGAACAGTGGGAACACACTCGAGGCGAAATGACAGTGTCAAGTCAGCGTACTAAGCTGTACTCATGTCACCTCGGAACTGATAACTGACGATAGGTATAATACCAACCATCAGTTCCCGACGAGTCCTGTCCAGTGTACTCGTAACCTAACGAGCACCCGCATACTATCTCAAGTACGACGTACCGACGGCTGTGGGACAGACCGTCTCCCGTGCTGGGATGAGAAGCGCATACGCTAGTCTACTCCGGAGCATCGATGCCCTATCTCGATACTCCCACGACTAGGGACGTGTATAAGGATGTGCTTGTAGATTACCCAGCCCCCACGAGTGTGATCGCCATCACAATGCCGGTAATCAAGCAAAGATCCTAAGGGCTCTACTAATGCGTATAGGTGATATAATAAATAAACACACATGTACACATTAAAGCAGAGACAAACCAAGTAGCATACTACTATATTGAGCAAGATTGTCTGTACAACTGTGAATATCCCAAGCTTCCATCAAGTAATATACATACTAGTATGATACAGTAATGGCCTCTAGGGCATATACACTAACAATCTCCCACTTGCACTAAGGCCATGTACTGGCGTATCGAAGACCTATCATCTCGATCAGCCGCTCGAACTGAGTCTGGGGTAAAGCCTTCGTGAATGGGTCCGCAGTGTTGTCCTTTGTGTCCACTCTCCGCACCTCGATCTCCTGTCGATCAATGATCTCCCTGATCAGGTGATACCGCCTTAAGATGTGCCTGGATTTCTGATGGGACCTTGGTTCCTTCGCTAAAGCTATAGCCCCCATTGTTATCGCAATACAAAGGTATTGGGTCAACAATGGACGGAACCACCTGAAGTTCACTAATGAACTTCTTTATCCAGACCGCCTCTTTTGCGGCATCGCTTGCAGCAATGTATTCAGCCTCCATCGTCGAGTCTGCGACGGTATCCTTCTTGGAACTCCTCCAACATACCGCCCCTCCGTTGAGGGTAAACACAAAACCCGAGACGGACTTGCTGTCATCTTTGTCACTCTGGAAGCTTGAATCGGTAAAGGACTCGACCCTGAGGTCTCCATTACCGTAAACCAGGAACATCTCCTTAGTCCTTCTTAGGTACTTGAGAATGTTCTTCACTGCTGTCCAGTGGTCCTCCCCTGGGTCTGACTGATACCGGCTTACCGCGCTCAACGCGTAAGCTACATCTGGTCTTGTACATAGCATCGCATACATTATAGATCCTACCGCCGAAGCGTAGGGTATAGTGCTCATGCGAACCCTCTCCTCGTCAGTCTTAGGAGACATCTTCTTGGAGAGGGTAATTCCGTGCAATGCGGGTATGCTACCGCGCTTGGAACCCTCCATACTAAATCTCTTTAGTACGGTCTCTATGTACCTGGACTGCGAAAGTCCCAATAGTCTCTTGGATCTATCTCTATAGATCTTGATCCCCAGAATGTACGAGGCATCACCCAGGTCCTTCATGGAGAACCTTTGTGAAAAAAATAGCTTGACCGATTGTAGCATAGGAATATCATTTCCTATCAAAAGAATGTCGTCCACGTACAAGACTAGGAATACGACAGTTCGTCCTACAATCTTCTTATATACACAGGGTTCATCTTCGTTCTTGATGAAATCAAATTCCTTGATTGCCTCATCAAAACAGATGTTCCAGCTCCGCGATGCCTGCTTTAATCCATAAATGGATTTAAGCAACTTGCACACCCTTCTGCTGCTCCCACTGTCTACGAAACCTTCTGGTTGATCCATGTAAACGCACTCTTCCAAACAACCGTTTAGGAAAGCCGTCTTAACATCCATCTGCCAGATTTCATAGTCATGGAAGGCAGCAATGGCAAGTAAGATCCGAATGGATTTGAGCATAGCCACCGGAGAAAAAGTCTCGTCATAGTCCAAACCAGGTCTTTGACGAAAACCTTTTGCAACGAGTCTAGCTTTATAGGTTTCCACCTGCCCATCTACACCAAGTTTCCTTTTGTAGATCCATTTGCATCCAACGAGTTTTACCCCAGGTGGAGCAATATCCAAGGTCCACACTTTATTGGCGTACATGGACTCCATTTCGGATTGCATTGCTTCCTGCCACTTATTAGAGTTCCTACTGATAATGGCC
This sequence comes from Agapanthus africanus, assembly GCA_030015575.1. Lineage (NCBI taxonomy): Eukaryota > Viridiplantae > Streptophyta > Magnoliopsida > Asparagales > Amaryllidaceae > Agapanthus > Agapanthus africanus. Next base: position 124,326,933 of record JASDDO010000012.1, on the reverse strand, counting down.
TGCCTGAAACTGGTAGGGTCATCTTCTTCCAAGATGCAATCCTCTCAATCCCCGTCTATGAGAAAACCGTAGTATCTCTCGGGCGGATGAGAAATCCTACCAGATCTGCGGAGTGGCTGAGGTTCGTTTGGGGTCACTGAATTTTCTGGTTCTGTTAAATCCTCAGTTTGAGTTTGTGGATCAGATATTTCATCCAGTTCTACCGTTCTCCCACTTATTTCTTTTGCAAGAAATTGCCACTCTAAAAAGGTGGCGTGGCGAGCAACAAACACCTTCTGTTCCTCAGTGTGGTAGAACAGATATCCCAGAGAATTTCTAGGATATCCCACAAACTTACATAAAACTGACCGTGCCTCAAGCTTGTCTGGTTTTTGTACTTTTACATAGGCCGGACAACCCCATATCTTAATCCGTTTTAGATATGGTTTCTTACCACTCCATATTTCATATGGAGTCTTAGGCACGGATTTAGACGGAACCTGATTCAGTAAGTATGCCGCTGTATCTAGCACAAGTCCCCAGAATGAAAGAGGTAACTCAGCATCACTCATCATGGATCGAACCATATCCAATAGGGTACGATTCCTTCTCTTCGATACACCGTTGTGCTGTGGTGTATAAGGAGGAGTAAGCTGAGAGAGAATACCATTCTCTTTTAAGTAATCTCGGAATTCCGTGCTTAAGTACTCCCCTCCTCTATCAGACCGGAGGATCTTGATACTTTTGCCTGTCTGGTTCTCTACTTCGTTTCTGAATTCCTTGAATTTCTCAAAAGTTTCAGATTTGTGTTTCATCAGATACACATATCCGAACCTAGAGAGATCGTCAGTGAATGTGATGAAGTACGAGAACCCACCCCTTGCAAGTATAGACATCGGACCACACACATCACTGTGTATGAGTCCCAAGAGCTCTCTTGCTCTTTCTCCATGTCCGGTGAACGGAGATTTGGTCATCTTCCCTTTGAGACAAGACTGACAAGTTTGATAAGATGAAAACTCGAACGCATTCAAGAGTCCATCTTTATGCAACTTACTCAGTCTTTTCTCTCCGATATGACCAAGTCTACAATGCCACAAGTAGGATTCATTCGTATCTGAATTCTTCCTCTTGCGTGTGTTTTGTATATTGAGAACTGTATTCTGATTTAGAACGTAGATACCATTACACAGTGTACCCTCTGCAACCAGTACCTTATCAAGGTAAATGTTCATGATATTCTTTTCAAGAACAAAGTTATATCCATCTTTATCGAGTAAAGAAACTGATATGATGTTGCAAACCATGGAGGGTACATAGTAGCAATCGTTCAAAATCATAGTCTTGCCATTTGGCAATACTAGGTGATATTCACCGACGGCTGCCGCATTAACTTGTGCTCCGTTCGCTACTCTGAGCGACATATCACCCGGTGCAACTCTCCTACTTTTTCTCAGTCCCTGCAATAAATTACAGATATGAGATCCTGATCCGGTATCAAGTACCCAGGAGGTAGGGCTGACCGTAAAACAGTTCTCAATTACAAGAACACCTGAAGTAGACGCAAAACCATGCTTCTTCTTCAACCGGGTATCCTGGAAATCCATACAATCCCCTTTCTCATTCTCATACTCATGACTGTTGTCACAAGTTAGAGCTGAACCAACTTTCCCCAGTCCCGAATAAGAATTCGGATCGGTCAAGCGATACATTTTATTATCTTGATTAGGGCGTGAAAAGGTTGCTGCCTGGAGAGAGAGAAAAGAAACACTCAGCGTATACTCTTGCAAGATTAGACTGGTTTATTAATTTATCTAACCAGGATGTCTCCCACTGTTTCCTCAAATTCTTCTTAAAACCTTTTTAAAAGAAGAACTAGCCGGGTTTTAATTCACGTCACAATACTTGCTTAACCTTTCAGCCAGGCTAGTGTCGGTACTTCGAGGGAGGTTTTCCAACGCTTTCGCAAAGTTCCTTAATTAAAGAACCTCTTTTCCCTGGGGGCGTAACCCCGCTAACACCTTTCTAGACACCTACTAGGTTTATAGCATTGATCGTTAAGTGAAATAATCTCCCGAGAGTAAACCAACTTATCAGTGGGATCGGGATCCAACTGTCATTGTATGATAACCTAGATGGAATCCACTCTAGTCACCACACTCCAGAAGGTATGCTAAATCTGCAAGTTTCAGTTCTTTTGAAACTCCCGATGTGGTTTTTGCCCCTAACGATTCATGACCTTGACAATGCCAACATATCATGAACTGTTAGTCAAGTTCGGCCCGTCATTATCTTGATAAACTTAGACCCACCCGCACAACTCTTGACAATGCCAACATAGCTATGCGACTGTCCTAAATAATCTGAAAAATAAGGCTGCAAACAAGCAATACTTAGCTACCGATCACTACGCCTTGACAATGCCAAAATACGTAGCTCGAATACTGAGTAGTACTTGTAGGAAATGACGGAGGGCTACGGCTGGGTTTTTGGCGAAAAACCCGTTAACGTAATGAACTTGATGTCGTTGAAGGAACCTGATAACCCTTTTTGGAATAATATAGTGGCGAAATCTTTTTGCTAAAGAGGTCACTCCCTGTGAAGGGATCTCGGCTCTTTCCTCGTCGAATGAGGTGCAGGATATTCCAAATTGAATACCTCGATGCAAAGCAAGAATAATCGACTATAGTGAAGTTATTACCCTGACGCAAACTTTTGTCCAAGGGGTCACTCCCGGTGAAGGGATCTCGGCCCTTGCCTCGTCGACTGAGGTGCTGGGCATTCACAACCGAATACCGCGATGCAAAACAAAAATGAACGTCCTTGCAATAACAGCTTTTTTTGAAAAATTGTTCTAACAACGTCTTTTAGGTTTATTTTCTTGCATTAGTTCTTTTAATGCGTCCCATCATTTAAATCCTACCATTGCAGAAAACAACCAAAATATGACGTACGCTTATGCCATTCGCATTCGCCACTGGGCCCCGTCATCACCCGTTAGGTTACTTAACTAGCGACAGAGCGGGGGCTGGGCTAGCGCGGCTGTAAAACATAAGCAACGCCTAAATAGTTATTATATATAGATATACTGCAATGATAACCAATCCAGATCACAGATGAACACTTTGGATATACTAGGAACCCGCGATTCGTTCGAGCCTGCAACGAAAAGCGGATTACACGGTTGCGATGAATAGCCAATACCCCACCCAAGACCCCTACGGGTGCGGCGAACTACCCGCCAAGTACCCGAAGCGAAGCAACCTCCCTCAATGCCATGAGTAGGCCACTCGGCACTTCGAGATACCCGGTAGTTTGTGCACCCCCTCCATGGGTCTATCCTAGGAGCAAAAACAGTAAAAAGAATTATACAATGACGGCTACAACCCCGACCCGGTTGTGCGGCCAAACAAATAATATTACATCAATTTACAAATTTATTACATGAATGAAAGAAAAAGAAACTCTCATCTCACATCCACCCCGGCTATTCATCCGCGACAATCCAACGAGTTCATATACACAAACCATCAACAACAATCACAGATCACAGATATGTATAACCCCGACTAATCGACATATAGCGATTAGCCGACGTTCAATACATAAGAACATCAAAGATATAACCAACATAGTCAAAGTGTAGTGAAGTTCGGAAAAATACGGAATTATAGGCCCCCAAAAACAAATTTCTATTCTGGAAAATCTGGGCACATATAATATATCTCAAAAATCCTAAAACCAATACAGAGATACACTGCACCAAAATCGAGGCAGAGAGGAGACAAGACGGCCGCGGATCCTCGGCGACATAGCTTGCTGTCGCCGCGGAAACGCGCTCGTTTGGTCAGATCTCTGGCTCGTTTTTGGTGGTTATCTATAGAAAACCCTGAGATGATTTTAGGTGCATGACAAATTTTGTTTTGACCAGAAAAAATTTTAACAGAAACTCAGGTTTTCGCAACTTGGTTTTATCGATTTTTCCGTTTCGAACTTCGATACACTTCACTACCAAGCTAGTTTATATTTAGTTAGGCTCTGATACCACTGTTAGGTTCACGTTACCTCTCCCGGTACTTTCGGGGTTGCGGAAACGGTAAAACAAAATTTTTTCTAAACTTTGTAACATGGACCGTAAAAGCCGGATCTTTGCTAAACAATACACTAGCTACCTAACATGAGATGTTATCTACTCGGTTAGGGGTTATACCTCAACTTGAACTCCTTCTCTTCTTGTTGTTCTTCACTCCTTGATGTTCTTCTCTTTGCTTGCTCAATGGTTGATCCGGACTTCGGTCACCTCCGCGGCCTTCTTGAGTCGAAGACGATCCACCCGAGAGATGTACACCGAGCTCCACCTCGAGCCGAGGTAACTAGGGCAAGGAGATAGCTAATCTAAAAGCCCTAGGTTGTGTAGAGGAGATGTATGGATGTGTTTGTCAAGTGGAATCCTTTTTCTCTCAACACATGAGATCAAAAGGAGAAATCAAGAGGAGGAAGAAGAAGGAGTTTTCTTGCAACCATGGAGCTTCTCATTTCAAGAGAGAGAATGAGAATAATATTATGATCAAAAGAAAAATAACCATGGTTGCAAATAATGCAAAACAACATCATTACTAATCCCATCAAGATAAAGTTGATGGCTACTTTGAAATGACCATTATCATAATCCAAAAGAAAAAGGAAAAGAAAAGAAAAGTGTGGAACCCTCTTGAAAGTCAATGGTCAACCCGGTCAACCGGTCAACAAAGTCAAGAGAGGTCAACGGGGTCAAATGGTCAATGCAATCAGCCATCATAAGATTATCACTAATAGGATTAGTAAATGATGTTCGCGGCTCATAATGGTTTTGACCAATACAAACTGTCAAAACCCTAATGAGTCCGCCTCAAAATGGTTTTGACCGAATCAACTGTCAAAACCCTAATGAGCCTGCCACATAGCGGTTTTGGCCGAACCAACTGCCAAAACCCTAATGAGGCACCTCCTCCTTCATCGCTCCGGAAAACTGTGCATACACACCTGCATCCGTATTCCGTAGAATGCGGATGCGCAGAAGACAAAACAAATCCATCCATGCAAAACTAGGATCCGGCTTAAACCAAAGCCCACTAGTATTGCCTGCCCGAACACTACACGCACACAAGTGTACGTAAGTGATCGCAGCCCTGCCGTAAAACCATACGGCCTCTACACATTTCGCTCAGTGCAGGGAAACTCTCTGTGTAGGACTCTAAAGACTCGACACTACGCTGGCAGTGGGTTTAACCACAGACCGCAATCGGCACTAGGTGTACGTAACGGTCCCCAGGTAGATGTCGATAAGAAGGCCGATGAGGTAAACTCATCCGAACTCCTACTGAGTCTGTATGTGACAATCTCCGTACAGTCCGGTCTGTTCGTCTGATACATCGCATGTCGGGCCTAGGGGGGCGGCAAGCGTCAGACCCCTAATAGCGGTACAAGTCGTGTCAGAGTGAATCCCAGAACACCCTGAGATAACACTGGAACCTACTAGTATATCTCGCTTGCCCTGGCCAGGGACTACTTGTGTAATGGCTCTTCTAGACACAGCGCGATGTCAACCCCCAATACCGGGAGAGACGAATCCTGTCTAACCGTCACTGCCTCCAAGTGCTTCGGGACTGTTCCCAACTACTACCTGTTTGCACGACTCAGTAGAGCCGTGGTAGGGTAGTAACCAAAGAACAGTGGGAACACACTCGAGGCGAAATGACAGTGTCAAGTCAGCGGACTAAGCTGTACTCATGTCACCTGGGAACTGATAACCGACGATAGGTATAATACCAACCATCAGTTCCCGACGAGTCCTGTCCAGTGTACTCGTAACCTAACGAGCACCCTCATACTATCTCAAGTACGACGTACCGACGGCTGTGGGACAGACCGTCTCCCGTGCTGGGATGAGAAGCGCATACGCTAGTCTACTCCGGAGCATCGATGCCCTATCTCGATACTCCCACGACTAGGGACGTGTATAAGGATGTGCTTGTAGATTACCCAGCCCCCACGAGTGTGATCGCCATCACAACGCTGGTAATCAAGCAAAGATCTTAAGGGCTCTACTAATGCGTATAGGTGATATAATAAATAAACACACATGTACACATTAAAGCAGAGACAAACCAAGTAGCATACTACTATATTGAGCAAGATTGTCTGTACAACTGTGAATATCCCAAGCTTCCATCAAGTAATATACATACTAGTATGATACAGTAATGGCCTCTAGGGCATATACACTAACAAGACCGCCACGTCCCTAAACTGGCATAATAGGGCCCAAACGCTCTTTTGGCGGATCTAAACGGTCCCGTCTAAGTTGATCTTAGCCCCAAATGCGGTTAACGTATCCTTAGATATTTAAATGAATGATAAAACTCCAAATCAATCTTGGTTCAAGGGTACATCTCTGAACTCCTCTGACGCCTGTCGTTGTAATCCCTCAACGACGTCAGAGAGGTGACGAGTCCCGACGGCCAGACATTAAATAGATCACTACGTCAAGTCAATATTAGTCCAAAACAGGATTAATGCATCCTTGACAAACGTTTAAGTTGATCTTAGCCGCAATGCGACTAATGTATCCTTAAACTAAAACACCAAACCAAAATCTAAGTAAACACGGATTTGGACTAATCCACGTCCTACGGGCGACGGTATTACTCAGTCTCCGTATACAATCCACGGGCAACCACAAACAAAACAAACACACACGACACGAAGTGAAATTCTGTAGAAGGAGAAAGTTGTTACCGCGATACGGTAGCGTAATTAACTGCAGGGGCTTGCGTCTGCAGGGAAGAGCGTCCCCACAATCAAAAACCCCTCACCCTGAGGGGGAGTCTGACGAAGTCTGCTACATCGGCCGTATCCGTCTAAACCTCCGATACACGGTGCCGTAAATCAAATCGGCATCTTCGGAGGGGTGGACGGATAGCACCTATTAGCATCTGCCCCGAATCTCAGGCCAGACTGACGCAAGTCTGCGCCGCCTTTCGGAGGGGAACAACCCTCATCCCTCTCCTCCCTCGTTTCTAAAAATCTCTAACTTTATCCATCCTCCAAAATACCCACCGAACACCAAATTTCTCTCGAACCCATTGCCACCTCCACCGCCGGCGATCATCCCACCTCTTCGCTCGACCCACGTCGACGACAGCCACTCATTCACCCTCCTTCTCCCTCCACGACTCCTCCTTTCATCAACCGAGTCCCCGCCAAGCATCCCCTGCATACAGACCCACTTCAACCAAGCTCGGCCACCTTACACCCCTCGACGCCGGCGAACTCCCCACCACATCGCCGACCTCCCAACGACCTCTACCTCCTCAGTATCATCACCATCACAACAACCCCCTAGCCTCACTGCTTAACCTCTCCCCCTCTTCAAAATTCCAAAACCCATTTTCAAACTTTTCCCCCTCACTGTGAACTTCACTGTGCACGTTGCCGGAGCGACCACCGCCGACATCGTCGACCCCAACGCACCCGGGAGACCCACAGAGCACCACTCTATACTTCCAGCGAGCGCGAGACGACTCCGGGAACTCCGACGTCAAATTCGCATCTCGATCCAAGCTCGCGCGAATCGGTTTCACGGCGTACATCACGCGTTCGTGACGACGTTGCTGCCTTGCGACCCCGAGACGTTTCCAGTCAAGTGTTTACTTGCTTCATGCTAAAATAATAGTGGTACAAACCTAAAACATCTAGTTTACGGATTTGCCGATTACCGATATATTAAGTGACCTAAGTGTTCGATGCTAGTCCCCAATGATTATAATAGTTTATTTTGACAGAAACTGATATTTTATGTTGGCCCATTTGATGATAAATATTGTGTATGAATCTCGCTGGAAAATACGATTGTTCGTGACAAAAATTGATACTCCCAAATATGCCGTTAAAACTAGAATTCTCTCGTACCTGAAAACGAATAAAATCACCATAAATTATATACATACTGGAATGATATGTTCGAGGGCTTAAATCGAAGCCGACTCGACGAACTTTAACCCTATGTAAAATTCTAATGATTTCTGTTCTGTAACTGTGATGATAATTAGATCGGAATGCGACTCTGGACTACAGTCCAGAGCGTTTCAGATTATTGTGTACTGTTCCAATACCTGTGTCACCATGTTTCTTGAAGTCTTATGTTATGGAATTCTACAGTAGATTAAAGATAATTCTGTTAGATAAATAAAACTGGTGGTTCCACTCCGATTCATCGCCGTTTGCTATTTTAAACTGTATTTAAAAGGGCAGAACGTATAACTGTCCAGAACAGATTCTGAAATGACACCCTGAGGTTAAACTGTGTATAACTTTTAACGTACAGACGTGATTGAGGATCCGTCTATTGCGTTGAATACTATATTGAAAACCCTAGATTTAATTCAACAGTAGCACCGCTAAATTCTGAGCCCAATCGGGTGCAATTCGTGTCGCGAAACGGACGTTCAGTTCTGAAACTGAATTTCCAGCCGCGAGCACTTAAAATGAAATAGCTATATCTTGAAAACCGGAATCCCGATTGAACTGAAACAAATTTTGATGAATTGCTGACTGAGTTTTCTAATTATCTTACTTGTATCATTTTGCTGAATTATTAACATATTAATTTATGCAAATTATTTTAGTTAATGACATGCATGTTGATTCATAACATACAGAGCTTATTGGTAGCATACAATACATATATCATACCCTTGCCATATACTCAGTGTTAGTGCGTGTGTACATTGCATTATCGTGCGTGATAGATGTTGATTTAGGAGTGACGAGTACACCAATGGAAAGTGAATATTCGTGACAGTGATTGATACAGTGAACAGTGATGAAACCGTGCCATTGGTATACTTGTACACAACTAGATCAATATCATAAATAGTGTAAACCTGGGGAAAAAGGGGAAAATCAAAGTGGAAAGAGTATCGTATTTAGCGGGACCGTGTTTAGAGGATGATCATTCGAACCGTGATACTGATACGTGTAGGGTAGGATCTAGCGATCCGGCTGACAGGGTTATGTCCCGGGCATGTGGGCCGTTGTCTCGGGTATGTACGAGACTCCTGTTAAACACGATCCTCCTTCCACTATGTGATTTCAAACATGACCTAGAGACCGATAGGGATACATAATATATTCTGCATCATATAGTGACACAGTGATTACTTGCATTGTTCTTATACCAGTATTACCTCATTTACCTGTTTCATCTTATTATAATAATATTGTTATTGTGTCGCTCTGACGACCTGAGTATGCATGCTCAGATCCCGCGGTAGGACCAGCACAGGAGACGGATCAACCCTTCGAGTTCACAAAGATATAGTCTGGTGTACTCCCCATCTTTACTGCTTTCTATAGAGTGATCGTGAGATTGAACTTGGTTAGTAATTGCTCTTGTTATTTGTAATGTGTGAACAATGGAATATTAATGTAATAAATTAGTGATGTGATTCATTTAATACTGTGCTTTATTTACTGATTACCATGTAATGCTAGAAGCCGAAGTGTGACTACGGCGGGATGATTCCTAGACCGTAGGAGCATGGCTGGCCTAGTCATCCCTCGTTTTCTGTATTTTGGGAAGTGGGGCGTGACAGTACGGTGTACAGAAGGTAATAAGTAAAGACAAATAAAGGGATTGGAGAGATGGCAAGGAAATATACGGTTATAGTCATGAATCAAGATAGTGGAAGAGACATTACTAGGAATACCCGGATACCCTTTCGAAACATTTTCATGTTTCAGTTTCCCTATGCAATGTTAATTGAAAACTGATTTTCCAATTAGATTCTGACACCAGGGTATGTATTTACCAGCTTTGATTCTCACATCTGTATGGTATTACAGATGATGAGTGGGAGTAAGATATTGGGAATTAGGTGATTATATCCTTATTATATCGGAATTCGTTGTAATTGGTGATATTTGAGGAAATCACCTGGGTTTTTGCCGGATGGCAAATATTTGGTTTTGAATATCCGTAGTTATGCACCAGTTTCAAACTGATATATCTGTACGTTTATTTTATAAAGTGAGATATAACTTTTTGAAATTATGTTTATGACATTTACCTATATCAGTTGATGGTTAGATAAGGAGTATTCAACAACAGTGTAATTCTTCTTAACCATAGTACAATTTTCAACCTACGACGCACAGGGTTTGAGTTATTGAACTCAGGGGACTTATACAAAGTATTGTATATTATCCAGTGTCCATTATGACAAAGAGGTTGGTACTCGTACTATATTTTGTTTACTTGTGATTTCTTTAGTTTTTAGACAAGTATTTCGTAGAAATACAAGGTCCAAGTTTTGAGAAGTTATAAGTACAAGAATAAAATAGAGAACCATGTGTTGCAAGTATCGGGATTCTTCAAGGTGATCGAAGATATAGATACTTGTGTTTAGTATTCAGTTGATATTAATGGTTTTGAGAACTTGCTTCTCTTTCAGGTTACTCATATCTGGATGCACTCCTAGTTGAGTAATGTTGATCGGCCTCTCTCCATTTATTTGACATGCACTGGAGATAGCTGCATGATTTGAATCTGGTTCCAATTAAATTAGTGCCTCTGTTTCTATATTGTATATAGAATGGTTCATATCTTAACGATGTTAAGATATATGGATTTGTTCGGCTTATGCTTGAAACCAGACTCTGGATAAACTCAAGGCACGTTTCAGTAATGGCTGTTTGTGGGTTATCCCGGGCTATGTCGAAGGATAGCTTTCTACCATCTGGATGATCAATAGTGATATTGTTCTTGATTCGCTACAGTTTAGCAAAATGGACTTTTTTCATAAAACAGTAGTGGGAGTATGGTAGAACTGGAAGTGATTCCAGAACCACAAACGATTACTGAAGATTTAATAGAACCTAAAGATTCAATTGGTTTTTGACATTCCATTAGTCACTCCGCAGATATGGTGGGTAACCTCAGGCTCCCGAGAGGTACTTCGATATCCTCAGAGACGGTGACAGGGAAGTTCTTGTTTACCCATACTTTCCATTGTTGCTGTTCTATACCATGAGACCCGGCAGGAGGATGAGTATAGCGTCGTTCTAAACTAGCTTTAGAAGTGCACGTGTATATGACTCTGTCAGAGGGTTGATATAGTCAGTGGGAGCAGCGGAAGCATAGTGGACAAGTAGCTTATATCTATTCATAGACTAAAGCAGGTATAGCGGAGATAGATCATCTATTTTTGATGTGACAGTCATAGGCTTTGACTTCATCAGAATAGAAGATGGATCTGTTAAGAAGGTAGTAGGGTGTGATGTCCTGGTATTTAGATGACATGCACTTTATAGGAAGTGAAATTCCTATACTACGATCGGTTATACTGTGGCTGTCACACAGTGCTTTCTCCATATTGGATATGGATAATATATCAAGCATTCTGGTAACTAGATCTAGATTTGGCTATTTTCCCAATCTGGTACTTTGACACTATTCTAAAAGTTTTTTAGAATGGACGACTCCTGGCATGGTGGTGTACCTGCAGGTGATGGAGTCACCCTCTCTAAAGGTGTCTTACAGACTAAAGGGGAAAGGGATGTGCATGATTGGCATATCACTTGCTTAGGCAATTGAGTCAATCATGAGATGTCAAGTACCATACCGGATGTTGGTTTTTGCACTAGTTGCAATAAGTTTATTTATTAATCCAATCCTGGAGAAACGTTCTGAAGCAGTTTATGAACATAAGTGGATGTTCTAGGGATATGGTAATGGCAGCCTCCTTCGGGAGATGGTTATCATTCCAGGCTTCCAAGGTGACCTGGATGACAGAGTGACTGTCAGAGTTATAGTTTTCCCTCTTCTGAGGGGGCAGCAGTTTGGACAGGTGGTCCAAGCGGATACTGAGGAAGGCATGGCGTAGGATACTGATTAAATTCAGTGGACGATACAGTCTAAGAAGTTTACTGGATTTGGAGTTCATTTGTGAACTGGGTCCCATCAGATATCCAGACATATTCTAAGACATGTATTGCTCATTTCGGGAGATGATTTTCTTCGTGAACTTGAGATAAAGAGAGATATAGAAAGAAACGTTAGAGCGGATCCACTCACTGAGGCTATTTCTCGAACGCGATAGTTTCACAATAGAGCTTTATGAAACCGATTAGTAGAGAAGTTGGGTGTTCGGTATCATACGGGCTGTGAGTATGCGACACCGCAATAATTAGCCTTAAGTGCAAGTGGGAGATTGTTGGCTATAGTGCCCTCAAGTCAATTATTGGATCACAGGCACGCGATTGCGATGATTGAAGGAGGACCTATACCGGTAGAACAGTCTTACTCGAGATGATAGTATTCTATCTGGTTTGTCTTTAATATCATGTATCTGCTTTAGGTAGCTTTACTGATCACTATTACATGTTGATAGAGCCCATAAGATTCTTGCTTGACTACCAGCATTATGATGGCGATCATATACGTGTGAGCTGGGTGGTCTATAGGCACATCCTTAAATGTCCCTAGTCGAGGGAGTTTCGAGACTGGGCATCGATACTCCAGAGTAGACTAGTGTATACTGATCGAGACCCCTACGAGTGGCGGTGGACGGTCTCATAAGCCATTTGTGTTAGTTTGTTCACCTAAGATGTATACATGTGCTCATTGGGTTATGAGTACACCGGACGGACTCGCCGGGAACATGCTAGTTGGTATTATACCTATTGTCAGATAGCAGTTCCCAGGTGACATGTGTACAGGTTAGTCTATCGACCTGAGATCGTCATTTGTCTCGTATGAGTTCCCACTGTGCTTTGATTACTACCCTACCACGGCTCAAAGGAGTCGTGCAAACAGGTTTTAGTTGGGTACAGTCTCGGGCCACATGGAGGTAGTGAGCGGATCGTCAGGGGATTCGTCTCTCCCGGTATTGGGGGTTGATGTCGCGTTGTGCACGGGTGGCCATCACCAGGAATCCTTGGCCAAGGTAGTCAAGAATTACTGATCTAGGATCATTAGTTTCTCAGGTGGTGATGGGCTTCATACCGACACTAAATGTCGCGTTATTAGGGGTCTGACTTTATCCACCACCTAGACTTAATATGCGATACTCATAGACGAATGGATGGACTGTACGGATATTGTCACTGTCAGGCTCAGTAGGGTTTTCAGGATGAGTTTGCTCGTCGGCCTCCCTTTCGCTCAATACCTGGGTAGCCGTTACGTACAGCTAGTGCCGCTGACGTGCTTGTGATTAAACCCACTGCCAACGTATTGACGAGTCTTTAGGGTCCCACACAGAGGGTTTCCCTGTTTCGAGCGAAATGATGTAGAGGCCGTATGGTTTTACGGCAGGGTTCGATCACATACGTGTACTTGTGCACGCATGATGTTCGGACGGATAATACTAGTGGGCTTTGGTTTAAGCCGGATCCTAGTATTATATTTTTTCGATTATTTTTGTCTCTTTGTATTCGTATTCTTCGGAATACGGATGCGGGTATGTATATACGGTTAAGGGGTATTCTTGTAATTTATTACAAGATTACTTTCAGAAGATTACACTTCATTGTGGTTTAGACCTTTTTGGATTAAAAGGTTATTGATGTGTAGGATGAGGTGTTTATTGCATTTTAGTGGCATGGATAATTAGTGACTTATGGTTACTATTCTAGCATGCTTAGGGTTTTTGTTTGTTGTGAGATTATGTTGACTTGAGATATTTTGGAGACATGGACATTTATGTGATGGCTCCATTATTTCTTATCACACTCACACACCAAACAAAACACAAGCCATTATTCATTTTCTTTTCTTTCTCTCTTGAGTTGCTCTCAACACCTCTTCCTCATGGCATCTTCTTCTTCCTCCATCCAAACCCTCTCATGTGTTGAGACACCTTAGGTGTCTTAAGACAAATTAATCCTTCATCACTCTCTACTTCTACGGTATCTAGTGTAGCGATCTAGATACCCTAGTTACCTTGGATATAAGGTTGGAGCTCGTTGCATAGACTCTCGGGTGGATCATCTTCGATGGAGGGAGACCGGAGATCAAGCTTGATCAAGGAAGCTCCTAGGAGCTTGGGATGATGGTTGAAGATCGAAGGACACGGATCTATTCGGTATAACCATTCTAATTCCTTTGCAAGTTTTGTTATCTAGGGCTTATGGGTAGATCCGGGTAATTGGTTGTGGTAGCGCCAAGTTTTATAAATTTGTGTTCTGCATTTGGACACGGATTGATGGCCGGGGAGTTGCCGTAACCCAACACTCTCTTCTGGCCAAGGTCGGTATTCTTTTGCCCTTTTTGTTTTATATTTTTATAATAATGCTGATATGCCCTTCATTTTAAACCACAATCTGAAAGCTGACGACGAAGTTAAGATTCTTGATGGACCTGGGGATCTCTCAAACCCGCCTTGCATGACTGTGGGTAGGTGATGTTTTATCTTTGGCATCGTTTTATTTACTCTATATTTGGAAATACAACTGACCGCACATATATCTTCACAGCTTTGCCATCCCTGACCCCATTAGAGTCTCAGATCTCCATGCTACCAGGCCCTTACGCCCGACGCGTATCTGAGAGGATGTCAAAACAGTGCGTTTATTCCCTGGCGGCTCTCATCGAAGATCTTCACGCTGGTACTTATGTCGCGGCCGAAGAATTCGTTGCTGAAGCTGATTGTTGGATTGTTTTGTACGTGCGTTTTTAAATTAAGAATACCGTAATCAAGACGGTGTCGCTTGGTAGCTAGCTGGTTGAGTATGGGTCGATCCACAGGGAGAAGGATTCCTTTTCTTTATGTTTTAACGAGTTAAGTCCAAAAAAATTGGTGGTTTTGTTTTAAGATCTAAGAATGAGATAAAAGTTGATAAAAAGCTTGCTAGGGTTAAGAGTATGTTAGTTCGAGATAGGGATCTTCTCGCTTCTATCAATGCCTTAGTTGTGAATAAAGGTGTTATGGTAATCGGCAACAACGGGGATTAGCACGACTAGGAAGAAACTAAGTTTCTACCTTTTGGTCCTTGTCCGTCCATTCTTGGCTCTTAGCCCTAACCTCCAGTTAATTCAATCACACCCAGTCTAACTAGGGAATCACCGCTATCACGTAGGATAGGGTGCCGTAGTGAGCGGTGTGTGGTTGATTTAAAAAGAGTCCTTTTAATAAAATTATATGGCCAAAGAAAGGAGTGAGAGAGATTTCCTTCTCTCAAACCTTCCCTATCCTAACCCTAACAAGTGAGGAATTACTCACTCATTAGGAAAGTGACAATAAAATTCAATTTTGTTTTATTTTAATAGACTATCTAAATTGCAGATAATAAAAGAACAGATAAGAAAATTGCAGGAATTAAATTCAGATAAAAAGAATGCAAGACAAAAAATAAAACTCACTTTAATTGATGACCTCTTAGCAATGCATTACAACTGAATTAAAATTTTAAATCTATGAATTAAAAAGAGGCATGCCCCAAAAGAGGCACCCTGAAAGAGGCATCTTTTCATTTGGCTTTCAACTTTCCTATTTATAGATAGGAAAAAACCCTAGGTTACATTCTGATCCACACTTGAATTTACAAGACTACCCTAAGAAAGCCTGGTCAAAACAACGATACCCACCGACACATACATCGACACGTGCATCATACGGCCGGGGTTCCGCGGCAGAAAGGCATGTTTGGCCGCGGTTCCGCGGCCGTATTGTGGGATCTTGATCTTCATCTTTCAGGGTTGCTTCATGTTGCATTTTACTTCTGTTTTCTTCACTTGGTTCCACATAATCTTTTCTATTTTCTTTCAGATTTCCACAGTGCAGAATGTTGTAGACTTTTGCCTTGAGCTTCGCGTTGAAGTCTTGAATCTTGTGCTGTCCTTGTACTTTGTGCATTGAACTGTCTAATGATTTTCATTTGTTCCTTTAACTGGTAGGCGGCATCATACGGATTCATCTATTGTTGGTCGTAGTCTTACATTTGTAGCGCCTTTTTCTTGAATTTCACTATAGCGATCTGAGAACCTGTAACCTGGAACTATTTAGCAGATATGGATCAAAAGCACTTATTTATATGTAATGTGATTAAGAATGGGTGATATAATAATGCAAAATTCTGATATGAACAGAAGCCAACGCTTCCTTATCTGTTCTTTCCACTTATCATGACGAGGCATTGGTGCGTACCTGGGTTGATTACTGCCGCAGATTGGAGGCCTGTCTACATAGGATTGAATGCATATGCCATCCCTCCGACATTTTGTCTGTAAAGGTGAGCCTACGTGGGTGGATCGAACGATGTGCTTCCGATCTTCAGTCGTGCGAGAAAAGGCTTAACCGGAAGTTTTCGGCAAGGGAGTTGGCTTCAAAGGCTTTAGGGGAGCTTCAAGCCCAGCTCACTGTCAAGACCACTCGTGCATACGAAATTTGGCGGGTGCTTTAAGAAGCCATTACAGAGGTGGTGGCTCTTGACAAAGCCGTTACTTTTACACATGAGATGGTTGAAGCCCACAAGGTCGCCGAGAAAGAGCTTGAGAGTCGGTTTGCTTCATACCAGAATCAACAGACACAGGCAGTGACTCATCTTTCAGAACTGATAGAGCTCGAAGCAGAAGTCCAGCGGAAAAATGACTAACTTGCTGGCTTATTGAACCGTCCGTCGACTTAGACATTTTTGTTACTGTATATTCTCCTTTTTTGTATTCACTTTGATTCATAAATAAGATTATCTTGTATTCATTTTGATTCATGAATAAAAGACATATTTCATTTCACACTAGCGCTTCTCTTTCCTTTGATGTCTTGACTTGGCGTAAAGTAGTTTATGTACTCATTACGGACATTGTAGTTTACTCACTTATTCCAGAGTCTCTAGTTTATGGACTCATTTCGGAGTTTATAGTTTATTCACTCATTCCAGAGTCTCTAGTTTATGGACTTATTTCGGAGTTTGTAGTTTATTCACTCATTCCGGAGTCTCTAGTTTACGGACTCATTTCGGAGTTTATTCAGTTTACCTCCCTTGGGTTTATAGGCAAACTTTTCATAACGTTATAGATAACCCCTGCTCTTTGCGACAGAGGTCCGTTAGGTTTTGTGGTACTAGGTTTTAGTCTGTGGTACCGTCGTGTTGGCAGATGCATTTCCCGATATGCAGACTTTACGCTGCTGTTCGAGTAGCCCCACGACTGTCGTGTCTCTAATCCCTTCGGGGGCTGGACAAGACGTCTTCAAGTAATCTTCTTAGGAATTTTGACCGTCGGAAGAGCAAGCGTTAAGAATTTTGCCATATCGCTTTTTACTTGAGGTTAGTCTTAGTTTGGGAGCCCTGATGAGTCATAACCACTCCGCACTGGTATGGGATGATCTCTGATAGTCTTTCGGGTTTTATTTAAGTTGCCGTTAAGACCCTGAAGGTAGGAATTTTGCCTTCGCTTCCTTTTTTATGTGGCTGTTTTGGAGCCTTTGTTGACATTGCATCTGCTGTAACGAGAAGAATGTCGAGGTTATCTTTAGGTTGTATGTGAACCGTCGAGACTTGGAGCTAGGATTTTGTCGTCACTCCTTTTTTATTTGGTTATTTGGAGCCTTTGTTGACATTACATCTGCTGTAACGAGAAGAATGTCGAGATTGTCTCTAAGTTGTATGTGAACAGTCGATACTTGGAGCTGGGATTTTGCCGTCACTCCGCTTTGTTTTCGACCGTGAGGTCTTTCGCTAACGTTGCGTCTGCATCCTGTTGGACTGAGAAGAAATGTCGTGGTTGACATTGCGCCTGCTGTAACGAGACAAATGTTGAGGTTGTCTCTAGGTTGTATGTGAACCGTCAAGACTCGGCTCTCCCTTTGACGGAGCCTGGTGGGAAAATATGGTTCCCTTTTCATTTTTGCCCATGGATTGTATACAGGGGTTGATGTGGACTCACCTGCAGGGAAGAAAAGTTTCATTTTGATATGTTTTTTTATTTGTTTCCACGATACTCTATCTTTTCAGCTTTTATATCGCGAAAGCCGCGATTGCCCAATCATTTCGGCTATTTTTCACGGCGCCCAATCATTTCGGCTATATATTGTTTTATTTTTACCCGCTGTTTTTTTTATTGCGAGTTGCCTAATCATTTCGGCTGTTTCATATGCATATATTTTTTTGCTTGCTAATTTTTTTTATTGCGAGTTGCCCCATCATTTCGGCTATTTCATATGCCTATACTTTTGTTGCGAGTCGGGAACTTGGATCCTGACACTAATTTCGGCATCAGCATTGCTGCGACTAGAATATTGCCAGGAGAAAATCATCATTTGCCTTGAGACGACTTGGAGTTTGATACCGATTTAGGCATCATTATCGCTACATCTGGGATATTACCAGGAGCGAATCATCATTTGCTTTTGTCGATTTGAACAAAGGTGGCTTAGCAAACAGGGTTAGGATCCTGTCGACTAAGGCTTTTTGACTTTATGAGCCGTAAGGGTCTCATAAAATTATTTCTCCCTACGAGTCGAGAGGATCTCGTAGGTGTAGGTTCTCCTTTAGAAGTCGTGAGGACTCCTAAGTGGTATTTTCTCATGCAAGTCGTAAGGATCTTACAATAGTGTTTTCTCCTTACAAGTCGAGAGGACTTATAAGTATCGTTCACCATATGAGGACATTTCTCGTCATTGGTGGAACTTGGTGGGGGAAATCGTTTATTTGTGCCCGTAGATTGTATACAAGGGCCAATATTGGACCGCTTGTAGGGCAACGTGGGGAACACGGCGGCTTAAGAACATGTCTGGGTCCATATAGCCTAAGGCTTTGAATCCTATAAGTCGTGAGGGTCATATATAGAGATTTCTCCTTATGAGTCGAAAGGATCTCGTAAGTGAAAATTTTACGAGATTGCACCCTTTCGAGTTTTCACAAGCTCGCCGGTAGCCCTGCTATTTTTACTCATAGCGCCTTTTCGGGTTTTCATCCGTGTCTATTTTTCTTGTGGACATACCGTTTTTAACCGAGATTGCGCCCTTTCGGGTTTTTACAAGCTCTCCGGTCGCCCTGCTGGTTTTACTCACGGCGCACTTTCGGGTTTTCATCCGTACCCATTTTGCTTGTGGACATACCTTTTTTTTACCCATCGGTTTGCCAATGGGACTTGAGTTGCAGTCTTCACCGTTGGAGCTTTGATTGCAATATAGATCTAAAGAGAAGATATCGCCGTATTTGGGGCGATGCGCCATGTTTGAGGCAGAGCACTAGTTTAGGGACATTTTGGTCCATTATCGCCGTATTTGAGGTGACGTGCTAGTTAAGGACATTCCGGTCCAATGTCGCCATTCGAGGCGAAGTTTTAGTTTAAGGACATCTCGGTCCGTTATCGCCATGTTTGAGGTGAGATTTTAGTGTAAGGACATCTCGGTCCGTTATCGCCATATTTGAGGCGAGATCTTAGTTTAAAGACATCTCGGTCCTTCGTTCCCATCTCGGGGACGAGTATTAGTTTAGGGATGTCTCGGTCAGTTGTCGCCATATTTGAGGCAAGGTTTATTAGTTTAAGGACCTTTCAGTATGTTGTCGCCATTTTGGAGGAGAAATTCTTTTGGATACTACTTTTAGAGTTTTGACTCAGGAAGATAGCGAGTGGACACAAGCGTCGTCATCTATCATTGACCCGAATCGTAACCCGTCAAGCGTATTATTTCTTGAGGAATCGGCCGTTTATCGGCCGGAAGGGTCTCTCGCCATGCATATCCATGAGCAGATATGCTCCACCTTGGTAGACCTTATCTATGATGTACGGGCCTTCATAGTTTGGCTCGAACTTCCCTCGTTTGGCATGATTGGGGATCATTGGTCATTTGACAACTAGCATGAGCTCGTCTTGGCGGAATGTCCTCAGCCTAGTCAGTCTTTTGTATGAGCGTGTCATCCTTGCCTTGTAAGCTTCTAGGATTTGCTGCTACATGAGGCGAGTTTCTTCGAGGTCAATTTCCTCAGGGATTTTTTCTTTCCCTTTGTCTTTTTTACTCGAACCCTTGTTTGTAGGTCTGAGGTTCTTTTCAGGCAGCGTGCGGCTACGCAGCTGAATGTTCTCACAGTTCTCCTCCTCCTCCTCTTTTCCGGAGGTGGATTCTTTGAAGAGAGGGCCGATGGTTATTTCTTCCTCAGAATCGATCCCGAATGTAAGAACTTGTGATTTTCCTTTTGTCAAACTAATACCAACTATATGACAGTGGCCAGCCATTCCTTCACGCTCATCTGTCGTGCTTCTTTGCTGTCGACGAGCTTTGTGCTTTATCCACTTAAAGTGTTGTCGGTGATCAACGTATCCTTGCCACCACTTCTTGAAGGCATTGCACTTTTCGGTGGGGTGGGTGACCCACCGATGATATAGGCAATAGTTCAGATGTGAAATCTCTTCGTTGAGGCATGTGGCCCCGGGAATATTTCCCTTGAGAGATGGCATATTCATTCTCATTGACAGGGATTTGGCAAACTGTTTCTCCGTCTTAAAACTGCTTTTGTTTTCCGCAGGTGTGCTTCGGTCTGGTTGGAGTACTTTGTGACTCTTCCTCGCTGCGTCTTCTTCATTCTGACGCCGATGCTTGGCCTTTTCGTATATGGATGTTTCACGATCTCGGTCAGCTCTGCTCTTTTGAAAAGCTTCATTTAAGAGCCTATCAATTAGGCCTTCTGGCAACTCCGGGAATTTTGGTACCGATCCTGCCCCCAGTTCCTCTGCGTTGCTTTCCGATGACGAGGGGGTTTCTTCGTTATTTAACGATGAATGAGAAACCATGTGGCAACTTGCTACATAATCTTCGGTTTCTCTCGATGAGCCATTTCCCTCATCATCGTCACTATCTCCGTTCTCAAGTATATGGTTGAGAAACTCTTCGAGGGTGACTGGGGTCCCCGCCTTCTAGTTGTAATCCTCCAGCGTATCGATGTACTTTTGCAGGTCCGTGCGCTTGTCTTCAGGCTGCACGGGCTTCTTGGTCTTCTTCTTTCCCTTCAAAAACTTTGAAGTCTTGACCGGGTGTTTAGCCTATCGTTAGCAGTTTTCGGTATGGGACGCGGTTTCAGCATCCCCTTAATGATCTTGGGCTCCGGCGGGCTTTTCCACCTGATCGCCGGAGATGCTTGAAGATCTTTCAGCATTCTTTTGATTTTAGCTGAAAGGACAACTTCCCACGGAGCTTCTTCCACAAACGAACATGATGCCCCCAGCGTATCCACCTTTTTAGGAGCGTGCCTCTGTAGCGGGTTCACCCTCCAGTTTTCTAATAGCGCGAATTTCCCTTGACGGTACTGGTCCTCGACCCAGTTCTTGAAGATGTAGCAATCCTCAATGGGGTGGCTCACCATTCGGTGATAGGAGCGGTAGTGGGATTGTTGGCGTCACCAGGATGCGGTGGACGTTTTGGGTCTACCAGAGTGATGAGTTTGTTGCGCACTGCCAGTTCGAACAATCTCCTCGTTTTATCATGGGAAAATGTGTAAGCACATCCTAGCTTCTCTTCCAGGGATTGGTGCGGGCGTGCGTTGTTTTGGCGAGCAACCGGTTTCGGGTTACTCAGTTGTTGTTGAGTGTTGACAACGAAGGCCGCTTTCCCTTTACCCTTTGCATTCCGAGGGTCCATTTTTGAAGAGGAAGGTCCGTGGCCCATTTGGTCCATTTGGGCCAACTTGTCGATCAGATCCTGGAAGGTGGTTGGCTTAAAGAACGTCATGAACTGGGACACAGTCACCTAAGGATCCAGAGTACCTATGAACATGCCCACGGAAGAAGCTTCTTCGATGCGTTGTTCGCATTTTGACTATAGGTTCCGCTACCGGATTGTGTATTGAATCCAGGTCTCTCCTGGCTTCATCCTGGCATTGATTAATGCCATGATCAGGGTGCGCTCGCTTGCGCTGGCGAACCGCTGCGTGAACAACAATTCCATTTCCATGAATGTTTTGACGGAGTCATTTGGGAGCTCCGAGTACCATTCAAACGCCGTTTCTGACAGGCTGCCAACGAACTGGCGAAGCAGCAATTTGTCGTCGCCTCCAGTATTGCCGCATAGAGCTCTGAACTGAGCGACGTGCTGATGAGGATTGCCTGTCCCCTTATTCACGTGGAACTTAGGGATCGTATATCCTGGCGGGTATTTGATTTGGTCATACCAGCCCGGATACGGTCGCCCAGTTCTGACAACTTAGCCAGCCGCTTCACTTGCCTGATGAGCTCGTATTTGTTGAGCTATGTAATCATCAAGGGCAGCCTTGGAGATCGTTTCCTCCTTGGCTGTTGATAAAGCTGGAATAGGGTTTGATGTTTCCCCTCTATCGTCTTCGATGATTATCGGCGGGACTTCAGCTGGAGGTTCTGGCTGGATCATCATTCCAACCGTGTCTTAGAACATGAGCTCCATCTGCTTTATATTAGCAGCCTGTTCTGCGGTCTCCTTATCCTTTCTTTCCAGCACCCTTCGCAGGAACTCTGTATCGGTCTCCTGCTCCCGGCACTGTTCAGATATCAATTCCGAGCATTCTTTCTGCCCGGTGAGTGCTGACATTTTCGTAAGCATCTTTTGGAGCTTTTGTTATTGCTCCTGAGCTTTTGTTAACGACCGAGTTTGTGTCCGATGACCCATGGAAGCACGGTTTTCCTCTTTTTCGGAAGCCATGTAAATTGTGTGCACTATCATGCCCCTAGACTTAGGACGTTTGGGTCCATTGCCTTTGGAATTTGCTGCCGGTGGTGAGAGATTCTCCGGCCTTCTCTTTTTGTGGGAGGTCGAAATTGAAAGGGGCTATTGTAACAGACACCCATGTGGACGATGCCCTTCATGGTATGGCGGAAGGATGGTCCTCCTCTTGCTGAGCCTTCATTTTCTTCAGCCAGCGAGGGTAGTCTTTGTTGATCACAGAATCTTGGACTTTCCGCTAGACCCTGTGGATTTCGGAGAACAGCCACTGAGGGGGCTGCTCCAGTTTTTCCTGCGTCATGTTTTAAGTAGGAAGTGGAGATTTCTTCAACACCGCGGTTGGGGAGTTCTTTCGCACCCTCCTAAGCAGATCAAAACTGTTCCTGGTTGGAACAGCAACGTCAATTTTCACCATTGGAGTTGGTAGGATGAGTCCAGAGGGAGAGTTGCCCCTAGCCTTTCTCACTCGGCGTCAGTGGCGACGTCGAGTGTGTCTCGTAGATAGGACCACCTCAGTTGTGGAAGCGGCTTCGTCGTGCCCCGGGCTTTGATCAGGGGCTACTGGTGCTAGCCTGTCGAAGACCGACGTCCGTTGAGAGGGAACGACCAATCTTTCGAAGGCCGACTTTCTGGTAGGGGAAGCACTTTTGATGACTTCACCCGTAGTATGAGTTGGCATGGCCACTCTTGCGAAGACCGATCCTTTGGTAGGAGAAGCACCTTTGACGACTTCACCTGCCGGAGGAGTTGGGAGGAATATTAGTTTTGGGATAGCCCTTTCAGGTATCGCGAGCCTCTTTGCGAGCCCACTTGAACTTTGGTTCAGCCTGTTGAAGACTAAAGTGGCAGACTTGGACAACCCGTTGAGAGGGGCCGTGGTGGTTGCAAGTCGATCGAAGACTGACTTCTTGGGAGCTTCCTGTGGTGGCACTGAGGCGCTAAAGCTCATTGGAGAGAGCATGGTCTCAAAGAACAATCCAGTAGTGGCTTGATTCACCTGCCCCACCGGCATTGAAAAGATGGAGGCCGCATTGGGCCTGTATGTCATTCCTCCAGTTGGGGCGGAGCGGGAGTTGCTATTGCAGTTTGTGCAGCTTGAAACCATTGATCTTTTTTTTCTTCTTCTGCATAGGAGCAAGACACCAAATCTTAGTACCTCGAATCCAAGGTCAACCATAGCAAACCGCAATTTTTGTTCGCGAAACACGACAAACAAAGTGTGGAGTGGAAAGAGGAAAGGGTCCCACCGGGCGTGCTAGAATCTGTTCACCACCGAAAACAGAGACCGGGACGTTGGGACGTCTGGCCTGAATTTTCGGGGCAGATGCTATTTGGATTTATCCGTCCACCTCTCCGAAGATGCTAAGTTGATTTATGGCACCGTGTATCGGAGGTTTGGACGGATGCGGCCATTGTAGCAGACTTCGTCAGATTTCCCATCGTTTATACGGGGTTTTTGATTGTGGGGATGCTCTTCCCTGCAGGCGCAAACCCCTGCAGTTAATTACGTTATCGCATCGCGATAACCACTTTCTCCTGCTCCAGAAATTCACTTCGTGTCGTGTGTGTTTTTATTTGTTTAGGTTGCCCATGGATTTTATACGGAGACTAATTTATGTCGTCTTCCGTAGGGCGTGGATTAGTCCAAATCCGTATTTTTTTAGATTTGGGTTTGGGTTGATTTAAGGATCGTTAATCCATTTTGAGATCAAGATCGACTTAAATGTATGTGAGCAGTTGGGGCTTGGTTGGTTTTTTTAAGGATACGTTAGTCTAATTTGAGACTAAGACGTCCTTAAACAAAGTTTTAGGATCATTTTTATTTCAGATCTAACAAAAGAGCATTTGGGCTCTATTGTTTTAGTTCAAGGATATTTTGGTCCGTTGTCGCCATTTTGGAGGCAACGGTTAGTTTAAGGACATTTCGGTCCATTAATCACCATTTTTGAGGTGAACTTTTAGTTTAAGAACGTTTCGGTCCGTTGTCGCCATTATAGAGAGAACAGTTAGCTTAAGGACATTTTGGTCCGTTGATCACCATTTTTGAGGTGAAGTTTTATTTTAAGGACGTCTCGGTCCGTTGTCGCCATTTTGGAGGTAGTTTGGTGATTGAAAGAATTAAAGTTAACCGCAATCAAGACGGTGTCGCTATGCAGCTAGCCGGTTGAGCACGGGTCGA
This sequence comes from Agapanthus africanus, assembly GCA_030015575.1. Classification (NCBI taxonomy): domain Eukaryota; kingdom Viridiplantae; phylum Streptophyta; class Magnoliopsida; order Asparagales; family Amaryllidaceae; genus Agapanthus; species Agapanthus africanus. The sequence continues at coordinate 124,302,105 of JASDDO010000012.1, read as the reverse complement.
TCCACAGGGAGATGGTTGTATGTCCTTTCTTGTTTTAGACGAGTCAATAAAGAATTTGTGTATGTTTGTTCAGTCTAACCAATGTATATTATTTGCAAGTATAAAGTTGTTAAGAAAAGATACGAAGTGTAAGCTAAGGAGATCCGTACTGAAAACCTTTGAGCCGAGTCTTCACCAATTGATGCTAGAGCAATCGGCAACAACGTGGATTAGGGGATTTAAGCGTGGTATTCGTGGAATCCGGCTTATTTACCCTTGTCCTTCCGTTCTTGTCTCTTGCTTTCGCCTCCGGCCAAACCAAACGCAACCGGTCGCGGTTAGGAATCACCGTTTCCTTGTTAGGGTAGGGTGCCTAACGGAGCGCTTGCGTAACGTTTGGGCGGAGTTCAATGGAAAATAACGGGAAAAGGAAATGAGCAAAGAAACGTTAACTTACAATACCGTATTGATTCTTAACAATGATAATTACAACCATTCACAAAATGAACAAAAAAGAAAGAACAAAAAATAAAGGGAAAAGAAAAGATTACAAGTAAGTAAGTGCATGAATTTATATTGCAAGTAAGTAAAGCAAGGTAGTAAAAAGCAAGAAAGAAATAAGCAATAAAAAGAACTAGAAACTAGAACTCAAGCCAAGCATGGGATCAATAGCCAACCCTTAAACTTGCAAGCTTAATAAAGAGGTTGCAAGATCAAGAGAAGGGTAAAGAACTCATGTGAAGTGAAGAACTAATTCCATAAGAAAATACAACCCTTGAGATCAATAACTACCCCTTAACCTTTCAAGCTCAATGAAGAGGTTGAAAGATCAAGAGGAAGCAAAAATCTCAAGGAGAAGCTAAACAAATAAGAATGATACAAAAACCCTCATCTTTATTCACATCCACTCAATGCTCTCACTACATTTCCATGGAGGAAGAATGAAGAAGAAGAAGAAGAAGAAGACTAAAACCTAACAAAAAGTGGCTAAAAGAATGGACACAAAATTGGACACTTGGTTGGGCTCAGTTCTGGAGTATTTATAGGCTGCTTACAGAAACCCTAAGGCAATATTTTATTCCCAAATACACTGTGCCACCTACCCCCAAAGTTTCACCAGATGAGGAGCCTAAACGGCCGCGGATCCGCGGCCTAGACCCCATGTTGGCCGCGGATCCGCGGCCATGTGGAGGAATTAGAGGGTCGGATTTCTTTTGTGGTCCTGTGTTGCTGTTTTCTTCTGTTAAACATGTACAGATTTTCTATATTCTTCCATGATTGCTTCAGGTTCCAATAGTCAACAATGATGGCTTCATTTTTCAACACATTTGAATTTATCTCTCTCGAGCTCCGCGCACCCATTGATTCTTGTGCAGCCCCCCTCGTGCTCTGTGCTTGTCCCAGACACGAATGACCATTGCCATATGTCTTGTCTCTGGAACTGGTACTCGGCACGAGACGGATATGGATGACCGGAACCCGACTTTTATCTGCTGTGACAGATGTTCTGTATTTGGACGTAACTGTGGAGATTTTGTCCTGAATTGCAATATTTGTACTGGAAACCTGTACTCTGTAAATATGTAACAAACACAGATTAAAAGCACCTACCTATAAACACACGAGCATAAGAATGGGCGGTATAAAATGCAGTATTTTGTTATGAACAAATACCCCCAAACTTAACTTTTGCTCGTCCCGAGCAAAACCAATTATTCACAAAAATAAAATCCTAACCGCACTTTCGCAGGGAACGCGATTGCACTGAGCATGTGCAACAAGCCGTTAAACCTCTAGGTGTCCCTAGTAGGAGGAGTGTTGTCTCCTGAGGGTTTTCAGCGGATACTACCCACAAAATCCTGTCAAGCTAGTGTCATAAGTTAACATTGATTCTACTCCTACAGTTCAGTATTTACGTTAGAAATTCTATCATCCTAAGTTAGAAATATCCAACCCATATTTTTCACACCTCCTATCTATTTAACCTTAGGTCCTATACGTTCCAAAAAAAGTTTAGAAAGATGTTGGTTCCCCTGAGTTTTCCTTCTAAAGTGCGGCCTCAAATTAGGGATTTTTATCAACTTTACAGAAAACACAAGTCTTATTCTTTATTTCTATCTTTTATTCAAACATCGATTGTATACCCCTACGTGTGTGTATATTTGCACCCCTACACTCAAGAATTCAATTCAAGCTATAATACCCTTGCCCTAATACCTAATACTACTTCTTTTCATTAAGGATGGACGGATTTGCTCACACACCTTTCATGCGACTATTAATGCTTCTTGAGGCACTAACGGCCGATTACTGAATGTGTGAACATTAAAGCGTAAATAGCAGTTTCCAGGTCTTGACTTTATTCTATTTTTTCCTTTTTCTTTTTCTTTTTCTTTCTTTTTTCAAGACCGGATATATTTTTCAATATGCTCTTTTGGTGTTTAGCTTTAAATATCGTTTTTTCTTTCATACTAGGCTTTCAGGCAAGAGTATTTCTAGGTATCCTCTACTATCCCAAGTTTCAAGGTGCGTGTATGTGCAGTTTGTAGGGTATATGCTTTCTAAATTTGAACTCAAGAGAAGAAACTATTTTTCAAACTTATCCTTCAGTAGAGCATCAATACTTTCCCTTCATCTTGACTTAACTAAAGAACTGAACTCAAGATTACTTATTTCTCAAGAAAAACTGTAAGGACGTATACTTACCAAGTTTAAACAGAATGAGGGCTATTTTTAGGGTTTTCAATTCCTAATCCTAGAATTTAGTTATTTCTATCATATCAACTAATCTTTCGGAATAAAGATCTAAGTTACCCTATTAGCTAACTTGACGACAAAGTTTTTATATTTTTGGAAAATTTTCGATTTTTTGTGGGTTTTTAATATGGTATGCAAATGCAAAATATACAAATGAATGCGAAGGAAGAAAGCTTACCGAGCACACCCCCAAACTTAAACTTGACAGTGCCCTCACTGTCAGGCTATACCAAGAGGGTCAAAATTGTCGTCGCTCCCCCTAAAAACAAATTATATACAAAAAGGAAAACAAAAAAAATATATACAAAAAAGTGTCCCCCCCAAACTTAAGTAAAACAGTGTTTCCACTGTTAAGCGTTGAAGTTCAGGATTAGGGGGGAAAGAACAGTATCAAGCTATACAAGGCCTTACACAGGCCAAAAGTTAACACCAACCATTCGAAGATTTTATCGTTATAAAGCGACGGTTGGTGAAAGAATGGAGTGTAGAGAAAAGAAATAAGAAACACGCGAGACCGTGTGGGGATAGAAGCGGCGTCCGGTCTCGGTGGAAGAGAAGAATGGCGGATGGGAGAAAGAAGTGGAGTACGAACTTGAGGGTGCAAATGGAGTGAATAGATTAGCACAATTTGTGATGAGCGATGTGTAAACAGCGATTGTGCTAATCTATTAACCCGTCGAGAGATTGTGTCAAATTCCTCAAGATTCGTAAGAAACCATGGGTACGCCGAACTTGGTAAACCAGACATAGTAAATGAAAGTGAAATGGCTTCTTGCGATGCCGGAACGATGGAGAGGAGTGATCGAGGAGGGGTATCAGGTAAAGGTTCAGGAGGGTGTACACAGTCAATAAAAGAAACAGGATGAATTGGAAAATCCGACTCATCAAGAAAAACTGGTTCATCCTCAGTACTATCCTCAATATTCTCCTCAAAATTCAGCTTATCCATGCAATTTTCATTAAAATCAAGACGCATATGGGGTTTGGGAAAAACATTTAATGACTCGGGATAATGAATTGGAGAGAAAAACTCAGTCAAATTTGTGGTTCATCATCCAAAATATTCCCAGCGTCAATATCCTTAATCAAGTGAAAGTCAATTTTCTCAGACACCTCATCAAAAGCATGGATTTCAATCAATTCAGGTTCTAAGATGGAGGTGTAGAGGTCAAAAGGATTGGGTGTGGTTTCACTTGGCAAGGTCCCTTCACAATCTGGCAAATCAAACACTACAAAGTCGCACAACCCATTAAACATTCTATCTTCAATAGATAATTCATTTGGGACACTTGATAGACTTTCAACACAGGAGTTGTGGGATTCAAGTTGAAACGGGTAGGTTTGATTCGGAAGGGGGTACATCTCACTCTCTCCACTCAAATTCTCAGCCTGTCCTGCCGCCTCATCATACATTGGAAAATTAGGAGCTAGTTGAAAACTAGCTACCGGGTCACTAGGTTGTATGAGGGCGGCCATGGACGCATTCAAATCCATTATCTGTTGGCTTGACGCTACCCTAAAGTCTTTCAACGACTGTTCCAGACTAGACATGGGTTGTGAAGGGGTTTCAGTAAAAGATTCAAAGTTGTATGGATACTGAAAATTCCCAAACGGCTGTGTAGAAGCAAGGTCTAGGGAAGGTGCAAAAGTTGGGTAGGACAGGTAGGAATTGAATGGTTGGACAGGGGTAGGATCAACATTTGGATAAGAAGGTGAATGAAATTATTGATCCCAAGAATTTGAAGTGGTGACAGGAGTGAAAGATCGGCTACGAGATTGTTCAATACGTTCTGCAATAGACATAGGTCTTGGAGTTGCAACATGACTCGAAGAAGGGGTATCAACGTAAGAAGGGGTGAATGTTTGAAATGGTTGATACGAAGTGGATTGCGGAGTCAAATTGTTTGTCCTAGACGCGTCTATCCGATCTCTCAATGAAATTTTTGGCATGGATGGATCGTTCGAAGTTCGGCCAAAGCAAGAACCGTAAGAAGTAATGTCTGGTTGTGGGTACCAAAGCTCGGCAAGAGTTTTGCGAGGTGGAGTACCCATGATATGAAGAGAGAAAGAAAGAAAGGCAGAGAAAAGGAGGGGAAAAAGAATGTGATATATATATATATATATATATATATATATATATTTTTAGTTAGCTATTAACAAAAGAATGAAATATACACACAAAAATAATATGGACAAAAATAATCACGACATAAAAATACCACACACCTAATCGTTCTAGGGTTCACCTAGGTCAACTAGACCTGCTCCAGAACTTGATTGTCGAAGTAAAACTGTGTCGAGAAACGGGCTCAAGATACACTGATCACGAGGCCAGGTAAGTGCAGAGATAAGGGGAGGTTTTCCAACGCTTTCGCGAAGTTCCTTAATTAAGTAACCCTTTCTCTTTTGACGGTTGCGCCGTTAACACTTTCCTAGACACCCCGTAAACAATATACCGTTAAGCGAGATTCTAAACATAGTTAACTTCTCCTAGTGAGCGCGAAGTCCTTAAGGCTTAAAGTCTAATTTCTTTTTAGAATTTGTGCGGGTAAACGTTATGCTCAAGTTCGTGATTTGTGGGCCACGGAAAAGGTGATGAAATCCTTTACCGTATATTGTGGGGTTCACTTGCCCTTAAGTCCGTATTAATGTATGCAATGCGCAATTCAATAAAAATTCTATAAAGAATCAAACAATCGTTTTTTAGTTTAAGCACGGCACTGCAACAAATACGGGTTAGTCAATTTTTAGCGTTTGCTAGCGAACTTGCAAAGAATTCTGCAAAGAATAGTATATTGGATGCGTCGGATTTGAGAAGAAGGTGTTAGTAAAGTACGTACCGTTAAGTTTTTGGGTTAGGAAACCCCCGTTGAATCAAATCCGGTAAGCTTGAAAGGTTCGCTTGCGCGGGTCAAACTACCCGGATCTTTGGCACTGTACTTCGTAATCACCTTTGTCTTGAGTGCACACTTTGCTCCCCACAATCGTAGTTTGCAAATACGCAAAAATCTACACACTTGTCCACAAAAATTATCAAAAAAAACAAAAAGATTTTTATTTTTATTTTTTTATATATTTTTTTAAATGTATACAAAAAGAATATTAACCCGAATAACAAGAAAAGAAATACGTTACCGTCTCCCCGGCAACGGCGCCATTTGATTGAAAGAATTAAAGTTAACCGCAATCAAGACGGTGTCGCTATGCAGCTAGCCGGTTGAGCACGGGTCGATCCACAGGGAGATGGTTGTATGTCCTTTCTTGTTTTAGACGAGTCAATAAAGAATTTGTGTATGTTTGTTCAATCTAACCTATGTGTATTATTTGCAAGTATAAAGTTGTTAAGAAAAGATACGAAAGTGTAAGCTAAGGAGATCCGTACTGAAAATCTTTGAGCCGAGTCTTCACCAATTGATGCTAGAGCAATCGGCAACAACGTGGATTAGGGGATTTAAGCGCGGTATTCGTGGAATCCGGCTTATTTACCCTTGTCCTTCCGTTCTTGTCTCTTGCTTTCGCCTTCGGCCAAACCGAACGCAACCGGTCGCGGTTAGGAATCACCGTTACCTTGTTAGGGTAGGGTGCCTAACGGAGCGCTTGCGTAACGTTTGGGCGGAGTTCAATGGAAAATAACGGGAAAAGGAAATGAGCAAAGAAACGTTAACTTATAATACCGTATTGATTCTTAACAATGATAATTACAACCATTCACAAAATGAACAAAAAAGAAAGAACAAAAAGAAAAAGGGAAAAGAAAAGATTACAAGTAAGTATGTGCATGAATTTAAATTGCAAGTAAGTAAAGCAAGGTAGTAAAAAGCAAGAAAGAAATAAGCAATAAAAAGAACTAGAAACTAGAACTCAAGACAAGCATGGGATCAATAGCCAACCCTTAAACTTGCAAGCTCAATAAAGAGGTTGCAAGATCAAGAGAAGGGTAAAGAACTCATGTGAAGTGAAGAACTAATTCCATAAGAAAATACAACCCTTGAGATCAATAACTACCCCTTAACCTTTCAAGCTCAATGAAAGATCAAGAGGAAGCAAAAATCTCAAGGGGAAGCTAAACAAATAAGAATGATACAAAAACCCTCATCTTTATTCACATCCACTCATTGCTCTCACTACATTTCCATGGAGGAAGAATGAAGAAGAAGAAGAAGAAGACTAAAACCTAACAAAAAGTGGCTAAAAGAATGGACACAAAATTGGAAACTTGGTTGGGCTCAGTTCTGGAGTATTTATAGAATGCTTACAGAAACCCTAAGGCAATATTTTATTCCCAAATACACTGTGCCACCTACCCCCAAAGTTTCACCAGATGAGGAGCCTAAACGGCCGCGGATCAGCGGCCTAGACCCCATGTTGGCCGCGGATCCGCGGCCATGTGGAGGAATTAGAGGGTCGGATTTCTTTTGTGGTCCTGTGTTGCTGTTTTCTTTTGTTAAACATGTACAGATTTTCTATATTCTTCCATGATTGCTTCAGGTTCCAATAGTCAACAATGATGGCTTCATTTTTCAACACATTTGAATTTATCTCTCTCGAGCTCCGCGCACCCATTGATTCTTGTGCAGCCCCCCTCGTGCTCTGTGCTTGTCCCAGACACGAATGACCATTGTCATATGTCTTGTCTCTGGAACTGGTACTCGGCACGAGACGGATATGGATGACCGGAACCCGGCTTTTATCTGCTGTGACAGATGTTCTGTATTTGGACGTAACTGTGGAGATTTTGTCCTGAATTGCAATATTTGTACTGGAAACCTGTACTCTGTAAATATGTAACAAACACGGATTAAAAGCACCTACCTATAAACACACGAGCATAAGAATGGGCGGTATAAAATGCAGTATTCTGTTATGAACATTTGGCATCAACAATAACTAACAAACCATTGAAATCCACACGCTCAACCCTAATCTCAAATCTCAACCGTTGCAGCCCCGCTGGCCGCAAGATCGACGGAAGACAATATCTGAAGGATATTCTGACCTCCATCAGCTGGCGCCGTCTGTGGGAAACCTAAAAGATTTTCCACCCAAAAAGTTGATCTTCCGCCTTCGATTCAATGACCAGCGATAACCGCAACGATCCCGGCATGAGCCGTCCCGTCCTCTACAACGAAGGCGGGTGCGGTTCTACTCCACCTCCCAACATCGTTTACGCCTTATCAGCACGGATCGACATTCTTACAGTGATGGTGGATGCGCTCGCTCATGTTCATACGGCCGACCACGCCTTTCGAACTGCTTCCCCTACCCCCCGAAATGACGGCGTGCGTAGGATGACAGAGGGGCACGCTCAGGCCCACGCCCTCTCTCACGCCCATCTTGATGTCACTGAACACCGGCGTGCCAATTTCGGTAGTCATGACCCACATATGAGGAATGATTCCATGACTCGTTAGGCGTCGGATAGTTCAACACCAAGATCTCAGGGGAGACCGGGTTATCACTTTAACTCTCGCTACGCTCTCTCGCCCCCTGAAGAGACGTCGATCAGGTTGCCTGATTCCAGGAAAGACCCACATCACCACACACATCGAGGCCACACACATAGCGAATGTCGGGGCTATCCACGAAGGGTCCACCCCGAAGATTTGAGGAACGTGATAGAGTGAAGCCGAAACCGCTCCATCGCGCAAGCCCGGAGCAAAGATAGCAGGCACTCAGACTATGGAGAATCTTCGGGGTACCAACAACGAATCAAAGCCGTCGAAAAGAAAATTGAAGACATGCGACACGATACCCGTTCGGTCGGAGGAGTGGCGAAGTACTCCGCTGATTCGCTCATGAGGCCCTTTACAGAGCAGCTACTAGATGAGCGGGTCTTATCCAAAAACAAACCGTCCAAAGTGGCCCTCTTCAATGGGAAGCCCGACCTGAAGGACCACTTGGATTCGTTTACAGCTGGCATGAGCTTTCAAGACAACTCAGATGCAGCTCTGTGCCGAGCCTTCCCTACCACCCTCATCTGGGCCGGCTGGGATTGGTTCCGTGGGCTTGCGCCACACTCGATTTCTGTTGGATATGTATGCCCTAGAGGCCTTCATTGTATATGATGCTGGGGATATGTATGTACAGGATAATCTTGCTCGATATGATAGTATGCTATTTGGTTTGTCTTTATCTTAATGAGTGATGTGTTTTACTTGTTATTTCATATCTCGTATACATGTTGATAAAGCCCATAGGATCCTTGCTTGACTACCAGCGTTGTGATGGCAATCATACTTGAGGGAGCTGGGTAGTCGATAAGCACATCCTTAAAATATCCCTAGTCGTGGGACTATCAAGACTGGGCATTAGTACTCCAAAGTAGACTAGTGTATACATATCTAGACCCTGACGAGGGGAGGTGGTTGGTCCCGTGGCCATTGGTATGGTGCACCTAAGATTGTATGCAAGTGCTCACTGGGGGTGAGTACACTGGACGGACTCACTGAGAACTGGCTAGATGGTATTATACCTAACGTCAAGTAGCAATTCTTGTAAGTCGATGTCGCACACCCCATGCACTTGTGGGGAGGCGGAATTTACAAAAAAACAATTTTTTCATACTATGCAACACCGACTAAACTCCTAGATCTTTACAGAAACCTTAACTAGTTATACTACTTGGAGGTTTAACTACTCAGTAAGAGTTTTATACCTCCTTGTTCATAAGTCCTTCGGGTCTTCATCTTCTCATCCTCTTCTTGAGCTCCTCGAAGATCGGATCGCGATTGAAACGTCGGCCTCCTTATGGCGAAGATGATCCACCCGAGAGTATGTACATCAAGCCCCAACCTCTAAACCGAGGTAACTAAGGTACCTAGTTTGCTAAGCTAGGTAGCCTAGAAGATGTAGAGTGTCTAATAGAGTGTTTTATCTCATATAACCCCATGGCTCACAACACATATGAAGGTTAGGGTTTTTGAGGAAGAAAAAGGAGAAAATGGAGAGAGAGAAAGAAAATGCAAATGAGCAAGTGCTGGCTAAGTGAAGAATGGCTCATCTCTTTTCCTCACCTCAAGCATGGATTATTTTCTATAGAAAATAATCAACCATACTTGAATAGTGAGTCCAAATCAAATAAACAATGTCATGAGCCATGCTTAACTCCATGCCACAAATATCTCCATTTACACCCCATTAATCTATTTTCCAAAATAGATTAATCCATGTAATGAGGTGTCCCTTTCTAGAAGCATCTCTTGTGAAATTACAAGAATTCCCTCACCGTATAAACATACCCGTATTCGTAATCCGAAAAATATGAATATAATGAGATGATAACAACCCAATAATATTGTTTCCCCAATCAGAGCAAAGCTCTGTTCAAATTTTAAAATTTGAAATGAAGTAGCGCTTCATAAAGTGCTGGCGTCAAGAGCGCCAGTGCTAAGAGTCAAAGACTCTGAAGCAGCGCCTCACATGCAAAGCACGAGAGCACTAGCAGCGCCAGCGCTAAGAGTCAAAAATTCTGAGACAACGCTTCACGTGCAAATCACGAGAGCACTAGCGGCGCCAGCGCTAAGAGTCAAAGACTCTGAGGCAGCACCTCACGTGCAAAGTACGAGAGCGCTAGCAGCGCCAGCGCTAAGAGTCAAAGACTCTGAGGCAGCGCCTCACGTGCAAAGCGCGCAAAGAGTGCTAAGCGCTAAGAGTCAAAGACTCTGAGGCAGCTCCTCACGTGCAAAGCACGCCAAGAGCGCTAAGCGCTAAGAGTCAAAGACTCCGAGGAAGTGCCTCACGTGAAAAGCACGAGCACACTGGCACCAGAACTAAAAGTTCTTTACCATTGGATCAAAGATCCAACGGAGATGATTAAAAATCACCAAAGTAAAGAATTAAATTCTGTTGAGGGAATACTCCTCAAAATCTTTCCAAACAGGAAAGATTGTGCTCTGTAAATCAGAGCACCGTTGGATCAAAGATCTAATGGTGATTAAATATCTCCTAGATACAGAATAAGTTCTGTATAGGAACATATTTTCCCAATCTTGTTAAAAAAAAGATTGTCTTCTGTAAAACAGAAGCCTCAGGATTAAAGATCCAACGGTGGGAAACATCTCTAAATCAATTAGAGAAAAGATATCCTTAACTGATTCAACAAATTAGCCTCCACTATATAAAGGCCCCAAGACTTCAAGTCTTGGATCGAAGAAACCCCCCATAAGTTTCATATAGAAGAAAACTCCCCCCCCAAAAAAAACATTGAGAAATTTCAAAGAGAAGAGCAAGCTCTCGGAAGAAGAAATTTTCTTCAAGATAAAGAAGAGAGATCATAACATCTCCTGAATTTTTGAGAGTTTAACTCTCACATCATAAGAACTCGGTTCTTTATATAGATCATAGATCCATAAGACAAAGTCTTTCACAAAAAAACAGAAGAGATTGTAACATCTCCTATTAAAATAAGAACTTAGTTCTTAGATCCACGAGACAAAATCTCTTATGAACGAGAACTTAATTCTCAGAGCACAGGATTGATCAAGAGCGCTCTGCACTCATTGGCCAGCGCTCAGCGCCAAGCATACCACGTACTCTTCACGTGTGCGCTATTTCTTAAGAATCACCTTAGCGCTCCAAGTCTGGTGCTCAGCGCCAAGCGCGCCACGTGCTCCTTACGTGTGCGCTATTTCTTAAGAAGCGCCTTAGCGCTCCAAGTCTGGCGCTCAACGCCAAGCGCGCCACGTGCTCCTTACTTGTGCACTATTTCATAAGAAGCGCCTTAGCGCTCCGCACCGGGCGCACCGCGTGCTCCTCACGTGTGCGCTATTTCGTAAGAAGCGCCTCAGCGCTCCAAGTCTGGAGCTCAGAGCCAAGTGCTCTGTACATAAAGGCTCTGTACATAAAAGCTCTGTACATAAAGTGCTCTGCGCTACAAAGAGTGTTCAACACTCAATAAAAGACAAAAGAAAATGGGTGTTAGAACCCAAATTAATGCTCAATATTATTGAACAAATGAGGCTAAGCCCAAACAAATATTTAACGCTCAAACAAATGTTCAACAGTTTAACCAGAACTGAATGGGCTAAGCCCAGGTTGGCCACAAGTCCCTAGCTCAGACCAGCTGAGCCCATGTGCTCATAATTGGTCTTGGTCCCAAGTCTGACTACAGCTCTCCCAACCAACCTTGGTTCAAGGGTACATCTCTTCATTCCTTTGATATGTGTCATTGTAATTCTTCAACGTATTCAGAGAGGTGCCGGGTTCCGACAACCAGACACTCCAAGCACTATGATGTCCTTAAACTTATGGACTATGACGTCCTTAAACTTTATGGACTATGAAGTTCTTAAACTCATGGACTATGATGTCCTTAAACTCATGGACTATGATGTCCTTAAACTTTATGGACTATGAGGTCCTTAAACTCATGGACTATGATGTCCTTAAACTTTACAGACTATAAGGTCCTTAAACTCATAGACTATGATGTCTTTAAACTTTACAGATTATGATGTCTCTAAACCCATGGACTATGATGTCCTTAAACCCAATGGACCGCAACGTTCCTAAACTAAGACGATAGAGCCCAAATGCTCTTTCGTTGGATCTAAATGATCCCAAAACCCTGTTGAGTAGATCTTAGTCTAAAATTAGACCAACGTATCCTCAACAAATATTTAAGTTGATCTTAATCTCAAATGAGGTTAACGATCCTTAAACCAACCCAAACCCAAATCTAAGAAAATACGAATTTGGACTAATCTACCACCTACGGGCGACAACATAAATTAGTCTCCGTATACAATCCATGGGAAACCAAAAATAAAACAAACACAAACGACATGAAGTGACCTTCTGGAGCAGGAGAAAGTGGTTACCGCGATGCAGTAGCGTAATTAACTGCAGGGGCTTGCGCCTGCAGGGAAGAGCGTCCCAACAATCAAAAACCCTCGCACGCGAGGGGGAATCTGACGAAGTCTGCTACAACGGCCGCATCTGTATAAACCTTCGATACATAGTGCCATAAATCAACTTGGCATCTTCGGAGAGGTGGACGGATAAATCCAAATAGCATCTGCCCCCAAAATTCAGGCCGGACGTCCCAACGTCCCGGTCGCGTCTTTCGGCGGAGAACAGATTCTGGCACGCCCCGTGGGACCCTTTTCCTCTTTCCACTCCGCACTTCATTTGTCGTGTTCGCGAACGAATCATGGTTTAATGTGGTTGCCCCAGGATTCAAGGTACTAAGATTTGGTGTCTTGCTCCCGTGCATAGAAAATGGATTCCAACTGCACCAGCCGTAACAACAACTCCCACTCCGTCCTCACTGGAGGAGTGACCTACGGGCCTCAAGCGACCTCCATTTTCGCGATGCCAGTGGAACAGGTGAAGCAAGCCACCACTTGGCTGTTCTTTGGGACTTGCTCCCACCATTGAGCTTCAACGCCCCACTGCCGTCGCAAGAAGCTCCGAAGAAGTCGGTCTTTAATCGGCTTGCAACTACCACGGCCCCTCTCAATGGATCGCCCAAATCCAGCGCCTCGGTTTTCAACAGATTGGGCCAAAGCTCAGGTGGGCCCATGAAAAAGCCTGCAATACTCGAAGGGGTTATCCCAAAACGGATAGCCATTCCAGCTCAGGTAGAGGAAATCGTCGAAGAGGCTTCTCCTACTAAGGGGTCGGTCTTCACAAGACTGGCCGTTCGAACTCCCGCTCTAGGTGAAGTCACCAAGGCTACTACCCCTACTCGAAAGTCTGCCTTCGACAGGTTAGCTATCCCCTTTCAACGGACGTCAGTCTTCGATAGGCTGGCACCGGCAGCAACTCTTCACCAGATCAAGGGGCATGATGAAGCTACCCCGAAAACGGAGGTGATCCCATCTGCAAGACGTGCTCGACGTCGCCACTAGCACCGAGTGAGGAAAGCTGGGGGCAGTTTCCCTTCCGGACTCACCCCACCAGCTCCAACGGTGGAAGTTGATGCTGCTGTTCCAACTGGGAACAGCTTTGAACCACTTAACAGGGTGCGCAGGAATTCGCCAACTGCCGTGCTAAAAAAGTCTCCTCCGCCTGCTGAAAATATCACAAAGGCGAAGCCGGAGCAGCCCCCTCAGCGGCTGTCCTCCAAAATCCATAGGGTCTGGTGAAGGGTCCAAGACTCTGTGATTAACCAAGATTACTCCCGCCGACCGAAGGAAATGAAGGTTTGGCAAGAGAAGGACCACCCTGTTATACCACAGAAGGTGTCATCTACTTGGGTGCCCGCTGCAACGGCCCCCTCAACTTCGACCTCTTACAAAAGAAAGAGGCCGGAGAAAATCCCCGTGTCGACAAAGCTCAAAGGAACTGAATCCAAACGCCCCAAGTCTGGGGGCATGGTGGTGCATACCATTTAAATGGCTTCCGGAAAAGAGGATAGCCATATCTCCACAGGCAATCGACCACTCACCCGATCAGTAACAAAGACTCAGGAGCAACAACAACAAAAGCTCTAAGAGATGCTAACAAAGATGGCTGCACTCACTGGGCCAAAAGAAAGCCCGGAAACAACGTCGGAGTAGCGTCAGGAGTAGAAAACCGATGCCGAGTTCCTCCGCAGAATCCTCAAGAAGAAAGACAAAGAGGCCGCGGAAGAAGCGGCCAACATAAAACAAATGGCGCTTTTATTCCAAGATATGGTCGGGATGATGATACAGCTGGATCCTCCTGCTGAAGACCCTCCGATTATCCTTGAAGACGACAGAGGGGAGACATCAAACCCTCTTCCTGCTTGTTCAGCAGCCAAGGAAGAGACCATCTCCAAAGCTGCCCTTGATGACTATATAGCTCAACAGATACGAGCTCATCAGGCGAGCGCTGGCCAAATCGTCAAGACTAGACGACCCTATCTGGATTGGTACGACCAATTAAAGTACCCGCTGAGATACACGATCCCTAAGTTCCATGTGTATAAAGGGACGGGTAATCCACATCAGCACGTTGCTCAATTCAGAGCCCTGTTCGGTAATACTGGGGGTGACGACAAACTGCTGCTTCACCAGTTTGTTGGCAGCTTGTCGGAGACAGCGTTTGAATGGTACTCTGAGCTCTCGAATGACTCCATTAAGACATTTGTAGAAATGGAGCTACCGTTTACACAAAGTTTCGCAAGTGCCAGCGAACGCACCCCAATCATGGCATTGATCAATGCCAGGGTGAAGCCGGGAGAAACATGGGTTCACTATGCAATCCGGTGGCGGAACCTATGGTCGAATGCGAGTAACGCATCGAAGAAGCTCCTGCAGTAGGCATGTTCATGGGTACCCTCGATCCGCAGGCGACCATATCCAAGTTCATGATGTTTTTCAAGCCGACTACCTTCAAGGCCCTGATTGACAAGCTAGCCCAAATGGATCAGATGGGCCAAAGACCGTCTTCCTCGAAAATGGAGCCTCAAAATGAAAAAGGAAAAGGGAAAGCGACATTCATTGCCAATGCTCAACAGCAGCCCAGCGGTCCAAAACCAGTTGATCGCCAAAACGATAGACAACGATTCTTCAATGAGAAGCTAAAACGCCCTTATTCGTTTCCCCGGGATAAAACGAGGAGACTATTCGAACTGGAAGTGCGTAATAGGCTCATCAATCTGCCAGATCCAAGACGTCCACTGTAGCCGGGCGACACCAAAAATCCTAATTACTACCCCTACCACCGAGAAGTAGGCCATCCAATCGAAGATTGCTTCGTCTTCAAAGGCTGGAGTGAGGACTAATACCTACAGGGCAAATTTGCGCTGTCTGAGAATTGGAAGGTAAGCCCTCCCCAGCCACACGCTCTTAAAAAGGTGGACACGCCGGTGGCATCGTGCTCTTTTATAGAAGAAGCTCCATGGGAGGTTGCTCTTTCAGCCAAAACGAAAAGAATGCTGAAAGATCTCCAAGCATGTTCGGCGATTAGGTGGAAGGGCCCGCTGGAGCCTGAGATTATTGAGGGGATGCTGAAGTCGCGCCCAACGCTGAAAGTTGTTGAAGGTAGACAAAACGTTCAGGCCAAACCTCCAAAGTATTTAAAGAAAAAGAAGAAGGCCAAGAAGCCCGTCCAACCCGATGATAGTCGTACAGGTCTGCAGAAATACATCGATGCACTGGAAGAATATAACCAAAAGACACGGACCCCAATCACATTGGATGAATTCTTCAAGCATGAGAATGAAGACGATAACGCTGATGAAGGAGACGATTCTTCAGAAGATCCCAAGGATTATGTGGCAAGCTGCCACATGATCTCTCAATCATCAATAAATGGCAAAGAAGCTCTGATGCAGAGAAACTGGGGGCAGATCCAGATCCGGAATCAAAATCTCTGGAGCCATCGAATGAATTGATTGACAGACTGCTGAGCGAAGATCTTCAGAAAAGAAAATCTGACCGAGAGCGTGAAACGTCCATATACGAAAGGGCCAAACGTCGGCGTCGTATTGAAGAAGCTCTGGTATTGAGAGGCCATAGAGTACCCTAACCGGATAGAAGCACTTATTCCACCAGCAAAAGTAAGTTTAAGACGAGGAAACGATTCGCTAAGGCCCTGTCAATGAGAATGAAGTTGCCACCTTTCAAAGAAAGCACTTCAGAAAGTACGTGTCCGGACGAACCGGATGCACATCCAAACTACTGCTTATACCATCGGAGGATCACGCACCCTACCAAAGAGTGTAACGCCTTCAATGAGTGGTGGCAGGAATACTTTGCTCATCGACAACATTTCAAGCGGATGAAGTGCAAAACTCGTCGAGGGCAGAAAAGCACGACAGATGAGCGCAAAAGATCCGCCGGCGACTGTCGCTTGGTTGTTTTCGGGGGATCGCAAGTTATCACCTTCGGGAGCGATTCTGATGAAGAAATAGCCCTCGGCCCTCTCTTCAAGGAATCCATCTCCGAAACAGATGAGATGAAGACCTGCGAGAACATTCAGCTGCGTAATCGCACGTTACCCGAAAAGAATCTCGGACCCCACTAACAAGGGATCGATCAAAAAAGATAAGGGGAAAGAAAAAGTCCCTGAAGATATCGCCCTCGATGATCGAGTCGTCGAAGAGCTGGCAGCCAAGGACCCGCCAAAGAAAAACAAGGTGGATTACAACGTTCTGGCACACCTGAGGAAGATACCCTCGCAACTAAGCATTCTTGATGCCCTTCTGCTATCTAAAGAGGCGAGGGATTCTTTGATCAAGGCACTACAAGAGCCTGAACAGTTCCAAGCATTCCTTGCCGAAGAAAAGATGAAGGACGAGATGGAAGAAGTGCACACGGCTGACGTTGTTCCCCGCCGAAAGACGCGGACGAAGACGCGGCGAACGTATCGCCTGAATTTCGGGGCAGATGCTAATTGGTGCTATCCGTCCACCTCTCCGAAGATGCCAAGTTGATTTATGGCACCGTGTATCGAAGGTTTAGACGGATGCGGCCGATGTAGCAGACTTCGTCAGATTCCCCCTCGTTTGAGGGGTTTTTTTTTATTGTGGGGACGCTCTTCCCTGCAGGTGCAAGCCCCTGCAGTTAATTACGCTACCGTATAACGGTAACAACTTTCTCCTTCTCCAGATGGTCACTTCGTATCGTGGGTGTTTGTTTTTTTTTTTTGGCTGCCCGTGGATTGTATACGGAGACTAATTTCTGTTGTCGCCCGTAGGGCGTGGATTAGTCCAAATCCGTATTTTCTTAGATTTAGGTTTGGGGGTTGGGTTTAAGGATACGTTAGCCTCATTTGGGACTAAGATCAACTTAAACGTTTGTTAAGGATACGTTAGCCTAATTTTCAGGCTAAGATCAACTTAACAGGATCGTTTAGATCCAACAAGAGAGCATTTGGACTCTATTGTTTAGTTTAGGGACATTGCGGTCGATTAGTTTAAGGACATTGCGGTCCATTGTTAGTTTAAGGACATCTCGGTCCAAGGTTAAGGACATCATAGTCCGTGAGTTTAAAGACATCTCGGTCCAAGGTTAAGGACATCGTAGTCCGTGAGTTTAAAGACCTCACAGTCAAGGTTAAGGACATCGTAGTCCGTGAGTTTAAAGACCTCATAGTCAAGGTTAAGGACATCATAGTCCATGAGTTTAAGGACCTCACAGTCCGTAGTTTAAAGACATCATAGTCTATAAAGTTTAAGGAGATCATAGTCCATGAGTTTAAGGACCCTACAGTCCGTGAAATGTGTGGTTGTCGGGACCCGTCACCTCTCTGAAGACGTTGAAGGATTACAACGACAGATATCAGAGGGGTAAAGAGATGTACCCTCGAACCGGTGTGAGTTGGTAGGAAGATCTGTAGTCCAATTTAGAATTAAGATCTGTTGAAATATTTATGAGCAGGTGGGCTCAATTAATATAAGTTGAGGACTTATGGCTAATATTGGGCTAAGTCCAATAAATGTTTAACATTTTTTTTTATTCTGGCTATTGAGCCTTTTATTTAGGCTTGGCTCTTTTAATAATGCTGAGCATTAGATCCTGACTTTTTTTTGTCTTGTATTGAATGCAGAGCATTCATCAGAACAATTTATGTTCTGTCAGCGCAACATGTGGCGCGCCAGGCACTTTGCGCCAGTTAAAGAGCGCAGTGCGCTTCTGCCAAGTAGCCCACACGAGAAGGACATGTGTCACGCTTGGCGCTAAGCGCCAGATGATGGGCGCATTGCGCCAGTTTATGAGCGCTGAGCGCTTGTCCATGAGCACATTGTGCTATCAATTTAGTGGCGCACACGTGAGTGACACGTGGCACGCTTGGCGCTGAGCGCCAGCCCATGAACGCAGTGCGCTATTTCAGAAGCGCAAAGCGCAAGTTGTTTAATTGTCGCATACGTGGTTGACACGTGGCGCATTTGGCGCTGAGCGCCGATTCAGGGAGCGCAGAAGCCAATTCAAGAGCGCAAGGCGCATTTTATGAGCGCAAAGCGCATTTGATCAATTTTATGATCTGTGAACAAATTTATGTTCCTTTAAAAGAGACTTTGTCTCAAGATTCAAGATCAATGATCTGTGTGAAGAATATGTTCTTCTTTTATTATGTGATGAGATCTTTTGATCTTTTTTTATGAAAGACTTTGGTATTTGTAGATCTATGATCTTTTAAGAAGATAATTCTTCTTTTTATGAGAAGATTTCATCTCCGTGTTCATCCATCATCATCTTTACCTTGAAGAAATATTCTTCTTTCAAGAGCTTGCTCTCTTTCTTTGAATTTTTTAAAGTTTAAGGGGGGGGGGTTTCTCTATATCAGACTTGAAGTCTTGGGGCCTTTATATAGGGCTAGTTGATTTGTTGAATCAGTTAAAGAGATCTTTCTCTGATTGATTTGGGGATGTTTCCCCGCCATTGGATCTTTGATCCTAGGGCTTCTGTTTTACAGAAGGCAATCTTCTTGTTTTTAACAAGATTGAGAAAATCTTTCCATAACATAATTTTAATTCTGATTAATTAATGATCTATCATTATTATTAGATCTTTTGATCTAACTGTGGGGAATTTTATAATTTCAGCGCTAGCGCATCCGTGCTTTGCACGTGGTGTGCTGCTTAGAGCACAGCGCAGCCTGTGCTAGCGCACCTGTGTTTGACACGTGGCGCGCAGCGCGCCAAGCGCTAGCACACACATGGTGCACTACCTAGGGCGCAGCGCACCTGGCGCTAGCGTATCCGTGTTTGACACGTGGCGCGCAACGCACCTAGCGCTGGATCTGAAGCGTTGCTTCAATTTTTGAATTTTGAATTTCAAAACAGAACTTTGCTCTGATTGGGGGAAACAGACATCATTTTTGGTGATGAAGATCTCCTTCTCGGAACATGTGAGCACTACCGTCCCTTGTATGTCACCGGATACTGTCATGACATCAAGATAGGCAAGATCCTGGTCGACAACGGGTCCTCTGTCAACTTTCTCAACATGAGGCTGCTAAAAGAAAATTTGCATGAGCGTGCAGCACCTCGCTCGAGATAAAATCACCATCTCCGGGTTTGACTCCCAGTCATCACGAACGCTCGGGTCTGTGATACTGACGTTACGCTTTGGGCTGCTCGTCACTGACATCAAGTTTCATGTCATTGACGCCAAGGCCTGTTACAACGCTTTACCCAGAAGGCCTTGGTTAGACGAGTACAAGATCATCCCTTCTACACAACATCAGTGTATGAAGTACTTCAAAGATGGTCTCGAATATACCGTGACGGGTGTCTAAACCCGTTCTCCGTGAATGAAGTTCGGAAGTACGAAGATGCAAAGCATTTCTTACCAGACTTTGAACACACGGAAATATGCCATAAGCCGGAGAATAGGCAGAAAGCTATCATGACTATTCCAGTCTTCGGGAGTGATACCGAGGAGGAAGAAGAGATGGTCTATTCGGGACCGCCCCAATGCAACAAGCCGGGACCGTCTACCCCTATGTTGATATTCGGCAGCGACTCTGAAGATGATGTCAATGCAGTATTTTCTGTTCGGCCATCAATGCAGGCCTTCACTCGAGATGATCAGAGTCTGCAAATTTCCATGGTTCCACGACAGCACTACAGAGAGCTTGATGCGCTCGAGACATATAGTGTGCAAGAACTGCAGACGTTTTATGTCCCTCCCAGGCGAAAAGATGAAAAGGAGATCCTCTTTTATTGATCCGCGGGAGCCAAAGTGGAGAAAGAAATATGGCATGGTGCCGACTCTGCACTTGACAGGCTCCAGCCCATCCGTCTACCCAGATATTACACAGGAGGATAAAAAAGGCTGTTGAGGCGCCAAGGCGTACCCTTCAAACAAACTGCTCGACAAGCTCAGTTCTACAACAGGATCTGGAACGTCCCCGGAAATCAGCGAAAAATGCCCAACGGGAAAATGGAAACGATAGGGCTTGGATATGTTCAATCCAAGAAACGGGAGCGATTTCATGGCTGCTACGTTATACATGACTTCGATGAAGAAGGAGATGCTCTGTTAGAAGACACTGCAATTGAACCAAAATGAGATCCGGCCGTAAAAATGCCAAGTCCGTCATTTGAAGAACAGATGGACAAGCTAATAAGGGAAGCGGGTCAAAAGGTCCGGAACGACCACAGCCGCGAAACGGCCATCTACGAGAAAGCCAGGATGTAGCGTATCCTTCAGCAGGCCACGTGGGATGACGATGCCCTTTGTCGCCAGCCCACCATGCATTCCCAAGGTAAGAAAAAGGCTCGACGTGGAGGTAAAAACAAACTAAAGAACGGAAAAAAACGTTCGACAAAGGCAAAGCGTCCAAGAAGCCACGCGATCGAGAATTGAGCAGCCGGGATCCGTCTATTATAA
Source organism: Agapanthus africanus (assembly GCA_030015575.1). Lineage (NCBI taxonomy): Eukaryota > Viridiplantae > Streptophyta > Magnoliopsida > Asparagales > Amaryllidaceae > Agapanthus > Agapanthus africanus. Next base: position 124,281,121 of record JASDDO010000012.1, on the reverse strand, counting down.
AGAAGATGGACCGAGCATATTCTTTTCCCCAAGACAAGACAAGGAAGATATTCGATCTTGTCATGAAACATCAAATGATTACGCTCCCGGAATCCAAACACCCCAAACAAGCAGACGAGGTCTCTCACCCGGATTATTGCTCCTATCACCGAGCGATAGTACATCATCTCGAAGACTGCTTCACATTCAAAAACTGGATAGAAGACCAGTATCAGCAAGGCAGGTTCGCTCTATCCAGCAGTTGGAGGGTAACCCCACCACAGAAACATGAAACGAAATCCATGTATGCAGCGAGAGTAGAACCGGATTAACATCGGTCTTGGAAGCGATCTCGTACCTGTCACGCGATAATGCTGTCAGAAGAAGGAGTACGCGAGGATATGGATGACCTCCCCTGGTGCTTCGAAAATAAGGATGAAGATGAGTTGATCTCGGAACTTCCACCGGCGCCAAAAGAGCTGGAAGATGGAATACATACTACCGCGGACAACTTAAGGAAAATCGACTTAGGGACGGCAGACGACCCGAGGCCAATGTTCGTCAGTGAGCCGCTGTCTGAGAAACATGTGGCCACGTTAAAAGACATGCTTATATAGTATAAAGACTGTTTCGTATGGAACTATGCCGAGATGCCGGGATTAGATCCAGAGATAGCTGTGCATAAACTGGCGATATCACCGGATATCAAGCCAGTCAAACAAGCGCCGAGAAGAATGCGGCTCGAACTTGAAATGAGCATCAACGCCGAGGTCAAGAATCTAATCGACTCCGGCTTCATCCAAGAGGTTCAGTACCCTGACTGGATCGCCAATATCGTCCCAGTGATGAAGAAGAATGGGACAATGCGCATCTCGTAGATTTTCGGGACCTCAACAAAGCTTGCCCGAAGGATGATTTTTCCGTACCGGTTACCGAGCTGATGATAAACAAAAAGTACACTCACGAAGTCTTCTCCTTCATGGATGGCTCATCAGGGTACAATCAAATAAAGATGCATCCCGAAGACCAGAAGCATACCACTTTCCGGACTCCTCTGGGCATATTCTGCTTCAAAGTGATGCCTTTCGGTCTGAAGAACGCCGACGCTACGTATCAGAGGGCCATGATGAAGATTTTCGATGACCTCCTACATGAAGTCATTGAATGCTATGTTGACGACCTCGTGGTGAAAAGCAAATCGCACGAGGAGCATTGGGAGCATCTGAAGATAGTGTTCCAACGTCTTCGGAAATACAACCTGAAGATGAACCCTCTCAAATGGGCGTTCGGAGTTTCTTCGGGCAAATTCCTAGGATTCATCGTATGACACCGGGGCATTGAGATAGACCCGTCAAAGATCAAGGCGATCATGGAAATGCCTCCGCCAAGAACTCTCAAGCAACTGCGGTCTTTCCAAGGAAAGCTTGCGTATATCCGACGGTTCATAGCTAACCTCTCCGAAAAATGCCGCCCCTACAGTCACCTGATGAAGAAAGGGACCCCGTTCGTCTGGGATCATAAATGCCAGAGCTCACTAGAAGAAATCAAGCAATACCTGCAGAATCCGCCGGTACTAACCGCTCCGGTCAAAGGAAAGCCCCTCATCCTGTACACAACAGCCCTTGAAGGTTCCTTAGGCGCACTATGGGCACAGGAAAATGACCAAGGGAAGGAGAGAGCCCTCTACTATTTGAGTCGAGTTTTTCTGGGGGCAGAAAACAACTACTCCCCCATCGAAAAACACTTTCTGGCGTTAATCTTCGCGATAACGAAGCTCAAACACTATGCGTTGGCGCATGAGGTCCACTTCATATCAAAATTGGATCCTCTCAAATATTTGATGTCAAGAGCCATACTGACGGGACGGCTCGCTAAATGGGCTCTCCTTTTGATGGAGTTTTCGATAATATACCGACCTCTCAAGGCAGTGAAAGGCCAGGCCATCTCCGACTTCCTCGCTGAGCATCCGATACCTGCCGATTCACCCCTAAATTGCGAATTGCCAGACGAGCACGCGTTTGACACGATCGACAGGGAGAGAGGAGAGAGTGATACCCGATGGGAACTCTACTTTGATAGGGCATCTTCCATGAAGAAGCGAAACCACAGCTCCCCCATAATCAAATCTGGGGTAGGTCTCATCTTCGTGACTCCACAAGGAGGGATAATGCGCTTTGTCTTTTCCTTAACAGAGCCGAGGACAAACAATGAAGCCGAATATGAGGCTTTGATAGCAGGGCTTGAGATCGCTATCGACATTGGAATAGAAAACCTCCTCATATACGGAGACTCCCAACTGGTCGTTAGCCAAGTAAATGGCAACTATCAAATGTGCAAACCAGAGTTGGTAAAGTATGGCGAAAGAGTGCAGCAACCGCTGACCCAAATTCCTTCCTACGTTCTGGAAAGCATACCGCGTACGGGTAATATCAAAGCGGATGCGTTAGCCAAACTCGCTAAAGAATTGGCTGAAGAAAACCTCGATGACGTGAGGATCATTGAGCAAAGCCGTCGGGTTCTTGCACCATCAGAAATATCTCCAGAGTCGTCTGAAGAAAAGAGAGCGACCAAGCAAACGATCCTAAAAATAAAAGACCAGGAAAATGCTAAGGATTGGAGAGAAGTCTTTATAGATTACCTCAAATCCCGTCGAACACCTGAAGATGCATCCTCAAGACATCAGCTCATTAAACGAGCTCTGTCTTGCGCCTCCGTCAATGATACGCTGTATAAGAGATCTTTCGACTCTCTATGGCTGAGATGCCTGGGACCGAAAGAAGCAAGGAGAGTCGTCCAAGAAACTCATGACGGACTCTGCGGTTCTCATCAAGCCGGACCAAAGATGAAGCTGAAGATGAAAAGGATGGGCTACTATTGGACCACGATGATTCAGGATTGCCTTGAATATGCGAAACAATGTCACTTGTGCCAGGTTCATAGGGGATTCATGTAACGCTTCAGAAATCGTTTAGGCAGTTTTTCGATAATCGGTAAAATAATCAGTCTTTTCCGTAAAAAGTCAAAATAAGTATTTTACAATATAGGCCTAATTATACAAAATTTAGATAAGATAATGCTTGAAATTAGTCACTAAATTGTCACATAAAAATTTCTAGTTATTTAAAAAAATTTCCTTAATTAATTAATTTTTAATATTATTTTAAGCTTTTAAATATACATTAAATTAGTGATAATTACAAATTTAAATGGGTAAATTACATAATTAGGAACCATTATAAATTAAAATATAGTAGCAACAAAAATTTTACCAAAACTTTCCATGATTAGTTGTTTCATGGCTTAAAAATGAATGAAAATGGTTTTTTTTGTAAAGAAATGATGTAATGTGCATTAAATGACCTTAGAAGATACTTTTTGTGTAGAAATTTCCACACAATTCCCTCACTCCCTTTCCCACTCTCCTCAGGCCGAGCCTTGCATCAGCTCTCCCCTTCTCTTTTTCCCCATTTCTTGCTTCAAAATTCCTTCAAAAATCAACAAAAATCCACAAAAATACACAATTTTCTTCACTAATTCAAACCTAAACCCTATTCTACCTCTTCCCAAACCCTAATTGGTTTAAAATAAGGAGAAAAGAGGCATCTTTGGAGGCTAAGCGCAAGGGGATCAACACTTATAATTTTAATCTAGTTGTTAAATTGGTAGTTTAAATATGTTAATTTAGAAGTTTAAAGTGTTAATTTTCATTGTAATGGTTTGTTTTGGAAATTCAAGACAAGGTTTGAAATTTTAGTTAGGGTTTGAAGCTTTGTAATTGGGTTAAAATTAGTGTTGTGGCGATCTAGTAGTTTGAATTGTATGTTTGTGCGATGTTGCGATCGCTATATCGTTAATTCGCGATATTTGCATCGAAAATTTCTATGTCAATGCTTACTAGGTTTTTATAAAAAATTAGGAGGTGATTTATTTGAGATATATTGAAGATACTATTAGCATCTACCATGACTTTTAGTGTGTGCGAATGCGTAATTTGGTTTAGTCGGGTTTTAGTTTTGACGGTTGCCCCGAAACGACGATTTTAGTTAAGGTTTTAGCGATTTTCGTGTGTTTTCTGCGCACCGAGTGCACGTTGTGCCTAACTTGTGAGCGTCGATCTTTTCATATTGTGACTTACTTCATTTCATGATGTTTAATCTTATGTTGTGAGTTATACAATTTTAGGATCGGCTGCGGAAACATCGGACGCGGCGCGCAAAGGCAAAACGGTGGTTGGATCAAATTAGCGAGGCGTCCGGGTGAGTAGATGTATACATCTATGGGGAAATCGTCTGGATGGAGTGAGGCTCCCCATAGTTAGGATCACTTTACTACTTTCAAATTATATGCATAGTTAGTTAACCATCTCATTCATATACATACCCGTCTAGTTATTCGTCTGCTGGCATTGCAAGAATATCTATATACCTGTGTGATATCACCCCTTAGGACACTTACACTATTACCATTGGCTCATGTTGCACGCGCACTATTCATGTGACACACACGTCTTTGGTAATTGCCATGCCACGAGAACTGTAGAACCTGCTTAGTTCAGTATCAACACTTGCATCGTATATAATACATTGAATTGCATAGCATATATATATACCTCACTTCATCATCATGCTTATATAGATTCCTAGCCATAAATCGCATTGCATACCTTTGACATCATAAGCATTTATCATATACAACATGTTGGGTATTATGATTTTCTTGAGGATTTCAGTATTGATGAGATTTCTGGATTTTGGGGGAAAACCGCAAGAATTTAACAAAAGCATTATTATTATCATTTTTAAAATAAAGTTGCGGTTTTCTCGTGATGTATGTGTCGTCCACCATGAGTTTTCATGTTTTCTGTTGGATTTCGAGACCCGATTCGAGGAATGGATGAACCGTTTCGGGTACATGGTGGGCCCGGTATGGTATCCCGGGGCAAGAAGATCGAGTTGTAGACGATGAGCCTGGCAGGGGAAGAATACCTACCGGTGATATCTGGCGCGGCGGATATCCGGAGGATACCGACCATTGTCGTGAGATTTGATGATATGGGCCGATCCGGACCGACGGAGCCCGATGTATTGAGACATTGATATAGTGAGACAGATATATTTCCATATTTGGTGTCGATGCTTGACATGGTTTTCAGGTGATTTCATTGATGGTACTTTAGCTATTGCACATATATTCTTTTTCTAAGTTAAGATTGCATAGCTTATAGTATTTTAAACACTTAAAGATTTCGTATTGATGTTGCATACATGTGCATACATACTAGTGGTATTACATCACATATAGATACACATGTTGTGACGCATTTGCGTGCATTCTTACGATAGCCTTATTAGATGTTATATTCTACTCACGAGCTGGCAACTCACCCCCGTTGTGCCACAGTGTCTTACAGATTGGACCCGTCAGCCTTGTAGCGGCGGGCTTATCTTATCATTGGCTTCTTTTGCTCAGACTCACGACATTGCTCGTAGGTGGGTTGCGAGGACACTTTATCTCTTTTTGTACTATCTTTGTATCTAGTATTCTCCATCTACCACTTCTTATTTGTATATGCGACCTAGCGATGAGACTGAGAGATTTCTGTATATGTGGATTCTCTGGGGTCGAGCTCACTTAAGCCGACGTTGTGTTTTTCTTTATTTTTGTGCTTCCTTATGCTTATTTGCTTGATGTTGCATATATATTGCGTGTGGTTGTGATCCACCTTGGGCGAAGAGCTAGCTCCCGCTTAGGGACGCCATTTTGTTATTACAGGTTTATATATCTTGTTGTACCCATTTTGGGGGCTAGTATTTACAAAGGAGACTCTGCCGAAATTTTAGGAAATTTTTGATGTTTTTAAAAAAGGGGTTAATACAACTTAATTGATTTTAAAGTAGTTTTCATAAAAGGTTTTCCTTCACTCTTATTGTTTATGGTTTAGATTTTCTGGGCTTTGGCTGACTTAGGTTACGTTACGCCTTGAGACGTCTCGTAATCTAAGTGTCAGTCACGTTCCGTACCTTCGGGTCATGACACTTCATCCACCAGCATCCAAATCCGCTACACCCAACGGTGGCTAGCTGGCCGTTCGAAATGCGGGGAACTGACATAATCGGGCGCATCGAACTAGCATTATCTAGAGGACATCGGTTCATATTGGCGACAACCGATTACTTCTCTAAGTAGTCAGAAGCAGTACCGCTGAGAGAAGTGAAGACGGAGAATATTCTCTATTTCTTCAAGACACACGTCATCTACCGGTTCGGCACTCCGCAACGGATTATTTTCGATAACGGGCCGGCCTACAGAAGTCACAAAATCAGCCGCTTCGCACAGTAGCATAATATAGACTGGAGATACTCTTCGGTATACAATCCTCGAGTTAATGGTCTAGCTGAGGCTTTCAACAAGACCTTGACGAAGATCATAAAGAAGACGGTGTCCCGAAATAAGAAGGACTGGCACAAGAGACTGCATGAAGCTCTCTGGGCGTTTCGGACCACGTTCAAAACGGCCACCAATACAACGCCATATGCGTTGGTGTTCGGCACTGAAGCCGTGCTCCCCTTGGAGATAGAGCTACCCTCTCTACGAGTGGCAGTTCATTATGAGCTAACGGACGAAGAGAATGCTCATCTTTGGCATGAGGAGCTCGACATCCTCGATGAAACTCGTCTCATGGCGCAACAAAACCTAGAAGCTTACAAAGCAAAGATGACTCACTCATACAAGAGATTGACTAGGCCAAGAACATTCCGCCAAGGCGAACTCGTACTAGTGGTCAAGAGACCTATGATCCCCAATCTTGCCAAATGGGGGAAATTTGAGCCGAACTATGAAGGCCCGTACATCATAGACAAAGTCTATCAAGGTGGAGCTTACTTGCTCATGGATATGCATGGCGAAAGACCCTTCCGACCAATAAATGGCCGGTTCCTTAAGAAGTACTACGCTTGACGAGTCACGAACCAAGTTAATGATAGATGACGACGCCTATGTCCGCTCTCTATCTTCTTTAGTTCAGACTCTAAAAATAGTATCCAACGATACCCCATCCCAAACATGGAAAATTACGGACCGAAACGTCCTTAAAACTAACAACGGACCGAAACGTCCTTAAACTAACAACGGACCGAAACGTCCTTAAACTACTATGAGTCACGGCATCCTTAGGCTGACGTGCCAAAAACAAAAAAAAAACGGTATGTCCATAAGCGAAATGGGCACGGATGAAAACCCGAAAGGGCTTCGTGAGTAAAAACAGCAGGGCTACCGGCGAGTTTGTGAAAACCTGAAAGGGCGCAATGTCGTTAAAAGACACTTGCAAGGTCTTTTCGATCTTGTAAGGAGAAATTACCTGCGTGAGATCCTTACGACTCAATAGGGAGCAACACACTTAGGGATCCCCACGATTCCTGAGGAGAAGTTGCACTTACGAGATCCTCACGACTCGTAAGAAGAATTCCTCTATGAGACCCTCATGGTTCATAGGATTCAAAAGCTTTAAGCTACAGGGATCTGAACCTGTTCTTAAGCCGTTATACATCCCAATATGGCCCTACAAGCGTTTCAATATTGACCCTTGTATATAATCCATGAGCACGAATAAACATTTCCCCAACAAAGTCCCACCAGCAACGAGGGATATCCTCACATGGTGAATGACCCTTGTAAGTCCTCTCGATTTATAAGGAGAAAACACTCTTGTAAGATCCTTACGACTTATAAGAGAACATACACTTAAGAACCCTCACGATTCCTAAGGAGAAAACGCGCTTACGAGATCCTCACGACTCGTAGGGAGAAATACCTTTATGAGACCCTTACGGCTCATGAAGTCAAAAGCCTCAGTCGACAGGACCTTAACCCTGTTTGCTAAGCCACCTTCGTTTGAACCGACGAAGGCAAATGATGATTCGCTCTTGGCAATGTCCCAGTTGTAGTGATGATGCTGCCTAAATTGGTATCAAATTCCAAGTCTAAACTCGCGGTAAAAATCAACGAGCCGAAAATGCATATGAAATAGCCGAAATGATGGGGCAGCTTGCAACAAAATCAGCAAGTAAAATATATGCATACAAAATGGCCGAAATAATTGGGCAACTCTCAATAAAAAGCAGCGAGTAAAAACAAAAAAATAGCCGAAATGATTGGGCACCGCGAAAAACAGCCGAAATGATTGGGCAATCGCGACTTTCGCGATACAAAAAGCTGAAATGATAGAGGATCGCGGAAAGAAAACAAAAAATACATATGAAATGAAACTTTTGCCCTGCAGGTAAGTCCATACTGACCCTTGTATACAATCCATGGGCGTAAACGAAAAAGAAAACACATGTCCCAACAAACTCTACCAAAGAGAGAGTTAGGTCTCAGCGGCAATATCTGCATACCAGAAGACCAACAAGGCGTTCCTTCTCAATTCCGGCAGGACGCAAATATAATGTCAACAACCGACCTTAGGGTCGCAACGAAGCGGAGCCATGGTAGAGCCCCTTGTTCCAAATCTCGACAACAACATCTGCATCCCAGAGGACCAACAACAGCGTTCCTTCTCATTCCAGCAGGACATGGATGCGACATCACCCATCGGAGCTATGAAAAAATCCCCAGTTCCAAGACTCTACGGTTCACGGATAACCTAGAGTCAGCCAATGACTTCCCTGTCGTCAAGCAACGCTTCGACACGGATATATGTCAACCCCTGACCTCCTTGTCGTCAAGCAACGCTTCGACTCGGATACATGTCAAATCCTGACCTCTTTGTCGTCAAGCAATGCTTCGACACGGATACATGTCAACCCTTGACCTACTTGTCGTCAAGCAACGCTTCGACTTGGATACATGTCAACCCCTGACCTCCCTGTCGTCAAGCAACGCTTCGACTTGGATACATGTCAACCCCTGACCTCCTTGTCGTCAAGCAACGCTTCGACTTGGATACATGTCAACCCCTGACCTCCTTGTCGTCAAGCAACGCTTCGACTAGGATACATGTCAAATCCTGACCTCCTTGTCGTCAAGAAATGCTTCGACACGGATACATGTCAACCCTTGACCTACTTGTCGTTAAGCAACGCTTTGACTCGGATACATGTCAACCCCTGACCTCCTTGTCGTCAAGCAACGCTTCGACTCGGATACATGTCAACCCCTGACCTCCTTTTCGTCAAGCAACGCTTCAACTTGGATACATGTCAACCCTGACCTCCCTGTCGTCAAGCAACGCTTCGACATGGATACATGTCAACCCTTGACCTCCTTGTCATCAAGCAACGGTTTGACATGGATACATGTCAACCCTGATCTCCCTGTCGTCAAGCAATGCTTCGACATGGATACATGTCAACCCTTAACCTTATTTTCATCAAGCAACACTTCGACTCGGATACATGTCAACTCCTGACCTCCTTGTCGTCAAGCAACGCTTCGACTCGGATACATGTTAATCCTTGACCTCCCCGTCGGAGCAATGCTTCGATTTGGGAACAAGTCAACTCACCAATCACTTACGAGTCCTCTCGACTTGTAAGGGAGAAAACTCTCTTGTGAGATCCTAAAGACTCTCAAGAGAAAACACACTTAAGAATCCTTACGACTCCTAAGGAGAAAAATACACTTACGAGATCTTCATGACTCGTAAGGAGAAAATTCTTTATGAGACCCTCACAGCTTAGAAAGTTAGAAAGTCTTAGGTGGAAGATCCTAACCCTGTCTCCTAAGCCATCGCTACCCTATAAAGAGTTCAAGACGAACTGTTGTTTATTATCTACAAGCCACACTTGCCAAAATTACATGCCATCGAGATCGAGGTGCTACTCAAGAGTACGTAAACTGCTTTGCGCCAAGACAAAACAAAAAGGCATAACCCACGGACGTCAATCACATATTATGCAAGGCAATAAGGAGAACATTTGATTTACATCCAATTGGGCGTCCGAAGCGTACCCACTCATATATGTGCGAAAAGGAGAAAATAAACGTATAGAAAGGAAAAAATTTCTATTCATACCTCAGAAAGTTCTTACATCGATAAAAATAGTAAACTAAAGCGTTATTAAAATGTTTACAATGGCAAAATATTGAATCCGGGACACGGATTGAGAAATACGAAAGAGAGGCCGTCTAAAATATTTTTGGCCTCTCTGACCATTCTTGTGTGTATCCTCTCACGATCACAAGCGTCAGGGTCTTCGCTGATGTCTTCCGCCTTCTGATAAGCAGCGATTATCGTCGTCTGTTGGAAAGTTTGATGCAAAATATTAATGAGATTATCCCGCCGCTTCTTCGAGATCAGGCCCGTCAGATACACTGAGTGCACCTTATTTTCAGCGTCATCCAGTGCATTAAGTGGCATGGCTTCATAAAATCCAAGAAGTGCTCCCCAAATTGCTCTCACTATAATCTTTAAGAGAGTGGAGTGACGAGGAAGTAGTCGACCGTTGTGTGCATTAAAACGATTCATAATTTTAGTGCATTGGGCGTTTGTAAACTCCTGGTTTTGACAACAGCCTTGTGCGCGAATGTCCTCATAAGAAATGATTTCGTCAAGACAGTACAGATGAGCGGTCATAGCGCCTGAAAATGAAAATCAGTGAGAGTTTATTGGACAAACTGATCAAGAAAATGCTTATTGAAACAGACACGGGAATTTAAAACAACTTTTGATATCCACATGAAGAAAACAAGTGCTGATTAAGACACCCAACAAATTCAAATTTGTGCAATTAAGGAGGGAATCCTAAAAGGATCCTCATTTAATGAGAGACTCCTCGGGTCAAGGAGTTAGACTCCTCGGGTCAAGGAGTTAGACTCTTCGAGAGAAACGCTCTACAGATAGGAGTGACATCTCTTGACTCTAATATGAAAGAATAAAAATTCTCCCAAAAAAAAATATTCTGAAGAGCTGTGCTCTGCGAAGAAGATGGACCAATCCATCAAAAACCCTAAAAGCAAATCTTTTTACAGAAGTTAAAAACTTCAGGATCTTTAAGATCTGTAAAGCGAACTCTAAGAGTTCTTCGTTAAAGGGTTAAAGGAACCCTAAAAAGGATTTCTTTTCTGATCCATGATCTAAGAAGAGAAAAGCTCTGGTTTTTAATTAACGGGTTGAGAAACCCAAAAAATCTTTAAGATCTGTGATCTAAGTAGAGCAAAACTTTGTTAATGGGTTCAAATCTTAACAAAAAATTTGACAGAGTCTTAACTCTAAAGGAGTTTTCTGAGGCAGAGAGCTTGGCTCTGAAAGAGAATAAAATTCTCAGAAAACAAGAAAACAAGAAGATGAACATGGGTCATCTCAAGGGCCAAAGGCCCTATTTATAGGCGCTGGAACTTGATCCAACTTCCAAGAAAATCTAACGGTGGAGAGGCTGCCACCGCTGCACTCACGTGTAAGCCACGTGAGCGCAACGGTGGGGGGCATTTGTTTCCCGAATCAGAGCAAAGCTCTGTTCAAATTTTGAAATTTGAAATGAAGCAGCGCTTCATAAAAGCGCTCGCGCCAAGAGCGCCAGTGCTAAGAGTCAAAACTCTGAAGCAGCGCCTCACGTGCAAAGCACAAGAGCGCTAGCAGCGCCAGCGCTAAGAGTCAAAGATTCTAAGGAAGTGCCTCACGTGCAAAGCATGAGAGCGCTAGCAGCGCTAGCGCTAAGAGTCAAAGACTCTTAGACAGCGCCTCACGTGCAAAGCACGAGAGCACTAGCAGTGCTAAGCGCTAAGAGTCAAAGACTCTGAGGCAGCGCCTCACGTGCAAAGCAAGCCAAGAGCGATAAGATCTAAGAGTCAAAGACTCTGATGCATCGCCTCACATGCAAAGCACGCCAAGAGCGCTAAGCGTTAAGAGTCAAAGACGTTGAGGTAGTGCCTCACGTGCAAAGCACGAGCGCGCTGGCGCCAGAACTAAGCGCTAAGAGTCAAAGACTCTGAGGCAGCGCCTCTCGTGCAAAGCATGCCAAGAGTGCTAAGATCTAAGAGTCAAAGACTCTGAGGCAGCGCCTTACATGCAAAGCACGCCAAGAGCGATAAGCGTTAAGAGTCAAAGACGCTGAGGCAGTGCCTCAAGTGCAAAGCACGAGCGCGCTGGTGCCAGAACTAAAAGTTCTTTACCATTGGATCAAAGATCTAATGGAGATGATTAAAAATCACCAAAGTAAAGAATTAAATACTGTTGAGGGAATACTCCTCAAAATCTTTCCAAACAGGAAAAATTTTGCTCTGTAAATCAGAGCACCATTGGATCAAAGATCCAATGGTGATTAAAAATCACCAAGATACAGAATAAGTTATATATGGGAACATATTTTCCCAATCTTGTTAAAAACAAGAAGATTGTTTTCTGTAAAACAGAAGCCTCAGGATTAAAGATCCAACGGTGGGAAACATCACCAAATCAATTAGAGAAAAGATTGCCTTAACTGATTCAACAAATCAGCCTCCACTATATAAAGGCCCCAATACTTCAAGTCTTGGATCGAAGAAACTCCCCATAAGTTTCATATGGAAGAACCCCCTCCCCCCCAAAAAAAAAACTTTGAGAAATTTCAAAGAGAAGAGCAAGCTCTCGGAAGAAGAAATTTTCTTCAAGGTAAAGAAGAGAGATCATAACATCTCCTGAATTTTTGAGAGTTTAACTCTCACATCATAAGAAATCGGTTCTTTATATAGATCACAGATACATAAGACAAAGTCTTTCACAAAAAAACAGAAGAGATTGTAACATCTCCTATTAAAATAAGAACTTAGTTCTTAGATCCACGAGACAAAATCTCTTATAAAAGAGAACTTAATTCTCAGAGCACAGGATTGATCAAGAGCGCTCTGCACTCATTGGACATCGCTCAGTGCCAAGCGCGCCACGTGCTCCTCACGTGTGCGCTATTTCTTAAGAAGCACCTTAGTGCTCCAAGTCTGGCGCTCTGCACCACGTGCTCCTCACGTGTGCGCTATTTCTTAAGAAGCGCCTTAGCGCTCCAAGTCTGGCGCTCAGTGCCAAGCGCGGCACGTGCTCCTTACGTGTGCGCTATTTCATAAGAAGCGTCTTAGCGCTCCAAGTTTGGTGCTCAGCGCCGAGCGCACCACGTACTCTTCACGTGTGCACTATTTCGTAAGAAGTGCCTCAGCGCTCCAAGTCTGACGCTCAGCGCCAAGTGTTCTGTACATAAAGGCTCTGTACATAAAGCGCTCTGTGCTATAAAGAGTGTTCAACACTCAATAAAAGACACAAGAAAAGGGGTGTCAGAACCCAAATTAATGCTCAACATTATTGAACAAAAAAGGCTAAGCCCAAACAAATGTTTAACTCCCAAACAAATGTTCAACAGTTTAACCAGAACTGAATGGACTGAGCCCAAGTTGGCCATAAGTCCCTAGCTCAAACCAGCTGAGCCCATGTGATCACAATTGGTCTTGGTCCCAAGTCTGACTACAGATCTCCCAACCACCTTGGTTCAAGGGTACATCTCTTCATTCCTCTGATATGTGTCATTGTAATTCTTCAACGTCTTCAGAGAGGTGACGGGTCCCGACAACCAGGCACTCAATGGACTATGATGTCCTTAAACTCATGGACTATGATATCTTTAAACTTTATGGACTATGAGGTCCTTAAACTCATGGACTATGATGTCCTTAAACTTTACGGACTACGAGGTCCTTAAACTCATAGACTATGATGTCTTTAAACTTTACAGACTATGATTTCTCTAAACCCATGGACTAAGATGTCCTTAAACCCAATGGACCGCAACGTTCCTAAACTAAGACGATAGAGCCCAAATGCTCTTTCGTTGGATCTAAATGATCCCAAAACCCTGTTGAGTAGATCTTAGTCTAAAATTAGACCAACGTATCCTCAACAAATATTTAAGTAGATCTTAATCTCAAATGAGCTTAACGATCCTTAAACCAACCCAAACCTAAATCTAAGAAAATACGGATTTGGACTAATCTACGCTCTACGGGAGACAACATAAATTAGTCTCCGTATACAATCCACGGGCAACCAAAAATAAAACAAACACACACGAAACGAAGTGACCTTCTGGAGCAGGAGAAAGTGGTTACCATGAGGCGATAACGTAATTAACTGCAGGGGCTTGCGCCTGCAGGGAAGAGCGTCCCCACAATCAAAAAACCCTCGCAAGCGAGGGGGAATCTGACAAATTCTGCTAAAACGGCCACATCTTTCTGAACCTTCGATACACGGTGCCATAAATCAACTTGGCATCTTCGGATAGGTGGACAGATAAATCCAAATAGCATCTGCCCCCAAAATTCATGCCAGACGTCCCAGTGTCCTGGTCGCGTCTTTCGACGGAGAACAAATATAATACTAGGATGCGGCTTAAACCAAAGCCTACTAGTATTATCCGCCCGAACAACATCTGTGCAGCCAATACACGAATATGATCGGAATCCTGCCGTAAAACCATACAGCCTCTATATCGTTTCGCCCGAAGCAGGGAAACCCTCTCTGTGGGACTCTAAAGACTCGACAGTACGATGGCAGTGGGTTTAACCACAAGTCCATCAGTGGTATAGCTACATGTAATGGCTACCCAAGTATCTGTCGATAAGAAGGCCAATGAGCAAACTCATCCGAACTCCTACTGAGCCTATCTGTGACAATCTTCGTACAGTCCGGTCTGTTCGTCTAAGATACTCGCATATCGGGCCTACGGGGTGGTAACCGTCAGACCCCTAATAGCGCAATAAGTCATGTCGGGGTAGAGCCTGATACACCCTGAGAAACTACTGGAGTACCTACCAGTAAATCTCTCATGCCCTAGTTAGTGACTTTGTGTAATGGCTTTCTGAACACAGCGCGATATCAACCCCCAATGCCGGAAGAGACGAATCCTATCTAACCACTACTGCCTCCCCTTCGGGACTGCACCCAACCACTACTGGTTTACACGACTCCTTTGAGCTGTGGTAGGGTAGTAATCTAAGTACAATGGGAACATAATCGAGACGAATAGTGATGTCAAGTCAATGGACTAACCTATACTTATGCCATCCGGGAACTGCTACCTGACGATAGGTATAATAACAACCAGCATTTCCTATTGAGTCTGTCCAGTGTAACTCATAACCCAATGATCACTTGTATACTATCTCCGGTACAATGTACCAATCGCTATAGGATATACCATCTCCCCTGCTGGGATGAGAAGCGTATACACTAGTCTACTCTGGAGTATCGATGCCCTGTCTCGATAATCCTACGACTAAGGACCTGTATAAGGATGTGCTTATAAACTACCCAGCCTCCACTAGTGTGACTACCATCACAACACTGGTAGTCAAGCAAAGGTCCTAAGGGCTCTACCAATATGTATAAGTGATATGCTAAAAGAAACACATGCACATATTGAGGCAGAATGTCACGACCCGGGAAAAGGCACGTGACTGGAACTTAAATCATTTGAAGTCTATAGGACCCCACCTAATTCAAGTAAGCCAAAAACCCAGAAATCTAAAACCTTTTTAGGGAAAAATAGTGGAGGTGAAGTTTTGAAATAAAGGTTTAATGAAATCAGGTTCTTTCTTTAAAACATAAGTAATATCATATGAAATACAATGTTTTGTATCTATCTTGAAAACATTTTTCGTCATTTGAAATTTGGGCAGCACCTCCTTTGTATATTTTAACCCGAAAACAAAAGAAGCAGTAATAATAATAGGCATCCCCAAGTGGGAGCCGGCTCTTCGCCAATTAGCAGAAATAACCACGCAATGAAATAAATATACAACGCCGAAGGTGAAAATAAAAACACAGAAATAAAACAAAGAAACCAGAAACAAGAATAAATACATGGCCGTAACTCTAAGTCTAAAAGAATATACAATAAAGGTTCTAAGACTACGAATATATAAGGTCTGGTTGATGGAGCCTTTAACTAGATACAACTGAAATAAATGTACAAGTACAACGGTGGTCACGATACAAGTGAACCCCATCTACCAAAGCAGTCATCCGTAAGAAAAGCAGTGTGCCGGCGAGTCCGCTACGAAAACCTGTGCGGTCAAACCTGCAAGAAACTGTGGCACAATGGGGGTGAGTTGCCAACTCGTAAGTAGAAAATATCAGCAGGTAGAAATTGAATAAACAGCAATCTCTAGGTCCTATTGTAACATGAAGGTAATATACTATGGTATCTAAGGTGACCATGTATGCATGTGTATCAACAATAAAATCAATGCCAATGACAACATGTAAAAACCAATCATCTGCATCATATGCCAGTATGTATGAAAATCAATCAACGTGTGTCCATCAATGACACATAATATCATGGAACCTGAGTACCCAACATCGACACTAGAAATATTATGAAACCCGTGTCCAGCATCGACACGTAAATACTCATATCTCAGACGTTGCATCCTCAGATTGGCCCTCATATCCATCTCACGACTTCGGCCAGTATCCTTCGGATAACCGCCAAGTCTAAACTATCACCGGTAGACATCCCCTGCCAGGCTCATCGTCTACTCCACGATCTTCTTGCCTCAGGGTACCTTACTGGGTCCACCATGTACCCGCAGATGGCTCAGCCAACTCCTCGAATCGGGTATGCTCATAACTCAGAACCGAGAAAACTCATGGTGTACACGAAAAATCATATCATGAGAAACCGCGTTTTTAAAACAATACATAATTTCTTTTGAAATATAACCGCGGTTCTAAAATCCAGAGATCTCATGAAAACAGCATCTCAATGTATGTAACCATAAAATACGATATATGCAAATATAGAACAGTACTGTGAGCATATCAAGTATATCATGCAACCATGTCATATGATAATATTGAACAATGAATGTACTTTATAGTTAAGAATAATACCATGATATAGCAGTTCTACTATATAAGTGGCATAGCAATTACTGAGGATGAATGTGTATGAGCCGACAGATCTGTGTAAGTGTAACTTGCGCATCATCGGTAATGGTGCATGTGTCCTAGCAGGCGAGATCATAACAACTAATGAAAGCAAATGTATATATAAAATGCAATAAGAGTAATATGAACGTAGCAGAAACGTAAATAGTAAACGCAACAAGATAAGATATGTATAGATATATGAGTCAAAAAGTAAATAGAAAACGAATGCATTTCCGAGTCGATATATCTAGTAGTCGACGGTCATACAGTATAATCCATTGTACGACATCCTCGAGTCAAGAGTGCGGATCAATCATCATATATATATATATATATCTCAAATGGTATAGTTCGTCGTATGGCATCCTCAAAATCGAGGGTACGGGCCAATATCATATATCTCATATTTCGTACGGTATCATCCGTCGTACAATATCATAATCAAGGGTACGGATCTAAGGTCACGTAAATTCTATTATATTATCAAATCATATGTTATCGCATGTTATGTGTATATCGCCCAACAATCCTTTAATATATCACATCATAAACGATGTCTCAACTCAATCATATATCATAATCTCTTGACATCCCGTTCGATCGTATCGACTCATATCCATATAAAATATCATATCCTCATCTTACATGCATATGTATACACACACACATATATGAACAAATAAATACTTATATATATATATATATGTATATATATAAGTACCCTAATCTACGGTTACGGGGGTGCTATACGCCATCCACCCAACTTCCCCCGTAGATATAGATCTACTCACCTGCTAATCTCTTTGCTCTAGTCGATCCTGACGGATGCCTTGCCCTCCTTCGTCGTCTCGAAAATCCACGCGCTTGTACCTACAATTCAAAACACACTGTATCGCATCAAAATCATATTCGAAAACCGACACGACATGCGAAGCGCACATAGGTTAGAACCTATGGTCAACGCACGCTAAAACCACAAATACTCTCTGACGTCAACGTGCAAACGTCGAACGACCAAGTCACATCAAGAAATCCAAAAATCCAAAATTCAAATATCGAAAAATATTGTCAAAACTAACTCAAAATGCTCCCGAATTCTTGCACAGGTAGTTTGGGACAAAACAAACGATACAGTGGCTAAGTTATAAGGAGTGTGATCTACAGGCCAAACACCAACATCAAATTCCAAAATTTGGCCAGCGGGAAGTGCTACAGTAACCGGTGTCGGCGGGTCAATTTTGGAGTTTGGGTCTCGTTCTTCTGTTGTGGTCTTCTAGTGGTCTAATTAGGTCAATGTAGTTGTTTTTTTCTTATAAATACCCCAAGTTGCTCAAGAATTCATAATATCATCACAAACCGTCAAATAATCGATATCGAGAAATTCTAAATTCGTGGTTTGGTTTCTATTCTCTGGTCTTGGTCAGTGAAATCATCACTAAGGTCTTGCAAACACTCACTACACCTCAATTACCACTTTATAAGCCCAAACTTCCACTAAACATCATCTTAGAAAATTCTATGATCACAAATCTCACTAAACGAACTCTAAACTAAACTAGAAGGTTAGAAAACTAATTACAATATGAGAAAAGAAGGTTATACCTCTTGGAAGCAACTCAAGAAAACCCCTAGATGCTCCAAGTGCTTAAAATCCAAACTTGTTTCAACTATAGGGTGTAGGGTGAGGTTGCGTGCATTTTTAATGAAGGTGTTGTGATGTTTTGATGAGGTTTGGGGTGTTTGTGGAGGAGGTAGAGGAGGGTGGAGGAGGTAGAGGAGGAGTTGAAGAAATGGTGAAATGAAGAAAATGAATGAAGAAGTCAAGAGGTAGGATCCATACCCCCCCTCTCTCATTCTTTCTCATGGCATGCCTCATGCCATCATCATGTTGTCTCCCACTCTCCGTTCTCAATCTTTTGTCACCTTTTTCTTTTCTCTTTTTCATCTAAATAAAACCAAAATTCAAATGAAACAAACACAAATGAAACTAACATGTCATGGTGCACTAACCATGGTTAATTAAAAATACGGATTTGGCTTAATCGTGATTAGTAGTGCACTAATCAAGTTTAATTTAAAGCTGCATATAATTAATTATAAAATGCTTAAATCCAATAATTACAGTTTTATTAAATAATACAATATAAATCTCCAATTATTTTCCAAATATTGGTATTTAGTTATACCATTTTACGAAAACCCTAATTTGCAAATCGAATAGTTTTCGTGAAATATATTATTTTATTATTTAAATTCTAAAAATAATATTTTATATTTCTGAAATGTTACAATCTTCCCCCCTTAAATAAATTCGGTCCTCGAATTTAAATTTAAACCCCTAAATACTAGAACATTTCAGTAATCAGTTTAAATCAACGGGGCTCCGAAATCACGGAATACTCAAACATGCCACAGCGCATCGAGTGCGCATGAAAATGAGTGCAAAACTCAAAATCAACTCCGTCAACCGTAACACAATCATTGGAGTTATAATGGAAACGTAAGTCTCGAAATCCACTGCTGAAATCCAATATGCTATGGTCAAAATCATAATACGTATATAGTACGCATCCTTGTAAAATCCTCTAAAAACTAAATAAAACACATGCGAAATCTTTTCCAAATCGCCGTACAATGCGTAACTAACGGCACAAGTGGCGGATGCTCATTTGTAAAGTAGTAAATATACGTTCATATATGATTTTCTCAAATATACGTTCCGCCATTTTGAAATATCCTAAAAGGTTCTCTTTGTAAAATTTCGTGTCAATCGCGGACACGTAGGAAATAGCGAGACTATAGCTCCTTTTTGAAAACCTCTTGGTAAACCTTTATGCATGCAATCTCAGGTACTGTCCTCCGATCAGTCCTGCTCGGCTTCTATATAATATAGTACCCATCATGAAAATATGATACTCATGAGTTAAATCAGCCTCAAAAGGCGTATCTAACATCACGTGTGTCTTGTGCGCACGGAAATCAAAGACAAATACAAGTGCCACGAATGTGCACAGAAGCAAAAACTAAGTGCAACGGGTGTGCACGAAAACATCTGTCAAGTGCAACGGGTGTGCATGAAAACAACATCAAGTGCATCTAGAGTGCACGAAAATCTCAACCAAGCGCAACTAATATGCACCAATAAAAAACCTCAATCAAGTGCATCCGGTGTGCATAAAATCTCAACCCATGCGTTCGGTGTGCGCGAAAATATAAATCAAGTACGTCAGGTCCACACAAAACATCTAGTGCAGTAGAGTGCATGATACCGAGCGTCAAGTGTAACGGTGCACGAAAACATAAATCTAGTGCAAAAAACGCACAAAAACAATATCGGGTGCACTAGGTGCCCGAAAATGCGTCAATGTACCAAAAGCGCATAAAAATAACACCGAGCGTACCAAGGTGTATAAAATCATAAACGTGTGCAACTGCGTGCACAAAGTCCATATCAATGCACTGCAAGTACATGTGAGCTATACCGAGTGCATAAATCAAAGTCAAGTGCATACATTATGCATGAAGTCAAATCGACTACATCGAAATCCATGGAATCATAATTACGTGCAGCCAAGGCACAAAATCGATATCAAGTGCAATAGATATGCACAAATCATAAACCAACGTAACAGATGTATAAAACATAAATCAAGTGCAATAACCGTGCACAATGAAAATGTCCAGCAGGTGCAGCCATAGTGCACGAAAATAAATATCACGAATCTGAATCATAAAAACTCAAGTCCAAACGATAAAAGTGTGATACTCGGATCACGAAACACTAATTGCAATAAATGACATTGAGGTACACCTCCTTCAATGTCAAAAAATGGCGGTGCGCCCAGGGCTGGCAGAGCAAGAACATCCACTTGCCTCCTGCTCACGGTCTGGCGTCCTCTGTCTTTGGGTCCTTGTCTTCTCTGTGGATTACCAATCTCATAATCCTTCTGCTCATCGGCCCGGTCAGGTGTAATAACAGAATAGTTCTGCTCTGGCACTCCTCCGATCATCTCTTGGCTAATTAACATGACCACACGCAAAACAGCATGTTACTGATGGCGGCATCTAGCCCTTTAAATAAGTGCGATGCAACTGAGCTTGGGTGCAAATCTTTATCGCTATGACATCATGGAAGAACTTTCTTAGGGTCTCTTCCGATCTCACCTATGCCGAACTATACGGTGGTTAGCACTCTTTACTTAATCCTTTTCTCATTTCTGGACAACTGCGTCCTCAGCACGGCTTTCCTCTAGAATTTGGTTGTATCCAACGCCTCTGCATACATATCAATCATATGGCATCAACGGGGAGTAATAATAGCTCGTTAATATCTCACATGAACCTATTGTTCAACCCGTCTTCATTATCATCCACTTTGATGTCATCTCTTGCTGTCTTCATAAGGCAATTTGTTCTCGGCTACAGTCAATTTGGAGTCTCTCACACGAACTCGAAATCCAAACTCGGATATCTTAACCACTCTGTGGAAGATATCTAGCCGATTACATCTTCGGGAACTCGTCCAAATTATCGGAGGAATACGCTTCATTCGTCTGTTCTCGATCAACTCACAACACATCTGGTTGAGGTCTTTCTATCCGAAGCTGGTTAACTTACCGATCTTACATCGGAGCATCCAACGAACAATTTCCTCTCTTGATCGATTTACTCTAGATCTGTGTAAGATCCTTCAAACTGGAATTCTTCAACTTAACTGAGCCTGAGTCGGCACATCAAATCAGACGAATCATCTTAGTTGCTCTATTCAAGATGGACTAGCGATCTTCTGTCTCATCTTTACTTGTCATCTTCTGTAGTTTCAGCTCCTAACTCTGGAGGTGACGTCATGTCAATTACAACAACAGCTGGGTCATCTGTCTGCATGGTAGACAACATCATGACCTCTAGGGTAGGCTGTATATCAACAGTCCTCTCAATCTGGCAGCCTCTATCAATGGCCCGATCATCCGGTGCAAATCCCGAACGCTCGTGTCAACGGAAAATCCTAGTAAAACAATATATCAATGCGTTCGTGTCACCGGAATACCTCCTGGTCAGTCCACATCCCTGACGAGCTCGTGCTGACTGCATCTCTAGCCACATCACTCTCTTCTCGTGTAGCCAAGGTAACAGAAACCACAATCCGATATCAATGAGGATAGATTATAGGAACGAATAGAAACACAGTGCATAAGAAATGTACATCCTAAGGCTACTTAAGCGAAGTAGTATATCGTAAGTATGCCGCAGAACATACACACGGTACGTCACTCTACTTAAGTTACCTACTCCATCAACCAAGGTCAACCTACGCGATGAAAGTTCGGGTCAAATACCCCCTCAGCCAAGTCTAAGTTCCGTAAGGTCAAGCCTAGATTCCGAATTATACATACGCCATAGACTCCGCATAGTCAAACCTAGACTCAAACCAAGGTTAAACCTAACACTCTGATACCAACTTTGTCATGACCCGGGAAAAATGCACGTGACTGGCACTTGAATCATGTGAAGTCTATAGGACCCCATCTAATTCAAGTAAGCCAAAAGCCCAGAAATCTACAACCTTTTTTAGGGAAAAATAGTGGAGGTGAAGTTTTGAAATAAAGATTTAATGAAATCAGGTTCTTTCTTTAAAACATAAGTAATATCATATGAAATACAATGTTTTGTATCTATCTTGAAAACATTTTTTGTCATTTGAAATTTGGGCAACACCTCCTTTGTATATTTTAACCCGAAAACAAAACAAGCAGTAATAATAATAGGCATCCCCAAGCGGGAGCTAGCTCTTCGCCAATTAGCGGAAACAACCATGCAATGAAATAAATATACAACGCCAAAAGCGAGGATAAAAACAAAGAAATACAACAAAGAAATCAGAAAAAAGAATAAATACAAAGTCGTAACTCTAAGTCTGAAAGAATATACAATAAAGGTTCTGAGACTACGAATATACAAGGTCTGGTTGATGGAGCCTTTAACTAGATACAACTGAAATAAGTATACAAGTACAATAGTGGTCAAGAAGCAAGTGAACCCCACCTACCAAAGCAGTCACCCGTAAGAAAAGCAGTGTGCCAGCAAATCCGCTATGAAAACCTGTGCGGTTAAACCTGGAAGAAACTGTGGAACAACGAGGGTGGGTAGCCAACTCGTGAGTAGAAAATATCAGCATGTAGAAATCGAATGAACAACGATCTCTAGGTCCTACTTTAACATGAAGGTAATATTATGTTATCTAAGGTGACCATGTATGCATGTGTATCAATAATAAAATCAATGCCAATGACAACATATAAAAACCAATCATCTGCATCATATGCCTGTATGTATGAAAATCAATCAACCTGTGTCCGTCAACGACACATAAATATCACGGAACCTGAGTTCCAACATCGACACTCGAAATATCATGAAACCCGTGTCCAGCATCGACACGTAAATCCTTATATCATAGGCGCTAAATCCTCAGATTGGCCCTCATATCCATCTCACGACTCCGGCTGGTATCCTCCGGATAACCGTCAAATCCAAACTATCACCGGTAGGTAGCACATCCCCTACCAGGCTCATCGTCTACTCCATGATCTTCTTGCCCCGGGGTACCTTACCGGGTCCACCATGTACCCACAGACGGCTCAGCCAACTCCTCGAATCGGGTATGCTCATAACTTAGAACCGAGAAAACTCATAGTGGACACTGTTCCCTGATTAAAAAATCAGGAAAAAGCTTCAGAGGAAGCATCGCGTGCAAGCATGTGACCAGCGGTCACGTGTTGGCACGTGACGTTTAAAGCAGCGGCACAGAGCAAGCGCAGAAGAGAAGCCCATTCAAGGGGTCACGTGCCTACACGTGACCGAGGGTCACGTGCTTACATGTGACCAGGGGTCACGTGCTCACACGTGACCATAGGTCATGTGGCCGCACGTGACTGGCTTTAAAAGCCCTGCTGTTCAACAGAATTAAATTCTGAAAAAGATCATTTAAATCTTTCTAAAATAGAGAAGAATTATATGAAACCGTTGGATTATAAATCCGAGGGTGATTAAATATCACCATTTTATGGAAAAATCTTGGACATGGAAAGATTTCCCCCTAAATCTAACCGAAATAACCAAAGAATATCTTTGGATTTAAAATCCAACGGTGAATAAAATTCACCTAATAATTTAAAGGCCCGGATCAATGATGGAAATAAATCAAATCTCTAAATAAACAAATCAAATCTTTCAATGAAAGATTCACTAAACAGATTGATTCTTTTCCTTCTCCTATAAATAGGTGCCAAGGGAGATTGTTAAAAAAAAAGAGAGAAAAGGGGGGAGAAAAACAGACAGAGAGAGGTATAAAGCCTTGGAATCTTGAAAATTCAGAAGGAAGAATTTGATTCTCTGCAAAGAAAAACCTTAGGTAAGAAAAGAGAGGCTTCAAAAAGAGAATTTAATTCTCAAAAGAGTTTAACTCTTCTATAAAGAAAATAACTTAGTTCTTTCTCTGGTTGAAGATCTGCAAAGTGCACATCTCCCCATAAATTAAGAATTTAATTCTCATTGGGTTGAGATCCTGCCATGCAGATCTAAAACATAGAGGAGGAATTGAGTTTTGAGAATTTAATTCTCACAAGAGTTATAGGAATTTAATTCTTTTGAGATAAAATTAGGGTTTAACCCTATATTATAGGAATTTAATTCCTTCAAAAATGGACAGAACTAGGGTTTAACCCTAATTGAGAACTTAATTATCTCAAACTTACTGGAATTTAATTCCCCTAAAAAAGAAATTAGGGTTTCACCCTATGCCAGAATTTAATTCTTTACATATATGGTGAATTTAATTCCTACAGAAAAGAAATTAGGGTTTAACCCTATCTAAGAATATAATTCTTCAAAAGAAAAGTTGGAATTTAAATCCTTTAAAGTTATTGCTAGGGTTTAACCCTATGAAGGATTTAACTCTTAAAAAGATAAAGAGATCTTCAAACATGCAAAGAACCAGAGTCACGTGCTACCACGTCACCCCTGTAAAGATCCACAGAAAAGAACTTTGAGGCAATGCCTCACGTGCCCCACGTGACCCCTGAAGTACACAAAGAAAAAGCAAAAGAAACAGAAGTTATGGGCGCTCTCACGTGCCCCACGTGACCCCTTGGCAAAAGCTTTAGCAGACAAATACCCAAATTCCCACCACGTGACAGCACGTGATACTCTAAAGTATTCAATACTTTTGACAGAACAAAATAAAGGGAATCAGGGCGCTCTCACGTGCTACACGTGACCCCTCGTTCTTTAGTGTTTAACACTAATTTGAGATCTCTGTTTCCAGTGTTTAACACTGATTTTCTTAGTGTTTAACACTAATTTGAAGATTCTGTTTCCAGTGTTTAACACTGGTTTTCTTAGTGTTTAACACTAATTTAAAAACCCTGTTTCCAGTGTTTAACACTGATTTTCTTAAAACTAATTTGAAAAAACCCTATCTGCAGTGTTTAACACTTTTGGTCTTTAGTGTTTAACACTACTCTTAGTCAAGTCGGCTGATTTTTCAGAGGCAAAGCCTCTCAACTGAGCCAATATGCTCATAACCTAATGAATTGGTCTTGGTTCCAAATTGGACTACAGATCATTTAATCTACTTTGGTTCAAGGGTACATCTCTTCACTCCTCTGATACTTGTCGTTGTAATTCCTCAACGTCTTCATAGAGGTGCCGGATCCCGACAACCACACATTGATACGGACTGTGGGGTCCTTAAACTCATGGACTATGATGTCCTTAACCTTGACCGGGATGTCTTAAAACTAACAACGGACTATGACGTCCTTAACCTTGACCGTGAGGTCTTAAAACTAATGCCGGACTGTGGGGTCCTTAAACCCTCGGACTATGATGTCCTTAACCTTGACCGCAACGTCTTAAAACTAATATTGGACCGCAATGTCCTTAAACTACCTATTGACCGTAATGTCACTAAACTAAACAATAGGGCTCCCTTAATTGCTCTCTTGTTGGATCTAAACGATCCCGTTAAGTTGATCTTAGTCTAAAAACTAGACTAACGTATCCTTAACAAACTTTTATGTCGATATTAGTCTCAAATGAGGCTAACGTATCCTTAAACCCAAACCCCCAAACCCAAATCTAAGATAATACGGATTTGGACTAGTCCACGCCCTACGGGCGACGACATAACTCAGTCTCCGTATACAATCCATGGGCAACCAAACACAGAACAAATACACACGACACGAAGTGACCATCTGGAGAAGGAGAAAGTTGTTACCGCAGTGCGGTAGCGTAATTAACTGCAGGGGCTTGCGCCTGCAGGGAAGAGCGTCCCCACAATCAAAAACCCCTCAAGCGAGGGGGAATCTGACGAAGTCTGCTACATCGGACGCATCCATTTAAACCTTCGATACATGGTGCCATAAATCAACTTGGCATCTTCGGAGAGGTGGACGGATAGCACCTATTAGCATCTGCCCCGAATCTCAGGCAAGACGTCCCTGCGTCGTGCCGTCTTTCGGAGGGGAACAGATTCTGGCACGCCCGATGGGACCTTTTCCTCTTTCCACTCCACACTTCGTGTGTCGTGATTCGCGAACCAATCGCGGTTCGCTAATGGTTGCCCTTGGGTTTCGAAGTACTAAGATTTGGTGTTTCATTTGCTGTAGAAAGCAAAAGGATCAATGGCTGGCAACTGCTCAAGCTGCTCCAACTGCAAATGAAACCGACGCTCCGCCTCACCTGGAGGTGTAGCCTATGGACCGCAGGCTGCTTACCTGTTTACTATGCCTGTGAAACAAGTGACTCAAGCTACCACCGGTCTGTTCTTTGGGACCATGCTCCCACCGGTGAACGTTAACATCCCAATGCCCGTACTGGAAGCTTCAAAGAAGTAGGTCTTTGATCGACTTGCTACTCCCACGGCCCCTCTCAACGGGTCGTCCAACTCCTCGGTCTTCACCAGACTGAGCCTGAACTCCAAAGGGCCCGCCAAGAAGCCCATGATACCTGAGATGGCCATCCCAAAGAAGACAGCTGCTCCCGAAGTCGTCAAGGCGTCTTCTACTGCCAAAGAGTCGGTCTTTACAAGACTGGCTGTCCCAGCTTCCGCTCCGGCTCGAAGGTCTGTCTTTGAAAGATTGGACACCGCCACTCAAAAGACATCAGTCTTCAAGAGGCTGGCACCAGCGACGTCTCATCCAGACAGGGGGCAAGACGAAACCATCCCCATCACCGGACCAGCCCCAACAGCTCGACACACTCGACGTCGCCACTGGCGCCGAGTAAGGAAGGCCGGGGGCAGCTCCCCCTCTGGGCTAACTCCTCCGGCTCCAACGGTGGAAATCAATGCTGCTATTCCGACCGGGAACAGCTTTGAACCGCAAAGGACGGTACGCAAAAACTCTCCGACTGCCGCGCTGAAAAGATCTCCTCCACCCGCGGAGAATGTTGCAGAAACAAAGCCAGAGCAACCCCCTCAACGGCTGTCCTCCAAAATTTACAAGGTCTGGCGACGGGTTCAGGACTCAGTAATCATTCAAGATCACTCTCACCGGAAGAAGAGGGTGAAAGTTCAAGAAGAAAAGAACCGTCTTGTCAAACTACAAAGGACGACAACTACCTGGGTGCCCGCTGCAACAGCCCCCTCAACGTCAATTGCCCACAAGAGCAGAAAGCAGGAGAAAGTCCCCACGCCTGCAGCTAATGTCAAAGACAGTAAGCCTAAACGCCCTAAGTCTGGGGGCATGGTGGTGCATACTGTTTACATGGCGTCCGCGAAGGAGGACAGCCGTACATCTACAGGTCATCGACCGCTCACGCGATCGGTGACTAAAGCTCAGGAGCAGCAGCAGAAGCTCCAAGAAATGATGAATGCGATGGCCGCACTCACTGGGCCAAAAGAAAACCCCGAAGCGTCCTCGGATCAACGCCAGGAGCAAGAAACTGACGCTGAATTCCTTCGCAGGATACTTGAGAAGAAGGATAAAGAGGCTGCAGAACAAGCAGCTAATATAAAACGAATGACCCTTCTGTTTCAGGACATGGTAGGGATGATGTTACAGCCGGACCCTCCAGCTGAAGACCCTCCGATCATTGTTGAATACGATAAAGGAGAGACGTCGAATCCTCCACCGGCTCTTTCGACGGCCAGAGAGGAGACAATTTCCAAGGCTGACCTGGACGAATACATAGCCCAGCAGATACGGGTTCATCAAGCAACTGAGGCAGCCGGTCAAGTTGTCAAGACGGGACGACCATATCCGAGCTGGTACGATCAGATCAAATACCCGCCGGGCTATACGATCCCAAAGTTCCATGTCTACAAGGGGACATGCAATCCCCATCAACATGTGGCCCAGTTCAGGGCGCTTTGTGGCAACACTGGCGGCGACGATAAGCTCTTGCTTCGCCAATTCGTCGGCAGCTTGTCAGAGACGGCGTTTGAGTGGTACTCCGAACTTCCAAATGACTCCGTCAAAACTTTCGCAGAAATGGAGTTATTGTTCACCCAGCGATTCACGAGCGCAAGTGAACGCACCCCAATAACGGCATTGATCAATGCCAGGGTGAAGACGGGCGAAACTTGGGTTCAATACGCAATCCGATGGCGAAATATGTGGTCTAAGTGCGAGCAGCGCATCGAGGAAGCACCAGCGGTGGGCATGTTCGTGGGCACCCTAGACCCTCATGCAACTATTTCACAGTTCATGATGTTCTTCAAACTGACCACGTTCCAGGCTTTGATCGACAAGCTGGCCCAGATGGGTCACAGACCGTCTCCCCTGAAGCCGGAACCTCGAAACGACAAGGGTAAAGGGGAGGCAACCCTCATCGCGAACACCCAACAGCAACCCAGTGCTCCAAGACAGGCGGATCAATTGGAGGAGAGACGGCGTTATTATAATGAGAAAATGAAACGCCCTTACTCATTCCCGCAGGATAAAACGAAGAGGCTGTTCGAGCTGGTGGTACGCAACAGGCTTATCAACTTACCAAATCCAAGGCGACCCCCGCAACCCAGCGAGGTGAATAACCCTAGTTACTGCCCTTACCATCAAACGGTAAGCCATCCGATTGAGGATTGCTTCGTCTTCAAAGGATAGATTGAAGATCAGTACCTACAGGGCAAGTTTGCGCTGTCTGAGAAGTGGAAGGTAAACCCACCACAGCCATATACTCCGAAGAAGACGGACACACCGGGGGCAACTTGTTCTTTCATTGAAGAAGCTCCATGGGAAATCGTGCTTTCAGCAAAAACCAAAAGAATGCTGAATGAGTTCCAGACATGCCCGGCGATCAGGTGGAAGAACCCGCTGGAACCCCAAATCATTAAAGGGATGCTGAAGCCGCACCCAACTCCAAAGATCGGTGGTGATGGCCCAAGTACTCACACCCAGCCATCGAAATCTTCAAAGAAGAAGAAGAAGAGGTCCAAAAAGCCCATGAAGCCTGGCGACAAGCGCACGGACTTACAGAAACAAATTGACGCGCTGGAAGAGTACAATCAAAAGGCGCGGACTCCCATCACACTCCAAGAGTTCCTCAACCACGTCTTTCAGGAGGAAGATGATGAAGAAAGCTCGTCGGATGAATCCGAGGGATACGTGGCGAGTTGTCATGTGATCTCCCACTCATTTACAGACGATGAAAAAACTCCTGGCATTGAGAAACTGGGGGCAGAGCCTGAACCGGAGCTTGTATGGCTGTCAGACGAAATGATTGACGCTTTTCTGGATGAGATTCGTCTGAAAAGTAAAGCCGATCGGGAGCGTGAGATGGCCGCATCAGAAAGAGCCAAACGCAGGCGGCTAAACGAAAGAGTCGAAGCACCCCCGCCAGATCAAAAGACATCCGATGCGGATAAAAACATATTCAAGACGAGGAAAAGGTTTGCCAAAGCCATATCAATAGGAATGGAGCTACCACCCTCGGAAGAAAACACGCTCGGTGGAGCAGAAATGCATCCTGATTACTGCTCATATCATCGGAACATTTCACAACCTACTGAGAAGTGCGACGCTTTTAAGAGATGGTGGCAGAGATATGCTGCTCACCGGCAACATTTTAAGCAAATAAAAAGCAGAACTCGTCGGGAGCAGAGAGGTACGACCGAAGGGCATAAAAGAACTACCGGTAACTGTTACACGGTCAACGCCGGAGGATCACAAGTTCTCACCTTTGGGAGCGACTCTGAGGAGGAAATGGCTCTGGGCCCTCTCTTTAAAGAATCCGTCTTAGGGAAAGAGGAAGAGCCAGAGGCTTGCGAAAACATTCAGCTGCGTAATCGCACGCTCCCGGAAAAGAATCTCGGACCCGCAACTAGAAAACATAAGAGAAAGGAAAAGGTCGCTGAGGATATCGCCTTAGATGACCAAGTCATGAAAGAACTGACTGCCAAGGACCCTCCCAGGAAGAATAAAGTGGACTACAACATCCTAGCGCACCTGAGGAAGCTACCCTCTTAGCTCAGCATTCTCGACGCCCTCTTATTATCAAAAGAAGCGAGAGATTCATTAATCAAGGCGCTGCAAGAGCCCGAGCAATTCCAAGCCTTCCTCGCCGAAGAAAGGATGAAGGATGAACTAGAAGAAGTACACACAGCCGATGTCACGTTCGGTGATGAGGACCTTCTCCTTGGGACGTGCGACCACAACTGTCCCCTCTATGTCTCAGGATACTGCCACGATATAAAGATAGGCAAAATCCTGGTCGACAATGGGTCTTCCGTTAATCTCCTCAACGCGCGAGTGTTGAAAGAAATCTGCATGAGCGTTCAACACCTCGCTCGTGATAAGATTACCATCTCCGGGTTCGACTCCCAATCATCACGGACCCTTAGGTCTGTAATACTGACACTGCGCTTCGGACTGCTTGTCACAGACATTAAATTTCATGTCATTGACGCCAGGACATGCTACAACGCCTTGCTCGGTCATCCTTGGTTACACGAGTACAACATCATCCCTTCTACACAACATCAGTGTATGAAGTATTTCAAGGATGGTCTCGAGTATACCGTAACAGGAGAGCTGAACCCGTTCTCCATGAACGAAGTCCACAAGTACGAAGATGCAAAATACTTTTTGCCAAATTTCGAGGACACAGAGAGGTGTCATAAACCGGAGAACAAAGACTCCGCTACCATTCCTATTTTCGGGAGTGATACCGAAGAAGAAGAAGAGATAGTTTACGCTGGGCCGTCTCGACGCAACAACCTGGGGCCGTCCGCCCCCATATTGATCTTCGGAAGCGACTCAGAAGATGAGGTTAATGCCGTGTTCTCCAGTCGGCCGTCAATACAAGCATTCCTTGGTGATGATCAGAGTTTGCAAATTACCATGATTCCGGGGGAGCACTACAAAGACCATGACGCACTTGAAGATTACAATGTGCAAGACCTGAAAACATTTTACGTCCCTCCCAGGCGAAAAGGCCAAAAGGTGATCCTATTCTATCGGTCCACGGAAACAAGAGTGGAGAAAGAAATCTGGCACGGCGCAGATTCTACGCTTGACAGGCTCCAACCCATCCGTTTGCCCAGATACTACACGAATGGACTAAAAAGGCTATTGAAGTGCCAAGGGGTACCTTTAAAACAGACTATTCGATAAGCTCGGTTCTACAACAGGATTTGGGATGTCCCTGGGACTCAGCGCAAGTTGCCCAATGGGAGAATGGAGACGCTTGGGCTTGGATATGTGAGATCCGGGAAACGGGAACGAGTCCACGGTAGCTACGCCATATATAACTTCGATGAAGAAGAGGATGCCCTGTCAGAAAATGCTGACCCCGTATCAAAACTAGATCCCGCAATCAAAGTGCCGAGTCCGTCATTTAAAGAACGAATGGACAAGCTCATCAGGAAAGCGGGTCAAAAAGCTCATGACGACCATAACCGTGAAATGGCCATCTACGAGAAAGCCAGGACGCAACGTCTTCTTCAAAAGGCTGCAAAAGACGAAAATGCTCCTCCCTGTCAACCTGTTGTGCAAAAGGCTCGACGCAGAGGCAGAAATAAGTCAAAGAGCGGAAAAGGCGTTCGGCAGCGACAAAGCGGGACTAAAAAGTCACGCTGTCGAGAATCAAGTGGTCTGAATTCGTCCCTTATGAAGAAGATGAGTCGAGCATACTCCTTTCCACAAGATAAGACAAAGAAGATACTTGATCTCGCCATAAGGCATCAAATGCTTACACTGCCGGAGTCTAAAAACCCTGAGCAAGTAGGCGAAGTCTTACACCCGAACTATTGCTCTTATCACAGGGTAATAGGGCATCCTCTCGAAGACTGCTTCACCTTCAAAAACTGGGTCGAAGATCAGTATCGGCTCGGTAAGTTCGCTCTATCTGACAGCTGGAGGGTAACGCCGCCACAGAAGCATGAACCCAAAGCCATGAAAGCAGAACTAGATCCACATCGGTCTTGGAAGCGGGCTCGTACTTGTCATATGATAACAATATCAAAAGAAGAACCCGAGAATGTGGATGACCTCCCTTGGTGCTTCGAAAACAATGGTGACGAGGTGATCTCAGAGTTTCCACCGGCGCCCAAAGAGCTGGAAGATGAAATACACACTACTGCAGATAACCTAAAGAAGATTGATTTGTGAACAACAAGTGACCCAAAGCCTACGTTTGTTAGTGAGCTGCTATCTGAAGAAAGGGTGGCTTCATTAAAAGACGTGCTCGTAAAGTATAAAGATTGCTTCGCATGGAACTATTCCGAAATGCCAGGACTAGATCCAGAAATTGCTGTCCTTAAATTGGAGATATCCCCGGATGTTAAACCAATCAAACAAGCACCGATAAGAATGCGGCTCGAGCTTGAGATGAGCATCAACGCCGAAGTCAAGAAGCTGATCGACTCTGGGTTTATCCAGGAAGTTCAGTATCACGATTGGATCGCCAACATCGTCCCAGTGATGAAGAAGAATGGGATAGTGCGCATATGCGTGGATTTCCGGGATCTCAATAAATCTTTCCCGAAGGACGACTTCCCAGTACCAGTCACTGAGCTGATGATAGATAACACGTCCACTCACGAGGTTTTCTCCTTCATGGACGGCTCATCAGGATATAATCAAATAAAAATGCATCCCGAAGACCAGAAGCACACCGCTTTTCGGACCCCTTTGGGTATATTTTGCTACAAGGTGATGCCTTTCGGTCTAAAGAACGCCGGTGCCACCTATCAGAGGTCCATGACTAAGATCTTCGATGACCTTATACATGAAATCGTCGAATGCTATATCGACGACCTCGTGGTTAAAAGCAAATCATACGAGGAGCATTTAGAGCATCTGAAGACTGTATTTCAACGCCTTCGACAATACAACTTGAATATGAACCCTCTCAAGTGCGCATTCGGAGTTTCCTCGGGCAAATTCCTGGGATTCATCGTCCGACACCGAGATATTGAGATAGATCCGTCAAAGATCAAGGCGATAATGGAAATGCCTCCGCTAAGGACTCTCAAGCAATTGCGGTGGCTCGCGTACATCCGGCGATTTATAGCCAACCTTTCAGGAAAGTGCCGTCCTTATAGTCACCTGATGAAGAAGGGAACCCCATTTTTCTGGGATCACAAATGCCAAGACGCACTGGACGAGATCAAGCAATACCTGCAGAACCCGCCGGTGTTAGCTGCTCCAGTCAAGGGAAATCCTCTTATTCTTTATACCACAGCCCTCGAAGGTTCCTTAGGCGCATTATGGGCACAAGAGAACGACCAAGGGAAGGAGAGAGCACTCTACTATCTGAGTCAAGTCCTACTGGGGGCAGAAAGCAATTATTCTCCCATCGAAAAACACTGCCTGGGGTTGATCTTCGCAATAGCGAAGCTCAGGCAATATGCGTTGGCGCATGAAGTCCGTCTCATTTCAAAGGTGGACCCCCTTAAATATTTAATGTCGAAGGCCATATTGACAGGGAGACTCGCTAAATGGGCCTTGCTCTTAATGGAATTTTCAATAACCTATCAGCCTCTTAAGGCAGTGAAAGGCCAAGCCATCGCCGACTTCCTCGCTGAGCATCCGATACCGGCCGATTCCCCTCTGAATCACGAGTTGCCAGATGAACATGCATTTGATGCGATCAACGACAGTGATACCCGATGGGAACTCTATTTTGATGGAGCGTCTTCCATGAAGAAGCGCAAACAAAGCACCCCTATAATCAAATCGGGGGTAGGCCTCATCTTCGTAACTCCACAAGGAGGGATAATGCGCTTTGCTTTCTCCTTAACAGAGCCGAGGACGAACAATGAAGCCGAATACGAAGCTTTGATAGCAAGCCTCGAGATCGCCATCGACATGGGAATTGAAAACCTCCTCATATATGGAGATTCTCAACTGGTCGTCAGTCAAATAAATGGCGACTACCAAACGTGCAAACCCGAACTGGTGAAATATGGCGAGAGAGTACAGCAATTACTGACCCAAATTCCCTACTACATGCTGGAAAGCATACCGCATGCGGAAAATAGCAAGGCGGACGCGTTAGCCAAGCTCGCTAAAGAACTGGCTGATGAAAACCTCGATGACGTCAGAATCATGGTACAAAGCCGTCGGGTGCTCGCCCCAGCGGAAATATCTCCGGAATCATCCGAAGAAAAGGGAGCGACTGAGAAAATGACTATGCAAGTGAAAGATCAAGAAACGGTTGAGGATTAGAGAGAAGTCTTTATAGACTACTTCAAATCCCGTCGAACGCCTGAAGATGCGTCCTTAAGACATCAGCTTGTGAAACGAGCTCTGTCTTTTGCTTTCGTCAATGATACTCTGTACAAGAGGTCATTTGATTCTTTGTGGTTGAGATGTCTGGGACCTAACGAAGCGAAAAGAGTCGTTCAGGAAGTTCACGACGGACTCTGCGGTTCTCACCAAGCAGGCCTGAAGATGAAGTTGAAGATTAAACGAATGGGCTACTATTGGCCCATGATGATTCAGGACTGTCTCGAATATGCGAAGCAATGCCACTCGTGCCAGATCCATGGGGATTTTATCCATCAGCACCCAAATACTCTACATCCAACAGTGGCCAGCTGGCCGTTTGAAATGTGGGGGACTGATATAATCGGCCCCATCGAACCAACATCGTCCAGGGGACATCGATTCATTTTGGCGACGACTGACTACTTCTCCAAATGGGCAGAATCTGTACCGTTGAGGGAAGTGAAGACGGAGAATATCCTCCACTTCTTCAAGACACACGTCATTTATCGGTTTGGAACTCCGAGACGGATCATCTCCGATAACGGGCCAGCCTACAGAAGCCACAAGATCAGCCGCTTCGCGCAATAACACAACATAGACTGGAGATATTCCCCAGTTTATAATTCTCGAGCTAACGGTCTAGCTGTGGCTTTCAACAAGACCTTGACGAAGATCGTGACGAAGACGGTGTCCTAAAATATGAAAGACTGGAACGAGAGACCGCAAGAGCTCTCTGGGCGTATCGAACTACGTTCAAGACGGCCACGAACACAACTCCATACGCATTGGTATTCGGTACAGAAGCAGTACTACCCCTCGAGATAGAATTACCTTCTCTACGAGTGGCAGTCCACTACGAGCTAACGAACAAAGAAAATGCTCACCTTCGGCTTGAGGAGCTTGATGCCCTTGATGAAACCCGGCTCATAGCGCAACAAAATCTGGAGGCTTATAAAGCAAAGATGATGTGCTCATATGAAAGATTGACCAGGCCGAGTACATTCCGCCAAGGCGAACTCGTGCTGGTGGTCAAAAGACCTATGATCCCCAATCGCGCCAAGCGAGGAAAATTCGAGCCGAATTATGAAGGCCCGTACATCATAGACAAGGTCTACCAGGGTGGAGCCTATCTACTCATGGATATGCAAGGTGAAAGACCTTTCAGGCCAATAAACGGTCGCTTCGTGAAGAAATACTACGCTTGACGGGTCAGGGCCTAGGTCAATGATAGATGACGACGACCATGTCTGCTCGCTATCTTCCTAAGCCCGAACTCTATAAGTAGTAACCGGCCCTCTTCAACAACGGACCGAAACGTCCTTAAACTAACGACGGACCGAAACGTCCTAAAACTAACGACGGACCGAAACGTCCTAAAACTAGCTGTTGACCGAGATGTCGACAAACTACGATGGATCGCGCCATCCCAAAACCAATACAAAAAAAAGAATAAAAAAACAAAAAAAAAACGGTCTGTCCGTAAGCAAAATGGGCACGGATGAAAACCCGAAAGGGCTC
Source organism: Agapanthus africanus (assembly GCA_030015575.1). Lineage (NCBI taxonomy): Eukaryota > Viridiplantae > Streptophyta > Magnoliopsida > Asparagales > Amaryllidaceae > Agapanthus > Agapanthus africanus. The sequence goes on along the minus strand of JASDDO010000012.1, from coordinate 124,245,019 downwards.
CGTGAGTAAAAACAGCAGGGCTACCGGTGAGTGTTTGTGAAAACCCGAAAGGGCGCAACCTCGTTAAAAGACACTTGCAGGATCCTCTCGACCTTGTAAGGAGGAACCACCCGCGTGAGATCCTTACGACTCACAAGGGAGCAACACACTTAGGAATCTTCACGATTCCTAAGGAGAAATTACACTTGCGAGATCCTCACGACTCGTAAGGAGAACTCTCTTATGGGACCCTCACGGCTCATAAGACTTGAAAGTCTTAAGTTACAAAGACCTGAACCTGTTCTTAAGCAACCCCCACAAACTTCGATATTGCCCTACAAGCGGCTCATACTGACACTTGTATACAATCCACGGGCGCGAATAAACATTTTCCCAGCAAAGTCCCACCCGTGACTAGGGATATGTCCATATGGTGAACGACCCTTATGAGTCCTCTCGACTTATAAGGAGAAAATCCTTTTGTAAGATCCTTACGACTTACAGGGGAACACCCACTTAGGAATCCTCACGATTCCCAAGGAGAAAACACACCTACGAGATCCTTACGACTTGTAGGGAGAAATACCTTTGTGAGACCCTTACGGCTCATGAAGTCAAAAGCCTTAGTCGACAAGACCCTAACCCTGTTTACTAAGCCACCTTTGTTCGACATCAACAGAGGCAAATGATGATTCGCTCCTGGCCATATTATAGTTTTAGCGATGCTAATGCTGAGATTGGCACCAGATTCCAAGTTCTACACTCGCGATAAAAAAAATCAGCGAGCTAAAAATGCATATGAAATAGCCGAAATGATGGGGCATCTTGCAATAAAAGCAGCAAGTAAAAATGTATGCATGAAAAATAGCCGACATGATTGGGCAACTCGCAATAAAAAGCAGAGAGTAAAAATAAAAAAATACAGCCGAAAAGATTGGGCGCCGCGAAAAATAGCCGAAATGATTGGGCAATCGCGACCTTCGCGATGTAAAAGCTGAAATGATAGAGCATCGCGGAAAAAGAAATAAAACAAAAAAATGAAATTTATGCCCTACAGGTGATATTACATCAATCCCTGTATACAATCCAGGGGCTCAAACAAAGAAGGAATCACACTCCTCTTCCCCAGGTTTCATCAGAAGAAGAAGCCAAATCTCGATGGTTCACAGATAGCCTAGAGATCATCTCGACGTTCGTCTCATTGCAGCAGACACAATATCAAGCAAAGCGGAACAGCGGCAATTCCCAGTTCCATGACTCGACGGCGTACAGATGACCGAGAGCCGAATCCCAACTCCGTGAAATGCGGATACAATCAACAAAATTCCTGGTCATGTGGAACGCGGATAACGTCACTCTTTGACCCCGTGGAAAACGTCCAGAGCGGAGCCTTGTCCTCGCAGAACACGGCAGTGAACCCGTGGGAAGAATCCAGAGCAAAATTCCTGGTCACATGGAACACGGATAACGTCACTCTTTGACCCCGTGGAAAACGTCCAGAGCGGAGCCTGGTCCTCGCAGAACACGGCAGTGAACCCATGGGAAGCATCCAGAGCAAAATTCCTGGTCATGTGGAACGCGGATAACGTCACTCTTTGACCCCATAGAAAACGTCCAGAGTGGAGCCCGGTCCTCGCAGAATACGACAGTGAACTCGTGGAAAGCATCCAGAGCAAAATTCCTGGTCACGTGGAACGCGGATAACGTCACTCTTTGACCCCATGGAAAACGTCCAGAGCGGAGCTTGGTCCTCGCAGAACACGGCAGTGAACCCGTGGAAAGCATCCAGAGCAAAATTCCTGGTCACGTGGAACGCGGATAACGTCACTCTTTGACCCCGTGGAAAACGTCCAGAGCGGAGCCTGGTCCTCGCAGAACACGGAAGTGAACCCGTGGAAAACATCCAGAGAAAAATTCCTGGTCATGTGGAACGCGGATAACGTCACTCTTTGACCCCGTGGAAAACGTCTAGAGCGGAGCCTGGTCCTCGCAGAACACGACAGTGAACCCGTGGGAAGCATCCAGAGCAAAATTCCTGGTCACGTCGAACGCGGATAACGTCACTCTTTGACCTCGCGGAAAACGCCCACAGCGGAGCCTGGTCCTCGCAGAGCACGGCAATGAACCCGTGCGAAGCATCTAGAGCAAACATCGAACTGTGGAGTCCTTAAAATCCATGGACTATGATGTCCTTAACCTCGACCGTAATGTCTTAAAACTAACGATCAACCGTGATGACTCTAGACTGATTTTACCTTGGTACAAGGGTACATCTCTTCACTCCTTTGATATTTGTCGTTGTAATTCCTCAACGTCTTCAAAGTGGTGACGGGTCCCAGTAACCACACATCGGACCGTGGAGTCCTTAAATCCACGGACTATGATGTCCTTAACCTTGACCGTGATGTCTTAAAACTCACATCGGACTGTGGAGTCCTTAAATCCACGGACTATGATGTCCTTAACCTTGATCGTGATATCTTAAAACTCACATTGGACTATGGAGTCCTTAAATCCACGGACTATGATGTCCTTAACCTTGACCGTGATGTCTTAAAACTCACATTGGACTGTGGAGTGCTTAAATCCACGGACTATGATGTCCTTAACCTTGACCGTGATGTCTTAAAACTAACATCGGACTTTGGAGTCCTTAAATCCACGGACTATGACGTCCTTAACCTTGACCGTGATGTCTTAAAACTAACATTGGACTGTGGAGTCCTTAATTCCACGGACTATGATGTCCTTAACCTTGACCGCAATGTCTTTAAACTACGGTACCTTGGAAAACATCCCAAAGCAACCCCTAACCCCATGAAATACGGATAAGGGTGACCGCACCCAGCACTTGCGGGTCCTCACGATCTGTAAGGAAGAAAACTCTCTTGTGAGATCCTTACGACTCCCAAGGGAAAACCCGCTTAAGAATCCTCACGATTCTTAAGAAGAACTTACACCTACGGGATCCTCTCGACCTGTAGGAGAAAAACTCTTTGTGAGATCCTCACGGCTCATAAAGCTCAAAAGTCTTAGGAGGCAGATCTTAACACTGAATCCTAAGCCATCACTACCTTGTAAGGAGACCAAGATAAATTGTCCGTTGAACACATTCAATAAAAGAGACACACCATTGAAAAAAAATATGTCTTTTATTCATGAACCAAAATGGATACAAAGTACAATTCTTGAAAAAGAAAAAAGAATATACTCTCACTCAGGAGTATGTACAAAAAGAAAAGAAAAGATACAAGTCCTCAAGCCAGTGGGCGATTTAGAAATTTTACTAGCTCATCCTTCTTTTGCTGGGCCACAGCTTCATGATTCAGGATCGCCAGGAGACGGGCCTCCGCCTGAGCCTGCTGGGCCTGATACGAGGCGAGCCGGCCTTCGAGCTTTTTCTCAGTAGCTTTGTGAGCCTCAACCTTTTCGCGAGTGAACACGACAGCTTTATCAAGAGCCACCACCTCTTTGATAGACTCTTGAAGTACCCGCCCGAGTTCATACGCTTTATTGGCTTTGGCTGTAAGGCTGGTTTGAAGCTCACTCAATGCCTTAGAGCCCAGCTCCCTTTTCGAGAATTTGCGGCCAAGCCTCTTCTCGCATGATACCATATTTGCTGCGCACCGCGCTATCAGCCCCCGCAAGTCCGCCTTTGCAGCCACGGCCTCCGAGGAAAGGCGGGAACACTCAAGCGCGTGCAAGCAAGTCTCCACCTGCCGACAGAACTCCACCCAGACTCGCACCACCTCTTCGCTATGGTAGGTGGCAAGAAAAGGAAGAGAACCGTTAGCCTCGGTAGCAAATGCTTCAGCTGTGGTTGCGCTGCCAGCACGAAGCTTCTCGATGAAAGACGATATGGAGACAAGGCTTAACTGGGCCAGGCGCTCTGAGGATCGCAAAGCGTAGGGGCCGGGCGGCATGGCGATACGCGATTCCAGCGCTATGAGGGCTGGTAAGGCTGTTCAGATTTGAAAAATGTCAGTAAAACTCTTAAGCAAAGGAACAAGTGGGGCCATATTGAGACGTCACTTACCTACGGTCATGCAAGTAGGAGCTGAAGGTTCCCTTGGCCCTTCAAGGACCTCAACCTCGTCATCGGCCTCCAAAACTGTAGAGAACATCGTTGTCAATACGCAAAATAACAACGACGCTATAAGAAATGGCGAACGACACTAACCTTTCCCAGATGAGAGGACGATGCGTTGAGGGGATATCGCCTGCGGAGCTGCCATCTCTAACAGACGCTGAAACGATTGCTGGGGAGACAAATCAGCAATAGAGGCCGCCAGCCCGCGCAATTCTGAGAAAACAAAAGAGTTCAGACAACAGAAAGATTGCTAATTTAAAATGTAAAAGGTTACCTTCAACACTCCTCCCATTCTGAGTCGGGGGGATGGCGGCTTCAACGGCCTCCGCCGGGATCTCCGGCTCCAACAAAGGGAGGGTAGTCCCGACTACCTCTCTTCCAGCCTCTGGGCCGCCCTCAGGAAGAGTCATTGGGGCGGCGACCGCCAAAGGAGCCTCTACCAAAGGAGCGAGTGCTCCGTAATCAAGAATGAAAGGTTCCTAGGCACTCTAGTAAGGTCTCACAAGGCATCGGACATGCCAATTTAAAATTTTTGGTGCCGAGAAACCCTAGACTACGGATCGTTGCTAGAATTTTAGGCGATAAGAAAAGCTAGTTAACACTTAACTACAAGGATATGGAAATTACAACCTTTGTAGATCCGGATATCCACCTCCACGGCTCCGCAACGAAGTCTCCTCGCTGTCCATGTTGAACCCCGGGCTCAAGCGTCGGCTTCGTCGAAGAAACGGGTGAGCTAGGTCGCCGGCTTCGTGTCAAAGACGATCTACGTCGAGGCATCGCAAGTTCAAGCTCCGACTTCACAAACTTGTGAAACTTGTGAAGTAAACACCCAAAACAACTTGGCAAGAGGTAGAGGGTGAAGAAATAGGAGGTGGGTTCTCTTTAGATTTGGATTTCTCTCACTAAAACTCAAGTTGCCATTGGAGTAGCAAGCTTGAAGAAGAAGAAGAAGAGCTAGTATTATGATAAGTCTTTTAAAATAAAAAGAAAAAGCAATACTTATCATAATTCTTACTAGGGTTAAGTGTAGAGAATATACCATGGTTAATGATGGGTTAGGGTTAAGCATGATGATAAGAAAGGTTAAGAAGTCAAAGCTTCATGAAGCTTCAACTAAAAGACAAAGAAAGCCACCATCCTTTTTAAATCATTTCCAAATAAATAAATGAAAAAAAAAAAATAAATAAATATGCAAAACCCTAATTATCATAATAACCATGGTTTAATTCTATTCACTTAACCATATGATCAAGTATCATCAAACATGATACAAAAAGTGCACAAAAGTATATCACATATACAATGTGCAAACCAAGTGAGAAAAATCCGTTTAAAGTGAACCAATACTAGTTAATGCAAAGTAATATATCAAATATATAATTATACATTAAATCATTAAATCAACATTTGATTCAATGATCCGGTCATGTCGCACATAACCGACTAGTATTCAATGTATCGATTTATCGAATCAATGATTCGATAACTAGGTCATATCGAATATAACCAATCGAAACATTTATCGCGAGAATGAAATGCGGTATCACATACACGCATTATTCTCGGTCCTGCACATATCTCATATGCGCTCCTATTTCGTTTCGCTTGAGCTAGGAAACCTCTATGTAGGACTCTAAAGACTCGTCAATACGCCGGTAGCAGATGATGATCATATCAAGCACCCACAAGCCGCAAGAGGTCTGCTAAACGTAACGGCCACCCGGGTATTGAGAGATCAGAAGATCGACGAGCTAGCCCGCTCACACTCCTGCGAATCCGACCAGTAACACTTACCATACAGTCCGGTCTCTTCGTCTGATATGTCGCATATCAAGTCTAGGGGTGGTAAACGTCAGACCCCAATAACCCGATAAGTCGTGCCGATGTGAGGCTCATAACGGGTCGAGAAACTACTGGTAACACTTACCAGCAAATCTCTGATCAGCCCTGGCCAGGGACTTCCCTGCTACGGCCAATCGAGCACTGCGCAACATCAACCCCCAATACCGGGAGAGACGAAACCCCTCCTATCGCTCATTGCCTCCATGTGACTCAGGACTGTGCCCAAAGACCACCGTTTTGCACGCCCTTATGGACGTGGTAAGGTGGAGATCAAAGCACAGTGGGAATCACACAAGACTCTATGACGATCTCGGGTCTACAGACTATCCTGTACAAGTGTCAACTGAGAACTGCCATCTGACGTGAGGTATAATACCATCTGGGAGTTCTCGGCGAGTCCGTCCAGTGTACCCAGTCTCCACGGAGCACCCGTACACCATCTCTGATGTCAAACACCAATGGATATGGGATCATCCATCGCCCATCACATGGGTCGAGAAGCGTATACGCTAGTCTACACTGGTATATCGATGCCCCGTCTCGATACACCCACGACTAGGGACCTTGAAGGATGTACTTATGGACTACCATGTCCCCACTAGTATGATCTGCATCATAGTCCAGGTAGTCAAGTACACATCCTAAGGGCTTTACCAACATGTAACTATAAGACAGTATAAAGAGACTAGTGTACATGTTAAGATAAAGAGTAACCAGATAGCATACTATCATATCGAGCAAGAAAGTCATCTCTATATATGTCCAAGCATCCAATATAATATACAACATCTGTACAATACTGGCCTCTAGGGCATACATACAACTAACAATCTCCCACTTGCACTAGGGCCAGCTGCTGTAGTTTCGCATACCGAGCATCCCGAGGAGTCTCTCAAACTGCGTCTGGGGAATGGCCTTCGTGAGTGGATCCGCCGTGTTATTCTTCGTGTCAACTCTCCTGACCTCGATCTCCCGGCGATCAACTATCTCCCGGATCAGGTGATACCGCCTCAGAATATGCCTGGATCGCTGATGGGACCTGGGTTCCTTGGCTAAAGCCACCGCTCCATTGTTATCGCAATACAAAGGTATTGGATGCACAATGGATGGAACCACTCCAAGTTCAGAAATGAACTTCTTGATCCAGACAGCTTCTTTAGCAGCATCGTTGGCAGCGATGTATTCAGCCTCCATCGTCGAGTCTGCCACGGTTTCCTGCTTGGAACTCTTCCAGCTAACCGCCCCTCCGTAAAGGGTAAAGACAAAGCCCGACTGCGACTTAGAGTCGTCCTTATCACTCTGGAAGCTCGAATCGGTAAAGGACTCCACTTGGAGTTCTCCGTTACCATACACCAAGAACATATCTCTAGTCCTTCGCAAGTACTTGAGAATGCTCTTCACAGCTGTCCAGTGACTCTCTCCAGGATCAGCTTGATACCTGCTCACTATACTTAGTGAGTATGCTACATCGGGTCTGGTACATAGCATCGCATACATGATAGAGCCTACTGCCGAAGCATAGGGTATCCCTTGCATGCGAGCTCTCTCCAAATCAGTCTTGGGAGACATCTCTTTGGAGAGAGTGACTCCAGAGATCGTGGGTAAGTTCCCACACTTGGACTCTTCCATACTAAACCTCTTTAGTATGGTGTCAATGTACCTGGATTGGGACAATCCCAAAATCCGTTTGGATCTATCTCTATAGATCCTAATTCCCAATATGCAGGAGGCATCACCAAGATCTTTCATTGAGAATCTTTGTGATAAGAAGAGCTTGACCGATTGCAGCATAGGAATATCATTTTCTATCAAGAGTATGTTGTCCACGTACAATACGAGGAAGACAACCTTACTCTCTGCCACCTTCTTGTAGATACAAGGTTCATCTGGATTTTTGACGAAATCAAACTCTTTGATAACGACGTCAAAGCAGATGTTCCAACTCCGCGATGCTTGCTTTAATCCATAAATGGATTTAAGCAGCTTGCACACCTTCCCGCTGCTCCCACTGTCTACGAAGCCCTCTAGCTAAGTCATGTACACGCACTCTTCTAAATCACCGTTTAGAAAGGCGGTCTTAACATCCATTTGCCAGATTTCGTAATCATGATATGCAGCGATGGCAAGCATGATCCGGATGGATTTAAGCATAGACACTGGAGAAAAGGTCTCGTCATAGTCCACACCTGGTCTTTGACGAAAACCCTTTGCTACAAGTGTAGCTTTGAAAGTCTCCACTTTCCCATCTACACCAAGTTTCTTCTTGAAGATCCACTTGCTCCCAATGGGTTTTACCCCTTCAGGAGCAACTTCCAAAGTCCATACTTTGTTGGTGTACATGGAATCCATCTCAGACCGCATAGCATCCAGCCATTTCACTGAGTCCCCACTCGTGATGGCCTGCTCGAAGCTAGTTGGGTCATCATCCTCCATGATGCAATCCTCGCTCCCACCATCAATGAGAAAACCGTAGTATCTCTCAGGAGGACGAGAAACCCTACCAGATCGGCGGAGAGGCTGGGGTTCATCGGGAACTACGGAATCCTCTGGTTCCACCAGATCTTCTGTTGCAGCTTCTGCAGCTGGAACCTCTTCCAGTTCTACCTCATGACCACTAATCTCTTTTTCAAGAAATTCCTTTTCTAAAAAGGTGGCATGCCGAGAAACAAACACTCTTTGTTCCTCAGGGTGGTAGAAGATATACCCTTGAGAATTCTTGGGATATCCTACAAATTTGCATAGAACAGACCGTGCCTCGAGTTTGTCCGGATTTTGTCGTTTGACATAGGCTGGACAACCCCATATCTTAACATAGTTAAGACTTGGTCTCTTCCCTTTCCATATCTCATATGGAGTGGTAGGCACAGATTTGGTGGGGACCATATTCAATAGATGTATGGCTGTCTCAAGCGCATACCCCCAGAAGGAAATAGGTAACTCAGCTGTGCTCATCATAGAGCGCACCATATCTAATAAGGTGCGGTTCCTTCGTTCTGATACACCGTTGTGCTGTGGTGTATATGGAGGAGTCAGTTGAGAGAGAATCCCATTCTCTTTTAGAAAGTCCAGGAATTCATTGCTCAAGTATTCACCTCCTCGATCAGATCCAAGGATTTTAATACTTTTTCCGGTTTGGTTTTCGACTTCTTGTTTATATTCTCTAAATCTCTCAAAAGCTTCAGACTTGTGTCTTATCAAGTACACATGTCCGTATCTTGAGAGATCGTCAGTGAATGTAATGAAGTACGAAGAACCATCCCTGGCATGTGTAGACATGGGACCACATACATCACTATGTATTAGTCCCAAGAGTTCGGTAACTCTTTCTCCGTGTCCCGTAAACGGAGTTTTGGTCATCTTGCCTTTGAGACATGACTGGCAAGTGTCATAAGATGAAAATTCGAAAGGTTTCAAATATCCATCCTTATGCAACTTAGCCAGTCGTGTCACATTGATGTGACCCAGTCTACAATGCCACAAGTAAGATTCGTTCAGTTCTGAACTCTTCCTCTTGTGTGTGTTTGTTATGCTCAGAACTGTTGATTGATTTAGAACATAAATGCCATTGCATAACGTGCCTGATACAACCAACTTTTGGTCACGGAAAATGTTCATAACATTGTCCTGTAATACAAAATTATATCCTTCTTTGCTTAATAAAGAAACCGATATAATGTTGCATATCAGGTTCGGCATGTAATAGCATTCGTTCAGAACCAATGTATTACCAGTTCGTAATACAAGGTGATATTCCCCGACAGTCTTAGCTGCAACAATTGCACCATTTCCAACTCTAATGTCTTTATCACCTTCTCCAAGTTCTCTACCTTTCCTAAGCCCATGTAACTGATTACATATATAGGATCCTGACCCGGTATCTAATACCCAGGACATAAAGCAAATGGAGAAACAGTTCTCAGTAACGAACACACCCGAAGAAAATGCATCAACATGTACTTTCTTCATTCGGGTGGCATGGGAATCCTGGTATTCCCCTATATCCTGTTCATTCCTATAACTCTTATAAGAATGAACGGAACCAACGTTCCCCAGCACAGTATAATATGCGGGTTCGGTCAATACATCCATATTATTATCTTGATTAAGGCATGAACTGGTCGCTACCTGGAGAGAGAGAGAAGAAAACACTTTAGCGTATGCTCGTGCAAGATCAGATTGGTTATTATCTTATCTAATCAGGATGGCTCCCACTGCTTTTTATCAAATCTTCCTCCAAACTCTAAAAGGAAAGACTAGCCGGGATTAATTACACACTACAAGTTCGCCAATCTTTCAGCCAGGCCAGTGTCGGTACTTTGAGGGAGGTCCCCCGTGCTTTCGCACGAACCTAATTAATGTAAACCTCGTTTTCCCAGAGGCGTAACCTCGTTAACACCTTTCTAGACACCTACTTGATCAGCTAATTGCAATGTGTAAAACTCTCCCAGGAGTAACTCTTACTCGCAGTGGGTATCGGGATCCAACTATCTCATAGAAGGTATGCAATCTCATTGCAAATTTCAACACTTGAAATTCCCGATAATGCTTTTGCCCCTAGCGTGCTATGACCTTGACGAAAGCCAACAAATCACAGCCCGCTAGTCAAGTTCAACCCGTACATTTCTTGACTGAATCAAACCCACCCGCACGACCCTTGACGAAAGCCAACAAAGCCGTACGACTACCCTAATCCAGTCGCATCATATGCAGCAGATAAACAGCACATAGCTACCGCACACTACACCTTGACGAAAGCCAACAAATGTAGCACGAATACTATATGTAACCTATCTGAAATGACGGAGGGCTACGCAGGTTTTTCTGAAAACCTATTGCGTAATGAACTTGATATCGTTGTAGAATCAATTGAAGTTTTGAAATGGAGTGATTTTGAGGCTTTTATAGTTTTGCTAAAGGAGTCACTCCCGGCGAAGGGATCTCGGTCCTTTCCTCGTCGAATGAGGTGCGGGATATATCATATATATCGCTGTGCAAAGCAAAAACCCAAAAGCAGTCAAAAGCAAACCAAGTCTGTAGCATCTGCCAGTTATCGCTAAAGGAGTCACTTCCGGTGAAGGGATCTCGGTCCTTTCCTCATCGAATAAGGTGCAGGGTATATCATATATACCGCTGTGCAAAGCAAGAACTGTAGCTACCTGTTTTATTTTAAAATTCGATTCTACAACATCTTAGGTTTCTTATCATTCATTAATCACATTAATGAAGTCCCATCATTTAAATACCTAAACATCACAGATAGATATGACGTACACTTATGCCATCCGCATTCGCCTCGATGTCCCCTCGTGCACCGTTAGGTTAGGTAACTAACGACAGAGCAGGGCAGGGCTAGCGCGGGTGTAAAACATAAGTAACGTCTATATAATATATCATATATACTATATATACTATATCCATCACAGAGTCACAACACAGATATCGCAGCAGAATAAACATATGAAATATTGGATATACTAGGACGTCCGTGTTTTCAATACGAGCCAGTATAAAACACGGATTCCACGGTTGTGATGAATAGCCAATCCCACACCCCTAGACCCCTACGAGAGCGGCAAGCAACCCTGCCAATTCTAGGGTTAGGAGACCCGGACTCGACTCCTCGAGTTGGTCTCCCACTGGACCCCAGAACCCGGTTACTTGTGCTCCCCTCCTTGGGTCTATCCTAATGCGGAAAAGTAAATAATATACAAAGGGTGACAACTTCCGCTACCTGGAAGTGCCCCAAATAAAAGAATATTACATACATGTTTTTACATGAATGAAAATGAAAAACACTCATCTCACATAAAAACCCCCGGCTATTCAAACACGACGATCCAATATAACATATCCAGCAACACATAACATCACATGTCATCAACGTAAGTAAGTATGCATACCCCAATTGTCTTTGACATATAGCAATGAAACCGGCGATATGAACATACTACACTTACGGTCACAGAAAAGAAAGTGTAAAACTACAACAATTGGAATCCGCAACTTCTTTAGACATCGCATGCCTAATTAAATGAAATACTTAGACATCACATGCCTAACAGATATAAATCCCGCATTTTAGTCTCATTATCGAAAACTCTTTTCAATATCATATGGGACTAAACTGCTAAATTTATAACATTCATTCAGTTATCACATAACTGTTTGTGAATTCCAATTATTGTATCACATTCCAGACAAACAGAAAATGTTAAACTTTCCAATCGAACAGTCGAATACCCAAGTTTTCCCGATACAGTCTAACACATGAAATAAGTCTAACAACATTCAGTTCATGCCTCAGTACCGACGGTCCAGCCGTAGAAGGGTCAAGCCAACGCCTCACATGTGGCACGCCGTTCTGCCCCAAACCCGAAGGTTCAAAGGGCAGTTCAAGACGGTCACATAATCGAGTTAAGGTTTGTTGTCTTCTAGAGGGTCCATCGCGTTACTTGCACTACTTAGAACGTCGTTAAACTACGGAAAAATCCAACACTTGGAAATTTCCCGACAGGGGAAAATTTGGGTATTTATATCCGATCGAACTTTTTAACATATTTTAAAATTTATCCGGAAAACCAAATAGACAAAATTTGATAACCCGATCGAAACACCGAATCCCCAAAACAACTGCTGAAAATTCAACTCTTGAATAAATATTAAAAAATTCCAGAAAATCCTGCACCAGAAATAATGAATTACAGTACAAACAGTGAATGATGATGTCAACAAACTGCCGCGGAACCGCCGCATAACCAGGGCTTATGCCGCGGTTCCGCCGCCGTTTAATTGAATCATGGGACTGAGTTTTTACCGTAATCCTTAGAATTGTTTACTGAATTTCCTGGACATTTTTAATACACAAAAAACCACATTTTTAAAATCGGGACAAAGAGCATTTTTGTGATCGGGATTCGGGTTCGTTCGGACTTCAAATTCCGTCTGGACTTCGCCTAAGGCTCTAGCTAGGCTCTGATACCAGTGAAAGGTTCCTAGGCACTCTAGTAAGGTCTCACAAGGCATCGGACATGCCAATTTAAAATTTTTGGTGCCGAGAAACCCTAGACTACGGATCGTTGCTAGAATTTTAGGCGATAAGAAAAGCTAGTTAACACTTAACTACAAGGATATGGAAATTACAACCTTTGTAGATCCGGATATCCACCTCCACGGCTCTGCAACGAAGTCTCCTCGCTGTCCATGTTGAACCCCGGGCTCAAGCGTCGGCTTCGTCGAAGAAACGGGTGAGCTAGGTCGCCGGCTTCGTGTCAAAGACGATCTACGTCGAGGCATCGCAAGTTCAAGCTCCGACTTCACAAACTTGTGAAACTTGTGAAGTAAACACCCAAAACAACTTGGAAAGAGGTAGAGGGTGAAGAAATAGGAGGTGGGTACTCTTTAGATTTGGATTTCTCTCACTATAACTCAAGTTGCCATTGGAGTAGCAAGCTTGAAGAAGAAGAAGAAGAGCTAGTATTATGATAAGTCTTTTAAAATAAAAAGAAAAAGCAATACTTATCATAATTCTTACTAGGGTTAAGTGTAGAGAATATACCATGGTTAATGGATAGGTTAGGGTTAAGCATGATGATAAGAAAGGTTAAGAAGTCAAAGCTTCATGAAGCTTCAACTAAAAGACAAAGAAAGCCACCATCCTTTTTAAATCATTTCCAAATAAATAAATGAAAAAAAAAAAAATAAATAAATATGCAAAACCCTAATTATCATAATAACCATGGTTTAATTCTATTCACTTAACCATATGATCAAGTATCATCAAACATGATACAAAAAGTGCACAAAAGTATATCACATATACAATGTGCAAACCAAGTGAGAAAAATCCGTTTAAAGTGAACCAATACTAGTTAATGCAAAGTAATATATCAAATATATAATTATACATTAAATCATTAAATCAACATTTGATTCAATGATCCGGTCATGTCGCACATAACCGACTAGTATTCAATGTATCGATTTATCGAATCAATGATTCGATAACTAGGTCATATCGAATATAACCAATCGAAACATTTATCACGAGAATGAAATGCGGTATCACATACACGCATTATTCTCGGTCCTGCACATATCTCATATGCGCTCCTATTTCGTTTCGCTTGAGCTAGGAAACCTCTATGTAGGACTCTAAAGACTCGTCAATACGCCGGTAGCAGATGATGATCATATCAAGCACCCACAAGCCTCAAGCGGTCTGCTAAACGTAACGGCCACCCGGGTATTGAGCGATCAGAAGATCGACGAGCTAGCCTGCTCACACTCCTGCGAATCCGACCAGTAACACTTACCATACAGTCCGGTCTCTTCGTCTGATATGTCGTATATCAAGTCTAGGGGTGGTAAACGTCAGACCCCAATAACCCGATAAGTCGTGCCGATGTGAGGCTCATAACGGGTCGAGAAACTACTGGTAACACTTACCAGCAAATCTCTGATCAGCCCTGGCCAGGGACTTCCCTGCTACGGCCAATCGAGCACTGCGCAACATCAACCCCCAATACCGGGAGAGACGAAACCCCTCCTATCGCTCATTGCCTCCATGTGACTCGGGACTGTGCCCAAAGACCACCGTTTTGCACGCCCTTATGGACGTGGTAAGGTGGAGATCAAAGCACAGTGGGAATCACACAAGACTCTATGACGATCTCGGGTCTACAGACTATCCTGTACAAGTGTCACCTGAGAACTGCCATCTGACGTGAGGTATAATACCATCTGGGAGTTCTCGACGAGTCCGTCCAGTGTACCCATTCTCCACTGAGCACCCGTACACCATCTCTGATGTCAAACACCAATGGATATGGGATCATCCATCGCCCATCACATGGGTCGAGAAGCGTATACGCTAGTCTACACTGGTATATCGATGCCCCGTCTCGATACACCCACGACTAGGGACCTTGAAGGATGTACTTATGGACTACCATGTCCCCACTAGTATGATCTGCATCATAGTCCAGGTAGTCAAGTATACATCCTAAGGGCTTTACCAACATGTAACTATAAGACAGTATAAAGAGACTAGTGTACATGTTAAGATAAAGAGTAACCAGATAGCATACTATCATATCGAGCAAGAAAGTCATCTCTATATATGTCCAAGCATCCAATATAATATACAACATCTGTACAATACTGGCCTCTAGGGCATACATACAACTAACAAAGAACTGCCACTGGAGGCTCTATTGTAAGAGGAGCAGCCTCGTCACCCCCCTCCACATCGAGCAATGCTTCATCGGGAATGTCGACAGGCTTTAGCTTCAATAAGCCCGTAGGGACCTCCCCTATCTTCGAAGATTCTTCACAATTCACACAAGAATAAGGATACATAAATACAGGCGTAAATAATCTGAAAAGCTACAAAGAAGTACAAGAACATACCAATGCATAGGGAAACCTTCAATATGGCTTCTTCAAGCCGATGCTCCTTCTCAAGGAGGCGTGCCCGCCAGGGTTCGAGGGTGGACTCGTGGCCTCCTGTCCATAAGGAAAGCGCGTCCGCCGCATCCTCCGAAGTAGCCTGCTTCAGGGCCCTTTCTCCCCATTCCTCCAAAGGGCCGATAAACCGCCACCCTGTAGGGTTGCTAGGCACGCGCACAAGGGTCTACGAGGCATCAACCATGCCCGATTAAAATTTTAGCCGTGCCGAACAACCCGAATACGGATCTTTAAACTAGAGATTAGGCGAAAACAAACATGCTAAACACTTTAACACTAAGTGAGAGGGATTACAACCTTTGTAGATCCGGTCCTTCACTTCATAAGCTCCGTGTTGTGGTCCCTTCGCTGCGATCATCGGGTTCCGGACTCTCGAGAGGTTCCACGAAGAGAAAGATGCAGTCTTGCTTCCGATCTTCGATACAAAGATGATCTACCTTGAAGTTTCATTAACACAAGCTAACACTCACTAAAATTGAGTGAACACTCTCATCTAGAGGGCAAGGGAAGATGAGGATGATGGAGTAGGATTTTCTCTCTCTTTATTTATCTTTTTCTCACATATTTTCATCACAAATATCAAAGCAAGAAAGCTTTTCATGAAGAACTCAAGGAAGAAGAAGAATAGTAATTCCATTTGTGATGAATAATGCAAAGATGATAATGATGAATTATGCAACCATGGTTAACCAAACCATTGTAGATATTTAACCAAGGGTGTAGGGTTTGGGTTAGGTTAAAGATGAGTCATAACAAAATATCTTTCACAAAACAAAACTAAACCTTCTAGAATCATCTAGAAAGAATTAACCCAAATCAAACCCTAATCTTGTTTAATCTCTACTAAACATGTTGCATTATTTATCATATCATGTTACAATATTATATATCACATATATAATATTTATTGTAACCAAATAAAATAATACAATTAACATATATCGCATATATATCAATGTATTATCCGAGTGAGAAAAAGAATCTTTTAGTGAGCTAATATTAGTTAATGTCATTTAATATATCATATATATTATTATACATTAAATTATCGAATCAACACTTGATCCGAAAATCCGGCTATATCGCATATAACCGACTAATATTTATCCGTACCGATTCATCGAATCAACACTTGATCCGATGACCCGGTTGATATCAAATATCGCGAGAATAGAATATGGTATCTCATATCGTATTATCCTCGGTCCCGCACATATCATATATGTGCCCCTACTCCGTTTTGTCTGACCCAAGAAACCTCTGTGTAGGACTCTAAAGAATCGTCAATACGCCGGCAGTAGGTGATGATCATATCAAACACCCACAAGCTGCAAGCGGTCAGCTAAACGTAACAACCACCCAGGTATTGAGCGCTCAGAAGATCAACAAGCAAGCCTGTACATTCTCCTGTGAATCCAAACAGTAACACTCCCGTACAGTCCGGTCTCGTCGTCTGATATGTTGCATATCTCGCCTAGGGGTGGTAAACGTCAGACCCCAGTAGCTCGATAAGTCGTGTCGATATGAGGTCTATAACAGTTTGAGAAATTACTGATAACACTTACCAGTATATCTCAGCAACCCTGGCCAGGGATTTCCGGTTATAGCCAATCGAACATAGCACAACATCAACTCCCTATACCGGGAGAGACGAATCCCCTCCTATCGCTCATTGCCTCCATGTGATTCGGGACTATACCCAAAAGCCACTTTTTTGCATGCCCTCTTGGACATGGTATGATGGAAATCAAAGCACAGTGGGAATCACACAAGAATCTATGACGATCTTGGGTCAACAGACAACTCTGTACCAGTGTCACCAGAGAACTGCCATCTGACGTGAGATATAATACCATCTGGGAGTTCTCAGCGAGTCCGTCCAGTGTACCCAGTCTCCACTGAGCACCCGTACACCATCCTTGATGTCAAACATCGATGGATATAGGATCATCCATCGCCCATCATATGGGTCAAGATGCGTATACGCTAGTCTACTCTGGTGTATCGATGCCCTGTCTCGATACACCCTCGACTAGGAACAGTTATAGGATGTACTCGTCGACTACCGTGGCCCCACTAGTATGATCTCATCATAGTCCCAGTAGTCGAGTACATATCCTAAGGGCTTTATCAACATGTAACATAGAGACAATCAGAGTACATGTTAAGATAAAGTACAACCAGATAGCATACTATCATGTCGAGCAAAAAAGTCCTCCCTATATATGTCCTAGCATCCACTACAATATACATCGTATGTACAGTAATGGCCTCTAGGGCATACATATAACTAACAATCTCCCACTTGCGCTAGGGCCATCTGTTGTGGTATCTCATACCCAACAATTAGCTGCGGTTGAAGTATCTCATACTCAACCATCCCATAAATGTCTTTACTGGGAAAAAAGGCCTTTGTGAGTGGATCCGCGCTGTTGTCCTCTGCGTCTACTCTCCTAACTTCGATCTCCCTGGAGATCAACCATCTCCATGATCAGGTGATACTGCCTAAGAATTATATCTGGATTTCTGATGGGACGGTAGTTCCTTGGCTAAAGCCACAACTCCATTGTCACACAATGGTAGGAACGAAGTTCATCTCATGAACTTATATATCTATCCAGACTGCCTCTTTGGTAGCATCTTTGGTAACGATATATCTTGCCTTTAATCGTCTAGTATGTCACGGTATCTAGCTTGGAACTCTTCCAACATATCGTCCCTCCACTGAGGATAAAGACAATGCCTGCGACTGACATTCAGTCGTCCTTATCACCCTGGAACCCTTCCAGTGATTCTCCCCAGGATCGATTGATACCATCTCACTACAACTAGTGAGAATCCTAACATCCAATTAGATCTATCTCATAGATCCAAAACCCAGGATTTAGGAGGTATCACTTTGATCATATATGGAGAATCCTTATGATAAGAGGAGATTGACCGAGCGTAGCATTGGAAACTCCTTCCCTATCAAGAGTATGTCATCCACGTACTCTACGAGGATCACCACCATACTCCCTACTACCTTTTTGTATATACAAGGTTCATCTACCATTTTGATGAAGTCAAACTCTTTGACTACCATATCAAAACAGACGTTCCAAATCCGCGATGCCTGTTTTATCATATAAAACATCTTGCACACGTTTCCGTTGCTCCCACTGTCTACGAAGCCCTCTGGCTGTGTACTTATAGACGCTCTCTTCTAAAACATCATTTAGAAAAGCAGTCATGACACCCAACCACCAGATATCGTAGTCATGGTATGTAGCCGTGGCAAGTAGGATCTGGATGGACTTAAGCATAGCTCCTTAGAAAAGGTTTCATCATAATCCAAACCTGGTCAATGATGCAAACCTTTAACAAGTCTAGCTTTGAAAGTCTCAACTTTTCCATGTACACCAAGTAATCTTCTCAAGATATACTTGCTCCTGATGGGGATTTAACCCTTCAGATAAAGCAACCAAAGTCCATACTTTGTTGGTGTATAAGGATTCCATCTTAGATCGATAAGCATCCAGCCATTCTTACAGAGTCCCACTCCTGATGGCCATCCCGAAACTAGTTGGTTCATCATCTCATGATGCAATCCTCGCTCCCACTGTCATAGAGAAACCGAAGTATCTCTCAGGTGGGTGAGGAACCCTACTAGATCGGCGGAGAGGCTGAGGTTCGTTGGAAACTATTGAATTCTTTGGTTCTACCAAATCATCAGCTGCAGTTTGTATAGCTGGAACCTTTCCAGTTCTACATAACAGACCTTGCCTCGAGCTTGTCCGGATTTTGCTTTTAGACATAGGCCGGACAACCCCAAATCTTAACAAACTTAAGATATGGGCTTTTCCCTTTCCATATCACATATGAAGTGGTAGACAACTGATTTGATTTGAACCATATTCAATAGGTATGCAGCTTCTCAAGTGCATAACTCCCAAAAGGAAATAGGAAACTCAGTAATACTCATCATAGAGCACACCATATCACATAGGGTGCTATTGCTCTTCCCCGATATACCATCGTGCTATGGTGTATACGGAGGAGTAATGCTGAGAGAGAATCTCATTCTCCTTTAGAATAGTCCAAGAATTCCGTGCTCAAGTATTCTCCTCCTTGATCTCATCAAAGGACATAATACTTATACCCGTATTTTGGTTCTCTACTTCTATCTTATATTCTGTGAATATCTTAAAAGCTTCGGACTTATGTTTCAACAGGAACACATGTCTGAATCTTGAGAGATTATCAGAGAACGTAATGAAGTAAAAAGAACCGGTCTTGGCATATGCAGACAGGGGACCTTCATACATCAGCATGTATCAATCCCAAGAGTTCACTAACTCTTTCTCTGTTTCCAATAAACGGAGCTGTGGTCATCTTATCTCTGTGACATGACCGGCAAGTTTCATAAGATGTAAATTCAAACTAATTTAAATATGCATCTATATGTAACTTCAGCTAGTCGGGTCGCATTGATATGACCTAGTCTACAATGCCTCAAGAAGTATCCGTTCATTTCTGAACTCTTCCTCTCGTGTGTGTTCTGTATACTAAGAACTGTAGTTTGATTTAGAACGTCTATGCTTTTAGATAACGTGCCTGAACCGATCAACTCTTGATATAGGAAATGTTCAAAACATTATCCAACAATACAAAATTATATGCTTCTTTACTAATAAAGAGACTGATATGATTTTGTATATCAGGTTCGGTATCTAATAACATTCGTTCAGAATCAATATATTCTGATAATACAGGGTGACAGTGACCAACAGACTTGGCTGCAACACTTGCATCGTTTTCTGTCTCATGAAACTTATCACCCGTTCTCAGTTCTCTACCTATCTGTAGCCCATGTAACAGATTACATATGCGGGATCCTGATCCAGTATCACATACCCAGGACGTAAAGGATACTGAGAAACAGTTCTCTGTAATGAACACACCCGAAGATGATGCATCAACATGCACTTTCTTCGTTTGGGCGGCACGGGAAATCTGGTATTCCCCAATTTTCTGCTCTGTCTTATAACAATTATAAGTTGGAGCGGGACCAACGTTCCCCAGCTCAGTATATCAAGCGGGCTCGGTCAATTCTTCCGTATTATTATCTTGATTAAGGCGTGATATGGTCGCTACCTGGAGAGAGAGAGAAGAAAACACTTAGCGTGTAAGATTAGATTGGTTATATAATATATCTAATCAGGATGTCTCCCACTGTTTTAATCAAATCTTCCTTCAAACCCTAAAAGGAAAGACTAGCCGGGATTAATTACACGCTACAAGTTCGCCAATCTTTCAGCCAGGCTAGTGTCGGTACTTTGAAGGAGGTCTCTCGTGCTTTCGCACGAACCTAATTAAAGTAAACCTCGTTTTCCCAGGGGCGTAACCCCGTTAACACCTTTCTAGACACCTACTTGATCGGCTAATTGTAATGTGTAAAACTCTCCCAGGAGTAACTCTTACTCACAGCGGGTATCGGGATCCAACTATCTCATAGAAGGTATGCAATCTCATTGCAAATTTCAACACTTGAAATTCCCAATAATATTTTACCTCTAGCGTCCTATGACCTTGACGAAGGCCAAACTACCCATAGTCCGCTAGTCAAGTTCAACCCTTTCATTTCTTGATTGAATTAAACCCACCCGCACGACCCTTGACGAAGGCCAAACTACGCCGTACGAATACCCTAATCCAATCGCATCGTATGCTAGCAGATAAGCACTAGTTAGCTACCGTACACTACGCCTTGACGAAGGCCAAACTACCGCAGCACGAATACTAAGTAGTACTTATCTGAAATGACGGAGGGCTACGACAGGTTTTTAAGAAAACCCTTTGCGTAATGAACTTGATATCGTTGTAGAATCGAGTGATTTTTTTTTAAATGGAGTGTTTTTGAGGCTTTTCTAGTTTTGCTAAAGGGGTCACTCCCGGTGAAGGGATCGTTGGCCCTTTCCTCATCGAATAAGGTGCAGGATATTTCACAAATATCACTATGCAAAGCAAGAACTATAGAAGCAATCAAAAGACAAATCGAGTTTGTAACATCTGCCAGTTATTTCTAAAGGAGTCACTCCCGGTGAAGGGATCTCGGTCCTTTCCTTATCGAATAAGGTGCTGGATGTTCTACAAAGAACACCGCTATGCAAAGCAAGAACTAGAGCTACCAGTTTTTAAAACAAGTTTCTACAACATCTTAGGTTTCTTTTATTTCATTAATCTCATTAATGAAGTCCCATTTTAATTATGCTTCGCAAGCATCACATTTGAAACGAAATCTGCAATATAACATATATCTCATATATATAATATAAACAGTCATCTCAGACAGTAATATGATCTCATCACAGAACATTGCAGCAGAAGAAACATATATGAAATATTGGCTATACTAGGACGTCCGTGTTTTAGTACGAGCCTGTATAAAACACGGATTCCACTGTCGCGATGAATAGCCAAACCCACATCCCTAGACCCCTACGAGAGCGGCAAGCAACGCAGCCAATTCTAGGGTTAGAAGACCCGGTCCCGACTCCTCGAGATGGTCTCCCACTGGACCTTAGAACCCGGTTACTTGTGCTCCCCTCCTTGGGTCTACCTAATGCGGAAAAGTAAATAATATACAACGGTGACATCTTCCGCAACCTGGAAGTGCCCCAATAAAAGAAAATTACATACAAATGAATTTTACATGAATGAAAAAGAAAAAATCTCATCTCACATAAAAACCCCGGCTATTCAAACGCGACGATCCAATACAACATATCACAGCAACACATAATATCTCATATCATCAACGTAAGCAAGTATGCGTATCCCGATTGTCGTTGATGTATAACAACGAAGTCGGCGATACACCACATACTACGCTTACGGACACAGAAAAGAAAGTGTAAAACTACAACAGTTGGAATCCGCAATCTCTTTAGACATCGCATGCCTAACCAAATGAATTCTTTAGACATCGCATGCCTAACAATTATAAACCCCGCATTTTAGTCTCATTATCGAAAACTCTTTTCAATATCAAGTCGGGCAATTCAACAAGATTCCCGACGCCCTGATTGAATACTCGTCGCAAACTTTAGTAGACGGCCGCACCCCCAGATGCCGTCGACGAAGTGCACTAAGGCGGAACGCCGCTGCCGCGAGCACCCGAACGGATGCTTTCGGAGACGGGGTTCTCCTACAGTCACTTGGTCGGGGCTTTGGGGCGTGGCCGTCTATTAAGTTTACCCGGCGAGTATCCGTGTACGCTACGTGATTGCGACGGACTTTTGATCACATCAAAATTCCGTGGCAACCGATCAACTGAGACTGAACTGCTAGATTTATAACATTCAAATTAGTTATCTCATAACTATCTGTGGATTCCAAATATTGTATCACATTCCAGATAAATAGACAATGTTAAACTTTCCGATCGACTAATCAAACACCCAAGATTTCCCCAATATATCTCAACACTTGAAATTAGTTTAAAAACATCCATCACATGCCACAATACCAATGGTCCAGCCGTAGAAGGGTCAAGCCAACGCCTCACATGTGTCACGCCATACTGTCCCAAATCCTAAGGTTCAAAAGGCAGTTCAAGACGGTCACACAATCGAGTTAAGGTATGTTGTCTTCTAGGGGGTCCACCGCGTTACTTGCATGACTTAGAACGTTCTTAAACTCGAGAAAAAATCCAACTTTTGAAAAATTTTCCGACTGGGGAAAAAGTGAGTTATTGATATCCGTTCGAACCTTTTAACAGATTCTAAAAAATATCCGGACAAAACTAAACGAAGTTAAATTATTCGATCGAATCATCGAGTCCCCAATACAACCCTTGAAAACTCAACACTTGAGTGGAATTAAACTATTCCCAGAAAAAATTGCCAAGAAAGGACCTAAGAATAAATACAAGAAATTCCAGGGAGTAACTCGAAATTGTGGCCGCGGAACCGACGCAAAACCCCTGGTTTCTCCGCGGTTCCGCGGTCATTTTATCGAATTAGAAGTCCATACTTCACAGTAATTCTTAGTTTTTCCTGCTTATTTTTATGAGAATTTTTAATTCAGAAAAAACCACATTTTTGAAAAATGTCCAGAGAAGGGGTTTTATCGGGTTTTACGGGTTCGATCGGACTTTAAACTTCGTCTAGACTTCGCCTAAAGCTCTAGCTTGGCTCTGATACCACTGTAGGGTTGCTAGGCATGCGCACAAGGGTCTACGAGGCATCAACCATGCCCGATTAAAATTTTAGCCGTGCCGAACAACCCGAATACGGATCTTTAAACTAGAGATTAGGCGAAAACAAACATGCTAAACACTTTAACACTAAGTGAGAGGGATTACAACCTTTGTAGATCCGGTCCTTCACTTCATAAGCTCCGTTTTGTGGTCCCTTCGCTGCGATCATCGGGTTCCGGACTCTCGAGAGGTTCCACGAAGAGAAAGATGCAGTCTTGCTTCCGATCTTCGATACAAAGATGATCTACCTTGAAGTTTCATTAACACAAGCTAACACTCACTAAAATTGAGTGAACACTCTCATCTAGAGGGCAAGGGAAGATGAAGATGATGGAGTAGGATTTTCTCTCTCTTTATTTATCTTTTTCTCACATATTTTCATCACAAATATCAAAGCAAGAAAGCTTTTCATGAAGAACTCAAGGAAGAAGAAGAATAGTAATTCCATTTGTGATGAATAATGCAAAGATGATAATGATGAATTATGCAACCATGTTTAACCAAACCATTGTAGAGATTTAACCAAGGGTGTAGGGTTTGGGTTTGGTTAAAGATGAGTCATAACAAAATATCTTTCACAAAACAAAACTAAACCTTCTAGAATCATCTAGAAAGCATTAACCCAAATCAAACCCTAATCTTGTTTAATCTCTACTAAACATGTTGCATTATTTATCATATCATGTTAAAATATTATATATCATATAAATAATATTTATTGTAACCAAATAAAATAATACAATTAACATATATCGCATATATATCAATTATTATCCGAGTGAGAAAAAGAATCTTTTAGTGAGCTAATATTAGTTAATGTCATTTAATATATCATATATATTATTATACATTAAATTATCGAATCAACACTTGATCCGACAATCCGACTATATCGCATATAACCGACTAATATTTATCCGTACCGATTCATCGAATCAACACTTGATCCGATGACCCGGTTGATATCAAATATCGCGAGAATAGAATACGGTATCTCATATCGTATTATCCTCGGTCCCGCACATATCACATATGTGCCCCTACTCCGTTTTGCCTCAGCCAAGAAACCTCTGTGTAGGACTCTAAAGAATCGTCAATACGCCGGCAGTAGGTGATGATCATATCAAACACCCACAAGCTGCAAGCGGTCAGCTAAACGTACCAGCCACCCAGGTATTGAGCGCTCAGAAGATCAACAAGCAAGCCTGTACATTCTCCTGTGAATCCAAACAGTAACACTCCCGTACAGTCCGGTCTCGTCGTCTGATATGTTGCATATCTCGCCTAGGGGTGGTAAACGTCAGACCGCAGTAGCTCGATAAGTCGTGTCGATATGAGGTTTATAACAGTTCGAGAAATTACTGATAACACTTACCAGTAAATCTCAGCAACCCTGGCCAGGGATTTCCGGTTATAGCCAATTGAACACAGCACAACATCAACTCCCTATACCGGGAGAGACGAATCCCCTCATATCGCTCATTGCCTCCATGTGATTCGGGACTATACCCAAAAGCCACCTTTTTTCATGCCCTCTTGGACGTGGTATGATGGAAATCAAAGCACAGTGGGAATCACACAAGACTCTATGACGGTCTCGGGTCAACAGACAATTCTGTACCAGTGTCACCGGAGAACTGCCATCTGACGTGAGGTATAATACCATCTGGGTGTTCTCGGCGAGTCCGTCCAGTGTACCCAGTCTCCTCTGAGCACCCGTACACCATCGTTGATGTCAAACACCGATGGATTTGGGATCATCCATCGCCCATCATATGGGTCAAGATGCGTATACGCTAGTCTACTCTGGTGTATCGATGCCCTGTCTCGATACACCTTCGACTAGGAACAGTTATAGGATGTACTCGTCGATTACCGTGGCCCCACTAGTATGATCTCATCATAGTCCCAGTAGTCGAGTACATATCCTAAGGGCTTTATCAATATGTAATATAGAGACAATCAGAGTACATGTTAAGATAAAGTACAACCAGATAGCATACTATCATGTCGAGCAAGAAAGTCCTCCCTATATATGTCCTAGCATCCACTACAATATACATCGTATGTACAGTAATGGCCTCTAGGGCATACATATAACTAACACGCCGGATCCATGAGGGGTCTTCGTAAAAAAATTACAGCAGGATAGGTCTTCTTCAGAACCCTGGCATTCTGAGACGCATCTTTGGAACGTCTTATAGCCTCAGCCAACTTTGCGGCTTCCTCGGCGGCCGAACCCGGGAAGAGAAGACCGGCGCTCAACTCTTGCACAACCAACGGTTCATCTGGAAGTATGGGCTCGGACTCCGTTAGAGAATCAAGTAAGTTGATGGCTACCCTCCTCCACCTCTTAGATCCAGAACCGGCCGCCGAAGATGACCGTTTCCTCCCCCGTGGAGCCTTAGTGCGGCGCCGACCCACGTCACCCTCAACACCCTCTTCCTTATCACCCTCGCTTGGCGCTACAACCGAGGATGACACAGCCATTGTCGACGCCACGGGCGGTGGTGCTGCTACCGGAGCCCGTTTACCCCATGACCGGTTACCCAGGGGCATACCAGCTGTTGGGGTAAGATCCACCCCCGACTCTCCCGGAATAAGCGCGATGCCGGTATCCCTTAGAGGAAAGCGGACTGGGGCGCGCGGTCGCAGCGTAGCTCCTGTGGCCGGAATCTGAGTAGGGGCTCCGTGGTCAAGAAGTACCCTTCTTTCTTCAATAATAATCGGGTTGACCCGATGGAGATACCAGCCCGTGAATGACCCTACGCATCGGGGCATGTAATCAGCATCGGGGATCATGAACTGGGAACCGGTGTTCAGCCTCACAAAATGATGGGCGGCATCTCGAACGGCCTCGAGCGAAGGAACCAGCGCGACTATGAAAGCCTCAAATGGGACGCCCTGATAGTATCCAAGCTGCCGGGCAAAGCGATGCGGATTATACCGCATGAAAAGGACTGCGCTATCCTGACGGAATACCAGGTAGCCCGGTCTAATTGCGTATAAGTGTGCGGCCTCCCGGGGCCTCAAAGAGGGCACGCTATCTTTTGACCGGTCCCAAAGCGGCTGAGTTGAACCCGAGGAAGAAGATAAGACCCGATCAGTAAATACCAACCCGCCAGCAATAGCATAAGGAGAAATCAATGCCCGAATAGCCCCGAATTGAGTCGGGTCAGCGGCAGAAGCGTCCACCAATCGCATAAGTCGCGGAAAGGTGTAAGCATCATAAAATGCTGGCCTCTGATGCATAGCGAAAGCACCCAAGATGTGCATTTCGATCCAAGACGTGAAGTAGTGAAGCGAAAAGTTTACCACATCTATGCTTGGGGTGGAAGTATTAGCTGCAGCGCCTAACCCGTGATAGAGATGCGCTAATGCCGGGATGCCAATGGCCAGCCGCGTCCCCTCAGCTATACGGTGAACCAGATAGATGACCGAAACTCTCATAAAGCGGCGATGCATAGGGATGACAAACCAGCTGAGCCAGACATTGATAAACCCCACAAAGAACGTCTCCTCATCAATGCCGGGAGCTGCAATGGATTCGAAAGACATCGGCAACATTATGGGGATGTAGTACTGCGGTAGATCCGATTCGTTGGTCGGCAGATTCTTCGGACCAAACCCAAAGGGGTCTTTGATATTTGCGAACTTCGGAGCTGTCTTCGACAAGATTCCCTCGCGAAGGAAACATGCAATGAAGCTCTTAAAAGTAACGCCCTGCTCCTCATATTCGGTGAACAATCGGTCAAAGATACCTGGCACCTTGATCAAGCTGGGACGCTTGTGGCGGATGGCGTTCTCAGCAGAAAAGCCGTCAAGCGGTGCGTGCTCGGGTTCAAAGACGTATTCATCAGAAGGCAGCAACTCCTCATAAAGTGTCCCTCGAATTGGCACCCCTGAGATCTCATAAAATTCCCCCCAAAGAGATCGAAACCTCTCTGTCCCCCAGAAGAAAAGTGTTGGTGGGGAGATTCCATTGATTCAAGAACGCCCTAACCCACCAGACATGCGGGGATTGATAATGGAAGAGCGACGCATATATTGCCTGGTAAAGCCTAACCTTTTGCAGCCGCGCACGATGGGCAGAAAGAATATAGCGAGCCCAGAGGAGGTATCCCGTGGGGTGTCGAGGAGTGAGCCCTATCTTATAAATCTGTCCCCATGGGTGGGCCTCACCCTGGCAAATACGTCGTCCCAGGATATCTATAGCTGGGATCGGATGGTTCGGGATACCGGTTGTCGAAGGCTCGAGCCGTCCCGTTGGAGTCCAATTTGGCATCTCCACAGCGAAAACCGTCCTCGGGGGGTCCATCGGCAAGAACGGGAAAGTGGGCTCTGTCGGCACTTCGCAGAGGAAACTCAGGCGACCCCGGATAATATGGCTGTACCAAGTTCCCCATAGAAGTAAGCTAGTGCAGTTCGGGTCATGAGCCCGGATCATCGCCATCGCTTCCTCATCAGATGGTGACTGAGGAAAAGCGGCCTCCGAGCGAGTGAAGGGAAAGCACGGAACAGAAGCCATCGCACATGAAACAAAGTAAAGGAAAACTGTCAAAAGTGAAGCCAGCAATATATATATATATATATATATATATATATATATATATATATATATATATATATGAAGACAGTTGAAGAAAGCGACAGAGGACTTGTTTGGTAGGACCATTAGTTACAAAACATGTGGGTCCCACGAAATCAAGATGACGGATGGCTAATGATAAGGCACAGCAATTATAATGAGACAAAGGGAATATTCTAATCAAATAGGCAGTGGGTTTCAAGTGACCCTACACATTCCCCTAAAAGACAAATCCATCTTGGGCTCTGTGATGAATCAAACAGAATCAAGGGAATTAAATTCCCAAAGACCAACAGTGCAAACTTCTTCTGGATTGTGAAGAAGATGACTCAGAGCGAGAAAACCTATGAAGTTCTCTAGGAAGAACTTAGTTCTTCATAGGAATTAAATTCCTTTTCCAGAGCCAGAGCTCCTTGGGGATGGAATTAAATTCCAGGGAAAACAACCGACATCATCATCTCCCTAAAAGATCAGATGAACCCTAAGAGATCTACGGTTAAATAGTTTTGTATTTCTGTTGAAGAACTTGAAGAAAAAATGGATTCATGTTGAAAGGGTGAAACCCTTGATGTGGATTTAAAATCCAGAGAGTTTCTTTTAAAAAAAATGGAGGTTCTGCGATCGTTCAACATCATTACCTGAAGGAAAGAGTCTTTCTTAAACAGAGTTAAACTCTGAAAAATTTTCAAGGCAGAGAGCTAAGCTCTTAGGAACGAGAATTAAAATCTCAAGAGAAAAGTTATCAAAGGAAGAAGATGAAGAGTGGAGGCGCTTCTGAAGAGACCCTTCCATTTATAGGATGGGATGAAAAACGTTTCATCTACCCTACTCCCAAAGTAGATCCAACGGTCACAAAAGTGACAGCGTTGCACTCACGTGCAGACACGTGAGAGCAACGCTGTGGGGGCATTTGTTCCCTGATTAAAAAATCAGGAAAAAGCTTCAGAGGAAGCATCGCGTGCGAGCACGTGACCAGCGGTCACGTGTTGGCACGTGACGTTTAAAGCAGCGGCACAGAGCAAGCGCAGAAGAGAAGCCCATTCAAGGGGTCACGTGCTTACACGTGACCGAAGGTCACATGCCTACTCTGACCGAGGGTCACGTGCTTACATGTGACCAGGGGTCACGTGCTCACACGTGACCAAAGGTCACGTGGCCGCACGTGACTGGCTTTAAAAGCCCTGCTGTTCAACAGAATTAAATTCTGAATAAGATCATTTAAATCTTTCTAAAATAGAGAAGAATTATGTGAAACCGTTGGATTAAAAATCCGAGGGTGATTAAATATCACAAATTTATGGAAAAATCTTGGACATGGAAAGATTTCCCCCTAAATCTAACCGAAATAACCAAAGAATATCTTTGGATTTAAAATCCAACGGTGAATAAAACTCACCTAATAATTTAAAGGCCCGGATCAATGATGAAAATAAATCAAATCTCTCAATAAACAAATCAAATCTTTCAATGAAAGATTCACTAAACAGATTGATTCTTTTCCTTCTCCTATAAATAGGTGCCAAGGGAGAGAGTTAAAAAAAAAGAGAAAAGGGGGGAGAAAAACAGACAGAGAGAGGTATAGAGCCTTGGAATCTTGAAAATTCAGAATGAAGAATTTGATTCTCTGCAAAGAAAAACCTTAGGTAAGAAAAGAGAGGCTTCAAAAAGAGAATTTAATTCTCAAAAGAGTTTAACTCTTCTATAAAGAAAAGAACTTAGTTCTTTCTCTGGTTGAAGATCTGCAAAGTGCATATCTCCCCATAAATTGAGAATTTAATTCTCATTAGGGTGAGATCCTGTCATGCAGATCTAAAACATAGAGGAGGAATTGAGTTTTGAGAATTTAATTCTTACAAGAGTTATAAGAATTTAATTCCTTTGAGATAAAATTAGGGTTTAACCCTATATTATAGGAATTTAATTTCTTCAAAAATAGACAGAACTAGGGTTTAACCCTAATTGAGAACTTAATTATCTCAAACTTACAGGAATTTAATTCCCCTAAAAAAGAAATTAGGGTTTCACCCTATGCCAGAATTTAATTCTTTACATATATGGGGAATTTAATTCCTACAGAAAAGAAATTAGGGTTTAACCCTATCTAAGAATATAATTCTTCAAAAGAAAAGTGGGAATTTAATTCCTTTAAAGTTATTGTTAGGGTTTAACCCTATGAAGGATTTAACTCTTAAAAAGATAAAGAGATCTTCAAACATGCAAAGAACCAGAGTCACGTGCTACCACGTGACCCCTGTAAAGATCCACAGAAAAGAACTTTGAGGCAACGCCTCACGTGCCCCATGTGCCCCCTGAAGTACACGAAGAAAAAACAAAATAAACAGAAGCTATGGGCGCTCTCACGTGCCCCACGTGACCCCTTGGCAAAAGCTTTAGCAGACAAATACCCAAATTCTTACCACGTGACAACACGTAATACTCCAAAGTATTCAATACTTTTGACAAAACAAAATAAAGGGAATAAGGGCGCTCTCACGTGCTACACGTGACCCCTCGTTCTTTAGAGTTTAACACTAATTTGAGATCTCTGTTTCCAGTGTTTAAAAATGATTTTCTTAGTGTTTAACACTAATTTGAAAACTTTGTTTCCAGTGTTTAACACTGATTTTCTTAGTGTTTAACACTAATTTGAAGACTCTGTTTCCAGTGTTTAACACTGGTTTTCTTAGTGTTTAACACTAATTTAAAAACCCTGTTTCTAGTGTTTAACACTGATTTTCTTAACACTAATTTGAAAAAACCCTATCTGCAGTGTTTAACACTTTTGGTCTTTAGTGTTTAACACTACTCTTAGTCAAGTCGGCTGATTTTTCAGAGGCAAAGCCTCTCCTTCAATGGACCAACAGAGGGCCAATATTCCAAACATGATCGGACTTAGCCCAAGAAGGCCATAAGTCCTTAATCCAGACTCAACTGAGCCAATATGCTCATAACCTAATGAATTGGTCTTGGTTCCAAATTGGACTACAGATCATTTAATCTACTTTGTTTTAAGGGTACATCTCTTCACTCCTCTGATACTTGTCATTGTAATTCCTCAACGTCTTCAAAGACGTGACGGGTCCCGACAACCACACATTGATACGGACTGTGGGGTCCTTAAACCCATGGACTATGATGTCCTTAACCTTGACCGGGATGTCTTAAAACTAACAACGGACTATGACGTCCTTAACCTTGACCGTGATGTCTTAAAACTAACGCCGGACAGTGGGGTCCTTAAACCCTCGGACTATGATGTCCTTAACCTTGACCGCAACGTCTTAAAACTAAAATTGGACCGCAATGTCCTTAAACTACCTATTGACCGTAATGTCACTAAACAAAACAACAGGGCTCCCTTAATTTCTCCCTTGTTGGATCTAAACGATCCCGTTAAGTTGATCTTAGTCTAAAAACTAGATTAACGTATGCTTAACAAACGTTTAAGTCGATCTTAGTCTCAAATGAGGCTAACGTATCCTTAAACCCAAACCCCCAAACCCAAATCTAAGATAATACGGATTTGGACTAGTCCACGCCCTACGGGCGACGACATAACTCAGTCTCCGTATACAATCCACGGGCAACCAAACACAGAACAAATACACACGACATGAAATGACCATCTGGAGAAGGAGAAAGTTGTTACTGCAGTGCGGTAGCGTAATTAACTGCAGGGGCTTGCGCCTGCAGGGAAGAGCGTCCCCACAATCAAAAACCCCTCAAGCGAGGGGGAATCTGACGAAGTCTGCTACATCGGACGCATCCGTTTAAACCTTCTATACATGGTGCCATAAATAAACCTGGCATCTTCGGAGAGGTGGACGGATAGCACCTATTAGCATCTGCCCCGAATCTCAGGCAAGACGTCCCTGCGTCGCGCCGTCTTTCGGAGGGGAACAGACACGAAATATCATATCACGAGAAACCGAGTTTTTAAAATAATACATAATTTCCTTTGAAATATAACCGCGGTTCTCAAATCCAGAGATCTCATGAAAATAGCATCTCAATGCATGTAACCATAAAGTACGATATATGCAAATATAGAATAGTAATGTGAGCATATCAAGTATATCATGCAAGTATGTCATGTGATAATATTGAACAATGAATGTACTTTATAGTTAAGAATAATATCATGATATAGTAGTTCTACTATGTAAGTGGCATAGCAATTACTGATGATGAATGTGTGTGAGCCGACAGATCTGTGTAAGTGTAACATGCGCATCATCGGTAATGGTGCACGTGTCCTAGCAGGCGAGATCATAACAACTAATGAAAGAAAATGTATATATATAAAATGCAATAAGAGTAATATGAACGTAGCAGAAAGGTAAATAGTAAACGCAACAAGATAAGATATGTATATATATATGAGTCAAAAAGTAAGTAGAAAACGAACACATTTCCGAGTCGATATATCTAGTAGTCGGCGATCCAGCCTCATAGCATCACGTACGGTATAATCCATCTTACGGCATCCTCGAGTCAAGAGTGTGGATCAATCATCATATATATATATATATATATATATATATATATATATCTTACGGTATAGTCCGTTGTACGGCATCCTCAAAATCGAGGGTACGGGCCAATATCATATATCTCGTATTTCGTACGGTATCATCCGTCGTACGATATCATAATCAAGGGTACAGATCTAAGGTCACGTAAATTCTATTATATTATCAAATCACATATTATCGTATGTTATGTGTATATCGCTCAACAATCCTTTAATATATTACGTCATAAACGATGTCTCAACTCAATCATATATCATAATCTCTTGGCATCCCGTTCGATCGTATCGACTCATATCCATATAACATATAATATCCTCATCTTACATGCATATGTATATATATATATACATATATGAACATACACATACTTATATATATATAGATATATATAGGTATATATATAAGTACCCTAATCTACGGTTACGGGGGTGCTATACGCCATCCACCCGACTTCCCCCATAAATATACATCTACCTACCTGCTAATTTCCTTGCTCTAGTCGATCCCGACGGATGCTTTTCCCTCCTTCGTCATCTCGAAAATCCATGCGCTTTTACCTACAAATCAAAACACATTGTATCTCATCAAAATTATATTCGAAAACCGACACGACATGCGAAGCGCACATAGGTTAGAACCTATGGTCAACGCGTGCTAAAACAACAAATACTCTCTGACGTCAACATGCGAACGTCGAGCGACCAAGTCACATCAAGAAATCCAAAAATCCAAGATTCAAATATCGTAAAACATTGTCAAAACCAACTCAAAATGCTCATAGATTTTTGCACAGGTAGTTTGGGACAAAACAAACAATACAGTGGCTAAGTTATAAGGAGTGTGAGCTACAGGCCAAACCCCAACATCAAATTCCAAAATTTGGCCGGCGGGAAGTGCTACAGTAACCGGTGTCGGCGGCTCAATTTTGGAGTTTGGGTCTTGTTCTTCTGTGATGGTCTCCTAGTGGTTTAACTAGGTCAATGTAGTTGTTTGTTTTTCTTATAAATACCCCAAGTTGCTCCAGAATTCATAATATCATCACAAACTGTCAAATAATCGATGTTGGGAAATTCTATGTTCATGGTTTGGTTTCTAGTCTCTGGTCTTGGCTAGTGAAAATCATCTCTAAGGTCATGCAAACACTCACTACACCTCAATTACCACTTTACAAGCCTAAACTTCCACTAAACATCATCTTAGAAAATTCTAAGATCACAAATCTCACTAAAACGAACTCTAAACTAAACTAGAAGGTTAGGAAACTAATTACAAGATGAGAAAAGAATGTTATACCTCTTGGAAGCAACTCAAGAAAGACCCTAGATACTCCAAGTGCTCAAAATCCAAACTTGTTTCAACTATAGGGTGTAGAGTGAGGTTGCGTGCATTTTTAATGAAGGTGTTGTGATGTTTTGATGATGTTTGGGGTGTTTATGGAGGAGGTAGAGGAGGGTGAAAGAGGAGGAGAAGGAGATGAAGGAGGAGTTGAAGAAATGGTAAAGTGAAGAAAATGAATGAAGAAGTCAAGAGGTAGGAGCCATAACCCCCCCTCTCATTCTCTCTCATGGCATGCCTCATGCCATCATCATGTTGTCCCCCACTCTCTCTCCTCAATCATTTGTCACCTTTTTCTTTTCTCTTTTTCATCTAAATAAAACCAAAATGCAAATGAAACAAACACAAATGAAACCAACATGTAACAAAATACAACATGTCATGATGCACTAATCATGGTTAATTAAAAACGGATTTGGCTAAATCATGATTAGTAGTGCACTAATCAAGTTTAATTTAAACTTGCATATAATTAATTATAAAATGCCCTAATCCAATAATTAACGTTTTATTAAATAATACAATATAAATCTCCAATTATTTTCCAAATATTGGTATTTAGTTATACCATTTTACGAAAACCCCAATTCGAAATTGTATAGTTTTCGTGAAATATATTATTTTATTATTTAAATTCCAAAAATAATATTTTATATTTCTGAAATAATACATAGAATCAAACTAAGTAGCATACTATCATTTTGAGCAAGACCGTTATTATATATGTGAATATTTCAAGCTTCCAAAATGTAATATACAATCCAGTACGATACAATAATGGCCTCTAGGGCATATATCACTAACAGTTCTCTAGTGACATGAGTGCAGATAGTCTGTCGACCTGAGGTCGTCATTTTTCTCGTGTGAGTTCCCACTGTACTTTGATTACTACCCTACCACGGCTCTACTGAGTCGTGCAAAAAGGTTTTAGTTGGGTACAGTCCCGAGCCATATAGAGGCAGTGAGCGATTGTTAGGGATTCGTCTCTCCCGGTATAGGAAGTCGTGTCGCGCTGTGTTCGGTTGGCCAACACCATAAGTCCCTGGGCAGGGCGGATTGAGAATTACTAGTAGTTAGACCAGTAGATTCTTGGATGGTCTTGATCCACATCGGCACGGCTTGTCAGGTTATTAGGGGTCTGACGTTTTCCACCCCCTGGACCCGGCATGCGATATTCTTAGACGAATAGACCAGACTGTACGGAGATTGTCATGGACAGGCACAATAGGGGTTCGGATGAGTTTGCTCGTCGGCTTTCTTTTCGACAGGTACCTATATAGCCGTTACATACAGCTAGTGCCACTGACGAACTTGTGGTTAAACCCACTGCCAGCGTACTGTCGAGTTTTTAGAGTCCCACATAGAGGGTTTTCTTGGTTCAGGCGAAACGATATAGAGGCCGTATGGTTTTACGTGCAGGGTTCTGATCATATACGTGTACTAGCTACATGAATTTTGTTCAGACGGATAATACCGGTGGGCTTAGGATTAAGCCACATTCTAGTATTGTATTATTAGATTATCTTTATCTCTTAGTATTCGTATTTTTTGCAGTACGAATACGGGTATGTATATACGGTGAGGGCATTCTTGTAATTTTGCAAGAAGTGCTTTTAGAATGGCACACCTCATTTTGGATATATCTATTTTTGGAAAATAGATAATGAGGTGGAGGAATGGAGATATTTAGAGCATGGGATGAATCATGGCTAATTCTTTTGTTTATTCATTTACTCTTACTATTCAAGCATGGTTGCATTTTTCTATAGAAAAATAATGCATGCTTGATTTTTTGGTAAAAAGACTTGGCCATTTTTCACTTGCTCATTCTACAATCATTCTACACTTTGCATTCTCTCTCTATCGCTCTCCTTCTTCTTTCTCAAACCCTAACCCTCACATGTGTTGTGAAACCTAGGCTTCTTTAAGATAAATTAGTCTAATTAACTCTCTACATCTACTAAGCTACTTATATTAGCAAACTAGGTACTTTAGTTACCTCATTCTTGATATTAGAACTTGAATCATAAACTCTCAGGTGGATCGTCTTCGACACGAGGAAGCCGACGACCAAGCTCATTCTATGCCATCTAGGAGCTCAAGAAGGGGACAAGAATGTCCAAAGGACAAAAATCATCAAGGTATAAAACACTATCATAGTAGTTTAGAACCTTTGTGAGTTATGTTAGTTAAGATTTCTGAATGATCTTGGAAGTTTAGTCGATATTGCTCGTATAAAAATTGTTTTATGTATATTCCGCCTCTCCACAAACCTTGTGGAGTGTGCGACATTGACTTACATGGTATCAGAGCCTACTCAAATCTTAACTAGCTCATTAGACGAAGTTTAGAATTACGAAACCGAAATAACTCCGAATCGATGAATTCAAAGTCCAAGTTTTTGTTAATTTTTCTGGAGCCTCTAAATTTTTTTTAAATAATTGCAGAGTGCTCCTTTTGTTGTAACTAGAACACCATAGTAAAACGAGGCACAAACTCCAAGGTTGAACCGCTAGAATTGTCCTTTTTCCCTCCCTCGCCGGTTTTCCTATGGAGTTGGGTCTCGAGTTTCTTGCGGTGTTTTTTCTTTTGGACTTAGGATTCAGGGTATTGTTTAATTTTTCCCAGATTTCATATTCTGTTATCTTTGTGCTTGGGCAATACGGAGTATTTCGAAGTTGAAATTTTAATATTGTTTATTCGTTTTAAGTTCGTATATGTGATTCTAAACGTCTACTAATTGCTATACGTCGATTAGTGGGGGTCGCATATATCTTGTATCTTGTTTATGGTTTATGGAAATGAAGTATTGGATCATCGTGAATAAATAGCCGGGGGATGTAAGAAGAGTGTTCATTTCTTTTATTCATATATATTTGTAAATTGATGTAATATTCTTTTGCGGGGCACATCCGGTTGAGCTTGCAGTCACCGTTGTATTATTTCATTTTTTTACTTGCACCTAAAATAGACCCAATGTAGGGTGCACAAACTACCGGATTCTTGAAGTGCCGAGTGGCCTACTCATTTCATTGAGAGAGGTTGCTTCACTTCGGAAATTTGGCGAGTAGTTTGCCGCACCCGTAGGGGTCGAGGGTGAGGGTTTGTCTATTCATCACGACCGCGGAATCCGTTTTTCGTTATAGGTTAAAACGAAATACGGAAATCCTAGTATATCCAATATATTCATTTGTGTTGCTTGTGATGTGATCTGTGATCTGGAATGAATATTATTGCATGAGACGAATGGCCATATATATATATATTATATAAAATAAAAATTGCTTATGTTTTGCACCCATGCTAGTACAGCCCCCGCTGTGCCGTTAGTTAACATAACGGTACAGGACGGGGCCTCGTGGCGAATGCAGATGGCATAAGCATATGTTCTATTTTCGTTTCTTTCTGCAATGATAAGGTTAATTGATGAGACCGTATTAATATTGATTAATGCAAAATAATAAACATAAAATATGACGTCGTTGGAACAATTAAAAAACCACTCGGTTTTCTTCAAAAACAGCTTTTAAAAGCGGAGCTTAAACCACTCCTTTTCAAAAGCTATTCGGTTCTTTCGACTATATCAAGTTAGTTATATTAACGGTTTTCGCCAAAACCAACCGTAGCCCTCCGTCATTTAAGATATGTATCTACTCGTATTCCTGCTATGTGTTTTGACATTCGCCAAGGCATAATGTTTGGTAGCTAGTGGGTGCTTATCTGTAGCATAGATAGATGCATTAATCTAGGACAGGAGTACAACTGTTTTGACCTTCGTCAAGGGCGTGTACGAATGGGTCTAGATTAATCTGGACAATGATGGGTTGAACTTGACTTGCGACTTATGATGTTTTGACCTTCGTCAAGGTTATAAGTGCTCGGGGCAAAAACCACATCGAGAGTTTCAAATATATAGAAAACTTGCTAGTGTTGCATACCTTCTGGAGTGTAGGCTTCCTTCAAAATTATCACACAATGATAGTTGGGTCCTGATCCTATTGTGAGTATCCGCTACTCTTCGGGAGAATTTTTCACTTTGCAATTAACTAATCAAGTAGGTGTCTAGAAAGGTGTTAACGGGATTACGCCTTTGGGAAAATAAGGTTATTTAATTAGGTCCATGCGAAAGCACGGGGCACCTCCCTCCGAAGTACCAACACTGGCTTGGCCGAAAGATAAGCGAATTTGTAAGGTGCGATAAATCCTGGCTAATTCTTCTTTTAGGCTTTGAAGGAGAATTCGATGAAACAGTGGGAACCATCCTATTTAGATAAACTAATAACCAATCTAAACTTGCAAGAGCATATGCTGAGTGTTTCTTTTCTCTTTCTCCTAATTGCAGCGACCATGACAGGACTTAAGCTAATACTAGATAAAAACAAACTTGCTGGGGAGAATTATAAAGACTGGCTGATGAACGTCCATATGGTCCTTACATATGATAAGGTTGAATACGGTCTTATGGCGAAAGCTCCCCCTGTTCCAGGTCCAGCATCTTCGGTCGCGGACATTGAGGTTCGTAAGACCTGGGATCTTGATTGCGCGAAAGCCAAGTGTTTTGTGCTGGCCTCCATGGATAATGAACATTAGAGGCGGCACGAAAAGATGGACCTTGCTTCCATCTTCCTCCATACCAAATATTTATATAGAGAGCAGTCTCGTATCGCAAGATACGAGACCTCGAAAAAATTATTTTAGGCGAGATTAGCTGTCGGATCATCTGTTGGGGACCACGTCCTAAAGATTATTACTATCATTGAAGAGCTCGAGGACCTAGGAACTACGTTGGAGAATGAGTTGTATACCGACTTAATTCTACAGTCCCTTCCCTCCACCTATACCCAATTCATATTGAATTTCAATATGCAAAAGCTGGATGTTTCACTTCCTGAGCTTCTCAACATGTTGAGGGTGGCAGAGGGAACCTTGAAGAAATCCAAGGAAGCAC
Organism: Agapanthus africanus; assembly: GCA_030015575.1. Lineage (NCBI taxonomy): Eukaryota > Viridiplantae > Streptophyta > Magnoliopsida > Asparagales > Amaryllidaceae > Agapanthus > Agapanthus africanus. Next base: position 124,205,992 of record JASDDO010000012.1, on the reverse strand, counting down.
CCACTCTGTTTATTGGGGAATCTTCTTCTGCTAGATCCAAGGGGAAGAAGAAGAAGGCCCCCACCAAACCGAAGGGAGGTGTGCAGAAGGTGTAAAGAAAGGGAAAAGAAAAGGAAGGGAGGCATCCACAAAGGAAGAATGCTTCTACTGTCAGAAAAAGGGACATTAGAAGAAGTATTGCTTGGCTTTAAAAGCCAAGAATCAGGACACGAAGCAAGTTGTGGTTTTGGCTTCAGGTGTGTTCGTGATTGAAGGCTGTTTCTCTATAAACTCTACTTCCTGGGAATTGAATACCGGATCAAAATCTCACATCTGTAATTCATTGCAGGCGCTGAGAAGCCGCAGAGTTTTAAGAAAAAGTGATATGACCCTCAGGGTTGGTAACGGAACCAGTGTGGATGTTGTTGCAGTAGGAGAATATCAACTAGAATTGACGAGTGGACATATTTTGTTATTGCGTAACTGCTTTTGTGTACCCAACATGATGTATAATATTATATCTGTATCTTTGTTATCTAATGAAGGATATAATTTTACACTTGAAAGCAATGTCATAAACATTCACCTAAATCATGAAATGATTGGGTCGAGTACACTTAATAATAGAATATACGTTCTCAATCAATATCAAGTTTCAACGTTCAAAACACAATGAAAATAAAGACTCCAGAAACAAATCGAGCTTTCTTATGGTATTGTAGACTTGGTCATATCAATGAAGCACGATTGACTAAGTTACATAAAGATGGATACTTAGATCCGTTTGAGTATCAATCATATGCAACTTGTCAATCATGTATCAGAGTAAAGATGACAAAAACTCCATTCATTGGATACGGAGAAAGAGCTACTAAGCTCCTGGGACTCTTACACAGCGACGTGTGTGGGCTAATGTCTACACATGCTAGAAGTGGCTATTCCTACTTCATTACTTTCACCGATAATTTCTCAAGGTATGGACATGTATTCTTGAAGAAACATAAATCCGAGGCCTTTGAGAAATTACAGGAGTATAAGAATGAAGCGGAAAAGCAAACTGGAAAAAGTATCAAGATGCTTCGATCTTATCGGGGTGGTGAATACTTAAGTGCCGAGTTCCTGGAATATTTAAAAGAGAATGGAATTCTCTCTCAGCTTACTCCTCCATACACACCACAACACAATGGTGTATTAGAAAGACGGAATCGCACCCTACTTGATATAGTGCGTTCCATGATGAGTAATACTGAGTTGTCGCCCTCCTTCTGGGGTTATGCATTAGAATCTGCTGCATACATATTGAATAAGGTTCCAACTAAGTCTATTCCTACCACTCTATATGAAATGTGGAGTGGGAAGAAACCCTGTCTTAATTATCTTAAGATATAGGGTTGTCCTGCTTTTGTCAAAAAAGTTCATACGAACAAGCTTGAGGCACGTTCAGTATTGTGTAAATTTGTGGGATACCCCAAGAACTCTAGGGGGTATTATTTCTATTACGCTGAGGAACAAAAGGTCTTTATTTCTCATCATGCCCGCTTTATGGAAACTCAATTTCTTGAAAAGGAGATTAGTGGGAACGCAATAGAGCTGGTAGAAATTCTAGACCACAAACTATTACTGAAAACTTAGTAGAACCTGAGATTTCAATAGAACCGGACGTACATACCCCACTCCACAGATCTAGCAGGCAGTCTCATCCGCTCGAGAGAAACTACGGTTTCCTCATAGATGGGGATCGAGATGATTGTATCATCGATGATGATGAGCCGACTAGTTTTCAGCAATCCATCACGAGTAGAGACTCGGTGAAGTGGCTGGATGCTATGCGATCCGAGATGGAATCCATGTACACAAACAAAGTATGGACTTTGGATTTTGCTCCTATTGGGATAAAACCCATAGGATGAAAATGGATATTCAAAAAGAAGATTGGTGTAGATGGACAGGTAGAAACCTACAAAGCTAGACTTATTGCTAAAAGTTTTCGTCAAAGACCAGGATTGGACTATGACGAAATTTTTTCACCAGTGGCTATACTTAAATCCATTCGGATCCTTCTTTCCATTACTGCCATCCATGACTATGATTTCTCGTAGATGAATGTTAAAATTGCTTTTCTAAATGGAAGTTTAGAAGAGTGTGTTTATATGGATCAACCAGAGGGTTTCATAGACAGTGGGAGCGGCGGAAAGGTGTAAAAGTTGCTTAAATCTATTTATGGATTAAAGCAGACATCGCGGAGTTGGAACATCTGCTTTGATGATACGGTCAAGGATTTTGACTTTATCAAAAGTGTAGATGAACCTTGTATTTATAAGAAAATTGTAGGGAGAACTGTGGTATTCCTCGTCTTATACGTAGATGACATTCTTCTGATAGGAAATGATATTCCTATACTACAGTCGGCCAAGCTGTTCTTGTCACAGAAGTTCTCTATGAAAGACCTGGGTGATGCCTCGTACATTCTGGAGATTAAGATCTATCGTGACAGATCTAAAAGAATGTTGAGACTTTCACAGTCGAGGTATATAGACACCGTACTAAAGAGGTTTAGTATGGAAGATTCTAAGCACGGTAATTTACCTGCTTGTCATAGAGTCACCCTCTCCAAAGAGATATCTCCCAAGACTGATGAGGAGAAGGCTCGCATGAGCATAGTACCCTACGCTCAAGCGGTAGGGTCGATAATGTATGCGATATTATATACCAGACCAGATGTAGTTTACGCACATAGCGTCGTAAGCTGGTATCAGTCCAACCATGGTGAGAAACATTGGATAGCATTAAAGAACATTCTTAAGTACCTGAGAAGGACTAAGGATATATTCTTGGTGTACGGTAATGGAGACCTCCAGATCGAGGCTTTTACCGACTCTAGCTTCCAAAGTGACAAGGATGAATCTAATTCGTCTCGGGTTATGAGTTTACCCTCAATGGAAGGGTGGTCTGTTGGAAGAGTTCCAAACAGGACACCGTAGCAGACTCGACGATGGAGGCTAAGTACATCGCTGCTAACAATGCCGCAAAAGAGGAAGTCTGGATAAGAAAGTTCATTTTTTAACTTCATGTGGTTCCATCCATTGCTAATCCAACATCTTTGTATTGCGATAACAATAGAGCCATGGATTTGGCAAAGGTACCGCGGTTCCATCAGATATCCAGACATATCTTGAGGCGGTATCACCTGATCAAGGAGATCATAGATCTCCAGGTGATCGAGGTGCGAAGAGTAGATACAAAGGACAACACGGTAGATCCATTCACCAAGGTCATCCCTCAAGTCCGGTTCGAGAGACAGTTCGAGATGTTGGGTATGCGGTATGCCAGCAACTGGATCTAGTGCAGATGTTGGGTACTTAATACGCCAATTACAGGCCTTAGTGCAAGTAGGAGATTGTTGGATATGTATGTCTTAGAGGCCTTCATTATATAGGATGCTAAGGATATGTATGTACAGGACAATCTTGCTCGATATGATAGTATGCTATTTGGTTTGTGTTTATCTTAACATATGATGTGTTTTACTTGTTATTTCATATCTCGTATAGATCTTGATAAAACCCGTAGGATTCTTGCTTGACTACCAGCGTTGTGATGGCAATCATACTTGTGGGAGATAGGTAGTCGATAAGCACATCCTTAAAATGTAACTAGTCATGGGAGTATCGAGACTGGGCATTGGTACTCCAGAGTAGATAGTGTATACATATCTAGACCCCGGTGATGGGCGATGGTTGGTCCCGCATCCATTGGTATGGTGCACCTAAGATTGTATGCAGGTGCTCACTGGGGGTGAGTACATTGGACGGACTCGCCGAGAACTGGCTAGATGGTATTATACATAACGTCAGGTAGCAGTTCTCTGGTGACATGGTGTAGATAGTTTGTCGACCTGGGGTCGTCATTTGTCTCTTGTGAGTTCCCACTGTGCTTTGATTACTACCCTACCACAACTCTACTGAGTCGTGCAAACAGGTTTTAGTCGGGTATAGTCCCGAGCCATATGGAGGCAGTGAGTGATTATTGGGGATTCGTCTCTCCCAGTATAGGGAGTCGATGTCACTCTGTGTTCGGTTGGCCAACACCATAAGTCCTTGGTTATGGCGGATTGAGAATTACTTTTTGTTAGACCAATAGATTCTCGGATGGTCTTGAGCCACATCGGCATGACTTGTCAGGTTATTAGGGGTCTGAAGTTTTCCACCCCATAAACCCGGCATGCAATACTCTTAGACGAACAAACTAGACTGTACGGAGATTGTCACGGACAGGCTCAGTAAGGGTTCGGATGAGTTTTCTTGTCGGCCTTCTTTTCGACAAGTACCTGGGTAGTTGTTACGTACAGCTAGTGCTACTGACGGACTTGTGGTTAAACCCACTGCCAGCGTACTGTCGAGTCTTTAGTGTCCCACATAAAGGGTTTCCCTGGTTCAGTCGAAACGATATAGAGGTTGTATGGTTTTACGTGCAGGGTTTCGATCATATACACGTACTAGCTACACGGATTCTGTTCAGACGGATAATACTGGTGGGCTTAGGATTAAATTGCATTCTAGTATTGTATTATTGGATTATCTTTATCTCTTTGTATTCGTATTTTTTGCAGTACGAATACGGGTATGTATATACGGTGAGGGCATTCTTGTAATTTTGCAAGAAGTGCTTCTAGAAGGGGACACCTCATTTTGGATATAACTATTTTTGGAACATAGATAATGAGGTGGAGGAATGGAGATATTTAGAGCATGGGATGAAGCATGGGTAATTCTTTTGTTTATTCATTTGCTCTTACTATTCAAGTATGGTTGTATTTTTCTATGGAAAAATAATGCATGCTTGATTTTTGGTAAAAAGACTTACCCATTCTTCACTTGCTCATTCTACATTCATTCTACACTTTGCATTCTCTCTCCATATCTCTCCTTCTTCTTCCTCAAACCCTAACCCTCACACGTGTTGTGAAATCTAGGATTCTTTGAGATAAATTAGTCAAATTAACTCTCTACATCTCCTAAGCTACCTAGATTAGCAAACTAGGTACTTTAGTTATCTCATTCTTGAGGTTAGAGCTTGAATCATAGACTCTCGGGTGGATCGTCTTCGACACGAGAAATCCGACGACCAAGCTCGTTCCATTGCATCTAGGAGCTCAAGAAGGGGACAAGAAGACTCGAAGGACTAGAATCATCAAGGTATAAACCATTATCATAGTAGTTTAGAACCTTTGTGAGTTATGTTAGTTAAGGTTTCTGAATGATCTTGGAAGTTTAGTCGATGTTGCTTGCATAAAAATTGTTTTATGTATATTCCGCCTCTCCACAAACCTTGTGGGGGTGTGCGACATCGACTTACAATTTCAACCTTTGATGAGCCGGAGACTCAATTTCTCGGTCATTTCGTTGGTAACCGATTACAGAAAAGGACGGTCGACTACCTGTTCACCATCAAGAGCGAAGACGGAGAATCCTTTAAAGGACACATCACCCACTTCTATAATGCCCTCCTGGAAGTCCCGGAGCACCGTGATGAAACGGTTACCACCGCCTTGAGGTCGGGTCTTAGGCACAAAGAGTAGCTCCGCTCTTTTGCATTGGCGCAATCTAAGACCATAGCCGAAGTGAAAGCCTTGACCGAGCGAGAAATCCAACTCGAGTCGGAGGTCAACACCAACCTACCCCGCGGCGACCGAATGGACCGAAAAAGATGGGAGACAGAAGAGAAAAAGAAGGCCGACCGTCCAAAACCTTATTCTTTTAGGTTTCACGAGTATACTCCTCTGAACATCTCCTAGACCGAGCTATTAGAGGAGGTTAAGGGTGATAGGTTTTTCAAACTTCCGTCGGCTACTCAGAGGCCGGGCAAGTGACTCCGCGGCCCATACTGCGCCTACTATAAGTCGCAGGGACACTCGACCGAGAACTTCAAACAACTCCGTGACTATATTGTGGAACTGATTAGCACCGGTCACATGGCGAAATACCTACGAGACAAGCGGCAGGTAGATTGGGAGAAAACGGACCAACCCCCTCCTGGGAGTTGATAATCGGGCAGATCATAGTCATCTCAGTAGGTTCGACTCCAGGCAACGGGGGCCCCCGCCGCCTCCGGCCGGTCATGACCTTATGTAATCCGCCCCATAAGAAGTGCAAGAAAGACGATCCAATCACCTTCACCAATGAGGACCTTCACGGCATATCACTCCCGCACAATGATCCCCTTGTGATAACAACCCAGGTTAACCGATACGAGATCCAGAGAATGTTGATCGACTCGGGGAGCTCGGCGGATATCCTGTTTTACAACTGTTTCCAGCATATGGGATTAAATCCATTCGACCTCCCACGTCCTCTCCGAGTTCAAAAACCATTCCGTCTTGGCCGAGGGATCGATCACCCTCCCTCTCAACATCGGGGAAGTAGGAAGAATGCGAACCATACCAATTAACTTCCTCGTTACCAAGATCGCGTCGTCCTATAACATCCTCTTGGGACTCCCCACCCTAAATGCCCTCTAAGCTCAGATCTTAACATATCACCTCACGCTCAAGTTTCCTTTAGACAATGGGGGGCGTAGGCCGAGCCTACAGAGACCAGCAAACTGCCAGGGTCTGTCTTGCCTCAACGTCTCCCGTGGAGGAAGAGGTTGATGATTTTGAAGACGTGCACGATCCTCAAGGGTCCCTAGATACACGCGATGACCGAAAAGACATTCGAGGCGCCCCGGTAGAAGCTTTAGTAGAAGTTCCTCTCAAGGAGGGAGATGACGGCCGGACTATCCAGATCGTCTCTCTCTTGACAGGAGACGCTCGCGACGACCTGATCTAGTTCCTCCGGAACAACTACGATGTGTTCGCTTGGACCCCAACGAACATGCCTGGGATCGACCCTAAGGTGATCTCCTACAAGTTCGGGTCGACCTGAAAGCACGGCCAGTCCGACTAAAAAAAGAATTTTCGCTCCAATGAAGCAAAAAGCGATAGAGGAGGAAGTGGACCGACTGCTCGCGGCCGAATTCATTTGGAACCTGGACTACTCAGGTTGGCTGGCGAACGTGGTCCTGGTCAAGAAAGCAAATAGGAAATGGTGCATGTGTGTCAATTTCACTGATCTAAACAAGGCCTGCCCCAATGACAACTACCCACTCTCTCAAATAGATAAGCTAGTAGACAGCTCGGCCGGTCACGAGTTACTAAGCTTCATGGATGCCTTCTCCGGTTAAAATTAGATCCAGATGAATCCGGCCAACGATAAGCTAATTGCCTTCACCATCGATCGGGGGGTCTACTGCTACAGGTTAATGCTCTTCGGCCTTAAGAAAACTGGGAGCACTTACCAGCGGCTGGTCAACAAACTGTTCAAACCACAAATTGGGAGAAATATGGAAGTCTACGTCAACGACATGCTCGTAAAATCCACATCATCAGCCGGGCACACTGCAGACCTCGACGAAACATTCGACGTCCTGCGGAAGTACAAGATGAAGCTGAGAATCCAGCCAAATGTGTGTTTGGCATCACAAGCGGAAAATTCCTTGGAATCATGGTCACTCACCGAGGAATCGAAGTGAACCCGGAGAAAATCAGGGCCATCATCAACATAGTGACACCCAAGAGCAATGTTGATATCATCCGACTCACCAGTAGGGTGGCTGCTTTGAGTCGCTTTATGTCTAAATCCGGAGAAAAGTACCTGCCTTTTTTTTCAAAGCCTTAAGGAATATCCCCAGGTTCGAATGGTCCGGGGAGTGCCAAATCACTTTCGAACAACTCAAGGCACACCTGGCGACCCCACCTCTTCTCATCCGACTGGTTGAGGATCTAGCCGTCTCCGACAAGGCCGCCGACACAGTACTCATCAGAAAATTCGAAGGAATACAGAGACCGGTCTACTACGTCAGCCATGTTACAAGATACCCGGCTATAGAAAAAATAGTCCTTACACTCGTCGTCACCTCCAGGAAGTTGCGGCACTATTTCCAGGCACACACGATCCTCACCCTCACCGAACGACCCTTGGGGAATATGCTCAGCTCCCCCGAATAGATGGGCCGCTTAGAGAAATGGAGGTGGGAGTGTCCCAATTCGACATCAGGTACCAACCAAGAAAAGCAATCAAAGCGCAGGTCTTATCCGATTTCTTGGCCGAATACATTATTCCCAATAAGGAAGGAGTATCAGCGCGAGACCCTAACCCACAACCCTCAGTTGAGGAGACGCTCAGCTCGATCATGGATTGGGTACTCTATATGGATAGATCCTCCACATAGGAAAAGAGTGGGGCTGGTTTAATCACCCGCGGCTCGAATGAGGCGGAGATGGAGTACTCTCTGAGGCTTGGCTTTAAGGTATCGAACAACGCAGCAGAATACGAGGCCTTATTGACCGGGCTACGAAACTCCTCTGGCATGGGGCTAAAGACGATCAGGATACACAGTGACTTCGCGATAGTCGTCGGCCAACTGACTGGGCATTTCGAAGCCCGGGAACCACTAATGATAAAGTACCTGGCGGAGGTAAAAGACTTCGGAGAAATTTCGACGAGATCTATAACGACTTTGAAATCACTGTACAGAATTTCCTTGTTATTGTACAGAAAAGAGTATTACAGCCTGTATAAGAGTTAAAAGTTATTTTTGTTAAATAAAAGTAAGAAACAACTTGTAGCTCACTGGTAAAGCCTCTACACTGCTGTGACATAGCCTGTGCGTTCGAATACCATCAGACCCAATTATTTTTTAGATTTTTTCTTTTAATTTTTGGAAGCCCAAGAGTTGCACGTGCAATACACAGAGAAATAAAAAGTTTCAGAAAAATCAAACAGGCGCAATGAGGTGTACACACCCGACTTGACACGTGACACGAATCTCGAGACGAACCAACAAGATCCGACCGCCTATTCCCTCGTCTTGGCTGGCCCCGACGGTCAAGATGAGCCCACTTGGTTCTGTGCTTTTCACACACACCCCTTCGACTCCCCTTAACTCCTCTGCACTGTTTGATTTCCCTGCAATCAAACAGAGACCCTTCATTTCACCATTTAATATCTTTTTAATGAATTTTAATCCAAAATTTTAATTCCCAAACCCTAATTCTTCACTATAAATACCACTCTATGCCTTAGCTCTTCACTATTATGAAATTCTAGAAAAAATTCTCTCAAAACTCTCTAACTGCCAAGTGGAGTTAAGTCCCTCAAGTGGAGTAACGAGCCAAACTTGACGATCGGAGCATCTCTGACAAAATTGTTGGATATATGTATGTCCTAGAGGCCATAATTTGTATAGTGGATGCTTGGACATGTATATATGTAAAGGAATTTCTTGCTCGACATGATAGTATGCTATCTGGTTGCTCTTTATCTTAACATGTTCACTTGATTATGTTTACCGATCATTTGATACGTGTTGATAAAGCCTTTAGGATATCGGCTTGACTACTATGATTATGATGCAGATCATACTAGTAGGGCATGTGTAGTCCATAAGCGTATCCTTAACTATTCTTAGTCGAGGGAGTATCGAGATGGGGCATCGGTATTCTAGAGTAGATTAGTGTATACGTTTCTTGACCCAGTATAGAGGTAATGGATGATCTCATATCCATTGGTGTTTGACATCAAAGATTGTATAAAGGTGCTCATTGGAGACTGAGTACACTGAACGGATTCGCCGAGAACTCCTGTTAGTGATATATGCCCTAGAGTCCATTATTTTATCGTACTAGATTGTATATTACTTAATGGAAGCTTGGCATATACATGGATATAGTAACAGTCTTGCTCAAAATGGTAGTATGCTACCTGGTTTGTTTCTACCTCAATATGTGCATGTGTTTTTGCATATCGCTTATACATATTGGTAGAGCTTTTAGGATCATTGCTTGACTACCAGCGTTGTGATGGCAGTCACACTAGTAGGGGCTGGGTAGTCTAAAATCACATTCTTATACAGGTCCCTAGTCATAAGATTATTGAGATGGGGCATCGATACTCCAGAATAGACTAGTGTATACGCTTCTTATCCCAGCAGGGGAGATGGTCTGTCCCACATCCATTAGTGCGTCGTACTGGAGATAGTATGCAGGTGCTCATTAGTTTATGAGTACACTGGACAGGACTCGTCGGGAATTGCTGGTGGGTATTGTACCTATCGTCGGGTAGCAGTTCCCAGGTGACATGAGTACAGCTTAGTCGGTCGCCTTGACACTGCTACTTCACCTCGAGTGTGTTCCCACTATACTTTGATTACTACCCTACCACAGCTCAAAGGAGTCATGAAAACAGGTAGTAGTTGGGTGCAGTCCCGAAGCACTTGGAGGTAGTGGCGGTTAGATAGGATTCGTCTCTTCCGGTATTGGGGGTTGATATCGCGCTGTGTTCGGAAGGCCATTACACAAAGTCCTTGGCCAAGGCAAGCGAGATTTACTGGTAGGTACTCCAGTAGTTTCTTAGGGTGTTTTTGGCTACTCTCTGATATGACTTATTGCGCTATTAGAGGTCTGACGATTATTGCCCCTAGGCCCGATATGCGATACTCTTAGACGGACAGACCGGACTGTACGGAGATTGTCACAGACAGGCTCAGTAGGAGTTCGGATGAGTTATTCTCATCGGCCTTCTTATCGACATATACCTGGGGGCGTTACGTGCAGTTAGTACCTCTTGCGGTTTGTGGTTAAACCCACTGCCAGCGTTGTGTTGAGTCTTTAGAGTCCCACACAGAGGGTTTTCCTGCATCGAGCAAAAGATGTAGAGGTCGTATGGTCTTACGACAGGGTTCGATCGCGTACGTGTACTTGTGCACGGATGATGATACGGACAGATAATACTAGTGGGATTTAGTTTAAGCCGGATCCTAGTATTATACTGATGGATAGTTTTCGTCTCTTTTGTATTCGTATTTTTCGGAATACGGATACGGGTATGTATAAACGGATGAGGGGATTTTTTGTAATTTGTTCAAAGATGCTTCTAGAAGAGACACCTCATAATTGTATTTATCATTTTAGTTTAAATGATTATTCATTTTATGAGTGGAAGAAATGAGGTGTATTTTGCATAAAATTGAGCATGGCTTTTGGTGACACTTGTGGGGTTTTCATCCCATGACTCACCAAGTTGATATTGAATCATATTTCATCTTCAAATATGATTTATTCATTAGGAAAAAGGGATGGTTCAGTTTGGAGATAAGAGAGTTCATTCTCTTTCCTTATGCAAACTTATTACTAGCTTTATTTCCTCAAGTCTTCTTCTACTTACCTCAAGCCATTCTTGCCTCATGAGTTGAGAATCCTATGGTTATGAGAGACAAATCACTCCATCTATAATCTCTACATCGTCTACGACATCTAGTGTAGCGAACTAGGTACCCTAGTTACTTCAGTTGAGGTGGGAGCTCGATGCACAGACTCTCGGGTGGATCATCTTCGACATGAGAAGACTGATGAGGAGGCCCGATCAGAACGATCCATGGACCCTATGAAGATAAGGAGGATAGAGATAAGAAGACCCGAAGGATATGTTTTCATGAGGTAAAACTTCTTTCCGAGTAGTTAACCTCTTGCATGTTTGCTAGTTAGGGTTTAGGATCGATCCTGGAGTTCGAGTCGGTGTTGCGATCTTTGTAAAATCCGTTTTTTAAATATGCCGCCTCCCCGTGGGGTGCGCGACATCGACTTACAGTGGTATCAGAGCCTACTAAACCTTTACTAGATTGCTAGAAAGTGTTAGAACTTCGATCGTCGGAAAAACCGGAAAACGAAACACCTATACCCTAACTTTCTGTCGATTTTTAAAAGTGCCAGAAAAATTATTTCAGATGTACTAAAATTAAGTGCAGGGTATTTTAAGAATTGTGAAGAAAATTGAGCATATGAATCACCAAGACGGCCGCGGAAGCGCGGCGGAACGATCCGTTCCGCCTCGGATTCGCGGCCGAGTCGAGGCCGATTCACCTCAATGTTCTTCTGTTATTTCTTAATTTCGGTGTACTTTTGTCTGGAATATTTGGTTTCTACCTATTGTTTTATGGTGTGCTAGTTTGCACTTGGGGTAAACACGGAAAATATATTTCGATCGAATTTCTAAATGTTCTTGGCTAACCGGATCTTCTGTATTGTTATATGTGTTTTTAAACTTCAACTAATTGCTATATGTCGGTTAGTTTGAGGTTGCACATATCTGTTGGTTTGTGTATATAAAATTTGTTGGATCGTCGATGATGAGTAGCCGGGAATGTTAGAAGAGAGTTGTTTTTCATTCATTCGATGTAAATTGTAATTTGATATAATATTATTTTTGCGGGGCACATCCGAGTTGAGGTTGTGGCCATCGTTATATTATTTCTTTTTACTGTTTTCTGCTCTTGGGATAGACCCAAGGTGGGGTACACAAACTACCGGGTTCTTTGAAGTGCTGAGTGGCCTACTCACTTTGCTGAGGGAGGTTGCTTCGCTTCGGGAATTTGGCGGGTAATTTGCCGCACACCGTTCTGCTCCTCGGGAGATTTTTTCACTAACACAATCAATGCTATAAACCAAGTAGGTGTCTAGAACGGTGTTAGCGAGGCTACTCCTCCAGGGAAAAGAGATTATGTAATTAAAGAACTTCACAAAAGCGTTAGAAAACCTCCCTCGAAGTACCAACACCAGCTTGGCTGAAAGATTAAGCAAGTATTGTAAAGTGAAAATAATCCTGACTAATTTTTCTTTTATGGTTTGTAGAGGGATTCAAGAAACAGTGGGAGCCATCCTGTTTAGATAAACTAAAAACCAATCTAAACTTGCAAGAGCATCATGCTGAGTGTTTCTTCTCTCTCTCCTGATTGTAGCGACCAAGTGACCAAGATTAAGTTGCAGTTAAATAATATGATGACTGAGTTTTACTATATTGACTGGTAAAGGTTTGTCCAGATGTCCATTACCCACGACAAGCTGGACCACCTTCTTACTACTAAAGCCCCGCCATCCCAGGTCCAGATTCCACCGTCGCGGATGATATCCGTAAGACAAGGGAAAAGGACTGTGCGAATGCCAAGTGCCGCGTGTTGGCCTCAGTTGATGGTGTATACCAGAGGCAGCACGAGAAAATGAACTCAGCTTCCATCTTCCTCCATAACAAGATTTATATAGAGAGCAATCTTGTATCGCAAGATATGAGACCTCGAAAGAATTTCTTCAAGCGAGGTTGGCTCTCAGGTCATCTGCAGGGGACCACGTCCCTACAATGATCAGCTGTATTAAACAGCTCACGAACCTGGAGACCACGTTGGAGAACGAGTCATATAATGACTTAATTCTGCAGTCCCTACTTTCTACTTACGCCCAGGGGAAGAAAATAATATTTCCAGTTGAGGGCACTGTTCCCTTATAAAAAATAAATAATAAATAAAAAGCGATGGGAAAAATTCCCCAAATGGAGCATCACGTGCCCACACGTGATGTGCCTTGGAGCAAAGGTTATAAGCATTGCGCTTAACAAATAAGGCTGAAATTGAGCCACACGTGCAGGCACGTGAGAATCTATATACAAAGTATATAGGTGCCTTCCTAAAACAAATAACAGGCCAAAGAAGCTCACGTGTTAGCACGTGATGCTCTTTTTTGAGCATGAATTCGTGGGGGTAACATGCCACACGTGACATTCCTAAACATCAGCTCCTGTGCCAACACGTGATGCCTTTCTTAGGGACTACTGCATATAAACAAACCAGTTTAATGCCATGGGGGTCACGTGCTACACGTGAGGGTTCCTAATGTCTTCTGAGCCGATAGAATTAAATTCTAAATAAGAGGGATAAAAACCCTATTTAGAAAATATTTCCTTAGATCTTTCTAAACAAGAAAAATTACGCTATGTAAAACAGAGCACCATTGGATTAAAGATCCAATAGTGATTAAAAATCACCAAGCTACAGAATAAGCTCTGTATGGGAAAATATTTCCCCGATCTTTCTAAACAAGAAAAATTACGCTCTGTAAAACAGAGCACCGTTGGATTAAAGATCCAATGGTGATTAAAAATCACCAAGCTATAGAATAAGAATATTTCCCCGATCTTTCTAAAAAAGAAAGATTACGCTCTGTAAAACATAGCACCATTGGATTAAAGATCCAATGGTGATTAAAAATCACCAAGCTACAGAATAAGCTCTGTATGGGAAAATATTTTCCCAATCTTATTAAAAACAAGAAAAATATCTTCTGTAAAACAGAAGTCCCTGGATCAAAAATCCAACGGTGAATAAAATTCCCGAATCAATCAAAAAAATCTCTCGATGGGAGATTTCCTTAACTAAATCAACAAACTTGCCTCTACTATATAAAGGACCCGAGACTGAAAGGGAAAGAAGAGGAGACCCCCCCATAAGATTTGAGAAACAAAAAAAAGAAAAGGAGGAGTTCTCTTTTAAGGAATGAAATCTTAGGTAAGAAAAAGGACCTAGAGATCATTTTATCTCCTCTTCGCCATTACAAGAGTTTAACTCTTCCCAAAAAAGAACTTGTTCTTTCTCTGGTTGAGCTCTGCAGAAGCAGATCTCCCCACAAGTTGATAATTTAATTCTCATCGGGGAGATTCTGTCATGCAATACCAAAACGTAAAGGAAAGAACTAAGTTTGAAGAATTTAATTCTTCCAAAAGATATAGGAATTTAATTCCTCTGACAAAACTAGGGTTTAACTCTGCATAAAAAACAACTGAGATCACTCACGTGTTCCCACGTGACCCCTTAAAACAAGTGCTTAGCACTTATAAAAGAAAAAGGGGAATAAATGAAAGACAGTTTCCATTTTGGGGCGCCTCACGTGATCCCACGTGACCTCCTAATAGTACTCACCACTTGCAAAAGGAAGAGGGGAATAAATTCAGACAGTTTCCATTTTTGGGGCGCCTTACATAATCCAACGTGACCCCCTAATAGTGCTTAGCACTTTCTGTAGGGTTCCTAGGCACTCTCAAGAGGTCTCACAAGGCATCAACCATGCCAATTTCAAAAATTACGGTGCCGAGAAACCCTAGACTACGGATCATTGGCTAGAATTCTAGGCGAAAGATGCAACTAGTAAACTACTTTACTAAAGGAACGGAAATACAACCTTTGTAGATCCGGTGCTCCACCTCCATAGCTCCGTGATGATGTCTCCTCGCTGTCCAAGAGAATCCCGGGCTCTAGCGTCGGCTTCATCGGAGAATGGACGGGCTAGGTCATCGACTACGATGCCGAAGATGATCTACGTCGAGGCATCACTAGATCAAGCTCCAACTTCACCAAGTCAAGAAACTTGTGAAGAAAACACACTCTACTACTTGGCAAGAGGTAGAGGATAAAGAAATAGGAAGTGGGTAGACTTTAGAATTGGATTTCTCACTCATTTTCATCAATCACCATTGATGGAATCTAGTTTCTCTTCTTGAAGAAGAAGAAGAAGATGATGATAATGTTATGATAAGTTAATTAAAAAGAAAATGAAAAAGAATACTTATCATAATAATAACCATGGTCAAGTGTAGAGAATAAACTAGGGTTAGGTCAATGGTTAGGTTAGGCATGAAACAAAAATAGTGGATTTTTTCAAACCTTCATGAAGCTTCAATGTAAAACAAAGCAAGCCACCATTTCTTTTCTTTTTCCAAAAATAAATAAATAAATAAATAAATGAGTAAGGAAATAAAATCATAACCCTAACCATTACATAACCATGGTTTAATCTTAACATACACTTAAACAATCATGTATCATCAAACATGATACAATCATATGTACAAATGTATATCACATATACAATGTGCACAATCCAAGTGAGAAAATCCATTTAAAGTGAACCAATACTAGTTAATGCAAAGTAATATATCAAATATATAATTATGCATTAAATCATTAAATCAACACTTGATTTAACGATCCGGTCATATCGCATATAACCGACCA
Source organism: Agapanthus africanus (assembly GCA_030015575.1). Classification (NCBI taxonomy): domain Eukaryota; kingdom Viridiplantae; phylum Streptophyta; class Magnoliopsida; order Asparagales; family Amaryllidaceae; genus Agapanthus; species Agapanthus africanus. Next base: position 124,190,083 of record JASDDO010000012.1, on the reverse strand, counting down.
GTATCCTATGTATCGGCTTATCGAATCAATACTTGATTCGATAACTAGGTTATATCGCATACAACCAATCGATACATTCATCGCGAGAATAGAATACGGTATCACATACACGCATTATTCTCGGTCCCGCACATATCTCATATGCGCTCCTATTTCGTTTCGCTTGAGCCAGGAAACCTCTGTGTAGGACTCTAAAGACTCGTCAATACGCCGGCAGCAGATGATGATCATATCAAGCACCCACAAGCCGCAAGCGGTCTGCTAAACGTAACGGCCATCCGGGTATTGAGCGATCAGAAGATCGACGAGCAAGCCCGCTCACACTCCAGTGAATCCAACCAGTAACACTACCGTACAGTCCGGTCTGATCGTTTGATATGTCGCATATCTCACCTAGGGGTGGTAAACGTCAGACCCCAATAGCTCGATAAGTCGTGTCGATATGAGGTCTATAACAGTTCGAGAAACTACTGGTAACACTTACCAGTACATCTCAGCAACCCTGGCCAGGGATTTCCGGTTATAGCCAATCGAACACAGCGCAACATCAACCCCCTATACCGGGAGAGACGAATCCCCTCCTATCGCTCATTGCCTCCATGTGACTCGGGACTGTACCCAAAAACCACCGTTTTGCATGCCCTCTAGGACGTGGTAAGATGGAAATCAAAGCACAGTGGGAACCACACAAGACTCTATGACGATCTCGGGTCAACAGACTACTCTGTACCAGTGTCACCAGAGAACTGCCATCTGACGTAAGGTATAATACCATCTGGGAGTTCTCGGCGAGTCCGTCCAGTGTACCCAGTCTCTACTGAGCACCCATATATCATCTCTGATGTCAAACACCGATGGATATGGGATCATCCATCGCCCATCTGTATGGGTCGAGAAGGTACACGCTAGTCTACTCTGGTATATCGATGCCCCATCTCGATACACCCACGACTAGGGACTTTCAAGGATGTACTTATGGACTACCATGTCCCCACTAGTATGATCCGCATCATAGTCCAGATAGTCAAGTAAACATCCTAAGGGCTTTACCAACATGTAACAGAGAGACAATCAGTATACACGTTAAGCTAAAGAGCAACCAGATAGCATACTATCATGTCGAGCAAGAAAGTCCTCCCTATATATGTCCCAGCATCCACTACAATATACATCCAATGTACAGTAATGGCCTCTAGGGCATACATATAACTAACAATCTCCCACTTGCACTAGGGCCATCTGATAGCAGTGGTTGCAGTATCTCATACTCAACCATCCCATAAAAGTCTCTCTCTGGGAATAGGCCTTCGCGAGTGGATCCGCCGTGTCGTCCTCTGAGTCTACTCTCCTTCCCTAGATCCTCTGGAGATCAACCATCTCCACGATCAGGTGACACTGCCTTAGAATATGTCTGGATCACTGATGGGACCGGGGTTCCCAGGCCAGAGCCACAACTCCATTGTCTCACAATGGTAGGAACGCACTTCATCTCATGAACTAATATACACCCAAACACCACTTTGGTAGCATCTTAAGTAGCGATGTATCCTGCCTTTATCGTCTAGTATGTCACGGTATCTAGCTTGGAACTCTTCCAATATACCGTCCCTTTACTGAGGGTAAAGACAATGCCTGCAACTGACACTCAGTCGTCTTTATCACCCTGGAACCCTTCCAGTGATTCTTCCCAGGACCAATTGATACCATCTCACTATAGCTAGTGAGTATACTAACACTCAAATAACATCTATCTCATAGATGAAAGCTCAGAATGGAGGAGGTATCACTTTGATCCTTTCTGGAGAATCCTTGTGATAAGCGGAGATTGACCGAGCATAGCATAGGAAACTCCTTTCCTATCAAGAGTATGTCATCCACGTGCTCTACGAGGATCACCACCATACTCCCTACTACCTTTTTGTATATACAAGGTTCATCTACCATTTTGATGATGTCAACTTCCTTGACTAATCCATCAAAACAGATGTTCCAACTCCGCGATGCCTGCTTTATCATATAAAGCATCTTGCACACGTTTCCGCTGCTCCCACTGTCTACGAAGCCCTCTGGCTGTGTACTTATAGACGCACTCTTCTAAAACATCATTTAGAAAAGCAGTCATGACACCCAACCGCCAGATATCGTAGTTATGGTATGTAGCCGTGGCAAGTAGTATCTGGATGGACTTAAGCATAGGTACTGGAAAAGGTTTCATCATTATCCATGCCTGGTCGATGACGAAAACCTTTAACAAGTCTAGCTTTGAAAGTCTCAACTTTTCCATCTACACCAAGTAATCTTCTCAAGATATACTTGCTCCTGATGGGGATTTAACCCTTCAGATATAGCAACCAAAGTCCATACTTTGTTGGCGTACATGGATTCCATCTCAGATCACTAAGCATCCAGCCATTCTTACAGAGTCTTACTCTTGATGGCCAGCTCGAAGCTAGTTGGGTCATCATCTCATGATGCAATCCTCGCTCCCACTGTCATCGAGAAACCGAAGTATCTCTCAGGCAGGTGAGGAACCCTACTAGATCGGCGGAGAGGCTAAGGTTCGTTGGAATCTACTGAATCCTTTGGTTCTATCAAATCATCTGCTGTATTTTGTATAGCTGGAACCTTTCCAGTTCTACATTACAGACCTTACCTCGAGCTTGTCCGGATTTTGCTTTTAGACATTAGCCGGACAACCCCAAATCTTAACTAACTTAAGATATGGGCTCTTCCCATTCCATATCACATATGAAGCGGTAGGCAACTGATTTGATTGGAACCCTATTCAATAGGTATGCAACTTCTCAAGTGCATAACCCTCTAAGGAAAAAGGTAACTCAGTATTATTCATCATAGAGCACACCATATCAAATAGGGTGTATCTGCTCCGCCCCGACATACCATCGTGCAATGGTGTATACGGAGGAGTAATGCTGAGAGAGAATCTCATTCTCCTTTAGAAAAGTCCAAGAATTCCGTGCTCAAGTATTCTCCTCTTTGATCTCATCAAAGGACATAATACTTTTACCCGTATTTTGGTTCTCTACTTCTAACTTATATTCTGTGAATATCTTAAAAGGTTCGGACTTGTGTTTCAACAGGAACATAGGTCTGAATCTCGAAAGATCATCAGAGAATGTAATGAAGTAAAAAAGAACCAGTCCTGACATGTGTAGACTGGGGACCTACATACATCAACATGTATCATCCCAAGAGTTCACTAACTCTTTCTCTGTTTCCTGTAAACGGAGCTATGGTCATCTTATCTCTGTGACATGACTGGCAAGTTTCACAAGATGTAAATTCAAACTGATTTAAATATGCATCTAAATGTAACTTAGCTAGTCGGGTCGCATTGATATGACCTAGTCTACAATACCTCAAGAAGGATCCGTTCATTTCTGAACTCTTCCTCTTGTGTGTGTTCCGTATACTAAGAACTGTAGTTTGATTTAGAACATCAATGCTTTTAGATAACGTGCCTGAACCGATCAACTTTTGATATAGGAAATGTTCAAAACATTATCCAACAATACAAAATTTTATCATTTCTTTACTAATAAAGAGACTGATATGATTTTGTATATCAGGTTCGGTATCTAATAACATTCGTTCAGAATCAATGTATTGGTAATACAGGGTGACAGTGACCAACAGACTTGGCTGCAACACTTGCCCCATTTTCTGCCTCATGAAACTTATCACCCGTTCTCAGTTCTTTACCTATTTGTAGCCCATGTAACAGATTACATATCTGGGATCCTGATCCGGTATCATATACCCAGGACGTAAAGGATATTGAGAAACAGTTCTGTATAATGAATACACCCGAAGATGATGCATCAGCATGCACTCTCTTCGTTTGGGCGGCACGGGAATCTTGGTATTCCCCAATTTCCTGCTCTTTCTTATAACAATTATAAGTTGGAGCGGGACCAACGTTCCCCAGCTCAGTATAACAAGCGGGTTCGGTCAAATATCAGTATTATTATCTTGATTAAGGCGTGATATGGTCTCTACCTGGAGAGAGAGAGAAGAAATCACTCAGCGTGCGCTCTTGCAAGAATAGATTGGTTATTATTTTATCTAATCAGGATGGCTCCCACTGCTTTTTATCAAATCTTCCTTCAAACCCTAAAAGGAAAGACTAGCCGGGATTAATTACACACTACAAGTTCGCCAATCTTTCAGCCAGTCCAGTGTCGGTACTTTGAGGGAGGTCCCCCGTGCTTTCGCACGAACCTAATTAGTGTAAACCTCATTTTCCTAGAGGCGTAACCCCATTGAAACCTTTCTAGACACCTACTTGATCGGCTAATTGTAATGTGTAAAACTCTCCCAGGAGTAACTCTTACTCGCAGCGGGTATCGGGATCCAACTATCTCATAGAAGGTATGCAATCTCATTGCAAATTTCAACACTTGAAATTCCCAATAATATTTTGCCCCAAGCGTCCTATGACCTTGACAGAGGTCAACAAACCATAGGCTGCTAGTCAAGTTCAACCCGTCATTTCTTGATTGAAGTAAACCCACCCGCACGACCCTTGACAGAGGTCAACAAGGTCGCACGACTACCCTAAATCAATCACATCATATGCTTATGCAGATAAGCGCTAATCAGCTACCGCACACTACGCCTTGACAGAGGTCAACAAACGCAGCACGAATACTAACCAGTACATATCTGAAATGACGGAGGGCAACGACAGGTTTTTCTGAAAACCTATTGCGTAATGAACTTGATATCGTTGTAGAATTGAATAATTTTGAAATGGAGTGTTTTTGAGACTTTTCTAGTTTTGCTAAAGGAGTCACTCCCGGTGAAGGGATCGTCGGTCCTTTCCTCGTCGAATGAGGTGCTGGATATATCATATATATCGCTGTGCAAAGCAAAAACACTTAAAATCTATCAAAAGACAAACCGAGTGTGTAGCATCTGCCAGTTATTGCTAAAGGAGTCACTCCCGGTGAAGGGATCTCGGTCCTTTCCTTATCGAATAAGGTGCAGGATATATCGTATATACCGCTGTGCAAAGCAAGAACTGTAGCTACCTGTTTTATTTTGAAATTCGATTCTACAACATCTTTAGGTTTCTTTTCTTTCATTAATCATATTAATGAAGTCCCATCATTTAAGTACCTAAACATCACAGATAAATACGACGTACACTTATGCCATCCGCATTCGCCTCGATGTCCCCTCGTGTACCGTTAGGTTAGGTAACTAACGGCAGAGTGGGGCAGGGCTAGCGCGGGTGTAAAACATAAGTAACGTCTATATAATATATCATATATACTATATACTGTATCTATCACAGAACATCACATGATCACATCACAGATATCGCAGCAGAAGAAACATATGAAATATTGGATATACTAGGACGTCCGTGTTTTCAATACGAGCCAGTATAAAACACGGATTCCACGGTCGCGATGAATAGCCAAACTTAAACCCCTAGACCCCTACGAGAGCGGCAAGCAACCCTACCAATTCTAGAGTTAGGAGACCCGGCCTCGACTCCTCGAGTTGGTCTCCCACTGGACTCCAGAACCCGGTTACATGTGCCCTCCTCCTTGGGTCTATCCTAGTGCGGAAAAGTAAATAATATACAAAAGGTGACAACTTCCGCAACCTGGAAGCGCCCCAATAAAAGAATATTACATACAAGTTTTTACATGAATGAAAATGAAAAACACTCATCTCACATAAAAACCCCCGGCTATTCAAACACGACGATCCAATATAACATATCCAGCAACACATAACATCACATGTCATCAGCGCAAGTGAACATGCGTATCCCAATTGTCGTTGACATATAGCAACGAAACCGGCGATATCCATATTACACTTACGGTCACAGAAAAGAAAGTGTAAAACTACAACAGTTGGAATCCGCAACCACCTCAGACATCGCATGCATGACCAAATGAATTACTTAGAAATCGCATGCCTAACAATTATAAATGCCGCATTTTAGTCTCATTATCGAAAACACTTTTCAATATCAAGTAGGGCAATTCAACAAGATTCCCGACAGCCTGATCGAATGCTCGTCGCAAACTTTAGTAGGCGGCCGCACCCCCGATACCGTCGACAAAGTGCACCAAGGCGGAACACCGCTGCCGCGAGCACCCGAACGGATGCTTTCGGCGACGGGGTTCTCCTACAGTCACTTGGTCGGGGCTATGGGGCGAGGCTGTCTATTAAGTTTATCCGGCGAGTATCCGCGTACGCTACGTGATTGCGACGGACTTTTGATCACATCAAAATTCCGTGGCAACCGATCAAGTGAGACTAAACTGCTATGTTTATAACATTCATTCAGTTATCTCATAACTTATTGTGAATTCCAATTATTGTATCATATTCCGGATAAATAGAAAATGTTAAACTTTCCGATCGAACAGTCAAACACCCAAGTTTTCCCGATACAGATCAACACATGAAACAAGTCTAAAAACATTCAGTTCGTGCCTCAGTACCAACGGTCCAGCCGTAGAAGGGTCAAGCCAACGCCTCACATGTGGCACGCCGTACTGCCCCAAACCCGAAGGTTCAAAGGGCAGTTCAAGACGGTCACATAATCGAGTTAAGGTTTGTTGTCTTTTAGAGGGTCCATCGCGTTACTTGCACTACTTAGAACGTCGTTAAACTACGGAAAAATCCAACACTTGGAAATTTCCCGACAGGGGAAAAGGTAGGTATTTATATCCGGTCGAACTTTTTAACATATTCAAAAATTATCCGGAAAGCCAAATAAACAAAATCTGATACTCCGATCGAAACACCGAATCCCCAAAACAACCCCAGAAAATTCAACTCTTGAATAAAATTTAAAAATACCCAGAGAACTCATCACTGAAAACAATGAATTACTGTGTAAAATAAGATGCCACATAAGACAAAACGGCCGCGGAACCGCCGTACGAGCCATGCTCGTGCCGCAGATCCACGGCGCATTGATGGAATTAGGCATACGAATTTTACATAAACCCTTAGAATTTCCTGCTGATTTTTCTGCATATTTTTAATATCGAAAAACTCCAGATTTTGGAAAAAGTCCAGAGAGCATGTTTGTGTTAGGGTTTCGGGTTCGTTCGGGTTTCAAACTTCGTCTAGACTTCCCCTAAGGCTCTAGCTAGGCTCTAATACCTCTGTAGGGTTCCTAGACACTCTCAAGAGGTCTCACAAGGCATCAACCATGCCAATTTCAAAAATTACGGTGCCGAGAAACCCTAGACTACGGATCGTTGGCTAGAATTCTAGGCGAAAGATGCAACTAGTAAACTACTTTACTAAAGGAACGGAAATACAACCTTTGTAGATCCGGTGCTCCACCTCCATAGCTCCGTGATGATGTCTCCTCACTGTCCAAGAGAATCCCGGGCTCTAGCGTCGGCTTCATCGGAGAATGGACGGGCTAGGTCATCGACTACGATGCCGAAGATGATCTACGTCGAAGCATCACTAGATCAAGCTCCAACTTCACCAAATCAAGAAACTTGTGAAGAAAACACACTCTACTACTTGGCAAGAGGTAGAGGATGAAGAAATAGGAAGTGGGTAGACTTTAGAATTGGATTTCTCACTCATTTTCATCAATCACCATTGATGGAATCTAGTTTCTCTTCTTGAAGAATAAGAAGAAGAAGATGATAATGTTATGATAAGTTAATTAAAAAGCAAATGAAAAAGAATACTTATCATAATAATAACCATGGTCAAGTGTAGAGAATAAACTAGGGTTAGGTCAATGGTTAGGTTAGGCATGAAACAAAAATGGTGGACGTTTTCAAACCTTCATGAAGCTTCAATGTAAAACAAAGCAAGCCACCATTTCTTTTCTTTTGACAAAAAGAAATAAATAAATAAATAAATGAGTAAGTAAATAAAATCATAACCCTAACCATTACATAACCATGGTTTAATCTTAACATACACTTAAACAATCATGTATCATCAAACATGATACAATCATATGTACAAATGTATATCACATATACAATGTGCACAATCCAAGTGAGAAAATCCATTTAAAGTGAACCAATACTAGTTAATGCAAAGTAATATATTAAATATATAATTATGCATTAAATCATTAAATCAACACTTGATTTAACGATCCGGTCATATCGCATATAACCTGTAAGTCGATGTAGTACACCCCAGTACTTGTGGGGAGGCGGAAATTTCAAAAACGAACTTGTTAAGTGAACGAACATCGACTAACCGCTTGAATCGAAGCTAAACGATAACTAACCAAACATATAGTTGTTCTAAACTACTATGCTTAGGGATTATACCTATCGAAACTTGTCCTTCGTCTTTACGATCTCCTTGTTCTCCTCGGCCTTCTCTAGGTAGTAGACGATCCACCCGAGAGCAAAACTCCAAGCTAAACCTCTAAACTTGAGGCAACTAACCTTCTTGGATTGCTAATCAAAGAAGATAGATGAAATAGAGTGATGGTTATGGATTGATTAGTCTAACTAATCCTAGATCTCAACACATGAGGGTGAGGATTAGTCTTTTGAAGAGAGAGAGCTTGAGGAGAGAGAATGTGAATAATATTATGATATAAGTTTATGAGTATCATATCATATATGAAGCATTTTCTAATAATAAGAAAAGAATAAAGAGTGATGATTAATCATGCTTCATAAAATATCTAGTGGTGATTCATTAGCATGAGTCATTAAGCAATAAATGTGCATTAATGAAATGAATGAATCACCACCATGACTCATAAACTCATTCAATGAATATGACACATAACCCTCCTTAGTCACCATCTTCTAGAAGCTTCTCGAACAATTACGAGAACGCCCCTCCGATCCGCAAAAATACGGAAAAACTTTAGACTGTAAAAATCCAATAACCGGATACCAGTAACTGGCTTAAACCAAAGCCGACTGGTAAAAACTGTCCGAAAGTCATACGCACGTATGCGTCCGAACCCTTTGTCGCAAAACCATGCAACCTCTATATCGTTTCGCCTGGAATAGGAAACTCTCTGTGTTGGACTCTAGAGACTCGACTACTACGCTGGCAGTGGGTTTAACCACAGACCGCAAGCGGCACTAGCTGTACGTAACGGTCCCCAGGTAGTTGTCGATAAGAAGGCCGATGAGGAAACCCATCCGAACTCCTACTGAGTCTGATGTGACAATCTCCATACAGTCCGGTCCGTTCGTCTAAGACTATCGCATATCGGGCCTAGGGGGGCAGCAAGCGTCAGTCCCCTAATAGCGGTATAAGTCGTGTCGGAGGGAAGCCCATTACACCCTGAGAAACTACTGGAACCTACCAGCAAATCTCGCTTGCCCTGGCTAGGGACTTTGCGTAATGGCTCTCTGACACAGCACGATATCTACTCCCAATACCGGGAGGGACGAATCCTATCTAACCGCCACTGCCTCCAAGTGCTCGGGACTGCACCCAACTGCTACCTGTTTGCACGACTCCTTTGAGCCGTGGTAGGGTAGCAATCTAAGAACAGTGGGACACACTCGAGGCGAAGTAGCAGTGTCAAGTCTGCGGACTACGCTGTACTCATGTCACCTGGGAACTGTTTACTGACGACTGGTATTAAACCAACCAACAGTTCCCTGTGAGTCCTGTCCGGTGTACCCGTAACCTAACGAGCACCTGTATACTATCTCCAGTACGACGTACTGACGGCTGTGGGACAGACCATCTCCCCAACTGGGATGAGAAGCGTACACACTAGTCTACTCCGGAGTATCGATGCTCTGTCTCGATAATCCAACGACCAGGGACCTGAATAAGGATGTGCTTGTAGACTACCCAGCCCCCACTAGTGTGACTGCCATCACAACGCTGGTAGACAAGCAAGATCCTAAGAGCTCTATCAATACGTACATTCACATATTAAGATAGAAAAACCAAGTAGCATACTACCATGTTTAGCAAGACTGTTATATACATGTGATTATCCCAAGCTTCCATTAAGTAATATACAAACTAGTATGATACAGTAATGGCCTTCTAGGGCATAAACACTAACAATCTCCCACTTGCACTAGGGCCATGTACTGGCATATCGTAGACCAATGATCTCGAGTAGCCTCTCGAACTGAATCTGAGGAAGGGCCTTTGTGAATGGATCAGCAATGTTCTCTTCTGAAGCAACTTTCCGAACCTCGATCTCCTGACGATCAATGATCTCCCTGATCAGGTGATACCGCCTCAAGATGTGTCTGGACTTCTGATGGGACCTTGGTTCCTTCGCTAAAGCTATAGCTCCATTGTTGTCGCAATACAGAGGTATTGGATCAACTATGGTAGGAACAACCTGAAGTTCTGTTAGGAACTTCTTCATCCAGACTGCTTCTTTTGCGGCATCGCAAGCAGCTATATACTCCGCTTCCATCGTCGAGTCAGCAACGGTGTCCTGCTTGGAGCTCCTCCAGCACACCGCCCCTCCATTGAGGGTAAAGACATAACCCGACATGGACTTGGAATCGTCCTTATCACTCTGGAAGCCGGAATCAGCAAAGGCCTCCAACCTGAGGTCTTTTCCGCCGTAAACCAAGAACATCTCCTTAGTCCTCCTCAGGTACTTGAGAATGTTCTTTACTGCTATCCAGTGTTTCTCCCCTGGGTCTGACTGATACCGGCTTACCACGCTTAGTGCGTAAGCTACATCTGGTCTGGTACACAACATCGCATACATTATAGAGCCTACCGCAGAAGCGTAGGGTATAATAGACATGTGTTCCCTTTCCAAATCAGTCTTGGGAGACATCTCTTTGGAGAGGGTGATTCCGTGACAAGCCGGTAGATTACCGCGCTTAGAATCTTCCATACTGAATCTTTTCAGTACAGTGTCGATATACCTGGACTGCGAAAGTCCCAACATCCTCTTGGATCTATCACGATAGATCCGGATCCCCAGAATGTAAGAGGCATCACCCAGGTCTTTCATGGAGAACCTGTGTGACAAGAATCCTTTGATAGATTGTAGCATAGGAATGTCATTTCCTATCAATAGAATGTCATCCACGTACAAGACGAGGAATACGACACTTCTGGCTACAACTTTACTATATATGCACGGCTCATCTGGATTTTTGATAAAGTCATATTCTTTGACTGTCTCATCAAAACAGATGTTCCAACTCCGCGATGCCTGCTTTAGTCCATAAATAGACTTAAGCAGCTTGCATACTTTCCCGCTGCTCCCACTCTGATTGAAACCCTCTGGCTGATCCATATAGACGCTCTCTTCTAAATTTCCATTCAGAAAAGCCGTCTTTACGTCCATCTGCCAGATTTCATAATCATGGAAGGCAGCAATAGCAAGAAGGACCCGAATGGATTTGAGCATAGCCACTGGAGAAAAAGTTTCGTCATAGTCCAAACCAGGTCTTTGACGAAAACCCTTTGCAACAAGTCTAGCCTTATAGGTTTCCACCTGTCCATCTACACCAATCTTTTTCTTGAAGATCCATTTGCATCCTATGGGTTTTACCCCATCTGGAGCAAAGTCCAAAGTCCATACTTTGTTGGTGTACATGGATTCCATTTCGGTCCGCATTGCATCTAGCCATCGTACCGAGTCGCCGCTCTGGATGGCCTGCCGGAAGTCAGTAGGTTCATCATCTTCTATGATGCAATCCTCTCTATCCCCGTCTATGAGAAAACCGTAGTATCTCTCTGTAACACCTTAGGATAAGGGTTAGTGAATAATTATAATTAAATAATGATTTTTAATAAAAAGTTTACCAAATTGTGTTTTAAATATTTTTCCTAATTTAATAAACATTTTTCCAAAATTTTCCTAGGCTTGCACACACATGTGCATGTAAACTAGGGTTTTTAAATCAAGTAAATACAATAATTATTAACCATGGTGGGTTAATTATAGGATTAATTCTTTGGGTTATAAGTAAGTTTAATTAGCTAATTAGCAAGGTTGCTTTATTTTGAATTAGTCTTTGTGTGTTGACTTGTGAGAGAGAGAGAGAGAGTGCATCATGGCTTTAGGCCATGCTTGCATTAAATGAGGTGAGAGAGAGAGGGGTGACTTTTTGTTTGAATGATTGTGGTGGCTCTCATTTCTCTTTTGGTTTTCTCTCAAGTCTCACACCAACACACTCACACAACACACCCACTTACCTCTTTCCAGCCCCAGCAGCAGCAGCAAGCAAAGCAACAGCACCAACTGAGCCTGAAGCAGTAGCAGCAGCAAGCACTGGCAGCAACAGAAGAAATCAGCAGCAGCACAGTGAGCAGCAGCAGCTCCCGCACCATGTGCAGCCCCTCCCCTTCACTTCTTCTCCTTCCTGCAGCTCCCTAGGGTCGAGAGTGAGGTATAGTTCCTAAACTTATTCCATAGTTTGCCTAGTTGGTGTAGTTTTGCATCGGTTAAAGGATTTTTGTGTGTTTTAGTGCGATATGGGGTGTTTAGTGTGAACTTGGTGCTAATGAGGTGTAGATTAGTTCCAGTAGGATGCTTGAGGTTTGTTGTGACCATGTAAACCTAGTCCAACCCCTATTACACTAAAATACCACCAGATTTCATATTTGATGCAAATGTCGTATTTGGGCAAAATGTGAGTTTTCTGGAACTGCTATTGACCCGGTGAGTGCAGAATGATTTTGGGAAGACTGTAGTGTAGTGGAGTGGAGATGATACACCAGGTGAAACCCGACCCCCTAACTCCCCACTACGGCCGCCAAAACCGCCATTCTGGCCGCAAATTGCGGCCAGACAGGAGGTGTTTTGGTGTTTTTTGGGTTATGTAGGTGTATTTTTGTGTGTAGGACCCTTTGATATATATATATATTTGTAAGATCGATTCTGTGGGAAAATCTGGGACCAAATACCTGTTTTGCCGTTTTTCTAAACCTTCGCGACACGCGTGATACGTGAGTAGGTTTGGGTTCTGCGTATCGCGGCGCGTCGGGGTAGTTTCGTGGCGCGTGAGTACACGTTTTAGCGTATCGCGCACACGCGCGATTGGTTTGCGACACAGGTTTCTTGTTGGATTATAATGTCGCGTTTTGTGACTTAAGCTTATGTGTGATATGTGTATGTGATTCTAGGTTCGCAGGCCAGTGAGACGGACGCTGCGAAGAAGGGCAAGCAAGTGGTTGGATACACTTAGCGCGAGACACGGTGAGTAGATTTCACATCTACGGGGATATCGCCCGCATGGCGTTATGCGTCAGGGCTGATAGGACTTATTTACTATATGTTGCATGCACCCCATAGACTGTCATCGCATATTGCATTCTCTGCTGTGTTGATATATATATTGCTTAGAACTGATAGAACACCGCACTATTACTAACGGTTTATGTTGCACGGGCACTATAACATGCTACACACACACCGTTAGTAACTGCCATGCCACACTCACTATAGAGCTGCCATGATTATATTGCTATAGTTCGCTTCATATGTGATTTGATATGACCTTCATGTATATTGGGAGCCGCATGACATATTTTAAAACCGGAAATGAAACTACTTTAAAAAGCGGTTTTCCCCTTATACCCATACCATGGATTGATGTATATTGTACCTCGCATTGGATTTTACTATTGGTATTGGATTTTCATGTGATTTCTGTTTTGAGGACCGTGGAATCATTTAAGGAAAGATATGCTATTTTGAAAAACCCGGTACCTCGTGGTATGATATTTTGGTGTGTCCACCACGCGTTTTCTCGGTGCTGAGATGTGTGCTTGAAACCCGATTCGAGGAGTGGATGTTCTGTTTGCGGGTTCGTGGTGGGCCCGGTATGGTTCCCCTCGGCGAGATGATCGATGGGATTTGCCGATTGAGCCTGGAGGCGGGCGAGTACCTACCGATGATTGGTTGGACCTGGCAGTTGTCCGGAGGATACTGACCAGAGTCGAGTGATGGATGCGGGATGACCGTGCTGCCGGGGCCGAGGGCCGATACCGCAGACGGACCCCGTGGGGCCGGTCCGGACTGACGGCGCCCGATGTTCGAGGATTTACGTGTCGATGCTGGACACGGGTATTTTATGATGTTTTGGGTGCCGATGTTGGGCACTCGTGATTCCTCCGAGATATACAGGATTTGAGGGCCGATGGGTGTGCCGGCGCCTGAGTATATGTGGGACTTGGATGCAGTTGAGGCACCGATCATTGTTTTCTATGTTGACATAGTCCATGTAGATATTATTTATCCCATACTCAGTACTGATTACTATACATCTCATCCTGTGGCATTTACATGTTAGAGTACATGCATTACTATTGTATCCACTGTTGACATGCATTGATATCATCTGCTGGCATTAGTAGAGCCACGCTATATGTGCATGCTTGTGATCACCTTTATATGTTATCTCTATTCACGAGTTGGCAACTCACCCCCGTTGTGCCACAGTGTTTGCAGGTTGTCCTTGGGAGTAGTCACGGCTGGCTGTTATCGCATCTTTTGGCACAGATACCCCTTTTTGAGCAGAGATAGTCTTTTGCTGATAGGTGGGTTTTGTACGGTATCTGTTATCTTTCAGTTGTATATTGATGTATCTAGTACTCTCCATCTACTTTCTGTATTGAGTTAGAGACAGTTGTGAGGACGATATGTATGATTTTATATTCTGGTGTCGAGCTCACATGTGAGCCGACGTTACTTTACTTTTGCAGTCTTAGCTTTTATGATATTGTCCTTGCTTTACTGTGTATTCTTCGCTACGGCGTCGTATATCTCATTGTGAAGTTTCATTCAGTTTACTTGTTATTTCTGCTACACCTTGCTTTTACCCGACTTTTCGGGGCTAATGTTTTAAAAGGGAAATGTTACCAAAATTATAAAACTTTTAACTTTTGAACTTAAAAAGGATTGCTACTAAATAAATGGAAGTTTTTCGGACAAGTATGATTGTTTTTACAAAATGTTTTAAAATCACTCTATATTTATTGGTTTTGATTTCTGGGTTCGGCTTACTTAGCCGCGTTACGCCTGTAGACGTTGCGTGGTTAAGTGCCGGTCACGAGTCGAATTCTCGGGTCGTGACACTCTCAGGCGGATGAGACGGCCTACTACTCCTGCGGAGGGGTGCGGGAATGTTCTGTTCTTCTTGAACCTCTGGTTCTACCAAACTTTCAGTAGTAGCTTGTGGTTCTGGAATTTCTTCCAGTTCTATTTCGCTCCCACTCTTCTGATTTTCTAAAAATTCAGTTTCTAAGAAGTGGGCATGACGAGAAACAAAAACCTTTTGTTCCTCTGCGTAATAGAAATAATATCCCTTGGAGTTCTTTGGATATCCCACAAGCTTACACTGTACTGAACGTGCCTCGAGCTTGTCCACATGCTGCTTTTTTACAAAAGCTGGACACCCCCATGTCCTAAAATGTTTTAGACAGGGTTTCTTCCCACTCCACATCTGATATGGTGTGGTAGGCACAGTCTTGGTTGGAACCTGGTTCAAAAGATATGCCGCTGATTCTAGCGCATAACCCCAGAAAGATCGCGGTAACTCAGCATTACTCATCATGGATCGTACCATATCCAATAGGGTTCGATTCCGTCTCTCCGATACACCGTTGTGCTGTGGAGTGTATGGAGGAGTAAGATGAGAGAGAATTCCTTTCTCTTTTAGGTAACCTAGGAACTCGGCACTTAAGTATTCTCCACCTCGATCAGATCTTAGTGTCTTAATACTTTTGCCTGTTTGGTTTTCCGCTTCACTCTTGAATTCCAGGAATTTCTCAAAGGCCTCTGATTTATGCTTCATTAAGAAAACATATCCATACCTAGAGAAATCATCTGTAAAAGTAATGAAGTAGGAATAACCACCTCTCGCATGTGTAGACATTGGACCACATACATCGCTGTGTATGAGTCCTAAGAGCTCGCTCGCTCTTACTCCTTGTCCAGTGAATGGAGTCTTTGTCATCTTTCCTTTGAGACAAGATTGACAAGTGTCATAAGTTTGATATTCGAACGTGTCCAAATATCCTTCTCTATGCAACTTAGTCAACCTTCTCTCATTGATGTGACCCAGTCTACAATGCCATAAGAAAGCTTTATTTAAATCTGGAGACTTTCTTTTTAGTGTGTTCTGGACATTGAAAATTTGGAGTTGGTTTAAAACATATATGCCGTTATTTAATGTACCTGACCCAATCAAACCATGATTAAGGTGGATATTGACAACATCTCTTACAAACGTGAAATCATAACCTTTATTTGATAACAAGGAAACTGATATGATATTACACGTTAAGCTTGGCACAAAATAACAGTTATGTAAAACCAAAATGTGTCCACTCGTCAATCCTAGGTGATAGTCCCCGACGGACGCAGCTCCCACGCTGGCTCCATTAGCAACCTTTAGGGTCATATCACCTTCCTTCAGCACTCTACGGTTTCTCAGTGCCTGCAATGAATTGCAAATATGAGATCCTGATCCGGTATCCAATACCCAGGAAGTAGAGTTGATCGACAGACAATTCTCAATTACTAACACACCTGAAGTCGAAGCCACAGCTTGCTTCGGTTCCTGGTTCTTGGCGTTCCACGCCTTGCAATCCTTTTTCCAGTGCCCTTTCCTGTGACAATGGAAGCACTCATCCTGACCAACTATCGGTACTGCTTTCTTTTTCTTTCCCTTCCCTCCCACCTTACTAACACCTCCTCTAGGTCTGGGTGCGGCCTTCTTATTCCTTCCTTTGGCCCTAGCCTTGGACCCGGAAGAAGATGTACCGCCAACAAACATAGCGGGTGTTTCCCTTGCCTTCTGCAAGGTGCCCTCTGCACTCCTTAACATGTTCAGGAGTTCCGCAAGTTCAACTTCTTTTCCTTGAAGATTGAAGTTGAGGATAAACTGGGCATAGGTGGGAGGAAGGGACTGGAGAATAAGGTCTGTATAGAGCTCATTATCCAAAGTCGTCCCAAGGTCTGCGAGCTCTTCTATATAGCCGATCATCTTTAGGACATGTTCACCTACTGATGACCCGACAGCCAACCTCGCTCGAAACAAGTTTTTAGAGGTCTCGTATCTTGCTATACGAGATTGCTCTCCATAAAGTTCCTTTGTATGGAGAAATATGCCATCTAGGGACATATCCTCGTGCCTCCTCTGATGTTCATTGTTCATCGAGGCAAGCATGATGCACTTGGCTCTCGCGCAATCTAAATCCCAGGTTTTGTGGATTTCCTTATCCTCATTGCTGGATTTGGGACCAGGGACAGCAGGTGCCGTAGCGGTGAGGACGTACCCCAGTTTGTCATAGGTCAAAGCCATTTTGACATTCCGCAGCCAATCTTTATAGTTTGGCCCCGTCAGTATATTTTTCTCTAAAAGTAACTTAAGTCCAGTCATTTTCAGGGTCGCTGCAATTAGGAGAGAGAGAAGAAAACTCTTTAGCATGATGCTCTTGCAAGTTTAGAGTGGTTTTTAGTTTATCTAAACTGGATGGCTCCCACTGTTTCTCGAATCCTTCCTCAAACCATAAAAGAAGAATTAGCCAAGACTATTCTCACCGTACAATACTTGCTTAACCGTTCAGCCAGGCTGGTGTCGGTACTTCGAGGGGGGTTTTCCAACGCTTTCGCGAAGTTCCTTAATTAAATAACCTCTTTTCTCTGGGGGCGTAACCCCGCTGACACTTTTCTGGACACCTACTAGGTTTATAGCATTGATCGTTAAGTGATGAATATCCTGATAAGTAGCATATACTCACAGTAGGATCGGGATCCAAATATCATCGTCTGATAATGCTGTAGGAATGCTACCAACATTCATCAAACTCAAAATGGTATGCATCTCTTTGCAAATTTCAGTTTCTTTAGAAATTCCCGATATAGATTTTTGCCCCATGCTCTTATGATCTTGACTAAGGGCCAACAAATCATAAGTCACATGTCAAGTTCTGCCCATCATTATCCTGTTGATTTGAACCCATCCGTATACTCTTGACTAAGGCCAAACAAAGTAATACGACTGTCCCAAACCAACTCATCTATCTATGCAACAAATGAATACCCCAGCAGCTACCAATCACTATGTCTTGACTAAGGGCCAAACAAACATAGCTTGAATACTACTGACCATTCATAAGAAATGACGGAGGGCTACGACTGGTTTTGGCGAAACCGTGAACGTAGTGAACTTGATATAACCGAAGGAACCTGATAGCTTTTAAAAGGAGTGGTTAAATCTCCGCATTTAAAAATATCTGTTTTAAAAATAACCGAGTGGTTTCTTTTAAATTGTTCCAACGATTTAAACTTGGTTTATTTTCTTTGCATTATAGATAATGCGTCCCATCATTAACCTATCATTGCAGAAAACAACGAAAATACAACGTCCTCTTATGCCATCCGCATTCGCCACGGGGTCCCGTCATCACCCGTTAGGTTACTTAACTAACGACAGAGCGGGGGCTGGGCTAGCGCGGGTGTAAAACATATGTGACGTCTAAATAGCTATCATATATATAGATATTTTACATTCGTCTGACGCAATGATATTCATTCCAGAACACAGATAAACAATATTGGATTTGCAAGCAATCTGTATTTCTTTTGAGCCTGCAAGAAAAGACAGATTACACAGTTGTGATGAATAGCCGTTACCCCACCCTCGACCCCTACGGGTACGGCAAACTACCCACCCGGCAGTTTGTGTACCCCACCTTGGGTCAGTCCTAGGACCAAAAACAGTAAAATGAAATAATACAACGGTGGCTACAACCGCAACCTGGATGTGCCCCGCAAAATAATATTACAACAAATTACATTTACAACAAATGAATTAAACAATAACCCATTGCTAAACCCCGGCTAAACACCACAACAGTCCAATACAGTTTATATGCATAAACATATATAACCATTTCAGAAATGTGCAACCCCCTGCCAACCGATATACTAGCAGTTAGGGGAGGTTTACGAACACATTAAACAATCACAGATATAATCCAATATGCAAATACTGTACAATTTCGATCGATTAAACATCTTTAATATTGCTCCAAAATCTGCTCTGTTAACTGGAAACCTGAGCAAAATTAAAATATTCCAGAAAACCCCAAATACCAGAGAGGACCCACACATGAAAGATGAGTCCATGACTCGGCAACTCGGCCGCGGAACCGCGGCGGATCGGTGGGATCCGCCGCCCTTCCGCGGCGCTTTAGCCGAGTCATGGGCTCGAATTTCATGGGTGTTCTCCTGGACTCTTTTCTAGCTTTCTGAGCAACCCTGAACAATTTTAGGACATCATTTTAAACTCGACAGAAACTGAAATATTTTAGGGTTTTCCGGCTTCGTTTTTCCGTTCGAAATTCGTACAAATTTGCAATCAAGTTATTTATTGTTTAGCGAGGCTCTGATACTACTGTAAGTCGATGTAGTACACCCCAGTACTTGTGGGGAGGCGGAAATTTCAAAAACGAACTTGTTAAGTGAACGAACATCGACTAACCGCTTGAATCGAAGCTAAACAATAACTAACCAAACATATAGTTGTTCTAAACTACTATGCTTAGGGATTATACCTATCGAAACTTGTCCTTCGTCTTTACGATCTCCTTGTTCTCCTCGGCCTTCTCTAGGTAGTAGACGATCCACCCGAGAGCAAAACTCCAAGCTAAACCTCTAAACTTGAGGCAACTAACCTTCTTGGATTGCTAATCAATGAAGATAGATGAAATAGAGTGATGGTTATGGATTGATTAGTCTAACTAATCCTAGATCTCAACACATGAGGGTGAGGATTAGTCTTTTGAAGAGAGAGAGCTTGAGGAGAGAGAATGTGAATAATATTATGATATAAGTTTATGAGTATCATATCATATATGAAGCATTTTCTAATAATAAGAAAAGAATAAAGAGTGATGATTAATCATGCTTCATAAAATATCTAGTGGTGATTCATTAGCATGAGTCATTAAGCAATAAATGTGCATTAATGAAATGAATGAATCACCACCATGACTCATAAACTCATTCAATGAATATGACACATAACCCTCCTTAGTCACCATCTTCTAGAAGCTTCTCGAGCAATTACGAGAACGCCCCTCCGATCCGCAAAAATATGGAAAAACTTTAGACTGTAAAAATCCAATAACCGGATACCAGTAACTGGCTTAAACCAAAGCCGACTGGTAAAAACTGTCCGAAAGTCGTACGCGCGTAAACGCACGTATGCGTCCGAACCCTTTGTCGCAAAACCATGCAACCTCTATATCGTTTCGCCTGGAGTAGGAAACTCTCTGTGTGGGACTCTAGAGACTCGACTACTACGCTGGCAGTGGGTTTAACCACAGACCGCAAGCGGCACTAGCTGTACGTAACGGTCCCCAGGTAGTTGTCGATAAGAAGGCCGATGAGGAAACCCATCCGAACTCCTACTGAGTCTGATGTGACAATCTCCATACAGTCCGGTCCGTTCGTCCAAGACTATCGCATATCGGGCCTAGGGGGGCAGCAAGCGTCAGTCCCCTAATAGCGGTATAAGTCGTGTCGGAGGGAAGCCCATTACACCCTGAGAAACTACTGGAACCTACCAGCAAATCTCGCTTGCCCTGGCCAGGGACTTTGCGTAATGGCTCTCTGACACGGCACGATATCTACTCCCAATACCGGGAGGGACGAATCCTATCTAACCGCCACTGCCTCCAAGTGCTCGGGACTGCACCCAACTGCTACCTGTTTGCACGACTCCTTTGAGCCGTGGTAGGGTAGCAATCTAAGAACAGTGGGACACACTCGAGGCGAAGTAGCAGTGTCAAGTCTGCGGACTACGCTGTACTCATGTCACCTGGGAACTGTTTACTGACGACTGGTATTAAACCAACCAACAGTTCCCTGTGAGTCCTGTCCGGTGTACCCGTAACCTAACGAGCACCTGTATACTATCTCCAGTACGACGTACTGACGGCTGTAGGACAGACCATCTCCCCAACTGGGATGAGAAGCGTACACACTAGTCTACTCCGGAGTATCGATGCTCTGTCTCGATAATCCAACGACCAGGGACCTGAATAAGGATGTGCTTGTAGACTACCCAGCCCCCACTAGTGTGACTGCCATCACAACGCTGGTAGACAAGCAAGATCCTAAGAGCTCTATCAATACGTACACTCACATATTAAGATAGAAAAACCAAGTAGCATACTACCATGTTTAGCAAGACTGTTATATACATGTGAATATCCCAAGCTTCCATTAAGTAATATACAAACTAGTATGATACAGTAATGGCCTTCTAGGGCATAAACACTAACATAACCGACTAGTATCTTATGTATCGGCTTATCGAATCAATACTTGATTCGATAACTAGGTTATATCGCATACAACCAATCGATACATTCATCGCGAGAATAGAATACGGTATCACATACACGCATTATTCTCGGTCCCGCACATATCTCATATGCGCTCCTATTTCGTTTCGCTTGAGCCAGGAAACCTCTGTGTAGGACTCTAAAGACTCTTCAATACGCCGGCAGCAGATGATGATCATATCAAGCACCCACAAGCCGCAAGCGGTCTGCTAAACGTAACGGCCACCCGGGTATTGAGCGATCAGAAGATCGACGAGCAAGCCCGCTCACACTCCAGTGAATCAAACCAGTAACACTACCGTACAGTCCGGTCTGATCGTCTGATATGTCGCATATCTCACCTAGGGGTGGTAAACGTCAGACCCCAATAGCTCGATAAGTCGTGTCGATATGAGGTCTATAACAGTTCGAGAAACTACTGGTAACACTTACCAGTACATCTCAGCAACCCTGGCCAGGGATTTCCGGTTATAGCCAATCGAATACAGCGCAACATCAACCCCCTATACCGGGAGAGACGAATCCCCTCTTATCGCTCATTGCCTCCATGTGACTCGGGAATGTACCCAAAAACCACCGTTTTGCACGCCCTCTTGGACGTGGTAAGGTGGAAATCAAAGCACAGTGGGAATCACACAAGACTCTATGACGATCTCGGGTCTACAGACTAACCTGCACAAGTGTCACCAGAGAACTGCCATCTGACGTAAGGTATAATACCATCTGGGAGTTCTCGGCGAGTCCGTCCAGTGTACCCAGTCTTTACTGAGCACCCGTATATCATCTCTGATGTCAAACACCGATGGATATGGGATCATCCATCGCCCATCTGTATGGGTCGAGAAGGTACACGCTAGTCTACTCTGGTATATCGATACCCCATCTCGATACACACACGACTAGGGACTTTCAAGGATGTACTTATGGACTACCATGTCCCCACTAGTATGATCCGCATCATAGTCCAGATAGTCAAGTAAACATCCTAAGGGCTTTACCAACATGTAACAGAGAGACAATCAGTATACACGTTAAGGTAAAGAGCAACCAGATAGCATACTATCATGTCGAGCAAGAAAGTCCTCCCTATATATGTCCCAGCATCCACTACAATATACATCCAATGTACAGTAATGGCCTCTAGGGCATACATATAACTAACAATTTCAAAAGGAAAAGGGGAATAAATCCAAATACAGCTCCCATTTTGGGGCGCCTCACGTGATCCCACGTGACCCCCAATAGTGCTTACCACTTATAAAAGAAAAATAGAATACACCTAAAGAATCTGTGCCCAATTCTCGGGTGCCTCACGTGCCATACGTAAGCGCTCCAAATTGCAGTGTTTAACACTGCTTTAGAGCCTCACATGGGAGCACGTGAGCGCTAAGCAAATATCAGTGTTTAATACTGTGAGGGGCCAACCTTAGCCCAAATTAGCCAAGTCTCCCGAGGCCAAAACCTTTTGACCATCAATCAACTGAGCCCCCTATACTCAGGTCTCCCCAAATCGACCTTAGTTCCAAAGATGACCAATGATTTCCTGATACATAGCATCTAAAACGATGTTCGTTACACCATGATCTCTCTCTTCGATCTGGAGTTCGGTTCAAGGGTACATCTCTCCACACCTCTGATACAAGTTGTTGTAATTCTTCAACAATGTCAAAGAGGTAGAGGGTCCCGACAACCAACAGCTCTTAGATGCACCCCCAAACCTATGAGCATACCCTAATGGACCGTAATGTCCTTAAACTAGTTATGGACCATAATGTCCTTAAACTAGCTGTGGACCGCAACGTCCTTAAACTAAACCCTCATACCAAAAATGGTGATCTATGGACCGTAACATCCTTAAACTAAAGCAATAGAGCCCAAATGCTCTTTTGTTGGGTCTGAATGATCCTAAAAATCCTGCTGAGTAGATCTTAGTCTAAAATTAGACTAACGTATCCTCAACAAACATTTAAGTTGATTTTAATCTCAAATAAGGTTAACGATCCTTAAATCAAACCAAACCCAAATCTAAGAATATACGGATTTGGACTAATCCACGCCCTACGGGCGACAACACAAATTAGTCTCCGTTTACAATCCACGAGCAACAAAAAATAAAGCAAACACACACAACATGAAGTGACCTTCTGGAGCAGGAGAAAATGGTTACCGCGATGCGGTAATGTAATTAACTGCAGGGGCTTGCGCCTGCAGGGAAGAGTGTCCCCACAATCAAAAAACCCCTCGCAAAAGAGGGAGAATCTGACGAAATCTGCTGCAACGGCCGCATCCGTCCAAACCTCTGATACACGGTGCCATAAATCATCTTGGCATCTTTGGAGAGGTGGAAGGATAAATCTAAATAGCAACTGCCCCTAAATTCAGGCAAGACGACCTTACGCGGTTGCGTCTCTGTTTTCGGCGGTAAACAGATTCTGGCACGCCTGGTGGGACCTTTTCCTCTTTCCACCCTACACTTCGTGTTTCGTGTTTTTCCGTGATCAAATAATCGTGGTATATATGTTTGTGATTGCCCTTGGGTGATGGGATACTAAAGCCGGTGTTTCTTCTCTATAAAGAATGGTGTTTGCTTCTACCCTAGCAATTCAGGCTCTGACATATCCGATGGAGTCAAGTATGGGCCACTTGCAGCCTCAAATCTCTGCAATCCGGCTCTTCAAGAAATCAACGGGCTTCTCTTTGGGTCGATGCTCCCACCTCCCACCCTCGGTGTCTCAACGCCAATGGAGGAAGCCCGTAGGAAGCCCAGAGGAAGTCTGTCTTCCACAAGTTGGTTCCCCAAGCTGAAACTTTGCCGACAGAATCAGTCTTCAAACAACTGATACCTGCCAAGGACCAAGGTCGACGCAAGGGGAAGAATATTAAGCTCTCAAAAGAAACAGGGGGCGGGCACGGCAAAATCCTGAAGCTAATCAAATCCCGACCGCAAGAAACGGTCGACGTCGATAGCGGCATCATACAAAACGAGCTGGGGGCAGTTCTCCGTATAGTCCTGTTTCAACCCCAGTGGTGAATGTTGTTTTTCCAACCGGGAACAGCTTCAAACTGTTGCGAAGAGTCAGACAAAATTCTCCCACTGCAATATTGAAGAAGTCTCCATAGCCCATGGAGATCCCACGAGAGCAGAAACCAGTTCGCTCCCTGAGACAACTTTCCTCATCTATATATAAGGTGTGGAAGCAAGTGAAGGGGACTCATCCCAAGAAGGATCCTGATACAGCGGTTCCTCCTAAAACCAAAGCGGCTTTTCACAAAAAAGAGAGGCCTAAAAAAAGCTCAAGTGCCCGAAGAAAACTCCAAAGGCCAAAACTCCAAACACCCCAAGTCTGAAGGCATGGCAGTTCACATAGTCTATGTGGTGAAATCCAAAGATGAAGTTCGAGCTTCTACTAGTCACCGACCTCAAACTCGGTCCCTGATAAAGGTTCAACTGCAACGTGAAAAGCTGCAGGAGATGCTCGCTCAGGCGGCAGCAAACAGTAATCTATCGCCTAAGGAAAATCCCGAGGACGCACCCGAAGAAAGAATAGAGAAGGAGTCGGATATTGATTTCCTAAAGTACGCTCTGAAAAAGGGAGATGCAGAAGCGGCAGAAATGTCCACTCAAATGGACCAGATGGCCCTTCTGATTCAGAATATGGCTGGAATGATGGTTCAATCGGAACCACTGGCAGATGAACTGCTGATAGTCGGTCTTAAAGACAATGGTGACATTTCAAATCCTCTGCAAACCTTATCAATGGCCGAAGAGGAAATGATTACAAAAGCAAAGCTGAACAAATATATATCGCTTGGCAAATCAAAGCTCATTACGCCAGTGAAGCCGCAAATAAATCAATCAAGACTGGTTGATCATATCCGACGTGGTACGATCAAATACGGTACCTGCTAGAGTACACACTTCCAACATTCCACATGTACATAGGAACTGGGAATCCTCGCCAACACATTGCGCAATTTAATCCATGTGCTGCAATTTTAGAGGAAATGACATACTACTCCTCCAACAGTTCGTCAGCGGTCTGGCGGACATCGCCTTCAAATGGTATACAGAACTCCTAAATGACTCTGTGAATACTTTCAACGAGATGGAGATGCTCTTCTGTCAAAGATTCACTAGTGTGAATAAACGCACTACCGTACCTAACAGGTAGGACTTTCTTGCTCGACATGATAGTATGCTATCTGGTTGATCTTTACCTTAACGCGTATACTGATTGTCTCTCTGTTACATGTTGGTAAAGCCCTTAGGATGTGTACTTGACTACCTGGATTATGATGCGGATCATACTAGTAGGGACATGGTAGTCCATAAGTACATCCTTCAAAGTCCCTAGTCGTGGGTATATCGAGACGGGGCATCGATATACCAGAGTAGACAAGCGTATACCTTCTCGACCCTTACAGATGGGCGATGGATGATCCCATATCCATTGGTGTTTGACATCAGAGTTGATATACGGATGCTCAGTAGAGACTGGGTACACTGGACGGACTCGCCGAGAACTCCCAGATGGTATTATACCTTACGTCAGATGGCAGTTCTCTGGTGACACTGGTACAGAGTAGTCTGTTGACCCGAGATCGTCATAGAGTCTTGTGTGGTTCCCACTGTGCTTTGATTTCCATCTTACCACGTCCAAGTGGGCGTGCAAAACGGTGGTTTTTGGGTACAGTCCCGAGTCACATGGAGGCAATGAGCGATAGGAGGGGATTCGTCTCTCCCGGTATAGGGAGTTGATGTTGCACTGTGTTCGATTGGCTATAACCGGAAATCCCTGGCCAGGGTTGCTGAGATATACTGGTAAGTGTTACCAGTAGTTTCTCGAACTGTTATAGACCTCATATCGACACGACTTATCGAGCTATTGGGGTCTGACGTTTACCACCCCTAGGCAAGATATGCGACATATCAGACGACGAGACCGGACTGTACGGTAGTGTTACTGGTTGGATTCACTGGAGTGTGAGCGGGCTTGCTCGTCAATCTTCTGATCGCTCAATACCCGGGTGGCCGTTATGTTTAGCAGACCGCTTGCGGCTTGTGGGTGCTTGATATGATCATCATCTGCTGCCGGCGTATTGATGAGTCTTTAGAGTCCTACACAGAGGTTTCCTGGCTCAAGCGAAACGAAATAGGAGCCCATATGAGATATGTGCGGGACCGAGAATAATGCGTGTATGTGATACCGTATTCCATTCTCGCGATGAATGTATCGAATGGTTATATGCGATATAACCTAGTTATCGAATCGAGGGTTGATTCGATAAGCCGATACATTGGATACTAGTCGGTTATATGCGATATGACCGGATCGTTAAATCAAGTGTTGATTTAATGATTTAATGCATAATTATATATTTGATATATTACTTTGCATTAACTAGTATTGGTTCACTTTAAATGGATTTTCTCACTTGAAGTTCACAAGTTGTATATGTGATATACTTTTGTGCACTTGGATGTATCATGTTTGATGATACATGTTTGCTAGGGTTTGTGTAAAGAATTAAACCTTGGTAAAGTAAATGGTTAGGGTTTTTATTTTGTTATTCATTCATTTATCTTTTTAATTGGATTAAAAAGAAATGGATAAGAAAACAAAATGGTGGCTTTCTTTGTTTGCATCTTGAATCTTCATGAAGCTTTGACCAAAGTGACCACTTTGTCTTCATCTTTAACCCTAACCATTCATCTAACCTTAGTCAATTCTCTACACTTGACCATGGTTGATTATGATAAGTATTCTTTTATTTTCTATTTTCTAAATAACTTATCATAACATTATCATCTTCTTCTTCTTCTTCTTCAAGAAGAGAAACTAGATTCCATCAATGGTGATTGATGAAAAAGAGTGAGAAATCCAATTCTAAAGTGAACCCACTTCCTATTTCTTCATCCTCTACCTCTTGCCAAGTAGTAGAGTGTGTTTTCTTCACAAGTTTCATCACTTGGTGAAGTGGGAGCTTGATCTAGTGATGCCTCGACGTAGATCATCTTCGGCACGTCGTCGATGACCTAGCCCGCTTTTTCTCCGATGAAGCCGACGCTAGAGCCCGGGATTTGATATGGACAGCGAGGAGACTTCATTGCGAAGCTAAGGAGGTGGAGAAACGGATCTACAAAGGTAGTATGTTCGTTTACTTTAAGTTAAGATGTTAACTAGCTCGTTTTGTCGCCTAAAATTCTAGCTAACGATCTTGTTAGGGTTTCTCGGCACCGTTAAAATTTGAAATTGGCATGGTTGATGCCTTGTGAGACCTCTTGAGAGTGCCTAGGAACCCATCAGTAATGACATTGGTCAATGAAAGGGTTAGACCGAATGAAACCTGGGTTCAATATGTTACCCGATGGTGAAATCTCTGGTCAAAATGCGAGCAACGTATCGACGAAGCGGCAGCTATGGGAATGTTCATAGCCACCCTTGACCCAAATTCAAAAGGCGTACTCGTATATGGCCTTATTCAAGCTGACGACTTTCCAAGAACTCATGGATAAAATGGCTCGATTGGATCAAATGGGTCAAGACTCTTTCTCATCCGATGATGACGAGTGAAAAGCGGAGGCAAGCTGGCGTTTGTCACCTACGCTCAACAAAAATAAGCGGTTCTAATGCAACCTGTCACCAAAATAGCGACGGCATGGGTACTTGCTTCCCCCCGATATATTCACAGGGGGCATATTTCTCACTGGCGGAAGAATCTTTACGTGGGATGGTCCTTTCTTCTTAAGGAGCAGATAGAATATCAATGGACTTACAAGCGGGTTCTGCAATCAAGTGGAATATCCCACTTGAACCAAAAAACAATGGGAGGGATGTGAAACCCATGTCCCACTCCGAATCAGATGATGAGGAAAAAACCACAAGTCAAATTCATTCTTCCAAGGAAGAGGAAGACTCGGCAGAGGGAATGACGTGATATCTCGTTCCTTTGTATATGAAGAAGACGCTCCATCAGTATCGGAAAGCGACATTGATAAGCAGGGGGCATGTGCTATTTAAAATGCCCAGTACTTCCTACAAAACAACCCTATTGGCACGATGATAGAAGAAGAAGTCCAGGAAGTTAAAAATAGTCTAAGGCGTGAAGTGTCCATGCAAACAAAGGACAAGCAGCAGCGTCTTAGCAAACAAGAGTTGGAAGGGGTGAGTTATGCAACTTCGCGACCGAATGAGAGTGTTGGACCGAAAAGTCCTTAAACTAGAAATTCGCCTCAAATATGGTGATAATGGACCGAAACGTCCCTAAACTAGTGTGTCGCCTCAAACATGGCGCATCGCTCTAAATACGGCGATATCCTCTCTTAAGATCTATATTGCAATCGAAGTCCCAACGGCAAAGATTGCAACTCAAGTCCTACCGGCTACACAGCTACTCCTACAATGAAGCCACCCCAAGTCCCACCGGCAAACAGATGAGTCACCTAAAGCGAAACTATTTTCGAGAGTTTCATCGTTCAAAACAGAAAAAAAAAACGGTATATCCACAAGAGAAACGGGATCGGATGAAAAAATGAAAGGGCGCCATGAGTGAAAACAGCAGGATTGCCGACGAGTTTGTGAAAACCCGGAAGGGCGCAATCTCATTAAAAAAAGGGTATGTCCACAAGCAAAATGGGCACGGATGAAAACCCGAAAGGGTGCCGTGAGTAAAAAAAGAAGGGCTACGGCGAGTTTGTGAAAACCCGGAAGGGCGCAACCTCGTTAAAATAAATACACTTACGAGATCCTCATGACTCGTAACGAGAATCCTCCTGTGAGACCCTCACGGCTCATAGGATTCAAAAGCCTTAAGTTACAGAGATCTGGACCTGTTCTTAAGCCATCATATCACCAAAATTGCCCTACAGGCGGTCCATATTGACCCTTGTATACAATCTAGGGGAACGAATAAATATTTCTTTGCCAAGTTCTACAAATGGAAAGAAATGTCCCCATATGGTGAATAACACTTGTAGGTCCTCTCGACTTATAAGGAGAAAACACTCTTGGAAGATCCTTACGACTTACAAGAGAAGACATCAGTTAGGAATCCTCATGATTCTTAAGGAGAAAATAAGCCTATGAAATCCTCACGACTCGTAGGGAGAAAACCCTTTTTGAGACCTTTACGGTTCATAAAGTGAAAAGTCTTAGTCGACAGGATCCTAACCCTGTCTACTAAGCCACCTTTGTCCAAATCAACAGGGGCAAATGATGAGTCGCTCCTGGCAATATCCCAGTTGTAGCGATACTGATGCCTAAACAGGTATCAACCTCTCCGGCAAGTGCCGCCCCTACAGTCATCTAATGAAGAAGGGGACCCGTTCATTTGGGATCGTAAGTGCCAAAGCGCACTGGACGAAATCAAGCAATATCTGCAGAACCCGCCGGTACTGACCGCTCCAGTCAAACGAAAGCCCCTCATCCTGTACACAACAGCCTTTGAAAGTTCTTTAGGCGCGCTATGGGCACAAGAGAACGACCAGGGGAAGGAGAGAGCTCTCTACTATTTGAGTCGAGTTCTCCTGGGGGCAGAAAAAAAATTACTCCCCCTTCGAAAAGCATTGCGTGGCACTGATTTTCGCGGTAACGAAGCTCCGACATTACGCCTTGGCACATGAGGTCCATCTCATATTAAAGGTGGATCCTCTCAAATATTTGATGTCAAGAGCCATACTAACGGGAAGGCTTGCCAAATGAGCCCTACTCTGATGGAGTTCTCGATAGTATATTGACCCCTCAAGGCAATAAAAGGTCAGGCCATCGCTGACTTTCTCGCTGAGCATCTGATACCAGCTAATTCTCCCTTAAACTGCGAGTTGTCGGACGAACACGTGTTTGAAGCAATCGACGGGGAGAAATAAGGGAATGAAACCCGATAGGAACTCTACTTCGATGGGGCATCGTCTATGAAGAGGCATAAGCAAAGCACCCCCTTAATCAAAGCCGGAGTAGGCCATATCTTTGTGACTCCATAAGGAGGGATAATGCGTTTTGCCCTTTCCTTAACAGAGCCAAGGACGAACAACGAGGATGGATACGAGGCTCTAATAGCAGGTCTCGAGATCGCCATTGGTATGGGAATCAAGAACCTCCTCATATATGAAGACTCCCAGCTGGTTGTTAGCCAAGTAAAGGGTGACTATCAGACATGCAAGCCAGAGTTGGTAAAATATGGCAAAAGAGTGCGGCAACTGCTGACTCAAATCCACTCCTACGTCCTGGAAAGCATACCATGGATGGAAAATAGCAAGGCAGATGCGTTAGCCAAGCTCTCTAAAGAACTGTCCGACGAAAACTTCGATGACGTAAGGATCATTGTGCAAAGCCGCCGGATACTCGCACCAGCAGAAATAGCTTGTGAGTCGTCCGAAGAAGAGGAAGCGACCAAACAAGTGGCCTTCCAAGTAGAGGAAGAAGAAAAGGCTAAGGATTGCAGAGAAGTCTTCATAGACTACTTCAAATCCCATCGAATGCCCGAAAATGCATCTTCAAGACATTAGCTCATAAAACGAGCTCTGTCTTTCGCCTTCGTCAATGATACTCTATATAAGAGATCATTCGACTGTCTGTAGTTGAGATGCCTGGGACCAAAAGAAGCAAGGAGAGTCGTCCAAGAAACTCATGACGGACTCTACGGTTCTCATCAAGCCGGGCCAAAAATGAGGCTGAAAATCAAAAGGATGGGCTATTATTGGCCCACGATGATTCAGGACTGTATCGAATATGCGAAGCAGTGTCACTCATGCCAAATTCATAGGGATTTCATCTACCAGCATTCGAATCTGCTACACCCGACATTGGCGAGCTGGCCATTCGAAATGTGGGGAACCGATATAATCGGGCCCAACGAACCAGCATCATCCAAGGGACATCGGTTCATACTAGCAACAACCGATTACTTCTCTAAATAGGAAGAAGAAATACCATTAAAAGAGGTGAAGATGGAGAACATCCTCTATTTCTTCAAGACACATGTCATCTACCGGTTCGGCACTCCGCGATGGATCATCTCGGATAATGGGCCGGCCTACAGAAGCCACAAGATCAGTCGCTTCGCACAGCAGCATAAAATAGATTGGAGATATTCTTCAGTTTATAACACCCGAGCTAACGGTCTAGCTAAGGCTTTCAACAAAACCTTGACGAAGATCATAAAGAAGACGGTGTCCAGAAATAAAAAAAGACTGGCATGAGAGATTGCATGAACCTCTCTGGGCTTATCGGACCACATTCAAGACGACCATGAATACAATGCCATTCACGTTGGTATTTGGCACGGAAGCAGTACTTCCCTTGGAGATAGAGCTACCCTCTCTATGAGTAGCGGTTCGATACGACCTGACGGATGAAGAAAATGCCCATCTTCGACTTGAGGAGCTCGATGCCCTCGATGAAACTCATCTCATGGCGCAGCAAAACCTAGAAGCTTACAAAGAAAGGATGACGCGCTCATACAAAAGATTGACTAGGCCGAGAACATTCTGCCAAGGCGAACTCGTGCTAGTCGTAAAAAGACCTATGATCCCCAATCGTGCTAAACGGGAGAAATTCGAGCCGAACTATGATGGCCCGTATATCATAGACAAGGTCTACCAAGGTGGGGCCTACTTGCTCATGGATATGCATGGCGAAAGACCCTTCCGGCTAATAAAAGGCCGGTTCCTTAAGTAATACTACGCTCGACAAGTCACGGCTCAGGTTAATGATAGATGACGACGCTCGTGTTCGCTCGCTGTCTTCCTGAGCCCAAACTCTATAAGTAGTATCCAGCGAAACCTCGCCTCAAAATCCCTACGGACCGAGATGTCCTTAAACTAACGATGGACCGAGATGTCCTTAAACTAAATACGCCACCTCAAAACTTGGCGACAGTGGAATCCAGGTCCACAAGTCCTAGCAGCGAGGATTGCAACTTAAGTCCCTCTGGCTCCACAACTACCCCGGTTAGTGAAGTTCCACCGTGACAAAAAAAACGGTACGTCCACAAGCGAAATGGGCACGGATGAAAACTTGAAAGAGCTCCGTGAGTAAAAACAGCAGGACTGCCAGTGAGTTCGTGAAAACCCGAAAGGGCGCAGACTCGTTAAAAAAAATTCATGCACATTTGCAAAGTCCTCTCGGTCTTGTAGGTAGAAAATACCTGCGTGAGATCCTTACGACTCATAAGGGAGCAACACACTTATGGATCCCCATGATTCCTAAGGAGAAATTACACTTACGAGATTCTCATGACTCGTAAGGAGAATTCCCCCTATGAGACCCTCATAGCTCGTAAGATTCAAAAGCCTTAAGCTACAGGGATCTGAATCTGTTCTTAAGCCATCACACTCCCTAAGTTGCCCTACAAGCAGTTCAATATTGACCCTTGTATACAATCCACTGACACAAATAAACGTTTCCCCCACCAAGTCCCACCAACGATGAGGAATGTCCTCATGTGGTGAACGACACTTGTAAGTCCTCTCGACTTATAAACACTCTTGTAAGATCCTTACGACTTATAAGAGGACACACACTTAGGAATCCTCATGACTCCTAAAGAGAAAACACACCTACGAGATCCTCACGACTCGTAGGGAGAGACACCTTTATGAGACCCTTACGGCTCATTAAGTTAAAAGCCTTAGTCGACAGGATCCTAACCCTGTTTGTTAAGCCACCTTTGTTCGAATCGATAAAGGCAAATGATGATTCGATCCTGGCAATATCCCAGTTGTAGCGATACTGATGCCTAAATCGGTATCAAATTCCAAGTCCTTTCATGGCGAATGATGATTCACTCCTGGCAATATTCCAGTCACAGCGATGCTGATGCCAAAATTGGTGCCAGATCTCAAGTTCCATACTCGCAGCAAAAATCAGCGAGTCAAAAATGCATATGAAATAGCCGAAATGATAGGGCAACTCGCAACAAAAATCAGCGAGTAAAATATATGCATATAAAAATAGCCGAAATGATTGGGCAACTCGCAATAAAAAGCTGAAATGATTGGGCACCGCGAAAAATAACCGAAATGATTGGGCAATCGCGACTTTCGCGATATAAAAAGCTGAAATGATAGAGCATCGCGGAAATAAATAAAAAATGAAATGAAACTTTTGCCCTGCAGGTGAGATCATATCGACCCCTGTATGCAATCCATGGGCACAAACGAAAAGGGAACCACATTGTCCCACCAGCCTTCGTCAAAGGGAAGCTAGATCTCGATGGGTACATCTACATCCTAGAAATTAACAACGGTGTTCCTTCTCATTCCAACCAGAAGCAGATACGACGTCAGCAAAACGGAGCCATGGCAAAGTCCCCTAGTTCCAAATCTCGACGGTTCACAAACAGCCTAGAGACTACCTCGGAGCCACGGCAAAGTCCTCTAGTTCCAAATCTCGACGGTTCACAGACGGCCTAGAGACTACCTCGAAGCCACGGCAAAGTCCGCTAGTTCCAAATCTCGATGGTTCACAGACAGCCTAGAGACTACCTCGGAGCCATGGCAAAGTCCCTATTTCCAAGTCTCAACGGCAGTATCCACAGCCTAGAGATCAACAATCGCGTTCTTCCTCCCCCCAAGCAGGATGTAGACACGACGTCAACAAACGGAGCCATGACAAAGTCCCCTAGTTCCAAGTCTCGACGGTTTACAGACAACCCAGAGACAACCTCGACACTCGTCGCAATATCGCAGACATGATGTCAACAAACGAAGCAAAGGAAGATCCCTAGCTTCATGGTCTTGACGGCACCACAAATGAGACCTGAAAGACTATCGGAGATCATCCCACTCCAGCGCGGAGTGGTCATGACTCATCGGGGCTCCTAAACTGAGCCTAACCTCAAGTAAAAAGCAACATGAAATATCCCTGACGCTTGCTCTTTCGACGGTAATATCACCTGGAAGATTACTTGAAGACGTCTTGTCATGCCCTCGAAGGGATCAGAGACACAATAGTCGTGGGGCTACTCGAACAACAAGATTGCATATCGAGGAATACACCGGCCAACGCGGCGGTACGACGGGTATAAAACCCTAGTACCATAGACCCTAACAGACTTCTATTAGTAGGAGTTAACTATGACGTTAAAACATCCTTGCGAGAACTTCTTGATTCGTCTCAACTCGTAAGGAAATTAGTGTCCTTGCGAGAACATCTCGATTCGTCTCGACTCGTAGGGAAAAGCCCTAGGCAATGGGGATAAGGACATGTTTTCTAAGAACTGGGGCCCTACAAGTCGTTCCAAGATGGACTATTGCATACTATTCACGGGCCACACTCTCCAAAGTCGAATATCGACAAGAAGGGAAAGAACCACTTATGAGTCCTCTCGACTTGTAAGCGGAAAAATTCTCTTATGAGATCCTTACGACTCTTAAGAGAAAACGCACTTAGGAGTCCTCACGACTGCTAAGAAGAAAATACACCTACGTGATCCTCTCGACTCGTAGGGAGAAAAACCCCTTTATGAGACCCTCACGGCTTATAAAGTTGAAAAGTCTTAGGCGGCAAACCTGAACCTGTTTCCTAAGCCCTCGCTGCCCTGCAAGGAGATCAAGATAGACTATCTACAAGACGCATTTGCTAAAGAGACGCGACAGTACGACTGCGTATGTACTTAATTGGAAATGATGTCCAAAACGTGTTGATTTATATACGACACTACAATGGCGCTCGCACTTAAAAAAATTTCCTAAGGGTAAAGTATAAAGCTCGTGTACAGGGGCGAGATACACGTACAAATATATGATGAATAGAAAACATTCAACAGAAAGAATTCTGCACGTAATAATAAGAAAAATACATTGAGACAAATATACTACTCTACAGGGAAGAGATCACCAAATGTGGGATCAGAGATACAAGGATTAACGAAACAATAAATAAAGTTTTCCAATTCTCTCTCTGCCCTCTCCACTATGTCGAAGCGACGGTCTTCGTGAGGAGTTGCTCCCCATCGATTAGCGCCATGCTCATCGATCAAGGCAGACATGATAGCCCGCCGAGCTCGTATCTGACTCAGTAAATGAACCGAACGATCCTTCAGAGGCTGAGTAATCAAGTGGGCCTCGTAGAAACATTCAATCCTGTCCTCCGCCGCATCGAGAATCGCCGGAGTCATCTGCGCTGGACGAAGAGGGATATTAACAAGCACGGACAAGAAAATCATCTGGAGCCAAATGGAACCCATAGGAAGAGGAGAACCCCTATGAGCTAGGAGCTTGTACATTACCGCGTTACATTGGTCATTAGTAAGAAGAGGATCCTATAACCGCGCGGCAAAGCGAGGAATAATCTCCTCGATAGGCACCTCCCAGGGTTGCCGAAGAGCATGGGGACGGTTGCAAGCCATAATTCTTGGTTTGTTTCTAAAAAATGATCACCTTAAGGTCTGAATAGGTTTCTCTCTGTGAAGAAAGAGGAAGACGTAGTTTCAAGTTATAAAGAGGAGCATTCAAGTATAGACACGGAAAATTTTGTGCATGGTTGTAACAACCGAGTTCATTTATACCAATTCCAGTTCCCGTATTTATTTATCTGTGGTATTTTATTTATTTATTTATCTTATTTAGGTACGAATAGTAATTTTACATTTTACATTGCATTCGACCCGACCCGCTTGCTTGAAACTTGTTTGATTCATATTTATGAATCACCCTGACTTGTTATGTAGACTTGTGCATTTTCAACTTTATCGCATACTGGCATTTTACCTGGCATGACATCTTTTACCATATAACATTTTAAGTCATGTAAAATATTTTAAAAATACATTTCATGGCCTGCATGATACCCCTAACCCCGTGGTAGCATCCGCGCATCTTGTTCTCGTCTCGTTCAGCGAAACGGACGTGTTTGGATGGCTACGCGCACGTGCGTGCATCCGTTCTTGGGGTATGCATTTTCGTTACTCGAGCTTTCATTTTGAAATTTGGACGTTGCATATATTTATCATATTTTAAAACTAGATTTTTAGACCCGACCCGGGCATGTTTTTGTATTAGCCAAATATCAAATATTTTATTAATATAATATATATAAAACTGTTACTAATTTAAATACGAATTAAAATTTGTTTTAAGTAAAAGATTTTTTTAAACTAACGCAAACAGAAAAATTTCTCTCTACATTATATATTATTAGTTATTATTTTTTACCTCAGAATCTCAGAGCTCTCTCTCTCTCCCCCTATATATTATATTAATTCTTTTAAACCAATTCTCTCTTTCTCTCTCTCTCCCCTCTCTCCCCCTCTTTCTCACACCTCTCGCATTCACTGTTTCTCGATTCCCCTCACCTCCCTTATCTCCTCTTGCCTCACCTCCCTTCTCTTTTTCTTTCTTCTTTTAACCCAGCGACGACGAATCCATCGCAAACTCTAACCCTAACCCATTCTCATTCTCTCCTCCACACAATTCCGCAATCCTCACCTCCCATTATCATTAAACCCCCTCCACCTTTTCCCTTTCTATAGATTGGGTGTCTCACAAAATAATAAAAATCCAAGCTTTCTGCGAAAAATCGAGCGAAAATGGGGAGCATTGGTCCGCCGATTCCGACGAAGATCCCTGCGTCGGTCCTAGTATCCAGTGCTCTCGTCGTCGCCGTTGAATAGGGGATTGGTGTTTGGGGACGTGTCGGGTTTGGGATTGAAATCGAGGAGAGTGAGGCTTAGTAGTAGTAAGAGTCGAAGGAGTTGGGGCTCGCCGCCGCTGTTGATTAGGGCTGTTCTTGACTTGGAAGGCACCCTTGCGGCGGCTCTCAAAGGTTCGGATGTATGGCAACGATCAAAGGCTGCAAATTTGAAAGATATAATATCAGAAAGAGGAGCATGTGGGGTTGGGTTTATTGTAAACTTGCATAACGAAGCATCCCACCAAATTATTAAAGATGCTCTTACCGCTCTTGGGTGCATGGAACACCGTGGAGGCTGTGGTGCAGATAATGACTCAGGTGATGGGTCTGGAGTGATGTCTTCAGTGCCATGGGATCTCTTTAATAGCTGGGCAAGCTAACAGGGAATCGGTTCATTAGACAAGAGTAGCACTGGCGTTGGGATGGTGTTTCTTCCTAAAGATGAAAGCCAAATGAAAGAAGCAAAAACAGTTGTAATGAACATATTTCTGGAGGAGGGCTCAGAGGTTCTTGGGTGGAGACCTGTACCTATAAACACATCAATAGTTGGTTTCTTTGCAAAAGAAACCATGCCCAACATACAACAAGTATTTGTTAGGGTTTCAAAGGAGGAAAATATTGATGACATTGAAAGAGAACTATACATCTACAGAAAGCTTATCGAAAAGGCAGCAAAATTGCATACATGGAATGATGAGCTTTATTTCTGTTCTTTGTCAAATCAGACTTTTGTATACAAGGGCATGCTTCGTTCAGAAGCTTTGGGATCTTTTTACCTGGATCTTAAAGATTCTATTTAGAAGACATCTTTTTCTATCTATCATCGAAGATACAGCACCAATACTAGCCCAAGATGGCCTCTTGCACAGCCAATGAGGTTACTTGGTCATAACGGAGAGATAAATACTATACAGGACACTCCCATTTACTTTAAAGGAATTTCTTTTTGGGAAACTTGAACTGGATGCGGTCTCGAGAAGAAACAATTAAGTCTCCTGTTTGGCGTGGTCGTGAAAATGAAATTAAACCCAACACTTCATCTTCCTTGTGTTCATCTGAAGGCTTGGATGCAATCACTTGCTTGAGAGGTATGCCTCTGATGCATTCTTCAAAGATCCATTGCTACTTAGCCGAGTTCATGTCGAAGTTCAAGTCTTGAGGTTGCATCACATTGGGTTCACATGTCGTCGTGCCATGTTTTTTCCATGACCGTTGTCTCCAGTGGACATCCCTATCCAGCATGGTCCGTTCCTGCATTGCTTAGTTTAGTCCCGTGTGCGCCGTGTGTGCATCGCAGCTTTTACCGACATTGGACATTGCAGCGCGTATCCATATCGCGATCCATCAGGAAAGTAAAACTTTCTACATGCTATCTAAATTATTTTATACTTATTTAAATGCATATTAAATCTGTTGTTTAAATCTAGTGTCCCATATTCCATTTCGATGTTCCGTTTATATCATTTTAGATCTAGAACCTGAAACATATCAGGTTGCATGTTAGATTACAATACATTATACCCACGTCCATATTTTATCACATAGTGCTTGGTTGCATAGCTCATAGTACCCTTTTTAGTAGCTTATAACCTTTCGGATACCCGTTTGCATCCATCTAGTCTAATAGATATACAATTGCATCCCAAGATCATTCAATACATAATAATGTGATTTTAACATTCCATATTTGATAAAGTGTATTTAATTAGTGTTGGAACCATAACCCTAACTCAAATCGACAACTGTGCATCCATAAACTTTAATCTGTACCTATTTGCATACCACATCATAATGTTCCATTTTTATCATTCCATTAGTACCCCATACTTGTTTTGTATACCCATACTTATTAGGGTTTGATTATGAGCACCCATATGACATTTTGTGCACCCCCGACATGACTTGATACACCTACTACTTGACACGATTTGATACCGTGCACTTCTTAACATGATTGGATTTATTTACACTACTTGACCTGACCTGATGTACCATATCTTGACCTGTTACCTGATCTTGTTACTAATGCCAACAACCTTGACATGTTGTCCCTACGGACATTTCCTGTTGTCTATCTAGACAAACCTGTACCTGCTTGATCCTGTGTTGGCATTAGCTTCAGATTATTAATACCTGACTTAAACATATAACTTGGGGGTATGGGGAAATCAATGATGGAACCTGACTTGTAACTCGACAGTTCGCTTGCTTATACTGATCAGTTTTAGAGGCTAGGCCAGCCTTGGGATGCTGCTGCTGACATCATTCATCTGTATATATTTCCTATTTTAGTGCCTAGCGGCATGTCTCGGATTCAGCCCGAGAATCTTCACCGTGATCCCGGGCACGCATGGGATACTATTGAGTTACATCGATGATTCATCAAATTGATTTCAAAGACTTGAGAGTAGTTAACCCAGTAGACCAGTTTAGAATACTCACTGCACATCACCTATGCCTTACCCTTCACTGTCACTTTTATATTACTGATATACCTGTTTTACTGTTCATACACATACATGTATGTCTTGTTACCCCTGTTTCTTTTATTGCTTGATATTATGACGCACTACGTCTGGGTTTTGCATGGCCCAGATCCTCTACCTTTGTTGCAGACTGATCTGGAGTATTGCCGCTATTAGACCGAGTAGTGAGGATCCTGTTGATATTCAGATTTACTTTCCAGGTGTTTAGTTTATTGGATCTTTTTCTTCCTCATATTATATTATTTCTTGACTCATTTATTCTGGCTCATGGACATGTATTAGATAGTTTAGTTTACTTTACTGTTCTTGATATCTCTACAGCCGTAATGTGACTGTGGAAGGATATTTCCTATCCACAGGTAGCATGGTTGGCTATGTTACGTGCCTATCTTAGCGTACTCCGGGAAGCGGGACGTGACATGGTTTCTTTAGTATCAGAGCCATAGGATATAGGTTAATCGATTTTGATTCTTTTGTAGTTGGGTATTGGACCCAATACACGAATCAGAATACTCGTGATTAGGAACATGTCCTGCCACCTTGTTATCGTGATTCTTGAATCATATCTTTCTCTTATCCTTTGCCTTGACGATATGCAAACCACTTTGCATCTCGACTTGAAACCTTTTTGGTTCTCCATTGTTTCTCCATGTTTCTTTGATTCTGATACTAGGATTTGGGCGACTTGAGTGGAGTTATGTAATTGTACCCATGAACTGCAGCATGGTTACAATGCGGTACTCTATTTAAGTAACTTGGAGTCCTAGTCTTGATTCACTTCCTTGTTTCATGGTCGTTATATTGCCTTGCTTCTTTTGCTTTCCAGTTCATGTTTATCGCAAGCTTGAATTCTGTTTACCGAGCTTATCTTCTTCACTGTTTGGCTTCAGGTGGAATCGTTTAAGGTATCCTACTTTATCATGTCTTCCCCGCATTAGAATTATTCAATTCTGGTGCATCCCTTTGTCGAAAGTTGTCTTGGGAATGGATTTTCTCGGCACTTTCCACGCTCACATTTATTGTAGGGCAAGGAAAGTGATTTTCCAGATTCTCGGACATCCGAAGTTTGTTTTGCTGGAGAAAGCAGTTCTGTCGGTCCAGTCGAGTTTAGGGCTAGGCCGACAAATAATGTTCTTTCGTCGATGGAAGTTAATAAGGAGGAAGCGCCATCTGTAGTTCGAGAGTTCATGGATTTATTCGAAGACATCTCGGGTTTATCGCCAAAATGAGATGTGGAGTTTGCGATCGATCTTGTTCCTGGTGCAGCGCCAATCTCAAAGGCGTACTATCCGATGGCACCAGTGGAGTTGGAAGAAGTAAAGAAGCAGGGTACCGAATCACTAGAGAAGGGTTGAATTCACAGCAACAATTCACCTCGGGGAGCTTCAGTTCTTCTAGTAAAGAGGAAAGATGTCACAAGGAGGATGTGCATCGATTATTGAGAATTAAACTGGGTGACTAACAAGAACAAGTGCCCGATCCCTCGCATTGGCGAATTGTTCGAGCAGCTTAGTGGCGCGAGGGTATTCTCGAAGCTGGATTTACGGTCCGGATATCATCAGGTCCGGGTTAAATCAGAAGATATTGGCAAGACTGCGTTCCGAACTCGGTATGGACATTACAAGTATTTAGTGATTCCCTTCGGAGTAAAGAATGCACCGGTGATATTTATGGACTTGATGAACCGAATCTTTTCACCATTCTTGGACCAGTTTATAGTGGTGTTCATTGATGATATTCTGTTGTACTCGAGGAGCATAGAAGAGCATGCAGAACACTTGAAGATCGCACTGCAGACATTGAAGCCAGAAAGATTGTATGCAAAGATGAGCAGGTGCGAATTTTGGCTTGAAGAAGTGAAGTCTTTGGGGCATGTAGTGTCCGGAGATGGAATCGCCGTTGATCCCGAAAGGATTGTAGCAGTTCGAGATTGGCCGGTTCTGAAGATCGTTACAGAGATCAGAAGCTTTCTTGGACTTGCCGGGTATTACCGAAGATTCATGGAGAATTTTGCCCGTTTGGCTGAGCCTTTGACCAAGCTTATGCGCAAGGAGGTACCATTTGTGTGGATGAATAAGTGTGCGTCAGTTTTTGAGGCGTTGAAGCAGAGGTTGATAACCGCATTTGTTTTAACCGTACCAGACGGTTCCGGAGAATTGGTGATTCACAGCGACGCATCTGGAAAAAGGATTAGGATGTGTTTTGATGCAGCATGGGAAGGTTGTAGCTTACGCGTCGAGACAGTTGAAGACCCATGAGAAGAATTACCCAACTCATGACTTAGAGCTAACAGCTTTGATTTTCGCTTTGAAGATTTGAAGGCACTACTTATTGGGCGAAAGGGTCGAAGTATTCACCGATCATAAAAGCTTGAAGTATGTGTTCACGCAAAGGGAGCTTAACATGAGGCAGCGTAGATGGTTGGAGCTGATGGCTGACTACGATCTTGATCTTAAATACCATCCGGGGAAAGTTAATGTAGTACCGGATGCTCTTAGTCGGTTGCCAGCAATTTGGATGTTGACTGCACAGAAGGAGCTTATCGAAGATCTTCGGAGATTCGAGTTGGAGATCGTGCTACCGCACTCTTCGGGACAGTTGATGCAGCTGCAAGTACAGTCGTTATTGATCGATAACATTAAAGCAGCGCAGTCACAGGATCCAAGATTGCAGAAGTTTTGAGAGAAGGTAGAAGCGGGACTTCGAACGGATTTGTTGACTCATGAAGAGGGTTCGTTGCGATATGGTAGCCGTTTGTGTGTGCCGAAAGGAGACATTCGTGAAGAAGTTTTGAAAGAGGCACACAGTTCAGCATATTCCGTACATCCAGGAGGCACGAAGATGTACCGTGATCTACGACAACATTTCTGGTGGGTAGGCATGAAACAGGAGATTGCCCGCTATGTAGCGAAGTGTTTGGTGTGTCAGCAAGTTAAGGCTGAACATCAAAGGGTTGCTGGTTTATTGCAACCACTTCCGATTCCTCAATGGAAGTGGGAACATATAACCATGGATTTCGTAACGGCTCTATCGCGAAATCCAAAAGGCAACAATGCAGTTTGGGTGATTTTTGATCGATTGACCAAGGCAGCTCATTTCATACCTTTTCGAGTTGGTCAATCAACCGAAACTTTGGCAGAGCGGTACATG
This sequence comes from Agapanthus africanus, assembly GCA_030015575.1. NCBI lineage: Eukaryota > Viridiplantae > Streptophyta > Magnoliopsida > Asparagales > Amaryllidaceae > Agapanthus > Agapanthus africanus. Next base: position 124,147,497 of record JASDDO010000012.1, on the reverse strand, counting down.
CAGGAGATTGTAAGATTGCATGGTGTACAAGCATCGTGTCCGACCGTGACACTCGTTTCTTATCACACTTTTGGAGGAGTGATTGGTAGAGTTTTTGCGTGCTTAGTTAATTACCGCAATCAAGACGGTTTCGCTTGTAGCTAGCCGGTTGAGTACGGGTCGTCTGCAGGGAGATGGAAATCTTTTTCTATGTGCTTTAACGAGTTAAGTCCAAATGTCCAGGTTTGTTTGAGATTAACTATGTGCTAAAATGTTATATAAAGAGAGCTTGTTAGGGTTAGGATTAGGTTAGTTTGAGTTAGGAGCCGCTCACTACTTTCGTTGCCACTCTTAATATCGGTGTTACGGTAATCGGCAACAACGGGGATTAGCACGACTAGGAAGGAACTTGCGAGTATAAGCTAGGCTTTCCAACGCTTAAGTTCTTCCTTTTGGTGCTTGTCCGTCCGTTCTTGGCTCTTGGCCTTAACCTCCGGTTAATTCAACCATAACCGGTCTCACTAAGGAATCACCACTATCATGTAGGATAGGGTGCCGTAGGGAGCGGATTGTGGTTCAATTAACGGGAGTCCGAATTAAGATGTTGGGCAAGGAAATAGTGAGAGAGATTTCCTTCTCTCAAACTTTCCTTATCCTACCCTAACAAGTAAGAAAACTACTCACCCATTACAAGAAAAAGAAAATACAACAAAAGGAGGAAGATAGAAAGAAAGAGGTTAGAAGATTATAACTAGCTATTTGAGACCTCACCTTGGCAAGGATCAAGCTTAAGCATCATTGTTGTTAAGGATAAAGAAAAAGAGAACAAGAAAGAAACAAATAACAAATAACAACAACTAGATTAGCAAACGAAAAATACAAGCAATTATAATTAACAACATAACAAGAAAAGCATGATAACAAAAAGAACTCTTTTATTCATCCTTCACTCATAAAAAGCTCACTACAAAGTTTTAATGGAGAAAAGATGAAAAGAGGAAGAAGACTACAAAATATATCCTAAACTTTTACACAAGAATAAGCACCCTTGGCTTGGCAATGTTCTGGGATATTTATAGGCAGGAAACTGAAACCCTAGGGCAACATTCTGACCCTTCATGAAAATACCCAACTACCCTTGAAAATGTTTCATCTGACGAGCCTATATGGCCGCGAATCCGCAGCCTAGACCCCATGTTGGCCGCGGATCCGCGGCCATAATGATGAGTTGGCTCATCAACTTTTGTAGGGTTCCCTGGTTTGATGTTGTCTGCAGTGTGGTATATGTTTTTTCTCAGAAACTCTTCACAATTTTTCCAGAATTTCAGCAGATCAAAAGGTGATGTGATGTGGATCTTTTGCCATGATTTCCTTGAGCTCCGCGTTGATATGTTGGATCTTGTGTTGACATTGAGCTTTGTGCATGAAAATGACATCGATTTTCCATTTTGTCCCTTAACTGGTATGCGGCAACATACGGATAGAGAACGGAGACCCGTGTTTTATCTGTGGTTGGCAGTAATCCGGAATTTGCCGTGCTTTTCCATGAATTTCACTGTTTAGAGCTGAGAACCTGTATCCTGCAATTAACAAGCAAACACGGCTCAAGAGTACCTACCGATAAGCAATGTGATAAAAATTGGGCGGTATACAAATGCAAAAATCTGATATGAACAAATACCCCCAAACTTATCATTTGCTCGTCCTGAGCAAAGCCAATTTATTCACAAAAAAATCCTAACCTCACTTTCGCAGGGAACGCGATTGCACTGAGCATGTGCAACAAGCCGTTAAACCTCTAGGTGTCCCTAGTAGGAGGAGTGTTGTCTCCTGAAGGTTTTCAGCGGATACTACCCACAAAATCCGGTCAAGCTAGTTTTGCAAAATAACTATGATTCAAACCCTAAGGTTTTGTTTCAGAAAATAACAATTCTATTATCCTAAGTCTAGACTATTGAACCTTTATTTTTCACACCTCGCTTCTTATTTAATTTAAGATTTTATATGTCTTTACGTGCAGTGCAAATAGTGTCGTTAAGTTCCAGAAGGATCGATTAATGTCATTATGTCACAAAATAAAGCTCAGATAAAAATTTTAAAAGGATCACATAAGTTTTATAAGGAGTTAAGTATTTTTCAAGTTTCGTTTTCCAGCAAGATTTCAATTTCAGAATTTCTATCTTCCTTAACAGGAAACTAGGTCTTATTTTTCACTCCACCTTTTTCTTGTTTTCATTTCATACACACCTCTGTGAACGTGCAATAGTCTTTATCATAGAATAAAACCTTCATATCTCCGCTAGAAATATTTTTTTATAAAAACCTGTCTTTTGTCAAGATTATTCTCACACAAAACCGTTAGGAATTTTAACTCGGAGAGAACACTTGCTTGACTTTGTTTTAATCTGGACTTTCTAGGCTTCTTAACGAGCTTTGGGCCAATGCACCCAAACCAGTTGGCTTTTGGGTATTAGGTGTAGAAACACCCCAGCGGACTTAATTACTCAAGTTACCTAGGTCCAAAAACAAAAGACAATTTAGCGTGAAAATCATGATGATTCAATACGAACAGAGATATAACCGGCAGTTCAGTTATTATTTGGATAAAAGACGTGTTTAGTGGGTTAGGTGTGTAATCATTCCAATCAAGTTCCAGATGGGTTATTTTTCAGAATTAGTTCCAATTAAGGCATCAATAACATTCCTTCATATTCGCTTCACTTCATAAACTATTCTTGATATTACTTATTTCAGAACAAACCTATTTGATCCTCAGAAAATCATTCATCATTTAAAAGTTTTTTAGACATAATAGACTTGTCATCTAATTTTCAAAACTCACGACACGTGTAGTGTGATGTAAAGACGTATATCATCTATAGTTAACTTCAAAGGAGAGTTATCTTTCAGGTTTTCAAAATCTAAAAATAAGATTTAGTTATTCTTATCAAAACCGTCGAAATGTTGAATCTGAGTTCTCCCACTAGCTAACTTGACAAAAAAGTTTTTATGTTTTTAGAAAATTTTCTGATTTTTATGGATTTTAATATGCAGATGCAAAATATACATATGAATGTGAAGGTTAGAAATGCGTACCGAGCGTACCCCCAAACTTAAACTGGATAGTGTCCTCACTGTCATTGCATGAAGAGAGCATTGAAGGGTCAAAATTGTCGGTTAGATATACACAATTTTTTTTAAAGAAAAGAAAAATAGTAAAAATGGAAAAGAATATCCATAAATATATACAAAATGGTATATACATACCCCCAAACTTATTTGGAACAGTGTCCACTGTTCTTGGGTGGATAACCGAAGTTTGGTGGTAGGCAGAGGAAGATTATGCAGGGTAAACCGACTCCTGTAAGACCAGGAGCTCCTCTGTTGGTTCGGCGCTAAGGTACGGTTTAAGTCGGTGTCTGTTTACTTTGAAAAACGAACCATCCTTTGGATTCTCCAAATCCACAGCGCCATGCAGATACACATTCCGCACAAAGTATGGCCCTTTCCAGCGAGATCTGAGCTTACCTGGATGGAAATGTAGCCGGGTGTCGTAAAGCAGCACCTGTTGACCAGGTGTGAAAGTTTTGCGCAAAAGGTGTTTATCGTGAAACACCTTCGTTCGGTTCTTAACGACAACCACGTTTTCGTAAGCCTCATCCCTAAGCCCGCTCAATTCGTTCAACTGCAGCTTCCGATGGCTGCACGCATCTTCGAGAGACAGATTCAGCTCCTTTATCGCCCAAAATGCGCGATGCTCTATTTCCACAGGGAGGTGGCAAGCCTTTCCTTACACAAGCCGATAAGGAGACATGCTAAGATCGGTCTTATAAGCAGTTCGAAATGCCCAAAGGGCATCAGTGAATTTCAACGACCAATCCTTACGGTTCTTGGAAACTGTCTTCTCTAGTATCTGCTTGATTTGCCGATTTGAAACTTCGGCTTGCCCACAGGTTTGGGGGTGGTAGGGCATAGATAGCTTATGATTAATGGAATATTTCCGCATCAAGGCCTCGAAAGTCTTACTGCAGAAATGAGTTCCATTGTCACTAATGATCGCTCGGGGGTGCCCAAACCGGAAGAAAATGTTTTCTTTAAGAAACCTAACGACAACCTTGTTGTCGTTAGTCCGGCTGGGCACAACCTCGACCCACTTAGAGATGTAATCAACAGCGAGAATGATGTACAAGTTCCCAAAAGAGCTGGGAAACAGCCCCACGAAATCTATCCCGCAAACGTCGAAAATCTCCACAACCAAGATTGGTTGGAGCGGCATCTCGTTCCTCCTAGATATCCGGCCCAAGTGTTGGCACCGGGAGCAAGTCTTGCAGTAGTCATGAGCGTCTTTGAAGAGTTGTGGCCAGTAGAAACCATACTGCAAGATCTTCTCAGCTGTCTTTCTCGGGCCAAAATGCCCGCCACATGCTTGATCGTGGCAGAATGACAGCACACTCTTGAATTCATCGTCAGGGACACACCGACGAATAATCTAGTCGGGACAGTACTTGAACAGATAGGGTTCGTCCCAGTAAAAGTGTTTTACTTGGGATAAGAATCGAAGTCTGTCCTGACTTGACCATTCAGTCGGTAGTAATCCTGTGGCCAAATAGTTCACAATATCTGCGAACCAGGGTTCACAAGATACTGTCAAGAGTGGTTCATCCGGAAAAACGTCGTTGATCGGAATTTGAAGCGACGGCGAAGAAGGAAGTCGTGAGAGATGATCGGCGACTACGTTCTCACATCCTCTTTTGTCCTTGATGACAAGGTCAAACTCTTGAAGCAAGAGGATCCAACGTATTAGTCGAGATTTTGCATCTTTCTTCACAAAAAGATGGCGCAGAGCAGAATGGTCTGTGTAGACAATGACTGGAGAGCCGATGAGGTAGGGCCTGAACTTTTCTAAAGTAAATACAACAGCCAAGAATTCCTTCTCAGTTGTTGTATAATTCAGTTGGGCGTCGTTCAGGGTTCGGCTAGCATAATAGATTACGTGCGGCATCTTGTTGATGTGTTGTCCAAGGACAGCACCGATGGCAAAGTTGGATGCATCGCACATAATCTCAAATGGGTGCGTCCAGTCAGGAGAAGAAAGAACAGGAGCAGAAGTGAGTGAGCTTTTTAATGACTCAAACGCAGTCACACAGCTTGAGTTGAAGTCGAATGGCGTGTCCTTGGCCAACAAAAGAGTCAAGGGCCTAGCAATCTTGCTAAAGTCCTTGATGAACCGTCTATAGAAACCGGCATGGCCAAGGAAGGCTCGGATGTCTCTGACGCATCTGGGAGGAGGGAGATTGGAAATGACCTCAATCTTTTCTTTGTCAACCACTATACCATTTTGCGAAATGATATGTCCTAAGACAATACCTTCGCGCACCATGAAGTGGAACTTCTCCCAATTCAAAGTGAGGTTCTTGTCCTTACATCGGGTAAGGACAGCGTCGAGATGCAGCAAACACTCATTAAAGGAATCACCGAAGATGGAGAAATCATACATGAAGATCTCCAAGAATTTTTCCACCATGTCTGAGAAGATTCCCATCATACACCGCTGGAAGGTAGCGGGCGCATTGCATAACCCAAAGGGCATGCGACGATATGCAAACGTGCCGAAAGGACAAGTGAATGTGGTCTTGTCCTGGTCATTTTCGGCGGTGGGAATTTGATTATAGCCGGAGTAGCCATCAAGAAAGAAATAGTACTCGTGTCCGGCCAATCGTTCAAGCATTTGGTCAATGAAAGGTAGCGGAAAGTGGTCCTTCCGCGTTGCGGCGTTGAGTTTTCTGTAACCGATGCATACTCGCCACCCAGTTTGGGTGCGAGTAGGGATTAACTCGTTCGCCTCATTAGTGATGACCGTTATTCCTGATTTCTTGGGGATAACGTGAATGGGGCTAACCCACTGGCTATCAGAGATAGGGTAAATGATATCACTATCCAGACACTTTACGATTTCCTTTTTCACAGCCTCCTTCATGACTGGGTTGAGTCGCCTTTGTGGATCCCTGGCTGGTTTGGCATCATCCATCAGATGAATATGATGTTCAACGATCAGGGGACTAATCCCCTTGATGTCCGCCATGGACCAGCCAAAAGCTTGTCTATTGTTGTGCAAGACCGCAAGAAGGGCTCTCTCTTGTTCGGGAACTAGAGAAACCGAGATGATAACAGGGAGGGTCTCGTTCTCACCCAAGTAAGCGTACTTAAGGTGAGACGGAAAATTCTTTAGTTCGAGCGTTGGAGGTGAAACGATTGAAGGCAAGATTGGTGAAAAGGTCTCGAATTCAAAGGATTCCAGCAAAGGTTCAAAACGAGTGTAAGCGACCGAGTTGGATGGTTCAGGTAACTCATCCGGAAATTCGAAGGATTTAAACTCAGGTGGTGAGTGGCTAAGATCGTTCGAGAAAGTGAAACACTCATAGTCGTTGTCGGGCACAGAAAAAGCAGCAGGTTCGAAGAGGAACGCACTAGTGGCGTTAAGGTTGTCATGATCGAACAAAAACCCCTCGAATTCACACTCTTCCGGGGTGATCTCCTGGATTGAGCAAACGTCTAGTATATGAGCATTAGGTTCGGAGGGCTGATTCCCCAACCTAAAAATGTTGAGTTCAATTATCATATTTCCAAAAGATAGGTTCATCGAACCATTTCGACAACTGATCACAGCATTTGAGGTTGTAAGGAATGGGCGACCGAGTATCACCGGAATTTGATTCTGGGGGTTAGCTACAGGCTGTGTGTCCAAAACAATAAAGTCAACGGGGAATATGAAGTCCTCGACCTTGATTAACACATCCTCTAGCTCACCCCTAGGATGGGTGATTGATCAGTCGGCCATTTGGAGAGTACAGTGTATGGGTTTCAGCTCTCCTACACCTAGTTGCTCATATACTGAGTACGGAAGCAGGTTAACACTGGCACCAAGATCTAAAAGTGCGCGGTTGATGTTCTTATCCCCAATGGTAATAGAAATCGTAGGACAGCCAGGGTCCTTCTGTTAGTGTATATGCCCTAGAGGCCATTACTGTATCATACTAGTATGTATATTACTTGATGGAAGCTTGGGATATTCACAGTTGTACAGACAATCTTGCTCAATATAGTAGTATGCTACTTGGTTTGTCTCTGCTTTAATGTGTACATGTGTGTTTATTTATTATATCACCTATACGCATTAGTAGAGCCCTTAGGATCTTTGCTTGATTACCGACGTTGTGATGGCGATCACACTCGTGGGGGCTTGGTAATCTACAAACACATCCTTATACACGTCCCTGGTCGTGGGAGTACCGAGATAGGGCATCGATACTCCGAAGTAGACTAGCGTATGCGCTTCTCATCCCAGCACGGGAGACGGTCTGTCCCACAGCCGTCGGTACGTCGTACTTGAGATAGTATGCGGGTGCTCGTTAGGTTACGAGTACACTGGACAGGACTCGTCGGGAACTGATGGTTGGTATTATACCTATCGTCAGTTATCAGTTCCCAGGTGACATGAGTACAGCTTAGTCCGATGACTTGACACTGTCACTTCGCCTCGAGTGTGTTCCCACTGTTCTTTGATTACTACCCTACCACGGCTCTGCTGAGTCGTGCAAACAGGTAGTAGTTGGGAGCAGTCCGGAAGCACTTGGAGGCAGTGACGGTTAGACAGGATTCGTCTCTCCCGGTATTGGGGGTTGACATCGCGCTGTGTCTAGGAGAGCCTTTACACGAGTAGTCCCTGGCCAGGGCAAGCGAGATATACTGGTAGGTTTCCAGTGTTATCTCAGGGTGTATTGGGCTTCACTCCGACACGACTTGTACCGCTTTTAGGGGACTGACGTTTACCGCCCCCCTAGGCCCGCCATGCGATGTATCAGACGAACAGACCGGACTGTACGGAGATTGTCACATACAGACTCAGTAGGAGTTCGGATGGGTTAACCTCATCGGCCTTCTTATCGACATCTACCCGGGGACCGTTACGTACAGCTAGTACCGCTTGCGGTCTGTGGTTAAACCCACTGCCAGCGTAGTGTCGAGTCTTTAGAGTCCCACACAGAGAGTTTCCCTGCACTGAGCGAAACGTGTAGAGGCCGTATGGTTTTGCGGCAGGGCTGCGATCACTTACGTACACTTGTATGCGTGTGGTGTTCGGGCAGGCAATACTAGTGGGCTTTGGTTTAAGCCGGATCCTAGTATTGCATGGATGGATTTATTTTGTCTTCTGTGCATCCGCATTCTACGGAATACGGATGCAGGTGTGTATGCACAGTTTTGTGGAGCGATGAAGGTGGAGATGCCTCATTAGGGTTTTGGCAGTTGGTTCGGCCAAAACCGCTATGTGGCAGGCTCATAGGGTTTTGACAGTTGATTCGGTCAAAACCATTTTGAGGCCGACTCATTAGGGTTTCGACAGTTCGTTTGGTCAAAACCATTATGAGCCGGGGACATTATTTACTAATCCTTTCATTGATAATTTTGTTATGGCTAATTACATTGACCATTTGACCATCTTGACTTTGTTGACCATTTGACCAAAGTTGACTTGGATCTTCTTAGAAGATCTAAAGTATTCTTTGGTTTTCTTTTTCTTTTGTTATGATAATGGTCATGTCATTTGTAGCCATCACCTTTATCTTGATGTGATTAGTAATCATGATGTTTTTGCATTATTGCAACCATGGTTAGCTTTTCTCTTGGTTAAGCTTTTCATTTGCTTATTCTCATTCTTTCTCTTGAAATGAGTAGCTCCATGGTTGCTAGAAAATCTCCTTCTTCTTCCTCCTCTTGATTTCTCCTTTGATCTCATGTGTTGAGAGAAAAAGGATTCTACTTGACAAACACATCCATACATATTCTCTACACAACCTAGGGCTTCTAGATTAGCAATCTCCTTGCCCTAGTTACCTCGGCTTGAGGTGGAGCTCGGTGTACATCTCTCGGGTGGATCTTCTTCGACTCAAGGAGGCCGCGGAGGTGACCGAAGTCCGGATCAACCATTGAGCAAGCAATGAGAAGAACAACAAGAAGAGAAGAACATCAAAGAAGAACAACAACAAGAAGAGAAGGAGTTCAAGTTGAGGTATAACCCCTAACCGAGTAGATACATCTCATGTTAGGATGCTAGTATATTGTTTAGCAAAGATCCGGCTTTTACGGTCCATGTTACAAAGTTTAGAAAAATTTTGATTTACCGTTTCCGCAACCCCGAAAGTACCGGGAGAGGTAACGTGGACCTAACAGTGGTATCAGAGCCTAACTAAACATAAACTAGCTTGGTGGTAAAGTGTATCGAAGTTCGAAACGGAAAAATCGAAAAAACCAAGTTACAAAAACCTGAGTTTCTGTTAAAATATTTTCTGGTCAAAACAAAATTTGTTATATTCAAAAAATCATCTCAGGGTTTTTATAAGAAACCCACCAAAAACGAGACAGTGACTCCACCAATGCGCCGCGTTTCCGCGGCAATAGCAAGCTATTGCCGCGGAACCGCGGCCAACTTGGTGAGTCACTGCATCGTTTTTGGTGCAGTTTGTTTCTGACATGGTTTTAGGATTTTTCAGATATATTATATGTGCCCAGATTTTCCAGAATAGAAATTTGTTTTCGGGGGCCTATAATTCCGTATTTTTTTCCGAACATCAATATACTTTGACTATAAAGGTTATATCTGTGATGTTCTTATGTATTGAACGTCGGCTAATCGCTATATGACGATTAGTCGGGGTTATACATATCTGTGATCTGTGATTGTTGTTGGAATGTGTATATGAACTCGTTGGATTGTCGCGGATGAATAGCCGGGGTGGATGTGAGATGAGAGTTTCTTTTTCTTTCATTCATGTAATAAATTTGTAAATTGATGTATTATTATTTGTTTGGCCGCACAACCGGGTCGGGGTTGTAGCCGTCATTGTATAATTCTTTTTACTGTTTTTGCTCCTAGGATAGACCCATGGAGGGGGTGCACAAACTACCGGGTATCTCGAAGTGCCGAGTGGCCTACTCATGGCATTGAGGGAGGTTGCTTCGCTTCGGATACTTGGCGGGTAGTTTGCCGCACCCGTAGGGGTCTTGGGTGGGGTTTTTGCTATTCATCGCGACCGTGTAATCCGTTTTTCGTTGCAGGCTCGAACGAATCGCGGGTTCCTAGTATATCCAAAGTGTTCATCTGTGATCTGGATTGGCTATCATTGCTGTTATATATAATAACTATTTAGGCGTTGCTTATGTTTTACAGCCGCGCTAGCCCAGCCCCCGCTCTGTCGTTAGTTAAGTAACCTAACGGGTGATGACGGGGCCCCGTGGCGAATGCGAATGGCATAAGCGTACGTCATATTTTGGTTGTTTTCTGCAATGGTAGGATTTAAATGATGGGACGCATTAAAAGAACTAATGCAAGAAAATAAACCTAAAAGACGTTGTTGGAACAATTTTTCAAAAAGCTGTTCTTGCAAGGACGTTCATTTTTGTTATGCATCGCGGTATTCGGTTATGAATGCCCAGCACCTCAGTCGACGAGGCAAGGGCCGAGATCCCTTCACCGGGAGTGACCCCTTGGACAAAAGTTTGCGTCAGGGTAATAACTTCACTATAGTCGATTATTCTTGCTTTGCATCGAGGTATTCAATTTGGAATATCCTGCACCTCATTTGACGAGGAAAGAGCCGAGATCCCTTCACAGGGAGTGACCTCTTTAGCAAAAAGATTTCGCCACTATATTTTTCCAAAAAGGGTTATCAGGTTCCTTCAACGACATCAAGTTCATTACGTTAACGGGTTTTTCGCCAAAAACCCAGCCGTAGCCCTCCGTCATTTCCTACAAGTACTACTCAGTATTCGAGCTACGTATTTTGACATTGTCAAGGCGTAGTGATCGGTAGCTAAGTATTGCTTGTTTGCAACCTTATTTTTCAGATTATTTAGGACAGTCGCATAGCTATGTTGGCATTGTCAAGAGTTGTGCGGGTGGGTCTAAGTTAATCAAGATAATGACGGGCCGAACTTGACTAACAGTTCATGATATGTTGGCATTGTCAAGGTCATGAATCGTTAGGGGCAAAAACCACATCGGGAGTTTCAAAAGAACTGAAACTTGCAGATTTAGCATACCTTCTGGAGTGTGGTGACTAGAGTGGATTCCATCTAGGTTATCCCACAATGACAGTTGGATCCCGATCCCACTGATGAGTTGGTTTACTCTCGGGAGATTATTTCACTTAACGATCAATGCTATAAACCTAGTAGGTTTCTAGAAAGGTGTTAGCGGGGTTACGCCCCCAGGGAAAAGAGGTTCTTTAATTAAGGAACTTCGCGAAAGCGTTGGAAAACCTCCCTCGAAGTACCGACACTAGCCTGGCTGAAAGGTTAAGCAAGTATTGTGACGTGAATTAAAACCCGTCTAGTTCTTCTTTTAAAAGGTTTTAAGAAGGATTTGAGGAAACAGTGGGAGACATCCTGGTTAGATAAATTAATAAACCAATCTAATCTTGCAAGAGCATACGCTGAGTGTTTCTTTTCTCTCTCTCCAGGCAGCAACCTTTTCACGCCCTAATCAAGATAATAAAATGTATCGCTTGACCGATCCGAATTCTTATTCGGGACTGGGGAAAGTTGGTTCAGCTCTAACTTGTGACAACAGTCATGAGGATGAGAATGGGAAAGAGGAAAGTATGGATTTCCAGGATACCCAGTTGAAGAAGAAGCATGGTTTTGCATCTACTTCAGGTGTTCTTGTAATTGAGAACTGTTTTACGGTCAGCCCTACCTCCTGGGTACTTGATACCGGATCAGGATCTCATATCTGTAATTTATTGCAGGGATTGAGAAAAAGTAGGAAAGTTGCACCGGGTGATATGTCGCTCAGAGTAGCGAACGGAGCACAAGTTAATGCGGCAGCCGTCGGTGAATATCACCTAGTATTGCCAAATGGCAAGACTATGATTTTGAACGATTGCTACTATGTACCCTCCATGGTTTGCAACATCATATCAGTTTCTTTACTCGATAAAGATGGATATAACTTTGTTCTTGAAAAGAATATCATGAACATTTACCTTGATAAGGTACTGGTTGCAGAGGGTACACTGTGTAATGGTATCTACGTTCTAAATCAGAATACAGTTCTCAATATACAAAACACACGCAAGAGGAAGAATTCAGATCCGAATGAATCCTACTTGTGGCATTGTAGACTTGGTCATATCGGAGAGAAAAGACTGAGTAAGTTGCATAAAGATGGACTCTTGAATGCGTTCGAGTTTTCATCTTATGAAACTTGTCAGTCTTGTCTCAAAGGGAAGATGACCAAATCTCCGTTCACCGGACATGGAGAAAGAGCAAGAGAGCTCTTGGGACTCATACACAGTGATGTGTGTGGTCCGATGTCTATACTTGCAAGGGGTGGGTTCTCGTACTTCATCACATTCACTGACGATCTCTCTAGGTTCGGATATGTGTATCTGATGAAACACAAATCTGAAACTTTTGAGAAATTCAAGGAATTCAGAAACGAAGTAGAGAACCAGACAGGAAAAAGTATCAAGATCCTCCGGTCTGATAGAGGAGGGGAGTACTTAAGCACGGAATTCCGAGATTACTTAAAAGAGAATGGTATTCTCTCTCAGCTCACTCCTCCTTATACACCACAGCACAACGGTGTATCGGAGAGAAGGAATCGTACCCTATTGGATATGGTTCGATCCATGATGAGTGATGCTGAGTTACCTCTTTCATTCTGGGGACTTGCGCTAGATACAGCGGCATACTTACTGAATCAGGTTCCATCTAAATCCGTGCCTAAGACTCCATATGAAATATGGAGTGGTAAGAAACCATATCTAGAACGGATTAAGATATGGGGCTGTCCGGCCTATGTAAAAGTACAAAAACCAGACAAGCTTGAGGCACGGTCAGTTTTATGTAAATTTGTGGGATATCCTAGAAATTCTCTGGGATATATGTTCTACCACACTGAGGAACAGAAGGTGTTCGTTGCTCGCCGCGCCACCTTTTTAGAGTGGCAATTTCTTGCGAAAGAAATAAGTGGGAGCACGGTAGAACTGGATGAAATATCTGATCCACAAACTCAAACTGAGGATTTAGCAGAACCAGAAAATTCAGTGACCCCAAACGAACCTCAGCCACTCCGCAGATCTGGTAGGATTTCTCATCCGCCCGAGAGATACTACGGTTTTCTCATAGACGGGGATCGAGAGGATTGCATCTTGGAAGAAGATGACCCTACCAGTTTTAGGCAGGCCATTATCAGTAGGGACTATGATAAGTGGCAGGAAGCAATGCAATCCGAAATGGAGTCCATGTACGCCAATAAAGTGTGGACCTTGGATATTGCTCCACCTGGGGTAAAACCCGTTGGATGCAAATGGATCTACAAAAGGAAACTTGGTGTAGATGGGCAGGTGGAAACCTATAAAGCTAGACTCGTTGCAAAAGGTTTTCGTCAAAGACCTGGTTTGGACTATGATGAGACTTTTTCTCCGGTGGCTATGCTCAAATCCATTCGGATCATACTTGCCATTGCTGCCTTCCATGACTATGAAATCTGGCAGATGGATGTTAAGACGGCTTTCCTAAACGGTTGTTTGGAAGAGTGCGTTTACATGGATCAACCAGAAGGTTTCGTAGACAGTGGGAGCAGTGGAAGGGTGTGCAAGTTGCTTAAATCCATTTATGGATTAAAGCAGGCATCGCGGAGCTGGAACATCTGTTTTGATGAGGCAATCAAGGAATTTGATTTCATCAAGAACGAAGATGAACCCTGTGTATATAAGAAGATTGTAGGACGAACTGTCGTATTCCTAGTCTTGTACGTGGACGACATTCTTTTGATAGGAAATGATATTCCTATGCTACAATCGGTCAAGCTATTTTTGTCACAAAGGTTCTCCATGAAGGACCTGGGTGATGCCTCGTACATTCTGGGGATCAAGATCTATAGAGATAGATCCAAGAAACTATTGGGACTTTCGCAGTCCAGGTACATAGAGACCGTACTAAAGAGATTTAGTATGGAGGGTTCCAAGCGCGGTAACATACCCGCATTGCACGGAATTACCCTCTCCAAGAAGATGTCTCCTAAGACTGACGAGGAGAGGGTTCGCATGAGCACTATACCCTACGCCTCGGCGGTATGATCTATAATGTATGCGATGCTATGTACAAGACCAGATGTAGCTTACGCGCTGAACGCGGTAAGCCGGTATCAGTCAGACCCAGGGGAGGACCACTGGACAGCAGTGAAGAACATTCTCAAGTACCTGAGAAGGACTAAGGAGATGTTCCTGGTTTACGGTAATGGAGACCTCCGGGTCGAGTCCTTTACCGATTCAAGCTTCCAGAGTGACAAAGATGACAGTAAGTCTGTCTCGGGTTTTGTGTTTACCCTCAACGGAGGGGCGGTATGTTGGAGGAGTTCCAAGCAGGATACCGTCGCAGACTCGACGATGGAGGCTGAATACATTGCTGCAAGCGATGCCGCAAAAGAGGCAGTCTGGATAAAGAAGTTCATTAGTGAACTTCAGGTGGTTCCGTCCATTGTTGACCCAATACCTTTATATTGCGATAACAATGGGGCTATAGCTTTAGCGAAGGAACCAAGGTCCCATCAGAAATCCAGGCACATCTTAAGGCGGTATCACCTGATCAGGGAGATCATTGATCGACAGGAGATCGAGGTGCGGAGAGTGGACACAAAGGACAACACTGCGGACCCATTCACGAAGGCTTTACCCCAGACTCAGTTCGAGCGGCTGATCGAGATGATAGGTCTTCGATACGCCAGTACATGGCCTTAGTGCAAGTGGGAGATTGTTAGTGTATATGCCCTAGAGGCCATTACTGTATCATACTAGTATGTATATTACTTGATGGAAGCTTGGGATATTCACAGTTGTACAGACAATCTTGCTCAATATAGTAGTATGCTACTTGGTTTGTCTCTGCTTTAATGTGTACATGTGTGTTTATTTATTATATCACCTATACGCATTAGTAGAGCCCTTAGGATCTTTGCTTGATTACCGGCGTTGTGATGGCGATCACACTCGTGGGGGCTGGGTAATCTACAAGCACATCCTTATACACGTCCCTGGTCGTGGGAGTACCGAGATAGGGCATCGATACTCCGGAGTAGACTAGCGTATGCGCTTCTCATCCCAGCACGGGAGACGGTCTGTCCCACAGCCGTCGGTACGTCATACTTGAGATAGTATGCGGGTGCTCGTTAGGTTACGAGTACATTGGACAGGACTCGTCGGGAACTGATGGTTGGTATTATACCTATCGTCAGTTATCAGTTCCCAGGTGACATGAGTACAGCTTAGTCCGCTGACTTGACACTGTCACTTCACCTCGAGTGTGTTCCCACTGTTCTTTGATTACTACCCTACCACGGCTCTGCTGAGTCGTGCAAACAGGTAGTAGTTGGGAGCAGTCCCGAAGCACTTGGAGGCAGTGACGGTTAGACAGGATTCGTCTCTCCCGGTATTGGGGGTTGACATCGCGCTGTGTCTAGGAGAGCCTTTACACGAGTAGTCCCTGGCCAGGGCAAGCGAGATATACTGGTAGGTTTCCAGTGTTATCTCAGGGTGTATTGGGCTTCACTCCGACACGACCTGTACCGCTTTTAGGGGACTGACGTTTACCGCCCCCCTAGGCCCGCCATGCGATGTATCAGACAAATAGACCGGACTGTACGGAGATTGTCACATACAGACTCAGTAGGAGTTCGGATGGGTTTACCTCATCGGCCTTCTTATCGACATCTACCTGGGGACCGTTACGTACAGCTAGTGCCGCTTGCGGTCTATGGTTAAACCTACTGCCAGCGTAGTGTCGAGTCTTTAGAGTCCCACACAAAGAGTTTCCCTGCACTGAGCGAAACGTGTAGAGGCCGTATGGTTTTGCGGCAGGGCTGCGATTACTTACGTACACTTGTGTGCATGTGGTGTTCGAGCAGGCAATACTAGTGGGCTTTGGTTTAAGCCGGATCCTAGTATTGCATGGATGGATTTATTTTGTCTTCTGTGCATCCGCATTCTACGGAATACGGATGTAGGTGTGTATGCACAGTTTTGTGGAGCGATGAAGGTGGAGATGCCTCATTAGGGTTTTGGCAGTTGGTTCGGCCAAAACCGCTATGTGGCAGGCTCATTAGGGTTTTGACAGTTGATTCGGTCAAAACCATTTTGAGGCCGACTCATTAGGGTTTCGACAGTTCGTTTGGTCAAAACCATTATGAGCCGGGGACATTATTTACTAATCCTTTCATTGATAATTTTGTTATGGCTAATTACATTGACCATTTGACCATCTTGACTTTGTTGACCATTTGACCAAAGTTGACTTGGATCTTCTTAGAAGATCTAAAGTATTCTTTGGTTTTCTTTTTCTTTTGTTATGATAATGGTCATGTCATTTGTAGCCATCACCTTTATCTTGATGTGATTAGTAATCATGATGTTTTTGCATTATTGCAACCATGGTTAGCTTTTCTCTTGGTTAAGCTTTTCATTTGCTTATTCTCATTCTTTCTCTTGAAATGAGTAGCTCCATGGTTGCTAGAAAATCTCCTTCTTCTTCCTCCTCTTGATTTCTCCTTTGATCTCATGTGTTGAGAGAAAAAGGATTCTACTTGACAAACACATCCATACATATTCTCTACACAACCTAGGGCTTCTAGATTAGCAATCTCCTTGCCCTAGTTACCTCGGCTTGAGGTGGAGCTCGGTGTACATCTCTCGGGTGGATCTTCTTCGACTCAAGGAGGCCGCGGAGGTGACCGAAGTCCGGATCAACCATTGAGCAAGCAATGAGAAGAACAACAAGAAGAGAAGAACATCAAAGAAGAACAACAACAAGAAGAGAAGGAGTTCAAGTTGAGGTATAACCCCTAACCGAGTAGATACATCTCATGTTAGGATGCTAGTATATTGTTTAGCAAAGATCCGGCTTTTACGGTCCATGTTACAAAGTTTAGAAAAATTTTGATTTACCGTTTCCGCAACCCCGAAAGTACCGGGAGAGGTAACGTGGACCTAACACCTTCCGTTTTTGAGGTAAAGATTGGGTAAGAGCATCACTCACAGCACTAGCCAAGAAAACTTTCTTGGGTACCTGAGATTTCCTCTTTTTCGTGCACAAGTCCTTTAAGATTTTAGCGTAAGACGGGACTTGTTGGATAGCATCTAAAAGGGGAATGTTGATGTTAAGCTGCTTAAACAACTCCAGAATCTTTTCCATTTGTGGATTTTGTTTATTGGACCTCAACCGGTTTGGAAATGGAACTTTTTTAAAATTGGTTGAGTCAAATGCTTGTGGAGGAGATTGTGGAGTTGGAACAGATCCCAGAGCTGGTGTTTTCGTGGAGTGAGAAGTGGGTCCGTTCAGAGCAGAAGAAGAAGAAGAAGAGCCTTTTGAAGAATGAAGAATAGGCTCAGAAGATGAGGAAGGAGAAGAAGAAGAAGAAGAAGAAGCGGCCGGGGTGTCATCGTCGATCCGTGTGCCAATATTGTTTTGCAGCATCCTTCCCGATCTCAATGTAGTCACAGCACTCACATTATGGTTCTGTTGTTCAAGAGCAACATGTACATTATGTGGGTGACCTGGATTTGGGAGTGGTTGAGATGGAAGCTTCCCCTTTTCTCGCTCGCTTAACGCCGCATTCAGCTGTGCAATCTGGGCTTCGATGGTCTTGATGCTTTGCCAGTGTGCAGCAGTGTGTTGCACCAAAGACAGAATAGACGACTGGATGTTTGCGGTGGATTGTGTCGATTGTTTAACGAACGCCTCCATACTTTGTTCTAGCGAGGAAACCTTATCGTTGTTCGGCGGAACAAAGTTGTTTTGCGGAAAAGAATTGTTGGGTGCAAAGTTGTTCGTCTGATTTTGAAAAGGTTGGGGTTGGAAGGGCTGCTAAAACTGATGTTGAGTTTGTTGTTGCGCTTGTTGCTGCGGAGGAGGGGGCCTCTGGAAATTGTTGCCTTGGAATTGATGCTGATTCTGATTCCAGGCGAAATTGGGGTGGTTCCTCCAACCGGGATTGTAGGTGGAAGAGTATGGATCATTTCTCGTTCTTTGCTGAAATGCAGCATTAACCTGATCCTGTCCTTGAGATGGTGGATTGTAAGGACACTCTTCGGTTAAGTGAGAAGGATCAAAACAACAAGCACAAATGGTACGAAGGGGAAGAACAGGGGCAGGGGCAGGAGATGAAAATTTTCTCTCTATTGCTTCAAGTTTTCTCGTTATTGCAGCCATTTCAGCTTTCATCGCAATAGAGACATCAAGTTGGTGAATGCCTATCCTAGACTGACCAGTAGTAGTGGAGGAAGAAGAAGAAGAAGTTGTTCTGGTGCTCTCCTATTGAAGCGTTTGTTCCGCAAGGTCATCGAAGAATTGCCACACTTCCTCGTCAGATTTCGATAGGAAGTGGCCCTACCAAATGGTTTCCAACAACTGCTTGGTTGCTGGGTTCAGTCCCTCGTATAAGGTTTGGCAAAGTTGCCATTTCTCAATACCGTGGTGAGGGTACCGAACAAGAAGGTCTTTATACCGGTCAAAGCACTTCCAAAAGGGTTCGGTAGGAAGCTGGGAGAATTGGTTGATTTCGTTACGGATCCTCGCGGTTTTATGATTCAGATAGAATTTCTTGAGAAACGCTTTCACAAACTCGTCCCAACTGGTTATGGAGTGGGAAGCAGTGCTATACAGCCACTTTTCAGCAAGATCGCATAAAGTGAATGGAATGACCCGTAGCCGTATAGCATCGTCCGACAGCTGGGTTGTTTTCATCATGGCACAAACATTTTGAAACTTGTTGATGAAGATATAGACATCTTCAGATTCTAGCCCATGAAAGTTCGGAAGCATGTTAATGAAGTGGGGCTTAATTTCAAAATTATCCCCATTGGCCGGTGGAAGGGAAAGACAGGTGGGAAGTGCAGAACGGGCGGGATAGAAATGATCCTGGAGCGCGATTCGCTGTGGCGCTACGACAGGCGGTGGTGGTGGGTTATTCGCATCCATAGAAGGTCGAATCAATCCCGGGGGAGTTGAAGGGATGTTTGGATTAAATCCTGACATCGCGGAAGAAGAGGTTGGTGATGGTGAAGGTGAGGATGTATGAACAGAATTCCGGTCAACGTCGGAGTTGGCCGGCAAAGGTGAGGGTGAAAGTGGCATGGACGGAGTTTCGACGTCTGAGTCGATCGCGTACTCGGTAGCGACTAACGTAACGCGGACTAGACGGGCGCTAGTGTCCCGAGTCCAAGCGGACATACACTAAACAAGTTTAGTATAGTCAAAGCGGAGAAGGTGAGGGAAAGAAAACGTCAATGGAGAAATACGATGGGTGGTGGGTGAAAAAATGGGATTTTGGCGACAAAGGGCAAGTTTTTATAAAAGTTTTTGGTTTTTGTTTTTTTTCCTTTTTAGAAAGAGCTTTACAGAAATATGTACGGACTTACGGCTTCAAACAATCACAGACAAGATATGCACAATCACACCTAGATCTAGGGTCACCTAGGTCAGCTAGACAGCTCCTAACTGTTCCAAAGGGCTAGAAATAGGACCTCAAACCGCCTCTTCTCCGCCAATTGCAGCCAGGTAAGTGCCAGGTAAGTGGGAGGCTCCCCACTACGTAAGTACTGGTTCTAATTAAGTAACCACTTGCCTTGGACACACTTGCCTAGACACCGCAAAGTCAGGATAGGATAAACGGCCGATGCCTGTAACTAGTCCTCTGTCTTATTGAGCGCGAAGTCCTTAGGGCTGAGTCTAGTATTTTTTAATTAAACAATGGTCAATGCATATGCTTTTTGTGATTTCTGGGGTCCTGGGAAGGGTGATGAAATCCCCACCCAATCTGGATTGGTTTCAAGCCCCTTAAAGTCCGTATTAATAAATGCAAAGCAGTAACAATCAACTGCAATCAATTTTTTTATTTTTTAGCGCGGCGCAAAAAATCCTGCACAAAAACAATTTATTGGAAGGGGGAAGAGAGTTTGCGCAAAGAATGCTGCAGAAAACACAGTTCAGTGGAGTTCAGAGGAGTGGGGAAGAGAGCAGAAGGACTCACAGTGAATTTTGGGATTTGATGGCACCAAATGGCCGCGGTTCCACGGCCTAAGCCTGCTTATGCCGCGGTTCCGTGGCAATAAAGTGGAATTGGGCCTCTGGATTTCTTGTGTGTGCTGCCTTGGCTGTCCTCTTCTTTTCTGGAGCTCCTGAATCTTGCTTTGCTCACTGGATATGCTCCAGAATTTTACAGTAGACCGTTGGCCTCGTCTTGATCCGTCGCGGTGTAGCCGCGAGATATGGGTCTAACTTCCCACGTCTTTGGCACTGAACTCGAACTTCGTTTTATTCTGCACACTTGCACAAAAACTAATCAAAAATAACAAGATGATTTTTACAATGTATATTTTTTTGTTTTGTTTTTCGGTTATATTCACAAGTTAACCCGAAATTACAGAAAGAAATAAACTGCCGTCTCCCGGCAACGACGCCATTTGATTGGTAGAGTTTTTGCATGCTTAGTTAATTACCGCAATCAAAACGGTTTCGCTTGTAGCTAGCCGGTTGAGTACGGGTCGTCCGCGGGGAGATGGGAATCTTTTTCTATGTGCTTTAACGAGTTAAGTCCAAATGTCCAGGTTTGTTTGAGATTAACTATGTGCTAAAATGTTATATAAAGAGAACTTATTAGGGTTAGGATTAGGTTAGTTTGATTCAGGAGCCGCTCACTTCTTTCGTTGCCACTCTTAATATTGGTGTTACGGTAATCGGCAACAACGCGGATTAGCACGACTAGGAACGAACTTGCGAGTATAAGCTAGGCTTTCCAACGCTTAAGTTCTTCCTTTTGGTGCTTGTCCGTCCGTTCTTGGCTCTTAGCCTTAACCTCCGGTTAATTCAACCACAACCGGTCTCACTAAGGAATCACCACTATCATGTAGGATAGGGTGCCGTAGGGAGCGGATTGTAGTTCAATTAACGGGAGTCCGAATTAAGATGTTGGGCAAGGAAAGAGTGAGAGAGATTTCCTTCTCTCAAACTTTTCTTATCTTACCCTAACAAGTAAGAAAACTACTCACCCATTATAAGAAAAAGAAAATACAACAAAAGTTGGAAGATAGAAAGAATGAGGTTAGAAGATTACAACTAGCTATTTGAGACCTCACCTTGGCAAGGATCAAGCTTAAGCATCATTGTTGTTAAGGATAAAGAAAAAGAGAACAAGAAAGAAACAAACAACAAATAACAACAACTAGATTAGCAAACGAAAAATACAAGCAATTATAATTAACAACAACAAGACAAGCATGATAACAAAAAGAACTCTTTTATTCATCCTTCACTCATAAAAAGCTCACTACAAAGTTTTAATGGAGAAAAGATGAAAAGAGGAAGAAGACTACAAAATATATCCTAAACTTTTACACAAGAATAAGCACCCTTGGCTTGGCAATGTTCTGGGCTATTTATAGGCAGGAAACTGAAACCCTAGGGCCACATTCTGACCCTTCATGAAAAGACCCAACTACCCTTGAAAATGTTTCATCTGACGAGCCTATATGGTCGCGGATCCGCGGCCTAGACCCCATGTTGGCCGCGGATCCGCGGCCATAATGATGAGTTGGCTCATCAACTTTTGTGGGGTTCCCTGGTTTGATGTTGTCTGCAGTGTGGTATATTTTTTTTCTCAGAAACTCTTCACAATTTTTCCAGAATTTCAGCAGATCAAAAGGTGATGTGATGTGGATCTTTTGCCATGATTTCCTTGAGCTCCACGTAGATATGTTGGATCTTGTGTTGACATTGAGCTTTGTGCATGAAAATGACATCGATTTGCCATTTTGTCCCTTAACTGGTGTGCGGCAATATACGGATAGAGAGCGGAGACCCGTGTTTTATCTGTGGTTGGCAGTAATCCGGAATTTGTCGTTCTTTTCCATGAATTTCACTGTTTAGAGATGAGAACCTGTATCCTGCAATTAACTAGCAAACACGGCTCAAGAGTACATACCGATAAGCAATGTGATAAAAATTGGGCGGTATAAAAATGCAAAAATCTGATATGAACAAGGAGCTTACAGGAAAGTTTGGGGACTCGATTGAATTTTCGCACAACTTATCATCCTCAGACAGATGGCCACTCGGAGAGAACGATCCAAACTCTTGAAAACATGTTGAGAGCTTGCATGTTAGACTTCAAGGGTTCATGGGAGGATTATCTACATTTGGTGGAGTTTTCTTACAACAACAGTTTTCAAGCGACTATTCAGATGGCTCCATTCGAAGCTTTATATGGTCGCAAGTGTCGTTCACCTGTTTGTTGGGACGATATTGGTGAACGAAGGTTGTTGGGACCGGATTTGATCGTGCAAATAGTTGAGAAAGGTTAACACTATCCGGAATCATATGAAAGCAGCACAAGAACGACAAAAGAGTTGGGCAGATACATCGTGAAGACATCTAGAGTTCGCCGTTGGTGATTTGGTATTCCTGAAGATATCACCGACTAGAGGGGTGATTCGTTTCGGATGTCGAGGAAAGCTTAGTCCTCGATTCGTTGGACCTTTTGAGATTTTGGAGCGTGTTGGAGAAGTGGCATATCGATTGGCATTACCGTAATCCTTGGCGAATGTTCATGACTTGTTTGACGTATCTCAACTCTGTAAGTATGTTCGAGATGAAACACACGTGTTGGATCATTCGGAGCTGACTGTACGAGAAGATTTGACCTTTGAGGAGCGACCGATGTCGATTATGGATCGAAGAGAAAATGTTCTTAAGAACAAAATTATCTCTCTTGTACTTGTTTCTTGGGGGAACCGCTCACATGGAGAATCAACTTGGGAACGAGAAGATTAAATCCGGCAGAAGTTTCCACATCTATTCTTGTAGTGTGTTGATTGTTTATCCTTTCTTGTTTCTGGAATTTCGAGGACGAAATTCTTTTGTAGTTGGGTATAATGTAACAACCGAGTTCATTTATACCAATTCCAGTTCCCGTATTTATTTATCCGTGGTATTTTATTTATTTATTTATCTT
This sequence comes from Agapanthus africanus, assembly GCA_030015575.1. Lineage (NCBI taxonomy): Eukaryota > Viridiplantae > Streptophyta > Magnoliopsida > Asparagales > Amaryllidaceae > Agapanthus > Agapanthus africanus. The sequence continues at coordinate 124,124,456 of JASDDO010000012.1, read as the reverse complement.
GTTTAGGTACGAATAGTAATTTTACATTTTACATTGCATTCGACCCGACCCGCTTGCTTGAAACTTGTTTAATTCATATTTATGAATCACCCTGACTTGTTATGTAGACTTGTGCATTTTCAGATTTATCGTATACTGGCATTTTACCTGGCATGGCATCTTTTACCATATAACATTTTAAGTCATGTAAAATATTTTAAAAATAAATTTCATGGCCTGCATGATACCCCTAATCCCATGGTAGTATCCGCGCAACTTGTTCTCGTCCCGTTCAGCGAAACGGACGTGTTTGGATGGCTACGCGCACGTGCGTGCATCCGTTCTTGGGGGTATGCATTTTCGTTACTCGAGCTTTCATTTTGAAATTTGGACGTTGCATATATTTCTCATATTTTAAAACTGGATTTTTAGACCCGACCGAGGCATGTTTTTGTATTAGCCAAATATCAAATATTTTATTAATATAATATTTATAAAACTGTTACTAATTTAAATACGAATTAAAATTTGTTTTAAGTAAAAGATTTTTTTAAACTAACGCAAACAGACAAATTTCTCTCTACATTATAAATTATTAATATTATTTTTTACCTCAGAATCTCAGAGCTCTCTCTCTCCCCCTATATATTATATTAATTCTTTTAAACCAATTCTCTCTTTCTCTCTCTCTCCTCTCTCCCCCTCTTTCTCACACCTCTCGCATTCACTATTTCTCGATTCCCCTCACCTCCTTTATCTCCTCTAGCCTCACCTCCCTTCTCTTTTTCTTTCTTCTTCTTTTAACCCCGCGACGACGAATCCATCGCAAACTCTAACCCTAACCCATTCTCATTCTCTCCTCTACACAATTCCGCAATCCTCACCTGCCATTATCATTAAACCCCTTCCACCTTTTCTCTTTCTATAGATTGGGGGTCTCACAAAATAATAAAAATCCAAGCTTTCTGCGAAAAATCGAGCGAAAATGGGGAGCATTGGTCCGCCGATTCCGACGAAGATCCATGCGTCGGTCCTCATATCCTGTGCAATCGTCATCGCCGTTGAATAGGGGATTGGTGTTTGGGGACGTGTCGGGTTTGGGTTTGAAATCGAGGAGAGTGAGGCTTAGTAGTAGTAGGAGTCGAAGGAGTTGGGGCTCGCTGCGGCCGTTGATTAGGGTTGTTCTTGAGTTGGAAGGCACCCCTGCGGTGGCTCTCAAAGGTTCGGATGTATGGCAACGATCAAAGGCTGCAAAGCTGAAAGATATCATATCAGAAAGAGGAGCATGTAGGGTTGGGTTTATTACAAACTTGCGTAACGAAGCATCCCACCAAATTATTGAAGATGCTCTTACTGCTCTTGGGTGCATGGAACACCGTGGAGGCTGTGGTGCAGATAATGACTCAGGTAATAGGTCTGGAGTGATGTCTTCAGTGTCATGGGATCTCTTTAATAGATGGGCAAGCTAACAGGGAATCGGTTCATTAGACAAGAGTAGCACTGGCGTTAGGATGGTGTTTCTTCCTAAAGATGAAAGCCAAATGAAAGAAGAAAAAACAGTTGTAATGAACATATTTGTGGAGGAGGGCTCAGAGGTTCTTGGGTGGAGACCTGTACCTGTAAACACATCAATAGTTGGTTTCTATGCAAAAGAAACCATGCCCAACATACAACAAGTATTTGTTAGGGTTACAAAGGAGGAAAATATTGATGACATTAAAAGAGAACTGTACATCTGCAGAAAGCTTATCGAAAAGGCAGCAAAATTGCATATATGGAATGATGAGCTTTATTTCTGTTCTTTGTCAAATCAGACTTTTGTATACAAGGGCATGCTTCGTTCAGAAGCTTTGGGATCTTTTTACCTGGATCTTAAAGATTCTCTTTATAAGACGTCTTTTTCTATCTATCATCGAAGATACATCACCAATACTAGCCCAAGATGGCCTCTTGCACAGCCAATGAGGTTACTTGGTCATAACGGAGAGATAAATACTATACAGGACACTCCCATTTACTTTAAAGGAATTTCTTTTAGGGAAACTTGAACTGGATGCGGTCTCGAGAAGCAACAATTAAGTCTCCTGTTTGGCGTGGTCGTGAAAATGAAATTAAACCCAACACTTCATCTTCCTCGTGTTCATCTGAAGGCTTGGATGCAATCACTTTCTTGAGAGGTATACCTCTGATGCATTCTTCGAAGATCCCTTGCTAGCTAGCCGAGTTCATGTCGAAGTTCAAGTCTTGAGCTTGCATCACATTGGGTTCACATGTCGTCGTGCCATGTTATTTCCATGACCGTTGTCTCCAGTGGACAACCCTATCCAGCATGGTCCGTTCCTTCATTGCTTGGTTCAGTCCCGTGTGCGCCGTGTGTGCATTGCAGCTTTTACCGACATTGGACGTTACAGCGCGTATCCGTATCGCGATCCATCAGGCAAGGAAAACTTTCTACATGCTATCTAAATTATTTTATACTTATTTAAATGCATATTAAATCTGTTGTTTAAATCTAGTGTCCCATATTCCATTTCGATGTTCTGTTTATATCATTTTTAGATCTAGAACCTGAAACATATCATGTTGCATGTTAGATTACAATACATTGTACCCACGTCCATATTTTATCACATAGTGCTTGGTTGCATAGCTCATAGTACCCTTTTTAGTAGCATATAACCTTTTGGACACCCGTTTGCATCCATCTAGCCTAATATATATACAATTGCATCCCTAGATCATTTAATACATAATAATGTGATTTTAACATTCCATATTTGATAAAGTGTATTTAATTAGTGTTGGAACCATAACCCTAACTCAAATCGACAACTGTGCATCCGTAAACTTTAATCTGTACCTATTTGCATACCATATCACAATGTTCCATTTTTATCGTTCCATTAGTACCCCATACTTGTTTTGTATACCCATACTTATTAGGGTTTGATTATGAGCACCCATGTGACATTTTGTGCACCCCCGACATGACTTGATACACCTACTACTTGACACGACTTGATACCGTGCACTTCTTGACATGATTGGATTTATTTACACTACTTGACTTGACCTGATGTACCATATCTTGACCTGTTACCTGATCTTGTTACTAATGCCAACAGCCTTGACATGTTGTCCCTACGGACATTTCCTGTTGTCTATCTAGACAAACTTGTACCTGCTTGATCCCGTGTTGGCATTAGCTTCAGATTATTAATACCTGACTTAAACATATAACTTGGGGGTATGGGAAAATCAATGAAGGAACCTGACTTGTAACTCGACAGTTCGCTTGCTTATAATGATCAGTTTTAGAGGCTAGGCCAGCCTTGGGATGATGCTGCTGACATCATTCATCTGTACATATTTCCTATTTTAGTGCCTAGCGGCATGTCTCGGATTCATCCCGAGAATCTTCACCGTGATCCCGAGCACGCACAGGATACTGCTTTAGGTGACCTGACAGGTCGCTATTACACGTTGATAGAGCCCCTAGGATTCTTGCTTGACTGCCAGCAGTATGAGGGCGATCATATACGTGGGAGCTGGTAGTCTATAAGCACATCCTTAAAAGGTCCCTAGTCGTAGGAGTTTCGAGACAGGGCATCGATTCTCCAGAGTAGACTAGTGTATACAGTCGAGACCCCGACGAGGGGCGGTGGCCGGTCTCACAAGCCACTGGTGTCAGTTGGTTCACCTAAGATGTATACAGGTGCTCATTGGGTTATGAGTACACCGGACAGGACTCACCGGGAACATGCTAGTTGGTCTTATACTTGACGTCAGATAGCAGTTCCCTAGTGACATGTGTACATGTTAGTTCATCGACCTGGGGATCGTCATTTGTCTCGTGTGAGTTCCCACTGTACTTTGATTACTACCCTACCACGCTCAAAGGAGACGTGCAAACAGGTTTTAGTTGGGTACAGTCCCGAGCCACATGGAGGCAGTGAGCGTATCTTCAGGGGTTCGTCTCTCCCGGTATTGGGGGTGAGGTCGTGTTGTGTCTACGAGAGCCATTACACGAAGTCCTTGGCCAAGGCAGAAGATTTACCGGTAGGTATTCCAGTAGTATCTCAGGGTGTTCTGGGCTACACTCCGACACGACTTGTACCGCTTTTGGGGGTCTGACTTTTACCAACCCCCTAGGCCCGCCATGCGATGCTCATAGTCGAACGGACCGGACTGTACGGATATTGTCACTGACAGGCTCAGTAGGGTGTCAGGATGAGTTCGCTCATCGACGTCCCTTTTGGTCAATAGCTGGTGGCCCGTCACGTATTGGCTTATACCTCTGACGTGCTAGTGGTTAAATCCACAGCCATAGTATTGACGAGTCTTTAGAGTCCACCACACTTTCAGTTACTCAACTTTCGGGCGAAACGCTGTAGAGGCCGTATGGAGATATGGCAGGGTCTGATCAGATACGTGCGGTATTGCACGGATCAGGATCAGACGGTAAGTACTAGAGGCCGTATAGATATATGGCAAGGTTCGATTGGATACGTGCGGTATTGCACGAATCAGGATCGAACGGATATTACTAGCCGGCTTTGGTTTAAGCCGGATCCTAGTATAGTACAGTGTAGATTTTGTCTCTTTGCACTTGTATCCGGTCGGAATACAGATGCGGGTGTGTATCCACAGTATCGGGGGTTTTCCTGTAATTCATTACGGGACCAGTTTTCTGGAGTTGCCAGTTTGCTTTCCGTTCCGGCCGATTTTCCTTTGTTCCTTCGCGGCCAGACTTTTCCGATGGAGGGGGTTATTTGCAAGTTTGCAAATAACATTTTGTGGAGGGTTTATTTGTGAGATGAGAGATTATGATAGCATCTTTAGATTCCCTTTTCATCTTTTCTTTTCATGCATCATTACATGTATTAATGAGATGAGATTGATTTGTGTTTAGATGTGAGGCTTGCTTTTGTGGATATGGTCACCCTATGCTTTTACTACACTCACCCCCTTTGTTTATTTCCTTCTTGTTAAGGCCGGCCACACTTGAGGGGAGATAAGGGTGGTTCATTTTGTATGAGGAAATTTCATTATCTCATTATTTATGGCTTGCTCACAAAACCCTTCTCACCTCTCCAAAGTTCAATCCATCTATCCCTCCATCAAGGCAACTTCAAACCCTCAAAGAGACAATGGCTACTACACTATTCTACAGCAAATCTTGGACGCGTCGGATAGCCAACTTCGCGCCCGAGTTGCCTCGGTCCAGAGGTGGGAGACCGTAAAAGATGCAGGCGATGTGGTGCCCTTCCGGCAAGGAGGCGACAATCGGAGTTTCCGCGGGAGATCGGGACGACGACGAGAAGACCGGAGGACTCGGATCACTCGGTATATCTCTTCCCTATCTTGTAGTTAGCTAGGACTAGTTTAATGGCTCTGATACCACTGTAAGTGCACGGCGGCGCCCCGGCCGTCAATCCGACGCCAAATGCGGAAGCGAAAAACTTTGATTTTGCAAACTAGCAAACCGGCACCACCGCCAGAAAAAATTCAACAGAAAACTGATGCATGTGAAAAACGCGGGTTTTTGGAATTTTGGTCGATCGGAAATGTAAACACATTGGTTCACAGTATTTACATTATATCTGCGACCGTGAATGTCACTTGATCGGTAAATCCTGTCTGACTGCTATAGCCCTTTTAGACGGATTTGCGAACGTGACTTTCACGTTGATGTTCTATGTATTGCTGTGATGTTGCGGATCGGTCGTGGGGGATAGCCTGGTTGTAGTGGTAGTACAGTTTTGTTATATTATGTACATTTGATATTGCGTGGCGAGCGTCCGACATGTGGACTGCCGTCACTGCCTGTTTGTATTATTATTTTGGGGCATGACCAGGTTGCGGTCGGTGTACCCGTTGTATGTATATTTTGCTTTCTGTACTAGGATTACCCCACGGAGGGGTGCACGGATAGCCGGATTCTAGAGGGAAACGGGCCCGCATCTCATGGCATAGAGACGGAGGGGGCTTCACTTTAGAATTGGCAGGCTATTCGCCGCACTCGTAGGGGGTACAGGTTGACCCAGGAGGGGTGCCCAAGTTACCGGATTCCGTGAAGTGCTGGGTGGTCCGTTCACGGTGCTGAAGGGGGCTGCCTCGCTTCAGGTTTTGGCGGGCAACTTTCCGCGCCCGTAGGGGTCTAGGATTTCATTGCACAGGCTATCCACACGACCAGGGGAACGTCGGGTTTCAGTAGCGGCTCTATGAAACCCGGGGATCCTAGATATCTGTATTGTTCTGTGATGCTGTACATTTCTGTGATGTTGCATTTTATCACGCCTTGAGCGAATATAATATATTGGTATATATATTAGTAGATGTTGTATATGTTTTGCATCCGCGCTAGTCCAGTCCCCGCTCTGTCGTTAGTTAGCTAACCTAACGGGTAATGACGGGACCCAGTGGCAAATGCGGATGGCATATACGTACATCAGTATATTTTCGTTCTTTGTGGTGTGATCTATTGATGGGACTGCGTTGATTCGGATCAATGCAAGTTAAAACAAACCTAATCTGGTGTTGTTGGAGCACTTTTCAAAAAGCTGTTATTGCAAGAGCGTTCTCTTTTGTTTTGCATCGTGGTATTCAGTTGGAATATCCTGCTCCTCAGTCGACGAGGCAAGGGCCGAGATCCCTTCACCGGGAGTGACCCCTTGGACAGAAGTTTGCGTCAGGGCAATAACTTCATTATAGCCGATTACTTTTGCTTTGCACCGTGGTATTCAGTTAGAATATCCTGCACCTCATTCTACGGGGAAAGAGCCGAGATCCCTTCACCGGGAGTGACCTCTTTAGCAACGGTTTTCGTCACTATATTTTTAAAAAGCTATCTGTTCCTTCAACAATATCAAGTTCTTTACGTTAAAGGTTTTCGCCAGAAACCATTCGTAGCCCTCCGTCGTTTCATATGGGTAGTCAATATTATTCAAGCTGTGTTTGTTGGCCAAAGTCAAGGCACAGTGTTTGGTAGCTGTTGGTTATTCATATGCAGCATAGATAGATGCGTTGGTTTGGGACAGTCGTACTACCTTGTTGGCCAAAGTCAAAGGTATGTACGGGTGGGTTCAAATTGACCTGGAGAATGACGGGTAGAACTTGACATGTGACTTATGATTTGTTGGCCAAAGTCAAGGTCATAAGAGCATGGGCAAAAATCACATCGGGAGTTTTAAAAGAACTGAAACTTGCCAGATATGCGCATACCTTCTGGAGTGTGACACCATGAGCGGATTCCGTCACGTTATCATGCGATGATAGTTGGATCCCGATTCCCACTGATGAGTTGGTTTACTCCTCGGGTAATCCCGACTAGTTCTTCTTTCAGGTTTGGAGGAGAATTTGAGGTGACAGTGGGAGGTTTCCAGATTAGATAAATTAGTATCCATTCTGATCTAGGTTAGAGTGCACGATGAGTGTTTCTTTTCTCTCTCTCTTTGGCAGCGACCATTGTGTAAGTCCATATTGCGACCCCCGGTACTTGCGGGGAGGCGGAAACGGTATAAAAAACAAATTTTTATCGCAAGAGGCAACATGGACTACACTAGGTCGGGATCGTGTCTAAACTAAACTAGCAAATACGCTAAAAGGAGTTAGCTACTATGGAAGATGGTTATACCTAAACTTGAACTCCTTCTTCTTTAAACCTTGTAGAGGTTGATGGTTCTCTTCTTGTCGCCTTCCTCCGTCGAAGATGGATCCACCTCGAAGGTTCGACCTTTGGGCTCTTCCTCGGTCTTTGAGTGAACTAGGGTTTCCGGCTTGCTAAACCTTCAACCTAGAATGAGTAGAGAGTGACTAGGGTTTGCTTTTCTTTTCAAGGTGATGGATTCTCAACACATGAGAAGGGGTCACCTTGAGCTTGAGGAAGAAGAAGATGAAGAGAGGAGAGAGAGAGGTTATGATAGAATGAGCTATGTTTTTCTCTCTTGCAACCATAATGCAAAAGAAAAGAATTATCTAAATGATAATAATTGAAAATAAGAATAGTTGATGGTAATTTTTGGAATGACCACTATCATGCTTCTTTAAATGAAGTGTAAGCATGAATCAAGGAGGATCTTTCAAAGCATGATGGTGGTCAATGGTCAACAAGTCAACCAAGGTCAATAAGTCAACAAAAATCAACCATAACATAATTCTCATTTAATTACTATTATTAATAGATAATTCATAAATCCATTAGGGTTTGGAAAATGATAACTGTCAACTGTGCATACGCACCCGTTCCGAAACCCTAATGAAAAACCTCATTCTCCGTCTCAAGCAACTGTGCATACACACCTGCATTCTCGTTCCGAGGAACAAGAATACCAAGATATAAAAGCAACCCTAAAACATATACCAGTATCTGGCTCAAACCAGAGCCTGCCAGTATAATCCGTCCGGACTCCAAACGTGCACAAGTGCGCGGATGAGAACGAACCTTGTCGCAAAACCATGCGACCTCTACTCTGTTTTGCCCAGAGGCGAATACCCTCTGTGTGGGACTCTAAAGACTCGGCACTACGCTGGCAGTGGGTTTAACCACAGACCGCAAGCGGCACTAGCTGTGCGTAACAGTCCCCAGGTAGATGCCGACAAGAAGGCTGACGAGGTGAAACCCCATCTGAACTCCTACTGAGTCTGAATGTGACAGTCTCCGTACAGTCCGGTCTGTTCGTCTGATACATCGCATGTCGGGCCTAGGGGGCGGTAAAACGTCAGTCCCCCAATAGCGGTACAAGTCGTGTCGGAGTGAAGCCCAAAACACCCTGAGATAACACTGGAACCTACCAGTATATCTCGCTTGCCCTGGCCAGGGACTACTCGTGTAATGGCTCTCCTAGACACAGCGCGATATCAACCCCCAATACCGGGAGAGAGGAATCCTGTCTAACCGGCACTGCCTCCAAGTGCTTCGGGACTGCACCCAACCACCACCTGTTTGCACGACTCCTTTGAGCCGTGGTAGGGTAGTGATCAAAGTGCAGTGGGAACACACTCGAGGCGAAGTGCTAGTATCAAGTCAGCGGACTAAGCTGTACTCATGTCACCTGGGAACTGATGACTGACGATAGGTATAATACCAACCTGTCAGTTCCCGACGAGTCCTGTCCAGTGTACTCGTAACCTAACGAGCACCCGTATACTATCTCTAGTACGACGTACTGATGGCTGTGGGACAGACCATCTCCCACACTGGGATGAGAAGCGCATACGCTAGTCTACTCCGGAGTATCGATGCCCTGTCTCGATAGTCCTGCGACTAGGGACCTGTATAAGGATGTGCTTATAGATTACCCAGCCCCCACTAGTGTGACTGCCATCACAACGCTGGTAATCAAGCAAAGATCCTAAGGGCTCCACTAATGCGTATAAGTGATATAGTAAAATAAACACAAGTACACATTGAAGTAGAAACAAACCAAGTAGCATACTACTATATTGAGCAAGATTGTTTATACAAGGTGAATATCCCAAGCTTCCATTAAGTAATATACAAACTAGTATGATACAGTAATGGCCTCTAGGGCATATACACTAACAATCTCCCACTTGCACTAAGGCCATGTACTGGCGTATCGAAGACCTATCATCTCGATCAGCCGCTCGAACTGAGTCTGGGGTAGGGCCTTGGTGAATGGATCTGCAGTGTTCTCTTCAGAAGCAACCCTCCGAACCTCGATCTCCTTGCGATCCACGATCTCCCTGATCAGGTGATACCGCCTCAAGATGTGCCTGGATCTCTGATGGGACCTGGGTTCCTTTGCTAAAGCTATAGCCCCATTGTTGTCGCAATACAGAGGTATTGGGTCAACAATGGATGGAACCACCTGAAGTTCTTTTAAGAACTTCCTTATCCAGACAGCTTCTTTTGCGGCATCAGATGCAGCAATGTATTCCGCTTCCATAGTCGAGTCTGCAACGGTTTCCTGTTTGGAGCTCTTCCAACACACCGCCCCTCCATTGAGGGTAAAGACAAAACCCGACATGGACTTGGAATCATCCTTATCACTCTGGAAGCTGGAGTCAGCAAAGGCCTCGATCTGGAGGTCTTTTCCGCCATACACCAAGAACATCTCCTTAGTCCTTCTCAGGTACTTGAGAATGTTCTTTACCGCTATCCAGTGTTTCTCCCCAGGGTTTGACTGATACCGGCTTACCACACTCAGTGCATAAGCTACATCCGGTCTGGTACACAACATCGCATACATTATAGAGCCTACCGCAGAAGCGTAGGGTATAATAGACATGCGATCCCTCTCCAAATCAGTCTTGGGAGACATCTCTTTAGAAAGGGTGATCCCGTGACAAGCCGGTAGGTTACCGCGCTTGGAATCTTCCATACTGAATCTCTTCACTATGGTGTCGATGCACCTGGACTGAGAAAGTCCTAATATCCTCTTGGATCTATCACGATGGATCCGGATCCCCAGGATGTATGAGGCATCACCCAGGTCTTTCATGGAGAACCTGTGTGACAAGAACCCCTTGACAGATTGTAGCATAGGAATGTCATTTCCTATTAACAGAATGTCATCCACGTATAAAACGAGGAATACTACAGTTCTCGCTACAAATCTACTATAGATGCATGGTTCATCTGGATTTTTGATAAAGTCAAATTCCTTGACTGTCTCATCAAAACAGATGTTCCAACTCCGCGATGCCTGCTTTAGTCCATAGATGGACTTAAGCAACTTGCACACCTTTCCGCTGCTCCCACTCTGAATGAAACCCTCTGGCTGATCCATATAGACACACTCCTCTAAATTTCCATTTAGAAAAGCGGTCTTTACGTCCATCTGCCAAATCTCATAATCGTGGAAGGCAGCAATGGCAAGAAGGATCCGAATGGATTTCAGCATAGCCACTGGAGAAAAGGTTTCGTCATAGTCCAAGCCAGGTCTTTGACGGAAACCCTTTGCTACAAGTCTAGCTTTATAGGTCTCAACCTGTCCATCTACACCAATCTTCCTTTTGAAGATCCACTTGCATCCTATGGGTTTTACCCCGTCTGGAGCAATGTCCAACGTCCATACTTTGTTGGTGTACATGGACTCCATTTCGGTCCGCATTGCATCCAGCCATTTTACTGAGTCAACGCTCTGAACGGCCTGCTGGAAGCTAGTAGGCTCATCATAATCTATGATGCAATCCTCTCGATCCCCGTCTATGAGAAAACCGTAGTATCTCTCGGGCGGATGAGATTGCCTACTACTCCTGCGGAGCGGCATAGGAATGTCCTGTTCATTTGAACCCTCAGGTTCCATCAAGCTTTCAGTAATAGTCTGTGGTTCTGGAATTTCTTCCAGCTCTACTGCGCTCCCACTTGTTTCTTTTTCTATGAACTGGTGTTCTAGAAAGTGGGCATGACGAGAAACAAGAACTTTTTGTTCCTCTTCGTAGTAGAAGAGATATCCCTTGGAATTCTTTGGATATCCCACAAACTTACACAGTACTGAGCGCGCCTCGAGCTTGTCCGCATGCTGCTTTTTAACATAAGCTGGACTTCCCCAAGTCTTAATGTGACTGAGATGGGGCCTCTTCCCACACCACATCTCATATGGTGTAGCAGACACAGTTTTAGTAGGAACTCGGTTCAAAAGGTACGCAGCTGATTCTAGCGCATACCCCCAGAATGATCGCGGTAACTCAGCGCTACTCATCATGGACCGTACCATATCCAATAGGGTTCGGTTCCGTCTCTCCGATACACCGTTGTGTTGCGGAGTGTATGGAGGAGTAAGCTGAGAGAGAATTCCGTTCTCTTTTAAATAATTCAGGAACTCGGCACTCAAGTATTCTCCACCTCGATCCGATCTTAGAATCTTGATACTTTTGCCGTTCTGTTTCTCTACTTCATTCTTATATTCCTGGAACTTTTCAAAGGCTTCGGACTTATGTTTCATTAAGAAGACATAACCGTACCTTGAGAAATCATCCGTAAAAGTAATGAAGTAAGAGTAACCGCTTCGCGCATGTGTAGACATTGGACCGCACACGTCGCTGTGTACGAGCCCCAAGAGCTCGCTCGCTCTTACTCCGTGTCCAGTGAACGGAGTCTTTGTCATCTTTCCCATGAGACAAGATTCACAAGTGGCATAAGACTGATACTCGAACGGATCCAAGTATCCTTCTTTATGTAACTTAGTCAACCGTGTCTCATTGATGTGACCCAGTCTACAATGCCATAAGAAAGCCTGATTGATATCTGGAGACTTTCTTTTGTGTGTATTCTGGACATTGAAAATCTGTGGTTGGTTCAATACGTATATACCATTGCTCAGTGTACCTGACCCAATCAGAACTTGATTAAGGTGAATGTTTACAACATTACTTACAAACGCAAATTCATAACCTTCTTTAGAAACCAAAGATACAGATATGATATTACAAGTTGCGTTGGGTACAAAAAAACAATTACGCAAAACCAAAACATGCCCATCTGACATTCCCAGGTGATAGTCCCCCACGGCTTTAGCATCCATGCTAGCTCCGTTCGCAACTCTGAGGGTCATGTCACCTGCCTTCAAAAACCTACGGTTTCTCAACGCCTGCAAAGAATTACAGATATGAGATCCTGATCCGGTATCCAATACCCAGGAAGTAGAGTTTATAGAAAGACAGTTTTCAATAACATACACACCTGAAGCTGAAGCCGCAACCTGCTTCAGTTCCTGTGTCTTGGCCTTCCAAGCCCTGCAATCTTTCTTCCAGTGTCCACTCTTATGACAATAGAAGCATTCTTCCTTTCCAACAAGCTTCTCCGCAATCTTTGTTGCCTTTTCCTTTCCCTTCGTACCCACTTTACTAACACCGCCTCTTGGTTTGGCGGGGGCTTTCTTCCTCTTTCCCTTGGCTTTCGCCTTGGACCTAGAGGAAGAAGATCCTCCTACAAACAAAGCGGGTGTTTCCCTACCCTTCTGTAGGGTGCCCTCTGCGCTCCTCAGCATGTTGAGGAGTTCTGAAAGTTCAACTTCCTTTTCTTGCAAGTTGAAATTCAGTATGAACTGGGCGTAAGTGGATGGAAGGGACTGGAGAATTATATCCGTGTAGAGTTCACTGTCCAACGTGGTCCCAAGTTCCGCGAGCTCCTCAGTGTAGCCAATCATCTTAAGCACGTGGTCCGCTACCGATGATCCGATGGCCAACTTTGTCGAAAACAACTTCTTCGACACTTCGTATCTTGCGATACGAGACTGCTCTCCATACAGTTCTTTTGTATGGAGAAATATGGATTCCAAATCCATATTCTCGTGCCTCCTCTGATGTTCGTTGTCCATCGAGGCAAGTACGAGGCACCTGGCCTTCGCGCTGTCAATCTCCCAAGTCTTACGGATTTCCTTATCCGCGACGCTGGAGGTGGGACTTGGGACGGGGGGAGCTTTGGTGGTAAGAAGATACCCCAGCTTGTCGTAAGTGATTGCCAACTTGACATTCCTGAGCCAATCTTTGTAGTTTGGCCCTGTCAATATGTTTTTATCTAGAATCAACTTAAGTCCAGTCATTTCGATTTGGTCGCTGCAGGGGGGAGAGAAGGAACACTTTAGCACGATGCTCTTGCAAGTTTAGAATGGTTTTTAATTTGTCTAAACAGGATGGCTCCCACTGTCTCTCGAATCCCTCCTCAAACCACAAAGGAAGAATTAGCCGGGATCAATCTCACCGTGCAATACTTGCTTAACCGTTCAGCCAGGCCAGTGTTGGTACTTCGAGGGAGGTTTTCCAACGCTTTCGCGAAGTTCCTTAATTAAATAACCTCTTTTCTCTGGGGGCGTAGCCCCGCTAACACCTTTCTAGGCACCTACTAGGTTTATAGCATTGATCGTCTAGTGAGAAATTTCCCGAGGAGTAGCATATACTCACAGTAGGATCGGGATCCAAATATCATCGCGTGACGAAACTGAAGGAATCCTACCAGAATCACCACACTCCAAATGGTATGCAAATCTAGCAAGTTTCAGTACTTATGAAACTCCCGATGTGGATTTTTGCCCCATGCTCTTATGACCTTGACTTTGGCCAAAATATCATAAGTCACATGTCAAGTTCTGCCCGTCACTATCCAGGTTAATTTGGATCCATCCGTACATACCCTTGACTTTGGCCAAAATGGCAGCACGACTGTCCCAAACCAACGCATCTATCTATGCTACACATGAACACTCAATAGCTACCAATCACTATGCCTTGACTTTGGTCAAAATACGTAGCTTGAATACTACTGCCTATTCATGCGAAGCGACGGAGGGCTACGAATGGTTTTGGTAAAACCGTGAACGTAGTGAACTTGATATAATCGATGGAACGAGATAGCTTTTAGAAGGAGTGGCTCAAGCTCCGCATTTAAAAGTTAGTTTTGAAAAGAACCGAGTGGTTTTTCAAAAGTGTTCCAACGATTTTAACTTGGTTTATTATCTTGCATTAGTTCTTTTAATGCGTGATATTCTTGCATTAGTACTTTTAATGCGTCCCATCATTTAATTCCTACCATTACAGAAAACAACCAAAATATGACGTACGCTTATGCCATTCGCATTCGCCACGGGGTCCCGTCATCACTCGTTAGGTTACTTAACTAACGACAGAGCGGGGGCTGGGCTAGCGCGGCTGTAAAACATAAGCAACGCCTAAATAGAAAGCAATGATAGACATTACAGATCACAGATGAATACATTGGATATACTAGCAATCCGCAATCCTTTCGAGCCTGAAACGAAAAGCGGATAACACGGTCGCGGTGAATAGCCAAATACCCCACCCAAGACCCCTACGGGTGCGGCAAACTACCCGCCAAGTTCTCAGTAGTTTGTGCACCCCCTCCATGGGTCTATCCTAGGAGCAAAAACAGTAAAAAAGAATTATACAATGACGGCTACAACCCCGACCCGGTTGTGCGGCCAAACAAATAATAATTACATCAATTTACATTTACAATGAATGAAAGAAAAAACAAAAGCTCATCTCACATCCACCCCGGCTATTCACCCGCGACAGTCCAACACATTCATATACACATACCAGCACATTACAGATCATGTATAACCCCGACTAATCGACCTATAGCGATTAGCCGACGTTCAATACATGCAAGCATCACAGATATAACCATCATAGTCAAAGTGCAGTGAAGTTCGGAAAAATACGGAATTATAGGACCCCAAAAGGAAATTTCTTTTCTGGAAAATCTGGGCACATATAATATATTTCAAAAATCCCAAAACCAACACACAAACACACTGCACGAAAAACGATGCACAGAAGAAGACAAAGCGCGGCGCTTCCGCGGCAAATACCCACCTCGCGCGGCGGAAGGGCGGCGGTTTGGACGAATCACTGTATCGTTTTTCTTGGGTGTTCACAAAAAACCCTGAGACGATTTTACAAGTATAAAGTTTTTCATTTTGAGCCAAAAAAAATTCAACAGAAACTCAGTTTTTGTGATTTTTCCGGTTTTGTGATTTTTCGTTTCCGAACTTCGTTACACTTCACTACCAAGCTAGTTTAAGTTTAGTTAGGCTCTGATACCACTGTAAGTCCATATTGCGACCCCCGGTACTTGCGGGGAGGCGGAAACGGTATAAAAAACAAATTTTTATCGCAAGAGGCAACATGGACTACACTAGGCCGGGATCGTGTCTAAACTAAACTAGCAAATACGCTAAAAGGAGTTAGCTACTATGGAAGATGGTTATACCTAAACTTGAACTCCTTCTTCTTTAAACCTTGTAGAGGTTGATGGTTCTCTTCTTGTCGCCTTCCTCCGTCGAAGATGGATCCACCTCGAAGGTTCGACCTTTGGGCTCTTCCTCGGTCTTTGAGTGAACTAGGGTTTCCGGCTTGCTAAACCTTCAACCTAGAATGAGTAGAGAGTGACTAGGGTTTGCTTTTCTTTTCAAGGTGATGGATTCTCAACACATGAGAAGGGGTCACCTTGAGCTTGAGGAAGAAGAAGATGAAGAGAGGAGAGAGAGAGGTTATGATAGAATGAGCTATGTTTTTCTCTCTTGCAACCATAATGCAAAAGAAAAGAATTATCTAAATGATAATAATTGAAAATAAGAATAGTTGATGGTAATTTTTGGAATGACCACTATCATGCTTCTTTAAATGAAGTGTAAGCATGAATCAAGGAGGATCTTTCAAAGCATGATGGTGGTCAATGGTCAACAAGTCAACCAAGGTCAATAAGTCAACAAAAATCAACCATAACATAATTCTCATTTAATTACTATTATTAATAGATAATTCATAAATCCATTAGGGTTTGGAAAATGATAACTGTCAACTGTGCATACGCACCCGTTCCGAAACCCTAATGAAAAACCTCATTCTCCGTCTCAAGCAACTGTGCATACACACCTGCATTCTCGTTCCGAGGAACAAGAATACCAAGATATAAAAGCAACCCTAAAACATATACCAGTATCTGGCTCAAACCAGAGCCTGCCAGTATAATCCGTCCGGACTCCAAACGTGCACAAGTGCGCGGATGAGAACGAACCTTGTCGCAAAACCATGCGACCTCTACTCTGTTTTGCCCAGAGGCGAATACCCTCTGTGTGGGACTCTAAAGACTCGGCACTACGCTGGCAGTGGGTTTAACCACAGACCGCAAGCGGCACTAGCTGTGCGTAACGGTCCCCAGGTAGATGCCGACAAGAAGGCTGACGAGGTGAAACCCCATCTGAACTCCTACTGAGTCTGAATGTGACAGTCTCCGTACAGTCCGGTCTGTTCGTCTGATACATCGCATGTCGGGCCTAGGGGGCGGTAAAACGTCAGTCCCCCAATAGCGGTACAAGTCGTGTCGGAGTGAAGCCCAAAACACCCTGAGATAACACTGGAACCTACCAGTATATCTCGCTTGCCCTGGCCAGGGACTACTCGTGTAATGGCTCTCCTAGACACAGCGCGATATCAACCCCCAATACCGGGAGAGAGGAATCCTGTCTAACCGGCACTGCCTCCAAGTGCTTCGGGACTGCACCCAACCACCACCTGTTTGCACGACTCCTTTGAGCCGTGGTAGGGTAGTGATCAAAGTGCAGTGGGAACACACTCGAGGCGAAGTGCTAGTATCAAGTCAGCGGACTAAGCTGTACTCATGTCACGTGGGAACTGATGACTGACGATAGGTATAATACCAACCTGTCAGTTCCCGACGAGTCCTGTCCAGTGTACTCGTAACCTAACGAGCACCCGTATACTATCTCTAGTACGACGTACTGATGGCTGTGGGACAGACCATCTCCCACACTGGGATGAGAAGCGCATACGCTAGTCTACTCCGGAGTATCGATGCCCTGTCTCGATAGTCCTGCGACTAGGGACCTGTATAAGGATGTGCTTATAGATTACCCAGCCCCCACTAGTGTGACTGCCATCACAACGCTGGTAATCAAGCAAAGATCCTAAGGGCTCCACTAATGCGTATAAGTGATATAGTAAAATAAACACAAGTACACATTGAAGTAGAAACAAACCAAGTAGCATACTACTATATTGAGCAAGATTGTTTATACAATGTGAATATCCCAAGCTTCCATTAAGTAATATACAAACTAGTATGATACAGTAATGGCCTCTAGGGCATATACACTAACACATTGACCCGACCCTAAGACTATGACTCAGTGACCTAGTTGACCGAACCTTCTTAACACTGGCTTTTGGATTGTCAAAGTTGCAGACCTCATTGCCACTCCTACTTTTACCCTTTTCTCCAGGACACCCCGTATTACTACGAACGTCCACTTCCATTGGACAAAACCATCGTATGGTTAGATACGAACTCGAAGGAATTTATTCGAGGATGGTTTCCGGTTCTGGAGAAAACGAATAGGACTATTCAGTTGTCTTTTTCTTTTACCTTCTCTCTCAGATTGCGAGTACTCCGTGGCTTAGGAGATAGTACACCTGTTACGAAAATTGGATAGTCTTCTTCCAAACCTTAGGCTGGTGCCGAACGGTGGGGAATGAAGAATACCAATTAGCCTAAACGGTGTACAGAAGGTATTAAGTAAAGACAAAGAAAGGGATTAGTAAAAGGGCAAAGTAAATTGCGACTGCTATTCACGACCATACCAAATATTTCATCGCCAATCCTAAATCACCTTTGTATTTCTCTAGGACACTCCGTATCACTACGAAGATCCACGGTTTATTGGATATTCCATCGTATGGTTATATACGAACTCGAAAGGAACTTGTTCCAGTTCGGGGATGGATTCTGGTTCAGGAGAAATAGGAATAAGGTTTATTCGGTTGTCTTTTATCTTCACCTTCTCTCGCGTTGCGAGTGCTCCTAGGATTAGGATAGTACACCCATTATGCTTATTGGATAGTTTTCTTCCAAACCATAGGCTGGTGCCGAACGGTAGGGAAGGAAGAAAACCATTTGGCCTAAAGGGGTGTACAGAAGGTAATGACTAAAGACATATAAAGGGATTTGGAGAGGTGGCAAAGAATTATACGGTTACAGTTGTGAATCTGGATAATGGAAGAGGCATTACTAGGAATACCGGGATACCCCATCGAAACATTTCAATGTTTCAGTTTCGCTGTGTACTGTTAAAAGAAAACTGATTTCCCGATTAGACACTTGCTCCAGGGTATGTATTTACCAGGTATGATTCTCACATCTGTATGGTTTTACAGATGATGAGTGGGAGTAAGTTATTGGGAATTGGGTGATCATCCTCATTATATCGGGATTCGTTGTAATCAGTGATATTTGAGGAAGTCACCTGGGTTGTTTGCCGGACGGCAAATATTTGGTTTTGAATATCCGTTGTTATGCACCAATTTCAAATTGATATATCTGTACGTATATTTTCATAGAGTGAGATATACCTTTTTGAAATTATGTCTATGGCATTTACCTATATCAGTGGATGGTTAGGTAAGGAGCATGAAACAGCGGTGTAACTCTTCTTAACCATAAGTACAGTTTTCAACCTACGACACACAGTGAATGAGTTATCAGACTCAAGGGACTTATACAGACTATTGTATGTTGTCCAGCGTCCATGAGGACAGAGGGGTTTGTTCTCGTACTATATTCGGTTTACTTATGACTTCTCTGGTTCTTAGACAGGTGTTTCGTAGAAACATAGGGTCCAAGTTTTGAGAAGTTATAGGTATAAGAATAAAGTAGAGAACCAGGTATTGCAAGTATCGGGATTCTTCAAAGTGATCGAAGATATAGATACTTGTGTATGGTATTCAGTTGATAGTAATGATTAAGAGAACTTGCTTCTCTTTCGGGTTACTCATAATTGGAAGCATTCCTAAGTTGAGCAACGCTGATCGGCCTCTTTCCATTTAGTTGACATGCACTGGAGACAGCTGCATGATTTGGATCTGGTTCAATTAAATCAGTGCCTCTGGTTCTATATTGGATATAGTACAGTTCATATCTTAACATTGTTAAGGTACGGGGAGTTGTCCGGCTTATGATTAAAACCAGACACTGGACAACTCAAGGCACGTTTCTGTAATGGCTGTTTGTGGGTTGACCCAGGCTATGACGAGGGTTGACTTTCTACCATCTAGAAGATCAATAGTGATATTGTTCTTGACTCGCCACAGTTTTATTAAAAAATGGTTTTTTTTCCAGAAAAACAGTAGTGGGAGTATGGTAGAACTGGAAGTGATTCCAGAACCACAAACGATTACTGAAGATTTGATAGGAACCTAAACATTCAATCTGGTTTGACATTCCATTGGCCACTCCGTAGACAAAGTGGGTAACTTCAGGCACCCGAGAGGTGCTCCGGTAGCCTCAAGGACGGTGACAGGGAAGTTCTTGTTTACCCAAACTTGCCATTGCTGTTGTTCCAGACTGTGAGACCCGGCAGGAGGATGAGTATAGCGTCGTTCTAAACTGGCTTTAGAAGTGTACGTCTATATGACTCTACCAGAGGGTTGTCGTAGTCAGTGGGAGCAGCGGAAGCATTGGTGGACAGGTGGCTTATGTCTGTTTATAGACTAAAGCAGATATAGCGGAGATAGATCATCTATTTCTGACGTGACAGTCATAGGTTTGACTTCGTCAGAATAGAGGATGGATCTGTTGAGAAGGTAGTAGGGTGTGATGTCATGGTATTTAGATGACATACACAGAGTAGGAAGTGATATTCCTATACTACGATCGGTTATATTTTGGTCGTCACACAGTGGTTTCTCCACATAGGACTTGGACATTATATCAGACATACTGGTTACTGGATCTGTGGTATTAGATCTAGATTTGGGTGGTTTCCCAATTAAGGGTACATAGACAGCATTCTAAGAGTATTTAGAATGGACGACTCCTGGCATGGTGGTGTACCTGCAGGTGATGGAGTCACCCTCTCTAAAGGTGTCTTACAGACTAAAGGGGAGAGGAATGTGCATGATTGGCATATCACTTGCTTAGGCAATTGAGTCAATCATGAGATGTCAAGTACTACACCAGATGTTGCTTTTGCACTAGATGCAATGAGTTGACATTGATCCAATCCTGGAGAAACAGTCGGAAGCAGTTTTAGAATATAAGTGGATGTTCTAGGGATATGATAACGGCAACCTCCTTTGGGAGACAGTTATCATTCCAGGCTTCCAAGGTGACCTGGACGACAAGGAGGTTGTCAGAGTTATAGTTTTTCCTTCTGACGAGGGGCAGTATTTTGGACAGGTGGTCCAAGGAAATATTGAGGGAGGCATGGCGCAGGATACTGATTAAGTTCAGTTGACGATACAGTCTAAGAAGTTTGGATTTGGAGTTCATTTATGAACTAGGTCCCATCAGACATCCAGACACATTCTTAGACAGGTATTGCTCATTTCGGGAGATGGTTTTCTCCGCGAACTTGAGATATAGAGAGATATAGAAAGAAAAATCAAAGCGGATCCACTCACTGAGGCTATTCCTCGAATGCAATAGCTTCGCAAACGAGTTTTGTGAGACTGACTAGTAGAGGAGTTGGGTGTTCGGTATCACACGGGCTTTGAGTATGCGACATCGCAATAATTAGCCTTGAGTGCAAGTGGGAGATTGTTGGAGATAGTGCCCTCAGAGTCAATTATTGGATCACAGGCACGTGATTGCAATGATTGAGGGAGGACCTATCCTGGTAGGACAGTCTTACTCGAGATGATAGTATGCTATCTGGTTTACCTTTATCGTCGTGTACTGCTTTAGGTGACCTGACAGGTCGCTATTACACGTTGATAGAGCCCCTAGGATTCTTGCTTGACTGTCAGCAGTATGAGGGCGATCATATACGTGGGAGGTGGTAGTCTATAAGCACATCCTTAAAAGGTCCCTAGTCGTGGGAGTTTCGAGACAGGGCATCGATTCTCCAGAGTAGACTAGTGTATACAGTCGAGACCCCGACGAGGGGCGGTAGCCGGTCTCACAAGCCACTGGTGTCAGTTGGTTCACCTAAGATGTATACAGGTGCTCATTGGGTTATGAGTACACCGGACAGGACTCGCCGGGAACATGCTAGTTGGTCTTATACTTGACGTCAGATAGCAGTTCCCTGGCGACATGTGTACATGTTAGTTCATCGACCTGGGGATCGTCATTTGTCTCGTGTGAGTTCCCACTGTACTTTGATTACTACCCTACCACGCTCAAAGGAGACGTGCAAACAGGTTTTAGTTGGGTACAGTCCCGAGCCACATGGAGGCAGTGAGCGTATCTTCAGGGGTTCGTCTCTCCCGGTATTGGGGGTGAGGTCGCGCTGTGTCTTGGAGAGCCATTACACGAAGTCCTTGGCCAAGGCAGAAGATTTACTGGTAGGTATTCCAGTAGTATCTCAGGGTGTTCTGGGCTACACTCCGACACGACTTGTACCGCTTTTGGGGGTCTGACTTTTACCAACCCCCTAGGCCCGCCATGCGATGCTCATAGACGAACGGACCGGACTGTATGGATATTGTCACTGACAGGCTCAGTAGGGTGTCAGGATGAGTTCGCTCATCGACGTCCCTTTTGGTCAATAGCTGGTGGCCCGTCACGTATTGGCTTATACCTCTGACGTGCTAGTGGTTAAATCCACAGCCATAGTATTGACGAGTCTTTAGAGTCCACCACACTTTCAGTTACTCAACTTTCGGGCGAAACGCTGTAGAGGCCGTATGGAGATATGGCAGGGTCCGATCAGATACGTGCGGTATTGCACGGATCAGGATCGGACGGTAAGTACTAGAGGCCGTATAGATATATGGCAAGGTTCGATTGGATATGTGCGGTATTGCACGAATCAGGATCGAACGGATATTACTAGCCGGCTTTGGTTTAAGCCGGATCCTAGTATAGTACAGTGTAGATTTTGTCTCTTTGCACTTGTATCCGGTCGGAATACAGATGCGAGTGTGTATGCACAGTATCGGGGGTTTTCCTGTAATTCATTACGGGACCAGTTTTCTATAGTTGCCAGTTTGCTTTCCGTTCCGGCCGATTTTCCTTTGTTCCTTCGCGGCCAGACTTTTCCGATGGAGGGGGTTATTTGCAAGTTTGCAAATAACATTTTGTGGAGGGTTTATTTGTGAGATGAGAGATTATGATAGCATCTTTAGATTCCCTTTTCATCTTTTCTTTTCATGCATCATTACATGTATTAATGAGATGAGATTGATTTATGTTTAGATGTGAGGCTTGCTTTTGTGGATATGGTCACCCTATGCTTTTACTACACTCACCCCCTTTGTTTATTTCCTTCTTGTTAAGGCCGGCCACACTTGAGGGGTGATAAGGGTGGTTCATTTTGTATGAGGAAATTTCATTATCTCATTATTTATGGCTTGCTCACAAAACCCTTCTCACCTCTCCAAAGTTCAATCCATCTATCCCTCCATCAAGGCAACTTCAAACCCTCAAAGAGACAATGGCTACTACACTATTCTACAGCAAATCTTGGATGCGTCGGGTAGCCAACTTCGCGCCCGAGTTGCCTCGGTCTAGAGGTGGGAGCCCGTAAAAGATGCAGGCGATGTGGTGCCCTTCCGGCAAGGAGGCGACAATCGGAGTTTCCGTGGGAGATCGGGACGACGACGAGAAGACCGGAGGACTCGGATCACTCGGTATATCTCTTCCCCATCTTGTAGTTAGCTAGGACTAGTTTAATGGCCCGGTCTAATAGCGGCAATACTGCTGATCAGTCTGCAACAAATGTAGAGGATCTGGTGTAAGTGCGCGGTGGTGCCGGTAAATCTGAATACCAACATGATCCGGGTGTTTTGTGCGCGGGGGCGCCGCCGTGCACTTACACCAGATCCTCTACATTTGTTGCAGACTGATCAGGAGTATTGCCGCTATTAGACCGAGCAGTGAGGATCATGTTGGTATTCAGATTTACTTTCCAGGTGTTTAGTTTATTGGATCTTTTTCTTCTGCATATTATATTATTTCTTGACTCATTTATTCTGGCTCATGGACATGTATTAAATAGTTTAGTTTACTTTACTGTTCTTGATATCTCTACAGCCGTAATGTGACTGTGGAAGGATATTTCCTATCCACAGGTAGCATGGTTGGCTATGTCATGTGCCTATCTTAGCGTACTCCGGGAAGCGGGGTGTGACAATGGTGGAACTATTTCCAAGGCCAGAAAAATAGGCATGGGGAACAAGATAGTTGACCCATAAGAATCAGAACAAGGAGGTGAAACGACCCCCTCAGCAGAGACTCACGTGCATGATAAGTGAGCCCCGTGTTGATCCTTTTTGGGACTAAAGCGGTGCCGCACGTGCATAACACGTGAGCGCCGGCACTGGTACAGAATTAAAATCCTCATCAGCGCCTCATGCGCAAAACACGTGAATGCTAACAACAGTATAACGACACTTCATGTAAGAAATATGTGAGCATTGGTAAAAAAAGGAGGAAAGAGGAAGTTTTGTCATTCATGCTCTAGGAATTTCTACATGGTAAAAAAAAATTTAAAAAAATGTTTACAATGGTAAAACACTAAATCCCGGATATGGATTGAGGAATTCAGAAGAAAGGCCGAGTAAAATGCTTCTGGCTTCTTTGACCATTTTCGTGTGCATTTTCTCATGAATGTAAGCGTCAGGATTCTCGCTAATATCGTCCGTCCTCTGGTAGGCGGAGATTATCGTCATCTGCTGGAAGACTTGATGTAAGATATCAACAAGATCATCTCGACGCCTTTTCGAGATCAAGCCCTTCAGATATACCGAGTGCACCTTGTCTTCGGCATCATCAAGTGTTTCAAGCGGCATGGCTTCGTTAAATTCAGGAAGTGCTTCCTAAATCGCCCCCACAATGATCTTCAAAAGAGCGGAACGACGGGGGAGTAGTCGACCGTTGTATTCATTGAAGCGACGCATAACCTCAGCGCATTGGGCATTCGTAAACTCTTGGTTTTGACAGCGGCCTTAGATGTGAATGTCTTCATACAAGATAATTTCGTCAAGATCATACAGATAAGCGGCCATAGTATCTGAAAAGAAAAATCAGTGAGAGTTTAGTGATCAAAATGATCAAAAAATGCTTATTGTGAGAATCAAAAAAGGATTCTCATTAAACAGACACGGGAGTTTAAACAACTCTTGACATCCTCATAGAGAAAACAAGTTCTGTTAAAATACTCAACGAATTTAAATTCGTGCAAATAAAAAAACCTATGAAAATGTTCTTAAGAACACCAGGGAATGAAATTCCTGAGGGGCCCTTTTTCAGAGCTAATCTCTTCGGTGAGGAATTAAATTCCTTTTATGCGGTGGAATTAAACTCAAGAAACCCCCATGATGAGGAAATGAAAAATAAAAATGCCATGAAACCTTAAAGACTAGAGGGGGAATGCCCGAGACATCGGGGTTTACTACTCAAAGATCACGTCTTTGGATCTCTGAGAGATGGGTTTCAGAAGAGAGCAAAGCTCTTATGGTGGATTTAAAATCCAGGGAATTTTTTTTTAAGAAAAGGGTTTCTTTGTTGTTCAAGTTCTTTACCTAAAAAGGGGTTTCTTTTTCTGATAGAGTTTAACTCTGAAATTGCAATGGACAGAGAACTAAGCTCTGAAGAAGAGAATTAAATTCTCGAAGAAGGCAAGGAAAGAAGAAGATGAAGGAACAGTGGCTTCTCAAAGACAAAACCCTTGAATTTATAAGACGTGACAAGGGCGGTTCACCTCCCCATTCCTTAGGCAATCCAACGGCTGTAAAGGTGATAGCGTTGCACTCACATGCAAGCCACATGAGAACAACGATGTGGGGGCATTTGTTCCCTTATAAAAAATAAATAATAAATAAAAAACGATGGGAAAAATTCCCCAAATAGTGCATCACGTGCCCACACGTGATGCGCCTTAGAGCAAAGGTTATAAGCATTGCGCTTAACAAATAAGGCTGAAATTGAGCCTCACGTGCAGGCACGTGAGCATCTATATACAAAGTATGTAGGCGCCTTCCTAAAACAAATAACAGACCAAAGAAGCTTACGTGTCAGCACGTGATGCTCTTTGTTGAGCTTAACTTCATGGGGGTCACGTGCCACACGTGACATTCCTAAAAATCAGCTCACGTGCCAACATTTGATACCTTTCTCTGGGACTGCTGCATATAAGCAAACCATTTTAATGCCATGGGGGTCGCGTGATAAACGTGAGGGTTCCTAATGCCTTCTGTGCCGATAGAATTAAATTCTAAATATGAGGGATCAAAACCATATTTAAAAATATTTCCTTAGATCTTTCTAAACAAGAAAAATTACGCTCTGTAAAACAGCTGTAAGTCCACGTTACCCACCCCGGTTCTTACGGGGAGGCGGAATAGGTAAAAGACGATTTTTTATGACAAGGTAACATGGACTAGAAAAAAGGATCTTTGCTAAACAAAAACCTAGCAAACTAACTACAAGTTTAACTACTCGGTTAGGAGGTTATACCTAGGTCTTGAACGCCTTCTCTTCTTGCTCCTTGGAGTGGGTTGAATGGCTCCACCTCGTAGTCTTCTTTTTGTCGAAGAAGGATCCACCCGAAAGCCTCTACCTTGAGATCCTACCTCAAACTAGAGGCAACTAAAGTGCTTGGCTTGCTAAACCTAGAACTCTAGAGTGAGTAGAGTGGAGTTTTAGTGGTTTTATCTCAATAGCTCATGGTTCTCAACACATGAGACATGAGAGCTTTTGAGAGAGAGGAAGAGGATGAGCTTTGGATGAGAGAGAGTGAGCAAGTGAGAATGAGGATATTTTTTACAACCATGCTCTCATATTTGGAATAATGATAATAATAATAATAATTAAGAAATTGTGATGGTTAGTTTATGAATGACTATTATCATTTCATTCATTTAATGAAATTGCAAAGAACAAGAAGCATCTTTGAAAAGAAATGATGATGGTCAACAAGTCCACAATGGTCAACCGGTCAACAAAGTCAACAAAAGTCAAATTGTCAACAACCCTAACCATGGCACAATTATCCTTAATTAATATTATTAACCATATTCCTCATTCTCATTAGGGTTTGGAAAAAGTCAACGGTCAACAACCCTAATGAGAATCCTCTGCCTCTACCTCTGTCAACTGTACATACACTGTGTTCTGAGGAAAACGAATACAATGAGATAAAACCAATCCCAAAACATATACTAGGATCTGGCTTAAACCAAAGCCCGCTAGTAATAACTACCCGGACACCAAACGTGCACAAGTGCGCGGATGTGAACGAACCCTGTCGCAAAACCATACGACCTCTACTCTGTTTTGCCCAAAGGAGAACAGCCCTCTGTGTGGGACTCTAAAGACTCGACACTACGCTGGCAGTGGGTTTAACCACAGGCCGTAAGCGGTACTAGCTGTACATAACGGTCCCCAGGTAGATGCCGATAAGAAGACTGATGAGGTGAACCCATCCGAACTCCTACTGAGCCTGAATGTGACAATCTCCGTACAGTCCGGTCTGTTCGTCTGAGAATATCGCATGGCGGGCCTAGGGGCCGGTAAACGTCAGTCTCCTAATAGCGGTACAAATCGTGTCGGAGTGTATCCCAGAACACCCTGAGATAACACTGGAAAACCTACCAGTATATCTCGCTTGCCCTGGCCAGGGACTTTGTGTAATGGCTCTCCTAGACACAGCGCGATTTCAACCCGCAATACCAGGAGAGACGAATCCTGTCTAACCGTCGCTTCCTCCAAGTGCTTCAGGACTGCACCCAACTACTACCTGTTTGCACGACTCCTTTGAGCTGTGGTAGGGTAGTAATCAAAGAACAGTGGGAACACACTCGAGGCGAAGTGACGGTGTCAAGTCAACGGACTAAGCTGTACTTATGTCACCTGGGAACTGATAACTGACGATAGGTATAGTACCAACCAACAGTTCCCGACGAGTCATGTCCAGTGTACTCGTAACCTAACGAGCACCCGCATACTATCTCAAGTACGACGTACTAATGGCTGTGGGACAGACCATCTCCCCTGCTGGGATGAGAAGCGCATGCGCTAGTCTACTCCGGAGTATCGATGCCCCGTCTCGATAATCCAACGACTAGGGACCTGTATAAGGATTGTAGGGTTCTTAGGCACACCAAGGAGGTCTCACAAGGCATCAACCATGCCAATTTCAAAAATACGGTGCCAAGAAACCCTAGACTACGGATCGTTAGCTAGATTTCTAGGCGAAAAAGAAACTAGTTTACAATTAAACTAAAAGAACGGAAATACAACCTTTGTAGATCCATTTCTCCACCTCCATAGCTCCATGATGAACTCCCCTCGCTGTCCAAATTGAAATCCGGGCTCTTGCATCGGCTTCATCGGAGAAATGGCGGGCTAGGTCATCGACGACGTGCCGAAAATGATCTACGTCGAGACATCACTAGATCAAGCTCCACCTTCACCAAGTCAGGAAAAGTGAAAGGTTCCTAGGCACCCCATAGAGGTCTTACAAGGCATCGAACATGCCAATTTTAAAAATTATGGTGCCGAGAAACCCTAGTTAACGGATCGTTGCTAGATGTCTAGGCGAAATACAAAACTAGTTAACAAATTAACTATAGGTTAGATGCTACAACCTTTGTAGATCCGGTAATCCTCTTCCTTGGCTCCACATAGGCATCCTCTCGCTGTCCTCTTCGAATCCTAGACTCGTTCATCGGCTCCATCGTGAAAACGAGCGGAATAGGTCGTCGGCTTCGTGTCAAAGACGATCTACGTCGAGGTTGCACAAGCTCAAGCTCTGACTTCACAAAGTTGTGAAACTTGTGAAGAAAACACCCAAAACAACTTGGCAAGAGGTAGAGGGTGAAGAAATAGGAGGTGGGTTCACTTTAGATTTGGATTTCACTCACTTTTGCTCAAGTTGCCATTGATGGCATCTAGTTTTCTCTCTTGAAGAAGAAGGAGAAGATGAAGCTATAATATGATAAGTGTTGTGAAAAAAAATAAATTAAATCAATACTTATCATATCTAAACCAAGGTTAAGTGTAGAGAAAAGACCATGGTTAATGAGAAGGGTTAGGGTTAAGCTAGAAGACAAAATGGTTTCTTTAGTCAAAGCTTCATGAAGCTTCAACAAGCTTCATGACAAAAAGAAACCATTATGTTTTCATTTATCCATTTAAATAAATAAAGAATGGATAAATAAATGAGAGAATAAATCAAAACCCTAATTATCTTCTTAACCATGGTTTAATTCTTTACACATGACCATGTGAGCAAGTATCATCAAACATGATACATATTTGTGCACAAAAAGTATATCACATATACAACTTGCACATCAAGTGAGAAAATCCGTATAAAGGGAACCAATACTAGTTAATGCAAAGTAATATATCAAATATATAATTATACATTAAATCATTAAATCAACATTTGATTCAATGATCCGGTCATGTCGCACATAACCGACTAGTATTCAATGTATCGATTTATCGAATCAATGATTCGATAACTAGGTCATATCGAATATAACCAATCGAAACATATATCGCGAGAATGAAATGCAGTATCACATACACGCATTATTCTCGGTCCTGCACATATCTCATATGCGTTCCTATTTCGTTTCGCTTGAGCCAGGAAACCTCTATGTAGGACTCTAAAGACTCGTCAATACGCCGGTAGCAGATGATGATCATATCAAGCACCCACAAGCCGTAAGCGGTCTGCTAAACGTAACGGCCACCCGGGTATTGAGCGATCAGAAGATCGACGAGCTAGCCCGCTCACACTCCTGTGAATCCAACCAGTAACACTTACCGTACAGTCCGGTCTCTTCGTCTGATACGTCGCATATCAAGTCTAGGGGTGGTAAACGTCAGACCCTAATACTCGATAAGTCGTGCCGATGTGAGGCTCATAACGGGTCGAGAAACTACTGGTAACACTTACCAGCAAATCTCTGATCAGCCCTGGCCAGGGACTTCCCTGCTACGGCCAATCGAGCATAGCGCAACATCAACTCCCAATACAGGGAGAGACGAAACCCCTCCTATCGCTCATTGCCTCCATGTGACTCGGGACTGTACCCAAAGACCACCGTTTTGCACGCCCTCATGGACGTGGTAAGGTGGAGATCAAAGCACAGTGGGAATCACACAAGACTCTATGACGATCTCGGGTCTACAGACTAACCTGTACAAATGTCACCTGAGAACTGCCATCTGACGTGAGGTATAATACCATCTGGGAGTTCTCGGCGAGTCCGTCCAGTGTACCCAGTCTCCACTGAGCACCTGTATACCATCTCTGATGTCAAACACCAATGGATATGGGATCATCCATCGCCCATCTCATGGGTCGAAAAGCGTATACGCTAGTCTACTCTGGTATATCGATGCCCCGTCTCGATACACCTACGACTAGGGACCTTGAAGGATGTACTTATGGACTACCATGTCCCCACTAGTATGATCTGCATCATAGTCCAGGTAGTCAAGTACACATCCTAAGGGCTTTACCAACATGTAACTACAAGACAGTATAAAGAGACTAGTGTACATGTTAAGATAAAGAGTAACCAGATAGCATACTATCATATCGAGCAAGAAAGTCATCTCTATATATGTCCAAGCATCCAATATAATATACAACATCTGTACAATACTGGCCTCTAGGGCATACATACAACTAACAATCTCCCACTTGCACTAGGGCCAGCTGCTGTAGTATCGCATACCGAGCATCCCGAAGAGTCTCTCAAACTGTGTCTGGGGAATGGCCTTCGTGAGTGGATCCGCCGTGTTGTTCTTCGTGTCAACCCTCCTGACCTCGATCTCCCGGCGATCAACTATCTCCCGGATCAGGTGATACCGCCTCAGAATATGCCTGGATCGCTGATGGGACCTGGGTTTCTTGGCCAAAGCCACCGCTCCATTGTTATCGCAATACAAAGGTATTGGATGCTCAATGGATGGAACCACTCCAAGTTCAGTAATGAACTTCTTGATCCAGACAGCCTCTTTGGCAGCATCGTTGGCAGCGATGTATTCAGCCTCCATCGTCGAGTCTGCCACGGTTTCCTGCTTGGAACTCTTCCAGCTAACCGCCCCTCCGTAAAGGGTAAAGACAAAGCCCGACTGCGACTTAGAGTCGTCCTTATCACTCTGGAAGCTCGAATCGGTAAAGGACTCCACTTGGAGCTCTCTGTTACCATACATCAAGAACATATCTCTAGTCCTTCGCAAGTACTTGAGAATGCTCTTCACAGCTGTCCAGTGACTCTCTCCAGGATCAGCTTGATACCTGCTCACTATACTTAGTGAGTATGCTACATCGGGTCTGGTACATAGCATCGCATACATGATAGAGCCTACCGCTGAAGCATAGGGTATCCCTTGCATGCGAGCTCTCTCCAAATCAGTCTTGGGAGATATCTCTTTGGAGAGAGTGACTCCAGAGATCGTGGGTAAGTTCCCACGCTTGGACTCTTCCATACTAAACCTCTTTAGTATGGTGTCAATGTACCTGGATTGGGACAATCCCAGAATCCGTTTGGATCTATCTCTATAGATCCTAATTCCCAATATGCAGGAGGCATCACCAAGATCTTTCATTGAGAATCTTTGTGATAAGAAGAGCTTGACCGATTGCAGCATAGGAATATCATTTCTTATCAATAGTATGTCGTCCACGTACAATACGAGGAAGACAACCTTACTCTCTGCCACCTTCCTGTAGATACAAGGTTCATCTGGATTTTTGACGAAATCAAACTCTTTGATAACGACGTCAAAGCAGATGTTCCAACTCCGCGATGCTTGCTTTAATCCATAAATGGATTTAAGCAGCTTGCACACCTTCCCGCTGCTCCCACTGTCTACGAAGCCCTCTGGCTGAGTCATGTACACGCACTCTTCTAAATCACCGTTTAGAAAGGCGGTCTTAACATCCATTTGCCAGATTTCGTAATCATGATATGCAGCGATGGCAAGCATGATCCGGATGGATTTAAGCATAGCCACTGGAGAAAAGGTCTCGTCATAGTCCACACCTGGTCTTTGACGAAAACCCTTTGCTACAAGTCTAGCTTTGAAAGTATCCACTTTCCCATCTACACCAAGTTTCTTCTTGAAGATACACTTTCTCCCAATGGGTTTTACCCCTTCAGGAGCAACGTCCAAAGTCCATACTTTGTTGGTGTACATGGATTCCATCTCGGACCGCATAGCATCCAGCCATTTCACTGAGTCCCCACTCGTGATGGCCTGCTCGAAGCTAGTTGGGTCATCATCCTCCATGATGCAATCCTCGCTCCCACCATCCATGAGAAAACCGTAGTATCTCTCAGGTGGGCGAGGAACCCTACTAGATCGGCGGAGAGGCTGAGGTTCGTCGGAAGCTACCGAATGCTCTGGTTCCACTAAATCTTCTGTTGTGTTTTGTTCAGCTGGAACCTCTTCCAGTTCTACCTCAGAGCCACTAATTTCTTTTGCAAGAAATTCCTTTTCTAAAAAGGTGGCATGTTGAGCAACAAATACTCTTTTATCCTCACTGTGGTAGAAGATATTCCCTCGCGAATGTTTGGGATATCCAACAAACTTACACAAAACAGATCTTGCCTCGAGTTTGTCCGGTTTTTGTCTTTTGACATAGGCCGGGCAACCCCATATCTTTATAAAATTAAGATATGGTCTCTTCCCTTCCCATATCTCATATGGTGTGGTAGGCACAGATTTGGTGGGAACCCTGTTCACTAGGTATGCTGCCGTTTCCAGTGCATATCCCCAGAAGGAAACAGGTAACTCAGCTACACTCATCATAGAGCGCACCATATCTAATAGGGTGCGGTTTCTCCGCTCCGATACACCGTTGTGCTGTGGTGTATACGGAGGAGTTAGCTGAGAGAGAATCCCATTCTCTTTTAGGAAGTCCAGGAATTCAATGCTTAAGTATTCTCCTCCTCGATCAGATCGTAGGATTTTAATACTTTTTCCGGTTTGGTTCTCAACTTCTTGTTTATATTCTCTAAATTTCTCAAAAGCTTCTGATTTGTGTTTCATCAGGAACACATATCCGAATCTAGAGAGATCGTCAGTGAATGTAATGAAGTATGAAGAACCATCCCTGGCATGTGTAGACATGGGACCGCATACATCACTATGTATAAGTCCCAAGAGTTCGGTAACTCTTTCTCCGTGTCCCGTAAACGGAGTTTTGGTCATCTTGCCTTTGAGACATGACTGGCAAGTGTCATAGGATGAAAATTCAAACGGATTTAAATATCCATCTTTATGCAACTTAGCTAGTCGTATCGCATTGATGTGGCCCAGTCTACAATGCCACAAGAAGGATTCGTTGAGTTCAGAACTCTTCCTCTTGTGTGTGTTTGTTATACTCAGAACTGTTGATTGATTTAGAACATAAATTCCATTGCACAACGTGCCTGATCCAACCAACTTTTGGTTACGGAAAATGTTCATAACATTGTCCTGTAATACAAAATTATATCTCTCTTTACTTAATAAAGAAACCGATATAATGTTGCATATCAGGTTCGGCATGTAATAGCATTCGTTCAGAACCAATGTATTACCAGTTGGTAATACAAGGTGATATTCCCCGACAGTCTTAGCTGCAACAATTGCACCATTTCCAACTCTAATGTCTTTATCACCTTCTCCAAGTTCTCTACCTTTCTTTAGCCCATGTAACTGATTACATATATGGGATCCCGACCCGGTATCCAATACCCAGGACGTAGAGCAAATAGAGAAACAGTTCTCAGTAACGAACACACCCGAAGAAAATGCATCAACATGTACTTTCTTCATTCGGGTGGCATGGGAATCCTGGTATTCCCCTATATCCTGTTCATTCCTATAACTCTTATAGGAAAGAACGGAACCAACGTTCCCCAGCACAGTATAACATGCGGGTTCGGTCAATGCATCCATATTATTATCTTCATTAGGGCATGAAATGGTCGCTACCTGGAGAGAGAGAGAAGAAAACACTTTAGCGTATGCTCGTGCAAGATCAGATTGGTTATTATCTTATCTAATCAGGATGGCTCCCACTGCTTGTTATCAAATCTTCCTCCAAACCCTAAAAGGAAAGACCGGCCGGGATTAATTACACACTACAGGTTCGCCAATCTTTCAGCCAGGCCAGTGTCGGTACTTTGAGGGAGGTCCCCCGTGCTTTCGCACGAACCTAATTAATGTAAACCTCGTTTTCCCAGAAGCGTAACCTCGTTGACACCTTTCTAGACACCTACTTGATCAGCTAATTGCAATGTGTAAAACTCTCCCAGGAGTAACTCTTACTCGCAGTGGGTATCGGGATCCAACTATCTCATAGAAGGTATGCAATCTCATTGCAAATTTCAACACTTGAAATTCCCGATAATATTTTGCCCCAAGCATCCTATGACCTTGACGGAGGTCAACAAACCACAGGGTGCAAGTCAAGTTCAACCCGTCATTTCTTGATTGAATCAAACCCACCCGCACGACCCTTGACGGAGGTCAACAAGGTCGTACGACTACCCTAATCCAATCTGCATCATATGCATAAGCAGACAAATACTAGTTAGCTACCGCACACTACGCCTTGACGGAGGTCAACAAACGTAGCACGAATACTAAGTAGGATTTATCTGAAATGACGGAGGGCTACGCAGGTTTTCATAAAACCATGAGCGTAATGAACTTGATATCGTTGTAGAATCAAATGAAGTTTTGAAATGGAGTGATTTTGAGGCTTTTCCAGTTTTGCTAAAGGAGTCACTCCCGGTGAAGGGATCTCGGTCCTTTCCTCGTCGAATGAGGTGCGGGATATATCATATATATCACTGTGCAAAGCAAAAACTCTTAAAAGCAATCAAAACCAAACCGAGTGTGTAGCATCTGCCAGTTACTGCTAAAGGAGTCACTCCCGGTGAAGGGATCTCGGTCCTTTCCTCATCGAATAAGGTGCAGGGTATATCATATATACCGCTGTGCAAAGCAAGAACTGTAGCTACCTGTTTTATTTTAAAATTCAATTCCACAACATGTTAGGTTTCTTATCTTTCATTAATCACATTAATGAAGTCCCATCATTTAAATACCTAAACATCACAGATAGATATGACGTACACTTATGCCATCCGCATTCGCCTCGATGTCCCCTCGTGCACCGTTAGGTTAGGTAACTAACGACAGAGCAGGGCAGGGCTAGCGCGGGTGTAAAACATAAGTAACGTCTATATAATATATCATATATACTATATACTATATCCATCACAGAGTCACAACACAGATATCGCAGCAGAATAAGCATATGAAATATTGGATATACTAGGACGTCCGTGTTTTCAATACGAGCCAGTATAAAACACGGATTCCACGGTCGTAACGAATAGCCAATCCCACACCCCTAGACCCCTATGAGAGCGGCAAGCAACCCTGCCAATTCTAGGGTTAGGAGACCCGGACTCGACTCCTCGAGTTGGTCTCCCACTGGACCCCAGAACCCGGTTACTTGTGCTCCCCTCCTTGGGTCTATCCTAATGCGGAAAAGTAAATAATATACAAAAGGTGACATCTTCCGCTACCTGGAAGTGCCCCAAATAAAAGAATATTACATACAAGTTTATACATGAATGAAAATGAAAAACACTCATCTCACATAAAAACCCCCGGCTATTCAAACACGACGATCCAATATAACATATCCAGCAACACATAACATCACATGTCATCAACGTAAGTAAGTATGCATACCCCAATTGTCGCTGACGTATAGCAACGAAACCGGCGATATGAACATACTACACTTACGGTCACAGAAAAGAAAGTGTAAAACTACAACAATTGGAATCCGCAACTTCTTTAGACATCGCATGCCTAATCAAATGAAATACTTAGACATCACATGCCTAACAGATATAAATCCCGCATTTTAGTCTCATTATCGAAAACTCTTTTCAATATCATATGGGACTAAACTGCTAAATTTATAACATTCATTCAGTTATCTCATAACTGTTTGTGAATTCCAATTATTGTATCACATTCCAGATAAACAGAAAATGTTAAACTTTCCGATCGAACAGTCGAATACCCAAGGTTTCCCGATACAGTCCAACACATGAAATAAGTCTAGCAACATTCAGTTCGTGCCTCAGTACCAACGGTCCAGCCGTAGAAGGGTCAAGCCAACGCCTCACATGTGGCACGCCGTACTGCCCCAAACCTGAAGGTTCATAGGGCAGTTCAAGACGGTCACATAATCGAGTTAAGGTTTGTTGTCTTCTAAAGGGTCCATCGCGTTACTTGCACTACTTAGAACGTCGTTAAACTACGGAAAAATCCAACACTTGGAAATTTCCCGACAGGGGAAAAATTGGGTATTTATATCCGGTCGAACTTTTTAACATATTCTGAAAATTATCCGGAAATACACAAAAGACGAAATTTGATAATCCGATCGAAATACCGAATCCCCAAAAAAACCCCAGAAAATTCAACTCTTGAATGAATATTAAAAATTCCCAGGAAAACCACCACAGAAAAATGAGAATTACTGTGAAAATTAAAATGCACAAAGGAACAGTAAGGCCGCGGAACCGCCGCATCATGCATAGAACGTGCCGCGGTTCCGCGGTGGAAAAGTTGATTCAGGCCCTCGTATTTCACAGTAATTCAAATAACACCTTGCTTGATTTTCTGAATATTTTTAATACAGTTTTGAAAAAAGGACAGAGAGCATGTTAGAAATGGGTTTTCGGGTTCGTTCGGACTTCAAACTCCGTCTGGACTTCGCCTAAGGCTCTAGCTAGGCTCTGATACCAGTGAAAGGTTCCTAGGCATCCCATAGAGGTCTCACAAGGCATCGAACATGCCAATTTTAAAAATTATGGTGCCGAGAAACCCTAGTTAACGGATCGTTGCTAGATGTCTAGGCGAAATACAAAACTAGTTAACAAATTAACTATAGGTTAGATGCTACAACCTTTGTAGATCCGGTAATCCTCTTCCTTGGCTCCACGTAGGCATCCTCTCGCTGTCCTCTTCGAATCCTAGACTCGTTCATCGGCTTCATCGGGAAAACGAGCGGAATAGGTCGTCGGCTTCATGTCAAAGACGATCTACGTCGAGGTTGCACAAGCTCAAGCTCCGACTTGAAAAAGTTGTGAAACTTGTGAAGAAAACACCCAAAACAACTTGGCAAGAGGTAGAGGGTGAAGAAATAAGACGTGGGTTCACTTTAGATTTGGATTTCACTCACTTTTGCTCAAGTTGCCATTGATGGCATCTAGTTTTCTCTCTTGAAGAAGAAGGAGAAGATGAAGCTATAATATGATAAGTGTTGTAAAAAAAAAATAAATTAAATCAATACTTATCATATCTAAACCAAGGTTAAGTGTAGAGAAAAGACCATGGTTAATGAGAAGGGTTAGGGTTAAGCTAGAAGACAAAATGGTTTCTTTAGTCAAAGCTTCATGAAGCTTCATGACAAAAAGAAACCATTATGTTTTCATTTATCCATTTAAATAAATAAAGAATGGATAAATAAATGAGAGAATAAATCAAAACCCTAATTATCTTCTTAACCATGGTTTAATTCTTTACACTTGACCATGTGAGCAAGTATCATCAAACATGATACATATTTGTGCACAAAAAGTATATCACATATACAACTTGCACATCAAGTGAGAAAATCCGTATAAAGTGAACCAATACTAGTTAATGCAAAGTAATATATCAAATATATAATTATACATTAAATCATTAAATCAACATTTGATTCAATGATCCGGTCATGTCGCACATAACCGACTAGTATTCAATGTATCGATTTATCGAATCAATGATTCGATAACTAGGTCATATCGAATATAACCAATCGAAACATATATCGCGAGAATGAAATGCGGTATCACATACACGCATTATTCTCGGTCCTGCACATATCTCATATGCGCTCCTATTTCGTTTCGCTTGAGCCAGGAAACCTCTGTGTAGGACTCTAAAGACTCGTCAATACGCCGGTAGCAGATGATGATCATATCAAGCACCCACAAGCCGTAAGCGGTCTGCTAAACGTAATGGCCACCCGGGTATTGAGCGATCAGAAGATCGACGAGCTAGCCCGCTCACACTCCTGTGAATCCAACCAGTAACACTTACCGTACAGTCCGGTCTTTTCGTCTGATACGTCGCATATCAAGTCTAGGGGTGGTAAACGTCAGACCCCAATACTCGATAAGTCGTGCCGATGTGAGGCTCATAACGGGTCGAGAAACTACTGGTAACACTTACCAGCAAATCTCTGATCAGCCCTGGCCAGGGACTTCCCTGCTACGGCCAATCGAGCATAGCGCAACATCAACTCCCAATACCGGGAGAGACGAAACCCCTCCTATCGCTCATTGCCTCCATGTGACTCGAGACTGTACCCAAAGACCACCGTTTTGCACGCCCTCATGGACGTGGTAAGGTGGAGATCAAAGCACAGTGGGAATCACACAAGACTCTATGACGATCTCGGGTCTACAGACTAACCTGTACAAGTGTCACCTGAGAACTGCCATCTGACGTGAGGTATAATACCATCTGGGAGTTCTCGGCGAGTCCGTCCAGTGTACCCAGTCTCCACTGAGCACCCGTATACCATCTCTGATGTCAAACACCAATGGATATGGGATCATCCATCGCCCATCTCATGGGTCGAAAAGCGTATACGCTAGTCTACTCTGGTATATCGATGCCCCGTCTCGATACACCTACGACTAGGGACCTTGAAGGATGTACTTATGGACTACCATGTCCCCACTAGTATGATCTGCATCATAGTCCAGGTAGTCAAGTACACATCCTAAGGGCTTTACCAACATGTAACTACAAGACAGTATAAAGAGACTAGTGTACATGTTAAGATAAAGAGTAACCAGATAGCATACTATCATATCGAGCAAGAAAGTCATCTCTATATATGTCCAAGCATCCAATATAATATACAACATCTGTAAAATACTGGCCTCTAGGGCATACATACAACTAACAAAAACTTGTGAAGGAAACACACTATACTACTTGGCAAGAGGTAGAGGATGAAGAAATAGGAAGTGGGTTCACTTTAGAATTGGATTTCTCACTCTTTTTCACAAGTTGCCATTGATGGAGGCAAGCTTGCTTCAATGTAGAAGATGAAGAAGAAGAAGAAAGAATATCATGATAAGTTATTATACAAAAGAATAATAATAAAAAATCATTCTTATCATGATTTAAACCATGGTTAGATGTAGAGAATAAACTAAGATTAGAAGAATGGTTAAGGTTTTGGAAATGAAGACAAAATGGTCACTTTGGTCAAAGTGGCATGAAGCTTCAAGAAGCATCATGAAAGAAAGCAACCATTATCTTTTCATTTCTCATTTCTTTTAATCCATAAATAAATAGATAAATGAATGAATAATCAAATAAAAACCCTAACCATTTATTTAACCAAGGTTTAATTCTTTACACAAACCCTAGCAATAATATATCATCAAACATGATACAATCAAGTGCACAAAATATATCACATATACAATGTGCACATTCGAGTGAGAAAATCCATCTTAAATGAACCGATACTAGTTAATGTAAAGTAATATATATTATATATATAATTATACATTAAATCATTAAATCAACACTTGATTTAACGATCCGGTCATATCGCATATAACCGACTAATATCAATAGTAACAACTTATCGAATCAACACTTGATCCGATAACCCGGCTATAACGCATATAACCGATCAATGTTACAAATCACGAGAATCGAACACATTATCACATACTGGTATTATTCTCGGTCCCGCACATATCTCATATGCGCTCCTATTTCGTTTTGCTTGAGCTAGGAAACCTCTGTGTAGGACTCTAAAGACTCGTCAATACGCCGGTAGCAGATGATGATCATATCAAGCACCCACAAGCCGCAAGCGGTCTGCTAAACGTAACGGCCACCCGGGTATTGAGCGATCAGAAGATCGACGAGCAAGCCCGCTCACACTCCAGTGAATCCAACCAGTAACACTACCGTACAGTCCGGTCTCGTCGTCTGATATGTCGCATATCGTGCCTAGGGGTGGTAAATGTCAGACCCCAATAGCTCGATAAGTCGTGTCGATATGAGGTCTATAACAATTCGAGAAACTACTGGTAACACTTACCAGTAAATCTCAACAATCCTGGCCAGGGATTTCCTGTTATAGCCAATCGAACACAGCGCAACATCAACTCCCTATACCGGGAGAGACGAATCCCTCCTATCGCTCATTGCCTCCATGTGATTCGGGACTGTACCCAAAAGCCACCGTTTTTCACGCCCTCTTGGACGTGGTAAGGTGGAAATCAAAGCACAGTGGGAACCACACAAGACTCTATGACGATCTCGGGTCAACAGACTACTCTGTACCAGTGTCACCAGAGAACTGCCATCTGACGTAAGGTATAATACCATCTGGGAGTTCTCGGCGAGTCCGTCCAGTGTACCCAGTCTCTACTGAGCACCCGTATATCTCCTCTGATATCAAACACCAATGGATATGGGATCATCCATCGCCCATCTGTATGGGTCGAGAAGGTACACGCTAGTCTACTCTGGTATATCGATGCCCCGTCTCGATACACCCACGACTAGGGACTTTGAAGGATGTACTTATGGACTACCATGTCCCCACTAGTATGATCCGCATCATAGTCCAGGTAGTCAAGTAAACATCCTAAGGGCTTTACCAACATGTAACAGAGAGACAATCAGTATACACGTTAAGGTAAAGAGCAACCAGATAGCATACTATCATGTCGAGCAAGAAAGTCCTCCCTATATATGTCCCAGCATCCACTACAATATACATCCAATGTACAGTAATGGCCTCTAGGGCATACATATAACTAACAATCTCCCACTTGCACTAGGGCCATCTGATAGCAGTGGTTGTAGTATCTCATACTCAACCATCCCCTAAAAGTCTCTCTCTGGGAATAGGCCTTCGTGAGTGGATCCGCCGTGTTATCCTCTGAGTCTGCTCTCCTAACCTCGATCACCCTGGAGATCAAACATCTCCATGATCAGGTGATACTGCCATAGATTATGTCTGGATCACTGATGGGACGGACGTTCCTTGGCATAAGCCACAACTCCATTGTCACACAATGGGAGGAACATAGTTCATCTCATGAACCAATATACACCCAAACAGCCTCTTTGGTAGCATCTTAAGTAGTGATGTATCCTGCCTTTATCGTCTAGTATGTCACGGTATCTAGCTTGAAACTCTTCCAACATACCGTCCCTTTACTGGGGGTAAAGACAATGCCTGTGACTGACACTCAGTCG
The DNA here is from genome assembly GCA_030015575.1 of Agapanthus africanus. Taxonomy (NCBI): domain Eukaryota; kingdom Viridiplantae; phylum Streptophyta; class Magnoliopsida; order Asparagales; family Amaryllidaceae; genus Agapanthus; species Agapanthus africanus. Next base: position 124,083,685 of record JASDDO010000012.1, on the reverse strand, counting down.
TCTTTATCACCCTGGAACACTTCCAGTGATTCTCCCCAGGATCGATTGATACCATCTCACTACTGCTAGTGAGATTCCTAATATCCAAATAACATCTATCTCATAGATGAAGACTCGGGATTTAAAAGGTATCACTTTGATCCTATGTGGAGAATCATTGTGATAAGCGGAGATTGATCGAGCGTAGCATAGGAAACTCTTTCCCTATCAAGAGTATGTCATCCACGTACTCTACGAGGATCGTCACCATACTCCCTACTACCTTTTTGTTTATACAAAGTTCATCTACCATTTTGATGATGTCAAACTCTTTGACTAATCCATCAAAACAGATGTTCCAACTCCGCGATGCCTGCTTTATCAGATAAAGCATCTTGCTCACATTTCCGCAGCTCCCACTGTCTACGAGGCCCTCTGGCTGTGTACTTATAGACACACTCTTCTAAAACATCATTTAGAAAAGGAGTCATGGCACCTAACCGCCAGATATCATAGTCATGGTATGTAGCCATGGCAAGTAGGATCTGGATGGACTTAAGCATAGGCACTGGAAAAGGTTTCATCATTATCCACGCCTGGTCGATGACGAAAACCTTTAACAAGTCTAGCTTTGAAAGTCTTAACTTTTCCATGTACACCAAGTAATCTTCTCAAGATATACTTGCTCCTGATGAGGATTTAACCCTTCAGATATAGCAACCAAAGTCCATACTTTGTTGGTGTATAAGGATTCCATCTCAGATCGATAAACATCCAGCCATTCTTACAGAGTCTCACTCCTGATGGCCAGCTCGAAACTAGTTGGGTCATCATCTCATGATGTAATCCTCGCTCCCACTGTCATAGAGAAACCGAAGTAACTCTCAGGTGGGTCCCTACTAGATCAGCGGAGAGGCTGAGGTTCGTTGGAAACTACTGAATCCTTTGGTTGTACCAAATCATCTGCTGTAGTTTGTATGGCTGGAACATTTCCAGTTCTACATAACAGACCTTGCCTCGAGCTTGTCCGGATTTTGCTTTTAGACATAGGCCGGACAACCCCAAATCTTAACTAACTTAAGATATGGGCTATTCCCATTCCATATCACATATGAAGCGGTAGGCAACTGATTTGATTGGAACCCTATTCAATAGGTATGCAACTTCTCAAGTGCATAACCCCTTAAGGAAAAAGGTAACTCAGTATTACTCATCATAGAGCACACCATATCAAATAGGGTGTATCTGCTCCGCCCCGACATACCATCGTGCAATGGTGTATACGGAGGAGTAATGCTGAGAGATGATCTCATTCTCCTTTAGAAAAGTCCAAGAATTCCGTGCTTAAGTATTCTCCTCCTTGATCTCATCAAAGGACATAATACTTTTACCCGTATTTTGGTTCTCTACTTCTCGCTTATATTCTGTGAATATCTCAAAAGGTTCGGACTCATGTTTCAACAGGAACATATGACTGAATCTTGAGAGATTATCAGAGAATATAATGAAGTATAAAGAATCAGTCCTGGCATGTGTAGATAGGATACCTTACATACATCATCATGTATCAGTTCCAAGAGTTCACTAACTCTTTCTCTGTTTCCAATAAACAGAGCTATGGTCATCTTATCTTTGTGACATGACTGGCAAGTTTCATAAGATGTAAATTCAAACTAATTTAAATATGCATCTTAATGTAACTTTAGCCAGTCGGGTCGCATTGATATGACCTAGTCTACAATGCCTCAAGAAGGATTCGTTCATTTCTGAACTCTTCCTCTTGTGTGTGTTCCATATACTAAGAACTGTTGTTTGATTTAGAACATTAATACTTTTAGATAACGTGCCTGAACCGATCAACTTTTGATATAGGAAATGTTCAAAACATTATCCAACAATACAAAATTATATCATTTCTTTACTAATAAAGAGACTGATATGATTTTGTATATCAGGTTCGGTATCTAATAACATTCGTTCAGAATCAATGTATAGGTAATACAGGGTGACAGTGACCAACAGACTTGGATGCAACACTTGTCCCGTTTTCTGCCTCATGAAACTTATCACCCGTTCTCAGTTTTTCTACCCTTTTGTAGCCCTATGTAATATCTTACATATCTGGGATCCTGATCCGGTATCAAATACCCAGGATACGGAGGATACTGAGAAACAGTTCTTTGTAATGAACACACCTGAAGATGATGCATCATATGCACTTTCTTCGTTTGGGCGGCACGGGAAATCTGGTATTCCCCAATTTCCTGCTCTGTCTCATAACAATTATAAGTTGGAGCGGGACCAACGTTCCCCAGCTCAGTATAACAAGCGGGTTCGGTCAATAATCCGTATTATTATCTTGATTAAGGCATGATATGGTCGCTACCAGGAGAGAGAGAGAAGAAAACACTCAGCGTGCGCTCTTGCAAGAATAGATTGGTTATTATTTTATCTAATCAGGATGGCTCCCACTGCTTTTTATCAAATCTCCTTCAAACCCTAAAAGGAAAGACTAGCCGGGATTAATTACACACTACAAGTTCGCCAATCTTTCAGCCAGGCCAGTGTCGGTACTTTGAGGGAGGTCCCCCGTGCTTTCGCACGAACCTAATAAATGTAAACCTCATTTTCCCAGAGGCGTAACCTCGTTAACACCTTTCTAGACACCTACTTGATTGGCTAATTGTAATGTGTAAAACTCTCCCAGGAGTAACTCTTACTCGCAGCGGGTATCGGGATCCAACTATCTCATAGAAGGTATGCAATCTCATTGCAAATTTCAACACTTGAAATTCCCGATAATATTTTGCCCCTAGCGTCCTATGACCTTGACGGAGGCCAAACTACCCATAGTCCGCTAGTCAAGTTCAACCCGTCATTTCCTGATTGAATTAAACCCACCCGCACGACCCTTGACGGAGGCCAAACAACGCCGTACGAATACCCTAATCCAATCGCATCATATGCTAGCAGATAAGCACTAGTTAGCTACCGTACACTACGCCTTGACGGAGGCCAAACAACCGCAGCACGAATACTAACTAGTACTTATCTGAAATGACGGAGGGCTACGACAGGTTTTCTGAAAACCTATTGCGTAATAAACTTGATATCGTTGTAGGATCGAATGAATTTTGAAATGGAGTGTCTTTGAGGCTTTTCTAGTTTTGCTAAAGGAGTCACTCCCGGTGAAGGGATCTCGGTCCTTTCCTTATCGAATAAGGTGCAGGATATATCATATATACCGCTGTGCAAAGCAAAAACACTTAAAAGCTATCAAAAGACAAACCGAGTGTGTAGCATCTTCCAGTTATTGCTAAAGGAGTCACTCCCGGTGAAGGGATCTCGGTCCTTTCCTTATCGAATAAGGTGCAGGATATATCATATATACTGCTGTGCAAAGCAAGAACTGTAGCTACCTGTTTTATTTTGAAATTCGATTCTACAACATCTTAGGTTTCTTTTATTTCATTAATCACATTAATGAAGTCCCATCATTTAATGTACCTAAACATCACAGATAAATACGACGTACACTTATGCCATCCGCATTCGCCTCGATGTCCCCTCGTGCACCGTTAGGTTAGGTAACTAACGACAGAGTGGGGCAGGGCTAGCGCGGGTGTAAAACATAAGTAACGGCTATATAATATATCATATATACTATATACTGTATCTATCACAGAACATCACATGATCACATCACAGATATCGCAGCAGAAGAAACATATGAAATATTGGATATACTAGGATGTCCGTGTTTTCAATACGAGCCAATATAAAACACGGATTCCACGGTCGTGATGAATAGCCAAACCCACACCCCTAGACCCCTACGAGAGCGGCAAGCAACCCTACCAATTCTAGAGTTAGGAGACCCGGCCTCGACTCCTCGAGTTGGTCTCCCACTGGACACCAGAACCCGGTTACTTGTGCCCTCCTCCTTGGGTCTATCCTAGTGCGGAAAAGTAAATAATATACAAAGGGTGACTACTTCCGCAACCTAGAAGTGCCCAAAAAAAAAGAATATTACATACAAGTTTTTACATGAATGAAAATGAAAAACACTCATCTCACATAAAAAAAACCCGGCTATTCAAACACGACGATCCAATATAACATATCCAGCAACACATAACATCACATGTCATCAGCGTAAGTAAACATGCGTATCCCAATTGTCGTTGTCATATAGCAACGAAACCGGCGATATCACATATTACACTTACGGTCACAGAAAAGAAAGTGTAAAACTACAACAGTTGGAATCCGCAATCTCTTCAGACATCGCATGCCTGACCAAATGAATTCTTTAGACATCGCATGCCTAACAATTATAAACCCCGCATTTTAGTCTCATTATCGAAAACATTTTTCAATATCAAGTCGGGCAATTCAACAAGATTCCCGACAATCCTGATCGAATGCTCGTTGCAAACTTTAGTAGGCGGCCGCACCCTCGACGCCGTCGACGAAGTGCACCAAGGCGGAACACCGCTACCGGGAGCACCCGAACGGATGCTTTCGACGACGGGGTTCTCCTACAGTCACTTGGTCGGGGCTATGGGGCGAGGCTGTCTATTAAGTTTATCCGGCGAGTATCCGCGTACGCTACGTGATTGCGACAGACTTTTGATCACATCAAAATTCCGTGGCAACCGATCAAATGAGACTAAACTGCTATGTTTATAACATTCATTCAGTTATCTCATAACTACTTGTGAATTCCAATTATTGTATCACATTCCGGATAAATAGAAAATGTTAAACTTTCCGATCGAACAATCGAACACCCAAGTTTTCTCGATACAGATCAACACATGAAACAAGTCTAAAAACATTCAGTTCGTGCCTCAGTACCAACGGTCCAGCCGTAGAAGGGTCAAGCCAACGCCTCACATGTGGCACGCCGTACTGCCCCAAACCCGAAGGTTCAAAGGGCAGTTCAAGACGGTCACATAATCGAGTTAAGGTTTGTTGTCTTCTAGAGGGTCCATCGAGTTACTTGCACTACTTAGAACGACTTTAAACCACGGAAAAATCCAACACTTGGAAATTTCCCGACAGGGGAAAAATTGGGTATTTATATCTGGTCGAACTTTTTTAACATATTCTAAAATTTATCCGGAAAGCCACATAGACAAAATCTGATACCCCGATCGAAACACCGAATCCCCAAAACAACCCCAGAAAATTCAACTCTTGAATAAAATTTAAAAATACCCAGAGAACTTAGCACTGAAAACAATGAATTACTGTGCAACTTTTAAAGGCTGATGTCATACTTTAGCCGCGGAACCGCCGCATAAGCTAGGCTTATGCCGCGGTTCCGCCGCTCAATAGTGGGTTCAGGAGATAAAATTTGCGTCGTAATTCTTAGAATTCCCTGCTGAATTTTTTAAGCATTTTTAATCTGGAAAAATCCCAGTTTTTAGAAAAAGTCCAGAGAGCAATTTTTGTGTTAGGGTTTCGGTTCGTTCGGGTTTCAAACTTCGTATACGCTTCGCCTAAGGCTCTAGCTAGGCTCTGATACAACTGTAGGGTTCCTAGGCACACCAAGGAGGTCTCACAAGGCATCAACCATGCCAATTTCAAAAATACGGTGCCGAGAAACCCTAGACTACGGATGGTTAGCTAGATTTCTAGGCGAAAAAGAAACTAGTTTACAATTAAACTAAAAGAACAGAAATACAACCTTTGTAGATCCGTTTCTCCACCTCCAAGCTCCATGATGAACTCTCCTCGCTGTCTAAATCGAAATCCGGGCTCTTGCGTCGGCTTCATCGGAGAAATGGCGGGCTAGGTCATCGACGACGTGCCGAAGATGATCTACGTCGAGGCATCACTAGATCAAGCTCCACCTTCACCAAGTCAAGAAAAATTGTGAAGGAAACACACTCTACTACTTGGCAAGAGGTAGAGGATGAAGAAATAGGAAGTGGGTTCAATTTAGAATTGGATTTCTCACTCTTTTTCACAAGTTGCTATTGATGGAGGCAAGCTTGCTTCAATGTAGAAGATGAAGAAGAAGAAGAAAGAATATCATGATAAGTTATTATACAAAAGAATAATAATAAAAAATCATTCTTATCATAATTTAAACCATGGTTAGATGTAGAGAATAAACTAAGGTTAGAAGAATGGTTAGGATTTTGGAAATGAAGACAAAATGGTCACTTTGGTCAAAGTGGCATGAAGCTTCAAGAAGCATCATGAAAGAAAGCAACCATTATCTTTTCATTTCTCATTTCTTTTAATCCATAAATAAATAGATAAATGAATGAATAATCAAATAAAAACCCTAACCATTTATTTAACCAAGGTTTAATTCTTTACACAAACCCTAGCAATAATATATCATCAAACATGATACAATCAAGTGCACAAAATATATCACATATACAATGTGCACATCCGAGTGAGAAAATCCATCTTAAATGAACCGATACTAGTTAATGTAAAGTAATATATCATATATATAATTATACATTAAATCATTAAATCAACACTTGATTTAACGATCCGGTCATATCGCATATAACCGACTAATATCAATAGTAACAACTTATCGAATCAACACTTGATCCGATAACCCGGCTATAACGCATATAACCGATCAATGTTACAAATCGCGAGAATCGAACACAGTATCACATACTGGTATTATTCTCGGTCCCGCACATATCTCATATGCGCTCCTATTTCGTTTTGCTTGAGCCAGGAAACCTCTGTGTAGGACTCTAAAGACTCGTCAATACGCCGGTAGCAGATGATGATCATATCAAGCACCCACAAGCCGCAAGCGGTCTGCTAAACGTAACGGCCACCCAGGTATTGAGCGATCAGAAGATCGACGAGCAAGCCCGCTCACACTCCAGTGAATCCAACCAGTAACACTACCGTACAGTCCGGTCTCGTCGTCTGATATGTCGCATATCGTGCCTAGGGGTGGTAAACGTCAGACCCCAATAGCTCGATAAGTCGTGTCGATATGAGGTCTATAACAATTCGAGAAACTACTGGTAACACTTACCAGTAAATCTCAACAACCCTGGCCAGGGATTTCCTGTTATAGCCAATCGAACACAGCGCAACATCAACTCCCTATACCGGGAGAGACGAATCCCCTCTTATCGCTCATTGCCTCCATGTGATTCGGGACTATACCCAAAAGCCACCGTTTTGCACGCCCTCTTGGACGTGGTAAGGTGGAAATCAAAGCACAGTGGGAACCACACAAGACTCTATGACGATCTCGGGTCAACAGACTACTCTGTACCAGTGTCACCAGAGAACTGCCATCTGACGTAAGGTATAATACCATCTGGGAGTTCTCGGCGAGTCCGTCCAGTGTACCCAGTCTCTACTGAGCACCCGTATATCTCCTCTGATGTCAAACACCAATGGATATGGGATCATCCATCGCCCATCTGTATGGGTCGAGAAGGTACACGCTAGTCTACTCTGGTATATCGATGCCCCGTCTCGATACACCCACGACTAGGGACTTTGAAGGATGTACTTATGGACTACCATGTCCCCACTAGTATGATCCGCATCATAGTCCAGGTAGTCAAGTACACATCCTAAGGGCTTTACCAAATGTAACAGAGAGACAATCAGTATACACGTTAAGGTAAAGAGCAACTAGATAGCATACTATCATGTCGAGCAAGAAAGTCCTCCCTATATATGTCCCAGCATCCACTACAATATACATCCAATGTACAGTAATGGCCTCTAGGGCATACATATAACTAACAAGGATGTGCTTGTAGATTACCCAGCCCCTACTAGTGTGACTGCCATCATAACGCTGGTAATCAAGTAAAGATCCTAATGGCTCCACTAATGTGTATAGGCGATATGCTAAAAGAGACACATGCACACATTAAAGTAGAAACAAACCAAGTAGCATACTACCATTTCGAGCATGATTGTCTATACAACCGTGAATATCCCAAGCTTCCATCAAGTAATATACAAACTAGTATGATACAGTAATGGCCTTTAGGGCATATACATTAACAATCTCCCACTTGCATTAAGGCCATGTACTGGCGTATCGAAGACCTATCATCTCGATCAGCCGCTCGAACTGAGTCTGGGGTATGGCCTTCGTGAATGGATCTGCAGTGTTATTCTCCGAATTTACTCTCTTCACCTCGATCTCCCGGCGATCTACGATCTCCCTGATCAGGTGGTACCGCCTCAAAATGTGCCTGGACTTCTGATGGGACCTGGATTCCTTCGCTAAAGCTATAGCCCCGTTGTTGTCACAATACAGCGGTATTGGATCAATAATGGTAGGAACCACCTGAAGCTCCGTGAGGAACTTCTTCATCCAGACAGCTTCCTTTGCGGCATCGCAAGCAGCTATGTACTCTGCTTCCATAGTTGAATCAGCAACGGTTTCCTGCTTGGAGCTCTTCCAGCAAACCGCCCCTCCATTGAGGGTAAAGACATAATCCGACATGGACTTGGAATCATCGATGTTACTCTGGAAGCTGGAGTCAGCAAAGGCCTTGATCTGGAGTTCTTTTCCGCCATACACCAAGAACATCTCCTTAGTCCTTCTTAGGTACTTGAGAATGGTCTTTACTGCTATCCAGTGTTTCTCCCCTGGGTCCGACTGATACCGGCTTACAACGCTCAATGCGTATGCTACATCTGGTCTGGTACACAACATCACATACATTATAGAGCCAACCGCAGATGCGTAGGGTATAGATGACATGCGAGCCCTTTCCAAATCAGCCTTGGGAGACATCTCTTTGGAGAGGGTGATTCTGTGACAAGCCGGTAGATTACCGCGCTTTGAATCTTCCATACTGAATCGTTTCAGTATAGTGTCGATGTACCTGGACTGCGAAAGTCCCAACATCCTCTTAGATCTATCACGATAGATCTGGATCCCCAGAATATAGTTGGCATCGCCCAGGTCCTTCATGGAGAACCTCTGTGAAAAGAATCCTTTGACTGACTGTAGCATAGGAATATCATTTCCTATTAGGAGAATGTCATCCACGTACAAGACGAGGAATACCACAGTTCTCCCTACAATCTTACTGTAAATGCATGGTTCATCTGGGTTTTTGATAAAGTCGAATTCTTTGACAGTATCATCAAAGCAGATGTTCCAACTCCGCGATGCCTGCTTCAGTCCATAGATGGACTTAAGCAACTTGCACACTTTACCGCTGCTCCCATTCTAAATGAATCCCTCCGGTTGATCCATATAGACGCGCTCTTCTAAATTTCCATTTAGGAAAGCCGTCTTTACGTCCATCTGCCAGATCTCATAATCGTGGAAGGCAGCAATGGCAAGAAGGATCCGAATGGATTTGAGCATAGCCACTGGAGAAAAGGTCTCGTCATAGTCCAAACCAGGTCTTTGACGAAAACCCTTTGCAACAAGTCTAGCTTTATAGGTTTCAACCTGCCCATCTACACCAATCTTCTTTCTGAAGATCCATTTGCAGCCTACGGGTTTTACCCCTTCTGGAGCAAAGTCCAAAGTCCAAACTTTGTTGGTGTACATGGACTCCATCTCGGTCCGCATTGCATCCAGCCATTTTACCGAGTCACCGCTCTGAATGGCTTGTTGGAAGCTAGTAGGCTCATCATTTTTAATGACGCAATCCTCTCGATCCCCATCTATGAGAAAACCGTAGTATCTCTCGGGCGGATGAGACTGCCTACTTCTCCTGCGGAGTGGCGCTGGGATGTCCGGTTCTCCTGAAACTTCTGGTTCTTCCAAGGTTTCAGTAATAGCTTGTGGTTCTGGAATTTCTTCCAGTTCTATTGCGCTCCTACTTATCTGACTTTCTAAAAATTCAGTTTCTAAGAAGTGGGCATGCTGAGAAACAAAAACCTTTTGTTCCTCTGCGGAATAGAAAAGATACCCCCTGGAGTTCTTGGGGTATCCTACAAACTTACACAGTACTGAGCGTGCCTCGAGCTTGTCCGCATGTTGCTTCTTTACAAAAGCTGGACATCCCCATGTCTTAAGATACTTAAGACATGGTTTCTTCCCACTCCACATCTGATATGGGGTGGTAGGCACAGTCTTGGTTGGAGCCTTGTTCGAAAGATATGCAGCTGTTTCTAGAGCATAACCCCAGAAAGATCGCGGTAACTCAGCCTTACTCATCATGGAACGAACCATATCCAATAGAGTTCGATTCCGTCTTTCCGATACACCGTTGTGTAGTGGTGTGTATGGAGGAGTAAGCTGAGAGAGAATTCCATTCTCTTTTAAGTAGCCCAGAAACTCGGCACTCAAGTATTCACCACCTCGATCAGATCTCCGTGTCTTAATACTTTTGCCTGTTTGTTTTTCAACTTCATTCTTGTATTCCCAAAATTTCTCAAAGGCCTCGGATTTATGCTTCATCAGGAAGACATGTCCATACCTAGAGAAATCATCCGTAAAAGTAATGAAGTATGAATAACCACTTCGCGCATGTGTAGACATTGGACCACACAAGTCACTGTGTATGAGTCCCAAGAGCTCGCTTGAACTTACTCCGTGTCCAGTGAACGGAGTCTTTGTCATCTTTCCCATGAGACAAGATTCACAAGTGCCATAAGACTGATACTCGAACGGATTCAAGTATCCCTCTTTATGTAACTTTGTTAACCGTGTCTCATTAATGTGACCCAGTCTACAATGCCATAAGAAAGCCTGATTTGTTTCCGCGGACTTTCTTTTAAGTGTGTTCTGGACACTGAAAACCCGAACTTGATTCAATACGTATATCCCATTTTCTAATGTACCTGACCCAATCAGAACTTGATTTAGGTGGATGAGGACCACATCGCTTACAAAAGTAAAATCATATCCTTCCTTTAAAAGTAAGGATACAGATATGATATTACAAGTCGTACTAGGTACATACAAACAGTTACGCAGAATCAATATCTGCCCAGTTGTCAGTCCAAGATAATATTCCCCTACGGATTCAGCGTCCATGGTCATTCCGTTAGCAACCCTGAGAGTCATATCACCTATCCTGATAACTCTACGGTTTCTTTGAGCCTGTAATGAATTACAGATGTGAGATCCTGATCCGGTATCCAATACCCAGAAAGTAGGGTTAACTGACATACAGTTTTCTACTACAAACACAACCGAAGCCGAAGCCACAACATGCTTCGAATCCTGGCTACTGGCTTTGCTAGCCCTGCAATCCTTCTGCCAATGTTCATTCCAGTAACAATAGGAACATCCCTCCTTTACTATATCCAGTCCCGAAACTTTTGCCCTTCCCTTTCCTCCTACTTCCCTGGTTTCCTTCAGGGTATAAGTAGAGGGCAGAGACTGTAGAATCAAGTCAGTATTTGACCCGTTCTTCAACGTGGTCTTCAGGTCTGTGAGCTCATCAAAATAGCTAGTCTCTATAAGGACGTTGCCCCTACAGATGACCCGATAGCCAACCTCGCTTGAAGCAATTCATTCGAGGTCTCATATCTTGCGATACGAGATTGCTTTCCATATAAATCTTTGTTATGGAGGAAGATAGAAACTAAGTCCATCTTCTCGTGCTGCCTCTGGTATGCACCATCAACCGAGGCCAACACGAGCCACTTGGCATTCGCACAGTCTTTTTCCGATGTCTTACGGATATCAATATCCGTGACAGGGGAAACTGGTCCTAAAACGGCAGGGGTTTGATTAGTTAAGAGGTGTCCCAGCTTGTCATGGGTAATGGACATCTGAACAGACCTTTGCCAGTCATAACAGTCAGATGCAGTCATTTTATTATCTAGATGTAACCTATGTGTGGTCACTGGGTCGCTGCAATTAAGAGAGAGAGAAGAAAACACTCAGCATGATGCTCTTGCAAGTTTAGATTGGTTTTTAGTTTATCTAAACAGGATGGCTCCCACTGTTTCTCGAATCCTTCCTCAAACCAAAAAGGAAGAATTAGTCGGGATCAATCTCACCGTACAATACTTGCTTAACCGTTCAGCTAGGCCAGTGTTGGTACTTCGAGGGAGGTTTTCCAACGCTTTCGCGAAGTTCCTTAATTAAATAACCTCTTATCCTTGTGGACGTAGCCCCGCTAACACCTTTCTAGACACCTACTTGGTTTATAGCATTGATCGTTAAGTGAGAAAGTTACCAAGGAGTAGCACATACTCACAGTAGGATCGGGATCCAAATATCATCGTGTGATAAAACTGAAGGAATCCTACCAGAATCATCACACTCTAAATGGTATGCAGCGCTAGCAAGTTTCAGTTTCTTCAGAAACTCCCGATGTGGATTTTTTCCCCATGCTCTTATGACCTTGACGAAGGTCAACAAATCATAAGTCACATGTCAAGTTCTACCCATCATTGTCCAGGTTAATTTGAACCCACCCGTATATACCCTTGAAGAAGGTCAACAAGGTAATACGACTGTCACAAACCAACGCATCTATCTATGCTACATATGAACACCCAACAGCTACCAATCACTATGCCTTGACGAATGTCAACAAACATAGCTTGAATACTATTGAATATTCATATGAAATGACGGAGGGCTACGAATGGTTTTGGCGAAACCGTGAACGTAGTGAACTTGATATAATCGAAGGAACCTTGATAGCTTTTAAAAGGAGTGGTTTAAGCTCCGCATTTTAAAAGTTTTCTGTTTTGAAAAGAAACCGAGTGGTTTTGAAATTGTTCCATCGACTTAACTTTGGTTTATTTTCTTGCATTAATTTAATGCGTCCCATCATTTAATCCTACCATTGCAGAAAACAACGAAAATATGACGTACGCTTATGCCATCCGCATTCGCCACGGGGCCCCGTCATCACCCATTAGATTACTTAACTAACGACAGAGCGGGGACTGGACTAGCACGGATGCAAAACATATGCAACGCCTACTAGATATCATATATAGATATATACATTCTTCAGATGCAATGATAGACATTCTAGATCACAGATGAACATATTGGATATGCTAGGAATCCGTGTTTCGTTCAAGCCTGCAACGAAAGACGGATTACACGGTCGCGATGAATAACCAAAACCCCACCCTACACCCCTACGGGTGCGGCAAACTACCCCCCAAGTACCCGAAGTGAAGCAACCTCCCTCAACTACGTGAGTAGGCCACTCGGCACTTCGAGATACCCGGTAGTTTGTGCACCCCACCTTGGGTCTATCCTCGAAGCAAAAACAGTAAAAGAAATAATATACAATGGCGGCTACAACCTCATCCCGGATGTGCGGCCATAAAATAATATTACATCAATTTACATATTACTTCAAATGAAAGATAAAGAAAACTCTCATCTCACAACCCCCGGCTATTCATCCGCGACAATCCAACAAGTTCATGTACACAATCCAACAACATTACAGATCACAGATATACACAACCCCCACTAATCGACGTATAGCGATTAGTTGACGTTCAGTGCATATATCACATCACAGGTATAACCAATTAGCTAAAGTCTACAGAACTTCGATCAAAAATACGGATTTGTAACTACCCCAAACACAACTTTGTTCTCTGGAAAATCTGGGCAGAAAAAAAATACTTTAAAAATCCCAAAATAGAACACTGAACACACTGCAGCAAAGACGAGTCGCGGCCGAGTCAACTCGGCCGCGGATCCGCGGCGAAACGCGTGGTTTCGCCGCGGTTCCGCGGCGCTTTGACCGAGTCAGGGGCTCATTTTTGCTGCATGTTCTTAGAAAACCCTGAGCCGATTTTTAAGGTATGTGGAATAATTTTTTGAGCAGTTTTAAAAATCGGCAGAAACTTGAGGATTTTGACGTGTTTTGCGATTTTTTCTCGGATCGAAATTCTAAATACTTTGCTAAAATGCTAGTTGTTGTTTAGCTAGGCTCTGATACTAGTGTAAGTCCACGTTACCCACCCCGGTTCTAACGGGGAGGCGGAATAGGTAAAAAACATTTTTTTATGACAAGGTAACATGGACTAGAAAAGAGGATCTTTGCTAAACAAAAACCTAGCAAACTAACTACAAGTTTAATTACTCGGTTAGGAGGTTATACTTAGGTCTTGAACTCCTTCTCTTCTTGCTCCTTGGAGTGGTTTGAACGGCTCCACCTCGTAGTTTTCTCTTTGTCGAAGAAGGATCCACCCGAAAGCCTTTACCTTGAGCTCCTACCTCAACCTATAGGCAACTAAAGTGCTTGGCTTGCTAAACCTAGAACTCTAGAGTGAGTAGAGTGGAGTTTTAGTGGTTTTATCTCAATAGCTCATGGTTCTCAACACATGAGACATGAAAGCTTTTGAGAGAGAGGAAGAGGATGAGCTTTGGATGAGAGAGAGTGAGCAAGTGAGAATGAGGATATTTTTTACAACCATGCTCTCATATTTGGAATAATAATAATAATAATAATTAAGAAATTATGATGGTTAGTTTATGAATGACCATTATCATTTCATTCATTTAATGCAATTGCAAAGAACAAGAAGCATCTTTGAAAAGAAATGATGATGGTCAACAAGTCCACAATGGTCAACCGGTCCACAAAGTCAACAAGTCAACAAAAGTCAAATTGTCAACAACCCTAACCATGGCACAATTATCCTTAATTAATATTATTAACCATATTCCTCATTCTCATTAGGGTTCGGAAAAAGTCAACGGTCAACAACCCTAATGAGAATCCTCTGCCTTTGCCTCTGTCAACTGTGCATACACACCCGCATCCGTGTTCCGAGGAAAACGAATACAATGAGATAAAACCAATCCCAAAACATATACTAGGATCTGGCTTAAACCAAAGCCCGCTAGTAATAACTTCCCGGACACCAAACGTGCACAAGTGCGCGGATGTGAACGATCCCTGTCGCAAAACCATACGACCTCTACTCTGTTTTGCCCAAAGGCGAACAGCCCTCTGCATGGGACTCTAAAGACTCGACACTACGCAGGCAGTGGGTTTAACCATAGGCCGCAAGCGGTACTAGCTGTACGTAACGGTCCCCGGGTAGATGCCGATAAGAAGACTGATGAGGTGAACCCATCCGAACTTCTACTGAGCCTGAATGTGACAATCTTCGTACAGTTTGGTCTGTTCGTCTGAGAATATCGCATGGCGGGCCTAGGGGGTGGTAAACGTCAGTCCCCTAATAGCGGTACAAGTCGTGTCGGAGTGTAGCCCAGAACACCCTGAGATAACACTGAAAAACCTACCAGTATATCTCGCTTGCCCTGGCCAGGGACTTTGTGTAATGGCTTTCCTAGACACAGCGCGATATCAACCCCCAATACCGGGAGAGACGAATCTTGTCTAACCGTCACTGCCTCCAAGTGCTTCGGGACTGCACCCAACTACTACCTGTTTGCATGACTCCTTTGTGCCGTGGTAGGGTAGTAATCAAAGAACAGTGGGAACACACTCGAGGCGAAGTAACGGTGTCAAGTTAGCGGACTAAGCTATACTCATGTCACCTGGGAACTGATAACTGATGATAGGTATAGTACCAACCAACAGTTCCCGACGAGTCCTGTCCAGTTTACTCGTAACCTAACGAGCACCCGCATACTATCTCAAGTACGACGTACTAATGGCTGTGGGACAGACCATCTCCCCTGCTGGGATGAGAAGCGCATGCGCTAGTCTACTCCGGAGTATCGATGCCCCGTCTCGATAATCCAACGACTAGGGACCTGTATAAGGATGTGCTTGTAGATTACCCAGCCCCTACTAGTGTGACTGCCATCACAAAGCTAGTAATCAAGCAAAGATCCTAAGGGCTCCACTAATGTGTATAGGCGATATGTTAAAAGAGACACATGCACACATTAAAGTAGAAACAAACCAAGTAGCATACTACCATTTCGAGCAAGATTGTCTATACAACTATGAATATCCCAAGCTTCTATCAAGTAATATACAAACTAGTATGATACAGTAATGGCCTCTAGGGCATATACACTAACAAGAGCACCGTTGGATTAAAGATCCAATGGTGATTAAAAATCACCAAGCTACAGAATAAGCTCTGTATGGGAAAATATTTCCCCGATCTTTCTAGACAAGAAAACTTACGCTCTGTAAAACAGAGCACCGTTGGATTAAAGATCCAATGGTGATTAAAAATCACCAAGCTACAGAATAAGCTCTGTATGGGAAAATATTTCCCCGGTCTTTCTAAACAAGAAAAATCATGCTTTGTAAAACATAGCACCGTTGGATTAAAGATCCAATGGTGATTAAAAATCACAAAGCTATAGAATAAGCTCTGTATGGGAAAATATTTCCCCAGTCTTTCTAAACAAGAAAGATTACGCTCTGTAAAACAGAGCACCGTTGGATTAAAGATCCAATGGTGATTAAAAATTACCAAGTTACAGAATAAGCTCTGTATGGGAAAATATTTTCCCAATCTTGTTAAAAACAAGAAAAATATCTTCTGTAAAACAGAAGGCCCTGGATCAAAAATCCAACGGTGGATAAAATTCTCGAATCAATCAAAAAATCTCTCGATGAGAGATTTTCTTAACTAAATCAACAAACTTGCCTCTACTATATAAAGGACCTGAGACTGAAAGGAAAAGAAGAGGAAACCCCCCATAAGATTTAAGAAACAAAAAAAAGAAGAGGAGGAGTTCTCTTTTAAGAAAAGAAACCCTAGGTAAGAAAAAAGGAGCTAGAGATCATTTTATTTCCTCTTCGCCATTACAAGAGTTTAACTCTTCCAAAAAAAGAACTTAGTTCTTCCTCTGGTTGAGGTCTGCAGAAGCATATCTCCCCACAAGTTGAGAATTTAATTCTCATCGGGGAGATTCTGTTATGCAGTCCCAAAACTTAGAGTAAAGAACTAAATTTGAAGAATTTAATTCTTCCAAAAGATATATGAATTTAATTCCTATGACAAAACTAAGGTTTAACCCTGTATAAAAAAAAACAACTGAGATCGACTCGCGTGTTCCCACATCACCCCTTAAAATAAGTTCTTAGCACTTATAAAAGAAAAGAGGGAATAAATCAAAGACAATTCCCATTTTAGGGCGCCTCACGTGATCCCACATGACCCCCTAATAGTACTTAGCACTTGCAAAAGGAAGAGGGTAATAAATTCAAACAGTTCCCATTTTTGGGGCGCCTCACGTGATCCTACGTGACCCCCTAATAGTGCTTAGCACTTTCAAAAAGAAAAAGGGAATAAATCCAAAGACAGCTCCCATTTTGGGGCACCTCACGTGATCCCGCGTGACCCCCAATAGTGCTTACCACTTATAAAAGAAAAAGGGAATGAACCTAAAGAATTAGTGCCCAATTCTCGGGTGCCTCACGTGCTACACATGAGCGCTCTAAATTGCAGTGTTTAACACTACTTTAGAGCCTCACGTGGGAGCATGTGAGCGCCAAGCAAATATCAGTGTTTAACACTGTGAGAGGCCAACCTTAGCCAAAATTAGCCAAGTCTCCTGAGGCCAAAACCTTTTTACCATCAATCAACTGAGCCCCACTATACTCAGGTCTCCCCAAATCGACCTTAGTTCCAAAGATGACCAATGATTTCCTGACACATGGCATCTAAAACAATGTTCGTTACACCATGATCTCTCCCTTCGATCTGGAGTTCGGTTCAAGGGTACATCTCTCCACACCTCTGATACATGTTGTTGTAATTCTTCAACGATGTCAGAGAGGTGGAGGGTCCCAACAACCAACAGCTCTTGGATGCACTCCCAAAC
This sequence comes from Agapanthus africanus, assembly GCA_030015575.1. Classification (NCBI taxonomy): domain Eukaryota; kingdom Viridiplantae; phylum Streptophyta; class Magnoliopsida; order Asparagales; family Amaryllidaceae; genus Agapanthus; species Agapanthus africanus. Next base: position 124,066,011 of record JASDDO010000012.1, on the reverse strand, counting down.
CCATGAGCATACCCCAATGGACCATAATGTTCTTAAACTAGCTATGGACCGTAATGTCCTTAAACTAGCTGTAGACCGCAACGTGCTTAAACTAAACCCTCATACCAAAAATGGTTATCTATGGACCGTAACGTCCTTAAACTAAAGCAATAGAGCCCAAATGCTCTTTTGTTGGGTCTGAATGATCCTAAAAATCCTGCTGAGTAGATCTTAGTCTAAAATTAGACTAACGTATCCTCAATAAATATTTAAGTCGATCTTAATCTCAAATAAGGTTAACTATCCTTAAATCAAACTAAACCCAAATCTAAGAATATGCGGATTTAGATTAATCCACGACCTACGGGCGACAACACAAATTAGTCTCCGTATAAAATCCATGGGCAACAAAATTAATCTCAAACAAGGATTGCATCATTGTATATAATGAGCCAACTAGCTTCCAGTAAGACATTTAGAGCAGAGATTCGGTAAAGTGGATGGATGCATTGTGGACCGAGATGGAGTCCATGTACGCCAATAAAGTATGCACTTTGAACATTGCTCCGGAAGGGGTAAACCTCGTAGGCTGCAAATGGATCTTCAGAAACAAGATTGGTGTAAATGGACAGGTTAAAACTTATAAGGCTAGACTTGTTGCAAAAGAATTTCGTCAAAGACCTGGTTTGGACTAAGATGAAACCTTTTCTCCAGTGGCTATGCTCAAATCCATTCGGATCCTTCTTGCCATTGCTACTTTCCATGATTGTAAGTTTTGGCGGATGGACGTATAAACGGCTTTTCTAAATGGATATTTAGAAGAGTGCGTCTATATAGATCAGCCAGAGTATTTTCAATCAGAGTGGGAGCAGCAGGAAATTGTGCAAGTTGCTTAAGTCCATTTATGGACTAAAGCGAGCATCACGGAGTTGGAACATCTTTTTTGATGAGACGGTTAAAGAATTCGACTTTATCAAAAATCTGGATGAACCATGCATTTATAGTAAGATTGTAGCGAGAACTGTGGGATTCCTCATCTAGTACGTGAATGACATTCTCTTGATAGGACATTCCTATGCTACAATCAGTCAAAAGATTCTTGTCACAGAGGTTCTCCATGAAAGACCTGAGTGATGCCAACTACATTCTGGGGATCCAGACCTATCGTGATAGATCAAAGAGGATAGTGGAACTTTCACAGTCAAGGTACATCAACACCATACTAAAAAGATTTAGTATTGAAGATTCTAAGCGCGGTATTCTCCCGGCTTGTAACGGAATCACCCTCTCCAAAGAGATGTCTCCCAAGACAGATTTGGAAAGTTCTCGCATTTCAATTATACCTTACACTTCTGCGGTAGGCTTTATAATGTATGCGATATTGTGTAACAGACCATATGTTGCTTACGCACTTAGCGTGGTAAGCCGGTATCAGTCAAACACAGGGTAGAAGCACTGGAAAGCAGTAATGAACATTCATATGTACCTAAGAAGGACTATGGAGATGTTCTTGGTGTATGGTAGAAAAGACCTCCAGATCGAGGCCTTTGCTGACTCCAGCTTGCAGAGTGATAAGGATGACTCTAAGTCCATATCGGGTTATGCTTTACCCTCAATGGAGGGGCGGTCTGTTAGAAGGGCTCCAAGAAGGACACCGTTGCTGACTCGATTATGGAAACGGAGTATTTCGCTGCATAAGACACCGCAAAAGAGGCAGTCTGGATGAGGAAGTTCTTAACTGAACTTCAGGTGGTTTCTTCCATTGTTGGTCATATACATTAGTATTGACAACAAACGATGTTATAGCATAAGGGAAGGAACCCAGGTCCCATCAAAGGTCCAAACATATCTTAAGGTGGTACCACCTGATCAGGGAGATCGAGGTGAGGAGAGTAGATATGGAGAACAACACTGCAGATCCACTCACCGAAGCCATCCTTCAGACACTGTTCGAGAGGCTGTTCGAGATCATTGGTCTGTGATACGCCAATATATGGCCTTAGTGCAAATGGGAGATTGTTAGTGATATATGACCTAGAGGCCATTATTGTATCATACTGGATTGTATATTACTTAATGGAAGCTTGGGATATACACGAATATAGTAACAATCTTGCTCAAAATGGTAGTATGCTACCTGGTTTGTTTCTACCTCAATATGTGCATGTGTTTTTGCATACCGCTTATACATATTGGTAGAGCCCTTAGGATCATTGCTTGACTACCAGCATTGTGATGGCAGTCACACTAGTGAGGGCTGGGTAGTTTATAAGAAAATCCTTTTATAGGCCCCTAGTTGTAGGATTATCTAGACGGAGCATCGATACTCCAGAGTAGACTAGTGTATACGCTTCTCATCCCAGTAGGGGAGATGGTCTGTCCCACAGCCATTAGTACATCATACTGGAGATAGTATGTAGGTGCTCATTAGGTTATGAGTACACTGGACAGGACTCATCGGGAACTGCTGGTGGGTATTATACCTATCGTCGGGTAGCAGTTCCCAGGTGACATAAGTACAGCTTAATCCATAGACTTGATATTGCTACTTCGCTTCGAGTGTCTTCCCACTGTACTTTGATTACTGCTCTACCACGGATCAAAAGAGTCATGCAAACAGGTAGCAGTTGGGTGCAGTCCCGAAGCACTTGGAGGTAGTGGCGGTTAGATAGGATTCGTCTCTCCCGGTATTGGGGGTTGATATCGCGCTGTGTTCGGAAGGCCATTACACAAAGTCCTTGGCCAAGGCAAGCAAGATTTACCGGTAGGTACTCCAGTAGTTTCTCAGGGTATTTTGGGCTACTCTCAGACACGACTTATTGTGCTATTCGGGGTCTGACGATTACCGCCCCTAGGCCCGATATGCGATACTCTTAGACGAACAGACCGGACTGTACGGAGATTGTCACAGACAGGCTCAGTAGGAGTTCGGATGAGTTATTCTCATCGGCCTTATTATCGATATATACCTAGGAGCGTTACGTGCAGCTAGTACCGCTTGCGGTCTGTGGTTAAACCTACTGCTAACGTTGTGTCGAGTCTTTAGAGTCCCACACAGAGGATTTCCCCGCATCAAGCAAAAGATGTAGAGGTCGTATGGTCTTACGACGGGGTTCGATCGCGTACGTGTACTTGTGCATGGATGATAATTCAGACAGATAATACTAGTGGGATTTGGTTTAAGCCGGATCCTAGTATTATACTAATGGATAGTTTTCGTCTCTTTTATATTCGTATTTTTCGGAATATGGATACGGGTATGTATATACGGATGAGGGAAATTTTTGTAATTTGTTTAAAGATACTTCTAGAAGAGACACCTCATAATTGTATTTATCATTTTAGTTTAAATGATTATTCATTTTATGAGTGGAGGAAATGAGGTGTATTTTGCATACAATTGAGCATGGCTTTTGGTGACACTTGTAGGGTTTTCATTTCATGACTCACCAAGTTGATATTGAACCATATTTCAATTTCCAATATTATTTATTCATTAGGAAAACTGGATGGTTCAGTTTGGAGCTAAGAGAGTTCATTCTCTTTCCTTATGCAAACTTATCACTAGCTTTTTTTCCTCAAGTCTTCTTTTACTTACCTCAAGCCATTCTTGTCTCATAAGTTGAGAATCCTATGGTTATGAGAGACAAACCACTCCATCTATAATCTCTACATCATCTACTACATCTAGTGTAGCGAACTAGGTGCCCTAGTTACTTCAGTTGAGGTGGGAGCTCGATGCACAGACTCTCGGGTGGATCATCTTCGACATGAGAGGACCGACAAGGAGGCCTGATCCGAACGATCCATGGAGCCTATGACGATGAGGAGGACAGTGACAAGAAGACCCGAAGGAAATGTTTTCATGAGGTAAAACTTCTTTCTGAGTAGTTAACCTCTTGCATGTTTGCTAGTTAGGGTTTAGGATCGATCCTGGAGTTCGAGTCGGTGTTGCGATCTTTTTAAAATCAATTTTTTAAATATTCCACCTCCCCGCAGACCCGCGGGGTGCGCGACATCAACTTAAAACTCCTATATGGTATTATTCCTATAATCGAATAGCAGTTCTCAGGTGACACTTGTACAGATTAGTCTGTAGACCCGAGATCGTCACGGAGTCTTATGTGTTTCCCACTGTGCTTTGATTTCCACCCTACCATGGCTCTATTGAGTCGTGCAAACAGGAAGATTTTAGGTACAGACCCGAGACATATGGAGGCGGTGAGCGATAGGAGAGGTTTCGTCTCTCCCGGTATTGGGAGTTGATGTTGTACTATGCGCGATTGGCTATAACCGCAAGTCCCTGCCCAGGGCTGATGAGATTTACTAATAAGTTTTATCAGTATTTTCTCAACTTGTTATAGTCCACACATCGGTATGAATTATTGAGTTATTGGGGCTTGACAATTCCATCCCCAGACTCAATATGCAACATATCAGACGAAGAGACTGGACTGTACGGTATGTGTTGCTTGTTGGCTCTACGGGAGTTTGAACAAGTTCGCTTGTTGTTCTTCTATTCGTACAATACCTGGGTAGCCGTTACTTCCAGCTAGTACCGCTGACGGCTTGTGGGTATCTGATATGATGATTACCTACTACTAGCGTATTGACGAGTCTTAAGAGTCCCACATTGGGGTTTCCAAGCTCAAGCGAAATGAAGTAGGGAACATATGGAGATATGTGCGGGTGTTTAATTAAATATGAGTATTTGATTAAGTACTTTAATCTAGTAAGTTTTATTAGTCGGATTATATGTGATATGACCGGATTATTAAATCAAGTGTTGATTTAATAAAATGACTAATTGCTCATTTATAATTCCTTTCTTTAAGTGTGCATTATATGTATATGTATATATATATATATATATATATATATATATATATATATATATATATATATATTTATATTTATATATGTGTGTGTGTGTGTGTGTCATGGTGGATGATACATGGGACATGGCTACGCTAGAATCATATGGAAATATTTTAGATATTTAAATGTTTTTGAGAAAATGGAAATTGAAGTAATGAGTCATGGTTTCTACACTTTTCTAAAAATATCTCAACCATGGCTCATTATTTTAATCTCCACTCACATCTTAAATATCTAAAATATTTTCCAGGGGATCATTATCTTTCTTAAGCTAAGCCATTGGTTCATCTTCTTCCTCTAAGCTCTCTAGCTTTTCCTAAAAAGAAAAAGAGAAAAAAAAAGAAAGGTATTTTAGTGAGAAAAATCCCACTTCATCAATCTATATTAGTTTAGCAAACTTGTATAGATTGTTTGCTTCACTTCTGCTTAGTTTAAGTGAAGCAAGAGTTTGAGTGTAAGATTCTCCGTGGTGGATCATCGTAGACATCGAAGACTTCAAGCGGAGTTGTTACAAACATCAAGTGGAGCCAAAAGGAGCTACGGAACTTCTACACGGAGCCATTGAAGAGAAGGAGTGGTCTAGAAAGGTTGTAGTTCTCTTTCTCTTAGGTTTTTGCACTCTTAGTTTTTTATAGTAACCTTAATCTCTAGTTCGATTCACGGGCAAGTATCTTTTAACTCTCTAATTTTTAAAATTCATCACATATTGTTGTTTAAACTATAGTAGAGGTGCTAAGACATACTTACATGGTATCAGAGACAAGCTGGAGCATTAGGATAGTTTAGACGACATTAAAAGTGTTTGATCGAAATAAAAAACACGGGTGTTTCAAAGTTTCTGTATATTTTTCCAAAAGTTGGTATTTTGCAGATTAAAAATGTTCAAAAAATTGTGCAAGTAAATCTATGGAACCCTAAGAAATACGAACACCTAACTCAATTAAATGGTCGCGGAACCACGGCAGAACCTTGGGTTTGGCCGCGGTTCCGCCGCGTATTTCGTGAGTTAGGGTGTCTTGTTTCTTGTGCTGCTCCATTGAAACATTTGTGACTTTCTGGATATTTTTGTTGAGACTCAAGGTGTTGAGGTCTCTGTGGTTTGAAAAAATTTGTGAAGTCGATCGAAATGTTTAATATCGTCTAGACAGTAACTATATGTGATACAATACTTGGAATCTACACTAATTAGTTTTGTGAAAATTAATTGCTAGTTTTTAAATCTAACATTTCAGTCTCAAATGTAATCGGGAATCTTGTTCAATTAACCGACTGCATTTTTGAAAAGTTGTTTTCAATTCGAGATTTAAATGTAAGATTTACTGGGTTAGGCATTAAATCCGGAATATGAGATAATCCAGATTTGCAATGTCTAAGGATGGTACGGATTCCAACTGTTGTAGTTTTTCATTTCTTTTCTGTGACCGTAAGTGTAATATGTATATCCATAATCTTATTGCTATACGTCGACGACATTAGCAATACGCATATTTACTTACGTTGATGATCTGTGATGATTATTCTGTTTTTGTACTGATATGTTGTATAGGATCGTCATGATTGAATAACCGGGGGTTTTATGTGGAATGAGAGATTTTCTTTTTCATCCATGTAAATCAATGTATATAATATTCTTTTATTGGGACACTTCTGGGTTGAGGTTGATGTCACCATTGATGTATATTATTTACTTTTCCGTATTAGGATAGACCCAAGGTGGGGAGCATAGATAACCGGGTTCTAGAGTCCAGTGGGAGGCCATCTCGAGGAGATGAGACCAGTCGCCTAACTCTAGAATTGGAAAGGTTGCTTGCCGCTCTCGTAGGGGTCTAGGGGTGTGGTCTTGGCTATTCATCACGACCGTGGAATCCGTATTTTTTTATCATTGGATTAATTTAAAATACGGACTTCCTTGTATATCATATACATTCATATATCTGCTTCTACTGCTGTTACTCTGTGATGTGATCATATTAACTGCATGATATGAATGCTATTTATATATATGATATATAATAAACGTTGCTTATGTTTTGCACCCGCGCTAATCCTGTCCCCGCTCTGCCGTTAGTTAAGTAACCTAACGGTGTATGATGGGACCCCGTGGCGAATGCGGGTGGCATAAGCGTACGTTCTATTTTCATTTCTTCTGTGATGTTTAGGAAACTTAAATGATGGGACTATATTAGTGAGATTAATGTAAAGAAAAGAAACCTAAAGATGTTGTAGAATCAAATTTGAACCTACTCAGCCTTTTTACGAAAAAGCAAATTTCAAAATGCGGAGCTTAAGTCGCTCCTTTTCAAATTATTTGGTTCTACAACGATATCAAGTTCAAAACGTTAAAGGTTTTCATCAAAACCATTCGTAACCCTCCGTTGTTTTAGGAAGTAGAGTACTTAGTATTCGTACTACGTTTGTTGACTATAGTTAAGGCGTAGTGTACGATAGCTAAGTGATGTCTTCCTATACTACATATCATGAGATTAATTAGGATATTCATATGACTTTGTTGACCATAGTTAAGGGCCATATGAATGGGTCTAATTAATCACGAAATGACGGGTAGAACTTGACTAGTGCTTATGATTTGTTGACCATAGTTAAGGTCATAAGACCCTAGGGGTAAAAACTGTATCGGGAATTTCAAGAGTTGAAATTTGCAATGAGATTGCATACCTTCTATATTGATAGTTGGATCCCAATCCCACTGTGAGTAAAAGTTACTCCTGGGAGAATTTTACACTATACAATTAGCTAATCCAGTAGGTGTCTAGAAATGTGTCAACGAGGTTATGCCTCTAGGGAAACGAGCTTTATTTTAATTATCTCTACGCGACAGCACGAGGAACCTCCCTCGGAGTACCGACACTGGCCTGGCTGACCGGTTCGCGAACTTATAGAATGTAATTAATCCTAGCTAATTTTCTTTTTAAGTGTTTGAAGGAAAATTTGATAAAACAGTGGGAGATATCGATTAGATAAAATAAATAACCAATCTAATCTTGCTAGAGCTTTCGCTAAGTGTTTTCTTTTCTCTCTCATAATGGCATATACCAATGATAGGGCTTAAGCTTTTATTAGAGAAAAATAAACTGACAGGACCTAATTATAAAGACTGGCTGAGGAACGTGAACATTGCCCTTACATACGATAAGGTTGCATACGTTCTCACTACTCCAGCCCCTCCCCTCCCAGGCCCTGATTTCTCTATTGTGGATAAGAAGATCCACAAGACATGGGATGTTGATTGTGCCACAGCCAAATACCTCACGTTAGCTTCGATGGACAATGAACATCAAAAGCAACATGAGAAGATGGATGTATAATCCATCTTTTTCCATACAAAGGAGTTGTATGGGGAGCAATCTCGTGCTCTTCGTTACGAGGGATCAAGAAAGTTGTTTCAGATGAAAATGGTTGCCGGTACATCGGTTGGAGATTATGTCTTGAAGATGATAGGACTTATTGAAGAACTTGAGGACCTAGGATAGACTGTGGAGAATGAACAATATATTGATACAGTTATACAGTCTCTGCCCCCTGGATATGCTCAATTTATAGTGAACTTCAATATGCACAACATGGAGAATTCACTTCCTGAACTTCTTAATATGTTGAGAAGTGTAGAGTGTACACTCAAGCCAGCGAAAACTCCCTCTCAAATTATTGGGCCAACTTCTCTTTTGTTCCCAAAAGCCAAGACTAAGGGAAAGAAGAAAAAGAAACCCACTAAACTGAGAGGTGGAGTTAAAAAGACAAAGGGGAAAGACAAATCAGGGGCCACAATATCAGGGACCGCGGTATCGGTAAAGGGAGAATGTTTCTACTGTCACAAGTCGGGACACTAGAAGCGAAATTGTACTGAGTACCTCGCTGATCTCAAGAAGAAAAAGCATGGTTATGCTTCCGCTTTAGGTGTGTTCGTCATTGAAAACTATTTTTCTATAAACTCTGCATCATGTGTATTAGATACCAGTTCAGGTTCTCACATCTGCAATTGTGTGCAGGGACTGAGAAATAACAAAGTTTTGAAGATAGGTGATCACACTCTCCGTGTTGGAAATGGTTTTAATGTACATGTTGTATCAGTGGGAGAGTATCGCCTAGGGTTGCCTTCGGGATGTATTTTGGTTTTGAACCTATGTTATTTTGTACCAAGTATGCTATGTAATATAATATCTATTTCTTTGTTAGACAATGAAGGATATCATTTTGTGTTGCAAAATAATGTTATGAGAATTAACCTAAATCAACAGTTGATTGGGTATTATACACTAAATAATGGTATTTACATCCTAAATCAACACACAGTTTTCAACGTACAACACTCAAACAAAAGAAAATTTTCAGATATAAATGAAGATTTTGTATGACATTGTAGACTTGGTCATATTAACGAAACAAGACTAACCAAGTTACATAAAGATGGATATTTAAATCCTTTTGAATATAAATCTTATGCGACTTGTCAGTCTTGTATGAAGGGTAAAATGACCAAAACTTTGTTTACTGGACACGGAGAGAGAGCTACTGAACTCTTAGGCCTCATACATAGTGATGTATGTGGACCAATGTCTACATATGCTTGAAATGGTTATTCATACTTCATAACTTTTACTGATGATTTCTCGAGATTTGGACGCGTGTTCTTGTTGAAACATAAGTCTGAAGCTTTTGAAAAATTCAAGGAGTATAAAATTGAAGTAGTAAAACAAACTGGTTTGAGCATCAAGAAACTTCGATCAGATCGAGGAGGAGAGTACTTAAGTACAGAGTTTCTAGATTTTCTAAAAGAGAATAGGATTCTCTTGTTAGTGTATATGCCATAGGGGCCATTATTGTATCATACTAGCTTGTATATTACTTAATGGAAGCTTGGGATATTCACAGTTATGTTAACAGTCTTGATAAACATGGTAGTATGCTACTTGGTTTATATCTATCTTAATATGTGTGTACGTATTAATAGAGCCCTTAGGATCTTGCTTGACTACCAGCGTTGTGATGGCAGTCACACTAGTGGGGGCTGGGTAGTCTACAAGCACATCCTTTTTCAGGTCCCTAGTCGTAGGATTATCGAGACAGGGCATCGATACTCCGGAGTAGACTAGTGTGTACGTTTCTCATCCCAGTTGGGGAGATGGTTTATCCCATAGCCATCAGTACATCGTACTGGAGATAGTATACAGGTGCTCGTTGGGTTACGGGTACACCGGACAGGACTCGTAGGGAACTGTTGGTTGGTATTATACCCATCGTCAGTTAACAGTTCCTAGGTGACATGAGTACAGCATAGTCCACATACTTGACACTGCCGCTTCGCCTCGAGTGTGTTCTTACGGTTCTTAGATTGCTACCCTACCACGGCTCAAAGGAGTCGTGCAAACAGGTAGCAGTTGGGTGCAGTCCCAAAGCACTTGGAGGCAGTGGCGGTTAGACAGGATTCGTCTCTCCCGGTATTGGGAGTTAATATCGCACTGTGTCTGGAGAGCCATTACGCAAAGTCCCTAGCCAGGGCAAGCGAGATTTACTGGTAGGTTTTCCAGTAGTTTCTCAAGGTGTAATGGGCTTCGCTCCGACACGACTTATACCGCTTTTAGGGAACTGACACTTGTCGCCCCCTAGGCCCGATATGCGATAGTCTTAGACGAACAGATCGGACTGTACGGAGATTGTCACATCAGGCTCAGTAGGAGTTCGGATGGGTTTCCTCATCGGCCTTCTTATCGACATCTACCTGGGGACCGTTACGTACAGCTAGTGCCGCTTGCGGTCTGTGGTTAAAGCCACTGCCAGCGTAGTAGTCGAGTCTTTAGAGTCCCACACAGAGAGTTTCCCTGCTTCGGGCAAAACGATATAGAGGTCGTATGGTTTTACGACAGGGTTCGGACACGCACGTGCATTTCTGCACGTACGATGTTCGGACAGTTTTTACTAGCAGGCTTTGGTTTAAGCCAGATTCTAGTATTGGATTATTAGATTTATACAGTCTAAAGTTTTTCCGTGTTTTCACGGATAGGAGGGGCATTCTCGTAAATTGTCGAGAAGCTTCTAGAAGGTTGATGACAAGGAGGCTAAGGTGGCATTTGCATTTATTGATTTAGTGACTCATTTGTGTGATTCATCCATGGAGTTAATGATGCATTTAATGGCTAATGACTCATGAGATGAATCACACAAAGTGAATAAATGAAGCATGGTTGATAAATCATTTGATTTATTCATTTAATAAATCATTATGCTTCATATATTCAAGATGAGATATTATTTCATTTCATTCTCACTCTCACCATCTCTCTCCTCAAGCTCTCTCTCTCTCTTCAAACCCTAACCCTAATATCTCATGTGTTGAGATCAAGGGTTAGCAAGACTTATTAATCCCTAATCACTCTCTATATTGCCTAGGTTGCTTTAATTAGCACTTTGAGTAACCTAGTTTCCTCAAGTTAGAGGCAAAGCTTGGAGTAGTAGCTCTCGGATGGATCTTCTATCATAAAGAGGAGGCCGACGAGGAGGTGGTTAACGAGAAGAAGAAGGACTTGGTTCATTAGGTATAATTATCTTTCATAGTAGCTAATTCCTCCTGTGATATTGTTAGTTAGAGTTTAGCAAAGATCCGTACGGTTAGTCGATGTTAGTTTAAAGAAAAAAGATTGTTTTTCATATTTCCGCCTCCCCGCAACTCGTGGGGTGTACAGCATCGGCTTACAGTGGTATCAGAGCCACGCTAAACCATAACTAACTTGTTAGCAAAGTCGTTAGAAATTCGATCGCAAAACGAACCGGAAAAAACATCAAATTGACCAAGTTTCTGTCGATTTTAAAACGGGGTCTAAAAAGTTTTCAGGGACACTTAAAATTACAAGCAGGGAATTATAAGAATACTGGAGAAATTTGGGTTCCTGAATCGGTCAAACAGCCGCAGAACCGCGGCCGATCCATGCGATCCGCCGCGGATCCACGGCCGAGTTGAAGCCGATTCACCCCAAAATTTTCCAGTAACTCTTCTGTGTTAATTTTGTTCTTTCTGGAATGTTTTGTTTCTGATCAAGTCTCAGGTGCACAGAGAAGTTTTTGGAGTAGAATCAATTGTGTTTGCTCGATCGAAATTCTACGATGTTTGGCTAATTAGATTATATCCGTGATTTGTATAATGTGTTCGTAACCCTCCCCTAACTGCTAGTATGTCAGTTGGCAGGGGGTTGCACATTTCTGTAATGATTTTACTGTTTGTGTTTATGAACTTGATTGGATCGTTGTGATGATTAGCCGGGATTTGAGATGAGTTTTTATATTCATTCATTCTATGTAAATTGTAATATGATGTAATATTCTTTTGCGGGGCACATCCAGGTTGCGGTTGTAGCCACCGTTGTATTATTTCATTTACTGTTTTTGCTCCTAGGATAGACCCAAGGTGGGGTGCATAAACTACCGGGTACTTTGAAGTGTTTAGTGGCCTACTCACGTTGTTGAGGGAGACCGCTTCACTTCGGGTACTTGGCGGGTAGTTTTCCGTACCCGTAGGGGTCTAGGGTGGGGTAATGGCTATTCATCACAACTGTGTAATCCGTCTTTCGTTGCAGGCTCAAACGAAACGCGGATTGCTTGTATATCCAATAAAGTTCATCTGTGATCTGGAATGCCTATTATTGCGTCTGACGAATGTACAATATCTATATATGATAGAAATTTAGACGTCACTTATGTTTTACACCCACACTAGCCCAGCCCCCGCTCTGTCGTTAGTTAAGTAACCTAACGGGTGATGACGGGACCCAGTGGCGAATGCATATGGCATAAGACGTTGTATTTTCGTTGTTTTCTGCAATGATAGGTTAAATTGATGGGACGCATTATAATAATGCAAAGAAAATAAACCAAAGTTGAATCGTTGAAACAATTTAAAAGAAACCACTCGGTTATTTTTAAAACAGAAGATATTTTTAATTGTGGATCTTTAACCACTCCTTTTAAAAGCTATCAGGTTCCTTTGGTCATATCAAGTTCACTACGTTCACGGTTTCGCCAAAACCATTCGTAGAACTCCGTCATTTCATTTGGGTATCCAGTAGTATTCAAGCTATGTATTTTGACCTAACGCTAAGGCATAGTGTTTGGTAGCTGCTGGGTATTCATTTGTTGCATAGATAGATGAGTTAGTTTGGGACAGTCGTATTACCATTTGGCCTATGTCAGGGGTACGTACGGATGGGTTCAAATTAACAAGATAATGATGGGTAGAACTTGACATGTGACTTATGACATTTTGACCTAACGCCAAGGTCATAAGAGCATGGGGAAAAAAAATTTATATCGGGAATTTCTAAAGAAACTGAAATTTGCAAAGAGATGCATACCATTTGGAGTTTAATGAATGTTGGTAGGATTCCTTCAGCATTATCAAACGATGATATTTAGATCCCGATCCTACTGTGAGTATCCACTACTCATCAGGAGATTCGTCACTTAACGATCAATGCTATAAACTAAGTAGGTGCCGAGAAAGGTGTCAGCGGGGCTATGCCTCCAGAGAAAAGAGGTTATTTAATTAAGGAACTTCGCGAAAGCGTTGGAAAACCTCCCTCGAAGTATCGACACCGGCCTGGCTGAACGGTTAAGCAAGTATTGTACAGTGAGAATAGTCCTGACTTGTTCTTCTTTTTTGGTTTGAGGAGGGATTCGAGAAACGGTGGGAGCCATCCAGTTTAGATAAACTAAAAAAACTCTAAACTTGCAAGAGCATCATGCTAAAGTGTTCCGTCTCTCTCTCATTGCAGCGACCCAAAACATGAAAGGCCTTAAGTTACTATTAGAGAAAAATATATTGACAGGGCCAAACTATAAAGATTGGCTGTGGAATGTTAAAATGGGTTTGACTTATGACAAATTGGGTTATGTCCTTACCACTGAGGCACCTGCTGTCCCTGGTCCAAAATCCAGTATTGCGGCTAAGGAAATCCACAAGACCTGGGAGTTAGATTGCACGAAGGCCAAGTGCATCGTGCTTGCCTCGATGAATAATGAACATCAGAGGAGGCACGAGGATATGGATCTTGATGCCATATTTCTCTATACAAAGGAACTTTATGGAGAGCAATCTCGTATAGCAAGATACGAGACCTCGAAGAACTTGTTTCAGTCGAGGATAGCCGTCGGATCATCTGTAGGAGAACATGTCCTAAAGATGATTGGCTATATAGAAGAGCTCGCGGATCTCGGGACGACTTTGGAGAACGAGCTCAATACAGACTTGGTTCTTCAGTCCCTTCCTTCCACCAACGCCCAGTTTATTCTGAATTTCAACATTCAAGGAAAAGAAGTTGATCTTCCAGAACTCCTTAACAAGTTGAGGAGTGCAGAGGGCACCTTGCAGAAGGCAAGGGAAACACCCGCTATGTTTGTTCGCCGTGCTTCTTTTTCCGGGTCCAAGGCTAGGGCCAAAGGAAGGAAGAATAAGGCCACCACCAAACCTAGAGGAGGTGTTAGTAAGGTGGGAGTGAAGGGAAAGGAAAAGATTGCGGTGCCAGTAGTGGCAAAGGATGAGTGCTTCCACTGTCATAGGAAAGAGAACTGGAAGCAAGATTGCAAGGCTTGGAATGCAAGAACCAGGAACCGAAGCAAGCTGTGGTTTCGACTTCAGGTGTGTTTATAATTGAGAATTGTCTGTCAATCAACTCTACTTCCTGGGTATTGGATACCGGATCAGGATCTCATATATGCAATTCATTGCAGGCACTGAGAAACCGTAGAGTGCTGAAGGTTGGTGATATGACCCTGAAGGTTGCTAACGGAGCTAGCGTGGGAGCTGTGTCCGTAGGGGATTATCACCTTGGATTGACGAGTGGACATATTTTGGTTTTGCATAACTGTTTTTGTGTACCCAGTTTAACGTGTAATATCATATCGGTTTCGTTGTTATCAAAAGAAGGTTATGATTTCACGTTTGTAAGCGATGTTGTTAACATCCACCTTAATCATGGTTTGATTGGGTCCGGTACACTAGATAACGGTATATATGTCTTAAACCAATTACAGATTTTCAATGTCCAGAACACACTAAAAAGAAAGTCTCCAGATTTAAATAAGGCTTTCTTATGGCATTGTAGACTGGGTCACATCAATGAGACAAAGTTAACTAAGTTACATAGAGAAGGATATTTGGATTCGTTCGAATATCAAACTTATGCCACTTGTCAATCATGTCTCAAAGGAAATATGACAAAGACTCCATTCACTGGACATGGAGTAAGAGCGAGCGAGCTCTTAGGACTCATACACAGCGATGTATGTGGTCCAATGTCTACACATGCAAGAGGTGGTTTTTCCTATTTCATTATTTTTACGGATGATTACTCTAGGTACGGATTCATTTTCTTGATGAAACATAAATCCAAGGCTTTTGAGAAATTCCAAGAGTATAAGAATGAAGTAGAAAACCAAACCGGAAAAAGTATCAAGACACTGAGATCTGATTGAGGTGGTGAATACTTAAGTGCCGAGTTCCTAGGTTACCTAAAAGGGAAAGGAATTCTCTCTCAGCTTACTCCTCCATACACTCCACATAATAACGGTGTATCGGAGAGACGGAATCGAACCCTATTGGATATGGTACGTTCCATGTTGAGTAATGCTGAGTTACCGCGATCTTTCTGGGGTTATGCGCTAGAATCAGCGGCATATCTTTTGAACAGAGCTCCTACCAAGACTGTGCCTACCACGCTATATCAGATGTGGAGTGGGAAGAAACCCTAACTTCAGTATCTAAAGATATGGGGATGTCCATCTTTTGTTAAAAAGCAGCATGCGGATAAACTCGAGGCACGATCAGTACCGTGTAAGTTTGTGGGATATCCAAAGAACTCCAGGGGGTATTCCTTCTATTACGCAGAGGAACAAAAGGTTTTTGTTTCTCGTAATGCACATTTTCTAGAACATCAGTTTTTAGAAAAGGAAACAAGTGGGAGCGCAATAGAACTGGAAGAAATTCCAGAACCACAAACTACTACTGAAAGTTTGGTAGAACCAGTAGTTCAAGAAGAACAGGACATTTCCGCACCCCTCCGCAGGAGTAGTAGGCCGTCTCATCCGCCTGAGAGATACTACGGTTTTCTCATAGATGTGCATAGAGAGGATTGCATCATTGATGATGATGAACCTACTAGCTTCCAGCAGGCCATCCAGAGCGGCGACTCGGTACGATGGCTAGATGCAATGCGGACCGAAATGGAGTCCATGTACACCAACAAAGTATGGACTTTGGACTTTGCTCCAGATGGGGTAAAACCTATAGGATGCAAATGGATCTTCAAGAAAAAGATTGGTGTAGATGGACAGGTGGAAACCTATAAGGCTAGACTTGTTGCAAAGGGTTTTCGTCAAAGACTATGACGAAACTTTTTCTCCAGTGGCTATGCTCAAATCCATTCGGGTCCTTCTTGCTATTTCCGCCTTCCATGATTATCAGATCTGGCAGATGGACGTAAAGACGACTTTTCTAAATGGTAATTTGGAAGAGTGCATCTATATGGATCAGCCAGAAGGCTTCAATCAGAGTGGGAGCAGCGGGAAAGTTTGTAAGTTGCTTAAGTCCATTTATGGACTAAAGCGGGCATCGCGGAGTTGGAACATCTGTTTTGATGAAATGGTCAAAGAATATGACTTTATCAAAAATCCAGATGAACTATGTATATATAATAAATTGTAGCACGAACTGTCGTATTCCTCGTCTTGTACATGGATGACATTCTATTGATAGGAAATGGCATTCCTATGCTACAATCTGTCAAAGGATTCTTGTCACACAGGTTCTCCATGAAAGACCTGGGTGATGCCTCTTACATTCTGGGGATCTGTATCTATCGTGATAGATCCAAGAGGATGTTGGGACTTTCGCAGTCCAGGTATATCAACACCATACTGAAAAGATTCAGTATGGAAGATTCTAAGCGCGGTAATCTACCGGCTTGTCACGGAATCACCCTATCCAAAGAGATGTCTCCCAAGACTGATTTGGAAAGGGAACGCGTGTCTATTGTACCCTATGCTTCTGCGGTAGGCTCTATAATGTATGCGATGTTGTGCACCAGACCAGATGTAGATTACGCACTGAGCGTGGTAAGAAGGTATCAGTCAGACCCAGGGGAGAAGCACTAGATAGCAGTAAAGAACATTCTTAAGTACCTGAGAAGAACTAAGGAGATGTTCTTGGTTTACGGCGGAAAAGACCTCAAGATCGAGGCCTTTGCTGATTCCGGCTTCCAGAGTGATAAGGATGACTCCAAGTCCATGTCAGGTTATGTCTTTACCCTCAATGGAGGGGCGGTGTGCTGGAAGAGTTCTAAGCAGGACATCGTTGCTGACTCGATGATGGAAGCGGAGTATATTGCTGCTTGTGATGCCGCAAAAGAAGCGGTCTGGATGAAGAAGTTCCTAACAGAACTTCAGGTGGTTCCTACCATTGTTGATCCAATACCGCTGTATTGCGACAACAACGGAGCTATAGCTTTAGCGAAGGAACCCAGGTCCCATCAGAAGTCCAGACACATCTTAAGGCGGTATCACCTGATCAGGGAGATCATAGATCGCCGGGAGATCGAGGTCCAGAGAGTTGCTACAGAGGAGAACACTACTGATCCATTCACAAAGGCCTTACCTCAGATTCAGTTCGAGAGGCTACTCGAGATGATCGGTCTTCGATATGCCAGTACATGGCCCAAGTGCAAGTGGGAGATTGTTAGTGTATATGCCCTAGGGACCATTATTGTATCATACTAGCTTGTATATTACTTAATAGAAGCTTAGGATATTCACAGTTATGCTAACAGTCTTGCTAAACATGGTAGTATGCTACTTGGTTTATATCTATCTTAATATGTGTCTACGTATTGATAGAGCCCTTAGGATCTTGCTTGACTACCAGCGTTGTGATGGCAGTCACACTAGTGGGGGCTGGGTAGTCTACAAGCACATCCTTTTTCAGGTCCCTAGTCGTAGGATTATCGAGACAGGGCATCGATACTCCGGAGTAGACTAGTGTGTACGCTTCTCATCCCAGTTGGGGAGATGGTATGTCCCACAGCCATCAGTACGTCGTACTGGAGATAGTATACAGGTGCTCGTTGGGTTACGGGTACACCGGACAGGACTCGCAGGGAACTTTTGGTTGGTATTATACCCATCGTCAGTTAACAGTTCCCAGGTGACATGAGTACAGCATAGTCCGCATACTTGACACTGCTGCTTCGCCTCGAGTGTGTTCCCACTGTTCTTAGATTGCTACCCTACCACGGCTCAAAAGAGTCGTGCAAACAGGTAGCAGTTGGGTGCAATCCCGAAGCACTTGGAGGCAATGGCGGTTAGACAGAATTCGTCTCTCCCGGTATTGGGAGTTGATATCGCGCTGTGTCTGGAGAGCCATTACGCAAAGTCCCTGGCCAGGGCAAGAGAGATTTACTGGTAGGTTTTCCAGTAGTTTCTCAAGGTGTAATGGGCCTCGCTCCGACACGACTTATACCGCTTTTAGGAGACTGATGCTTGCCGCCCCCTAGGCCCGATATGCGATAGTCCTAGACGAACAGACCGGACTGTACGGAGATTGTCACATCAGGCTCAGTAGGAGTTCGGATGGGTTTCCTCATCGGCCTTCTTATCGACATCTACCTGGGGACCGTTACGTACAGCTAGTGCCGCTTGCGGTCTGTGGTTAAACCCACTGCCAGCGTAGTAGTCGATTCTTTAGAGTCCCACACAGAGAGTTTCCCTGCTTCGGGCGAAACGATATAGAGGTCGTATGGTTTTACGACAGGGTTCGGACACGCACGTGCATTTATGCACATACGATGTTCGGACAGTTTTTACTAGCAGGCTTTAGTTTAAGCCAGATTCTAGTATCGGATTATTGGATTTATACAGTCTAAAGCTTTTTCGTGTTTTCACGGATAGGAGGGGCGTTCTCGTAAATTGTCGAGAAGCTTCTAGAAGGTTGATGACAAGGAGGCTAAGGTGGCATTTGCATTTAATGATTTAGTGACTCATTTGTGTGATTCATCCATGGAGTTAATGATGCATTTAATGGCTAATGACTCATGAGATGAATCACACAAAGTGAATAAATGAAGCATGGTTGATAAATCATTTGATTTATTCATTTAATAAATCATTATGCTTCATATATTCAAGATGAGATATTATTTCATTTTATTATCACTCTCACCTTCTCTCTCCTCAAGCTCTCTCTCTCTCTCTTCAAACCCTAACCCTAACCTCTCATGTGTTGAGATCAAGGGTTAGCAAGACTAATATCCCTAATCACTTTCTATATTCCCTAGGTTGCTTTGATTAGCACTTTGAGTAACCTAGTTTCCTCAACTTAGAGGCAAAGCTTGGAGTAGTAGCTCTCGGGTGGATCTTCTATCATAAAGAGGAGGCCGACGAGGAGGTGGTTAACGAGAAGAAGAAGGATTGGTTCATTAGGTATAATTATCTTTCATAGTAGCTAATTCCTCCTGTGATATTGTTAGTTAGAGTTTAGCAAAGATCCGTACGGTTAGTCGATGTTAGTTTAAAGAAAAAGATTGTTTTTCATATTTCCGCCTCCCCGCAACTCGTGGGGTGTACAACATCGACTTACATCTCTCTCAGCTCACACCTCCTTACACACCACAACACAACGGCATGTCAGAACGGAGGAATCATACCTTATTAGATATGCTACGTTCAATGATGAGTGATGCTAAGTTACCACTTTCCTTTTGTAGGCATGCATTGGAGACTGCAGTGTATCTATTGAACAGGGTTCCGACCAAAACCGTGCCTACCACTCCATATGAGATATGGCATGGGAAGAGACCATCTCTTAAACGAGTTAGGATATGGGGTTATCCTGGTTTTGTTAAAAAGAAGAATCCAGACAAACTCGAGACACGATTGGTTCTGTGTACATTTTTTGGATATCCAAAATATTCATATGGATATTTTTTCAACCACAAGGAGGAACAAAGAGTGTTTATTTCTCAGTATGCCACATTTTTAGAAAATTAATATTTACAAATAATACTGATGGCAATGCGGTAGAACTAGAAGAAATCCTAGAGCCACAAATAACTACTGACGATTTGGTTGAACCTGAAGTTGCAATAGAATCCCACGAGCCTCGGTCACTCCGTAGATTTAGTAGGACTTCTCTCCCACCAGAGAGATACTATGGTTTCCTCATTGATGGTGATAGAGAAGATTGCATCATAGATGATGATGACCTTACTAGTTTTCAGCAAGCTATCACGAGTAGTGACTCGGTGAAATGGCTGGATGCTATGAGATCCGAAATGGAGTCCATGCATACCAACAAAGTATGGACTTTGGAAGTTGCACCTTCTGGAGTAAAACCCGTAGGGTGCAAATGGATCTTTAAGAAAAAGATTGGTGTGGATGGACATGTAGAGACCTATAAAGCAAGACTTGTAGCGAAAGGATTTCGTCAAAGACCAGGATTGGACTATGATGAGACCTTTTCTCCAGTCGCACTGCTTAAATCCATTCGAATCTTGCTTGCTATTACTGCTTACTACGACTATGAAAGATGGAAGATGGGCATTAAAACTGCATTTCTAAATGGTGATTTGGAAGAATGCATTTTTATGGATCAGACGGAAGGCTTCATTGACAGTAGGAGTAGTGAAAAAGCATGCAAGTTGCTCCATCTATGGATTAAAGCAGGTATCATGGAGTTAAAACATCTACTTTGATGATACAATCAAAGAGTTTGATTTTATCAAAAATGTAGATGAACCTTGTATTTATAAGAAGATTGTAGGGAATACTATCATATTCCCTGTATTGTACATGGATGACATTCTCTTGATAGGAAATGACGTTCCTATGCTACAATAGGTCAAACTATTCTTATCACAAAGGTTCTCCATGAAGGACCTGGGTGATGCCTCATACATTTTGGGTATCAAGATCTATAGAGATAGATCTAAGAGATTGTTGAGATTGTCCCAATCTAAGTACATTAACACCATCCTAAAGAGATTTAGTATGGAAGATTCCAAGCGAAGTACTTTACCCGCTTGTCACGGAATCACCCTCTCCAAAGACTGATGAAGAGAGAGCTCGCATGAGTGTTATACCCTACGCTTCCGCTGTAGGATCTATCATGTATGCGATGTTATGTACTCGTCCTGATGTTGCTTATGCACTAAGTGTTGTAAGCAGGTATCAATCCAATCCATAGGAGAGACACTGGACAGCTGTGAAGAACATTCTTAAGTACTTGCGAAGAACTAAAGAAATGTTCTTGGTGTATGGTAATGGAGATCTCCAGATGGAGGCCTTTACCGATTCCAGCTTCCAAAGTGATAAGGATGATAGCAAATTTATCTCAGGTTTTGTATTTACCCTTAATGGAGGGGTGGTTTGTTGGAAAAGTTCCAAACAGGACACCGCTGCAGACTTAACGATGGAAGCTGAGTACATTGCTGCAAATGATGCTGCCAAGGAAGCCGTCTGGATGCGGAAGTTCATCTCAGAACTTGGAGTAGTTCCCACCATTATTGATCCAATACCATTGTATTGTGATAATAATGGGGCTATGACATTGGCCAAAGAGCCTAGGTCCCATCAACGTTCCAGACATATCCTGAGGCAATATAGTTTGATCCAGGAGATAGTTGATCGCCGCAGGATCGAGATTCGGAGAGTAGACACAAAGAATAATACCGCAGATCCACTCACCAAGGCCCTTCCACAGGCGCAACATGAACGACTTTTTGAGATGTTGGGTATGAGATACGCCAATAATCGGCCTTAGTGCAAGTGGGAGATTGTTGGATATATGTATATCCTAGATGCCATTATTTGTATAGTGGATGCTTGGACATGTATATATATAGAAGACTTTCTTGCTCGACATGAAAGTATGCTATCTGGTTGCTCTTTATCTTAACATGTTCACATGATTATGTTTACTGTTCATTTGATACGTGTTGATAAATCCCTTAGGATATCGGCTTGACTACTATGATTATGATGCGGATCATACTAGTAGAGCATGTGTAGTCCATAAGCGTATCCTTAACTGTTCCTAGTCGAGGGAGTATCGAGACGGGGCATCGATATTCCAGAGTAGACTAGTGTATACGTTTCTTGACCCAGTATAGGGGCAATGGATGATCACATATCCATTGGTGTTTGACATCAAAGATTGTATACAGATGCTAATTGGAGACTGAGTACACTAAACGGACTTGCCGAGAACTCCTATATGGTATTATACCTATCGTCGAATAGCAGTTCTCAGGTGACACTTGTACAGATTAGTATGTAGACTCGAGATCGTCATGGAGTCTTTTATGTTTCCCAATGTGCTTTTATTTCCACCCTACCACGGCTCTACTGAGTCATGCAAACAGGTGGATTTTAGGTACAGTCCCGAGACACATGGAAGCGGTGAGAGATAGGAGGGGTTTCGTCTCTCCCGGTATTAGGAGTTGATGTTGTACTATGCGTGATTGGCTATAACCGCAAGTCCCTGGCCAGGGCTAATGAGATTTACTAATAAGTGTTATCAATAGTTTCTTGACTTATATAGGCCATACATCGGCATGATTTATTGAGTTATTGGGGCTTGACGATTCCATCCCCTGACTCAATATGCAACATA
The DNA here is from genome assembly GCA_030015575.1 of Agapanthus africanus. Taxonomy (NCBI): domain Eukaryota; kingdom Viridiplantae; phylum Streptophyta; class Magnoliopsida; order Asparagales; family Amaryllidaceae; genus Agapanthus; species Agapanthus africanus. The sequence continues at coordinate 124,043,489 of JASDDO010000012.1, read as the reverse complement.
TCAGACGAAGAGACCGAACTATACGGTAATTGTTGCTTGTTGGCTCTACGGGAGTTTGAACAATTTTTCTTGTTGTTCTTCTGTTCGTACAATACCTGGATAGCCGTTACGTCCAGCTAATACCGCTGACGGCTTGTGGGTATCTCATATAATCATTACCTAATGCTAGCGTATTGACGAGTCTTAAGAGTCCCACATAGGATTTCCAAGCTCAAACGAAATGAAGTAGGGCACATATGGAGATATGTGCGGGTGCTTGGTTAAATATGAGTATTTGATGCCGTACTTTAATCTAGCAGGTTTTATTACTTGGATTATATGTGATATGACCGAATTATTAAATTAAGTGTTGATTAATAAAATGACTAATTGCTTATTTATAATTCCTTTCTTTAAGTGTGCAATGTATGTGTGTGTGTGTATTTGTATTTGTATTTATGTGTGTGTGTGTGTGTCATGGTGGATGATACATGGGACATGGCTATGCTAGAATCACATGGAAATATTTTAGATATTTAAATGCTTTTGAGAAAATGGAAATTGAAGTAATGAGTCATGGTTTCTACACTCTTCTAAAAATATCTCAATCATGGCTCATTATTTTAATCTCCACTCACATCTTCAATATCAAAGATATTTTCCAAAGGATTATTATCTTTCTTATGCTAAGCCATTAGTTCATCTTCTTCCTCTATGTTCTCTAGCTTTTCCTAAAAGGAAAAAGAGAAAGAAAAAGAATGGTCTTTTAGTGAGAAAAATCCCACTTCATCAATCTATATTAGTTTAGCAAACTTGTATAGGTTGTTTGCTTCACTTCTACTTAGTTTAAGTGAAGCAAGAGTTTGAGTGTAAGATTCTTCGTGGTGGATCATCGTAGACATCGAAGATTTCAAGCAGAGTTGTTCCAAACTTCAAATGGAGCCAAAAGGAGCTAAGGGACTTCTACACAGAGCCATTGATGAGAAAGAGTGGTCTACAAAGGTTGTAGTTCTCTTTCTCTTAGGTTTTTACACTCTTAGTTATTGACAGTAACCCTAATCTCTAGTTCGATTCGCGATCAAGTATGTTTTAGCTCTCTAATTTTTAAAATTCATCACATATTGTTGTTTAAACTAAAGTAGAGGTGCTAAGAAATAATTATAGAAACCACGACCCACGAGAGCTTCTTCAACCTGTTCTTAACCTTCTACAAACCGTAAGTTCCTCTTCTCTCCTTTTCTTTCTGTTGGATATAGTGCCCTCAGAGTCAATTATTGGATCACAGGCACGTGATTGCAATGATCGAGGGAGGACATATGCCGGTAGGACAGTCTTACTCAAGATAATAGTATGCTATCTGGTTTATCTTTATCATCGTGTACTGCTTTAGGTGACCTTACAGGTCGCTATTACACGTTGATAGAGCCCTTAGGATTCTTGCTTGACTACCAGCAGTATGATGGCGATCATATACGTGGGAGCTGGGTCTATAAGCACATCCTTAAGTGGTCTCTAGTCGTGGGAGTTTCAAGACTGGGCATCGATACTCTATTAGTAGACTAGTGTAAACAGTCGATACCCCGACGAGGGGCGGTGGCCGGTCTCACAAGCCATTGGTGTCAGTTGGATCACCTAAGATGTATACAGGTGCTCATTGGGTTATGAGTACACCGGACAGGACTCGCCGGGAACATGCTAGTTAGTATTATACCTGACGTCAGATAGCAGTTCCCTGGTGACATGTGTACAGGTTAATTCATCGACCTGAGATCGTCATTTGTCTCGTGTGAGTTCCCACTGTGCTTTGATTACTACCCTACCACGGCTCAAAAGAGTCGTGCAAACAGGTTTTAGTTGGGTACAGTCTCGAGCCACATGGAGGTAGTGAGCGGATCGGCAGGGGTTTCGTCTCTCCCGGTATTGGGGGTGAGATCGCGCTGTGTCTAGGAGAGCTATTACACGAAGTCCTTAGCCAAGGCAGAAGATTTACTGGTTGGTATTCCAGTAGTATCTCAGGGTGTTCTGGGCTACACTCCGACACGACTTGTACCGCTTTTGGGGGTCTGACTTTTACCAACCCCTAGGCCCGACATGCGATGCTCATAAACGAACGGACTGGACTGTACGGATATTGTCACTGACAGGCTCAGTAGGGTGTCAGGATGAGTTCGCTCATCGACCTCCCTTTTGGTCAATACCTGGTAGTCAGTTACGTACGGCTAGTACCACTGACGTGCTAGTGGTTAAATCCATACCCATAGTATTGACGAGTCTTTAGAGTCCCCCACAGACAGTTTCTCAAGTTTCGGGAGAAACGCTGTAGAGGTCGTATGATATATGGCAGGGTTCGATCATATACGTGCAGTAGTGCACGGATCATGATCGGGCGGATCATACTAGTGGGTTTTGGTTTAAGCCGGATCCTAGTATTAGATTTGTTGGATTACTTTAGTCTCATCGCATTCGCATTCGGTCGGAATGCGGATGCAGGTATGTATATATAGGTGAGGGGTATCCTTGTGACCCGTCACGAGTTTACTTTAGATGTTGCCGTATCTTTTTGTTGTTGTAAAGATTTGGGTTAATGTTTACAAATGGAAATAATAAGCTCAAAGTCATGATGGAGTGCATTAAATGTGGCATGTGCAAGGGTAGTGACTCATGGTATTATTCTTTGTGCTTGCCATTATTTCATGGTTGATTATTGTGTGAGATTGTGATGGGAGGAGAGAGAGGGCAGCCACACTTGGTTAAGGTTAGCTCTTGGATTATTTTTTCAAGGACTCACAACATTATCTCACACAAGAATAACAAAAGGCTTCATCATCTTCTTCTCTCTTCTTCTCTTGGAGCTCACTACCTCCATTGATGGCATCATCTTCAACCTCCATCCATACAATGGATGCAAGAGACAAAATTGTCACGCACATTCTCTACTTCACCTTGGACACGTCGGCTAGCGAACTTCGTGTCCGAGTTGCTTCGGATGAAGCGGGAGCCCGTAAAAAGACTCGATGATGTGGTGCCCTTTCCGACGAGGAGATTGAGATCGGAGATGCCGTGAGGAGCTTGGGATGGTGGCCAAAGACCGAAAGACATGGATCGATCGGTATAGCCTTTCCAACCCTTCTCTAGTTTGCTAGTTATAGGTTAATGGTTCAATCCGGGATTAAAGTCTGCGATAGCACCGGTTTCAAGTTTATGAAAAGTTTTCATTTCCGTATTTTGGCCTCGGAAAGACGGCCGGGGCGCTACCGTAGACTTACATGGTATCAGAGCCACGCCATTAACCTTTACTAGCTTGCTCTAACATATTTAAAACATCGATCGAACGAAATTTCCAAAACCGCGATTCCAATTTATGCAGTTTCTGTCGAAATTTTTTTGTTGTCAAAAATTGTTTTTGGGTATGTCAAAAAATCAGGCAGGCATTTCTAAGACCACTACAGAAATTTCGTTGCATGATTCTACAGTGCCGCCGCGGAACCGCGGCAATAACCCTGTTCTTGCCGCGGTTCCGCCGCACTACTGTAGCTACACTGCATCAAATTTTCTACAGTGGTCTCTAAATTGGAATTGGGGTTTCTGGTATTTTTTGTTTTGTCCCAGATTATTTTGAGTGCTGGATTTGTGCTTGGGGCCCACTTCGGGAAATTTTGTCAATCGAAAATTTTAAATATGTTAGTTCACAGTGCTTACTTTATATCTGCGACCGTGAATGTCATTCGAGCGGTAAATCTTGTCTAATTGCTATAGTTCTTTCAGACGGATTTGCGAACGTGACATTCACGTTGATGTTCTGTATTGTGCTGTGATGTTGCGGATTTGTCGTGGTGGATAACCTGGATGCAATGGTAGTACAGTTTGGTTGTATTTATATATTTGATATTGCGGGGTGAGCGTCCGACATGTGGACTGCCGTCACTGCCTATTTGTATATTATTCTTTTGGGGCACGACCGGGCTGAGGTCGATGTACCCGTTGTATATATTTTTGCTTTCTGTACTAGGATTACCCCGCGGAGGGGTGCACGGGTAGCCGGGTTCTAGAAGGCAACGGGCCCGCATCTCATGGCTTTGAGACGAAAGGGGATTCACTCTAGAATTGGCGGGCTATTCGCCGCACTCGTAGGGGGTACAGGTTGACCCAAGGAGGGGTGCTCAAGTTACCGGATTCCGTGAAGTGCTGGGTGGTCCATTCACTTTGCTGTAGGGGGCTGCCTCGCTTTAAGTTTTGGCGGGTAACTTGCCGCGCCCGTAGGGGTCTAGGATTTCATTGCACAGGCTATCCACACGACTAGGGGAACGTCGGGTTTCAGTAGCGGCTCTATGAAACCCGGGGATCCCAGATTATATGTATTGTTCTGTGATGCTTATTACATTTCTGTGATGTTGCAATTTATCACGCCATGAGCGATTATTATATATTGATATATATACCAGTAGATGTTGTATATGTTTTACACCCACGCTAGTCCAGTCCCCGCTCTGTCGTTAGTTAAGTAACCTAACGGGTGATGACGGGACCCAGTGGCGAATGCGGATGGCATATACGTACATCAAATTTTCGTTCTTTTGTGGTGTGATTAATTGATGGGACTGCATTGATTAGGATCAATGCAAGCTAAACAAACCTATTCTGATGTTGTTGGAACATTTTTTAAAAAGCTGTTATTGCAAGGACGTTCTCTTTTGTTTTGCACAGTGGTATTCGGTTATGAATATCCAGCACCTCAGTCGACGAGGCAAGGGCCGAGATCCCTTCACCGGGAGTGACCCCTTGGACAGAAGTTTGCGTCAGGGTAATAACTTCACTATAGTCGATTACTTTTTGCTTTGCATCACGGTATTCAGTTGGAATATCCTGCACCTCATTCTATAGGGAAAGAGCCGAGATCCCTTCACCGGGAGTGACCTCTTTAGCAAAAGATTTTGCCGCTATATTTTTATAGAAAGCTATCCGGTTCCTTCAACGATATCAAGTTCATTACGTTAAAAGTTTTTCGCCAAAAAACATTCGTAGCCCTCCGTCATTTCAGACGGGTAGCACTTAGTATTCATGCTATGTTTTTTGGCCTTAGTCAAGGTATAGTGTATGGTAGCTATTTGTTACTTTTCTGCAGCATAGATAGATGCGTTGGTTTGGGACAGTCGTACAGCCTTGTTGGCCCTAGTCAAGGGCTTGCATGGGTGGGTACAAATTAACCTGGACAATGACGGGTAGAACTTGACATGTGACTTATGATTTGTTGGCCTTAGTCAAGGTCATAAGAGCATGGGATAAAAATCACATCGGGAGTTTCTAAAGAAACTGAAACCTGCCAGATATGCACATACCTTCTGGAGTATGATAACGTGAGTGGATTCCATCACGTTATCATGCGATGATAGTTGGATCCCGATTCCCACTGATGAGTCGGTTTACTCCTCGGGTGATCCCGACTAATTCTTCTTTCAGGTTTGGAGGAGAATTTGACGATATAGTGGGAGGTTTCCTGATTAGATAAATTGATAACCATTTTGATCTAGGTTAGAGTGCACACTGAGTGTTTCTTTTCTCTCTCTCTCTTTGGCAGCGACCATGACCCGACCCTTGACTATGACTCAGTGACCAAGTTGACCGAACCTTCTTAAAACACTGGTTTTTGGATTGTCAGAGTTGCATACCTCATTGCCACTCTTACTTTTACCCTTTTCTCCAGAACACCCCGTATTACTACGAACATCCACTTCCATTGGATAAACCATCGTATGGTTATATACGAACTCGAAGGAACTTGTTCCAGATTCGAGGATGGTTTCCGGTTCTGGAGAAAATGAATAGGACTATTCAGTTGTCTTTTCCTTTTACCTTCTCTCAGGTTGCGAGTGCTCCTTGGATTAGGATGGTACACCTATTATGCTAATTGGATAGTCTTCTTCCAAACCATAGGCAGGTGCCGAATGGTGGGGAATGAAGAAAACCAATTAGCCTAACGAAGGTGTACAGAAGGTATTAAGTAAAGACAAATAAAGGGATTAGTAACAGCTATTCACGATCAAAACCAAGTATTTCATCGCCACTCCTACATCACCTTTGTATTTCTCCAGAACACTCCGTATCACTACATAGATCCACAGTTTATTGGATACTCCATCGTATGGTTATATACGAACTCGAAGAAACTTGTTCCAGTTCGGGGATGGATTCTGGTTCAGGAGAAATAGGAATAAGGTTTTATTAAGTTGTCTTTTATCTTTACCTTCTCTCGGGTTGCGAGTGCTCCTAGGATTAGGACAATACACCTATTACGCTTATTGGATAGTCTTCTTCCAAACCATAGGCTGGTGCTGAACTGTAGGGAAGGAATAAAACCATTTAGCCTAAAGGGGTGTACAGAGGTAATGACTAAAGACATATAAAGGGATTTGGAGAGATGACAAAGAAATATACGGTTACAGTTGTGAATCTGATAATGGAAGAGGCATTACTAGGAATACCCGGATACCCCTTTGAAACATTTACATGTTTCAGTTTCGCTGTGTATTGTTAAAAGAAAACTGATTTCTCAATTAGCTCTTGCTCCAGGGTATGTATTTACCATGTTTAATTCTCACATTTGTATGGTTTTACAGATGATGAGTGGGAGTAAGTTATTGGAAATTGGGTGATCATCCTCATTATATCGGGATTCATTGTAATTAGTGATATTTGAGAAAATCACCTGGGTTGTTTGCCGGACGGCAAATATTTGGTTTTGAATATCCGTTGTTATGCACCAATTTCAAATTGATATATCTGTACGTTTATTTTTATAAAGTGAGATATAACTTTTTTGAAATTATGTCTATGACATTTACCTATATCGGTGGATGGTTAGGTAAGGAGCATTAAGCAGCGGTGTAATTCTTCTCAACCATAAGTACAGTTTTCAACCTACGACACACAGGGAATGAGTTATTAGACTCAGGGGACTTATACAGAGTATTGTATGTTGTCCAGTGTCCATGAGGACAAAGGGGTTGGTACTCATACTATATTCTGTTTACTTATGATTTCTCTAGTTCTTAGACATGTGTTTCGTAGAAATGCAAGGTCTAAGTTTTGAGAAATTATATGTATAAGAATAAAGTAGAGAACCAGGTGTTGCAAGTATCAGGATTCTTCAAGGTGATAGAAGATGTGGATACTTGTGTATGGTATCCAGTTGATAGTAATGATTATGAGGACTTGCTTCTCTTTCAGGTTACTCATAATTGGATGCACTCCTAAGTTGAGTAATGCTGATCGGCCTCTCTCCATTTAGTTGACATGCACTGGAGACAGCTGCGTGATTTGAATCTGGTTCCAATTAAATCAGTGCCTATGTTCCTATATTGGATATAGAATAGTTCATATCTTAACGATGTTAAGGTACGGGGAGTTGTCCGGCTTATGCTTAAAACCAGACTCTGGATAACTCAAGGCACGTTTCTGTAATGGCTGTTTGTGGGTTGACCCGGGCTATGACGAGGGTTGACTTTCTACCATCTGGAAGATCAATAGTGATATTGTTCTTAACTCGCCACATTTTTAATAAAAATGGATTTTTTCAGAAAACAGTAGTGGGAGTATAGTAGAACTGGAAGTGATTTCAGAACCGCAAACGATTACTAAAAATTTGATAAGAACCTAAAGATTCAATCTGGTTTGACATTCCATTGGTCACTCCGCAGATATGGTGGGTAACCTCAGGCACCCAAGAGGTACTCTGGTAGCCTCAAGGACGGTGACAGGGAGGTTCTTATTTACCCAGACTTGACACTACTGTTGTTTCAGGTTATGAGACCCAGCAGAAGGATGAGTATAGCGTCGTTCTAAACTAGCTTTAGAAAGTGTGCGTGTATATGACTCTGCCAGAGGGTTGTCGTAGTCAGTGGGAGCAGTGGAAGTATAGTGGACAAGAAGCTTATGTCTATTTATGGACTAAAGCAGATATAGCGGAGAAAGATCATCTATTTCTGATGTAATAGTCCTAGGTTTGACTTCATCAGAATAGGGGATGGATCTGTTAAGAAGGTAGTAGGTTGTGATGTCCTGGTATTTGGATGACATACACAGAGTAGGAAGTGAAATTCCTATACTACGATCGGTTATACTTTGGTTGTCAGAGAGTGGTTTCTCCATATAAAGCTTGGATATTATATCAGACATTCTAGTTACTAGATCTATGGTTTTAGATCTAGATTTGGGAGGTGTCCCAATCAGGGTACTGTAAGTCCATGTTGCCCATCCCGATTCTTACGGGGAGGCGGAAACGGTAAAAATCGATTTTTTTTATGGCATAGCAACATGGACTAGAAAAGAGGATCTTTGCTAAACAAAAACCTAGCAAACTAACTACAAGTTTAACTACTATGTTAGAGGGTTATACCTAGGTCTTGAACTCCTTCTCTTCTTGCTCCTTTGAGTGGTTGGAACGGCTCCACCTCGTGGTCTCCTTGTTGTCGAAGAAGGATCCACCCAAAAGCCTCTACCTTGAGCTCCTACCTCAACCGAGAGGTAACTAAAGTGCTTGGCTTGCTAGACCTAGAACTCTAGAGTGAGTAGAGAAGAGTTTTGAGGGTTTTATCTCAATAGCTCATGCTTCTCAACACATGAGACATGAGAGCTTTGAGAGAGAGGAAGAGGGTGAGCTTTGGATGAGAGAGAGTGATCAAGTGAGAATGAGCTTGACTTTTTACAACCATGCTCACAAAAGAAAGAATAATGATGATGATGATAATAATTAAGAATTGTGATGGTTAGTTTCAATGACCATTATCATTTCATGCATTTAATGCATTTTGTAAAGAACAACAAGTAAACAAAAGTCATAGAAATGAAATGATGATGGTCAACCGGTCAACAAAGTCAACAAGTCAACAAAAATCAAATGTTCAACTCAACCATGGCACAATAATCCTTAATTAATATTATTAATCATATTTCTTATTCTCATTAGGATTTAGAAAAAGTCAACGGTCAACAACCCCAATGAAAATCATCTGCCTCTGCCTCTGTCAACTGTGCATACACACCCGCATCCATGTTCCGAGGAACACGAATACAATGAGATAAAACCAATCCCCAAAACATATACTAGGGTCTGGCTTAAACCAAAGTCCGCTAGTGATAACTGCCCGGACACCAAACGTGCACAAGTACGCGGATGTGAACGAACCCTGTCGTAAAAACCATGCGATCTCGACTCTGTTTTGCCCAAAGGCGAACAGTTCTCTGTGTGGGACTCTAAAGACTTGACACTACGCTGGCAGTGGGTTTAACCACAGGTCGCAAGCGGTACTAGCTGTACGTAACGGTCCCCAGGTAGATACCGATAAGAAGACTGATGAGGTGAACCCATCCGAACTCCTACTGAGCCTGAATGTGACAATCTCCGTATAGTCCGGTCTGTTTGTCTGAGAATATCGCATGTCGGGCCTAGGGGGTGGTAAACATCAGTCCCCTAATAGCGGTACAAGTCGTGTCGAAGTGTAGCCCAGAACACCCTGAGACAACACTGGATAACCTACCAGTATATCTCGCTTGCCCTAGCCAGGGACGACTATGTGTAATGGCTCTCCTAGACACAGTGCGATATCAACCCCCAATACCGGAAGAAACGAATCCTGTCTAACCGTCACTGCCTCCAAGTGCTTCGGGACTGCACCGAACTGCTACCTGTTTGGACGACTCATTTGAGCCGTGGTAGGGTAGCAATCTAAGAACAGTGGGAACACACTCGAGGTGAAGTGACAGTGTCAAGTCAGCGGACTAAGCTGTACTCATGTCACCTGGGAACTGATTACTGACGATAGGTAAAGTATCATCCAACAGTTCCCGACGAGTCCTTTCCAGTGTACTCGTAACCTAACGAGCACCCACATACTATCTCAAGTACGACGTACTGACGGCTGTGGGACAGACCATCTCCCGTTCTGGGATGAGAAGCGCATACGCTAGTCTACTCCGGAGTATCGATGCCCCGTCTCGATACTCCTACGACTAGGGACCTGTATAAGGATGTGCTTGTAGATTACCCAACCCCCCTAGTGTAACTGCCATCACAACGCTGGTAATCAAGCAAAGATCCTAAGGGCTCCACTAATGTGTATAGGCGATATGCTAAAAGAAACACATGCACACATTAAACTAGAAACAAACCAAGTAGCATACTACCATTTTGAGCAAGATTGTCTATACAACTGTGAATATCCCAATCTTCCATTAAGTAATATACAAACTAGTATGATATAGTAATGGCCTCTAGGGCATATACACTAACAATCTCCCACTTGCACTAAGGCCATGTACTGGCGTATCGAAGACCTATCATCTCGATTAGCCGCTCGAACTGAGTCTGGGGTAAGGCCTTCTTGAATGGATCTGTAGTGTTATCTTCTGTAGCAACCCTCCGAACCTCGATCTCCCGGCGATCCACGATCTACCTGATCAGGTGATACCGCCTCAAGATGTGTCTGGACTTCTGATGGGACCTGGGTTCCTTCGCTAAAGCTATAGCCCCGTTGTTGTCACAATACAGAGGTATTAGATCAACAATGGACGGAACCACATGAAGTTCTGTCAAGAACCTCCTCATCCAGACGGCTTCTTTTGCGGCATCAGATGCAGCGATATATTCCGCTTCCATTGTCGAGTCAGCAACGGTTTCCTGTTTGGAGCTCTTCCAACACACCTCCCCTCTATTGAGGGTAAAGACATAACCCGACATGGATTTGGAGTCATCCTTGTCACTCTGGAAGCTGGAGTCAGCAAAGGCCTCCATCTGGAGGGCTTTTTCGCCGTAAACCAAAAACATGTCCTTAGTCCTTCTCAGGTACTTCAGAATGTTCTTTACCGCTATCCAGTATTTCTCCCCAGGGTTTGACTAATACCGGCTTACCACACTCAGTGCATAAGCTACATCTGGTCTGGTACACAACATCGCATACATTATAGAGCCTACCGCAGAAGCGTAGGATATAATAGACATGCGATCCCTTTCCAAATCAGTCTTGGGAGATATCTCTTTAGAGAGGGTGATCCCGTGACAAGCCGGTAAATTACCGCGCTTGGAATCTTCCATACTGAATCTTTTCAATATGGTGTCGATGTACCTGGACTGTGAAAGTCCTAATATCCTCTTGGACCTATCACGATGGATCCGGATCCCCAGAATGTAAGAGGCATCACCCAGGTCTTTCATGGAGAACCTGTGTGACAAGAACCCTTTGACAAATTGTAGCATAGGAATGTCATTTCCTATCAAGAAAATGTCATCCACGTATAAAACGAGGAATACGACAGTTCGTGCTACAATTTTACTATAGATGCATGGTTCATATGGAATTTTGATAAAGCCAAATTCTTTGACCGTCTCATCAAAACAGATGTTCCAACTCCGCGATGCCTGCTTCAGTCCATAAATGGACTTAAGCAACTTGCACACTTTCCCACTGCTCCCACTCTGAATGAAACCCTCTGGCTGGTCCATATAGAAACACTCCTCCAAATTTCCATTCAGAAAAGCGGTCTTTACGTCCATCTACCAAATCTCATAATCGTGGAAGGCAGCAATGGCAAGAAGGATCCGAATGGATTTGAGCATAGCCACTGGAGAAAAGGTTTCATCATAGTCCAAACCAGGTCTTTGACGAAAACCCTTTGCAACAAGTCTAGCCTTATTGGTCTCAACCTGTCCATCTACACCAATCTTCCTTTTGAAGATCCATTTCCAGCCTACGGGTTTTACCCCTTCTGGAGCAACGTCCAAAGTCCATACTTTGTTGGTGTACATGGACTCCATTTCGGTCCGCATTGCATCTAGCCATTTTACCGAGTCAACGCTCTGAATGGCCTGCTGGAAGCTAGTCGGCTCATCATTATCGATGATACAATCCTCTCTATTCCCGTCTATGAGAAAACCGTAGTATCTCTCGGGCGGATGAGACTGTCTACTACTCCTGCGGAGCGGCGCAGGAATGTCCTGTTCTTTCGAACCCTCTGGTTCCACTAAGCTTTCAGTAATAGCTTGTGGTTTTGGAATTTCTTCCAGTTCTATTGCGCTCCCACTTACTGATGTTCCAGAAAGTGGGCATGACGAGAGACAAAAACCTTTTGTTCTTCTGCGTAATAGAAAAGATACCCCCTGGAGTTCTTTGGGTATCCCACAAACTTGCACTGTACTGAGTGTGCCTCGAGTTTGTCCGCATGCTGCTTTTTGACAAAAGCTGGACATCCTTAAATCTTCAGAATTGAAGATAGGGTTTCTTTCCACTCCACATCTGATATGGTGTGGTAGGCACAGTCTTAGTCGGAACTCGGTTCAAAAGATATGCAGCTGATTCTAGTGCATATCCCCAGAAAGATCGCGGCAACTCAGCGCTACTCATCATGGAACGTACCATATCTAATAGGGTTCGGTTCCGTCTCTTCGATACACCATTATGTTGTGGGGTGTATGGAGGAGTAAGTTGAAAGAGAATTCCATTCTCTTTTAGGTAACCCAGGAACTCGGCACTCAAGTATTCACCACCTCGATCAGATCTCAGTGTCTTGATAGTTTTGCCTGTTTGTTTTTCTACTTCATTCTTGTATTCCTGGAATTTATCAAAGGCTTCAGATTTATGCTTCATTAAGAAGACATGCCCGAACCTTGAAAAATCATCCGTAAAAGTAATGAAGTATGAATAACCACTTCGCGCATGTGTAGACATTTGACCGCATACATCGCTGTGTACGAGTCCCAAGAGCTCGCTCGCTCTTACTCCATGTCCAGTAAACGGAGTCTTTGTCATCTTTCCTTTGAGACATGATTGACAAGTTGCATATGATAGATATTCGAACGGATCCAAATATCCTTTTTTATGTAACTTCGTCAACCTTCTCTCATTGATATGACCCAGTCTACAATGCCATAAGAAAGCATGATTTATTTCTGAAGACTTTCTTTTGTGTGTATTCTGGACATTGAAAATCTGTGGTTGGTTTAATACGTATATACCGTTTCTTAATGTACCCGACCAAATCAGAACATGATTAAGGTGAATGTTTACAACATCGCTTACAAATGCAAAATCATAACCTTCTTTAGACATTAAAGATACAGATATGATATTACAAGTTGCACTGGGTACAAAATAACAATCACGCAAAACCAAAACATGTCCATCTGACAATCCCAAGTGATAGTCCCCCACGGACTCAGCATCCATGCCAGCTCCGTTTGCAACTCTGAGGGTCATATCACATGCCTTCAAAACCCTACGCTTTCTCAGTGCCTACAAAGAATTACAGATATGAGATCCTGATTCGGTATCCAATACCCAGGATGTAGGGTTACTGATAGACAGTTTTCAATAACATACACACCTGAAGCCGAAGACACAACTTGCTTCGGGTCCTGGTTCTTGGCCTTCCAAGCCCTGCAATCCTTTTTCCAGTGTCCTTTCTTATTACAATAAAAGCACTCTTCCTTTCCCACAAGCTGTCCTGCTACCTTTGTTGCCTTTGCCTTTCCCTTCGCTTCCACTTTACTAACACCGCCATTAGTTTGGTGGGGTTTTTCTTCTTCTTTCCCTTGGCTTTCGCCTTGGACCTAGAAGAAGAAGGTCCTCCAACAGACAAAGCGGGTGTTTCCCTTACTTTCTGTAAGGTGCCCTCTGCACTCCTCAACATGTTGAGGAGCTCCGGAAGTTCAACTTCTTTCTTGCATGTTGAAGTTCAGGATAAACTGGGCGTAAGTGGAAGGGAGGGACTGGAGAATCAAGTCAGTGTAGAGCTCGTTCTCTAACATGGTCCCGAGGTCCGCGAGCTCTTCAATAAAGCCAATCATCTTAACCACGTGTTCCTCTACCGATGACCCGACGGCCAATCTCGCCGAAAAAAACTTTTTCGAGACTTCGTATCTGGCGATACGGGATTGCTCTCCATATAGTTCCTTAGTATAGAGAAATATAGATTCAAGGTCCATATTCTCGTGCCTCCTCTGATGTTCATTGTCCATAGATGCAAGCACGAGGCACTTGGCCTTCGCGCAGTCAATCTCCCAGGTCTTACGGATTTCCTTATCTGCGACGCTGGATTTGGGACCTGGGACAGGGGGAGCTTTGGTGGTAAAGAGATACCCCAACTTGTCATAAGTGATTGCCATTTTGACTTTCTTGAGCCAATCTTTGTAGTTTGGCCCTGTCAGTATGTTTTTATCTAGTAGTAACTTAAGTCTGGTCATGATGTTTGGTCGCTGTAATTAGGAGAGAGAGAGAAGAAACACTTTAGCATGATGCTCTTGCAAGTTTAGAGTGGTTTTTAGTTTGTCTAAACAGGATGGCTCCCACTGTTTCTCGAATCCTTCCTCAAACCAAAAAAGAAGAATTAGTCGGGATTAATCTTACCGTACAATTCTTGCTTAACCGTTCAGCCAGGCCAGTGTTGATACTTCGAGGGAGGTTTTCCAACGCTTTCGCGAAGTTCCTTAATTAAATAACCTATTTTCCCTGTGGGCATCGCCCCGCTAACACCTTTCTAGACACATACTTGGTTTATAGCATTGATCGTTTATGTGAGAAAGTTCCCGAGGAGTAGCATATACTCATAGTAGGATCGGGATCCAAATATCATCGTGTGATAAAACTGAAGAAATCCTACCAGAATCATCACACTCCAAATGGTATGCAGCACTAGCAAGTTTCAGTTTCTTTAGAAACTCCCGATGTGGATTTTTGCCCCATGCTCTTATGACCTTGACGTAGGCCAAAATATCATAAGTCACATGTCAAGTTCTACCCATCATTTACTAGGTTAATTTGAACCCACCCGTACGTACCCTTGACGTAGGCCAAAATGGCAGTACGGCTGTCTCAAACCAACGCATCTATCTATGCAACATATAAATATCCGGCAGCTACCAATCACTATGCCTTGGCGTAGGTCAAAATACATAGCTTGAATACTACCGAATAATTAACTGAAATGATGGAGGGCTACGAATGGTTTTGGCGAAACCGTGAACGTAGTGAACTTGATATAATCGAAAGAACCTGATAGCTTTTAAAAGGAGTGGTTTAAGCTCCGTGTTTTAAAAGTTTTCTGTTTTGAAAGGAAACCGAGTGGTTTTAAAATTGTTCCAACGATTTTTACTTTGGTTTTTTTTCTTGCATTAATTTAATGCGTCCCATCATTTAATCCTACCATTGCAGAAAACAACGAAAATATGACTTACGCTTATGCCATCCGCATTCTCCACGGGGCCCCGTCATTACCCGTTAGGTTACTTAACTAACGACAGAGCGGGGGCTGGACTAGCGCGGATGCAAAACATAAGCAACGCCTACTAGATATCATATATCGATATATACATTCGTCAGATGCAATGATAGCCATTCCAGATAACAGATGAACACATTGGATATACTAGAAATCCGCATTTCGTTCGAGCCCGCAACGAAAGACGGATTACACGGTCGCGATGAATAGCCAAACCCCACCCTAGACCCCTAAGGGTGCGGCAAACTACCCGCCAAGTACCCGAAGTGAAGCAACCTCCCTCAACAACGTGAGTAGGCCACTCGGCACTTCGAGGTACCCGGTAGTTTGTGCACCCCACCTTGGTTCTATCCTAGGAGAAAAAATAGTAAAAGAAATAATATACAATGGCGGCTACAACCTCATCTCGGATGTGCGGCCATAAAAAAATAATATTACATCAATTTACATATTATATCAAATGAAAGATAAAGAAAACTCTCATCTCACAACCCCCGGCTATTCATCCGCGACAATCCAACGAGTTCATATACACAAACCATCAACATTACAGATCACAAATATGCACAACCCCAACTAATCGACGTATAGCGATTAGTTGACGTTCAGTGCATATATCACATCACAGATATAACCCATTAGCTAAAGTCTACAGAACTTCGATCAAAATACGGATTTGCAACCACCCCAAACACAACTTTGTTCTCTGGAAAATCTGGGTAGAAATAAAATACTTTAAAAATCCCAAAACAGAACACTGAGAAAACTGCAGCAAAGACGAGTCACGGCCGAATCAACTCGGCCACGGATCCGCGGCATGAAGCATGTTCTCGCCGCGGTTCCGCGGCGCTTTGACCGAGTCAGTGGCTCGTTTTTGCTGTGTGTTCCTACAAAACCCTGAGCCGATTTTTAAGATGTGTGGAATTATTTTTGGAGCAGTTTTAAAATCGGCAGAAAGTTCAGTTTTCGGATGTGTTTTGCTATTTTTTCTCGGATCGAAATTCTAAATACTTTGCTAACATGCTAGTTGTTGTTTAGCCTGGCTCTGATACCACTGTAAGTCAGCGTTGCCCATCCCGGTTCTTACGGAGAGGCGGAAACGGTAAAAAACGATTTTTTTTATGGCAAGGCAACATGGACTAGAAAAGAGGATCTTTGCTAAACAAAAACCGAGCAAACTAACTACAAGTTTAACTACTATGTTAGAGGGTTATACCTAGGTCTTGAAGTTCTTATCTTCTTGCTCCTTGGAGTGGTTGGAACGGTTCCACCTCGTAGTCTTCTTGTTGTCGAAGAAGGATCCACCCGAAAGCATCTACCTTGAGCTCCTACCTCAACCGAGAGGCAACTAAAGTGCTTGGCTTGCTAGACCTAGAACTCTAGAGTGAGCAGAGAAGAGTTTTGAGGGTTTTATCTCAATAGCTCATGCTTCTCAACACATGAGACATGATAGCTTTGAGAGAGAGGAAGAGGGTGAGCTTTAGATGAGAGAGAGGGATCAAGTGAGAATGAGCTTGACTTTTTACAACCATGCTCACAAAAGAAAGAATAATGATGATAATAATAATAATTAAGAATTGTGATGGTTAGTTTCAATGAACATTATTATTTCATGTATTTAATGCATTTTGTAAAGAACAACAAGTAAACAAAAGTCATAGAAATGAAATGATGATGGTCAACAAGTCCATAATGGTCAACCGGTCAACAAAGTCAACAAGTCAACAAAAGTCAAATGTTCAACTCAACCATGGCACAATAATCCTGAATTGATATTATTAATCATATTTCTTATTCTCATTAAGGTTTAGAAAAAGTCAACGGTCAACAACCCCAATGAGAATACTCTGCCTCTGGCTCTACCTCTGTCAACTGTGCATACACACCCGCATCCGTGTTCTGAGGAACACAAATACAATGAGATAAAACTAATCCCCAAAACATATACTAGGATCTGGCTTAAACCAAAGCCCGCTAGTGATAACTGCCCGGACACCAAACGTGCACAAGTGCGCGGATGTGAACGAACCCTGTCGCAAAAACCATGCGACCTCTACTCTGTTTTGCCCAAAGGCGAATAGCTCTCTCTGTGGGACTCTAAAGACTCGACACTACGCTGGCAGTGGGTTTAACCATAGGCCGCAAGCGGTAATAGCTGTACATAACGGTCCCCAGGTAGATGCCGATAAGAAGACTGATGAGGTGAACCCATCCGAACTCCTACTGAGCCTGAATGTGACAATCTCCGTATAGTCCGGTCTGTTCGTCTGAGAATATCGCATGTCGGGCCTAGGGGTGGTAAACGTCAGTCCCCTAATAGCGGTACAAGTCGTGTCGGAGTGTAGCCCAGAATACCCTGAGACAACACCGGATAACCTACCAGTATATCTCGCTTGCCCTGGCCAAGGACGACTATGTGTAATGGCTCTCCTTGACACGGCGCGATATCAACCCCCAATACCGGGAGAGACGAATCCTGTCTAACCGTCACTGCCTCCAAGTGCTTCGGGACTGCACCCAACTGCTACCTGTTTGGACGACTCATTTGAGCCGTGGTAGGGTAGCAATCTAAGAACAGTGGGAACACACTCGAGGCGAAGTGACAGTGTCAAGTCAGCGGACTAAGCTGTACTCATGTCACCTGGGAACTGATAACTGACGATAGGTATAGTACCATCCAACAGTTCCCGACGAGTCCTGTCCAGTGTACTCGTAACCTAACGAGCACCCGCATACTATCTCAAGTACGACGTACTGACGGCTGTGGGACAGATCATCTTCCCTGCTGGGATGAGAAGCGCATACGCTAGTCTACTCCGGAGTATCGATGCCCCGTCTCGATAATCCTACGACTAGGGACCTGTAAATGGATGTGCTTGTAGATTACCCAGCCCCTACTAGTGTGACTGTCATCACAACGCTGATAATCAAGCAAAGATCCTAAGGGCTCCACTAATGTGTATAGGCGATATGCTAAAAGAAACACATGCACATATTAAAGTAGAAACAAACCAAGTAGCATACTACCATTTTGAGAAAGATTGTCTATACAACTGTGAATATCCCAAGCTTCCATTAAGTAATATACAAACTAGTATGATATAGTAATGGCCTCTAGGGCATATACACCAACAGGTACTTAGACAGCATTCTAAAGGTGTTTTAGAATGGACAACTCCTGGCATGGTAGTGTACCTGCAGGTGATGGAGTCACCCTCTCTAAAGGTGTCTTACAGACTAATGGGGAGAGGGATGCGCAAGATTGGCAGATCACTTGCTTCGGCAATTGAATCAATCATGAGATGTGAAGTACCACACCAGATGTTGTTTTTGCACTAGATGCAACAAGTTGTGATATTAATCCTATCCTGGAGAAACGTTTGGAAGCAGTTTTAGAACATAAGTAGATGTTCTAGGGAAATGATAACGTCAGCCTCCTTCGGGAGACGGTTATCATTCCAGGCTTCCAAGGTGACCTGGATGACAGAGTGACTGTCAGAGTTATAGTTTTCCCTCTGACGAGGGGCAGTATTTTGGACAGGTGGTCCAAGCAGATACTGAGGGAGGTGTGGCGCAGGATACTGATTAAGTTCAGTTGACGATACAGTCTAAGAAGTTTGGATTTGGAGTTCATTTATGAACTAGGTCCCATCAGATATCCAGACATATTCTAAGACAGGTATTGCTCATTTCGGGAGATGGCTTTCTCCGCGAACTTGAGATAAAGAGAGACATAGAAAGAAATATTAGGACGGATCCACTCACTGAGGCTATTCCTCGAACGCAATAGTTTCGCAAACGGGCTTTGTGAGACTGATTAGTAGAAGAGTTAGGTGTTCGGTATCACATGGGTTGTGAGTATGCGACATCGCAATAATTAGCCTTAAGTGCAAGTGGAGATTGTTGGATGTAGTGCCCTCAGAGTCAATTATTGGATCACAGGCACGTGATTGCAATGATTGAGGGAGGACCTTTGCCGGTAGGACAGTCTTACACGAGATGATAGTATGCTCTCTGGTTTATCTTTATTATCGTGTACTGCTTTAGGTGACCTTACATGTCGCTATTACACGTTGATAGAGCTCTTAGGATTCTTGCTTGACTGCCAGCAGTATGATGGCGATCATATACGTGGGAGCTGGGGTCTATAAGCACATCCTTAAGTGGTCCCTAGTCGTAGGAGTTTCGAGACTGGGCATCGATACTCCATTAGTAGACTAGTGTATACAGTCGAGACCCCGACGAGGGGCGGTGGCCGGTCTCACAAGCCATTGGTGTCAGTTGGATCACCTAAGATGTATACAGGTGCTCATTAGGTTATGAGTACACCAGACAGGACTCGCCGGGAACATGCTAGTTGGTATTATACCTGACGTCAGATAGCAGTTCCCTGGTGACATGTGTATAGGTTAGTTCATCGACCTGAGATCGTCATTTGTCTCGTGTGAGTTTCTACTGTGCTTTGATTACTACCCTACCACGGCTCAAAGGAGTCGTGCAAACAGGTTTTAGTTGGGTACAGTCCCCAGCCATATGGAGGCAGTGAGCGGATCGGCAGGGGTTTCGTCTCTCCCGGTATTGGGGGTGAGATCGCGCTGTGTTTAGGAGAGCTATTACATGAAGTCCTTGGCCAAGGCAGGAGATTTACTGGTAGGTATTCCAGTAGTATCTCAGGGTGTTCTGGGCTACACTCCGACACGACTTGTACCGTTTTTAGGGGTCTGGCTTTTACCAACCCCCTAAACCCGACATGCGGTGCTCATAAACGAACGGACCGGACTGTACGGATATTGTCACTGACAGGCTCAGTAGGGTGTCAGGATGAGTTCGCTCATCGACCTCCCTTTTGGTCAATACCTGGTAGCCAGTTACGTACGGCTAGTACTACTGACGTGCTAGTGGTTAAATCCACAGCCATAGTATTGACGAGTCTTTAGAGTCCCCCACAGACAGTTTCTCAAGTTTCAGGCGAAACGCTGTAGAGGCCGCATGATATATGGCAGGGTTCGATCATATACGTGCAGTAGTGCACGGATCATGATCGGGCGGATCATACTAGTGGGCTTTGGTTTATGTCGGATCCTAGTATTAGATTTGTTGGATTACTTTATTCTCATCACATTCGCATTCGGTCGGAATGCGGATGCAGGTATGTATATACAGGTGAGGGGTATCCTTGTGATCCGTCATGAGTTTACTTTAGATATTGCCGTATCTTTTTGTTGTTGTAAACATTTGGGTTAATGTTTACAAATGGAAATAATGAGCTCAAAGTCATGATGGAGTGCATTAAATGTGGCATGTGCAAGGGTAGTGCCTCATGGTATTATTCTTTGTGCATGCCATCATTTCATGGTTGATTATTGTGTGAGATTGTGATGGGAGGAGAGAGAGGGCAGCCACACTTGGTTAAGGTTAGCTCTTGGATTATTTTTTCAAGGACTCACAACATTATCTCACACAAGAATAACAAAAGGCTTCATCATCTTCTTCTCTCTTCTTCTCTTGGAGCTCACTACCTCCATTGAGGGCATCATCTTCAACCTCCATCCATACAATGGATGCAAGAGACAAAATTGTCATACACATTCTCTACTTCACCTTGGACACGTCGGCTAGCGAACTTCGTGTCCGAGTTGCTTCGGATGAAGCGGGAGCCCGTAAAAAGACTCGATGATGTGGTGCCCTTTCCGACGAGGAGATTGAGATCAGAGATGCCGTGAGGAGCTTGGGATGGTGGCCAAAGACCGAAGGACACGGATCGATCGGTATACCTTTCCAACCCTTCTCTAGTTTGCTAGTTATAGGTTAATGGTTCGATCCGGAATTAAAGTCTGCGATAGCGCTGGTTTCAAGTGTATGAAAAGTTTTCATTTCCGCATTTTGTCCTCGAGCAGACGGCCGGGGCGCTACCGTAGACTTACACTTTCATCTCAATTCGTTTTATTAAAACAACTCAACAAAAGAGGAGTTATCTCCGATATCGCATTCTTTTTAATATTTGTAAGACATGTGTTAAGCGAATTAAGACAAACTAACATGCTACCTTAATCTTAACATAATTTCACATCTTTTAGATTTTAATTTAACAAAGTTTTCATATGAAACGAACATATAATGAACATTTTCATTAAAACACCATGAATTTTAGTGTAACCTCTTTTCGATATCTAGTATACCCAAACCCTAGAACCTTCATGGGGTAATGACATACCCTATACGCACACTATGGTTTTATAGCACGGTATTCTAAGCATATGGGTAATTCAAGGTAAAAGCTTTTTCATTAAAATTCCACATCGCTTCAAAACGGGTTTCTTTAAATCGGTATTTCGAAATCCTTGGAAATTACGCCTCTACAACCCTCGTTAGGGGACCCACTAATGGATGGTGCGGATTATCGCTCGTCCTTAGGACAGTAGAGCGAGATGCAGAACTTCTCACGGAGTATTCGGTCTCGAAAGGAATAAAAATACGATTTTTAAGTAACGCGAATTTTTCTGATAAAAACTAATTTTTGGGAAAAAAATATAAAATTATGAAATCCGTATTTTCAATAAAAACAAATTAAGAAACTATATCTTTAAAAATAAATATTAAAATTTGTTTATAAAATACTACCATGTTTCCAAAAGTAGTAGTTTTCATAAAAATACCACAAACTTTCAAAAAGCTAGGTTTTATCACCAAAACACCATAAAAAATAAAATACATGTTCATGAAAACCCTAAATGTTATAAATCACCCTCGAGGTTTATTTTTAAACAATATTAATATATATTTTTCATAAAATCCCCTTGAGATATGCAAACAATATTTTAAGGACTCTAAATTAATATATGTTTAAGAGGGATCAATTCTCTTGAGCCCCAGGAAGCCGGAGAAAGTGAGTGCTTACCTATTCAGGTTAGACAACTTAACGGAGTTATCAATGGCAATTGTCTTAGAAAAAGACATAAATCCTGATGTCCATGTGCAGCAGTTGCCGATTTCTC
This sequence comes from Agapanthus africanus, assembly GCA_030015575.1. Lineage (NCBI taxonomy): Eukaryota > Viridiplantae > Streptophyta > Magnoliopsida > Asparagales > Amaryllidaceae > Agapanthus > Agapanthus africanus. Next base: position 124,021,251 of record JASDDO010000012.1, on the reverse strand, counting down.
CCGAATATAAAATTTTAACAATTTACGTCAATTCATATGAAAAGACATGAACTCAAATCTAAACTTAACTCGAACTCTAATATAACTCGAACTCTAATATAACTCGAATCTAAACTCGAATATGAACTCAAATCCAATCTACTCGAACCAACTTGACTCAAACCCATATTGCAATCGTCATGACTCGCATATTACTCGACTCACTCGAATACAATCTACACCTTTTGCAATTTAGGGTTTCGGTTAAGACATGTCAATCAATCAATCAAATCAATTAAGTATATTAACAGTTATATATATATTATACACGGGGTGTTTGGGATAATTTCTTGTGTGAATCTAACGAAGCTTAAGGAGTCCCGTATTAACATTTTTTTTTATTTTACTCGAATATCAGTTGGGTTGACTCATCCATAGCCTAGAGCCTTGATGCTAACACATGAAATGGGCCCGTGTTTCCTTACTCCTGGGCTCCCACTCTTAAGCTCGTGAATACTTCTAGGCTGCATTGACATTCATACATAGAACTTAACGTTAATATAGTGACCATCTAGAGACCTATAGTTTATATTTACCCATGATCATATACTCTTATTCTTCATATATATATTCTTCTCTTATCATTTTCTTTACTTTTACCCATCTTTAGGACTTACCGAGCACTAGTTCGCCGACGAGCATTCCACCCACTTTTCTTCTCTTGTAATGTTCATCAAATACTGTCGAGACGGAGGAATTGAAGCCACAAAGGAGGACTACAACCAGATCGCTACTCAGGGCTAGCTCAGCTTCTTTTTTCCTTCAGTTTATGTATGCCACTTGTTTAGGCATTTTCCTTATTGTATTTACTTTCCAGCATAAACTCTTATACTTGTACATATTTGAATTTGAATTTGAATAAAGATGTTTGTTGAAAATTTTGCAATTTCAATTTATTCTTTTTTTTTGATTATTGTTTCAATACGCTTAATATATTTATTTAGGGAATGGCCTTCTCTGGATAAATATACCGCGGGCTTGCCACGTCACCGTTTCTGTCTATTGGGAAGTAGGGTGTGATAAGATCCAAGTGGAATAGATTCCCCGAAATTTGAACAATGAGGTCGACGCTTTAAGCAAACTCGCCTCTTCCTATTCGTCCAATCACAAAAGAAACATCCTCTTTGAAGTCCTGCCATGACCCGGCGTGGAAGATGAAGAGGCAACACTCCAGATCTACACGACTCGAGGGGATGTGCCGGATTGGAGAAATCCCATTGTAGAATTTCTTAAGGACGGAGTACTCCATGAGGATCGGGTCGAGGCTCGCCGGCTTCGAGCGAAAGTTTGCCACTTCGTGTGGAGCAAGGGAAACCTGTACAATAAGTCTTACATCTAACATCTACTTCGATGCGTCGATCTCGACGAAGCAGACTACGTCCTATAAGGGATACACGAAGGGGTCGGAGGGGCACATCAAGGGGCCCGCAGCCTAGTTCAAAAGATACTTTTACAAGGGTATTACTGGCCAACAATACACCAAAATGCAGGAAAGCTGGTCAGAAGATGCAAGAACTGCCAATTCTTTGGCAGCGTCCCTCGGCTCCCTGCCACCGAACTAACGCCACTAAGTTTCCCTTGGCCGTTTGTACAGTGGGGGATGGATATGGTGGGCCAGTTCCCCACAGGAACGGGCGGACATAAATACATCCTCGTCGCTGTAGACTACTTTAAAAAATGGATAGAAGTCATGCCGATCAGAAAACCGGACGCCACCTTTACAATAAAATTCCTGCAAAATAATATAATCTACCGATTCGGAATCCAGAGGTGCATCATCACCGATCATGGAACCAACATCGAAAATGACAAAGTCAGAGAATTTTGCAATGGCTATCACATATTGATGAAGTTCTCCACAGTCGCACATCCCCAATGCAACGGGCAAGCCAAAATAGCAAACCGAAGCATCATCTATCGGCTCAGAGTCCGCCTGGAGGGAAGATAGGGCAGCTGGGTCGAGGAACTGCCTTGGGTACTATGGGCATTGCGAACGTCAAGGAAAACGCCTATGGGGGAAACCCCGTTTGGCCTCTGTTACGGCACCGAGGCAATGGTCCCCGCGGAAATTGGATTGCCCAGTTATCAAGTCGACCACTTCGACGACAAGGCTAACATCTTGGCGCTATGAAGCAACCTAAACATCTTATTGGAAAAAGAGATCGGGCAAAACTCAGGATGGCCGCTTATCAGCAGCAGACCGTCCGCTACTACAATACCCAAGTTAAACATCAAGCCTTCAAGACAGGGGACTTGGTCTTACGAAAAAATGAATTCGTGGACCAAGGAAGCTACATAAGTTCTTCCCGAAGTGGGACGGGCCATTCCTCGTGACGGAGGCATTACCCGGTGGAGCCTACCATCTCCAAGACTCCGAGAGGCATAATTTTTCTCAGCCATATAATGCTGAAAAGCTTAAATTGTACAGATGAACTTGTACCATTTCAAATAATAAAATTCCCTTTTGTGTCGACTAAAATTTCTAAGCTAACCTCTCATACGAGTAGATTCCTGCTCCGTAGTCACTCAAAACAGGAACTCCCCCACCGATAAAGCACGGACTTTGTAGCATCCGACCATGGGCTTTCCCCGGACATTTACCCAGGCACGCTCAAAGAGCATCCGACTTGAGTTTAACTCTTCCCCGGGGTGCCTACGAGCAATGAGGTTCGATGTTCCATAATTACAAGCAATGAGAGATTTTTAAGCGAACAAAAATTTATTAAGAATTTATTCGGAGGTATTCTCGGCTCCTCAGCCTTACAGAGCAATAGAAAAAGCACATAATCCCTAAACTATTACAACAAAGAGGAAAGTGGGTTAAGAAAACAATGACGATGATATTCGGAGGAGAGTTCTTCCAGCCGAGCCCAAGCGACCTCCGCCCGCTCCCTCCGTCGGTATCCATGGACCCTAGAAGCTATAGATTCGCCGGGGGCTTGATCTCACCCAAAAGCGTGTCGGATATTTAAGAGTTCTAAAGTTTAACCGCGATCAGGACGGTGTCGCTTTGCAGCTAGCCGCAATGAGCATGGGTCGATCCACAGGGAGATGGTAAGTTTTTAGGCTTGTTCTAACGAGTTAACACGCGTGGCGTATTTGTTTTTTATCAAACCTATGTGTATATTCAAGTATAAGGCTTGTTAGGAAACGATAGGACGATGTAAATTAATGGATTCCGTATTCAAGTACTTTGAGCCGAACTTTAACAAATGAAGCTAGAACAATCGGCAACAACGTGGATTAGGGGACTTAAGCACGGTATTCATGGAATCAGGCTTATTGACCCTTGTTCTTCCGTTCTTGTCTCTTGCTTTCGCCGCCGGCCAAACCGAATACAACCGGTCACGGTTAGGAATCACCTTTACCTTGGTAGGGTAAGGTGCCTAACGGAGCGCTTGCGTAGGGTTTGGGCGGAGTTTCAAATGGAAAAGACGGGAAAAGGAAATGAAAAACGAAACGTTAACTTACAATATCTTTCTCTTTTCCTAACAACAATATTCACACCATTCACAAAACAAACTAAAAAGAGATAACAAATGAGAAGAACAAAGAAAAGAAAAGATTACAAGCAAGTAATTAAAGTGCATGGAATTTAAGTGCGAGAATTAAAAGAGCAAGAATAAAATGCAAGTAAGTAAAGATTAGGAACCAAAGAACATATTGCAAGACATGGGTTCAATAACCCAAACTTAAACTTGCAAGCACAATAAAGAGGTTGCAAGATCAAGAGAGGGCAAAGAACTCATGGTGAAGGAAACACAAAAGAACACTTTATTAAACTTCAAGAATGATACAACCCCTTGAGATCAATAACCAACCCTTAAACTTTCAAGCTCAATGAAGAGGTTGAAGGATCAAGAGAAGGTTAAGACTTCAAGGGGACTAATCTATTTACAAGAAAAGAGAAAAGAAAACTTGGACAAAGAATGACAATCCAAGACTAAAGAATGATCCTTGAACCTTTGCCCACTGCCTGCTATTTATAGGCAAAGAAGAAAAGAAAATAAACAATAAAAATAGGGCTACGTGGCAGCAAGAAGGGGTGTGTGAAGAACTGGGGCCCACTGGAGCCTGTGGGGCCGGCCAGGCCGGTCTATAATGTGATGTGGCCGGCCACATCATGTTGGAACGGTCTCGTACTTGGTGTGTTGACTTGTTAGGTCCCCCGCATCACTTTGGTCCAGTTTGTTTTCTCTGTTTTGACTTGATTTGCACCCAATGCTTAGAGGGAAATTCGAATTTCTAAATCAACACCAAATTTTTAGCATTAAATGCTCATAACTTCATTCCCACATGTGCCTAAATCATGGCTGCCCCCATTATGATTTTGTTGATTTGTCCATTTGATTTTATTTTGCACTTATTATTGGAGGGAATTTTTGAATACAATTCAACACATGATCTTCAGCATTAAATTCTCATTACTCCATTCCCACATGTGGCTTGATTCATGGCTGCCCTATTATGGCCCATGCTGATTTATTTAATTGACTTAGATTTGATTTCAGTTTTGGAAGGAAAAAATCAACACATGATGTTTAGCCTTGAATGCATATAATATTTTTCCTTGAATGCATATCCACATGTGCCTAAAAGTCTTGTGTACACATTTGTTGTGTTGGACCATTTAGATAGAAAAATGTGTACACAAACTTGTTGCAAAAAGGGACTCCTGAAGTATCGGTCGAATTGCGGTTCTGGTTGCAGTGTCGGCTCTCAATTGATATATCCATGCTTTTAAATATATTTCCAGTATTTTATCACGGATACCTGTAATCTGTATTACTGAGCAGACACTGGTTAATAGTACCGATAAATACAACAAATAGATAATGAATGGGTGGTATTAGAATGCAGTTTTCTGATATGAACAAATACCCCCAAACTTATCTTTTGCTCGTTCCGAGCAAAACCATTTATTCACAAAAGAAAATCCTAACCGCATTTTCGCAGGGAACGCGATTGTACTGAGCGTGTGCAACAAGCCGTTAAACCTCTAGGTGTCCCTAGTAGGAGAAGTGTTGTCTCCTGAGGGTTTTCAACGGATACTACCCACAAAATCCCGTCAAGCTAGTTTTGCGAAATAACTATGATTCAAACCCTAAGGTTTTGTTTAAAAGATAGCAATTCTATTATCCTAAATTTAGAACTATCGAACCTTTATTTTTCACACCTCGCTTCTCATTTAATTTAAGATTTTATATGTCTTTACGTGCAGTGCAAATAGTGTCGTTAAGTTTCAAAAGGATCGATTAAAGTCGTCATGTCACAAAATAAAGCCCAGATAAAAATTTAAAAAGGATCACATAAGTTTTATAAAGAGTTAAGTATTTCTCAAGTTTCGTTTTCCAGTAAGGTTTCAAATTCAGAATTTCTATCTTCCTTAACAGGAAACTAGGTCTTATTTTTCACTCCACATTTTTCTTATTTTCATTTCATACACACCTTTGTGAACGTGCAATAGTCTTTATCATAGAATGAAACCTTCATATCTCCGCTAGAAATACTTTTTTATAAAAATCTTTCTTTTGTCAAGATTATTCTCACACAAAGAACCGTTAGGAATTTTAACTCGGAGAGAACACTTGCTTGACTTTGTTTTAATTTGGACTTTCTAGTCTTCTTAGCGAACTTTGGGCCAATGCTCCCAAACCAATTGGTTTTAGGGCATTAGGTGTAGAGACACCCCAGCGGACTTAATTACTTAAGTTACCTAGGACCTAAAACAAAAGACCAATTTTGGCATGAAAATCATGATGATTTAATGCAGACGGAGATATAACCGGTAGTTCAATTATTTTTTGGATAAAAGACGTTTTTAGTGGGTTAGGTGTGTAATCATTCCAATCAAGTTCCAGATGGGTTATTCTTCAGAATTAGTTCCAATTAAGGCCTCAATAATATCCCTTCATATTCACCTCTCTTTAAAACTAGTCTTGATATTACTTATTTCAGAACAAACCTATTTGATCCTCAGAAAATAGTTTATCAATTTAAAAGTTTTCAGACATAATAGACTTGTCATCTAATTTTCAAAACTCACGACACGTGTAGCGTGATGTAAATACGTATATTAGTTATAGTTAACTTCAAAGGAGAGTTATCTTTCAGGTTTTCAAAATCTAAAAATAGGATTTAGTTGTTCCTATCTTATCAAACAAAACCGTCGAAATATTGAATCTAAGTTCTCCCGCTAGCTAACTTGACGACAAAGTTTTTATATTTTTAGAAAATTTTCTGATTTTTATGGGTTTTTAAGTAAGTATGCGAATGCAGAATATACAAATGAATGCGAAGGTAGAAAGCTTACCGAGCACACCCCCAGACTTAAACTTGACAGTGCCCTCACTGTCAGGCTACAATAAGAGGGTCAAAATTGTCGGTGCCTCCCCAAAAACAATTTATATACAAAAATAAAAACCAAAAAATATGTACACCAAAAGGTTCCCCCCCAAACTTAAGTAAAATAGTGTTTCCACTGTTAAGCGTTGAAGTTCAGGATTAGGAGGGAAAGAGAACAGCATCAAGCTATACAAGGCCTTAAAAAGGAAAAAAGTGAGCACCAACCATTCGAAAATTCTATCATGATAATATGCGGGTTGGTGAAAGAAGATGAAGAGAAAAGAAATGGAGAATGCGCGAGACCGTATGGAGATAGAAGCGGGATACGATCTCGGTATATGAGAGGAAGAATGGAGGAAGGGAAAAAGAAATGGTGTACGAACTTGAGGGTGAAAATGGAGTGAATAAATTAGCGCAATTTGTAATGACCGATGTGTGAAAAGCGATTGTGCTAATTTATTAACCCGTCGAGAAATTGGGTCAAATCCCTCAAGATTCGCGAGAAAACATGGGTACGACAAATTTAGTAAACCAGATATAGTAAGTGAAAGTGACACGGTTTCTTGCGCGGTCGGAACGATTGAAAAGATGGAGGGGAGTGCTTGAGGGAGGTTATCGGTTACAGGTTTAGGGGGTTGTACACAGTCAATAAAAGGGATAGGATGAATTGGAAAATCCGACTCATCAAGCAAAACTGGTTCATCCTCAAAATTTTCCTCAATATTCAGCACATCCATGCATTTATCCTCAAAATTCAGACGCGTATGGAGTTCGGGAAAAACAGTTAAAGACTCGGGATATGAACTGGAGAGAAAAACTCATCCAAATCTACAGGTTCATCATCCAAAATATTCCCAGCGTCAATATCCTTAATCAATTGAAAATCAATATTCTCAAACTCCTCATCAAAAGCATGGATTTCAATCGATTCTAGTTCTAAGATGGAAGTGTAGAGGTCAAAAGGTTTAGGATTGGTTTCACTTGGAATGGACCCTTCACAATCTGGTAAATCAAACACTACAAAATCGCACAACTCATTAAACGTTCTATCTTTAATCGGTAAATCTTTTGGGACACTAGATAGACATTCAAAACTGGAGTTGTGTGATTCAATTTGCAATGGGTGTTCCCCTCCGAATGGCGGCCGAGACATGGGCTGTCTTGCCTGAAATTCGGGGCAGATGCTAATAGGTTTTATCCGTCTACCTCTCCGAAGATGCCAAGTTGATTTATGGCACCATGTATCGAAGGTTTAAGCGGATACGACCGATGTAGCAGACTTCGTCAGATTCCCCCTCGTTTGAGGGATTTTTGATTGTGGGGACGCTCTTCCCTGCAGGTGCAAGCCCCTGCAGTTAATTACGCTACCGCATCGCGGTAACAACTTTCTCCTTCTCCAGCTGGTCACTTCGTGTCGTAGGTGTTTGTTTTATTTGTGGTTGCCCGTGGATTGTATACGGAGACTAATTTATGTAGTCGCCCGTAGGACGTGGATTAATCCAAATCCGTATTTTCTTTGATTTGGTTTTGGGGTTTTGGTTTGAGGATACGTTAGCCATATTTGAGGCTAAGATCAACTCAAACGTTTGTTAAGGATACGTTAGTCCAGTTTGAGACTAAGATCAACTTAACGGGATCGTTTAGATCCGACAAAAGAGCGTTTGGGCTTTATTGTTCCAGTTTAGGGACATAGTGGTCCATTAAATGTATGGCCGCCAGGACCCGTCACCTCTCTGACGACGTTGAAGGATTACAACGACAGGTGTCAGAGGAGTTCGGAGATGTACCCTTGAACCAAAGTCGATTGGGGGATCTATAGTCCAATTTGGGACTAAAGTCTGTTTGAAGGTTTAAGGATACGTTAGCCATATTTGAGGCTAAGATCAACTTAAACGTTTGTTAAGGATACGTTAGTCCAGTTTGAGACTAAGATCAACTTAACGGGATCGTTTAGATCCGACAAAAGAGCGTTTAGGCTCTATTGTTCCAGTTTAGGGACATGGTGGTCCATTGGTAGTTTAAGGACATTGCGGTCCATTGGTAGTTTAAGGACATTGCGGTCCAATGCCAGTTTAAGGACATAGTGGTCCATCTCCAGTTTAGGGACATAGTGGTCCATTGGTAGTTTAAGGACGCATAAGTCCATGGGTTTAAGGACCCCACAGTCCATATAGGTGTGTTTAAGGACGCATTAGTCCGTTAGTTTAAGGACGCATAAGTCCGCGGGTTTAAGGACCCCACAGTCCGTGTTGATGTGTGGTTGTCGGGACCCTTCACCTCTCTGACGTCGTTGAAGGATTACAACGATAGATGTCAGAGGAGTTCAGAGATGTACCCTTAAACCAATGAGTTGGTTGAAAGAGCAGATGTGCTCAGTTCAAGATGATTTGAGGACTTATGGCCAGTTTGGGCTAAGTCCAGTTATGTTTGAAATATTAGCCCTTTGTCGGTCCATTGAAGGAGAGGCTTTGCCTCTAGAAACTTAGCCAATTGGGCTAAAGCTAGTGTTAAACACTAAAGACCAACAGTGTTGAACACTGGAATTAAGATTAGCAAGTTAGTGTTTAACACTAAAAGTTAATCAGTGTTAAACACTAGCAACAGGGCTTTCAAATTAGTGTTAAACACTAAAGCAAATCAGTGTTAAACACTGGTAGCAGAGATTTCAAATTAGTGTTAAACACTAAAGCAAATCAGTGTCAAACACCGGGAACAGAGTTTTCACATTAGTGTTAATCACTAAGAAAATCAGTGTTAAACACTGCAAATAGAGTTTTCCAAATTAGTGTTAAACACTAAGAAAATCAGTGTTAAACACTGCAGATAGAGTTTCCAATTAGTGTTAAACACTAAGGAAGGAGGGGTCACGTGCGGACACGTGAGAGTGCCCTGATTTCCCTTATTTTATTCTGCAGGTAAGTGTTTAACACTTTTAATTTCATGGCCATCACGTGTGGGCACGTGATAGGCATCCATCCATTCGATATTAAAGGGATCCGTTATGGGTCACGTGGGGACACGTGAGGGCGCCCTAAATGTGAAGCCAGATCTCATTTGTTTTATCCTCAAATCTGTGAATAAGTGTTAAACACTTTTCATCTTTATTTTAGAGCATCACGTGTTGGCACGTGATGGGGGTTTATGCATCGATAATTACAGCACTTGCTGAGGGGTCACGCGGGGACACATGAGAGCGCCCAAAGCTTCTTTTCTTTTGTTTTGCCATTAAGTGTTAAACACTTTCATTTTTATTTTAGAGCATCACGTGTTGGCACGTGATGGGGATCTGTGCGCCAATTGTTAAAGTATTTGCTGAGGGGTCACGTGATAACACGTGAGAGCGCCCAAAGCTTTCATTTCCTTTGCTTTTTCCTTCTGCGTTTTGGGAGTCACGTGGGAGCACGTGAGGTGATGCTTCAAAGTTCTTTGCAGGGGATCTTTTCAAGGGTCACGTGGGGGCACGTGACCCTAGTTCTTTTCATGAACAGAGATCTTTTAAGAATTGAATTCTTTGTAGGGTTAAACCCTAATTTTGTCTTGGAGGAATTAAATTCCTATTGTGAAAGAATTTAATTCTTATTTAGGATAAAACCCTGATTTCTTTTCAAAGGAATTAAATTCCTAGATATGTAAAAGAATTAAATTCTTGATTAGGGTTAAACCCCAGTTTCATTTTAGGAGGAATTAAATTCCTATGAGTTTTGGAGAATTAAATTCTCAAAACTCAATTCCTCCTCTGTGTTTTAGATCTGCATGGCAGGATCTCAACCCAATGAGAATTAAATTCTCAATTCATGGGGAGATGTGCACTTTGTAGATCCTCAACCAGAGAAAGAACTAAGTTCTTTTCTTTAAATAAAAGTTAAACTCTTTTGAGAATTAAATTCTCTTTTGAAGCCTCTCTTTTCTTACCTAGGGTTTTTTTTTTGCAGAGAATTAAATTCTCCTCTCTTTGCTTTTTTTTTTCTCTCTTGAGAATTAAATTCTCCTCCCTCTGTTTTTCTCTCAAAAAAGTAGATCCCCCCCTCTTCTCTCCTTGGCTCCTATTTATAGGAGAAGGAAGAGAATCAATTTGTTTAGCAAATCTCTCATTGAGAGATTTGATTTGTATGTTGAGAGATTTGATTTATATTTATCATTAATCTGGGCCTTTAGATTGTTAAGTGAATTTTATTCACCGTGGATTTTAAATCCAAAAGATATTCTATTTGTTATCCTGGTGAGATTTTCAGGGAAATCTTTCCTTGTCCAAGGGTTTTCTATAAATTGGTGATTTTTAATCACCCTTGGATTTTTAATCCAACGGTTCCCCATGACACTTTTCCATTTGGAAAGATTCAGAAACTTTTAGAATTTAATTCTATTAAATTATAATGCTTTTAAAGCCAGTCACGTGCTGGCACGTGACCTTTGGTCACGTGTGAGCATGTGACCCCCAATTGGGTTCCTTTCTCAGCCGCTTATTTATGTTTCAGTTTTAACCATCACGTGTCAACACGTGACCATTGGTCACGTGTAAGCACGTGATACCTCGTTGAGGTATTTTCTGACTTTTAGAATTAAATTCTATTCATTATTTTAGAGGCTTTAAAAGCCCATCATGTGTCTGCACGTGACCCATGGTCACGTGTGAGCACGTGATTCCCCATTGGGGTCTTTTCTGAGTTTTTATTGTATCTTTTAACTCCTCCAGCGGGTTCTTAAAAGCCCATCACGTGTGGACACGTAATTCCTCATAACTTTTGATCCAGGATGAATTACGAGGCCCATAATATATTAAATCGAAGGGTTTTTCGAGCCGCTTTCAATACCATCAGAATTTATCTGTTTCTCATTCGGGAGTTTGTCAAAAAAACAGCCCGGAAGATACTGGTTCCCATTTTCTTAAGCGTATCGCCGCCATTTGATACCTTGGGCTCTTTTGCGCAGAAATTTTTGGCGGGAACAAATGCCCCCCACTACTTTGCCCATGTAAGTATTTACGTGGGTGAAGTAGTGCAAAGTAATGCATAGCGTATGACCAGTTTCGGGTTGGTATATTACTTTCAGAATCTTGATCTGAGAAGATAACGAGCGGACACAAGCGTCGTCATTTATCATTAACTCAAATCTCGACTCTTAAGAGATATAGTTCCAAACCCTTAACTCCATGAGTCGCACCCTTCTATCTCTTTATATTTTACTCTGGAGCGAAGTAGTTTATATGGTCATGAGTAGCTTTTCCATTTCAGTGGCATGTAGCTTTGGCGAGTGTGGCTCATAGATAGTCCATCTTGACCTCTTTGCAGGGCGGTGATGGCTTAGGAGACAGGGTTAGGATCTGCCACCTAAGACTTTTCAACTTTATGAGCCGTGAGGGTCTCATAAAGACTTTTCTCCCTACGGATCGAGAGGATCTCGTAGGTGTATTTTCTCCTTAGGAGTCGTGAGGATTCCTAATTGTGTTTTCTCTTATAAGTCGTAAGGATCTTATGAGAGAATTTTTCCCTCTTACGAGTCGAGAGGACCCGTAAGCGGTTGTTCCCCTCCTTATCGAAATTCGACTTCGGAGAGTGAGACCCATGGATAGTATGCAAGAGACCATTTTGGGCCGACTTGCAGGATCCCAGTGCTTAGGAAACAGGTTTTTTAATCCCTACTGCCTAAGGCTTTATCTCACGAGTCGAGACGAATCGAGAAGTTCTCGCAAAGACATCAATTTCCTCACGAGTCGAAACGAATCGAGCAGATCTCGCAAGAATATCCTAACGTCACAGTTAACCTCTGCTCTTTACGACAGAAGTCCGTTAAGGTCTGTGGTACTTAGGGTTTTGGCCGTCGTACCGTCGCATGAGCTGATGTATTCCTCGATAGGCAATCGTGCTTTTCGAGTAGCCCTGCGACTGCCGTGTCTCTGATCCCTTCGGGGGCTGGACAAGACGTCTTCAAGCAATCCTCCTTGGAAGTTTGACCGTCGGAAGAGCAAGCGGTAGGAATTTGCCAAGCCGCTTTTTACTTGAGGTTATGCTCATTTTGGAGAGCCCCGATGAGTCATAACCACTCCGCGCTGGTATGGGATGATCTCCGATAGTCTTTCAGGCTTTATATGACTTGCCGTTAAGACCCTGAAGCTAGGAATTTGGCCTTTGCTTCGTTTGCTGGCATTGCGTCCTCTGTATCGAGACGAATGTCGTGGTTGTCTCTAGGTTGCTGATGAACCGTCGAGGTTTGGAACTAGGGATTTTGCCGTGGCTCCTTTTGGTGATGTTGCGTCTGCTGTATCGAGACGAACGTCAAGGTGGTGACCACTCCATGTGGGATGATCTCCGGTGGTCTTTCAGGCTTTATATGACTTGCCGTTAAGACCCTGAAGCTAGGAATTTGGCCTTTGCTTCGTTTGCTGGCATCGCGTCCTCTGTATCGAGACGAATGTCATGGTTGTCTCTAGGTTGCTGGTGAACCGTCGAGGTTTGGAACTAGGGATTTTGTCGTGGCTCCTTTTGGTGATGTTGCGTCTGCTGTATCGAGACGAACGTCGAGGTGGTGACTACTCCATGTGGGATGATCTCCGATTGTCTTTTCGGTTTTATATGAGTTACCGTCAAGACGTTGAAGCTAGGAATTTGGCCTTCGCTTCGTTTGCTTTGGCGCGTCCGAATCCTGCTGGGGGAAGAACGCTGGGGTGACATTTCATCTGCTGTATCGAGACGATCGTCGAGGTGGTAACCACTTCGCGCTGGTGCGAGATGATCTCCGATTGTCTTTCAGGCTTTATATGACTTGCCGTCAAGACCCTGAAGCTAGGAATTTGACCTTTGCTTCATCTGCTTTGGTTTGTCCGGACACTGTTGGAGGAAGGACGCCATAGTGACATCTCGTCTGCTGTATCGAGACGAACGTCAAGGTGGTGATCACTCTAAGCTGGTGTGAGATGATCTCCGATTGTCTTTCAGGCTTTATATGACTTGCCGTCAAGACCCTGAAGCTAGGAATTTGGCCTTTGCTTCATCTGCTTTGGTGTGTCCGGATCCTGTTGGAGGAAGGACGTTGTAGTGACATCTCGTCTGCGGTATCGAGACGAACGTCGAGGTGATGACCACTCTAAGCTGGTGTGAGATGATCTCCGATTGTCTTTCAGGCTTTATTTGACTTGCCGTCAAGACCCTGAAGCTAGGAATTTGGCCTTTGCTTCATCTGCTTTGGTGTGTCCGGATCCTGTTGGAGGAAGGACGCTGTAGTGACATCTCGTCTGCGGTATCGAGACGAACGTCGAGGTGATGACCACTCCGCGCTGGCGCGAGATAATCTCCGATTGTCTTTCAGGCTTTATATGACTTGCCATCAAGACGTATGAATCTAGGAATTTGGCCTTCTCTTCATCTGCTTTGGCGCGTCTGAATCCTGCTGGGGGAAGAACGCTAGGGTGACATTTCATCTGTTGTATCAAGATGATCGTCGAGGTGGTGACCACTCTGTGCTGGTGCGAGATGATCTCCGATTGTCTTTCAGGCTTTATATGACTTGCCGTCAAGACCTTGAAGCTAGGAATTTGGCCTTTTGCTTCATTTACTTGTACTACGTCTGCTGTATCGAGACGAATGTTGTGGTGGTGACCACTCCATGTGGGATGTAAGGACTAGGATCCGCTCTGGACGTTTCCCATGGGGTCGAAGAGTGACGTTATCCGAGTTCCACGTGACCAGGAATTTTGCTCTAGATGCTTCACACGGGTTCACTGCCGTGTTAGGCGAGGACTAGGCTCCGCTCTGGATGCTTTGCACGGGTTCACTACCGTGCTCTGCGAGGACCAGGATCCGCTCTAGACGTTTTCCACGGTGTCAAAGAGTGACGTTATCCGCGTTCCACGTGACCAGGAATTTTGCACTAGATGCTTCACATGGGTTCACTGCCGCGTTAGGCGAGGACTAGGCTCCGCTCTGGATGCTTCGCACAGGTTCACTGCCGTGCTCTGCGAAGACCAGGATCCGCGCTGGACGTTTTCCACAGGGTCAAAGAGTGACGTTATCCGCGTTCCACGTGACCAGGAATTTTTCACTAGATGCTTCACACGGGTTCACTGCCGCGTTAGGCGAGGACTAGGCTCCGCTCTGGATGCTTCGCACAGGTTCACTGCCGTGTTCTGCGAGGACCAGGATCCGCTCTGGACGTTTTTCACGGGGTCAAAGAGTGACGTTATCCGCGTTCCACGTGACCAGGAATTTTGCACTAGATGCTTCACACGGGTTCACTGCCGCGTTAGGCGAGGACTAAGCTCCGCTCTGGATGCTTCGCACGGGTTCACTGCCGTGTTCTGCGAGGACCAGGATCCGCTCTGGACGTTTTCCACTGGGTCAAAGAGTGACATTATCCGTGCTCCACGTGACCAGGAATTTTGTTGATTATATCCGCATTTCACGGAGTTGGGATTTGATTCTCTGTGGGAGTACATCGTCGAGTCATGGAATTGGGAGTTGCCGCTGTTCCACTTTGCTTGATGATGTGTCCACTGTGACGAGACGAGTGCTGAGGTGGAGCTGGGATTTTGCCATCACTCCGCTTTGCTGACCATGGGGTCTTTTATTAGCTTTGCATGTACATCCTGCTGGACTGCGAAGGAACGCCCTTGTTAACATTGCGTCTGCTGTAATGAGACGAATGCTAAGGCGGAGTTGGGATTTTGCCATCGCTCCGCTTGATGGTGTAACATCTGTGTCCCGCTGGAATGAGGAGGCACGCCGTTGTTGGTCTCCAGGCTGTAGATGTGGCCATTGAGATTTGGAACTAAGGACTTTGCCATGGTTCCGTTTCGTTGCGACTCTGAGGTCGATTGTTGACGTCACGTCTGCATCTGGCTGGAGTGAGGAGAAACGCCGTTGGTGATCTCTAAGTTGTCGATGTTGACGTCAAGATCCTGAAGCTTGGGAACTTCTTTTTGCTTCGTTTGTTGACATTATGTCTGCAATATTGCGATAAATGTCGAGATTGTCTCTAGGTTGTCTATTAACCGTCGAGATTTGGCTCCGCTTTCTGATAGAGCCTGTTGGGAAGGTATGGTTCCCTTTTTATCTGTGCCCCTGGATTGTATACAAGGATCGATGTGATTTCACCTGTAGGGCAAAATGTTTCATTCTTTCATTTTTTTATTCTTTCCGCGATGCTCTATCATTTCAGCTTTTTATATCGCGAAAATCGCGATTGCCCAATCATTTCGGCTATTTTTCGCGGTGCCCAATCATTTCGGCTATTTTTCTTTTTACTCGCTGCTTTTTATTGCGAGTTGCCCAATCATTTCGGCTATTTTTCATGCATACATTTTTACTTGCTGATTTTGTTGCAAGTTGCCCCATCATTTCGGCTATTTCATATGCATTTTTTTTAGGGGGTTCGCTGATTTTTTCTCGCGAGTAGGGGATTTGGGATCTGATACCAATCTTGGCATCAGCATCGCTGCGACTGGAATACTGCCAGGAGCGAATCATCATTTGCCGTGAAAGGACTTGGAATTTGATACCGGTTTAGGCATCAGCATCGCTGCAATTGGGATATTGCCAGGAGCGAATCATCATTTGCCTTAAAAGGGCTTGGAATTTGATACCGGTTTAGGCATCACCATCGCTGCGACTGGAATATTGCCAGGAGCGAATCATCATTTGCCTCTGTCGATGTTGAACAAAGGTGGCTTAGTAAACAGGGTTAAGGGTCCTGTCGGCTAAGGCTTTTGACTTCATGAGCCGTAAGGGTCTCACAAAGGTATTTCTCCCTACAAGTCGTGAGGATCTTGTAGGTGTGTTTTCTCCTTGGGAATCATGAGAATTCCTAAGTGCATGTTCTCTTGTAAGTCGTAAGGATCTTACAAAAAGG
Organism: Agapanthus africanus; assembly: GCA_030015575.1. Classification (NCBI taxonomy): domain Eukaryota; kingdom Viridiplantae; phylum Streptophyta; class Magnoliopsida; order Asparagales; family Amaryllidaceae; genus Agapanthus; species Agapanthus africanus. The sequence continues at coordinate 124,005,027 of JASDDO010000012.1, read as the reverse complement.
TTTTCTCCTTATAAGTCGAGAGGACTTACAAGTGTTGTTTGCTGTACAAGCATATCCCTAGTCATGGATGGGACTTTGTTAGGGAAATATTTATTCGTGCCCGTGGATTGTATACAAGGGTCAGTATTGAGCCGCTTGTAGGGCAAGATCGGAGGTTGTGGGGGTTGCTTAAGAATAGATTCAGGTCTCTGTAACTTAAGACTTTCAAATCTTATAAGCCGTGAGGGTCCCATAAGAGAGTTCTCCCTACGAGTCGTGAGGATCTCGCAAGTGTAATTTCTCCTTATGAATCGTGAGGATCCCTAAGTGTGTTGCTCCCTTATGAGTCGTAAGGATCTCACGCAGGTGGTTTCTCCTTACAAGGTCGAGAGGATCCTGTAAGTGTCTTTTAACGAGGTTGCGCCCTTTCGGGTTTTCACAAACACTCGCCGGTAGCCCTGCTGTTTTTACTCACGGAGCCCTTTCGGGTTTTCTTCCGTGCCCATTTTGCTTATGGACATACCGTTTTTTTATTCTTTTTATTCTTTTTTCTAACGAGGTTGCGCCCTTTCGGGTTTTCACAAACACTCGCCGGTAGCCCTGCTGTTTTTACTCACGGAGCCCTTTCGGGTTTTCATCCGTGCCCATTTTGCTTATGGACATACCGTTTTTTTTTCCTTTTTTTTTCTTTTTTGCTCTTTTTTTTTAACCACGCCAGCCTGAGGATGCCGCGGGTTGATAGTAGTTTAACGACGTTTCAGTCATTTGCAAGTTTTAAGACATTGCGGTCCGTCGTTAGTTTAGGGACGTTTCGGTCCGACACCAGTTTTAGGACATAGTGGTCCATCGTTAGTTTAACGACATTTCGGTCTTGGAGGCCTTCTCTATGAACGAGCATGATGCCCCCGGCATATCCACCTTTTTCGAAGCATGTTGTTGTGGCGGGTTTACTTTCCACTTTTCGGGCAGCGCGAACTTGCCCTGTTGGTATTGGTCTTCAACCCAGTTTTTGAAGACGTAGCAATTGTCGAGTGGGTGACCCATTACTCTGTGGTAGGGACAATAGTTAGGATTGTTAACGTCACCTGGTTGCAATGGACGTTTTGGATCTGGCAGAATGATAAGCCCGCTACGCACTGCTAGCTCGAACAATCTCTTTGTTTTATCTTTGGGAAATGAGTAAGGACGTTTCAACTTCTTATTGAGGTATCGCGGCTTGTTGTTTTGACGACAAAACGGTCTCGGGTTACTCGGCTGTTGTTGAGTGTTGGCAACAAAGGCCGTTTTTTCCTTTTCCTTTCTCATTTCGTTTGCTCCGTCGTTTGCGGGTCCGAGATTCTTTCCGGGTAGCGTGAGATTGTACGGCTGAACATTCTCGCAACTCTCCAATTCTTTTGTTTTAGAAATGAATTCCTTGAAGAGAGGGTTAAGAGCGGCTTCTTCATCAGAATCGCTTCCAAAGGTGAGAACTCGTGATCCCCCGGGCTCGTCCCTATGACAATTGCCGGCAACTCTTTTATGCTCATCTGTCGTATTTTTTTGCTGTCTACGAGCTTCACGCTTTGTCCTGTTGAAGTGTTGCCTGTGAGCGACATACCCTTGCCACCAACACTTAAAAGAGTTGCAGTCTTCAGTAGGATGTACGATCTTCTGATGATATAAGCAGAAGTTAGGGTGTACGTCCGTTTCATTAAAATGTATACCACCAGGAGAATTTTTTCTGAAAGAGGGCGGCCTCATCCCCATTGCTATGGCTTTGGCGAATCGTTTCCTTGTCTTGATGCTGCTTTTATTTGCGGCGGATGTACTTTCATCCGGTGGGAGTGTTTCGACCCTTTCATCTAGTCGCCGGCGTTTGGCTTTCTCGAATATGGCCATCTCGCGCTCTCGATCAGCTTAGCTTTTAAGACGGGCTTCATTCAGGAAGGCATCGATCATCTCATCTGATGGCCACAGAAGTTCTGGTTCAGTCCCCGCCCCTGGTTTCTCGGTGCAAGGAGCCTCTTTATCATCTATCAATGAGTGAGAGATCACATGACAACTTGCTACGTAGTCCTCAGATTCATCTGATGAGTCTTCTCCATCATTTTTGTCCTCGAGGACGTGGCTGAGGAACTCTTGGAGCATGATTGGAATCCGCGCCTTCTGGTTATACTTTTCCAGCACGTCAATCTGTTTCTGCAAATCCGTGCGCTTGTCGCCGGGCTTCACGGGCTTCTTGGATTTCTTCTTGTTTTTCGAAGATTTCGACGGCTGGGCGTGAATGCTTTGGCTATCACCACCGATATTTGGAATTGGGCACGGCTTCAGCATCCCCTTGATGATCTCAGGTTCCAACGGGTTCTTCCATTTAATCGCCGGGCACGTCTGAAGATCATTCAGCATCTTTTTGGTTTTGGACGACAACACGACCTCCCACGAAGCTTCTTCGACAAAAGAACAAGTTGCCCCCGGTGTGTCCGTCTTCTTTGGAGTGTGCGGTTGTGGTGGGTTTATTTTCCACTTCTCGGACAACGCAAACTTGCCTTGTAGATACCGATCCTCGATCCATCCTTTAAAGACGAAGCAATCCTCGATCGGGTGACTTACCATTTGGTGGTAAGGACAATAATTGGGATCGTTGACATCGCCTGGCTGCAACGGACGCTTTGGACTCGGCAGATTGATGAGTCTGTTGCGCACTGCCAGCTCGAACAGTCTTCTCGTTTTATTCTGAGGAAATGAGTAAGGACGTCCTAGTCTCTCCTCGAGGGATGGGCGTGGACGCACGTTGTTTTGGCGAACAACCGGCTTTAAGTTGCTCGGTTGTTGTTGAGCGTTGGCGACGAAGGTTGCTTTCCCTTTGCCCTTTTCATTCCAAGGCTCCGTCTTTAAAGAGGAAGGCCTATGGCCCATCTGGTCCATTTGGGCTAGCTTGTCAATCAAGGACTGGAAGGTGGTCGGCTTGAAGAACATCATGAACTGTGAGATGGTCGCTTGCGGATCAAGGGTACCCACAAACATGCCTACTGCAGGATCCTCTTCTATGCGTTGTTCGTATTTCGACCATAGGTTTCGCCATCGTGTTGCGTATTGGACCCATGTTTCGCCTGGCCTTATCCTGGCATTAATCAGTGCTATTATCGGGGTGCGTCCACCAGCACTCGCGAATCTCTGTGTAAACAGCAGCTCCATCTCCGTAAATGTCTTGATAGAGTCATTTGGGAGTTCAGAGTACCACTCAAATGCTATTTCCGACAGGCTGCCAACAAACTGGCGGAGCAGCAATTTATCATCACCTCCAGTGTTGCCGCACATGGCTCTAAATTGAGTGACGTGCTGATGCGGATTTCCCGTTCCCTTATATACGTGGAACTTAGGGATCGTATATCCCGGCGGGTAACTAATTTGATCATACCAGCCCGGGTAGGGTCGTCCGGTTCTAGCAATTTGCCCAGCCGCTTCATTTTCCTGGTGAGCTCGTATTTGCTGAGCTATATGGTCATCCAGTGCGGCCTTGGAATTGGTTTCTTCCTTAGCTATTGAAAGAGTCGGAGGAGGATTAGATGTCTCCCCTCCGTCATCTTCAACAACAATTGGAGGGTCTTCAGCTGGAGGGTCCGGCTGTAACATCATCCCTACCATATCTTGGAAGAGGAGTGCCATCTGTCTTATGTTAGCCACTTGCTCTGCAGCTTCTTTGTCCTTCTTTTCGAGGACTCTACGTAGGTAGTCAGCGTCAGTTTCTTGTTCATGACGCTGCTCTGATGATGCCTCCGAGCTTTCTTTTGGCTCGGTAAGTGCGGCCATTGTAGTCATCATCTCCTGAAGCTTCTGTTGCTGCTCCTGGGCTTTCGTTACGGATCGGGTGAGCGGTCGGTGACCCGTCGAAGCACGGCTTTCCTCTTTTCCAGAAGCCATATAAACAGTGTGCACCACCATGCCCCCAGACTTGGGGTGTTTGTGCTCAGCGCGTTTACGGTTTGCCATGTTCACAAGGGCTTTTTGCGGCCTCCTTTTCTTTTGAGTGGTTGAAGTTGAGGGGGTCATTGTAGTGGGCGCCCAAGTAGACGTTGCTTTTTGTGGCTTGACGGAGTAATCTTTCTCTTGCCGAACCTTCATTGTTTTCTGTCGGTGAGAGTGATCTTGAACGATTACTGAGTCCTGAACTCGTCGCCAGACCTTGTAAATTTTGGAGGACAGCCGTTGAGGGAGCTGCTCCAGCTTTACCTTTGGGGCATTGTCCACAGGTGTAGGAGATCTTTTCAATACGGCAGCTGGCGAGTTTTTGCGCACTCTTCTTAGCGGTTCAAAGCTATTTCCGATCGGAACAACAGCATTGATTTCCACCATCGGAGCTGGCGGAGTTATCCCAGAGGGGGAGTTGCCCCCAGCCTTCCTTACCCGGCGCCAGTGACGACGGCGAGCATGCCGAGCGGACGGCGTTGGTTCAGCGATGGGGATGACCTCCTCATGCCCCCTGTTTTGAGGAGAGACTGTTATTGGTGCTAGCCTATCGAAGACCGACACCCGTTGAGAAGCAACGTCTAATCTGTCAAAGACAGACCTCTGGGTAGAGGAAGCAGCTTTAAGGACCTCGCCTGGAGCAGAAGCCGGAATGGCCATCCTTGTAAAAATTGACTTCTTGGAAGGAGAAGCCTTTCCAATGATTTCGTCCGCTTGAGCCGGGATGACTATCCGCTTTGGGATGGCAGCTTTGGGTATCGCGGGCTTGTAGACGTTCTGGCCCAGTCTGTTGAAAACTGAGGTATTGAAGTTGGGCGACCCGTTGAGAGGGGCCGCGGCAGTGGTAAGTCGATCAAAGACCGACTTCTTTAGGGCTTCTTGCAACGTCATTGGGGCATTGAAGCTGATCGGTGGGAGCATGGTCCCGAAGAATAGTCCAGTGGTGGCTTGAGTAACCTGTTCCACTGGCATCTTGAAAAGAGAGGCCGCTTGGGGCCCGTAAGTCACTCCTCCAGTAAGGACCGAGCGAGAGTTGCAGTTGCAGGCAGTGCAGTTTGAAGCCATTGATATTCTGTTTTCTGCATGGAGCAAGACACCAAATCTTAGTACCTCGAATCCACAGGCAACCACAGTAAACCGCGATTCGTTCGCGAACAAGACACACGAAGTGTGGAGTGGAAAGAGGAAAAGGTCCCACCGGGCGTGCCAGAATCTGTTCCCCTCCGAATGGCGGCCGAGACATGGGCTGTCTTGCCTGAAATTCGGGGCAAATGCTAATAGGTTTTATCCGTCTACCTCTCCGAAGATGCCAAGTTGATTTATGGCACCATGTATCGAAGGTTTAAGCGGATACGACCGATGTAGCAGACTTCGTCAGATTCCCCCTCGTTTGAGGGGTTTTTGATTATGGGGACGCTCTTCCCTGCAGGCGCAAGCCCCTGCAGTTAATTACGCTACCGCATCGCGGTAACAACTTTCTCCTTCTCCAGATGGTCACTTCGTGTCGTGGGTGTTTGTTTTGTTTGTGGTTGCCCGTGGATTGTATACGGAGACTAATTTATGTAGTCGCCCGTAGGACGTGGATTAATCCAAATCCGTATTTTCTTTGATTTAGTTTTGGGGTTTTGGTTTGAGGATACGTTAGCCATATTTGAGGCTAAGATCAACTCAAACGTTTGTTAAGGATACGTTAGTCCAGTTTGAGACTAAGATCAACTTAACGGGATCGTTTAGATCCGACAAAAGAGCGTTTGGGCTCTATTGTTCCAGTTTAGGGACATAGTGGTCCATTAAATGTATGGCCGCCAGGACCCGTCACCTCTCTGACGACGTTGAAGGATTACAACGACAGGTGTCAGAGGAGTTCGGAGATGTACCCTTGAACCAAAGTCGATTGGGGGATCTATAGTCCAATTTGGGACTAAAGTCTGTTTGAAGGTTTAAGGATACGTTAGCCATATTTAAGGCTAAGATCAACTTAAACGTTTGTTAAGGATACGTTAGTCCAGTTTGAGACTAAGATCAACTTAACGGGATCGTTTAGATCCGACAAAAGAGCGTTTAGGCTCTATTGTTCCAGTTTAGGGGCATGGTGGTCCATTGGTAGTTTAAGGACATTGCGGTCCATTGGTAGTTTAAGGACATTGCGGTCCAATGCCAGTTTAAGGACATAGTGGTCCATCTCCAGTTTAGGGACATAGTGGTCCATTGGTAGTTTAAGGACGCATAAGTCCATGGGTTTAAAGACCCCACAGTCCATATGGGTGTGTTTAAGGACGCATTAGTCCGTTAGTTTAAGGACGCATAAGTCCGCGGGTTTAAGGACCCTACAGTCCGTGTTGATGTGTGGTTGTCGGGACCCTTCACCTCTCTGACGTCGTTGAAGGATTACAACGATAGATGTCAGAGGAGTTCAGAGATGTACCCTTAAACCAATGAGTTGGTTGAAAGAGCAGATGTGCTCAGTTCAAGATGATTTGAGGACTTATGGCCAGTTTGGGCTAAGTCCAGTTATGTTTGAAATATTAGCCCTTTGTCGGTCCATTGAAGGAGAGGCTTTGCCTCTAGAAACTTAGCCAATTGGGCTAAAGCTAGTGTTAAACACTAAAGACCAACAGTGTTGAACACTGGAATTAAGATTAGCAAGTTAGTGTTTAACACTAAAAGTTAATCAGTGTTAAACACTAGCAACGGGGCTTTCAAATTAGTGTTAAACACTAAAGCAAATCAGTGTTAAACACTGGTAGCAGAAATTTCAAATTAGTGTTAAACACTAAAGCAAATCAGTGTCAAACACCGGGAACAGAGTTTTCACATTAGTGTTAATCACTAAGAAAATCAGTGTTAAACACTGCAAATAGAGTTTTCCAAATTAGTGTTAAACACTAAGAAAATCAGTGTTAAACACTGCAGATAGAGTTTTCCAATTAGTGTTAAACACTAAGGAGGGAGGGGTCACGTGCGGACACGTGAGAGCGCCCTGATTTCCCTTATTTTATTCTGCAGGTAAGTGTTTAATACTTTTAATTTCCTGGCCATCACGTGTGGGCACGTGATAGGCATCCATCCATTCGATATTAAGGGGATCCGTTAGGGGTCACGTGGGGACACGTGAGGGCGCCCTAAATGTCAAGCCAGATCTCATTTGTTTTATCCTCAAATCTGTGAATAAGTGTTAAACACTTTTCATCTTTATTTTAGATCATCACGTGTTGGCACGTGATGGGGGTTTATGCATCGATAATTACAGCACTTGCTGAGGGGTCACGCGGGGACACGTGAGAGCGCCCAAAGCTTCTTTTCTTTTGTTTTGCCATTAAGTGTTAAACACTTTCATTTTTATTTTAGAGCATCACGTGTTGGCACGTGATGGGGATCTGTGCGCCAATTGTTAAAGTATTTGCTGAGGGGTCACGTGATAACACGTGAGAGCGCCCAAAGCTTTCATTTCCTTTGCTTTTTCCTTCTGCGTTTTGGGAGTCACGTGGGAGCACGTGAGGTGATGCTTCAAAGTTCTTTGCAGGGGATCTTTTCAAGGGTCACGTGGGGGCACGTGACCCTAGTTCTTTTCATGAACAGAGATCTTTTAAGAATTGAATTCTTTGTAGGGTTAAACCCTAATTTTGTCTTGGAGGAATTAAATTCCTATTGTGAAAGAATTAAATTCTTATTTAGGATAAAACCCTGATTTCTTTTCAAAGAAATTAAATTCCCAGATATGTAAAAGAATTAAATTCTTGATTAGGGTTAAACCCCAGTTTCATTTTAGGAGGAATTAAATTCCTATGAGTTTGGGAGAATTAAATTCTCAAAACTCAATTCCTCCTCTGTATTTTAGATCTGTATGGCAGGATCTCAACCCAATGAGAATTAAATTCTCAATTCATGGGGAGATGTGCACTTTGTAGATCCTCAACTAGAGAAAGAACTAAGTTCTTTTCTTTAAATAAGAGTTAAACTCTTTTGAGAATTAAATTCTCTTTTGAAGCCTCTCTTTTCTTACCTAGGGTTTTTCTTTTGCAGAGAATTAAATTCTCCTCTCTTTGCTTTTTTTTTTCTCTCTTAAGAATTAAATTCTCTTCCCTCTGTTTTTCTCTCAAAAAAGTAGATCCCTCCTTTCTTCTCTCCTTGGCTCCTATTTATAGGAGAAGGAAGAGAATCAATTTGTTTAGCAAATCTCTCATTGAGAGATTTGATTTGTATGTTGAGAGATTTGATTTATATTTATCATTAATCTGGGCCTTTAGATTGTTAAGTGAATTTTATTCACCGTGGATTTTAAATCCAAAAGATATTCTATTTGTTATCCTGGTGAGATTTTCAGGGAAATCTTTCCTTGTCCAAGGGTTTTCTATAAATTGGTGATTTTTAATCACCCTTGGATTTTTAATCCAACGGTTCCCCATGACCCTTTTCCATTTGGAAAGATTCAGAAACTTTTAGAATTTAATTCTATTAAATTATAATGCTTTTAAAGCCAGTCACGTGCTGGCACGTGACCTTTGGTCACGTGTGAGCACGTGACCCCCAATTGGGTTCCTTTCTCAGCCGCTTATTTATGTTTCAGTTTTAACCATCACGTGTCAACACGTGACCATTGGTCACGTGTAAGCACGTGATACCTCGTTGAGGTATTTTCTGACTTTTAGAATTAAATTCTATTCATTATTTTAGAGGCTTTAAAAGCCCATCATGTGTCTGCACGTGACCCATGGTCACGTGTGAGCACGTGATTCCCCATTGGGGTCTTTTCTGAGTTTTTATTGTATCTTTTAACTCCTCCAGCGGGTTCTTAAAAGCCCATCACGTGTGGACACGTAATTCCTCATAACTTTTGATCCAGGATGAATTACGAGGCCCATAATATATCAAATCGAAGGGTTTTTCGAGCCGCTTTCAATACCATCAGAATTTATCTGTTTCTCATTCGGGAGTTTGTCAAAAAAACAGCCCGGAAGATACTGGTTCCCATTTTCTTAAGCGTATCGCCGCCATTTGATACCTTGGGCTCTTTTGCGCAGAAATTTTTGGCGGGAACAATGGGCAGGTTTGATTAGGAAGGGTGTACAGTTCACTTTCACTACTCAAATTCTCATCCTGTCCTACCGCCTCATCATACATTGTAAAATGTGGAGCTAGTTGAAAACTAGCTACCGGGTCACTAGGTTGTATGAGGGCGGCCATGGAAGCATTCAAATCCATCATCTGTTGGCATGACGCTACCCTAAAGTCTTCCAACAACTGTTCTAGACTAGACATAGGTTGTGAAGGGGTTTCAGTAAAAGATTCAAAATTGTTTTGGTACCGGAAACTCCCAAATGACAGTTCAGAAGCAATGTCCAGGGAGGGTGTACAAGTCGGGTAGGACTGATAGAAATTGAAAGGCTGGACAGGGGTAGGATCAACATACAAATAAGAAGGTGAATGGAATTGTTGATCCAAAGAATTTGTAGTGGTAAAAGGAGCGAAAGATCGGTTACAGGATTGTTCAATATGTTCAGCGATGGACAAAGGACGAATTGCGAAAGGGGTATCAACATAAGAGAGTGGAGGAGGTTGAAAAGGTTGATACAAAGTGGATTGCGGAGTGCAAGTGTTTGTCCTAGACGCGTCTATGCGATCTTTCAATGAAATTTTGGGCATGGCGGGGTCGTTCGAAATTCGACCAAAGCAAGAACCGTAGGAACTTATGTCTGGTTGTGGGTACCAAAGTTCGGTAAGAGTTTTTCGAGGTGGGGTACCCATGATATGAAGAGAGAAGAAGAATAAGAGAAAAGGAGGGGAAAAGAATGTGGGTTTTTTTTTATTTTTAAGTTAGTTATTAACAAAAGAATGAAATATACACACAAAAAGAATCTGGACCAAAAACAATCATGACACAAAAATTCCACACACCTAATCGTTCTAGGGTTCACCTAGGTCAACTAGACCTGCTCAAGAACTTGGTTGTCAAGGTAAAACTGTGTCGAGAAACAGGCTCAAGATATACGGATTACGAGGCCAGGTAAGTGCAAAGATAAGGGGAGGTTTTCCGACTCATTCGCAAAGGTCCTTAATTAAATAACCCTTTCTCTTTTGGCGGTTTCGCCGTAAACACTTTTCTAGACACCCCGTAAACAATATACCGTTAAGCGGTATTCTAAACACAGTTAATCTCTCCTAGTGAGCGTGAAGTCCTTAAAGTCTTAAAGTCTAATTTCTTTTAAAATTTGTGCGGGTAAGCGTTATGTTCAAGTTCTTGATTTGTGGGCCACGGAAAAGGTGATGAAATCCTTTACCGTATGTTGTGGGGTTCGCTTGCCCTTAAGTCCGTATTAATGTATGCAATGCGCAATTCAAAAATTTTTGTTCAAATAATCAAACAATCGTTTTTTTTTAACTTTAAGCACAGCACTGCAACAAATACGGGTTAGTCAATTTTTGGCGTTTGCCAGCGAACTTGCAAAGAATCCTGCAAAGATATTATATTGGAAGCGTCAGATTTGAGAAGAAGGTGTTAGTAAGGTATGTACCGTTAAGTTGTGGGTTAAGAAACCCCCGTTGAATCGAATCCAAGTAGCTTGAAAAGTTTGCTAGCGCGGGTCAAACTACCCGGATCTTTGGCACTGTACTTCGTAACCATCTTAACTTTAAATGTGCACTTTGCTCCCCATAATCGCCGTTCGCAATTCCGCAGAATCTACAAATGTCGGAAAAATGGATATTAGTGCGGAAAAACAATACGAATGCCCAAATACCTGCACACTAATAATTATAAAAAATAAACAATACAAATAGGACAAAACCAGAACACTTGAGCCCAGAGGAAAATTTGGAGGCAGAAGGAGGTGGTTGGGCCGGCGACGCCGGATTTGGGGATGATGTCGTCGGCCAAGTTATGGAATATGTGCTCCAATCTTCTTCTGTGTTCCACTAGAGTCACAATGATATTGTTTGATTTTTTTTATTTTAGATCCAGAGTGGTAGCATGTCCAATTTTCAGAGAACAAAATGGTTAAGAAAGTTAGTTTTTTTTTGTTTTTTTTTATTTATTTTTATTTTGTTTTGAAAAAGTGTTAGATGGATATTCAACAAAAACAAAAACGTTACCGTCTCCCCGGCAACGGCGCCATTTGATCGCACGCCAAAAGCGTGTCGAATATTTAAGAGTTCTAAAGTTTAACCGCGATCAGGACGGTGTCGCTTTGCAGCTAGCCGCGATGAGCACGGGTCGATCCACAGGGAGATGGTAAGTTTTTAGGCTTGTTCTAACGAGTTAACACGCGTGGCATATTTGTTTGTTATCTAACCTATGCGTATATTCAAGTATAAGGCTTGTTAGGAAACGATAGGATGATGTAAGTTAATGGATTCCGTATTCAAGTACTTTGAGCCGAACTTTAACAAATGAAGCTAGAACAATCGGCAACAACGTGGATTAGGGGACTTAAGCACGGTATTCATGGAATCCGGCTTATTGACCCTTGTCCGTCGGTTCTTGTCTCTTGCTTTCGCCTCCGGCCAAACCGAATACAACCGGTCACGGTTAGGAATCACCTTTACCTTGGTAGGGTAGGGTGCCTAACGGAGCGCTTGCGTAGGGTTTGGACGGAGTTTCAAATGGAAAAGACGGGAAAAGGAAATGAAAAACGAAACGTTAACTTACAATATCTTTCTCTTTTCCTAACAACAATATTCACACCATTCACAAAACAAACTAAAAAGAGATAACAAAAGAGAAGAACAAAGAAAAGAAAAGATTACAAGAAAGTAATTAAAGTGCATGGAATTTAAGTGCGAGAATTAAAAGAGCAAGAATAAAATGCAAGTAAGTAAAGATTAGGAACCAAAGAACATATTGCAAGACATGGGTTCAATAACCCAAAGTTAAACTTGCAAGCTCAATAAAGAGGTTGCAAGATCAAGAGAGGGCAAAGAACTCATGGTGAAGGAAGCATAAAAGAACACTTTATTAAACTTCAAGAATGATACAACCCCTTGAGATCAATAACCAATCCTTAAACTTTCAAGCTCAATGAAGAGGTTGAAGGATCAAGAGAAGATTAAGACTTCAAGGGGACTAATCTAATTACAAGAAAAGAGAAAAGAAAACTTGGACAGAGAATGACAATCCAAGACTGAAGAATGATCCTTGAACTTTTACCCACTACCTGCTATTTATAGGAAAAGAAGAAAAGAAAATAAACAATAAAAATAGGGCTACGTGGCAGCAAGAAGGGGTGTGTGAAGAACTGGGGCCCACTGGAGCCTACGGGGCCGGCCAGGCCGGTCTATAATGTGTTGTGGCCGGCCACATCATGTTGGAACGGTCTCGTACTTGGTGTGTTGACTTGTTAGGTCCCCCGCATCACTTTGGTCCAGTTTGTTTTCTCTGTTTTGACTTGATTTGCACCTAATGCTTGGAGGGAAATTCGAATTTCTAAATCAACACCAAATTTTTAGCAATAAATGCTCATAACTTCATTCCCACATGTGCCTAAATCATGGCTGCCCCCATTATGGTTTTGTTGATTTGTCCATTTGATTTTATTTTGCACTTATTATTGGAGGGAATTTTTGAATACAATTCAACACATGATCTTCAGCATTAAATGCTCATTACTCCATTCCCACATGTGGCTTGATTCATAGCTGCCCCATTATGGCCCATGCTGATTTGTTTAATTGACTTTGATTTGATTTCAGTTTTGGAAGGAAAAAATCAACACATGATGTTTAGCCTTGAATGCATATAATATTTTGCCTTGAATGCATATCCACATGTGCCTAAAAGTCTTGTGTACACATTTGTTGTGTTGGACCATTTAGATAGAAAAATGTGTACACAAACTTGTTGCAAAAAGGGACTCCTGAAGTATCGGTCGGATTGCGGCTCTGGTTGCAGTGTCGGCTCACAATTGATATATCCATGCTTTTAAATGTATTTCCAGTATTTTATCACGGATACATGTAATCTGTATTACTGAGCAGACACTGGTTAATAGTACCGATAAATACAACAAATAGATAATGAATTGGCAGTATTAGAATGCTGTTTTCTGATATGAACAGGGCTCCCGCCGCCGTACACGATGCCACGACCAACCTCTGCTGAAAATATTCAAGAAGAATATCCGTTAAGTGATATTTCCTGCTCTTCGAGATCAGACCCAGGTCGTGGGTCGTGTGCATCTCGTCAAACTCCTCTTCCATTTCCTGTGGGGACATGGCCTTGTAAAGACCCGGGGAAAACCTCCATATCGCATAGATAAGCACCTGTAGGAAAGGGGATCGATTGGGTAGTATACGCCTACAGTGACCCTCCAGACGACTTATCATGGCCTCATATGTCGCCTTGGAATGATCAAGACTGTAGAAATACACGTCGTCTCGAGTTATGATGTTCCGGATGGTGTACGTGCGGCCCGTCATCAGGAAGAAACGAAACGGTTAGAAGGAAATCAACATGGATGACTTAAGGGGAGGCCATGCCTTTGCTATTTATAGCCTTAACAAAAATCTTCCAACGACCGAGATCTTCCTACGCCACAGCGCGAATCACAGAATATCGCATCTTCCCGATAAGGCGTGGCTATGTAGCTTCCGATTACTGGCCCCATCCCCCATGCGGGTTAATGAAGGTTGAAAGACATCTCCAAGAAATCCCAAGAATCAAGAAGGCCAAGATACGGAAGCCCTCATCACAAGGCGTCCGAATAAGTTTCCTGTTCGGCTCATCCATTCAGGGTAGCTTCCTACTCGGCTATTCTGCGGATCCAAAGCCCTCGTCGGGAGGCTGCCAGGAAGTTTCCTACTCGGCTCATCACTGGGGGCAACTTCCTGCCCGCCTACTCTACGGATCCAAAGCCCTCATTATGAGGCGGCCGGGTAGTTTCCTGCTTGGCTCATCCACTGGGGGCAGCTTCCTGCCCCGGCTACTCTGCGGATCCAAAGCCCTCGTTACGAGATGGCCGGGTAGTTTCCTTCTCGGCTCATCCGCTGGGGTAGCTTCCTTCCCGGCTGCTCTGTGGATCCAAGGCCCTCGTCGCGAAGTAGCTGAGTAGTTTCCTGCTCGGCTCATCCAAAGCCGAGTCCAGGGATGCCGATCTACCTATACTTGGCGTTCGCTCATTCGTATGTCGCGCTTGATCGTCACCTTGACTCTGGGGTGAGGAGGGGCACCGACCTACCTATACTTGGCGTTCGCTCGTTCGTATGCCGTGCTCGATCGTCACCTTGACTCCAGGGTGTGGAGCACCGACCTATATATACTTGGCATTCGCTCGTTCGTATGTCATGCTCGATCGTCACCTCAACTCCGGGGTGAGGAGGGGCACCGACCTACCTATACTTGGCGATTCACTTATTCATATGTCACGCTCGATCGTCACCTCGACTCCAGGGTAAGGAGGGCACCCTACCTACCTATACTTGGTGCTCGCTCGTTCATATGTCGCACTCGATCGTCACATGGACTACAGGGTGAGGAGGGGCACCAATCTACCTATACCTGGCATTTACTCATTCGCATGTCGTGCCCGCTCGACACTCAACACTCGACTCTCTATATATATACTTGGCGTTCGCAGGACGTCGGCCTATCTACACTAGCAAAAGTAAAAACATTGCATAGGCGAGCTAAAAATGCTTTATTGATATTCCGGGTTATGTACAAGGTATTATGAGCTCCCCAGCCTTACAAGATGCCCGAAGGCTTACAAAAATTTAATAACAAAAGGGGTAGCTGAAGTTGCCTTCTCGGCCGCCGTTTCTCCCTGTTCGGTGCTTCCATCAGGAGCTTCGGTTGCGACCTCCGGCTCGGCGCTTCCCACGCCATCTCGCCTCCTCTTGCTGGCTCGGTGCCGCCCCTAGGACACTTCCTCGACAAGGGGATACCTTGCATGAAGCTCTTGCTCGTTGAACCCAGGCATAGCTTCCTTGACGGCGTCAAGAGCGTTGTGCCACCCGATGGCTGCAGAGTCGGCAAGGTCGATGTAGAATTGATCGGAAGCCTTGTACTCTTCCACTGCCTTCACGCCCTGCCCTTGGCAAGCTTCTCCGCCTCGTAGGCATTCGGGCATCCCTTTTGAATGAGTCCCTTTGCCTTTTCATAGCGTCATAGAGCCCGTTGACCTCCTCCATTTGGTCCTGAATAGCCCGGTTAGAGTCGGTCAGGAGTCGATGGGACTCCTTCAATTTGGCGACTCAGGACTTCCGCGACAAACCTCGAGTCTAGGAGGGTCGCCTTATCCTCCGCCTGTTTCAGCTAGGCGAGGAGCTCTTCCTCTTGCGAGGAAGATTCACCGGCCTTCTTCATCACCAAGGCTACCTCCTCGGACTCCATGGCGGCAAGAAGGGCGCAATGCCGGAGGACCTGCGAAAAACACGAACCGTTTTAGGAGCTAAACAGAGAAAAAACACTTGGAGAAATTTTGGGAAAGTTACCAACCTGAACGGTCTCCTGAGCTATCACCGCCACTTGGGCCTTCAGGGTGCCTCGGGGAATCTTGGCCCCCACCGCCTTCTCCATGTCCTTCAGTAAACTGTTAGCCACGGAAAGCCCTGAAGGCACCTCGATACAGAAGTCGCCCTCCTGCACCTGTATCCCGGCCGAGGGTGACCGAGAAACCACTCTCTTCTTCCTCTTAAGCGGTGATTCGGCAAAGAGCGGCACCTCCGTCCTGGCCTGGGGCGCCGAATCCCGTGCATGCTTCTGCCCTCCTCCACGGCGTTCCTCCGGAACGGGAGGGGCTATGGGAACCCTGGCGGAGGGGGCTTGCCGAGGAGCCATGCTCATTGCGGATCGGGACGAGCTCGAGCCACTGCCCTTCTTCCCCTGCGCCTTAGCGTCCATGGCAGCCATGATCTTCGAGTGATACATCAGCTCTGCAGAGTACACATAAGAAAAGCAAAGGAGGGGGTCAGCGACCAAAAAACAGCAAAATTATAATAAAATTATGCTAAGTCTAAATAGATCCGCGAAGCACTAACTTACCCCCAAAGTGCGCGGGACTGAGTCCCTCCCAGCTCAAAGCATGCTAGGAAAGAAGGACTGTAGAGTGTTTTTCGTCACCCCATTGAGATAGGAGTACGCGTCGCTTTCCAGGCATATACAGATTCCCCCTTCCTAGGGTAGGTGATTGTGTCAAAAGAGTGTGTTTGTAGTTAACCGCAATCAGAACGGTGTCGCGTGTAGCTAGACCGAGGTGAGTACGGGTCGTCCTCAGGGAAACGTAGAATTTTTTACTCTTACTTTAGATGTGTTGAAAAAGAGATGAGGGATAAAGAATTTTGAAGAATGGTTTCTAGATCTACGTTAAGCACTAATGCAGAATATAGATCTAGATTATTTTAGGGATGTAGTTAATATAATAAGAGGGCTTGTAGGGTTCGTTAGGATTTAGTAGTCATGGACGATTAATTAAAAGTTACCCTTTTTATCCTTTAATAGATTTAAAAATAGAACGACGGTGATACGTGTAGATTAGGGTTTCTGGAGGGAAAAGGAATCCCACTCTTAACCCTTATCTCGACACGGAACTCCGTTCATATCTAGCCTTTACCAAAACAATCATTAATCTAATCTCTAATCGCGGTCGGAACTAACAAAGAATTGTTAGCGCGCCCGATTAGGATGTTAATGATTCTTTTGATAAAGTTCATAAACTTTATAGGACTTAAAAAGGGTTTAGGAATGTTCATCATCCATTAGCCTACCCTAATCCTACGAACCCTAACAAGCGGAGAATTACTCGCGCATGTTGGGAGAAAAAGAGATGGAGAGAAAATGCATAATTAAACTACGAAGAAATAGAATAAGAAAAAGAACTACCTTTATTAATCAACAATATTCATTACACTTTGATCCTTAGAAAATGATTACAAAGACTAGCTTGCTTCTCGATCTCTTCCAAGGAGGTAAACGAACAGTTGATGATCAGCCTGGATGCGTAAGCCGTCTTGGACTTCGTGATCGCGTCGACTTGATGATTTTTCCAAGAGGCTCTCGGTCTTTATTTATAGTCCCAAAGCCAGAAAGTTAGATGCCTAAATTGGGGAATGGTAGTTACAATCCCACCAAAAAAATTCAATCCCTTAACTCCACTTTAAGGCGGCGGATCCGTTGCATCAAGGGGCTCATGCCGCGGATCCGCGATCAGATCCGTTGATCAAACTTCTGGGGCTGGCTAGTTATGACATGTGGCGATCCTTGGAATCTTCAGAATTTGGAAATCTTTTCTTTTCTTCTGCCAGAATTGATTTCTTAATTTTGATTTCTTAATTAGGCAGGTTAGCTTTAACAACTTGATTTTCTTAATTTTAGACCTGAAAATTCTGCACAACAACTCAACAAATAATATTTATTAGACTTAGTTCTACTAGGATTAGGTCAATAATATTATATACATTTTCCTACCAAATGCTACTTATAATATATCAACACATGGAAAATAGTATTTTTACAAATAAACCCTCATATGTATGATATATTATAATAAAGACCTTTTTAAATATGGAAATTGTAGGAAAAATGTAATAACAAATGTGCAGTTAATCAACTGAACAAATACTCCCAAACTTATCTTTTATCGTTCCGAGCAAACTAGTTTATTCAAGAGAAGGAGAAAAAGAAGAAAACTAAGCATACTTTCGTAGGCAAACACGATTGCACTGAGCACGTGCAACAAGCCGTTAAACCTCTAGGTGTCCCTAGTAGGAGGAGTGTTGTCTCCTGAGGGTTTTCAGCGGATTACACCCACAAAATCCTATAATAAAAGAGAGACGGTGAAATTTACATTTAAAGATAAGAACCATAAAAGAAAGACTTTGAAAATTTAGAGTTTCCAACTACACTAGTTTTTCAGTTGTCATGAGCCCTATCTTAATAGTCATGAAAAAATGTTAGAAATCACATCATCCCTCAATAAAATATCGTCTTTATTCTTCATTCCTACCTTTCATCCAAACATCGATCATACACCCCTACGTGTGTGAAATGGACATCCCTATACTCGGAGAATTCAATTCAAGCTATCATACTCTTGTCCATTTACCTCAGTACTTTTTAACTTGATGAATATTTAGATTTGCTCACACATTTTCATGCGACCGTTAATACTTCTTGAGGTACTAACCGACCGATTACTCATGTGCTTGCTGATTAGGTGATAATATTTTCCTCGCTTTGCACCACCTAAGGCTTAGCAGTGACTCCCAGACCAGTTGGCCTTAGGGCACTAGGTGATGAAGCACTCTTGCTATATTTTTTTATTGCTGCCTTGGCGATAACAAAACCAGTGTTCATTTTTTTTTCTTTTCACCATTTTTATATTTTCTTAATTTTTTTATTTCCTTCATACTTTGGCTTTTAGACAAGAGTATTTCAAGGTATCCTCTACTATCCCGAGTTTCAAGACGTGTGTAAGTGTATATAGTAGGGTATCAATATTCAAATGTTTGGCTTCCAGAATAGAAACTATTTTTCAAACTTATTTTTATCCTCAGATTAGTGACTTCCTTCATTTTACTAACCCTTGGGACAACAGCTCATAACTACTTATTACCAGTTCGTTTAAGAAAACTTCTAATTTTCTTGGTTTTCTTAAACTATTCCTATCTTTTGGATGTAATTTTTCACACTCTACTCTTTTGTTATAAATAAATTTTTTAATGCCCAGTGTCAAAGATAATTCAGTGAATACAAACCTCCCCCCCAAACCTATTTTCAGCAGTGTCCTCACTGATGTAGCCTTTTGAGAACAAGGACCTGTATACTAGGAGAGAGATACAAGGGGTAAAATAATAGTTAAATGAAAACTACCCCCAAACTTGATCTTTGACACACGCAGATATTCAATCAAATCCATTTTTACTCACCTCCATTCTTAAAATAAGAAAATGTTACAAAAACATGGAGGTGAGGCGGAGGAATTTTAGTTTTGATAAAGCGGCTCCTGTAAAAACATGAGCTCCTCCGCGGGGTCAGCAGAAAAATACGGTTTTAATCTATGCCCATTTACTTTAAAAATTGAACCGTTTTTCAAATTTTCGACTTCAACTACCCTGTGCGGGTGTACATACCGCACCACAAAAGGTTCTTTCCAACGAGATTTAAGCTTACCCGGATGAAGATGGAGACGGGAGTCGTAAAGAAGGACTTGTTGCCCCGATGTGAAGGTTTTTCTAAAAAGATTTTTATCGTAGAACACTTTAGTCCTGTTCTTTACTATCACCACATTATGGTAAGCTTCATCACGGAGTTCGCTTAGCTCATTCAATTGCAGCTTCCGATAGCTGCCTGCATGATCAAGATCAAAATTAAGCTCTTTAATAGCCCACATAGCTTTATGTTCGATCTTGACGGGAAGGTGGCATGCCTTCCCAAACACAATGCGGTATGGAGACATACCAAGATCGGTCTTATAAGCGGTGCGGAATGCCTAAAGAGCATCCGTCAATTTGGTTGACCAATCTTTACGGTTTTTCGAAACCGTCTTCACCAATATCTGTTTGATCTGCCTATTTGAGATCTCAGCCTGCCCGCTTGTTTGGGGATGATAGGGCGTAGAAAGTTTATGAGTGATTGAATATTTCCGCATCAAGGCCTCGAAAGACCGATTGCAGAAATGTGTCCCGTTGTCGCTAATTATAGCGCGAGGGTGTCCGAATTGCGAAAAGATATTTTCTTTAAGGAACTTAATGACAACTTTGTTGTCATTAGTGCGACACGGTATAGCTTCCACCCATTTTGAGACATAATCAACCGCTAACAAGATATATAGATTCCCAAAGGAGTTGGGAAAATGGCTCATAAAATCAATACCCCAAACATCAAATATTTCCACAACCAATATAGGTTGGAGTGGCATCTCGTTCCTTCATGAAATCCGACCCAATGGTGACATCGCGGACAAGTTTTGCAATGTTCAAATGCATCTTTAAATAATGTTGGCCAATAAAAGCCACATTGCAAAACTTTCTCCGCCATTTTGTGAGGACCAAAATGACCGCCGCATGCCTGATCATGACAAAATGATAACACTCTCTTGAATTCATCATTAGGGACACACCTGCGAATGATTTGATCGGAACAATACTTAAATAGATAAGGTTCATCCCAGTAAAAATATTTTACTTGGGATAGAAATCGAAGTTTGTCTTGTTTCGACCAATCGCTAGGAATAAGTCCCGTTGCAAGATAGTTCACGATATCCACGAACCAAGGTTCGTAGGATATAGTCAAGAGCTGTTCGTCAGGAAATGAGTCATTTATCGGCACTGTCAAAGTTGGTGAAGAAGTGATGCGTGAAAGATGGTCGGCTACAACGTTTTCACATCCACTCTTGTCTCGGATGACAAGATCAAATTCTTGTAACAATAGGATCCAACGTATTAGCCTGGCCTTCGCATCCTTCTTCGATAAAAGATGTCGTAGGGCGGAGTGATCTGTGTAAACCACAATAGGCGAGCCAATCAAGTAGGGCATGAATTTCTCTAATGCAAATACAACCGCCAAGAGTTCTTTCTCGGTAGTTGTGTAATTTATTTGTGCATCATTCAAGGTCCTACTTGCATAGTAAATTACATGTGGCATCTTATCAATGTGCTTTCCTAAGACAGCACCAATAGCAAAATCCGATGCGTCACACATAAGCTCGAACGGGTGGTTCCAATCCGGAGATGATAGAACGGGGGCTGTAGTGAGCGATTCTTTAAGCAATTCAAAAGCAGCCTCACAATCCGAATCGAAGTGAAATGTAGTATCCTTAGCCAACAGAAGGGTTAAGGGTCTAGCAATTTTGCTAAAGTCCTTAATAAATCTTCTATAAAATCCAGCATGGCTAAGGAAGGATCGTATATCTTTGACGCAATTGGGACGAGGGAGGTTATGAATGACATCTATTTTAGCTTTGTCAACCTCAATGCCTTTTCGTGAAATTATATGTCCAAGTACAATACCTTCTTGGACCATAAAATGGCATTTTTCCCAATTCAAAGTCAAGTTCTTATCCTTACAGCGGGTAAGAACCGCGTCAAGATTACGAAGGCGGTCCTCAAAAGAATCCCCAAAAATGGAGAAATCGTCCATAAAAATTTCTAGAAAATTTTACACCATATCTGAAAATATCCCCATCATGCACCGCTGAAATGTAGCGGGAGCGTTGCATAACCCAAAGGGCATACGTCTATAAGCAAAAGTTCCGAAAGGACAAGTAAATGTGGTTTTATCTTGATCCTTTTCGGCGATGGGGACCTGGTTATAGCCAGAATATCCGTCCAAGAAACAGTAGTATTCGTGTCCCGCTAATCGTTCCAACATCTGGTCAATGAAAGATAGAGGGAAGTGATCTTTCCTCGTCGCGGCATTGAGTTTCCTGTAATCAATACATACACGCCACCCAGTTTGGGTGCGTGTTTGGATTAACTCATTAGCCTCATTAGTGATGACCGTGATGCCAGAATTTTTAGGGACCACATGAATTGGACTTACCCATTGGCTATCAGATATGGGGTAAATTATTCCACTATTAAGGCACTTGACGATTTCTTTCTTTACCGCCTCCTTCATAACGGGATTTAACCGTCTTTGTGGGTCTCGGGTTGGTTTAGCTTCATCCATCAGATGTATGTTATGTTCAACAATTAAGGAACTAATCCCTTTGATGTCGGCCATTGTCCAACCAAATGCTTGCCGATTCGATCTCAACACTGCCAAAAGTGCGTTCTCTTGCTCTAATCCTAGAGAAGCGGATATAATCACTGGCAAAGTCTCATTCTCTCCTAAATATGCATATTTAAAATGAGAAGGTAGCGGTTTGAGATCAAGAATTGGCGGAGAGACAATAGAAGGTGGGGTAACAGAATGATATTCGGACTCCTTAAGAGGTTCAAAACTTGCATAAGATATTGACTCGGAAAGTGCTGCTGACTTTTGCAACGAGTCAACGGGTTCAATCTCAAGGTCGGACTCATTGAACATATCCTCACTGTGAAGTGGTGCAAGATCAAACGATGTCTCATTAGTGTTGTCGAGAACATCAAAGCAAAGTTCCTCATCCATGCAGCTTTCGGAAGCTATCTCATGGATGGAACAAACATCGAGCAAATGAGCAGAAGGTTCTGATGGCTGACTTCCTAGCTTGTAAATATTAAGCTCAATTGTCATTTTCCCGAAGGATAAGTTCATAGAACCGTTACGACAATTAATTACAGCGTTAGAAGTTGCTAGGAAGGGTCGACCAAGTATCACCGGGATTTGATTGCGTGGGTTTGCTACAGGTTGTGTATCTAAAACAATAAAGTCCACGGGAAATATGAATTCCCCGACTTTAATTAACACATCCTCTAGTTCTCCCCGAGGTTTGGTGATAGATCGGTCTGTCATCTGGAGAGTACAATGGGCGGGTTTTAACTCTCCAATTCCTAACTGCTTGTATACTGAATAAGGAAGCAAGTTAACGCTAGCGCCTAAATCGAGTAAAGCACGATTAATATTTTTACCCCCAATAGAAATAGAGATTGTAGGACAGCCGGGGTCCTTACGTTTCTTTGGTATTTGTTGGGTAAAAGCGGTGCTAACATTACTCGTCATGAAAACCTTCTTAGGCACTTGAGTTTTTCTCTTCCTAGTGCACAAGTCTTTAAGGATTCTTGCATAAGATGGGACTTGTTGAATAGCATCTAGGAGAGGAATATTCACGCTAACTTGCTTAAACATTTCCACAATCTTCTCCATTTGCGGGTTAGGTCTGTTGGCCCTTAATCTGTTTGGAAATGAAGCTCGATCAATAAGTTTTGGGTCCAACTCGATCAATAAGTTTTGGGTCCAACGTTTGTGGAGAAGATTGTGTGGATGGATTCGATCCCAAAATTGGAGTGGGGATCGACTTAGATAGATTTGGCGAAATGTTCGAGCCTTGGGGAAAACGGAGAATAGGCTCGGATGAAGGTGGGAGACTAGACGAATTAGGAGAAGAAGAAGAAGCCGGGGTATCAATAGTGTCACTAGAATCATCACATTGCTCACCCACTCGGTTATTCAGCACCTTTCCCGATCTCAACGTAGTAACGGCATTCACATTATAATTTTGTGAATGGCCAGGATTCGGTAGGGGTTGAGATGGGAGTTTCCCTTTTTCTCTCGCACTCATTGCGGCGTTTAACTGTGCGATTTGGTTTTCTATTGATTTAATACTCTCACCATGGGAGGCGGAGTTTTTCGTTATGGTATCAATAGAAGACTTCATCTCAGCCGACAATTGCATGGATTGTTTCATGAACAAATCCAAGGTTTGTGCAAGTGAGTTGTCAGTACCGGCCACTTGTGGTGTAGAAATATTGGCCGGATTTTGGAAATTTTGTGAATGAAAGGGGGGCTAATTCTGTGGTTGTGGTTGCTGTGGAGGAGGTCTTTGATAATTGCTTTATTGGTTTTGACTCCAAGCAAAGTTAGGATGATTCCTCCATCCTTGATTGTACGTGGAAGAATAAGGGTCGTTTCTAGGTCGCTGCTGAAAAGCAGCATTAGCTTGAAACGATGCATTCATAGGACATTCTTCCGTTAAGTGTGAAGGATCCGAACAGCAACCACAGACGGTCTTAGGAAGCGGGACCTGATTTAGGGAGAATGATGAGAATTTTTTCTCAATAGCATCAAGTTTCTTCTGTATCGCTGCCATTTCGGCTTTTACTGCGATGGAAACATCGAGCTGATGAATACTTCCCTTAGAAGAAGGTGGTCTTACGCTTTCCCACTGCAAAGTGTGTTCAGCAAGGTCTTCCAGATATTTCCAAGCTTCACCGTCGTCTTTAGACATGAAATTGCATTGAAAATTTGTTTCAAGCATCTGCTTTGTCGCTGGATTAATGCCCTCATATATAATCCGACATAAATCCCATCTATTGATTCCATGATGAGGACATTGGACAAGCAGATCCTTGAAACGTTCAAAGCACTTCCAAAATGGTTCATTGGGAAGCTGGGTGAACTGGTTGATCTCACTTCTAACACGGGCAGTCTTATGGTTTGGGTAAAACTTCTTAAGAAATGCTATGACGAATTCATCCCAATTAGTGATAGAGTGTGCAGCAGTATTGTAAAGCCATTTTTCTGCCAAGTCGCACAGTGCGAATGGGAGAAGACGCAAACACATAGCATCGACAGTCAACTTTGAAGTACCCATCATTGCGCATACGTTTTCGAATTTGGTGATGAAAACGTACGCGTCTTCCGACTCAAGCCCGTGAAATTTGGGCAGCAGATTGATGTAATGGGGTTTAATTTCGAAATTATCCCCGTTAGCTGGTGGAAAAGATAGACAAGTGGGAAGGGGACCACGGATAGGATAGCATCTCTCTTGGAGAGAGATGCGCGGTGGATTCTGCGCACCTACGGGCTGTGGCAGCGTGGTGTTATAATCTGAGGGAGTACCGTCCATCTCGGTCGTGTGTGGTGGGGGAAAAGAAGATGAAGAAGTACCGACTTCGGCGTCGATAGCAGGAACGCGGACAAGACGGGCACTAGGATCCCGTGTCCAGCCGAGCATGCACTAAGCGGGTTTAGTGCAAGTGGTAGCGTGTGTGTGATTTAAAATTGGCTTGTTTTGAAAAAAGTAGGACTCAAGACAAATCACTTTAAAATGCACAAGCAACCCTAGAACTAAGGTCACCTAGGTCCAGTCTCTAGACCGCTCCTAGACTTCCAAAGGACAAGCCGCACGATCAATCTTCTACCACCTCTTACTACTCTTGTGGCCAGGTAAGTGCCAGGTAAGTGGGAGGTATCCGCTATACGAATCACCGAAAATAGCGGGCCTAATTAAGTAAACCACTTGCCTTAGACACACTTGCCTAGGCACCACAAAAGTAATGCGGATAAGCGATAGATTACCCACGACCTTCCTCTTCCTTAATGAGCGCGACAGTCCTTAGAGTCTGGTCTAGATATTTTTTAAATTATTGTAGGGTTGATGCAGATACTCGGTTTGTGATTTGTGGGGCTTAGGAAGGGTGATGAAATCCCCACCTAATCTTGATTTGGTCTTTGACCCTTAAAGTCCGTATTAAAATATGCAAAAAAAAACCAATCACAAAACTTTTGCAAAAATATTTTTGAGCGGCGCTATTTTGCAAAGAATCCTGCAGAAAATTGATTTTATTGAATTTGAGAGGAGAGAGAAGGAGTTGAGAAAGATACCAGAGAAGACTGAAGCCCTAACTCCTCTGTTGTGCCGCGTTTCCGCCGCCACAAGGGTGTTTTTGCTGCGGATCCTCCGTGTGGCAGAGAGATCACTTGAAATTTTTTTTGTATAGCCTTCTGTGCTCCTCTGGATCTCTAAAAATGTCTCTGTTTCCTGTTTTCCTTAATTCTGTGACTCCAGATCTCCTTGCAAAAATTCACGCACAAATCGTTAAATATGCAATTTGCAGTTTTGTTTTAATAATGATATGAATCGTCTAAGAATTCAACATAAATAATAAGAATAAAAAAATTACGCACGTATCCCCGGCAACGGCGCCATTTGATTGGTGTGGAAAGAGAGTGTTTGTAGTAGTTTAACCACAATCAGAACGGTGTCGCGTGTAACTAGACCGAGGTGAGTACGGGTCGTCCTCAGAGAAATGTTGAATATTTTAATCTTACTTTAGATGTGTTGTAAAAGAGAGGAGGGATAAAGAATTTTGAAGAATGGTTTCTAGATCTACGTTAAGCACTAATGCAGAATATAGATCTAGATTATTTTAGGGATGTAGTTAATATAACAAGAGGGCTTGTAGGGTTCGTTAGGATTTAGTAGTCATGGACGATTAATTAAAAGTTACCCTTTTTATCCTTTAATAGATTTAAAACTAGAACGACGGTGATGCGTGTAGATTAGGGTTTCTGGAGGGAAAAGGAATCCCACTCTTAACCCTTATCTCGACACGGAACTTCGTTCATATCTAGCCTTTACCAAAACAATCATTAATCTAATCTCTAATCGCGGTCGGAACTAACAAAGAATTGTTAGCGCGCCCGATTAGGATTTTAATGATTCTTTTGATAAAGTTCATAAACTTTATAGGACTTAAAAAGGGTTTAGGGATGTTCATCATCCATTAGCCTACCATAATCCTACGAACCCTAACAAGCGGAGAATTACTCGCGCATGTTGGGAGAAAAGAGATGGAGAGAAAATGCATAATTAAACTACGAAGAAATAGAATAAGAAAAAGAACTACCTTTATTAATCAACAATATTCATTACACTTTGATCCTTAGAAAATGATTACAAAGACTAGCTTGCTTCTCGATCTCTTCCAAGGAGGTAGACGAACAGTTGATGATCAGCCTGGATGCGTGAGCCGTCTTGGACTTCGTGATCGCGTCGACTTGATGATTTTTCCAAGAGACTCTCGGTCTTTATTTATAGTCCCAAAGCCAGAAAGTTAGATGCCTAAATTGGGAAATGGTAGTTACAATCCCACCAAAAAAATTCAATCCCTTAACTCCACTTTAACGCGGCGGATCCGCGGCATCAAGGGGCTCATGCCGCGGATCCGCGGCCTGATGATCAGATCTGTTGATCAAACTTCTGGGGCTGGCTAGTTGTGACATGTGGCGATCCTTGGAACCTTCAGAATTTGGAAATCTTTTCTTTTCTTCTGCCAGAATTGATTTCTTAATTTTTATTTCTTAATTAGGCAGGTTAGCTTTAACAACTTGATTTCCTTGATTTTAGACCTGAAAATTCTGCACAACAACTCAACAAATAATATTTAGTAGATTTAGTTATACTAGGATTAGGTCAATAATATTATATACATTTTCCTACCAAATGCTAATTATAATATATCAACACATGGAAAATAGTATTTTTACAAATAAACCCTCATATGTATGATATATTATAATAAAGACCTTTTTAAATATGGAAATTGTAGGAAAAAAGTAATAAAAATGTGCAGTTAATCAACTGAACAGTAGGCTGGGGTTTATTGACTGTAGGGATCCGAATTTTCGGCAGGCGTGGACTAAACTGCCATTAATTACCCCTCGCTTTTGGAGCGAGAGAACCTCCGATTGACGGGTAAAACTGATCATGCGAACTCAATGTGCAGTGTGCGTGTGTTGTATTTTGAAGGGTTTTGGATATATCGGGGGCCTCGCAGAGTTTACGGGGGTCTTGGTATCCGGATAACGGGCTGGGGGTCAAGGGGGCTAGCAGCCCCCTAGCAAGGTGTGGGGAAGCGTCCCGTTAGAAATTTTTTTCTAACGGGGATGTGTTTTGTGTGTGGAGCGTGTGGGGAAAAGAGGGGTGAGGAGCATCCTAAGGACGCATAAGTGGCGCGTGGGAGCTTGGCGCCCGCGGGTCGTGTGAGTGGCGTGTGGGCGCTAGGCGCCCGCGGGTCGCGTAAGTGGCGTGTGGGCGCCAGCGGTCCGCGTTCCCTGCACGCGGCGCTGGACGCCAGCGGTTCACATGCTTGGCTCGTGGGCTCTAAGCACCAACGGATCACGTACCCTGCACGCGGGCGCTGGGCACCAGCGGTTCACGTGTATGGTGCGTGGGCGATGGGCGCCAGCGGATCACGCACCTTGCACGTGGGCGTTGGACGCCTGTTGAAAAAGGGGCTTATCCCCTGGACTGGAAGTTGAACTCCGGAGTGACTTTTGGAGTTGAACACCAAAAAAAGAGGATCTTTTTGTAGAGTTAAACTCCTAAAAGATCTGGATTTTTGGGGTTCAACTCTTTCGAGGATTTAGATCTTGGAGTTGAGATTCTCAAAAATTGGTTTGGAATTAAACTCCTAAAGAATAGATTCTTGTTCGGAGTTAAACTCCTAAGAGATTTCCGGAGGTGATGAAAGAGGACCCCTTTCTTCTCCCTTGAGTCCTGGATCTTCTCTTGAGCCTTAGATCTTCCCAAAGTGGGATTTTTAGAGATGGGTCTCCTTCTTCCTCCTCTCTGTTGGCTGGATCTTAGAGAAAAAGGGAGTGAGACCTAAAAATCTCCCATTTTAGAGATTTGATGGGAGATCTGAGCTTCCTTTTATGGGTTTTATGGTGAAAAACTATTCCTTTTTAGGAAAAGAAAAGTTAAACTCTTAATTTAATTCAAGGAAAATGAAGAAGGTTTAGAACCTTGAGGAAAGAGAAAGAGGCACAGAACCCAAATTTCTGGGAGAATGAAAGTTGTTAATTTTCTCATCATGTTTGCCTTTTATAGGCTACACACTTTACACATAGCCCCTTGGGCTTTTCCATATAGCACTTGTGCCACCCCATGCCTTATGTGCCTATTTCTTTTTGCACATAAGCCATGGGGTTTACAAAATTTTGGCTTTTTCCAATATTTCATACATTTATTTTTTTTAAAATACATTAAACTAATTTATAGCTTTATTCTTTTCATCATGGGGTCGGTCCCCTCCATGTCTTGACTTGGGCTCCGGCCCGCTTGGCTTGGGCTCGGGCCTACTTGACTGAGGGTTGACATTGATTTTGACTTGGTCAACCGGGGTATAACTTTTGACCCCAACAAGGATATCGGCCCACTGGATCGGTTCCCACTGCGACACCACCCTCGTCTCTGGGGTATTCGACTATTTGACCCCTAGGGATGTAACAACCCTAAACTTTTGTACAATTTTTTTTTTGTAAAGTACAGAAAGGACTAGCTTAGCCTGAGCACAAGTTATAAATTTAAATTGCTTATGAATGGCAAGAAACAATTTGTAGCTCATTGGTGAAGCCTTGCACTGCTGTGACGTAGCCTCTGTGTTCGAATCCTCTCAGCCACATAATATTTTGGCTGATTTTTCTTTTAAACTTTTAGAAGCTCAAAAGTCTGCAGTGCACTACACGTAAAATGAAAAGTCACTGAAAAATCAAACATTTGCAAAATAGTATTTAAACAGACCCTGACACGTGGCAGCAATCCAAGCACCCTCACCCCAAAAATGGCCGACGAGATCATCATTGGGGCCGGCGTCGCCGGTCCCCCCCCCCGTCCCAATTGCTCAAATTCTTTAACCCTACCCTTGGACTCCTCCACTAACCCTAGTCTGTTTGATTTCCCTGCACATTTCCAGATAATTAAAATGAGCATTAAAACCAAATTTTAATGCATTTTTAATTCCATTCTTCATTACCCTAAACCCTAATTTCTCATATAAATACAACCCTACACCCTAGCCCTCCTCATTAAGAAATCCATTGCCAAAACTCTATAAAATTCCTAAGTCCAAAAGTTGTACAAATGGAGTTAGCCATGGTCAAAATTCCGGCGACGATTCGGGACAAATCCGGCGACGACGCAACTCCACGTCACCTTCAAAAGTTCCCTCTACCTCCCCTCTCTTCTTCAAATCAGTAAGTCCCCTCTCCCCTCCTCTCATTCTAATCTAAAACACTCTCATTTCAAAACTCGTCGGAAACGGAGTTATTCCGACTTCCGATTCTCTTTTCTTTAAAACCCAAATTTTCTTAATAACAAACCTACCAATTCTTCATATATTGTTTAACAATTATAACCAAACACTTTAGAACAAGTTTCATCTCAAAATAACATTTTATGCAACTTTTATCACATTTTTACGAATAAATACCACAAACTTTACATTCTACATATTTCATCATATTCCTTTGTATTACCTTTAGAAAACTCACGACGTAATGACCTACCTCATCATAACACTCATTTTTGACATAGCACGATGGATTTTGGAACTTTAGTTTGTGGGATAATTACAAGTTTATAATAAAATACCCTAAACTATTACAAACCGTATTCTTTAAATTGTCTTATTTAAATTCCATACAATTAAGTCCTTACAACCCATTTTGGGGAATCCGATTTGGTTGGTGCGGATTATCGCACATACATCGGACTAGTAGGGCGAGATGCAGACCTCCTCACGGAGCATAAGATCTCGATGGAATTTGTATTACAATTTTTAAGAAAAACGTGATTTATATTTAATAAATAAATTCTATTTTTTTATAAATAAATAAATATATATATATATATTTATAATTATTATCAAGATATCTATTTTAAATATATTATATATATTCCATATTTTTTTTTAAATCAGAAGAGTCACAAAAGATCATGAAAATACCATTATATTCAATACAAGTCAAATTACAAGAAAATATCATATACTATTTAAGTTAGGTTTATATCCACTAGACTATCTCATCACTTGTAAAAATTATATCTATGAAAACTCTGAAGACGATGATTAAATATTTGAGGTGTATTTTGAAAATATATCAAAACTATTTTTCATAAAACCCCTCAAGTTATATTAAATTACAATAAGGACCCTAGTAAATATAGGTTTAAGCAGGACCAGTTCTTTTCAGTCTCAGGGAGCCGGAGAATTTGGGTGCTTGCCTATTTAAGATAGACAAACTAAAAAAGGTGTTATCAACATGGTAATTGCCTTGGAAAAAGACACAAATCCTGCCGTCCATGTGCAGCAGTTACCGATAATATCAAAACTAATTCAGGACTTCAATTCTGTTTAAAGATTCTGACTCAATTTGAGTCCCAGTCTAATCTGAAAACAATTCAAATACATTCTATACTTGAATACAATTCAAATATAACTGCAATATAACATGAATCCATTTATACCACATACAATCAATATCAACATGACTTGACCAAACCAAACCATGGATATACTCTATTTACATGACTATCCATTTATATTCCTTCCGTTTACATGAAGTACCGATATCATGGTTTCGGCAAGTCTTACATCTATAATTTATTTCAATACAATCAATACAAAAGACATTACGGGGTTTTAAAGGGGTAGACTAGCATGGAATGTGTTAAAAGTGGCACGAGATGGCCATTAAAAGACGTAACTATACATGCATTGCCGTTGTTCCATGGTTTTATCGACGGAGCCTTATACTACGGGTTACCATAATCCACGGTGTAAGTTGTGTTAGTGTATATGCCCCAGAGGCCATTACTGTATCATACTAGATTGTATATTACTTGATGGAAGCTTGGGATATTCACCTTGTATTGACAGTCTTGCTCAAAATGGTAGTATGCTACTTGGTTTGTTTCTGCTTTAATGTGTGCATGTGTTTCTTTTAGCATATCGGCTTTACACATTAGTGGAGCCTTTAGGATCTTTGCTTGATTACCAGCGTTGTGATGGCAGTCACACTCGAGGGGGCTGGGTAATCTACAAGCACATCCTTATGCAGGTCCCTAGTCATAGGACTATCGAGACAGGGCATCGATACTCCAGAGTTGACTAGCGCATGCGCTTCTCATCCCAGCTTGGGAGACGGCCTGTCCCACAGCCGTCAGTACGTCGTACTTGGGATAGTATGCGGGTGCTCGTTAGGTTATGAGTACACTGGACAGGACTCGTCGGGAACTGTTGGTTGGTATTATACCTATCGTCAGTTATCAGTTCCCAGGTGACATGAGTTCAGCTTAGTCCGTTGACTTGACACTGTCACTTCGCCTCGAGTGTGTTCCCACTGTACTTTGATTACTACCCTACCACGGCTCAAAGGAGTCGTGCAAACAGGTAGTTTTTGGGTGCAGTCCCGAAGCACTTGGAGGCAGTGACGGTTAGACAGGATTCGTCTCTCCCGGTATTGGGGGTTGATATCGCGCTATATCTAGGAGAGCCATTACACAAAGTCCCTGGCCAGGGCAAGCGAGATAGACTGGTAGGTTTCCAGTGTTATCTCAGGTGTTTTGGGCTACACTCCGGCACGACTTGTACCGCTAGTAGGGGACTGACGTTTACCTCCCCTTAGGCCCGCCATGCGATGTTCTTTGACGAACAGACCGAATTGTACGGAGACTGTCACATACAGGCTAAGTAGGAGTTCAGATGGGTTTACCTCGTCAGTATTCTTATAGGCATCTACCTGGGGACCGTTATGTACAGCTAGTGCCGCTTGCGGTCTGTGGTTAAACCCACTGCCAGCGTAGTGTCGAGTCTTTAGAGTCCCACACAGAGGGTTATTCTCCTTTAGGCAAAATGAGTAGAGGTCGCATGGTTTTCCGACAGGGTTCGTTCACATCCGCGCACTTGTGCACGTTTGGTGTCCGGACAGCTTATACTAGCGGCCTTTGGTTTAAGCCGGATCCTAGTATATGATTTGGGATTAGTTTTATCTCATTGTATTCGTGTTCCTCGGAACACGGATACGGGTGTGTATGCACAGTTGACTGAGACAGAGGTAGAGGACTTTGATTAGGGTTGATGATCATTGTCATTTTCTTAACCCTAATGTTTATGTGTGAATTATGATTTATTAATATTAGTTAATTATAATTGTGCATGGTTAGGGTTGTTGACCATTTGACTATACTTAACTTGTTGATCTAGGTTGACAAGTTGACCATCATCATTCCATATGAAAGATGCTCTTTGATCCCTGCAAAAGCATTTAATGTGAAATGATAATGGTCATTTCTTGATTAACCATGACAATTATCTTTAGCTAATTATCTATTTTCCATAATTCACATATATGTGAGAAGGTTGAGATATTCTTCTCACTTTATCATTCTCATTCTCTCTCCTCCTCTTCCTCTCTCTCTAGCTCTCCCCTCTCATGAGTTGAGAACCACTTGAGCTTGAGATAATACCTTCAAAAATACTCTCTACTCTTTCTAAGGTCCTAGGTCTAGCACACCAAGCACCTTAGTTACTTCTAGTTTGAGGTTGGAGCCAAAGGTTGAGGCCCTCGGGTGGATCTTTCTTCGGCAAGAGAAGGCGACAAGGAGAACCCGTTCTTTCACTCCAAGGAGCAAGAAGAGAAGGACTTGAAGACCTAGGTATAACCCCCTTTCCGAGTAGCTAACTCTCTTTAGCTTTGTAGTTAGTTTTGTTTAGCAAAGATCCCTCCTTTACATAGTCCATGTTGTCTAGTGTTGTAAAAATCAGATTTTTCATAACGTTTCCGCTTCCCCGCAAGCACCGGGATGGGCAACGTGGACTTACAAGTTGGACTCCTCTCGTATACACTGGTATATTCTGTACCAAGGTACAAACAACTGTGTTAGCATAACAATCAAACATTATACCAGTTATATCCTCTTATCTGTATATTGTATTTCTATCTCTCTTTGGAACTTATCGAGCAATTGTTTGCTGACGACATTCCTAGTTCTCTTCTTTCTTTGGAATATTGTCAGGAGAACCCGATTCTGAGGAGTTCGAGACCAGCCAGGAGCAATTGGAGCAGACCACTGAGCAGCACGACCACTAGGCTTCACTTGTACTCACTTTTCTTTCAGTTCATGCCATTGTTTAGGTATTGCTTTCCATTCTTGTATTTACATTTTCAGTTGTATTGTAAAGAAATGTTTACTAAATAAAAGTTGATGTTCATTTACATATATTGTCTTTCTTGTGTGCATTTACATTATATTGCCTATTTACGCTTAGCGTGTTTACTTCTAAGTAAATACGTCGCGTGACCCGCCACGTCCCCTTGTCCATACACCGGGAAGCGGGACATGACAGGTTTTGTTGGCGGCCCTTGCAAGTCAGTGCTGCATGGAACCCTACCATGCAGGTCAGTTCTGCAAGGACATGCAGGTCAATTCTGCATGAAGTCCTAAGCAATATAACACAAGAATCAGCAACTAAAAACATTCTTTATATTTCATATTCCTTGAATCTTACAATTTCATATTCTTTGAATCTATCCTAACCCTAGTTTTCTTTCAAGATTATGGATTCTCCCAACAATACCAGCACAAACATCAATAATACACCACCACCACCTCTTCCACTTACGCCTACCGTTCCAGCTCCAATCAACAAGAAAATGGTATTTCTTGAGGCAATCTGAAGCCTCCTGGAAGGATAGCAGCAGCAGAATGCTATATTATTAAACTGTCCAGAAGTGGAAGCACCCGGAGTGGAGCAATTCCGGGCATTGCACTCGAAGCAATTTTCTGGGAAAGAGAGACCTTTGGAAGCTGAAGAATGGGCTCAGAGCATTGAGGACGATCTGGCAGCAACACAAGTGCCAGATATTGCTTGGGTAAGAGTTGCGAAGCTGCAACTTACCGATAACGCCCGAGTATGGTAGAAGGCGGAAGAAAGCCGTCTTTCCCAGCCTATCGAATGGAAAACTTTTCGCGACATGTTCGACGCAAAGTATTTTCCTGAGGCTGTCCGATTCGACATGGAGCAGCAATTCACCACTTACAACAAGGCTCTATGTGGAGAAAATCAGTGGATGAGTATGATGCTGATTTCACTATGTTGAGCAGATTTGCGGCACACCTCATTCCGACTGCTGAGATCAGGTCCAGACGATTTCAATAAGGGTTAGATCCGGAGATCCAAGCTGCCTTAGCTACAGGGGATTTCCCAACCCATGAACTGGCTCTAAAAGCTGCCCGTCGATATAAGGTAGTAGTAAAGATGAAGGGCAGATCCCAATCTGCCAGAGTGAAGCGCCATGCCACTCAGATGGCAAGAGGAGCCTCTTCAATACCAACTTTTGAACTCAGGAGACTGGAAGTAACAAATAACCAGTCAAGTCCAGATTGTGCTTTGTTTGTGGCAAGAGGAGACTCAGATGGCAAGAGGAGCTTCTACTGCAAGAGGGATGGACACCTGTGGAAGGACTGTAGGCGCGCAAAAGGCTTGTGCTTAGTTTGTGGCACATCCACTCATAGAATTGGAACATGTCCTTATAGACGCAACCCAGTTCTAACTCACATCACTTATCCGCAGCGGCCAGCTACCTAGGCTCCTGCACCTCGTCTTGCTCTCCCAGCTCCACCTCCATGTGGACCTCCTGCACAGCCTCCTCGCCAATTCCATCAGGCAATAAGGAACATGCCTTAAGGGCAGAGAAACATGCCTCAATGACAGAGGAATGTGCCTCCAGGTAGGAGGAATGTACCCGGAGTCAGGATTTCACTTTAGCGGGTGAAAGACGAAGATATAGGTCAAGGTAACACTGGTAATTCCCTTCAATCTTTTCAAACCCTTGCATCATCTCGTTACTTTTCATGCACAACCGGTATTCTTTCACCACCACTGTCATCAAACTTTTCTTGAATCTGTTACAACTTCCTTCTATAAATTTTGAGAACGAAATTTTTATAAGGAGGGTAGAATTTAACAACCCTAAACTTCTGTACAAATTTTTATTTGTAAAGTACAGAAAGAAATACCTTAGCCTGAGCACAAGTTATAAATTTAAATTGCTTTTGAACAGCAAAAAACAATTTGTAGCTCATTGGTGAAGCCTTGCACTACTGTGGCTTAGCCCCTGTGTTCGAATCCTCTCAGCCACATAATATTTTTGCTGATTTTTCTTTTAAACGTTTAGAAGCTCAAAAGTTTGCACGTGCACTACACGTAAAATGAAAAGTCACTGAAAAATCAAACATGTGCAAAATAGTATTTATACAGACCCTGACACGTGGCAGCATTCCAAGTACCCTCACCCCAAAAATGGCCGGCGAGATCATCATTGGGACCGGCGCCGCCGGTCCTCCCCATCCCAATTGCTCAAATTCTTTAACCCTAGCACCCCTTGGACTCCCCCTACTAACCCTAGTCTGTTTGATTTCCCTGTACATTTCCAGAGAATTAAAACGAGTCTTAAAACCAAATTTTAATGCATTTTTAATTCCATTCTTTATTACCCTAAACCCTCATTTCTCCAATAAATACAACCCTACACCCTAGCCCTCCCCATTCAGAAATCCATTGCCAAAACTCTCTAAAAGTCCTAAGTCCAAAAGTTGTACAAGTGGAGTTAGCCAAGGTCAAAGTACCGGCGACAATTCGGGACAAATCCGGCGACGACGCAACCACGATGCCTTCAAAAGTTCCCTCTACCTCCCCTCTCTTCTCCAAATCAGTAAGTCCCATCTCCCTTCCTCTCATTCTAATCTAAAACACTCTCATTTCAAAACTCGTCGGAAGCGGAGTTATTCCGACTCCGATTCTCTTATCTTTAAAAACCCAAATTTTCTTAATAACAAACCAACCTATTCTTCATATATTGTTTAACAATCATAACCAAACACTTTAGAATAAGTTTCATCTCAAAATAACATGTTATGCAACTTTTATCACATTTTTACGAACAAATACCACAAACTTTACATTCTACATATTTCATCATATTCCTTTGTATTACCTTTAGAAAACTCACGAGTTAATGACTTATCTCATCACAACATTCATTCTTGATATAGCACGATGGCTTTTGGAACTTTAGTTTGTGGGATAATTACAAGTTTATAATAAAATACCCTAAACCATTACAACCCGTATTCCTTAAATTGTCTTATTTAAATTCCATACGATTAAGTCCTTACAACCCATTTTGGGGAATACGATTTGGTAGGTGCGGATTATCACACATCTATCGGACTAGTAGGGCGAGATGCAGACCTCCTCACGGAGCATACGATCTCGATAGAATTTGTATTACAATTTTTAAGAAAAACGTGATTTCTGTTTAATAAATAAATTCTATTTTATATATATATATTATCAAGATATTTATTTTAAATATATTATATATTCCATGTTATTTTTAAATCAGAAGTGTCACAAAAAATCATGAAAATACCATCACATTCAATACAAGTCAAATTACATGAAAATACCATATACTATTCAAGTTAGGTTTATATCCACTAGACTATCTCGTCACTATTAAAAATTACATCTATGAAAACCCTAAAGGCGATGATTAAATACTTGAGGTGGATTTTGAAAATATATATCAAAACTATTTTTCATAAAACCCCATATTCCCACCAAAAGTTTCGGCCAAGAGTTACTTGTTCCCTTATAAAAAGGGGGAGAGTCCTCAAAATTTGGCCTTACGTGTTAAACACGTAAGAGCTCATATGCAAAGCATATGGGCGCTGAGAATAAAACAATTAATGGTCAAACAGGCCTCACGTGCAAAACACGTGAGCGCTCATATGCAAAGCGTATGAGTATTGAATAAAATAAACTTAAAGGGCCAAACAGGCCTCATATGTAAAACATGTGAGCGCTCATATGCAAAGCATATAAGCGCTGAACATAAATCACCAAGGGCCAAACATGCCTCATGTGTTAAGCACGTGAGCGCTCTGAACATAAACAGGCTAAAACCCATAATAGGGGTCACGTGTTAAACACGTGAGTGCTTTTGCCAATCACGTGCAAAGCATGTGAGCACCCTAATTTAAAATGTTCCTATCAAATTCTAGAATTAAATTCAATTTGGGAAATATTTTCTTGATCTTCCTTAAACTA
This sequence comes from Agapanthus africanus, assembly GCA_030015575.1. Taxonomy (NCBI): domain Eukaryota; kingdom Viridiplantae; phylum Streptophyta; class Magnoliopsida; order Asparagales; family Amaryllidaceae; genus Agapanthus; species Agapanthus africanus. The sequence continues at coordinate 123,967,851 of JASDDO010000012.1, read as the reverse complement.
GAAAGTTCTTCTCAATTAAACAGAGGACCCTTGGATCAAAGATACAGCGGTGATCATTTGATAGAATAAAAATCTATCATAGGAAAATATTTTCCTAATCTTATAACAAGAATAAAATTCTATGTTAACAAGATATCCATGTTAAGAAAATATATTTTTAATCTTGTTAAACTAAAAAGATTTGATAGAATAAAATCCTAATCTTGTTAAAACTAACAAGATATTCATAATCTTGCTAAACAAAAAAGAAATCTTCTCTGTTAAACAGAGAGTCTTTGGATTAAAAGTCCAACGGTGAATAAAATTCACCGATTGATCTAAAAGATCATTTTGGTTAATTATAAAATCAATCAACATCTCTCAATGAGAGATAAGCTGAACAAATTGATTCTTTTCTTTCTCCTATAAATAAGAGCAAAGAGACAGAAACAGAGGAGGCCCCCATAAACTCCAAGTTCAAAAAGAGGGAGAGGGGAAGAAAAATATAGAGAGAATTTAATTCTCTAAAGAAGAGGAACCCCTGCCAAAATCTCTCACAAAAAATAGAATTTAATTCTCAAACCAAGTGTTTAATTCTACTCAAAAGAATTTAGTTCTTCCTCTGGTTAAGATCTGCAGAAGCAGATCTCCCCACAAGTTGAGAATTTAATTCTCATCGGGGAGATTCTGTCATGCAGATCCAAAACCTAAGAGAAAGAACTGAGTCCAAAAGAGTTTAACTCTTACAAAATATATGGTAATTTAATTTCTCTAAAACTAGGGTTTAACCCTTTAAAAAGAAATTAATCCCTGCAAAGAACAAAGGAGAACTTGATTCCTTAGAACCAAAGAAGAACAACCTGGTGATGCATATTAGTGTTCAATAAAAGCTCATGTGTCCTCACGTGAACACCTTTGAGAAAAAAAAGGGAAAGACTAAGATCTAGTCACGTGACCCCTGAGAAGTGCTCAGCACTTATAAAAGAGAAAAGGGAATAAACCCTATTTTTGGAGTGCCTCGCGTGACCCCATGTGACCCCTGAGAAGTGCTCAGCACTTAAAAGAGAAAATGGAATAAACCTTATTTTTGGGATGCCTCACGTGACATCACGTGACCCCTTAATAGTGCTTAGCACTTTTCAAAAGAGAATAAAACATAGGCGGCTTTCAGTCTTTGGGGAGGCCTCACATGATCCCATGTGACCCAATAGTGCTCAGCACTCAGAAAAGAAAAAGGGAACAAATTCAAAGAAGCTGCCAAATCTCAGGCGCCTCACGTGACCTCACGTAAGCGCTTCAAACTTTCAGTGTTTAATACTAATTCAAGCGCCTTACGTGACCCCACGTGAGCGCTTCATATCTTCAGTGTTTAACACTACTTCAAACACTTCACATAACCCCACGTGAGTGCTTCATGTCTTCAGTGTTTAACACTACTTCAAGCGCCTCACGTGACCCCACGTGAGCGTTTCAAATCTTCAGTGTTTAACACTATTTCAAGCGCCTCACGTGACCCCGCGTGAGAACCTCAATTCTCAGTGTTTAACACTACTTCAATCGCCTCACGTAGGAGCACGTGAACGCTGAGCATACACTAGTGTTTAACACTACGAGAGGCCGACCTTAGCCCAAATCAGCCAAGTCTCCCAAAATCAACACCCGAGCTCCAATTATACCCAAGTCTTTCAAAATTGATCTCAGATAGTATTCAAAGTAATGTTCATCCCATTCCTTCTCAATCTGCCATTTGGTTCAAGGGTACATCTCTCCACACCTCTGATACATGTCGTTGTAACTCTTCAACGTCTTCAGAGAGGTGGAGGGTCCCAATAACCAATAACTCTTGGCGCACCACCGAACAAGCTTTTCAAAAGGGGAGTAAATCTAAAACACATCTCAATTTGGGGGCGCCTCACGTGACCTCATGTGATCCCTTGATAGTGCTTAACATTCAAAAAAAGAAGAGGAGAATAAAACAAAGGCAACTTTCATTCTTCATAGTGCCTCACGTGATCTCACATGACCCCATAGTGCTTAGCACTCAGAAAAGGAAAAAGGGAATAAACACAGGATAGCTCCCATTTTGGGGGCACCACACGTGTTCCCACTTGACCCCCAAACAGTGGTGTATAAAAGAGGGAGAAAATTCCAAAGACAGCGCTCGCATTTTGAAAGCACCTCACGTGTCTGCACGTGACTGTTTGATGAACCAAGTGCTTAGCACTTATACATGAAAGAGGAATAAAATCCAAAGAATAGTTCTCACCTCGGGTGTCTCACGTGCTCACGTGAGTTAAGTGCTCAGCACTTTTATATATATATGAGGGAATAAACTCAAGGAACAATGCCCGCTTCGGGGCCCCTCATGTGTTCATACGTGAGCTCCTCCAAAGTCCAGTGTTTAACATTGATTCAGTGCTTAGCACTATGGGATGACTAAGGGAAATCAACCTTAGCTCAAATTACCCAAGTCTTCCGAAGCCAAGACCCTTTTTGTCACCAATCAACCGAGCCCCCATGTTCAGTTCTCCCCAAACTAATCCTAGTCCTAAAGATGACTAGTGTTCTCCTAACAGATGGCATCTAAACTGATGTTCATCCCACTTCCCAAATCGGGATATTGGTTCAAGGGTAAATCTCTTCATACCTACGATATATGTCGTTGTAATCCTTCAACGTCTTCAGAGAGATGGAAAGTCCCAATAACCAATAACTTTTGGTGTTTCCCCAAATGATGGAACCGAAATCACACGGACTATGAGGTCCTTAAACTTTATGGACTATGAAGTCCTTAAACTCATGGACTGTGAGGTCCTTAAACTCATAGAATATGATGTCCTTAAACTTTACGGACTGTGGGGTCCTTAAACTCATGGACTATGATGTCCTTAAACTTAACAGATTATGATGTCTCTAAACTACCATGGACTGTGAGGTCCTTAAACTCATAGACTATGGTGTCTTTAAACTTTACAGACTATGATGTCTTTAAACTCCATGGACTATGACGTCCTTAAACTTATGGACCACAACGTCCCTAAACTAAAACAGTAGAGCCCAAATGCTCTCTTGTTGGATCTAAATGATCATGTTAAGTAGATCTTAGTATAAAATTAGACTAACGTATCCTTAACAAACGTTTAAGTTGATCTTAATCTCAAATGAGATTAACGATCCTTAAACCTAACCCAAACCCAAATCTAAGAAAATACGGATTTAGACTAATCCACGCCCTACGGGCGACAACACAAATTAGTCTACGTATACAATCCACGGGCAACCAAAAACAAAACAAACACACACGACACGAAGTGACCATCTGGAGAAGAAGAAAGTGGTTACCGCGATGCGGTAGCGTAATTAACTGCAGGGGTTTGCGCCTGCAGGGAAGAGCGTCCCCATAATAAAAAACCCCTCAATGAGGGGGAATCTGACGAAATCTGCTACATCGGCCGCATCCGTTTAAACCTTCGATACATGGTGCCATAAATTGACTTGGCATCTTCGGAGAGGTGGACGGATAGCACCAAATAGTATCTGCCCCCAAATTCAGGCAAGACGTTTGTCTTTCCGTCTTTCGGCGGAGAACAGATTCTGGAATGCCTAGTGGGACCTTTTCCTCTTTCTACTCCACACTTCGTGTGTTGTGTTTTTCCGCGATCAAATAATCGCGGTATATATGTTTTTGGTTGCCCTTAGGGAAGGGGATACTGAAGCCAGCGTTTCGTATCTATGAAGAATGGTGTTTGCTCCCACCTTTGCAACTCAGGCTCTGTCATATCTGGTGGAGTCAAGTACGGGCCACTTGCAGGCTCAAATCTCTGCAATCCGGCTCTTCAAGAAATCAACGGGCTTCTTTTTGGATCAATACTCCCACCTTCCACCCTCGATGCCTCAACGCCGATGCAGGAATCCCAGAGGAAGTCTGTCTTCCACAGGCTGGTTCCCCAAGCAGCAGCTTTGCCGATGAAATCAGTCCTCGAACAACTGGTACATGCTAAGGACCAAGGTCAACGCAGGGGGCAGAATATTCAAGCTCTCAAAGGAAACATGGGGCAAGCTCAGCAAAATCCTGAAGCTAATCAAATCCCGGCCGTAAGAAACGACTAACGTCGATATCAGCGTCATACAAAATGAGCTAGGGGCAGTCCTCCGTATGGTCATGTTTCAACCCCAGTTGTGAATGTTGCTGTTCTAACTGGGAATAACTTCAAACTGTTGTGAAGGGTCAGACAAAATTCTCCTACCGCAATACTGAAGAAGTCTCCGCAGCCCATGGAGATCCCACGAGAGCATAAACAAGTTCGCTCCTGGAAACAACTTTCGTCATCTATATATAAGGTGTGGAAGCAGGTGAAGGGGACTCACCCCAAGAAGGATCCTGATACATCGGTTCCTCTCAAAACCAAAGCGGTTTTTCACAACAAAAAAAAGAGGCTTAATAAAGCTCAAGTGCCCGAAGCAAACTCCAAAGGCCAAGACTCCAAACACCCTAAGCCTGAGGGCATGGTAGTTCACATGGTCTATATGGTGAATTACAAAGACGAAGTTCAAGCTTCTACTAGTCACCAACCTCAAACTTGGTCCCTGACAAAAGTTCAACTGCAAACATGAAAAGCTGCAGGATATGCTCGCTCATGCGGCAGCAAACGCTAATCCATCGCCTAAGGAAAGTCCCGAGGACGCACCCGAAGAAAGAATAGAGAAGGAGTCGGATATTGATTTCCTAAAGCGCGCTCTGAAAAAGAGAGAGGAAGAAGCGGCAGAAATGTCCACCAAAATGAACCAGATGGCCCTTCTGATTCAGAATATGGCTGGAATGATGGTTCAATCGGAACCACAAGCGAATGAACTGCCGGTAGTCGCTCTTAAAGACAAGGGTGACATTTCAAATCCTCTACGAATCTCATCAATGGCCGAAGAGGAAATCATTCAAAAATCAAAGTTGAATGAATATGCCGCTCAGCAAATCAAAACTCACTACGTCAGTAAAGCCGCAAATAGATCGATCAAGACCGATCGACCGTATCCGACATGGTACGATCAAATACAGTACCCGCCAGAATACATACTTCCGACTCCACATATACAAAGGAACCAGGAATCCTCACCAGCACATCTCGCGATTTAAATCCATGTGCGGTAACACTGGAGAGAATGATATACTTCTCCTCTGACAGTTCGTCGACTGCCTGGAGGGCATTGCCTTCGAATGGTATGTAGAACTCCCGAATGACTCCGTGAATACCTTCGACGAAATGGAGATGCTCTCCTATCAAGAAATTCGCTAGTGTGAATAAACGCACAACCGTAACGACGTTGGACAACGAAAGGATAAACAGAATGAGACTTGGGTTCAATATGTTACCCACAATGCATCGATGAAGTTGCAGACATGGGAATGCTCATAGCCACTCTTGACCCAAATTCAAAGGCGTCCTCGTATATGGCCCACTTCAAGCCGATGACTTTCCAAGAACTTATGGATATAATGGCTCGATTGGATCAAATGGGTCAAGACTCTTTCTCATCCGATGATAACGAGTGAAAAGTGGAGGAAAGATGGCGTTTGTCGCCTATGTTCCTCTCCAAATGATGGCACGACGCAGAGACGTCTAGCCTGAATTCCGGGGCAGATGCTATTTGGTTTTATCCGTCCATCTCTCCGAAGATGCCAAGTTGATTTATGGCACCGTGTATCGAAGGTTTAGACGGATGCAGCCGATGTAGCAGACTTCGTCAGATTCCCCCTCGCTTGAGGGGTTTTTGATTGTGGGGACGCTTTTCCCTGCAGGCGCAAGCCCCTGCAATTAATTATGCTACCACGTCGCGGTAACAACTTTCTCCTTCTCCAGATGTTCACTTCATGTCGTGTGTGTTTTGTTTGTGGTTTCCCGTGAATTGTATACGAAGACTAATTTATGTCGTCGCCCGTAGGACGTGGATTAGTCCAAATCCGTATTTTCTTAGATTTGGGTTTGGGGTTTTGGTTTGAGGATACGTTAGCCATATTTGAGGCTAAGATCAACTCAAACGTTTGTTAAGGATACGTTAGTCTAATTTGAGACTAAGATCAACTTAACGGGATCATTTAGATCCGACAAAAGAGCATTTGGGCTCTATTGTTCTAGTTTAGGGACATAGTGGTCCATTGCCAGACATTCCCATTTTGGGGACGAATATTGGTTTAAGGACGCATAAGTCCATGAGTTTAAATACCCCACAGTCTGTATTACTAGTTTAGGGAAATAGTGGTCCATAATTCCCATTTTGGGGATGAATATTGGTTTAAGGACGCATAAGTCCATGAGTTTAAGGACCCCACAGTCCGTATTACCAGTTTAGGGACATGGTGGTCCAACATTCCCATTTTGGGGACGAATATCGGTTTAAGAACGCATTAGTCCATGAGTTTAAGGACTCCACAGTCCGTATTGTGTGTGGTTGTCGGGACCCATCACCTCTCTGACGACGTTGAAGGATTACAACGACAAATATCAGAGGAGTTCAGAGATGTACCCTTGAACCGGGTGTAAATTGATTTGAGAGAGCAGGAGTGCAAGGCGCAAACTCATGTGGGGGTGACACGTGTCATGCTCTGGTGAGCGCAAGTCTGTTAGCGCAGTGCGCTGCGCCAGTGTGCTGCGCTAGCGCGCTGCTGACACGTGGTGCGCTCTGATGACTTGCGCCAATTTAAGAGAGCAGTGCTCTGTTTTAGGAGCGCAAGGCGCGGTTTGTTCTGGGGCTGACACGTGGCGCTCTCTGGTGGCTTGCGCCAATCTAAGGAGCGCAACAGTGCAAATTTCAAAAGTGTTAGGCACTGTTTAATATCTTGATCAATTTTAGATCAAAGGGAACAAATTTTCCTTGTTTCCAGAGAGGTTCTACCTCAAATCTCAATAACCAGTGGTTCATCAAAAGGAAATGCCTTTATATAGATCAAAAGATCTAATCTTTTCTGGTCCTCTCTTTTTTTTATGTTGAAGATCTTGATCTTGTTCTTAGATCTTTGATCTTTTTTAGAAGAAATTCTTCTCCTTTTTTTTATTCTAAGAATTAAATTCTTTAAATGAAGAAGATGATCTTATTCTTTTCCAAAGGCTTACCTTTTTTCTTTTTTGAGTTCTTTCTCAAAGTTTTGCAGAGGATTTCTGTGTTTCTCTCTCTCTGTGTGTCCATGTGTTTTAGGCTTGGAGTCTAGAGGCCTTTATATAGTGCCAATTGATTTGTTAAATCAGTTAAAGAGATCTTTCTCTTAGTGATTTAGGGATTTTTCCCCACCGTTGGATCTTTGATCCAAGGGCTTCTGTTTTACAGAAGATAATCTTCTTGTTTTAACAAGATTAGAAAGATCTTTCTGGAATTTTAATTCTGTTTTAGTGCTGGCACAGTTGGCGCAAGTGCACCTGCGCTTGACACGTGTCGCACAGAGCAGACCGCAGCGCAACTGCGCTGACACGTGTCGCGCAGCGCAGAGCGCAAATCATCTGAAGCGTTGCTTCCTTCATTTTTATTTTAAATAGAGCCTTGCTCTAATTGGGTGTGTTGTCTTGGGCGCAGCGCTGGCGTGTCAGCTTTTGACACGTGGCGCGCTGCGCGCAGCGCAAGGAATCTGAAGCGTTGCTTCAATTTTTGAATTTTTGAAATTCAAACCCAGCTTTGCTCTGATTGGGGGAAACAAATTCCCCCCCCCCCACCGTTGCGCTCACGTGGCGCACACGTGAGTGCAGCGGTGGCAAGATCCTAGCCGTTGGATCAACTCAGGAGTTGAAGGGGCGCACAAGCGCCTATAAATAGGACCCTTGGTCCTCAACAGATGATTATCATCTTCAAGATTTTTAATTTCAGAACTTCAAAGCCTTGCTCTTATTTTTCAAGAACTTCAAAGTTAAAACTCTAGAAAAATCTTAGGTAAAATTTAACTTAATTTAATTTTAATTAACAGAGCCTTGCTCTCACAGATCTTTGATCTAAAGAAAACCCCTTTGGGGTTTCACCAACAGAGCCTTGCTCTCAAGAATTCATAGACCTAAAGAGATCTTGTTTCAGGGTTTTTAACCCATGAACAGAGCTTTGCTCATGGACAAAATATAGATCCTTTTGATCTAAAAATGAAGAACTCTTAAGAGTTTTCATGGATCTCTAAGATCCCAAATTTTTTAATTTCTAGGAGTTAATTAATTTTTTTTCTTTTAATGGATTCTCTCATCATTATTACAGAGCTAGGCTCTTTTAAGGAAATTTATTCCCTTGAGACCAGAGTTTGACAAGTGTCACTCTGTGACAGAGCTTTGCTCTGAAAGGGGAGATTTTCTCCTTGTCTGTAGGGATTTCTCATTTAATGAGAGTATTCTTTTGGGGATCTACTCATTAATTGACAGTCCCATCCAATGATGGGGCTGTCTTATTAACTAATGCATTGTCATCCAGATTTTATGGGTCCACTTTTGGTCCCCTTTCCACTACATTGCAGTGTGGTACAAATTTTAAAGTTCCAAGAGTTGGGCTTTTAAAATTAAATCATGATACTGACGGCTGAATCTCGTTTTTCTTTGCAGGCAATCATGTCTGCTGATCTGTTTTTCCCATTTGTTCGCTCAGAGGGAGGATTTCCTGAGGCGCCGGTGGACCGGGAGGTGCTCGCTCTCATTAAGGATCATGACCCCGAGTATAAGAACCTTCACTTATGGGGTAGGTGGTATAGTGAAATCATCAAGGGTGGCCGAAGCTTCGGTTGCGCGACTCCGTCGGAGCCTATCTCGTCAATCCCCTATGCGGATGAACCCCCGGTGAAGTATGCCGTGGAGGTCGTGAACTGGAATTCGGAGGATCTTCTCCAGCCTTCGATTGCTGCCATTCCCGTGCAGCCGCCGCCAGCCGTGGACATTTTGGGGCGGCGCATATGCCAGGGTGAGGCACGCCCTTGGGGACAACCTTATAGTATTGGATTGACCCCTCGACAACCGGCCGAATATTTGCAGTGGGCCAGATACATCCTATCAGCGAAGAAGACGCATCTGATGAAGATTGGTCTGTACTCCGCCGTCTACGTCTCATTGTTCAAGTACCCTATTCCCCCGACGTGGTGAGTTAAGGCATTCATAGAACAATGGAACATCCCCACCCATACCTTCCTTCTATCGAACAGGGAAGTCTCCATCTTCTTGGAAGAGTTCGCTGAGATCTCGGGTTTGCCGATGAGTGGGGAGCATTATGAGGAGCTGCTTCCTCCTGACGAGTATGTCTTCGCCACCAAGCCGCTGGTAATGGGCCTAACGCCAGAGAATGCTATTCAGCACCAGTTTCCGAGCCTGGTGAAGGTGTTGAATATATATGAAGGTCTCTATTTGGAATTGGGAGTCCGGGGAGTTAGTTTTGCCGATTTTACCGCCCGCTTCCTTCGACCGGAGATTCTATCGCAGCGGAGTGAAAAGTTCGCCAAGCTCGATGACCCCTTCGGCTTCGGCTTAGATCGTCGACCAGTATTGGAAAACGATCAAAAGGATTTCTATCTCCCCGATGCCGCTATCATGCCCTTATCAGAAATCGCCGTCCAGGGCATTGATGAGGAGACCTTCTTTCTAGGGTTTCTGGGATTATGGCTATGTTGTTTCGCGCTCCCCATGCATCCGCGCTACATGAGGCCGTCCGTTTTCTACCCAGCGCATCGGATGGTGGCTGGCATACAGTTGTCGGTCGGAATCGCCGGGTTGACCCACCTATACCATGGACTCAGCGTAGCGGCGGACGCAAATGAACCTGGGGTGCAACCTGCCAATTTCCCGATGCACTACTTCACTTCGTGGATGGAAATGCATATGCTCGGGGTATTCGGCATTCATAAGAGCCCCTCGTTTTTAGAGAAGAGCAGACTCCCAAGAGTTATGCGGCTGATTGGCGCCTCGATTGTGAATCCGTCTCCGCGGGAGGCTAGGGAGTTGCTTCTTCGTCCGCACATGGTCGGAGCGAAGACTTCTTTCATGGACAAAGTCGTGACCATCGGCCCGGAGACCTCCAAGGCGGTGTTGGCGCTGCGTGATGGTTTCAAGGACGGGGCCTCCATATTGAAAGCCCGGGAGATTCTTCACTTATACTCCATCCGGACGGGCTTCCTGGTGTTCAGGAAAAACGATATGGCGCTCTTCATGAGGTACAACCCCCATCGGTTCGCCCAACAATCAAGCTACAACCAGGGGGTCCCACTGGAGGCATTTTTGGAAGAGCCCGCGGCCACCAGGGAGGGGATGCAGAGCGTGCTGCACCACTTCATGTGTCTAAACACGGGCTCCCACTTCTTTATCAGCGAGCCGAGTTGCGTCCCACGGGCCCTTAACGTGTACGTGGCTTGGTACGCGCACGCGATGGGTGCTATTATCTGGGAAGAAAAGCGGTTGTTGGTTGACCGCAAGGGTGCGCCCCCCGCCAGCGATCGCAAAGCCCCCTAAGGCCAAGGACCCATGTTGTTCCTCCGCTGAGAGGAGATGCTGGAGATGAGCCTCCGCGTGTGCTGAGCTCCCCGCGCGGATTGCCCCGTGATACCGTAGACGTGCCCCCAGCGCCCCGTGCTCCGGTGTTGATGGTGAATGTGGTTTCGCCTGAATCTAGCGTGGGCTCAGACATCGGGACCCGCCGTCCCAAGGGGCCCACGAAGCGCAAGTTGATTTTGGGTGCACCCGGGGCTCGCGTGCAGAAGAGGAAGAAGAAGTCGCTCTTCTCTGCTGACGTTGCATTTGGTCAAGAACCTCATGCCCCTTATAGCGAGGGCTTGGGTGAGTATGGGACCAACGAGGGCCTATTTACGCCGCCAGACGACACTGATATGGCGGCCGCCATCGCAGCTTCTGAGCGATTGGCAAGGCGTGATGCATGGTTGGCTAAACTTGCACAATCGGGTAATTACTAGTTGTATTTTTCCATCATTGCATCGTACTTTTATCATTGTCTTTGACTAATGCTTTTCTCCCCTTTTTTAACAGGCATTTCTACCGAAGAAGCTATCGCTGCTTCCCTCAAAACTTTCCAGGAGGAGGAACGACTAAGAGCATCCCTAGGCCTTGGTACATTTCGGTTCATTATGTCTCTCCTTCCATTCCTTATGAGTAATCTGACCCCTTTTTTGTCTTATCGCAGGGACCACAAGACCTATCTTGCAAACTGATGCGGGAATTCTCTCCGGGTCAGCTACCGATGTTCCGGCCTCTTCGGAATTGTCGCAAGAGACCCAACTCAAAAAGCCTATGATGGATGCCTTGAAGGTTCTGGAGGAAACTCTGAACGCGGACGACGACGCCTTGCTGAAGGAGGCTTCCAAGAGGTCCATCGTGACGGCCCAGGAGGAGAGGAAGCGCTTGAGGCGCGCAGCGAAAGAGCGCAATGCTGTTTTGGCCGTTAGAGTGGGCCCAAGTGCCGTTACTCCCGCTGCTACTCCTTCCGAGGAGCCACCGGTCGCCTTGTCTACTGCTCATAGACGGGCGGTGCGTGCAGCCCGAGAAACCAACGATCAATCCAACTCAGGTAACGTGTTTTTCGAGGCTTTGTTGTAAAAGTTGTAAAACTATCGGTTCTTATACATCTTATCCTGCAGGGCCGAGTCCAACTGAAGGAGCGGCGACGACCGTTGAGCCTGAGGGGACGGTGGAGAAGGCAGCAGCCGAAACCGAGGCGACGGTAGGCGGTGCAGCTGTAGTCGCTGGGTCTGAGCTAGTGGCTGACGAGACAGTCACGCCTACTATGCCCGAGAAGGTTGCTGATGCCGAGCCCGAGGTAGCGGCCAATGAGACGGCTGCTATAACCGAGCCTGGGGCAGCAGCGGATGGAGCGGCTGAGACCGACGACCCCATGGCAACGGTGGACGAGACGGCCGCGACCGCTGAGCCCGAGGGAGTAGCGGGTGAGACGGGCATAATTCCCGAGGACGAGCCGGCCGCTCTTTCGTAAGAGTCTGGCAATGCTCCGATCATTGCTCTTCCCGCCTACGGTCCTCCGCCGTCTCCTGGCCTCGCGAGCATGACGACAGCTCCCGTAGAGTCTGGAGATGAAGCAACGGGAGGTGGACTCGTGTCAATGGAGGAGGGAGACGCCTTCGTTTCGGCTGGTGACTCATCAGGTAAATTTTGGGTTACCGTCCTTTTCTTTATTCTGTAATTTTTCTGACAGTGCTTATCTTGTTTTCAACGCAGGTGCGGCCAGTGCTGATGCCCCATTGCTCGAGGGAGCACCGTCCGTTACTGCCTTGATGGTGGCCACCTCTCTACCTTCTATCGCACCATCGCAAATGCTGGAAGGTATGGATTTGTAACCCACTAGTCTTATCTCTCGGCCGTATAATTCATGTACTGATGTTGTACTATTGGCGTCCTTGCAGGAGTACTTTTTGATCACCTTTACCAGGTGCTGCATCCGCACTTCTCCTTTCCGTCGGAGCTTGCTTCCTCCAGTGGATCTGGTGAGTATAGTTTTCAATTAATACTATTTCTTTTTCCAATAATGAACTCGTTTCTGATTCTTCCTTGCCCTGATTGCAGTGCTACAGATCGAAGGATGAGATGTAAGATCAGCCGTGCCACCGGTCCTCTCGGCTTTGCCTCCTCCTGCGGCTGGTATAGTAGACTCCATCTTTGATGACTTTCTTATATTTCTTTGAATCATCATTTGATTGTGTTTTGTTCTGCAACCGTCGTTCCGATTCCGGCCTCCTTCGAGTCTCGCATCACGATGCCGGCGGGGCCCATTTGTAAGTGCACGGCGGCGCCCCGGCCGTCAATCCGACGCTGGAATGCGGAAGCGATGATTTACTTTAACTTTTTAAACCGGCACCACCGCGCACTAAAATCCCGGATCGTGCCATTAATCTAGTCCTAGCTAACAAGAAGGGGTAGAGAGATATGCCGAGCGATCCGTGTCCTTCGGTCTTCTCGTCGTCGTCCCGATCTCCCCGCGGAATCTCCGGTCTTCATCTCCTCGCCGGAAGGGCACCACATCGCCGTCTTCTTTTACGGGCTCCCACCTCTGGACCGAGTCAACTCGGGCACGAAGTTGGCGAGTCGACGTGCCCAAGATTTGCTGTAGAATACGTGTAGTGCTCTATGTCTCATTTGGGGGTTTTGAGGAAGTTGCCTTTGGTGGAAAAAATGAACCATGAATCTTTTGCGGTGAACTAGGGAATTTTTTGTAGCAAGAAATTAACAAAAAATTCCTCTCTCAAATTTTGGGCAGCCCCTATATTGGCTTGGCCGGCCATGGTAAAGAGAGTGGGGAGAGAGAGAGTGTGAGGAGTCTCAATAATGCAAGAGGGAGTGTGGAAGCTATCATCCACCCAAGAGAGAGAAAAGAGATGATGAGAAGAAATCATCACCAATCAAAAACAACACTCTTCCAACCTCATCATAACCCATCACCAACAACCCTGATGAACCAAAAGTCAAGTCATGATGAAAAGAATAAGAAGTCAAATAGTGGAGGAATTATCATGATACAACAATCAGCAAATAACACCCTCCACTAACCAAATTTGCATGCTTGCAAATAAGCCCTCCTCCACCAATCTTCAGCCAATGAAAGATACAAAGAAATATGGCTGAAACGGAAAACAAACTGGCAACTCCAAAAAACTGATCCCGTAATAAATTACAGGAAAACCCCGCTACTGTATATACATACCCGCATTTGAATTCCGACCGAAATACAAATGCAATGAGACAAAGTCTACACTGTACAATACTAGGATCCGGCTTAAACCAAAGCCCGCTAGTATTAACCGTCCGATCCTGATCCGTGCAATGCCGTACGTATCTGATCGAACCTTGCCATATCTCCATACGGACTCTACAGCGTTTCGCCCGAAACTTGAGCAACTGTCTGTGGGGGACTCTAAAGACTCGTCAATACTATGGCTGTGGATTTAACCACTAGCACGTCAGAGGTATTAGCCATACGTGACGAGCTACCAGCTATTGACCAAAAAGGGACGTCTGTGAGCGTACTCATCCTGACACCCTACTGAGCCTGTCAGTGACAATATCCATACAGTCCGGTCCGTTCGTCTATGAGCATCGCATGGCGGGCCTAGGGGTTGGTAAAAGTCAGACCCCCAAAAGCGGTACAAGTCGTGTCGGAGTGTAGCCCAGAACACCCTGAGATACTACTGGAATACCTACCAGTAAATCTCCTGCCTTGGCCAAGGACTTCGTGTAATGGCTCTCTTAGACACAGCGCGACCTCACCCCCAATACCGGGAGAGACGAACCCCTGCAGATCCGCTCACTGCCTCCATGTGGCTCGGGACTGTACCCAACTAAAACCTGTTTGCACGTCTCCTTTGAGCGTGGTAGGATAGTAATCAAAGTACAGTGGGAACTCACACAAGACAAATGACGATCCTCAGGTCGATGAACTAACCTGTACACATGTCACCAGGGAACTGCTATCTGACGTCAGGTATAAGACTAACTAGCATGTTCCCGGCGAGTCCTGTCCAGTGTACTCATAACCCAATGAGCACCTATATACATCTTAGATGAACCAACTGACACCAGTAGCTTGTGAGACCGGCCACCGCCCCTCGTCGGGGTCCCGACTGTATACACTAGTCTACTCTGGAGTATCGATGCCCTTTCTCGAAACTCCCACGACTAGGGACCTTTTAAGGATGTGCTTGTAGACTACCATCTCCCACGTATATGATCGCCCTCATACTGCTGGCAGTCAAGCAAGAATCCTAGGGGCTCTATCAACGTGCAATAGTGACCTGTAAGGTCACCTAAAGCAGTACACGATGATAAAGGTAAACCAGATAGCATACTATCATCTTGAGTAAGACTATCCTACCGGAATAGGTCCTCCCTCAATCATTGCAATCACGTGCCTGTGATCCAATAATTGACTCTGAGGGCACTATCTCCAACAATCTCCCACTTGCACTCAAGGCTAATTATTGCGATGTCGCATAATCACAGCCCGTGTGATACCGAACACCCAACTCCTCTACTAGTCAGTCTCACAAATCCCGTTTGCGAAACTATTGCGTTCGAGGAATAGCCTCAGCGAGTGGATCCGCTTTGATGTTTCTTTCTGTGTCTCTCTATATCTCAAGTTCGCGGAGAAAACCCATCTCCCGAAATGAGCAATACCTGTCTTAGAATATGTCTGGATGTCTGATGGGACCTAGCTCATAAATGAACTCCAAATCCAAACTTCTTAGACTGTATCGTCAACTGAACTTAATCAGTATCCTGCGCCATGCCTCCCTCAGGATTGCCTTGGACCACCTGTCCAAAATACTGCCCCTCGTCACAAGGAAAACTATAACTCTGACAACCTCCCTGTCGTCCATGTCACCTTGGAAGCCTGGAATGATAACTGTCTTCCGAATGAGGCTGTCGTTATCATATCCCTAGAACATCTACTTATGTTCTAAAACTGCTTCCGAATGTTTCTCCAGAATTGGATCAATATCAACTTATTGCACCTACTGCAAAAACAACATCTGGTGTGGTACTTGACATCTCATGATTGACTCAATTGCCTAAGCAAGTGATCTGCCAATCATGCACAACCCTCTCCCCTTTAGTCTGTAAGACACCTTTAGAGAGGGTGACTCCATCACCTGCAGGTACACTACCGTGCCAGGAGTCGTCCATTCTAAATACTCTTAGAATGCTGTCAAAGTACCCAGATTAGGAAACCACTGAAATCTAGATCTAAAACCATAAATCTAGTAACCAGAATGTCTGATATAATATCCAAGTCATTTTTGGAGAAACCACCGTGTGACAACCAAAGTATAACCGATCGTAGTATAGGAATTTCACTTCCTACTCTGTGTATGTCATCCAAATACCAGGACATCACACCCTACTACCTTCTTAACAGATCCATCCCCTATTCTGATGAAGTCAAACCTATGACTGTCACATCAGAAATAGATGATCTATCTCCGCTATATCTGCTTTAGTCTATAAATAGACATAAGCCACTTGTCCACCAATGCTTCCGCTGCTCCCACTGACTACAACAACCCTCTGGTAGAGTCATATACACGTACACTTCTAAAGCTAGTTTAGAGCGACGCTATACTCATCCTCCTGCCGGGTTTCACAGCCTGGAACAATAGCAATGGCATGTCTGGGTAAACAAGAACTTCCCCGTCACCGTCCTTGAGGCTACCGGAGTACCTCTTGGGTGCCTGAAGTTACCCACCTTATCTGCGGAGTGGCCAATGGAATGTCAAACCAGATTGAATTTTTAGGTTCCTATCAAATCTTGAATTTTTAGGTTCCTATCAAATCTTCAGTAATCGTTTGTGGTTCTGGAATCACTTCCAGTTCTACCATACTCCCACTACTGTTTTCTGAAAAAAAATCCATTTTTATTAAAACTGTGGCGAGTCTAGAACAATATCACTATTGATCTTCCAGATGGTAGAAAATCAACCCTCGTCATAGCCTGGGTCAATCCACAAACAGCCATTACAGAAACGTGCCTTGAGTTGTCCAGTGTCTGGTTTTAATCATAAGCCGGACAACTCCCCGTACCTTAACAATGTTAAGATATGAACTGTACTATATCCAATATAGAACCAGAGGCACTGATTTAATTGAACCAGATTCAAATCATGCAACTGTCTCCAGTGCATGTCAACTAAATGGAAAGAGGCCGATCAGCGTTACTCAACTTAGGAATGCTTCCAATTATGAGTAACCTGAAAGAGAGGAAAGTTCTCTTAATCATTACTGTCAACTGAACACCATACACAAGTATCTACATCTTCGATCACTTTGAAGAATCCCGATACTTGCAATACCTGGTTCTCTACTTTATTCAAATACCTATAACTTCTCAAAATTCGGACCTTGTGTTTCTACGAAACACCTGTCTAAAAACTAGAGAAGTCATAAGTAAACCGAATATAGTACGAGGACCATCCCCTCTGTCCTAATGGACACTGGACAACATACAATACTCTGTATAAGTCCCTTGAGTCTAATAACTCACTCCTTGTGTGTCGCAGGTTGAAAACTGTACTTATGGTTAAGAAGAATTACACCACTGTTTAATGCTCCTTACCTAACCATCCACTGATATAGGTAAATGTCACAGACATAATTTCAAAAAGGTATATCTCACTCTATAAAATAGACGTACAGATATATCAATTTGAAATTGGTGCATAACAGCGGATATTCAAAACCAAATATTTGTCGTCCGGCAACCAACCCAGGCGACTTCCTCAAATATCACGGATTACAACGAATCCCGATATAATGAGGATGATCACCTAATTCCCAATAACTTACTCCCACTCATCATCTGTAAAACCATACAGATGTGAGAATCATACCTGGTAAATACATACCCTGGAGTAAGTATCTAATCGGGAAATCAGTTTTCTTTTAACAGTACACAGTGAAACTGAAACATTGAAATGTTTCGATGGGGTATTCCGGTATTCCTAGTAATGCCTCTTCCATTATCCAGATTCATAACTGTAACCGTGTAATTCTTTGCCATCTTTCCAAATCCCTTTATATGTCTTTAGTCATTACCTTCTATACACCCTTTAGGCCAAATGGTTTTCTTCCTTCCCTACCGTTCGGCACCAGCCTATAGTTTGGAAGAAGACTATCCAATAAGCATAATGGGTGTACTGTCCTAATCCTAGGAGCACTCGCAATGCGAGAGAAGGTGAAGATAAAAGACAACCGAATAAACCTTATTCACATTTCTCCTGAACCAGAATCCATCCCCGAACTGGAACAAGTTCCTTTCGAGTTCGTATATAACCATACGATAGAGTATCCAATAAACTGTGGATCTTCGTAGTGATACGGAGTGTTCTGGAGAAATACAAAGGTGATTTAGGATTGGAGAATAAATACTTGGTTTGGTTGTTTATAGCAGTCGCAATTTACTTTGCCCTCTTACTAATCCCTTGATATGTCTTTACTTAATACCTTCTGTACACCATCGTTATCCTAATTGGTTTTCTTCATTCCCCACCGTTCGGCACCAGCCTAAGGTTTGGAAGAAGACTATGCAATTTGCGTAATAGGTGTACTATCTCCTAAACCAAGGAGTACTCGCAACCTGAGAGAAGGTAAAAGGAAAAGACAACTGAATAGTCCTATTCGTTTTCTCCAGAACCGGAAACCATCCTCGAATAAATTCCTTCGAGTTCGTATATAACCATACGATGGTTTTGTCCAATGGAAGTGGACGTTCGTAGTAATACGGGGTGTCCTGGAGAAAAGGGTAAGAGTAGGAGTGGCAATGAGGTTTGCAACTCTGACAATCCAAAAGCCAGTGTTTAAGAATGTTCGGTTAATTTTGGTCTCTGAGTCATAGTCTTAGGGTCGGGTCAATGGTCGCTGCGAAAGAGAGAGAGAAAAGAAACACTCAGCGTGCACTCTAACCTAGATCAGAATGGTTACCAATTTATCTAATCTGGAAACCTCCCACTGTACCGTCAAATTCTCCTCCAAACCTGAAAGAAGAATTAGTCGGGATCACCCGAGGTGTAAACAAACTCATCAGTGGGAATCGGGATCCAACCATCATCGCATGATAGTGTGACGGAATCCGCTCACGTCATCACACTCCAGAAGGTATGCGCATATCTGGAAAGTTTCAGTTTCTTTAGAAACTCCCGATGTGATTTTTACCCCATGCTCTTATGACCTTGACTTTGGCCAACAAATCATAAGTCACATGTCAAGTTCTACCCGTCATTCTCCAGGTTAATTTGAGCCCACCCGCACAAGCCCTTGACTTTGGCCAACAAGGCTATACGACTGCCCCAAACCAACGCATCTATCTATGCTGCATATGAATACCCAACAGCTACCAAACACTGTGCCTTGACTTTGGCCAACAAACACAGCTTGAATACTATTGACTATCCATATGAAACGACGGAGGGCTACGAATGGTTTATGGCGAAAACCTTTAACGTAATGAACTTGACATCATTGAAGGAACTGGATAGCATTTATGAAAATATAGTGACGAAAACCTTTGCTAAAGAGGTCACTCCCGGTGAAGGGATCTCGGCTCTTTCCCCGTAGAATGAGGTGCAGGATATTCCAACTGAATACCACGATGCAAAGCAAAAGTAATCGACTATAGTGAAGTTATTGCCCTGACGGAAACTTCTGTCCAAGGGGTCACTCCCGGTGAAGGGATCTCGGCCCTTGCCTCGTCGACTGAGGAGAAGGATATTCCAACTGAATATCACTATGCAAAACAAAAGTGAACGTCCTTGCAATAACAGCTTTTTGAAAAGTGTTCCAACAACATCAGATTAGGTTTGTTTTTAACTTGCATTGATCCGAATCAATGCAGTCCCATCAATTGATCACACCAATAAAGAACGAAAATAATGATGTACGTATATGCCATCCGCATTCGCCACTGGGTCCCGTCATTACCCGTTAGGTTATTTAACTAACGACAGAGCGGGGACTGGACCAGCGCGGATGCAAAACATATACAACATTTACTAGTATATATATCAATATATAATATTTCGCTCAAGGCGTGATAAAATGCAACATCATAGAAATGTAATAAGCATCACAGAACAATACAGATATCTAGGGTCCCCGGGTTTCATAGAGCCGCTACTGAAACCCGACGTTCCCCTGGTCGTGTGGATAGCCTGTGCAATGAAATCCTAGACCCCTACGGGCGCGGCAAGTTACCCGCCAAAACCTGAAGCGAGGAAGCCCCCTTCAGTAACGTGAATGGACCACCCAGCACTGCACGGAATCCGGTAACTTGGGCACCCCTCCTGGGTCAACCTGTACCCCCTACGAGTGCAGCGAATAGCCCGCCAATTCTAGAGTGAAGCCCCCTCCGTCTCAATGCCATGAGATGCGGGCCCGTTGCCCTCTAGAACCCGGCTATCCGTGCACCCCACCTTGGGGTAATCCTAGTACAAAAAGTAAAATATACATACAACGGGTACATCGACCCCGACCCGGTCGTGCCCCAAAAGAATAATACAAACAGGCAGTGACGGCAGTCCACATGTCGGACGCTCGCCCCGCAATATTAAATGTACATAATACAACCAAAATTGTACTAGCATTGCATCCAGGCTATCCCCCACGACCAATCCGCAACATTACAGCACAATCACAGAACATCAACGTGAATGTCACGTTCGCAAATCCGTCTAACCGGGCTATAGCAGTTTGACAGGATTTACCGATCAAGTGACATTCACGGTCGCAGATATAATGTAAATACTGTGAACTAACATGTTTAAACATTTTCGATCGATCAAATTTACACAAGTGGGCCCCAAGCACTACTGTAGCACTCACAGAAAATCTGGGCCCAAAAAGAATGTTCCAAAACCCCTATTTTCAAGTCAGAAGCTCTCTGTGAAAATTTGGTCCAATGAACAGTCAATCCTGCGGCGGAACCGCGGCCCAAGCATGGGTTTGGCCGCGGTTCCGCGGTGGGATGATGACGTCACACGACCAAAATTTTACAGACTGCTTAGAATTCCCTACACATGTTTCTGCAACGTACTGAAAAAATTTTGGCGCCAAAAAAAATTCGATAGAAACTGATGCACATGAAAACGCGGTTTTTGGAATTTTGTTCGATCGGAAATGTAAACACATTAGACAAAACTAGACTAGGTTAATGGCGAGGCTCTGATACCATTGTAAGTGCACGACGGCGCCCCGGCCGTCAATCCGACGCCGGAATGCGGAAGTGATGATTTGCTTTAACTTTTTAAACCGGAACCACCGCGCACTAAAATCCCGGATCGTTCCATTAATCTAGTCCTAGCTAACAAAAAGGGGTAGAGAAATATACCGAGCGATCCGTGTCCTTCGGTCTTCTAGTCGTCGTCCCGATCTCCCCGCGGAATCTCCGGTCTTCATCTCCTCGCCGGAAGGGCACCACATCGCCGGCTTCTTTTACGGGCTCCCACCTCTGGACCGAGGCAACTCGGGCACGAAGTTGGCGAGTCGACGTGCCCAAGATTTGCTGTAGAATACGTGTAGTGCTCTATGTCTCATTTGGGGTTTTGAGGAAGTTGCCTTTGGTGGAGGAAATGAACCATGAATCTTTTGCAATGAACTAGGGAATTTTTGTAGCAAGAAATGAACAAAAAATTCCTCTCTCAAATTTTGGGCAGCCCCTATATTGGCTTGGCCGGCCATGGTAAAGAGAGTGGGGAGAGAGAGAGAGTGAGGAGTCTCAATATTGCAAGAGGGAGTGTGGAAGCTATCATCCACCCAAGAGAGAGAAAAAAGATGATGAGAAGAAATCATCACCAATCAAAAACAACACTCTTCCAACCTAATCATAACCCATCACCAACAACCATGATGAACCAAAAGTCAAGTCATGATGAAAAGAATAAGAAGTCAAATGGTGGAGGAATTATCATGATACAACAATCTGCAAATAACACCCTCCACAAACCAAATTTGCATGCTTGCAAATAAGCCCTCCTCCACCAATCTTCAGCCAATGAAAGATACAAAGAAATATGGCTGAAACGGAAAACAAACTGGCAACTCCAAAAAACTGATCCCGTAATAAATTACAGGAAAACCCCGCTACTGTATATACATACCCGCATTTGTATTCCGACCGAAATACAAATGCAATGAGACAAAGTCTACACTATACAATACTAGGATCCGGCTTAAACCAAAGCCTGCTAGTATTAACCGTCCGATCCTGATCCGTGCAATGCCGCACGTATCTGATCGAACCCTGCCATATCTCCATACAGCCTCTACAGCGTTTCGCCCGAAACTTGAGCAACTGTCTGTGGGGGACTCTAAAGACTCGTCAATACTATGGCTGTGGATTTAACCACTAGCACGTCAGAGGTATTAGCCATACGTGACGGGCTACCAGCTATTGACCAAAAAGGGACGTCTGTGAGCGAACTCATCCTGACACCCTACTGAGCCTGTCAGTGACAATATCCGTACAGTCCGGTCCGTTCGTCTATGAGCATCGCATGGCGGGCCTAGGGGGTTGGTAAAAGTCAGACTCCCAAAAGCGGTACAAGTCGTGTCG
The DNA here is from genome assembly GCA_030015575.1 of Agapanthus africanus. Classification (NCBI taxonomy): domain Eukaryota; kingdom Viridiplantae; phylum Streptophyta; class Magnoliopsida; order Asparagales; family Amaryllidaceae; genus Agapanthus; species Agapanthus africanus. The sequence continues at coordinate 123,945,819 of JASDDO010000012.1, read as the reverse complement.
GAGTGTAGCCCAGAACACCCTGAGATACTACTGGAATACCTACCAGTAAATCTCCTGCCTTGGCCAAGGACTTCGTGTAATGGCTCTCCTAGACACAGCGCGACCTCACCCCCAATACCGGGAGAGACGAACCCCTGCAGATCCGCTCACTGCCTCCATGTGGCTCGGGACTGTACCCAACTAAAACCTGTTTGCACGTCTCCTTTGAGCATGGTAGGGTAGTAATCAAAGTACAGTGGGAACTCACACGAGACAAATGACGATCCTCAGGTCGATGAACTAACCTGTACACATGTCACCAGGGAACTGCTATCTGACGTCAGGTATAAGACCAACTAGAATGTTCCCGGCGAGTCCTGTCCGGTGTAGTCATAACCCAATGAGCACCTGTATACATCTTAGGTGAACCAACTGACACCAGTGGCTTGTGAGACCGGCCACCGCCCCTCGTCAGGGTCTCGACTATATACACTAGTCTACTCTGGAGTATCGATGCCCTTTCTAGAAACTCCCACGACTAGGGACCTTTTAAGGATGTGCTTGTAGACTACCAGCTCCCACGTATATGATCGCCTTCATACTGCTGGCAGTCAAGCAAAAATCCGAGGGGCTCTATCAACGTGCAATAGTGACCTGTAAGGTCACCTAAAGCAGTACACGATGATAAAGGTAAACCAGATAGCATACGATCATCTTGAGTAAGACTGTCCTACCGGAATAGGTCCTCCCTCAATCATTGTAATCACGTGCCTGTGATCCAATAATTGACTCTGAGAGCACTATCTCCAACACCATTCTCCAGGTGTCCATCCTAAAAGGGTGCTGCGATGAGTTTGAGTATGCTAAGCGGATGCATCGAAGAGCTTGACGCAGAAGCTCCCCCATCTGCCGTAGATTTCATTGCGGAGGTTCATCCGATACTGGCGACACTTGCAAATTTTCATAATGAAGGCGTCGTCGAGTCTTGGGTTAATCACTGCAGGGAGATCGAGGCTCGCCTGCATCAGCTGGAGCTTATGCGTCCTGCCCCCGAGATCTTAGCCGCGAGCACTCAACGGGCAGCATGGATCGAGCAGAGCGCTCCTTACTTCCGCCATCTTGAACAAGAAGTTTCTTTAAGGCGTAAGGAGCGCAGAGAGACTTCGAGCAAATCGGCCCGACTGCATGCCCAGGTGGATGCAAATGCTGCACAGTTGAAGGTTATCTTTGAAGGCCTTCTGCGATGCATCTCTGACGGGTTAACAATGAGGCAGCAGCTTGACGTCGTCGAGCGGGATGCACCAAATCAGGAGGCAGTCCAGCAGGCAGTTGAGGAGCAACTTTCATCCTACCTGCAGCAGCGGGCCCAGGTGGAAGCAGAAGTGGCGGTGGCAGCCGATCAGGAGAAGGCATTGAAGGAATTGCGTGAGCAACTGATGGGGCTATTTAAGACGCTTCCTTCTCCATGAACATCTTGTATCATTTGTAATTGTAAATAAAATGTATTTGTTTCTTTTATTCTTTAACACAATGTATCTTGTACTCAATCAAATTTATGAATAAAAGATATACATTCTTCAAAATGTCTTGTGTCATTTCTCTGCCTTCTCCCTTCTTTTATTATCAGCATGTTACCTTAGTAAACATGGTCGACAGATGATAGAGCGAGCATCTCGTCTTGGCTTCTTCAAGAGGTAGTGATGGCTTAGGAGGCAGGTTCAGATCTGCTGCCTAAGACTTTTCATCTTCATGAGCCGTGAGGGTCTCACAAAGACTTTTCTCCCTACGAGTCGAGTGGATCTCGTAGGTGTATTTTCTCCTTAGGGGTCGTGAGGACTCCTAAGTGCGTTTTCTCTTGAGAGTCGTAAGGATCTCACAAGAGAATTATCCCTCTTACAAGTCGAGAGGACCCGTAAGCAGTTGTTTCCCTCCTTTTCGAGATTCGACTTTGGAGAGTGTGGCCCGTGAATAGTATGCAGGAGTCCATTTTGAACTGACTTGCAGGGCCCTAGTGCTTAGGAAACAGGTTTTTTGATCCCCGCTGCCTAAGGCTTTTCCTCACGAGTCGAGACGAATCGAGCATTTCTCGCAAGAATATCCTAACGTCACAGTTAACCTCTGCTCTTTACGACAGAGGTCCGTTAGGGTCTGTGATACTTAGGGTTTTTTCCGTCGTACCGTCGCGTTGGCTGATGTATTCCTCGATAGGCAATCTTGCTGTTCGAGTAGCCTTGTGTTCACACCATAATATTGTATTATTATATTCCCCATTCTTATTCTTTTTATAAATAAACAGGTGTTTTTGACGCATGTCTGCTACATAGTACAGGTTACAGGTTCTTGGATCTAAAACAGTGAAAAAGATAAAAGACGATGCAAAAGTGGAACTACAACCAACAAATAGAAGGATCTTGATCAAGCCTGCATCAAAGATAAAGTTCACAAAGTACAAGGCAGCGCAAGGTCCAAGATTACAAAGCGAACGGTTAAAAAGTCCACTACAATTCACTGTGAAGATCTGGAGAAGAAACAGAAGTCAATCTGAGAAAAGACCTATATAAACAGAAAGTACAAGTCAGCAGAAACCAGCACAAGAGAAACCAGAAGCCAATTCCCTCTCTTGACCGCGGAACCGCGGCCAAACCCTGGATGCGGCCGCGGTACCGTGGCCATATTGCGCAATTATGAGTTGGAAATTTTACCATATTTTGTGTCGGCGCTGACTAGTCAACCTAGGGGTATTTTGGTAAATGCAGACGTGCGAATCAATTGTAACCTAGGGATTCTATGAATCTATAAATAGAGATGTTCCCCTCCGAATGGCGGCCGAGACGTGGTGTCTCACCTGAGATTCGGGGCAGATGCTAATTGGTGCTATCCGTCCAACTCTCCGAAGATGCCAAGTTGATTTATGGCACCATGTATCGCAGGTTTAAACGGATGCGGCCGATGTAGCAGACTTCGTCAGATTCCCCCTCGTTTGAGGGGTTTTTGATTGTGGGGACGCTTTTCCCTGCAGGCGCAAGCCCCTGCAGTTAATTACGCTACCGCATCGCGGTAACAACTTTCTCCTTCTCCAGATGGTCACTTCATGTCGTGTGTGTTTATTTTATGTTTTGTTGCTCGTGGATTGTTTACGGAGACCGAGTTATGTCGTCGCCCGTAGGGCGTGGACTAGTCCAAATCCGTATTATCTTAGATTTGGGTTTGGGGGTTTGGTTTGAGGATACGTTAGCCATACTTGAGGCTAAGATCAACTCAAACGTTTGTTAAGGATACGTTAGTCTAACTTGAGACTAAGATCAACTTAACGGGATCGTTTAGATCCGACAAAAGAGCATTTGGGCTCCGTTGTTCCAGTTTAGGGACATAGTGGTCCATCGTATGTACGGCCGTCGGGACCCGTCACCTCTCTGACGACGTTGAAGGATTACAACGACAGATGTCAGAGGAGTTCAGAGATGTACCCTCGAACCAGAGTTAATTGGGGGAGATTCATAGTCCAGTCTGTTTGAAGGTTTAAGGATACGTTAGCCATATTTTAAGGCTAAGATCAACTTAAATGGGATCGTTTAGATCCGCCAAGAGAGCATGCTTGGCTCTATTGTTCCAGTTTAGGGACATTGCGGTCCATGGGTAGTTTGAGGACATTGCGGTCCATGGGTAGTTTAAGGACATTGCGGTCCATGGGTAGTTTAAGGACATCTCGGTCAAGGTTAAGGACGTCGTAGTCCGTGGGTTTAAGGACCCCACAGTCCATTGTTAGTTTTAAGACATCTCGGTCAAGGTTAAGGACGTCGTAGTCCATGGGTTTAAGGACCCCACAATCCATTGTTAGTTTTAAGACATCTCGGTCAAGGTTAAGGACGTCGTAGTCCATGGGTTTAAGGACCCCACAGTCCATATCAATATGTGGTCATCGGGACCCGTCACCTCTTTGAAGACATTGAGGGATTACAATGCCAAGTATCAAAGGAATGAAGAGATGTACCCTGGAACCGGAGTGGATTAAATAGTCCTTGGCCCAATTTGGGATCAAGACCAATTAATTATGTCATGAGCCCATTAGCTCAGTTAATTACGAATTGAAGACTTATGGCCAGCTTGGGCTAAGTCCAATCATGTCTGGAATATTGGCTTCCTGTTGGTCCCTTGAAGGAGAGGCTTTGCCTCTATCCATTTAGCCAGTTGGGCCAATGCCTAGTGTTAAACACTAAAGACCAATCAGTGTTGAACACTGGGAATGAGATTGATAAGTCAGTGTTTAACACTAAAAGATAATTGGTGTTAAACACCAGCAACAAGGCTTTCGAATTAGTGTTAAACACTAAAACAGATCAGTGTTAAACACTGTCAACAGAAGTCCCAAACTAGTGTTTGAACACAAAGGTAATCAGTGTTGAACACTGCAAGTAAAGTTCTTTGCTTAGTATTGAACACTAAGACCAAACAATGTTTTAATACTGAATTCAGGGGTTTAGTGTTAAACACTAAGGCGGGAGGGGTCACGTGGCAACACGTGAGAGCGCCCTCCCTTCATTTGTTCTTCTGAGACTATTGCATCTTCTAGAGCATCACGTGCCACCACGTGACGGGCATTCAAGCGCTTTGTATGTTAAAGCTTCTGTCAAGGGTCACGTGGGGCACTGCCTCAAAGGGGCTTTCTGTAGATCTTTGGGGGGGCCACGTGGTGACACGTGACCCTTCTTTTCTGTAGTTTTTTTTAGAAGATCTGTTAATCCCTTTCAGGTATTAAATTCCTCGTAGGGTTGAACCCTGACAATAGAGGAATTAAATTCCTACTTCCTTTTGAAGATTTATATTCTGGGATAGAGTTGAACTCTGAATTTTCTGTAGGAATTAAATTCCTCATATATGTGAAGAACTGAATAGGGTTTAAACCCTAATAAAAGCTTTAAGGAATTAAACTCCCACTCTCTGTTAAAGAATTATGATTAAGGGAATTAAATTCCCGTTGTTTCAACAGAACTAAGTTCTTAACTAGGGTTAAAACCTAATTCTTTTTCATTCTGAAGGAATTAAATTCCTATAACACAGGGTCAAACCCTAATTTTATTTTAAAGGAATTAAATTCCTATAGTTCTGTGAGAATTAAATTCTCGTGCTTCTATTCCCTCTCTATGCTTTGGATCTGCATGGCAGGATCTCAACCCATTGAGAATTAAATTCTCAACTTCAAGGGGAGATGTGCGCTTTACAGATCCTCTATCAAAAAGAGAAGAAATATGTTCTTCTGTTTTACATCAAAGTTGAACTCTGTTGAGAATTAAATTCTCTTTTCTTTCAAGGAGCCTTCCCTTTCTTACCTAGGGTTTTCTTTTGCAGAAGATCCAAATTCCTCAAAGTATCAAGGCTCTCTCCCTTTTCTTCTCTCTGCGTGTATATCCTTTTTGTATGTCTCTTGGCTCCTATTTATAGGAGAAGCAGCCGAGTCAATTAGTTTTTGACGAATCTTCATTGAGAGATTTGATTTGCATCCATCATTCGTTTTGGACCTTTGGATTATTAGGTGAATTTTATTCACCATTGGATTTCAAATCCAGGGATTCTCTTTTGTTATTTCTGTTAGATTTGAAAGGGAAATCTTTCCAAATTCGAGATTTTCCCATAGATAGATGATATTTAATCATTTCTGAATCTTTAATTTAATCGGTTGCTTTTGGAAAGATTTGAGAGTCCTTTTCTCAGAATTTAATTCTGTTAACAAATGGGCTTTGAAAGCTGGTCACGTGCGGCCACGTGACCCTTGGTCACGTGTGGGCACGTGACCCCCTTGTAACGAGCCCTTTTCTTCTTTTGCACTCTGCCTTCTTCTGCTGCTTAGCCGTCACGTGCCACCACGTGACCCCTGGTCACGTGGGAGCACGTGACCTTTTCTAAAGCCTTTTCCTTGATTTGATCAGGGAACCAATGTGCCTTTGCCGCTTGCTTTTAAATGTCACGTGCCGACACGTGACCCTGGTCACGTGGGAGCACGTGACTCTTTCTGAAGCCCTTTTCCTCGATGTAGTTGGGAAACTGAACTTGCCTTGCCGATACTTTTAGGTGTCACGTGCCAACACGTGACTGCTGGTCACGTGTAAGCACATGACCCTCTTCTGAAGCTTTTTCCATTAGCTTTTCTGATTTTAAATCAGGAAACAAATGCCCCCACAACGTTGTTCGCACGTGAGCGCAACGCTGTCACCTTTTGCGACCGTTGGATTCCTCTGGGGATCTGGGGAGATGAAACGTTTCCATCGCCTTCTATAAATACCACTGTCTCTTCAGAGGAGCCTCCACTTTGCTCATCTTCCTCCTTGCAATCTTTCTTCTTTTGAGAATTTAATTCTCTTTTCCCAGAGCTCAGTTCTCTGCCTTGAACCCACCCTCAGAGTTTAACTCTTTTCGAAAAGACTTTTCTCTTTGGGAAATGCTCTCGAATGAACGATGAACTCTCACATTCCTCTGGATTTTAAATCCAAAACAAGGGTTTTTACCCTTTTTTAACAAAGAACCCATTTTTCTTCGAGTTTCTTAACCAAAATACGAAACCATTTAACCTCCAACAGTAGATTTCTTAGGGTTCATATGATGATCCATGGAGTTTAACTCTGTTCACAGAAAAGGCTTTTTGGGAATTTAATTCCCTTTTCTTAATAAGGAATTTAATTCCTGCGAAGAACTCGGTTTCTTCCTATGGGGGCTCCTTAGGGTCTCCTTACCCTAGGTTGTCATTCTGTAATTAATGAAACATGAACTTTGTAATGATGTCTTCTGTGGGAATTTAATTCCTTTGATCCTGTTGGATCTGTTGTAGAGCCCGAGACAGATCCTGTTGGGGGGGATGTGCATGGCCATCATTCTTTATTTAACGAGGGTGTTCCCTTTGTTTTATTGTGACTGTTTGGTCTCATTATTAATGAGCCGTCATCCGGATTCTGTGGGGCCCATGTGTTTTGTAGCCAATGGTCCCAGAAAACTCTGATGTTGCTTTCTTTAACTAGTCTTCATGTTCATGCATGAATATATATTGCTGACTTTTCTTTTAACGGTCTTCCTTTATTGGATTTCAGATGCGATGGCTTCTGTTCCATGCTTTCCCTTTTCTCGCTCGGAGGCTGCTTTTCCTCAGTCGCCATCTGATGAGGAAGCGATGGCGATGATTCGGGCCCATGACCCGAACTGCACCAACCTTCTTCAATGGGGATCTTGGTATAGTCAGATTATTCAGGGTCGCCGGAGTTTTCTTTGCGCGGTGCCGACGGAGCCCACTTTCCCATTCTTACCGATGGATCCTCCGAGGACGATTTTTGCTGTGGAAATGCCCAACTGGACTCCAACGGGGAGGCTCGAACCTTCGACGACCGGTATTCCGAACCATCCGATCCGGCCATAGACATCTTGGGACGGCGTATCTGCCAGGGTGAGGCCCACCCGTGGGGGCAAATTTATAAGATAGGGCTCACTCCTAGGCATCCTACGGGCTACCTTCTCTGGGCTCGCTACATCCTTTCTGCCCATCGTGCGCGGTTGCAGAAAGTTGGGCTTTATCAGGCCGTATACGCGTCATTATTCCATTATAAGTCCCCGCATGTCTGGTGGGTCAAGGCGTTTTTAAACCAATGGAATCTTCCCACCAACACTTTCATCCTAGAAGATCGCGAGGTCTCGATCTCTCTAGCAGAATTCTATGATATTTCGGGGTTGCCAATAAGGGGTAGTTTGTATGAGGAGTTGTTGCCTCCTGACGAGTACGTTTTTGAACCCGAGCCCGCCTCGGTTGACGGCCTGTCTGCTGAGAATGCCGTTCGCCACAAGCGCCCCAGTTTAATCAAGGCGCTAGGCATCTTTGACCGATTATTCACCGAATCGGAAGAGCAGGGTGTTACTTTCAAGAGCTTCATTGCTCATTTCCTTCGTGAGGACGCCTTATCGAAGACAGCCCCGAAGTTTGCCAACATTGGGGACCCCTTTGGGTTCGGTCCGAAGAGGTTGCCGACCATCGAATCAGATTTACCTCAGTACTACATCCCTATTAGATCGCCGATATCTTTTGAATCCATTGCTGTCCCAGGCATGGACGAGGAGACGTTCTTTGTGGGGTTTGTTAGTGTTTGGCTCAGTTGGTTCGTTATCCCCATGCATCGCCGCTTCATGAGAGCCTCGGTTATCTACCCGGCTCATCGTATTGCTGAGGGGACACGGTTGGCCATCGGCATCCCGGCCTTGGCGCACCTCTATCATGGATTGGACACCGCAGCTAATACATCTACACCCGGCGTGGATGTAGTGAACTTTTTGCTTCATTATTTCACGTCCTGGGTCGAAATGCATGTGCTGGGGGCTTTCGCTATGCATCAGAGGCCTGCCTTTTACGATGCCTATCCCTTCCCGCGACTTATGCGACTGGTGGGTGCTTCTGCTGCTGACCCGACTCAATTTAGGGCTATTCGGGTGCTGATTTCTCCTCATGCCACCGCTGGCGGGTTGGTTTTTAATGATCGGGTCTTGTCTACTCCTTCAGGTCCCGTTCAACAACTCTGGGACCAGTCGAAGGACAACGCACCTTCTTTGAAGCCCCGGGAGGCCGCGCATTTGTATACAATTTGACCGGGCTACTTGGTGTTTCTCCAGGACAGTGCAGCTCTTTTTATGAGGTACAATCCGCATCGATTCGCCCGGCAGCTCGGATACGACCAGGGCGTTCCTTTCGAGGCTTTTATAATCGCCCCGATCCCTTCGCTCGATGCTGTTCGCGATGCCGCTCATCATTTCATGAGGCTGAACACCGGCTCCCGTTTCATGGTCCCTGAAGCCGAGTATATGCCCCGATGTGTGGGTGCATTTACGGGCTGGTATCTTCATCGGATCAGCCCAATTATTCTTGAAGAAAGAAGGGTGCTTCTTGGTCACGACGCCCCTCCTCAGGTTTCGGGAGCTGAGCTACGACCGAGGGTTCCAGTCCGCTTCCCTTTGAGGGAGATTGGCACTGCGCTCATTCCGGGAGAGTCAGGAGTAGACCTTACTCCAACAGCTGGTATGCCCTTGGGTTCTCGATCGAGGGGTAAACAGGCCCCAGTGGTAGCACTCCTGCCGGTGGTGGCACCGCCCCCTGTGGCGTCGACGATGGCGATGTCATCCTCGGTTGTGGCATCGAGCGAGAGTAACAGGGATGAGGGCGCTGAGGGCGATGTAGGCCAGCGCCGCCCTAAGGTTTCTCGAGGGAGGAAGCGGTCATCCTCAGCGACCGGCTCTGGGTCCAAACGGCGGAGGAAAGCGGCCACCACCCCGCTTGATTCTGTGGCGGAGTCTGAGCTTATCCTTGAGGACGAACCATTGGCCTTGCAGGAGTCAGACGCTGGACTTCTCTTCCCGAGTTCGGCTGATGAGGAGGCCGCACAGTTGGCTGAGGCAATACGGCGTTCAAAAGACACGTCTCATAACGCCAAGGTTCCGAAGAAGTCTTATCCCGCTGTTATTTTTTATGAAGACCCTTCGTGGATTCGGCGGCGGTTTATCGGCCCTTTGGAGGAATGGGGGGAAAGGGCTTTGAAGCAGGCCGCTTCAGAAGACACCGCTGATGCGCTTTCTTTATGGACCAGCGGTCATGAGTCTACCCTTGAACCCCGGCGAGCCCACCTACTTGAGAAGGAGCGGCGGCTCGAAGAAGCCATATTGAGGGCTTCTTTGCGTATAGGTATGTTGTGCTTCTTTTACAGTCTTTCCGATTATTTATGCCAGTGCATATGTATCATTATTCTTATTTGAATCGTGCAGAACCTTCGACGCTGGGGGAGCTCCCTACGGGCCCATTAAAGTTGAAGCCCGCCGAAATTCTCAATGAAGCCTTGCTTGATGTGGAGGGGGCTGATGAGGCTGCTCCTCTCATAGTAGAGCCTCCAGCGGCGGTTCTTGATCAGGGAGCGCTTGCCTCTTTGGGGGAGGCTCCTTTGGAGGTCGCCGCCCCAATGACTCTTACTGAGGGCGGCTCAGAGGCTGGAAGAGAGGTAGTCGGGACTACTCTTCCTTTGTTGGAGCCTGAGGTCACGGCGGAGACCGTTGAAGCTGCTATCCCCCCGGCTCAGAATGGGAGGAGTGTTGAAGGTATCCCTCTGCGTTTTAATTTAGCAACCCCCTCATAGTCTGAACCCTTTTATCTTTCCCAGAATTGCGCGGTTTGGCGGCCACTATCGCGGATCTGTCGCCTCGACAGTCATTTCAGCGTTTATTGGAGATGGCAGCTCCGCAGGCAATCTCCCCTCAGCGTATTGTCCTTTCCTCTGGGCAAGGTTAGTGTCATTCGCCACTTTTTTACCATAGCATTGTTACTATTTCGTGAAATGACGTTGATGTCTCTTATAGTTTTGGAAGCTGACGATGAGGTCGAGGTCGTTGAAGGGCCAGGGGAACCTTCAGCTCCTACTTGCATGTCTGTCGGTGAGTGACATTTTATTATAGTCCCGTTCGTTCTGCGTTTAAGAGTTTTAATAACATTTGCCAAATTTGAACAGCCCTGCCAGTCTCCATGGCTTTGGAATCGCGCATCGTGATGCCGCCCGGCCCTTATGCTTTCCGGGCTTCAGAACGCTTGGCCCAGTTGAGCCTTGTCTCCCTATCATCTTTCGTCGAGGAGCTCCGTGCTGGTAGCGTGACCACAGCCGAAGCGTTTGCCGCTGAAGCTAACGGCTCTCTTCCTTTTCTCGCCACCTATCATAGCGAGGAGGTGGTGCGGGTCTGGGTGGAGTTCTGTAGGAAGGTGGAGGCTTGTTTGCACGCTCTTGAATGTTCTCGCCTTTCCTCGGAAGCCGTGGCTACAAAAGCGGAGTTGCGGGGTCTGATAGCACGATGTGTGGACAACATGACGTCATGCGAGAAGAGGCTTGGCCGCAAGTTCTCGGAAAGGGAGTTGGCTTCTAAGGCGCTGAGCGAGCTTCAGGCCAGCCTCACAGCCAAGGCCAACAAAGCATACGAACTCTAGCGAGTGCTCCAGGAGTCCATAAAAGAGGTGGTGGCTCTCGATAAAGCTGCCACGTTCACTCGTGAGAGGGTCGAGGCTCATAAAGCCACCGAGAAAGAGCTCGAAGCTCGGCTTGCTTCGTATCAGGCTCAGCAAGCTCGGGCGGAGGCTCGTCTTCTGGAGATCTTGCGTCATGAAGCTGTGGCTCAGCAACAGAACGATGAGCTGGTAAAATTACTGCACCGCCCGCCGGCTTGAGGACTTGTATCTTTCCTCCTTTTTTGTACATACTCATGGATGAGAGTATCTTTCTTTTTTGTTTCTTTCATGAATTGTACTTTGTACCCATTTTGGTTTATGAATAAAAGATACATTTTTCTTCTCAATGGTGTGTCTCCTTTTCATTGAATGTATTCTGCGGATATTCTACCTTGATCTCCTTGCAGGACAGCAATGGCTCAGGATTTAAGGTTAAGATCTGCTTCCCAAGACTTTTGCATTTTATGAGCCACGAGGGTTTCATAAAGAGTTTTTCTCCCTACAGGTCGAGAGGATCCCATAGGTGTAAGTTTTTCTTAAAAATCGTGAGGATTCTTAAGCGAGATTTCCCTTGAGAGTCGTAAGGATCTCACAAGAGAGTTTTTCTTCCTTACAGGTCGTGAGGACTTATAAGTGTTGGATGTGGCCACCCTTGTCTGTGTTTTACGGAGTCAGGGGTTTCTCCAGGTATTGTAGTTTAAAGACGTCGCGGTCAAGGTTAAGGACCTCATAGTCCGTGGATTTAAGGACTCCACAGTCCGCTGTTAGTTTTAAGACATCACGGTCAAGGTTAAGGACCTCATAGTCCGTGGATTTAGGGACTCCACAGTCCGATGTTAGTTTTAAGACATCACGGTCAAGGTTAAGGACCTCATAGTCCGTGGATTTAGGGACTCCACAGTCCGATGTTTGGTTGCAGGGACCCGTCACCTCTTTGAAGACGTTGAGGAATTACAACGCCAGGTATCAAAGGAGTGAAGAGATGTACCCTTAAACCAAGGCAGAATCTGTAGGGAATCGGGGTGGTTGATCGTTAGTTTTAAGACATCACGGTCGAGGTTAAGGAATCATAGTCCGTGGATTCTAAGGACTCCACAGTCCGATATTTGCTCTGGATGCTTCACACGGGTTCACTGCCGTGCTTGGCGAGGACCAGGCTCCGCTCTGGGCGTTTTCCGCGGGGTCAAAGAGTGACGTTATCTGCGTTCCACGTAACCAGGAATTTTGCACTAGATGCTTCACACGGGTTCACTGCCGTGCTCGGCGAGGACTAGGCTCCACTCTGGATGTTTCACACGGGTTCACTGCCGTGCTCTGCGAGGACCAGGATCCGCTCTGGACGTTTTCCACGGGGTCAAAGGGTGACGTTATCCGTGTTCCACGTAACCAGGAATTTTGCACTAGATGCTTCACACGGGTTCACTACCGTGCTCGGTGAGGACTAGGCTCTGCTCTGGATGCTTCACACGGGTTCACTGCCGTGCTCTGTGAGGACCAGGATCCGCTCTGGATGTTTTCCACGGGGTCAAAGAGTGACGTTATCCGTGTTCCACGTAACCAGGAATTTTGCACTAGATGCTTCACACGGGTTCACTGCCGTGCTCGGCGAGGACTAGGCTCCACTCTGGATGTTTCACACGGGTTCACTGCCGTGCTCTGCGAGGACCAGGATCCGCTCTGGACGTTTTCCACGGGGTCAAAGAGTGACGTTATCCGCGTTCCACGTAACCAGTAATTTTGCACTAGATGCTTCACACGGGTTCACTGCCGTGCTCGGCGAGGACTAGGCTCCGCTCTGGATGCTTCACACAGGTTCACTGCCGTGCTCTGCGAGGACCAGGATCCGCTCTGGACGTTTTCCACGGGGTTAAAGAGTAACGTTATCCGCGTTCCACGTAACCAGGAATTTTGCACTAGATGCTTCATACGGGTTCACTGCCGTGCTCGGCGAGGACCAGGCTCCGCTCTGGATGCTTCACACGGGTTCACTGCCGTGCTCTGCGAGGACCAGGATCCGCTCTGGACGTTTTCCATGGGGTTAAAGAGTAACGTTATCCGCGTTCCACGTAACCAGGAATTTTGCACTAGATGCTTCACACGGGTTCACTGCCGTGCTCGGCGAGGACTAGGCTCCGCTCTGGATGCTTCACACGGGTTCACTGCCATGCTCTGCGAGGACCAGGATCCGCTCTGGACGTTTTCCACGGGGTTAAAGAGTAACGTTATCCACGTTTCACGTAACCAGGAATTTTGCACTAGATGCTTCACACGGGTTCACTGCCGTGCTCGGCGAGGACCAGGCTCCGCTCTGGATGCTTCACACGGGTTCACTGCCGTGCTCTGCGAGGACCAGGATCCGCTCTGGACGTTTTCCACGGGGTCAAAGAGTGACGTTATCCGCGTTCCACGTAACCAGGAATTTTGCTGATTGTATCCGCATTTCACGGGATGGAGGTTTGACTGTTGGCGATATGTATACCACCGAGCCATGGAACTGGGAGTTTCCGCTGTTCCGCTTAGCTTGAAGTTGTGTCCGTCGTTACGGGACGAATGTTGGGATGATCTCTAGGTCGCTTGTGGCCCGTCGAGATTTAGCTTCTTTCTTGGGTGAAACCTGGGGGGGTATGTTCCCTTTTTGTTTACACCCCCTTTTTTTATTTTATTTCTTTTTCCGCGATGCTCTATCATTTCAGCTTTTATATCGCGGAGGTCGCGATTGCCCCATCATTTCGGCTATTCTTCGTGGTGCCCAATCATTTCGGCTATTTATTTATTCTCTACTCGCTGCTTTTTATTGCGAGTTGCCCCATCATTTCGGCTATTTTTCATGCATACATTTTTACTTGTTGCTTTTTATTGCAAGTTGCCCCATCATTTCGGCTATTTTGTAGGCATGTGTGGCTTGCTAGCTTTTTCGCCGCAAGCTTGGATTTTAGACACCGATTTCGACATCAGCACCGCTACAACTGGAATGTTGCCGGGAGCGAATCATCATTTGCCTTTGTCGATGTTGAACAAAGGTTGCTCAGCAAACAGGGTTAAGGGTCCTGTCGACCAAGGCTTTTGACTTCATGAGCCGTAAGGGTCTCACAAAGGTATTTCTCCCTACGAGTCGTGAGGATCTTGCAGGTGTATTTTCTCCTTAGGGATCGTGAGGATTCCTAAGTGTGTGTTCCTCTGTAAGTCGTAAGGATCCTACAAGAGGGCTTTCTCCTTATGGGTCGAGAGGACCTACAAGGGTTGGACTTTGCTGGGGAAATGTTTATTCGCGCCCGTGGATTGTATACAACGGTCAGTATGAGCCGCTTGTAGGGAAATATCGAAGGTTGTGGGGGATTTGCTTAAGAACAGGTTTAGGTTTCTGTAACTTAAGACTTTCAAATCTTATGAGCCGTGAGGGTCCCATAAGAGAGTTTTCCTTACGAGTCGTGAGGATCTCGTAAGTGTATTTTCTCCTTAGGAATCGTGAGGGTCCCTAAGTGGGTTGCTCCTTTGTGGGTCGTAAGGATCTCACGCAGGTGGTTTCTCCTTACAAGGTCGAGAGGACCCTATAAGTGTCTTTTAACGAGGTTGTGCCCTTTCGGGTTTTCACAAACACTCGCCGGTAGTCCTGCTGTTTTTACTCACGGACCCCTTTCGGGTTTTCATCCGTGCCCATTTTTCTTGTGGACACACCGTTTTTTTTTTCCTTTTCCTCTCTTCTTTTTTTTTTATCTCGTCAGCCTAAGGATGCTGCGGTAGTAGTTTAGGGACGTTTCGGTCCGTCGTTAGTTTAAGGACGTTTCGGTCCGTCGTTAGTTTAAGGACGTTTCGGTCCGTCGTTAGTTTAAGGACGTTTCGGTCCGTCGTTAGTTTAAGGACGTTTCGGTCCGTCGTTAGGGGAAGGCCGGCTGCTGCTTGTAAAGTCTGAGCTTAGGAAGATAGCGAGCGGACATAGTCGTCGTCATCTATCATTGACCCAAGCTGTGGCTCATTAAGCATAGTATTTCTTTAAGAAGCGGCCGTTTATTGGCTTGAAAGGCCTTTCACCGTGCATGTTCATGAGTAGATAGGCTCCACCCTGGTAGACCTTGTCTATGATGTACGGGCCTTCATAGTTTGGCTCAAATTTTCCTCGTTTGGCACGATTGGGGATCATAGGTCTTTTGACCACTAGTACGAGTTCGCCTTGGTGGAATGTCCTTGGCCTGGTCAATCTTTCGTACGAGCGCGTCATCTTTGCTTTGTAGGCTTCTAGATGTTGTTGCGCTATGAGCCGGGTTTCATCGAGGGCATCAAGCTCCTCAAGCCGAAGGTGAGCATTTTCTTCGTCCGTCAGCTCGTAGTGGACTGCCACTCGTAGAGAGGGTAACTCTATCTCGAGGGGGAGCACTGCTTCCGTCCCAAATACCAACGCGTACGGCGTTGTGTTCGTGGCCGTCTTGAATGTAGTTCGATAAGCCCAAAGGGCTTCTTGCAGCCTCTCGTGCCAGTCTCTCTTATTCCGGGAAACGGTCTTTTTTATAATCTTCGTCAAGGTCTTATTGAAGGCCTCGGCCAGACCGTTAGCTCGTGGGTTGTAAACTGAAGAATATCTCCAGTCTATATTGTGCTGCTGCGCGAAGCGGCTAATCTTATGGCTTCGGTAGGCTGGCCCATTATCGGAGATAATCCGCCGTGGGGTTCCAAACCGATAGATGACGTGCGTCTTGAAGAAATGGAGGATATTCTCCGTCTTCACTTCCCTCAGTGGTACTGCTTCTGCCCATTTGGAGAAGTAATCAGTTGTCGCCAGGATAAAACGATGTCCCCGGGACGATGCTGGCTCGATGGGGCCGACTATGTCAGTCCCCTACATTTCGAATGGCCAGCTAGCCACCGTTGGATGTAGTGGATTCGGATGTTGGTGGATAAAGTCTCCATGAATCTGGCACGAGTGGCATTGCTTCGCATACTCGAGGCAGTCCTGGATCATCGTGGGCCAGTAGTAACCCATCCGTTTAATTTTTAACTTCATCTTTGGGCCTGCTTGGTGAGAACCGCAAAGTCCGTCGTGAACTTCCTGAACGACTCTTTCTGCTTCATCAGGTCCTAAGCATCTCAGCCATAGAGAATCAAACGACCTCTTGTATAGAGTATCGTTGACGAAAGCGAAAGATAGAGCTCGTTTCATGAGCTGATGTCTTGAGGACGCTTCTTTGGGCATTCGGTGGGACTTAAAGTAGTCTATGAAGACTTCCCTCCAGTCCTCAGCCTTCTCACGGTCTTTTATTTGTAGGGTCGTCTGCTCAGTCGCCCCCTCTTCTTTATATAATTCCGGAGGTATTTCTGCCGGGGCGAGCACTCGACGGCTTTGTACCACGATTCTTACATCATCGAGGTTTTCGTCCGCCAGCTCTTTAGCAAGTTTGGCCAACGCATCTGCTTTGCTGTTTTCCGCGCGCGGTATGTTCTCCAGAGTATAGGAGGGAATTTGGGTCAGTAGTTGTTGCACCTTTTCTCCGTACTTCACCAACTCCGGTTTGCACGTTTGGTAGTCACCATTTACTTGACTAACGACCAGTTGAGAATCCCCGTATATAAGGAGGTCTTCAATTCCCAGGTCGATGGCGATTTCGAGGCCTGCTATCAGAGCTTCGTATTCAGCTTCATTGTTTGTCCTCGGCTCTGTTAAGGAGAAGGCGAAGCGCATTATCCCTCCTTGTGGAGTTGCAAAGACGAGGCCTATCCCCGATTTGATCATTGGGATACCTTGTTTCTGTTTCTTTACGGAGGATGCTCCATCGAAATAGAGTTCCCATCGGGTGCTACCGCCGCCAATCGCATCAAATGCATGCTCGTCCGGCAAATCACAGTTCAGAGGAGAATCGGCCGGTATCGGGTGCTCAGCGAGGAAATCGACAATGGCCTGGCCTTTCACTGCCTTGAGAGGTTGATACGTTATCGAGAACTCCATCAAGAGCAGGGCCCATTTAGCGAGTCGTCCCATCAGTATGGCTTTTGACATCAAGTATTTAAGGGGATCCACCTTTGAAATGAGACGGACTTCATGCGCCAACGCATAGTGCCTGAGCTTTGTTATCGCGAAGATTAACGCCAAGCAATGTTTTTCAATGGGAGAGTAGTTGCTTTCTGCCCCCAGTAGAACTCGACTTAAGTAGTAGAGTGCCCTCTCTTTCCCCTGATCGTTCTCTTGTGCCCATAATGCGCCCAAGGAACCTTCGAGGGCGGTCGTATAAAGAATGAGGGGTTTTCCTTTGACCGGCGCAGCCAACACCGGAGGGTTTTGCAGGTACTGCTTGATCTCGTCTAGTGCACCTTGGCATTTGTGATCCCAAACGAATGGAGTTCCCTTTTTCATCAGGTGGCTGTAAGGACGGCATTTGCCTGAAAAATTGGCGATAAATCGCCGGATGTATGCGAGCTTCCCTTGGAGAGACCGCAACTGTTTGAGGGTTCTTGGCGGAGGCATTTCCATGATCGCTTTAATCTTTGACGGATCTATTTCAATACCTCGGTGTCGAACGATGAATCCCAGGAATTTTCCCGAGGAGACTCCAAACGCGCATTTGAAGGGATTCATTTTCAAATTATATTGCCGAAGGCGTTGAAATACAGTCTCCAGATGCTTTAAATGATCTTCGTATGACATGCTCTTTACTACGAGGTCATCGATATAGCACTCGACGATATCATGTATGAGGTCGTCGAAGATCTTTGTCATGGCCCTTTGATAGGTAGCGCCAGCGTTCTTTAGACCAAAGGGCATAACCCTGTAGCAGAATATACCCAAAGGGGTCCGGAAAGCGGTGTGCTTCTGGTCTTCGGGATGCATCTTTATCTGATTGTATCCTGACGAACCGTCCATAAAGGAGAAAACCTCGTGAGTGGACGTGTTATCTATCATTAGCTCGGTTACTGGTACTGGGAAATCGTCCTTTGGACAAGCTTTATTGAGATCCCTGAAATCCACGTATATGCGTACCGTCCCATTCTTCTTCATTACCGGGACGATATTGGCGATCCAATCGGGATATTGGACTTCTTGGATAAATCCAGAATCGATCAGCTTCTTGACTTCGGCGTTGATGCTCATTTCAAGCTCGAGTCGCATCCTTCTCGGTGCCTGCTTGACTGGCTTGATATCCGGGGATATCGCCAATCTATGCACAACGATTTCTGGATCTAGTCCTGGCATCTCGGAATAGTTCCACGCAAAGCAGTCTTTATGCCGTAGAAGCACGTTCTTTAACGCCGCCACCCTTTCTTTAGATAGCAGCTCGCTGACAAATGTCGGTCGTGGGTCATCTGCCGATCCCAACTCAATCTTCTTGAGGTTATCTGCAGTAGTATGTATACCATCTTCCAGTTCTTTCGGAGCTGGCGGAAATTCTGAGATCACCTCATCATTGCTGTTCTCAAAGCACCAGGGAAGGTCATCCATGTTCTCGGGCTCTTCCTTCAATAACGTAATCATATAACAGGTGCGAATCCGATCCCAGGACCGAGGTGGATCCTGTTCTGCTCTTACGGCCTTGGGTTCGTGCTTTTGTGGAGGCGTTACCCTCCATCCGTTGGATAAAGCGAATCTGCCCATTTGGTACTGGTCCTCGACCCAGTTCTTGAAGGTGAAGCAGTCTTCGATAGAGTGTCCTATGGCTCGGTGATAAGAGCAATAGCTCGGATGAGAAGCCTTGTTAACTTGCTAAGGGTGTCTAGGCTCTGGAAGCGCGATCATTTGATGTTTTAAAGCTAGCTTGAGTAACCTCTCAGTCTTGTCTCGGGGGAAGGAGTACGCTCGACTCATCTTCTTCATGAGGGACAAATCCGAGCCGTGCTATACTCGATCACGTAACCCTCTAATCCTGCGTCGTTGTTGTCGGCTCCTCTTTCAGCTCCTTGATTTATTTCCGTCTCTGCGTCGGGCCTTTCGTACAACGGGTTGACGAGGATGAGCATCTTTGTCTTTCGCAGCCTGTTGAAATAGACGTTGCGTCTTGGCCTTCTCGTAGATGGCCATCTCGCGGTTGTGGTCTTCCCGAGCTTTCTGACCCACTTTCCTGATAGGCTTGTCCATTCGTTCTTCAAACGACGGACTCGGCACTTCAATCACGGGGTCTAGTTTTGATGAAGGGTTGGCGTCTCCTAACAGGGCGTCCTCTTCTTCATCAAAGGTATATATAGCGTAGCTGCTGTGGGCCCGTCCCCATTTTCCGGTTCTCGCGTATCCAAGCCTAAGTGTTTCTATTTTTCCGTTGGGCAATTTGCGTTGAGTCCCGGGGACATCCCAAATCTTGTTGTAGAACCGAGCCTGCCGAACAGTCTGTTTTAAGGGTACTCCTTGGCGCTTCAATAGCTTCTTTAATCCATCTGTATAGTATCTGGGCAGACGGATGGGTTGGAGCCTGTCGAGTGTAGCATCCGCGCCATCCCAGATCTCTTTCTCTATTTTCGACTCTGAGGATCGGTAGAATAGGATCACCTTCTCACCCCTTTGCCTGGGAGGGACGTAAAATGTTTGCAGGTCCTGCACATTGTGAGCTTGAATCATGTCGAGATCCTTGTAGTGTTCCGGCGGTACTATGGTGATTTGCAAACTATGGTCATCGCCAGGGGGTGCTTATATTGACAGCCGATTGGAGAACACGGCATTAACTCCATCTTCTGAATCACTTCCGAAGACCAACATGGGGGCGGGCGTCCCCAGGTTGTTGCGTTGAGATGGCCCTGCATAAACTATCTCTTCCTCTTCTTCGGTATCGCTCCCGAAAATAGGGATGGTGGCGGCGGTTTTGTTCTCCGGGTTGCGACACCTTTCTGTATCTTCGAAATCTGGCAAAAAGTACTTCGCATCTTCGTATTTGCGGACTTCGTTCATGGAAAATGGGTTTAATTCTCCTGTTACGGTATACTCTAAACCATCCTTAAAGTACTTCATACACTGATGTTGTGTAGAAGGGATGATGTTGTACTCGTGTAGCCAAGGACGACCGAGCAAGGCGTTGTAGCAGGTCTTGGCCTCAATGACATGGAATTTGATGTCTGTGACGAGAAGTCCAAAGCGTAATGTTAGTATCACAGATCCAAGAGTCCGTGACGATTGTGAATCGAAACCGGAGATAGTAATTTTGTCACGAGCGAGGTGTTGCACACTCATGCAGATTTCCTTCAACACCCGAAGATTAAGGAGATTGACGGAGGATCCATTATCCACCAGGATCTTGCCTATCTTGATATCATGGCAGTATCCAGAGACATATAGGGGACGGTTGTGGTCGCACGTCCCGAGAAGGAGGTCTTCGTCACCGAAAGTGATGTCGGCCGTATGCACTTCCTCCAGTTCATCCTTCATCCTTTCAGTGGCGAGGAAGGCTTGTAATTGCTCAGGTTCTTGTAACGCCTTAATTAGTGAGTCTCACGCTTCTTTTGATAATAGGAGGGCATCAAGAATGCTGAGCTGAGAAGGTAGCTTCCTTAGGTGCGCGAGGATGTTATAGTCCACCTTACCCTTCCTAGGAGGGTCTTTGGTAGCCAGCTCTCTCATGACTTGGTCATCTAAAGTGATATCTTCAGTGACCTTTTCCTTTCCCTTATCTTTTCTACTCACGGGCCCGAGATTCTTTTCTGGGAGTGTGCGATTGTGCAGCTGAATGTTCTCGCAGGCCTCCGATTTATCCTCTTTCCCTAAAACGGCTTCTTTAAAGAGAGGGCCCAGAGCCATTTCTTCATCAGAGTCGCTCCCAAAGGTGAGAACTTGTGACCCCTCGGCGTGAGTCATATAACAGTTGCCAGTAGTTCTGTTGTGCCCATCGACAGTACTTCTTCGCTCCCGACGGATCTCGCGTTTCATGTGCTTAACATGTTGCCGACGAGCAACATATCCTTGCCACCATATCTTAAAGGCGTCGCACTCCTCCGTGGGGTGTGAGATTTTCCGATGATATGCGCAATAATCAGGGTGCCTCTCCACCCCATCGTGCGTGTTTCCTTCCGAGGGTGGTAGCTTCATTCCTATTGACATGGCTTTGGCAAACCTTTTCCTCGTCTTGAATATCTGCTTGTCTACTTCGGATGCTTTTCGCTCTGGCAGGGATAGTTCAACTCTTTCATTCAGTCGCCCGCCTTTGGTTCCTTCTGACGTTGCCATCTCACGCTCCTGATCTGCTTTACTCTTTAGACGAATCTCGTCTAGAAAGGCATTGATCATTTCATTTGTTGGCCACATACGCTCTGGTTCAGGCTCTGCCTCCAGCTTCTTAGTGCCAGGAGTTTTCCCATCATCGGCAAAAGAGTGGGAGATTACGTTACAACTCGCCACATATCCTTCGGATTCATCCGACGAGCTCTCTCCATCATCTTTCTCTTGAAAGATGTGGTTGAAGAAATCTTGCAGTGTGACAGGAGTTCGCGCCTTTTGATTGTATTCTTCCAGCGCGTCGATTTGCTTCTGCAAGTTCGTGTGCTCGTTTCCAAGCTTCACGGGCTTCTTGGATTTCTTCTTTTTCTTCGAAGATTTTGACGGTTGGGCGTGAGTATTTGGGCCCTTATCGCGAGTCTTCGTAGTTGGGCGGGGCTTCGACATTTCTCCGATAATCTGAGGTTCAAGAGGGTCCTTCCATTCGATCGCAGGGCACGCATGAAGGTCTCTCAGCATTCTTTTGGTTTTATTCGATAGCACGACCTCCCATGGAGCTTCTTCAATAAAGGAGCAGGTTGCCCCCGGTGTATCTGCTTTTTTAGGAGTATGCGGCTGTGGTGGGTTTACCTTCCACTTTTCAGACAGTGCAAACTTCCCCTGGAGGTATTGATCTTCAATCCATCCTTTGAAGATGAAGCAATCCTCAATCGGATGACTTACCGTTTGATGGTAAGGGCAATAGTTAGGGTTATTCACCTCAGTGGGTTGTGGCGGTCACCTTGGGTTTGGTAGGTTTATAAGTCTGTTACGTATTGCCAGCTCGAATAACCGTTTCATCTTGTCTCGTGGGAACGAGTAGGGACGCTTCATCTTCTCATTATAATACCAGCGTCTTTCTTCTAGTTGATCTGCCAGTTTCGGAGCGTTAGGTTGCTGTTGGGCATTCGCGACGAAGGTTGCTCTTCCTTTACCCTTGTCGTTCCGAGGTTCCGACTTCGGGGGAGGTGGTCTATGACCCATCTGGTCCATCTGAGCCAACTTGTCGATTAAAGCCTGGAATGTGGTTGGCTTAAAGAACATCATAAACTGGGAGATAGTTGCGTGAGGGTCTAGGGTTCCCACGAACATGCCCACTGCGGGTGCTTCCTCAATGCGTTGCTCGCATTTCGACCACAAATTCCGCCAGCATATAGCATACCGGACCCAAGTTTCGCCTGGTTTTACCCTAGTGTTAATCAATGCCGTTATTGGAGTGCGTTCGTTGGCGCTTGCGAATCGCTGAATGAATAACAACTCCATTTCAGCGAACGTTTTGATAGAATCGTTCGGGAGTTCCGAATACCATTCGAACGCTGTTTCTGATAAGCTGCCCACGAACTGGCGAAGAAACAGTTTATCATCACCGCCGGTGTTACCGCAGAGGGCCCGGAACTGGGCAACATGTTGATGGGGATTGCCGGTCCCCTTATACACGTGGAATTTTGGTATCGTATAGCCTGACGGGTACTTGATTTGGTCGTACCAGCTTGGATACGGCTGCCCCGTTTTTACGACTTGACCAGCTGCCTCAGTCGCATGATGAACCCGGATTTGCTGGGCTATGTAGTCAACCAAGTCAGCCTTAGAGATTGCCTCCTCCTTGGCCGTCGAGAGGGCTGGTGGTGGATTTGACGTTTCTTCTCGGTCGTCTTCAAGAACGATTGGGGGATCCTCGGCGGGTAAGTCCTGTTGGATCATCATTCCTATCATATCTTGGAAGAGAAGGCCCATACGTTGTATGTTGGCTGCCTGTTCGGCAGCCTCTTTGTCTTTCTTTTCCAGTATCCGGCGAAGGAATTCAGCGTCGGTTTCTTCCTCCTGGCGTGCGTCTGAGGACGTTTCTGGGCTTTCTTTTGGCCCGGTAAGTGCGGCCATAGCATTCATCATTTCTTAGAGCTTTTGCTGTTGCTCCTGGGCTTTCAACACGGATCAGGTTAGCGGTCGGTGGCCCGTAGAAGTGCGGCTTTCCTCCTTTCCAGAAGCCATATAAACAGTGTGCACCACCATGCCCCCAGACCTCGGGCGTCTGGGCTCGGTGCTTTTAGCCGTCATTGCAGGCTGGAGGATCTTCTCTGGCCTCCTCCTTTTGTGAGCCATGGAGGTTGAGGGGACCGTTGAGGTGGGCATCCAGACAGCCTTTTGGGGTTTAGCCTGGTGACCAGCTTCCGGTTGGATTTTCAACTTCTTGTGCTGCCGAGAAAAGTTTGGATCGATGATCGAGTCTCGAGCCTGCCGCCAAACCTTATAGATTTTGGAGGACAGCCGTTGAGGGGATCGGGGCTGTTCTGATTTTATTTCCACAACCTTTTTTAATGGGGGAGGAGACCTCTTTAGCACTGTAGTAGGAGAATTCCTTCGCACCTTGTTTAGCATCTCGAAGCTGTTCCCAGTTGGAACAGCAGCATTAACTTCTGCCATCGGGGCTGATGGAGTCAACCCGGAGGGGGAGTTGCCCCCAGCCTTCCTTACTCAGCGCCAATGGCGACGTCGAGCGTGTCGAGCGGACGGCGTTGGGTCAGCGGTAAGAATGGTTTCGTCTTGCCCCTTGCGTGGGTGGAGGGTCGTTGCTGGTGTTAGCCTGTCAAAGACCGACGTCCTTTGGATAGCAGGAGCGGGAGCTGGAGCCGTCAATCTTGTAAATACCGACTTTGTGGCAGGGGAAGTCGCTTTGATGTCTTCAGGAGTAGGACCGGTCACTTTCTTAGAAGCAGCCTTCTCTGAGATTGTAGGCCCCATGATGAGTTCGCAGGATTTCTGGCCCAATCTAGAGAAGACCGAGGCGTTGACGTTGGGCGACTCGTTGAGAGGAGCCGCGGCAGGGGTAAGACGATCAAAGACCGACTTCTTGAGAGCTTCCTTTGTCAGCACAGGCGCCGCGAAGCTTGTTGGTGGGAGTATAGTCCCGAAGAACAATCTGGTAGTGGCATGAGTCACCTGGTCCACCGGCATTGTGAATAACGAAGCAGCTTGGGGTCCGTAGGCTATACCTCCTGGCGAGGCAAAGCGTTGGTCGCGATTGCATTCTGAGCGGTTGGAGGCTTTCGCAGAAGTAGAAGCCATCGATCCTTTGCTTTCTAGGGTAAGCAAGACGCCAATTCTAAGTATCTTGAAACCCAAGGGCAACCATTAGCGAACCGCGATTGGTTCGCGAATCACGACACACGAAGTGTGGAGTGGAAAGAGGAAAAGGTCCCACCGGGCGTGCCAGAATCTGTTCCCCTCCGAATGGCGGCCGAGACGTGGTGTCTCGCCTGAGATTCGGGGCAGATGCTAATTGGTGTTATCCGTCCACCTCTCCGAAGATGCCAAGTTGATTTATGGCACCATGTATCGATGGTTTAAACGGATGCGGCCGATGTAGCAGACTTCGTCAGATTCCCCCTCGTTTGAGGGGTTTTTGATTGTGGGGACGCTTTTCCCTGCAGGCGCAAGCCCCTGCAGTTAATTACGCTACCGCATCACGGTAACAACTTTCTCCTTCTCCAGATGGTCACTTCGTGTCGTGTGTGTTTATTTTATGTTTTGTTGCCCGTGGATTGTTTACGGAGACCGAGTTATGTCGTCGCCCGTAGGGCGTGGACTAGTCCAAATCCGTATTATCTTAGATTTGGGTTTGGGGGTTTGGTTTGAGGATACGTTAGCCATACTTGAGGCTAAGATCAACTCAAACGTTTGTTAAGGATACGTTAGTCTAACTTGAGACTAAGATCAACTTAACGGGATCGTTTAGATCCGACAAAAGAGCATTTGGGCTCCGTTGTTCCAGTTTAGGGACATAGTGGTCCATCGTATATATGGCCGTCGGGACCCGTCACCTCTCTGACGACGTTGAAGGATTACAACGACAGATGTCAGAGGAGTTCAGAGATGTACCCTCGAACCAGAGTTAATTGGGGAAGATTCATAGTCCAGTCTGTTTGATGGTTTAAGGATACGTTAGCCATATTTTAAGGCTAAGATCAACTTAAACGGGATCGTTTAGATCCGCCAAGAGAGCATGCTTGGCTCTATTGTTCCAGTTTAGGGACATTGCGGTCCTTAGGTAGTTTAAGGACATTGCGGTCCATGGGTAGTTTAAGGACATTACGGTCCATTGGTAGTTTAAGGACATTACGGTCCATTGTTAGTTTTAAGACATCTCGGTCAAGGTTAAGGACGTCGTAGTCCGTGGGTTTAAGGACCCCACAGTCCATTGTTAGTTTTAAGACATCTCGGTCAAGGTTAAGGACGTCGTAGTCCATGGGTTTAAGGACCCAAAAGTCCATTGTCAGATTTAAGACATCTCGGTCAAGGTTAAGGACGTCGTAGTCCATGGGTTTAAGGACCCCACAGTCCATATCAATATGTGGTCATCGGGACCCGTCACCTCTTTGAAGACATTAAGGGATTACAATGCCAAGTATCAAAGGAATGAAGAGATGTACCCTGGAACCGGAGTGGATTAAATAGTCCTTGGCCCAATTTGGGATCAAGACCAATTAATTATGTCATGAGCCCATTAGCTCAGTTAATTACGAATTGAAGACTTATGGCCAGCTTGGGCTAAGTCCAATCATGGCTGGAATATTGGCTTCCTGTTGGTCCCTTGAAGGAGAGGCTTTGCCTCTATCCATTTAGCCAGTTGGGCCAATGCCTAGTGTTAAACACTAAAGACCAATCAGTGTTGAACACTGGGAATGAGATTGATAAGTCAGTGTTTAACACTAAAAGATAATTGGTGTTAAACACCAGCAGCAAGGCTTTCGAATTAGTGTTAAACACTAAAACAGATCAGTGTTAAACACTGTCAACAGAAGTCCCAAACTAGTGTTTGAACACTAAGGTAATCAGTGTTGAACACTGCAAGTAAAGTTCTTTGCTTAGTATTGAACACTAAGACCAAACAATGTTTTATTACTGAATTCAGGGGTTTAGTGTTAAACACTAAGGCAGGAGGGGTCACGTGGCAACACGTGAGAGCGCCCTCCCTTCATTTGTTCTTCTGAGACTATTGCATCTTCTAGAGCATCACGTGCCACCATGTGACGGGCATTCAAGCGCTTTGTGTGTTAAAGCTTCTGTCAAGGGTCACGTGGGTCACGTGGGGCACTGCCTCAAAGGGGCTTTCTGTAGATCTTTGGGGGGGTCACGTGGTGACACGTGACCCTTCTTTTCTGTAGTTTTTTTTAGAAGGTCTGTTAATCCCTTTCAGGAATTAAATTCCTCGTAGGGTTGAACCCTGACAATAGAGGAATTAAATTCCTACTTCCTTTTGAAGATTTATTTTCTGGGATAGAGTTGAACTCTGAATTTTCTGTAGGAATTAAATTCCTCATATATGTGAAGAACTGAATAGGGTTTAAACCCTAATAAAAGCTTTAAGGAATTAAACTCCCACTCTCTGTTAAAGAATTATGATTAAAGGAATTAAATTCCCGTTGTTTCAACAGAACTAAGTTCTTAACTAGGGTTAAACCCTAATTCTTTTTCATTCTAAAGGAATTAAATTCCCATAACACAGGGTCAAACCCTAATTTTATTTTAAAGGAATTAAATTCCTATAGTTCTGTGAGAATTAAATTCTCATGCTTCCATTCCCTCTCTATGCTTTGGATCTGCATGGCAGGATCTCAACCCATTGAGAATTAAATT
The DNA here is from genome assembly GCA_030015575.1 of Agapanthus africanus. NCBI lineage: Eukaryota > Viridiplantae > Streptophyta > Magnoliopsida > Asparagales > Amaryllidaceae > Agapanthus > Agapanthus africanus. The sequence goes on along the minus strand of JASDDO010000012.1, from coordinate 123,919,054 downwards.
CTCAACTTCAAGGAGAGATGTGCGCTTTACAGATCCTCTATCAAAGAGAGAAGAAATATGTTCTTCTGTTTTACATCAAAGTTGAACTCTGTTGAGAATTAAATTCTCTTTTCTTTCAAGGAGCCTTCCCTTTCTTACCTAGGGTTTTCTTTTGCAGAAGATCCAAATTCCTCAAAGTATCAAGGCTCTCTCCCTTTTCTTCTCTCTGCGTGTATATCCTTTTTGTATGTCTCTTGGCTCCTATTTATAGGAGAAGCAGCCGAATCAATTAGTTTTTGACGAATCTTCATTGAGAGATTTGATTTGTATCCATCATTCGTTTTGGACCTTTGGATTATTAGGTGAATTTTATTCACCATTGGATTTCAAATCCAGGGATTCTCCTTTGTTATTTCTGTTAGATTTGAAGGGGAAATCTTTCCAAATTCGAGATTTTCCCATAGATAGATGATATTTAATCACTTCTGAATCTTTAATTTAATCGGTTGCTTTTGGAAAGATTTGAGAGTCTTTTTCTCAGAATTTAATTCTGTTAACAAATGGGCTTTGAAAGCTGGTCACGTGCGGCCACGTGACCCCCTTGTAACGAGCCCTTTTCTTCTTTTGCACTCTGCCTTCTTCTGCTGCTTAGCCGTCACGTGACCCCTGGTCACGTGGGGGCACGTGACCTTTTCTGAAGCCTTTTCCTTGATTTGATCAGGGAACCAATGTGCCTTTGCCGCTTGCTTTTAAATGTCACGTGCCGACACGTGACCCTAGTCACGTGGGAGCACGTGACTCTTTCTGAAGCCCTTTTCCTCGATGTAGTTGGGAAACTGAACTTGCCTTGCCGATACTTTTAGGTGTCACGTGCCAACACGTGACTGCTGGTCACGTGTAAGCACGTGACCCTCTTCTGAAGCTTTTTCCATAAGCTTTTCTAATTTTAAATCAGGAAACAAGAGACCAAATTCATTGTATTCTTTTCATGCCTCCCTATGCCTCCTTTCATTAATAAAATTCAGATTTCCTTTGGAGAGCATCGATGCCTCTTTTCATTTCATCTATTCAGATCTGACAAGTCTTGTGTAAATGTTTGGAGAGAGCCATCAAGTAAGTAGTTTTATTTAATTGCCCTAGTATAGATCTTTAATTCCTTTCCCTAGTTAGATAGATAGAATGTTCTTCAATTCCTTAATGAGCGAGTAGTCTCCTTGCTTGTTTGGGTTAGCTTTGGGGAAGGCTTTTGAGAGATGAAGATCTCTCATCCCTTTCTTGCCCATCACACGTTTTTATAGGACTCCATACATACATGCACACCGCTCCCTACGGCACCCTATCCCTCGAGGTAGTGGTGATACCGTAGTATAAAGGCCCGGTTGAGCGTGTTTTTCATGGAGGTTAGGGTAAGGATTGATAAAGGAAGGACAAGAACCTAGAAGAAGAAACATCTTCCCGAATGGTTCTAATCTCCTTTATTAATAATTACCATAACACCTCATAGATCTTAATTTGGGTATAGAAAGCGGTGAGATTTATTTACATTTCCAAACCTACCCTAAACCTAACCCTAGCAAGATTTAGATCTAGATAGATTTAGTTTTTAGATTTAATCAATAAGATCCGACACCCATCAGAATTAACTCGTAAGGACGATTAGGAAATTCACAAAATCCCTGTGGACCGACCCGTACTCACTGGCTAGATACCAAGCGACGCCGTTCTTGATTGCGGTTTAGAAATATTTTTGACATACAAATCAAATGGCGACGTTGCCAGGGATCGAACCCGGGTCACCCGCGTGACAGGCGGGAATACTCACCACTATAAAATCTCTCTAAATCAAATGGTGTCGTTGCCGGGGATGGCGTGTTAATTCCTTTTTGCAATTTCGGGTTAATCTAAAATTAAAAAAATCATAAAAATTTGAAAAATCACAAAAAAATATAAAAATATATCATCTGTTATTTTTGGAAAGGGTATTTTTGTGAGAATTTTGCAGGATCGACGGATCTGGAAAAATCCAGAGAGCCAAACAGAAAAATAAAGATCTGGAAAATAGGGGGAAATCAAAACAGAGGGAAAGAAAAATTCTTGGGATCTGAACCCGTCATCAGACCGCGAAAACGCGGCATAACCCTACCTCGGACCGCGGAAAGGCGGTGACCTAGTGACGTCATCGCGTACAAATTTTTCTCGGGAACCGTGCCTTCAATCCAACCGCGAAAACGCGGCAGGAACGCACTTGGGCCGCGGTTCCGCGCTCGGGTGACATCATCAGTTGACCAAATTTGCACTGTAAGATCTTTTCTCTCTCCTATGAATCTCCCGATATATCTTTTGCCAAAATTCCTGCAGGATTCTGTGCGCTTAACAAATCTTTTCCCTTCCAAATAACAAGTCTTGTGCAGGATTCTTTGCGCCACGCTTAAAATAAAAATTGATTGCACGAAATATTTTCTGTTTTGCATATCTTTTCTCGAAAATCTTTTTGCAAAAGAAAAATTTCCAAATTAAGAGAAAAAGGGAAAAGGAAAACATCTTTTTATAAAAAGACTTGCAACTTTTGACGCTAAGAAATCCTTACACCACCTACCTTATTTCTTTTCTCATTCTTCCATCATGGGTACCCCATATCACAAATCTCTTTCTGAACTTTGGTATCCCGAACCTAACTTTGCTTCGTACGTTAATTGTTTCGGTCGATTTAAGGAAAATCCCTCCATGCCCAAAATTTCTTTGAAAGATCAAATAGAAGCGTCTAGGAGAAACAGTTCGACGTTGCAACCCACTTTGTGTCAACCATGTCAACCTTCACCACCTTCATACGTTGATACCACTTTTTCAAGTCCTGCTGTAACTCCTAAACCGATGTCCATTGCTGAGCATATTGCTCAATCTCGTAGCCGATCTTTCACCCCTCTCCACTCATCTAGTTCTAGGGATCAACAAGTCCATACACCTTTTTATCCAACTGCTGATCCTACTCCTGTCCGACCATCCAATTCCTACCAGTCCTACCCGACTATCCCACCTTCACTCGATATTGCTTCTACACAGCCATTTGGGAGTTTCACGTATCCAACCAATTTCGAATCTTTTACCGAAACCCCCTCACCACCCATGTCCAGTTTGGAACAGTCGTTGGCAGCTTATATTTCAGCAATAAACAAAATGGTTAGGAATGTGGATGCGTCCATTGCCGCCCTCATGCAACCTAATGAACCGGCAGCTAGTTTCCAACTAGCTCCAAATGTTTCAATATATGAGGAGGCTGCTGGACAGAGTGAGAATTTGAGAGGAGCGGGTGAGTTCTACACATTCCCAAATCAGACCTACCCATATCCAATTGAATCCCACAACTCCTGTTTTCCATCGATTGTCCCAAATAGTTCACCAGTTGAAAATAAAAACGAGTTGTGTGACTTTTTAGTGCTTGATTTGCCAGATTGTGAAGAACCCCTTTCGAGTGAAACCATTCCTAATCCTTTTGACCTTTACACCTCCACTCTAGAACCGAAAGTGATAAATATCCATGCTTTTGATGAGGTGTCAGAAAATATTGATTTTCACTTGATTGAGGATATAGACGCCGGGAATATTTCGGATGATGAACCTATCGATTTGATTGAAATTTTATGTCCAATTCATCATCCCGAGTCATTAATTATTTCTCCCGAACTTCATATGCGTCTTGATTTGATGATAATGGCATGGATGAGCTAAATATTGAGGAGAATTATGAGGAGAGTATTGAGGATAATATTGAAGTTGAACCATTTTTGTTTGATGTGTCGGATTTTCCAATTCATCCTCCTGAACCTTTAACTGTTATATCACCCTCCCTCCTTTCCATCATTCCGACCACACACAAGATCATGCCTGAAGACTGTGAGCTTGAAAAATTTGCCTTTGAATCTGACATAGTTCTCACAGCCGATAACACTTACGAGTGCTTCACTTTTTCGGACGATGTTGCTGACTCACCGCCCGATTTTGAGTCCTTTGAATTTTCAGATGAGTTAGTTGAACCATCAGACTCGGTTGCTTACATTCGTTTCGAACCATTGATGGAATCTTTCCAGTTCGAGACAGTTTACTACGATGAGAATGAGATTATCCCTAATTCACTTCCTTTCGTCCTTCCTATCGTTCCGACCGTGCAAGAGAACGTTACGCTTTCATCTCCAATACCAAGTTCGACGTACCCATGCTTTCTTGCGAATCTTGAGGGATTTGACCCCATTTCTCGACGGGTTGATAGATTAGTACAATCGTTTTTAACACATCGGTCATCATAAATTGCGCTAATTTATTCACTCGATTTACACCCTCAAGATCGTACTACACTTCTTTCTCTTTTCCGCCATTCTTCTCCTCCACCGAGACCGTATACCGTTTCTATCTCCACACGGTCTCGAGTGCTTCTCATTTCTTTTCTTTCCACACCATTCTTTCACCAACTCTACCATTACCACGATAAGATTTTTGAATAGTTGGTGCTAACCTTTGGCTTGTGTAAGGCCAAGTTTAAGTTTGGGGGGGAACCTTGTTGTATATATATTTTTTGTTTTTCATTTAACAATAAAAAATATATAAAAAAAAACAAAAAAATTTGTAAATAAATAAACAGGGGTGTGCCGACAATTTTGACCCTCTTGGTGTAGCATGACAGTGAGGACACTGTCAAGTTTAAGTTTGGGGGTATGCTCGATACGTTTTCTTCCTTCGCATTCATATGTATATTTTTGCATTTGCATACTTATTTTAAAACTCATAAAAATTTGAAAATTTCAAAAATTATAAAAATTAATGTATTCAATTTTGGCCTTATTTGACTTGAGTTTGACAAATAGGTTAACTGGCTAGGAACAACTATATCTTAGACTTAATAAATTAAAACCCTAAAAATAACCTTCCTTAAAGTTTAACGGTAGAAAGTGTATGTCTTTGTAGTTTATTTAGAAATAGGCAAATTTTCGGTTCACTTCTTGGGCTAAGTCGAAACAAAGGAAAATTATTGATATTTTTATTAGAGTATGGGTTTGAAAAATAATTCCTACCTTAAGTCTAGATTCTGAAAATGTATACCCTACAAATTTGCACAATCACGCACCTTGAAACTTGGAATAGTAGAGGAGACCTTGAAATGCTCTTGTCTAAAGTCCTTAGTACGAAGAAAATAAAAAATATATATATAAGTGTGAATAAAGAAAAAAATGAACACTAGTTTTTGTGATTACTTAAGGCTGCAAAAATAGAAAAAAATATTTAGCGAGGGTGCTTCATCACCTAGTGCCTTAGACCAACAGGTTTGGGAGTCACTGCTAAAGCCTTAGGTGTTACAAGACTAGGAAGTACGCTTTAAAGTGCAAACGCATCTTGTAATCGGTTGTTGGTACCTCAAGAAGTATTAACGATCGCATGAAGGATGTGTAAGCAAAATTCATGTAAAAAAAATTCACCAGTAAGATGTGCTTTGGACAACGGACAAGAGTATGATTGCTTGATTTGAATTTCCAAGTGTAGGGGTGATATATACACACACATAGGGGTATGTGATTGGGATTTAGATAAGAGAGAGGAATGAAGAATAGAACTTGTATCTTTAGTAGAATTGATAAAAATTCCTAAGTAAAGATGGAACCCTAGAAGGAAAAGTTAAGAGATGCCAAAAGCTAAGTAGGTCTGCAGGATATATATAATCTTAAGTTAAATAATGAGGAAGTGTGAAGAATATGGGTGGATAATTTACGAGTCGAAGATAATAGAATTCCTTGTTATAAAATCTAATTGGAGAATAAGAGTTAAATGGGACGAATTGATAGGATTTTGTGGGTAGTATCCGCTGAAAACCCTCAGGAGACAACACTCCTCCTACTAGGGACACCTAGAGGTTTAACGGCTTGTTGCACGAGCTCAGTGCAATCGCGTTTCCCTGCGAAAGTGAGGTTAGGATTTTGTCGAGAATAAAACTAGGTTTGCTCGAGGACGAGCAAAAGATAAGTTTGGGGGTATATGTTCACACCATAATATTGTATTATTATATTCCCCATTCTTATTCTTTTTATAAATAAACAGGTGTTTTTGACGCGTGTCTGCTACATAGTATAGGTTACAGGTTCTTGGATCTAAAACAGTGAAAAAGATAAAAGACGATGCAAAAGTGGAACTACAACCAACAAATAGAAGGATCTTGATCAAGTCTACATCAAAGATAAAGTTCACAAAGTACAAGGCAACGCAAGGTCCAAGATTACAAAGCGAACGGTTAAAAAGTCCACTATAATTCACTGTGAAGATCTGGAGAAGAAACAGAAGTCAATCTGAGAAAAGACCTATATAAACAGAAAGTACAAGTCAGCAGAAACCAGCACAAGAGAAACCAGAAGCCAATTCCCTCTCTTGACCGCGGAACCGCGGCCAAACCCTGGCTGCGGCCGCGGTTCTGCGGCCGTATTGCGCAATTATGAGTTGGAAATTTTACCATATTTTGTGTCGGCGCTGACTAGTCAACCTAGGGGTATTTTGGTAAATGCAGACATGCGAATCAATTGTAACCTAGGGTTTCTATGAATCTATAAATAGAGACCCAATTCATTGTATTCTTTTCATGCCTCCCTATGCCTCCTTTCATTAATAAAATTCAGATTTCTTTTGGAGAGCATCGATGCCTCTTTTCATTTCATCTATTCAGATCTGACAAGTCTTGTCTAAATGTTTGGAGAGAGCCATCAAGTAAGTAGTTTTATTTAATTTCCCTAGTATAGATCTTTAATTCCTTGCCCTAGTTAGATAGATAGAATGTTCTTCAATTCCCTAATGAGCGAGTAGTCTCCTCGCTTGTTAGGGTTAGCTTTGGAGAAGGCTTTTGAGAGATGAAGATCTCTCATCCTTTTCTTGCCCATCACACGTTTTTATAGAACTCCATGCATACATGCACACACCGCTCCCTACAGTACCCTATCCCTCGTGGTAGCGGTGATACCGTAGTATAAAGGCCCGGTTGAGCGTGTTTTCCATGGAGGTTAGGGTAAGGATTGATAAAGGAAGGACAAGAACCTAGCGGAAGAAACATCTTCCCGAATGGTTCTAATCCCCTTTATTAATAATTACCATAACACCTCATAGATCTTAATTTGGGTAAAGAAAGCGGTGAGATTTATTTACATTTCCAAACCTACCCTAAACCTAACCCTAGCAAGATTTAGATCTAGATAGATTTAGTTTTTAGATTTAATCAATAAGATCCAACACCCATCGGAATTAACTCGTAAGAGCAATTAGGAAATTCACAAAATCCCTGTGGACCGACCCGTACTCACCGACTAGATACCAAGCGACGCCATTCTTGATTGCGGTTTAGAAATATTTTTGACATACAAATCACCTTGCGATTGCGTGTCTCTAATCCCTTCGGGGGCTGGAAAAGACGTCTTCAAGTAATATTCCAGGTAATATTACCATCGAAAGAGCAAGCGTAGGGATATTCCATGTCACTTTTTACTTGAGGTTAGGCTCATTTTGGAGAGCCCCGATGAGTCATAACCACTCCGCGCTGGTGTGGGAGGATCTCCGATAGTCTTTCAGGCTTTATATGACTTGCCGTCAAGACCCTGAAGCTAGGAATTTGGCCTTTGCTTCGTTTACTAGCATTGCGTCCTCTATATCAAGACGAATGTCGCGGTTGTGTGTAGGTTGCTGGTGAACTGTCGAGGTTTGGAGCTAGGGATTTTGCTGTGGCTCCTTTTGGTGATGTTGTGTCTGCTGTGTCGAGACGAACGTCGAGGTGGTGACCACTCCGCACTAGTGCGAGATGATCTCCGATTGTCTTTCGGGCTTTATATGACTTGCCGTTAAGACCCTAAAGCTAGAGATTTGGCCTTCGCTTCGTTTGCTGGCATTGCGTCTGCTGTGTCGAGACGAACATCGAGGTGGTGACCACTCCGCACTGGTGCGAGAAGATCTCCGATTGTCTTTCAGGCTTTATATGACTTGACGTTAAGACCCTGAAGCTAGGAATTTGGCATTTGCTTCGTTTGCTTTGTCGTGTTCGAATCCTGTTGGAGGAAGGAACGCTGGGGTAACATCTCGTCTGCTGTATCGAGACGAACATCGAGGTGGTTCCTAGGTTGCCTGTGAACCGTTAGGACATGGAACTAGGGACTTTGTCGTGGCTCCGCTTTACTGACCATGGGGTCTTTTGTTGACATTGCATTTACATCCTGCTGGACTGCGAAGGAACGCCATTGTTGACATCTCGTCTGCTGTATCGAGATGAATGTTGAGGTGAAGCTGGGATTTTGCCGTCGCTTCGTCTTGTTTTGACCGTGAGGTCTTTCGTTGACGTTGCATCTGCATCCTGCCGGAGTGAGGAGAAACGCCGTTGGTGATCTCTATGTTGTCTGTGAACCGTCGAGATTTGGAACTAGGGACTTTGCCATGGTTCCGTTGTATTGACCCTGGGGTCGTTTGTTGACGTCGCATCTGCATCCTGCTGGAGTAAGGAGAAACGCCGTTGATGATCTCTAGGCTGTCTGTGAACCATCAAGATTTGGAACTAGGGGAATTCCTTTGCTTTCTGGTAGAGCCTGTTGGGAAGGTATGGTCCTCTCTTTGTTTGTGCCCCTGTATTGTATACAGGGATCGATGTGATCTCACCTGCAGGGCAAAAATTTCATTTTTCTTTATTTCTTTCCGCGATGCTCTATCACTTTAGCTTTTTATATCGCGAAGGTCGCGATTGCCCAATCATTTCGGCTATTTTTCGCGGTGCCCAATCATTTCGGCTCTTTATTTTATTTTTACTCGCTGCTTTTTATTACGAGTTGCCCAATCATTTCGGCTATTTATTTTATTTTTACTCGCTGCTTTTTATTGCGAGTTGCCCAATCATTTCGGCTGTTTTTGTATGCATACATTTTTACTTGCTGATTTCGTTGCAAGTTGCCCCATCATTTCGGCTATTTCGTATGCATGTGTGGCTCGTTGACTTTTCGCTGCAAGCTAGGAATTAGACACCGATTTTGGCATCAACATCGCTATAACTGGGATATTGCCAGGAGCGAATCATCATTTGCCTCTGTCGATGTCGAATAAAGGTGGCTTAGTAAACAGGGTTAGGATCCTGTCGACTAAGGCTTTTGACTTCATGAGCCGTAAGGGTCTCACAAAGGTATTTCTCCCTACAAGTCGTGAGGATCTCGTAGGTGTGTTTTCTCCTTAGGAATCGTGAGGATTCCTAAGTGCATGTTCCCCTGTAAGTCGTAAGGATCTTACAAAAGGGTTTTCTCCTTATAAGTCGAGAGGACTTACAAGTGTTATTTGCTGTACGAGCATATCCCTAGTCACGGATGGGACTTTGTTAGGGAAATGTTTATTCGTGCCCATGGATTGTATACAAGGGTCAGTATGAGCCGCTTGTAGGACAATATCGAAGGTTGTGGGGGCTGCTTAAGAACAGGTTCAGGTCTCTGTAACTTAAGACTTTGAAATCTTATGAGCCGTGAGGGTCCCATAAGAGAGTTCTCCTTACGAGTCCTGAGGATATCGCAAGTGTAATTTCTTCTTAGGGATCGTGAGGATCCCTAAGTGTGCTGCTCCCTTATGAGTCGTAAGGATCTCACGCGAGTGATTTCTCCTTACAAGGTCGAGAGGACCCTGTAAGTGTCTTTTAACGAGGTTGCGCCCTTTCGGGTTTTGACAAACACTCGCCGGTAGCCTTGCTGTTTTTACTCACGGAGCCCTTTCGGGTTTTCATCCGTGCCCATTTTGCTTATGGATATACCGTTTCCTTTTTTTTATTCTTCTTTTCTTCTTCTCTCTCTTTTTTTTATATAACGAGGTTGCGCCCTTTCGGGTTTTCACAAACACTCGCCGGTAGCCCTGCTGTTTTTACTCACGGAGCCCTTTCGAGTTTTCATCCGCGCCCTTTTTGCTTATGGGCATACCGTTTTTATTTAATTTTTTTTTATTCTTCTTTTTTATCGGCTTTGGGATATTGTAATCCACCGTAGTTTATCGACATCTCGGTCAACAGCTAGTTTTAGGACGTAGTTGTCCGCCATTATTTTAAGGACGTTTCGGTCATTAGCCAGTTTTAGGACATAGTGGTCCATCGTTACTTTAACGACGTTTCGGTCTTTCGCCAGTTTTAGGACATAGTGGTCCAATGTCGCTGTATTTGAGGCGAATCTCTAGTTTACTGACTTTTCGGTCGATGGGGTTTTCCTTATGAATGAGCACGATGCCCCCGGCATGTCCATCTTTTTAGGGGCATATGGTTGTGGCGGGCTCATCTTCCAGTTTTCGGACAGCGCGAACTTGCCCTGTCGGTATTGGTCTTCAACCCAGTTTTTGAAGACGTAGCAGTTTACGATCGGATGGCCCAATACTTGGTGGTAAGGGCAGTAATTAGGATTGTTGACATCATTCAGCTGTAGCTGGTGTTTCAGCTCCGGTAGAGTGATAAGCCTGTTGCGCGCTGCTAGTTCGAACAGCCTTCTTGTTTTATCCCGGGGAAATGAGTAAGGACGTTTCAACTTCTCATAAAGGGGTTGCCGCTTGTTGCTTTGGCGAACAACCGGTCTAGGGCCACTCGATTGTTGTTGAGCGTTGGCGACGAAGGCTTTTCTTCCCTTCCCTTTATCCTTTCTGTTTGATCCCTTGTTTGCGGGTCCGAGATTCTTTCCGGGTAGCGTGCGATTGCACGGCTGAATGTTATCATAACTCCTCAATTCTTTCGTTTCAGAGATGAATTCCTTGAAGAGAGGACCGTGGGCTACTTTTTCATCGGAGTCGCTCCCGAAGGTGAGAACTCGCGATCCCCCGAGATCAACTCTATGACAATTGCCGGCAATTCTTTTATGCTCATCTGTCGCATTTTTCCGCCGTCTACTAGCTTCACGCTTTGTCCTGTTGAAGTGTTGCCTGTGAGCAACATACCCTTGCCTCCAACACTTAAAGGAGTTGCAGTCTTCAGTAGGATGTGCGATCTTCTAATGATATAAGCAGAAGTTAGGATGTACGTCCGCTTCATCAAGATGTATACCGCCAGGAGAATTTTCTCTGAAAGAGGGCAGCTTCATCCCCATCGATATGGCTTTAGCGAATCGTTTCCTCGTCTTGATCCTGCTTTCATTTGCGTCGGATGTACTTTGATCCGATGGGAGTGTTTCGACCCTTTCATCTAGTCGCTGGCGTTTGGCTTTCTCGAATATGGTCATCTGGCGCTCTCGATCAGCTTTGCTTTTAAGACGGGCTTCGTTCAGGAATGCATCAATCATTTCGTCTAATGGTCTTAGAAGTTCTGGCTCAGGATCTGCCCCCGGCTTCTCTGTGTAAGGAGCTTCTTCGTCATTTATTGACGAGTGAGAGATCACATGGCAGCTTGCCACATAATCTTCAGATTCATCCAACGTGTCTTCTCCATTGTCATCATCTCCGTCCTCAAGGACGTGGCTGAGAAATTCTTAGAGTGTGACTGGGGTCCGCGCCTTCTGATTATATTCTTCCTACGCGTCAATATGTTTTTGCAGATCTGTGCGCTTGTCATCAAACTTTGCGGGCTTTTGGGTCTTCTCTTTCTTCTTCGAAGATTTTGATGGCTGGGTGCGAGCGCTTTGACTATCACCAATCTTTGGAGTTGGGCGCGGCTTCAGCATCCCCTTGACGATCTCAGGTTCCAACGGGTTCTTCCATCTGATCGCCGGGCATGTCTGGAGATCATTCAGCATCTTTTTGGTTTTGGCGGAAAGCACAACCACCCATGGAGCTTCTTCGACAAGGGAGCACGTTGCCCCGGGCGTATTAACATTTTTAGGGGTATGAGGTTGCGGCGGGTTCACCTTCCATTTTTCGGACAACGCGAACTTGCCTTGTTGGTATTGGTCTTCAATCCAGTTTTTAAGACGTAGCAATCTTCGATCGGATGACCCAATACTCGGTGGTAGGGGCAGTAATTGGGATCATTGACGTCGTTTGGCTGCAACAGGCGCCTTGAATCTGGCAGATTGATGAGCCTGTTGCGCAGCGCCAGCTCGAACAGTCTTCTCGTTTTATCTTGAGGAAATGAGTAGGGATGTCCCAGCCTCTCCACGAGGGATACGCGTGGACGCATATTGTTTTGACGGCCAACCGGCCTCAAGTTGCTCGGCTGTTGTTGAGCATTGGCGACGACAATCGCTTTTCCTTTCCCCTTCTCATTTCGAGAGTCCGGCTTTGGAGGAGACGGTCTATGGCCCATCTGGTCCATTTGAGCTAGCTTGTCGATCAAGGCCTGGAACGGGTTGGTTTAAAGAACATCATGAACTGTGAAATAGTTGCATGAGGATCTAAGGTGCCCATGAACATGCCCACCGCTAGCGCTTCTTCGATGCGTTGTTCGCACTTCGACCACAAGTTCCGCCACCGGATTGCATATTGAACCCAGGTTTCGCCCGGCTTTACTCTTGCATTGATCAAAGCTGTTATTGGAGTACGCTCGCTGGCGCTAGCGAAACGCTGGGTAAACAACAACTCCATTTCAGTGAAAGTTTTAACAGAGTCGTTCGGAAGCTTAGAGTACCATTCAAACGCCGTCTCCGATAAGCTGCCGACGAATTGGCGAAGCAGGAGCTTATCATCGCCGCCGGTGTTGCCACAAAGAGCCCTGAACTGAGCAACATGTTGATGGGGATTGCCTGTCCCCTTGTAGACATGGAACTTCAGGATCGTGTAGCCCGGAGGGTATTTGATCTGATCATACCAGCTCGGATATGGTCACTCCGTTTTGACAACTTGACCGGCTGCCTCAGTTTCCTGGTGAACCCGTATCTGCTGAGCTATATATTCATCCAGGGCAGCTTTGGAAATTGTTTCCTCCTTGGCTGTTGAAAGAGCCGTCGGTGGATTTGACGTCTCCCCTCCGTCGTCTCCAACAATGATTAGAAGGTCTTCAGCTGGAGGGTCCGGCTGTAAAATCATTTCTACCATGTCTTGGAAGAGAAGCGCCATTTGTTTTATGTTAGCCGCTTGCTCTGCGGCTTCTTTGTCCTTCTTTTCGAGGACTCTGCGTAAGAAGTCAGTATCGGTTTCTTGTTCGTGACGCTGCTCTGATGATGCCTCCGGGCTTTCTTTTGGCCCGGTAAGTGCGGCCATTGCAGTCATCATTTCCTGAAGCTTCTGTTGCTGCTCTTGGGCTTTTGTCACGGATCGGGTGAGCGGTCGGTGACCCGTCGAAGCACGGCTTTCCTCCTTTCCGGAAGCCATATAAACAGTGTGCACCACCATGCCCCCAGACTTAGGGCGTTTGTGTTCAGCGCTTTCACGGTTCGCCATGTTCACAGAGGCTTTTTGCGGCCTCCTTTTCTTTTGAGTGATTGACGTTAAGGGAGCCGTTGCAGTGGGCACCCAGCCAGCTGTTGCTTTTTCTAGCTTGACAGAGTAGTCCTTCTCCTGCCGAACCTTCATCTTTTTCTGTCAGCGGAGGTAGTCTTGATCAACAACCGAGTCTTGGACTTGACGCCAGACTTTGCAAATCTTAGAGGACAGCCGCTGAGGGGGCTGCTCCAGCTTCTTCTCTATATCATTCCCCATAGGTGAAGGAGTTCTCTTCAGCACTGCAGTAGAAGAGTTTCTGCGCACCTTGTTGAGCAGTTCAAAGTTGTTCTCGGTTGGAACAGCAGCATCGATCACCACCGTTGGAGCTGGTGGAGTAAATCCAGAGGGAGAGCTGCCTCCAGCCTTCCGTACTCGGCGCCAGTGACGACGGCGAGCATGTCGCGTGGATGGTGTTGGTTCAGCCACATGGGTGACCTCCTCATGCCCCCTGTGTTGGTCAGAATTCATTGTTATCAGCCTTTTAAAGACCGACGTCCGTTGAATGGGGATGACTGATTGGTAGAGTTTTTGCGTGTTTAAGTTTAGTTAATTACCGCAATCAAAACGGTTTCGCTTGTAGCTAGCCGGTTGAGTACGGGTCGTCCGCAGGGAGATGGGAATCTTTTTCTATGTGCTTTAACGAGTTAAGTCCAAAAGTTCAGATTTGTTTGTGATTAACTAAGTGTTAAAATGATATGTAAAGAGAGCTTGTTAGGGTTAGGATTAGGTTAGCTTGAGTTAGGAGTCGCTCACCTCTTTCGTTGCCACTCTCAATATCGGTGTTACGGTAATCAGCAACAACGGGGATTAGCATGACTAGGAAGGAACTTGCGAGTATAAGCTAGGCTTTCCAACGCATAAGTTCTTCCTTTTGGTGCTTGTCTGTCCGTTCTTGGCTCTTAGCCTTAACCTCCGGTTAATTCAACCACAACCGGTCTCACTACGGAATCACCGCTATCATGTAGGATAGGGTGCCGTAGAGAGCGGATTGTGGTTCAATTAACGGGAGTTCGATTTAAGATGTTGGGCAAAGAAAGAGTGAGAGAGATTTCCTTCTCTCAAACTTCTCTTATCCTACCCTAACAAGTATGGAAACTACTCACCCATTACAAGAAGAACGAAAAATAAAACAAAGGAGGAAGATAGAAAGAAGGAGATTAGAAGATAACAACTAGCTATTTGTGGCCTCACCTTGGCAAGGATCAAACGTAAGCATCATGGTTGTTTAAGGATAAAGGAAAAGTGAATAAGAAAGAAACAACAATAAATAACAACAACTAAATTATCAATTGAAGATTACAAGCAATTAACATAACAAGAGCAAGACAAGTATAATAACAAAAAGAACTTCTTTATTCATCATTCTTCACTCACAAAAGCTCACTACAAGTTTTTAATGGAGAAGAGATGAGAAGAGGAAGAAGAACAACAAGTATTCTAAAACCTAAAAATACAAGATTAAGCACCCTTGGCTTCACAAGGTTCTGGGCTATTTATAGGCTGGAAAATGAAAACCTAGGGTAACATTCAGAACTAAAATGGAATGACCAATCTGCCCCCAAAAACACTCCCTCTGAGGTGCCAGTACGGCCGCGTTTCCGCGGCCTAAGCATGCTAATGCCGCGGAAACGCGACCGTTTAGAGGAGTTGGCTCCTCGGATTTTGTGTACTGCCCTGGTATTTTATGACCTTCTGTCTGGTATATGTTGTCTCTGATAATCTCTTCACATTGCTTCTAGAATTTTGGTTGATCAAAAGGTGATTGGATGTGGATTTTTTTGTCATGATTTCCTCGAGCTCCGCGTAGATTTCTTGGATCTTGTGTTGCCATTGAGCCTTGTGCATGAAAATGACATTGATTTGCCATTTTGTCTCTTAAACTGGTGTGTGGCAACATACGTATAGAGAGCGAAGACCCGTGTTTTATCTGTTGTTGGCAGGAACCCGGGCTTTGTCGTATTTTTCCATGAATTTCACCGTTTAGAGCCGAGAACCTGTATCCTGCAATTGACTAGCAAACACGGCTCAAGAGTACCTACCGATATGCAATGTGATAAAAATTGGGCGGTATAAAAATGCAAAAATCTGATATGAACAAATACCCCCAAACTTATCATTTGCTCATCCCGAGCAAAGCCAATTTATTCACAAAAAAGTCCTAACCTCACTTTCGCAGGGAACGCGATTGCACTGAGCATGTGCAACAAGCCGTTAAACCTCTAGGTGTCCCTAGTAGGAGGAGTGTTGTCTCCTGAAGGTTTTCAGCGAATACTACCCATAAAATCCGGTCAAGCTAGTTTTGCAAAATAACTATGATTCAAATCCTAAAGTTTTGTTTCAGAAAATAACAATTCTATTATCCTAAGTCTAGACTATCGAACCTTTATTTTTCACATCTCGCTTCTTATTTAACTTAAGATTTTATATGTCTTTACGTGTAGTGCAAATAGTATAGTTAAGTTCCAGAAGGATCGATTAAAGTCATCATGTCACACAATAAAGCCCAGATAACAATTTTAAAAGGATCACATAAGTTTTATAAAGAGTTAAGTATTTTTTTCAAGTTTCGTTTTCCAGTAAGGTTTCAACTTCAGAATTTCTATCTTCCTTAACAGGAAACTAGGTCTTATTTTTCACTCCACTTTTTTCTTGTTTTCATTTCATACACACCTCTGTGAACGTGCAATAGTCTTTATCATAGAATAAAGCCTTCATATCTCCGCTAGAAATATTTTTTATAAAAGCCTGTCTTTTGTCAAGATTATTCTCACACAAAGAACCGTTAGGAATTTTAACTCGGAGAGAACACTTGCTTGACTCTGTTTTAATCTGGACTTTCTAGGCTTCTTAGCGAGCTTTGGGCCAATGCACCCAAACCAGTTGGTTTTAGGGCATTAGGTGTAGAAACACCCCAGCGGACTTAATTACTCAAGTTACCTAGGTCCAAAAACAAAAGACAGTTTGGCGTGAAAATCATGATGATTTAATAAAAATGAAGATATAACCGGCAGTTCAATTATTTTTTTTGATAAAAGACGTGTTTAGTGGGTTCGGTGTGTAATCATTCCAATCAAGTTCCAGGTGGGTTATTTTTCAGACTTAGTTCCAATTAAGGCATCAATAACATTCCTTCATATTCACTTCATTTCATAAACTATTCTTGGTATTACTTATTTCAGAACAAACCTATTTAATCCTCAGAAAATCATTTATCTATTTAAAAGTTTTTAGACATAAAAGACTTGTCATCTAATTTCCAAAACTCACGACACGTGTAGTGTGATGTAAAGACGTATATCAGCTATAGTTAATTTCAAAGGAGAGTTATCTTTCAGGTTTTCAAAATCTAAACATAAGATTTAGTTATTCTTATTTTATCAAACAAAACCATCGAAATGATGAATCAGAGTCCTCCCACTAGCTAACTTGACAGAAAAGTTTTTATGTTTTTAGAAAATTTTCAGATTTTTATGGATTTTATGGATTTTAATATGCAGATGCAAAATATACATATGAATGCGAAGGTTAGAAATGCGTACCGAGCGTACCCCCAAACTTAAACTGGACAGTGTCCTCACTGTCATCGCATGAAGAGGTCATTTGAAGGGTCAAAATTGTCAGTTAGATATACACAAAAATATTTTTTTTTTGTTTTTAAAGAGTAAAGAAAAAGGAAAAGAATATCCATAAATAAATACAAAAAGGTATATACATACCCCCAAACTTATTTGGAACAGTGTCCACTATTCTTGGCTGGATAACCGAAGTTTGGTGGTAGGCAGAGAAAGATTATGCAGGGTAAACCGGCTCCTGTAAGACCGGGAGCTCCTCTGTTGGTTCGGCGCTAAGGTACGGTTTTAGTCGGTGTCCGTTCACTTTGAAAAATGAACCGTCCTTTGGATTCTCCAAATCCACAGCGCCCTGCGGATACACATTCCGCACAAAATACGGCCCTTTCCAGCGAGATCTGAGCTTTCCTGGATAGAAGTGTAGCCGGGTGTCGTAAAGCAGTACCTGTTGACCAGGTACGAAAGTTTTGAGCAAAAGGTGTTTATCGTGAAACACCTTAGTTCGGTTCTTAACGACAACCGCGTTATCGTAAGCCTCATCCCTAAGCTCGCTCAATTCGTTCAACTGCAGCTTCCGATGGCTACCCGCATCTTCGAGAGACAGATTCAGCTCCTTTATCGCCCAAAATGCGCGATGCTCTATTTCGACAGGTAGGTGGCAAGCCTTTCCGTACACAAGCCGATAGGGAGACATGCCAAGATCGGTCTTATAAGCGGTTCGAAATGCCCAAAGGGCATCAGTGATTTTCAGCGACTAATCTTTTCGGTTTTTGGAAACCGTCTTCTCCAGTATCTGCTTGATTTGCCGATTTGAAACTTCAGCCTGCCCACAGGTTTGGAGGTGGTAGGGAGTAGATAGCTTATGATTAATGGAATATTTCCGCATCAAGGCCTCGAAAGTCTTATTGCAGAAATGAGTTCCATTGTCACTAATGATTGCTCGGGGGTGCCCAAACCGGGAGAAAATGTTGTCATTTAGAAACCTAACGACAACCTTGTTGTCATTAGTCCGACTGGGCACAGCCTCGACCCACTTAGAGACGTAATCAACAGCGAGAAGGATGTACAAGTTCCCAAAAGAGCTGGGAAACGGCCCCATGAAATCTATCCCCCAAACGTCGAAAATCTCCACAACCAAGATTGGTTGGAGCGGCATCTCGTTCCTCCGGGATATCCGGCCCAAGTGTTGGCACCGGGAGCAAGTCTTGCAATAGTCATGAACGTCTTTGAAGAGTTGTGGCCAGTAGAAACCACATTGCAAGATCTTCTCAGCTGTCTTTCTGGGGCCAAAATGCCCGCCACATGCTTGATCGTGGCAAAATGACAACACACTCTTGAATTCCTCGTCAGGGACACACCGACGAATAATCTGGTCGGGACAGTACTTGAACATATAGGGTTCGTCCCAGTAAAAGTGTTTTACTTGGGATAAGAATCGAAGTCTGTCCTGACTTGACCATTCAGTCGGTAATAGCCCTGTGGCCAAATAGTTCACAATATCTGTGAACCAGAGTTCGCGAGATACTGTCAAGAGCTGTTCATCCGGGAAAACGTCTTTGATCGGAATTTGAAGCGAAGGCGAAGAAGGAAGTCGTGAGAGATGGTCGGCAACTACGTTTTCACATCCTCTTTTGTCCTTAATGACAAGGTCAAACTCTTGAAGCAAGAGGATCCAACGTATTAGCCGAGATTTTGCATCTTTCTTCGTAAAAAGATGGCGCAGAGCAGAATGGTCTGTGTAGACAATGACTGGAGAGCCGATGAGGTAGGGCCTGAACTTTTCTAAAGCAAATACAACAGCTAAGAATTCCTTCTCAGTTGTTGTATAATTAAGTTGGGCGTCGTTCACGGTTCGGCTAGCATAATAGATTACGTGTGGCATCTTGTTGATGTGTTTTCCAAGGACAGCACCAATGGCAAAGTCGGATGCGTCGCACATAATCTCAAATGGGTGCGTTCAGTCAGGTGAAGAAAGAACGGGAGCAGAAGTGAGTGAGCTTTTCAATGACTCGAACGCAGTCACACAGCTCAAGGTGAAGTCGAATGGCGTGTCCTTGGCCAGTAGAAGAGTCAAGGGCCTAGCAATCTTGCTAAAGTCCTCGATGAACCATTTATAGAAACCGGCATGGCCAAAGAAGGCTCGGATGTCTCTGACGCATCTGGGAGGAGGGAGATTGGAAATGACCTCAATCTTCGCTTTGTCAACCTCTATGCCATTTTGCGAGATGATATGTCCTAAGACAATACCTTCGCGCACCATGAAGTGGCATTTCTCCTAATTCAAAGTGAGGTTCTTGTCCTTACATCGGGTAAGGACAGCGTCAAGATGCAGCAAACACTCGTTGAAGGAATCACCGAAGATGGAGAAATCGTCCATGAAGATCTCCAGAAATTTTTCCACCATGTCTGAAAAGATTCCCATCATACACCGCTGGAAGGTAGCGGGCGCATTGCATAACCCAAAGGGCATGCGACGATATGCAAACATGCCGAAAGGACAAGTGAATGTGGTCTTGTCCTGGTCTTTTTCGGCGATGGGAATCTGATTATATCCGGAGTAGCCATCAAGAAAGCAGTAGTACTTGTGTCCGGCCAATCGTTCAAGCATTTGGTCAATGAAAGGTAGCGGAAAGTGGTCCTTCCGCGTTGCGGCGTCGAGTTTTCTGTAATCGATGCATACTCGCCACCCAGTTTGGGTGCGAGTAGGGATTAACTCGTTCGCCTTGTTAGTGATGACCGTTATACCTGATTTCTTGGGGACAACGTGAATGGGGCTAACCCACTGGCTATCAGAGATAGGGTAAATGATACCACTATCCAGACATTTTACGATCTCCTTCTTCACAGCCTCCTTCATGACTGGGTTGAGTCGCCTTTGTGGATCTCTGGCTGGTTTGGCATCATCCATCAGATGAATGTGATGTTCAACGATCAGGGGACTAATCCCCTTGATGTCCGCCATGGACCAGCCAAAAGCTTTCCTATTGCTGTGCAAGACCGCAAGAAGGGCTTTCTCTTGCTCTGGAGCTAGAGAAGCCGAGATGATGACAGGAAGGGTCTCGTTCTCACCCAAGTAAGCGTACTTAAGGTGAGACGGCAAAGGCTTGAGTTCGAGCGTTGGAGGTGAAACGATTGAAGGAAAGATTGGTGAAAAGGTCTCGAACTCAAAAGATTCCAGCAAAGGTTCAAAACGAGTGTAAGCGACCGAGTTGGATGGTTCAGGTAACTCATCCGGAAATTCGAAGGATTCAAACTCGGGTTGTGAGTGGCTAAGATCGTTTGAGAACGTGAAACACTCGTAGTCGTTGTCGGGCGCAGAAAGAGCAGCAGGTTCGAAGAGGAACACACTAGTGGCGTTAAGGTTATCGTGATCGAACAAAAACTCCTCGAATTCACACTCTTCAGGGGTGATCTCCTGGATTGAGCAAACGTCTAGTATATGAGCATTAGGTTCGGAGGGCTGATTCCCCAACCTAAAAATGTTGAGTTCAATTGACATGTTTCCAAAAGAGAGGTTCATCGAACCATTGCGACAATTGATCACAGCATTTGAGGTTGCAAGGAATTGGCGACCGAGTATCACCGGAATTTGATTCCGGGGGTTAGCTACAGGCTGTGTGTCTAATACAATGAAGTCAACGGGGAATATGAAGTCCCCGACTTTGATTAACACATCCTCTAGCTCACCCCTAGGATGGGTGATTGATCGGTCGGCCATTTGGAGAGTACAGTGTGTGGGTTTCAGCTCTCCTACACCTAATTGCTCGTATACTGAGTACGGAAGCAGGTTAACACTGGCACCAAGATCTAATAGTGCGCGGTTGTTGTTCTTATCCCCAATGGTAATAGAAATCATAGGACAGCCAGGGTCCTTCCGTTTTTGTGGTAAAGATTGGGTAAGAACATCACTCACAGCACTAGCCAAGAAAACTTTCTTGGGTACCTGAGACTTCCTCTTTTTTGTGCACAAGTCCTTTAAAATTTTCGCGTAGGACGGGACTTGTTGGACAGCATCTAAAAGAGGAATGTTAATGTTAACCTGCTTAAATAACTCCAGAATCTTCTCCATTTATGGATTTTGTTTATTGGACCTCAACCGGTTTGGAAATGGAACGTTTTTAAAATTGGTTGAGTCCAATGCTTGTGGAGGAGATTGTGGAGCTGGAGCGGATCCCAGAACTGGTGTTTTCGTAGAGTGAGAAGTGGGTCCGTTCAGAGCAGAAGAAGAAGAAGAGCCTTTTGAAGAATGAAGAATAGGCTCAGAAGACGAGGAAGGAGAAGAAGAATAAGAAGAAGAAGAAGCCGGGGTGTCATCGTTGATCCGTGTGCCAATGTTGTTTTGCAGCATCCTTCCCGATCTCAATGTGGTCACGGCACTCACATTATGGTTCTGTTGTTCAAGAGTAACATGTATATTATGTGGGTGACCGGGATTAGGGAGTGGCTGGGACGGGAGCTTCCCCTTCTCTCGCTCGTTTAAGGCCGCATTCAGTTGTGCTATCTGGGCTTCGATGGTTTTGATGCTTTGCCCATGAGCGGCAGTGTGTTACACCAAGGACTGAATGGAAGACTGGATGTTGGCGGTGGATTGTGTCGATTGTTTAACGAACGCCTCCAGACTTCGTTCTAGCGAGGAAACCTTATCGTTGTTTGACGGAACAAAGTTGTTTTGTGGAAAAGAATTGTTGGATGCAAAGTTGTTCGTCTGATTTTGAAAAGGTTGGGGTTGGAAGGGCTGCTGAAACTGATGTTGAGTTTGTTGTTGCGCTTGTTGTTGCGGAGGAGGTGGCCTCTAGAAGTTGTTGCCTTGGAATTGATTCTGATTCTGGTTCCAGGAGAAATTGGGGTGGTTCCTCCAACCGGAATTGTAGGTGGAAGAGTATGGATCATTCCTCGGTCTTTGCTGAAATGCAGCATTAACCTGATCCTGTCCTTGAGATGGTGGATTGTAAGGACACTCTTCGGTTAAGTGAGAAGGATCGGAACAACAAGCGTAAATGGTACGAAGGGGAAGAACAGGGGTAGGAGCAGGAGAAGAAAATTTGCTCTCTATCGCTTCAAGCTTTCTCGTTATTGCAGCCATTTCAGCTTTCATCGCAATAGAGACATCAAGTTGGTGAATTCCTACCCTAGACTGACCGGTAGAAGTGGAGGTAGAAGAAGAAGTCGGTCTGGTGCTCTCCCATTGTAGCGTTTTTTCCGCAAGGTCGTCAAAGAATTTCCACGCTTCCTCGTCAGATTTCGATAGGAAGTGGCCCTGACAAATGGTTTCCAACAACTGCTTGGTTGCTGGGTTCAGGCCCTCATATAAGGTTTGGCAAAGTTGCCATCTCTCGATACCATGGTGAGGATACTGAACAAGAAGGTCTTTATACCGGTCAAAGCACTTCCAGAAGGGTTCAGAAGGAAGCTGAGAGAATTGGTTGATTTCGTTACGGATCCTTGCGGTTTTATGATTCGAATAAAATTTCTTGAGAAACGCTTTTACAAACTCGTCCCAACTGGTTATGGAGTGGGAAGCGGTGCTATACAGCCATTTTTCAGCAAGATCGCATAAAGTGAACGGAATGACCCGTAGCCGTATAGTATCGTCCGACAGCTGGGTGGTTTTCATCATGGCACAAACATTTTGGAACTTGTTGATGAAGATATAAGCATCTTCAGATTCAAGCCCATGAAATCGCGGAAGCATGTTAATGAAGTGGGGCTTAATTTCAAAGTTATCCCCATTGGCCGGTGGAAGAGAAAGACAGGTGGGAAGTGCAGAACGGGTGGGATAGAAACGATCCTGGAGCGCTATTCGCTGCGGCGCTACAACAGGCAGTGGTGGTGGGGTAGTTGCCTCCGTAGGAGGTGGAGTCAATGAGATGTTTGCGTTAAATCCTGACATCGCGGAAGAAGAGGTTGGTGAAGGTGAAGGTGAAGGTGAAGATGTATGAACAGAATTCCGGTCAACGTCGGAGTTGGCCGGCAAAGGTAAGGGTGAAAGAGGCGTGGACGGAGTATCGACGTCTGAGTCGATCGCGTAGTCGGTAGCGACTAACGTAACGCGGACTAGGCGGACGCTAGTGTCCCGAGTCCAAGCGGACATACACTAAACGAGTTTAGTATAGTCAAAGCGGAGGAGGTGAGGGTAAGAAAATGTCAATGGAGAAATACGATAGGTGGTGGGTGAAAAAATGGATTCTGGCGACAAAGGGCAAGTTTTTATAAAAGATTTTGGTTTTCCGGTTTTTTTTTTAGAAAGAGATTTACAGAAATATGTACGGACTTACGGCTTCAAGCAATCACAAAAAAGATATGCACAATCACACCTAGATTTAGGGTCACCTAGGTCAGCTAGACAGCTCCTAACTGTTCCAAAGGGCTAGAAATAGGACCTCAAACTGCCTCTTCTCCAACAATTGCGGCCAGGTAAGTGCCAGGTAAATGGGAGGCTCCCCACTACGTAAGTAGTGGTCCTAATTAAGTAACCACTTGCCTTGGACACACTTTCCTAGACACCGCAAAAGTCAGGATAGGATAAACGGCCGATGCCTGTAACTAGTCCTCTGTCCTATTGAGCGCGAAGTCCTCAGGGCTGAGTCTAGTATTTTTTAATTAACAATGGTCAATGCATATGCTTTTTGTGATTTCCGGGATCCTTGGAAGGGTGATGAAATCCCCACCCAATCTGAATTAGTTTCAAGCCCCTTAAAGTTCGTATTAATAAATGCAAAGCAGTAACAAATCAACTGCAATCAATTTTTATTTTTTTTAGTGAGGCGCAAAGAATCCTGGACAAGAACAATTTATTGGAAGGGGGAAGAGAATTTGCGCAAAGAATGCTGCAGAAAACACAGTTTAGTGGAGTTCAGAGGAGTGGGGGAGAGAAGAAAAACACTCACAGAAGTTTTGGCACCCTGAAGGCTCCAAATGGCCGCGGTTCCGCGGCCAAACACGAGCTCAGGCCGCGGTTCCGCGGCAGAAAAGAGAGATTGGGCTTTCAAAATTTTTGGGTGTGCTGGTCTGGGTGTCCTATGCTTTTCTGGATTTCCTGAATCTTGATTTACTCACTGTATCTGCTCCAGATTTTCACTGTAGACCGTTGGCTCCGTCTTGATTCGTCGCGGTGTAGCCGCGAGTTATAGGTCTAACTTCCCACGTCTTTGGCACTGAACTCGAACTTCGTATTATCCTGCACACTTGCACAAAAACTAATCAAAAATAACAAGATGGTTTTTTTACAATGTATATTTTTTTTGTTTTTCGGTTATATTTATATTCACAAATTAACCCGAAATTACACAAAGAAATAAACTACCGTTTCCCCGGCAACGGCGCCATTTGATTGGTAGATTTTTTGCGTGTTTAAGTTTAGTTAATTACCGCAATCAAAACGGTTTCGCTTGTAGCTAGCCGGTTGAGTACGGGTCGTCCGCAGGGAGATGGGAATCTTTTTCTATGTGCTTTAACGAGTTAAGTCCAAAAGTTCAGATTTGTTTGTGATTAACTAAGTGTTAAAATGATATGTAAAGAGAGCTTGTTAGGGTTAGGATTAGGTTAGTTTGAGTTAGGAGTCGCTCATCTCTTTCGTTGCCACTCTCAATATCGGTGTTACGGTAATCGGCAACAACGGGGATTAGCACGACTAGGAAGGAACTTGCGAGTATAAGCTAGGCTTTCCAACGCATAAGTTCTTCCTTTTGGTGCTTGTCCGTCCGTTCTTGGCTCTTCGCCTTAACCTCCGGTTAATTCAACTACAACCGGTCTCACTACGGAATCACCGCTATCATGTAGGATAGGGTGCCGTAGGGAGCGGATTGTGGTTCAATTAACGGGAGTTCGATTTAAGATGTTGGGCAAGGAAAGAGTGAGAGAGATTTCCTTCTCTCAAACTTCCCTTATCCTACCCTAACAAGTATGGAAACTACTCACCCATTACAAGAAGAACGAAAAATAAAACAAAGGAGGAAGATAGAAAGAAGGAGATTAGAAGATAACAACTAGCTATTTGTGGCCTCACCTTGGCAAGGATCAAACGTAAGCATCATGGTTGTTTAAGGATAAAGGAAAAGAGAATAAGAAAGAAACAACAATAAATAACAACAACTAAATTATCAATTGAAGATTACAAGCAATTAACATAACAAGAGCAAGACAAGTATAATAACAAAAAGAACTTCTTTATTCATCATTCTTCACTCACAAAAGCTCACTACAAGTTTTTAATGGAGAAGAGATGAGAAGAGGAAGAAGAATAACAAGTATTCTAAAACCTAAAAATACAAGATTAAGCACCCTTGGCTTCACAAGGTTCTAGGCTATTTATAGGCTGGAAAATGAAAACCTAGGGCAACATTCAGAACTAAAATGGAATGACCAATCTGCCCCAAAAAACACTCCCTCTGAGGAGCCAGTACGGCCGCGTTTCCGCGGCCTAAGCATGCTAATGCCGCGGAAACACGGCCGTTTAGAGGAGTTGGCTCCTCGGATTTTGTGTACTGCCCTGGTATTTTATGACCTTCTGTCTGGTATATGTTGTCTCTGATAATCTCTTCACATTGCTTCCAGAATTTTGGTTGATCAAAAGGTGATTGGATGTGGATCTTTTTGTCATGATTTCCTCGAGCTCCGCGTAGATTTCTTGGATCTTGTGTTGCCATTGAGCCTTGTGCATGAAAATGACATTGATTTGCCATTTTGTCTCTTAAACTGGTGTGTGGCAACATACGGATAGAGAGCGGAGACCCGTGTTTTATCTGTGATTGGCAGGAACCCGGGCTTTGTCGTATTTTTCCATGAATTTCACCGTTTAGAGCCGAGAACCTGTATCCTGCAATTGACTAGAAAACACGGCTCAAGAGTACCTACCGATATGCAATGTGATAAAAATTGGGCGGTATAAAAATGCAAAAATCTGATATGAACAACGACCAACCGATCGAAAGCAGACTTCCGAGTAAGGGAAGCAACCTTGGTGATTTTGCCTGGAACGGGAGTAGGGATGGCTATCCACTTCGGGATAACGCCTTCCGGTATTGCAGGCTTCTTCATGGTCCCGTAGGAGCTCTGGCCTAGTCTGGGGAAGACCGAGGCATTGGTGTTGGGCGACCCGTTGAGAGGGGCCGCAGCAGCTGTAAGTCGATCGAAGACCGACTTCTTAGGAGCTTCTTACGACGTCATTGGGGCATTGAAGCTCATTGGTGGGAGCATGGTCCCGAAGAATAGTCCAGTGGTGGCTTGAGTCACCTGCTCCACTGGCATCTTGAAAAGGGAGGCCGCTCGGGGCCCGTAAGTCACTCCTCTAGCAAGGACGGAGTGAGAGTTGTAGTCGCAGGTGGTGCAGTTTGAAGCCATTGATCTTCTGTTTTCTGCACGGAGCAAGACACCAAATCTAAGTACCTCGAATCCACACGCAACCACAGCAAACCGCGATTTGTTCGCGAACACGACACACGAAGTGTGGAGTGGAAAGAGGAAGAGGTCCCAACGGGCGTGCCAGAATCTGTTCCCCTCCGAATGACGGCGCGACGCAGAGACGTCTAGCCTAAATTTCGGGGCAGATGCTATTTGGTTTTATCCGTCCACCTCTCCGAAGATGCCAAGTTGATTTATGGCACCGTGTATCGAAGGTTTAGACGGATACGGCCGATGTAGCAGACTTCGTCAGATTCCCCCTCGCTTGAGGGGGTTTTGATTGTGGGGATGCTCTTCCCTGGAGGCGCAAGCCCCTGCAGTTAATTACGGTACCGTGTCGCGGTAACAACTTTCTCCTTCTCTAGATGTTCACTACGTGTCGTGGGTGTTTGTTTTGTTTGTGGTTGCCCGTGGATTGTATACGGAGACTAATTTATGTCGTCGCCCGTAGGACGAAGATTAGTCCAAATCCGTATTTTCTTAGATTTGGGTTTGGGGTTTTGGTTTGAGGATACGTTAGCCATATTTGAGGCTAAGATCAACTCAAACGTTTGTTAAGGATACGTTAGTCTAATTTGAAACTAAGATCAACTTAACGGGATAGTTTAGATCCGACAAAAGAGCATTTGGGCTATATTGTTCTAGTTTAGGGACATAGTGGTCCATTGCCAGACATTCCCATTTTGGGGACGAATATTGGTTTAAGGACACATAAGTCCATGAGTTTAAGGACCCCGCAGTCCGTATTACCAATTTAGGGACATGGTGGTCCATCATTCCCATTTTGGGGACGAATATTGGTTTAAGGACGCATAAGTCCATGAGTTTAAGGACCCCACAGTCCGTATTACCAGTTTAAGGACATGGTGGTCCAACATTCCCATTTTGGGGATGAATATTGGTTTAAGGACGCATTAGTCCATGAGTTTAAGGACCCCACAGTCCGTATTGTGTGTGGTTGTCGGGACCCGTCACCTCTCTGACGACGTTGAAGGATTACAACGACAAATATCAGAGGAGTTCAGAGATGTACCCTTGAACCGGGTGTAAATTGATTTGAGAGAGCAGTTGTGCTCAGTTCAGTTTAATTTGAGGACTTATGGCCAATATTGGGTTAAGTCCAGTTGAAAATGTTCAACATTTTATTTGCATTTGGCCTGTTAGGCCTTTGTTTGGGCTCTGTCCTTTTATTAATGCATTGCATTTTTTTGGTTGGGCCTATTAGACCTTTAATTGGGCTCTGCCCTTTAATAATGCATAGCATTTTTTTATTTTGGTCTGATAGAATTTTTTATTGGGCTCTGCCCTTTTAATAATGCATTGCATTTAATATTCTGACAGTGCCCCACATGGCTTGTCAGGCGCTTTGCGCCAATTGAGGAGCGCAAGGCGCAAACTCATGTGGGGGTGACACGTGTCATGCTCTGGTGAGCGCAAGTCTGTTAGCGCAGTGCGCTACGCCAGTGTGCTGCGCTAGCGCGCTGCTGACACGTGGCGCGCTCTGATGACTTGCGCCAATTTAAAAGAGCAATGCTCTGTTTTAGGAGCGCAAGGCGCGGTTTGTTCTGGCGCTGACACGCGGCGCTCTCTGGTGGCTTGCGCCAATCCAAACAGCGCAACAGTGCAAATTTCAAAAGTGCAAGGCACTGTTTAATATCTTGATCAATTTTAGATCAAAGGGAACAAATTTTCCTTGTTTCCAGAGAGGTTCTACCTCAAATCTCAAGAACCAGTGGTTCATCAAAAGGAAATGCCTTTATATAGATCAAAAGATCTAATCTTTTCTGGTCCTCTCTTTTTCTTATATTGAAGATCTTGATCTTGTTCTTAGATCTTTGATCTTTTTTAGAAGAAATTCTTCTCCTTTTTTTTATTCTAAGAATTAAATTCCTTAAATGAAGAAGATGATCTTCTTCTTTTCCAAAAGCTTACCTTTTTTTCTTTTTTGAGTTCTTTCTCAAAGTTTTGCAGAGGATTTCTGTGTTTCTCTCTCTGTGTGTGTCCATGTGTTTTAGACTTGGAGTCTAGGGGCTATTATATAGTGCCAATTGATTTGTTAAATCAGTTAAAGAGATCTTTCTCTGAGTGATTTAGGGATTTTTTCCCCACCGTTGGATCTTTGATCCAACGGCTTCTGTTTTACAGAAGATAATTTTCTTGTTTTAACAAGATTAGAAAGATCTTTCTGGAATTTTAATTCTGTTTTAGTGCTGGCACAGTTGGCGCAAGCGCACATGCGCTTGACACGTGTCGCGCAGCGCAGAGCGCAGCGCAACTGCGCTGACACGTGTCGCGCAGCGCAACTGCGCCAGCGCCAGCGCCAGCGCAGAGCGAAAATCATCTGAAGCGTTGCTTCCTTCATTTTTATTTTAAATAGAGCCTTACTCTGATTGGGTGCGCTGTCTTGGGTGCAGCGCTGGCGTGTCAGCTTTTGACACGTGGCACGCTGCGCGCAGCGCAAGGAATCTGAAGCGTTGCTTCAATTTTTGAATTTTTGAAATTCAAACAGAGCTTTTCTCTGATTGGGGGAAATAGCCTACGCTCAACAAAATAAGCGGCTCTGAATCAACCTGTCACTAAAATAGCGACGGCGTGGGTACTCGTTCCCCCCCTGGATATACGCAGGGGGCATCTTTCTCACTGGCGGAAGAATCTCTATGTAGAATGGGCCTTTCTTCTTGAAGGAAAAGAAAGATATTAAGGGGCCTACAAACAAGTCCCACAATCTAGTGGAATTCCCCGTTCAAAAAACAAAAACAAAAAAAGGTATGTCCACAAGCAAAATGGGCATGGATGAAAACCCGAAAGGGCTCCGTGTGTAAAAACAGCAGGACTGCCGGCGAGCTTGTGAAAACCCGGAAGGGCGCAATCTCGTTAAAAAAAGGTACGTCCACAAGAAAAATGGGCACGGATGAAAACCTGAAAGGGCTCCGTAAGTAAAAACAGCAGGGCTTCCAGCGAGTTTGTGAAAACCCGAAAGGGCGCAATCTCGTTGAAAGACACTTGCAAGGCCCTCTCGACCCTGTAAGGAGAAAATACCTGCGTGAGATCCTTATGACTCACAAGGGAGCAACACACTTAGGGATCCCCACGATTCCTAAGGGGAAGTTACACTTACGAGATCCTCACGACTCGTAAGGAGAATTCTCCTTTGAGACCCTCACGGCTTATAGGATTCAAAAGCCTTAAGTTACAGGGATCTGAACCTGTTCTTAAGCTATCATACACCTCGATTATGCCCCACAAGCGTTTCAATACTGACCCTTGTATACGATCCATGGGCACGAATAAACATTTCCCTAACAAAGTCCCACCCGCGACTTGGGATATGCTCACACGGTGAACGATCCTTGTAAGTCCTCTCGACTTATAAGGAGAAAACACTCTTGTAAGATCCTTATAACTTATAAGAGACCATACACTTAGTACTCCTCACGATTCTTAAGGAGAAAACGCACCTACGAGATCCTCACGACTCGTAGGGAGAAATATCTTTATGAGACCCTTACGGCTCATGTTGTCAAAAGCCTTAGTTGGAAGGATCTTAACCCTGTTTGTTAAGCCACCTTTGTTCGAACCGACAAAGGCAAATGATGATTCACTCCCAGCAATATCCCAGTTATAGCGATGTTGATGCCTAAATCGGTATCAGATCCCAAGTCCCATACTCGCGAGAAAAAATCAGCGAGCCAAAAATGCATACGAAATAGCAGAAATGATGGGGCAACTTGCAACGAAATCAGCAAGTAAAATATATGCATACAGAACTGCCAAAATGATTGGGCAACTCGTAATAAAAAGCAGCGAATAAAAAAGAAAAAATAGCCGAAATGATTGGGCACCGTGAAAAATAGCCGAAATGATTAGGCAATCACGAACTTCGCGATATAAAAGCTGAAATGATAGAGCATCGCGGAAATAAAAAAAATGAAAGAATAAAACTTTTGCCCTACAGGTGAGTCCATACTAACCCCTGTATACAATCCATGGGCATAAACAAAAAGGGGACCACATTTCCCCACCAGACCTTGTCAAAGGGAGAGTCAGATCTTGACGGCAACATCTGCATCCCAGAAGAACAACAACGACGTTCCTCATCATTCCAGCAGGATTCGGACACGACGTCAACAAATAAAGCCACGTCAAAGTCCCTAGTTCCAAGACTCTACGATTCACAGACAACCTAAAGTCAACCAATGACCTCCCCGCCGGATCAACGCTCCGTCTCGAAAACAAGTCAACCAATGACCTCCCCACCGGATCAACGCTCCGTCTCGAAAACAAGTTAACCAATGACCACCTCGCCGGATCAACGCTCCGTCTCGGAAACAAGTCAACCGACCCCAGGGAAATCAGTGTCCTTGGCAAAACCCCTCGATTCAGGGAAATCGGCGTCCTTGACGAGAGCATCTCGATTCGCATCGACCCGTAGAGAAATCACTGTCTTTGCAGGAATACCTCGATTCATCTCAACTCCGAGAAAATCAGCGTCCTTGGCAAAAACCTCGATTCAGGGAAATCAGTGTCCTTGGCGAGAACCCCGATTCGCGTCGACCCGCAAGGAAATCAGTGTATTTGCAGGAATCTCTCGATTCGTCTAAACTCCAGGGAAATCAACATCCTTGGCGAGAACCTCGATTCGCGTCGACCCGCAAGGAAATCAGTGTCTTTGCAGGAATCTCTCGATTCGTCTCAACTCTGAGGAAATCAGGGTCCTTGGAAAAAACCTCTATTCAGGGAAAGCAGCGTCCTTGACGAGAGCATCTCAATTCGTGTCGACCCGCAGAGAAAGCAGTGTCTTTGAAGGAATATACGACGTCAACAAACGAAGCCACGGCAAAATCCCTAGTTCCAAGACTCTACGGTTTCACAGACAACCTAGAGACTACCTCGGAGCCATAGCAGAGTCCCTCGTTCCTAGTCTCAACGGCAACATCTACAGCCTAGAGATCACCAACAGCGTTCTTCCTCCAGCAAGAAGCAGACGCAACGTCAGCAAAATGGAGCTATGGCAAAGTCCCCTAGTTCCAAATCTCGAAGGTTCACACAGCCCAGAGACTATCTCAGAGCCACAGCAGAGTCCCTAGTTCCAAGTCTCGACGGCCACATCTATAGCCTGGAGACCCACAACAGCGTTCCTCCTCATTCCAGCAGGATTCGGACGCGACAATCAATCTTGGAGCTACGGCAGAGTCCCTAGTTCCACGTCTCGATGGCCACATCTACAGCCTAGAGATCACCAACAGCGTTCTTCCTCCAGCAAGAAGCAGACGCAACGTCAGCAAAACGGAGCTATGGCAAAGTCCCCTAGTTCCAAGTCTCGAAGGTTCATAGATAGCCCAGAGACTATCTTGGAGCCACGGCAGAGTCCCTAGTTCCAAGTCTCGACGGCCACATCTACAGCCTGGAGACCCACAACAGCGTTCCTCTTCATTCCAGCAGGATTCGGACGCGACAATCAATCTCGGAGCCACGGCAGAGTCCTTAGTTCCAAGTCTCGACGGCCACATCTACAGCCTAGAGACCCACAACAGCATTCTTCCTCATTCTAGCAGGATTCAGACACGACAATCAATCTCGGAGCCATCGCAAAGTCCCTAGTTCCAAATCTCAACGGTTCACAGACAACCTAGAGACCATCTCGACATTCGTCTCATTACAGCAGACACAACGTCAATAAAGCGGAGCAGCGGCAAAGCTCCCAGTTCCATGGCTCGGCGGTGCACAGACAACCGAGAGTCAATCCTGACCCCGTATGGCTAAAGTCAATCCTGACCCCGTATGGCTAAAGTTAATCCTGACCCTATATGACTAAAGTTAATCCTAACCCCATATGGACAAAGTCAACCCCTGACCCTGTGGAACACGGCTAAAGTCAATCCTGACCCCGTGGAAAACGGCCAAAGTCAGCCGTCGACCTCCCCGTCAAAGCAATGCTTTGATTCAGGAGCAGGTCAACTTATCAATCACTTACGAGTCCTCTTGACTTGTAAGGAAGAAAATTCTCTTAGGAGATCCTTACGACTCTCAAGAGAAAAACACACTTAGGAATCCTCACGATTCCTAAGAAGAAAATACACCTACGGGATCCTTTCGACTCGTAGGGAGAAAAGTCTTTATGAGACCCTTTCGGCTTATAAAGTTGAAAAATCTTAGGCAGTAGACCTGAACCTGTTTCCGAAACCATCGCTGCCCTACAAGGAGATTAAGGTGGACTATCTACGGGCCACATTTGCCAAAGCCACATTCGCCAATGAAATAAAGAAGCTACTAACGGGTCCTCACGATTCGTAAGGAAAATACCCGAGTGAGATCCTTACAACTCACGGAGGCGATGAACACATAAAAATTGTCACGATTTCTAGGGAGAATTTGCACCTACGAGATCCTCTCGACTTGTAGGGAGAAAAAAACCTTCTTGAGACCATTACGGCCCATGAAGATGGAAAAATTCTTAGGCTACAAGGACACTAAACTTGTCTCCCAAGCCCTCAATTCTGCGGTCACACATTACTTTTCACTACTTCACCCACGTATATACATATGTGGGAAAAGTAGTGGGGGCATTTGTTCCCGCCAAAATTTTCGGCCAATAGTTACTTGTTCCCTTATAAAAAGGGGGAGAGTCCTCAAAATTTGGCCTCATGTGTTAAACACGTGGGCGCTCATGCAAAGCATATGGGCGCTGAGAATAAAACAATTAATGGCCAAACAGGCCTCACATGTAAAACACGTGAGCGCTCATATGCAAAGCGTATGAGCGCTGAATAAAATAAACTTAAAGGGCCAAACAGGCCTCACATGTAAAACATGTGAGCGCTCATATGCAAAGCATATAAGCGCTGAATATAAATCACCAAGGGTCAAACATGCCTCACGTGTTAAGCACGTGAGCGCTCTGAATATAAACAGGCTAAAACCCATAATAGGGGTCACGTGTTAAACACATGAGTGCTTTTGCTAATCACGGGCAAAGCATGTGAGCGCCTTAATTTAAAATGTTCTTATCAAATTCTAGAATTAAATTCTATATGGGAAATATTTTCTTGATCTTTCTTAAACTAGAAAGATCTTCTCTGTTAAACAGAGGACCCTTGGATCAAAGATCCAGCGGTGATCATTTGATAGAATAAAAATTTATCATCGGAAAATATTTTCCTAATCTTATAATAAGAATAAAATTCTATGTTAACAAGATATCCATATTAAGAAAATATATTTTTAATCTTGTTAAACTAAAAATATTTGATAGAATAAAATTCTAATCTTGTTAAAACTAACAAGATATTCATAATCTTGCTAAACAAATAAGAAATCTTCTCTGTTAAACAGAGAGCCTTTGGATTAAAAATCCAACGGTGAATAAAATTCACCGATTGATCTAAAAGATCATTTTGGTTGATTATAAAATCAATCAACATCTCTTAATGAGAGATGGGCTGAACAAATTGATTCTTTTCTTTCTCGTATAAATAAGAGCAAAGGGACAGAAACAGAGGAGGCCCCTATAAACTCTAAGTTCAAAACGAGGGAGAGGAAAAGAAAAATTGAGAGAGAATTTAATTCTCTAAAGAAGAGGAACCATTCCCAAAAGCTCTCACAAAAAAGAGAATTTAATTCTCAAACCAAGAGTTTAACTCTTCTCAAAAGAACTTAGTTCTTCCTCTAGTTAAGATCTGCAGAAGCAGATCTTCCCATATGTTGAGAATTTAATTCTCATCGGAGAGATTCTGTCAAGCAGATCCAAAACTTTAGGGAAAGAACTGAGTCCAAAAGAGTTTAACTCTTACAAAACATATGGAAATTTAATTCCTCTAAAACTAGGGTTTAACCCTTTAAAAAGAAATTAATCCCTGCAAAGAACAAAGGAGAACTTGATTCCTCAGAACTATAGAAGAACAACCTGGTAATGCATATTAGTGTTCAATAAAAGCTCACGTGTCCCCACGTGAATACCTTTGAGAAAAAAAGGGAAAGACTAAGATCTAGTCACGTGACCCCTGAGAAGTGCTCAGCACTTATAAAAGAGAAAAGGGAATTAACCCTATTTTCGGAACGCCTCACGTGACCCCACGTGACCCCTGAGAAGTGCTCAGCACTTAT
Organism: Agapanthus africanus; assembly: GCA_030015575.1. Classification (NCBI taxonomy): domain Eukaryota; kingdom Viridiplantae; phylum Streptophyta; class Magnoliopsida; order Asparagales; family Amaryllidaceae; genus Agapanthus; species Agapanthus africanus. The sequence continues at coordinate 123,884,645 of JASDDO010000012.1, read as the reverse complement.
AAAAGAGAAAATGGAATAAACCCTATTTTTGGGACGCCTCACGTGATATCACGTGACCCCTTAATAGTGCTTAGCACTTTTCAAAAGAGAATAAAACAGAGGCAGTTTTCAGTCTTTGGGGAGGCCTCACGTGATCCCACGTGACCCAATAGTGCTCAGCACTTAGAAAATAAAAAGGGAACAAATTCAAAGAAGCTGTGCCAAATCTCAGGCGCCTCGCGTGACCTCACGTGAGCGCCTCAAACTTTCAGTGTTCAATACTACTTCAAGCGCCTCACGTGACCCCACGTGAGCGCTTCATATCTTCAGTGTTTAACACTACTTCAAACACCTCACATGACCCCACATGAGCGCTTCATATCTTCAGTGTTTAACACTACTTCGAGTGCCTCACGTGACCCCACGTGAGCGTTTCAAATCTTCAGTGTTTAACACTATTTCAAGTGTCTCACGTGAGCGCCTCAATTCTCAGTGTTTAACACTACTTCAAGCGCCTCACGTGGGAGCACGTGAGCGCTGATCATACACTAGTGTTTAACACTACGAGAGGCTGACCTTAGCCCAAATCAGCCAAGTCTCCCAAAGTCAACACTCGAGCTCTAATTATACCCAAGTCTTTCAAAATTGATCTCAGATAGTATTCAAAGTAATGTTCATCCCATTACTTCTCAATCTGGCATTTGGTTCAAGGGTACATCTCTCCACACCTCTGATACATGTCGTTGTAACTCTTCAACATCTTCAGAGAGGTGGAGGGTCCCAATAACCAATAACTCTTGGCGCACCACCGAACAAGCTTTTCAAAAGGGGAGTAAATCTAAAACACATCTCAATTTGGGGGCGCCTCACGTGACCTCACGTGATCCCTTGATAGTGCTTAGCACTTAGAAAAAGAAAAGGAGAATAAAACAAAGGCAATTTTCATTCTTCAGAGTGCCTCACGTGATCTCACGTGACCCCATAGTGCTTAGCACTCAGAAAAGGAAAAAGGGAATAAATACAAGATAGCTCCAATTTTAGAGGCACCTCACGTGTTCCCACGTGACCCCCAAACAGTGGTGTATAAAAGAGGGAGAAAATTCCAAAGACAGCACTCGCATTTTGAAGGCACCTCACGTGTCTGCATGTGACTGTTTGATGAACCAAGAGCTTAGCACTTATAAATGAAAGAGGAATAAAATCTAGAGAACAGTTCTCACCTCGGGCATCTCATATGCTCACACGTGAGCCAAGTGCTCAGCACTTTTATATATATATATGAGGGAATAAACTCAAGGAACAATGCCCGCTTCGGGGCCCCTCACGTGTTCACACGTGAGCTCCTCTAAAATCCAGTGTTTAACACTGATTCAGTGCTTAGCACCATGGGATGACTAAGGGAAATCAACCATAGCTCAAATTAGCCAAGTCTTCCGAAGCCAAGACCCATTTTGTCACCAATCAACCGAGCCCCCATGTTCAGGTCTCCCCAAACTAATCCTAGTCCAAAATATGACTAGTGTTCTCCTAACAGATGACATCTAATCTGATGTTCATCCCACTTCCCAAATCGGGATATTGGTTCAAGGGTACATCTCTTCATACCTCTGATACATGTCGTTGTAATCCTTCAACGTCTTCAGAGAGATGGAGGGTCCCAATAACCAATAACATTTGGTGCATCCCCAAACGGTGGAACCGAAATCACACGGACTATGATGTCCTTAAACTCATGGACTGTGAGGTCCTTAAACTCATGGACAGTGAGGTCCTTAAACTCATAGACTATGACGTCCTTAAACTTTACGAACTGTGGGGTCCTTAAACTCATAGAATATGATGTCCTTAAACTTGACAGACTATGATGTCTCTAAACTACCATGGACTGTGAGGTCCTTAAACTCATAGACTATGATGTCTTTAAACTTTACAGACTATGATGTCTTTAAACTCCATGGACTATGACGTCCTTAAACTTATGGACCGCAGCATCCCTAAACTAAAACAATAGAGCCTAAATGCTCTCTTGTTGGATCTAAATGATCCTGTTAAGTAGATCTTAGTATAAAATTAGACTAATGTATCCTTAATAAATGTTTAAGTTGATCTTAGTCTCAAATAAGATTAACGATCCTTAAACCCAACCCAAACCCAAATCTAAGAAAATACGGATTTGGACTAATCCACGCCCTACGGGCGACAACATAAATTAGTCTTCGTATACAATCCACGGGAAACCAAAAACAAAACAAACACGCACGACACGAAGTGACCATCTGGAGAAGGAGAAAGTGGTTACCACGATGCGGTAGCGTAATTAACTGCGGGGGCTTTTGCCTGCAGGGAAGAGCGTCACCACAATCAAAAACCCCTCAATAAGGGGGAATCTGACGAAGTCTGCTATATCGGCCGCATCCGTTTAAACCTTCGATACATGGTGTCATAAATCAACTTGGCATCTTCGGAGAGGTGTACGGATAGCACCAAATAGCATCTGCCCCCAAATTCAGGCAAGACGTTTGTCTTTCCGGCTTTCGGCGGAGAACACCCTCTCAAGTTATATTAAATTACAATAAGGACCTTAGTAAATATAGGTTTAAGCGGGACCAGTTCTCTTGAGCCTCAGGGAGCCGGAGAATTTTGGTTCTTGCCTATTTAAAGTAAACAAACTAAAAACGGTGTTATCAACACGGTGATTGTCTTGGAAAAAGACACAAATTCTGCCGTCCATATGCAGCAGTTACTGATAACATCAAAACTAATTCAGGACTTCAATTCTGTTTAAAGAGTATGACTCAATCTGAGGCCCAGTTTAATCTAAAAACAATCCGAATACAATCCGAATACAATCTATACTTGAATACAATTCAAATATAACTGCAATACAACATGAATCCATTTATACCAGATACAATCAATATCAACATGACTTGACCGAACCGAACCATGGATATACTTTATTTACATGACTATCCATTTATATCCCTTCCGTTTACATGAACTACCGATATCATGGTTTCGGCAAGTCTTACATCTATAATTTACTTCAATACAATTAATACAAAAGACATTACGGGGTTTTAAAGGGGTAGACTGGCAAGGAATGTGTTAAAAGTGGCACGAGATGGTCATTAAAAGACGTAACTATACATCCATTGCCGTTGTTCCGTGTTTTTATCGATGGAGCCATGTACTAAGGGTTACCATAGTCCACGGTGTAAATTGGACTCCTCTCGTATACACTGGCATATTCTGTACCAAACTACAAACAACTGCGTTAGCAAAACAATCAAACATTATACCAGTTACATCCTCTTATCTGTCTATTCTATTTCTATCTCTCTTTGGGACTTACCGAGCGATTGTTCGCTGACGACATTCCTATTTCTCTTCTTTCTTTGGAATGTTGTCAGGAGGACCCGACTCTGAGGAGTTCGAGTCCAGCCAGGAGCAATTGGAGCAGACCACTGAGCAGCACAACCACTAGGCTTCACTTGTACTCACTTTTCTTTCAGTTCATGCTATTGTTTAGGCATTGCTTTCCATTCTTGTATTTACATTTTCAGTTGTATTGTAAAGAAATGTTTAATAAATAAAAGTTGATGTTCATTTACATTTGTTGTCTTTCTTGTGTACATTTACATTACATTGCTTATTTACACTTAGCGTGTTTACTTCTGAGTAAATACGTCGCGTGACCCGCCACGTACCCTTGTCCGTACACCGGAAAGCGGGGCGGGACAGGTTTTGTCGGCGGCCCTTGCAGGTCAGTGCTGCATGGAACCCTACCATACAGGTCAATTCTGCATGGACATGCAGGTCAATTCTGCATGAAGTCCTAAGCAATATAACACAAGAATCAGCAACTAAAAACATTCTTTACATTTCATATTTCTTGAATTTTACAATTTCATATTCTTTGAATCTATCCAAATCCTATTTTTCTTTCAAGGTTATGGACTCTCCCAACAATACCAGCACAAATGTCAACAACACACCACCAGCACCTCTTCCACTTACGCCTACCGTTGCAGCTCTGATCAACGAGCAAACGGTATTGCTTGAGGCAATCCGAAGCTTCCTGAAAGGACAGCAACAGTCTTCTATATTATTGAACCGTCCAGAAACGGAAGCATCCGGAGTGGAGCAATTCCGGGCATTTCACCCAAAGCAATTTTATGGTAAAGAGAGCCCTTTGGAAGCTGAAAAATGGGCTCAGAGCATTGAGAACAATCTCAAAGCAGCACAATTGCCAGACATTGCTTAGGTAAGAGTTGCGAAGTTGCAACTTACCGATAACGCCTGAGTATGGTGGAAGGCGGAAGAAAGCCGTCTTGCCCAACCTATCGAATGGAAAACTTTTAGCGACATGTTCGACGCGAAGTATTTTCCCGAGACTTCCCGATTCAACATGGAGCAGCAATTCATCCACTTACAACAAGGCTCTATGTGGAGCAAATCGGTTGATGAGTATGATGCTGAGTTCACTATGTTGAGCAGGTTCGCGGCACACCTCATTCCGAGATCAGGTCCAGACGATTTCAGCAAGGGTTAGATCCGGAGATCCAAGCTGGCTTAGCTACAGGGGATTTTCTGTAGGGTTACCTAGCACGACAGCAAGGTTTCGGGAGGCATCGTCCATGCCATTTTCAAAAAATTGCCATGCTACTTAACCCTAACCCTAGAATCTTAACTTGAGAATTAGAAAATACAAAATGTAAACAACTTTACATCTAAGTGAATATGGAATACAACCTTTGTAAACCGGTCCTTCACTTCAAATGCTCCATGTAGATGTCCCTTCGCTCCAAGTAGTGGTGATCCGGACTCTCCGTAGGCTCCACTAGTCGAAATGAGCGAGCTTGCTCAATGATCTTCGAGGCCGAAGATGATCTACTTTGAGGAGACACCAACTCAAGCTACATCTTCACTAATTAGGGATTAGTGAAGCTAACACCCTAAACTTAATGGCTAATCTAGTAGAGGATGATGAAGTAGGATTTTTGCTCACTTTAGAATTCTTTTTCTCACTCTTTTTCTTTTTCTCTTGAGAAAGCTAGAGAGCTCAATGAAGAAGATGAAGAAAATAATGGATGAGAGAGTGAATGGCAACCATAGGTGAGTTCATATCATATATAACTCTTGTAGATAATAAACCATGGCTAAAGATTATGGTTAGGTTAATAAATATCTAATGCAAGACAAATTTAGTGGACTAATTCAATGGTTTCCACAAGCTTCCAAAGCTTGCAACCATACTTAATTCCCACCAATTTATATTTGCATTAAATAAATAAAACCCTAATAATCTAATGGCATGGTATGAGTCTCATACACCCATGTAGTGTGTATCATCAAGCATGACACAAAAAAGAAAACACAAATAATATATATCACATATATATTAAGTGTGCACATGTGAGAAAAGAAATGTATAAGTGAGCAAATATTAGTTAATGTAAATTAGCATATCAAATATACGATTATACATTAAATTATTAAATCAACACTTGATTTAATAATCCGGCTATATCATATATAACCGACTAATATTATATGTATCAACTTATCGAATCAACACTTGATTCGATAACCCGGCTATATCACATATAACCGACGGATATCGCATATCACGATAATAGAATACGGTATCACATACTTGTATTATTCTCAATCCCGCACATATCACATATGTGCTCCTACTTCGTTTTCTTGAGCCAGTGAACCTCTGTGTAGGAATCTAAAGGCTCGTCAATACGCCAGCAGTAGATGATGATCATATCAGTCACTCACAAGCCGTCAGCGGTACTAGCTGGACGTAACGGCTACCCGGGTATTGAGCGATCAGAATATCAACAAGCAAGCCTGCTCATACTCCTGTAAAGCCTGTCAGTAACACTACCGTACAGTCCGGTCTCTTCGTCTGATATGTCGCATATCTAGTCTAGGGGTGGTAAACGTCAGACCCCAGTAACCGACAAGTCATGCCGATGTGAGGCTCATAACGGGTCGAGAAACTACTGATAAAACTTACCAGTAGATCTCCATATCAGCCATGGCCATGGACTTCCTGTTATAGCCGATCGAGCACAGCGCAACATCAACCCCCAATACCGGGAGAGACGAACCCCCTCCTTTCGCTCATTGCCTCCATGTGATTTGGGACTGTACCCAAAAGCCACCGTTTTACACGTTCTCTTGAACGTGGTAAGGTGGAAATCATAGCACAGTGGGAATCACACAAGACTCTATGACAATCTCGGGTCTACAGACTAACTCGTACCAGTGTCACTAGAGAACTGCTATCTGACGATAGGTATAATACCAACAAGGAGTTCTCGGCGAGTCCGTTCAGTGTACCCAGTCTTCACTGAGCACCCGTATACCATCTTAGATGTCAAACACCAATGGATGTGGGATCATCCATCGCCTATCATATGGGTCAAGAAGAGTATACGCTAGTCTACTCTGGAATATCGATGCCCTGTCTCGATACACCCTCGACTAGGAACAATTAAAGGATGTACTTGTGGACTACCCTGGCCCCACTAGTATGATCTCCATCATAGTCCTAGTAGTCAAATACTCATCCTAAGGGCTTTATCAACATGTGAGAGCAAGACAGTATCACAATACAAGTCTACATGTTAAGACAAAGAGCAACCAGATAGCATACTATCATGTCGAGCAAGAAAGTCCTCTCTATATATGTCCAAGCATCCACTATAATATACATCATATGTACAATAATGGCCTCTAGGGCATACACATAACTAACAATCTCCCACTTGCACTAAGGCCAGTTGTTTTAGTATCTCATACCAAACATCCCGAAGAGTCTCTCAAATTGTATCTGGGGTATGGCCTTTGTGAGTGGATCCGCCGTGTTGTTCTTCGTGTCAGCTCTCCTGACCTCGATCTCCCGGCGATCAACTATCTTCCAGATCAGGTGATACCGCCTCAGAATATGCTTGGATCGCTGATGGGACCTGGGTTCCTTGGCCAAAGACACTGCTCCATTGTTATCACAATACAAAGGTATTGGATGCTCGATGGACGGAACCACACCAAGTTCGGTTATGAACTTCTTCATCCAGACAGCCTCTTTGGCAGCAATGTATTCAGCCTCCATCGTCGAGTCTGCCATGGTTTCCTGTTTGGAACTCTTCCAACAAACCGCCCCTCCATTGAGGGTAAAGACAAATCCCGAGACTGACTTAGAGTCGTCCTTATCACTCTGGAAGCTCGAATCGGTAAAGGACTCCACTTGGAGTTCACCGTTACCATACACCAAGAACATCTCCTTAGTCCTTCTCAAGTACTTGAGAATGTTCTTCACAGCTGTCCAGTGACTCTCTCCTGGATCTGCTTGATACCTACTCACTACACTTAGTGAGTATGCTACATCGGGGCTGGTACATAACATCGTGTACATGATAGAGCCTACTGCCGAAGCATAGGGTATCCTTTGCATGCGAGCTCTCTCCAAATCAGTCTTGGGAGACATCTCTTTGGAGAGAGTGAGTCCTGTGATTGTGGGTAAATTCCCACGCTTGGAATCTTCCATACTAAACCTCTTTAGTATGGTGTCTATGTACCTGTATTGGGACAATCCTAGTATTCGTTTAGATCTATCTCTATAGATCTTAATCCCCAAGATGTAGGAGGCATCACTTAGATCTTTCATTGAGAATCTTTGTGATAAGAAGAGCTTGACCGAGTGCAGCATAGAAACACCATTTCCTATCAAGAGTATGACAATACGAGGAAGACAGCCTTACTCTCTGCCTCCTTCTTGTATATACAAGGTTCATCTACGTTCTTGATGAAGTCAAACTCTTTGACTACCACATCAAAACAGATGTTCCAACTCCATGATTCCTGCTTTAACCCGTAGATGGATTTAAGTAGCTTGCACACCTTTCCACTGCTCCCATTGTCCACGAAGCCCTCTGGCTGAGTCATGTACACGCTCTCTTCTAAATCACCATTTAGAAAGGCAGTCGTATCATCCATTTGTCATATTTCGTAGTCATGGTATGCAGCGATGGCAAGTAGGATCCGGATGGACTTATGCATAGCCACTGGAGAAAAGGTTTCATCATAGTCCACACATGGTCGTTGACGAAAACCTTTTGCAACAAGTCTAGCTTTGAAAGTCTCAACTTTTCCATCTACACCAAGTTTCTTCTTAAAGACCCATTTGCTCTCAATGGGTTTTACCCCTTCGGGAGCAACTTCCAAAGTCCATACTTTGTTGGTGTACATGGATTCCATCTCAGATCGCATTGCATCCAGCCATTTCACAGAGTCCCCACTCGTGATGGCTTGCTCGAAACTAGTTGAGTTATCATCTTCCATGATGCAATCCTCGCTCTTTCCATCAATGAGAAAACCGTAGTATCTCTCAGGTGGATGAGGAACCCTACTAGATCGGAGAAGAGGCTGAGGTTCGTTGGGAGCTATTAAATCCTCTGGTTCTACTAAATCATCAGTTGCAGCCTGTGTGGCTGGAACTTCTTCCAGTTCTATCTCTTTGCCACTAATTTCTTTTACAAGAAATTCATTTTCTAAAAAGGTGGCATATTGAGAAACAAACACCTTTTGTTCCTCACCGTGGTAGAAGATATATCTATAGGAATCCTTTGGATATCCCACAAACTTACACAGAGCTGATCTTCCCTCTAGTTTTTCCGGACTTTTCTTTTTAACATAGGCCGGACAACCCCATATTTTAACTCGTTTAAGAGATGGTCTCTTCCCATTCCATATCTCATATGGAGTGGTAGGCACCAATTTGGTTGGAACTCTATTCAATAGGTATTCGGCCGTCTCCAGCGCATAACCCGAAAAGGAAATAGGTAACTCAGCAGTGCTCATCATGGAGCGCACCATATCCAATAAGGTGCGATTCCTCTACTCTGATACACCGTTGTGCTGTGGTGTATACGGAGGAGTAAGCTGAGAGAGAATCCCGTTCTCTTTTAGATAGTCTTGGAATTCCGTTCTCAAGTATTCTCATCCTCGATCGGATCATAGGATTTTAATACTTTTACCCGTCTGGTTCTCGGCTGCAGGGTTTCTTAGGACGGCAGCAAGGTTTCGGGAGGCATCATCCATGCCAAATTCAAAAATTTGCCGTTCTAGCTAACCCTAACCCTAGAATCGTATACTAGAAATCCGACGAATGTAAATGCAGACACTTTGCAAGTAAAATGAGCAAGGAATATAACCTTTGTAGACCGGTCCTTCACTTCAATAGCTCCATGTAGTATTCCTTTCGCTGTGATCGTGAACTCCGGACTCTAGAGAGGCTCCCATGAAGAAATGAACATGCTTGCTTCGAAGTCTTCGAGGCCGAAGATGATCTACGTCGAGGAGACACTAACCCAAGCTATCTCTTCACTAATTGTGAAATTAGTGAAGCAAACACCCTATACTAAATGGCAAGTAGTAGAGGATGATGAAGTAGGAAGTGGGCTCACTTTAGAATTGATTTTCTCACATTTTTTCTCACATCTCCATTGAAGCTAGAAAGCTTTGATGAAGAAGAAGAAGATTGAACTCATGAGAGAGTGAAGCAACCATGGGTGAGTTAAGTATCATATACTTAACCTTTGTAGAGACTTAACTAAGGCTAGGTTAATTGGTAGGGTTAACAAATATCTTAGGTAAAACAAAACTTGAAGACTTAGTCAAAGAACTACATGCTTCTACAAGCTTATCAACCATGACAAAATCATTTAGTTTTAGAATTACTTAAATAAATAAAACCCTAGAAATTAAACCAAGCATGGTGTAAGTCATACACACACCTTTGTTGCATGTATCATCAAGCATGACACAAAATAATATACACTTATATATATCACATATATACACATGCACAAAATTAGTGAGAAAAGAAATCATAAGTGAGATAATACTAGTTAATGTAATGTAATATATCCAATATATAATTATACATTAGATTGTCAAATCAACTCTTGATTTAATAATCAGGTTATATCATATATAACCGACAAATATCATATGAATCAACTTATCGAATCAACACTTGATCTGATAACCCGGCTATATCATATATATAACCGACCGATATCACATATCGCGAGAATAGAATTATCGTATTAATCTCGGTCCCGCGCATATCACATATATGCTCCTACTCCGTTTCGCTTGAGCCGGGAAACCTCTGTGTAGGACTCTAAAGACTCGTCAATACGCCGGCAGTAGGTGATGATCATATCAAACACCCACAAGCCGCAAGCGGTCTGCTAAACGTAACGGCCAACCGGGTATTGAGCGATCAGAAGATCAACAAGCAAGCCTGCCCATACTCCTGCGAATCCAATCAGTAACACTATCGTACAGTCCGGTCTCTTCGTCTGATATGTCGCATATCTTGTCTAAGGGTGGTAAACGTCAGACCCCAGTAACTCGATAAGTCGTGTCAATATGAGACTCATAACGGGTCGAGAAACTACTGATAACACTTACCAATATATCTCTGAAGCAGCCCTGGCCAGGGACTTTCTGTTATAGCAAATCGAGCACAGCGCAACATCAACTCCCAATACCGGGAGAGACAAAACTCCTCCTATCGCTCATTGCCTCCATGTGATCCGGGACTGTACCCAAAAACCAGCGTTTTGCACGTTCTCTTGAACATGGTAAGGTGGAAATTAAAGCACAGTGGGAATCACACAAGACTCTATGACGATCTTGGGTCTACAGACTAACCTGTACCAGTGTCACTAGATAACTGCCATCTGACTTGATGTATAATACCATCTGGGAGTTCTCGGCGAGTTCGTCCAGTGTACCCGGTCTCCACTGAGCACACGTATACTATCTCTGACGTCAAACACCAATGGATATGGGATTATTCTTCGCCTATCTACATGGGTCGAGAAGCTATACGCTAGTCTAGTCTGGTATATCGATGCCCTGTCTCGATACACCTGCGACTAGGAACATTTGAAGGATGTACTTAGCGACTACACTGTCCCCACTGGTATGATTTGCATCATAATCCTGGTAGTCAAGTACTCATCCTAAGGGCTTTATCAACATGTAACATAGAGACAATCAGTGTACATGTTAAGATAAAGAGCAACCAGATAGCATACTATCATGTCGAGCAAGAAATTCCTCCCTATATATGTCCAAGTATCCACTACAATATACATCACATGTACAGTAATGGCCTCTAGGGCATACATATAACTAACAATCTCCCACTTGCACTAGGTCCATCTGTTGTAGTATCCAATACCCAACAATCAGCAGTGGTTGTAGTATCCCATATTCAACCATCCCATAAAAGTCTCTCCTGGAAATAGGCCTTTGTGAGTGGATCCGCCCTATTCTCCTCTGTGTCTACTCTCCTAATCTCGATCTCCCTGGAGATCATCAATCTCCATGATCAGGTGATACTGCCTAAGAATATGTCTGGATTACTGATGGGACGGGGGTTCCTAGGCATATGCCACAACTCCATTGTCACACAATGGTAGGAACGAAGTTCATCTCATGAACTAATATACACCCAGACTGCCTCTTTGGTAGCATCCTTGGCAGCAATGTATCCAGCCTTTATCGTCTAGTTTGCCACGGTATCTATCTTAGAACTTTTCCAACATAGCGTCCCTCCACTGAGGGTAAAGACAATGCATATGACTGACATTCAGTCGTCCTTACCACCCTGGAAGCTATCTAGTGATTCTCCCCAGGATCGATTGATACCAACTCACTACACTTAGTGAGAATCCTAATATCCACTTAGATCTATCTTATAGATCCAAAACCTAGGATTTAGGAGGTATCACCTTGATCCTATATTGAGAATCCTTGTGATAAGAGGAGACTGACCGGGCGTAACATAGGAAACTCCTTTCCTATCAAGAGTATGTCATCCACGTACAATACGAGGATCACCATCATACTCCTTACTACCTTTTTGTATATACAAGGTTCATCTACCATTTTGATGAAGTCAAACTCTTTGACTACCACATCAAAACAGATGTTCCAACTCCGCGATTCCTGCTTTAACCCATAAAGCAACTTGCACACGTTTCCGCTACTCCCACTGTCTACGAAGCCCTCTGGCTGTGTACTTATAGACGCTCTCTTCTAAATCACTATTTAGAAAAGCAGTCATGACACCCAACCGCCAGATATCGTAGTCATGGTATGTAGCAATGGCAAGTAGGATCCGGATGGACTTAAGCATAGGCACAAGAAAAGGTTTCATCATTATCCACACCTGTTCGATGACGAGAACCTTTTGCAACAAGTCTTAGCTTTGAAAGTATCAACTTTTCCATGTACACCAAGTAATCTTCTCAAGATATACTTGCTCCTGATGGGGATTTAACCCTTCAGATATAGCAACCAAAGTCCATACTTTGTTGGTGTATATGGATTCCATCTTAGATCGCTTAGCATCCAGCCATTCTCATAGAGTCCCCACTCCTGATGGCCTGCTCGAAACTAGTTGGGTCATCATCTCATGATGCAATCCTCGCTCCCACTGTCATAGAGAAAACCGAAGTATCTCTCAGGTGGATGAGGAACCCTACTAGATCGGCGGAGAGGCTGAGGTTCGTTGGGAACTATTGAATCCTTCGGTTCTACCAAATAATCAGCTGCGATTTGTATAGATGGAACTCCTTCCAGTTCTACCTCATGACCACTAATTTCTTCACAAGAAATTCCCTTTCCCAAAAGTGGCATGCTGAGAAACAAAACACTTTTGTTCCTCGGTGTGGTAGAAGATATTCCCTTGCGAATGCTTGGGATATCCAACAAACTTCCACAGAACTGACCTTGCATCGAGCTTGTCCGGATTTTGCTTTTAGACATAGGCCGGACAACCCCAAATCTTAACATCCTTAAGAGATGGGCTCTTCCCATACCATATCACATATGGAGTGGTAGGCACCTGATTTGGTTAGAATCCCATTCAATAGGTATGCAGCTTCACAAGTGCATAACCCCCAAAAGGAAATAGGCAACTCGGTAGTACTCATCATAGAGCACACCTTATCACATAAGGTGGGATTGCTCCATCCCGATACACCGACGTGTTGTGGTGTATATGGAGGAGTAATGCTGAGAGAGAATCTCATTCTCCTTTAGAATAGTCCAGGAATTCCGTGCGCAAGTATTATCCTCCCGGATCACATCAAAGGACATAATACTTATACCCGTTTTGGTTTTCTACTTCTGACTTATATTCTTTGAACTTCTCAAAAGGTTCATACTTGTGTTTCAACAGGAACATATGTCCGAATCTTGAGAGATCGTCAGTGAGTGTAATGAAGTACAAAGAATCAATCCTGGCATGTGTAGACAGGGGACCTTACATACATCATCATGTATCAATCTCAAGAGTTCACTAACTCTTTCTCTGTTTCCAATAAACGGAGCTATATTCATCTTATCTTTGTGACAAGACTGGCAAGTTTCACAAGATGTAAATTCAAACTGATTTAAATATGCATATATATGTAACTTAGCTAGTCGGGTCGCATTGATATGACCTAGTCTACAATGCCTCGAGAAGGATTCGTTCATTTCTGAATTCTTCCTCTTGTGTGTGTTCTGTACGTTAAGAACTGTGGTTTGATTTAGAACGTATATGCTTTTAGATAACGTGCCTGAACCGATCAACTCTTGATATAGGAAATGTTCAGAACATTGTTCAACAATACAAAATTATATCGTTCTTTACTAAATAAAGAGACTGATATGATATTGTATATCAGGTTCGGTATCTAATAACATTCGTTCAGAATCAATGTATTTGGTAATACAGCGTGATAACTGCCAACAAACTTGGCTGCAACAATTGCACCGTTTCTAACTTTTAAAATTTATCACCCATTCTCAGTTCACTACCTGTCTGTAGCCCATGTAACAGATTACATTTGTGGGATCCTGATCCGGTATCTCATACCCAGGACGTAAAGGATACTGAGAAACGATTCTCGGTAATGAACACACCCGAAGAAGATGCATCATCATGCACTTTCTTCGTTTGGGCGGCACGGGAATCCTGGTATTCCCCTATTTCCTGCTCGGTATTATAACAATTATAAGTTTGGAGCGGGACCAACGTTCCCCAGCTCAGTATAACAAGCGGGTTCGGTCAATATATCCATATTATTATCTTTATTAAGGAGTGACATGGTCGCTACATGGAGGGAGAGAGAAGAAAACACTCAGCGTATGCTCTTGCAAGATTAGATTGGTTATTATTTTATCTATTCAGGATGGCTCCCACTGTTTTAGTCAAATCTTCCTTCAAACCCTAAAAAGTAAGACTAGCCGGGATTAATTATACCCTACAAGTTCGCCAATCTTTCAGCCAGGCCAGTGTCGGTACTTTGAGGGAGGTTCCCCGTGCTTTCGCACGGACCTAATTAAAATAAACCTTGTTTTCTCAGGGGCGTAACCCCGTTAACACGTTTCTAAACACCTACTTGATCGGCTAATTGTAATGTGTAAAACTCTCCCTAAAGTAACTCTTACTCGTAGTGGGTATCGGGATCCATCTATCTCATAGGAGGTATGCAATCTCATTGCAAATTTCAACACTTGAAATTCCCGATAATATTTTACCCCTAGCAACTATATGACCTTAACATAGTTAACAAATCATAAGTGCTAGTCAAGTTCAACCCGTCATTTCCTGATTGAATTAAACCCACCCGCACGACCTTTAACACAGTCAACAAAGTCGCACGACTACCCTAATCCAATCACATCTCATGCTTAAGCAGATAAGCACTAATTAGCTACGCGCACTATGCCTTAACATAGTCAACAAGCATAGCACGAATACTAACTAGTACTTGTCTGAAATGACGGAGGGCTACGACAAGTTTTTAAGAAAACATTTTGCATAATGAACTTGATATCGTTGTAGAATCAAATGATTTAAAATGGAGTGTTTTTTAGGCTTTTACTAGTTTTGCTAAAGAGGTCACTCCCGGTAAAGGGATCTCGGCTCTTTCCTTATCGAATAAGGTGCAGGATGTTCTACAAGGAACATCGCTATGCAGAGCAAGAACTGTAGCTACCTGTTTTTGAAAATTCGATTCCACAACATATTTAGGTTTATTTTCTTTCATTAATCTCATTAATAAAGTCCCATCATTTAAGTTACCTAAATATCACAGATAAATACAACGTACGCTTATGCCATCCGTAATCGTCTCGATGTCCCCTCGTGCACCGTTAGGTTAGGTAACTAACGGCAGAGCGGGGCAAGGCTAGCGCGGGTGTAAAACATAATCAACGTCTATATAATATATCACATATACTATATCTAGTATCTATCTCAACATATACAGTGATCACATCACAGAATATCGCAGCAGAACACAACATATGAAATATTGGATATACTAGGATTTCTGGGTTTTAAATTAAGCTTCTATAAAACACGGATTCCACGGTTGTGATGAATAGCCAAACCCACATCTGTAGACCCCTACGAGAGCGTCAAGCAACCCTACCAATTCTAGACTTAGGAGACCCGGTCTCGACTCCTCGAGATGGTCTCCCACTGGACCCTAGAACCCGGTTACTTGTACTCCCCGCCTTGGGTCTATCCTAATGCGAAAAAGTAAATAATATACAATGGTGACATCATCCTCAACCCAGAAGTGCCCCAATAAATGAATGTTACATACAATGAATTTTACATGAATGAAAATGAAAAACTCTCATCTCACATAAAACCCCCGGCTATTGAAACACGACGATCCAATATAACATATCTCAATAACACATAACATCACATGTCATCAACGTAAGTAAATATGCGTATCCTAATTGTCGTTGACATATAGCAACGAAACCGGCGATACACCACATATTACACTTATGGTCGCAGAAAAGAAAATGAAAACTACAACAGTTGGAACCCGCAACCAGCTTAAACATCATAAACCCGAAATATCTCATATTCCGGATTTCATGCCTAACCATATGAATTCCTTAGATATCGCATCCCTAACAATTATAAACCCCGCATTTTAGTCTCAATCTCGAAAACACTTTTCAATATCAAGTCGGGCAATTCAACAAGATTCCCGACATCCTGATCGAATGCTCGTCGGAAACTTTAGTAGACGGCCGCACCCCCCGATACCATTGACGAAGTGCACTAAGGAGGAACACCGCTGCCGCGAGCACCCGAACGGATGCTTTTGGCGACGGGGTTCTCCTACAGTCACTTGGTCGAGGCTATGGGGTGTGGCTATCTAATAATGTTACCCGGAGAGTATCCGCGTACGCTACGTGATTGCAACGGGCTTTTGATCACATCAAAATCCCGTGGCAACCGATCAAATGAGACTAAACTGTTATATTTATCAAAATTCAACCTAGTTATCTCATAACTACTTTTGTGGATTCCAAATATTGTATCCCATCATATGATATCCGGACGACGTTAAACTTTTCGATCGATTCATCAAAGTCCCACAATTCCCCGACAGCTCAACACTTGAGCACAGTTCAATAATACCCAGAAATACCACAGTACCTATGCACCAGCCGTAGAAGGGCAGACCCAAGCCTCACTCATATCGCCATGGAACTGCGGCAAACCCTGGGGTATAACCGCGGTTCGGCAATCCAAAAAGTCGAGTTAGGGTTTCATTCTTCTAGAGGGTTCATAGAATTACTTGCATGTTTTTCCGAATACATTAAACTTGGAAAAATGGGTTTTTGACATTCAATCAAACTTTTTAACTTCTGTCATACCCCGCTTCCTAGTATACGGGCAGAGGACCCGACGAGGCCACTACATATCTACTCTGAAGTAAATACGCTAAGCGTATCTAAGGAATATAAAATTAAAAGTACACAAGAGACAAAGACAGTAGATATAACTGAACAACTTTATTTATTCACATTCTTTCTGTACAATGCATGGAAAAGAAAATACAACTGAATGAAAGCGATGCCTAAACAATGGCATAACAGAAAAGGAAAAAGTACTGAAATAAAAGTGTATAATGAACTAAAGCTTTGGGTCTTCAATGAAGTGGTCCAAGTCTTCACTAGTGGGCCCGATCTCCGGAGTGTCCAGATCACCTGACGACATTCAAAAAAGAAAGAAAGAGAATGTCATCAGCAAACAAATCGCTCGGTAAGTCCCAAAGATAAAGGAGAAATAGAATAGACAGAAAGAGAAGGTAGCTTTTAAAGTTGTATTATATTGTTTTAGTGTTAACGTTGTTGTTTGTAGCTTGGTACAGAAGGATACCAGTGTATACGAGAGGAGTCTCTATATGCCAGAGACTAGAGGCAAGTGTAGTACAAGGAACCGTTTATGCCACGGTACAACAGCAACTGGATTCAGGTTAGGTGTATTAAATCTTACTGTCCCGTGCCACTTCTAACACCTTCCGTACCAATCTACCCCTTAAACCCCGAGATGTCTTGTTGTATAGTTGTATTGTATTGTCTTGTATTGTAAACTGTATAGATTGTATAATTGGGTGACTTACCGAAACCATGATATCAGTAAATGGATGTAACGGTAGAATCATGGATGTAACTGGAGAATCATGTAAATGGAAGTATATCCATGGTTCAGTTCGGTCAATAAAGATTGAATATATTGAACAGATTGAATATATGAATTCATGTTGAATTGTAATATTGTAGATTGTAAATTGTAGATTGTACTTGAATCATATTCAAGTCAGATTATAATGAGACTCATTCTGAGTCAGAACAATCAGAAAAGAAATTGAAGTCCTGATTGTTTTGATGTTATCGGTAACCGCTGCACATGGGCGGCAGGATTTGTGTCTTTTTCAAAGACGATTACCGTGTTGATAACACCGTTGTTAATTTTTATAACATAAATAGGCAAGCACCCACTTCTCCGGCTCCGTGAGGCTCAAGAGATTGGTCCCGCTTAAACCTATGTTTACTAAGGTCCTTCGGGTAATTTATAGAACTTGAGGGGGTTTTATGTAAAAATACTTTTATGTACTTTTCAAAATACACCCCAAGTATATAGTTATCGTCTTTAGAGTTATCATAGATGTGGATTTTATATTTGTGATATTTCTAGTGAAAATATCCTAAATTCATAATATAGGGTATTTAATTGTAATATTGTACTTGTATGGAATTCATGGTATTTTAATGTAAAGTGACTCTTGTGATTTCAAAAAAAGTTGGAATATTTATATTATAAAAAAATAGATATTTTGATATTAAATATATATATATTTATAAAAATAAATTTTAATATAAATTATAATTCTAGAAATCTTATTTTCTTAAGATTTTCGTATTTTAAATCTTTCGAGACCGAATGCGCCTTGCGGGGGTCTGAATCTCATACTACTAAGCCCAGGAACGTGCGATAATCCACACCATCCCAGTCGGGTTCCCCAAACTGGGTTGTAGCTGCGCTTTGCAAAGATTTGTTTAAAAATACTAAATCTTGTAAAAATGGTTTTATTAGTAAGGGTATTTATATGTAAATGTTCGTTTCCCGTATTCTATGTTCCCAAAAAGTATTGTGCTATATTTCATATGAGTGTTGTGAGGAGGTGGGTCATTACCTCGTGATCTATTTAAAGGTATAGCAAGTTTGTGATGATTTAACGTAAAAGTAAACTACATGGTATTTTAGTGAAAGAAATACGATAGAAATTGAAATAGACATCCTTTTGATATGAAACTTGTTCATTATGAATTGTTAATGTTTAATAGTCAACATGTAATGGTTTAATAGGGTTGTGTTTAAGAAAAGTGGGATTTTTAGAAAGAAACCGAATCGGAAATCGGTTTGACTCTGATTCCGTCGGGTTTTGGAATTTCTTATTTTAGAAAAGAGTAGAGAAAGAGTGAAGTAGGACTTATGGGTTTAGCTTAAAGAGGAGAGGGAGAGGGATCGGGAGGAGGCGTCAGGGCGTCGTTTCGTCGCCGGGATCTCCTAGGGTTGTCGCCGAAAATTCGCCGGAGCTTCGCCTCTTTGTTCACTTCAAATGCACACTAGGGTTCTAGGAAATTTCTTGAGAGTTTCTTCAGAATTTTAGAGTGAGGGGGTAGCGTGTAGGGGTTGTATTTATAGGGTTAGGCTAGGGTTAGGGTAGATGAAAGGTTTAATTGGAAAAAATGTAATAAAATATATTAAAATGTATTAAAAGTTGAGTAATTGGGGTTTTAAAAGAGCTCTGGAAATGTTCTGAGGAAATAAATTCTGCGGGTATATAGGGGAGACCAAAAGACACATTTTTTGTGTTGGGGTCGTCGCCGGAATCAGCCGCCTCGGCCGTGACTCGGCCGGCGGCCAGAGTCGGCCGATTCGCCGGCCGAGTTGGCCAATTCCGGCCGAGTTAGGCGGCCAAAATCCTCCCCCGACGGCTGGTCTATCCTCTGGTACAGTTACATTTCAGGGTGTAGTGGGGTTTTTGTGAGATATGCACGTGTAAACTCTTGGTATTCGAAAGGTTCAAAATAAAACAATATTAAAAATAATGTGGGGTATGCGATTTGAACTCTGGTGGCTTGGTTCAACAGTGCAAGATATTACCAATGAGCTAAAAGCTCCTTCCTGTAATTAATTAGCAAGACAAGTATTTATGGTACTCACAGAAATGTAATTACTCCAAGTATACATTTATTTTTAAATAAATCTTTGTACACTAGAATTGGAGTTGTTACAGTCTACCCTCCTTACAAAAATTTCATCCTCAAAATTTACAACTTTTATTTTAAGGACTAGTTTACAAAGAGGTGAGGAGATCTTGCACGCATTTCATCTTCCCTTTCCCAAATGGACTTTCCTGGAGTGTCTTTTCTCCACATCACTCGGACCAAGTTGACTTCCTTGTTCCGAAATGACTTCACTTTCCTGTCCAAGATCTCAACAGGTTGTTGCTCACAAGATAAGTCGGGCTGTATAGTGAGCTCGGAATGATCAAGTACATGGCTGGGGTCAATCACACACCTTCTGAGTTGGGATATGTGGAACACATTATGCACTCCTTCCAATGAAGGTGGAAGTGCTAAGCGGTATGCCACTTCACCGACTCGTTCGAGTATGTCGAACGGTCCAATGTATCTCAGACTTAGCTTTCCCCATCTTCCAAATCGGATCACTCCGCGGTTTGGAGATATCTTTAAGAACACGTGATCTCCTGGCTGGAACTCCAAGTGACGTCCCTTTGCATCAGCTCAGTGCTTCTGCCGATCTTGAGCTATGCGCATTCTTTCTCTGATAGTACGAACCACATCAACAGTCGCTACTATCATCTCAGGTCCAAGAAGTTCCCTATCTCTGATGTCGTCCCAACTTAATGGCGATCGACACTTCCTTCCATACAGTGCTGCAAAAGGTGTCATTCCTATGCTTGCTTCGTAGTTGTTATTGTACGAAAACTCCACAAGATGTAGGTGATCTTCCTACGATCCTTTGAAGTCTAACATACATGCTCTGATCATATCCTCCAAGATCTGAATAGTTCGCTCAGATTAACCATCTGTTTGTGGATGATAAGTCGTGCTGAAGTTCAGACTTGTTCCCAAGTTCACTTGCAGACTCTGCCAAAATTGCGATCGAAACCTGGTGTCACGATCGGAGACAATGCAGACCGGTACTCCATGAAGTCTCACAATTTCCTGTATGAGTTCATGGGTATCAGGAATTGTACATATTTAAAGAGTTTAAATCGTAAGTAGATTATTACCTCCATGTACTTCTTTTCTAATGTATTGGTTGATTGGCCAACTCGGAATGGGATGAAGTGAGCCGACTTTGTGAGTCGATCCACAATGACCCATACCGCATCGTTACCCTTTGTGCTACGAGGAAGAACAGTCACAAAATCCATCGTGATGTGTTGCCACTTCCATTCTAGGATTGGTAACGGTTGAAGTAGTTCAGCAGTCATGTGATGTTCAGCCTTTACTTGCTGACACACCAAGCATTTTGCAACGCTTATGGCTACTTCATGCTTCATTCCATGCCACCAGTAATTCTGATATAGATCTTTGTACATCTTTGTACCTCCAGGGTGTACTGAGTAGGGAGATCTGTAAGCTTCTTTCATTAACTCTTCCCGAGCAGGACCTTTTGGTACACATAATCTGTTGCCGTATCTCAAAGATCCGTCTTCATGGATGATGAAGTCTGCTCTGAGTCCATTCTCCACTTGTTCTCGGATCTTTTGCAACTTAGCATCACTTGCTTGAGCTGCTTTGATCTGATTGACAATTGTTGATTGAACTTGTAAATTCATCAATCTTGAAGTGTTACCTGGCATGACTACTTCAATCTCCATCTGATGCAAGTCTTGTTGAAGCTTCCACTGAGCGGTGAGATGCATTGCTAATGGTTAACGACTGAGAGCATCTGGAACCACATTCACCTTCCCTGGGTGATATTGCAGGTTGATGTCAAAGTCCGCCATGAGTTCTAACCATCGTCTCTGCCGCATATTCAACTCTTTCTGAGTAAACACATATTTCAGACTCTTGTGATCTGTGTATATGTTCACTCGCTCACCAAGAAGATAATGGCGCCAAATCTTGAGAGCAAAGATGACGGCTGCCAATTCCAAATCATGCGTCAGATAATTGCGCTCATGAGTCTTCAGCTGTCTTGAAGCATAAGACACAACCTTACCGTGCTGATGTAGAACACATCCTAATCCCTTACCGGATGCATCACAATGCACTTCGAAACCTCCAGATTGGTCCGGTATAACGAGAATAGGCGCTGATGTCAACCTTGACTTGAGTTCTATGAAAGCTTGTTCGCATGCTTCTGACCACATAAATTCTTCATCTTTACGTGTGAGCTTGGTCAGGGGTGTTGCTATCTTTGAAAAGCCTTCAATGAACCTTCTGTAATATCCAGCTAAACCTAAGAAACTCCGAATGTCCTTCACCAACTTGGGTGTCGGCCATTCGCTTACTGCTGAAACTTTCGCTGGATCTACAGAAATTCCTTCGCCTGATACGATATGTCCAAGAAAACCAACTTGATTTAGCCAGAATTCGTACTTGCTGTACTTGGCATAGAGCTGATGTTGTCATAGAGTTTCCAGGACAATTCGTAGGTGCTTGGCATGTTCTTTCCGACTCTTGGAATACACCAGAATGTCGACGATGAAGATGACAATGAACCTGTCTAAGTACTCCCAGAAAACATGATTCATCAGGTTCATAAATATTGCTGGTGCGTTGGTCACTCCAAATGGCATTACTAGAAATTCGTAATGGCCATACCGAGTTCTGAAAGCCGTTTTATGAATATCAGCTTCCTTGACCTTCACCTGGTGATAACCTGAACAAAGATCTAGTTTAGAGAAAACACAAGATCCACTTAGCTGATCGAATAAATCGTCGATTCGCGGTAGCGGATACTTGTTCTTTATCGTGACTTCGTTCAAGGCTTTATAATCAATGCACATTCTATATGAACCTTCCTACTTCTTCACAAGTAATACAGGTGATCCCCAACTTGAAGTGCTAGGACGAATCCATCCTTTCGCTAATAATTTGTCCAATTGTGTTCAGACTTCCTTCAAACCTTCCGGACTTAATCGATAAGGTGCTTTGATTACCAGTTGTGCTCCTGGTACTAAATCAATGCTAAATTCAAGAGCTCGATCGGGAGGCAAACCCGAGATATCGTCAGGAAATACATCTTCGAACTCTCGAACCACTTCTGTCCTTGATTCTTCCTCTGCTTGAGCTGCTACAATCACTTCCTTCCTTGGTTTCGCTTTGTATGTACTTGGCTCCAGGGTACGGTCTCCGCTTTTGAAATAGAAGACCGGGTGGTCTGGAATCTTGAATACTACCCTCCTTTGACGACAGTCGATGGTAGCATAAAAGTTCCGAGCCAATCCATACCTAGAACCACATCGAAGTTCGGTATGTCCAGCACTTTGAAGTCAGCATAGAACTCTCTGCTGCAGATGACTACTGGACACAAGCTGTGTCTCATTGTTGCCTTTAGAACGCCAATTCTTGAACTGACATTCTAGCTGGATACAAGCGGTGTGACTGGAATCGCATGGGTTCGGACGAACCGTTGCGACATAAAGCAGTAAGATGCTCCAGTATCGAACAGTGCTAGTGCAGGTATTGAGGATACTAAGATTGTATCTAAGGCATGTGGGATATGTTTTAGGTATGGGGAAATGTATATAGATAAGTAGCAAGACTGAAATAAAGGTTTGAGAAAAAATATTTACCAGTGATAACTTGGCCAATGGCCTCAGCTTCTTCCACGGTCATCGTGAAAGCCTAGCGCCTTGGTACATTCCTCCTGGCCTGAGGAGCATTCCTCGGAACGTTCCTTTGATCTTGATGGAACTGACGAGGAGGAGGTGCGGCTTGTGGTCCTCTAGATGGTGGAGCAGGTAGTGCAAGTCTTGGAGCAGGTGCTTGGATGGCTTGGTGCTGTGGGTAAGTGTTTGCTGGCCTGGGTGCAGCAATTGGATTTTGTTTATAAGGACAAGTCCCAATATCATGAGCAGCTGAGCCGCGGATTAAGAAAAGGTTGTTCGCACGCCGGCAATCTTTCACCAGATACCCATTTCTCTTACAGTAGTTACAAAAGGCTGGGCTGGGCCTGTTGTTTGGTACTCCCAGTCGCCTTGGCATAAAAGGTGGCCTGGATGAGGCTCCTCCTGTCATCTGGTTGACAGGGCGCTTAACTCCTACAGACTGAGTTCTGCCCCTCGCCTTTATCACTGCCTCATAACGGCGGGCAGCTTTCAAAGCCAATTCATGGGTCGGAAAATCACCTGTGGGTAGTGCAGCCTGGATCTCCGAATCCAAACCCTGTTGAAATCGACGGGCTCTGATCTCGTCCGTCGGTATCAAGTGTGCCACAAATCTGTTTAAGTATTATGTTAGCTGTGTAGTATGTGATATATTGAACAATTCAAACTATTGAGACATATCTTACCGACTGAGCATGGTGAACTGAGCGTCATACTCATCTACCGACTTGGTCCACATCGAACCTTGTTGCAGATGGATGAACAGATGTTCCTGTTGGACATATGTATGCCCTAGAGGCCATTATGTGATAGTGGATGTACTTATACATGTATATATATATATTCGGTGTACATTCTTGCTCGACATGATAGTATGCTATCTGGTTCTTCTTTATCTGACATGTTGATTTGATCATGCTTTTACTCATTCATACATGTTGATAAAGCCGTGAGGATATTGGCTTGACTACAGTGATTATGATAGAGATCATACTAGTGGGACATCTGTAATTTATAAGCATATCCTGAAATGTCCCTAGTCGTAGGTGTATCGAGACGGGGTATCGATATACCAGAGTAGACTAGCGTATATGATACTAGACCTATATGATGGGCGATGGATGTTCCCACATTCATCGATGTTTGACATCAAGATCATATATGGGTGCTCAGTGGTGACTGGGTACACTGGACGGACTCACCGAGAACTCCTATATAGAATTATATCTATCGTCGGATAGCAGTTCTCAGGTGACACTGGTACAAGTTAGTCTGTAGACCCGAGATCGTCATAGAGTCTTGTGTGCTCTCCCACTGTACTTTGATTACCACCCTACCACGGCTCTACTGAGTCGTGCAAATAGGTGGCCGTTGGGTACAGTCCCGAGACACACGAAGGCGATAAGCGATAGGAAGGGTTTCGTCTTTCCCGGTATTGGGAGTTGATGCTGTGTTGTGCTCGACCGGTTATATCAGTAAGTCCCTGGCCAGGGCTGCTGAGATTTACTGATAAGTGTTATCAGTAGTTTCTCTATCTGTTATAGACCATTCACTGGCATGACTTATTGAGTTATTTGGGTCGACGTTACCATCCCTAGACTCGATATGCAGCATATCTGACGAATAGACCGGACTGTACGGTAGTGTTGCCGGTTGGCTCGACGGGAGTTGTAGCATGTTCGCTTGTTTTCTTCTGATCGCTCAATACCCGGGTGGCCGTTACGTTTAGCTGACCGCTTCCGGCTTGGGGGTGCTTGATATGATCATCACCCACTGCCGGCGTATTGACGAGTCTTAGAGTCCCACAAAGGAGTTACCTAGTCCAGGCGAAACGTTGTGGTGCGCGTATGCGATATGCGCATGGACCCGGTTAAAATGCGCGTATGAGATACCGTATATTAATCGGGCGGCTTGCTTTTGGTCGGGTCGTATGTGATATGACCGGGTTGATAAATCAAGTGTTGATTTATCATTTAACCATTAGCTTCTCACTAGAAATCCTTTCTTGTCCTTTTTGGATGTATGCATGCATGTATACATTCATTCTTGTTCATGCACATATGGATGTGCATGCACACATGCATACATACATCATTCTATCATGGTTGTATATACATAGAAAATGGTGGCAATATAAGACTCACACCTTGGTTATTTATATGGATAATTATTTCTATTTGTGTTAAAACAAAATTAAAAAGGAAAGGATAATTCATGGTTTGTTTCTACACTCTTCTTTGACCTAACCATGCTCACCTACTTTTAACCATTGATTAACTTTCCTTTTATGTTTTAACTCAAATTAAATAATATCTTTATCATTTAACCATGGTTTGAGATGAGAAGTGGAAAATATATATACTTATATTTTCTATTTTCTTTCACAAGACATTATCTTTTCTCTTCTTCTTAAAAAGCCATCATCTTCTTCAATCTTGCTCTTTTGCTCTCTAGATCTCTCAAGTGAGCAAAATACTCAACAAGATAGGATTTTGAAGTGAGAAAAAGAACCATAACACCATTCTACACAAGTCTTGCCCACTTGTTTAGAGTGTTAGCTTCATTTCTTTCTCTTGATAAAGTGAAGTTGAAAGCTTGGACAAAGGAGATTCGGGTGGATCGTCGTGGACGCTAAAAGACCTCAAGCTAACTGTTTTCCAACTCTCAAGTGGCTAAGGAGTCAAGAATAGGGAGCTACAAAGGTTGTACTCTCAAAACCCTAGCCTTTGTTACTTGTGGTGTGGTTTAAAGTTATGAAACCCTAATTTTCTAGTATTGATTCTTTGTGTGTTCACTTAGCACTCTAAAAACTTAATCTTTGTGAGATGTGATGCTTCCAAACTACTCATAGGGTTCTAGGTAAACCTAACATTGGTATCAAAGCCGACCTAGAACATTAGGCGACACTTTAGCGAAGTAAAAACTCCGATCGAACCGAAATACGGATTTTCGGGACACTCACTGGACATTTTTTTAAAACTGTTATTTTTCAGAATTAAAAATATGTAAAAATATCAGCAGGGAAATCTAAGACAAACTGTAAAATACGAAGCTGTGAACAGTAAACCCTAGCGTGGAACCGCGGCAAAATCTTGCTTAGGCCGCGGTTCCGCGGCCGTACCGATGCCTCACTGCCTCGTTTTTGTACAGTGTTTTACTACCTGCTTGTGTATATTTTTGGGTATTTTTAAATCTGGTTTAAGTGTTATTTGTTCTGGAGATTGTTTTGGGTTCAATGATTCGATCGGAATTTTAACTTCATGTTTTTTCCGGATAATTAGAAAGTATTGAATTGTTCGAACGAGTGTCGTTTGCTCACTTTTCACGGGGTTTAAATCTTTCGGAAATACGTGCAAGTTTTGTGGTGGACCCTCTAGAAGACAAAAAACCTTAACTCGATTATGTGACCGTCTTGAACTGCCCTTTGAACCTTAGGGTTTGGGGCAGTACGGCGTGCCACGTGTGAGGCGTTGGCTTGACCCTTCTACGGCTGGACCGCTACTACTGTGACACGCTCCGGGTTTTTGAACTCCACTCAAGTGTTGAGCTTTAGGGAATTTTGGGTATTTGATCATTCGTTCGAAAACTTTAATACTGTCTATTTATCTAGAATGTGATACAATATGTGGAATTCATATCGTTAGGCATGAAATACGAAGTATGTGATATTTCGCATTTACGATGTCTAAAGAGAATGTGGATTCCAAATGTTGTAGTTTTATACTTTCTTTTCTGTGACCGTAAGTGTAGTATGTCGATATCGCCGGTTTCGTTGCTATACATCAACGACAATTGGGGTACGCATACTTACTTACGTTGATGATATATGATATTATGTGTTACTGAGATATGATGTGCAGGATTGTCGCGATCGAATAGCCGGGGGGTTTTATGTGAGATGAGAGTTTTATTTTTCATTCATGTAAAATTCATATGTAATGTAATATTCTTTTATTTGGGGCACTTCCGGGTTGAGGTTGATGTCACCAGTGTTGTATATTATTTACTTTTCCGCATTAGGATAGACCCAAGGAGGGGAGCACAAGTGACCGAGTTCTGGGGTTCAGTGGGAGGCCATCTCGAGGAGTCGAGACCGGGTCTCCTAAACTCCAGGATTGGTAGGGTCGCTTGCCGCTCTCGTAGGGGTCTAGGGGTGTGGGCTTGGCTATTCATCGCGACTGTGGAATCCGTATTTTCTATTGTTGGCTAAATACTAAATACGGACGTCCTAGTATATCCCACATTATATATATGTTTATGCTGCCTGTGTTCTGTGATATCTGAGACGAATGATATATTATATATGAGATATATAGTAGACGTTGCTTATATTTTACACCCGCGCTAGTCCCGTCCCGGTATGCCGTTAGTTAAGTAACCTAACGGTGCATAACGGAACATTGCGGCGAATGCAAATGGCATAAGCGTACGTGTTATTTTCGTTTCTTTTCTGTGATTGGCTTAAGGACTTAAATGATGGGACTACATTAATATGATTAATGTAAAGAAAATAAACCGAAAAAGATGTTGTAGAATCAGATTTGAAAACCACTCGGCTCTTTATGCAAAAGCTATATTTCAAAACTGCGGAGCACAGGCCACTCCTTTTGAAAACCATTTGATTCTACGACGATATCAAGTTCAAAGCGTTAAAGATTTTCTTAAAAATCATCCGCAACCCTCCGTCATTTTAGGAAGTAGAGTACTTAGTATTCGTGCTACGTTTGTTGACTTTAGTTAAGGCGTAGTGTACGGTAGCTAAGTGATGTCTTCCTACACTGCATATGATGCAGATTAATTAGGACATTCATGCGACTTTGTTGACCATAGTTAAGGGTCATATGGGTGGGTCTAATTGATCAAGAAATGACGGGTAGAACTTGACTGGTACTTATGATTTGTTGACCATAGTTAAGGTCATAAGTACTAGGGGTAAAAATTGTTAGTGTATATGCCCTAGAGGCCATTACTGTATCATACTAGTTTGTATATTACTTGATGGAAGCTTGGGATATTCACCTTGTATAAACAATCTTGCTCAATATAGTAGTATGCTACTTGGTTTGTTTCTACTTCAATGTGTACTTGTGTTTATTTCAGTATATCACTTATACGCATTAGTGGAGCCCTTAGGATCTTTGCTTGATTACCAGCGTTGTGATGGCAGTCACACTAGTGGGGGCTGGGTAATCTATAAGCACATCCTTATACAGGTCCCTAGTCGCAGGACTATCGAGACAGGGCATCGATACTCCGGAGTAGACTAGCGTATGCGCTTCTCATCCCAGTGTGGGAGATGGTCTGTCCCACAGCCATCAGTACGTCGTACTGGAGATAGTATACGGGTGCTCGTTGGGTTACGAGTACACTGGACAGGACTCGTCGGGAACTGACAGGTTGGTATTATACCTATCGTCAGTTATCAGTTCCCAGGTGACATGAGTACAGCTTAGTCCGCTGACTTGACACTGGCACTTCGCCTCGAGTGTGTTCCCACTGCACTTTGATCACTACCCTACCACGGCTCAAAGGAGTCGTGCAAACAGGTGGTGGTTGGGTGCAGTCCCGAAGCACTTGGAGACAGTGACGGTTAGACAGGATTCGTCTCTCCCGGTATTGGGGGTTGACATCGCGCTGTGTCTAGGAGAGCCATTACACGAGTAGTCCCTGGCCAGGGCAAGCGAGGTATACTGGTAGGCTTTCAGTGTTATCTCAGGGTGTTTTGGGCTTCACTCCGACACGACTTGTACCGCTATTGGGGGACTGACGTTTTACCGCCCCCTAGGCCCGACATGCGATGTATCAGACGAACAGACCGGACTGTACGGAGACTGTCACATTCAGACTCAGTAGGAGTACCGATGGGGTTTCACCTCGTCAGCCTTCTTGTCGACATCTACCTGGGGACCGTTACGCACAGCTAGTGCCGCTTGCGGTCTGTGGTTAAACCCACTGCCAGCGTAGTGTCGAGTCTTTAGAGTCCCACACAGAGGGTATTCGCCTCTGGGCAAAACAGAGTAAAGGTCGCATGGTTTTGCGACAGGGTTCGTTCTCATCCGCGCACTTGTGCACGTTTGGAGTCCGGACGGATATTACTGGCTGGCTCTGGTTTGAGTCAGATACTGGTATATGTTTTGGGGTTGCTTTTATCTCTCAGTATTCATGTTCCTCGGAATAAGAATGCAGGTGTGTATGCACAGTTATTTGAGGAGGAGGAAGATGACTTTCATTAGGGTTTCGGAACGGGTGCGTATGCACAGTTGACAGTTGCCTTTTTCCAAACCCTAATGAATTTGTATTATATCAATTAATAATATATAATAAAATGAAATTGTGTCATGGTTGGTTTTTTTGTTGACTTGTTGACCATGGTTGACTTGTTGACCATGGTTGAACTTTTGACCATCATCATTACAAAAGAAAGATGCTCTTTGATTCTAGCAAATTCATTTAATGTTTGAAATGATAATGGTCATTCTAAAACTTTCCATCAACCTTTTCATTTTCATTATTATTATTATTTGATAATTCTTTTTCTTTTGCATTATGGTTGCAAGAAAGAAAAAGAGAGCTCATTATCTCATTTAGCTTCTCTCTCCTCACTTCATCTTCTTCTTCCTCTAGCAAAAGAGAACCCTTCTCATGTGTTGAGAATCCTTCTTTTTAAAAAGAAAAGCACCCCTTAGACACTCTCTACTCATTCTAGGTTCAAGGTTTATGTCACGACCCAAGTTTGGATGTGACAGGCACTTAGATTCGTATCATATCTAAAGATATGCACAAGTCCAAGTAAGCCAAAAACCAAGATCAAAATACCTTATTTCGGAATTATTTATAAAAATTTAGTTTTAAGTAGAAATCTCGATTTATGAAGTTAATTCATTAAACAAGTAACAAAAGTTAAGTGTGGTTGTATTCCTAGTTGGAATCAACGATATCAAAATTTAACATGAATGTACACATAATAAACATTACTGAATCTCATAAAGAAAGAAACTATGAAACTGATCAACCGATCTCAACTGTACATATATATATCACCTCTCCTTTCTAAGTCAAAATACAAGTCTGATGGAGTCTTTCTAGATACAAAAGTACAAAAGGGAAGGTTACCACACATGTAACCTACCTATCAAAAGATGGAATATAACAGCAAAAGTGATCCTGCCACGCAGCTACCCGTCCACTCTATCCCTGCAAGGAACTGTGGCACAACGGGGATGAGTTGCCAACTCAGTGAATACGACTAACATATAACGGCGAATAAAGTAAATATGACAATCATGCTACTGAATATGAATCAATATGATATATGAGTATATGTGAAATCCAACAATAAATCTCATTATACTTCTGAAATCACAACTCAAGTAAATCATTTCTCAGTGTCCATCAACGACACAAAATCTTCATTTCTTTTAGGCATCATTCCCCGAATGATCCTATACTCATAATATCGGCCGTTATCCTCCAGATACACGCCGTATTTCTATAACCAACTCCGGTATCGAGTAACCTCGCTAGGCTCCCCCGTCTCAATACGGCTATCCTGCCCCTCGGTCTCGACCGGGTCCACCCTGTATCCAACTGTATAGCTCCCCCACTCAGTATGGATAACGTAAATCCGCGACCGTATATCTCCCCCACTCGGTCCGGAATAAAACCAAAAACAGAAATCATCTCAGGGTGGACATGTCACATCAATCATGAAAAACTGGATTTATGTAGTAGTATTCAAAACTCAAAATCATAAATCCTCAATTCCGCATCTATCTCATATCCAACATGGAAGTACGCATAAAGCAACAGAATGTAAATAAGGAATTCTACCAATATACTTGACATATGAAATACAATATAATCCATGTTAATAGGTATGATATTTAAGTGTATGTGACATGGCAATATCGACGAGGTGTGTGTAGCATATAAGATGTGCACGTGGCATGACTCGTCGATACTTGTGAAGTGTTCTAACAACTAAGCAACATACAATTAATTTAATGAATGATATTCTAATAATTAAACATGATGATATGAATATCGCATTAAGTAAAACCATGGGCGAAACATGCCATCTTTACTAAATTCCCCGGTAGATGTTTAGTCTACTCACCGGAAAGTCGAATCTACTCCGAAATCGCTAATCCTTTCCCTTTCCTCGCGGCTTCCGTATTCCTTGCATCCGCGTCTAAATATATCAATATAACGTATATAAGCAACTAGCTATTCCGATATAACGGAAATAGAAAACACGCTAACCCCCCCCCCAATATATATACTATCTGATCCTTTCAAGCAATTAAACACTTAGTCTTGCTGGATTTTAACCCAAAACTGCACAGTTTCAGAAATTAAAACGCGACGTAGTTTCGTCGTGTCGTATTTAGTGTTTTACGATACCCTTTCCGATATATCATCCCAGATTTTAACTACAGTGAAACTAATTAAAATCAACAGTACCAAATTACCCTAAATTGTATACTGCAGACACCCCAACAGACAAAATCCCCAAAGCTCTCACCATGGCCGGCGACGCCGGCCATATCTCCTCTGTCGCCGGCCCAAAACCGGCCCCCTCCTGCCGTTTTCTTGTGGTTCACTCTATTTGTTACCTACATCATTTTGACCCTGTTTAATTTATTTAGTTAGGTTCCAGATTACAGCAGATTTTAACAGACTCTAAATTTATCTAAAATACGATATTATGTGACATGTTTAATTGAATTTTTAACTAATCTACAGAGCTTAATTATCTACTGTGATTTAGAATTTTACCTTCCTATTTGTTGTAGGAATAACCCTCCAAGGATCTACAAGCTCCTCCTAGCTTGGTGGTGATCACAACTCAAGAACAAGCTCCTTCATTCACCTTCTTCTTCCTCTTGTTCTTCCTTTTTCTCTTTTAGTTTTCTTTTCTTTAGTTTTCTTTTCAGTTTTGTTTCTGAAAATTAAACTGAAACTATGTTTTATATGTGAGAGGATGAAGGGATAAGGGAAGGTGGTGGTGTCAAAGGTTGAAGGGTGTAGGTTTCATGCAAGTAGGAGGTGGAAGTTGAAGGTGGCATGAAGCTTGAGGTGTATTCAACCATTATCTTAAATTTTCTTTTGTTTTAATTTGAATTTCATTTCAGAACTGAATTGATATACTTTATTCACTTAAACCCTTGACAATACCCTATTTGCATAAAAACTTAACTTTACAATTTAACCCCTCAAAACTTACTTATTATAAAACACATCTTTTGTTAAAATGAAGCTAAATTTTCCATTAAAACCCTTTTAACTTATTTATATTACATTCTAAACTTCTAATTTAATTTGTATTACATATAACTTATGAAGATTGACATATTTGATTTTAACCATTTTGTGATTTATCAGCTTATTCTTAATTTAATTAATTTTATTTATTTCTAGGTTTTTCCTAAATGTTACAATATTCCCCCCTTAAGAAAATTCGGTCCCCGAATTTAAAATAAATACTATACATACCTAAGAAAAGATGTGGAAATTTCTTCCGCATCGCGTCCTCCATCTCCCAAGTAATCTCTTCGCGATCCTTTCCTTGCCAGAGAACCTTTACAGATGGCAGTGTCCTCGATCGTAGTTGCTTTGCCTGTCTGTCCAGAATAGTGACTGGCTGCACTGTGAAGGATAGATCTGGCTCAAGCTGTAGAGTCTGATGTTGGATCGCATGAGATGGATCGTGAAGATATCTGCGAAGCATCGATACGTGGAACACTGGATGTACGTCGGGAAAACCAGGTGGGAGTGCTAACCGATAAGCCACAGCGCCCACTCTCTCTAAAATCTCGTATGGTCCAACATATCTGGGGCTGAGCTTCCCTTTCTTTCCGAAGCGCATCACACCCTTCATTGGAGATACTCGAAGGAACACATGATCTCCCACATCAAACTCGAGTTTGCGTCGTCTTCGATCTGCATATGACTTCTGTCTGCTTTGAGCCGCTTTCATTCTATCTCGTATTAATTGGATCTTCTCTGTAGTTTCTTGTACTATCTGCGGTCCCAATACACAACTCTCACTAAGTTCCGTCCAGCAAACAGGTGATCTACACTTCCTTCCATACAAGGCTTCAAAGGGTGCCATCTGGATCATTTTTTGAAAACTGTTGTTATACGAGAATTCCACCAAAGGTAGGTGACGATCCCAACTACCACCGAAATCTAGGCTACAAGCCCGAAGCATATCCTCTAGTATCTGAATGGTCCGCTCCGACTGACCGTCTGTCTGTGGGTGGAAAGCTGTACTAAAACTCAGTCGCGTACCAAGAGCGTCTTGAAGTTTCTGCCATAGCCTGCTCGTGAATTGGGTACCTCTATCTGATACTATGCATGTCGGCACTCCATGTAGACGTACAATCTCATCGATATAAACCTGTGCATACTGAGCAAATCCATATGTCGTCTTCACTGGAAGAAAATGAGCGGCCTTCGTCAGCCTGTCTACTATCACCCAAATGGAATCATACCCTCTGCTAGTCCTGGGTAGACCCACCACAAAATCCATGGAAATCTGTTCCCATTTCCACTCTGGAATGGGTAAAGGTTGCAGCTCCCCGGCTGGCCTCTGGTGTTCTGCTTTGACTTGCTGACAAGTCAAGCATCTTAAAACAAAATCCGTAACATCCTTCTTCATTCCTTCCCACCAATAATTATTTTTCAAATCACGATACATTTTAGTGGAACCAGGATGAATACTGTATACTGACCTGTGGGCATCCTCCAAAATCTCACGCCTCAATCCGTCAGAATCTGGCACACAGAGACGAGTCCTAAAACGTAACACTCCATAATCATCAACCACGAACTCCGTCTCCTTGCCCTGTCTAACCTGATCCATAATCTCCATCAAGCGAGTATCGGTAGGTTGCGCATCTCGAATACGATCCAATAGCTGAGGTCTGGTGCGAACATGTGCTAACTGACCTCCTGTCGATGTAAACTCAAACTGTATACGACTATCACATAAGATCTGCCAGTCTGTAGAAGACTGTCTCTGCAAAATACTCAAATGAGATAAATTACCTCCAGGCCTCCGACTCAAGGCATCTGCCACAACATTTGCTTTGCCTGGATGGTACAAAATCTCACAGTCGTAATCTTTCACCAATTCCATCCATCTACGCTGCCTGAGATTCAGATCTTTCTGTTGAAAGATATACTTTAAACTTTTATGATCTGTGAAGATTTGACACGTTTCTCCATACAAGTAATGTCTCCAAATCTTCAATGCGAATACTACGGCAGCCATCTCTAGATCATGAGTGGGGTAGTTTTGTTCATGCCTCTTCAACTGTCGAGAAGCATATGCTATAACCTTGCCGTGTTGCATCAACACACAGCCTAAGCCCACTCTAGAAGCATCGCAATACACAACGAAACCCCCTGACCCGGAAGGTAAAGATAATACAGGTGCAGTCGTCAAACGCATCTTCAGCTGTTGGAAACTCTGCTCACAAGCATCTGTCCACTGAAATGGAACTTCCTTCCTAGTCAATCCTGTCAAAGGTGCTGCTATCCGTGAGAAATCCTGTACGAAGCGTCTGTAATAACCTGCCAGACCTAAGAAACTCCGAACCTCAGTAACTGACATAGGCCTGGGCCAGTGTTGTACCGCTTCAATCTTCTTTGGGTCTACGCATATACCTTCTCTCGTAACTATGTGACCCAAGAACTCCACACTATCGAGCCAAAAAGCACACTTAGAAAACTTTGCATACAATTGATGCTCTTTCAAGGTCTGCAATGTGATACGTAAATGCTGCTCGTGCTCCGTCTGACTCTGAGAATATACAAGAATATCATCTATGAATACTATAATAAACCGATCAATGAATGGTCTAAAGATACGGTTCATCATATCCATAAAAGCTGCTGGAGCATTGGTGAGTCCGAACGACATCACCAGAAATTCATAATGCCCATATCTCGTACGAAACGCCGTCTTCGGAATATCGTCCTTCCGAACCCTCAACTGATGATATCCTGACCTCAAGTCAATCTTTGAGAAGAATCCGGCTCCTTGCAACTGATCGAACAAGTCATCTATTCGTGGTAATGGATACCTGTTTCGCACCGTGACGCGATTTAGCTGTCGGTAGTCGATGCACATTCTCATACTACCGTCCTTCTTCTTCACAAATAACACAGGAGCTCCCCACGGTGAAACACTAGGACGAACAAGTCCTCTATCTAACAACTCTTGCAACTGGCCTTTGAGTTCTTTCAATTCCGTCGGTGCCATTCGATAGGGTGGTATAGAAATAGGCTCTGCACCCGGAATCAAGTCAATGCAAAATTCAATATCTCGATCAGGTGGCAATCCTGGTAACTCAGCTGGGAATACCTCAGGAAATTCTCGTATGATCGGGATTTGGTCCAATGGAACTTCAGCGACCCCTATGTCTTGAATAAAGGCCAAGAACCCAAGACAACCCTTCTTCAAGAGCCGCCTCGCACCAAAAGCAGAAATCATGTTGACAGGGGTTAACTTGCAATCCCCCTGCACAACAAACACCGGTTCACCTGGAAAACAAAATCTAACCGCTTTTCCTCTACAATCTACATAGGCATGACAAGCGGCTAACCAATCCATCCCAAGAAGTATGTCAAAATCCAACATGTCCAGGAGAATCAGATCAACTAGTGAATCTCTATTACCAATACGCACCGAACACGATCTGAATACGTGCCGAGCTATAAAGGAATCTCCAACTGGAGTAATCACTACCAAAGGTAACTCTAACAATGACGACTCCTTCCCCAATAAAAGTGCGAATCGTGACGATACATAAGAATGTGTAGAACCGGGATCAAATAAAACATGTGCCTCTAATGAGCATACTGTAAGAGTACCTGTCACGACTGCATTTGATGCCTGGGCATCCTGTGGAGTCAGTGCAAAAACCCGAGCCTGGCCCCTGCCCGCATCCTGTCGTCCTCTACCTCTATCTCCTCTACCTCTCTGAGCACGTCCTGCATAGCCTCGACCTCGTGGTGCAACTGCCTGGCGTGTAGCGCCAACTGGGGGAGGAAGTAAAGCCATCGGTGTAGGAGGTGGAAGGGGTAAAACAGCCTGTGGAGCAACGGTCCCGCCCTGAGATCTACAATCTCGCGCAAAGTGTCCGGGAAGACCACAGCTATAACAGGTAGATGGTGGTCTCTGATCACCAGGATAAGAACTGAACATCTGGCCCTGTGTCCAATCTCGTCCAACACTGCGGCCTGGAGTATATCTGCCTGGATAGGACCCTCTACCTCGGCCAAACTGTCTATTTGTCGGCACGAATGGTCTACTCCTCTTTGGCTCCGGAACAACTCCTGACTGGCTCAACCGCTCCTCTACTCGAATCGCCGCATCCATGGCCTGTGCATATGTATCAAAATGCTGGGAGCCTATCGCCAGATACAACTGTGTGTCCAAACTCCTTAGGAACCTTTTCACCCGAAGCTCCTCTGTAGGTACTAAGTATGGGGCATATCGCGATAGCTGGGTGAATCGTAAGTCATAATCAGCTACTGACATACTTGCTGATTTCTTCAACGCTTCGAAACTGCTAGCTCTAGCATCCCTCACACTCTCGGGAAGAAATCTGGCAAGAAAGACTGTAGAAAACTCGGTCCACGTCATCGGAGGAAGATTCGTAGCTCGCCCTCTCTCCATCGACTCACACCACTCCTGTGCCAGTCCCTCCAAACGAAAGCTAGTCAGCTCAACTGACCTCGCATCAGAACATCGTAATGATCTGCCTATCCTCGCCATTCTATCAAGAAAAGACTGAGGATCTTCCGCCACATCGGTCCCTGTGAATACCGGTGGTCTCAATCTCATAAACTCCGCAAGTGATACCTCCATCACTCTCGTATCTACTGGTGCTACCGTCTGTGTAGGCTGTACCTCGGACTCTGCTACGGTCGGTGCTGGATCTGATCTCAAAGCTCGAGTGGTCTCAGCTAACTGTCCTACCACTCGCTGTAATCCCAACATACCCTCCTCGATCCTAGTCATGCGATCTGGAGGAGGAGGATCAGCATGCTCATGCACCTCCTGCACGTCCGGTGTACCAGTCCTTGTCACAGGCGGACTCGCCCTAGCTGCATTCCTGGCTGCGGCTCGCCTAGCCCGCATAGCCATAGCAACTGGAACAAGAAACGAGAGTTGATAAGATGTGGGAACAGAAGCAATCAATAACGGAGAATCAACGGAAGAATAGATCAAGATAAACATCCTAAGGTTAGTTAGGCTGAATACGATAACGTAAATATGCCGCGGAACATACGTACGGTACTGCATTCGTCCTAATTCACCTACTCCATCAAACCAAAGGTCATCCTAACTCTCAGACTTACATCAACCTATTGAAATCCCTTACTGAATTCCGTAAGGTTACTCCTAAGCTCTGATACCAACTTTGTCACGACCCAAGTTTGGATGTGACAGGCACTTAGATTCGTATCATATCTAAAGATATGCACAAGTCCAAGTAAGCCAAAAACCAAGATCAAAATACCTTATTTCGGAATTATTTATAAAAATTTAGTTTTAAGTAGAAATCTCGATTTATGAAGTTAATTCATTAAACAAGTAACAAAAGTTAAGTGTGGTTGTATTCCTAGTTGGAATCAACGATATCAAAATTTAACATGAATGTACACATAATAAACATTACTGAATCTCATAAAGAAAGAAACTATGAAACTGATCAACCGATCTCAACTGTACATATATATATCACCTCTCCTTTCTAAGTCAAAATACAAGTCTGATGGAGTCTTTCTAGATACAAAAGTACAAAAGGGAAGGTTACCACACATGTAACCTACCTATCAAAAGATGGAATATAACAGCAAAAGTGATCCTGCCACGCAGCTACCCGTCCACTCTATCCCTGCAAGGAACTGTGGCACAACGGGGATGAGTTGCCAACTCAGTGAATACGACTAACATATAACGGCGAATAAAGTAAATATGACAATCATGCTACTGAATATGAATCAATATGATATATGAGTATATGTGAAATCCAACAATAAATCTCATTATACTTCTGAAATCACAACTCAAGTAAATCATTTCTCAGTGTCCATCAACGACACAAAATCTTCATTTCTTTTAGGCATCATTCCCCGAATGATCCTATACTCATAATATCGGCCGTTATCCTCCAGATACACACCGTATTTCTATAACCAACTCCGGTATCGAGTAACCTCGCTAGGCTCCCCCGTCTCAATACGGCTATCCTGCCCCTCGGTCTCGACCGGGTCCACCCTGTATCCAACTGTATAGCTCCCCCACTCAGTATGGATAACGTAAATCCGCGACCGTATATCTCCCCCACTCAGTCCGGAATAAAACCAAAAACAGAAATCATCTCAGGGTGGACATGTCACATCAATCATGAAAAACTGGATTTATGTAGTAGTATTCAAAACTCAAATTCATAAATCCTCAATTCCGCATCTATCTCATATCCAACATGGAAGTACGCATAAAGCAACAGAATGTAAATAAGGAATTCTACCAATATACTTGACATATGAAATACAATATAATCCATGTTAATAGGTATGATATTTAAGTGTATGTGACATGGCAATATCGACGAGGTGTGTGTAGCATATAAGATGTGCACGTGGCATGACTCGTCGATACTTGTGAAGTGTTCTAACAACTAAGCAACATACAATTAATTTAATGAATGATATTCTAATAATTAAACATGATGATATGAATATCGCATTAAGTAAAACCATGGGCGAAACACGCCATCTTTACTAAATTCCCCGGTAGATGTTTAGTCTACTCACCGGAAAGTCGAATCTACTCCGAAATCGCTAATCCTTTCCCTTTCCTCGCGGCTTCCGTATTCCTTGTATCCGCGTCTAAATATATCAATATAACGTATATAAGCAACTAGCTATTCCGATATAACGGAAATAGAAAACACGCTAACCCCCCCCCAATATATATACTATCTGATCCTTTCAAGCAATTAAACACTTAGTCTTGCTGGATTTTAACTCAAAACTGCACAGTTTCAGAAATTAAAACGCGACGTAGTTTCGTCGTGTCGTATTTAGTGTTTTACGATACCCTTTCCGATATATCATCCCAGATTTTAACTACAGTGAAACTAATTAAAATCAACAGTACCAAATTACCCTAAATTGTATACTGCAAACACCCCAACAGACAAAATCCCCAAAGCTCTCACCATGGCCGGCGAAGCCGGCCATATCTCCTCTGTCGCCGGCCCAAAACCGGCCCCCTCCTGCCGTTTTCTTGTGGTTCACTCTATTTGTTACCTACATCATTTTGACCCTGTTTAATTTATTTAGTTAGGTTCCAGATTACAGCAGATTTTAACAGACTCTAAATTTATCTAAAATACGATATTATGTGACATGTTTAATTGAATTTTTAACTAATCTACAGAGCTTAATTATCTACTGTGATTTAGAATTTTACCTTCCTATTTGTTGCAGGAATAACCCTCCAAGGATCTACAAGCTCCTCCTAGCTTGGTGGTGATCACAACTCAAGAACAAGCTCCTTCATTCACCTTCTTCTTCCTCTTGTTCTTCCTTTTTCTCTTTTAGTTTTCTTTTCTTTAGTTTTCTTTTCAGTTTTGTTTCTGAAAATTAAACTGAAACTATGTTTTATATGTGAGAGGATGAAGGGATAAGGGAAGGTGGTGGTGTCAAAGGTTGAAGGGTATAGGTTTCATGCAAGTAGGAGGTGGAAGTTGAAGGTGGCATGAAGCTTGAGGTGTATTCAACCATTATCTTAAATTTTCTTTTTTTTTAATTTGAATTTCATTTCAGAACTGAATTGATATACTTTATTCACTTAAACCCTTGACAATACCCTATTTGCATAAAAACTTAACTTTACAATTTAACCCCTCACAACTTACTTATTATAAAACACATCTTTTGTTAAAATGAAGCTAAATTTTCCATTAAAACCCTTTTAACTTATTTATATTACATTCTAAACTTCTAATTTAATTTGTATTACATATAACTTATGAAGATTGACATATTTGATTTTAACCATTTTGTGATTTATCAGCTTATTCTTAATTTAATTAATTTTATTTATTTCTAGGTTTTTCCTAAATGTTACAGTTTAGCAAGCCGGAAACCCTAGTTCACTCAAAGTTCGAGGAAGAGCCCAAAGGTTGAACCCTCGAGGTGGATCCATCTTCGACGGAAGAAGGCGACAAGAAGAGAACCATCAACCTCTACAAAAGTTTGAAGAAGAAGGAGTTCAAGTTTAGGTATAACCATCTTCATCCGAGTAGCTAAATCTCTTTAGCAAAGTATGCTAGTTTTAGTTTAGTTAAAGATCCCGACTTTGCTTAGTCCATGTTGCCTCTTGCGCTAAAAATTTGATTTTTATACCGTTTCCGCCTCCCCGTAAGAACCGGGGGTCGCAACGTGGACTTACAGTAGTATCAGAGCCTAACTAAACTTAAACTAGCTTGGTAGTGAAGTGTAACGAAGTTCGGAACCGAAAAAATCACAAAACCGGAAAAACAAAACCCTAAGTTTCTGTTGAAATTTTTTCAGCTCTAAATGGAAAACTTTATACTTGTAAATTCGGCTCAGGGTTTTGTGTGAACACCCAAGAAAAACGATGCCCTAATTCATTCAAACCGCCGCGCTTCTGCGGCACGAGGTAGGCATGTGCTGCTGAACCGCCGCCGTTTGTCGTCTTCTGTGCATCGTTTTTCGTGCAGTGTGTGTCTGTGTTGGTTTTGGGATTTTTAAAATATATTATATGTGCCCAGATTTTCCAGAAAAGAAATTTACTTTTGGGGTCCTATAATTCCGTATTTTTCCGAACTTCACTGCACTTTGACTATGATGGTTATATCTGTGATGCTTGCATGTATTGAACGTCGGCTAATCGCTATAAGACGATTGGTCGGGGTTATACATGATCTGTGTTTGATATTGGAATGTGTATATGAATGTGTTGGACTGTCACGGGTGAATAGCCGGGGTGGATGTGAGATGAGCTCTTGTTTTTCTTTCATTCATTGTAAATGTAAATTGATGTAATAATTATTATTTGTTTGGCCGCACAACCGGGTCGGGGTTGTAGCCGTCATTGTATAATTCTTTTTACTGTTTTTGCTCCTAGGATAGACCCATGGAGGGGGTGCACAAACTACCGAGTACTTGGCGGGTAGTTTGCCGCACCCGTAGGGGTCTTGGGTGGGGTATTTGGCTATTCACCGCGACCGTGTTATCCGCTTTTCGTTCCAGGCTCGAAAGGATTGCGGATTGCTAGTATATCCAATGTATTCATCTGTGATCTGTAATGTCTATCATTGCTTTCTATTTAGGCGTTGCTTATGTTTTACAGCAGCGCTAGCCCAGCCTCCGCTCTGTCGTTAGTTAAGTAACCTAACGAGTGATGACGGGACCCCGTAGCGAATGCGAATGGCATAAGCGTACGTCATATTTTGGTTGTTTTCTGCAATGGTAGGATTAAATGATGGGACGCATTAAAAGTACTAATGC
This sequence comes from Agapanthus africanus, assembly GCA_030015575.1. Taxonomy (NCBI): domain Eukaryota; kingdom Viridiplantae; phylum Streptophyta; class Magnoliopsida; order Asparagales; family Amaryllidaceae; genus Agapanthus; species Agapanthus africanus. The sequence goes on along the minus strand of JASDDO010000012.1, from coordinate 123,842,814 downwards.
AAGAATATCACGCATTAAAAGAACTAATGCAAGATAATAAACCAAGCTAAAGTCGTTGGAACACTTTCGAAAAACCACTCGGTTCTTTTCAAAACTAACTTTTAAATGCGGAGCTTGAGCCACTCCTTCTAAAAGCTATCTCGTTCCATCGATTATATCAAGTTCACTACGTTCACGGTTTCGCCAAAACCATCCGTAGCCCTCCGTCGTTTCACATAAATAGTCAATAGTATTCAAGCTGTGTTTGTTGGCCAAAGTCAAGGCATAGTGATTGGTAGCTGTTGGGTATTCATGTGCAGCATAGATAGATGCGTTGGTTTGGAACAGTCGTACTGCCTTGTTGGCCAAAGTCAAGGGTAGGTACGGGTGGATTCAAATTAACCTGGAGAACGACGGGTAGAACTTGACATGTGACTTATGATTTGTTGGCCAAAGTCAAGGTCATAAGAGCATGGGGCAAAAATCCACATCGGGAGTTTCATAAGTACTGAAACTTGCTAGATTTGCATACCATTTGGAGTGTGGTGATTCTGGTAGGATTCCTTCAGTTTCGTCACACGATGATATTTGGATCCCGATCCTACTGTGAGTATATGCTACTCCTCGGGAAATTTCTCACTAAACGATCAATGCTATAAACCTAGTAGGTGCCTAGAAAGGTGTTAGCGGGGCTACGCCCCCAGGGAAAGGAGGTTATTTAATTAAGGAACTTCGCGAAAGCGTTGGAAAACCTCCCTCGAAGTACCGACACTGGCCTGGCTGAACGGTTAAGCAAGTATTGTACGGTGGGATTGATTCCGACTAATTCTTCCTTTATGGTTTGAGGAGGGATTCGAGAGACAGTGGGAGCCATCCTGTTTAGACAAATTAAAAACCATTCTAAACTTGCAAGAGCATCGTGCTAAAGTGTTTCTTCTCTCCCCCCTGCAGCGACCAAATCGAAATGACTGGACTTAAGTTACTTCTAGATAAAAACATATTGACAGGGCCAAACTACAAAGATTGGCTCAGGAATGTCAAGTTGGCAATCACTTACGACAAGCTGGGGTATCTTCTTACCACCAAAGCTCCCCCCGTCCCAGGTCCCACCTCCAGCGTCGCGGATAAGGAAATCCATAAGACTTGGGAGATTGACAGCGCGAAGGCCAGGTGCCTCGTACTTGCCTCGATGGACAACGATCATCAGAGGAGGCACGAGAATACGGATTTGGAATCCATATTTCTTCATACAAAAGAACTGTATGGAGAGCAGTCTCGTATCGCAAGATACGAAGTGTCGAAGAAGTTATTTTCGACAAAGTTGGCCGTCGGATCATCGGTAGCGGACCACGTGCTTAAGATGATTGGCTACACTGAGGAGCTCGCGGAACTTGGGACCACGTTGGACAGTGAACTCTATACGGATATAATTCTCCAGTCCCTTCCATCCACTTACGCCCAGTTCATACTGAATTTCAACTTGCAGGAAAAGGAAGTTGAACTTTCAGAACTCCTCAACATGCTGAGGAGCGCGGAGGGCACCCTACAGAAGGGTAGGGAAACACCCGCTTTGTTTGTAGGAGGATCTTCTTCCTCTAGGTCCAAGGCGAAAGCCAAGGGAAAGAGGAAGAAAGCCCCCGCCAAACCAAGAGGCGGTGTTAGTAAAGTGGGTACGAAGGGAAAAGAAATGGCAACAAAGATTGCGGGGAAGCTTGTGGGAAAGGAGGAATGCTTCTATTGTCATAAGAGTGGACACTGGAAGAAAGATTGCAGGGCTTGGAAAGCCAGGACACAGGAACTGAAGCAGGTTGCGGCTTCAGCTTCAGGTGTGTATGTTATTGAAAACTGTCTTTCTATAAACTCTACTTCCTGGGTATTGGATACCGGATCAGGATCTCATATCTGTAATTCATTGCAGGCGTTGAGAAATCGTAGGTTTTTGAAGGAAGGTGACATGACCCTCAGAGTTGCAAACGGAGCTAGCATGGATGCTAAAGCCGTGGGGGACTATCACCTGGGAATGTCAGATGGGCATGTTTTGGTTTTGCGTAATTGCTTTTTTGTACCCAACGCAACTTGTAATATCATTTCTGTATCTTTGGTTTCTAAAGAAGGTTATGAATTTGCGTTTGTAAGTAATGTTGTAAACATTCACCTTAATCAAGTTCTGATTGGGTCAGGTACACTGAGCAATGGTATATACGTGTTAAACCAACCACAGATTTTCAATGTCCAGAATACACACAAAAGAAAGTCTCCAGATATCAATCAGGCTTTCTTATGGCATTGTAGACTGGGTCACATCAATGAAACACGGTTGACTAAGTTACATAAAGAAGGATACTTGGATCCGTTCGAGTATCAGTCTTATGCCACTTGTGAATCTTGTCTCATGGGAAAGATGACAAAGACTCCGTTCACTGGACACGGAGAAAGAGCAAGCGAGCTCTTGGGACTCGTACACAGCGACGTGTGCGGTCCAATGTCTACACATGCGCGAAGCGGTTACTCTTACTTCATTACTTTTACGGATGATTTCTCAAGGTACGGTTATGTCTTCTTAATGAAACATAAGTCCGAAACCTTTGAAAAGTTCCAGGAATATAAGAATGAAGTAGAGAAACAGACCGGCAAAAGTATCAAGATTCTAAGATCGGATCGAGGTGGAGAATACTTAAGTGCCGAGTTCCTGAATTATTTAAAAGAGAACGGAATTCTCTCTCAGCTTACTCCTCCATACACTCCGCAACACAACGGTGTATCGGAGAGACGGAACCGAACCCTATTGGATATGGTACGGTCCATGATGAGCAACGCTGAGTTACCGCGATCATTCTGGGGGTATGCGCTAGAATCAGCTGCGTACCTTTTGAACCGAGTTCCTACTAAGACTGTGCCTACTACACCATATGAGATGTGGAGTGGGAAGAGACCCTATCTTAAGCACATTAAGACATGGGGATGTCCAGCTTTTGTTAAAAAGCAGCATGCGGACAAGCTCGAGGCACACTCAGTACAGTGTAAGTTCGTGGGATACCCAAAGAACTCCAAGGGATATTTCTTCTACTGTGAAGAGGAGCAAAAAGTTCTTGTTTCTCGTCATGCCTACTTCTTGGAAACTGAGTTTTTAGAAAACCAGATAAGTGGGAGCACAGTAGAACTGGAAGAAATTCCAGAACCACGAGCTATTACTGAAAGCTTGGAGGAACCAGAGGGTTCAAAAGAACAGGACATTCCTACGCCGCTCCGCAGGAGTAGTAGGCAGTCTCATCCGCCCGAGAGATACTACGGTTTTCTCATAGACGGGGATAGAGAGGATTGCATCATAGATTATGATGAGCCTACTAGCTTCCAGCAGGCCGTTCAGAGCATTGACTCGGTAAAATGGCTGGATGCAATGCGGACCGAAATGGAGTCCATGTACACCAACAAAGTATGGACGTTGGACATTGCTCCAGACGGGGTAAAACCCGTAGGATGCAAGTGGATCTTCAAAAGGAAGATTGGTGTAGATGGACAGGTTGAGACCTATAAAGCTAGACTTGTAGCAAAGGGTTTCCGTCAAAGACCTGGCTTGGACTATGACGAAACCTTTTCTCCAGTGGCTATGCTGAAATCCATTCGGATCCTTCTTGCCATTGCTGCCTTCCACGATTATGAGATTTGGCAGATGGACGTAAAGACCGCTTTTCTAAATGGAAATTTAGAGGAGTGTGTCTATATGGATCAGCCAGAGGGTTTCATTCAGAGTGGGAGCAGCGGAAAGGTGTGCAAGTTGCTTAAGTCCATCTATGGACTAAAGCAGGCATCGCGGAGTTGGAACATCTGTTTTGATGAGACGGTCAAGGAATTTGGCTTTATCAAAAATCCAGATGAACCATGCATCTATAGTAGATTTGTAGCGAGAACTGTAGTATTCCTCGTTTTGTACGTGGATGACATTCTCTTAATAGGAAATGACATTCCTATGCTACAATCTGTCAAGGGGTTCTTGTCACACAGGTTCTCCATGAAAGACCTGGGTGATGCCTCATACATCCTGGGGATCCGGATCCATCGTGATAGATCCAAGAGGATATTAGGACTTTCTCAGTCCAGGTACAACGACACCATAGTGAAGAGATTCAGTATGGAAGATTCCAAGCGCGGTAACCTACCGGCTTGTCACGGGATCACCCTCTCTAAAGAGATGTCTCCCAAGACTGATTTGGAGAGGGATCGCATGTCTATTATACCCTACGCTTCTGCGGTAGGCTCTATAATATATGCAATGTTGTGTACCAGACCGGATGTAGCTTATGCACTGGGTGTGGTAAGCCGGTATCAGTCAAACCCTGGGGAGAAACACTGGATAGCGGTAAAGAACATTCTCAAGTACCTAAGAAGGACTAAGGAGATGTTCTTGGTGTATGGCGGAAAAGACCTCCAGATCGAGGCCTTTGCTGACTCCAGCTTCTAGAGTGACAAGGATGATTCCAAGTCCATGTCGGGTTTTGTCTTTACCCTCAATGGAGGGGCGGTGTGTTGGAAGAGCTCCAAACAGGAAACCGTTGCAGACTCGACTATGGAAGCGGAATACATTGCTGCATCTGATGCCGCAAAAGAAGTTGTCTGGATGAGGAAGTTCTTAAAAGAACTTCAGGTGGTTCCGTCCATTGTTGACCCAATACCTCTGTATTGCGACAACAACGGGGCTATGGCTTTAGCGAAGGAACCCAGGTCCCATCAGAGATCCAGGCATATCTTGAGGCGGTATCACCTGATCAGGGAGATCGTGGATCGCAAGGAGATCGAGGTTCGGAGGGTTGCTTCAGAAGAGAACACTGCAGATCCATTCACCAAGGCCTTACCCCAGACTCAGTTCGAGCGGCTGATCGAGATGATAGGTCTTCGATACGCCAGTACATGGCCTTAGTGCAAGTGGGAGATTGTTAGTGTATATGCCCTAGAGGCCATTACTGTATCATACTAGTTTGTATATTACTTGATGGAAGCTTGGGATATTCACCTTGTATAAACAATCTTGCTCAATATAGTAGTATGCTACTTGGTTTGTTTCTACTATAATGTGTACTTGTGTTTATTTCAGTATATCACTTATACGCATTAGTGGAGCCCTTAGGATCTTTGCTTGATTACCAGCGTTGTGATGGCAGTCACACTAGTGGGGGCTGGGTAATCTATAAGCACATCCTTATACAGGTCCCTAGTCGCAGGACTATCGAGACAGGGCATCGATACTCCGGAGTAGACTAGCGTATGCGCTTCTCATCCCAGTGTGGGAGATGGTCTGTCCCACAGCCATCAGTACGTCGTACTGGAGATAGTATACGGGTGCTCGTTGGGTTACGAGTACACTGGACAGGACTCGTCGGGAACTGACAGGTTGGTATTATACCTATCGTCAGTTATCAGTTCCCAGGTGACATGAGTACAGCTTAGTCCGCTGACTTGACACTGGCACTTCACCTCGAGTGTGTTCCCACTGCACTTTGATCACTACCCTACCACGGCTCAAAGGAGTCGTGCAAACAGGTGGTGGTTGGGTGCAGTCCCGAAGCACTTGGAGGCAGTGACGGTTAGACAGGATTCGTCTCTCCCGGTATTGGGGGTTGACATCGCGCTGTGTCTAGGAGAGCCATTACACGAGTAGTCCCTGGCCAGGGCAAGCGAGGTATACTGGTAGGCTTCCAGTGTTATCTCAGGGTGTTTTGGGCTTCACTCCGACACGACTTGTACCGCTATTGGGGGACTGACGTTTTACCGCCCCCTAGGCCCGACATGCGATGTATCAGACGAACAGACCGGACTGTACGGAGACTGTCACATTCAGACTCAGTAGGAGTACCGATGGGGTTTCACCTCGTCAGCCTTCTTGTCGACATCTACCTGGGGACCGTTACGCACAGCTAGTGCCGCTTGCGGTCTGTGGTTAAACCCACTGCCAACGTAGTGTCGAGTCTTTAGAGTCCCACACAGAGGGTATTCGCCTCTGGGCAAAACAGAGTAGAGGTCGCATGGTTTTGCGACAGGGTTCGTTCTCATCCGCGCACTTGTGCACGTTTGGAGTCCGGACGGATATTACTGGCTGGCTCTGGTTTGAGTCAGATACTGGTATATGTTTTGGGGTTGCTTTTATCTCTCAGTATTCATGTTCCTCGGAACAAGAATGCAGGTGTGTATGCACAGTTATTTGAGGAGGAGGAAGATGACTTTCATTAGGGTTTCGGAACGGGTGCGTATGCACAGTTGACAGTTGTCTTTTTCCAAACCCTAATGAATTTGTATTATATCAATTAATAATATATAATAAAATGAAATTGTGTCATGGTTGGTTTTTTTGTTGACTTGTTGACCATGGTTGACTTGTTGACCATGGTTGACTTGTTGACCATGGTTGACTTGTTGACCATGGTTGAACTTTTGACCATCATCATTACAAAAGAAAGATGCTCTTTGATTCTAGCAAATTCATTTAATGTTTGAAATGATAATGGTCATTCTAAAACTTTCCATCAACCTTTTCATTTTCATTATTATTATTATTTGATAATTCTTTTTCTTTTGCATTATGGTTGCAAGAAAGAAAAAGAGAGCTCATTATCTCATTTAGCTTCTCTCTCCTCACTTCATCTTCTTCTTCCTCTAGCAAAAGAGAATCCTTCTCATGTGTTGAGAATCCTTCTCTTTAAAAAGAAAAGCACCCCTTAGACACTCTCTACTCATTCTAGGTTCAAGGTTTAGCAAGCCGGAAACCCTAGTTCACTCAAAGTTCGAGGAAGAGCCCAAAGGTTGAACCCTTGAGGTGGATCCATCTTCGACGGAAGAAGGCGACAAGAAGAGAACCATCAACCTCTACAAAAGTTTGAAGAAGAAGGAGTTCAAGTTTAGGTATAACCATCTTCATCCGAGTAGCTAAATCTCTTTAGCAAAGTATGCTAGTTTTAGTTTAGTTAAAGATCCCGACTTTGCTTAGTCCATGTTGCCCCTTGCGCTAAAAATTTGATTTTTATACCGTTTCCACCTACCCGTAAGAACCGGGGGTCGCAACGTGGACTTACAAAAATCACATCGGGAATTTCAAGTGTTGAGATTTGCAATGAGATTGCATACCTTCCATATGATGGTTGGATCCCGATCCCACTGTGGGCAATAGTTGCTCCTAGGAGAGTTTTGCAGTTTACAATTAGCTAACTCATTAGGTGTCTAGAAAGGTGTTAACGGGGCTACGCCTCTGGGAAAACGAGGTTTACTTTAATTAGGTCCGTGCGAAAGCACGGGGAACTTCCCTCAAGTACCGACACTGGCCTGGCTGAACGGTTAGCGAAGTTGTCGACTGTAATTAATCCTGGCTAGTTTTCATTTTAAGGTTTGAAAGAAAAACTTGATTAAAGCAGTGGGAGACATCGATTAGACAAGATAATAACCAATCTGATCTATGCAAGAGCTTTCGCTGAGTGTATTCTTTTCTCTCTCTTAATGGCAGATACCAATGACTGGACTCAAGCATCTACTAGATAAAAACAAACTGAATGGGACCAATTATAAAGACTGGCTGAGAAATCTGAAAATAGCCTTGACTTATGATAAAGTATCATATGTCCTCACGGCTTCAGCCCCGCCCACCCCAGGTCCAAAATCCTCAGTTGCGGACATTGAAGTCCGCAAGACATGGGACGCTGACTGTGTCACGGCCAAATGCCTCGTGCTTGCATCGATGGACAATACACATCAAAAGCAGCACGAGAATATGGACATTCAAACCATATTCCTCCATACAAAGGAGTTGTATGGAGAGCAATCCCGCGTATTACGATACGAAGCATCAAAGAAATTGTTTCAGATGCGAATGGCCCCTGGCACACCGGTAGGAGACCATGTTCTGAAGATGATAGCTCTTATAGAAGAGCTTGAGGACCTTGGATGGACAATGGACAATGAACAATATACGGATATTATTCTGCAGTCCCTCCCCTCCACCTTTGCTCAATTCATAGTTAACTTCAACATGCACGGCATGGAGAAGGAACTACCTGAACTCCTTAATATGTTAAGGAGTGCAGAGAGCACTATGAAATCAATGAAAACTCCCGTTATGACTATTGGGTAATCTTCTTCTTCTCGCCCAAAGGCTAAGGCCAAAGGAAAGAAAAAGAAGAAGCCCACCAATCTTAAGGGTGGAGTTAAAAAGGTGAAGGGAAAGGAAAAGTCCAAAGCTGGAGACTCGGGGAAAGTTGAATGTTTTCATTGCCACAAGACAGGACATTGGAAGCGCAACTGTACGGAGTACTTGAATCTCAAGAAGAAGCATGGGGATGCTTCCGCTTCAGGTGTGTTTGTGACAGAAAACTGTTTTTCAATAAACTCTGCTTCCTGGGTATTAGATACCAATTCAGGTTCTCACATTTGCAATTCTATGCAGGGGATGAGAAATAGCAAAGTTTTGAAGACAGGTGACCATACTCTCCGCGTTGGAAATGGTTCCAATGTACATACAGTCGCAGTGGCAGAGTATCACTTGGGGTTGCCATCTGGGTGTATATTGGTTTTGAACCCATGTTATTTTGTACCAAGTATACTATGTAATATAATATCTATTTCTTTGTTAGACAATGAAGGATATAATTTTGTATTGCAGAACAATGTTATGAACATTCACCTAAATCAAATGTTGGTTGGGTATGGTACACTTAACAACGGGATATACGTCCTAAATCAACACACAGTTTTCAGTATACAACACACTAATAAAAGAAAACTTTCAGAAATAAATGAAGCTTTTCTTTGGCACTGTAGACTTGGTCATATTAACGAAACAAGACTAAACAAGTTACACAAAGATGGATATTTAAACCCTTTTGAATATAAATCTTATGCGACTTGCCAGTCTTGTATCAAGGGTAAAATGACCAAAACTCCGTTTACCGGACACGGAGAAAGAGCTAACGAGCTCCTAGGACTCATACATAGTGATGTATGTGGGCCAATGTCTACACAAGCTAGAGGCGGTTTTTCATACTTCATTACGTTCACTGACGATTTCTCAAGATTCGGTCATGTATTTTTATTAAAGCACAAGTCCGAAGCTTTCGAGAAATTCATTGAATATAAACAAGAAGTAGAAAAACAAACCGGCTTGAGTATCAAGATGCTTCGATCAGATCGAGGTGGAGAGTATCTCAGTACGGATTTTGCAAACTTCCTAAAAGAGAATGGGATTCTCTCTCAGCTCACTCCTCCTTACACACCACAGCACAACGGTGTGTCAGAACGACGGAATCGGACCCTATTAGATATGGTTCGTTCCATGATGAGTGATGCTGAGTTACCCGTCTCATTTTGGGGGCATGCGTTGGAGACTGCAGTGTTTCTACTGAACAGGGTTCCAACCAAAGCCATGTTTACCACGCCATATGAGATATGGCATGGGAAGAGACCATCTCTTAAGAGAATTAAGATTTGGGGTTGTTCGGCCTATGTTAAAAAGCAGAATCCGGACAAACTCGAGACACGGTCAGTCATGTGTAACTTTGTGGGATATCCAAAGAACTCTTATGGATATCTATTCTACCACAAGGAGAAACAAAAGGTGTTTGTTTCTCAGTATGCCACATTCTTGGAAAAAGAGTTTTTCACAGATAAAGATGATGGCAAGGTGGTAGATCTAGAAGAGGTTCTAGAGACACAAACTACAAATGACGATTTGGTTGAACCGGCTGTTGCAATAGAAACTGAGGAACCTCGGCCACTCCGAAGGTCTGGTAGGACTTCTCGCCCACCGGAGAGGTACTACGGTTTCCTCATTGATAGTGACGGAGAAGACTGCATCATGGATGATGATGATCCTACCAGTTTTCAGCAAGCTATCACGAGTGGAGACTCTGTGAAGTGGCTGGATGCCATAAGATCCGAAATGGAGTCTATGTACACCAACAAAGTATAGACTTTGGACATTGTACCCCCTGAGGTAAAACCTGTGGGATGCAAATGGATCTTTAAAAGAAAGATTGGTGTAGATGGGCAGGTAAAGACCTACAAGGCAAGACTTGTGGTGAAGGGTTTTCGTCAAAGACCGGGTTTGGACTATGACGAGACTTTTTCGCCCGTAGCCATGCTTAAATCCATTCGGATCCTACTTACTATTGTTACTCACTATGACTATGAAATCTGGCAGATGGACGTTAAAACAGCATTTCTAAATGGAGATTTAGAAGAATGCGTTTATATGGATCAGCCAGAGGGCTTCATTGACAGTGGGAGCAGCGGGAAAGCATGTAGATTGCTTAAATCCATATATGGGTTAAAGCGGGCATCACGGAGTTGGAACATCTGTTTCGATGATGTCATCAAAGAGTTTGATTTCATCAAAAATCCAGATGAACCTTGTGTTTATAAGAAGGCTGTAGGGAGAGCTGTCACATTCCTCGTATTGTACGTGGACGACATTCGTCTGATAGGAAATGATATTCCTATGCTACAGTCGGTCAAATCTTTCTTATCACTAAGGTTCTCCATGAAGGACCTGGATGATGCCACATACATCCTGGGCATAAGGATCTATAGGGATAGATCCAAAAAGTTATTGGGATTGTCCCAAACCAGGTATATCAACACCATCCTAAAAAGGTTTAGTATAGAAGACTCCAAGCGGGGTGCCTTACCCGCTTTCCATGGGGTCACTCTCTCCAAGGATTCTTGTCCAAAGACCGATGAAGAGAGAGCTCGCATGAGCATTATACCCTATGCTTCAGCAGTAGGACCTATAATGTATGTGATGTTATGTACACGCCCAGATGTAGCTTATGCACTTAGTGTTGTGAGCAGGTATCAATCCAACCCAGGGGAGAATCACTGGATAGCTGTGAAGAACATTCTTAAGTACTTGCGAAGGACTAAAGAATTGTTCTTGGTGTATGGTAATGGAGATCTCCAAATGGATGCCTTTACTGATTCGAGCTTCCAGAGCGATAAGGACGATAGCAAATCTATCTCAGGGTTTGTATTTACCCTCAATGGAGGGGCGGTAAGTTGGAAGAGTTCCAAACAGGATACCGTTGCAGACTCTACGATGGAGGCTGAGTACATTGCTGCGAATGATGCCGCCAAGGAAGCCGTCTGGATGAGGAAGTTCGTCTCGGAGCTAGGAGTAGTTCCAACCATTATTGATCCAATACCATTGTATTGTGATAATAATGGGGCTATGGCATTAGCCAAGGAGCCCATGTCCCATCAGTGGTCCAGACACATCCTGAGGCGCTTTCATTTGATCCGGGAGATTGTAGATCGCCGCGAGATCGAGATTAAGAGAGTAGACACAAAGAATAACGCCGCGGATCCACTCACCAAGGCCCTCCCTCAGCCGCAGCATGAGCGACTTTTTGAGATGTTGGGTATGAGATACGCCAATAACTGGCCTTAGTGCAAGTGGGAGATTGTTGGATATATGTATGCCCTAGAGGCCATTATATGATAGTGGATGTACTTATATATGTATATATATATATATATTCAGTGTACATTCTTGCTCGACATGATAGTATGCTATCTGGTTCTTCTTTATCTGACATGTTGATTTGATCATGCTTTTACTCATTCATACATGTTGATAAAGCCTTGAGGATATTGGCTTGACTACAGTGATTATAATAGAGATCATACTAGTGGGACATCTGTAGTTTATAAGCATATCCTGAAATGTCCCTAGTCGTAGGTGTATCGAGACGGGGCATCGATATACCAGAGTAGACTAGCGTATATGATACTAGACCCATATGATGGGCGATGGATGTTCCCACATTCATCGATGTTTGACATCAAGATCATATACGGGTGCTCAGTGGTGACTGGGTACACTGGACGGACACACCGAGAACTCCTATATGGAATTATATCTATCGTCGGATAGCGGTTCTCAGGTGACACTGATACAGGTTAGTCTGTAGACCCGAGATCATCATTGAGTCTTGTGTGCTCTCCCACTGTACTTTGATTACCACCCTACCACGGCTCTACTGAGTCGTGCAAATAGGTGGCCGTTGGGTACAGTCTCGAGACACACAAAGGCGATGAGAGATATGAGGGGTTTCGTCTCTCCCGGTATTGGGAGTTGATGTTGTGCTGTGCTCGACCGGTTATATCAGTAAGTCCCTGGCCAAGGCTGCTGAGATTTACTGATAAATGTTATCAGTAGTTTCTCGATCTGTTATAGACCATTCACTGGCACGACTTATTGAGTTATTGGGGTCGACGTTACCATCCCTAAACTCGATATGCAGCATATCTAACGAAGAGACCGGACTGTACGGTAGTGTTGTCGGTTGGCTCGACGGGAGTTGTAGCAGGTTCGCTTGTTTTCTTCTGATCGCTCAATACCCGGGTGGCCGTTACGTTTAGCTGACCTCTTGCGGCTTGGGGGTGCTTGATATGATCATCACCCACTGCCGGCGTATTGACGATTCTTAGAGTCCCACAAAGGAGTTACCTAGTCCAGGCGAAACGTTGTGGTGCGCGTATACGATATGCGTATAGACCCGGTTAAAATGCGCGTATGAGATACCGTATATTAATCGGGCGGCTTGCTTTTGGTCGGGTCGTATGTGATATGACCGGGTTGATAAATCAAGTGTTGATTTATCATTTAACCATTAGCTTCTCACTAGAAATCCTTTCTTGTCCTTTTTGGATGTATGCATGCATGTATGCATTCATTCTTGTTCATGCACATATGGATGTGCATGCACACATGCATACATACATCATTCTATCATGGTTGTATATACATAGAAAATGGTGGCAATATAAGACTCACACCTTGGTTATTTATATGGATAATTATTTCTATTTGTGTTAAAACAAAATTAAAAAAGAAAGGATAATTCATGGTTTGTTTCTACACTCTTCTTTGACCTAACCATGCTCACCTACTTTTAACCATGGATTAACTTTCCTTTTATGTTTTAACTCAAATTAAATAATATCTTTATCATTTAACCATGGTTTGAGATGAGAAGTGGAAAATATATATACTTATATTTTCTATTTTCTTTCACAAGACATTATCTTTTCTCTTCTTCTTAAAAAGCCATCATCTTCTTCAACCTTGCTCTTTTGCTCTCTAGATCTCTCAAGTGAGCAAAATACTCAACAAGATAGGATTTTGAAGTGAGAAAAAGAACCAAAACACCATTCTACACAAGTCTTGCCCACTTGTTTAGAGTGTTAGCTTCATTTCTTTCTCTTGATAAAGCGAAGTTGCAAGCTTGGACAAAGGAGCTTCGGGTGGATCGTCGTGGATGCTAAAAGACCTCAAGCTAACCGTTTTCCAACTCTCAAGTGGCCAAGGAGTCAAGAATAGGGAGCTACAAAGGTTGTACTCTCAAAACCCTAGCCTTTGTTACTTATGGTGTGGTTTAAAGTTATGAAACCCTAATTTTCTAGGATTGATTCTTTGTGTGTTCACTTAGCACTCTAAAAACTTAATCTTTGTGACATGTGATGCTTCCAAACCACTCATAGGGTGCTTGGTAAACCTAACAGTTCCATGTCGAACCTGGCAGTCTCAGGAAAGTACTTCGCGTCGAACATGTCGCGGAAAGTCTTCCATTCAATGGGCGGTTCAAGACGGCTTTCTTCCGCCTTCCACCAGTTCCGTGCATTGTCCGTGAGCTGTAATTTTGCAAAACGAACCTAAGCTATTTCTGGCACTTGTGCCGCTGCCAGATCATCTTCTATACTCTGAGCCCATTTCTCAGCTTCCAGTGGGCTCCCCTTTCCTTAGAACTGTTTGGGATGTAAAGCTCTGAATTGCTTCCCCCCAGATGCTTTAACCTCGGGACGGTTCAAGACCTGCTGTTGTCCCTCTAGGAGGTTGCGGATTGCCTCAAGCAGAACCGTTTGCTCGTTGGGTGGAGCAGGAACGGCAGGTGTGATTGGTAGTGGAGGTGGAGTGTTGTTGAAGTTGGTACTGGTGTTATTTGGAGAATCCATAACCTTGAAGAAAATTTTGGTTAGGACAGATTCAAAATATATGATTCAAAGAATATGAAATTGCAAGATTCAAGAAATATGAATTGTAAAGAATGTTTTAGTTGCTGATTCTTGTGTTATATTGCTTAAGTTGTTCACGCAGAACAGAATTGCATGGCAGTGTTCCATACAACTCTGACCTGCATGGGCCACCAACAAATCCTGTCACGCCCCGCTTCCCAGTATACGGGCAGAGGACACGACGAGGCCGCTACGTATCTACTCTGAAATAAATACGCTAAGCGTATCTAAGCAATATAAAAGTAAAAGTACACAAGAGACAAAGACATTAGATATAACTGAACAGCAACTTTATTTATTCACATTCTTTCTATACAATGCATGGAAAAGTAAATACAACTGAATGAAAGAGATGTCTAAACAATGGCATAACAGAAAAGGAAAAAGTACTGAAATAAAAGTGTACAATGAACTAAATCTTTGGGTCTTCAATGAAGTGGTCCAAGTCTTCACTAGTGGGCTCGATCTCCGGAGTGTCCAGATCACCGACGGCATTCAAAGAAGAAAGAAAGAGAATGTCGTCAGCGAACAAATCTCTCGGTAAATCCCAAAGATAAGGGAGAAATAGGATAGACAGAAAGAGAAGGTAGCTTTTAAAGTTGTATTATATTGTTTTAGTGTTAACGCTGTTGTTTGTAGCTTGTTTTAGTGTCCAGAATCATGTAAATGGAAGTATATCCATGGTTCGGTTCGGTCAATATAGATTGAATATATTGAACAGATTGAATATATGAATTCATGTTGAATTGTAATATTATAGATTGTAGATTGTACTTGAATCATATTCAAGTCAGATTATAATGAGACTCATTCTGAGTCAGAACAATTAGAAAAGAAATTGAAGTCCTGATTGTTTTGATGTTATCGGTAACCGCTGCACATAGGCGGCAGGATTTGTGTCTTTTTCAAAGACGATTACTGTGTTGATAACACCGTTGTTAAGTTGTCTACCTTAAATAGGCAAGCACCCACTTCTCCGGCTCCGTGAAGCTCAAGAGATTGGTCCCGCTTAAACCTATGTTTACTAAGGTCCTTAGGGTAACTTATAGAACTTGAGGGGGTTTTATGTAAAAATACTTTTATGTACTTTTCAAAATACATCCCAAGTATATAGTTATCGTCTTTAGAGTTATCATAGATGTGGATTTTATATTTATGATATTTCTAGTGAAAATATCCTAAATTCATAATATAGGGTATTTAATTGTAATATTGTACTTGTATGGAATTCATGGTATTTTAATGTAAAGTGACTCTTGTGATTTTAGAAAAAGTTGGAATATTTATATTAAAACAAAAATAGATATTTTGATATTATATATATATATATTTATAAAAATAAATTTTAAGATATATTATAATTCTAGAAATCTCATTTTCTTAAGATTTTCGTATTTTAAATCTTTCGAGACCGAATGCCCCTTGCGGGGGTCTGAATCTCGCACTACTAAGCCCAGGGACGTATGATAATCCGCACCATCCCAGTCAGGATCCCCAAAATGGGTTGTAGCGGCGCTTTGCAAAGATTTGTTTAAAAATACTAAATCTTGTAAAAATGGTTTTATTAGTAAGGGTATTTATATGTAAATGTTTGTTTCCCGTATTCTATGTTCCCAAAAAGTATTGAGCTATATTTCATATGAGTGTTGTGAGGAGGTAGGTCGTTACCTCGTGATCTAGTTAAAGGTATAGTAAGTTTGTGATGATTTAATGTAAAAGTAAACTACATGGTATTTTAGTGAAAGAAATTCGATAGAAATTGAAATAGACATCCTTTTGATATGAAACTTGTTCATTATGAATTGTTAATATTTAATAGTCAACATGTAATGGTTTAATAGGGTTGTGTTTAAGAAAAGTGGGATTTTTAGAAAGAAACCGAATCGAAAATCGGTTTGACTCCGATTCCGTCGGGTTTTGGAATTTCGTATTTTAGAAAAGAGTAGAGAAAGGGGGAAGTGGGACTTACGGGTTTAGCTTAAAGAGGAGAGGGAGAGGGATCGGGAGGAGGCGCCGGTGCTTCGTTTCATCGCCGAGATCTCTCGTTTCGTCGCTGGGATCTCCTAGGGTTGTCGCCGAAAAATTCGCCGGAGCTTCACCTCTTTGTTCACTTCAAGTGCACACTAGGGTTGCTAGGCACGCGCACAAGGGTCTACGAGGCATCAACCATGCCCGATTAAAAAATTAGCCGTGCCGAACAACCCGAATACGGATCTTTAAACTAGAGATTAGGCGAAAACAAGCATGCTAAACACTTTAACATTAAGTGAGAGGGATTACAAGCTTTGTAGATCCAGTCCTTCACTTCATATGCTCCATGTTGTGGTCCCTTCGCTGCGATCATCGGGTTCCGGACTCTCGAGAAGTTCCACGAAGAGAAAGATGCAACATTTGCTTCCGATCTTCGATACTAAGATGATCTACCTTGAAGTTCCGTTAACACAAGCTAACACTCATGAAATGATGTGAAAACACTCATCTAAATGGCAAGGGAAGATGAGGATGATGAAGTAGGATTTTTGCTCTCTTTATTTATCTTTTTCTCATATTTATCCATCACCTTTGAAAAATCTAGAAAGGTTTTTCATGAAAGCATGAAGGAAGAAGAAGATGAACATCATAAGAATCCTTTTGTGATGAATAGGAAAAGAATAATATGATGAATAATGCAACCATGGTCAAGTAAACCTTTATAGAGAATTAACTAGGGTTAGGGTTTGGGTTGGGTTAAAGCATGAGTCACTTACAAATATCTTTCACAAAACAAAACCAAAACCTTCTAGAATCATCTAGAAAGCTTAACCCTAATCCAAACCCTAATCATGTTTAAACTCCACTAAACTTGTTGCATTAGTTATCATATCATGTTACAATATTATATATCACATATATAACATTTATCGTAACAAAATAAAATAATACAATTAACATATATCGCATATATATCAATGTATTACCCGAGTGAGAAAAAGAATCTTTTAGTGAGCTAATATTAGTTAATGTCATTTAATATATCATATATATTATTATACATTAAATTATCGAATCAACACTTGATCCGACAATCCGGCTATATCGCATATAACCGACTAATATTTATCCGTACCGATTCATCGAATCAACACTTGATCCGATGACCCGGCTGATATCAAATATCGCGAGAATAGAATACGGTATCACATATCGCATTATCCTCGGTCCCGCACATATCACATACGTGCCCCTACTCCGTTTTGCCTGAGTCAAGAAACCTCTGTGTAGGACTCTAAAGAATCGTCAATACGCCGGCAGTAGGTGATGATCATATCAATCACCCACAAGCTGCAAGCGGTCAGCTAAACGTAACAGCTACCCAGGTATTGAGCGCTCAGAAGATCAACAAGCAAGCCTATAACTTCTCCTGTGAATCCAAACAGTAACACTCCCGTACAGTCCGGTCTCGTCGTCTGATATGTTGCATATCTCGCCTAGGGGTGGTAAACGTCAGACCCCAGTAGCTCGATAAGTCGTGTCGATATGAGGTCTATAACAGTTCGAGAAACTACTGATAACACTTACCAGTAAATCTCAGCAACCCTGGCCAGGGATTTCCGGTTATAGCCAATCGAACACAGCACAACATCAACTCCCTATACCGGGAGAGACGAATCCCCACCTATCGCTCATTGCCTCCATGTGATTCGAGACTGTACCCAAAAGCCACCTTTTTGCATGCCCTCTTGGACGTGGTATGATGGAAATCAAAGCACAGTGGGAATCACACAAGACTCTATGACGATCTCGGGTCAACAGACTACTCTGTACCAGTGTCACCGGAGAACTGCCATCTGACGTGAGGTATAATACCATCTGGGAGTTCTCGGCGAGTCCGTCCAGTGTACCCAGTCTCCACTGAGCACCCGTACACCATCCTTGATGTCAAACACCGATGGATATGGGATCATCCATCGCCCATCATATGGGTCAAGATGCGTATACGCTAGTCTACTCTGGTGTATCGATGCCCTGTCTCGATACACCCTCGACTAGGAACAGTTATAGGATGTACTCGTCGACTACCGTGGCCCCACTAGTATGATCTCATCATAGTCCCAGTAGTCGAGTACATATCCTAAGGGCTTTATCAACATGTAATATAGAGACAATCAGAGTACATGTTAAGATAAAGTACAAGCAGATAGCATACTATCATGTCGAGCAAGAAAGTCCTCCCTATATATGTCCTAGCATCCACTACAATATATATCGTATGTACAGTAATGGCCTCTAGGGCATACATATAACTAACATGCTCCTACTTCGTTTTGCCTGAGCCAGTAAACCTCTGTGTAGGACTCTAAAGACTCGTCAATAAGCCGGCAGTAGGTGATGATCATATCAGTCACCCACAAGCCGTCAGCGGTACTACCTGGACGTAACGGCTACCTGGGTATTGAGCGATCAGAATATCAATAATAAAGCCTGCTCATACTCCTGTAAAGCCTGTCAGTAACACTACCGTACAGTCCAGTTTCTTCGTCTGATATGTCGCATATCTAATCTTGGGGTGGTAAACGTCAGACCCCAGTAACCGAAAAGTCGTGCCGATGTGAGGCTCATAACGGGTCGAGAAACTACTAATAACACTTACCGGTAGATCTCCATATCAGCCCTGGCCAGGGACTTCCTGTTATTGCCGATCGAGCACAGCGCAACATCAACCCCCAATACCGGGAGAGACGAATCCCCTCCTATCGCTCATTGCCTCCATGTGATTCGGGACTATACCCAAAAGCTACCGTTTTGCACGTTCTCTTGAACGTGGTAAGGTGGAAACCAAAGCACAGTGGGAATCACACAAGACTCTATGACGATCTCGGGTCTACAGACTAACCTATACCAGTGTCACCAGAGAACTGCTATCTGACGATGGGTATAATACCAACTAGGAGTTCTCGGCAAGTCCGTTAAGTGTACCTAGTCTCCACTGAGCACCCGTATACCATCTTTGATGTCAAACACCAATGGATGTAGGATCATCCTGTTAGTGTATATGCCCTAGAGGCCATTACTGTATCATACTAGTTTGTATATTACTTAATGGAAGCTTGGGATATTCACCTTGTATATACAATCTTGCTCAAAATAGTAGTATGCCACTTGGTTTGTTTCTACTTCAATGTGTACATGTGTTTATTTTTGTATATCGCCTATACACATTAGTGGAGCCCTTAGGATCTTTGCTTGATTACCAGCGATGTGATGGCCGTCACACTAGTGGGGCTGGGTAATCTATAAGCACATCCATATACAGGTCCCTGGTCGCAGGACTATCGAGACAGGGCATCGATACTCCGGAGTAGACCAGCACATGCGCTTCTCATCCCAGTGTGGGAGACGGTCTGTCCCACAGCCGTCAGTACGTCGTACTTGAGATAGTATGCGGGTGCTCGTTAGGTTACGGGTACACTGGACAGGACTCGTCGGGAACTGACTAGTTGGTATTATGCCTATCGTCAGTTATCAGTTCCCAGGTGACATGAGTACAGCTTAGTCCGCTGACTTCACACTGTCACTTCGCCTCGAGTGTGTTCCCACTGCACTTTGATTACTACCCTACCACGGCTCAAAGGAGTCGTGCAAACAGGTAATAGTTGGGTGCAGTCCCGAAGCACTTGGAGGCAGTGACGGTTAGACAGGATTCGTCTCTCCCGGTATTGGGGGTTGACATTGCGCTGTGTCTAGGAGAGCCATTACACGAGTAGTCCCTGGCCAGGGCAAACGAGATATACTGGTAGGCTTCCAGTGTTATCTCAGGGTGTTTTGGGCTTCACTCCGGCACGACTTGTACCGCTATTGGGGGACTGACGTTTACCGCCCCCTAGGCCCGCCATGCGATGTATCAGACGAACAGACCGGACTGTACGGAGAATGTCACACTCAGGCTCAGTAGGAGTTCAGATGGGTTTCGCCTCGTCGGTCTTCTTGTCGGCATTACCTGGGGACCGTTACGCACAGCTAGTGCCGCTTGCGGTCTGTGGTTAAACCCACTGCCAGCGTAGTGTCGAGTCTTTAGAGTCCCACACAGAAAGCTTTTCACCTTTAGGAAAAAGAGTAGAGGTCGCATGGTATTGCGACAGGTCGCATGGTTTTGCGACAGGGTTCGGTCACATCCGTGCACTTGTGCACGTACAGTGTCCGGACAGTTTGCACTAGCGGGCTTTGGTTTAAGCCAGATCCTAGTGTACGTATTGGGATTGGATTTATCCATTTTGCATTCGTGTTCCTCGGAACGCGGATGCGGGTGTGTATGCACAGTTGACAGGGAGACAGAGGCAGCGGATTCTCATTAGGGTTGTTGACAGTTGACCGTTGACTATTTGACTTTTTGCTCAACCCTAATGAGAATATGATATGTGATTAACTATTATATTAATTAAGTATTATGGTGACATGGTTGTTGACTTTTGTTGACTTTGTTGACTTGTTGACTTTTGTTGACTTGTTGACTTTGTTGACCGGTTGACTAGGCTTGACTAGTTGACCATCATGATAACCATAGCCATCATTTCATGGCAAAGACTTTTGCTTGCTTGCTCATTTGTGCAAAATGAGTGCATGAAATGATATGGTTATGGTTGCTTCAACCATCACATAACACTTGATTTAATATAATGAGTTATGATGACTTTGGATTATGAGAGGGTGGAAGACAAAAGAGTTGCTCATTCTTTCTTGCTCATTCTCTCACTTGTTCTTGAGCTCTCTTGTTTTGCTCTCACCCTCTTTCTCTTGCTCCCTCTCTTGAATCTATGGTTCTCTTGTCTCATGAGTTGAGAATCAAGAACCATAGATAAAATCCCATACAAACTCTTCTCTACTCACTCTAGTTCACAAGGTTTAGCAAACCGAGTGAACTAGTTTCTTCAAAGAACGAAGAAGGAGCCAAAGGTTGGAGCTTTCAGGTGGATCTATCTTCGGCGTACGGAGACGACGAGAAGAAGCCAATCCGGACCACCATCGGAGCTTGAAGACGAAGGAGTTCAAGACAAGCAAGGTATAACCCCCTAACCGAGTAGCTAGAAACTCGTAGTTAGGTTGTTAGTTAGATGTTTAACCAAGATCCGGGTTATAGGTCCATGTTACCACCTTTATAAAAATCGTTTTTTTACCAAATTCCGCATTCCCGAAAGTACCGGGAGAGGTAGCATGGACTTACAGTGGTATCAGAGCCTAGTTAAACTCTATCTAACATGTTAGCAAGTAACTAGAAGATCGATCAAAGAAAAAGTCCCGAAAACGAACCCCGAAATTCGAACTTTCTGTCGATTTTTATACTGTTCAAAAGTTGATTATTTTCATCTCTAAAATCGGCTCAGGGTTTTTAAAAGCTACTGTAGAAAAATCACCAAGAGTTCCCCCTAAACGACCGCGGAAACGCGGCAATAGCTTGCTATTGCCGCGGTTCCGCGGCCTCCTTGGCCCCTCTCTGGTGTTTCTTTCCTACAGTGTACTTGCAGGGGTATTTTGGGATTTATGGAATATATATTTTCTGCCCAGATTTTCCAGAACGAAAATTTTATTTTTGGGGTCCCGAAAATCCGTATTTTTGATCGAACTTCTAAAAGACTTAAGCTAACGGGTTTTTCCTGTAATGTGATATTTGTATTGAACGTCTACTAATCGCTATATGTCGATTAGTGGGGGTTCTACAAATCTGTGATCTGTAATGTTGCTGGAATGTGTATATGAATATGTCGGATTGTCGCGGGTGAATAGCCGGGGGTTGTGAGACGAGAGTTTTCTTTTCTTTCAATTCATGTAAATTTTTAAATTGATGTAATAATTATTTGTATGGCCGCACAACCGGGTCGGGGTTGTAGCCGTCATTGTATAATTTCTTTTTACTGTTTTTGCTCCTAGGATAGACCCATGGAGGGGGTGCACAAACTACCGGGTATGCCGAAGTGTCGAGAGGCCTACTCATGGAGATGAGGAAGGTTGCTACGCTTCGGGTACTTGGCGGGTAGTTTGCTGCACCCGTAGGGGTCTTGGGTGGGGTATTGGCTATTCACCGCGACCGTGTAATCTGTCTTCCGTTACAGGCTCGTACGAATTACAGATTCCTAGTATATCCAATGTATTCATCTGTGGTCTGAAATGTTTATCATTGCAGTATATCTATATATGATATTATTTAGGCGTTGCTTATGTTTTACAGACGCGCTATCCCAGCCCCCGCTCTGTCGTTAGTTAAGTAACCTAACGGGTAATGACGGGGCCCAGTGGCGAATGCGAATGGCATAAGCGTACGTCATATTTTGGTTGTTTTCTGCAATGGTAGGATTAAATGATGGGACGCATTAAAAGAACTAATGCAAGAATATCACGCATTAAAAGAACTAATGCAAGATAATAAACCAAGTTAAAGTCGTTGGAACACTTTCGAAAAACCACTCGGTTCTTTTCAAAACCAACTTTTAAATGCGGAGCTTGAGCCACTCCTTTTAAAAGCTATCTCGTTCCATCGACCAAATCAAGTTCACTGCGTTCACGGTTTTGCCAAAACCATTCGTAGCCCTCCGTCGTTTCACATGAATAGTCAATAGTATTCAAGCTGTGTTTGTTGGCCAAAGTCAAGGCATAGTGATTGGTAGCTATTGGGTATTCATGTGCAGCATAGATAGATGCGTTGGTTTGGAACAGTCGCACTGCCTTGTTGGCCAAACTCAAGGGTAGGTGCGGGTGGATTCAAATTAACCTGGAGAACGACGGGTAGAACTTGACATGTGACTTATGATTTGTTGGCCAAAGTCAAGGTCATAAGAGCATGGGGCAAAAATCCACATCGGGAGTTTCATAAGTACTGAAACTTGCTAGATGCATACCATTTTGAGTGTGATGATTCTGGTAGGATTCCTTCTGTTTCGTCACGCGATGATATTTGGATCCCGATCCTACTGTGAGTATATGCTACTCCTCGGGAAATTTCTCACTTAACGATCAATGCTATGAACCTAGTAGGTGCCTAGAAAGGTGTTAGCGGGGCTACGCCCCCAGGGAAAAGAGGTTCTTTAATTAAAGAACTTCGCGAAAGCGTTGGAAAACCTCCCTCGAAGTACCGACACTGGCCTGGCTGAACGGTTAAGCAAGTATTGTGCGGTGGGATTGATCCCGACTAATTCTTCCTTTATGGTTTGAGGAGGGATTCGAGAAACAGTGGGAGCCATCCTGTTTAGACAAACTAAAAACCACTCTAAACTTGCAAGAGCATCATGCTGAGTGTTTCTTCTTCTCTCTCCTAATTGCAGCGACCAATCGACATGGCTGGAGTTAAGTTACTTCTAGATAAAAATATACTGACAGGGCCAAACTACAAAGATTGGCTCGGGAATGTCAAGATGGCAATCACTTACGACAAGCTGGGGTATCTTCTTACCACCAAAGCTCCCCATGTCCCTGGTCCCACTTCCAGCGTCGCGGATAAGGAAATCCGCAAGACTTAGAAGATTGATAGCGCGAAGGCCAAGTGCCTCGTACTTGCCTCGATGGATAACGAACATCAGAGGAGGCACGAGAATATGGACCTTGAATCCATATTTCTCCATACAAAAGAACTGTATGGAGAGCAATCTCGTATCGCAAGATACGAAGCGTCGAAAAAGTTATTTTCGGCAAAGATGGCCGTCGGATCATCAGTAGCCGAGCGCGTGCTAAAGATGATCGGCTACATCGAGGAGCTCACGAACCTAGGGACCACATTGGAGAGTGAACTCTATACGGACATAGTTCTCCAGTCCCTTCCTTCCACTTACGCCCAGTTCATACTGAACTTCAACTTACAAGAAAAAGAGGTTGAACTTTCAGAGCTCCTCAACATGCTGAGGAGCGCAGAGGGCACCCTACAGAAAGGTAGGGAAACATCCACTTTGTTTGTAGGAGGATCATCTTCTTCTAGGTCCAAGGCGAAAGCCAAGGGAAAGAAGAAGAAAGCCCCCGCCAAACCAAGGGGCGGTGTTAGTAAAGTGGATACGAAGGGAAAAACAAAAGCAACAAAGAAAGCGGGAAAGCTTGTGGATAAGGAAGAATGCTTCTATTGTCATAAGAAAGGTCACTGGAAGAATGATTGCAGGGCTTGGAAAGCCAGAACACAGGAATTGAAGCAGGTTGCAGCTTCAGCTTCAGGTGTGTATGTTATTGAAAACTGTCTTTCAATAAACTCTACTTCCTGGGTATTGGATACCGGATCAGGATCTCATATCTGTAATTCTTTGCAGGCGTTGAGAAACCGTAGGGTTTTGAAGGCAGGTGACATGACCCTCAGAGTTGCGAATGGAGCTAGCATGGATGCTAAAGCCGTGGGGGACTATCACCTGGGAATGTCAGATGGACATGTTTTGGTTTTGCGTAATTGCTTTTTTGTACCCAACGCAACTTGTAATATCATTTCTGTATCTTTAGTTTCTAAAGAAGGTTATGAATTTGCGTTTGTAAGTAATGTTGTAAACATTCACCTTAATCAAGTTCTGATTGGGTCAGGTACATTGAGTAATGGTATATACGTATTAAACCAACCACAGATTTTCAATGTCCAGAATACACACAAAAGAAAGTCTCCGGAAATAAATCAGACTTTCTTGTGGCATTGTAGACTGGGTCACATCAATGAGAGAAGGTTGACTAAGTTACATACAGAAGGATATTTAAATGCGTTCGAATATCAATCGTATGCCACTTGTCAATCCTGTCTCAAAGGAAAGATGACAAAGACTCCGTTTACTGGACATGGAGTAAGAGCGAGCGAGCTCTTGGGACTCGTACACAGTGACGTGTGCGGTCCAATGTCTACGCATGCGCGAAGCGGTTATTCTTACTTCATCACTTTTACGGATGACTTCTCAAGGTACGGTTATGTCTTCTTAATGAAACATAAGTCCAAAGCCTTTGGAAAATTCCAGGAGTATAAGAATGAAGTAGAAAAACAGACCGGCAAAAGTATTAAGATTCTAAGATCAGATCGAGGTGGAGAATACTTAAGTGCCGAGTTCCTGGACTATTTAAAAGAGAACGGAATTCTCTCTCAGCTTACTCCTCCATACACTCCGCAACATAACGGTGTATCGGAGAGACGGAACCGGACCCTATTGGATATGGTACGGTCCATGATGAGTAATGCTGAGTTGCCGCGATCATTCTGGGGATATGCACTAGAATCAGCCGCATACCTTTTGAACCGAGTTCCTACTAAGACTGTGCCTACTACGCCATATGAGATGTGGTGTGAGAAGAGACACTATCTTAAGCACATTAAGACATGGGGATGTCCAGCTTTTGTCAAAAAGCAGCATGCGGACAAGCTCGAGGCACGCTCAGTACAGTGCAAGTTTGTGGGATATCCAAAGAATTCCAAAGGATATTTCTTCTACTGTGAAGAGGAACAAAAAGTTCTTGTTTCTCGTCATGCCTACTTCTTGGAAACTGAGTTTTTGGAAAACCAGATAAGTGGGAGCACAGTAGAACTGGAAGAAATTCCAGACCCACGGACTATTACTGAAAGTTTAGTGGAGCCAGAGGGTTCGGAAGAATAGGACATTCCTACGCCGCTCCGCAGAAGTAGTAGGCAGTCTCATCCGCCCGAGAGATACTACGGTTTTCTCATAGACGGGGATAGAGAGGATTGCATCATAGATTATGATGAGCCTACTAGCTTCCAGCAGGCCGTTCAGAGCGTTGACTCAGTGAAATGGCTGGATGCAATGCGGACCGAAATGGAGTCCATGTACACCAACAAGGTATGGACGTTGGACATTGCTCCAGACGGGGTAAAACCCGTAGGATGCAAGTGGATCTTCAAAAGGAAGATTGGTGTAGATGGACAGGTTGAGACCTATAAAGCTAGGCTGGTAGCAAAGGGTTTTCGTCAAAGACCTGGCTTGGACTATGACGAAACCTTTTCTCCAGTAGCCATGCTGAAATCCATTCGGATCCTTCTTGCCATTGCTGCCTTCCACGATTATGAGATCTGGCAAATGGACGTAAAGACCGCTTTTCTAAATGGAAATTTAGAGGAGTGTGTCTATATGGACCAACCAGAGGGTTTCATTCAGAGTGGGAGCAGCGGAAAGGTGTGCAAGTTGCTTAAGTCTATCTATGGACTAAAGCAGGCATCGCGGAGTTGGAACATCTGCTTTGATGAGATGGTCAAAGAATTTGGCTTTATCAAAAATCCAGATGAACCATGCATCTATAGTAGATTTGTAGCGAGAACTGTAGTATTCCTCGTTTTATACGTGGATGACATTCTCTTAATAGGAAATGACATTCCTATGCTACAATCTGTCAAGGGGTTCTTGTCACACAGGTTCTCCATGAAAGACCTGGGTGATGCCTCATACATCCTGGGGATCCGGATCCATCGTGATAGATCCAAGAGAATATTAGGACTTTCACAGTCCAGGTACATCGACACCATACTGAAAAGATTCAGTATGGAAGATTCCAAGCGCGGTAACCTACCGGCTTGTCACGGGATCACCCTCTCTAAAGAGATGTCTCCCAAGACTGATTTGGAGAGGGATCGCATGTCTATTATACCCTACGCTTCTGCGGTAGGCTCTATAATGTATGCGATATTGTGTACCAGACCGGATGTAGCTTATGCACGGAGTGTGGTAAGCCGGTATCAGTCAAACTCTGGGGAGAAACACTGGATAGCAGTAAAGAACATTCTCAAGTACCTGAGAAGGACTAAGGAGATGTTCTTGGTGTATGGCGGAAAAGACCTCCTGATCGAGGCCTTTGCTGACTCCAGCTTCCAGAGTGACAAGGATGATTCCAAGTCCATATCGGGTTTTGTCTTTACCCTCAATGGAGGGGCGGTGTGTTGGAAGAGTTCCAAACAAGAAACCGTTGCAGACTCGACGATGGAAGCGGAATACATCGCTGCATCTGATGCCGCAAAAGAAGCCGTCTGGATGAGGAAGTTCTTGAAAGAACTTCAGGTGGTTCCGTCCATTGTTGATCCAATACCTCTGTATTGCGACAACAATGGGGCTATAGCTTTAGCGAAGGAACCCAGGTCCCATCAGAGATCCCGACACATCTTGAGGCGGTATCACCTGATCAGGGAGATCATAGATCGCCAGGAGATCGAGGTTCGGAGAGTCGCTTCAGAAGATAACACTACAGATCCATTCACCAAGGCCCTGCCCCAGACTCAGTTCGAGCGGCTGATCGAGATGATAGGTCTTCGATACGCCAGTACATGGCCTTAGTGCAAGTGGGAGATTGTTAGTGTATATGCCCTAGAGGCCATTACTGTATCATACTAGTTTGTATATTACTTAATGGAAGCTTGGGATATTCACCTTATATATACAATCTTGCTCAAAATAGTAGTATGCTACTTGGTTTGTTTCTACTTCAATGTGTACATGTGTTTATTTTTGTATATCGCCTATACACATTAGTGGAGCCCTTAGGATCTTTGCTTGATTACCAGCGATGTGATGGCCGTCACACTAGTGGGGCTGGGTAACCTATAAGCACATCCTTATGTAGGTCCCTGGTCGCAGGACTATCGAGACAGGGCATCGATACTCCGGAGTAGACCAGCGCATGCGCTTCTCATCCCAGTGTGGGAGACGGTCTGTCCCACAGCCGTCAGTACGTCGTACTTGAGATAGTATGCGGGTGCTCGTTAGGTTACGGGTACACTGGACAGGACTCGTCGGGAACTGACTAGTTGGTATTATGCATATCGTCAGTTATCAGTTCCCAGGTGACATGAGTACAGCTTAGTCCGCTGACTTCACACTGTCACTTCGCCTCGAGTGTGTTCCCACTGCACTTTGATTACTACCCTACCACGGCTCAAAGGAGTCGTGCAAACAGGTAATAGTTGGGTGCAGTCCCGAAGCACTTGGAGGCAGTGACGGTTAGACAGGATTCGTCTTTCCCGGTATTGGGGGTTGACATCGCGTTGTGTCTAGGAGAGCCATTACACGAGTAGTTCCTGGCCAGGGCAAACGAGATATACTGGTAGGCTTCCAGTGTTATCTCAGGGTGTTTTGTGCTTCGCTCCGGCACGACTTGTACCGCTATTGGGGGACTGACGTTTACCGCCCCCTAGGCCCGCCATGCGATGTATCAGACGAACAGACCGGACTGTACGGAGAATGTCACACTCAGGCTCAGTAGGAGTTCAGATGGGTTTCGCCTCGTCGGTCTTCTTGTCGGCATTACCTGGGGACCGTTACGCACAGCTAGTGCCGCTTGCGGTCTGTGGTTAAACCCACTGTCAGCGTAGTGTCGAGTCTTTAGAGTCCCACACAGAGAGCTTTTCGCCTTTAGGCAAAAGAGTAGAGGTCGCATGGTATTGCGACAGGTCGCATGGTTTTGCGACAGGGTTCGGTCACATCCGTGCACTTGTGCACGTACAGTGTCCGGACAGTTTGCACTAGCGGGCTTTGGTTTAAGCCAGATCCTAGTATACGTATTGGGATTGGATTTATCCAGTTTGCATTCGTGTTCCTCGGAACGCGGATGCGGGTGTGTATGCACAGTTGACAGGGAGACAGAGGCAGCGGATTCTCATTAGGGTTGTTGACAGTTGACCGTTGACTATTTGACTTTTTGCTCAACCCTAATGAGAATATGATATGTGATTAACTATTTATTAATTAAGTATTATGGTGACATGGTTGTTGACTTTTGTTGACTTTGTTGACTTGTTGACTTTGTTGACCGGTTGACTAGGCTTGACTAGTTGACCATCATGATAACCATAGCCATCATTTCATGGCAAAGACTTTTGCTTGCTTGCTCATTTATGCAAAATGAGTGCATGAAATGATATGGTTATGGTTGCTTCAACCATCACATAACACTTGATTTGATATAATGAGTTATGATGACTTTGGATTATGAGAGGGTGGAAGACAAAAGAGTTGCTCAATCTTTCTTGCTCATTCTCACTCTTGTTCTTGAGCTCTCTTGTTTTGCTCTCACCCTCTTGCTCTTGCTCCCTCTCTTGAATCTATGGTTCTCTTGTCTCGTGAGTTGAGAATCAAGAACCGTAGATAAAATCCCATACAAACTCTTCTCTACTCACTCTAGTTCACAAGGTTTAGCAAACCGAGTGAACTAGTTTCTTCAAAGAACGAAGAAGGAGCCAAAGGTTGGAGCTTTCAGGTGGATCTATCTTCGGCGTACGGAGACGACGAGAAGAAGCCAATCCGGACCACCATCGGAGCTTGAAGACGAAGGAGTTCAAGACAAGCAAGGTATAACCCCCTAACCGAGTAGCTAGAAACTCGTAGTTAGGTTGTTAGTTAGATGTTTAACCAAGATCCGGGTTATAGGTCCATGTTACCACCTCTATAAAAATCGTTTTTTACCAAATTCCGCATTCCCGAAAGTACCGGGAGAGGTAGCATGGACTTATACATCCATCGCCTATCATATGGTTCAAGAAGCGTATACGCTAGTCTACTCTAGAATATCGATGCCCTGTCTCGATATACCCTCGACTAGGAACAATTAAAGGATGTACTTATGGACTACCCTGGCCCTACTAGTATGATCTCCATCATAGTCCTAGTAGTCAAGTACTTATCCTAAGGGCTTTATCAACATGTGAGAGCAAGACATATCACAATACAAGTCTACATGTTAAGACAAAGAGTAACCAGATAGCATACTATCATGTCGAGTAAGAAAGTCCTCTCTATATATGTCCAAGCATCCATTATAATATACATCATATGTTCAATAATAGCCTCTAGGGCATACACATAACTAACATTTCCCAACCCACGAACTGTCTCTGAAAGCTGCCCGTCGATATGAGGTAGTAGTAAAGATGAAGGGCAAACCCCAATCTGCCGGAGTGAAGCGCCCTGCCACTCAGATGGTAGGAGGAGCCTCTTCAATACCAACTTTTGAACCCAGGAGATTGGAAGTAACAAATAACCAGTCAAGTCCAGATTTTTGCTTCTACTGCAGGAGGGATGGACACCTGTGGAAGGTCTGTAGGCGCACAAAAGGCATATGCTTAGTTTGTGGCACATCCACTCAAGGAATTGGAACATGTCCTTATAGACGCAACCCAGTTCCAACTCACATCACTTATCCGCAGCAGCAACTACCCAGGCTCCTGTACCTCATCTTTCTCTCCCTACTCCACCTCCACGTGGACCTCCTGCACAGCCTCCTCGCCAATTCCATCAGACAATGAGGAACATGCCTCGAGGGCAGAGGAACATGCCTCATGGACATAGGAATGTACCTCTAACTAAGAGGAATGTACCCCGATATCAGGATTTTACTTTAGCGGCTGTGGAAGCCAAAGATATAGGTCAAGGTAACACTAGTAATTCCCTTCAATCTTTTCAAACCCTTGCATCATCACGTTACTTTTCATGCACTACCGGTATTCTTTCACCACCACTGTCATCAAACTTTTCTTGAATCTGTTACAACTTCCTTCTATAAATTTCGAGGACGAAATTCTTATAAGGAGAGTAGAATGTAACAACCCTTAACTTCTGTACAAATTTTTTTTTTATAAAGTACAGAAAGAAATACCTTAGCCTGAGCACAAGTTATAAATTTAAATTTCTTTTGAACAGCAAAAAACAACTTGTAGCTCATTGGTGAAGCCTTGCACTGTTGTGACATAGCCCCTTTGTTCGAATCCCCTCAGCCACATAATATTTTTCCTGATTTTTCTTTTAAACTTTTAGAAGCTAAAGAGTTTGCACGTGCACTACACGTAAATGGCCGGCGAGATCATCGCTGTGGCCGGCGCCACCGGTCCCCCCCCCCACGTCCCAATTGCTCAAATTCTTTAACCCTAGCACCCCTTGGACTCCCCCCACTAACCCTAGTCTGTTTGATTTCCCTGCACATTTCCAGAGAATTAAAATGAGCCTTAAAACCAAATTTTAATACATTTTTAATTCCATTATTCATTACCCTAAACCCTAATTTCTCCTATAAATACAACCCTACACCCTAGCCCTCCTCATTCAGAAATCTATTGCCAAAACTCTCTAAAATTCCTAAGACCAAAAATTGTACAAGTGGAGTTAGCCAAGGTCAAAGTTCCGGTGATGATTTGGGACAAATCCGGTGACGACGCGACTCCACGACGCCTCCAAAAGTTCCCTCTACCTCCCCTCTCTTCTCCAAATCAGTAAGTCTCCTCTCCCCTCCTCTCGTTTTAATCTAAAACACTCTCATTTCAAAACTCGTCGGAAGCGGAGTTATTCCGACTTCCGATTCTCTTTTCTTTAAAAACCCAAATTTTCTTAATAAAAAACCTACCAATTCATCATATATTGTTTAACAATCATAACCAAACACTTTAGAACAAGTTTCATCTCAAAATAACATGTTATTCAACTTTTATCACATTTTTACGAACAAATACCACAAACTTTACATTCTATATATTTCATCATATTCCTTTGTATTACCTTTAGAAAACTCATGAGATAATGACCTACCTCATCACAACATTCATTCTTGACATAACACGATGGCTTTTGGAACTTTAGTTTGTGGGATAATTACAAGTTTATAATAAAATACCCTAAACTATTACAAACCGCATTCTTTAAATTATCTTATTTAAATTCAATACGATTAAGTCCTTACGACCCATTTTAAGAAATCTGATTTGGTTGGTGCGGATTATCGCACATCCATCGGACTAATAGGGCGAGATGCAGACCTCCTCACGGAGCATACGATCTCGATGGAATTTGTATTACAATTTTTAAGAAAAACGTGATTTCTATTTAATAAATAAATTCTATTTTTCTTTATAAATATATATATATATATAGATATTATTAAGATATCTATTTTAAATATATTATATATATTCTAGGTTTTTTTAAATAAGAAGAGTTACAAAAGATAATGAAAATACCATCACATTCAATACAAGTCAAATTACATGAAAATACCATATACTATTCAAGTTAGGTTTATATCCACTAGACTATCTCATCACTATTAAAAATTATATCTATGAAAACCCTAAAGACGATGATTAAATACTTGAGGTGTATTTTGAAAATATATCAAAACTATTTTTCATAAAACCCCCTCAAGTTATATTAAATTACAATAAAAACCCTAGTAAATATAGGTTTAAGCGGGACGAGTTCTCTTAAACCTCAGGGAGACGAAGAATTTGGGCGCTTGCCTATTTAAGGTAAACAAACTAAAAACGGTGTTATCAACACGGTAATTGTCTTGGAAAAATATACAAATCCTGTCGTCCATGTGCAGTAGTTACCGATAACATCAAAACTAATTCAGGACTTCAATTCTGTTTAAAGAGTCTGACTCAATCTGAGTCCCAGTCTAATCTGAAAACAATCTGAATACAATCTATACTTGAATACAATTCAAATATAACTGCAATACAACATGAATCCATTTATACCAGATACAATCAATATCAACATGACTTGACTGGACCGAACCATGGATATACTCTATTTACATGACTATCCGTTTATATCCATTCCGTTTACATGAACTACTGATATCATGGTTTCGGTAAGTCTTATATCTATAATTTACTTCAATACGATCAATACAAAAGACATTAGGGGGTTTTAAAGGGGTAGACTGGCACGGAATGTGTTAAAAGTGGCACGAGATGGTCACTAAAAGACGTAACATACATCCATTTCCGTTGTTCCATGGTTTTATCGACAGATCCTTATACTACAGGTTACCATACTTCACGGTGTAAGTTGGACTCCTCTCGTATACACTGGCATATTCTGTACCAAACTACAAACAACTGCGTTAGCATGACAATCAAACATTATACCAGTTACATCCTCTTATCTGTCTATTCTATTTCTATCTCTCTTTGGGACTTACCGAGCGATTTTCGCTGACAACATTCATATTTCTCTTCTTTTTTTGGAATGTTATCAGGAGGACCCGACTCTGAGGAGTTCGAGACCAGTCAGGAGCAATTGGAGCAGACCACTGAGCAACACGACCACTAGGCTTCACTTGTACTCACTTTTCTTTCAGTTTATGCCATTGCTTTCGATTCTTGTATTTACATTTTTAATTGTATTGTAAAGAAATGTTTAATAAATAAAAGTTGTTGTTCATTTACATCTGTCATCTTTCTTGTGTACATTTACATTATATTGCATATTTACGCTTAGCGTATTTACTTCTGAATAAATACGTCGCGTAATCCGCCACGTCCCCTTGTCCGTACACCGGGAAGTAGGGCGTGACAAGGGCAATCGACCCTATGCCACTAGGTGGACATGGGCCAATCCTCACCCTCCGGAGGCCCGACGAAGATAAATTTCTCCTTCCATTCATGGATCGAAGAAGGGACGGCCACAAATCCAAACCCGGCCACCCCACCCTTATGTTTTTTGAAAGAAAGGTACACCTAGTTCGGTTCGTCTTTACTGGTACCGGGGTGATTCTTATAAAAAAGAAAGGAGAGAAGAAGACTCAAGTCGAAATGGATCCGATCAATCTTCAACCGGACCAGAAAAACGAGGAGGATTCTCGACGAATTTGGTGCTAGCTGGCCCGGAGCGAGACGGAAGCAATGGAGTACGGCGCAAACTTCAGGTTGTTGGATATATGTATGCCCTAGAGGCCATTATTTGATAGTGGATGTATCGGCATGTATATATATAGAGAGAGAGAGAGAGAATAATGGAGAAAAGAGGCCATAGGAAGGGATTCCTCATATGGCGTCGAAAAAATACAACCCCGCCATTTTCCCCGACGATCAGCATCCATCATCATCATCGTTATCATCTAAGATGTGCATACACCAAACTTCATGTGATTCCGCTACTTTTTCACCGTTGAATTAGCAATGTAAAAAGTTCTATTGTCGGTAAACCATTGATTTTGTACCAACTAAATCAACGTGAAAAGATGGTATAATCACATGAAATTTGGTGTATCCACATCTTAGATGATAAAGATGGAGGTGATGTATGCCGATCGTCGAAAAAAATCATAAAGGGTGCATTTTTCCGACACCATAGAAGGAAATCCCCTCCTATAACACCTTTCCTCCATTAACCTCATATATATATATATATATATATATATATATATATATATATATATATATATTCAGAGGACATGCTTGCTCGACATGATAGTATGCTATCTGGTTACTATTTATCTTGACATGTTCACTTAATCAAACATATTATTCATTTGGTACATGTTGATAAAGCCCTCAGGGTATTTGCTTGACTACTGTGATTATGATGTAGATCATACTAGTGGGACATGTGTAGTTTATAAGCATGTCCTTAAAATATTCCTAGTCGTGGGTGTATCGAGACGGGGCATCGATATTCCAGAGTAGACTAGCGTATACGTTTCTTGACCCATATGATGGGCGATGGATGATCTCATATCCATTGGTGTTTGACATCAAAGATTGTATACGGGTGCTCAGTGGAGACTGGGTACACTGAACTGACTAGCCGAGAACTCCTATATGGTATTATATCTATCGTCGGATAGTAGTTCTCAGGTGACACTGGTACTGGTTAGTCTGTAGACCCGAGATCGTCATAGAGTCTTGTGTGTTCTCTCACGGTACTTGATTTCCACCTTACCACGGCTCTACTGAGTCGTGCAAACAGGTGGCTTTTGGGTACAGTCCAGAGACACATGGAGGTAATGAGCGATAGGAGGGTTTCGTCTCTCCCGGTATTGGGGGTTGATGTTGCGCTGTGCTCGATTGGCTATAACAGGAAGTCCCTAACCATGGCTGATGAGATTTACTGATAAGTGTTATCAGTAGTTTCTTGATCTGTTATAGGCCATACACCGGCATGACTTATTGAGTTATTGGGGTCGACGATACCATCCCTAGACTCAATATGCAGCATATCTGATGAAAAGACCGGACTGTACGGTATGTGTTGTCGGTTGGCTCTACGGGAGTTTTGACAGGTTTGCTTATTGTTCTTCTGTTCGCTCAATACATGGGAGTCGTTACGTACAGCTAGTGCCGCTGACAGTTTGTGGGTATGTGATATGATCACTGCCTACTACTAGCGTATTGACGAGTCTTAGAGTCCTACAAAGGGGTTTTCTAGCTCAGGCGAAACGATGTGGGGTGCATATGGGGATATACGTGAGAGCTTGATTAAATACGTGTATATGATACCGTATTTTAATCTGGCATTTTCTATTGGTTGGGTCGTATGTGATATGACCGAATTATTAAATCAAGTGTTGATTTAATATTTAATGACCATTAGCTCATTTATTAAACCTTTTCTTTATTATGTATGCATGAATGTTTGTATGTTTATATTGATATGCATGCACACAAGCATGCATGCATGTGTCATGGTTGATGATACATTGGAGATGTCTATACAAGACTCGCATGGAAACTACTTTGGTATTTTTGATTAATTGAGTTAAAAGAAAAAGGAAATTAAATCATGGTTGATTTTTTGTTCTATACACTCCTTAAAATATCTTATATTAACCATGGTTTCATTTCTAATTATCCCTTAACTCAACATCAAAAATATCTAGATATTTTCTAGCCTTGGTTAAAAGTGAGTGCGACTCTCTCTCATTCATTATTAATCTTGAGTTTATTTTCTTAAGAGCTCAAGCAAGCCATTTCCATATCTTTCTTCCTCCAAGCTCTCCACCTCTTTCAAAGTGAGTGAAGAGAAAGATAAAGAAAGGTTTTTAAGTGAGAATATTACCCACTTCACCAATCTATATTAGTCTAGCCCATTAGTGTAAGTTGTTTGCTTCACCTCCACTTAGGTCAAGTTAAGCTAGGAGCTTGAGCAAAGGGACTCTATGCTGGATCGTCGTAGACTTCGAAGGCATCAAGCAAACCCGTTCAAATTCCAAGTAGAACCAAGGAGTCAAGGAGGAGAGGTCTACAAAGTTTGTATTTCTCTCCTCGTAGTGTTAGACACTAACTAGTATGTGTTGCTTGCTGCGTTATACCCTAATCCTCTAGTTCGATTCTAGGTTAGGTTTGGTTAGCACCCTAGAATTTTAAAGTTGCATGTTTGATGCTAGCTAAATCCTAGTGAGGATGCTAAGCAAACTCAGCAGTGGTATCAGAGCCAAGCTAGAGAATTAGACGATATTAGTAAAATTACGAAACCGAAACAACTCCGGAACTGACGACCCAAAACCCCATTTTCTGTTATTTTAGAAAGTCGTTTAATTTCTTTTAAACAGGTGGAGAATGTTACATATGATGTAACTAGAACACCGTAGAAAAAAGAACCCCAAATGACATGTCTTGGCCGGTGAAAATACCCAAAAAACCGGTATCACCGGTCTATTAGTCAAGTTGGGAATTGTCTTTTCTGTGGTGTTCTGGTCTATGGCGTTTTGGGTTGCAGGTATTGTTTGATTTTGCCAAGATTGCATGTGATGCTATCTTTCTGTAGTGGCAATACGGAGTGTTTCGTAGTCGTATTTTAACATCGTTTCGGGTTTGATATATATGTGATACAATATTTAGAATCCACGATAATTAGTTTTGTGAAAACTAGTTAGAATTCTGTAAATCTAGCAATTTAGTCTCTTTTGATAGATTTCCACGAAGATTCGATTCGGATCAAAACTCCGTCACAATCTCGTATAGTAAGCGAATATTCGTCGGGTAACATTACTAGATTGCCATGCCCCAAAGCCCCGACCAAGTGACTGTAGGAGAACCCTGTTGCCAAAAGCATCCCCTCGGGTGCTCGCAGCCACGGTGTTCCGCCTGAGTGCACTTCGTCGACGGCATCAGGGGTACGGCCATCTACTAATGTTTTCGACGAGTATTCGATCAAGTATTCGAGAATTTTGTTGAATTACCCGACTAGGTTATTGAAAAGGTGTTTTCAATATGAGACTAAAATGCAAGGTTTATATGTTAGGCATGAAATTCTGGGTATGAGATATTCCGGGTTTATAATGTCTAAGCATGTTGTGGATTCTAATTATTGTAGTTTTCGTTTTCTTTTCTGCGACCGTAAGTGTAATATGTGGTGTATCTCCGATTTCGTTGCTATACGTCAACGACAATTGGGATACACATATTTACTTATGTTGATGACATGTGATGTTGTGTATTGTTGTGATATGATGTATAGGATCGTCGTGAATGGATAGCCGGGGGGTTTATGTGAGATGAGAGTTTTTCTTTTCATTCATGTAATATTCATTGTATATATTTTTTTTATTGGGGAACTTCCGGGTTAAGGATGATGTCACCATTGATGTATATTATTTACTTTTCCGCATTAGGATAGACCCAAGGTGGGGAGCACAAGTGACCGGGTTCTAGAGTCCGGTGGGAGGCCATTTCGAGGAGTCGAGATCGGGTCTCCTAACCCTAGAATTGGCGGGGCCACTTGCCGCTCTCGTAGGGGTCTAGGGGTGTGGGCTTGGCTATTCATCACGACCATGGAATCTGTATTTTCTATCGTTGGCTAAATACAAAATACAGACCTCCTAGTATATCCTATATTTTCATATATGTGCTTCTACTATTGTTATTCTGTGATGTGATCACTTTATATGCTGAGATGAATGGTGTATTATATATAATATATAATAAACGTTGCTTATGTTTTGCATCCGCGCTAGTCCTGCCCCCGCTCTGCCGTTAGTTAAATAACCTAACGGTGCATGATGGGACCCCGTGGAGAATGCGGATGGCATAAACGTACGTTCTATTTTCGTTTCTTTTCTGTGATGGCTTAAGGACTAAAATGATGGGACTACATTAATGAGATTAATGTAAAGAAAAAGAAACCTAAAAGATGTTGTAGAATCGAATTTGAAACTCACTCGGCCTTTTTATGAAAAAGAAAGTTTCAAAAATGCGGAGCTTAAGCCACTCCTTTTAAAACTATTTAATTCTACAACATGATCAAGTTCAAAGCGTTAAAGGTTTTCTTAAAAACCATCTGCAACCCTCCGTTGTTCTCCGCCGAAGAACGCGACCGGAACGCTGGGTCGTCCAGCCTGAATTTCGAGGGCAGATACTAATTGGTGCTATCCGTCCACCTCTCCGAAGATGCCAAGTTGATTTATGGCACCATGTATCGAAGATTTAGACAGATACGGCCGATGTAGCAGACTTCATCAGATTCCTCCTCGTTGAGGGGATTTTGATTGTGGGGACGCTCTTCCCTGCAGGCGCAAGCCCCTGCAGTTAATTACGCTACCGCATCGCGGTAACCACTTTCTCCTTCTCCAGATGGTCACTTCATGTCGTGTGTATGTGTGTTTTGTTTTTGGTTGCCCATGGATTGTATACGGAGACTAATTTATGTTGTCGTCCGTAGGGCGTGGATTAGTCCAAATCCGTATTTTCTTAGATTTGGGTTTGGGTTGGGTTTAAGGATCGTTAATCTCATTTGAGACTAAGATCAACTTAAACGTTTGTTAAGGATACGTTAGTCTAATTTTAGACTAAGATCAACTTAACGGGATAGTTTAGATCAAACAAAAGAGGATTTGGGCTCTATTGTTTAGTTTAGGGACATTGCGGTCCATTAGTTTAAGGACATTACGGTCCAAGGTTAAGGACATCATAGTCCATGGGCGTAAGGACCCCACAGTCCGAGGTTAAGGACATCATAGTCTATGGGCTTAAGGACCCCACAGTCCGAGATTAAGGACATCATAGTCCATGGGCTTAAGGACCCCACAATCCGAGGTTAAGGACATCATAGTTCTGTTGGATATGTATGCCCTAGAGGGCATTATTGTATAGTACTAGTTTGTATAATACATTTTGGAAGCTTGGGATATATACACGATTTTGCGACAGTCTTGCTCAATATAGTAGTATGCTACTTGGTTTGTTTCTATCTTAATATATGTATATGTTTCTTTTTTAACATATCGCTATTACATATTGATAGAGCCCTTAGGATCTTTGCTTGACTACCGGCGTTGTGATGGCGATCACACTAGTGGGGGATGGGTAGTCTATAAGCACATCCTTATTCTGGTCCCTAGTCGTAGGATTATCGAGACAGGGCATCGATACTTCAGAGTAAACTGGTGCACACGCTTCTCGTCCCAGCAGGGGAGATAGTCTGTCCCACAGCCATCAGTATGTCATACTGGAGATAGTATGCAGGTGCTCGTTAGGTTACGAGTACACTAGACAAGACTCGTCGTGTAGTCCCGAAGTACTTGGAGGCAGTGACAGTTAAACAGGATTCGTCTCTCCCAGTATTGGGGGTTGATATCGCGTTGTGTCTAGGAGAGCCATTACACATAGTCGTCCCTGGCAGGGCAAGCGAGATTTACTGGTAGTGTTTCCAGTAGTTTCTCAGGGTGTTCTGGGCTACACTCCAACACGACTTATACCGCTATTAGGGGTCTGACGTTTACCACCCCCTAGGCCCGATAAGCGATACTCTTAGACGAACAGACCGGACTGTACGGAGATTGTCACAGATAGGCTCAGTAGGAGTTTGGATGAGCTTGCTCGTCGACCTTCTTTTCGACAGATAACTGGGTAGCCGTTACGCACAGCTAGTGCCGCTGACATGCTTGTGGTTAAACCCACTACCAGAGTACTGTCAAGTCTTTAGAGTCCCACACAGAGGGTTTCCCAGCCTCGAGCGAAATGAGTAGAGGTCGTATGGTTTTACGACAGGGTTCGAGCACATACGTGCACTTATGCACGTATGGTGTTCGAGCGGACTATACTAGTGGACTTTGGTTTAAACCAGATCTTAGTATATGATTATTGGATTGGCTTCGTCTCAGTGTATTCGTGTTTTTCGGAACACGGATGCCGGTATGTATATACGGATGAGAGGGGGTACAGACGGAGACTTTCCCATTTTGGTTTTGACCATTGATTTGGACAAAACACAAATGAGGAAAAGAAAATATTATGTTATTTTTTGATAAATGATAATTGTATTTGGAATGAATATTTTGTTGACCATTTGACTTTGTTGACCATTTGATTTTGGTTGACTTGTTGACCAAAGATATTATGGATGAGATATTTTTGTGCTAGATGTTTCCTTAGATATTTTCTTCTCTCCAAAGCAAATGGTCAATGATATATATTCTTTTTCCGAATACTTTTATTCATTCATCACAAAAGCATTCTCTCTCTTCATGCAAGCTCTCTCTTTCTTCTTCCTCTCTCAAACCCTAACCCTAATCTATCATGAGTTGATAATCAAGGGT
Source organism: Agapanthus africanus (assembly GCA_030015575.1). Taxonomy (NCBI): domain Eukaryota; kingdom Viridiplantae; phylum Streptophyta; class Magnoliopsida; order Asparagales; family Amaryllidaceae; genus Agapanthus; species Agapanthus africanus. The sequence continues at coordinate 123,802,566 of JASDDO010000012.1, read as the reverse complement.
TAGTTAGATTAAGCCATCCAAATCACTCTCTACTCTCTCTAGTTTACTTGGATTAGCAAATCAAGTAATCTAGTTACCTCAAGCTAGAGGTTTAGTTCAAGGTTGGAGATCTCTGGTGGATCATCATAGACAAAGGAGGCCGGAGTTCAAGCACGATCCATAGAACCATCAAGGAGCTTAAGGAGAGGATCGAAGACCCGAAGGACTCGGTTTCTTTAGGTATAACATCCTTCATAGTAGATAGAACTCTTTATCAAGTGCTAACTAGGTTTATGGTAAAGATCCGGTTAGGGTTTTATATTAGCGCCAAGTTCGTTATCGCTACGAAATTTTTGTTCCGCATTTGGTCACGGAAGTTGGCCGGGGCGCTAGTGTAACCCTTCATGGTATCAGAGCCAGCCCATAAACCCTAGGTTAGCAAGTTTAAGCAACGTTAAAACAACGAAATCGAAACAACTATGCAAAACCAAATCCATGATCTGCAGTTTCTGTTCTTTTTGAAATAGTCTCTGAAAATTTTTTAAACATGTGCAGAGTGGTCCTTACCCTATGAGATGCACCCAAACCAAAAACAAGACATTTTGGTCTTGCTTTGGCCGGCCACAGAAGGGAAAAATCCGGCCACCCCGGTTTTTGTGGGGGTGTGTGCAATATTTTTTGGTGCTGGGTGCTTATCTCTGGGAGTTTGGTTTCCTGGTGTTGTTTATTTTTTACCCAAACTTGATTCTCTGTAGATTTGAGTTTGAGGCAACTTGTGGTGTTTCGGATTCGTTATATTTAACAGTTTACAGTCAATTCACTTTTATCTTCGACCGGGAATGTCACTCGATCGGTAAAACTCGTCTAATCGCTATATGTTCCTTTAGACGGGTTTTGCGAACGTGACATTCGCGTTGATGTTGTGTGCTTGTTCTGTAATATTGGTTGGATAGTCATGATGGATAGCAAGTGTTGCAATGTTCGTAGTGTAGTTTAAATTCATTTGTACATTTGTTATTGCGGGGCGAGCGTCCGACATGTGGACTGCCGTCTTTGCCAGGTTGTATATTATTTTGGGGCACGACCGGGCTGAGGTCGATGTCACCGTTTGTACATATTATTTTATATTTCTATACTAGGGTTACCCCGCAGTGGAGTGCACGAATAGCCGGGTTCTAGAAAGGCAGCAAGCCCGCATCTCATGGCGTTGAGACGGAGGGGGCTTCTTTCTCATGGTGTTGAAACTGAAGGGACTTCATTCTAAAATTGGCGGGCTATTCGCCGCACTCGTAGGGGGTACAGGTTTTATATTGCACAGGCTATCCACACGACAGGGAACGTCGGGTTTTATTTATTGGCTGTGTTTCTGTAATGTTGTTTATTATCATGCTTATATATATATATATACTAGTAGATGTTGTATATGTTTTGCACCAGCGCTAGTCCAGCCCCCGCTCTGTCATTAGTTAAGTAACCTAACAGGTGATGACGAGGCCCAGTGGCGAATGCGGATGGCATATACGTACATCGTATTTTCGTTCTTTTCTGGTGTGATAGGTTACTTTGATGGGACAGCATTAATTTTGATTAATGCAAGTAAAACAAACCTAAAAAGATGTTGTTGGAACCAAGTTTTAAAAACAGACATTACAGACGCTCTCTTTTGCTTTGCACAGTGGTATTCAGTTTAGAATATCCAGCACCTCATTCGACGGGGCAAGGACCGAGATCCCTTCATCGGGAGTGACCCCTTGAGTAAAAGTTTGCGTCAACGAAATAACTTCACTGTATTCGATTATTCTTGCTTTGCATCGTGGTATTCAGTTTGGGATATCCTGCACCCCATTCGACGAGGAAAGAGCAGAGATCCCTTCACGGGGAGTGACCTCTTTAGAAAAAGTTTTCGCCACTATATTTTTAAAAAGGTTATCAGGTTCCTTCAACGATATCAAGTTCATTACGTTAATGGGTTTTTCACCAAAACCCCAGCCGTAGCCCTCCGTCGTTTCAGATAGTTACTACTTAGTATTCGTGCTGCCTTTGTTGATTATTTGTCAAGGCACAGTGAACGGTAGCTGAGTGATAATTCTCTGCTGCAATTGATAAATACGATTGGTTAGGATGGTCGCATGATTTTGTTGATTATTCGTCAAGGATCATGCGGGTGGGTCTAATACAATCCAGGATAATGACGGGTTGAACTTGACTAGGACCTTTTGATTTGTTGATTATTCGTCAAGGTCACTTGGGTCCTAGGGATAAAAATCCCATCAGGAGTTTCAAACATACAGGAAACTTGCATATTTAGCATACCTTCTAGAGTGTGGTGACTAGAGTGGATTCCATCTAGGCCATCACACAATGATAGTTGGATCCCGATCCCACTGATGAGTTGGATTACTCTCGGGAGATTATTTCACTTAACAATCAATGCTATAAACCAAGTAGGTATCTAGAACGGTGTTAGCGGGGTTACGCCTCCAGGGAAAAGAGGTTATGTAATTAAGGAACTTCGCGAAAGCATTGGAAAACCTCCCTCGAAATACCAATATTAGCCTGGCTGAAAGGTTAAGCAAGTATTGTGACGTGCGATTAATCCTGACTAGTTCTTCTTTTAAGGTTTTAAGAAGAATTTGAGGAAACAGTGGGAGCCATCCTGATTAGATAAATTAATAAACCAATCTAATCTTGCAAGAGCGCACGCTGAGTTGTTTCTTTTCTCTCTCTCCAGGTAGCAACCATTTCACGCCCTAATCAAGATAATAAAATGTATCGCTTGACCGATCCGAATTCTTATTCGGGGCTGGGGAACGTCGGTTCGGCTCTAACTTACGACATCTGTCATAAGTATGAGCAAAGGAAAGAGGATTGTATGGATTCTAAGGAGACCCAGTTGAAGAAGAAGCATAGTATTTCATCTACTTCAGGTGTTCTTGTGATTGAGAACTGCTTTTCGGTCAGTCCTACCTCCTGGGTACTAGATACCGGATCAGGATCTCATATCTGTAATTTATTGCAGGGACTGAGAAAAAGTAGGATAGTTGCACCTGGTGATATGTCCCTCAGGGTAAGGAACGGAGCACAAGTTAATGCTGCAGCTGTCGGTGAATATCACATAGTGTTGCCAAATGGCAATACTATGATTTTGAACAATTGCTACTATGTACCTTCCATGGTTTGCAACATCATATCAGTTTCTTTACTTGATAAAGATGGATATAACTTTGTTCTTGATAGAAATATCATGAACACTTATCTTGATAAGGTACTGGTTGCAGAAGGTACACTGTGTAATGGTATCTATATTCTAAATTAGAATACAGTTCTCAATATACAAAACACACGCAAGAGGAAGAGTTCAGATACGAACGAATCCTACTTATGGCATTGTAGACTTGGTCATATCGGAGAGAAAAGACTAAGTAAGTTACATAAAGATGGACTCTTGAATACGTTCGATTTTTCATCTTATGAAACTTGTCAGTCTTGTCTCAAAGGAGATGACCAAATCTCTGTTCACCGGACATGGAGAAAGAGCAGTAGAGCTCTTAGGACTCATACACAGTGATGTATGTGGTCCAATGTCTATACATGCAAGGGGTGGGTTCTCGTACTTCATCACATTCACTGACGATCTCTCTAGATTCGGGTATGTGTATCTGATGAAACACAAATTTGAAGCATTTGAGAAATTCAAGGAATTTAGAAACGAAGTGGAGAACCAGATTGGCAAAAGTGTCAAGATCCTCCAGTCTGATAGAGGAGGGGAGCATTTAAGCACGGAATTCCTAGATTACTTAAAAGAGAATGGTATTCTCTCTCAGCTTACTCCTCCGTATACACCACAGCACAACGGCGTATCGGAGCGGAGGAACTGTACCCTATTGGACATGGTTCGCTCCATGATGAGTAGTACTGAGTTGCCTCTTTCATTCTAGGGACATACGCTTCAGACAGCGGCATACCTTTTGAATCAAGTTCCATCCAAATCTGTGCCTAAAACTCCGTATGAAATATGGAGCAGTAAGAAACCATGTCTTAAATTTATTAGGATCCTATGTGAAAACACAGAAACCGGACAAGCTTCAGGCACGTTCAGTTCTATGTAAATTTGTGGGATATTCTAAAGGTTCGCTAGGATATCTGTTCTACCACACTGAGGAACAGAAGGTGTTTGTATCTCGCCATGCTACCTTCTTAGAAAGGGAATTTCTTGCAAAAGAAACTAGTGGGAGTACGGTAGAACTGGGAGAAATCCATGAACCACAAAATGTAACTGAAGATTTGGAGGAACCACTAGATTCAGTAATCCCAGACGAACCCCAGCCACTCCGCAGATCTGGTAGGATTTCTCATCCACCCGAGAGATACTGCGGTTTTCTCATAAACGGGGATCGAGAGGATTGCATCGTGGAATAAGATGACCCTACCAGTTTCAGGCAGGCAATTATCAGTAGGGACTCTGATAAATGGTTGGATGCTATGTGATCCGAAATGGAGTCCATGTACACCAATAAAGTGTGGACCTTGGAAATTGCTCCACCTGGGGTAAAACCCGTTGGATGCAAATGGATCTACAAAAGGAAACTTGATGTAGATGGGCAGGTGGAAACCTATAAGGCTAGACTCATTGCAAAAGGTTTTCATCAAAGACCTGGTTTGGACAATGACGAAACTTTTTCTCCAGTGGCTATGCTCAAATCCATTCGAATCCTACTTGCCATTGCTGTCTTCCATGACTATGAGGTCTGGCATATGGACGTAAAAACGGCTTTTCTAAACGGCAGTTTGGAAGAGTGCGTTTATATGGATCAACCAGAAGGTTTTGTAGACAGTGGGAACAGCGGGAAGGTGTGCAAGTTGCTTAAATCCATTTATGGATTAAAGCAGGCATCGCGGAGCTGGAACATCTGTTTTGATGAGGCAATCAAGGAATTTGATTTCATCAAGAACGAAGATGAACCTTGTATTTATAAGAAGATTGTAGGACGAACTGTCGTGTTCCTAGTCTTGTACGTGGACGACATACTTTTGATAGGAAATGATATTCCTATGCTACAATCGGTCAAGCTATTCTTGTCACAACGGTTCTCCATGAAAGACCTGGGTGATGCCACATACATACTGGGGATCAAGATCTACAGAGATAGATCCAAGAGGTTACTGGGACTTTCGCTGTCCAGGTACATAGAGACCGTACTAAAGAGATTTAGTATGGAAGATTCCAAACGCGGTAATATACCAGCATTGCACGGAATTACCCTCTCCAAGAAGATGTCTCCCAAGACTGATGAGGAGAGGGTTTGCATGAGTATTATAATCTACGGTTCGGCGGTAGGATCTATAATGTATGCGATGCTATGTACAAGACCAGATGTAGCTTACGCACTAAGCGTGGTGAGCCGGTATCAGTCAGACCCAGGTGAGAACCACTGGACGGCAGTGAAAACATTCTCAAGTACCTGAGAAGGACTAAGGAGATGTTCCTGGTTTACGGTAGTGGAAACCTCAGGGTCGAGTCCTTTACCGATTCAAGCTTCCAGAGTGACAAGGATGACAGCAAGTCTGTCTCGGAGGATTTTTAGAAATGCGCCCGACCGAAAGAAGTTTTGTGTTTACCCTCAATGGAGGGGCGGTGTGTTGGAGGAGTTCCAAATAGGATACCGTCGCAGACTCGGCGATGGAGGCTGAATATATTGCTGCAAGCGATGCCGCAAAGAGGCGGTTTGGATGAAAAAGTTCATTAGTGAACTTCAGGTGGTTCCGTCCATTATTGACCCAATACCTTTATATTGCGATAACAATGGGGCTATAGCTTTAGCGAAGGAACCAAGGTCCCATCAGAAGTCCAGACACATCTTAAGGCGGTATCACCTGATCAGGGAGATCATTGACCGCCAGGAGATCGAGGTACGGAGAGTGGACACTAAAGACAACATGGCAGATCCATTTACAAAGGCCCTCCCACAAACACAGTTCGAGCGACTTTTTGAGCTATTGGGTATGCGGTACGCCAGCAGCTGGCCATAGAGCAGACGTTGGGTATGCGGTACACCAATTACTGGCCTTTAGTGTAAGTGGGAGATTGTTGGATATGTATGTCCTAGAGGGCATTATTGTATAGTACTAGTTTGTATAATACATTTTAGAAGCTTGGGATATATACATGGGTTTCCGACGGTCTTGCTCAATATAGTAGTATGCTACTTGGTTTGTTTCTATCTTAATATGTGTATATGTTTCTTTTTTAACATATCGCTAATACATATTGATGGAGCCCTTAGGATCTTTGCTTGACTACCGACATTGTGATGGCGATCACACTAGTGGGGGCTGGGTAGTCTATAAGCACATCCTTATTCTGGTCCCTAGTCGTAGGATTATCGAGGCAGGGCATCGATACTCCAGAGTAGACTAGTGCATACGCTTCTCGTCCCAGCAGGGGAAATGGTCTGTCCCATAGCCATCAGTACGTCGTACTGGAGATAGTATGCAGGTGCTCGTTAGGTTACGAGTACACTGGACAGGACTCGTCGAGAACTATTAGTTGGTATTATACCTATCGTCAGTTAACAGTTCCCAGGTGACATAAGTACAGCTTAGTCCGTTGACTTGACACTGCCAATTCGCCTCAAGTGTGTTCCCACTGTTCTTTGATTGCTACCCTAACACGGCTCTATTGAGTCATGCAAACAGGTAGTAGTTGGGTGCAGTCCCGAAGCACTTGGAGACAGTGACAGTTAGACACGATTCGTCTCTCCCGGGATTGGGAGTTGATATCGCGCTGTGTCTAGGAGAGCCATTACACATAGTCGTCTCTGGCCAGGGCAAGCGAGATTTACTGGTAGTGTTTCTAGTAGTTTCTGTAAGTCCGCGGCGGCGCCCCGGCCGTCAACCCGACGCCGGAATGCGGAAACGGTGATAAACTTTAATTTTGCGGACTTAACAAACCGGCACCACCGCGCACTAAACCCTGGATCGGGCCATTAAACTAGTCCTAGCTAACTACAAAGACGGGAAAGAGAGATATACCATACGATCCGAGTCCTCCGGTCTTCATCTCCACTCCGTTCTTCTCGCGGAAGCTCCGGTCGTCGCATCCTTGCCGGAAGGGCACCACATCATTTGTATCTTTTACGGGCTCCCACCTCAATGCCGAGGCAAATCGGGCACGAAGCTGGCTAGTCGACGTGCCCAAGACTTGCTGTAGAATGTGTAGTGAACTATTGTCTCTATTGGGATTGAAGGAGTTGCCATGATGGAGGAATTGGTGCAAAAGAATTTTCCATGGATCTTGCTGGAAGATTGGAGCATGGGTTTTTAATGAGCTCGGCCAACTACACCAGCCCCTGCACAAAAACATTTTGTGGTCACTGCCAAAAATGAAGCAAACTCTATATCTCATGAGCTCGGCCAGAAAAGAACATGAGCTCACTCCCCAAAAATGAAAAAACAGTGCACTCATTTAAGCTTATTCCCTTCTCATAAATTAATCCCATCTCCATAAAAACCTCCTGCACACTCTGAAAAGAACAGCCCCTTTGCACACTCATTATGGGCTAATGGATTAATTAATGCATCAACAATCATTCCCCTTTAATTCTCAGCACACTCATTTTAGCCCATGCCCGCTTTAATAAATTAATCCTATTAAAACACCAGCACAAGGGAGGGGGGCCCACGAATTTAAACAAGCCACAAGACCCAAAGAAAACAACACTCTCCCATAATGCACAAGGGAGGGGGCCCACGAATTTAAACAAGCCACAAGACCCAAAGAAAACAACACTCTCCCATAATGGCCGGCCCTTACATTTGTGGTGGGAAAAAGATGTTGGCATTTTCAAAAAGGGAATATAATGATGAGCAACTAAATTAATTGCAAACTTGCAATTAACCCCCTCCATCAAAAAGTCCGGCCGGGAAAGAATAAAGGAAAACCGGCCGAAACGGAATGCAAACTGGCAACTCCAGAAAACTGGTCCCGTATTAAATTATAGGAAAACCCCGATACTGTGCATACACACCTACATCTGTATTCCGTCCGGATACAAATGCAATGAGACAAAATCTACACTGTACTAAACTAGGATCCGGCTTAAACTAAAGCCGGCTAGTAACATCCGTCCGATCCTGATCCGTGCAATACCGCACGTATCTGATCGAACCCTGCCATATCTCCATACGGCCTCTACAGCTTTTCGCCCGAAAGCTTGAGTAACAGAAATGTGGTGGACTCTAAAGACTCGTCAATACTATGGCTGTGGATTTAACCACTAGCATGTCAGAGGTATTAGCCATACATGACGGGCCACCAGCTATTGACCAAAAGGGACTTCTGTGAGCGAACTCAGCCTGTCACCCTACTGAGCCTGTCAGTGACAATATCCGTACAGTCCGGTCCGTTCGTCTATGAGTATCGCATGGCGGGCCTAGGGGGTTGGTAAAAGTCAGACCCCCAAAAGCGGTACAAGTCGTGTCGGAGTGTAGCCCAGAACACCCTGAGATACTACTGGAATACCTACCAGTAAATCTCCTTGCCTTGGCCAAGGACTTCATGTAATGGCTCTCCTAGACACAGCACGACCTCACCCCCAATACCGGGAGAGACGAACCCCTGAAGATACGCTCACTGCCTCCATGTGGCTCGGGACTGTACCCAACTAAAACCTGTTTGCACGACTCCTTTGAGCCGTGGTAGGGTAGTAATCAAAGTACAGTGGGAACTCACACGAGACAAATGACGACCCCCAGGTCGATGAACTAACCTGTACACATGTCACCAGGGAACTGCTATCTGACGTCTGGTATATGACCAACTAGCATGTTCCCGGCGAGTCCTGTCCGGTGTACTCATAACCCAATGAGCACCTGTATACATCTTAGGTGAACCAACTGACACCAGTGGCTTGCGAGACCGGCCACCACCCCTCGTCGGGGTCTCGACTGTATACACTAGTCTACTTTGGAGAATCGATGCCCTGTCTCGAAACTCCTACGACTAGGGACCATTTAAGGATATGTTTATAGACTCCAGCTCTCACTTATATGATCGCCCTCATACTGCTGGCAGTCAAGCAAGAATCCTAGGGGCTCTATCAATGTGTAATAGTGACTTGTCAGGTCACCTAAAGCAGTACACGATGATAAAGACAAACCAGATAGCATACTATCATCTCGAGTAAGACTGTTCTACCGGGATAGGTCCTCCCTCAATCATTGCAATCACGTGCCTGTGATCCAATAATTGACTCTGAGGGCACTATCTCCAACAATCTCCCACTTGCACTCAAGGCTAATTATTGCGATGTCGCATACTCACAGCCCGTGTGATACCGAACACCCAACTCCTTTACTAGTCAGTCTCACAAAGCCTGTTTGCGAAACTCTTGCGTTCGAGGAATAGCCTCAGTGAGTGGATCCGCCCTAATGTTTCTTTCTATGTCTCTCTAAATCTCAAGTTCGCGGAGAAAGCCATCTCCCGAAATGAGCAATACCTGTCTTAGAATGTCTGGATGTCTGATGGAACATAGCTCATAAATGAACTCCAAATCCAAACTTCTTAGACTGTATCGTCAACTGAACTTAATCAGTATCCTGCGACAAGCCTCCTTCAGTATTGCCTTGGACCACCTGTCCAAAATACTGCCCCTCGTCGGAGGGAAAACTATAACTCTGACAACCTCCTTGTCGTCCATGTCACTTTGGAACCCTGGAATGATAACCGTCTCCCGAATAAGGCTGTCGTTATCATATCCCTAGAACATCCACTTATGTTCTAAAACTACTTCCGAATGTTTCTCCAGGATTGGATTAATGTCAACTTATTGCATCTAGTGCAAGAACAACATCTGGTGTGGTACTTGACATCTCATGATTGACTCAATTGCCTGAGCAAGTGATCTGCCAATCATGCACGTCCCTCTCCCCTTTAGTCTGTAAGACACCTTTAGAGAGGGTGACTCCATTACCTGCAGGTACACTACCGTGCCAGGAGTCGTCCATTCTAAATACTCTTAGATGCTGTCAAAGTACCCTGATTGGGAAACCACCCAAATCTAGATCCAAGGCCATAGATCTAGTAACCAATATGTCTGATACAAAATCCATTTCCTTTGTGGAGAAACCACTGTGTGACGACCAAAGTATAACCGATTGTAGTATAGGAGTTTCTTTTCCTATTCTGTGTATGTCATCCAAAAACCATGACATCACACCCTACAACCTTCTCAACAGATCCATCCCTTGTTCTGATGAAGTCAATCCCATGACTGTCACGTCAGAAATAGATGATCTATCTCCGCTACATCTGCTTTAGTCTATAAATAGACATAAGCTACCTGTCCACCAATGCTTCCGTTGCTCCCACTGACTACGACAACCCTCTGGCAGAGTCATATAGACGTACACTTCTAAAACTAGTTTAGAACGACGCTATACTCATCCTCCTGCCGGGTCTCGCAACCTGGAACAACAACAATGGCAATTGTGGGTAAACCAGAACTTCCCTGTCACCGTCCTTGAGGCCACCGTAGTACCTCTCGGGTGCCTGAAGTTACCCACCTTATCTGCGGAGTGGCCAATGGAATGTCAAATCAGATTCAAATCATGCAACTGTCTCCAGTGCATGTCAACTAAATGGAGAGAGGCCGATCAGCGTTACTCAACTTAGGAATGCTTCCAATTATGAGTAACCCGAAAGAGAAGCAAGTTCTCTTAATCATTACTATCAACTGAATACCATACACAAGTATCTACATCTTCGATCACTATGAAGAATCCCGATACTTGCAATACCTGGTTCTCTACTTTATTCAAATACCTATAACTTCTCAAAATTCAGACACTGTGTTTCCACGAAACACCTGTCCAAAAACTAGAGAAGTCATAAGTAAACTGAATATAGTATGAGGACCAAACCCCTCTGTCCTGATGGACCTTGGGCAACATACAATACTCTGTATAAGTCCCTTGAGTTAGATAACTCATTCACTGTGTGTCGTAGGTTGAAAACTGTACTTATGGTTAAGAAGAATTACACCGCTGTTCAATGCTCCTTACCTAACCATCCACTGATATAGGTAAATGTCATCGACATAATATCAAAAAGGCATATCTCACTCTATGAAAATAGACGTACAGATATATCAATTTGAAATTGGTGCATAACAGCGGATATTCAAAACCAAATATTTGCCGACCGGCAAACAACCCAGATGATCTCCCCAAATATCACCGATTACAACGAATCCTGATATAATGAGGATGATTACCCTATTCCCAATAACTTACTCCCACTCATCATCTGTAAAACCATACAGATGTGAGAATCATACATGGTAAATACATACCCTGGAGTAAGTGTCTAATCGGGAAATCAGTTTCCATTAACAGTACACAGTTGAACTGAAACATTGAAATGTTTCGATGGGGTATCCTGGTATTCCTAGTAACGCCTCTACCATTATCCAGATTCATAATTATAACCGTATAATTCTTTGCCACCTCTCCAAATCCCTTCATATGTCTTTAGTCATTACCTTCTGTACACCCCTTTAGGCCAAATGGTTTTCTTCCTTCCCTACCGTTCGGCACCAGCCTATGGTTTGGAAGAAGACTATCCAAAAAGCATAAAGGGTATACTGTCCTAATCCTAGGAGCACTCGCAACGCGAGAGAAGGTGAAGATAAAAGACACCTGAATGTACTTTATTCCTATTTCTCCTGAACCAGGATCCATCCCCGAACTGGAACAAGTTCCTTTCGAGTTCGTATATAACCATACGATGGATTATCCAATAAAATGGGATCTTCGCAGTGATCGGAGTGTCCTGGAGAAATACAAAGGTGATTTAGGATTGGCGAAGAAATATTTGGTTTGGTCGTGAATATCAGTCGCAATTTACTTTGCCCTCTTACTAATCCCTTGCTTTGTCTTAATCTTAATACCTTCTGTACACCGTTTAGGCTAATTAGTTTTCTTCATTCCCTACCGGTCGGCACCAGCCTATGGTTTGGAAGAAGACTATCCAATTTGCACAATAGGTGTACTACTCCTAAACCAAGGAGTACTCGCAACCTGAGAGAGGGTGAAAAGAAAAGACAACTGAATAATCCTATCCGTTTTCTCCAGAACCTCAAACCATCCTCGAATAAATTCTTTCGAGTTCGTATCTAACCATACGATGGTTTTGTCCAATGGAAGTGGACGTTCGTAGTAATACGGGGTGTCCTGGAGAAAAGGGTAAAAGTAGGAGTGGCAATGAGGTCTGCAACTCTGACATTCCAAAAACCAGTGTTAAAGAAGGTTCGGTCAACTTGGTCACTGAGTCATAGTCTTAGGGTTGGGTCAATGGTCGCTGCCAGAGAGAGAGAAAAGAAACACTCAGCGTGCACTCTAACCTAGATCAGAATGGTTACCAATTTATCTAATCTGGAAACCTCCCGATGTACCTCAAATTCTCCTCCAAACCTGAAAGAAGAATTAGTCGGGGTCACCCGAGGAGTAAACCAACTCATCAGTGGGAATCGGGATCCAACTATCATCGCATGATAACGTGACGGAATCCGCTCACGGTGTCACACTCCAGGAGGTATGCGCATATCTGGCAAGTTTCAGTACTTTTGAAACTCCCGATGTGATTTCTGCCCCATGCTCTTATGACCTTGGCGTGAGGTCAAAATATCATAAGTCACATGTCAAGTTCTGCCCATCATTATCCAGGTTAATTTGAACCCACCCGTACATACCCTTGACGTAGGCCAAAATAGTAGTACGACTGTCCCAAACCAACGCATCTATCTATGCTACAGATAAATACCCGGCAGCTACCAATCACTATGCCTTGGCGTGAGGTCAAAATACATAGCTTGAATACTACCGAATATTTAACCGAAATGATGGAGGGCTACGAATGGTTTCTGGCGAAAACCTTTAACGTAATGAACTTGATATCGTTGAAGGAACGGATAGCTTTTAAAAATATAGTGACGAAAACCGTTGCTAAAGAGGTCACTCCCGGTGAAGGGATCTCGGCTCTTTCCCCGTAGAATGGGGTGCAGGATATTCCAAATGAATACCACGATGCAAAGCAAAAGTAATCGGCTATAGTGAAGTTAATGCCCTGACGCAAACTTCTGTCCAAGGGGTCACTCCCGGTGAAGGGATCTCGGCCCTTGCCTCGTTGACTGAGGAGCAGGATATCCCAACTGAATATCACGATGCAAAACAAAAGTGAACGTCCTTACAATAACAGCTTTTTGAAAAGTGTTCCAACAACATCAGATTAGGTTTGTTTTTAAACTTGCATTGATCCGAATCAATGCAGTCCCATCAAATGATCACACCAAAAAGAACGAAAATATACTGATGTACGTATATGCCATCCGCATTCGCCACTGGGTCCCGTCATTACCCGTTAGGTTAGCTTACTAGCGACAGAGCGGGGACTGGACTAGCGCGGATGAAAAACATATACAACATCTACTAATATATATACCAATATATTATATTTCGCTCAAGGCGTGAAAAGAAATGCAACATCACAGAAATGTACAGCATCACAGAACAATACAGATATCTGGGATCCCCGGGTTTCACAGAGCCACTACTGAAACCCGATGTTCCCTTGGTCGTGTGGATAGCCTGTGCAATGAAATCCTAGACCCCTCCTGGGTCAACCTGTACCCCCTACGAGTGCGGCGAATAGCCCGCCAATCCTAGAGTGAAGCCCCCTCCGTCTCAATGCCATGAGATGCGGGCTTGTTGCCTTCTAGAACCCGGCTATCCGTGCACCCCTCCTTAGGGTAATCCTAGTACATAATGTAAAATATACATACACCGGGTACATCGACCGCAACCTGGTCGTGCCCCAAAATAATAATACAAACTGGCAGTGACGGCAGTCCACATGTCGGATGCTCGCCCCGCAATATCAAATGTACATAATACAACAACACTGTACTAACAATGCATCCAGGCTATCCCCACGACCGATCCGCAACATCACAGCAAAAACAGAACATCAACGTGAAAGTCACGTTCGCAAATCCGTCTAACCGGGCTATAGCAGTTAGACCGGATTTACCGATCGAGTGACATTCACGGTCGCAGATATAATGTAAATACTGTGAAAAATGTGTTTAAGATTTTCCGATTGACCAAAAATTAACAAGTGGGCCCCCAAACCAATACTGCAGCACTCACAGAAAATCTGGGCCCAATTTTAATATTCCAGAAACCACATTTCTTACTCAGGAACATACTGTAGAATTTTGGGTGCATGAACAGTTGAACTTGCGGCGCAACCGCGGCCCAAGCAGGGGTTTGGCCGCGGTTGCGCGGTGGAATGGTGTGTTCATGCTACCAAATTTTTACAGTATGCTTATATTTCCCTGCACATCATTCTGAGACAACCTGAAAAATTTTTCGACACCAAAAAATTTTAACAGAAACTGATGCGAACTAAAATGCGGATTTTGGAATTTTGGTCGATCGGAAATGTAAAACACATTACACCAAGCTAGACTATGTTAATGGCGAGGCTTTGATACCACTGTAAGTCCGCGGCGGCGCCCCGGCCGTCAACCCGACGCCGGAATGCGGAAACGGTGATAAACTTTAATTTTGCGGACTTAACAAACCGGCACCACCGCGCACTAAACCCCGGATCGGGCCATTAAACTAGTCCTAGCTAACTACAAAGACGGGAAAGAGAGATATACCATACGATCCGAGTCCTCCGGTCTTCATCTCCACTCCGTTCTTCTCGCGGAAACTCCGGTCGTCGCATCCTTGCCGGAAGGGCACCACATCATTTGTATCTTTTACGGGCTCCCACCTCAATGCCGAGACAACTCGGGCACGAAACTGGCTAGTCGACGTGCCCAAGACTTGCTGTAGAATGTGTAGTGAACTATTGTCTCTATTGGGATTGAAGGAGTTGCCATGATGGAGGAATTGGTGCAAAAGAATTTTCCATGGATCTTGCTGGAAGATTGGAGCATGGGTTTTTAATGAGCTCGCCAACTACACCAGCCCCTGCACAAAAACATTTTGTGGTCACTGCCAAAAATGAAGCAAACTCTATATCTCATGAGCTCGGCCAGAAAAGAACATGAGCTCACTCCCCAAAAATGAAAAAACAGTGCACTCATTTAAGCTTATTCCCTTCTCATAAATTAATCCCATCTCCATAAAAACCTCCTGCACACTCTGAAAAAGAACAGCCCCTTTGCACACTCATTATGGGCTAATGGAATTAATTAATGCATCAACAATCATTCCCTTTTAATTCTCAGCACACTCATTTTAGCCCATGCCCTCTTTAATAAATTAATCCTATTAAAACACCAGCACAAGGGAGGGGGGCCCCACGAATTTAAACAAGCCACAAGACCCAAAGAAAACAACACTCTCCCATAATGGCCGGCCCTTACATTTGAGGTGGGAAAAAGATGTTGGCATTTTCAAAAAGGGAATATAATGATGAGCAACTAAATTAATTGCAAACTTGCAATTAACCCCCTCCATCAAAAAGTCCGGCCGGGAAAGAATAAAGGAAAACCGGCCGAAACGGAATGCAAACTGGCAACTCCAGAAAACTGGTCCCGTATTAAATTACAGGAAAACCCCGATACTGTGCATACACACCTGCATCTGTATTCCGTCCGGATACAAATGCAATGAGACAAAATCTACACTGTACTAAACTAGGATCCGGCTTAAACTAAAGCCGGCTAGTAACATCCGTCCGATCCTGATCCGTGCAATACCGCACGTATCTGATCGAACCCTGCCATATCTCCATACGGCCTCTACAGCTTTTCGCCCGAAAGCTTGAGTAACAGAAATGTGGTGGACTCTAAAGACTCGTCAATACTATGGCTGTGGATTTAACCACTAGCATGTCAGAGGTATTAGCCATACATGACGGGCCACCAGCTATTGACCAAAAGGGACTTCTGTGAGCGAACTCAGCCTGTCACCCTACTGAGCCTGTCAGTGACAATATCCGTACAGTCCGGTCCGTTCGTTTATGAGTATCGCATGGCGGGCCTAGGGGGTTGGTAAAAGTCAGACCCCCAAAAGCGGTACAAGTCGTGTCGGAGTGTAGCCCAGAACACCCTGAGATACTACTGGAATACCTACCAGTAAATCTCCTTGCCTTGGCCAAGGACTTCATGTAATGGCTCTCCTAGACACAGCACGACCTCACCCCCAATACCGGGAGAGACGAACCCCTGAAGATACGCTCACTGCCTCCATGTGGCTCGGGACTGTACCCAACTAAAACCTGTTTGCACGACTCCTTTGAGCCGTGGTAGGGTAGTAATCAAAGTACAGTGGGAACTCACACGAGACAAATGACGACCCCCAGGTCGATGAACTAACCTGTACACATGTCACCAGGGAACTGCTATCTGACGTCTGGTATATGACCAACTAGCATGTTCCCGGCGAGTCCTGTCCGGTGTACTCATAACCCAATGAGCACCTGTATACATCTTAGGTGAACCAACTGACACCAGTGGCTTGCGAGACCGGCCACCACCCCTCGTCGGGGTCTCGACTGTATACACTAGTCTACTTTGGAGAATCGATGCCCTGTCTCGAAACTCCTACGACTAGGGACCATTTAAGGATATGTTTATAGACTCCAGCTCTCACTTATATGATCGCCCTCATACTGCTGGCAGTCAAGCAAGAATCCTAGGGGCTCTATCAATGTGTAATAGTGACTTGTCAGGTCACCTAAAGCAGTACACGATGATAAAGACAAACCAGATAGCATACTATCATCTCGAGTAAGACTGTTCTACCGGGATAGGTCCTCCCTCAATCATTGCAATCACGTGCCTGTGATCCAATAATTGCCTCTGAGGGCACTATCTCCAACAGTTTCTCAGGGTGTTCTGGGCTACACTCTGACACGACTTATACCGCTATTAGGGGTCTGACATTTACCACCCCCTAGGCCCGATATGCGATACTCTTAGACGAGCAGACCGGACTATACGGAGATTGTCACAGATAGGCTCAGTAGGAGTTTGGATGAGCTTTCTCGTCGACTTTCTTTTCGACAGATACCTGGGTAGCCGTTACGCACAGCTAGTGCCACTGACGTGCTTGTGGTTAAACCCACTGCCAGAGTACTTTCGAGTCTTTAGAGTCCCACATAAAGGGTTTCCCAGCCTCGAGCGAAATGAGTAGAGGTCGTATGGTTTTACGACAGGGTTCGAGCACATACGTGCACTTATGAACGTATGGTGTTCGAGCGGACTATACTAGTGGGCTTTGGTTTAAGCCATATCCTAGTATATGATTATTGTATTGGCTTCGTCTCAGTGTATTCATGTTTTTCGGAACACGGATGCGGGTATGTATACGGATGAGAGGGGGTACAGACGGAGACTTTCTCATTTGGGTTTTGACCATTGATTTGGAAAAAACACAAATGAGGAAAAGAAAAGATTATGTTATTTTTTTATAAATGATAATTGTATTTGGAATGAATATTTTGTTGACCATTTGACTTTGTTGACCATTTGACTTTGGTTGACTTGTTGACCAAAGATATTATGGATGAGATATTTTTGTGCTAGATGTTTCCTTAGATATTTTCTTCTCTCCAAAGCAAATGGTCAATGATATATATTCTTTTTCCAAATACTTTTATTCATTCATCACAAAAGCATTCTCTCTCTTCATGCAAGCTCTCTCCTTCTTCTTCCTCTCTCAAACCCTAACCCTAATCTATCATGAGTTAATAATCAAGGGTTAGTTAGATTAAGCCATCCAAATCACTCTCTACTCTCTCTAGTTTACTTGGATTAGCAAATCAAGTAATCTAGTTACCTTAAGCTAGAGGTTTAGTTCAAGGTTGGAGCTCTCGGGTAGATCATCATAGACAAAATGAGGCCGGAGTTCAAGCACGATCCATAGAACCATCGAGGAGCTTAAGGAGAGGATCGAAGACCCGAAGGACTCGGTTTCTTTAGGTATAACATCCTTCATAGTAGATAGAACTCTTTATCATGTGCTAACTAGGTTTATCGTAAAGATCCAGTTAGGGTTTTATATTAGCGCCAAGTTCGTTATCGCTACGAAATTTTTGTTCCGCATTTGATCACGGAAGTTGGCCGGGGCACTAGTGTAACCCTTCAAGTTCATGGGCTTAAGGACCCCACAGGCTTAAGGACCCCACAGTCCGAGATTAAGGACATCATAGTCCATGGGCTTAAGGACCCCACAGTCCGAGGTTGAGGACATCATAGTCCATGGGCTTAAGGACTCCACAGTCCGAGGTTAAGGACATCATAGTCCATGGGTTTAAGGACCCGACAGTCTATAAAGTTTAAGAACATCATAGTCCGTGAGTTTAAGGACCCCACAGTCCAAGGGATGTTTGGTTGTCGGGACCCGTCACCTTTCTAAAGACGTTGAAGGATTACAACGACATAAATCAGAGGAGTGCAGAGATGTAACCTTGAACCAATTTTGGTTGGGAGATGTGTAGTCCAATTAGGACTAAGATCTAAGATTTATGAGCACATGGGCCCAATTAGTCTGAATGAGGGATTTATGGCCAACTTGGACTCGGCCCACTCAGTTAAAATGTCAAGCATTGATTTGAGTTCTGGCAATATTTTTGTCTTTTAATGAATGCATAGCTCTGGGCTTTATTTATAGAACAATTTATGTTCTATCAGCGCACACGTGAGGAACACGTAGCGCGCTTGGCGCTAGCACCAGTTAATGAGCGCAAAGCGCTTCTGTGATATAGCGTACACGTGAGGAGCACGTGGCTCGCTTGGCGCTGAGCGCCAGTTTATGAGCGCAAAGCGCTATTTGTTCAGTGGCGCACACGTGAGGAGCACGTGGTGCGCTTGGCGTTGAGCGCCAGTCCATGAGCGCAAAGCACTATTTGTTAATTGGCGCATACGTGAGGAGCACGTGGTGCGCTTGGCGCTGAGCGCCAGTCCATGAGCGCAAAGCGCTATTTGTTAAGTGGCGCACACGTGAGGAGCACATGGTGCGCTTGGCATTGAGCGCCAGTCCAAGAGCGCAAAGCGCTATTTGATCAGTTTTATGATCTGAGAAATAAATTCTCGTTTATAAGAGATTTTGTCTCAAGATTCTAAGAACAAAATTCTTATTTTATAGGAGATGTTTCAATCTCTTATTTTGGTGAAAGATTTTGCCTTTATGGATCTGTGATCCTAAGAGAATTGAATTATTCTCCCCCTTTTTTGTAATGAGATGTTCATGATCTCTTTATGTAAAATACCTTAGTCTTATAGATATAGATCTGTGAGAATAATTATGTTCTTCTTCTTTAATGAGATTTTTCTTATCTCTTTTTTATTTTTTACCTTGAAAAAAGTTCTTCTTCTACCGAGAGCGTGCTCTTCTTTTTTGAGATTTCTCAAAGTTTATAGGGGGGTTCCTCTATTTGTTTCTCTGTGTCTTCTCGTTTTTCTCTGTATGTGAGACTTGAAGTCTTGGGGCATTTCTTCCTTATCAGATAGAGTAGCGCGTAGCCTTAAAAGGGAGGGCTGGGAAATAGAGAAAGCGAGCACACTCTCTCTTATATTAAGATATTTCGAATGCCTAAGCTAGAAGTAAATCGGTTAAGGAGATCTTTTCTCCAATTGATTTGGGGATTTCCCCATCGTTGGATCTTTGATCCAAGGGCTTCTAATTTATAGAAGGCAATTTTCTTATTTTTAATAAGATTGGGAAATCTTTCCCCATACAGATTTTATTCTGTAATTTTTGGTAATTTTTAATCACTATTGGATCATTGATCCAACGGTGCTCTGACTTACAGAGCACAATCTTTTTGTTTGGAAAGATTTTGCGGAATCTCTCCTTAACAGAATTTCATTCTGGTTAATTGATGATTTTTAATCATGTTCGTTGGATCTTTGATCCAACGGTGGAGAACATTTAGTTCTAGCGCTCGCGCACTCATGCTTTGCACGTGGTGCGCTGCTTAGAGTGCAGCGCACTTAGCGCCAGCGCACACGTGCTTTGCACGTGGTGCGCTGCTTAGAGTGCAGCGCTCTTAGCGCCAGCACACACGTGCTTTACACGTGGTGCACTGCTTAGAGTGCAGCACTCTTAGCGCCAGCGCACACTTTCTTTGCACGTGGTGCGCTACTTGGGGTGCAGCGCACTTGGCGCTGCTATGAAGCACTGCTTCATTTCAAAATTTAAAATTTGAACAGAGCTTTGCTCTGATTGGGGGAACAAATGCCCCCCCACCGTTGCGTTCACGTGGCCTACACGTGATTGCAGCGGTGGTAGCATCTCTGCCATTGGATCAACTCAGAAGTTGAAACGACATCTCAGTGCCTATAAATAGGGCTTTTGGCCCTTGAGATGATTTCTGTTCATCTTCTTTCTTTCTGAGAATTTTTATTCTCTTTCAGAGCATAGCTCTTCATCTTAAGAATTTTCTTAAGGACGGAACTCTGTCAAAATTTAGGTAAAGATTAAATCTTTTAAAGGATTATTTAATAATCTAGGGTTTCACCCATTAACAGAGATTTGCTCTTCATGGATCTTCGATATAAAGAAAACCTTTTTTAGGGTTTTATTAACAGAGCTTTGCTCTCTTAAAATCATAGATCTAAAGAGATCTTCTTAGGGGTTTCTTTAACCCATTAACAGAGCTTTGCTCTTTTCAAATCATATAGATTTGTTAATCTTTCATGAAAACTCTTAGAGTTTGTTCATAGATCTTGAAGATTTCAGAATTTTAATTCACTAAAAACTTTACTTCAATTTTTCTGATGGGTTATTCCATCATTTTTACAGAGCAAGGCTCTTGAGGAATTTTTATTCCTATCATCATCAGAGTTGACAGATGTCACTCTGTCACAGAGCGCTGCTCTAAAGGGGAGATTTACTCCTTTGGCCCGAGGGGTTCTCATTGAATGAGAATCTTTTGAGGATTTCCTCATTTAATGACAGTCTCATCAAATGATGAGATTGTTTCGTTAATGATGAACTATCATCTAGATTATGTGTGTCCCCTTTGGTCCCTTTTCACTGCATTGAAGTGCGGTACGGATTTAAAGTACCTAGTGATAGAACTTAATCTGTAGCATTGGCGGCTGAAAATTTGTTCTTTTCCGCACAGGTACTATGTCTTTCGATACTTCCTTCCCGTTCGTCCGTTCGGAAAGCGGATTCCCCGAAGCGCCCGTGGACAGGGAAGTCTTTGCACTGATCAAGGATCAAGACCCAGAGCGGAAGAATCTCCATTTGTGGGGAACATGGTACAACCAAATCATCAAAGGTCGTCGAAGTTTTTCTTGCGCGACACCTTTGGATCCTATTTCGGCGATCCCTTATGCAGATGCACCCCCGATAAACTATGTTGTGGAGGAGGTGAATTGGACTTCAGAGGGTCTCATTCGGCCTTCTATGGCCGCAATACCCGTGCAGCCGTCGGCGGCTTTGGACACTCTAGGACGGCGCATATGTCAGGGCGAGTCGCGCCCTTGGGGAAAGCCATACAACATAGGATTAACTCCCCGTCACCGAGCCAGATATTTGCAGTAGGCCCGATACATCTTATCGGCGAAAAAGTCACAGCTGCTAAGGCTCGGATTGTACCCTGCGATCTATGCTTCTTTGTTCCAGTATTCCACATCTCCTACATGGTGGGTCAAGGCATTTCTGGAGCAATGGAACATTTCGACCCACACCTTCCTCTTATTGGATCGAGAAGTCTTCATTTCTTTGGAGGAATTTAGGGAAGAACATTACGAGGAGCTGCTTCCTTCGGATGAATACATTTTCGCCACCAAATCAGTGGTAATGGGTCTTACCCCGGAAAACGCTATTCAACACCAATTCCCGAGTTTGATAAAGGTGTCGAATATCTATGAGAACCTTTTTCTCAAATCCGGAGGTCGTAGGGTTAATTTTATGGATTTTATCACTCGTTTTCTCCGCTCGGAAGTACTGTCGAAGGAAGCCGTGAAGTTCACCAAACTTGACGATCCTTTTGGCTTAGGTTTGGGCAACCTGCCGACGGCGGAGGCGGATCAGAAGAGTTTCTTTCTCCCCGACACCCCGGTCGTCCCTTTTGCAGAGCTTGCAGCTCCTGGGATCGATGAAGAAACGTTCGTTTTGGGATTTCTTGGGCTGTGGCTGAGCTGGTTTGCGCTTCCGATGCACCCTCGCCGTATGAGGCCATCCATATTCTACCCAGCGCATCGAATGGTTGCTGGGATGCAAGTGGCCGTCGGAATCGCTGGGTTAGCCCATTTGTATCACGGCCTCAGCTTAGCAGCAGACACTACTGAACTAGGAGTGCAGCCTGTAAACTTCTCGATGCATTATTTCACCTCGCGGCTCGAGTTGCACGTGCTTAGCGTCTTCGGTATCCATAGAAGGCCTTGTTTTTATGACATGTGTAAGTTCCCTCAGATCATGCGGCTAGTCGACACATCCATTGTAAATCCGACACCGCGGGAAGCTAGAGGTTTGCTCCTTCGTCCGCACACGGTTGGAGATGGCATGTCCTTCACCGATAATATTTTGTCCGTCGGCCAGGAATCCGCGAAAACGGTGCTTCCATTGCAAGACATTTTGAAAGACGGGACCTCTGTCTTGAAAGCTCGGGAGATTCTTCATCTATACACCATCATGCCGGGCTTTCTCGTATTTAGGCAGAATGATGCAGCGTTGTTCATGAGATACAACCCGCATCATTTCGCCCAGCAGTTAAGCTATAATCAGGGCATCCCGCTTGAGGCTTTCTTAGCAGAACCAGCTGCTACTGAAGAGGGTATCCGAAGCACGTTGTATCATTTTATGCGCCTAAACACAGGGTCCAACTTCTTCATCAGTGAACCGAGCTGTGTTCCGAAGGCCCTGAATGTGTATGTGGCATGGTATCAACATTCGATGGGCGCCGTCATTAGGGAAGAAAAGCGATTGCTGCTTGATCGCAAGGGCACCGCCCCGGCTGGTAACCCCGCCGTTCCCTTGAAACGACGCACCATTGTCTGTCCTCCCTTGAGGGAAGCTGCTGCGGCTGTGGTACCGCGTGATATACCTGAGCTGCCACTACCCCGTGCTCCCGTTGAAGTGGTCGTTGTGGCGTCTCCTTAGTCCAACTTGGGTGCGGAGATCGGGACTCACCGTCCGAAGTTGCCCGCTAAACGCAAGCTCGTGTTACCAGCGGCCGGTACTCGCTCGCAGAAGAAGAAGAAGTCGATTCTTTTTGCAGACGTTGTACTCGGACAGGAGCCCCATGCTCTTTATAGCGAAGGATTAAGCAAATACGGGACCAACGAGAGTCTATTCATGGCGCCAGATGATACTGATCTGGAGGCTGCAATCGCAGCTTCCGAGCGACTAGCTAGCCACAAGGCAGGACTGATCACCCTCGCTGAGTCAGGTAATCTTCAGTCGTATCTTTTTGTTGTTGCATTACATTTTTATTATCCTGTTTTGACTGACACTTTTTCTTCAACAGGCGTTTCCACTGAAGAGGCTCTCGCGGCTTCCCTCAAGACTTTTGAGGAGGAAGAGAGGCTTCGCGCTTCGTTAGGCCTTGGTATATTTCGGCTCATTATGCCCTTATTCCCTTTTCCTTCATGGATAGTCTGACCCATTTTTCATCTTATCGCAGGGAATACTTCGACCCAAGTTATCCCAAGTGTCGTGCCAATTTCGCAGGGTGGTGCGGAGATGCTTCCAAGGCCGGCTACCGAAGTGTCAGCTTCCCCAGTATCGCCAAAAGAGGCTTCACTTAAGCAACCGATGACGAACGCCATAACGGCTCCAGAGGTAGCTCCTGGCGCGGACGATGACGTCTCCTTGACGGAGGTCCTAAGAAGATCAGCTCTCACGGCCCAGGCGGAAAGGAAGCGCAGAAGGCGTGCAGCAAAAGAACGTAACGCCGTCTTGGCCGTAGGTGCAGGCTCGAGCGCTGCTTCCCCTGTCCCTGCCTCTTCAGAGGGTGCTCCGGCCGCCCTGTCTACCGCTCATAGACAGGCGGTACGCGCGGCTTGGGAAGCAATTGAAAAGTCATCTCAAGGTAACGTAACACTGGGTCCTTTTATCAGAATTTGATCTTCAAATTCTCATATATCTTACCCTACAGGGCCAAGTCCTGGTGAGGAGGCGGCGGGTGAGATGACGGCAACCACTGAGCCCGAAGCGGCTACTCTTTCCCAGGAGTCCGGGACTGCTCCAATTGCCGCTCTTTCCACCTGCGGTTCCCTGCCATCACCTGGCATTGCGAGTGTCACAATGGCTCTCATGGAATCAGGGGAAGAAGCTACGGGCGGCGAAACCATCACCCCAAATGAGATTGAAGAAGTCGTGATGCCTGGTGATGCTTCCGTCACCGTTTTGGCTGATGACCTGTCTGGTAGGTCTTGGATCGTTGCATTCTTTAAGTTTTGCAATCCCTTCTGATGATATCTTGTTCCTTTCGAATGTAGGTGTGGTGAGAGCTGAGGTTGTGACACCTGAAGAAGCACCACCAGCTGCCGCTCTGACGGTTGCTGCCCCTTCGTCTCCTCTTATATCTTCTCGAATGTTAGAAGGTATGGGTTTGTGATTAATTTAAATTAGGGACAGCATCTTCCGTGTACTGACCATGTATCATCGTGATCTTGTAGGAGTTCTCTTTGATCACCTATATCAGGTGCTGAACCCGCACTTCTCCTTCCAGTCGGAGATTAGTCTGCCCGCTGGTGCCGGTGAGTATCTTTTCTAACCGACGTCTTTTCTTTTCTTTAACGGGCAGCCATGTCATTGCTAATTCTTCTTTGCACTACTTGTAGCCTTACAAATTGAAGGAGGGGATGAGGGTATCGTCGCGCCACCGGTACTCCCAGCTCCACCCCCTGTTGCAGCCGGTATAGTAGACTCTATTGTTCATGTATTTTTCTTTATTTCTTGAGCCGACATATGATTATGATTTGTTTTGCAGCGGTCCCACCGACTCCAGCTCCGTTCAAGTATCGCATCATAATGCCAGCAGGACCCTTTTCTAGACGTCCATCTTCAAAAGGCGCTGTGACCAGTCTGCGTATGTTGAGTGAATACATCAAGGAGATTGACGCGGAGGCCCCTACATTCGCTGCAGATTTTGCTGCCGAGGTTAATCCAATATTGGCGACGCTTGTGAACTTCCATAACGAAGGCGTCGTTGAGTCTTGGGTTAACTACTGCAGGAAGATTGAGGTCTGCCTGCATGAGCTTGAGCTTAGGCGTCCTGCTCCTGAGATGTTGGCTTTGAACTCCCAGCGGGCTGCATGGGTTGAGCAGAGCGTGTCCTTCCTTCGCCATTTTGAATAAGAAGCGACCTCGAGACAGAAGGAACGTGAGGAGGCTTAGGGTGAATCTACCCGGCTGCGCACCCAAGTTGAAGCGAATGCCGCACAACTGAGAGTCGTTTTTGACAATTTTCAGCGATGCATTATGGACGGGCTTGCATTGAGGCGGAAGCTCGACTCCATTGAGCGGGTTACGCAGAGTCGTGAAGCTGCCCAACGGGAAATCGATGAGAAGGTTTCATCGTGCTTGCAGCAAAAGGCTCGAGTCGAAGCGGAGCTGGCCGCAGCGGCTGACCATGAAAAGGCATTGAAAGGAGTGCGCGAGCAACTTGCTGACTTATTGAAAACGCCTCCTTCTCAGTAGCTGTTATGTATAGATTGAACACTTGTAATATTTGAATAACATGTATCCATTTTTTTTATTCTTTTATATGATTCAACTTGTACTCCATTGAATTCATGAATAAAAGATACACATTTTTTTGTTCTATTGTTGCTTTCTTCTCTTTGTTGTGTCGTTGCCATGTGATTTTAGCAAGTGTGGCCCGTAGATAGTAAGTGACGGTCCATCTTGGACTCTTTGCAGGTAATGATGGCTTAGGAAACAGGTTCAGGTCTGCTGCCTAAGACTTTTCAATTTTATGAGCCGTGAGGGTCTCATAAAGAATTTTCTCCCTACAGGTCGAGAGGATCCCGTAAGTGTATTTTCTCCTTAGGAATCGTGAGGATTCCTAAATGTGTTTTTCCCTTGAGAGTCGTAAGGATCTCACAAGAGAGTTTTTCTTGCTTACGAGTCGAGAGGACTTGTTGTTTCCTTTCTTGTCGATGTTTGACTTAGGAGAGTGTGGCCTGTAGAAAATCTATCTTGACCTCTCTGCGAGGCAATGACGGCTTGGGAGACAGGGTTAGGATCTGCCACCTAAGACTTTTCAACTTTATGAGCCGTGAGGGTCTCATAAAGGCTTTTCTCCCTACGAGTCGAGAGGATCTCGCAGGTGTGGTTTCTCCTTAGGAATCATGAGGATTCCTAAGTGCGTTTTCTCTTGAGAGTCGTAAGGATCTCACAAGAGAGTTTTTCTTGCTTACGAGTCGAGAGGACTTGTAAGTGATTGATGAGTTGACCTGCTCCCGGGTCAAAGCATTGCTTTGACGGGGAGTTCGAGAGTTTACTCTGGCTGTTTCCCACGGAGTCAGAATTGACTTTAGCTGTGTTCTACGGGGCCAGGAGGGGTTGACTTTGGCCATACGGAGTCAGGATTGACTTTAGCCATACGGGGTTAGGGGTTGCTCTGGCCGTTTCCTACGGTGGTCAGGATTTACTTTAGCCGTATTCTACGGAACCAGGATTTGCTCTGGCCGTTTCCCACGGTGGTCAGGACTGACTTTAGCCGTGTTCTACGGAACCAGGATTTGCTCTAGCCGTTTCCCACGGGGTCAGGATTGACTTTAGCCGTGTTCCACGGGGCCAGGAGGTGCTCTGGCCGTTTCCCACGGGTCAGGATTGACTTTAGCCATGTTCCACGGGGCCAGGAGGTGCTCTGGCCGTTTCCCACGGGTCAGGATTGACTTTAGCCGTGTTCCACGGGGCCAGGAGGTGCTCTGGCTGTTTTCCACGGGGTCAGGATTGACTTTAGCCGTGTTTTACGGGACCAGGATTTGCTCTGGCCGTTTTCCACGGGGTCAGGATTGACTTTAGCCGTGTTTTACGGGACCAGGATTTGCTCTGGCCGTTTCCCACGGGGTCAGGATTGACTTTAGCCGTGTTCTACGGGACCAGGATTTGCTCTGGCTATTTCCCACGGGGTCAAGATGTAAGTGCACGGCGGCGCCCCGGCCTCCATCCCGAGGCCAAATGCGGAAGCGATGGCTAACTTTAAATTTTCTTGAACCGGCACCACCGCGCACTAAAAAACCAGGATCGGGCCATTAACTAGTCCTAGCTAACTACAAGATGGGGAAGAGAGATATACCAAGTGATCCGAGTCCTCCGGTCTTCTCGTCGTCGTCCCGATCTCCCGCGGAGTCTCCGGTCTCCACCTCGTCACCGGAAGGGCACCACGTCGCCTGCTTCTTTTACGGGCTCCCACCTCTATACCGAGGCAACTCGGGCACGAAGCTGGCGAGTCGACGTGCCCAAGATTTGCTGTAGAATAGTGTGGAGATCTATATCTCATTTGGGGTTTGTATGGAGTTGCCTTTTGAGATGGTGGAGGAATAGAGTTTTGGAGATTGATCTTGTGGGATTTTTGCCAAAGCAAAAGCACAAAACCCCACACCAAATGAAATGGGCAGCCCCTCCCCAATGTGGTCGGCCATGCAAAGTGAGGGAAGAGTGAGAATGAGAGTGAGGTGAATGGATGATAAAACCCCAACCATAATGCAAGTGAATAAAGATAATCATGAAGGGAAATGATCACAAAAAAACCCACACTCCAAAACAAATCAACTCCCATCACCAAAAAGTCATGCCATCATGATACTACAAGACTAGCCATGATTGCACCAAAACCAACACTCCAACAAGCTAATCATCAACAACCATGATGACTCAAAAGTCAAGCCATGATGAGAAGAAGAAGAAGTCAAATGGTGGAGGAATTATCATGATACAAGAATATGCAAATAACACCCTCCACTATCCAAATTTGCATGCTTGCAAATAGGCCCTCCTCCACCAATCTTCGGCCAATGAAAGATACAAAGGAAATTGGCTGAAACGGAAAGCAAACTGGCAACTCCAGAAAACTGGTCCCGTAATAAATTACAGGAAAACCCCGATACTGTGTATACACACCCGCATCTGTATTCCGACCGAAATACAAATGCAATGAGACAAAATTCTACACTGTATTATACTAGGATCCGGCTTAAACCAAAGCCGACTAGTAATATCCGTTCGATCCTAATCCGTTCAATACCGCACGTATCTGATCGAACCCTGCCATATATCCATACGGCCTCTAGTACTAACCGTCCGATCCTGATCCGTGCAATACCGCACGTATCTGATCGAACGCTGCCATATCTCCATACGGCCTCTACAGCTTTTCGCCCGAAAGCTTGAGTAACTGAATGTGTGGTGGACTCTAAAGACTCGTCAATACTATGGCTGTGGATTTAACCACTAGCACGTCAGAGGTATTAGCCATACGTGACGGGCCACCAGCTATTGACTAAAAGGGACGTCGATGAGCGAACTCATCCTGACACCCTACTGAGCCTGTCAGTGACAATATCCGTACAGTCCGGTCCGTTCGTCTATGAGCATCGCATGGCGGGTCTAGGGGGTTGGTAAAAGTCAGACCCCCAAAAGCGGTACAAGTCGTGTCGGAGTGTAGCCCAGAACACCCTGAGATACTACTGGAATACCTACCAGTAAATCTCCTGCCTCGGCCGAGGGCTTCGTGTAATGGCTCTCCTAGACACAGCGCGACCTCACCCCCAATACCGAAAGAGACGAACCCCTGAAGATCCGCTCATTGCCTCCATGTGGCTCGGGACTGTACCCAACTAAAACCTGTTTGCACGTCTCCTTTGAGCGTGGTAGGGTAGTAATCAAAGTACAGTGGGAACTCACACGAGACAAATGACGATCCCCAGGTCGATGAACTAACCTGTACACATGTCACCAGGGAACTGCTATCTGACGTCAGGTATAAGACCAACTAGCATGTTCCCGGCGAATCCTGTCCGGTGTACTCATAACCCGATGAGCACCTGTATACATCTTAGGTGAACCAACTGACACCAGTGACTTGTGAGACCGGACACCGCCCCTCGTCGGGGTCTCGACTGTATACACTAGTCTACTCTGGAGTATCGATGCCCTATCTCGAAACTCCCACGACTAGGGACCTTTTAAGGATGTGCTTATAGACCGCCAGCTCTCACGTATATGATCGCCCTCATACTGCCGGCAGTCAAGCAAGAATCCTAGGGGCTCTATCAACGTGTAATAGCTACCTGTAAGGTCACCTAAAGCAGTACACGATGATAAAGATAAACCAGATAGCATACTATCATCTCGAGTAAGACTGTCCTACCGGGATAGGTCCTCCCTCAATCATTGCAATCACGTGCCTGTGATCCAATAATTGAATCTGAGGGCACTATCTCCAACAATCTCCCACTTGCACTCAAGGCTAATTATTGCGATGTCGCATATTCACAGCCCGTGTGATACCGAACACCCAACTCCTCTACTAGTCAGTCTCACAAAGCTCGTTTGCGAAACTATTGCGTTCGAGGAATAGCCTCAGTGAGTGGATCCGCTTTGATGTTACTTTCTATGTCTCTCTATATCTCAAGTTCGCGGAGGAAGCTATCTCCCGAAATGAGCAATACCTGTCTTAGAATGTGTATGGATGTCTGATGGGACCTAGCTCATAAATGAACTCCAAATCCAAACTTCTTAGACTGTATCGTCAACTGAACTTAATCAGTATCCTGCGCCATGCCTCCCTCAGTATTGCCTTGGACCACCTGTCCAAAATACCGCCCCTCGTCAGAAGGAAAAACTATAACTCTGACAACCTCCTTGTCGTCCTGGTCACCTTGGAAGCCTGGAATGATAACTGTCTCCCGCATGAGGCTGTCGTTATCATATCCCTAGAACATCCACTTATGTTCTAAAACTGCTTCCGACTGTTTCTCCAGGATTGGATCAACGTCAACTTATTGCATCTACTGCAAAAAACAACATCTGGTGTGGTACTTGACATCTCATGATTGACTCAATTGCCTGAGA
The DNA here is from genome assembly GCA_030015575.1 of Agapanthus africanus. Lineage (NCBI taxonomy): Eukaryota > Viridiplantae > Streptophyta > Magnoliopsida > Asparagales > Amaryllidaceae > Agapanthus > Agapanthus africanus. The sequence goes on along the minus strand of JASDDO010000012.1, from coordinate 123,772,527 downwards.
AGGTGATCTGCCAATCATGCACATCCCTCTCCCCTTTAGTCTGTAAGACACCTTCAGAGAGGGTGACTCCATCACCTGTAGGTACACTACCGTGCCAGGAGTCGTCCATTCTAAATACTCTTAGAATGCTGTCTAAGTACCCTTAATTGGGAAACCACCCAAATCTAGATCTAAAACCATAGATCCAGTAACCAGAATATTTGATATAATGTCCAAGTCCCATGTGGAGAAACCACTGTGTGACGACCAAAGTATAACCGATCGTAGTATAGGAGTTTCTTCCTACTCTGTGTATGTCACCCAAATACCATGACATCACACTCTACTACCTTCTCAATAGATCCATCCCCTATTCTGATGAAGTCAAATCTATGACTGTCACGTCAGAAATAGATGATCTATCTCCGCTATATCTGCTTTAGTCTATAAATAGACATAAGCCACCTGTCCACCAATGCTTCCGCTGCTCCCACTGACTACGACAACCCTCTAGCAGAGTCATATAAACGTACACTTCTAAAGCAAGTTTAGAACGACGCTATACTCATCCTCCTGCCGGGTCTCACAGTCTGGAACAACAGCAATGGCAAGTGTGGGTAAACAAGAACCTCCCTGTCACCGTCCTTGAGGCTACCAGAGTACCTCTCGGGTGCCTGAGGTTACCCACCTTATCTGCGGAGTGGCCAATAGAATGTCAAACCAGATTGAATCTTTAGGTCCCTATGAAATCTTCAGTAATCGTTTGTGGTTCTGGAATCACTTCCAGTTCTACCATACTCCCACTACTGTTTTCTGAAAAAATCCATTTTTAATAAAACTATGGCGAGTCAAGAACAATATCACTATTGATCTTCCAGATGGTAGAAAGTCAACCCTCGTCATAGCCTGGGTCAACCCACAAACAGCCATTACAGAAACCTGTCTTGAGTTATCCAGAGTCTGGTTTTAATCATAAGCCGGACAACTCCCCGTACCTTAACAACGTTAAGATATGAACTGTTCTATATCCAATATAGAACCAGAGGCACTAATTTAATTGAACCAGATTCAAATCATGCAGCTGTCTCCAGTGCATGTCAACTAAATGGAAAAAGGCCGATCAGCGTTACTCAACTTAGGAATGCTTCCAATTATAAGTAACCTGAAAGAGAAGCAAGTTCTCTTAACCATTACTATCAACTGAATACCATACACAAGTATCTGTATCTTCGATCACTTTGAAGAATCCCGATACTTGCAATACCTGGTTCTCTACTTTATTCAAATACCTATAACTTCTCAAAATTCGGACCCTGTGTTTCCACGAAACACTTGTCTAAAAACTAGAGAAGTCATAAGTAAACCGAATATAGTATGAGGACCAACCCCTCTGTCCTGATGGACCCTGGACAACATACAATACTCTGTATAAGTCCCTTGAGTCTGATAACTCATTCACTGTGTGTCGTAGGTTGAAAACTGTACTTATGGTTAAGAAGAATTACACCGTTGTTTAATGCTCCTTACCTAACCATCCACTGATATAGGTAAATGTCATAGATATAATTTCAAAAGGTATATCTCACTCTATGAAAATAGACGTACAGATATATCAATTTGAAATTGGTGCATAACAGCGGATATTCAAAACCAAATATTTGCCATCCGGCAACCAACCCAGGTGACTTCCTCAAATATCACCGATTACAACAAATCCCGATATAATGAGGATGATCACCTAATTCCCAATAACTTACTCCCACTCATCATCTGCAAAGCCATACAGATGTGAGAAACATACCTGGTAAATACATACCCTGGAGCAAGTGACTAACTGGGAAATCAGTTTTCTTTAACAGTACACGGTGAAACTGAAACATTGAGATGTTTCGATGGGGTATCCCGGTATTCCTAGTAATGCCTCTTCCAGATTCACGACTGTAACCGTATAATTCTTTGTCACCTCTCCAAATCCCTTTATATGTCTTTAGTCATTACCTTCTGCACACCCCTTTAGGCCAAATGGTTTTCTTCCTTCCCTACCGTTCGGCACCAGCCTATGGTTTGGAAGAAGACTATCCAATAAGCATAATGGGTGTACTGTCCTAATCCTAGGAGCACTCGCAATGCGAGAGAAGGTGAAGATAAAAGACAACCGAATAAACCTTATTCCTATTTCTCCCGAACCAGAATCCATCCCCGAACTGGAACAACTTCCTTTCGAGTTCGTATATAACCATACGATGGAGTATCCAATAAACTGTGGATCTTCGTAGTGATACGGAGTGTCCTGGAGAAACACAAAGGTGAAGTGGGAGTGGTAATGAAATACCTGGTTTGGTCGTGAATATCAGTCGCAATTTACGTTGCCCTCTTACTAATCCCTTTCTTTGTCTTTACATAATATCTTCTGTACACCATTGTTAGGCTAATTGGTTTTCTTCATTCCCTACCGGTCGGCACCTGCCTATGGTTTGGAAGAAGACTATCCAATTTGCATAATAGGTGTACTATCTCCTAAACCAAGGAGTACTCCCAACCTGAGAGAAGGTAAAATGAAAAGACAACTGAATAATCCTATCCGTTTTCTCCAGAACCGGAAACCATCCTCGAATAAATTCCTTCGAGTTCGTATATAACCATACGATGGTTTTGTCCAATGGAAGTGGACGTTCGTAGTAATACGGGGTGTCCTGGAGAAAAGGGTAAAAGTAGGAGTGGCAATGAGGTTTGCAACTCTGACAATCCAAAAGCCAGTGTTTTAGAAGGTTCGGTCAACTTGGTCACTGAGTCATAGTCTTAGGGTCGGGTCAATGGTCGCTGCCAGAGAGAGAGAAAAGAAACACTCAGCGTGCACTCTAACCTAGATCAGAATGGTTACCAATTTATCTAATCTGGAAACCTCCCACTGTACCGTCAAATTCTCCTCCAAACCTGTAAGAAGAATTAGTCGGGATCACCCGAGGAGTATACCAACTCATCAGTGGGAATCGGGATCCAACTATCATCGCATGATAACGTGACGGAATCCGCTCACGGTGTCACACTCCAGAAGGTATGCGCATATCTGGCAAGTTTCAGTTTCTTTAGAAACTCCCGATGTGATTTTTACCCCATGCTCTTATGACCTTGGCGTGAGGTCAAAATATCATAAGTCACATGTCAAGTTCTACCCGTCATTGTCCAGGTTAATTTGAACCCACTCGTACATATCCTTGACGAAGGCCAAAATAGTAGTACGACTGTCCCAAACCAACGCATCTATCTATGCAACAGATAAATACCCGGCAGCTACCAATCACTATGCCTTGGCGTGAGGTCAAAATACATAGCTTGAATACTACCGAATATTTAACTGAAATGGCGGAGGGCTACGAATGGTTTCTGGCGAAAACCTTTAACGTAATGAACTTGATATCGTTGAAGGAACGGATAGCTTTTAAAAATATAGTGACGAAAACCTTTGCTAAAGAGGTCACTCCCGGTGAAGGGATCTCGGCTCTTTCCCCGTAGAATGAGGTGCAGGATATTCCAACTGAATACCACGGTGCAAAGCAAAAGTAATCGGCTATAGTGAAGTCATTGCCCTGACGCAAACTTTTTGTCCAAGGGGTCACTCCCGGTGAAGGGATCTCGGCCCTTGCCTCGTCGACTGAGGAGCAGGATATTCTAACTGAATACCACGATGCTAAACAAAAGTGGACGTCCTTGCAATAACAGCCTTTTGAAAAGTGTTCCAACAACATCAGATTAGGTTTGTTTTTAACTTGCATTGATTCAAATCAACGCAGTACCATCAATTGATCACACCACAAAGAACGAAAATATACTGATGTACGTATATGCCATCCGCATTCGCCACTGGGTCCCGTCATTACCCGTTAGGTTAGCTAACTAACGACAGAGCGGGGACTGGACTAGCGCGGATGCAAAACATATACAACATCTACTAATATATATACCAATATATTATATTCGCTCGAGGCGTGATAAAATGCAACATCACAGAAATGTACAGCATCACAGAACAATACAGATATCTGGGATCCCCGGGTTTCACAGAGCCACTACTGAAACCCGACGTTCCCTTGGTCGTGTGGATAGCCTGTGCAATGAAATCCTAGACCCCTACGGGCGCGACAAGTTACCCGCCAAAACCTGAAGCGAGGCAGCCCCCTTCAGCACCGTGAATGGACCACCCAGCACTTCACGGAATCCGGTAACTTGGGCACCCTTCTTGGGTCAACCTGTACCCCCTACGAGTGCGGCGAATAACCCGCCAATTCTAGAGTGAAGCCCCCTCTGTCTCAATGCCATGAGATGCGGGCCCATTGCCCTCTAGAACCCGGCTATCCGTGCACCCCTCCGCGGGGTAATCCTAGTACAGAAAGTAAAATATACATACAACGGGTACATCGACCGCAACCTGGCCGTGCCCCAAAATAATAATATACAACAAGCAGTGACGGTAGTCCACATGTCGGATGCTCGCCCCGCAATATCAAATGTACATAATACATCAAAAACTGTACTAGCATTGCATCCAGGCTATCCCCCATGACCGATCCGCAACATCACAGCAATACACAGAACATCAACGTGAATGTCACGTTCGCAAATCCGTCTAACCGGGCTATAGCAGTTAGACAGGATCAACCGATCAAGTGACATTCACAGTCGCAGATATAATGTAAATACTGTGAACTAATGTGTTTAAAATACCCGATCGATCAAATTTTACCAAGTGGGCCCCCAAACAATACTGTAGCACTCACAGAAATTCTGGGCCCAAACAAAGTATACCAAAACCCCTATTTTCAGCCCACAAGCCCACTGCAAAAAATTGGTGACGTGAATCCAAATTCCTGCGGCGGAACCGCGTCCAAAGAGGGGTTATGGCCGCGGTTCCGCGGTCGTACGGAAGGATCAGGTGACCAAAATTCTACAGTGTTCTTAGGATTCCCTGCACATCATTCTGCAACACCCTGAAAAAAATTTCGAGACAAAAAAATTTCGACAGAAACTGATATGCATGAAAACGCGGGTTTTGGGATTTTTGTTCGATCAGAAATGTAAAACACATTAGACAAAGCAAGACTATGTTAATGGCGAGGCTCTGATACCACTGTAAGTGCACGGCGGCGCCCCGGCCTCCATCCCGAGGCCAAATGCGGAAGCGATGGCTAACTTTAAATTTTCTTGAACCGGCACCACCGCGCACTAAAAAATCCGGATCGGGCCATTAACTAGTCCTAGCTAACTACAAGATGGGGAAGAGAGATATACCGAGTGATCCGAGTCCTCAGGTCTTCTCGTCGTTGTCCCGATCTCCCGCGGAGTCTCCGGTCTCCACCTCGTCGCCGGAAGGGCACCACGTCGCCTTCTTCTTTTATGGGCTCCCACCTCTATACCGAGGCAACTCGGGCACGAAGCTGGCGAGTCGACGTACCCAAGATTTGTTGTAGAATAGTGTAGAGATCTATATCTCATTTGGGGTTTGTATGGAGTTGCCTTTTGAGATGGTGGAGGAATGGAGTTTTGGAGATTGATCTTGTGGGATTTTTGCCAAAGCAAAAGCACAAAAACCCCACACCAAATGAAATGGGCAGCCCCTCCCCAATGTGGTCGGCCATGCAAAGTGAGGGAAGAGTGAGAATGAGAGTGAGGTGAATGGATGATAGAACCCCAACCATAATGCAAGGGAATAAAGATAATCATGAAGTGAAATGATCACAAACAAACCCACACTCCAAAACAAATCAACTCCCATCACCAAAAAGTCATGCCATCATGATACTACAAGACTAGCCATGATTGCACCAAAACCAACACTCCAACAAGCTAATCATCAACAACCATGATGACTCAAAAGTCAAGCCATGATGAGAAGAAGAAGAAGTCAAATGGTGGAGGAATTATCATGATACAAGAATATGCAAATAACACCCTCCACTATCCAAATTTGCATGCTTGCAAATAGGCCCTCCTCCACTAATCTTCGGCCAATGAAAGATACAAAGGAAATTGGCCGAAATGGAAAGCAAACTGGCAACTCCAGAAAACTGGTCCCGTAATAAATTACAGGAAAACCCCGATACTGTGTATACACACCCGCATCTGTATTCCGACCGAAATACAAATGCAATGAGACAAAATTCTACACTGTACTATACTAGGATCCGGCTTAAACCAAAGCCGGCTAGTAATATCCGTTCGATCCTGATCCGTGCAATACCGCACGTATCTGATCGAACCCTGCCATATATCCATACGGCATCTAGTACTAACCGTCCGATCCTGATCCGTGCAATAACGCACGTATCTGATCGAACGCTGCCATATCTCCATACGGCCTCTACAGCTTTTCGCCCGAAAGCTTGAGTAACTGAATGTGTGGTGGACTCTAAAGACTCGTCAATACTATGGCTGTGGATTTAACCACTAGAACGTCAGAGGTATTGGCCATACGTGACGGGCCACCAGCTATTGACTAAAAGGGACGTCGATGAGCGAACTCATCCTGACACCCTACTGAGCCTGTCAGTGACAATATCCGTACAGTCCGGTCCGTTCGTCTATGAGCATCGCATGGCGGGCCTAGGGGGTTGGTAAAAGTCAGACCCCTAAAAGCGGTACAAGTCGTGTCGGAGTGTAGCCCAGAACACCCTGAGATACTACTGGAATACCTACCAGTAAATCTCCTGCCTCGGCCGAGGGCTTCTTGTAATGGCTCTCCTAGACACAGCGCGACCTCACCCCCAATACTGGAAGAGACGAACCCCTGAAGATCCGCTCACTGCCTCCATGTGGCTCGGGACTGTACCCAACTAAAACCTGTTTGCACGTCTTCTTTGAGCGTGGTAGGGTAGTAATCAAAGTACAGTGGGAACTCACACGAGAAAAATGATGATCCCCAGGTCGATGAACTAACCTGTACACATGTCACCAGGGAACTGCTATCTGACGTCAGGTATAAGACCAACTAGCATGTTCCCGGCGAATCCTGTCCGGTGTACTCATAACCCGATGAGCACCTGTATACATCTTAGGTGAACCAACTGACACCAGTGACTTGTGAGACCGGACACCGCCCCTCGTCGGGGTCTCGACTGTATACACTAGTCTACTCTGGAGTATCGATGCCCTATCTCGAAACTCCCACGACTAGGGACCTTTTAAGGATGTGCTTATAGACCGCCAGCTCTCACGTATATGATCGCCCTCATACTGCCGGCAGTCAAGCAAGAATCCTAGGGGCTCTATCAACGTGTAATAGCTACCTGTAAGGTCACCTAAAGCAGTACACGATGATAAAGATAAACCAGATAGCATACTATCATCTCGAGTAAGACTGTCCTACCGGGATAGGTCCTCCCTCAATCATTGCAATCACGTGCCTGCGATCCAATAATTGACTCTGAGGGTACTATCTCCAACACAAGATTGACTTTAGCCGTGTTCTACAGGACCAGGATTTGCTCTGGCTGTTTTCCACTGGGTCAGGATTGACTTTAGCCGTGTTCTACGGAGCCTGGATTTGCTCTGGCCGTTTCCTACGGGGTCAGGATTGACTTTAGCGGTGTTCTACGGGACCAGGAAGTGCTCTCTCGGTTGTCTGTGAACCGTCAAGGTTTGGAACTGGGACTTTGCCATGGCTCAAAGGTTGATTGTCGCGTCTGAATCCTGCTGGAATGAGGAAGAACGCTGTTGGTGATCTCTAGTCTGTCTGTGAACCGTCGAGATTTGGAACAGGGACTTTGCCATGGCTCCAAGGTTGATTGTCGCGTCTGAATCCTGTTAGAATGAGGAGGAACGCTGTTAGTGATCTCTAGGCTGTCTGTGAACCGTCGAGATTTGGAACAGGGACTTTGCCATGGCTCCAAGGTTGATTGTCGTGTCTGAATCCTGTTGGAATGAGGAAGAACACTGTTGGTGATCTCTACGCTGTCTGTGAACCGTCGAGATTTGGAATAGGGACTTTTCCATGGCTCCAATAGTTGATTGTCGCGCCTGAATCCTGTTGGAATGAGGAGGAACGTTGTTGGTGATCTCTAGGCTGCCTGTGAACCGTCGAGATTTGGAACAGGGACTTTGCCATGCCTCCAATGGTTGATTGTCGCGCCTGAATCCTGTTGGAATGAAGAGGAACACTGTTGTTGTTCTCTCGAGATACAGACGTTGCCATCGAGACTTGGCTCTCTTTCTGACGGAGCCTGGTGGGATGATATGGTTCCCTCTTTGTTTGTGCCCCTGGATTGTATACAGGGATCGATGTGATCTCACCTGTAGGGCAAAAATTTCATTTTGTATATTTTGTGTTTTCTTTCCGCGATGCTCTATCATTTCAGCTTTTTGTATCGCGAAAGTCACGATTGCCCAATCATTTCGGCTTTTTTTTTATTTACTCGCTGCTTTTTATTGCGAGTTGCCCAACCATTTCGGTTATTTTGTATGCATATATTTTTACTTGCTGATTTTGTTGCAATTTGCCCCATAATTTCGGCTATTTCTTATGCATTTGTGGCTCGCTGACTTTTCGCTGCGAGTTTGGGATTTGATACCGATTTAGGCATCAACATCGCTACAACTGGGATATTGCCATGAGCAAATCATCATTTGCCTTTGTCGATGTCGAACAAAGGTGGCTTAGCAAACAGGGTTAGGATCCTGTTGACTAAGGCTTTTTGACTTTACGAGCCGTAAGGGTCTCATAAAGGTATTTCTCCCTACGAGTCATGAGGATCTCGTAAGTGCGTTTTCTCCTTAAGAATCGTGAGGATTCCCAAGTGTATGGTTTCTCGTAAGTCGTAAGGATCTTACAGGAGTGTTTTCTCCTCATAAGTCGAGAGGACTTACAAGGGATGTTCACCGTGCAAGCATATCCCTAGTTACTGATGGGACTTTGTTAGGGAAATGTTTATTCGTGCCCGTGGATTGTATACAAGGGTCAGCATTGAACCGCTTGTAGGGCAATCTGGAGATTGTGATGGCTTAAGAACAGGTTCAGATCCCTGTAGCTTAAGGCTTATGAATCTTATGAGCCGTGAGGGTCTCATAAGAGGGTTCTCCTTACGAGTCGTGAGGATCTCGCAAGTGTAATTTCTCCTTAAGAATCGTGGGGATCCCTAAGTGTGTTTCTCCTTTGTGAGTCGTAAGGACCTCACGCAGGTGGTTTCTCCTTACAGGGTCGAAAGGACCTTGCAAGTGTCTTTTAACGAGATTGCGCCCTTTCAGGTTTTCGCAAAACTCGCCGGTAGTCCTGCTGTTTTTACTCACGGAGCCCTTTCGGGTTTTCATCCGTTCCCATCTCGCTTATGGACATACCGTTTTTTTTTTTTTGCGTCAGCCTTGGGATGCTGCAGTCCGTAGTAGTTTATAGACGTCTCGGTCAAGAACCAGTTTTACGATATAGTGGTCCATCGTTAGTTTAAGGACGTTTTGGTCTGTTTGTCGGATACTACTTATAGAGTTTGGGCTTAGGAAGATAGCGAGCGGACATAGGCGTCGTCGTCTATCGTTGACCTAGGCCGTGACCGTCAGGCGTAGTATTTTTTCAAGAAGCGACCGTTTATTGGCCTGAAAGGTCTTTCACCATGCATGTCCATGAGTAGATAGGCTCCACCTTGGTATACCTTGTTTACGATATACGGGACTTCATAGTTCGGCTCGAATTTCCCCCGCTTGGCACGATTAGGGATCATGGGTCTTTTGACCACTAGCACGAGTTCGCCTTGGCGGAATGTTCTCGGCCTAGTCAATCTCTCGTATGAGCATGTCATTTTTGCTTTATAAGCTTCCAAGTTTTGCTACGCCATGAGCCGGGTTTCGTCAAGGGCGTCGAGCTCCTTAAGCCGAAGATGAGCATTGTCTTCGTCTGTTAGCTCGTAATGAACCTCCACTCATAGGGAGGGTAGCTCTATCTCTAAGGGGAGTACCGCTTCAGGGCCGAATACTAATGCATACGGCGTTGTGTTTGTGGCCGTTTTGAACGTAGTTCGATACGCCCAGAGAGCTTCATGTAGTCTCTCGTGCTAGTCCTTCTTATTTTTGGACATCGTCTTTTTTATGATCTTTGTCAAGGTCTTGTTGAAAGCCTCAGCTAGACCGTTAGCTCGGGGATTATATACCGAAGAGTATCTCCAGTCTATATTATGATGCTGCGCGAAGCGGCTGATTTTGTTGCTTTTGTAGGATGGCCCATTATCGGAGATAATCCGTCACGGAGTGCCGAACCGATAGATGACGTGTGTCTTGAATAAATGGAGGATATTCTCCGTTTTCACCTATCTTAGTGGTACTGCTTCTGCTCACTTGGAGAAGTAATCGGTTGTTGCCAGTATGAACCGATGTCCTATGGACGATGCTGGTTCAATGGGCCTGATTATGTCAGTTCCCCACATTTCGAACGGCCAGCTAGCCATCGTTGGATTTAGCGGATTTGGATGTTGGTGGATGAAGTCCCCGTGAATCTGAAACGAGTGCCACTGCTTCGCGTATTCGAGGCAGTCTTGGATGATCGTGGGCCAATAGTAGCCCATCCTTTTGATCTTTAGTTTCACCTTCAGCCCGGCTTAGTGAGAACCGCAGAGTCTGTCGTGAGTTTCTTGGACGACTCTCCTTATTTCTTTAGGTCCCAGGCATCTTAGCCACAGAGAATCAAATGATCTCTTATACGGAGTATCATTGACGAAGGCAAAATACAGAGCTCGTTTCATGAGCTGATGTCTTGAGGACGCATCTTCAAGCGTTCGACGGGATTTGAAGTAGTCTATAAAGACTTCTCTCAAATCCTTAGCCTTTTCCTGGTCTTTTATTTGTAGGGTCGTTTGCTCGGTAGCTCCCTTTTCTTCGGATGACTCTGGAGATATTTCTGCCGGTGCAAGAACCCGACGGCTTTGCACAACGATCCTCACGTCATCGAGGTTCTCGTCGGCCAGTTCTTTAGCGAGCTTGGATAGTCTGTCGTGAGTTTCTTGGACGACTCTCCTTATTTCTTTAGGTCCCAGGCATCTTAGCCACAGAGAATCAAATGATCTCTTATACGGAGTATCATTGACGAAGGCAAAATACAGAGCTCGTTTCATGAGCTGATGTCTTGAGGACGCATCTTCAAGCGTTCGACGGGATTTGAAGTAGTCTATAAAGACTTCTCTCCAATCCTTAGCCTTTTCCTGGTATTTTATTTGTAGGGCCGTTTGCTCGGTAGCTCCCTTTTCTTCGGATGACTCTGGAGATATTTCTGCCGGTGCAAGAACCCGACGGCTTTGCACAACGATCCTTACGTCATCGAGGTTCTCGTCGGCCAGTTCTTTAGCGAGCTTGGATAATGCATGGGCCTTGCTATTTTCCGCGCGTGGTATGTTTTCCAGGGCGTAAGAAGGAATTTGAGTCAGGAGTTGCTGTACTCTCTCGCCGTACTTCACCAACTCTGGCTTGCACATTTGAAAGTCGTCGTTTACTTGACTAGCGATCAGTTGGGAGTCTCCGTATATGAGGAGGTTTTCGATTCCCATGTCGACAGCGATCTCAAGACCTTCTATCAAAGCTTCATACTCGGCTTCATTGTTTGTCCTTGGCTCTGTCAAGGAAAAGTCAAAGCGTATTATCCCTCCTTGTGGAGTCACGAAGATAAGGCCTATCCCTGATTTGATTATGGGGGTGTTGTGCTTTCGCTTCTTCATAGAAGATGCTCCGTCGAAGTAGAGTTCACATCGGGTATCACTCCCTCTTTTCTCCCCATCGATTGTGTCAAACGCGTGCAGTCTAGCAATTCACAGTTCAAAGGAGAATCGACAGGTATCGGATGCTCAGCGAGGAAGTCGGCGATAGCCTGGCTTTTTACCGCCTTGAAGGGACAATAAGTTATCGAGAACTCCATCAAGAGAAGGGCCCATTTAGCGAGTCGTCTTGTTAGTATGGCTTTTGACATCAAGTATTTGAGAGGATCCACTTTTGATATGAGGTGGATCTCATGTGCCAAAGCATAGTGTATGAGCTTTGTTATCGCGAAGATTAATGCCAGGCAGTGTTTTTCGATGGGGGAGTAGTTGCTTTCTGCCCCCAGGAGAACTCGGCTCAAGTAGTAGAGGGCTCTCTCCTTCCCTTGGTCATTTTCCTGTGCCCATAATGCTCCTAGAGAACCCTCGAGGGCGGTTGTATACAGAATGAGAGGCTTTCCCTTGACCGGAGCGGTTAGCACCGGAGGATTCTGCAGGTATTGCTTGAGTTCGTCCAGTGCGCTTTGGCATTTGCGATCCCAGACAAACGGGGTTCCCTTCTGCATCAGGTGACTGTAGGGGCGGCATTTTCCGGAGAGGTTAGCTATGAACTGTCGGATATATGCGAGCTTTCCTTGGAGAGATCGCAGTTTCTTGAGAGTTCTTGGCGGAGGCATTTCCATAATCGCCTTGATCTTTGATGGGTCTATTTCGATGCCTCGATGTCGGACGACGAATCCTAAGAATTTGCCCGAGGAAACTCCGAACGCGCATTTGAGAGGGTTCATCTTCAAGTTGTATTTCCGAAGGTGCTGAAACGCGATCTTCAGATGCTCCCAATGCTCCTCGTGTGATTTTCTTTTCACCACAAGGTTGTCGATATAGCATTCGACGATTTCATGTATGAGGTCATCGAAAATCTTCGTCATGGCCCTCTGATAGGTGGCGCCGGCGTTCTTCAGACCGAAGGGCATCACTTTGTAGCAGAATATACCCAGAGGAGTCTGGAAAGCAGTATGCTTCTGGTATTCGAGATGCATCTTTATCTGATTGTACCCTGATGATCCATCCATGAAAGAGAATACTTCGTGAGTGGACGTGTTATCTATTATCAGCTCAGTAACCGGTACTGGAAAGTCGTCCTTCGGGCAAGCTTTGTTGAGATCCTGAAAATCCACACATATGCGCACCGTCCCATTTTTCTTCATCACTGGGACGATGTTGGCAATCCAGTCAGGGTATTGAACTTCTTGAATGAAGTCGGAGTCGATTAGCTTCTTGACCTCGGCGTTGATGCTCATTTCAAGTTCGAGCCGCATCCTTCTCGGTGCTTGTTTGACCGGCTTGACGTCTAGAGAAATCGCCAATTTGTGGACAGCAATCTCTGGATCGAGTCCCAGCATCTCTGAATAGTTCCATGCGAAGCAGTCTTTATACTGCATGAGCATGTCTTTTAGCGTAGCCACCCTTTCTTCAGACAACGGCTCACTGACGAATGTCGGCCGCGGGTCACATGCGTCCCCAAGTCAATTTTCTTGAGGTTATCTGCAGTAGTATGTATCCCATCTTCCAGCTCTTTTAGCGCTGGTGGAAACTCTGAAATCACTTCGTCGTCATCGTTTTCGAAGCACCAGGGGAGATCAACCATATCTTTGCATACTCCTACTCCTGACATCGTTATCATGTGACAGGTGCGAGATCGCTTCGAAGACCGATGTTGATCTGGTTCTACTTTCGCTATACACGTCGCTTTCAGTTCATGCTTCTGTGGCGGGATTATCCTCCAACTACTGGATAGAGCGAACCTGCCTTGTTGATATTGGTCTTCGACCCAGTCATTAAATGTGAAGCAGTCTTCGAGAGGATGCCCTATCGCTCGGTGATAGGAGCAATAGTTAGGGTGAGAGACCTCGCCTGCTTGCTCGAGGTGCTTGTGTTAGTGTTTATTCCCTAGAGGCCATTATTGCATCATACTAGTTTATATATTATTTAATGGAAACTTGGGATATTCACAGTTGTATTAACAGTCTTGCAAAAAATGGTAATATGCTACTTGGTTTGTTTCTACTTTAATATGTACATATGTTTCTTTTAATATATCGCTTATACATATTAGTAGAGTCCTTAGGATCTTTGCTTGATTACCAGCGTTGTGATGGCAGTCACACTAGTAGGGGCTGGGTAGTCTATAAGCACATCCTATACAGGTCCCTGGTCATAGGATTATCGAGACGGGGCATCGATACTCCGGAGTAGACTGGTGCACAAGCTTCTCATCCCAGCTGGGGAGATGGTCTGTCCCACAGCCATCAGTACGTCGTACTGGAGATAGGATGCAGGTGCTCGTTAGGTTACGGGTAGACCGGACAGGACTCGCCGGGAACTGCAGGTTGGTTCTATACCCATCGTCAGATAGCAGTTCCCTGATGACATGAGTACAGCTTAGTCCGTCGACTTGATACTGCTACTTCACATCGGGTGTGTTCCTACTGTACTTAGATTACTACCCTACCACGGCTCAAAGGAGTCGTGCAAACAGATAGTAGTTGGGTGCAGTCCCGAAGCACTTGGAGGTAGTGGCGGTTAGACAGGATTCGTCTCTCCCGGGATTGGGGGTTGATATCGCGCTGTGTATGGAGAGCCATTATGCAAAGTCCCTGACCAGGGCAAGAGATATTTACTGGTAGGTTCCAGTAGTTTCTCAAGGTGTAATGGGCTTCACTCCGACACGACTTATACCGCTATTAGGGGTCTGACGTTTACCGCCCCCCTAGGCCCGATATGCGATAGTCCTAGACGAACAGACCGGACTGTACGGAGATTGTCACATACAGGCTCAGTAGGAGTTCGGATGGGTTTCCTCATCGTCCTTCTTATCGACATCTACCTGGGGAACGTTACGTACAGCTAGTACCGCTTACGGCCTGTGGTTAAACCCACTGCCAGCGTAGTATCGAGTCTTTAGAGTCCCACACAGAGAGTTTCCCTGCACCGGGCAAAAGGTGTAGAGGCCGTATGGTTTTACGGCAGGGTCGCGACCACTTACGTACATTTGTGCACGTACTATGTTCGGGCAGATAATACTAGCGGGCTTTGGTTTAAGCCAGATTCTAGTATTATACAGATGGATTTATTCAGTCAAAGATTATCCGTGTTTTTCGGAAATACAGATGGGAAGGGCGGTCTCGTAATTTCTCGGGAAGCTTTTAGAAGAAGGTGACTCATTTGTGTTTATTTCCTTTTAGGATTTAAACTAAATGAGGTGGAGGATGAGGTGTATGTTTACATTAAATGCTTAATGACTCATGAGGTGATTCACCCTTAGAATTAAATGAAGCATGCTAGATATTATCTTGATATTATCAAGAGAGATATTATTATGCTTCATATTATTCAACCATGAGTATTATTCATTTCATTATCACAAAACACTTCTCTCTCCTCAAGTTTTCATCTTCTTCCTCAAACCCTAAAAGCTCTCATGAGTTGAGAATTCTAGGGTTTAAGTGACTAGGTAATCCATCTAAATACTTTACACCCTCTAGGACTTCTAGATTAGCAAACTAGAAGCCGTAGTTATCTCAGATTCGAGATAGGAGCTCGGACTATAGACTCTCGGGTGGATCGTCTTTGACTCAAGGAGGCCGTTGAGGTGTGCATGTTCCATAGATCCTACGAGGTGTGGAGGACAGCGATAAAGACCCGAAGGACAAGTAACGTGAGGTATAACTTCGAATCCGAGTAGTTAAACCTCTCGTAGTTTGTTAGTAATGGTTTAGACACGATCCATGTGCTCAAGTCCGTGTTACGAAACTTTGATAATTGTTTTTTATATATTCTGCCTCCCCGCAAACACGTGGGGTGCATGACATGGACTTACAATAGTATCAGCGCCTACTAAACCTTTTCTAGCTTGTTTGCAACTAATTAGAACTTAGATCATCGGAAAAACACAAAAACTTAACCCCGGACCCCTCAAGTTTCTGTCGATTTTAAACCTGTCAAAAAAAATTATTTCAGAGGCATGAAAATTCACAGCATGGAATTATAAGAATACTGGAGAAATACGAAAACCTAACTCGGTTAGACGACCGCGGAAGCGCGGCGAGTTGGTGCAATTCGCCGCGGATCCGCGGCCGAGTCGACTCCGAGTCGACTCCGAGTTGACTCGTATTTACACAGTTGGTCTTATTTTTGGGTGTTATGTTTTCCTGTATATTTTTTTTCTGCCCAGGTTTTTTCAGTGCTGGGTTGCATTTGGGGTAGACACGGAAAAAAGGTTGTCGATCGAAATTCTAAGTTATTTTCTAATCTAGTTTTATCTTTGATGTTTGATGTGTTCGTAAACCTCCGCTAATTGCTAGTATGTCGGTTAGTTGGGGGTTGCACATTTCTGTAATGGATATTGGTTTGTGGATATGAACTTCATTGGATTGTCGTGGATGATTAGCCGGGGATGTGAGATGAGAGTTTTTATCTTTCATTCGATATAAATTATAATATGTTGTAATATTCTTTTGCGGGGCACATCCGGGTTGAGGTTGTAGCCACCGTTGTATTATTTCATTTACGGTTTTATGCTCCTAAGATAGACCCAAGATGGGGTGCACAAACTACCGGGTACTTTGAAGTGTTTAATGGCCTACTCACGTCGTTGAGGGAGACTGTTTCACTTCTGGTACTAGGCGGGTAGTTTGCCGCACCCATAGGGGTCTAGGGTGAGGTTTGGCTATTCATCACGACCGTGTAATCCGTCTTTTGTTGCAGGCTCAAACGAAACGCGGATTCCTAGCATATCCAATATGTTCATCTGTGATCTGGAATGCCTATTATTGCGTCTGACGAATGTACAATATCTATATATGATATCTAGTAAGCATTGCTTATGTTTTGCATCCGCGCTAGCCCAGCCCCCGCTCTGTCGTTAGTTAAGTAACCTAACACGTGAATGATGGGGCCCAGTGGCAAATGCGGATGGCATAAGCGGACGTTGTATTTTCGTTATTTTCTGCAATGATAGGATAAATAATGGGACGCATTATTTTAATGCAAAGAAAATAAACCAAATCTGAATCGTTGGAACAAATTTAAAAGAAACCACTCAGTTATTTTAAAAGAGCAGAATTTTTAATTGCGGAGCTTTAACCACTTCTTTTTATAAAAAAAAGCTATCAGGTTCCTTCGGTTATATCAAGTTCACTACGTTCACAGTTTCGCCAAAACCAGTCGTAGCCCTCCGTCATTTCATATGAATGGTCAGTGGTGTTCAAGCTATGTTTGTTTGGCCCTTAGTCAAGACATAGTGATTGGTAGCTGCTGGGGTGTTCACATGTAGCATAGATAGATGCATTGGTTTGGAACAGTCATATTACTTTGTTGGCCCTTAGTCAAGAGTATATACGGGTGGGTTCAAATCAACCTGGATAATGACGGGTAGAACTTGACATGTGACTTATGATTTGTTGGCCCTTAGTCAAGGTCATAAGAGCATGGGGCAAAAATCCACGTCGGGAGTTTCTAAAGAAACTGAATTTTGCTGGTATTGCATACCATTTGGAGTTTGATTATTGTCACGACCCGAAAGTACGGAACGTGACCGGCACTTAGATTACGAAACGTCTAGAGACGCAACGTAACCTAAGTAAGCCGAAGCCCAGAAATCTAAACCATAAAAGAAGAAGAAGAAGTAAAAGAAACATGAAGGAAACAAGTTTAAAATCATCAGCAAATTTTCTCAAAAATTTCGGCAGAGTCTCCTCTATAAAAACTGGCCCCCAAACGGGTACAACAAGTATAATATACATAAACAGTAAAAAGCATCCCCAAACGGGAGCTAGCTCAACGCCAACAGGCGGAAACAACCACAACAAGCACAATAATATACAACGCCAAAGGGCGAGGCTCAAAACTTAAAGAAAACAAAACCACCAAATCAGAATAATACATGCGCGACTCTAAGGTCAAAATAAAAGGACGGGTCCAATAAACTTAACAAGTAATACAAGTATGGTTGATGGAGCTTACTAGATACAAATGAAAGAATAAAAGTACAATGGTGGTTCGGATACAAGTGAACCAACCTACCGTGCAAATCACCCTGAAAGAATGGATGTGCTAGCAAGCTGCCAGGGAAACCTGTACATCGAACCTGAAATAAAATTTGGCACAACGGGGTTGAGTTGCCATTCGTGAGTAGAAGACATCTACGAAAAGAAATCGAATGCATGACGCTATCCTAGGTCATAATAATAAACTACTAAGTCCCAATCGTCTAGTAATAGCAGGGTAATACTACGTGTAAGTGCAGATACTCCGTGCTCGTGTCAGTGCCTCATATAATACTATGTCATATGAATGGATATGCATGCACCATGAATATAAAATAATCAATCCTGAAATCCAGATGTATCTGTATAAGAAATCTTTAACTGTTATCATAGTAAAATGTGTATAGGAATCTGAAATCTCAACAATGAAATCCATGGAAATACGTGTCAAGTAATGAACACAAACCTGTAAATCTCAAGTCTCATAGTCTCAATACCTCAGGCTCCGTCAGTCCGGATCGGCCCATATCATCAAATCTCACGACAACGGTCGTTATCCTCCGGATATCCGCCGCGCCAGACATCACCGGTAGGTAGCCTTCCCCTGCCAGGCTCATCGTCTACAACTCGATCTTCTTGCCCCGGGGTACCATACCGGGCCCACCATGTTCCCGAGACGGTTCATCCACTCCTCGAATCGGGTCTCGAAATCCAACAAAAAACATGAAATCTCATGGTGGACGACACATACATCACGAGAAAACCGCATCTTATTTTAAAAAGAGAGGAGGAGAGAGAGAAGTTTTTATAATTTCTTGCGGTTTTCCCCAAAAATCCAGAAATCTCATAAGAATCCAAATCTTAAAATCATGAGTAAGTATATGATAAGTGTCGGCATATGCCCATGATACTGCATGATAACATGAAAATATGAATGCATGAATGTCAAGTAATAAATATCATGTCTATACTAACATCAGAGAGTAATCACGATATTATATCGGTCTAGTTGTTAACAGATTTTATCAATAAAGGACAATATGATCTAAAGTGTACGTGACATACCAATTACCGATGATGATGTGTGTGAGCCGGCAAATAAGTGTGCGTGGAATATGCACATCATCGGTAATGGTGCTGGTGTCCTAACAGGTAAAGTTTATACTGATTAGGAACATATGTATGAACATGCAACATTATGATTACAGTGAAAAAGTAAAGGCGGATGTGTGTTATCCACTCATTTGATATACAAAAACCATTACCACTATATGGCTCAAACCTAACCTAGTGTTCATCTAACCCTCCTAAGGAAAACTAAACCTAAGAACTGGTCGATAGAAGTACACCTAACGCCTGAGTCCATATCTCTAATAGTCGGTGATCCTGCCTCAATAGCGTCACGTACATTGTACGACTTCCTCAAATCAGGAGTGCGGATCAATCATCACATCTATGCCTCGTACGGTAAAATCCATCGTACGACATCCCAATATCAGGGTACGGGTCAAATATCACCTACGTGTCTCATTATTCGTATAATATCATCATCAACACATGTCATGACCGAGGTGCTATGCTGTAATCGCATACATCAATTATATAACATTGCCATCATAAATATACCTCATTAATTTATCCTAAGAAATAGCATGTTATATGTATCATGTTGTGATTGGGTCATACTGATATCATCTCGTCATCAAGTCACACCTATATGATGTCGTAATCAAGTCATACATATATCATATCATGATCAGTCACAAGTTACAGTTCGGGTTCTATTTTAGAGTCTCATGTACCTCAATATCATCATTACCCATAATAATTTATGTATACCTGTTCATTATCTCATTCTCTAATGATCCGCTAACACTTTAATACGACTGTATAGTCAAGAATCGCGGCATCAAGCCCAATTATCCTGTTTCATCATACCTCGGATATCATATCAGATCAATGTATCCCCTACACGTGTTGTACATATATATGCACGTATACACCATGTCGAGTTTCAGTGTGTTCGTGTGTGTGTTTCTACCTGAAACCTACGAACCTCTTCCAAGATACTCATCCTCTGATATGGTTTTCCTAAATCAGTCTAGTCCAGCCTAGGGTCAATACTAGGGTCCTACTAGGGTCACATCTGGTTTCCTAATGTCAATAAGTACTATTCCTATTCTACGTTGCGGGGGTGCTAAACGCCATCCACCCGACTTCCCCCCGTAGATATACATCTACTCACCTGGTCCATGTCTGCCGAAGACGGTGTCGCCATCCTCCCCTTCATCGCCCGCAGTCCACGTGAGGGGTACCTAAACGCAAACATAATAATAGTATCGTAAACTGAATCACATACAAAAGTCGAAATGATGCAAGGAACAAGCATAGGTTAAAACCTTTGTCCCGTCCACGCAACAGAACCAAATATCACTCGATATCGGTGTACAAACTCCGATAGATCGAGATAAACATCAACAAACAACTTTTAGTTTAGAAAACTCGTTACTCATAATATAAAGCATGATTTAATTCATCGAAACACTGAAATCCATCAAATCACCCGATTTCGTAAAACCCGAAAATGACAATTTACCGTTTTTCATCAAAACTTGACATCTAAATGAAACCAATGGTCTTAAAACTCATCAAATAGCATAACTAGACTATACAACCCCTTACTATATTTTTATTACACAATTTTGCATTAGTTTGAAATTTCAAGTTTGCAACCATTAGCAATTTTCAACATCTTTCAAGAAAAATTCACAATTCCACTACAAAACATGATTTTGCATTAAATAATGTATTAAGCTACAATTCATGATGATAATGATTTAATGAAACCATAAATTATATTTTTAATCTCATTTATTTAGGAATTTCTAAAATCTAGTTTCCAAAATAGCAATTTTATTAGTATTTTCAAATTATCAAAAGAAACTAGTGATCAAACTAAGTTTTTCATTCTATTAATATGCTAATATTCTCATTAAAACTACCATCTAATGATAACAACCTTAATAATAATTTTATTTTACCCACAAACACATTTTAGAAAAATCTAGTTAGCTAAATAGTTTAATTAAAACAATTTCGATAAACAATTTATTATACCACAACCATGCAAGAATTTCCACTCTAAAAGATGTTAAACTAGCTATTATAACCCTAATTAATTAATAAAAACCACCTCTTGAATTTGCAAACCCTAACTTGAATTTTAAAACTTACAACTAGAATTAATATAATAAATCTAATTATGCTTTAAAAGAACATTTAATAGAAATAATTCAAAAGAGAAGAATTTATACCTCCACAACCTAAAGTCCAAACATGAAAATGAGCCCCCAAAATGCATGTTATCCATCTCCAAAATCCATGTAAAGAAGAGTAGAGAATAAAGGGTATGAAATAATTAGGATTTTGTGGAATTTTAATTGGATTTTTGGAGTATTTTTGATGATTTTTGGAGTGTAAATAAAAATGAAAAATGGGGGGGCTGCCATGGGGTGTGGCCGGCCATGCAAGGGGGAGAGGGAGAAAGTGAAAAGAGTTTCATGAGTTGTGTAGAAACTTCATCAAATGATATCTCACTTTATGCCTTTTCATGAATTTTCTTCATTTTATTTCATTTCTTTACTAAAATAACCTAGAAAACTCTAGAAAAATGGGAAAATTTGCAAATAAATTTTGCATGATACACACTAAATTCTAACATGCCATGGTTCATTTTTACAAATTAAAACCATTCAAATTTGTAATTTACACTATTTTAGTCTAAAAATAAAGCTTATGTTAATATTTAAAATAATTAATTTAAGAAAAATATTTAATTAAACTAAAAATTTATAAGTGGCTAAATAAACACTATTTACTAGTAATTACACAATTAAAATAGGTATTTTTAAAATTATAATGAAAAACAATCACGGTTTAATTTTACGAAAAATACATTTTACTTTACCGAAATTCATAAAATTCACTTAAACAAATTTGATTCATTTAATTATTTATTTAATTATTTTTAAAACGTTACAATTATGTTGGTAGGATTCCTTCAGCATTATCACATGATGATATTTGGATCCCGATCCTACTGTGAGTATATGCTACTCATCAGGAGATTCGTCACTTAACAATCAATGTTATAAACCAAGTAGGTGTCTAGAACAGTGTCAGCGGAGCTACGCCTCCAGAGAAAAGAGGATATTTAATTAAGGAACTTCGCGAAAGCATCGTAAAACCTCCCTCGAAGTACTGACACTAGCCTGGCTGAACGATTAAGCAAGTATTGTACGGTGAGATCAGTCCTGACTAATTCTTCTTTTATGGTTTGAGGAAGGATTCGAGAAACAGTGGGAGCCATCCAGTTTAGATAAAATAAAAACCAATCTAAACTTTCAAGAGCATCATGCTAAAGTGTTTTCTTCTCTCTCTCAACTGCAGCGACCCTGTGACCATGACTAGGTTACATCTAGATAACAAGTTGACTGAATCTGACTTTTATGACTGGCAAAGGTCTGTCCAGATGTCCATTGCCTATGAAAAGCTGGACCGCCCTATTACTACTCAAGCCCCCACCGTCCCAGGTCCAGTTTCTACCGTCGCGGATATGGATATCCGTCAGACAAGGGAAAAGGACAGTGTGAATGCCAAGTGCCTCGTGTTGGCTTCAGTAGATGGTGTATACCAGAAGCAGCATGAGAAGATGGACTCAGTTTCTATCTTCCTCCATAACAAAGATTTATATGGAGAGCAATCTCGTATCGCAAGATATGAGACCTCGAACGAATTGCTTCAAGCGAGGTTGGCTGTCGGGTCATCTGTAGGGGACGACATCCTTACGATGACTAGCTATATTGATAAGCTTACGGACCTGGAGACCACGTTGGGAAACAGGTCATATGCTGACTTACTTCCACAGTCCCTACCCTCTACTTACACCCTGAAGGAAACCAGGGAGACACCCGCTTTTCTTAATAAGGGACCTTCTTCTTCTGCATCCAGGGCGAATGCAAAGGGTGAAAAGAGGAAAACCTCCACAAAGCCGATATACGGTGTCAGTGAAGTAGAAGGAAAGGGAAGAACAAAAGTTTCGAGACTTGATGTAGGGAAGGAGGGATGCTCCTATTATTATGGGAAGGGGCATTGGCAGAAAGATTGCAGGGCTTTGGAAGCCAGTAGCCAGGATTCGAAGCATGTTGTAGCTTCGGCCTCAGGTGTGTTTGTAATTGAGAATTGTTTGTCAATTAAGTCTGCTTCATGGGTACTAGATACCGGATCAGGATCTTATATCTGTAATTCGTTACATGCTTTGAGAAACCGTAGAGTTATCAGGGTAGGTGATATGTCTCTAAGAGTTGCGAACGGAATGAGCATGGACGCTGAATCCGTGGGAGAATATCGCCTAGGACTTGTTGGATATAGTGCCCTCAAAGTCAATTATTGGACCGCAGGTACGTGATTGCAATGATTGAAGGAGGACCTATACCGATAGGAAAGTCTTGCTCGAGATGATAGTATGCTATCTGGTTTGTCTTTATCATCGTGTACATGCTTTAGTTCACTATTGCATGTTGATAGAGCCCATAGGATTCTTGCTTGACTGCCAGCAGTATGATGGCGATCATATACGTGGGAGCTGGGGTCTATAAGCACATCCTTAAAGTGTCCCTAGTCATGGGAGTTTCGAGACAGGGCATCAATACTCCAGAGTAGACTAGTGTATACAGTCGAGACCCCGACAAGGGGCGGTAGACGGTCTCACAAGCCATTGATGTCAGTTGGTTCACCAAAGATGTATACGGGTGCTCATTGCGTTATGAGTACACCGGACAGGACTCGCCGGGAACATGCTGGTTGGTATTATACATATCGTCAGATAGCAGTTCCCAGGTGACATGTGTACAGGTTAGTCTGTCGACCTGAGATCGTCATTTTTCTCGTGTGAGTTCCCACTGTGCTTTGATTACTACCCTACCATGGCTCAAAGGAGTCGTGCAAACAGGTTTTAGTTGGGTACAGTACCGAGCCACATGGAGGCAGTGAGCGGATCGTCAGGGATTCGTCTCTCCCGGTATTGGGGGTGAGATCGTGCTGTGTTTAGGAGAGCCATTACACGAAATCTCTGGCCAGGGTAATCGAGATTTACTGGTAGGTATTCCAGTAGTATCTCAGGGTATTCTGGGCTACTCTCCGACACGACTTATACAGCTATTGGGGGTCTGACGTTTACCAGCCCCCTAGGCCCTATATGCGATACTCATAGACGAACAGACCGGACTGTACGGATATTGTCACTGTTAGGCTCAGTAGGGTTTCTGGATGAGTTCGCTCGTCAGCATCCCTTCCGATCAATACATAGGCAACTGTTACGTACAGCTAGTACCTCTGACGTGCTAGTGGTTATACCCAGTGCCAGTGTATTGATGAGTCATTAGAGTCCCCCACAGACAGTTTCCCAAGATCGGGCGAAACGTTGTAGAGGCCGTATGGATATATGGCGGGGTTCGATCATATTCATGCACTTATGCACGGATCAGGATCGGACGGATAATACTAGCGGGCTTTGGTTTAAGCCGGATCCTAGTATTATATTGTAGGAATATTTGTGTCTCATTGCATTTGTATTCGGTCGGGATACAAATGCGGGTATGTATTTACAGTTGAGGTATAATCTCGTAATTCGTTACGGGATTATTTTGGGAGTTGCCAGTTTTCTTTTTGCATCCTAAACATCACCCTCTTTGTTTAATATATTGTGAGCCATTTGACTTTAATTTTTGTCTTGCACTGAAATCCTTGGTGGGGGGACGCTGCTTGATTGGGCTTGCCTCATTTATTAGGCATGGCCATTATTAGGCATGGTCATTTATGAGGCATGGCCATTTTATTCATGACATTGATTTAAAATGATTGTTTTATATGGTGGCTGTTTTTTTTCCCATTGGGGGGTTCCGCGCAAATCTCGCAGGCTTTTTAAAATGGAGGGTGTTTTTGTGGTGGGTCCGTGCTTTCATCTTTAAAAAGGAAGATGGATTTTCTTGTGAGTATATAATTAATTGGTTTCTCATTATTTGGTTCAAGACAATTCCCAGAGAGCCACTTCTTCTTCTCTTCCTAAAAATCCCCAATGAGCTATTTTTTGTGGCCGGCCCCTTTGACAAAATGAGATGCATATTTTTTCAAAGCAATTTCCATAGCTCAATTGATCACAATTCCATTCTAAGGCAACTTCTATTTACCTCCACCCAATCGCTTGGGTGCCATGAGACAAAGTATTCTACACTCTCTCTACTTCAATCTTGGACATGTCGGCTAGCAAACTTCATGTCCGAGTTGCCTCAGTTTAAGGCGGGAGCCCGTATAAAGATTCATAGATGTGGTGCCACTTTGACGAGCGAGATCGGGAAGCGGACTTCGTCGGCGCAGCAGCGAGGAGCTTGGTGAGGAGATTAAAGACCGAAGGACACGGATCGATCGGTATAATAATTTCCTAACTCCTTTTACATATTGCTAGTTTACGGTTAATGGAAAGATCCGGGTATTTGGGTTGCGGTGGCGCCGGTTCCGTAAAAAGTTTTTGTTCCGCATTTGGCGTCGGTTAGACGGTCGGGGCGCCACCGCATCCCAACATGGTATCAGAGACAAACTATTAACCGTTTTCTAGCTTAATCTAATGTATTTAAAACATATATCGACGGAATTTTCAAAACCGCATTTCCAATATTTCAAGTTTCTGCCGATTTTTAAAGTCGTTGAAAAATAGTTTTAAGTATGTTAGAAAATCGTGCAGGCGTTTCTGTGACCCCTGAAGAAATTTGAAAGCGCGATGTCACCATCACGCCGCGGAACCGCGGCAGAACAGGCATGTTTGCCACGGTTGCGCGGTGGAATTGTGGACTCAGCGCTTCATTTTTCTTCTGGGTGTCAGGTATATGAAAATGTGGTTTCTGAGATGTTTTGTTTGGGCCCAGATTTGTTAGAGTAATGTTTTTGTACTTGGGGGCCCACTTCGGGAAGTTTTGTCGATCGGAATTTTAAATATATTAGTTTACAGTGCTTACATTACTATCTGTGACCGTGAATGTCATTTGATCGGTAAATCTTGTCTAATCGCTATAATCCTTTTAGACGGATTTGCGAACGTGACATTCACGTTGATATTCTGTGTTGTGCTGTGATATTGCGGATTTGTCGTGGTGGATAGTTCCTGTGCAATGGTAGTGCTGTTTGGATTTACTTGTACATTTGATATTGCGGGGCAAGCGTCCGACATGTGGACTGCCGTCACTGCCTGTTTGTATATTATTCTTTTGGGGCACGACCGGGATGAGGTCGGTGTACCCATTGTATATATTTTCTTTTCTGTACTAAGATTACCCCGCGGTGGGATGCACGGATAGCCGGGTTCTAGAGGGCAACGGGCCCGTATCACATGGCTTTGAGACGGAGGGGGCTTCACTCTAGAATTGGCGGGCTATTCGCCGCACTTGTAAGGGGTATAGGTTGACCCAAGGAGGGGTGCTCAAGTTACCGGATTCCGTGAAGTGCTCGGTGGTCCATTCACGTTGCTGAAGGGGGGCTGCCTCGCTTCAGGTCTTGGCGGGTAACTTGCCGCGCTCGTAGGAGTCTAGGTTTTCATTGCACAGGCTATCCACACGACCAGGAGAACGTTAGGTTTTATTTGTGGCTCTATGAAACCCGGGGATCCCGGATTATCTGTATTGTTCTGTGATGCTTATTACTTTTCTGTGATGTTGCATTTATCACGCCTGGAGCGATTATTATATATTGATATATATACTAGTAGATGTTGTATATGTTTTGCACCCGCGCTAGCCCAGTCCCCGCTCTATCGTTAGTTAAGTAACCTAACGGGTGATGACGGGACCCAGTGGCGAATGCGGATGGCATATGCGTACATTTTATTTTCGTTCTTTTGTGGTGTGATCAATTGATGGGACTGCGTTGATTTTTTATCAATGCAAGGAAAACAAACCTATATATGATGTTGTTGGAACCAATTTTTCAAAAATCTGTTATTACAAGGGCGTTCTCTTTTGTTTTGCACAGTGGTATTCGGTTATGAATATCCAGCACCTCATTCGACGAGGCAAGGGCCGAGATCCCTTCACCGGGAGTGACCCCTTGGACAGAAGTTTGCGTCAGGGTAATAACTTCTCTATAGTCGATTACTTTTTGCTTTGCATCGTGACATTCAGTTTGGAATATCCTGCACCTCATTCGACGAGGAAAGAGCCGAGATCCCTTCACCGGGAGTGACCTCTTTAGCAAAAGTTTTCGCCACTATATTTTTATAAAACAACTTGGATTCCTTCAACGATATCAAGTTCATTACGCTAAAGGTTTTTCGCCAAAAACCAGCCGTAGCCCTCCGTCATTTCTTACAAGTAGTGCTTAGTATTCGTGCTGCGTTTGTTGACTCCGTCAAGGCGTAGTGTGCGGTAGCTAAGTGGTGCTTGTTTGTTGCATGGATATGCGATTGGTTAGGACAGTCGTGCGGCCTTGTTAACTCCGTCAAGGGCACATACGGGTGGGTTTAATGCAATCACGATAATGACGGGTTGAACTTGACTAGGACTCTTTGATTTGTTGACTCCGTCAAGGTCACTTAGGTCCTAGGGGTAAAAATCATATCGGGAGTTTCAAACATACAGGAAACTTGCCAGGCTTGCGCATATCTTCTGGAGTGTGGTGACTTGAGTGGCTTCCATCAGGTTATCATGCGATGATAGTTGGATCCCGATTCCCACTGATGAGTTGGTTTACTCCTCGGGTGACCCCGACTAATTCTTCTTTCAGGTTTGGAGGAGAATTTGAGGATACAGTGGGAGGTTTCCTGATTAGATAAAATGATTAACCATTCTGATTCAGCTTAGAGTGAACGTAGAGTGTATTCTTTCTCTCTCTCTTTAACTGCGACCATGACCCGACCCTATACTATAACTCAGTGACCCGGTTAACCGAACTTTCATAAAATACTAGCTTTTGGATTGTCTGGGTTGCATACATCATTGCCACTCTTTCTTTTACCCTTTGAGTTTCTCCAGAACACCCCGTATTATTACGAACGTCCACTTCCATTGGATAAATCCATCGTATGGTTATATACGAACTCGAAGGAACTTCTTCGGAGATGGATTCTGGTTCTGGAGAGATAGAATAGGATTATTCAGTTGTCTTTTCCTTTTACCTTCTCTCAGGTTGTGAGGGCTCCTAGGATTAGGAGAGGGTACACCTATTACGCTTATTGGATAGTCTTCTTTCAAACCATAGACAGGTGCCGAAAGGTAGGGAATGAAGAAAACCAATTAGCCTAAGTTGGGTGTACAGAAGGTAATAAGTAAAGGCAAAATAAAGGGATTAGAAAGAGGGCAAAGTAAATTGCGACTGCTATCATTCACGACCGAACCACGTATTTCATAGCCACTCCTAATTCACCTTTGTATTTCTCCAGAACACCCCGTATCATTACGAACATCCAATTCCATTGGATAAATCCATCGTACGGTTATATACGAACTCGAAGGAACTTTTTCAAGGATGGATTTTGGTTCAGGAGAAATAGGAATAAGGTTTATTCAGTTGTCTTTTATCTTTACCTTCTCTCAGGTTGAGAGTGCTCCTAGGATTAGGAGAGTACTCCTATTATGCTTATTGGATAGTCTTCTTCCAAACCATAGGCTGGTGTCGAACGGTAGGGAACGAAGAAAACCATTAAGCCTAACGATGGTGTACAGAAGGTAACGACTAAAGACAAATAAAGGGAATTGGAGAGATGGCAAGGAAAATACGGTTACAGTCATGAATCTGATAATGGAAGAGACATTACTAGGAATACCCGGATACCCCTTCGAAAGATATTCATGTTTCAGTTTCACTGTGTATAGTTAATAGAAAAACTAATTTCCCAATTAGACCCTTGCTCCAGGGTATGTATTTACCAGGTATGATTCTCACATCTGTATGGTTTTACAGATGATAAGTGGGAATAAGTTATTGGGAATTAGGTGATCATCCTCATTATATCGGAATTCGTTGTAATTGGTGATATTTGAGGAAATCGCCTGGGTACAGTTTTCAACCTACGACGCACAAGGTTTGAGTTATTCGACTCAGGGGACTTATACAAAGTATTGTATATTGTCCAGTGTTCATTAAGACAAAGGGGTTGGTCCTCGTACTGTATTCTGTTTACTTGTGACTTCTCAAGTTTTAGACAAGTGTTTCGTAGAAATGCAAGGTCCAAGTTTGAGAAGTTATAGGTACAGGAATAAAGTAGAGAACCATGTGTTGCAAGTATCAGGATTCTTCAAGGTGATCGAAGATGTAGATACTTGTGGTTGGTATTCAGTTGATAGTAATGGTTTTGAGAAACTTGTTTCTCTTTTCAGGTTACTCATAATTGGATGCACTCCTAAGTTGAGTAATGCTGATCGTCCTCTCTCCATTTAGTTGACATGCATTGGAGACAGCTGCATGATTTGAATCTGGTTCCAATTAAATCAGTGCCTTTATTTCTATATTGTATATAGAATGGTTCATATCTTAACGTTGTTAAGGTACGGGGAGTTGTCCGGTTTATGCTTAAAACCAGACTCTGGATAACTCAAGGCACGTTTCTGTAATGGCAGTTTGTGGGTTAACCCGGGCTTTGACGAGGGTTGACTTTCTACCATTTGGAAGATCAATAGTGATATTGTTCTTGACTCGCCACATTTTTAGTAAAATGGATTTTTTTCAGAAAACAGTAGTGGGAGTATGGTAGAACTGGAAGTGATTCCAGAACCGCAAACGATTACAGAAAATTTAATAGGACCTAAAGATTCAATCAGGATTGACATTCCATTAGCCACTCCGCAGATATGGTGGGTAACCTCAGGCACCCGAGAGGTACTTCGGTATCCTCAAGGACGGTGATAGGGAGGTTCTTGTTTACCCAGACTTGCCATTACTACTGTTCCAGACTATGAGACGCGGCAGGAGGATGAGTATAGCGTCGTTCTAAACTAGCTTTACAAGTGCACGTGTATATGACTCTGCCAGAGGGTTGTTGTAGTCAGTGGAAGCAGCGGAAGCATAGTGGATAAGTAGCTTATGTCTATTTATAGACTAAAGCAGATATAGCGGAGATAGATCATCTATTTTTTATGTGACAGTCATAGGTTTTGACTTCATCAGAATAGGAGATGGATCTGTTAAGAAGGTAGTAGGGTGTGATGTCCTGGTACTTGGATGACATACACATAGTAGGAAGTGAAATTCTTACACTACGATCGGTTATACCGTGGTTGTCACACAGTAGTTTCTCCACATAGGATATGGATATAATATCATATGTTGTTTTTGCACTAGATGCAATAAGTTGATATTAATCCAATCCTGGAGAAACGTTCGGAAGCAGTTTTAGAACATAAGTGGATGTTCTAGGGATTTGATAACGACAGCATCCTTCGGGAGACGGTTATCATTCCAGGCTTCCAAGATGACCCGGATGACAG
The DNA here is from genome assembly GCA_030015575.1 of Agapanthus africanus. Lineage (NCBI taxonomy): Eukaryota > Viridiplantae > Streptophyta > Magnoliopsida > Asparagales > Amaryllidaceae > Agapanthus > Agapanthus africanus. The sequence continues at coordinate 123,742,257 of JASDDO010000012.1, read as the reverse complement.
AGTGACTGTCAGAGTTATAGTTTTCCCTCTGACGAGGGGCAGTAGTTTGGACAAGTAGTCCAAGTGGATACTGAGGGAGGCATGGTGCGGGATACTGATTAAATTCAGTTGACGATACAGTCTAAGAAGTTTGCTGGATTTGGAGTTCATTTATGAACTGGGTCCCATCAGATATCCAGACATATTCTAAAAAAGGTATTGCTCATTTCGGGAGATGGTTTTCTCAGCGAACATGAGACAAAGAGAGACATGTAATGAAACATCAGGGTGGATCCACTCACTGAGGCTATTTCTCGAACGCAATAGTTTTGCAAACGAGCTTTATGAAACTGATTAGTAGAGGAGTTGGATGTTCGGTATCACACGAGCTGTAAGTACGCGACATCGCAATAATTAGCCTTAAGTGCAAATGGGAGATTGTTGGATATAGTGCCCTCAAATTCAATTATTGGATCGTAGGTACGTGATTGCAATGATTGAGGGAGGACCTATACCGATAGGACAGTCTTGCTCGAGATGATAGTATGCTATCTGGTTTGTCTTTATCATCGTATACATGCTTTAGTTCACTATTGCATGTTGATAGAGCCCACAGGATTCTTGCTTGACTGACAGCTGTTAGTTATATGTATGCCCTAAAGGCCATTACTGTACATAGGATGTATATTGTAGTGGATGCTGGGACATATATAGGGAGGACTTTCTTGCTCGACATGATAGTATGCTATCTGGTTACACTTTACCTTGACGTGTATACTGATTTTCTCTCTGTTACATGTTGGTAAAGCCCTTAGGATGTGTACTTGACTACCTGGACTATGATGCGGATCATACTAGTGGGGACATGGTAGTCTATAAGTACATCCTTCAAGGTCCCTAGTCGTGGGTGTATCGAGACGGGGCATCGATATACCAGAGTAGACTAGCATATACCTTCTCGACCCATGAAGATGGGCGATGGATGATCCCATATCCATTGGTGTTTGACATCGGAGATGATATACGGGTGCTCGGTAGAGACTGGGTACACTGGACGGACTCGCCGAGAACTCCCAGATGGTATTATACCTCACGTCAGATGGAAGTTCTCTGGTGACACTGGTACAGGTTAGTCTGTAGACCAGAGATCATCATAGAGTCTTGTGTGATTCCCACTGTGCTTTGATTTCCACCTTACCACGTCCAAGAGGGCGTGCAAAACGGTGGCTTTTGGGTACAGTCCCGAATCACATGGAGGCAATGAGCGATAGGAGGGGATTTGTCTCTCCCGGTATAGGGAGTTGATGTTGCGCTGTGTTCAATTGGCTATAACCGGAAATCCCTGGCCAGGGTTGTTGAGATTTACTGGTAAGTGTTACCAGTAGTTTCTCGAACTGTTATAGACCTCATATCGACACGACTTATCGAGCTACTGGGGTCTGACGTTTACCACCCCTAGGCGAGATATGTGACATATCAGACGAACAGACCGGACTGTACGGTAAGTGTTACTGGTTGGATTCACAGGGGTGTGAGCGGGCTCGCTCGTCGATCTTCTGATCGCTCAATACCCGGGTGGCCGTTACGTTTAGCAGACCGCTTGCGGCTTGTGGGTGCTTGATAGGATCATCATCTGCTACCGGCGTATTGACGAGTCTTTAGAGTCCTACACAGAGGTTTCCTGGCTCAAGCAAAACGAAATAGGAGCGCATATGAGATATGTGTGGGACCGAGAATAATACCAGTATGTGATACTGTATTCCATTCTCGCGATGAATGTATCGATTGGTTGTATGCGATATAACCTAGTTATCGATTCAAGGATTGATTCGATAAATCGATACATTAGATACTAGTCGGTTATGTGCGACATGACCGGATCATTGAATCAAGTGTTGATTTAATGATTTAATGTATAATTATATATTTGATATATTACTTTGCATTAACTAGTATTGGTTCATTTTAAAAGGATTTTCTCACTTGATGTGCACATTGTATATGTGATATATTTTTGTGTACACTTGATTGTATCATGTTTGATGATACATGTTAACTTGAGTTTGTGTAAAGATTAAACCATGGTTATATGAATGGGTAGGGTTTTGTTTATTTACTTATTCATTTATTTATTTCTTTTGTTCATTTTGGCAAAAGAAAATGATAAAGAGAAAATGGTGGCTTTCTTTGTTCTTTGCTTGAAGCATCTTGAAGCTTCAAAGCATCTTTGACTAAGTGACCATTTTGTCTTCATGCTTAACCCTAACCATTCAAACTAACCCTAGTTCATTCTCTACACTTAACCAAGGTTAGGATATGATAGGTATTCATTTTATTATTCTTTTTGAATAAGACTTATGATATTCTATCATCTTCTTCTTGATCTTGATCAAGAAGAAAAGCTTGCCTCCATCAATGGCAACTTGAGAAAAAGAGTGAGAAATCCAATTCTAAAGTGAACCCGCTTCCTATTTCTTCATCCTCTACCTCTTGCCAAGTAGTATAGGGTGTTTTCTTCACAAGTTTCATGACTTGGTGAAGTGGGAGCTTGATCTTGTGATGCCTCGACGTAGATCATCTTCGGCATCGTAGTCGATGACCTAGCCCGCCCATTTCTCCGATGAAGCCGACACTAGAGTCCAAGATCCGATTTGTACAGCGGAGGGACGTCTACGTGGAGCTAAGGAAGTGGAGAACCGGATCTACAAAGGTTGTAGCCTCTTTCTTTTAGTTAAGTTGTTAACTAGTTGCATCTTTCGCCTAATCTCTAGTCAACGATCGCATTAGGGTTTCTCGGCACCGTAAAATTTGAAACTGGCATGGTTGATGCCTTGTGAGACCTCATTAGTGTGCCTAGGAACCCTACACCAGCAGTATGATGGCGATCATATATGTGGGAGTTGGGGTCTATAAGCACATCCTTAAAGTGTCCCTAGTCATGGGAGTTTCGAGACAGGGCATCGATACTCCAGAGTAGACTAGTGTATACAGTCGAGACCCCGGCAAGGGACGGTGGCCGGTCTCACAAGCCATTGGTGTCAGTTGGTTCACCTAAGATGTATACAGGTGCTCATTGCGTTATGAGTACACCGGACAGGACTCGCCGGGAACATGCTGGTTGGTATTATACATATCGTCAGATAGCAGTTCCCAGGTAACATGTGTACAGGTTAGTCTGTCGACCTGAGATCGTCATTTGTCTCGTGTGAGTTCCCACTGTGCTTTGATTACTACCCCACCACGGCTCAAAGGAGTCGTACAAATAGGTTTTAGTTGGGTACAGTCCCGAGCCACATGGAGGCAGTGAGCGGATCGTCAGGGATTCGTCTCTCCCGGTATTGGGGGTGAGATCACGCTGTGTTTAGGAGAGCCATTACACGAAATCCCTGGCCAGGGTAATCGAGATTTACTGGTAGGTATTCCAGTAGTATCTCAGGGTGTTCTGGGCTACTCTCCGACACGACTTATACAGTTATTGGGGGTCTGACGTTTACCAGCCCCCTAGGCCCTATATGCGATACTCATAGACGAACAGACCGGACTGTACGGATATTGTCACTGTCAGGCTCAGTAGGGTTTCTGGATGAGTTTGCTCGCCAGCTTCCCTTCCGATCAATACATAGGCAACCGTTACTTACAGCTAGTACCTCTGACGTGCTAGTGGTTATACCCAGTGCCAGTGTATTGATGAGTCATTAGAGTCCCCCACAGACAGTTTCCCAAGTTCGGGGAAACGTTGTAGAGGCCGTATGGATATATGGCGGGGTTCGATCATATTCGTGCACTTGTGCACGGATCAGGATCGGACGGATAATACTAGCGGGCTTTGGTTTAAGTCGGATCCTAGTATTATATTGTAGGAATATTTATGTCTCATTGCATTTGTATTCAGTCGGGATACAAATGAGGGTATGTATTTACAGTTGAGGTGTAATCTCGTAATTCGTTACGGGATTATTTTGGGAGTTTCCAGTTTTCTTTTTCCGTCCTAAACATCACCCTCTTTGTTTAATATATTGTGAGCCATTTGATTTTGATTTTTGTCTTGCACTGAAATCCTTGGTGGGGGGGCCGCTGCATGACTGGGCTTGCCTCATTTATTAGGCATGGCCATTATTAGGCATGGCCATTTACGAGGCATGGCCATTTTATTCATGACATTGATTTAAAATGATTGTTTTATATGGTGGTTGTTTTTTTCCCCATTGGGGGGTTCCGCGCAAATCTTGCAGGCTTTTTAAAACGGAGGGTGTTTTTGTGGTGGGTCCGTGCTATCATCTTTAAAAAGGAAGATGGATTTTCTTGTGAGTATATAATTAATTGGTTTCTCATTATTTGGTTCAAGACAATTCCCAGAGAGCCACTTCTTCTTCTCTTCCTATAAATCCCCAGTGAGCTATTTTTGGTGGCCGACCCTTTTGAAAAAATGAGATGCATATTTTTTCAAAGCAATTTCCATAGCTCAATTGATCACAATTCCATTCTAAGGCAACTTCTATTTACCTCCACCCAATCGCTTGGGTGCCATGAGACAAAGTATTCTACACTCTCGCTACTTCAATCTTGGACATGTCGGCTAGCAAACTTCATGTCCGAATTGCCTCGGTTTGAGGCGGGAGCCCGTATAAAGATTCATAGACGTGGTGCCACTTTGACGAGCGAGATTGGGAAGCGAACTTCGTCGGCGCAGCAGCGAGGAGCTTGGTGCGGAGATTAAAGACCGAAGGACACGGATCGATCGGTATAATAATTTCCTAACTCCTTTTACATATTGCTAGTTTACGGTTAATGGAAAGATCCGGGTATTTGGGTCGCAGTGGCGACGGTTCCATAAAATGGTTTTGTTCCGCATTTGGTGTCGGTTAGACGGCCGGGGCGCCGCCGCATCCCAACATAGGACTGACAAGTGGGCAGATAGTGATTCTACGTAACTGTTCTTATGTACCTAGTTTGACTTGTAATATCATATCAGTATCCTAACTTTCTAGAGAGGGATATGATTTTACATTCGTAAGCGATGTAGTAAACATCCATCTAAATCAAGTTCTGATTCGGTCCTGTATATTAGATAACGGTATATACGTATTGAATCAAGCTCAGGTTTTCAATGTCCAGAACACACTTAAAAGAAAGTCTTCGGAAATAAATCAGGCTTTCTTATGGCATTGTAGACTAGGTCACATTAATGAAACACGGCTGACTAAGTTACATAGAGAAGGATATTTGAATCCGTTCGAATATCAATCTTATGCTACTTGTGAATCTTGTCTCATAGGAAAGATGACAAAGACTCCATTTACTGGACACGGAGTAAGAGCGAGCGAGCTCTTGGGACTCATACACAGTAACGTGTGCGGTCCAATGTCTACACATGCAAGAGGTGGTTATTCCTACTTCATTACTTTTACGGATGATTTCTCTAGGTATGGACATATCTTCTTGATGAAGCATAAATCCGAGGCTTTTGAGAAATTCCGGGAATACAAGAATGAAGTGAAAAAACAGATAGGCAAAAGTATCAAGACACTGAGATCTGATCGAGGTGGTGAATACTTAAGTGCCGAGTTCCTGGGATACTTAAAAGAGAATTGAATTCTCTCTCAGCTTACTCCTCCATACACACCACAACACAATGGTGTATCGGAAAGGCGGAATCGAACCCTATTGGATATGGTTCGTTCCATGATGAGTAAGGCTGAGTTACCGCGATCTTTCTGGGATTATGCACTAGAATCAGCTGCATATCTTTTGAACCAGGTTCCAACCAAGACTGTGCCTACCACAACATATCAAATGTGGAGTGGGAAGAAACCCTGTCTTAAATACTTTAGGACATGGGGATGTCCAGCTTTTGTTAAAAAGCAGCATGCGGACAAGCTCGAGGCATGCTCAGTACAGTGTAAGTTTGTGGGATATCCAAAGAACTCCAAGGGGTATCATTTCTATTACGCAGAGGAACAAAAGGATTTTGTTTCTCGTCATGCCCACTTCTTGGAAGCTGAATTTTTAGAAAATCAGAAGAGTGGGAGCGCAATAGAACTGGAAGAAATTTCAGACCATAAGTTGTTACTGAAAGTATGGTAGAACCAGATGTTTCAGAAGAAAGGGACATCCCAGCGCCTATCCGCAGAAGTAGTAGGCAGTCTCATTCCCCCGAGAGATACTATGGTTTTCTCATAGACGGGGATAGAGAAGATTGCATCATTGACAATGATGACCCTACTAGCTTCCAGCAAGCCATTCAGAGCGGCGACTCAGTAAGATAGCTGGATGCAATGCGGACCGAAATGGAGTCCATGTACACTAACAAAGTATGGACTTTGGACATTGCTCCAGATGGGGTAAAACCCATAGGATGCAAATGGATCTTCAGAAAGAAGATTGGTATAGATGGACAGGTTGAAACCTATAAGGCTAGACTTGTTGCAAAGGGCCTTCGTCAAAGACCTGGTTTGGATTATGACGAAACCTTTTCTCCAGTGGCAATGCTCAAATCCATTCGGGTCCTTCTTGCCATCGCTGCCTTTCACGATTATGAGATCTGGCAGATGAACATAAAGACGGCTTTTCTAAATGGTAATTTAAAAGAGTGCGTCTATATGGATCAGCCAGAGGGATTCATTCAGAGTGGGAGCAGCGGTAAAGTATGCAAGTTGCTTAAGTCCATTTATGGACTAAAGCAGGCATCGCGGAGTTGGAACATCTGTTTTGATGATACTGTTAAAGAATTCAACTTTATTAAAAATCCAGATGAACCATGCATATATAGTAAGATTGTAGAGAGAAATGTAGTATTCCTCGTCTTGTACGTGGATGACATTCTCTTAATAGGAAATGATATTCCTATGCTACAGTCAGTCAAAGGATTCTTGTCACAGAAGTTCTCCATGAAGGACCTGGGTGATGTCACATACATTCTGGGGATCCAGATCTATCGTGATAGATCAAAGAGGATGTTGGGACTTTCATAGTCCAGGTACATAGACACCATATTGAAAAGATTCAGTATGGAAGATTCTAAGCGCGGTAACCTACCGGCTTGTCACGGAATCACCCTCTCCAAAGAGATGTCTCCCAAGACTGATTTAGAAAGGGCTCGCATGTCGATTATACCCTACGCTTCTGCGGTAGGCTCTATAATGTATGTGATGTTATGTACCAGACCAGATGTAGCATACGTATTGAGCGTTGTAAGCCGGTATCAGGCAAACCCAGGGGAGAAGCACTGGATAGCATAAAGAACATTCTCAAGTACCTGAGGAGGACTAAGGAGATGTTCTTGGTGTATGGCGGAAAGGACCTCCAGATCGAGGCCTTTGCCGACTCCAGCTTCTAGAGTGACAAGGATGACTCCAAGTCCATGTCGGGTTATGTATTTACCCTCAATGGAGGGGCGGTTTGTTGGAAGAGTTCCAAGCAGGACACCGTTGCTGACTCGACGATGGAAGCGGAGTACATAGCTGCTTGCGATGCCGTAAAAGAAGCTGTCTGGATGAAGAAGTTCCTCACAGAACTTTAGGTGGTTCCTACCAGTGTTGATCCAATATCTCTGTATTGCGACAACAACGGCACTATAGCTTTAGCGAAGGAACCCAGGTCCCATCAGAAGTCCAGACACATCTTAAGGCGGTATCACCTGATCAGGGAGATCGTAGATCGCCGGGAGATCGAGGTGAAGAGAGTAGATACGGAGAATAACACTACTGATCCATTCATAAAGGCCATTTCTCAGACGCGGTTCGAAAGGCTATTTGAGATGATAGGTCTGCGATATGCCAGTACATGGCCCTAGTGCAAGTGGGATATTGTTAGTGTTTATGCCCTAGAGGCCATTACTGTATCATACTAGTTTGTATATTACTTAATGGAAGCTTGGGATATTCACAGTTGTATTGACAGTCTTGCTAAAAATGGTAGTATGCTACTTGGTTTGTTTCTACTTTAATATGTGCATATGTTTCTTTTAACATATCGCTTATACATATTAGTAGAGCCCTTAGGATCTTTGCTTGATTACCAGCGTTGTGATGGCAGTTACACTAGTGGGGGCTGGGTAGTCTATAAGCACATCCTATACAGGTCCCGGGTCGTAGGATTATCAAGACGGGGCATCGATACTCCGGAGTAGACTGGTGTATATGCTTCTCATCCCAGCTGGGGAGATAGTCTGTCCCACAGCCATCAGTACATCGTACTGGAGATAGTATGCAGGTGCTCGTTAGGTTACGAGTAGACCGGACAGGACTCGCCGGGAACTGCAGGTTGGTTCTATACCCATCGTCAGATAGCAGTTCCCTGATGACATGAGTACAGCTTAGTCCGTCTACTTGACACTGCTACTTCGCCTAGGGTGTGTTCCCACTGTACTTAGATTACTACCCTACCACGGCTCAAAGGAGTCGTGCAAACAGGTAGTAGTTGGGTGCAGTCCCGAAGCACTTAGAAGCAGTAGCGGTTAGACAGGATTCGTCTCTCCCGGGATTGGGGTTGATATCGCGCTGTGTAAGAGCCATTACGCAAAGTCCCTGGCCAGGGCAAGCGAGATTTACTGGTAGGTTCCAGTAGTTTCTTAAGGTGTAATGGGCTTCACTCCGACACGACTTATACCGCTATTAGGGGTCTGACGTTTACCGCCTCCTAGGCCCGATATGCGATAGTCCTAGACGAACAGACCGGACTGTACGAAGATTGTCACATACAAGCTCAGTAGGAGTTTGGATGGGTTTCCTCATCGTCCTCTTATCGACATATACCTGGGGACCGTTACGTACAGCTAGTACCGCTTACGGCATGTGGTTAAACCCACTGCCAGCGTAGTGTCGAGTCTTTAGAGTCCCACACAGAGAGTTTCCCTGCACCGGGCAAAAGGTGTAGAGGCCGTATGGTTTTACGGCAGGGTCGCGACCACTTACGTATATTTGTGCGCGTACTATGTTCGGGCAGATAATACTAGCGGGCTTTGGTTTAAGCCAGATTCTAGTATTATACAGATGGATTTATTCAGTTAAAGACTATCCATGTTTTTCGGAAATACATATGGGAGGGGCAGTCTCGTAATTTCTCGGGAAGCTTCTAGAAGAAGGTGACTCATTTGTGTTTATTTCCTTTTAGGATTTAAACTAAATGAGTTGGAGAATGAGGTGTATGTTTACATTAAATGCTTAATGACTCATGAGGTGATTCACCCTTAGAATTAAATGAAGCATGCTAGATATTATCTTGATATTATCAAGAGAGATATTATTATGCTTCATATTATTCTAGCATGAGTATTATTCATTTCATTATCACAAAACACTTCTCTCTCCTCAAGTTTTCATCTTCTTCCTCATACCCTAAAGCTCTCATTAGCTGAGAATCCTAGGGTTTAAATGACTAAGTAATCCATCTAAATATTCTACACCCTCTAGGACTTCTAGATTAGCAAACTAGAAGCCGTAGTTATCTCAGATTCGAGATAGGAGCTCGGACTATAGACTCTCGGGTGGATCGTCTTTCACTCGAGGAGGCCGTTGAGGTGCCCATGTTCCATAGAGCCTACGAGGTGTGGAGGACAGCGATGAAGACCCGAAGGACAAGTAACGTAAGGTATAACTTCGAATCCGAGTAGTTAAACCTCTCGTAGTTTGTTAGTAATGGTTTAGATACGATCCGTGTGCTCAAGTCCGTCTTACGAAGCTTTGATAATTGGTTTTCATATATTCCTCCTCCCCGCAAACACGTGGGGTGCGTGACATGGACTTACAGCTTGGACTCCAGGAGGGTAATCATCTGATGTTTTATGACAAGATCGAATATCTTCTTTGTCTTGTCCTAGGGAAAGAATACGCTCGACCCATCTTCTTTATAAGAGACGAATCCTGGCTGCTTGATTCCCGATCGCGTGGCTTCTTAGACCCGCTTTGCCGCCATCGAATGTTTTTCTGTTTTTTAGTTTGTTTTTACCTCTGTGTCGGGTGTTCTGTATGACGAGCTGGCGACGAAGAGCATCGTCATTCTCTGTATCCTGCTGAAGGAGGCGTTGCGTCCTGGCTTTCTCATAAATGTCCATTTCACGGCTGTGGTCATCCCGGACTTTTTGACCCGCTTCCCTTATAAGCTGGTCCATCTGTTCTTCGAACGACAGACTTGGCATTTTCACGGCGGGACCTCATTTTGGTTCAGGGTTAGCATCTTCCCACAGAGCATCTCCTTCTTCATCGAAGTCATGTATGACGTAGCAGCCATGGAATCGCTCCCGTTTCTTAGATCGGATATATCCAAGCCCGATCGTTTCCATTCTCCCGTTGGGCAATTTTCACTGAGTTCCGGGGACGTTCCAGATCCCGTTATAGAACTGAGCTTGTCGAGCAGTCTGTTTGAAAGGTACGCCTTGGTGCCTTAACAGCCTTTTTAATCCTTCTGTGTAGTATCTGGGCAGATGGATGGGCTGGAGCCTGTCAAGCGTAGAATCGGCACCATGCCAAATTTCTTTCGCCACTTTAGTTTCCGCGGATCGATAAAAGAGGATCGCCTTTTCATCTTTTCGCCTGGGAGGGACGTAGAATGTCTTCAGTTCCTGCACACTATAGGTATCAAGCGCGTCGAGCTCTTTGTAATACTCTTGCGGAACCATGGCGATTTGCAAACTCCGATCATCATCAGCGAAGGCTTGTATCGATGGCCGAACAGAAAATACGGCATTGACCTCATCTTCCGAGTCGCTGCCGAAGACCAGAATAGAGGTGGACGGTCCCTGCTTGTTGCATTGGGGTGGCCCTGAATAAACTATTTCTTCTTCCTCCTCGGTATCACTCCCGAAGACCAGAACAGTGGTGATAGCTTTGTTCTTCGGTTTGTGACATCTTTCTGTGTCTTCGAAATCTGGCAGGAAGTACTTGGCATCTTCATATTTGCAGACTTCGTTCACGGAGAATGGGTTTAGTTCCCCCGTCACAGTGTACTCGAGACCATCTTTGAAGTACTTCATACACTCATGTTGTGTAGAAGGGATAATATTGTACTCATGTAACCAAGGCCGGATGAGCAAAGCATTGTAGCAGATCTTGGCGTCAATGACGTGAAATTTGATGTCCGTGACGAGCAGCCCAAAGCGTAATGTCAGTATCACAAACCCGAGCGTCCTTGATGACTGGGAGTCAAACCCGGAGATAGTGATCTTATCCCGAGCGAGGTGTTGAACGCTCATGCAGATTTCCTTCAACACTCTTACATTGAGGAGGTTAACGGAGGACCCATTGTCAACCAGGATTTTGCCTATCTTGATATCATGACAGTATCTGGAGACATAAAGAGGCGGTTGTGCTCGCATGTCCCGAGGAGGAGGTCTTCATCGCCGAAGGTGATATCGGCTATGTGCACTTCTTCTAACTCGTCCTTCATCTTTTCTTCAGCGAGGAAAGCCTGGAACTGTTCGGGCTCTTGTAGTGCCTTGATCAGGGAATCTCTCACCTCCTTAGATAGCAGAAGGGCATCGAGAATGCTTAGTTGCAATAGTATCTTTCTCAGGTGTGCCAAGACATTGTAATCCACCATGTTCTTCGTAGGCGGGTCTTTGGCCGCGAGCTCTTTGACGACTCCATCATCGAGGGAAATTTCCTCAGGGACCTTTTCTTTCCCCTCATCCTATTTGCTCGATCCCTTGTTTGCGGGTTCGAGATTCTTTTTAGGTAGCGTGCGATTGCGCAGCTGAATGTTCTCGTAGCTCTTCGTTTCTTCCTCTTTTCCTGAGGTGGATTCTTTGAAGAGAGGGCCGAGAGTCATTTCTTCTTCAGAATCGCTCCAGAAGGTGAGAACTTGCGATCCCCTGCTATCAACCATGTGACAGTTGCCGGCAGCTCTTCCTCGTTCGTCTGTCGCATTTTTCCGCTGTCGATGATTGATCTTAAAAACTATCTATTAACCGCAATCAAGAATGGGGTCGCTTAGTAGCTAGCCGGTGAGTATGGGTCGGTCCACAGGGATGTTGTGAATTTCCTAATCGCTCTTACGAATTAATTCCAAACGGTGTGAATGGATTAATTAAATCTAAAAACTAAATTAATCTAGGGCAATTGAATTAAAAATCTAATTATCTAACTAGGGCAAGGAATTAAATTTAATCTAGAGCAGAGAATGAAAAATTACCTAGGGCAAGAATTGAAATTACCTACTTACTTTACAGATGGCTCTCTCCAAACATCAACACAAGACTTGTCAGATCTGAATTTCTGAAATGAAAAGAGGCATCGATGCTCTCCAAAAGAAATCTAAATTTTATTGATAAAAAGAGGCATAGGGAGGCATAGCCTTTACAATGATTTAGAGTTCCTATTTATAGAGGATAAGAAACCCTATGTTATAATTGATTCGCACGTCTACATTTACCAAAATATCCTTAGGAAGACCTAGTCAAAGTAGACTCCAAGCTTTGGTAAAATTTATGTCTCTGTCTCTTTAAAAGGAAGTATTGGGCCTTGAAATTTCCTTTGTGGGCTCTTCTGTCTTTGGGCTTCCTTATTATTTGGTTCTTTTATTAAAATAGCTTCTATGTTTCTTCCAGGTCTCCAGTGAATAATTACGGTGGACTTTTAACCGTTCGCTTTGTAATCTTGGACCTTGCATTGCCTTCTACTTTGTGAATTTTATCTTTGATGTAGGCTTGATCAAGAGTCTTCTGTTTGTTGGTCAAAGTCCACTTTTGCATCGTCTTTTCATCGTTTTCACTGTTTTAGATCCAAGAACCTGTAACCTGTAATATGTTGGAGATAGTGCCCTCATAGTCAATTATTGGATCACAGGTACGTGATTGCAATGATTGCGGAGGACCTATCCCGGAAGGACAGTCTTACTCAAGATGATAGTATGCTATCTGGTTTGCCTTTATCAGTCGTGTACATGTTCAGGTGACTGATTGCATGTTACACTTTGATAGAGCCCTTAGGATCTTGCTTTACTACCAACAGTATGATGGCGATCATATACGTGAGAGTTGGGTAGTTTATATGCATATCCTTAATTGTGGTCCCTAGTCGTGGGAGTTTCGAGACAGGGCATCGATACTCCGGAGTAGACTAGTGTGTACAGTCGAGACCCCGACGAGGGGCGGTGGCCGGTCTCACAAGCCACTGGTGTCAGTTGGATCACCTAAGATGTATACAGGTGCTCATTGGGTTATGAGTACACCGGACAGGACTCGCCGGGAATCTGCTAGTTAGTATTATATCTACCGTCAGATAGCAGTTCCCTGGTGACATGTGTACAGGTTAGTTCATCGACCTGAGGTCGTCATTTGTCTCGTGTGAGTTCCCACTGTGCTTTGATTTCTACCCTACCACGGCTCAAAGGAGTCGTGCAAACAGGTAGCTTTTGGGTACAGTCCCGAGCCATATGGAGGCACGTGAGCGGATCGGCAAGGGATTCGTCTCTCCCGGTATTGGGGGCGAGGTCGTGCTGTGTCTAGGAGAGCCATTACACAAATCCATGGCCATGGTAGGAGATTTACTGGTAGGTACTCCAGTAGTATCTCAGGGTGTATTGAGGCTTCACTCCGACACGACTTATACTGCTATTGGGGGTCTGACGTTACTAGCCCCCTAGGCGGATATGCGAGACTCATTGACGAACGGACCGGACTGTATATACATTGTCACTGTTAGGCTCAGTAGGGTTTCTGGATGAGTTCGCTCATCGGCCTCCCTTGAGTTTGCTCATCAGCTTCCCTTGAGGTCAGTCCATGGGCAGCCGTTACGCATTGCTAGTGCCGCTGACGGTTTGTGGTTAAACCCACTGCCATGGTGCTGACGAGTCATTAGAGTCCCCCACAGACAGTTTCCCAAGTTCGGGCGAAACGTTGTAGAGGCCGTATGGTTTTATGGCAGGGTTCGGAAAATGCACGTGCGTTTACGCACGTGTCAGTTTTCGGGCAGATGATACTGGTCGGCTTTGGTTTAAGCCGGATCCGAGTATTATATTGAGTAGGTATAATATCTTTGTCTCAGTTGCATTTGTATTCGGTCGTAATACAAATGCGGGTATATTTATACAGTTTCGGGGTTATCCTGAAAGTCGTTTCAGGATCACTTTTGGAAGTTGCCAGTTTCCAGTTTTCTATCAGCCGTCTTTTAACATTCGGTTAAAGACGGGTTTATCTTTACTTCTGTTAGGGTGAGTCATCATTCTAGAAGCTTCTAGAAGTGATGATGAGGCTTGTGAGTCATTAGTGCATTAATGGTGTCATTAATGCAATAATGACTCATGCTTTTATTTCAAACCTTTCTTGTTTTCCTTAAGATATTATTATGTGTTCACATATGATATTTTGTGCTTAAGGTTACTCTCTTGCTCCTACACTCACCCTCCTCCTTCTCTTTATAAGAAAGGCCTCTCCCCTCTCTCATGTGGTTACTTGATTCATTTGTGAAAAGATTATGATAGCATTTGGGGTGCATGGAATTTTACAGTTTATTTCATTCCATCACCTAATTCCCTCGGCAACTTCATTAACTGATCGTCCACGGATTTGGATGAAGAGAGACAAAGTCATCTACTCATTCTCTACACCATTCTTGGTCGTCTCTTTTAGCAAACTTGACGATCGAGTTGCCTCGAGTCAGAGGCGGGAGCCCGTTTAAAGAATCAGTGATGTGGTGCCACCTCGACGAGGATATCGGAGATCGACGAGATCGGAGCAGCCGCAACGGAGCGTGGGATGATGGTTGAAGAACGAAGGACTCGGATCGTTCGGTACAATTTTTCTACACTCTTTACAGTTTGTTAGTTTAGCAATAATGGCAGATCCGGGTTAAAGTATACGATAGCGCCAGTTAAAAAGTTTTTGTTCCGCATTTGGCGTCTGTAGACTGCCGGGGCGCTAGCGTAGACTTACAGTGGTATCAGAGCCTAACCATTTTGCTATACTAACTTGTGCTAACGCGTTCAAAACATCGATCGAACCGAAAATCAAAAATGGCAAAATCCTTGCTTGACAGTTTCTGTTGTTTTTAAACGGTCTCAGAAATTATTTCTGTATATCTTAAAAATCTGTGCAGGCGTTTTTAAGAGCCACGACAAAATTTGGGGTCGTGATTCCTCCAAGCTGCCGCGGAAACGCGGCCAAACCCATGGTTTGGCCGTGCATCCGTGGCCATGTGGTGAGCACGTGCTCCCAAATTTGGTCAGTGGGTTCTGTGATGGATTTTGGGGTTTTTGGTAAATATCGTTTTGGCCCAGGTTTTGTTACTGTTCACCAGTAAGCAGTGGGGCCCACTTTTTGATATTTGGTCTTTGGTCGATCGAAATTTAAACACGTTAGTTTACAGTGCTTACATTATATCTCCGACCGGGAATGTCATTTGATCGGTAAACCGCGTCTGATTGCTATAGTTCTTTTAGACGGGTTTGCGAACGTGACATTCGCGTTGATGTTCTGTGTTGTGCTGTGATGTTGCGGATTTGTCGTGGTGGATAGCAGTGTGCAATCGTAGTACAGTTTGTGTTTATTTGTACATTTGATATTGCGGGGCGAGCGTCCAACTTGTGGACTGCCGTCACTGCCTGTTGTATAATATTCTTTTGGGGCACGACCAGGTTGCGGTCGATGTACCTATTGTACTATTTTTCATTACTGTACTAGGTTTTGCCCCGAGACGGAGTGCACGGATAGCCGGGTTCTGAGAAGCAACGGGTCCGCATCTCATGGCTTTGAGAGGCAGAGGGGCCCCACTCTAGAATTGGCAGACTATTCGCCGCACTCGTAGGGGGTACAGGTTGACCCAAGGAGGGGTGCTCAAGCTACCGGATTCCGTGAAGTGCTGGGTGGTCCATTCACTATGCTGTAGGGGGCTGCCTCGCTTCAGGTTTTGGCGGGTAACTTGCCGCACCCGTAGGGGTCTAGGTTTCATTGCACAGGCTATCCACACGACAGGGGAACGTCGGGTTTCAGCAGCGGCTCTGTGAAACTCGGGGATCCCAGATATCTGTATTGTTCTGTGATGCTTATTACTTTTCTGTAATGTTGCATACTATCACGCCTGGAGCGATTATTGTATATTGGTTTATATACTATTAGATGTTGTATATGTTTTACACCCGCGCTAGTCTAGTCCCCGCTCTGTCGTTAGTTAAGTAACCTAACGAGTGATGACGGGACCCAGTGACAAATGCGGATGGCATATACGTACATGTTATTTTCGTTCTTTTCTGGTGTGATTAAATGATGGGACTGCGTTGATTCTGATCAATGCAAAGTTAAAACAAACCTGTTTACAGTTGTTGGAACAAATTTAAAAAGTGTTGTTACAAAGACGTTTCCTTTTGTTATGCATAGCGGTATTCAGTGGAATATCCTGCACCTCATTCGACGGGGCAAGGGCCGATATCCCTTCACCGGGACTGACCCCTTGGATAGAAGTTTGCGTCAGAGTAATAACTTTACTATAGTCGATTACAAGTTGCTTTGCATAGCGGTATTCAGTGGAATATCCTGCACCTCATTCCACGAGGAAAGAGCCGAGATCCCTTTACCGGGAGTGACCTCTTTAGCAAAAGGTTTTCGCCACTATATTTTAAAAAAAGCTATCAGGTTCCTTCAGCGATATCAAGTTCACTACGCTAAAGGTTTTTCGCCAAAAACCAGCCGTAGCCCTCCGTCACTTCTTTTGGGTATTCAGTAGTATTCAAGCTATGTATTTTAGCCAAAGTTAAGGCATAGTGTTTGGTAGCTGCTGGGTATTCAATTGTTGCATAGATAGATGAGTTAGTTTGGGACAGTCGTTCTGCCGATTGGCCAAAGTCAGGGGCTTGTGTGGGTGGGTTCAAATTGACAAGATAGTGACGGGTAGAACTTGGCATGTGACTTATGACATTTTGACCAAAGCCAAGGTTATAAGAGCATGGGGCAAAAATCATATCGGGAGTTTCTAAAGAAACTGAAACTTGCCAAGTATGCGCATACCATCTGGAGTATGAGTAACGTGGATGCATTCCATCACGTTATCATGCGATGAGAGTTGGATCCCGATTCCCACTGATGAGTTGGTTTACTCTTCGGGTGATCCCGATTGATTCTTCTTTAGGTTTGGAGGAGAATTTGACAGGACAGTGGGAGGTTTCCGGATTAGATAAAGTGATGACCATTCTGATCTAGGTTAGAGTGCACGCAGAGTGTTTCTTTTCTCTCTCTCTTTGGCAGCGACCTTTGACCGACCCTAGACTATGACTCAGTGACCAGGTTGACCGAACCTTCTTAAAATACTGGCTTTTGGATTGTCTGAGTTGCATAAGTCATTGCCACTCCTTCTTCTACCCTTTGAATTTCTCAAGACACCCGTATTATTACGGATATCCACTTCCATTGGATAGATCCATCGTATGGTTATATACGAACTCGAAGGGATTTCTTCGAGGATGGATCCAGGTTCAGGAGAAATAGAATTGGTTTATTCAGTTGTCTTTTATTATCACCTTCTCTCAGGTTGCGAGAGCTCCTTGGTTTAGGAGAGTACACCTATTACGCCTATTGGATAGTCTTATTCCAAACCATAGGCTGGTGCCGAAAGGTAGGGAATGAAGAAAACCAATTAGCCTAAGTAGGGTGTGCAGAAGGTAATATGTAAAGACAAAATAAAGGGATTAGAAAGAGGGCAAAGTAAATTGCGACTGATATCATTCACGACCAAAACCGCGTACTTCATCGCCGCTCCTATTTCACCTTTAAAAAGAATAAGGTATTATTCAGTTGTCTTTTATCGTCACCTTCTCTCGAGATGCGAGTACTCCTTGGTTTAGGAGGGTACACCTATTATGCTTACTGGATAGTCTTCTTCCAAACCATAGGCTGGTGCCGAACGGTAGGGAAAGAAGAAAAGCATTTAGCCTAACGATGGTGTACAGAAGGTAATGACTAAAGACAAATAAAGGGATTTGGAAAGACGGCAATAAAATATACGGTTGAAGTCATGAATTGGATTATGGAAGAGGCATTGCTATGAATACCAGGATACCCCTACGAAACATTTTCATGTTTCAGTGCATTGTTAAAACAAAAACTGTTTTCCCGATTAGACACTTACTCCAAGGGTATGTATTTACCAGGTTTCATTCTCATATCTGTATGGTTTTACAGATGATGATTGGGAGTAAGATATTGGGAATTAGGTGATCATCCTCATTATATCGGAATTCGTTGTAATTGGTGATATTTGAGGAAATCGCCAGGGTACAGTTTTCCACCTACAACGCACAGGTTATGAGTTGTTCAACTCAGCGGACTTATACAGAGTATTGTATGTTGTCCAAGTGTCCTTCAGGACAAAGGGGTAGGTCCTCGTGCTTTGTTCTGTTTACTTATAACTTCTCTAGTTTTTAGACAAGTGTTTCATAGAAATACATGGTCTAAGTTTTGAGAAGTTGTGGGTATAAGAATAAAGTAGAGAACCAGGTATCACAAGTATCGGGATTCTTCAAAGAGATCGAAGATGTAGATTCTTGTGATTGGTATTCAGATGATAGTGATGGTTTTGAGAAACGTGTTTCTCTTTCAGGTTACTCATAATTGGATGGATTCCTAAGTTG
Organism: Agapanthus africanus; assembly: GCA_030015575.1. Classification (NCBI taxonomy): domain Eukaryota; kingdom Viridiplantae; phylum Streptophyta; class Magnoliopsida; order Asparagales; family Amaryllidaceae; genus Agapanthus; species Agapanthus africanus. Next base: position 123,723,726 of record JASDDO010000012.1, on the reverse strand, counting down.
AGTAATGCTGATTAGCCTCTTTCCATTAAGTTGATATGCACTGGAGACAGCTGCATGGATTGAATATGGTTCCAATTAAATTAGTGCCAAAGTTTCTGTATTAGATATAGGATGGATCGTACCTTAAAAGATGTTAAGGTACGGGGAGTTGTCCAGCTTATGATTTAAACCAGACTCTGGATAACTCAGGGCACGATTCTGTAATGGCTGTTTGTGGGTTGACCCTGGCTACGACGAGGGTTGATATTCTACCATTTGCAAGAACAATAGTGATATTGTTCTTGACTCGCCACAGTTTTAGTAAAAATGGATCTTTTTCAGAAAACAGTAGTGGGAGTATGGTAGAACTGGAAGTGATTCCAGAACCGCGAACGATTACGGAAAATTTAATAGGACCTATACATTCAATCAGGTTTGACATTCCAATAGCCACTCCGCAGGTATGGTAGGTAACCTCAGACGCCCGAGAGGTACTTCGGTAGCCTCAGAGACGGTGACAGGGAGGTTCTTATCTACCAAGACTTGACACTACTGTTGTTCCAGGATATGAGACCCGGTAGGAGGGTTGTCGTAGTCAGTGGGAGCAGCGGAAGCATAGTGGGCAAGATGCTTATATCTATTTATAGACTTGAGCAGTTATAGCGGAGATAGATCATCTAATTTTGATGTGACAGTCATGGGTTTGACTTCAATCAGAATAGGGGATGGATCAGTTAAGAAGGTAGTAGGGTGTGATGTCATGGTATCTGGATGACATACACAGAGTGGGAAGTAAAATTCCTATACTACGATCGGTTGTACTGTGGTCGTCACACAGTTGTTTCTCCAGACAGGATATGGATATAATATTTGACATTCTGGTTTCTGGATCTATGGTTTTAGATCTGGATTTGGGTAGTTTCCCAATGTGGGTACTTTGACAGATATTCTAATGGTTTTTGGAATAGTTGACTCCTAGCATGGTGGTGTACCTGCAGGTGATGGAGTCACCCTCTCTAAAGGTGTCGTATAGACTAAAGGGGAGAGGGATGGGCATGATTGGCAGATCACTTGCTTAGGCAATTGAGTCAATCATGTGATGTCAAGTACCACACCAGATGTTGTTTTTGCACTAGATGCAATAAGTTTGTATTAATCCAATCCTGGAGAAACATAAGGAAGCAGTTATAGAACATAAGTACATGTTCTACGGATTTGATGACGGCAGCCTCCTTCGGGAGACGATTATCATTCCAGGCTTCAAAGGTGACGTGGATGACAGAGTGACTGTCAGAGTTTTAGTTTTTCCCTCTGACGAAGAGGGACAGTATTATGGACAGGTGGTCCAAGAGGATACTGTGGGAAGCAAGGTGCCCGATACTGATTAGGTTCAGTGATCGATTCAGTCTTAGAACATGTTTGGATATGGAGTTCATTTATGAACTAAGGTCCCATCAGATATCCAGACATGTTCTAAGACAGGTATTACTCAATTCGGGAGATGGTTTTCTCCGCGAACTTGAGATTAAGAGAGATATAGAAAGATACTTCTAGACGGATCCACTCACTGAGGCTATTTCTCGAACACAATAGTTTTACAAACGGGCTTTGTGAAACTGATTAGTAGAGGAGTTGGATGTTCGGTTTCACACGGGCTGTGAGTAGTCGACATCGTAATATTAGCCTTGAGTGCAAGTGGGAGATTGTTGGAGATAGTGCCCTCATAGTCAATTATTGGATCGCAGGTACGTGATTGCAATGATTGCGGAGGACCTATCCCGGAAGGACAGTCTTACTCGAGATGATAGTATGCTATCTGGTTTGCCTTTATCAGTCGTGAACATGTTCAGGTGACTGATTGCATGTTACACTTTGATAGAGCCCTTAGGATCTTGATTTACTACCAACAGTATGATGGCGATCATATACGTGAGAGTTGGGTAGTTTATATACATATCCTTAATTGTGGTCCCTAGTCGTGGGAGTTTCGAGACAGGGCATCGATACTCCGGAGTAGACTAGTGTGTACAGTCGAGACCCCGACGAGGGGCGGTGGCCGGTCTCACAAGCCACTGGTGTCAGTTGGATCACCTAAGATGTATACAGGTGCTCATTGGGTTATGAGTACACCGGACAGGACTCGCCGGGAATCTGCTAGTTAGTATTATATCTACCGTCAGATAGCAGTTCCCTGGTGACATGTGTACAGGTTAGTTCATCGACCTGAGGTCGTCATTTGTCTCGTGTGAGTTCCCACTGTGCTTTGATTTCTACCCTACCACGGCTCAAAGGAGTCGTGCAAACAGGTAGCTTTTGGGTACAGTCCCGAGCCATATGGAGGCACGTGAGCGGATCGGCAGGGGATTCGTCTCTCCCGGTATTGGGGGCGAGGTCGTGCTGTGTCTAGGAGAGCCATTACACAAATCCATGGCCATGGTAGGAGATTTACTGGTAGGTACTCCAGTAGTATCTCAGGGTGTATTGAGGCTTCACTCCGACACGACTTATACTGCTATTGGGGGTCTGACGTTACTAGCCCCCTAGGCGGATATGCGATACTTATTGACGAACGGACCGGACTGTATATTCATTGTCACTGTTAGGCTCAGTAGGGTTTCTGGATGAGTTCGCTCATCGGCCTCCCTTGAGTTTGCTCATCAGCTTCCCTTGAGGTCAGTCCATGGGCAGCCGTTACGCATTGCTAGTGCCGCTGACGGTTTGTGGTTAAACCCACTGCCATGGTGCTGACGAGTCATTAGAGTCCCCCACAGACAGTTTCCCAAGTTCGGGCGAAACGTTGTAGAGGCCGTATGGTTTTATGGCAGGGTTCGGAAAATGCACGTGCGTTTACGCACGTGTCAGTTTTCGGGCAGATGATACTGGTCGGCTTTGGTTTAAGCCGGATCCGAGTATTATATTGAGTAGGTATAATATCTTTGTCTCAGTTGCATTTGTATTCGGTCGTAATACAAATGCGGGTATATTTATACAGTTTCGGGGTTATCCTGAAAGTCGTTTCAGGATCACTTTTGGAAGTTGCCAGTTTCCAGTTTTGTATCAGCCGTCTTTTAACATTCGGTTAAAGACGGGTTTATCTTTACTTCTGTTAGGGTGAGTCATCATTCTAGAAGCTTCTAGAAGTGATGATGAGGCTTGTGAGTCATTAGTGCATTAATGGTGTCATTAATGCAATAATGACTCATGCTTTTATTTCAAACCTTTCTTGTTTTCCTTAAGATATTATTATGTGTTCACATATGATATTTTGTGCTTAAGGTTACTCTCTTGCTCCTACACTCACCCTCCTCCTTCTCTTTATAAGAAAGGCCTCTCCCCTCTCTCATTTGGTTACTTGATTCATTTGTGAAAAGATTATGATAGCATTTGGGGTGCATGGAATTTTACAGTTTATTTCATTCCATCACCCAATTCCCTCGGCAACTTCATTAACCGATCGTCCACGGATTTGGACGAAGAGAGACAAAGTCATCTACTCATTCTCTACACCATTCTTGGTCGTCTCTTTTAGCAAACTTGACGATCGAGTTGCCTCGAGTCAGAGGCGGGAGCCCGTTTAAAGAATCAGTGATGTGGTGCCACTTCGACGAGGATATCGGAGATCGACGAGATCGGAGCAGCCGCAACGGAGCGTGGGATGATGGTTGAAGAACGAAGGACTCGGATCGTTCGGTACAATCTTTCTACACTCTTTACAGTTTGTTAGTTTAGCAATAATGGCAGATCCGGGTTAAAGTATACGATAGCGCCAGTTAAAAAGTTTTTGTTCCGCATTTGGCGTCTGTAGACTGCCTGGGCGCTAGCGTAGACTTACATAATATGTAGCAGACATGCGTCAAAAGCACATGTTTATTTATAAAACGAATAAGAATGGGGAATATAATAATACAATATTATGGTGTGAACAAATACCCCCAAACTTATCTTTTGCTCTTCCTCAAGCAAACTTATTTTTTATTCTCTACAAAAACCTAACCGCACTTTCGCAGGGAAACGAGATTGCACTGAGCTCGTGCAACAAGCCGTTAAACCTCTAGGTGTCCCTAGTAGGAGGAGTGTTGTCTCCTGAGGGTTTTCAGCGGATACTACCCACAAAATCCCATCAATTCGGCCCATTAATTTTAATTCTCCAATTAGGTTTTCTAACAAGGAATTCTATTATATTCGACTCATAAACTATCCACCCATATTCTTCACGCTTCCTCATCTTTTAACTTAAGATTATATATGTTCTGCAGACCTACCTAGCTTTCGACATCTCTTAAGTTTTCCTTCTAGGGTTCCATCTCCACTTAGGAATTTTTATCAACTCTATTAAAGATACAAGTTCTATTCTTCACTCCTTTCTTTCATCTAAACTCCAATCACATACCCCCTACGTGTGTGTATAAATCACCCCTACACTTGGAAATTCAAATCAAGCAATCATACCCTTGTCCGTTGTCCAAAGTACTTATTTGTAGGTGAATTTTTAATTGAATTTTGCTTACACATCCTTCATGCGACCGTTAATACTTCTTGAGGTACCAACAACCGATTACAAGATATGTTTGCACTTTAAAGCGTAATTCCTAGTCTTGCAACACCCAAGGCTTTTAGCAGTGACTCCCAAACCAGTTGGTCTAAGGCACTAGGTAATGAAGCACCCTCGCTAAATATTTTTCTATTTTTGCAGCCTTAAGTAATCACAAAAACCAGTGTTCATTTTTTTTATTCTTTATTCACACTTGTATTGTTTTATTTCATTTTCTTCGTACTAAGGACTTCAGACAAGAGCATTTCAAGGTCTCCTCTACTATTCCAAGTTTCAAGGTGCGTGATTGTGCAATTTGTAGGGTATACATTTTCAGAATCTAGACTTAAGCTAGGAATTATTTTTCAAACTTATACTTTAATAAAAACATCAATACTCTTTCCTTATTTTATCTTAGCCCAAGAAGCGAACTCAAAATTTGCCTATTTCTAAATAAACTACAAAGACATATACTTTCTACCGTTAAACTTTAAGAAAGGTTATCTTTAGGGTTTTTAATTTACTAAGTCTAAGATCTAGTTGTTCCTAACCAGTTAACCTATTTGTCAAACTTAAGTCAAATAAGGCCAAAATTGAATACATTAATTTTTATAATTTTTGAAAATTTTCAATTTTTATGGGTTTTAAAATAAGTATGCAAATGCAAAAAAATACAAAAGAATGCGAAGGAAGAAAACGTACCGAGCATACCCCCAAACTTAAACTTGACAGTGTCCTCACTGTCATGCTGCACCAAGAGGGTTAAAATTTTCGGCACTCCCCTGTTTATTTATTTATAAAAAAAATTTATATTTTTAATGTTTTGAAATTTATTTTTTTTTATAGAAAAAGAAAACAAAAAATATATGTACATATATACAACAAGGTTCTCCCCAAACTTAAGCTTGGCCTTACACAAGCCAAAGGTTAGCACCAATCATTCAAAAATCTTATCGTGGTAATGGTCGAGTTGGTGAAAGAATGGAGTGGAAAGAAAAGAAATGAGAAGCACACGAGACCGAATTGGAAGAAGATTGGAATATGGTCTCGGCGGAGGAGAAGAATGGCGGAAAAGAGAAAGAAGTGGAGTACGAACTTGAGGGTGTAAATCGAGTGAATAAATTAGCGCAATTTGTGATGACCGATGTGTTAAAAGTGATTGTGCTAATCTATCAACTCGTCGTGAAATGGGGTCAAATCCCTCAAGATTCGCAAGAAGGCATGGGTATGCCGAACTTGGTATTGGAGATGAAAGCGTAACGGTCTCTTGTAAGGTCGGAACGATAGGAAGGACGAAAGGGAGTGAATTAGGGATAGTCTCATTCTCACCGTAGTAAACTGTCTCGAAATGGAAAGATTCCATCAATGGTTCGAAACGACTGTAAGCAACCGAGTCTGATGGTTCAACCAACTTATCTGAAAATTCAAAGGACTCAAACTCGGGCGGTGAGACATCAACATCGTCCGAAAAAGTGAAACACTCGTAAGTGTTATCGGCTGGGAGAACTGTGTCAGATTCAAAGGAAAAATTTTCAAGCTCACAGTCTTCAAGCGTGATCTTGTGCATGGTCAGAACGATGGAAAGGAGGGAGGGTGATATAACAGTTAAAGGTTCAGGAGGATGAATTGGAAAATCCGACATATCAAACAAAAATGGTTCAACCTCAATATTATCATCAAGACTCTCCTCAATACTATCCTCATAATTCTCCTCAATAGTTAACTCATCCATGCCATTATCATCAAAATCAAGACGCGTATGAAGTTCGGGAGAAACATCTAATGACTCGGGATGATGAATTGGACATAAAATTTCAATCAAATCTACTGGTTCATCATCCAAAATATTCCCGGCGTCTATATTCTCAATCAAGTGAAAATCAATATTTTCTGACACCTCATCAAAAGCATGGATATTTATCGATTTAGGTTCTAGAGTGGAGGTGTAAAGGTCAAACGGATTAGGCGTGGTTTCACTCGAAAGGGGTTCCTTACAATCTGGCAAATCAAGCACTACAAAGTCACACAACTCGTTAGATGTTTTATTTTCAACTGATGAACTATTTGGGGCAATCGATGGAAAACCGGAGTTGTGGGTTTCAATTGGATAAGGGTAGGTCTGATTTGGGAATGTGTAGAACTCACTCGCTCCTCTCAAATTCTCCCTCTGTCCAACCGCCTCCTCATACATTGAAAAATTTGAAGCTAGTTGGAAACTAGCTGCCGGTTCACTAGGTTGCATAAGGGCGGCAATGGACGCATCCACATTCCTAACTATTTTGTTTGTTGCTAAGATATAAGCCTCCAACGACTCTTCCAAACTAGACTTGGGTGGTGAAGAGGTTTCGGTAAAAGATTCAAAATTGTTTGGATATGTGAAACTCCCAAAAGGCTGTGTAGAAACAGGGTCTAGTGAAGGTGGGAAAGTCGGGTAGGACTGGTAGGAAGTGGGTGGTTGGATAGGGGTAGGGTCAACATGTGGATAAAAAGGTGAATAGTCTCGTGGATCCCTAGAACTAGAAGAGTGGAGAGGGGTGAAAGATCGGCTACGAGATTGAGCAATATGCTCAGCAATGGACATCGGTTTAGGAGTTACAGCAGGACTTGAAAAAGTGGTATCAACATATGAAGGTGGTGAAGGTTGACACAAAGTGGGTTGCAAAGTCGAATTGTTTCTCCTAAACGCTTCTATTTGATCTTTCAAAGAAATTTTGGGCACGGAGGGATCTTCCTTAAATCGACCGAAACAATTGACGTACGAGGCAAAGTTAGGTTCGGGATACCAAAGTTCGGCAAGAGATTTATGATGTGGGGTACCCATGATAGAAGAAAGGGGAAAGGAAAGAAGGTTGGGTGGTGCAAGGATTTCTTAGCGACCAAATTTTGCAAGTTTTTATAAAAAAAATTCCTTTTTCCTTTTTCTCTTTATTTAGAACTGTTTGCAAAAAGATTTTCGAGAAAAGAGTTAAGACACACTTCCGATCAACCAAAAATGCACAATCAGGCCTAGATCTAGGGTCACCTAGGTCAGCTAGACAGCTCCTAACTGTTCCAAAGGGCTATAAATAGGACCTCAAACCGCCTCTTCACCGCCAATTGCGGCCAGGTAAGTGCCAGGTAAGTGGGAGGCTCCCCGCTACAAGTAGCGGTCCTAATTAAGTAACCACTTGCCTAGACACCGCAAAGTCAGGTTAGGATAAACGGCCGATGCCTGTAACTAGTCCTCTGTCCTATTGAGCTCGAAGTCCTTAGGGCTGAGTCTAGTATTTTTTAATTAATAGATGGTCAATGCATATGCCTTATGTGATTTCTGGGGTCCTGGGAAGGGTGATGAAATCCCCACACAATCTGAATTGGTTTCAATCCCCTTAAAGCCCAATTAAAGATATGCAAAACAGTAAAAATCACTTGCAATCAAATCTTTTTTGTGAATTTCAAAGTTAGCAAGTTTTCTAATTAAAATTTTCGTTTTTCCGCTTGCTCTTTATTTGGAAATTTTGCAAAAAGATTTTCGATAAAAGATATGCAAAACAAAAAATATTACTTGCAATCAATTTTCATTTTAAGCGATGCGCAAAAATCCTGCACAAGATTTGTTATTTGGAAAGGGGAAGATTTTTAAGTGCAAAGAATCCTGCACGAGATTTTTCAGAGGAGATATCAGAGATTTGCAGAGGAGGAGATCAGAAGACTTACAGATCTTTTTTATTATTATTACCGCGCTTCTGCCTTTTTTTTGGGGAACCGATCTGTCGCCTACACCGCGGAACCGCCGCGAATTGCCACCTCCGACCGCGGATCCGCTGCTGGTTGGTGGCTTCGGCAGGTTTTTTTTTCCCCCGATCAGCGCAGTTGACTTGTTGACTCGGTCCTCCAAATTTCTTCTGTTGTCTGTTGTGATATTTCTCTGTTTGTTCAGATTTGATATTTGCTGTTTTGATCTCTGGAGATTTCCAGATCTGAACTTGATTGTAGATCCTGCAAAATTCAAACAAAGATACCCTTCACAAAATAACAAAATGATAAATTTTTATAATTTTTTGATTTTTCAGATTTTTATGATTTTTTTAATTTTAGATTAACCCGAAATTACAAAAAGGAAATTTTACGCCATCCCCGGCAACGGCACCATTTGATTGATCTCAAAAACTATCTATTAACCGCAATCAAGAACGGCGTCGCTTGGTAGCTAGCCGGTGAGTACGGGTCGGTCCACAGGGATGTTGTGAATTTCCTAATCGCTCTTACGAATTAATTCCAAACGGTGTGAATGGATTAATTAAATCTAAAAACTAAATTAATCTAGGGCAATTGAATTAAAAATCTAATTATCTAACTAGGGCAAGGAATTAAATTTAATCTAGAGCAGAGAATTAAAAATTACCTAGGGCAAGAATTGAAATTACCTACTTACTTTACAGATGGCTCTCTCCAAACATCAACACAAGACTTGTCAGATCTGAATTTCTGAAATGAAAAGAGGCATCGATACTCTCCAAAATAAATCTAAATTTTATTGATAAAATGAGGCATAGGGAGGCATAGCCTTTACAATGATTTAGAGTTCCTATTTATAGAAGATAAGAAACCCTATGTTACAATTGATTCGCACGTCTACATTTACCAAAATATCCTTAGGAAGACCTAGTCAAAGTAGACTCCAAGCTTTGGTAAAATTTATGTCTCTGTCTTTTTAAAAGGAAGTATTGGGCCTTGAAATTTCCTTTGTGGGCTCTTCTGTCTTTGGGCTTCCTTATTATTTGGTTCTTTTATTAAAATAGCTTCTATGTTTCTTCCAGGTCTCCAGTGAATAATTACGGTGGACTTTTAACCGTTCGCTTTGTAATCTTGGACCTTGCATTGCCTTCTACTTTGTGAATCTTATCTTTGATGTAGGCTTGATCAAGAGTCTTCTGTTTGTTGGTCAAAGTCCACTTTTGCATCGTCTTTTCATCGTTTTCACTGTTTTAGATCCAAGAACCTGTAACCTGTAATATGTAGCAGACATGCCTCAAAAGCACCTGTTTATTTATAAAACGAATAAGAATGGGGAATATAATAATACAATATTATGGTGTGAACAAATACCCCCAAACTTATCTTTTGCTCGTCCTCAAGCAAACTTATTTTTTATTCTCTACAAAAACCTAACCGCACTTTCGCAGGGAAACGCGATTGCACTGAGCTCGTGCAACAAGTCGTTAAACCTCTAGGTGCCCCTAGTAGGAGGAGTGTTGTCTCATGAGGGTTTTCAGCGGATACTACCCACAAAATCCCATCAATTCGGCCCATTAAATTTAATTCTCCAATTAGGTTTTCTAACAAGGAATTCTATTATCGTCGACTCATAAACTATCCACCCATATTCTTCACGCTTCCTCATCATTTAACTTAAGATTATATATGTTCTGCAGACCTACCTAGCTTTCGACATCTCTTAAGTTTTCCTTCTAGGGTTCCATCTCCACTTAGAAATTTTTATCAACTCTATTAAAGATACAAGTTCTATTCTTCACTCCTTTCTTTCATCTAAACTCCAATCACATACCCCTACGTGTGTGTATAAATCACCCCTACACTTGGAAATTCAAATCAAGCAATCATACCCTTGTCCGTTGTCCAAAGTACTTATTGGTAGGTGAATTTTTAATTGAATTTTGCTTACACATCCTTCATGCGACCGTTAATACTTCTTGAGGTACCAACAACCGATTACAAGATATGTTTGCACTTTAAAGCGTAATTCCTAGTCTTGCAACACCCAAGGCTTTTAGCAGTGACTCCCAAACCAGTTGGTCTAAGGCACTAGGTGATGAAGCACCCTCGCTAAATATTTTTCTATTTTTGCAGCCTTAAGTAATCACAAAAACCAGTGTTCATTTTTTTTATTCTTTATTCACACTTGTATTTTTTTATTTCATTTTCTTCGTACTAAGGACTTCAGACAAGAGCATTTCAAGGTCTCCTCTACTATTCCAAGTTTCAAGGTGCGTGATTGTGCAATTTGTAGGGTATACATTTTCAGAATCTAGACTTAAGCTAGGAATTATTTTTCAAACTTATACTTTAATAAAAACATCAATACTCTTCCCTTATTTTAACTTAGCCCAAGAAGTGAACTCAAAATTTGCCTATTTCTAAATAAACTACAAAGACATATACTTTCTACCGTTAAACTTTAAGAAAGGTTATCTTTAGGGTTTTTAATTTACTAAGTCTAAGATCTAGTTGTTCCTAACCAGTTAACCTATTTGTCAAACTTAAGTCAAATAAGGCAAAAATTGAATATATTAATTTTTATAATTTTTGAAAATTTTTAATTTTTATGGGTTTTAAAATAAGTATGCAAATGCAAAAAAATACAAAAGAATGCGAAGGAAGAAAACGTACCGAGTATACCTCCAAACTTAAACTTGACAGTGTCCTCACTGTCATGCTGCACCAAGAGGGTTAAAATTTTCGGCACTCCCCTGTTTATTTATTTATAAAAAAATTATATTTTTAATGTTTTGAAATTTATTTTTTTTATAGAAAAAGAAAACAAAAAATATATATACATATATACAACAAGGTTCCCCCCAAACTTAAGCTTGGCCTTACACAAGCCAAAGGTTAGCACCAACCATTCAAAAATCTTATCGTGGTAATGGTCGAGTTGGTGAAAGAATGGAGTGGAAAGAAAAGAAATGAGAAGCACACGAGACCGAATTGGAAGAAGATTGGAATACAGTCTCGGCGGAGGAGAAGAATGGCGGAAAAGAGAAAGAAGTGGAGTATGAACTTGAGGGTGTAAATCGAGTGAATAAATTAGCGCAATTTGTGATGACCAATGTGTTAAAAGTGATTGTGCTAATCTATCAACTCGTCGTGAAATGGGGTCAAATCCCTCAAGATTCGCAAGAAGGCATGGGTACGCCGAACTTGGTATTGGAGATGAAAGCGTAACGGTCTCTTGTAAGGTCGGAACGATAGGAAGGACGAAATGGAGTGAATTAGGGATAGTCTCATTCTCACCGTAGTAAACTGTCTCGAACTGGAAAGATTCCATCAATGGTTCGAAACGACTGTAAGCAACCGAGTCTGATGGTTTAACTAACTTATCTGAAAATTCAAATGACTCAAACTCGGGCGGTGAGACATCAACATCGTCCGAAAAAGTGAAACACTCATAAGTGTTATCGGCTGGGAGAACTGTGTCAGATTCAAAGGAAAAAATTTCAAGCTCACAGTCTTCAAGCGTGATCTTGTGCGTGGTCAGAACGATGGAAAGGAAGGAGGGTGATATAACAGTTAAAGGTTCAGGAGGATGAATTGGAAAATCCGACATATCAAACAAAAATGGTTCAACCTCAATATTATCCTCAAGACTCTCCTCAATACTATCCTCATAAGTCTCCTCAATAGTTGCCCAGGAGGGGAGTTGCCCTCAGCTTTCCTCACCAGGCGCTAGTGGCGACGTCGAGCATGTCGTGCGGACGGGATCACCTCCGCTGTTGGATCAGCTTTTCCATGCTTCTTGTTCTGATGAGAGTCTGTTGTTGGCGCCAGCCTGTCAAAGACAGATGCTCGCTGAGAGGGAATGGTCAACCTGTCAAAAGCTGACCTTCGAGTAGGGAGAGCAGCTTGGACGACCTCCACTGTAGCAGGAGTTGGAGTGTCCTTCTCTGGTATTGCGAGCCTCTTTGCGGGCCCACTTGAGTCTTGACCCAGCCTGTCGAAGACTGAGGCATTGGAGTTAGACGACCCGCTGAGAGGGGTCGTGGTGGTTGCAAGCCGATCAAAGACCGACTTCTTCGCAGCTTCCTGTGACGGCATCTGAACGCTGAAGTTCGTTAGTGAGATCATGGTCCTGAAGAATAGCCCAGTGGTGGCTTGGGTCACTTGTTCCACCGGCATTGTGAAAAGGGAGGCCGCTTGGGGCCCGTAGTTTACTCCTCCAGATGAGGCGGAACGGGAGTTGTTGTTGCAGCTGGAGCAGTTAGAGGCCATTGATGTTCTTTTTTCTGCATGGGAGCAAAACCAAATCTTAGTACCTCGAACCCAAGGGCAACCATATTAAACCGCGATTCGTTTGCGAACACGACACACGAAGTGTGGAGTGGAAAGAGGAAGAGGTCCCACCGGGCGTGCCAGAATCTGTTCTCCGCCGAAGGACGCGACCGGGACGCTGGGACATCTGGCCTGAATTTCGAGGGCAGATGCTAATTAGTGCTATCCGTCCACCTCTCCAAAGATGCCAAGTTGATTTATGGCACCATATATCGAAGGTTTAGACGGATGCGGCCAATGTAGCAGACTTCGTCAGATTCCCCCTCGTTGAGGGGTTTTTGATTGTGGGGACGCTCTTCCCTGCAGGCGCAAGCCCCTATAGTTAATTATGCTACCGCATCGCGGTAACCACTTTCTCCTTCTCCAGATGGTCACTTCGTGTCGTGTGTGTTTGTTTTGTTTTTGGTTGCCCGTGGATTGTATACGGAGACTAATTTATGTTGTCCCCCGTAGGGCGTGGATTAGTCCAAGTCCGTATTTTCTTAGATTTGGGTTTGGGTTGGGTTTAAGGATCGTTAATCTCATTTGAGACTAAGATCAACTTAAATGTTTGTTAAGGATACGTTAGTCTAATTTTAGACTAAGATCAACTTAACGGGATCGTTTAGATCCAACAAAAGAGCATTTGGGCTCGATTGTTTAGTTTATGGACATTACGGTCCATTAGTTTAAGGACATTACGGTCCAAGGTTAAGGACATCATAGTCCATGGGTTTAAGGACCCCACAGTCCGAGGTTAAGGACATCATAGTCCATGGGCTTAAGGACCCTACAATCCGAGATTAAGGACATCATAATCCATGGGCTTAAGGACCCCACAGTCCGAGGTTTAAGACATCATAGTCCATGGGCACAGTCCGAGGTTTAAGACATCATAGTCCATGGGCTTAAGGACCCCACGGTCCGAGGTTAAGGACATCATAGTCCATGGGCTTAAGGACCCCACAGTCCGAGGTTAAGGACATCATAGTCCATGGGTTTAAGGACCCCACAGCCCGTAAAGTTTAAGGACATCATAGTCCGTGAGTTTATGGACCCCACAGTCCAAGGGATGTTTAGTTGTCGGGACCCGTCACCTCTCTGAAGACGTTGAAGGATTACAACGACATATATCAGAGGAGTGCAGAGATGTACCCTTGAACCAATTTTAGTTGGGAGATCTGTAGTCCAATTGGGACTGAGATCTGAGATTTATGAGCACATGGGCTCAATTAGTCTGAATGAGGGATTTATGGCCAACTTGGGCTCGGCCCACTCAGTTAAACTGTCAAGCATTGATTTGAGTTCTAACAATATTTTTGTCTTTTACTTAATGTTGAGCATTCATCATAGCTATGGGCTTTATTTATAGAATAATTTATGTTCTATCAGCGCACACATGAGGAACACGTGGTGCGCTTGGCGCTAGTGCCAGTTAATGAGCGCAAAGCGCTTCTGTGATATAGCGCACACGTGAGGAGCACGTGGCGCGCTTTGCGCTTAGCGCCAGTTTATGAGCGCAAAGCGCTATTTGTTCAGTGGCGCACACGTGAGAAGCGCATGGTGCGCTTGGCGCTGAGCGCCAGTCCATGAGCGCAAAGCGCTATTTGTTAATTGGCTACACGTGAGAAACACGTGGTGCGCTTGGCGCTGAGCACCAGTCCATGAGCGCAAAGCGCTATTTGTTAAGTGGCGCACACGTGAGGAGCACGTAGTGCGCTTGGCGCTGAGCGCCATTCTAAGAGCGCAAATCGCTATTTGATCAGTTTTATGATCTGAGAAACAAATTCTCGTTTATAAGAGACTTTGTCTCAAGATTCTAAGAACAAGTTCTTATTTTATAGGAGATGTTTCAATCTCTTATTTTAGTGAAAGGTTTTGCCTTTATGGATCTGTGATTCTAAGAGAATTAAATTATTCTCCCCCTTTTTTTTATAATAAGATGTTCATAATCTCTTTGTGTAAAAGACCTTAGTTTTATAGATCTATGATCTGTGAGAAGAATTATGTTCTTCTTCTTTAATGAGATTTTTCTTATCTCTGTTTTTTTTTTACCTTAAAGAAAAGTTCTTCTTCTACTGAGAGCTTGTTCTTCTTTTTTGAGATTTCTCAAAGTTTATAGGGGGTTCCTCTATTTGTTTCTCTGTGTCTTATCTTTCTTCTCTGTATGTGAGACTTGAAGTCTTGGGGCCTTTATATAGTGAAGGTTGATCTGTTCAATCGGTTAAGGAGATCTTTTCTCCAATTGATTTGGGGATTTCCCCATCATCGGATCTTTGATCCAAGGGCTTCTGATTTACAGAAGGCAATTTTCTTGTTTTTAACAAGATTGGGAAATCTTTCCCCATACAGATTTTATTCTATAATTTTGATGATTTTTAATCACCATTGGATCATTGATCCAACGGTGCTCTGACTTACAGAGCACAATCTTTTTGTTTGGAAAGATTTTAAGGAATCTTTCCTTAACAAAATTTCATTCTGGTTAATTGATGATTTTTAATCATGTTCGTTGGATCTTTGATCCAACGGTAGAGAACATTTAGTTCTAGCGCTAGCGCACTCGTGCTTTGCACGTGGTGCGCTACTTAGAGTGCAGCGTACTTAGCGCCAGCGCACCACGTGCAAAGTACGTATGCAGCGCACTTAGCGCCAGGGAACATGTGCTTTGCACGTGGTGCGCTGCTTAGAGTGCAGCGCTCTTATCGCCAGCGCATACGTGCTTTGCACGTGGTGCGCTGCTTAGAGTGCAGCGCTCTTAGCGCCAGCGCACACTTGCGGTGCAGTGCACTTGGCGCTGCTACGAAGCACTGCTTCATTTCAAAATTTGAATTTGAACAGTGCTTTGCTGTGATTGAGGGAAACATCCGTCATTTTAGAAAGTAGAGTACTTAGTATTCATGCTACGTATGTTGATCATAGTCAAGGCGTAGTATACGGTAGCTAAGTGATGTCTTCCTACACAGCATATGATGCAATTAGTTAGGACATTCATGTGATTATGTTGATCATAGTCAAGGGTCATGTGAATGGGTCTAATTAATCATGAAATGACGGGTAGAACTTGACTAGTGCTTATGATATGTTGACCATAGCCACGGTCATAAGCTACTAGGGATAAAAACCATATCAGGAGTTTCAAGAGTTGAAATTTGCAATAAGATTGCATACCTTCTATGTGATAGTTGGATCCCAATCCCACTGTAAGTAAGAGTTACTCTCAGGAGAGTTTTGCACTTTACAATCAGCTAACTCATTAGGTGTCTAGAAAAGTGTCAACGGGGTTATGCCCCTGGGAAAACGAGATTTACTTTAATTAGGTCTGTGCGAAAGCACGGGAAACCTCCCTCAAAGTACCGACACTGTCCTGACTGAACGGTTAGCGAAGTTGTAGAATGTAATTAATCCTGACTAATTTTCTTTTTAAGATTTGAAGGAAAATTTGATAAACGCAGTGGGAAACATCGATTAGATAAGATAATAACCAATCTAATCTTTGCAAGAGCTTTCGCTGAGTGTATTCTTTTCTCTCTCCTAATGGCAGATACCCATGACTGGACTTAAGCTTCTGTTAGAGAAAAAGAAAATGACAGGACCCAACTAAAAAGACTGGCTAAGGAACATTAACATTTCCCTTACATATGATAAGGTATCATATGTCCTCACTGCCTCAGACCATCCCAGCCCAGGCCCTGAATCTTCTATTGCAGATAGGGAGATCCGCAAGACATGGGATATTGACTGTGCCACTGCCAAATGCCTTACGCTTGCCTCGATGGACAATACACATCAAAAGCAGCATGAGCAGATGGATGTTCAATCCACCTTTCTCTATACAAAAGAGTTTTATGGGAAGCAATCTCGTACCTCTCGAAAGTTTTTTCGGATGCGGATAGCTCCTAGCACACCAGTAGGTGATCATGTTTTGAAGATGATAACTCTTATTGAAGAGCTTGAGGGCCTCAGATGGACAATGGAGAATGAACAGTATGTTGATATTTTTCTACAGTCTCTTCCTCTGTCTTTGCTCCATTCATAGTGAACTTCAACATGCACAATATGGAGAAGTCACTACCTGAACTTCTCAATATGTTGAGAAGTACAGAGAGCACGCTCAAGGTGAAGACTCCCTCTCTGATTGTTAGGCAATCTTCCTCTTCCGTCCCAAAAGCCAAGGCTAAGGGAAGGAATAAAAAGAAACCCACCAAACCGAGAGGTGGAATCAAAAAGGCACAAGGGAGAGACAAATCCAAAGCTGAGAAGTCGGGAAAAGGAGAATATTTCTACTGCAAGAAGTCGGGACACTGGAAGCGAAACTGTATTGAGTACATTGCTGATCTCAAGAAAAAGAAGCATGGTGATGCTTCCGCTTCAGGTGTGTTTGTGACTGAAAACCGTTTTTCTATAAACTCTGCTTCCTGGGTATTGGATACCGGTTCGGGTTCTCACATCTGCAATTGTGTGCAGGGACTGAGAAATAGCAGAGTTTTGAAGACTGGTGATCATACTCTCCGAGTTGGAAATGGTTCCAATGTACATGCAGTATCAGTGGGAGAGTATCACCTGGGGTTGCCATCGGGTTGTATATTGGTTTTGAACCCATGTTATTATGTACCTAGTATGCTTTGTAATATAATATTCGTTTCTTTGGTAGGCAATGAAGGATATAATTTTGTATTGCAGAACAATGTTATGAACATTAACCTGAATCAAGAGTTGATTAGGTATGGTACACTTAATAACGAGATATACGTCCTAAACCAACACACAGTTTTCAACATACAACACACAAATAAAAGAAATTTTTCTGATATAAATGAAGTTTTTCTTTGGCATTGTAGACTTGGTCATATTAACGAAACAAGACTAATAAGCTTCATAAAGATGGATAGTTAAATTCTTTTGAATATAAATCTTATGCGACTTGTCAGTCTTGTATCAAAGGTAAAATGCTCCATTTACTGGACACGGAGAAAGAGCTACAGAACTCTTAGGCCTCATACATAGTGATGTATGCGGACCAATGTCTATATATGCTAGAGGCGGTTTTTCTTACTTCATAACTTTTACTGATGATTTCTCAAGATTCGGACATGTGTTTTTATTAAAGCATAAGTCTGAAGCTTTCAAGAAATTCAAATAGTACAAACTTGAAGTAGAAAAACAAACATGTTTGAGCATCAAGAAACTTCGATCAGATCGAGGTGGAGAGTATATGAGTATAGAGTTTTCGGACTTCCTAAAAGAGAATGGGATTCTCTCTCAGCTCACTTCCCCTTATACACCACAGCACAACAGTGTGTCAGAACGGCGGAATCGTACCCTATTAGATATGGTGCGATCCATGATGAGTGATGCTGAGTTACCTCTCTCCTTTTGGGGGTATGCATTGGAGACTGCAGCATATCTGTTGAACATGGTTCCAACCAAGACCGTGCCTACCACTCCATATGAGATATGGTATGGGAAGAGACCATCTCTTAAACGAGTTAGGATTTGGGATTGTCCAGCTTTTGTCAAAAAGCTGAATCCAGACAAGCTCGATGCACGGTCAGTCATATATACATTTGTGGGATATCCAAAACATTCGTATGGATATCTCTTCTACCAAAAGGAGGAACAAAGAGTGTTTATTTCTCAACATGCCACATTTTTAGAAAATGAAATTTTTTCAAATAACACTGATGGAAATATGGTAGAACTAGAAGAAGTTCTAGAAACACAAGTTACAAATGACGACTTAGTTGAACCAGATGTTGCAACAGAAACTTATGAACCTCAGTCACTCCGTAGATCTATTAGGACTTTCGCCCACCGAAGAGATACTATGGTTTTCTCATTGATGGTGATAGAGAAGATTGCATCATGGATGATGATAACCCTACTAGTTTTCAGCAAGCTATCACGAGTGGTGACTCTGTAAAGTGGCTGGATGCCATGAGATCCGAAATGGAGTCTATGTACACCAACAAAGTATGGACTTTGGAAGTTGTACCCCCTGGGATAAAAACCGTAGAGTGCAAATGGATCTTTAAGAGAAAGATCGGTGTAGATGGGCAGGTGGAGACCTATAAGGCAAGGCTTGTAGCGAAAAGATTTCGTCAAAGACCAGAATTGGACTATGACGAAAAATTTCTCTCCCGTAGCCATGCTTAAATCCATTCGGATCCTACTTGCTATTGCTGCTCACTACGACTATGAAATCTGGCAGATGGACGTTAAAACTGCATTTTTAAATGGTGATTTAGAAGAGTACGTTTATATAGATCAGCCAGAGGGCTTTGTTGATAGTGGGAGCAGCGGGAAAGCATGTAGGTTGCTTAAATCCAATTATGGATTAAAGCAGGCATCACGGAGTTGGAACATCTGTTTTGATGATGCAATCAAAGAGTTTGATTTCGTCAAAAATCCAGATGAACCTTGTATTTATAAGAATATTGTAGGGAGTACTGTCACATTCCTCGTATTGTACGTGGATGACATTCTCTTGATAGGAAACGATGTTCCTATGTTACAATCGGTCAAACTGTTCTTATCACAAAGGTTCTTCATAAAGGACCTGGGTGATGCCTCGTACATATTGGGCATTAAGATCTATAGAGATAGATCTAAAAGGTTGTTGAGATTGTCCCAATCCTGGTAAATTAACACCATCCTAAAAATGTTTAGTATGGAAGATTCCAAGCGGATGCCTTACCCGTTTGTCACGGAATCACTCTCTCCAAGGACTTTTGCCCAAAGTCTGATGAAGAGAGAGCCTGCATAATCATTATACCCTACGCTTCAGTCGTTGGATCTATAATGTATGCGATGTTATGTACTCGTCCTGATGTAGCTTATGCACTAGGTGTAGTAAGTAGGTATCAATCCAACCCACGGGAGAAATACTGGACAGCTGTGAAGAACATTCTTAAGTACTTACAAAGGACTAATGAAATGTTCTTGGTGTATGGTAACGGGGATCTCCAAATGGTGGCCTTTACCGATTCGAGCTTCCAGAGTGATAAGGATGACGGCAAATCTATCTCAGGGTTTTTATTTACCCTCAATGGAGGGGCGGTATGTTGGAAGAGTTCCAAACAGGATACCGTTACAGACTCCACGATGGAAGCTGAGTATATTGTTGCAAATGATGCTGCCAAGGAAGCCGTCTGGATGAGGAAGTTCATCTCGGAGCTAGGAGTAGTTCCAACCATTATTGATCCAATACCATTGTGTTGTGATAATAATGGGGCTATGGCGTTGGCCAAAGAGCCTAGGTTCCATCAGCGATCCAGACACATCCTGAGGCGATATCATTTGATCCGGGAGATAATTGATCGCCGCGAGATCGAGATTCGGAGAGTAGATACAAAGAATAACACCGCGGATCCACTCACCAAGGCCCTCCCTCAGCCACAGCATGAGCGACTTTCTGAGATGTTGGGTATGAGATACGCCAGTAATTGGCCTTAGTGCAAGTGGGAGATTGTTGGATATATGTATGTCCTAGAGGCCATTATTTGATAGTGGATGTATCGGCATGTGTGTGTGTGTATTCAGAGGACATTCTTGCTCGAAATGATAGTATGCTATCTGGTTACTCTTTATCTTGACATGTTCACTTGATCATGCATATTATTCATTTGGTACATGTTGATAAAGACCTTAGGGTATTTGCTTGACTACTGTGATTATGATGCAGATCATACTAGTAGGACATGTATAGTTTATAAGCATGTCCTTAAAATGTTCCTAGTCGTGGGTGTATCGAGACGGGGCATCGATATTCCAGAGTAGACTAGCATATACGTTTCTTGACCCATATGATGGGCGATGGATGATCCCATATCCATTGGTGTTTGACATCAAAGATTGTATACGGGTGCTCAGTGGAGACTGGGTACACTGAACGAACTAGCCGAGAACTCCTATATGGTATTATATCTATCGTCGGATAGCAGTTCTCAGGTGACACTGGTACAGGTTAGTCTGTAGACCCGAGATCGTCATAGAGTCTTGTGTGTTCTCCCATGGTACTTGATTTCCACCTTACCATGGCCCTGCTGAGTTGTGCAAACAGGTGGCTTTTGGGTACAGTCCAGAGACACATTGTAACATTTTGAAAATTTAGAAATAAATAAAATTAACCAATTAAATAATAAAATGATAAATTAAAAAGGTTATTAAAACCAAATAAGACAATTTCATAAAATGTATGTAAAACAAATTAAATTACAATTTTAGTATGCAAAATAAATAAATTATAAGGGTTTTAATATGAATTTTAGCTTCATTTTAATAAAAAGGGTGTTTTATAATAACATAAGTTGTGAAGGGTTTCTATGTAAAGTTTAGGAAATTGTGCAAATGGGAAATTGTTTAAGGTATAAGTGAAAAAGAGGTAAATTAGGTTTTTGTTCAGAAATTTTATCTTAAGATAAATCAAAATGGAAGGATAATGCATTGCCACCAACTTCTTACATGCACAACCCACACCCCACACCTCCTCCTTGCATGAGGATGGCACATCTAGATCATTGACACCTCCTCCTACCACCTCCCTCTTCCCATCATCATATATATTAAGTGTTCAGATCATTAATCCAATTAAACTGAATATTCCCAACCAAAGTAAAAGAAAACACTTAAAATTCAAAAAGAGAAATAAAGGAGAAAAGAAGTGAAGAAGAAGATCTAGACAAGAAGTTCATCATCAAGGTAGGACTAGGAGCTTGTGCATCTTGGAGAGTGTTATTCCAACAAATTATTGCAGGTAAAATCCTCATTCACAGTAGAGATTTAAATTCTGGAATTGGTTTAAGTTAGAAATCAAAAGTCTATAATATCGTATTTTAGGTACAACTAAGTTCTACTTGAATCTGCTATTGTTTAGATAAAAGTTAACTTAACTAAACAGTGCCAAATTGTTGTATAATGGACCTAGAACAAAGCATAGGAAAACAAGCAGGGGAGCTCGGATTTTGGCCGGCGACCATAAGAGTAATTCCGGCGTCGCCGGATTTGTAGGGAGCTAGGGTGTTTTGGGTTGTTGGGTAGGTTTCTGTGTAGAATTTTGGTCATTTTGGTATTCTTTAATCAAGTTAGTTTAACTGTATATAAAATCTGAAAGCTAATATCGGAAAAGGTATCTAAAAACCCAAAATACGACACGGTTAAAACGTATCGCGATCTGTTTTCTGTCGCGATGCAGAGTTGGGTTAAATTTCAGTGAGGATGAGTGTTGGATTGTTTGCTATAGTCGTACGTAGTGTAGTTAGCACGTACAACTTGTGTTTCTTGATTTTACCATATCGGAATGTAGCCGTTTTCTTATACAAGTTAAATTTAATATTAGATTTGAGTTCGGGAGTTTCGAAGGCGGTAAGGAAAGGAAAATGATTAGCGATTCCTGAGTAGATACGACGTATTTCCGATGAGTAGATTAAACATCTACCGGGGAATTTTGTAGAGATGGCGTGTTACGCCCGTAATTTTATTTAAATAAATGCTTTACTTTTGTATTCTAAAATGATAATATGCACTCATATCTACATATACCTCACTTTAGTTGTTAGAACACTGCATAATTATCGACGAGTTATGCCGCACGTGCACATCTTTACATGTTACACTACATCTCGTCGATATTAACATGTCACTTTTACACTAAGTATTCATCTTGTTAAATATGATTCCTATCATACCTAAATTATTAATAATAGTGGTAACTTGCATAAATTACATCATGCTTATCATCCGAGTATTCTAAGTTGATATAGGAAGCTTTATATTATTGAGAATTTATGGTTTGAGTTTTCCTGTACTATTACATAAATCCAGTGATTTCATGATTTATGTGACACGTCCACAATGAGATATTTTTATGATTTGAGTTTATTCCGAACCGAGTCGGTGGGTATACGGTTACGGATTTACAGTTTTATCCAGACTGAGTCGGTGGGGATACAGTTGGATACATGGTGGACCCGGTCGAAACCGAGGGGCAGGATAGCCGCATTTGAGGCGTGGGAGCCTAGCGAGATTACTCGATACCGGAGATAGTGGTGAAATACGGAGGATATCTAGATGATACCGACCGGTATTGTTGATTACAGGATCGTTCGAGGAATGATGCCTGAGAGAAAATGGAAGTTTTGTGTCGATGATGGACACGGAAAGATGAAATTATTGGAAATAAACGATGAGATTTCAGTTCTGGTTATGTGATTCGTAGTACAGATTCAGGTTTTCTATATGCTATCATAATTATACTTGTTCTAATTTCAGTTAGTATGATCGTCATATTTACATTATTAACCGTTATATGTTAGTTATATTCACTGAGTTGAAAACTCACCCCCGTTATGCCACAGTTCCTTGCAGGGGTAGAGTGGAAAGTTAGCAGCGGTGTAGATCCACTTTTGCAGCTTTTATCGCATCTTTTGGATAGGTGGGTTATATATGTAGTAACCTTCTTTTTTTGATATTGTATCATTGTATCTAGAAAATCTCCATCGGACCTTGTACTATGACTTGGAATGAAAGATGGGTATATGTATATTATTTGACATGTGAGATCGTTGTTATATTAGCCGATATTTCTTTTATTCATATATGTGATTCTATTGGTCTCATATAAGTTGTAAATTTTATTCCGCTGTTGTATTTTGTTGATCCTAACCAGGGATGCAACCAAGCTTAAAACTTTAAACTTTCTTTTATTATGAATTCATTATTAAGCTACTGTTAAATACATAAAACGGTGATTTTTACTTATAAACTAAATTTTTATAAAGAATTCCGCAAAAAGGATTTTGGTCTTGGTTTCGGCTTACTCAGGTTGTGTATATATCTTTAGATATTATACAATCTAAGTGCCGGTCACATCCAAACTTTGGGTCGTGACAAAGTTGGTATCAGAGCCTAAGAGTAACCTTACGGAATCGAGTAGTGGGTTAAGATAAGTTGATGTGAGTCTGTGATTTAGGATGACCTTTGGTTTGATGGAGTAGGTGATTTAGGATGAGTGCAGTACCGTACGTATGTTCCGCGGCATATTTACGTTACCATACTCAGCCTAACTAACCTTAGCATTTAATCTTGATTTGTCCTTCCTTTGACTCTCTGTTATTGATTGTTCCTATTTCATAAGCCTTACCAACTCTCGTTTCTTATTCCAGTTGCTATGGCTACGCGAGCTAGGCGAGCCGCAGCCAGAGATGCAGCTAAGGCGAGTCCGCCTGTGACGGCGACTGATACACCGGACATTCCGGCGGTGCACGAGCATGTTGATCCTCCTCTTCCAGATCGCATGACTAGGATAGAGGAGGGCATGTTAGGATTACAGCGAGTGGTAGGACAGTTAGCTGAGGCCACTCGAGTACTGAGGCAGGATCCGGCACTGACCATGGCAGAGTCCGAGGTACAGCCCACGCAGACGGTAGCACTGGTAGACACGAGGGTGATGGAGGTATCGCTTTCAGAGTTTATGAGATTGAGACCTCCGGTATTTACAGGGACCAATGTAGCGGAGGATCCTCAGTCCTTTCTTGATAGGATGGCGATGATTGGCATATCATTGCGATGTTCTGATGCGAAGTCAGTTGAGCTGACTAGTTTTCGTTTGGAGGGACTTGCACAGGAGTGGTGCGAGTCGATGGAGAGAGGGCGAGCTACGGGTCTTCCTCCGATGTCGTGGACCGAGTTTTCCAAGGTCTTTCTTGCCAGATTTCTTCCACAGAGTGTGAAGGACGCTAGAGCTAGCAGTTTTGAAGCGTTACGGAAATCTGCAAGTATGTCGGTAGCAGATTTTGATTTACGATTCACCCAGTTGTCGCGCTATGCTCCCTATTTAGTTCCTACGGAGGAGTTTCGGGTGAAGAGGTTCCTGAGGAGTCTGGACACGCAGTTGTATCTGGCTATAGGCTCCCAGCATTTTGATACGTATGCGCAGGCCATGGATGCAGCGATGCGAGTAAATGAGCATTTGAGCGAGGCATTGGTTGTTCCGGAGCCAAAGAAGAGTAGACTGATTGGGCCAATGACTAGGCAGTTTGGCAGAGGTAGAGGCAGATATACTCCAGGACGCAGTTTCGGACGAGGTTGGACCCGGGGACAGATGTTCGGTTCATACCCCGATGATCAGGGGACCCCACTTACATGTTATAATTGCGGACTTCCAGGGCATACGGCTAGAGGGTGTACACGCTATAGCGGGACTGTTACTCCACAGGTTGCTTTACCCCCTCCACCTTCTACACCGATGGCTTTACTTCCTCCCCCAGTTGGCCCTACACGCCAGGCAGTTGCACCACGAGGTCGAGGCTTTGCAGGACGATCTCAGAGAGGTCGAGGAGATAGAGGTAGAGGACGACAGGATGCGGGTAGGGGCCAGGCACGGGTTTTTGCGCTGACTCCACAGGATGCCCAGGCATCAAATGCAGTTGTGACAGGTACTCTTGCAGTATGTTCGTTAGATGCACATATTTTATTTGATCCCGGTTCTACACATTCTTATGTATCTTCATGCTTTGCACTTTTTTTAAAGAAAAAGTCGTCGTTGTTAGAGTTACCGTTAGTGGTGATTACTCCGGTGGGAGATTCTTTTATAGCTTGACACATATTCAGATCATGTTCTGTGCGTATTGGTGATAGAGATTTGCTAGTTGATCTGATTCTCCTGAATATGTTAGATTTTGATATACTTCTCGGTATGGATTGGTTGGCCACTTGTCATGCCTATGTAGATTGTCGGGGGAAAACGGTTAGATTTTGTTTTCCAGGTGAACCGATCTTTGTTATACAGGGAGACTATAATATAACTCCTGCCAACATGATTTCTGCTCTTTATGAGGGACGACTCTTGAAGAAGGGTTGTCGTGGGTTCTTAGCATTTGTTCAGGATGTAGGAGCCGCTTAGATTCCGTTGGACCAGGTTTCGATCACACGAGAATTTCCGGATGTGTTTCCTGCTGAATTACCAGGATTACCACCCGATCGCGATGTTGAATTTTGCATTGACTTGATTCCGGGTGCGGGGCCTATTTCTATACCACCCTATCGGATGGCCCCGACGGAGTTGAAGGAACTCAAAAGTCAGTTGCAAGAGTTGTTAGATAGAGGACTTGTTCGTCCTAGTGTATCGCCATGGGGAGCTCCTTTCTTATTTGTAAAGAAGAAGGACGGTAGTATGAGACTGTGCATTGACTACCGACAGCTAAATTGCGTCACTGTGCGAAACAGGTATCCACTACCACGTATAGATGACTTGTTCGATCAGTTGCAGGGAGCTGGCTACTTCTAGAAGATTGATTTGCGGTCAGGGTATCACCAGTTGAGGGTTCGGAAAGACGATATTCCGAAGACTGCGTTTCGCACAAGATATGGACACTGTGAATTTCTGGTGATGTCGTTCGGACTCACCAACGCCCCAGCAGCTTTTATGGATATGATGAACCGTATCTTCAGGCCCTTCATTGATCAGTTTATTATAGTATTCATTGATGACATTCTCGTTTATTCTCAGAGTCGAGAGGAGCACTAGCATTTTTGCGTATTACGTTGCAGACCTTGAAGGAGCATCATCTGTTTGCAAAATTCTCCAAGTATGCTTTTTGGCTGGATAGTGTGGAATTCTTGGGACACGTAGTTACTAGAGCTGGGATACGTGTGGGCCCAAAGAAGATTGAAGCGGTACAGCACTGGCCCAGGCCTGTATCAGTTAGAGAGGTTCGGAGTTTCTTAGGTCTGGCAGGTTATTACCGACACTTTGTGCAGGATTTTTCTCGGATCGCCGCACCGTTGACCGGATTGACTAGGAAGGAGGTTCCCTTTCTTTGGACAGATGCATGTGAGCAGAGTTTTCAGCAGTTGAAGACTCGCTTGACGACTGCACCAGTCTTATCTTTACCTTCGGGGTCAGGGGGTTTTGTTATGTATTGTGATGCATCTCGAGTGAGTTTAGGCTGTGTATTGATGCAGCACGGAAGGGTTGTAGCTTATGCTTCTCGACAGTTGAAGAGGCACGAGCAAAACTACCCCACTCATGATCTAGAGATGGCTGCTGTGGTATTCGCATTGAAGATTTGGAGACATTATTTGTACGGAGAGTCGTGCCAAATCTTCACAGATCATAAGAGCTTGAAGTATATTTTTCAGTAGAGAGATCTGAACCTAAGGCAGCGTAGATGGATGGAACTGGTAAAAGATTACGATTGTGAGATCTTGTATCATCCAGGCAAAGCAAATGTTGTAGCAGATGCTTTTAGTCGGAGACCTGGAGGTAGCTTATCTCATTTGCACACCTTGCAGAGACAGTCTTCTACAG
This sequence comes from Agapanthus africanus, assembly GCA_030015575.1. Lineage (NCBI taxonomy): Eukaryota > Viridiplantae > Streptophyta > Magnoliopsida > Asparagales > Amaryllidaceae > Agapanthus > Agapanthus africanus. The sequence goes on along the minus strand of JASDDO010000012.1, from coordinate 123,696,880 downwards.
ACTGGCAGATTTTATGTGATAGTCGTATACAGTTTGAGTTCACCCCGACAGGAGGACAACTAGCACATGTTCGCACCCGACCTCAGTTATTGGATCGTATTCGAGAGACACAGCCCGCAGATGCTCGTATATCGGAGATTATGGATCAGGTTAGGCAGGGCAGGGAGTCGGAGTTTGTGATTGATGATCATGGAGTATTACATTTTGGGACTCGTCTTTGTGTACCAGATTCTGACGGATTGAGACGTGAGATCTTAGAGGAGGCCCATAGATCAGCATACAGTATTCATCCTGGTTCCACCAAGATGTATCATGATCTGAAGGATGTTTATTGGTGGGAAGGAATGAAGAGGGATGTTGCGGAGTTTGTTTCGAGATGCTTGACTTGTCAGCAAATCAAGGCAGAACACCAGAGGCCAGCCGGAGAGTTGCAGCCCTTGCCCATTCCAGAGTGGAAATGGGAACAGATTTCCATGGATTTCGTTATGGGTCTACCTAGGACTAGCAGGGGGTATGATTCCATTTGGGTGATTGTAGATAGATTGACAAAGGCAGCTCACTTTCTTCCGATGAAGACGACGTATGGGTTTGCACAGTATGCTCAGATTTATATCGATGAGATTGTGCGGTTGCATGGAGTTCCGACGTGCATAGTATCAGATCAAGGTACCCAATTTACTAGCAGGCTATGGCAGAAACTTCAAGAAGCTCTCGGTACACGATTGAGTTTTAGTACAGTTTTCCACCCACTGACAGATGGTCAGTCAGAGCGGACCATTCAGACTTTAGAGGATATGCTTCGAGCTTGCAGCCTTGATTTTGGTGGTAGTTGGGATCGTCACCTACCTTTAATAGAATTTTCATACAACAACAATTTTCAGGAGACGATCCAGATGGCACCCTTTGAAGCTTTGGATGGGAGGAAATGTCGATCACCCGTTTGCTGGACGAAACTGAGTGAGAGTAGCATTTTGGAACCGCAGATAGTACAGGAGACTACAGAAAAGATTCAATTGATACGGGACAGAATGAGGGCGGCCCAGTGCAGACAGAAATTATATGCAGATCGACGACGTCATAGACTCGAGTTTCAGGTGGGAGATCATGTGTTCCTTCGTGTATCTCCGATGAAAGGTGTGATGCGTTTCGGGAAAAAGGGGAAGCTTAGCCCAAAATATGTTGGACCTTACGAGATTCTGGAGAGAGTGGGTGCTGTAGCTTATCATTTAGCACTTCCACCGAGTTTTCCCGATGTGCATCCGGTGTTTCACGTTTCGATACTTCGCAAGTATTTTCACGATCCTTCTCACGCGATCCAGCATCAGACCTTACAGCTTGAGCCGGATTTATCCTACACAGTGCAGCCAGTCGCTATTCTAGACAGGCAGGCAAAGAAACTAAGATCGGGGGTACTTCCATCTGTAAAGGTTCTTTGGCAAGAAAAGAATCGCGAGGAGATTACTTGGGAGACCGAAGATGCGATGCGGAAGAAATATCCACATCTTTTCGAAGGTATGTCTAGTTAATTTTTAAATTCGGGGACCGAATTTTCTTAAGGGGGAATATTGTAACATTTTGAAAATTTAGAAATAAATAAAATTAACCAATTAAATAATAAAATGATAAATTAAAAAGGTCATTAAAACCAAATAAGACAATTTCATAAAATGTATGTAAAACAAATTAAATTACAATTTTAGTATGCAAAATAAATAAATTATAAGGGTTTTAATGTGAATTTTAGCTTCATTTTAATAAAAAGGGTGTTTTATAATAACATAAGTTGTGAAGGGTTTCTATGTAAAGTTTAGGAAATTGTACAAATGGGAAATTGTTTAGGGTGTAAGTGAAAAAGAGGTAAATTAGGTTTTTGTTCAGAAATTTTATCTTAAGATAAATCAAAATGGAAGGATAATGCATTGCCGCCACCTTCTTACATGCACAACCCACACCCCACACCTCCTCCTTGCATGAGGATGGCACATCTAGGTCATTGACACCTCCTCCTACCGCCTCCCTCTTCCCATCACCATATATATTAAGTGTTCAGATCATTAATCCAATTAAACTTCTGAAAATTCCCAACCAAAGTAAAAGAAAACACTTAAAATTCAAAAAGAGAAATAAAGGAGAAAAGAAGTGAAGAAGAAGAACTAGACAAGGAGTTCATCATCAAGCTAGGACTAGGAGCTTTTGCATCTTGGAGAGTGTTATTCCAACAAGTCATTGCAGGTAAAATCCCCATTCACAGTAGAGATTTAAATTCTGGAATCGGTTTAAGTTTGAAATCAACAGTCTATAATATCGTATTTTAGGTACAACTAAGTTCTGTTTGAATCTGCTATTGTTTAGATAAAAGTTAACTTAACTAAACAGTACCAAATTGTTGTATAATGGACCTAGAACAAACCAGAGGAAAACGAGCAGGGGAGCTCAGATTTTGGCCGGCAACCATAAGAGTAATTCCGGCGTCACCGGATTTGTAGGGAGCTAGGGTGTTTTGGGTTGTTGGGTAGGTTTCTGTGTAGAATTTTGTTCATTTTGGTATTGTTTAATCAATTTAATTTAACTGTATATAAAATCTGAAAGCTAATATCGGAAAAGGTATCTAAAAACTCAAAATACGACACGGTTAAAACGTATCGCGATCTGTTTTCTGTCGCGATACAGAGTTGGGTTAAATTTCAGTGAGGATGAGTGTTAGATTGTTTGCTATAATCATACGTAGTGTAGTTAGCACGTACAACTTGTGTTTCTTGATTTTACCATATCGGAATGTAGCCGTTTTCTTATACAAGTTAAATTTAATATTAGATTTGAGTTCGGGAGTTTCGGAGGCGGCAAGGAAAGGAAAAGGATTGGCGATTCCTGAGTAGATACGACGTATTTCCGGTGAGTAGACTAAACATCTACTGGGGAATTTTGTAAAGATGGCGTGTTACGCCCGTAATTTTATTTAAATAAATGCTTTACTTTTGTATTCTAAAATGATAATATGCACCCATATCTACATATACCTCACTTTAGTTGTTAGAACACTGCACAATTATCGACGAGTTATGCCGCACGTGCACATCTTTACATGTTACACTACATCTCGTTGATATTAACATGTCACTTTTACACTAAGTATTCATCTTGTTAAATATGATTTCTATCATACCTAAATTATTAATAATAGTGGTAACTTGCATAAATGACATCATGTTTATCATCCGAGTATTCTAAGTTGATATAGGAAGCTTTATATTATTGAGAATTTATGGTTTGAGTTTTCCTGTACTATTACATAAATCCAGTGATTTCATGATTTGTATGACACGTCCACCATGAGATGTTTTTATGATTTGAGTTTATTCCGAACCGAGTCGGTGGGTATACGGTTACGGATTTACAGTTTTATCCAGACTAAGTCGGTGGGGATACAGTTGGATACATGGTGGACCCGGTCGAGACCGAGGGGCAGGATAACCGCATTTGAGGCGGGGGAGCCTAGCGAGGTTACTCGATACCAGAGATAGTGGTGAAATACAGTGGATATCTAGATGATACCGACCAGTATTGTTGATTACAGGATCGTTCGAGGAATGATGCCTGAGAGAAAATGGAAGTTTTGTGTCGATGATGGACACGGAAAGATGAAATTATTGGAAATAAACGATGAGATTTCAGTTCTGGTTATGTGATTCGTGGTACAGATACATGTTTTCCATATGCTATCATACATTATACTTGTTCCCATTTCAGTTAGTATGATCGCCATATTTACATTATTAACCGTTATATGTTAGTTATATTCACTGAGTTGGCAACTCACCTCCGTTATGCCACAGTTCCTTGCAGGGGTAGAGTGGACGGTTAGCAGCGGTGTAGATCCACTTTTGCAGCTTTTATCGCATCTTTTGGATAGGTGGGTTACATATGTAGTAACCTTCTTTTTTTGATATTGTATCATTGTATCTAGAAAATCTCCATCAGACCTTGTACTATGACTTAGAATGAAAGATGGGTATATGTATATTATTTGACAGGTGAGATCGTTGTTATATTAGCCGATATTTCTTTTATTCATATCTGTGATTTTATTGGTCTCATATAAGTTGTAAATTTTATTCCGCTGTTGTATTTTGTTGATCCCAACCAGGGATGCAACCAAGCTTAAAACTTTAAACTTTCTTTTATTATAAATTCATTATTAAGCTACTGTTAAATACATAAAACGGTGATTTTTACTTATAAACTAATTTTTTATAAAGAATTCCGCAAAAAGGATTTTGATCTTGGTTTCGGCTTACTCGGGTTGTGTATATATTTTTAGATATTATACAATCTAAGTGCTGGTCACATCCAAATTTTGGGTCGTGACACACATGGAGGCAATGGGCGATGGGAGGGGTTCCGTCTCTCCAGGTATTGAGGGTTGATGTTACGCTGTGCACGATTGGCTATAACAGGAAATCCCTGACCAGGGCTGATGAGATTTACTGATAAGTGTTATCAGTAGTTTCTTGATCTGTTATAGGCCATACACCGGCATGACTTATTGAGTTATTAGGGTCGACGATACCATCCCTAGATTCGATATGCAGCATACCTGACGAAGAGACCGGACTGTACGGTATGCGTTACCGGTTGGCTCTACGGGAGTTTTGACAGGTTCGCTTGTTGTTCTTATGTTCGCTCAATACCTGGGAGCCGTTACGTACAGCTAGTGCCGCTGACGGTTTGTGGGTATGTGATATGATCACTGCCTACTACTAGCGTATTGACGAGTCTTAGAGTCCCACAAAGGGGTTTCCTAGCTCAGGCGAAACGATGTGGGGTGCATATGGGGATATGCGCGGGAGCATGATTAAATACGCGTATATGATACTGTATTTTAATCTGGCGTTTTCTATTGGTCGGGTTGTATGTGATATGACCGGATTATTAAATCAAGTGTTGATTTAATATTTAATAACCATTAGCTCATTTATTAAACATTTTCCTTATTATGTATGCATGAATGTATGTATGTTTATATTGATATGCATGCATACATGCATGCATACATGTGTCATGGTTGATGATACATTAGAGATGGCTATGTAAGACTCACATGGAAACTATTTTGGTATTTTTGATTAATTGAGTTAAAAGAAAAAGGAAATTAAATCATGGTTGATTTTTTGTTCTACACACTTCTTAAAATATCTTATATTAACCATGGTTTCATTTCTAATTATCTCTTAACTCAACATCAAAAATATCTAGATATTTTCTGGCCTTGGTTAAAAGTGAGTGTGACTCTCTCTTATTCATTATTAATCTTGAGTTTATTTTCTTAAGAGCTCAAGCAAGCCATTTCCATCTCCTTCTTTCTCCAAGTTCTCTACCTCTTTCAAAGTGAGTGAAGTGAAAGATAAAGAAAGGTTTTTAAGTGAGAATATTACCCACTTCACCAATCTATATTAGTCTAGCCCATTAGTGTAGCTTGTTTGCTTCACTTTCATTTAGATCAAGTGAAGCTAGGAGCTTGAGCAAAAGGACTCCGTGGTGGATCGTCGTGGATTTCGAAGGCATCAAGCAAACCCGTTCAAATTCCAAGTAGAACCAAGGAGTCAAGGAGGAGAGGTCTACAAAGGTTGTATTTCTCCCCTCTTAGTGTTAGACACTAACTAGTATGTGTTGCTTGCTACTTTATACCCTAATCCTCTAGTTCGATTCTAGATTAGGTTTAGTTAGCACCCTAGAATTTTAAAGTTGCATGTTTGATGCTAGCTAAATCCTAGTGAGGGTGCTAAGCAAACCCAGCAGAAGTGAGAAGGGCAAACGCATCCCTGCCCGGAACGCTTCTAGGTACATGGCAATCTCATTACCCTGCACCTGGTCTGCCCGCTCGCCCTCTCTGGCCAGACGAAATGAATAACCAAGGGGAATGTGGAAACGAGCCCGGCTATCGGAAAGCTCATCCAAGCGATTCAAAATCGAGGGCGCATCCCGAGTATTTTCAATGCGCACCATGGGGATCCTTTTCACCCCCCGACGATAAAGGACAAGGGCATCGCCCTCGTGGAGGTGAGCCTAACGCAGAAGATGAAGAGGAAGAGGAAGAAGAACTTCCTCGGCTATCGGAAGTCAAGGAGGAAAAATACCCACTGGACTCGGCTTCAGAAGCTGAACCCTCATCGCCCGACTCAACCCCAACTACATCTACGGATATTTCGAAAGAAGACATCTAACTTGATTCAAGGAAGGATTGGCCGAAGAAAGGTTTTTGGCTGAAATTCCGACCTAAGCAAAGGTGCGCCGGGCAATCTTCAGATGGCAGGAAACGATTAGGGCAAACTATCTGCCAAGGAATGGCATCCCCTATTTATACACTCGGCAAGAAAACATCTAACGGCCCAAATCCGTTCCCGCCGAAATGAAGCGTCACACCTAACGGCCATAAGGACTCCACGTGGCGATCGACCATGGGACACCTCTCCCCCACTCGGATTCGAATGACAACCCCTCGCGTCTCGTCACCCTGTGGTGGACACGTGGCATAAAGGCCAATAGACCGAGCGAGCGAAGCGGCGTACCCTTTAAAGCGCAATCATTTCACCGATCCGCTGACATCACCAAAGATACGCGCGGGAATCGAAGCGCTTCGTGATTCATTACCTGGATCCAAGAATCCAAGAGGCGCAGCCACCAAATGTTATGTCTTCCTCGGACAACCCATTACAAAGAATCTTTGGCGCCGAGGCCGAATTATTGAAAACTGAACATGCCACTCTCAACCCGACCCATAAATAGGTCAGAACGAGAGTGGGGGGATAATGATGATACTCATAAGTGGGAATTCCCCAGATAACGACACATAGCAGATGACGAGTCGTCCGCATAAGCCCACTGGATTCCTGGGGGCTACGGAGAGGGAATAAGTATGGTGCATTTGGGACATTCCCCGGCGCCAAGCATTCGAGGGCACGCCCGACCTTTTAGAAGATCTTTCCGGAGTACGTTCTCTCTTCGGCTGACCGCTAGCCAATAGCTCGTCTCCGAGCTATCCTATAGCTGAGAATCCTCAGCTCACTCGCTCGTGTCTGGGCTATCCTATATCTGAGATTTCTCAGTGTCCTTGTTTGGCCGGGAGCACAGAGCCCGAGCGGCCCCATAACGGCTCCGTATATCTCTCCACGACGAGATCTCCGCCGCTCCTCATCCCGTATCCCATGCTAGCGTACCTCGCTATTAATGGGCGTATCCCGCCATCAACGCGAACATGACGCAGGACGTAACGGACGGCGATAATCTCATATCGGCTCACTCCATGCGACCGCTATATAAACCCCTCTTCTAGACGACTCAGGTATATCGAACTCAATCTAACACGCCGTTATTCCGCCTCAATATTTCTCGGAACTTATTTGATCGTTGGAGAGTTTTACGGTGGTTTCCCACCCCGGGAGTTCCCTTGCAGGTAGCTCGGCGTCAACAATAGCCAACAACCCATTGAGGTCCACACGCTCAATCTTCATCTCAAATCTTAACCGTTGTAGCCCCGCTAGCCGCAAGATCGGCGGAGGACAACATCTGAGGGAGATTCCGACCTTTATCAATATACCTACGGTATCCTTGCAACTTTTGGCACTGCATTTATTAGATATTTACTACATTTAATATATAAATACTATATTTAGCAGATAACTGTTATATTTACAATCTAATCACTACATTTATCATATAACTCTTATGTTCACCAAATAATTAGCATATATAAAATACCGGCACTTTGATATGACGTGGGGTAGTGGTTATCAGGTAAATGCAGTGGTTGTCAAGTAAATGCAATAGTCATCTGCCAAAAACTTATAAGGAAGGTATCAATAAAAAAAATAAAAACAAAAACCCCACCGTTTTTTCATCATAGGAAAATTTTACCCAGTGTGTTTTTTGGGCCCGGGACCTATCCATATAGTATTCTCGGACGATGGATCCAGACCAATTTTCACAAAAATATCCTAATTCTTTTAACATGACTGTTTTACCCACGATTAATTTTCCATTTGACTACCGCTAGAATCACCGTATTTCATTCTTCGTGATTGCACAGCCCATCTATTCAACAACTGCTTAAAAGCCGCTATTTGTCTCTTCTATATCACCTTCCATTCTTTATCTATGAGTCTAATTTCATCTATATACAAATGCTCGTTCTATAGAAGTAATCTTCGGCTAATGAAATAGTCAAACGGGTTAATTTATCATGTTGTCCAGAACTGGGTATTTAGATTTTTCCAATTGGTTGATTAATACGAGTAACCTGACATTATTTCTCCATTGAGAAAACAATTCTCTCTGTATGCAATTTTGAGTTGAGGATAGAAAATGAGAAAACCAACCAATTAAGGCTATCGATCTAATCCAACGCCCTGAAAATCGTATTGTATGGGCCTACCAAATACCTAATTGTTAACGTCTATATTTTGGGTTTTCAAAGTTATATTTGTAAGAATTCTTACTTAAACTAAAGGATTAAATATGTAATGGAGTGAATTTAATTATTTTATATATTTCTTATGTGCATCTAGGACAAAACCACTTAATAAGGTGAGAGATGAAAATTTTCTTTCAGAAAAAAGGTGAGATATGATTTTAGAATTTATCCTAAGGTGGAATGTGGCAATGTGCTGCATAAAGGGCAAATGCAGAGTACATACGACGACGAGAGAAGGCTAAATTGCATATAACCCCTTTTTTTTTATTCAATAGCAAGAATCCCTTTGTCGGTTTGAAAACATGTAGTTTACCCAATCTTAACATACCATTAAAGTTCAATTGTTTTAATGCCCATGTATCTTTTAATTTTCATTGGATGTGAATAAGCCAAACTTTAACGAGCTAGATCCAGCTCGTTTGTTTTCATGGCAATTTTTAGTTCGGCTTGTATACTCGGCTTGAATTCGGATCCTTTAGTTCATGCTCATCACGGCTCAAGTTAGCTCATGTTTATTTTTGGTTTGGCTCGAGTTCAATTTGTTTCATTTAGACTCGAATTTGTTTCAAGCCGAATAATTCAAATCTGTTTCGTATGGTTTATCACAGCTTAACTTTAATCTGTTCATTGCTTGATTACAAAACAAACTAAGCCCATCAAAGAGCAACCAAGTTTGTCAAGCTAGTTTTTAAATTTGACTCATTCACAATATGCTGACCAATATCCCCCCAAAAAAGACAATCACTAGAGAAGGTAAAAAAAATAATAATAAAGTATTGGATATTGGAGCCATAGCCGATATTGATTTTATTGAATATTTTTATTTTTTGATTAATATAGAAAAAACGATTTCAATCATTGGATTTTGTTGAAATTTGAGATTTAGAAATTACTGTAGAGTTAAGAGAAATATGGAGATTCATGCCATGGGCGAGTCTCTCCTAATTGGTCAAAAACCAACGATCCATCGACTTATATAATAATTGGCGACGTCCACCTTACTCAAGCCTCTCTACGACACGCGCGCGCACAAAATTAGGCGATTTTGATATTTTCTTAGGTAAGAGTTTAGGGCATGTTTGGTTGTAAGATTATTAAAGATTTGAATTGTGGAATCCCAAAAAGTGAGAGGATTCTACAATTTTGTGTTTGGTTGTAGAATTTGGATTTATAGAATTGCTTTGTTTTTTATGGAGGGCTCACCACAAAAAAATATTCTTGAATTCTAAAATTTTTTAAGAATTTGCAAGGATTTGGTGCTATTCATTGTAATTTTAGATGAGGCCCGGATACTTTTTTTTATTTAATAATGCTCTCTCTATGTACCTCTCTCTAAAATTCTCAAATCCAAATCTCACTTTTTTTCCACCAACCAAACAAGAATCTACAAATCCAATACTAGGAATCCAAAACCAACTGAACAACAAATTACCAAATTCAGAAATTTTCAACCGTACTATTTTGGAATCCAAATTTCATAATCTTGCAACCAAACAGCCACACATGTGCTAAGCACATGTAAATTTCCAGTTTACATATATACATAAATATATACCCCCATACTACACCTATGCATACCTCACTTAATAAGGAAAAAAATATTTTAGGAAGGCCTGCATGGTGCAAAACCCTCTTTGTATGTGCCGAAATCCAATCCAAGGGTTATGGAAGGGCCTGTCGCTTCAGTAGATTTTTCGCTCAACAAGGGCACGCGTGTCATTTCCAACACTTCAAAGAAATCGCAAGCTCACAGCTGGCTTCCAACCTTAAAGAATCCTAGGCCCAACCTAAAGGACACAAATACCCTTCAAGGCAACCGGCGACAACCGGTCAGCTCCCTGCGTTACCAGGTAACCCCAGCCCTACTATATAACACAATCCCTCGATAGAAAAGGCACCGCCTTCCCCCCTCTCTCTCACATCACGACATATATCCTTCTCTCTCCTCAACCAAACGAAACGAAACCCTAAAATCCCTCATCCTCTATAAAAAACTTCGCGTTTTGAAAAATTTCCCTCTATAAATCCAATTCCCTTTTCAATTTCCTGCTTTCTCTCTTTCGATCACTCTAATACCCTAAGGTTTGATCGCCTTTGGTTCTGTTTCGAGCGAAATCGTTAGATCTGAGCTTCTTATTGTCCCGATCTCTGATTTTTTTGATCCAAACCCTAGTGATCGAGGGGAAAGTTTTAAGAAAGGGGATAAATTGGAGTTTAAGTTATAAATTGGGGATTTTTGAGGTAAAAGCTTGATTTTGTTGAGGGAAATGTCTGATCAAGTGTTGGAGGGGAGCCAGCCTGTAGATCTCTCGAAGCATCCATCGGGAATTGTTCCGACTCTTCAGTGAGTTAATCTCCCCCCAAAAAAGATTCTTTTTATTTTTCTAGCCAATATAATGGATATTGGTGTGGATTTAAATTACATTGTGTAATATTTGCCAAACAAGATGAGAAGAGGGCAAAATTGTTTTTGGGGTATAAAGATGTTTTTTTATTGGGATGAGCAGATGGATAGAAAGATGTCTTTTTTATATATCGACGAATAACTTATTTGATGATCAGAACTTTTTTCGACTTCAAGTGCGATCGACATTCAATTATCAAGTCTTTCCCCCTATTATATGCCCCTTGATGAAACTTATGATAAGCATTCATTCATGTTTTGTAGGTAACTTGTTCTCATATGCTTTTAAGTAGCAGTTTTGTACATATCAATTTCATGAAGTTCTTGGCACTGCATTATTATTTTCAACTGCTGGGAATGGTGATTGTAAAAAAGGGTCCGTATGTTTTTGTGGACTTTGTTTTAAGGAATTATCTTTTAGTATTCTTTTTCCAAATGCTTGTATTTTTTAGTGTCAGAAAATAGTGCAAAATATAGTAGGCAGCCATCGGGTCTAGCATTCTGTAGTTACCACTAATAATAACCTTTTGAATTGCTGTGTTATAACTGCTAAGTGCCTATTAGAGTTTATTTTTTTCGAGGATTGAAAGAGTGATAGAAGCTTTTTATTAATTCTCATACATATTAAAATTCAAATATAGAATGTTATTGTTCTTCTTTTGATTTTTTGCCAGTATCGATATAATTCAGGCAATCAGTGTCAATGACAAATGTGGTGAAGTAGCTTATGTAGTCATCACTAAATTTTGAACTTTTCTGTTGACAATTATTATTATAGAGATTAAGCAATTCAAAAAGTTAATTTTGATCTTACTTAGCTTTGATGCTACTCTGACTGGAGTGCTGTCTTAATGTGCAGGAATATCGTTTCAACTGTAAATTTGGACTGCAAGTTAGACCTTAAATCCATTGCTTTACAAGCACGTAATGCGGAATACAATCCTAAGGTATGAAGCATGACTTCTATACTGAAATCAATCATGATCTTGTTATTATACCAATGATTATGAACTTTGTTGGCTCCAATCCAACGTGACTAGCTGCATACCGAATGGACTGCAGATCCGGTGGAGACTGTAAGGGGGAAAATTGAAAAAGAAAAAGAAGAGTAAAAGGGAAAGATTTGGAAGTAGGGAAAATGTTGAAGAACATAGGGAAAAGTTATACTCGGTGGAAATTTCCTCTAGAGGCAGCCTTGCCCAAGGTTCAAGAACTCGGTTTCGGTCACTCATAATTTTATTAGTTTCGATGAGTTTCGGCTAGTTTCGCCAATCTCGGTTCGGATTTCGGTTTCGACGGTAAAACAACATACATAAGTGTGGATATATTAAATATTTAAATTTAATTCGGATTTCGGTTTCGACGGTAAAACAACATACATAAGTGTGGATATATTAAATATTTAAATTTATGATTCTATATTACAAGACAATGATCCTAGTGTTTAAAAATCCAGCCATGATGCAAAATATATTGAAAAGTATACTTAGATAAGTATTAATATAGGGTTTGAGTTCACTTTTTTTGCGGTTTTCTAACAACGAAGGCCTACAATGATTACAACGACAGTAAAAATGGTATTAAAAAAATAAGTTTTTAATATTTTCAGCCGAAACGATATTGTATGGTTGGTTTCGGCTCGGTTTCGGGTTTCGTATTGGTCTCCACCGAAACCGATACAAAACTTCCACGTATCGGTTGTTTCGGCCGAAACCTCGAACCTTCACCCTATGCTGTTTCCACATGAAATCATTAGAAAATAATGGTTGCTCAGGGGAAAAGGGGATGGCTATGGTTAATTGCTTCAGGTTGGCGGGTATTGCAACCAAATTTTGAACTTGAAAGACTTTAGGTTTGGTAGTTTGGAATTGGTTGTCAATCTAACATGATACAATACCTATTTTCTTAAACCTGACCATAAACCATTAAACCCCCTTCTCTCTCTCGACCGAATTCTATTCCATAACTTCTGCAGCAAGGGAGGCAAAATGCACAACAAAGAGAGGCGAACTTGAAGTTGATGCTGAAAAGAGCAAGAATACGTGGCAAAATGCTCATGGAAAGACAGCACGTGTGCTTAAGCATTCTCTGTATTTTCATAAACTGATCATCTCTTTTATTCGTTCTATAGTATTTGCTCAGCATTTCGTTGTGATTTGTTGTTCTAAAGTACAATATACTATTGAAATTTTTATGGAAATAGAGAAGTAATATTGATCCATGATGTGGTTGAATGATACTGGACAATTGGACATTAGAAGGCATCTTATTGACGCATGTATTCTTCTTTCTTTGCCAGCGTTTTGCTGCAGTTATCATGAGAATAAGAGAGCCAAAAACCACTGCACTGATTTTTGCGTCAGGAAAAATGGTGAGTTTTGATATACATGAGAAATCCAAAGCATGTTGGAAGTTTGTCTTAACCCATCATATTCTAAGAACGCTATGCTTCTGTTATACATGTGAAAAATTATTTTTGTATCCTTTCTCCTACGCTTTCGTGCGAGTACTCTTCCTTTCTGAAGGGTTATTGGTATTCGTAGTCGATGATTATCTATATATTCACTTGGCATGAAAATAAATGCTGTGTTTTTCTGTAAAGAATACCAACATTTAACTTGTATGAAAGCATGCATGTACATTTCCTAATACTCAAAAGAAACGAGCGATGGAAATAGTACCAGATTAGTTATCGTTCGAAGTATATTTTTAAAGAACTTGATACCTAGTTAACAACATTGTATTTATCGGAAAATAAAAATGACTCATGGTATAGCATATTTATTTGACTAATATGTTTTTCTGTAAGTAAAAGGAATGTTTAGTTTTTCTTGGAAACGATATTCTGAACAGTCATTGATGTAACTGTATAATGTATATCATGTCTACGGCTAAGGCATGTGGGGTGTTTTATCTTTCATATATTGTATTAATTTACCTGCTATATAAACATTCTTTAATTGAAGATAAGAGCAGAGCTTCAAATAGAGCCCGCCCCATTCAAAAGATTTATTGACCTCTAACCTGCTAATAAACATGAATGGCTGAACAGAATCGTGGGCAATTTTTGTCAACCGTATCAACCATGCAAAGGGCATAAAGATTGCTTGTTAACAGGTCGGCTTTCTTAAATGTCGGTTGCTTGGGATACCCATTCCTTGTCAAATTTAGTTAGTGCTGAAGAATTTTTTTCTTCGAAAATTTAAGATGGGGGCAAATGCCATATAAGTTTAACTCATACGAGAAGTGGTGTTTAGCTCCATGGAGATATGTAATCACGGCATTTTGTATCACAAGATAAACTCTGCTTCTCACATACCAGGGACGTTATGGCTTTACATTTAAAATAAAAATAAAAATATGTTGCTCTTACTTCATGAAGTTGACGGATTATGCACATTGAATTTTGTTTTTCCTCTAGTTGGTATCCCCTGATTTGTGATATTGTCGAGTGCTGGAAAGGATTGTAACCATCGTTTCCAATTTCTATTATAATACATCACGAGCCATGCACATAAGGCCAACATGCTCAATGGATAACACTTTCCAATTACGGACTGACAATTTGATTTGTTAAACTCACTCCTTGTATGGTTTGCTGCATCAAAAATTCCACCTCTGAGGGTGTTTGTGGCCAATAAAAGGAAGATTATTCAAATCTGCCAGTTTTTTGGATTCTAAAGAAGCAGATATCTTTTTTCCGTATCTGTTGCTGATATTTTTTTTGAAGCATTTATTGAATATGATTATAAACAGGTTTTTTTTTGGAATAGGGTAGTTTAATATTAAAATTATTAAAATAGAGGGTTTTGTTTTAAAATTATTGAAATAGGGCGGTTTGAGCCCGACCCCATCCCCCTCTCTAAACAGAGGGCGGGTTCTAGGGCGGGTTCCTAGAACCCGCCCTCCCCTATAATGGGAATGGGAAGAGGGCGGGTGAGAGGCGGGTGAGAACCCGCCCCATTTATTTTTTTAAAAATAAAATAAATAAAAAACAGTTTAATGCGAAATTAATTAAATATCCAATAAAATAATAAAAATTGTATAATATTATTGTTGTTTAAATATGAATCTGGTATACACTCTAATAACAAAATGAATCCGTCAAATTTATAATACAAAAAAATCATATCTGTTTGTAAAAGTATATAACTATCGCTTTTCCTTTATCTTTCCCAATCCGAAGAGGCTTGACATAAGCCTATGTCTCTTGGGATGACTGGAGAACCCTCCCGTTTCTTGGGTATATGGCGGCGGCGGCGTCTACTCTTCTGCTTCGGTTTCAGTTTCGTCTTTAGCAGCGTCTTGGACAGGCTGTTGTTCCGCAAATCCTGAATGTGGGATAGGTGTCGGATATGTGCTGCCTCCCAATAACTGTATGTAGGACGAAAAATCCATCTCCCAACTGGGCAGTTGTTGCGATGAACCTGTCCCGGTTTCATGCGGCTGCTGTTGCACAAAACCTGGGCCCCATGGCTGCGCAAATCCCGACCCCCAAGATTGTTGTTGCGCAAAACCTAACCCCCAAGACGGCTGTTGTGCAAAACCTGACCCCTAAGACTGCTGTTGCGCAAAACCTGTCCCCAAAAACTGTTGTTCTTCCGGTTGTTGCGCTTGTCCGGTATGCCAGGGTTGCTGCTGACAGTATGGTGATCCAAACCACTGATCTTGCTGCTCTGGATCTCCCTGATGCTGCGGCTCCGGTGCCGGCTCATGCTGCTGCTCTGGTGCCGGCGATAAATGTGGAAGCATATTATATGAACCGAAAATACCACCAATATATGAGTCTACATTTGAAAATAAAGCCCGAGTATCCGGACCAGCATCGGTCGGATATGGATCCTGCATCATTGTATATGATGCAACCCACGAGCCTATTGTTACATTAGAAAGAAGAAATAAGTATTAACTCATACCGCCGGATGTTAAAAAGTAATATAATTTAAAGAATTCAACTTACCATTTGTCGTTCTACGTGGCCTCGAGCCTTGTACCACTGGATGTTTGGGAAGTCGTTAGGGGAAGCAGAAAGATATCTTATGGTGACACGCTTATACCACTGTAGGTATGTTTCGGTAGCGTCGGTGGTTGTTTGGTCACCTATTTGCTGTAAGGCAATATTACATTGCCTATCCTTCTATCTCAGCAAATATTGATGATGATGCTCTCTCCAATCACGCTCCGCCTTTCCTCCTCGCATGTCTCCCTCTATTGTCATAGGCACAGGCGGCGGGACCGGAATTTGTTGCAATCTACTGAACTGTCGCAACACCCGGTCCGGTAGGTGCATGACAACGATATTAATGCAGAGGAGTGGGCATCGAGCCCGCCAAACCGGCTCTCCTTCGATACAGATGCCGGGTAATTCTTGCAGACGATCTGCTGTATAAGGCGTCCACGTAAACTGCGCAAATAACATAGTACAAAAATTGTGATGAAGGTATTTCAAAATTTTAAAACAAAGTTAATTACCTAAGTTATGGTTACCCGAGTCGCCTCCATGCGATCCAACTCATCTCTATAGTATCTAAGTACTCGACGAGGAGTCTTGTAAGCTTTCTTGTCATTCCACCAAGAGCCGAGCGGCTTTCCAGAGGTATCCACGGCAATGATTTTAACTCGATCCGGTCTTCCCATACATATGTGCTCTCATGACCAAATCTATAAATAAAGTGTCAGATGATAAAAGAAAGAACCAATATTACAATTTTGCAAATGTCTAGCTGTTAAAAATAAGGAAT
The DNA here is from genome assembly GCA_030015575.1 of Agapanthus africanus. Classification (NCBI taxonomy): domain Eukaryota; kingdom Viridiplantae; phylum Streptophyta; class Magnoliopsida; order Asparagales; family Amaryllidaceae; genus Agapanthus; species Agapanthus africanus. The sequence goes on along the minus strand of JASDDO010000012.1, from coordinate 123,680,268 downwards.
GTACCTGAAGTAATGTAATGCAGCCACAAATTTTATTCTTCGTTGGAGCACATGCCTTATCGAGTTCTTTGTAAAGATAGATCATGACCCCTGCTCCCCAAGCATATTGGCCACACACATCAAAGTCCGTAAGGAACCCAAAGTATAAAGGATGGACATGCGTTACATGCATCCCTGAAGAACAACAAGGATTACCATATACAACCTTCCAAAGCTAAATAAATCTGAAACAAGTGGTGATTATGCTTATATTCTTCGTAATACGAAAATATTAAGGAATAATTATATAAGAACAATTTATATACTAAACGCAGATTTTCCCATACCTCCGCATCATTCCAACACGATCCAAGTAGCTCATTCCAAGCATGTCTGTCCACATCTTTTCGGTCTTTTCATCCCGAACCATCCACATTATACCGACCCCAACCATCATATATTGCACCCGAGACTTATGTTGCTACGGGTGACATTGATATGTGTGGCAGTGATGATGATGACACTGGTGAGGGTCATCAAGGGGAGGATAGCGTGGAATATGCCGCTGGATTGAATGAAGGAGCATTGTTTGATGATATGGCTGCGAATAATGATTTTGTCGAACTAGAAGATCCCGGCCTCGATCCTCTGGAAGATGATAGTTGGGTAGACTTAGTCGTGGCAGAAGTAAATACGGAACCCTATTTGGAAGCGATAGTAGCAAGTGAAGATTGCGTCACTGTTGGGGATATGTTTCAAGAAAAAGAGGATTTTATTTGTAAGCTGAAGTCCCGAGCTATTCAAAAAAACGTTACATTTAACACCAAAGAGTCAAATAAGACGTACTATACCGTGGTATGTACGAAAACTTCTGAATGTAAGTGGAGATTGCATGCATGTTGTTCCAAAAGTGCCAAAGCTTGGAAGGTCACGAAATACAACCAAGAACATACTTGCATCAATTCTATTATGTTAAAAGATCACAGGAATTGCACTTCAGCTTACATTTGCTCACTAATCATGCCACTAATCCGTACAGATGTGGCGATGACTCCCCGAGAGATACGGCTCTACGTTAGCGGAGAGCACACAAAATTCAGATTTTATATGTGAAGGCATGGGATGCTCGTAGAAAGGCTTTATGCAGGATATTTGGGGATTGGGAAAGCTCGTACAACTCACTAGTCCCTTTTATGGAAGCCATGAAAGCATCAAATCCGGGGTCCGTATTCCGGTTAAAAACCACAGAAACAGATGTCGATGGCTGTGTCAGGTTTCAAAGAATTTTCTGGTGCTTCGCTTGTGCGGTGCTTCGCTTGTGCGGCTGGTTTCACACACTGTCGGTCGGTATTGTACGTGGGTGGGACGTATGTATATGGTAAGTACAGAGGTTGCATGTTAATTGCTACAGGGGTTGATGCTAATAACGGTATATTTCCGTTGGGATTTTCTATTGTCGAGGGTGAAAATACATCATTCTGGTCATGGTTTTTCCGTCGACTCAAAAATATCCCATCTTTTATTGATAAAACAGATTTATACATCATATCTGATAGACATCTAGAAATACTAGCTGCAACGAGAGCTGTATTTCTGACGACCCCACATAGGTTTTGCCTGCGGCACTTCAGGCAAAATTTTGATAGAAAATTTAAAAATTCAGATCTGCATAAGCTTATGTACAAAGCCGGTGAAGCGTCTGACCCTAATGTTCATGACATGTACATGACGAAAATTGGAAAGATGAGTCAAGCCGCGAAAGCGTAGTTAGATGAGTATCCAGTACGCATGTGGTCACAAGCACATGATAATGGATGCAGATATCTACTAATGACTACTAATATGTCTGAAAGCTTCAACGAGGTTCTTAAAGGTGTTAGAGGGTTACCGATACAGGGGTTGATTGTTCGAATCTTTTTCCAAGTGAATACTTATTTTGTGCATAGAAGAAAAAAGTCCTTGGCGATGGAGACTTCACTCACCGCTTATTACGAAGATATATTCCGAAAAAGGGAGCACAGAGCATAATACTACAGATCTGAAAGGTTTGACACGGCGGAGTTTCTAGTTATGAGGAGTAATGAAAATCAATATACCGTAAATTTTAGAGATGAATGGCTCTCTTCATGCACATGCGGTGTTTTCCAGCAACAACATTTACCTTGTGCCCACGCAATTGCTGCTGCAAGCAGTATGCATAAATCACATTACAATTTTGCTTCCCATTACTATACATTTTTCAATTACCAAGGCGCATACGATCCAAAATTGTTAGTATATATGCTCTAGGGGTCATTATTGTATCATACTAGCTTGTATATTACTTAATGGAAATTTGGGATATTCACAGTTATATAACAGTCTTGCTAAACATGGTAGTATGCTACTTGGTTTTATCTATCTTAATATGTGAGTATACGTATTGATAGAGCTCTTAAGATCTTGCTTGACTACCAGCGTTGTGATGGCAGTCACACAAGTGGGGGCTGGGTAGTCTACAAGCACATCCTTTTCCAGGTCCCTAGTCGTAAGATTATCGAGACAGGGCATCGATACTCCTGAGTAGATTAGTGTACGCTTTTCATCCCAGTTGGGGAGATGGTCTGTCCCACAGCCATCAGTACGTCGTACTGGAGATAATATACAGGTGTTCGTTGGGTTACGGGTACACCGGACATGACTCGCAGAGAACTGTTGGTTGGTATTATACCCGTCGTTAGTTAACAGTTCCCAGGTGACATGAGTACAGCATAGTTCGCAGACTTGACACTGCTACTTCACCTCGAGTGTGTCCCACTGTTCTTAGATTGCTATCCTACCACGGCTCAAAGGAGTCGTGCAAACATGTAGCAGTTGGGTGCAGTCCCGGGCACTTGGAGGCAGTGGCGGTTAGACATGATTCGTCTCTCCCGGTATTGGGAGTTGATATCGTGCTGTGTCAGAGAGCCATTACGCAAAGTCCCTGGCCAGGGCAAGCGAGATTTACTGGTAGGTTCCAGTAGTTTCTCAAGGTGTAATGGGTTTCATTCCGACACGACTTATACCGCTATTAGGGGACTGACGCTTGCCGCTCCCTAGGCCCGATATGCGATAGTCTTAGACGAACAGACCGGACTGTACGGAGATTGTCACATCAGGTTCAGTAGAAGTTCGGATGGGTTTCCTCATCGGCCTTCTTATCGACATCTACCTGGGGACCGTTACGTACAGCTAGTGCCGCTTGCGGTCTGTGGTTAAACCCACTGCCAGCGTAGTAGTCGAGTCTTTAGAGTCCCACACAGAGAGTTTCCCTGCTCCAGGCGAAATGATATAGAGGTCGTATGGTTTTACGACAAGGGTTCGGACGCATACGTGTTTAAACGCACGTACGTCATTCGGACAGTTTTTACTAGTCGGCTTTGGTTTAAGCCAGATTCTAGTATTGGATTTATACAGTCTAAAGTTTTTCCGTGTTTTCACGGATAGGAGGGGTGTTCTCGTAATTTCGCGGGAAGCTTCTAGAAGCATGGTGACATGAGGGTTTAGGTGGCATTTGTATTAAAATTTGTGACTCACTAGATGAATCATACAAGTGAGTTAATGAAGCATTAAATTGCTTAATGACTCACTTGATGATTCATTGCAATATTAAATGAAGCATGGCGATAAATCACTTAATTTTATTTATTTGATAAATCTTATGCTTCATGATATATTAGAAGCGAGAAACAATTATATCATTATTCTTGCTCATCTTCTCTCTCCTCAAGCTCTCTCTCTTCAAACCCTAATCCTCCCCTCTCATGTGTTGAGATCAAGAATTAGATAGACTAATTAATCCATAACCTCACTCTATATCACCTAGGTACCTTTGATTAGCAACTAAAGAAACCTAGTTACCTCAAGTTTAGAGGTGAAGCTTGGAATAGAAGCTCTCGGGTGGATCGTCTATTACGTAGAGGAGGCCGAGGAGGAGGTGGATAACGAAAAGAAGGACTAGGTTCACTAGGTATAATCTCTTTTCATAGTAGTTCAGAACTCCTATGTTTTTGTTAGTTATCGTTTAGCAAAGATTCTTCGGTTAGTCGATGTTAACTCATAGAACAAGATCGTTTTTCATATTTCCGCCTCCCCGCAAGTCGTGGGGTGTTGTATATCGACTTACAAAAATTTCATCCTATACCAGACAGTCTCTATTGACACTATTATACTGGGAACATACAAACACCGACTGTATTACCGCCGGAAAAAAATATAGGGCTCGGAAGGTGCGTCGAGATCGAATGACAATGGATGCTGATCCTCAGCAAAGGCACGCCAGATGTAGCCTATGCAAACAACCAGGTCATTATAGGACCAGATGTCCAGGACAGTCAACAGGGGCGTGGCCTTCGAGATTGTGACAAGTGCACCGGAAGAAAATCGGTTAAAATAGTGTCAATAGCGGCTGTCTGTTAAAATAGTGCCAATAGCTTGTAAAGAAACTTGTACAATTTACATTTTACAAACATATATGATTTTTTTGTATTATAAATTTGACGGATTCATTTTTTTATTAGAGTGTATACCAGATTCATATTTAAACAACAATAATATTATACAAATTTTATTATTTTATTGGATATTTAATTAATTTCGTATTAAACTGTTATTTATTTATTTATTTATTTTTAAAATAAATGGGGTGGGTTCTGAGAACCCGTCCTCTCCTTTATAGAACCCGCCCTCTCCCCTATATAGGCTAGGAACCCGCCCTCTGTATAGAGGGGGTCGGGTCGGGTTCAAACCGTCCTATTTCAATAATTTTAAAACAAAACCCCCTATTTTAATAATTTTAATATTAAACTACCCTATTTCAAAAAAAAAACCCTTATAAATATAGATTTCTCCCAGATACAAATATCATTATCTTTAGTCAAAAGTGGAAACAAATTTAAAGGGAAATGATCTTCCAAAAAATTTCAATAGTCTATAAACTAGAGGGGAAACGACCAACTAATAAAATGATGACCAGCTTTAACGTATGCTAATAACCAGATTATATATGTTATTGTTAGATGCATCTTGTGTACAATATTATACTGATGATACTATGATCACTTCTTAGTCGGCGAATTTTTATCTGCATCATTGAACAAGCACATGAAATCTCATCCATTGTCTTCAGTTTGTTATACATGTGCTGCAGTTTATGTTATTGTTAGTTGCATTTTGTATTCACTATTATACTGATACTATGAACACTTCTTAGTTGGCGAATTTTATGTGCATCATTGAACAAGCACACGAAATCTCATCCATTGTGTTCAGTTTGTTATATATGTGCTGGAGTTACTGTTCAAGAGCTCAACTATTCTGTTGCTCCTATCCTATTTGAAGTTCCAGTTGTTGCAGCTCTACAGTGTTATGAATTTACAGCTCTTAAAATATTGTTGTCAGGTTTGTACTGGAGCAAAGAGTGAGCAACAATCAAAACTTGCAGCTCGGAAGGTAATGGATGGAAAAGCAGTACTGAGTTTAACCCTAATGCAATGGAAGATCTTTGAAAGCTCACAAGGCCTCCTAGGAATTTTCTTCAGTTACATAATATCATTTATTTCATATATTTGGTTCTTGAATTTGAATTAGAGTTTCACTAAAGGTATGATAGGATCTTTTGAAATTATAGATTATCAGGATTTTTCTTTATATTTTTAGATAGAATTCTATTTTTGAATATTTGTTTGCATAGTTGGATAAATTTTATTTGAATTTGAGCTGGGTTAGATAGGGTTTCAATTTAACTTAGATTCTATCTGACCCGTTTACAGTTTTGCACAAAGTACAATGTATTTAGGAAAATGAATCTTCACTAAAGATGTCGTAATATTTTTAAATTATAAATTATCAGGATTTAACTTTATCTTTCTAGATAGAATTTCTATTTTTGAATATGAGTTTGCATGGTTGGATAAATTTTATTTGAATTTGAGTTGGCTCATATAGGGTTTTAATTTGAATTAGATTTGATCCATCCGTTTATTGTTTCATACAAGTATGATATATTCAAGGTAAATGAATGAATCTTTTGTGAAAACCATATCAATTTTCATCTTATGCCTCTTTTCTTGAGCTTCATCTTTTTTTTGTAATTAATTTGGAACAATCATGTGGTCTATTGTTCATCACATTGGGAGAAGAACTAGAAAACACGAAAAAACAGGAAAATACAAGACATACCTAAATAATGTCCAACTAGTTTAATTTTTTGAATCTAAATATAAATCCATCCCATCTAAGTCATATAACTAAATGGATAAACTAACTGAAGATTCCAAAGGAGGCTTTGTGGGCTTCAAGAAGTATCTACTGCATTAGGTTCAACATGAGAAGTTCGTGCTTGCGTTGGTTGCTTTATGATATGCTTGAATGTACAGACTACAAATGTAGCTTCTATTTCTTTTTGAAGGATATCTTCTTACGCAGTAGTTTTGTTTTCAGTATGCGCGAATAATTCAGAAGCTCGGGTTCAATGCTAAATTCACGGTAGTTTTGTGACGGTTTACAGAATTATTGACAGTGACCTCTTCTGGAATGAACATTTTATCCAGCTAACATTCAATATTTGATGTGTTCTGTAGGATTTTAAAATTCAAAATATTGTCGGGTCTTGTGATGTTAAATTTCCGATAAGGCTCGAGGGGCTTGCTTATTCCCATGGCGCTTTCTCTAGTGTAAGTTTTATCTAATGCTGTTAAACATCCTACTATCTTTCTATCTATTATTACTTTTATTTAATTTACAAAATGCTGGTTAGTTCATTTAGTGGTTGCAATTGTAATAACACAGATAGGTGTGCATTTTATTCTCTCATTGTACTCCTGTTACAGCCAACTATTTTTGAAGGGGTTTTGTGTGAAATTTCAAATAGAATCTGACTAATTAATTATTGTAAACAGTATGAACCAGAAATCTTCCCTGGTCTGATATATCGGATGAAACAACCAAAGATCGTCCTTCTCATTTTTGTTTCGGGCAAAATTGTTCTCACTGGTGCCAAGGTGAAAATTATTTGTGGCCTGTTTTTTCTTCTTCTGTGGAATACCTTTATGTGCTTTTTTTTACGCCTTGCAATTTTTTTTTGTGTTCAGGTGAGAGATGAGACTTATGCTGCCTTTGAGAATATATATCCAGTTCTTGCAGAGTTCAGAAAAAGTCAGCAGTGGTACGAGATGCATATTTTTTTCTCTACTGGCTTTCTTGATATTTGTCGAAGTTGTCTATTCCATTTTATTCATACATGAAAGCATCTTGAATCTTTTATACAGCTTGTGTAACTTCTTGGATGATTAAAGATGTTCTTAGTTTGCAAGGATCCTTTAATGCAGCAGCTCTCTAACCTTGTATCCATCAATTGACACCATAAGCTGAAGATAGTAGGATAGATATTGAGGAAAGTGTAGAAAGTCATATTGATGATTATTGCTGTGCTATTCATTGTCTAAGAGTGAGAACGAGAAATAAAGAAATATAAAAACCAGGCCAAGTTTTTGTTTTTTGTTTGTATTTGTGTGAATAAAAGCATAGGTGATGAATAACCATGTCTAGTTTTACTTGATACATGAATGATACTCAGAAAACCAAAAAGGACAAGACAACTAAAATGCAGGACCCCCCATCCCCCCTCCAAAAAAAACAAAACAAAACTTTTGGAACAACTCTTGACTTAAAAAATCCTACATTTTATCCCACAAATTTAACATCGTTAGTTTTTCGGGTGTATTTTTTCTACAAGTACTTTCATATTTTCTTCCCAAATTTCTTTCCAAAATTTTTTCTTCCAAAATTTCCCCCTTCTTTCTTCTCTAAACTTTCTAATTCAATCCCACATTTACCTACATCCTATCCTTTTCTCCAATGAGTGAGCATGGATTCAAAAAAATTATGGATTTATGAAAGAGAAAGAAAAAGAAAAAGAAAGTTATTGGGTTAGTCAATTAGAATTGATATAGGGAAACTTTGGCACAGTAAAATCTCATGGATAGAAAAACTAACGGTGTTAGGGTTTACGGAGCCTTTTGAAGTTAAGGGGCCTGTTTTCCAGGCAAAAATGGGGTGGTGGTTGTTGGGGGGGGGGGGGGGGTTCCTGCAGTTTAGCAATTAAATAAATCTTATTAATTCCACCTATAAATAGGCAAACAATTTGAAAATGTATTCCTACTTGAGGCACGATAATCATATACCAAAATTACTAAACTAGCCAAATATCATCTTAAAAAGGAAAAATCCTGATAATATGGAATATAAACCATACATTCTTACCTTCGCCCACTGAGAACTCAGCTTTGGCTTCAACTACGAATTATGGTGTTCTGAAGAATCTGTCAAGGCTTGGTAGCATGTGACATATCCATCTTGAAACATTTTAGGAAATTTACTCTGTTTAAATTTAAATGTATAGCACTTATCTAAATTATGCTTAGATTTAAGTGAAGGCTAATAAATTCTCAAACTTTTATTTAACCTAATCCAATTAAATTTAAAAGCACATCTTGAAACCTTTACACAGATTATGTAGTTCCAGTTTTAATTTATAATTACAATGGTCATCTAAAGCATGTTCAGATTTAAATCAAGGCTTCAATGCTGTTTATAAAGACTGATCCAAATAAATTTAACATATACCTAACTCAAACTTGCAACTGTTAAAGAAATAAAGATTTGTTCCAGATAAAATCATTTCTAAACTAAATAAACAAAAATGGTTACGTATGCTATAAGATAAAAGATAAATTTGAAACAAAATTTTTAATCTAAATTCTAAAATCATGGACATGATTAAATGATCCTTCAGCACGGCAATTAAAAGAAAGATGATTGAATGACGGGGCGTGAGAGGTGTTCAAGAATCTAAAGTATATAAACTAATAAAAGGAAATCTTAATTGTTAAAAACTTTTTTCTGAGAAGTGATGGAATTTGTCATGCCTTGCAGCCTCTTCTATGGATTTGCTTTTTCAACAAAATTAACTTTCCAACCCCAATCTTTTCCATGCCTCTTTTTAGCTACATGGTTTGAAGTTTGAACCATTTTTTTTGGGGTGGGGTGGGGTGGGGTGGGGGGGGGGGGGGGTTGTAACTGTTATGTTTTCTAATTTATGTAAAATATTGTTTGCAGATAATTTCGTTGAGTGGTTTACGGGGGGATGATTTTCAATGTTTTTGCTTCTCCTGATGCCAAACTTCCAATTGTAAATAGGAGATGCTAATTTGGAACAAATCTGAGAGTTGCATCTTATTAAGAAAAAAAGAAGAGAACAAAGAAAAATGAAAAATTGCATAACAAACAGATTATGAGCTTTTCTATCTCATGAATCTGTTAGAATGCAGGCAATTGAACACTCGATGGACTTTATTATTATATTGTTGTATTGTGTTTATAAATTTGTGCATGGACATGATAAACCTCAGATGCAAGGGTGCATGCATGATTAACATTTTGTTTTTAGTATTTTTTGTTTTTTTATTGTGGAGATATTGAGTTGTACCGTGACCGAAAAACATTGATACCTTCTGGTGGATAGACGTTGCTTAGGTAATTTGATCAAGTAATAATTGATATTTTTGTGTAACCAGTAAAGCAATGTCATGTTATTGTTATGTTATTTATGAAGTTTAAGGTATTCATATAAAAAATGTTGAAGTTTATGATATTTTAATAGAATTTGTCATTTTTAAATTAAAATTATGACGATTAAAGCCTAATTGTGCAGAGCTGAATCAGTCTTTATTGTGCTTGGGGCAGCACATATTAGGTTTGGAAAGAGGTGCAGGTGCGGGTGTAGATGCTGGGTCAGAGAAACAGACGACGAATTCCAAATGATAATGTTCGAACATATACAATTACAAACTCTTATCAAAATTTTCAATTTTTGATAGTTTGACTTTGTGAAAACCTTGTTCAGAATCCGTTCGATATAAAAGCGTTCTTTTTGCCACTTTCTTACCTATCAAGAGCAAGCGGGTTATCATTGAAATTTCCTCGAGGCACAAACCAACACTATGCATAATATTGTGTGTGTATATCGAGAGAGAGAGAGAGAGAGAGATGGGTTGAGTCATAGATTGAATGAATTTGAGACCCGTATATTGGCCTGCTTTCCCTTAGCTCGTATTACTATTTCTGTTGGACCTTGTGGTCAGTATAACTCACATCAAGACTTATGGGTAAATTGTCAAAAAGACCCTGGCCCTCTTCAAACTTGTGTACAACCCCTGGGTTTTTTGCTTTTGCTAAAACCCCCTAGGCGCAATCAAAACTCCATGCATACGAGTTGTCTGTAATATCCAAGCAGTTGCCTATAATATTCAAACGGTTGATTGAGTACAATGCCTAAATTAATCATAGCCCATGGGTTTTTCACAAGGGTTTTGAACAGTAGGTCCTTTTTAACAATCTTAAAAATTACAAGGGATTTTAGACAACTTCCGAGCGGGCGAGCAGGCCAGGAGGTTTTTGAATATGGGTAAAGGTGTTAGGGGATTTTGACGATTTATGCTTCTTTTTTCCCCTTCCTAATTCTTCTAAAATTAATTAGGACCAAGGCCCTGGTAGTAATAGACTCTTTTTTTCTTATAGCGCAAATTTCACAGTAGAGCAAAAACACAAGCGTCTTCTCGTTCTTTAGTTTATTAGGGCATAAAAATCCTTAGTAGCTTACCCAATGTTGCACTTATAGTCCAATCAGTGATCTATTAGAGCAAAACGCTAACACCCCCTCTACTCATCGAACAAAATCCCTTACGAGGGAAAAAAACACAAATGCACCACAACAACAACTGAGCCTTTTATCCCAAGCATATGGGGTAGGCTACATGAACCAACATGAGAATTACGCCGGGTCCAGCACATGAATCCTCCGTCTCCACTCACTCCTATCGAACAATATACTTCCATTGAGGCCTTTGGCAACCATATCGTTTCGTATCACCTCCATTCATATTTTGCTTATTTTAAAATTGATTGTTTAGAATAAAATTTCAGCATTTCGAGGTAGGATCTATAAAGAAAGACGCCGTTTTCGCTTATAAATCAAGTAATTTGAAAAGAGGGAAGTGTCTCTGCACAACATTTTTCGAAGCAGCTTCTGGACAGCAACAAGAAACAAGAATAGGGTAGAGACAATGGGCCCCACTCCATGTGAGTGGGTTGAAGAACCTCTTCATAGTTTTTTTGTTGTACGGTAATTGCTCAGGAAAATGCTGTGCAGGGCACTCATTCCTGCCTACCAACCAAAACAGCAACAAACTACAAATATTGGATTTGTTCAAACCAGCATATAATTCACGTGATGTATGGTAATTGCTTAGGAAAGTGTTGTGCAGGGCACATATTCCTGCCTACCAACTAAAAAGCAGTAACAAACTACAAATATTGGATTTGTTCAAACCAGAATATAATTCACGTGCAAGGCACGTGTTGAGGTTGCAATATAAATTAGTAGCGTGATTCTGTCATCACATGCATTTTCACCACCACCAAGGACCTCCTCACAAGTCCATGGCCAGTCACCTCCTCCCCCCTCATTGTTTCTCTCTCCTCACCTCATGACGATCGCTGCGTCTCCCCTATCGACAACCGTCTCCTCGACTGCGGTGCCAGGTCCAGGCACACCCTCCTGGACGACGGCCGCGTATTCGACGCTGACTGGAAATATTCATCGGTCGGCCTTCTTGAGACTCCACGTCTAATCAACTTCAGCTCAATCTTCAACCAGGATCCGGATCCGATATCCTTTGCCGATGTTATTTTCTCGGTTTTTTTTTGGGTTTTGTGTTATGTTTTTTTCCTTCGGGTTTTGAGATTTCTGGCATATTATTTTTTGGTGGCAGATGTTTTGGACTTGAAGAGCTGAAGAAATGGTACAGGTTTGGAGCAGTTTGTTTATTTAGTCTATTTAATATGAAGCCGTTTTCTAATTTTAGTAATGTTTGAACTTATGTGTGTTTGAGGTAGTATGTATGTTCATTAATGATCTGTAGCACGTAGTTTGATTGAACAAGTGGTTAATTAGATGCTTTATGGAAGTTGCAATTGACCTCTAAAACAGCCGTTTGGTTCCAAATGTTCTGCATGCTATCTACAGCTAAGAAGACGATTCAACCATTACACATATAGTTTCACACAAAATCAACAGTTGGATCTGCTGGGTTCCTAACGCTCGCGCTCGGAAGTGAAAACTGGAGGCGGAATGCTAAATGAAAATTTTCGAGCGAACAGTAGGAACTACAACCTAGAAATTGATCCAAACACTAAACCAGCAAACAAAACTAGATGTCTAGCTACAAATTTGAGAACATACAACTTTTATAGCATGTACATCCAATCGTGGAAAATCCCTTCAAACTCCGTAGGTCGTAGGGAACGAGCTTAAGAGTCGATCGTACTTACCGAAAATGATCCATCCGAAGAAAATCGATCCAAGCTTCAACTTCGCTTCAAAGCGAACTTTGAGAAAGTAACTGACAATCTAAGCTTGCTAAGAATAGAGTATGAGTGATATAAGGATTTATCACTATCATTATCTCTTATAATCCAATCTCAAGAGAGCTCATTCAAGTGGAGGAAGGACGAAGAGAAGAGAGGAGAGAGAATGAGAGGATGAGTATGAAAAACTCTACTTGAAAAATTAAGCATAGTGTAGGCAAATGAATTTTGAATATAAAATTCAAACTCCATACCTCTCACCATCCCTCTCATCCACCTCATCCCTCCACCCCATTTCCTAATTTCCATAAATGGAAATTCAACATATGAGATGTCCTTCTTTTAGAAGTATTCCGTATAAATACGAAATAAAACTCTGGTATATGTATTTATATATATATAGACGTATCCGTATAAAAATACAAATCGCCAAGAAGGAGAAAATGAATAGTGAATATAATACTAGAATACACACACACACACACACTTGATTTAATAATCCGGCTTAATCTTAAGCCGGCCAGTATCATCAAATATCCGATTAAAGTATATGTAGCCAGTACACTTATTTAATTGGACTTCTGTACGTATCAACATATGTCATCTACATCATATCGTCTGAACCGGAAAAACCCTCTGTGTGAGACTCTAAAAATTTGACAATACGCCGACAGTGAGTTATTGGATAAATTCATAACCACAAGTATGTTAGCGGCAGTAGCTGTACATAACGGCTATCCAGGTATATACCGAAAGGGAGGTCGACAATCAATTCCGTCCGTACCCTACTGAGCCTGTAAGTGACAATTTCCATACAATTCGGTCTCTTCGTCTAAGAGTGTCGCATACCGGATTTAAGGGTGGATGACGTCAGGCCCCTAATAACTCGACAAGTCGTGTTGGTGTCAAGCTCATCATCTACTGAGAAACTATTGATCTTCTATCAATAAATCACATCCATCATGACCAGGGATTTATGGTGATAACCATCCAAACAGAGTGTGACATCGACTCCCAATACCGGGAGAGACGAATCTCTTCTGATCGCTCACTGCCTCTATGTGGTTCGGGACTGTACCCAACTAAAACCTGTTTGCACGACTCCTTTGAGCCGTGGTAGGGTAGTAATCTAAGTACAAAGGGAACTCACACGATACAAATGACGATCTCGGGTCTAAATACTACCATGTACTCATGTCACCAGAAAACCGCTATCTGACGATAAGTATAATACCATCTAGAAGTTCTCGGCCAGTTCGTTCGGTGTACTCATCTCCAGTGCGTACTTGTATACAATCTTAGGTGCCAAAACACCAATGGATTGTGAGACCGGCCACCGCCCTTCGTCGGGGTCTAGAAACGTATACACTAGTCTATGTTAGGAATATGTATGCCCTAGAGGCCGTTATTGTATATTATAGTGGATGCTTGGACATATATATATAGAGGCCATTATTGTATATTATAGTGGATGCTTGGACATATATATAGAGGACTTTCTTGCTCGACATGATAGTATGCTATCTGGTTGCTCTTTATCTTAACATATGCACTTGTTTTAGTTTACTGTCTCCTTGATACATGTTAATAAAACCCTTAGGATGTTGGCTTGACTATCAGGACTATGATGTAGATCATACTAGTGGGGCTTGTGTAGTCTATAAGCACACCCTTTAACAGTTCCTAGTCGAGAGAGTATCGAGACAGGATATCGATATTCCAGAGTAGACTAGTGTGTACGTTTCTTGACCCTGTATGGGATGATGGTTGATACCATAACCATTGGTGTTTGACATCAAAAATTGTACACAGGTGCTCATTAGAGAATGGGTACACCGAACAGGACTCGTCGAGAACTCCTAGATGGTATCATACCTATCGTCAGATAGCATGTCACGCCCCGCTTCCCAGTGTACGGCGAAGGGGACGCGACGAGGCCCGCTACGTATGTACTCAGAAGTACATACGCTAAGCGTAGCTAAGCAAAATAATACACAAGAGACAAGAGTATAAAAAAAACAGCAACTTTATTAATAACATTCTTTTGTACAATGCATAAAAAGAAAATACAACTGAAATGAACAGCGATGCCTAAACAGTGGCATAACAGGAAATGAAAATACTGGAAAGAACAAGGTACAATATCTAGAGCTCGGGATCTTCGTGGAACTGCTCCAAGTCTTCACTGGTGGGCTCGATCTCAGCTTGGTCCAACGCACCTGACGACATTCAAAGAAGAAAGAAACAGAATGTCGTCAGCGAACAGATCGCTCGGTAAGTCCCAAAGATAAGAGGGAGAAATAGACAAGAGTAGGAGAGAGAGAGAGCTTTTAATATTGTATTGTATTGTTGTAATGTTGTAATGTTATATTAACGATGTTGTTTGTAGCTTGGTACAGAAGAATGCCAGTGTATACGGGAGGGGTCTCTATATGCTAGAGACCAGGGCAAACGGAAATAGAGTACAAGGCTCCGTTATACAACCCGGAACAACGGCAATTGGATTCAGGTTAGGTGCCTTAAATCTGACCGTCATTAACACCTTCCGTATCAATCTACCCCTTAAACCCCGCGATGTCTTGTTTGTATTGTTATCTTGTAAAATTGTATTGATTGCATGATTGACTGACTGACTGACCGAAACCATGGTATCAGGAAACGGTTATAATCGTAGAGTCATGTAAATGGAATACTGGGAAACATGTAAAAGGAATATCCATGGTTCGGTTCAGTCAAGTTATATAAAATGTTAACTGGATTCTGGGATTCATGTGTTCATATTGAGTTGGAATATAAAAGAATATAGATTGACTTGAATCATATTCAAGTCAGAAATAGTCAGACTCTAACCCGAGTAATACTAAAAGAAAGGTAATTTGAAGTTCCGTAATTGTTAGGGGCCTTATTGTAATTTATAAAACTTGAGGGTTTTTTATGTAAAAAGTACTATTGTATAGTTTTCAAAATACACCTCAAGTATTTATTATTCGTCTTTATAATTATAATGAGTGTGAATTTTATTTGTGTTATTCTAGTGAATATATCCTAATAAAAGTATTAATTTATAATATTGATTTATTTGAAATTCATGGTATTTTAATGTAACTTTTAATCTTGTATTCTTAGAAAAAGTGAAAACTTTATATTATAATAAAATAGGTGTTTCAATGATAATTAAATATATATTAATACAAGAATAATTTTAAATAAATATTTTATTTTCCCAATATCTCATTTTTCTAAAATGCCGTATTTTAAACCTTTCGAGACCGAATGCTCCTTGCGGAGGTCTGAATCTCGCACTACTAGCCCGCGGGTGCACGATGAACCGTACTATCCCTAACGTGTTCCCCAAAGGTGGGTTGTAGTGGCGCTTTGCTTAGGTTTAATAATACTATTCATTTAGAAAAAACGGTTTTATAAATATAAGGTATTTATTTGTAAAAGGGTATAGATTTCCGTATTTTAGTTTCTAGGGTTTCCTAAGCCAACTAGCCTATTTCTAAGGTCTAAATGATAAGTCATTAGAAGCCTCAAATCGCCTCTTCACCGCCAATTGCGGCCAGGTAAGTGCCAGGTAAGTGGGAAGGAACCACAGTAGTGGGCCTAATTAAAAACCACTAGCCTAGACACACTTGCCTAGACACCACAAAGTCAGTTTAGATAAACGATCGATGTCCATGACAAATTGTACTTTCATTATAAAAGATTTTATTTAGAATTGTGTACAACTTAAAGCTTTCAAGAAAGGTTTATAAAGATAATGGTATTTTAGTGAAAAGTCTTGTATTTTCGTATTCTATATTTTGACGTTTATCAATTAGGGTTATATTTGTGTGTGTGTAGAGGTAGGTCATTACCTCGTGACTTATTTTAAGGTTTAATGAAGTTTTAAAGGTTAATTATGATATATTAAATTTGAAGGTATTTAAGCGCAAGAATACGGTATTAGAAAACGTTATCATTTCATGTGTGAAAATTCATTCAAATTGATTTCTACAAGTTTATTTATCAAGATAAACATATTTAGGAGTGATGGATTTAATTAGAACAAGAAAAATAAACTCTATGGTATTTTTATGAAAAGAATACGGTTTTACAAGAAAGCTATCATTTCATGTGAGAAACTTTATTTAAATTGGTTTATGGGTGATTAATAGTCAACATGAATATAGGTAGGTATTATGGATTAGGTGACAAGTGGAATTTTGTAGAAAAAACCGAATCGGAAATCGGTTTGTTCCGATTTCCGTCGGGTTCCAAAAAGTCGTATTTTTCTATTAAAAGGAAAGAGAGATAGAATAGATGGGACTTACGGGTTTGGACAAGCTAAGGAGGCTAAGGGAAGTGGTGGTTGTCGGTGCGTCGAAAACGTCGCGAAGGTTCTACCACGATCGCCGGAATTTGTCGTCGATTTCGGCAGCGCTTCGCTTCTCGCTCTTTGTACCGAGTTCTCGAGAATTTGGGAGAGTGGACTTAGAGTTGTAGGGTGAAATGGTAGAGGGTAGGGGTGTTTATATAGGGCTAAGCTAGGGTTAGGGTTTGGATTAAAAAATATTAAAAAAATATAAAAATTCATTAAAATTTCATTAAATTTGGGATTAAAAGAGGTGTAATGGGAAAATGATAACCGCTCTGAAAAATTGAAGTATGTAGGGGTATTGACCAAGTCAACACGGAAAATTTCCGTGTTGACGACTCGGCCGATCGGCCGAGTCCGGCCGGCGGCGCCGGCCGACTTGGCCGAGTTGGGGCCGAGTCGGGGCTCGAACGGTAGGGTTTCACTTGGGGGGATTTATGGTGTACTTTATTTTTTATATACAGCATTAATTTGAGAGTTATGGCTGTTTGACCGTTGACTTCCCAAAAATTAAAACAAAAAGATATAAAAATTATGTGGGGCATGGGATTCGAACTCTGGTGGCTTGGTTCAGCAATGCAAGGTATTACCAATGAGCTACAAGCTCCTTCTTGTAATTATTGTAGGAAAGTAGATACTTAAAATGATATCAGCAGTAATAAATATTCCAAATACACTTTAATTTTAAAACAATTTTATGTACACTAAAAATGAAATTATTTAAAAACAAAATAATTAATTATATATATTTTGTGCTCAGATTAAAATACTTCTTTATGGATTAAAAAAAATTTTAAAAAATTTATACAGAAAAGTATATATGAAAATTAGGGTTGTTACATAGCAGTTCTCTGGTAATACTTGTACATGTTAGTCTGTAGACCCGAGATCTTCATATTGTCTTGTGTGATTCCCACTGTGCTTTTGTTGGATATATGTATGCCCTAGAGGCCATTATATGATAGTGGATGTATCGGTATATATATATATATGTGTGTGTGTGTATATATATATATATATATATATATATATATATATATATTCAGAGGACATTCTTGCTCAACATGATAGTATGCTATCTGGTTGTACTTTATCTTGACATGTTCATTTGATCATGCATCTTACTCTTTTGGTACATGTTGATAAAGCCTTTAGGATATTTGCTTGACTACTGGGACTATGATGCAGATCATACTAGTGGGACATGTGTAGTTTATAAGCATATCCTTAAAATGTTCCTAATCGTAGGTGTATCAAGACGGGGCATCGATATTCCAGAGTAGACTAGTGTATACGGTTCTTGTCCCATATGATGGGCGATGGATGATCCCATATCCATTGGTGTGGTGACACCAAAGACTGTATACGGGTGCTCAGTGGAGACTGGGTACACTAAACGGACTCACCGAGAACTCCTATGTGGTATTATATCTATCGTCGGATAGCAGTTCTCAGGTGACACTGGTACAGTAGTCTGTAGACCCGAGATCGTCATAGAGTCTTGTGTGTCCTCCCACTGTATTTTGATCTCCACCCTACCACGGCTCTACTGAGTCGTGCAAACATGTGGATTTTGGGTACAGTCCCGAGGCAATGAGCGATAGGAGGGTTTCGTCTCTCCCGGTATTGGGGGTTGATGTTGCGCTATGCTCGATTGGCTATAACAGGAAGTCCCTGGCCAGGGCTGTTGAGATTTACTGATAAATATTATCAGTAGTTTCTCGATCTGTTATGAGCCATTTACCAGCATGACTTATTGAGTTATTGGTGTCGATGATACCATCCCTAGACTCGATGTGCAGCATATTTGACGAAGAGACCGGACTGTACGGTAAGTGTTGCCAGTTGGCTCGACGGGAGTTTTGACAGGTTCACTTGTTTTTCTTCTGATCGCTCAATACTTGGGAGCTGTTACGTACAGCATGTGCCGCTGACGGTTTGTGGGTATGTGATATGATCACTACCTACTGCTAGTGTATTGACGAGTCTTAGAGTCCCACAGAGGGGTTTCCTAGTTCAGGCGAAATGATGTAGGGTGCATATGGGATATGCGCGGGAGCTCGATTAAATGCGTGCATTTGATACCGTATTTTAATCGGGCGTTTTCTATTGGTCGGGTCGTATGTGATATGACCGGATTATTAAATCAAGTGTTGATTTAATATTATTGACTTTTATCTCATTTATTAAAAACCTTTCTTTATATGATGTATGCATGAATGTGTATATGTATATATGTTGATATGAATGCACACATGCATGCATACATGTGTCATGGTTGATGATACAAAGGAGATGGCAATGCAAGACTCACATGGTATAAATATTTATATATATTTGATATTGAGAAAAAGAAAATGAAATTAAATCATGGTTATATTTATTCTACACTCTTCTACACTTGACCTAATTTAGACCATGGTTTGATTTTTCATTTGTTCTTTAACTCAATACAAAATATCTAGATATTTATTAACCATGGTTCTATATGAGTGTGACTCTCATTTATATATTTTCTTTTCTCATTTTTATTTGAGAATCATCACAAATAAAAGAGCTCAAGCTTAGCCATCTCCTTCTTCTTCTTCCTTCATGCTCTCTACCCTTTTCAAGTGAGTGAAGGAAACAAAAAGGAAAGGTTTTTAAGTGAGATCCAAACCCACATCATCAATCTATATTAGTCTAGCCCACTTGTGTAGATTGTTTGCTCCACTTCTTCAAAGATCAAGTGAAGCTAGGAGCTTGAGCAAAGGGACTCCGTGGTGGATCGTCGTGGACTTGGAAGCATTCAAGAAAACCGTTTCAAATCCTAGTTGATCCAAGGAGTCAATGAGGGAGGTCTACAAAGGTTGTATTACTCACCTCTTAGTGTTAAAATACTTCTAGTATGTGATACTAGTTGCTTGTCACCCTAGATTTCTAGTTCGATTCATGGGTGGTATTACTTAGCACCCTAAATTTTTATTATAGCATGTGTGATGCAACCCAAACCCTAGTGTTAAAATACTTCTAGTATGTGATGAAAATTTGGTGAAAAATATTTATAAAGAAAAATATTTATAAAGAAATGTAGAAAATTATAAGGAACTAGGGATTTACAATAATAGCAGTGAGTTACTGGATAAATCCATAATCACAAGTACGTCAGCGACACTAGCTGTACATAACGGCTACCCAGATATAGATCGAAACGGTGGTCGACAATCAAGTCCTTCTGTACCCTACTGTGCCTGTAAGTGATTATCTACGTACTGTCCGGTCTCTTCATCTAAGAGCGTCGCATACCGGGTCTAGGGGGTAGATGACGTCGGACCCCTAATAACCCGATAGGTCGTGCCGGTGTCAATTTCATCACTTACCTAGAAACTACTAATCTCCTATCAGTAAATCTCATCCACCCTAGCCAGAGATTTATGGTGATAGCAACCGAACAAAGCGCGGCATCGACTCCCAATACTAGGAGAATTAAATCCTTTCAGATCGCTCTCTGTCTCCATGTGGCTTGGGACTGTACCTAACTAAAATCTGTTTGCACGACTCCTTTGAGCAGTGGTAAGGTAGTAATCTAAGTACAGTGGGAACTCACACTAGACAAATGAAGATCTCAGGTCTAAAAACTACCTTGTACTCATGTCATCAGAGAACTGCTATCTAACGATTGGTATAATACTATCTAGAAGTTCTCGACGAGCCTGTTCGGTATACTCACCTTTAGTGAGAACCTGTATACAATCTTAGGTGTAAAAACACCAATGGCTTGTGAGACCGGCTACCGCCCCTCGTCGGGGTCTAGAAACGTATACACTAGTCTACTCTGGAATATCGATGCCCAATCTCAATACTCCTATGACTGGAAACATTTAAGGATGAACTTATGGAATATCCAGCTCCCACGTATATGATCGCCGTCATAATGCTGGTAGTCAAGCAAGAATCCTATAGGCATTATCATTATGTATTAGCGATACATAATAAAATGTATACACATGAATGATAAAGACAAATCAGATAGCATATTATCATCTCAAGCAAAACCGTTCTACCCGTATAGGTCCTCCCTCAATTACCATAATTGACTAGCTGCAATTACAAGCCTTGAGGGCACTGTATCCAACAGGATCAATACCAAGATCGATCGTCGAGATCAGATGGGTTCGTCAATGCTAGGGTTCGAGAAGCAAGATCAAGCATCAGAGCAAGATCGATCATCGCTCCCAAATCGATGCTAGGGCTTCTTAGCTTCTTCAAAGCTAGAGATCGTCAAAGCTAGGGCTTCGTAGCTTCTTCGAAGTTAAGAATCGTCGAAGCAGATGTGCTTGAGATCGAAGGAAATGAGGAAGGTGGTCGGTCGGGCTCGAAAAGAGCTTTTTTTTCTAACGCTTCAATTTTTAGCTTTTCTAGGAAGAAGATTTTCTTCTTCTGCTTTTGCTCCAAAAAGAGCTTTGGAACTAAGAGCCTGTTTGGAAGAATTTTTCCAAAAGCACTTTTTTAGCTCCTAAAGAGTTTTTTGGGGCTCCAAACGCCCAACCAAATGGGCCTTAAGATAGTATTATTTTGTGTTATGGATGATCAAGATAAACATGAAAATAGAGAATTGAATCAAATGCAGAAAACAGAAAAGATCAACACAAAGAGACATATTTTACGTGGAAAAGCCAAATGGGAAAAATCACGAGCACAGCGGAGATCGTTTTCATTAATTAAGATGGAGAGATTATAGATTTTCAGATGAGAGAGTTTACATGGAGAATACAGAATAAACTCTCGCCCTTACAGATCTCTTCCATACATTGTGGTGGCTTTCTCTTGCTCGTACAATCCAAGCCATAGGCTATTGCTCCATATTTATAGCCTACACAATAATGCTTAGAGATAATATTGATTTAATTAGGATTTATTTTTAAATAACTAACTAAATATTATCTCTAAACAAACAAACAAAATATATTTAAATATAAATATAACAGATTAGTTAGGATTCAGGACATCCCAACAAATCTCTATCATGGACTGAATCCAATCAGATATGCATTGTCCTGCCAAAAATCTGCTGCAGCCGACCCCTTAGGACTTTTTCCATCTATCAACACTATCAAGTCTTCAAACAGAATATCTGGTCTTTACTGAATCCACAATCAAACCGCTTAAAAATATGCACGATACAGCTAGATCAGATCTTCATCATGTCTCATCTCTAAGACCAAACAGAATGACTCTTGCCGAGTCCAACTGGCACATATCCAAGCCGAAAACTGAGATGAAGATATTGTGTCTGTAAGTGCACGGTAGCGCCCCGGCCGTCTAACATACGCCAAATGCGGAACAAAAACTTTTTGACTGGCGCTATCGTATACTATAACCCGGATCTGCCATTATTGCTAAACTAACAAACTACAAAGTGGGTAGAAATGTTATACCGAACGATCCGAGTCCTTCGGTCTTCAACCATCATCCCACGCTTTGTTGCGGCTGCTCCGATCTCCTGAATCTCCAGTCTTCTCGTCCAGGTGGCACCACGTCGACGGATCTTTAAACGGGCTCCCGCCTTTGAACCGAGGCAACTCAATCATCAAGTTTGCTAAAAGAAATGACCAAGATTGATGCAGAGAATGAGTAGAACACTTTGTCTCGTTACGTCCAAAGCTATGGACGAACGGTTAATAAAGTTGCCTTTTGGATCGAATGAAAATGAGCTATGAAAATATATATGAACTAAATCTTTCTTCTCATTTTAACAACCCTTTCTTTTTTTCCCCAAAAAATCATCATCTCTAAGAATGAATGGCCGGCCAATATATCATGAGGGGGTGAGTGTAGGAGGAAAAATGGTGACCATAATGATAAATGAATGAGTGAGTCACAATAACACTTCATCACAAACATTAATGGTAAACAATGAATCATAAACCTTAGTCATCTTTTCATTAAATGCACAATCAATGCACTAATGAGTCACTAGCCACCTCAACATCCTAGTCACCATCTAGAAGCTTCCACACACTCATAACTCACCTTAAGAAAAGATAAATCCGTCTTTAACCGAATGTTAAAGAAGGGTGATTGAAAACTGGAAACTGGCAACTTCCAAAAGCGATCCTGAAACGAATTTCAGGATAACCCCGTAACAGTATAAACATACCCGCATTTGTATTACGACCGAATACAAATGCAACTGAGACAAAGATATTATATCTACACAGTATAATACTCGGATCCGGCTTAAACCAAAGCCCACCGGTATTATCTGCCCAAAATATGACACGTGCGTAAACGCACATGCATATTCCGAATCCTGCCATAAAACCATACGGCCTCTACAACGTTTCGCCCGAACTTGGGAAACTGTCTGTGGGGGACTCTAATGACTCATCAACACACTGGCACTGGGTATAACAACTAGCATGTTAGAGGTACAAGTTGTACGTAACGGTTGCTTATATATTGATTGGAAGGGAAGCTGACGAGCGAACTCATCCAGAAACCCTACTGAGCCTGACAGTGACAATATCCGTACAGTCCGGTCCGTTCGTCTAAGAATATCGCATATCGAGTCTAGGGGGTGGATAAAGTCAGACCCCTAATAACGCGATAATTCGTGTCGGTATGAAGCCCATCACCTCTTGAGAAACTACTGATCCAAATCAGTAATTCTCCACTACCCCGGCTGAGAATTTCTAGTGATGGCCATCCGTGCACTGTGCGACATCAACCCTCAATACCGGGAGAGACGAATCCCCGACGATCCGCTCACTGCCTCCATGTGGCTCGGAACTGTACCCAACTAAAACCTGTTTGCACGTCTCCTTTGAGCGTGGTAGAGTAGTAATCTAAGCACAGTGGGAACTCACACGAGACAAATGACGATCTCAGGTCGACAAACTAACATGTACACATGTCACCAGGGAACTGCTATTTGACGATATGCATAATACCAACTAGCATGTTCCCGGCGAGTCCTGTCCAGTGTACTCATAACCTAATGAGCACCTGTATACATCTTAGGTGATCCAACTGACACCAGTGGCTTGTGAGACCGGCCACCGCCCCTCGTCGGGGTCTCGACTGTATACACTAGTCTACTCTGGAGTATCGATGCCCTGTCTCGAAACTCCCACGACTAGGGACACTTTAAGGATGTGCTTATAGACTCCAGCTCCCACGTATATGATCGCCATCATACTGTTGGCAGTCAAGCAAGAATCCTATGGGCTCTATCATCATGCAATAGTGAACTAAAGCATATATACGATGATAAAGACAAACCAGATAGCATACTATCATCTTAAGCAAGACTGTCATATCGGTATAGGTCCTCCTTCAATCATTGCAATCACGTACCTGCGATCCAATAATTGACTTTGAGGGCACTATATCCAACAATCTCCCACTTGCACTTAAGGCTAATTATTGCGATGTCGTGTACTCACAACTCGTGTGATACCGAACATCCAACTCCTCTACTAATCAGTTTCACAAAGCTCGTTTGAAAAACTATTGTGTTCGAGAAATAGCCTCAGTGAGTGGATTCGCCCTGATGTTTCTTTCTATGTCTCTCTTAATCTCAAGTTCGCGGAGAAAGCCATCTCCCGAATCGAGTAATACCAGTCTTAGAATATGTCTGGATATCTGATGGGACCTAGTTCATAAATGAACTTCAAATCCAAACTTCTTAGACTGTAGTGATCACTGAACCTAATCAGTATTCAGCACCAGGCCTCCCACAGTATCCTCTTGGACCACCTGTCCATAATACTGTCCCTCATCAGAGGGAAAACTATAACTCTGACAATCACTCTGTCATCCAGGTTACCTTGGAAGCCTGGAATGATAACCGTCTCCCGAAGGAGTCCGCCGTTATCAAATCCTTAGAACATTCACTTATGTTCTAAGACTGCTTCCTTATGTTTCTTCAGGATTGGATTAATATAAACTTATCGCATCTAGTGCATAAACAACATCTGGTGTGGTACTTGACATCTCATGATTGACTCAATTGCCTAAGCAAGTGATTTGCCAATCATGCACATCCCTCTCCCCTTTAGTCTGTAAGACACCTTTAGAGAGAGTGACTCCATCATCTGCATGTACACCACCATGCCAGGAGTCATCTATTCTAAAATACCATTAGAATACTGTCAAAGTACCCAAATTGGGAAAACTACCCAATTCTAGATCTAAAACCATAGATCTAGTAACCAGAATGTCTGATATTATATCCATGTCCTTTGTGGAGAAACAACTGTGTGACGACCAAAGTACAACCGATCGCAGTATAGGAATTTACTTCCTACTCTGTGTATGTCATCCAAATACCAGGATATCACACCCTACTACCTTCTTAACAGATCCATCCCCTATTCTGATGAAGTCAAAGCCATGACTGTTACATCAAAAAATAGATGATCTATCTCCACTATATCTGCTCTAGTCTATAAATAGACATAAGCTACTTGCCCACTATTCTTCTGCTGCTCCCACTGACCACAACAACCCTCTGGCAGAATAATATATACGTGCACTTCTAAAACTAGTTTAGAACGACGCTATACATATCCTCCTGCCGGGTCTCATAGTCTGGAACAACAATAGTGTCAAGTCTGGGTAAACAAGAACCTCCCTGTCACCGTCCTTGAGGCTACCGGAGTACCTCTCGGGTGTCTGAGGTTACCCACCATGTCTGCGGAGTGGCTATTGGAATGTCAAACCTGATTGAATATATAGGTCCTATTAAATTTTCCGTAATCGTTCGCGGTTCTGGAATCACTTCCAGTTCTACCATACTCCCACTACTGTTTTCTGAAAAAATCTATTTTACTAAAACTGTGGCGAGTCAAGAACAATATCACTATTGATCTTTCAGATGGTAGAAAGTCAACCCTCGTCAAAGTCAGGGTCAACCCACAAACTGCCATTACAGAAACATGCATTGAGTTATCCAGAGTCTGGTTTTAAGCATAAGCTGGATAACTCCCCATACCTTAACATCGTTAAGATATAAACCATTCTATATCCAATATAGAAACCTTTAGCACTTATTTAATTGGAACCAGATTCAAATCATGCAGCTGTCTCCAGTGCATATCAACTTAATGGAGAGAGACTAATCAGCATTACTCGACTTAGGAATCCATCCAATTATGAGTAACCTGAAAGAGAAACAAGTTTCTCAAAACCATTACTATCATCTGAATACCAATCACAAGAATCTACATCTTCGATCTCTTTGAAGAATTCCGATACTTGCGACATCTGGTTCTCTACTTTATTCCTATACCCACAACTTCTCAAAACTTAGACCTTGTATTTCTACGAAATACTTGTCTAAAAAACTAGAGAAGTTACAAGTAAACAGAACAGAGTACGAGGACCAAGCCCTTTGTCCTGATGGACACTGGACAACATACAATACTCTGTATAAGTCCGCTGAGTTGAATAACTCAAAACCTGTGCATCGTAGGTTGAGAACTGTACCCAGGCGATTTCCTCAAATATCACCAATTACAACGAATTCCGATATAATGAGGATGATCACCTAATTCCCAATAACTTACCCCCACTCATCATCTGTAAAACCATACAGATATGAGAATGAAACCTGGTAAATACATACCCTGGAGTAAGTATGTAATCGGGAAATCAGTTTTCCTTTAACAATGCACTGAAACATGAAAATGTTTCGTAGGGGTATCCTGGTATTCATAGTAACGCCTCTTCCATAATCCAATTCATGACTTTAACCGTATATTTCTTTGCCACCTCTCCAAATCCTTTTATTTGTCTTTATTCATTACCTTATGTACACCCCTTAGGCTAAGTGGTTTTCTTCCTTCCCTACCGTTTGGCACCAGCCTATAGTTTGGAAGAAGACTATCCAGTAAGCATAATAGGTGTACTCTCCTAAACCAAGGAGTACTCGCAACTTGAGAGAAGGTGATGATAAAAGACAACTGAATAATACCTTATTCTATTTCTCCCGAACTGGGGAAAAAAAACAAAGGTGAAAAAGGAGTGGCGATGAAGTATGCGGTTTGGTCGTGAATGATAACAGTCGCAATTTACTTTGCCCTCTTTCTAATCCCTTTATTTTGTCTTTAGTTATTACCTTCTGCATACCCTACTTAGGCTAATTGGTTTTCTTCATTCCCTACCTTTCGGCACCTGACTATGGTTTGGAATAAGACTATCCAATAAGCGTAATAGGTGTACTCTCTTAAACCAATGAGCCCTTACAACCTGAGAGAAGGTGATAATAAAAGAAAACTGAATAATAACTTATTCTATTTCTCCTGAACCTGGATCCATCCTCGAAGAAGTCCTTCGGGTTCGTATATAACCATATGATGGATCTATCCAATGGAAGTGGATGTCCGTAGTAATACGGGGTGTTCTGAGAAATGCAAAGAGTAAAAGAAGGAGCGGCAATGACTTATGCAACTCGGACAATCCATAAGCCAGTATTTTAAGAAGGTTCGGTCAAATTGGTTACTGAGTCATAGTCTAGGGTTGGTCAAAGGTCGCTGCCAAAAAGAGAGATAGAGAAAAGAAACACTCTGCGTGCACTCTAACCTAGATTATAATGGTTATCACTTTATCTAATCAGGAAACCTCCCACTGTAATCTCAAATTCTCCTCCAAACCTGAAAGAAGAATTAGTCGGGATCACCCGAAGAGTAAACCAACTCATCAGTGAGAATCGGGATCCAACTATCATCGCATGATAACTTGATGGAAGCCACTCAAGTTATCACACTCCAGAAGGTATGCGCATGCCTGGCAAGTTTCAGTTTATATTTGAAACTCCCGATGTGATTTTTGCCCCATGCTCTTATGACCTTGGCGTTAGGTCAAAATATCATAAGTCACATGTCAAGTTCTAGCCGTCATTATCCAGGTTAATTTGAACCCACCCGCACATGCCCTTGGCGTTAGGTCAAAATGGCAGAACGACTGTCCCAAACCAACTCATTTATCTCTGCAACAAATGAATACCCAGCAGCTACTAAACACTATGCCTTGGCGTTAGGTCAAAATACATAGCTTGAATACTACTGAATACCCAAAAGAAATGACGGAGGGCTACGGCTGGTTTTTGGCGAAAAACCTTTAACGTAATGAACTTGATATCGCTGAAGGAACCTGATAGCTTTTTATAAAAATATAGTGGCGAAAACCTTTGCTAAAGAGGTCACTCCCGGTGAAGGGATCTCGGCTCTTTCCTCGTGGAATGAGGTGCAGGATATTCCAACTGAATACCGCGATGCAAAGCAACTTGTAATCGACTATAGTGAAGTTATTACCCTGACGCAAACTTCTGCCCAAGGGTCACTCCCGGTGAAGGGATCTCGGCCCTTGCCTCGTCGAATGAGGTGCTGGATATTCATAACCGAATACCACTGTGCATAACAAAAGGAAACGTTTTTGTAATAACACTTTTAAAATTGGTCCAACAACATCAAATACAGGTTTGTTTTATCCTTGCATTGATAAGAATCAATGCAGCCCCATCAATTAATCACGCCAGAAAAGAACGAAAATATAATGTACGTATATGCCATCCGCATTCGCCACTAGGTCCCGTCATCACCCGTTAGGTTACTTAACTAACGACAGAGCGGGGACTGGACTAGCGCGGGTGTAAAACATATACAACATCTACTAGTATATAAACCAATATACAATAATCGCTCCAGGCGTGATAATATGCAACATTACAGAAAAGTAATAAGCATCACAGAACAATACAGATAATTTGGGATCCCCGGGTTTCACAGAGCCGCTACTGAAACCCGAGGTTCCCCTGGTCGTGTGGATAGCCTGTGCAATGAAACCTAGACCCATACGGGTGTGGCAAGTTACCCGCCAAAACCTGAAGCGAGGCAGCCCCCTACAGCAAAATGAATGGACCACCCGGCACTTCACGGAATCCGGTAACTTGAGCACCCCTCCTTGGGTCAACCTGTACCCCCTACGAGTGCGGCGAATAGTCTGCCAATTCTAGAGTGAGGCCCCTCTGCCTCTCAAAGCCATGAGATACGGACCCGTTGCCCTCCAGAACCCGGCTATCCGTGCACTCCGTCGCGGGGTAAACCTAGTACATAAATAAAAATATGTACAACGAGTACATCGACCTCAGCCCGGTCGTGCCCCAAAAGAATATTATACAAACAGGCAGTGACGGTAGTCCACATGTTGGACGCTCGCCCCGCAATATCAAATGTACAAATAAATCCAAACTGCACTACCATTGCACACTGCTATCCACCACGACATATCCGCAACATCACAGCACAACACAGAACATCAACGCGAATGTCATGTTCGCAAATCCGTCTAAAAGGACTATAGCAATTAGACGCGGTTTACCGCTCGAATGACATTCACGGTCGGAGATATAATGTAAATATTGCATACTAACAAATTTAAAATTTCGATCGACAAAACTTCCCGAAGTGGGCCCCACGTACATCTGCTGTACAGTAAGAAAATCTGGGCCCAAAAGAAATATACCAAAAACCACAATTTCCCAAGTAGAACTCACTGGAAAATTTTGGCGCACTGTTCCCACATACTGGCCGCGGTTCCGTGGTCAAACCCTAGCTTTGACCGCGGATCCGCGGCGGTACTGTGGGATCACGTGCCAAAATTTTCCCAGAATGCTTGAAAAACCCTGCACAATTTTCTGTGATATGCAAAATAATTTTTAAACCAGATTTAAAATCGACAGAAACATTGAACAGAAAAATTGCAGTTATTGAAATTCGGTTCGATCGATATTTTAAACGCGTTGGTACAAGTTAGTAAAGTTTAATGGCGAGGCTCTGATACCACTGTAAGTGCACGGTAGCGCCCCGGCCGTCTAACAGACGCCAAATGCGGAACAAAAACTTTTTGACTGACGCTATCGTATACTATAACCCGGATCTGCCATTATTGCTAAACTAACAAACTACAAAGTGGGTAGAAATGTAATACCGAACGATCCGAGTCCTTCGGTCTTCAACCATCATCCCACGCTTTGTTGTGGCTGCTCCGATCTCCTGAATCTCCAGTCTTCTCGTTCAGGTGGCACCACGTCGACGGATCTTTAAATGGGCTCCCACCTCTGAACCGAGGCAACTCGATCATCAAGTTTGCTAAAAGAAATGACCAAGATTGAAGTAGAGAATGAGTAGAACACCTTGTCTCGTTACGTCCAAAACCATGGACGAACGGTTAATAAAGTTGCCTTTTGGATCGAATGAAAATGAGCTATGAAAATATATATGAATTAAATCTCTCTTCTCATTTTAACAACCCTTTCTTTTTTTTTTCTCCCCAAAATATCATCATCTCTAAGAATGAATGGCCGGCCAATATATCATGAGGGGGTGAGTGTAGGAGGAAAAATGGTGACCATAATGATAAATGAATGAGTGAGTCACAATAACACTTCATCACAAACATTAATGGTAAACAATGAATTATAAACCTTAGTCATCCTTTCATTAAATGCATAATCAATGCACTAATGAGTCACTAGCCACCTCAACATCCTAGTCACCATCTAGAAGCTTCCACACACTCATGACTCACCTCAAGAAAAGATAAATCCGTCTTTAACCGAATGTTAAAGAAGGGTGATTGAAAACTGGAAACTGGCAACTTCCAAAAGCGATCCTAAAACGAATTTCAGGATAACCCCGTAACAGTATAAACATACCCGCATTTGTATTACGACCGAATACAAATGCAACTGAGACAAAGATATTATATCTACACAGTATAATACTCGGATCCGGCTTAAACCAAAGCCCACCGGTATTATCTGCCCGAAATATGACACGTGCGTAAACGCACGTGCATATTCCGAACCCTGCCATAAAACCATACGGCCTCTACAACGTTTCGCCCGAACTTGGGAAACTGTCTGTGGGGGATTCTAATGACTCATCAACACACTGGCACTGGGTATAACTACTAGCACGCTAGAGGTACAAGCTGTACGTAACGGTTGCCTATGTATTGATTGGAAGGGAAGCTGACGAGCGAACTCATCCAGAAACCCTACTGAGCCTGACAGAGATAATATCCGTACAGTCCGGTCCGTTCGTCTAAGAATATCGCATATCGAGTCTAGGGGGATGGATAAAGTCAGACCCCTAATAATGCGATAATTCGTGTCGGTATGAAGCCCATCACCTCCTGAGAAACTACTGATCCAAATCAGTAATTCTCCACTACCCCGGCCGAGAATTTCTAGTGATGGTCATCCGTGCACTGTGCGAAATCAACCCCCAATACCGGGAGAGACGAATCCCCGACGATCCGCTCACTGCCTCCATGTGGCTCGGGACTGTACCCAAATAAAACCTATTTGCACGTCTCCTTTGAGCGTGGTAGGGTAGTAATCTAAGCACAGTGGGAACTCACACGAGACAAATGACGATCTCAGGTCGACAAACTAACCTGTACACATGTCACCAGGGAACTGCTATCTGACGATATATATAATACCAACTAGCATGTTCCCGGCGAGGGCTGTCCGGTGTACTCATAACCTAATGAGCACCTGTATACATCTTAGGTGATCCAACTGACACCAGTGGCTTGTGAGACCGGCCACCGCCCCTCGTCGGGGTCTCGACTGTATACACTAGTCTACTCTGGAGTATCGATGCCCTGTCTCGAAACTCTCACGACTAGGGACACTTTAAGGATGTGCTTATAGACCCCAGCTCCCACGTATATGATCGTCATCATATTGCTGGCAGTCAAGCAAGAATCCTATGGGCTCTATCATCATGCAATAGTGAACTAAAGTATATATACGATGATAAAGACAAACCAGATAGCATACTATCATCTCGAGCAAGACTGTCATATCGGTATAGGTCATCTCTCAATCATTGCAATCACGTACCTGCGATCCAATAATTGACTTTGAGGGCACTATATCCAACAGTGTCTACGTAACTTCAAAGACAAACATGTCACACCACGATGTAATAAACTAGATCGTGTAGGATATGACAGTACATGCAGCATGCCTGGCAACAGAGTCTCGAAGAAAATAACCAGAACTTCTACGACGAAGATCTTAATTCAATGTGACAAACAAAATCGTACCGAACACAATAAGGCATACGCTTCACATGCAAACAGAGTCTTGAAGCAAGTAAACCGAAGTATCTTGAAATACGTATGTTCGAACAATCGGAAAGTCCTGAATGGAATTCTCTTAATTCGATTTTAATCGAGCTATTTAATCTATATTGACAGAAGGATGCAAGACACAAACGACAAATCTCCATCTTGGCTCGTATCCGATCGAGACCGAGATCAACAATGGAAGGAGATAATGCCTCTACAGAAACTTTAGAGACAAAACATGTCACGTGATTGATATGATAGTCCAGAATCGCACTCAACGCGATAACAGAGGTGGTATTAAAAGGGTAAGGAACTCCACCTTAAATCCAAATCCGCATGATAACAGCGTCTCGAAATAATAACAAGCATTCGAACTATAGGCACTGAAGTGGGGATATCTGCAAGAGAAGATGGAATTTACGCTATCCAACTCCATCAATGTGTCTGAAACATGGATGTTTGATATTCGGCATAACATCAGATCCCCTTTGAAGTGACACAAATTTATTTTCTCACGTTATTTACATGTGCCTCCTTTCTTCTCAATGAAAACTTAGGAAAACCCATGCATCCGCCATGGAATTCTGAAGGGCAAACTCGTCGCCCATGCCACTGTGACTTGCACACGTCCCATTCATCACTACCGGCTCACACTAGTGGTCTATTTCACCCCACCGGCGCATCACCATCATCGCCAAGACGTCACCACTTAAAGTGTGAAGGATATACTCGCCATTGACAATCCAATTGAGCCACCGCCCCTTTCCGGCGCTGCCAAGATCGTGCCATGCACTCCACCTCGTGCGAGCACTGTAGCTCGCACCACCGTGAGACTCTTCGTCTCGTTGTCAGCCAAATTTGCCGCCTTGAAGCACGATCTATACGCCGCCATCATCTTAAATATGCGCAGCCGCATCAGGCCGGATGCCATACCCCCCACCGATAGGATATCATGTGCGCCACCGTAAGCAGATCACTACTTGGCCCTCGTGCCGGCTACTGTCGTCACCCTTGCGGCCCATGCGCCGCCAAACAAAAAAAATGTCAGAAAACAATCACCTATTTCTGCCCAAATTGCACAGTCATCGGCGAGTTAAACGCGACGCCACCGATCTCAGACGTCGCCCAAATCTCATGCCTTTGGCATGTGAACATGTCCTGAATCTCTGGACTCAATCGATAGAATCAACATTAGCTCTGATATCAATTTGTTATAGATAATCGAGATAAACCCGGAAACAGATAATTAAATCAAATACAGAAATCAGAGAAGACCAACTCAAAGAGACACAGAGATTTTACATGGAAAATCCAAACGGGAAAAACCACGGGCACAACGGAGATCGTTTTTATTAATTCAGATAAAGAAATTATAGATTTTCAGATGAGAGAGTTTACATGTAGAATACAGAATAAATTCTCGTCCTCACAGATCTTTTCCCAAAAGGCAGAGAGGAATTTCACAAATATTAGGGTTGTATTATGGCGGCTCTCTCTTGCTCGTACAATCCAAGCCCAAGGCTATTGCTCCATATGTATATCATTTACAATAATGCATAGAGAAAACATTGATTTAATTTGAATTTAACTCTAAATAACTAACTAAATTTTATCTCTAAGCAAAAAAAACAAAATATATTTAAATATAACAGATTAGTTGGGATTCAGCACATCCCAACATTTTGTCGAATGTTAAAGAAAAGTTTTTTTTGCAAAAATACAAAATCGTTTATCAAAAACCCTTTGCTTCCATTTAACCTTTGCAAAGCAAAAATAAAGGTAATGATATTTAACCTGAAACTGCACTAACGAAATGGTAGTTTAGTGTAATTTAGTATTTTACGAGCATGGAAAGGACAAGTGGAACTAAGGGAATGTTTGGTTGATAGAAAATATAGAAGAAAGTACGAAAGTGATAGCACTTGTATAATTTATTTGTTTGGATGCATGGCAAAGTGTGTCACGCCCCGCTTCCCAAAAGATGTTAGCAAGTATGTGACTAGGCCCACGGTGTATCTATATCAAGAAAATATCTTCTTCGAGATAGATACGTTAAGTATTAAAGTATAGTTCTAAAATGACAAGAATTTAGCAAGAGAATGAATCCACTACATTTATTATATTTTAAATGCACAATATTAAAAAAAAGCTGACACAAGTTTGAATAGAAAATGAGACAACTGAAAAGGAATAATATCAGCCTTAACAAGTAGGCGTACGAAACAAAGACTGATGGTCAACTAGTAGTCTGTTTGTAATGAAAGCTGCATGTAATCCTCCTCAGATGGCTCGACCCCTTCTTCTATTGCCCTGTCTGTTTCTAAGCCACCTGACAAATATTCCCAAAATAAGAAGGAAAAAAAAATGTCCACCAGCGATCTTACGCTCGATAAGCCTCCAAAAAGAAGGGTCATAAACATAATAATATAGCGCTGTAACATATAAGTATGATTTATAAGTAGCATGATAAGGTGAATGAACATAACAAGACGAATAAGCATGGCAATATCATAATATAACTCAAGTAACAGTAACATGCATTTTATAAGCACGGCAAGGTATCGACATGTCATTGTATGTTCTAGTTTAGCAAAGGGTGATTGATGCACATATGATTCAATGCAAGGATACAACATGCGAAACAAATATCATTACACGCTTTTTTTTTTATCATGTATTAACTCATCAGGATATCCATTTTCCATCGACCGGTTGTCAAGTCCAGTTATCTTTCATATCAGGTTTGTGAGGTGCCCACGGACATCTCTCAGTGGATCCCACGTCGTATACAGATTCAAGATGTGGCTCCCATAGGTTCAAGAGGTGGCCCCCAACGGACTCAAGAGGTGGCATGGGGTGCACCTTTCTCCTTATGGCACTTTGTCCCATGTGACACTTTGTTCCACACACAACCCATATTTCATTTCATACTCGTGCATGGGTTCTAGAGGTGGCCTCCATGGACTCAAGAGGTGGCCCTCGCCTGACCAAGGCGTAGCACTTAGTTCCATACACGATATCCAGATCAATCAAATTCAGGTCCATGTCAATTTTACGGGTTCAAGTTCATAATGTACTTTCAATTTCATGTCAGGCTCATGGGTTCACGAGTTCAAGTATTCAAGTATGCACACATTCATGATTTAGATCAAATATATAAAGTATAAACATGTAGTGATGTCCATACAACATTTCAAGGATCAAGAAACAAGGATACATGAGCGTCATATGGCATGAATAAAGACAAACCAAATTATCCAAATAATATAATCCAGAAACAGTAGCATAAAGAAGTACTGAAAACTAGCAGATAATTAACCCACATGAACTTAGGATAAACACAAGAAATGTAGTTCTAGATGTTACGCAGAAATGGTTTCAAGTCTCGACTAATTCTGCTTACTGGATTAATAGATAATCGCATTTTGGTATTGCTGCGAAGTGTATGGCATAATCTGTCCAGTACCGTCGCATGTTTTAAAAGTGCAGTTAGTGATATTTTCGTTTTCAGGTCTGGAGTTTAACTAGAAAAAGGTAGATGTTTTAGTCTAGTTATCAAAACAACTTGATTTTACGCAATTTGGATATCAGAAACTATAGTTATGGTTATTTTAATCTAAGGGTTTAAAACAGATTTTATTTTTCTGGGACGGCAATGAGGGGGCAACTTGCAGAACACACACACACACACACACACACACACATACACACATATATATGAGTTTAGGGTTCTACAGGAAAGTTATAGGGTTGTTAATTTGGAATCCATACATCTAAATTTTGTCACAAACCGAGTTCTATAGAGTTAGATATGACGTTTTTAAAAACAATGTGCAGATCTGGACAGAATTTGTCCAGATTCGACACATAAGTTTAAATGTAATACCCAGTTCCGATATACCGTAACCGTATTTTAATAAATATTTTCCAAATATTTTCCCCAAATTTTCCTACATAATTTTCTAAAATTTTCTAAAACCTAAATCTTTACCCTAGTTAAACCCTATCCCTTTTTTTAATTTTTCCTAATTCTTTTCTTAACCCCGGCCTAACTCCCTCAGCCCAATCCTAAACCTACCCGACCCGACAAGGCCCAACCTGACCCGACTCCCTCACCCCACTCCTTTCTTCTTCTCCCTCTCCCTTCTTTTCCCGCTCGAATCCCCTCTCCTCGCGCTCACCCACAACCCATCCAATGCCTCTACCTCTTCTCGCAACCGCTCCACCGCGCGACCACATCTTCGCCTACCCCTCCTCCCTCTCAACAACCTCCGCTCCACGACCCGCGCTCGCCTATGCTCTCGCCGCTCGCCAACTCCCAGCGATCCCCTTGACTCGCGCAACCTCTGCCTCCAACATTCGCCTATGAAACCTGCGCCCACATTCTCTAATCTCGTTCTCTCTAAATCATCATCTCGATCTCCCTCTCTTGATTTCCTTTCTCCGCACTCCTTCTGCCATTGACGACGGCGAGCTCCACAACATAACACCGCCATCACCCGCTGTCGAACCCACTTTCCGTCCACCTTCGCTTGCAACCACGACCACCACTGAGGTCACCTCCGGCGAGCTACCTCCGCTGCTACCCATCTCCGGCCATTAACCATGCACCCAGAGCGCCACCATCAAGACCTCCATCACCACCATACTCACCTCGTTGCCAAAACCACCACCACCAGCTTCCTCTGTCTCTCCAGCACTGTAGACGACGACGAGCTCCTCCAAGCTAACCCAGCGCCATTACCGCCGTGCCACCGCTGAGCTATCGCCGAGCTCGGGCCATAGCCGGGCCTAAGCTGGTTGTGGTTGTTGCTACTGCTACTACTTGCGTTGTTGTCATCGTGCCATGATCGTGCCCGTGCTCTGTTGCGTCATAGCTACTGCCGCGTCCTCATCACCATCGTTACATCGTCAAGGCAAGTGAAAACTCAATCACTTGCTTTACATGCTATTATTATTTAAATAGGTCGATAGGTTTTTATTCATAATAATAATATCGCATATATATCTACGTCGTCATAATAACCCACATTGTGAACCTATAACCCATCGATAACGCCTACAATAGTCAGAACATGAACATGGAATAACTATTGTTTTAATTAATTAGATTAAGCGGACCCCTCGTTAATAACCCTACACTAGTTAAATGCTCGACACAAATTCCTAGACCAAAACTTATCTTATTATGACGGAACTTGCGATAGTTAGATTCCTTTACTATTTATGAATATCGTGTTGAAATTTGGATGCAAAACATCACGTTTATAATCACGTAAAGTCGCCCCCTAAAGGCGACATTAAATCTGAAGTTTTTCGGACATACTGCACCGTTAAATTCATAATTAATTCCAGGAAAATCCAATCGCAGCGTTCCTGTCTTCTTTACGAAGGGTACTGCATAATATTTAACACGACCTATATCTTTACTGTTAGATATATCCTATGAACATCGAAAATAAAGAACTTACCCGACCTTGGACCGCAGTCCAGTGTAGGAACTTACCCCTTGACATGCATTTATACACCTGAAACCTTAATGTTTAATTGTGATAGTATACGGAGACATTTACTTCTGCGTAGAAAATTGTTTTAGCTTTCCAATGGTACCGGTTTCACCAAATTCCAGTATCATTTGGTATTTAAATTATATTTTAAACGGATGACATGTACGGCAGATTTCTGTTATTTCAGTTTGCACCCTTAATCAGTAATCTGATCATAACTCCTAAAATAAGATGACTATTATTGATCCGTCTCCTGTTCTATAAAGTTAACTCATATCCCTACAATTACTTGAACAGTAGCGTCGCCTAATTATGCTCCCAACAGAGAGTAAAACGTGTTACGAAACGGACTTCCAGTTCAGAAATTGGATTTCCTGCAGTAAACACTTAAAATGAAATGACCATAACTAGCAAACTTGAAACCCGATTGAAACAAAACCAATTTTCTGTATAAATAATTAAATATATTGCCTACTCTTTTTATATCATTTTTCTTAATTATGCACGTGTGATTTTATATGATTTTTCTAGTCCAACCGACACCGGTTGCTCATATGTTTTAGCAGTTCATTTACTATATCCCCATCATGTGCATGATTGTCATACTCTTGTAAATAGTATTCATTTGCATCGATAACCTAGTGACCATGTTACATTACCAAATGATAATGTTAGTGATTGGATTGTGGCAAGTACGTCAGTGTAAAAGCGTGAATGAATAAGTGAAATAACATGTACTTATACACAATCAGCGGAACCAATTAGTTATTGCACTATCGACGCATATGGGACATATGTAAGTATAACTATAACCGAATGGGACGGTTATGGAAGCACATACATTAGTGTCATATGTAAGACGTCAAACACTGTCCATTTATCTTGGATACCAGTCGAGACATACTTGATGGAGACCCTGTCTCCAGTTCTCGTGTAGACTTGTCATGGAGCGACTAGTATTTGGATTCCTGGTAGGTGTTTGATGTAGACCGTGAGGGTAGGGTAGTTTGAGTGTGAGCTCGATCAACGGAATCTCAGGAGTCCCACTGCCGGCATATATAACGATTTCGGGAGTCGTATGGATGGTATTACTATTTATTAGCGAGCATGATTCGGGCCCGTGTTCCCTTGCCCCTGGGGCCTACCCTTGGGTTGGGGACGTTAGTTATATGTATGCCCTAGAGGCCATTATTATACATGTGATGTATATTATAGTGGATGCTTGGACATATATAGGGAGGACTTTCTTGCTCGACATGATAGTATGCTATCTGGTTGCTCTTTATCTTAACATGTACACTTATTGTCTTTCTATTATATGTTGATAAAGCACTTAGGATAAGTACTTAACTACCAGGATTATGATGCAGATTATACTAGTGGGGCAGAGGTAGTTGGTAAGTACATCCTTCAATTGTTCCTACTCGTGGGAGTATCGAGTTGGGGTATCGATATTCCAGAGTAGACTAGCATATACGCTTCTCGACCCATATGATGGGTGATGGATGATCCCATATCCATGGGTGTTTGACATCAGAGATGGTATATGGGTGCTCAGTGGAGACTGGGTACACTGGACGGACTCGCCGAGGACTCCTAGATGGTATTATACTTATCGTCAGATAGCAGTTTTCTAGTGACACTGGTACAGGTAAGTCTGTCGACCCGAGATCGTCATAGAGTCTTGTGTGATTCCCACTGTACTTTGATTTCCACCTTACCAGGTTTAAGAGATCGTGCAAAACGGTGGTTTTTGGGTACAGTCCCGAGTCATATGGAGGCAATGAGCGATAGGAGGGGATTTCGTCTGTCCCGGTATTGGGGGTTGATGTTGCACTATGCTTGATTGACCATAACAGGAAATCTCTGGCCAGGGTTGTTGAGATCTACTGGTAAGTGCTATTAGTAGTTTCTCGAACCATTATGGGCTTCACATCGGCATGACTTATCATGGCTATTGGGGTCTGACGTTTACCACCCCCAGGCTGCGATATGCGACATATCAGACGAAGAGACCGGATTGTGCGGTAGTGTTACTGATTGGATTCCCAGGAGTATGAGCAGAATTGCTTATTGATCTTATGATCGCTCAATACCCCGGTGGCCGTTAAGTTTAGCAGACCGCTTGCGGCTTGTGGGTTTTTGATATGATCATCACCTACTGCCGGCTTATTGACGAGTCTTTAGAGTCCTACACAGAGGTTTCCTGGCTCAAGCGAAACGAAGTAGGAGCACATATGTGATATGTGCGGTACCGAGATTAATACGAATATGTGATACCGTATTCTATTCTCGCGATATGTGATATCGTTCGGTTATATGTGATATAGTCGGGCTGTCGAATCAAGTGTTGATTCGATAAGTTGATACATATGATATTAGTCGGTTGTATGTGATATAGCCAGATTATTAAATCAAGTGTTGATTTAATAATTTTAATGTATAATTATATATTTGATATATTATCTTACATTAACTACTATTATCTCACTTAAGATTTCTTTTTCTCACATGTATGCATTTAGTATATATGTGATATATATTAATATACATATTATGTGTCATGTTTGATGCCACATGCTACATGGGTGTATGAGACTTACACCATACTTATAATAATGATGGGTTTTATTTATTTAGAATAAATCAAATTATTTTGAAATTAGTCATATGGTTGAAGCTTGTAGAAGCTTGTGGAACCATTGACCAAGTCCACTAATTTTGTTTTACTTGTAGATATTTATTAACCTAACCATTATTATTAGCCATGGTTTAGTCTCTACATGAGTTATTATATGATACTAACTCACCCATGGTTGCTATTCTCACCACTTGATTCATTCTTCACTTGCTTCATTCCATGAGAACTTTCTTTATCTCCATCCTCAAGCTCACTAGCTTTTTGGGATGTGTAGAAAATTAGTGAGAAAAATATTTCTAAAGTGAGCAAAATTCCTACTTCATCATCATCAACTATATTAGCCATTTAATTTAGGGTGTTTGCTTCACTAATTCCATATTAGTGACGAGGTAGCTTGAATTGGTGTCTTATCGACGTAGATCATCTTCGGCCTCGAAGACTTCAAGCAAGCTTGTTCCGTTCATCTTGTGGAGTCTTTCTAGAGTACGGGAGTTCACTTCTTGGAGCGAAAGGATTACTACACGGAGCTATTGAAGTGAAGAACCGGTCTACAAAGGTTGTATTCCTTGTTCACTTAGATGTAAAGTTGTTTACATTCTTGTTTCGTCTAATTCTCTAGTTAAGATTCTAGGGTTAGGGTTGTTTAGAATGGCAAAAATTTGTAATTGGCATGGATGATGCCTCCCGAAACCTTGTTGTCGTGTTAGGTAACCCTACAGTGGTATCATACCCAAGCTAGAGAATTAGAAGATGTTTGTTAGATTACGAAACCGAAACTACTCCGAAACATGCAACACCAAAAACCTAGTTTCTGTCGATTTTTAAATGGCCTCTAAAATTTTTTTAAGCAACTGCAGAATGTTGTATGTGATATAACATGAACACCACAGAAATTTGAAGTAAGATGGCCATATTTTGGTCGGCGACATCAAGGAAATATCCGAGCTCGCCAGATTTATTATGGGTTTTAAGCTTCAAAATATTGTGGTGTTCCAGTATC
Organism: Agapanthus africanus; assembly: GCA_030015575.1. NCBI lineage: Eukaryota > Viridiplantae > Streptophyta > Magnoliopsida > Asparagales > Amaryllidaceae > Agapanthus > Agapanthus africanus. The sequence goes on along the minus strand of JASDDO010000012.1, from coordinate 123,639,208 downwards.
TGGGTTTTGGTCTTTCAGGCATTGCTTGTTTTTTCTAAGATTGCATGTGATGTGGTCTTACTGTATTGGCAATTCAGAGTGTTTCGTATTCATAATTTTAACATTATTTCGGGTTAATTAGACGGCGTTAAAATGTTTGAACGAATATCAATTACCCAATTTTTCCCTCGCTGGAAATTTACCAAGGGTTGGATTTTTCCAAGTTTAAAATCTTCAGAAAATCATGCAGGTGTTTTCTATGGACCCTCTAGAAGAACGAAACCCTAACTCGATTCTGTGACCGTCGGAACTGCTACCAAACACTAGGGTTTGTGGTAGTTCCGCGGCGCCATAGGTGAGGCAAGGGTTGACCCTTCTACTGTTGGTCCATAGGTGCTTTGGCATGTTCTGGGTATTTTTTAAACTTCGCTCAAGTGTTGAGCTCTTTGGGAATTTTTAGGTGTTTGTTGATTCGATTGAAAAGCTTAAAATCGTCTAGCTATATGTGATTGTGATACAATACTTGGAATCAACAATATTTAGTTGTGTGAAAACTAATTTGAATTTTATAAACCTAGTAATTCAGTCTCATTTGATCGGTTTCCACGGAATTTTGATGTGGATCAAAAGTCCGTCGGAATCACGTAGCATACGCGGATACTCGCCGGATAACCTTACTAGATAGCCACGCCCCATAGCCCCGACCAAGTGACTATAGGAGAGCCCCATCGCTAAAAGCATCCGTTCGGGTGCTCACGGCCGCGGTGTTCCGCCTTAGTGCATTTCGTCGACGGCATCGGGGGTGCAGTCGTCTATTAAAGTCTCCGAAGAGCATTCGATCGAGTTGTCGGGAATCTTGTTGAATTACCCGACTGGTTATTGGAAAGTGTTTTCAATATCGAGACTAAAATGCGGGGTTTATAATTGTTAGTCATGTGATGTTTAAGAAATTCATTTGGTTAGGCATGAAATCCAAAGTATGTGATACATTGGGTTTATGATGTCTAAGATGGTTGCGGATTCCAATTGTTGTAGTTTCTCACTTTCTTTTCTGCGACCGTAAGTGTAACATGTGGTGTATCGCCGGTTTCTTTGCTATATGTCAACAAAAATTAGGATACGCATATTTACTTACGCCGATGACATGTGATGTTATATGTTGCTGTGATATGTTATATTGGATCGTCGTGTTTTTGAATAGCCGGGTTTTTTTTATGTGAGATGAGAGTTTTTCATTTTTATTCATGTAAAACCTTGTATGTAATATTCTTTTATTGGGGCACTTCCGGGTTGAGGATGATGTCACCATTGATATATATTATTTACTTTTCCACATTAGGATAGACCCAAGGAGGAGAGCACAAGTAACCGGGTTCTAGAGTCGAGTGGGAGACCTTCTCGAGGAGTCGAGACCGGGTCTCCTAACACTAGAATTGGAAGGGTTGCTTGCTGCTCTCGTAGGGGTCTAGGGATGTCGGTTTGGCTATGTAAGTGCACGGCGGCGCCCCGGCCGTCAATCCGACGCCGGAATGCGGAAACGAAAAACTTTTCAAACTAGAAAACCGGCACCACCGCGCACTAAAATCCCGGATCGGGCCATTAACCTAACTCTAGCAAACAAGAAAATGAGTAGAGAAGCTATACCAAGAGATCCGTGTCCTTCGGTCTTCGCCTCCACTCCGATCTCCTCGCGGAATCTCCGGTCGTTGCCTCCTCGTCGAAACGGGCACCACATCGCCGGGTTCTTTTACGGGCTCCCACCTCTAGATAGAGGCAATTCGGACGCGAAGTTGGCTACCCAACGCGTCCAAGGTTGAAGTAGAGTAGTGTAGAATGGTTTGTCTCTTTGGAGTTTAAAGTTGCCTTTGGATGGATATGAGAGAATGATCTTTGGGGAGAGGTAAAAGAATATATGTAGCAAGCATAATGAGATGAGCATTTTCTCCACCACCAAAATAAAAATCCCCTCTCCTCTCCCAAGTGGCCGGCCCCTATATCAAAATGGTGGAGGAAAAAAGAATAAAACATGAAGGGAGGTGAGTGTAGGAATCAAAAGAGGTGACCACATCCAAAAGTGATGATAACAAGGTCATATCCATTTCTAATCCTTTCTAATCTCATTTAATGCAAATCAAGTGATGGAAAAAGAATCTCATGATGCATGGAACCATCATGAAGCCACATATGTAAATAACACCTCCACAAAAGATAATTTGCACAACTGCAAATAACCCCCTCCATCGGAAAAGTCCGGCCGTGAAGGAACAAAGGAAAACTGGCCGGAACGGAATGCAAACTGGCAACTTCAGAAAACTGATCCCGTAATAAATTACAGGAAAACCCCGCGACTGTATATACATACCCGCATTTGTATTCCCACTGAATACAAATGCAAAGAGACAAAATCTACACAGTACAATACTAGGATCCGGCTTAAACCAAAGCCCGCTAGTATTATCCGTCCGATCATGATCCGCGCAATACCGCACGTATCTGATTGAACCCTGCCATATCTCCATACGGCCTCTACAGCGTTTCGCCCGAAACTGGTCTGTGGGGACTTTAAAGACTCGTCAATACTTTGGTTATGGATTTAACCACTAGCACGTCAGAGGTATTAGCCTATACGTGACGGGCTATCAGGTATTGACCAAAAGGGACATCGATGAGCGAACACATCCTGACACCCTACTGAGCCTGTCAGTGACAATATCCGTACAGTCCGGTCCGTTCGTCTATGAGCATCGCATGGCGGGCCTAGGGGGTTCGTAAAAGTCAGACCCCCAAAAGCGGTACAAGTCGTGTCGGAGTGTAGCCCAGAACACCCTGAGATACTACTGGAATACCTACCAGTAAATCTCCTGCCTTGGCCAAGGAATTTCATGTACTGGCTCTCCTAGACACAGCGCGACCTCACCCCCAATACCGGGAGAGACGAACCCCTGCAGACCCGCTCACTGCCTCCATGTGGCTCGGGACTGTACCCAACTAAAACCTGTTTGCACGTCTCCTTTGAGTGTGGTAGGGTAGTAATCAAAGCACGGTGGGAACTCACACGAGACAAATGACGATCTCAGGTCGATGAACTAACCTGTACACATGTCATCAGGGAACTGCTATCTGACATCAGGTATAATACCAACTAGTATGTTCCCGGCGAGTCCTGTCCGGTGTACTCATAACCCAATGAGCACCTGTATACATTTTAGGTGAACCAACTGACACCAGTGGCTTGTGAGACCGGCCACCGCCCCTCGTCGGGGTCTCGACTGTATACACTAGTCTACTCTGGAGTATCGATGCCCTGTCTCGAAACTCCCACGACTAGGGACATTTTAAGGATGTGCTTATAGACCCCAGCTCCCACGTATATGATCGCCCTCATACTGCTGGCAGTCAAGCAAGAATCCTAAGGGCTCTATCAACGTGTCATAGCGACCTGTAAGGTCACCTAAAACAGTACACGATAATAAAGATAAACCAGATAACATACTATCATCTTGAGTAAGATTGTCCTATCGGTATAGGTCCTCCCTCAATCATTGCAATCACGTGCCTGTGATCCAATAATTGACTCTGAGGGAACTATCTCCAACAATCTCCTACTTGCACTCAAGGTTAATTATTGCGATGTCGCATACTCACAGCCGTGTGATACCGAACACCCAACTCCTCTACTAGTCAGTCTCACAAAGCTTGTTTGCGAAACTATTGCGTTCGAGGAATAGCCTCAGTGAGTGGATCCGCTGTGATGTTTCTTTCTATGTCTCTCTTTATCTCAAGTTCGTGGAGAAACCCATCTCCCGAAATGAGCAATACCTGTCTTAGAATATGTCTGGATATCTGATGGGACCTAGCTCATAAATGAACTCCAAATCCAAACTTCTTTGACTGTATCGTCAACTGAACTTAATCAGTATCCTGCGCCATCCTTCCTTCACTATCTACCTGGACCACCTGTCCAAAATACTGCCCCTCGTCAGAGGGAAAACTATAACTCTGACAGTCACTCTGTTATCCAGGTCACCTTGGAAGCCTGGAATGATAACCTTCTCCTAAAAGAGGCTGCCGTTATCAAATCCCTAGAACATCCACTTATGTTCTAAAACTGCTTCCGAATGTTTCTCCAGGATTGGATCAATATCAACTTACTGCACCTACTGCAAAAACAACATCTGGTATGGTATTTGACATCTCATGATTGACTCAATTGCCTAAGCAAGTGATCTGCCAATCATGCACATCCCTCTCCTCTTTAGTCTGTAAGATACCTTTAGAGAGGGTGACTCCATTACCTGTAGGTACACCACCATGCCAGGAGTCGTCCATTCTAAATACTCTTAGAATGCTGTCTAAGTACCCTGATTGGGAAACCACCCAAATTAGATCTAAAACCATAGATCCAGTAACCAGAATGTACGATATAAAAATCCAATTCCTATGTGGAGAAACTACTGTGTGACAACCAAAGTATAACCGATCGTAGTATAGGAATATCACTTCCTACTCTGTGTATGTCATCCAAATACCAGGACATCACAACCTACTACCTTCTTAACAGATCCATCCCCTATTCTGATGAAGTCAAACCTATAACTGTCACATCAGAAATAGATGATCTATCTTCGCTATATCTGCTTTAGTCTATAAATAGACATAAGCCACTTGTCCACCATGCTTCCGCTGCTCCCACTGACTACGACAACCCTCTGGCAGAGTCATATACACGTACCCTTCTGAAGCCAGTTCAGAACGATGCTATACTCATCCTCCTGCCGGGTCTCATAGTCTGGAATAACAGTAGTATCAAGTCTGGGTAAACAAGAATCTCCCTGCTACCGTCCTTGAGCATACCGAAGTACCTCTCGAGCGTCTGAGGTTACCCACCATATCTGCGGAGTGGCCAATGGAATGTCAAACCAGATTGAATCTTTAGGTTCTTATCAAATCTTCAGTAATCGTTTGCCGTTCTGGAATCACTTCCAGTTCTACCATACTCCTACTACTGTTTTCTGAAAAAAATCCATTTTTGTTAAAACTGTGGCGAGTCTAGAACAATATCACTATTGATCATCCAGATGATAGAAAGTCAACCCTCGTCATAGCCCGGGTCAACCCACAAACAGGCATTACAGAAACGTGCCTTGAGTTGTCCAGTGTCTGGTTTTAAGCATAAGCCGGACAACTCCCCGTACCTTAACAATGTCAAGATATGAACTGTTCTATATCCAATATAGAAACAGAGGCACTGATTTAATTGGAACCAGATTCAAATCATGCAGCTGTCTCCAGTGCATGTCAACTAAATGGAAGGAGGCCTATCAGCGTTACTCAACTTAGGAGTACTTCCAATTGTGAGTAACCTGAAAGAGAAGCAAGTTCTCTTAATCATTACTATTAACTAAATACCACACACAAGTATGTATATCTTCAATCACCTTGAAGAATCCCGATACTTGCAATACCTGGTTCTCTACTTTACTCTTATACCTATAACTTCTCAAAACTTGGACCTTGTATTTCTACGAAACACATGTCTAAGAACTAGAGAAGTCACAAGTAAACAGAATATAGTACGAGGACCAACCCCTCTGTCCTAATGGACACTGGACAACATACAATACTCTGTATAAGTCCCCTGAGTCTAGTGACTCATTCACCGTGTGTCGTAGGTTGAAAACTGTACTTATGGTTAAGAAGAATTACACCGCTGTTCAATGCTCCTTACCTAACCATCCACCGATATAGGTAAATGTCATAGACATAATTTCAAAAAGGTATATCTCACTCTATTAAAATAGACGTACAGATATATCAATTTGAAATTGGTGCATAACAACGGATATTCAAAACCATATATTTGCCGTCCGGCAAACAACCCAGGCGATTTCCTCAAATATTACCAATTACAACGAATTCCGATATAATGAGGATGATCACCTAATTCCCAATAAGTTACTCCCACTCATCATCTGTAAAACCATACAGATGTGAGAATCAAACCTGGTAAATACATACCCTGGAGCAAGTGTCTAATTGGGAAATCAGTTTTCTTTTAACAGTACACAGTGAAACTGAAACATTGAAATGTTTCGATGGGGTATCCCGGTATTCCTAGTAATGCCTCTTCCATTATCCAGATTCACAACTGTAACCGTATATCTCTTTGCCATCTCTCCAAATCCCTTTTATATGTCTTTTAGTCATTACCTTCTGCACATCCCTTTAGGCCAAATGGTTTTCTTCATTCCCTACCGTTCGGCACCAGCCTATGGTTTGGAAGAAGACTATCCAATAAGCATAATGGGTGTACTGTCTTAATACTAGGAGCACTCGCAATGCGAGAGAAGGTGAAGATAAAAGACAACCGAATAAAACCTTATTCTTATTTCTCCTGAACCAGAATCCATCCCCGAGCTGGAACAAGTTCCTTTCGAGTTCGTATATAACCATACGATGGAGTATCCAAATAAACTGTGGATCTTCGTAGTGATACGGAGTGTTCTGGAGAAATACAAAGGTGATTTAGGATTGGCGAAGAAATACTTGGTTTGGTCGTGAATAGCAGTCGCAATTTACTTTGCCCTCTTACTAATCCCTTGATATGTCTTCACTTAATATCTTCTGTACACCATCGTTATGCTAATTGGTTTTCTTCATTCCCCACCGTTCGGCACCAGCCTAAGGTTTGGAATAAGACTATCCAATTTGCGTAATAGGTGTACTATCTCCTAAACCAAGGAGTACTCGCAACCTGAGAGAAGGTAAAAGGAAAAGACAACTGAATAGTCCTATTCGTTTTCTCCAGAACCGGAAACCATCCTCGAATAAATTCCTTCGAGTTTGTATATAACCATACGATGGTTTTGTCCAATGGAAGTAGATGTTCGTAGTAATACGGGGTGTCCTGGAGAAAAGGGTAAAAGTAGGAGTGGCAATGAGGTTTGCAACTCTGACAATCCAAAAGCCAGTGTTTAAGAAGGTTCGGTTAATTTTGGTCACTGAGTCATAGTCTAGGGCCGGGTCATGGACGCTGCCAAAGAGAGAGAGAAAAGAAACACTCAGCATGCACTCTAACCTAGATCAGAATGGTTATCACTTTATCTAATCAGGAAACCTCCCACTGTAAGGTCAAATTCTTTCCCAAACCTAAAAGAAGAATTAGTCGGGATCACCTGAGGAGTAAACCAACTCATCAGTGGGAATCGGGATCCAACTATCATCGCATGATAACGTGACGGAATCCGCTCACGTTATCACACTCCAGAAGGTATGCGCATATCTGGCAAGTTTCAGTTTCTTTAGAAACCCCCGATGTGATTTTTGCCCCATGCTCTTATGACCTTGACTAAGGCCAACAAATCATAAGTCACACGTCAAGTTCTACCCGTCATTGTCCAGGTTAATTTGAACCCACCCGTACAAGCCCTTGACTAGGGCCAACAAGGCTATACGACTGTCCCAAACCAATGCATCTATCTATGCAGCAGAAAGGTAACAAGCAGCTACCATACACTATGCCTTGACTAAGGCCAACAAACATAGCATGAATACTACGTGCTACCCGTCTGAAACGACGGAGGGCTACGAATGGTTTCTGGCGAAAACCTTTAACGTAATGAACTTGATATCGTTGAAGGAACCGGGTAGCTTTTAAAAAATATAGTGGCGAAAACCTTTGCTAAAGAGGTCACTCCCGGTAAAGGGATCTCGGCTCTTTCCCCGTGGAATGAGGTGCAGGATATTCCAACTGAATACAACGATGCGAAGCTAAAGTAAACGACTATAGTGAAGTTATTGCCCTGACGCAAACTTCTGTCCAAGGGGTCACTCCCGGTGAAGGGATCTTGGCCCTTGGCTCGTCGACTGAGGAGCTGGATATTCATAACCGAATACCACTGTACAAAACAAAAGTGAACGCCCTTGCAATAACAGCTTTTTGAAAAATGTTCCAACAATATCAGAATAGGTTTGTTTAGCTTGTATTGATCCGAATCAACGCAGTCCCATCAATTGATCACACCAATAAAGAACGAAAATAATGATGTACGTATATGCCATCCGCATTCGCCACTGGGTCCTGTCATCACCCGTTAGGTTACTTAACTAACGACAGAGCGGGGACTGGACTAGCGCGGGTGCAAAACATATACAACATCTACTAGTATATATATCAATATATAATATTCGCTCAAGGCGTGATAAAATGCAACATCACAGAAATGTAATAAGCACCACAGAACAATACAGATATCTAGGATCCCCGGGTTTCATAGAGCCGCTACTGAAACCCAACGTTCCACTGGTCGTGTGGATAGCCTGTGCAATGAAATCCTAGACCCCTACGGGCGCGGCAAGTTACCCGCCAAAACCTGAAGCGAGGCAGCCCCCTTCAGCAACGTGAATGGACCACCCAGCACTTCACGGAATCCGGTAACTTGGGCACCCCTCCTTGGGTCAACCTGTACCCCCTACGAGTGCGGCGAATAGCCCGCCAATTCTAGAGTGAAGCCCCCTCCGTCTCAGAGCCATGAGATGCGGGCTCGTTTCCCTCTAGAGCCCGGCTATCCGTGCACCCCTCCGCGGGGCAATCCTAGTACAGAAAGTAAAATATACAACGGGTACATCGACCTCATCCCGGTCGTGCCCCAAAAGAATAATATACAAACAGGCAGTAACGGCAGTCCACATGTCGGACGCTAGCCCCGCAATATAAAATGTACATATAAAACAAAACTGTACTAACATTGCTCCCAGGCTATCCCCCACGAACAATCTGCAACATCACTGCACAACACAAAACATCAACGTGAATGTCACGTTCGCAAATCCGTCTAAAAGGGCTATAGCAGTTAGACTGGATTTACCGATCAAATGACATTCACGGTCGCAGATATAATGTAAATACTGTGAACTAACATGTTTAAAATTTTCGATCGATCAAATTTACCCAAGTGGGCCCCAAGCACAATTGTAGCACTCAAAGAAAACCTGGGCCCAAAAAGAATATTCCAAAACCCCCATTTCCTAGTCATAAAACAACTGTAGAAATTTGGTGCAGAGAGGGGTCAAAATGGCGGCAGAACCGCGGCCCAAGCATTGGTTTGGCCGCGGTTCCGCGGTGGGATGATGACGTCACACAACCAAATTTTTACAGAATGCTTATAATTCCCTGCATGTGTTTTTGCAACAACCTGAAAAATTTTTCGAGCCAAAAATATTTCGACAGAAACCTGATGCACTTGAAATCGGGTTTTCAGAAAATCCGTTCGATCGAACTTGCAAACACGTTAGAGCAAGCTAGACTAGGTTAATGGCGTGGCTCTGATACCAATGTAAGTGCACGGCGGCGCCCCGGCCGTCAATCCGACGCCGGAATGCAAAAACGAAAAACTTTTCAAACTAGTAAACCGGCACCACCGCGCACTAAAATCCCGGATCGGGCCATTAACTTAACTCTAGCAAACAAGAAAAGGAGTAGAGAAGCTATACCAAGCGATCCGTGTCCTTCGGTCTTCGCCTCCACTCCGATCTCCTCGCGGAATCTCCGGTCGTCGCCTCCTCGTCGAAACGGGCACCACATCACCGGGTTCTTTTACGGGCTCCCACCTCTGGACCGAGGCAACTTGGGCGCGAAGTTGGCTAGCCGACGCGTCCAAGGTTGAAGTAGAGTAGTGTATAATGGTTTGTCTCTTTGGAGTTTGAAGTTGCCTTTGGATGGATAGGAGAGAATGATCTTGGGGAGAGGTAAACGAATATATGTAGCAAGCATAATGAGATGAGCATTTTCTCCACCACCAAAATAAAAATCCCCTCTCCTCTCCCAAGTGGCCGACCCCTATATCAAAATGGTGGAGGGAAAAAGAATAAAACATGAAGGGAGGTGAGTGTAGGAATCAAAAGAGGTGACCACATCCAAAAGTGATGATAACAAGGTCATATCCATTTCTAATCCTTTCTAATCTCATTTAATGCAAATCAAGTGATGGAAAAAGAATCTCATGATGCATGGAACCATCATGAAGCCACATATGCAAATAACACCTCCACAAAAGATAATTTGCACAACTGCAAATAACCCTCTCCATCGGAAAAGTCCGGCCGTGAAGGAACAAAGGAAAACTGGCAGGAACGGAATGCAAACTGGCAACTTCAGAAAACTGATCCCGTAATAAATTACAGAAAAACCCCGCGACTGTATATACATACTCTCATTTGTATTCCCACTGAATACAAATGTAAAGAGACAAAATCTACACAGTACAATACTAGGATCCGGCTTAAACCAAAGCCCGCTAGTATTATCCGTCCGATCATGATCCGTGCAATACTGCACGTATCTGATCGAACCCTGCCATAACTCCATACGGCCTCTACAGCGTTTCGCCCGAAACTTGAGAAACTGGTCTGTGGGGGACTCTAAAGACTCGTCAATACTTTGGCTGTGGATTTAACCACTAGCACGTCAGAGGTATTAGCCTATACGTGACGGGCTACCAGGTATTGACCAAAAGGGATATCGATGAGCGAACTCATCCTGACACCCTACTGAGCCTGTTAGTGACAATATCCGTACAGTCCGGTCCGTTCGTCTATGAGCATTGCATGACGGGCCTAGGGGGTTGGTAAAAGTCAGACCCCCAAAAGCGGTACAAGTCGTGTCGGAGTGTAGTCCAGAACACCCTGAGATACTACTGGAATACCTACCAGTAAATCTCCTGCCTTGGCCAAGGACTTTCATGTACTGGCTTTCCTAGACACAGCGCGACCTCACCCCCAATACCGGGAGAGACGAACCCCTGCAGATCCGCTCACTGCCTCCATGTGGCTCGGGACTGTACCCAACTAAAACCTGTTTGCACGTCTCCTTTGAGCGTGGTAGGGTAGTAATCAAAGCACAGTGGGAACTCACACGAGACAAATGACGATCTCAGGTCGATGAACTAACCTGTACACATGTCACCAGGGAACTGCTATCTGACATCAGGTATAATATCAACTAGCATGTTCCCGGCGAGTCCTGTCCGGTGTACTCATAACCCAATGAGCACCTGTATACATCTTAGGTGAACCAACTGATACCAGTGGCTTGTGAGACCGGTCACCGCCCCTCGTCGGGGTCTCGACTGTATACACTAGTCTACTCTGGAGTATCGATGCCCTGTCTCGAAACTCCCACGACTAGGGGCCTTTTAAGGATGTGCTTATAGACCCCAGTTCCCACGTATATGATCGCACTCATACTGCTGGCAGTCAAGCAAGAATCCTAGGGGCTCTATCAACGTGTAATAGCGACCTGTAAGGTCACCTAAAACAGTACACGATGATAAAGATAAACCAGATAGCATACTATCATCTTGAGTAAGATTGTCCTACCGGTATAGGTCCTCCCTCAATCATTGCAATCACGTGCCTGTGATCCAATAATTGACTCTGAGGGCACTATCTCCAACAGGCTATTCATCGCGACCGTGGAATCCGCGTTTTTTACTGGCTTAATTTAAAACACGGAATTCCTAGTATATCCAATATTTCATATGTGTTCTTCTGCTGCTGATATTCTGTGATGTGATCACTTGATATTCTGAGACGAATGCTTATATTATATATATGATATATAATAAATATTGATTGCTTTCGTTTCTTCTGTGATGCTTAGGAAGCATAATTGATGGGACTTCATTAATGAGATTAATGAAATAAAAGAAATCTAAACGATATTGCAGAATCTTGTTTTAAAAACCGGTAGCTCTAGTTCTTGCTTTGCATAGCGGTATTCCTTGTAGGATATCCAGCATCCTATTCGATAAGGAAAGAGCCGAGATCACTTCACCGGGAGTGACCTCTTTAGCGAAACTAGCAGATGCTACAACCCACTCGGTTTTGTCTTTTGACTGCTTTTTTAGTTCTTGCTTTGCATAGTGGTATTTGTGAAATATCCTGCACCTTATTCGATAAGGAAAGAGCCGAGATCCCTTCACCGGGAGTGACCTCTTTAGCAAAACTAGTAAAAGCCTAAAAAACTGTTAGTGTATATGCCCTAGGGGCCATTATTGTATCATACTAGTTTGTATATTACTTAATGGAAGCTTGGGATATTCACAGTTGTATTAACAGTCTTGCTCAACATAGTAGTATGCTACTTGGTTTATATCTATCTTAATATGTGTATATGTTTCTTTTAGCATATCGCGAATACATATTGATAGAGCCCTTAGGATCTTGCTTGACTACCAGCGTTGTGATGGCAGTCACACTAGTGGGAGCTGGGTAGTCTATAAGCACATCCTTTTTCAGGTCCCTAGTCGTAGGATTATCGAGACAGGGCATCGATACTCCGGAGTAGACTAATGTGTATGCTTCTCATCCCAGCAGGGGAAATGGTCTGTCCCACAGCCATTAGTACGTTGTACTAGAGATAGTATGCAGGTGCTCGTTGGGTTACGGGTACACCGCAAAGGACTCGCAGGGAACTGTTGGTTGGTATTATACCCGTCGTCAGTTAACAGTTCCCAGGTGACATGAGTACAGCATAGTCCATAGACTTGACATTGCTGCTTCGCCTCGAGTGTGTTCCCACTGTTCTTAGATTGCTACCCTACCAAGGCTCAAAGGAGTCGTGCAAACAGATAGCAGTTGGGTGCAGTCCCGAAGCACTTAGAGGCAGTGGCGGTTAGAAAGGATTCGTCTCTCTCGGTATTGGGAGTTGATAGCGCACTGTGTTTGGAGAGCCATTACTCAAAGTCCTTGGCCAGGGCAAGCGAGATTTACTGGTAGGATTTCCAGTAGCTTCTCAAGGTGTAATGGGCTTCACTCCGACACGACTTATACCGATTTTAGGGGACTGACGCTTGTCGACCCGTAGGCCCGATATGCGATAGTCTTAGACGAACAAACCGGACTGTACGGAGATTGTCACATCAGGCTCAGTAGTAGTTCGGATGGGTTTCCTCATCGGCCTTCTTATCGACATCTACCTGGGGACCGTTACGTACAGCTAGTACCGCTTGCGGCCTATGGTAAAACCTACTGCCAGCGTAGTGTCGACTCTTTAGAGTCCCATACAGAGAGTTTCCCTGCTTCAGGCGAAACGATATAGAGGTCGTATGGTTTTACGACACGGTTCGGACATATACGTGTACTTGTGCAAGTATGATGTTCGGACATATTATACTAGCAGGCTTTGGTTTAAGCCAGATTCCAGTATTGGATTATTGGATTTATGCAGTCTCAGTATATCCGTGTTTTTCGTAAATACGGATGGGAGGGGCATTCTCGTAATTAGTCGAGAAGCTTCTAGAAGAAAGATGAGTTATTTAGTTTTAATTCATTTATGAATTAAACTAAATGAGGTGGAGAGATGATGTGTTATTTGCATTAAATGTTTTAATAACTCATGAGATGATTCATCCTAAGTGAGTTAATAAAGCATTAATTGTTTTAATGACTCATGAGATGATTCATCCAAAGTGAGTTAATGAAGCATGGTTGTTATTATTGTATATTATTTTTTGGATAATTATCATGCTTCATATATTCACAAATGAGTAATAATTCAATTCATTCTCACATACACACTCTCTCTCCCCAAGCTCTCCTTTTCTTCAACCTAACCCTAATCCTCTCATATGTTGAGATCCCAAGGGTTAGAAACACTAATAGATCCTTAATCCACTTCTATATTTTCTAGGTCACTTGGATTAGCAATCATAGCCACTTAGTTACCTCAAATTAGAGGTTAAACCTTGAAGGAGGAACTCTCGGGTGGATCTTCTATTACATCGAGGAGGCCGACGAGGAGGTGAACAACAAGAAAAAGAATGACTAGTATCTTAAGGTATAATCATCTATCATAGTAGTTTAGCACTTCTAGATAGTTTATTAGTTAGGGTTTAGCAAAGATCCGTAAAGTTAGTCGATATTACCTTGAACAAAATGATTGTTTTACATATTCCGCCTCCCCGGATCTACTGGGGTGTGTAATGTCGACTTACAGTGGTATCAGAGCCTAGCTAAACCATAACTAACATGTTAGCAAAGTATTTAGAAATTCGATCGCGATTTAATCCCGAAAAACCAACTTTTTCACCAAGTTTCTGTCGATTTTAAATTGGGGTCTAAAAATTTTTCAGGGACCCTTAAAAATACAAGCATGGTTTTTTTAAGAATTGTGAAGAAATTTGGGATCGTGAGTCGTCCAAACCACCGCGGAACCGCGACCGATCCAAGTGATCCGCCGCGGATCCGCGGCCGAGTTGACACCGAGTTACCCAAATTTGCTCAGTTATTCTTCTGTGTTGATGTTGTGTTTTCTGGGATGTTTTGTTTCTGCTCAGGTTTTATATGCACAGAGAATTGTTTGGAGTAGATTCATATGTGTTGCTTGATCAAAATTCTAAGAACTTTGGCTAACTGGATTATATCTGTGTTTAATGTGTTCGTAAACCTCCCCTAACTGCTAGTATGTCGGTTAGCAGGGGGTTGCACATTTCTGTAATGGTTTTTACTGGTTTGTGAATATGAACTTGTTGGATTGTCATGAATGGGTAGCCGGGGATGTGAGACGAGTGTTTCTTTCATTCAAATGTAAATCGTAATTTGTTGTAATATTCTTTTGCGGGGCACATCCGGGTTGAGATTATAGCCACCGTTGTATTATTTCATTTACTGTTTTCTGCTCCTAGGATAGACCCAAGGTGGGGTGCACAAACTACATGGTACTTTGAAGTGCTTAGTGGCCTACTCACGTCTTTGAGGGAGACCGTTTTACTTCGGGTACTTGGCGGGTAGTTTGCCGTACCCGTAGGGGTCTAGGGTGGGGTTGGCTATTCATCACGACTGTGTAATCCGTATTTCATTGCAGGCTTAAAGGGAATGCAGATTCCTAGTATATTCAATATGTTCATCTGTGATCTGGAATGCCTATTATTGCGTCTGACGAATGTACAATATCTATATATGATATCTAGTAGGAGTTACTTATGTTTTGCATCCACGCTAGCCCAGCCCCCGCTCTGTCGTTAGTTAAGTAACCTAACGGGTGAATGACGGGGCCCAGTGGCGAATGCGGATTGCATAAGAGGACGTTGTATTTTCGTTGTTTTCTGCAATGATAGGTTAATTGATGGGACACAATATATTAATGCAAAGAAAATAAACCAAAGTTGAATCGTTGGAACAATTTAAAAGAAACCACTCGGTTATTTTAAAAACAGCAGATTTTTTAATTGCGGAGCTTAAACCACTCCTTTTAAAAGCTATCAGGTTTCTTCGATCATATCAAGTTCACTACGTTCACGGTTTTGCCAAAACCATTCGTAGCCCTCCGTCATTTCATTTGGGTATTCAGTAGTATTCAAGCTATGTATTTTGACCAACTCCAAGGCATAGTCTTTGGTAGCTGCTGGGTATTCATCTGTTGCATAGATAGATGAGTTGGTTTGGGACAGTCGTACTGCCATTTGTCCAACGTCAGGGGTATGTACGGGTGGGTTCAAATTAACAAGATAATGATGGGTAGAACTTGACATATGACTTATGACATTTTGACCAACGCCAAGGTCATAAGAGCATGGAGCAGAAATCCATATCGGGAGTTTCTAAAGAAACTGAAACTTGCTAGAGTTGCATACCATTTGGAGTGTGATAATTTTGGTAGGATTCCTTCAGCTTTATCACACGATGATATTTGGATCCCGATCCTACTGTGAGTATATGCTACTCATCGGGAGATTCTTTCACTCAACGATCAATGCTATAAACCAAGTAGGTGTCAAGAAAGGTGTCAGCGGGGCAATGCCCTGTTTCCCCCAATTAGAGCAAAGCTCTGTTTCAAAATTCAAAATTTAAATTGAAGCAACGTTTCAGATTCAGCGCTCTGCGCGCTGAGCGCCACGTGTCAAACGCAGACGCGCTAGCGCCAGGTGCGCTGCGCCCTAGGCAGTGCACCCCCAATCAGAGCAAAGCTCTGTTTTAAAATTCAAAATTCAAAATTCAAAGTTGAAGCAACGCTTCAGATCCAGCGCTCTGCGCTGCACGCCACGTGTTAAACATAGGTGCGCTAGCGCAGTTGTGCTGTGCTCCACGCTGCGAGCCACGTGTCAAACACGGATGCGCTCTGCTCTGCGCTCTACGTGTCAAACACAGGTGCGCTAGCGCAGTTGCGCTGCACTCTGCGTTGCGTGCCATGTATCAAACACGGGTGTGCTAGCGCAGTTGCGCCGCGCGCCGCGTGTCAAACGTAGGCGGGCTGGCGCAAGGTGCGCCAGTGCTGGGATTAAAAATCCTCCACCGTTAGATCAAAAGATCTACTAATAATAAATTATTAATTAATCAGAACTAAAATTCTGTTATGGAAAGATCTTTCCAATCTTATTAAAACAAGAAGATTATCTTCTGTATAACAGAAGGCTTAGGATCAAAGATCCAATGGTGGGAAATATTCCCAAATCAATCAGAGAAAGATCTCTTAAAACCGATTCAACAAATCATTTGGCCCTATATAAAGGCCCCTAGACTTCAAGTCTAAAAGACACAGAAAAGAGAGAGAAAACCCTCTGAAAACTTTGAGAAAACTCAAAGAGAAAGAAGAGCAAGCTCTTAGAAAAAAGAAGATTTTTTCTTCATATTCAAGGTAGAGAACTAGTTCTTAAACCACAGAGATGAAATCATCTCGTAAAAGGAAGAACCATCTTCTAAAAAGATCATAGATCTAGGTCTTTGATAAAAAGAAAAGATCAAAAGATCTAATCATAAAAAAAAACTAAAAGAAGTATTTTACTTCATTCACAGATCTTTTGATCTATAAAGGCAGAGAGCCTTTTTATAAAACAAGAACTTTTGTTCTTGAATCTTGAGGCAAAGCCTCCTTTAAGAAGAACATAAATTTGTTCTTGAAAGTGCCATGCACTAATGAATTGCGCTCTTGCGCTCATTGGACCGACGCTCAGCGCCAAAACCTGCCACGTGTCAACCAAAGACACAATCTGCGCTTTGCGCTTCTGAAATAGCGCACTGCGCTCATGGCTGGCGCTTAGCGCCAAGCGCGCCACGTGTCACTCGTTGGTGCGCCAACAGACTAGCGCAAAGCGCTTATAAATTAAAAGCGCAATGCGCTAATAAACTAGCGCTCAGCGCTAAGCGCGATACGTGTCCTTTTCATGTGCGCTATCTGAAAGAAGCGCAATGCGCTCTTTAGCTAGCGCAAAGCGCCTGGCACGCCACGTGGCGCATTGTCAGAACACAATCTGTTCTGATGAAGACAAAAGATGTCAGAATTCAATGCTTAGCATTATTAAAAGGGCCGAGCCCAAAAAAAGGCTTAATAGCCAGAACAAAAATAAATTGTTAAACATTTTTAATGGGACTTAGCCCAATTCAGGCCATAAGTCCTCAACTTATCTTGAATTGAGCACATCTGCTCTTTCAACCAACGCACCTTGGTTCAAGGGTACATCTCTTCACTCCTTTGATATTTGTCGTTGTAATTCCTCAACGTCTTCAAAGAGGTGACGGGTCTTGACAACCACACATTTCACGGACTATGATGTCCTTAATATCGACTGTGATGTCTTTAAACTAACATCGGACTGTGAGGTCCTTAAACTCATGGACTATGATGTCCTTAACCTCGACCGTAATGTCTTTAAACTAACATCGGACTGTGGGGGTCCTTAAACCCACGGACTATGATGTCCATAACCTCGACCGTGATGTCTTTAAACTAACATCGGACTGTGGGGTCCTTAAACCCACGGACTATGATGTCCTTAACCTCGACCGTGATGTCTTTAAACTAACATCGGACTGTGGGGTCCTTAAACTCACGGACTATGATGTCCTTAACCTCGACCGTGATGTCTTTAAACTAACATCGGACCGTGGGGTCCTTAAACCCACGGACTATGATGTCCTTAACCTCGACCGTGATGTCTTTAAACTAACATCGGACTGTGAGGTCCTTAAACTCACGGACTATGATGTCCTTAACCTCGAACGTCATGTCTTTAAACTAACATTGGACTGTGGGGTCCTTAAACTCAGGGACTATGATGTCCTTAATCTCGACCGTGATGTCTTTAAACTAACATCGGACTGTGGGGTCCTTAAACTCACGGACTATGATGTCCTTAACCTCGACCGTGATGTCTTTAAACTAACATCGGACTGTGAGGTCCTTAAACTCACGGACTATGATGTCCTTAACCTCGACCGTAATGTCTTTAAACTAACATCGGACTGTGGGGTCCTTAAACCCACGGACTATGATGTCCTTAACCTCGACCGTGATGTCTTTAAACTAACCATGGACCGTAATGTCCTTAAACTAATTATCGACCTCAATGTCATTAAACTAAACAATAGAGCCCAATTGCTCTCTTGTCGGATCTAAACGATCCCGTTAAGTTCATCTTAGTCTAAAATTAGACTAACGTATCTTTAACAAATGTTTAAGTTGATCTTAGTCTCAAACGAGGCTAACGTATCCTTAAACTCAACCCCCCCAAACCCGAATCTAAGAAAGATACGGATTTGGACTAGTCCACGCCCTACGGGCTACAACATAACTTAGTCTCCGTATACAATCCACGGGCAACCAAACACAAAACAAACACCCACGATACGAAGTGACCACATGGAGAAGGAGAAAGTTGTTACCGCGATGCGGTAGCATAATTAACTGCAGGGGCTTGCGCCTGCAGGGAAGAGCGTCCCCACAATCAAAGCCCCCTCAAATGAGAGGGAATCTGACGAAGTCTGCTACATCGGTCGCATCCGTTTAAACCTTCGATACATGGTGTCATAAATCAACTTGACATCTTCGGAGAGGTGGGCGGATAGCACCAATTAGCATCTGCCCCGAAATTCAGGCAAGACGTCCGCCGCGTCTTTCGGAGGGGAACAGATTCTGGCACGCCCGGTGGGACCTTTTCCTCTTTCTACTCCAAACTTCGTGTGTCGTGTTCGCGAACCAATCGCTGTTTGCTAATGGTTTCCCTTGGGTTTGAGGTACTAAGATTTGGTTTCTTGCTTGGCGCAGAAAGCGAAACAGCAATGGCATCTACTTATGTGAAGCGTTCCAACTGCAACTGCAAATCAC
The DNA here is from genome assembly GCA_030015575.1 of Agapanthus africanus. Taxonomy (NCBI): domain Eukaryota; kingdom Viridiplantae; phylum Streptophyta; class Magnoliopsida; order Asparagales; family Amaryllidaceae; genus Agapanthus; species Agapanthus africanus. The sequence goes on along the minus strand of JASDDO010000012.1, from coordinate 123,620,130 downwards.
GCTCCACCTCATCTGGAGGCATAGCCTACGGGCCCCAAGCAGCTTTCCTGCTCACGATGCCAGTGGACCAGGTGACTCAGGCCACCACTGGACCGTTCTTTGGGACTATGCTCCCACCGATGAGCTTCAGCACCCCTGTACCAACACCAGAAGCTCCCAAGAAGTCGGTCTTTGATCAGCTTGCTACTACCGCTGCCCCTCTCAACGGGTCGTCTAGCTCCAGCTCCTCGATCTTCGCCAGACTGGGCCAAAGTTCATGTGGGCCCGTGATGAAGCCCGCAATCCCAGAGAAGGTTATTCCGAAAAGGATAGCCATCCCTGCTCCTGAAGTCGTCAAGGCGGCTTCTCCTACCAAAGGGTCAGTTTTTACCAGACTGACTGTTCCGGTTCCCACTACGGTTCCTGTCCCTGCTCCATAGTCTGTCTTTAACAGATTAAAACCTGCTACTCAACAGACCTCAGTCTTCAAGAGGCTGATGCCAGCAACAACCCTTCTCCAAAACAGGGGGCAAGACGAAGTCACCCCTCAAGCTGAAACCATCCCAACAGCTCAACACGCTCGACGTCGCCACTGGCGCAAAGTGAGGAAGGCTGGGGGCAACTCCCCCTCTGGGCTAATTCCACCAGCTCCAACGGTGGAAGTTAATGCTGCTGTTCCAACCGGGAACAGCTTTGAGCTGTTGAACAAGGTGCGCAGGAATTCTCCTACCGCCGTACTGAAAAGATCTCCACCACCGGTGGAGACTGTCATAGAAATAAAGCCGGAGCAGTCCCCTCAACGGCTGTCTTCCAAAGTTTATAAAATCTGGCGACAAGTCCGAGAGTCGGTGGTTGATCAAGACTATCCCCGCCGGCAGAAGAAGCTGAAGGTCCGATAGGAAGAAAACCGTCCTGTTAAGCCACAGAAGGCGACGGCTACTCGGGTGCCCACTGCAACGCCCCCCTCAACTTCGATCGCCCACAAGAGGAGAAGGCCGGAGAAGATCCCCATGTCTGCGACAAATGTCAAGGGCACTAAGCCTAAATGCCCCAAGTCTGGGGGCATGGTGGTGCATACCGTCTATATGGCATCCGGGAAAGAGGATAGCCGTATCTCCACAGGTCATCGACCGCTTATGCGATTAGTGACTAAGGCTCAGGAGAAACAACAACGAAAGCTCCAAGAGATGTTAACAACTATGGCCGCACTCACAGGACCAAAAGCAAGCCCAGAGGAATCCTCGGAGCAACGCCATGAGCCGGAAACTGATGCCAAATTCCTTCGGAGAATGCTTGAGAAAAAGGACAAAGAGGCCGCGGAACAAGCGGCCAATATAAAGAAAATGGCCCTTCTATTCCAAGATATGGTGGGCATGATGATCCAGCCGGATCCCCCGGCGGAAGATCCTCCAGTAATAATTGAAGATGACAGAGGAAAGACATCGAATCCTCTGCCATCTCTGTCAACAGCCAAGAAGGAGACAATCTCCAAAGCTGCCCTGGATGACTATATTGCTTAGCAAATAAGAGTTCACCAGGCAAATGAAGCGGCTGGAAAAATGGTTAAAACTGGGCGACCGTATCCAGGCTGGTATGATCAGATAAAGTACCCGCCGGGCTACACGATCCCCAAATTCCATGTGTACAAGAGGACAGGCAATCCCCATCAACATGTCGCTCAGTTTAGGGCACTTTGCGGCAACATCGGGGGGTGATGATAAGCTTTTGCTCTGCCAATTCGTCGGCAGCTTATCGGAGACGGCGTTTGAGTGGTACTCCGAACATCCAAACGACTCCGTCAAAACTTTCGCAGAAATGGAATTGTTGTTCACCCAGCGATTCGCAAGTGCTAGTGAACGCACCCCAATAACGACATTGATCAATGCCAGAGTAAAGCCGGGCGAGACGTGGGTTCAGTACGCAATCCGATGGCGGAATCTGTGGTTGAAATGTGAATAGCGCATCGAAGAAGCACCAGCGATGGGCATGTTCGTGGGCACTCTAGACCCTCATGCAACTATTTCACAGTTCATGATGTTCTTCAAACCGACCACATTCCAGGCTTTAATCGATAAGTTAGCCCAGATGGACCAGATGGGTCATAGGGAAGGCGACCTTCGTTGCGAATACCCAACAGCAGCCCAGTGCCCCAAAATTAACGGATCAATTGGAAGAGAGACGGCGCTATTATAATGAGAAAATGAAGCGTCCTTACTCGTTCCCACGGGACAAAACGAAGAGGCTGTTCGAACTAGCGATGTGCAATAGGCTTATCAATTTGCCAAATTCAAAGCGACCATTGCAACCCGGCGAAGTGAATAATCCCCATTGTTGCCCTTACCACCAAACGGTAAGCCATCCAATCGAAGATTGCTTCGTCTTTAAGGGAGGATTGAGGATCAGTACCAATAAGGTAAGTTTGCGCTGTCTGAAAAGTGGAAAGTAAGCCCACCACAACTGCACACTGCTAAGAAGACGAACACACCGGGGGCAACGTGTTCTTTTGTTGAAGAAGCTCCATGGGAGGTCGTTCTTTCGGCCAAAACCAAAAGGATGTTGAATGATCTCCAAACATGCTCGGCGATTAGATGGAAGAATCCATTGGAACCTGAGATCATTGAAGGAATGCTGAAATCGCGCCTAACTCCAAAAATTGGTGGTGATAGCCAAAGTGCTCACACCCAGCCGTCAAAATCTTCGAAAAAGAAGAAGAAATCCAAAAAGCCTGTGAAGCCTGACGACAAGCGCACGGACTTGCAAAAGCAGATCAACGCGCTGGAAGAGTATAACCAGAAGGCGCGGACTCCAATCACGCTCCAAGAGTTCCTCGGTCACGTCCTTGAGGACGAAGATTATGGAGAAGACTCATCAGATGAATCTGAGGATTACATAGAAAGTTGCTATGTGATCTCTCACTCGTCTACAAACGATAAAGAAGCCCTGCACACCAAGAGACTGGGGGCAGGGCCTGAACTGGAACTTTCAGGGCCATCAGACGAGATGATCGACGCATTCCTAAACGAAGCTCTTCTGAAAAGTAAAGCTGATCGGGAACGTGAGATGGCCATATTTGAAAAGGACAAACGCCGGCGATTGGACGAAAGAGTCGAGACACTCCCACCAAATCAAGGGACACCCTGTTTCCTGATTTAAAATCAGGAAAGCTTCTGGGAAAAGCTTCAGAGGAGGGTCACGTGCTTACACGTGACTAGCGGCCACGTGTTAGCACGAGACACCTAAAAAGCATCATCAGGTCGAGTTCAGTCTCCTAGCTACGCTGAAGAAAATGGGCTTCAGAAAGAGTCACGTGCTCCCACGTGACCAGGGTCACGTGGTGACACGTGACATTTAATGCAAGCGTCCAACACGCAAGTTCTCTGATCGAGTCAAGAAAAAGGGTTCAGAAAGAGTCACGTGCTCCCACGTGACCAGGGTCACGCGTCGACACGTGACGTTCAAGGCAGCAAGCGCGTTTCCAGAACAACCAAGGAAAGAGAGTTCAAATAAAGGGTCACGTGCTCACACGTGACCAGGGGTCACGTGGTAGCACGTGATGTTTAAGCAGCAATCAGAAGACACAGTGCAGAAGGCTCGTTCCAAAGGGGGTCACGTGTGAGCACGTGACCATGAATCACGTGGTCACACGTGACCGGCTTCCAAAGCCCATGTTGACGACAGAATTAAATTCTGAAGGAAATTCGAATCTTTCCAAAGGAAAGTAATTATTTGGGACCAATCAAATTAAAGATTCAGAGACGATTAAAGATCATCTATCTATGGAAAATCTCGGCTTTGGGAAAGATTTCCCCCTTAAATCTAACCAAAATATCAAAGGAGAATCTCTGGATTTAAGATCCAATGGTGAATAAAATTCACCTAATAATCCAAGGGCCCAAAATGAATGATGGATGAAAATCAAATCTCCCAATGAAGATTCGTAAAAAAACTGATTGATGCGGCCGCCTCTCCTATAAATAGGAGCCAAGAGACACAAAAAAGAGGGACACGCGCAGAGAAAGAAAAAAGGAGAAAAGCTTTGATACTTGGAAAAGACTTCGATTTTCTGCGAAAACCCTAGGTAAGAAAGGGAAGGCCTTTTGAAAGAGGGGGAATTTAATTCCCAACAGAGTTTAACTCTGATACATAAAACAGAAGAGCACATTTCTTCTCTCTTTGATAGAGGATCTGCAAAGTGCACATCTCCCCTTTAGGTTGAGAATTTAATTCTCAATGGGTTGAGATCCTGCCATGCAGATCCAAAACATAGAGAGGGAACGCAAGCATGAGAATTTAATTCTCACAGGACTATAGGAATTCAATTCCTTTAAAAATAATAAAATTAGGGTTCGACCCCGTATCATGGGAATTTAATTCCTTTAAAATAAAAGAAACAGGGTTGAACCCTAATTAAGAATGTGGTTCTGTGGAAATAACAGGAATTTAATTCCCTTAATTATAATTCTTTAAAATGGGAAGTATAATTCCTTGAAAGCTTTTATTAAGGGTTGAACCCTTTTCAGTTCTCCATATAAACGAGGAATTTAATTCCTACAGAAAATTCAGAGTTCAACTCTATAAGTCTTCAAAAATAAGAATTTAATTCCTCTGAAATTTAAAGTCCGAGGAATTTAATTCCTGAAAAAAGGAGTAACAGATCCTCTGAAGAAAAAACATAGAGATAGGGTCACGTGCCACCACGTGACCCTCCAAAAACCCCTACAGAAAGCCCCTTTGAGGCAGCACCCCACGTGACCCACGTGACCTTGGCAGAAACTCTAATATACAAGCATTTGAATGCCCCTCACGTGATGGCACGTGATGCTTTGAAGGAGATGATAATTTCAGCAGAACAAAAGAAGGGAGGGCGCTCTCACGTGCTGCCACGTGACCATTCTCGCCTTAGTGTTTAACACTAAATTTAAAACTCTCAAGCCCAGTGTTAAAACACTGTCGGGCCTTAGCATTCAATGCTGATTAAAAAGCTTTATTGGCAGTGTTCAACACTGATCTGTCTTAGTGTTTAACACTAATTTGAAAAAGCCTTATTGCTGGTGTTTAACACCAATTATCTCTTAGTGTTGAACACTAACTCATCAGCCTTATTCCCAGTGTTCAACACTGATTGCTCTGAAGTGTTTAACACTAGGCTTTGGTCTAATTGGCTAAAGGGATAGAGGTAAACATTCTCCCTTAATGGACCAACAAAGAGTCAATATTCCAGACCTGACTGGACTTAGCCCAAGCTGGCCATAAGTCCTCAATTTGCGATTAACTGGGCCGATGGGCTCATAACATAATTGATCAATCTTGACCCAAATTGGGCCAAGGACTATTTAATCCACCCCGGTTCTAGGGTACATCTCTTCACTCCTTTGATATTTGGCATTGTAATCCCTCAATGTCTTCAAAGAGGTGACGGGTCCCGAAGACCATTCATGACATGGACTGTGGGGTCCTTAAACCCATGCATGATACAAAATTCCTGGTTACGTGGAACGTGGATAACGTCACTCTTTGACCCCGCGGGAAACGTCCAGAGCGGATCCTGGTCCTCGCAGAGCACGGCAGTGAACCCGTGTGAAGCATCCAGAGCGGAGCCTGGTCCTCGCCTAGCACGGCAGTGAACCCGTGTGAAGCATCCAGAGCACATACCGGACTGTGGAGTCCTTAAACCCATGGACTATGACGTCCTTAACCTTGACCGAGATGTCTTTAAACTACCCATTGACCGAGATGTCTTTAAACTACCCATGGACCGCAATGTCCTTAAACTACCCATTGACCGAGATGTCTTTAAACTACCCATTGACCGAGATGTCTTTAAACTACCCATGGACCGCAATGTCCTTAAACTACCCATTGACCGAGATGTCTTTAAACTATCCATGGACCGCAATGTCCTTAAACTACCCATGGACCGCAATGTCCTCAAACTACCCATTGACCGAGATGTCTTTAAACTACCCATGGACCGCAATGTCCTTAAACTAGGACAATAAAGCCCCTATATGCTCTTTTGTCGGATCTAAACGGTCCTGTTTAAGTTGACCTTAGCCTCAAAGATGGCTAACGCGTCCTTAAACCTTCAAGCAGACTGGACTACGAATCCCCCTAATTAACTCTGGCTCGAGGGTACATCTCTGAACCCCTCTGACATCCGTCGTTGTAATCCTTCAACGTCGTCAGAGAGGTGAGGGGTCCCGACGGCCACACATACAATGGACCGCCACGTCCCTAAACTGGAACATTAGAGTCCAAACACTCTTTTGTAGGATCTAAACGATCCCGTTAAGTTGATCTTAGTCACAAAGCTAGACTAACGCATCCTTAACAAACGTTTGAGTTGATCTTAGCCCCAAGCATGGCTGACGTATCCTCAAACCAAACCCCCAAACCCAAATTTAAGATAATGCGGATTTGGACTAGTCCATGCCCTACGGGCGACGACATAACTCAGTCTCCGTAGACGATCCACGGGCAGTAAAACATAAAACAACACACACGACACGAAGTGACCATCTGGAGAAGGAGAAAGTTGTTACCGCAATGCGGTAGCGTAATTAACTGCAGGGGCTTGCGCCTGCAGGGAAGAGCGTCCCCACAATCAAAAAACCCCTCAACGAGGGGGAATCTGATGAAGTCTGCTACATCGGTCGCATCCGCTTAAACCTTCGATACATGGTGCCATAAACCAACTTGGCATCTTCGGAGAGGTGAACGGATAGCACAAATTAGCATCTGCCCCGAATCTCAGCGCCAAGACATCGCAGCCTTGCGCGCCGTCTTTCGGAGGGGAACAGATTCTGGCACGCCCGGTGGGACCTTTTCCTCTTTCCACTCCACACTTCGTGTGTCGTGATTCGCGAACCAATCGCGGTTCGCTAATAGTTGCCCTTGGGTCTCAAGGTACTGAGAATTGGCATCTTGCTTATTGCAGAGAGCAAAGGATCGATGGCTTTCATCCCTGCGAAATCCTCCAACTGCTCAGACGGCAACTGCAGCCGACGCTCTGCCTCGCCAGGAGGTATAGCCTATGGACCCCAAGCTGCTTCGCTGTTCACAATGCCGGTGGAACAGGTCACCCGCGCCACCACAGGATTGTTTTTTGGGACCATGATCCCGCCGACAAACTTTACCGCTCCAGTGCTGGCGAAGGAAACTCTCAAGAAGTCGGTCTTTGATCGTCTTACCCCTACCGCGGCTCCTCTCAACGAGTCGCCCAACGTCAACGCCTCGGTCTTCTCTAGACTGGGCCAGGAATCATGCGAGCTCATTACGGGGCCTACAATCTCAAAGAAGGCTGCTTCTAAGAAAGTGACCGCTCCCATCCCCGAAATCGCCAAGGCAACCTCTCCAGCCAAAAAGTCAGTCTTTACAAGATTGACGGCTCCGGCCTTTGCTCCCGCTTCCCAGAGGACATCGGTCTTCGATAGGTTAACGCCAACAACAACCCCCCATCCACACAGGGAGCAAGACGAAACCATTCTTACCGCTGACCCTACACCATCCGCTCGACACTCTCGACGTCGCCATTGGCGCCGAGTGAGGAAGGCTGGGGGCAACTCCCCCTCCGGATTGACCCCACCAGCCCCGGTGCTCGAAGTTAATGCCGCTGTTCTGACTGGGAACAGCTTCGAAATGCTAAATAAGGTGCGAAGGAATTCCCCTACGGCAGTACTGAAGAAGTCTCCTCCCTTACTAAAAAAGGTTGTCCAAACAAAACCCGAACAGCCCCAATTTCCTCAACGGCTGTCTTCCAAAGTCTATAAGGTTTGGCGGCAAGCCCGAGATTCGATCATCGATCCAAACTTCTCCCGCCAGCACAAGAAGCTGAAAATCCAACCTGAAGCTGGTCACCAGGCTAAACCCCAAAAGGCTGTTGATCAACTGACTCATAAAAGGAGGAGGCCAGAGAGGACCCCACAGCATGCAACGACGGCTAAAAACACTAGGCCTAGGCGCCCTAAGTCTGGGGGCATGATGGTCCACACTGTATACATGGCCTCTGGAAAGGAGGAGAGCCGCACTTCTACAGGCCATCGACCACTGACCCGATCCGTAACGAAATCCCAGGAGCAGCAACAAAAGCTCCAAGAAATGATGAATGCTATGGCCGCGCTCACCGGGCCGAAGGAAAACCCTGAAGCGTCCTCAGACGCACGCCGGGAAGAAGAAACCGACGCTGAATTCCTTCGCCGGACGCTGGAGAAAAGGGACAAAGAGGCTGCTGAACAAGCGGCCAACATACAACGGATGGGCCTTCTCTTTCAAGATGTGATGGGAATGATGATCCAGCAAGACTTACCAGCCGAAGATCCTCCGATTATTCTGGAGGACGACCGAGGAGAGACGTCAAATCCACCTCCAGCCCTCTCAACGGCCAAGGAAGAGACGATCTCTAAGGTTGACTTGGCTGACTATATAGCCCAGCAAATCCGGGTCCATCATGCAACTGAGGCAGCTGGTCAAGTCGTGAAAACGGGGCGGCCGTATCCAAGCTGGTACGATCAAATCAAATACCCGCAAGGCTATACGATACCGAAATTCCATGTGTATAAGGGGACCGGCAATCCTCATCAACACGTCGCCCAGTTCCGGGCCCTCTGCGGTAACACCGGCGGTGACGATAAACTGTTACTCCGTCAGTTCGTTGGCAGCTTATCAGAAACAGCATTCGAATGGTATTCAGAACTTCCGAACGATTCCATCAAAACGTTCGCTGAAATGGAGTTGTTGTTCACTCAGCGGTTCGCAAGCGCCAGCGAGCGCACTCCAATTACTACTTTGATTAACGCCAGGGTAAAGCCAGGCGAAACTTGGGTCCAGTACGCTATACGCTGGCGGAATTTGTGGTCGAGATGCGAGCAACGCATTGAGGAAGCGCCCGCAGTGGGTATGTTCGTAGGAACCTTGGACCCCCACGCAACCATCTCCCAGTTTATGATGTTTTTTAAGCCAGCCACATTCCAGGTTTTAATCGACAAGTTGGCTCAGATGGACCAGATGGGTCATAGGCCACCTCCCCCGAAGTCGGAACCTCGGAATGATAAGGGTAAAGGAAGGGCCACCTTTGTCGCAAATGCCCAACAGCAACCTGACGCCCCAAAATCGGCAGACCAACTGGAAGAAAGACGCCGGTATTATAATGAAAAGATGAAGCGTCCCTACTCGTTCCCACGAGACAAGACGAGACGGTTATTTGAGCTGGCAATACGCAATAGACTTATTAACCTCCCGAATCCAAGGCGACCGCTGCAACCCACCGAGGTGAATAACCCCAACTATTGCCCTTACCATCAGACGGTAAGCCATCCGATTGAAGATTGCTTCGTCTTCAAAGGATGGATCGAAGATCAATACCTCCAGGGGAAGTTTGTACTGTCCGAAAAGTGGAAGGTGAACCCGCCACAACCACATACTCCTAAAAAGGCAGACACACCGGGGGCAACCTGCTCCTTTATCGAAGAAGTTCCATGGGAAGTCGCGCTATCAACGAAGACCAAAAGGATGCTAAGAGACCTTCATGCGTGTCCTGCAATCGAATGGAAGGACCCTCTTGAACCTCGAATTATCGAAGGAGCAGTGAAGCCCCGCGCAACTACGAAGACTGCTGATAAGGGCCCAAATACCCACGCCCAACCGTCAAAAGCTTCGAAGAAAAAGAAAAAGAAATCCAAGAAGCCCGCGAAGCTTGGAGACGAGCAAACAAACTTGCAGAAACAAATCGACGCGCTAGAAGAATATAATCAGAAGGCGCGAACTCCTGTCACACTGCAAGAGTTCCTCAGCCACATCTTTCAAGAGGACGATGATGGAGAAAACTCGTCGGACGAATCCGAGGGATATACGGCAAGTTGCAACATGATCTCCCACTCGTTTATCGATAATGAGAAAACTCCTATCACTAAGAAGCCGAAGGCAGAGCCCGAACCAGAGCGTGCGAGGCTGACAACTGATATGATCAATGCCTTCCTGGACGAGATTCGTCTAAAAAGTAAAGCGGATCAGGAGCGCGAGATGGCAACATCAGGAGGAACCCAATGCGGGCGGCCGAACGAAGGAGTTGGACTACCCCTGCCAGAGCGAAAGGCATCCGAGATGGACAAAAAGATATTCAAGACAAGGAAAAGGTTCGCCAAAGCCATGTCAATGGGAATGAGGCTACCCCCCTCGGAAGGAAACACGCACGATGGGGCGGAGAAACACCCCGATTACTGCGCATACCATCGGAAAGTCTCACACCCTACAGAGGAGTGCGACGCCTTTAAGATATGGTGGCAAGGATATGTTGCTCGTCGGCAACATTTCAAACGCATGAAACGCAAGAGCCGTCGTGAGCAAAGAAGCGCCGTTGACGGGCCCAACAGAATTACTGGCAACTATTATATGGCTCATGCCGAGGGGTCGCAAGTCCTCACCTTTGGGAGCGACTCTGACGAAGAAGTGACTCTGGGCCCTCTCTTTGAAGAATCCGCGCTAAGGAAAGATGAGGAATCAGAAGCCTGCGGAAACACTCAGTTGCGCAATCGCACACTCCCGGAAAAGAATCTCGGGCCTACGAACAGAAAAGATAAGGGAAAGGAAAAGGTCACTGAAGATATCACTTTGGATGACCAAGTCGCAAAAGAATTGGCTGCCAAAGACCCTCCTAGGAGGGGTAAAGTGGACTATAACATCCTCGCGCATCTAAGGAAGCTGCCTTCTCAGCTTAGCATTCTCGATGCCCTCCTATTATCAAAAGAAGCACGGGACTCACTAATTAAGGCACTACAAGAACCTGAGCAATTCCAAGCCTTTCTCGCCACTGAAAAGATGAAGGACGAACTGGAAGAAGTGCATACGGCCGACGTCACTTTCGGTGATGAAGACCTCCTTCTCGGGACGTGCGACCATAACCGTCCCCTATATGTCTCTGGGTACTGTCATGACATCAAGATTGGCAAGATCCTGGTGGATAATGGATCCTCCGTCAATCTCCTTAATGTTCGGGTGCTGAAAGAAATCTGCATGAGTGTGCAGCATCTCGCTCGTGACAAAATCACTATCTCCGGTTTCGATTCACAATCGTCACAGACTCTCGGGTCCGTGATATTAACGTTACGCTTCGGGCTTCTCGTCACAGACATCAAATTCCATGTCATTGACGCCAAGACCTGTTACAACGCCTTGCTCGGCCGTCCTTGGTTACACGAGTACAACATCGTCCCTTCTACACAACATCAGTGTATGAAGTACTTTAAAGATGGTTTCGAGTATACTGTAACGGGTGAGCTGAACCCATTTTCCGTGAACGAAGTCCGCAAATACGAAGATGCGAAATACTTCTTGCCAGACTTTGAAGATACAGAAAGGTGTCACGACTCGGAGAACAAGGCCGCCGCCACCATCCCTGTTTTCGGAAGCGATACCGAAGAAGAAGAAGAGATAGTTTATACGGGGCCAGCTCAACGCAACAACCAGAAGACGCCCATCCCCATACTGGTCTTCGGAAGTGATTCGGAGGATGAGGTCAATGCCGTATTCTCCGATCGGCTTTCAATACAAGCACCTCTGTGCGATGACTATAACCTGCAAATCACCATGGTACCGCCAGAACACTACAAGGACCTCGACACGCTTCAAGCTCACAGTGTGCAAGAGCTGCAAACGTTTTGCGTCCCCCCCAGGCGAAAAGGTGAGAAGATGATCCTATTCTATCGATCCTCAGAGTCGAAAGTAGAGAAAGAGATCTGGCACGGCGTAGATGCTACATGCGACAGACTCCAGCCCATCCGTCTGCCCAGATACTATACAAATGGATTAAAAAAGCTATTGAAGCGCCAAGGGGTACCCTTAAAACAAACTGTTCAACAGGCTCGGTTCTACAACAGGGTTTGGGATGTCCCTGGAACCCAACGCAAATTGCCCAACGGGAAAATGGAGACACTCGGGCTTGGATACACGAGAACCGGAAAACGAGAGCGGGCCCACAGCAGCTACGCTATATATACCTTTGATGAAGAAGAGGACGCCCCGTCAGGAGATACCGATCCCTCATCAAAACCAGACCCTGCGATTGAAGCGCCAAGTCCGTCGTTTGAAGAACGAATGAGCGAGCCTATCAGGAAAGTAGGTCAGAAAGCCCGGGAAGACCCCAACCACGAAATGGCCATCTACGAGAAGGCCAGAACGCAACGTCTATTTCAACAGGCTGCGAAAGGCAAGAATGCTCATCCTTGTCAACCCATCATGCGAAAGGCCCGATGCGGAGACGGAAATAAGTCAAGGAGCGGAAAAAAGAGCCGACAACAACGACGCAGGATTAGAGGGTTACGTGATCGGGTACTGCACAGCTCGGATTCGTCCTTCATAGAAAAGATGAGTCGAGCGTACTCCTTCCCCCGAGACAAGACGGAAAGATTACTCAAGCTCGCCCTAAAACATCAGATGATCACGCTTCCGGAGTCTAGACACCCCGAACAAGCTAATAAGGCCTCTCGCTCGGGCTATTGCTCTTATCACCGGGCCGCAGGACATCCTACCGAAGACTGCTTCACCTTCAAGAACTGGGTCGAGGACCAGTACCAACGGGGCAGATTCGCTTTATCCAAAAGCTGGAGGGTAACGCCGCCACGAAAGCACGAACCCAAAGCCGCAAGAGCAAAACCGGATCCACCTCAGTCCTGGGAGCGGATTCGTACCTGTTATACGATTACGATATTAAAAGAAGAGCCCGAGAACATAGATGACCTTCCCCGGTGCTTTGAAAACAGCGATGATGAGATGATCTCAGAATTTCCGCCAGCTCCAAAAGAACTGGAAGACGGTATACATACTACCGCAGATAACCTCAGAAGGATTGAGTTGGGATCGGCAGAGGACCCGAGACCAACATTTGTCAGCGAGCTACTCTCTGAAGAGAGGGTGGCCGCGTTAAAGAACGTGCTTCTACGGCATAAAGACTGCTTCGCGTGGAACTACTCTGAGATGCCAGGATTAGATCCGGAGGTCGCTGTGCACAGATTAGCAATATCCCCAGACATCAGGCCAGTCAAGCAGGCACCAAGAAGGATGCGGCTCGAGCTTGAGATGAGCATCAACGCCGAAGTCAAGAAACTGATCGATTCTGGATTTATTCAAGAAGTCCAATATCCCGATTGGATCGCCAATATCGTCCCGGTGATGAAGAAGAATGGGACGGTGCGTATATGCGTGGATTTCAGGGATCTCAACAAAGCCTGTCCAAAAGATGATTTCCCGGTGCCGGTAACCGAGCTAATGATAGATAACACATCCACTCACGAGGTCTTCTCCTTTATGGATGGTTCATCAGGATACAATCAGATAAAGATGCATCCCGAAGACCAGAAGCACACCGCTTTCCGGACTCCTTTGGGCATATTCTGCTACAGGGTTATGCCCTTTGGCCTAAAGAACGCTGGCGCCACCTACCAAAGGGCCATGACAAAAATCTTCGACGATCTCATACACGACATCGTCGAATGCTATATCGATGACCTCGTAGTGAAGAGCATGTCATACGAAGAGCATTTAAAGCATCTCGAAACTGTATTTCAACGCCTTCGGCAATATAATTTGAAGATGAATCCCCTCAAATGCGCGTTTGGAGTCTCCTCGGGAAAATTCTTGGGATTCGTCATCCGACACCGAGGTATTGAGATAGATCCGTCAAAGATTAAAGCGATCATGGAAATGCCCCCGCCAAGAACCCTCAAACAGTTGCGGTCTCTCCAAGGGAAGCTCGCATACATCCGGCGATTTATCGCAAATCTTTCAGGCAAATGCCGCCCCTACAGTCACCTGATGAAGAAGGGAACCCCATTCGTCTGGGATCAAAAATGCCAAGGCGCACTAGACGAGATCAAGCAGTACCTGCAGAACCCGCCGGTATTAGCTGCGCCGGTCAAGGGAAAACCCCTCATTCTTTATACGACCGCCCTCGAAGGTTCCTTGGGCGCACTATGGGCGCAAGAGAACGATCAGGGGAAAGAGAGAGCACTCTACTACTTAAGTCGAGTTCTACTGGGGGCAGAAAGCAATTACTCTCCCATTGAAAAACATTGCTTGGCGTTAATCTTCGCGATAACAAAGCTCAGGCACTATGCGTTGGCACATGAAGTTTGCCTCATCTCGAAAGTGGATCCTCTTAAATACTTAATGTCAAAAGCCATATTGACGGGACGACTCGCTAAATGGGCCTTGCTCTTAATGGAATTCTCGATAACATATCAACCTCTCAAGGCAGTGAAAGGCCAGGCTATTGCTGACTTCCTCGCTGAGCACCCGATACCGGCCGACTCTCCTCTAAACTGTGATTTGCCGGACGAGCGTGCATTCGATGCGATTGGCGGCAAAAGCACCCGATGGGAACTCTATTTCGATGGAGCGTCCTCTATAAAGAAACAAAAGCAAGGTATCCCAATGATCAAGTCAGGGATAGGCCTCATCTTTGCGACTCCACAAGGAGGGATAATGCGCTTCGCCTTCTCCTTAACAGAGCCGAGGACAAACAATGAAGCTGAATACGAAGCCCTGATAGCAGGTCTCGAGCTTGCCATTGACATGGGAATTGAAGACCTCCTTATATATGGGGATTCTCAGCTGGTCGTTAGCCAAGTTAATGGTGACTACCAAACGTGCAAACCGGAGTTGGTGAGATACGGCGAAAAGGTGCGACAACTGTTGGCCCAAATCCCCTCCTATATTCTAGAGAACATACCGCGCGCGGAAAACAGCAAAGCAGACGCGTTGGCCAAGCTCGCTAAAGAACTGGCTGACGAGAACCTCGATGACGTCAGAATCGTAGTACAAAGCCGTCGAGTGCTCGCCCCGGCAGAAATACCTCCGGAATTATATAAAGAAAAAGGAGCCATTGAGCAAGCGACTCTACAAATAAAAAACCATGAGAAGGCTGAGGACTGGAGGGAAGTCTTCATAGACTACTTTAAGTCCCACCGAATGCCCGAAGAAGCGTCCTCAAGACATCAGCTTATGAAACGAGCTCTATCCTTCGCTTTCGTCAACGATACCCTGTACAAGAGATCGTTTGATTTTCTATGGCTGAGATGCTTGGGACCTGACGAAGCGGAACGAGTCGTTCAAGAAGTTCACGACGGACTTTGCGGTTCTCACCAGGCAGGCCCAAAGATGAAGTTAAAAATTAAACGGATGGGTTACTATTGGCCCACGATGATCCAGGACTGCCTCGAGTATGCGAAGCAATGCCACTCATGCCAGATCCATGGAGACTTCATCCACCAACATCCGAATCCACTACACCCAACGGTGGCCAGCTGGCCATTCGAAATATGGGGGACTGACATAGTCGGCCCCATAGAGCCGGCATCAGCCCGGGGACATCGTTTTATCCTGGCGACAACTGATTACTTCTCCAAATGGGCAGAAGCGGTACCACTGAGGGAAGTGAAGACGGAAAATATTCTCCATTTCTTCAAAACGCACGTCATCTATCGGTTCGGAACTCCACGACGGATTATCTCCGATAATGGGCCGGCCTACCGAAGCCATAAGATTAGCCGCTTCGCACAGCAGCACAATATAGACTGGAGATATTCTTCAGTTTACAATCCACGAGCTAACGGCTTGGCCGAGGCTTTCAATAAGACCTTGACGAAGATTATAAAAAAGACCGTTTCCAGGAATAAAAGAGACTGGCACGAGAGGTTGCAAGAAGCCCTTTGGGCCTATCGAACTACATTCAAGACGGCCACGAACACAACGCCGTACGCGTTGGTATTTGGGACGGAAGCAGTTCTCCCCCTCGAGATAGAGTTACCCTCTCTACGAGTAGCAGTCCACCACGAGCTGACGGACGAAGAAAATGCTCACCTTCGGCTTGAGGAGCTTGATGCCCTCGACGAAACCAGGCTCATAGCACAACAATATCTAGAAGCCTACAAAGCAAAGATGACGCGCTCGTACGAAAGATTGACCAGGCCAAGGGCGTTCCGCCAAGGCGAACTCGTGCTGGTAGTCAAAAGACCTATGATCCCCAATCGTGCCAAACGGGGAAAATTCGAGCCAAACTATGAAGGCCCATACATCATAGACCAGGTTTACCAGGGTGGAGCCTATCTACTCGTGGACATGCACGGTGAGAGGCCTTTCAGGCCAATAAATGGCCGCTTCTTGAAGAAATACTATGCCTAGTGAGCCACAGCCTGGGTCAACGATAGATGACGACGACTATGTCCGCTCGCTATCTTCCTAGGCTCAGACTTTACAAGCAGTAGCTGGCCTTCCCATAACGAGGGACCGAAACGTCCTTAAACTAACGACGGACCGAAACGTCCTTAAACTAACAAGAGACCGAAACGTCTTTAAACTATGAACGGACCGAAACGTCCTTAAACTATCAATGGACCGAAATGTCCTTAAACTAACGACGGACCGAAACGTCCTTAAACTAACAAGGGACCGAAACGTCCTTAAAACTATCTACGGACCGAAACGTCCTTAAACTAACGGTGGACCGAAATGTCCTTAAACTAACGACGGACCGAAACGTCCTTAAACTAGCGACGGACCGAAACGTCCTTAAACTAACGACGGACCGAAACGTCCCTAAACTACTGCCGCAGCATCCTTAGGCTGGCAAGATAAAAAAAAAAAAAAAAAAAAAAAAAAAAAAAAAAAAAAAAAAAAAAAAAAAAAAAAAAACGGTATGTCCATAAAGCAAAATGGGCACGGATGAAAACCCGGAAGGGCTCCGTGAGTAAAAAACAGCAGGGCTACCGGCGAGTGTTTGTGAAAACCCGAAAGGGCGCAGCCTCGTTAAAAGACACTTACAGGGTCCTCTCGACCTTGTAAGGAGAAACCACCCGAGTGAGATCCTTACGACTCATAAGGGAGAAACACACTTAGGGATCCCCACGATTCCTAAGGAGAAATTACACTTGCGAGATCCTCACGACTCGTAAGGAAAATTCTCTTATGGGACCCTCACGGCTCATAAGATTTGAAAGTCTTAAGTTACAGAAACCTTAACCTGTTCTTAAGCAACTCCCACAACCTTCGATATTGCCCTACAAGCGGCTCGGACTGACCCTTGTACACAATCCACGGGCGCGAATAGACATTTCCCTGACAAAGTCCCACCCGTGACTAGGGATATATCTACATGGTGAACAACCCTCGCAAGTCCTCTCGACTTATAAGGGGAAAATCCTCTTTGTAAGATCCTTACGACTTACAAGAGAACATGCACTTAAGAATCCCCACGATTCTTAAGGAGAAAACACACCTGCAAGATCCTCACGACTTGTGGGGAGAAACACCTTTGTGAGACCCTTACGGCTCATGAGGTCAAAAGCCTTGGTCGACAGGACCCTTAACCCTGTTTGCTAAGCCACCTTTGTTCAAACGTCGACAGAGGCAAATGATGATCCGCTCCTGGCACCATTCCAGTTGTAGCGGTGCTGATGCCGAAACCCGTATCCAAGAAATCCGAGCTTGCCGCAAGAAGCTAGCGAGCCACACATGCATGACAAAATGGCCGAAATGATGGGACAACTTGCAAAATCTCAGCGGTTCACAGATAACTTAGTGTTCATCACCGTGGCACTCGTCTCGATACAGCAGACGCGATACCAGCAAATGAAGCGAAGGCCAAATTCCTAGCTTTCATTGTCTCGACGACACAACATCAAGCGAAACGGAACAGTGGCAACCCCAAGTTCCATGGCTCGGCGACACATATCGCCAAGAGTCAACCCCCATCCCGTGAAATGCGGATACGATCAGCAAACTTCCTGGTTACGTGGAAAGCGGATAACGTCACTCTTTGACCCCGTGGAAAACGTCCAGAGCGGATCCTGGTCCTCGCAGAGCATGGCAGTGAACCCGTGCGAAGCATCCAGAGCGGAGCCTAGTCCTCGCCTAACGCGGCAGTGAACCCGTGTGAAGCATCTAGTGCAAACTTCCTGGTTACGTGGAAAGCGGATAACGTCACTCTTTGACCCCGTGGAAAACGTCCAGAGCAAATCCTGGTCCTCGCAGAGCATGGCAGTGAACCCGTGCGAAGCATCCAGAGCGGAGCCTAGTCCTCGCCTAACGCGGCAGTGAACCCGTGTGAAGCATCTAGTGCAAACTTCCTGGTTACGTGGAAAGCGGATAACGTCACTCTTTGACCCCGTGGAAAACGTCCAGAGCGGATCCTGGTCCTCGCAGAGCATGGCAGTGAACCCATGTGAAGCATCCAGAGCGGAGCCTAGTCCTCGCCTAACGCGGCAGTGAACCCGTGTAAAGCATCTAGTGCAAACTTCCTGGTTACGTGGAAAGCGGATAACGTCACTCTTTGACCCCGTGGAAAACGTCCAGAGCGGATCCTGGTCCTCGCAGAGCATGGCAGTGAACCCATGTGAAGCATCCAGAGCGGAGCCTAGTCCTCGCCTAACGCGGCAGTGAACCCGTGTAAAGCATCTAGTGCAAACTTCCTGGTTACGTGGAAAGCGGATAACGTCACTCTTTGACCCCGTGGAAAACGTCCAGAGCGGATCCTGGTCCTCGCAGAGCATGGCAGTGAACCCGTGCGAAGCATCCAGAGCGGAGCCTAGTCCTCGCCTAACACGGCAGTGAACCCGTGTAAAGCATCTAGTGCAAACTTCCTGGTTACGTGGAAAGCGGATAACGTCACTCTTTGACCCCGTGGAAAACGTCCAGAGCGGATCCTGGTCCTCGCAGAGCATGGCAGTGAACCCGTGCGAAGCATCCAGAGCGGAGCCTAGTCCTCGCCTAACGCGGCAGTGAACCCGTGTGAAGCATCTAGTGCAAAATTCCTGGTTACGTGGAACGTGGATAAACGTCACCCTTTGACCCCACGGAAAACGCCCAGAGCGGAGCCTGGTCCTCGCCAAGCACGGCAGTGAACCCGTGTGAAGCATCCAGAGCAAACACCGGACTGTGGAGTCCTTAAAATCCACGGACTATGACGTCCTTAACCTCGACCGCGATGTCTTAAAACTAACAACCAACCACCTCTATTCCTCACAGATTTTTGCCTCGGTTTAAGGGTACATCTCTTCACTCCTTTGATGCCCGGCGTTGTAATTCCTCAACGTCTTCAAAGAGGTGACGGGTCCCTGTAACCAAACATCGGACTGTGGAGTCCTTAAATCCACGGACTATGAGGTCCTTAACCTTGACCGTGATGTCTTAAAACTAACATCGGACTGTGGAGTCCTTAAATCCACGGACTATGAGGTCCTTAACCTTGACCGCGACGTCTTTAAACTACAATATCTGGAGAAACCCCTGACTCCGTAGAGCACGGGCGAGGGTAACCGCACCCGGCACTCGCAAATCCTATGAGACCCACGTGGCTCGTAAAATGCAGAAGTCTCAGAAAGCATATCTTAAACCTGAACCCTGAGTCATCCCTGTCCTGCAAGGAGATTGAAGTAGAATATCCGCAGAATGCATTCAATGAAAAGAGGACACGTCATTGAGAAGAAAAATTGTACCTTTTATTCATAAACCAAAATGGATACAAAATACAATTCATGAAAGAAACAAAAAAGGAAGATACCCTTATTCATGAGTATGTACAAAAAATAGAAGAAAAGATACAAGTCCTTAAGCCGGCGGGCGGTGCAGTGATTTCACCAGCTCGTCATTCTGTTGTTGAGCCACGGCTTCATGACGCAGGATCTCCAGAAGACGAGCCTCCGCCTGAGCTCGTTGGGCCTAATACGTAGCAAGCCAGGCTTCAAGCTCTTTCTCAACGGCCTTATGAGACTCAACCTTCTTACGAGTGAACATGGCAACTTTATCGAGAGCCGCAACCTAACGTTCGCTACGTGTTGCCCTGTCGGGCCACGAAAGCTCACGTTGCAACCACAAACTTGGAAAAAGGACATACACGCTCGAGACCATATAAATGGGCTTCCGACCGATAGCAATAATTGATCCAGAACGCGCTCACACAACCCGGTATGAAAAGCAACGAAAAACTTTCCGATGATTATCCTATCGGGCATGTGCTCATAGTCATATGAACACCCGAAAAGAAAATAAAATTCGACGCTTTAAGGCGCACGCAACAAGACAACAGTATTGATAATTGAAGAAAGTTTTCATAAAAGGGAGCACAAAATTTATTCATGCAACCGGAAACATACATACGAGCGCCCAGCCTACATGGAAGTTCAACACAAAGCATACAAAAAAGGAGGGACTGATTAAATAAAAAAAGGGGGAATGTCCTACTCTAACGGAAAAGATCGCCAAACACAGGATCAATGGCACAAGGGTTAGTGAAGCAAAGGACAAAATTCTCCATCTCTCTCTCTGCTTCCTCCAGCACATCGAAGCGACGGTTCTCACGAGGAGTCGCTCCCCATCGATTGGCGCCGTGTTCGTCCGCGAAAGCGGACATAATAGCTCGCCGGGCCTTGATCTGGCCCAGCAGATGGATTGAGCAATCCTTCAAAGCCTGAGTGATCAGGCACGCTTCATGAAAGCCCTCGAGCTTCTCTTCCGCCGCGTCAAGCATCGCCAGGGTCATCTCTGCTGGGTGAGGGGGGATATCGGCAAGCACGGCCGTGAGGATCATCCGGAGCCAGAGAGAACCCATCGGGAGAGGAGACCCCCTACGGATCGAGAGTTCATGTATGGCTGAGTCGCATTCGTTGTCGGTAAGGAGGGGATCCACCAACCGAGCGGCAAAGCGAGGGATCATCTCCTCGATAGGCACTTCCCATGGCTGTCGACGAGCGTGTGGGCGGTTACAGGCCATAGCGTTCAGATACTCCTCAAATTAAATCACGTCGATACAGGAATGAATTTCTCTGTGAAGAGAAAATAGGCCATGACCTCAAGAATATAAAGAAGTGCATTAAGTGCTATGCGCAGAAAATCTTGCATGCGAAAGATGTTTCCAAGGCCAAAAAAAAGGAAAGGCATCGAAAATCAAGGAGAAATCACTATTTCCAAGGCTCCTTTTATGCATCTGATAATGCGCGCTAA
This sequence comes from Agapanthus africanus, assembly GCA_030015575.1. Classification (NCBI taxonomy): domain Eukaryota; kingdom Viridiplantae; phylum Streptophyta; class Magnoliopsida; order Asparagales; family Amaryllidaceae; genus Agapanthus; species Agapanthus africanus. The sequence continues at coordinate 123,599,166 of JASDDO010000012.1, read as the reverse complement.
AAATGCGGCATGGAAAGTTTTGTCAACAGTCCCATCAGATGATCTCACGCGTAGAACACGTGAGGCCCAAACCCAATGTGCATTTAAAAGAAAGAATATGGAGTAGTACCCTGCATATTAAAGCACAAACGATAATAGTAACAGAATAATAAGATTTCAGAGGAAAAGCATGCAAACACACAGAGACACAATAAAACTTATCATCCAGACTTCAAGAAGGCGATACAAAATAAAAGAAAAAAAAACTTTTACAGTGGTAAGGCCTCTGACACGGGGCATGGATTGAGAAAATTGAAATTAACTTTATCCAAGATCTTCCAAGCATTTCGAACCTCCCGAGTATGCTTTCTCTCACGGTCACAGGCATCGGGGTCCCCGCGGATGTCCTCTTCCCTCCGGTAGGCGCCCAGTATGGCTGATTGCTGAAAAATCTGATGAAGGAGATCAATGAGATCATCCCGCCTTCTCTTTGAGATCAAGCCCATAAGGTACACCGAATGCACCTTATCCTCGGCAATGTCCAAGTCCCCGAGCGGTATGCCGGCGCAAAAGAGAGGAAGTGCCTCCCGGATCGCCAGCACGATTAGCCTCAGAAGAGAAGAGCGACGGGGGAGGAGCCTATGGTTGTACTCGTCGAAAAGGCTCATGATCTCGGCACACTGAGCATCGGTGAACTCTTGGTTCTGACTGCGGCCCAGCGCACGAATGTTCCCATAGGAGATGATCTCGTCAAGTCTATACAGATGGGCATCCATGGTACCTACGATAGAAGTCAAGAGATCCATTACAAAGCCACCATTTCACTAATTGCAGAAGAACAGCCTTGGGCTAAGAGACCCCAAAGATTCTCTGTGTGAAGAAATCGAGTTCTTCGTTGGAATTCAATTCCTTATTGAGAAAATGGAATTAAATTCCCAAAAAACATTTTGATGGAATTAAAGTCCAGGGAGTTGAAACGTTGTCATCATCTCCCCAAAGATCACCTAAACCCTAAAAGGATCTACAGTTTGAAGATTAAACAGTTTTATGTTCTCATGGAAAAATATGAAGAAAAAGGGTAAAAACCCTTGCTTTGGATTTAAAATCCAGAGAAATGTGAAGGTCCATCGGTGTCCAAGAACATTACCTGAGGAAAAAGGATCCTTTTCGAACAGAGTTAAACTCTGCAGGCTGTTTCAAGACAGAGAACTAAGCTCTGAAAAACGAGAATTAAATTCTCAAAGAAGAAGTTCTCAGGAGAAGAAGATGAACAAAGTGAAGGCTCCTATGAAGAGACAGAGCTATTTATAGAAGATAGTGGAAACGTTTCATCTCCCCAGATCCCTAAGGGAATCCAACGGTCGCGAGAGGTGACAGCGTTGCACTCACGTGCTGACACGTGAGAACAACGCTGTGGGGGCATTTGTTTCCTGATTTAAAATCAGGAAAGCTTCTGGGAAAAGCTTCAGAGGAGGGTCACGTGCTTACACGTGACTAGCGGCCACGTGTTAGCACGAGACACCTAAAAAGCATCATCAGGTCGAGTTCAGTCTCCTAGCTACGCTGAAGAAAATGGGCTTCAGAAAGAGTCACGTGCTCCCACGTGACCAGGGTCACGTGGTGACACGTGACATTTAATGCAAGCGTCCAACACGCAAGTTCTCTGATCGAGTCAAGAAAAAGGGTTCAGAAAGAGTCACGTGCTCCCACGTGACCAGGGTCACGCGTCGACACGTGACGTTCAAGGCAGCAAGCGCGTTTCCAGAACAACCAAGGAAAGAGAGTTCAAATAAAGGGTCACGTGCTCACACGTGACCAGGGGTCACGTGGTAGCACGTGATGTTTAAGCAGCAATCAGAAGACACAGTGCAGAAGGCTCGTTCCAAAGGGGGTCACGTGTGAGCACGTGACCATGAATCACGTGGTCACACGTGACCGGCTTCCAAAGCCCATGTTGACGACAGAATTAAATTCTGAAGGAAATTCGAATCTTTCCAAAGGAAAGTAATTATTTGGGACCAATCAAATTAAAGATTCAGAGACGATTAAAGATCATCTATCTATGGAAAATCTCGGCTTTGGGAAAGATTTCCCCCTTAAATCTAACCAAAATATCAAAGGAGAATCTCTGGATTTAAGATCCAATGGTGAATAAAATTCACCTAATAATCCAAGGGCCCAAAATGAATGATGGATGAAAATCAAATCTCCCAATGAAGATTCGTAAAAAAACTGATTGATGCGGCCGCCTCTCCTATAAATAGGAGCCAAGAGACACAAAAAAGAGGGACACGCGCAGAGAAAGAAAAAAGGAGAAAAGCTTTGATACTTGGAAAAGACTTCGATTTTCTGCGAAAACCCTAGGTAAGAAAGGGAAGGCCTTTTGAAAGAGGGGGAATTTAATTCCCAACAGAGTTTAACTCTGATACATAAAACAGAAGAGCACATTTCTTCTCTCTTTGATAGAGGATCTGCAAAGTGCACATCTCCCCTTTAGGTTGAGAATTTAATTCTCAATGGGTTGAGATCCTGCCATGCAGATCCAAAACATAGAGAGGGAACGCAAGCATGAGAATTTAATTCTCACAGGACTATAGGAATTCAATTCCTTTAAAAATAATAAAATTAGGGTTCGACCCCGTATCATGGGAATTTAATTCCTTTAAAATAAAAGAAACAGGGTTGAACCCTAATTAAGAATGTGGTTCTGTGGAAATAACAGGAATTTAATTCCCTTAATTATAATTCTTTAAAATGGGAAGTATAATTCCTTGAAAGCTTTTATTAAGGGTTGAACCCTTTTCAGTTCTCCATATAAACGAGGAATTTAATTCCTACAGAAAATTCAGAGTTCAACTCTATAAGTCTTCAAAAATAAGAATTTAATTCCTCTGAAATTTAAAGTCCGAGGAATTTAATTCCTGAAAAAAGGAGTAACAGATCCTCTGAAGAAAAAACATAGAGATAGGGTCACGTGCCACCACGTGACCCTCCAAAAACCCCTACAGAAAGCCCCTTTGAGGCAGCACCCCACGTGACCCACGTGACCTTGGCAGAAACTCTAATATACAAGCATTTGAATGCCCCTCACGTGATGGCACGTGATGCTTTGAAGGAGATGATAATTTCAGCAGAACAAAAGAAGGGAGGGCGCTCTCACGTGCTGCCACGTGACCATTCTCGCCTTAGTGTTTAACACTAAATTTAAAACTCTCAAGCCCAGTGTTAAAACACTGTCGGGCCTTAGCATTCAATGCTGATTAAAAAGCTTTATTGGCAGTGTTCAACACTGATCTGTCTTAGTGTTTAACACTAATTTGAAAAAGCCTTATTGCTGGTGTTTAACACCAATTATCTCTTAGTGTTGAACACTAACTCATCAGCCTTATTCCCAGTGTTCAACACTGATTGCTCTGAAGTGTTTAACACTAGGCTTTGGTCTAATTGGCTAAAGGGATAGAGGTAAACATTCTCCCTTAATGGACCAACAAAGAGTCAATATTCCAGACCTGACTGGACTTAGCCCAAGCTGGCCATAAGTCCTCAATTTGCGATTAACTGGGCCGATGGGCTCATAACATAATTGATCAATCTTGACCCAAATTGGGCCAAGGACTATTTAATCCACCCCGGTTCTAGGGTACATCTCTTCACTCCTTTGATATTTGGCATTGTAATCCCTCAATGTCTTCAAAGAGGTGACGGGTCCCGAAGACCATTCATGACATGGACTGTGGGGTCCTTAAACCCATGCATGATACAAAATTCCTGGTTACGTGGAACGTGGATAACGTCACTCTTTGACCCCGCGGGAAACGTCCAGAGCGGATCCTGGTCCTCGCAGAGCACGGCAGTGAACCCGTGTGAAGCATCCAGAGCGGAGCCTGGTCCTCGCCTAGCACGGCAGTGAACCCGTGTGAAGCATCCAGAGCACATACCGGACTGTGGAGTCCTTAAACCCATGGACTATGACGTCCTTAACCTTGACCGAGATGTCTTTAAACTACCCATTGACCGAGATGTCTTTAAACTACCCATGGACCGCAATGTCCTTAAACTACCCATTGACCGAGATGTCTTTAAACTACCCATTGACCGAGATGTCTTTAAACTACCCATGGACCGCAATGTCCTTAAACTACCCATTGACCGAGATGTCTTTAAACTATCCATGGACCGCAATGTCCTTAAACTACCCATGGACCGCAATGTCCTCAAACTACCCATTGACCGAGATGTCTTTAAACTACCCATGGACCGCAATGTCCTTAAACTAGGACAATAAAGCCCCTATATGCTCTTTTGTCGGATCTAAACGGTCCTGTTTAAGTTGACCTTAGCCTCAAAGATGGCTAACGCGTCCTTAAACCTTCAAGCAGACTGGACTACGAATCCCCCTAATTAACTCTGGCTCGAGGGTACATCTCTGAACCCCTCTGACATCCGTCGTTGTAATCCTTCAACGTCGTCAGAGAGGTGAGGGGTCCCGACGGCCACACATACAATGGACCGCCACGTCCCTAAACTGGAACATTAGAGTCCAAACACTCTTTTGTAGGATCTAAACGATCCCGTTAAGTTGATCTTAGTCACAAAGCTAGACTAACGCATCCTTAACAAACGTTTGAGTTGATCTTAGCCCCAAGCATGGCTGACGTATCCTCAAACCAAACCCCCAAACCCAAATTTAAGATAATGCGGATTTGGACTAGTCCATGCCCTACGGGCGACGACATAACTCAGTCTCCGTAGACGATCCACGGGCAGTAAAACATAAAACAACACACACAACACGAAGTGACCATCTGGAGAAGGAGAAAGTTGTTACCGCAATGCGGTAGCGTAATTAACTGCAGGGGCTTGCGCCTGCAGGGAAGAGCGTCCCCACAATCAAAAAACCCCTCAACGAGGGGGAATCTGACGAAGTCTGCTACATCGGTCGCATCCGCTTAAACCTTCGATACATGGTGCCATAAACCAACTTGGCATCTTCGGAGAGGTGAACGGATAGCACAAATTAGCATCTGCCCCGAATCTCAGCGCCAAGACATCGCAGCCTTGCGCGCCGTCTTTCGGAGGGGAACACACCCGTCGTGAATAAAAACAAGTTCAAGAAGAGGGAAAGGTTTGTTAAAGCCATATCAATGGGAATGGAGCTACCACCCTCCGAAGGAAACACTGTCGGTGAAGCAGAGATGCATTCTAGCTACTGCCTATATCATCAAAAAATCGCACACCCCACCGAAGAGTGCAACGCTTTTAAAAGATGGTGGCATGGATATGTTGCTCATAGACAATATTTTAAGCGAATGAAACGCAAAACTCGTCGGGAGAAAAGAAATACGACCGAAGAGCATAAATGACCTACCGGCAATTGTCGCACGGTCAACGTTGGGGCGTTGCAAGTTCTCACCTTTGGAAGTGACTCCGACGAAGAAATGACTCTTGGCCCTCTTTTCAAAGAATCTACTTCGGGGAGAGAGGAAGAACCGAAGACCTACGAAAATATCCAGCTGCGCAATCGTACGCTGCCCGAAAAGAATCTCGGACCCACGAATAGAAAAGATAAGGGCAAAGAAAAGGTCCCGGAGGATATCATCCTTGGTGACCAAGCCGTCAAAGAGCTGCAGCCAAGGACCCATCAAAGAAAAACAAGGTGGACTACAACGTTCTCGCACACTTGAGGAAGATACCCTCGCAGCTCAGTATTCTCGACGCCCTTCTGCTATCCAAAGAGGCGAGAGATTCTTTAATCAAGGCACTGCAAGAGCCCGAGAAATTCCAAGCTTTCCTCGCTGAAGAGAAGATGAAGGACGTGCTAAAAGAAGTGTACACAGCTGATATCACCTTCGGCGATGAAGATCTCATCCTTGGGACGTGCGAACACAATCGTCCCCTATATATCTCAGGATACTGTCACGATATCAAGATAGGCAAAATCCTGGTTGACAATGGGTCCTCCGTCAACCTCCTTAACGTGAGGGTGTTAAAGGAAATCTGCATGAGTGTTCAACACCTCGCTCGGGATAAGATCACCATCTCCGGGTTCGACTCTCAGTCATCACGGACGCTTGGGTCCGTGATACTGACGTTACGCTTTGGGCTGCTCGTTACGGATATTAAATTTCACGTCATTGATGCCAAGACCTGCTATAACGCTTTGCTCGGCCGGCCTTGGTTACACAAGTACAACACATCCCTTCTACACAACATCAGTGTATGAAATACTTCAAGGATTGTCTTGAGTATACTGTGACAGGAGAGCTAAACCTATTCTCCGTGAACGAAGTCCGGAAATATGAAGATGCAAAATACTTCTTGCCAGATTTCGAGGACACGGAGAGATGTCACAAGCCGAAGGACAAAGCTATCACCACTATTCCAGTCTTCGGGAGTGATACCGAAGAGGAAGAAGAGATAGTTTATTCAGGACCGCCCCAGTGCAATAAACCAGGACCGTCCTCTCTTATGTTGATCTTTGGCAGCGACTCGGAAGATGAGGTCCATGCTATATTCTCTGCTCGGCCTTCAATACAAACATTCGCTGATGAAGAGCAAAGCTTGCAAGTTGCCATGGTTCCGCCCAAGCATCGTAAAGAACTAGACGCGCTTGATACCTACAGTGTAGAAGAACTGCAGACGTTCTATGTCCCTTCTAGGCGAGAAGGTGAAAAGGCAATCTTATTCTACCGATCCGGGGAAACCAAAGTGGAGAAAGAAGTCTGGCATGGCGTGGATTCTACATTCGACAGGCTCCAGCCCATCCGTTTGCCCAGATATTATACGAACGGACTAAAAAGGCTGTTAAAGCGCCAAGGCGTACCTCTCAAGCAAACTGCACGACAATCACGGTTCTATAACAGGATCTGGAACGTCCCCGGAACTCAGCGAAAATTGCCCAACGGGAAAATGGAAACGATCGGGCTTGGGTATGTTCAATCCAAGAAACGGGAGCTACTTTGCGACTGTTACGTCATACATGACTTTGATGAAGAAGGAGATGCTCTGTGGGAAGATGCTAACCCTGAACCAGAAAGAGCTCCCACCGTGAAAATACCCAGTCCTTCGTTCGAAGAACAAATGGACAAGCTTATAAGGGAAGCAGGTCAAAAGGTTCGAGACGACCATAATCGCGAAATGGCTATCTACGAGAAAGCCAGGATGCAACGCCTCCTTTAACAGGCTGTGAGAAATGAAAATGCTCCTCCTTGTTAACCCGTTGTGCATAAGGCTCGACGCAGAGGCAGAAACAAACCAAAGAACGGGAAAGGCATTCGACAGCGACAGAGCGGGACCAAGAAGCTACACGATCAAGAACCGAGCAGCCAAGATTCATCTCTTAAAAAGAAGATGGGTCGAGCATACTCTTTTGCCCAAGACAAGACAGAGAAAATACTTGGTCTTGCCATAAAACATCAACTGATTACACTCCCGGATTCTAAGCACCCCGAGCAAGTAGGCGAAGTCTCTCATCCGGACTATTGCTCCTATCATAGGGCAATATGACATCCTATTGAAGACTGCTTCACCTTCAAGAACTGGGTCGAAGATCAATATCAACAAGGCAGGTTCACTCTATCCAGCAGTTGGAGGATAAATCCGCCATAGAAGCACGAACCAAAAGCCGCACATACAGCGAGAGTAGAACCAGATCAACATCGGTCTTGGAAGCGAGCTCGTACCTGTCATATGATAACGCTATTAGAAGAAGAGCTCGGGAATATGGATGACCTCCCCTGGTGCTTCGAAAACAATGATGACGAGGTGATCTCAGAGTTTCCATCGGCGCCGAAAGAGCTGGAAGATGGAATACACACTACTGCAGATGATCTCAAGAAAATTGATCTGGGGACGACAAGCGACCCGTGGCCGACATTCGTCAGTGAGTTGCTGTCTGAAGAAAAGGTGGCGACACTAAAAGACGTGCTTATGCAACATAAAGATTGCTTCGCATGGAACTATTCCAAGATGCCAGGACTAGATCCAGAAATTTCTGTCCACAAACTGGGAATATCCCCGGACGTTAAGCCGATCAAACAAGCGCCGAGAAGAATGCGGCTCGAGCTTGAGATGGGCATCAACACCGAGGTCAAGAAACTAATCGACTCTGGTTTCATCCAAGAGATTCAATATCCTGACTGGATCGTCAACATCATCCCAGTGATGAAGAAAAATGGGACGGTGCGCATCTGCGTAGACTTTCGGGATCTCGATAAAGCTTGCCCGAAGGATGACTTCCCAGTGCCAGTCACCGAGCTAATGATAGACAATACGTCCACTCACGAAGTCTTCTCCTTCATGGACGGCTCGTTAGAATACAATCAGATAAAGATGCATCCCGAAGACCAGAAGCATACTGCTTTTCGGACCCCTTTGGGTATATTCTGCTACAAGGTGATGCCCTTCGGTCTAAAGAACGCCTGCGCCACCTATCAAAGGGCTATGACGAAGATCTTCGATGGCCTCATACATGAAATCGTCGAATGCTATATCGACGACCTCGTGGTGAAAAGAAAATCATACGAGGAACATTTAGAGCATCTGAGAATCGTGTTTCAACGCCTTCGGCAATACAACTTGAAGATGAACCCTCTTAAATGCACGTTCGGAGTTTCCTCGGGCAAGTTCCTGGGATTTATCGTACGACACCGAGGCATCGAGATAGATCCGTTAAAAATTAGGGCAATTATGGAGATGCCCCCGCCAAGGACTCTTAAGCAATTGCGGTCTCTCCAAGGGAAGCTCGCGTATATCCGGCGATTTATAGCCAATCTCTCAGGTAAGTGCCGTCCTTACAGCCACCTGATGAAGAAGGGAACCCCTTTCTTCTGGGATCACAAATGCCAAAGCATGCTGGACGAAATCAAGCAGTACCTACAGAATCCGCCAGTACTGGCCGCTCCGGTCAAGGGAAGGCCTCTTATTCTTTATACAACCGCCCTTGAAGGTTCCTTAGGCGCATTATAGGCACAAGAGAACGACCAAGGGAAGGAGAGAGCCCTCTACTATCTGAGTCGAGTTCTACTGGGGGCAGAAAGCAATTATTCTCCCATCGAAAAACACTGCCTGGCATTGATCTTCGCAATAACGAAGCTCATGCACTATGCGTTGGCGCACGGAGTTCGGCTCATATCGAAGGTGGATCCTCTCAAATATTTGATGTCAAAGGCCATATTTACAGGGCGGCTTGCTAAATGGGCCTTGCTCTTGATGGAGTTCTCAATAACTTATCAGCCTCTTAAGGCAGTGAAAGGCCAAGCCATCGCCAACTTCCTCGCTGAGCATCCAATACCTACCGATTCTCCTTTGAATTGCGAACTGCCAGATAAGCATGAGTTTGACACGATCGACAGAAATGGCACCCGATGGGAACTTTATTTCGATGGAGCATCCTCCATGAAGAAGCGCAAACAAAACACCCACATAATCAAATCAGGGGTAGGACTCATCTTCGTAACTCCACAAGGAGGGATAATGCGCTTTGCATTCTCCTTAACAGAGCCGAGGACGAACAATGAAGCCGAGTATGAAGCTTTGATAGCAGGTCTCGAGATCGCCATCGACATGGGGGTTAAGAATCTCCTCATATACGGAGACTCCCAACTGGTCGCTAGTCAAGTAAACAACGAGTACCAAACATGCAAGCCAGAGTTGGTGAAATACGGTGAGAGAGTACAACAACTGCTGACTCAAATTCCTTCCTACACCTTGGAAAGCATACCGCGTGCGGAAAATAGCAAGGCGGATGCATTGGCTAAGCTTGCTAAAGAATTGGCCGACGAGAACCTTGATGATGTAAGAATCGTGGTACAAAGCCGTCGAGTTCTTGCACCGGCAGAAATATCTCCGGAATCATCCGAAGAAAAGGGAGCGACCGAGCAAACGGCCCTGCAAGTAAAAGACCAGGAAAAGGCTGAGGATTGGAGGGAAGACATTATAGACTACTTCAAATCCCGTCGAACGCCTGAAGATGCGTCCTCAAAACATCAGCTCATGAAGCGAGCCCTATCTTTCGCCTTCGTCAACGATACTCTGTACAAGAGGTCATTTGATTCTTTATGGCTAAGATGCCTAGGACCTGAAGAGGCAAAGAGAGTCATCCAAGAAACTCACGATGGACTCTGCGGTTCTCACCAAGCCGGCCTGAAGAAGAAGTTGAAGATTAAAAGGATGGGTTACTATTGGCCCACGATGATTCAGGACTGCCTTGAATACGCAAAGCAGTGCCACTCGTGCCAGATTCACGGGGATTTTATCCATCAGCACCCAAATCCACTACACCGTTGGATATAGTGCCCTCAGAGTCAATTATTGGATCGCAGGTACGTGATTGCAATGATTGCGGAGGACCTATACCGGTAGGACAGTCTTACTCGAGATGATAGTATGCTATCTGGTTTGCCTTTTTCAGTCGTGTACAGGTTCAGGTGACTGATCACTGTTACACTTTGATAGAGCCCTTAGGATCTTGCTTGACTACCAACAGTATGAGGGCGATCATATACGTGAGAGTTGGGTAGTCCAAAAGCACATCCTTAATAGTGGTCCCTAGTCGTGGGAGTTTCGAGACAGGGCATCGATACTCCGGAGTAGACTAATGTATACAGTCGAGACCCCGACGAGGGGCGGTGGCCGGTCTCACAAGCCACTGGTGTCATTTGGATCACCTAAGATGTATACAGGTGCTCATTGGGATATGAGTACACCGGACAGGACTCACCGGGAACCTGCTAGTTGGTATTATACATATCGTCAGATAGCAGTTCCCTGGTGACATATGTACAGGTTAGTTCATCGACCTGAGGTCGTCATTTGTCTCGTGTGAGTTCCCACTGTGCTTTGATTTCTACCCTACCACGACTCAAAGGAGTCGTGCAAACAGGTAGTTTTTGGGTACAGTCCCGAGCCATATGGAGGCACGTGAGCGGATCGGCAGGGGATTCGTCTCTCCCGGTATTGGGGGTGAGATCGCGCTGTGTCTAGGAGAGCCATTACACAAAGCCCACGGCCATTGAAGGAGATTTACTGGTAAGTAATACAGTAGTATCTCAGGGTGTTTTTAGGCTACACTCCGACACGACTTATACCGCTTTTGGGGGTTTGACGTTACCAGCCCCCTAGGCAGATATGCGATACTCATAGACGTACGGACCGGACTGTATATACATTGTCACTGTTAGGCTCAGTAGGGTTTCCGGATGAGTTCGCTCATCGGCCTCCCTTGAGGTCAGTCCATAGGCAGCCGTTACGCATAGCTAGTGCCGCTGATGGCTTGTGGTTAAACCCACTGCCAAGGTACCGACGAGTCATTAGAGTTCCCCACAGACAGTTTCCTAAGTTCGGGCGAAACATTGTAGAGGCCGTATGGTTTTATGGCAGGGTTCGGAAAATGCACGTGCGTTTACGCACGTGTCATTTTTCGGGCAGATAATACTGGTGAGCTTTGGTTTAAGCCGGATCCGAGTATTATATTGAGTAGATATAATATCTTTGTCTCAGTTGCATTTGTATTCGGTCGTAATACAAATGCGGGTATTTTTTATACAGTTACGGGGTTGTCCTGAAATTCTTTTCAGGATCGCTTTTGGAAGTTGCCAGTTTCCAGTTTCCGTATTTGACATTCGGTTAAATGCGGATTTATCTTTCCTTCACTCGGGTGAGTCATGAGGGTGAGTCGTGCTTCTAGAAGCTTCTAGATGGTGAGGTGGCTTAGTGACTCATCTTGGTATTAATTGTTGGATTAATGAGTTGTTGATGTGTTATTGTGACTCATCCTTTAGCATTAATATTTCTTGTTAACCTTAGGATATTTCTTCATCCTTATTGTCACCACTTGGTTCCTACACTCACCCCCCTTCTATATTATGGCCGGCCCCCTTGTGAGAGAGAGAGATTGATTTCATTTTGGAAAAAGAATAAAGTTTTGGATGTATGGAAATTTCATAGTTCATTTTCTCATTCCATTTCATTTCGAGTGGCAACTTCATTAACCGTTCGTCCACGGCTTTGGACGAAGTGAGACAAAGTATTCTACTCATTCTCTACATCAATATTGGTCGTCTCTTTTGGAAAACTTGACGACCGAGTTGCCTCGAGTCAGAGGCGGGAGCCCGTTTAATGAACCGTTGACGTGGTGCCACCTGGACGAGCAGATCAGAGATCGACGAGATCGAAGCAGCCGTAACGGAGCGTGGGATGATGGTTAAAGAACGAAGGACTCGGATCATTCGGTATAACCTTTCTACCCTCTTTACAGTTTGTTAGTTTAGCAATAATGGCAGATCCGGGTTATAGTATACGATAGCGCCAGTTAAAAGTTTTTGTTCCGCATTTGGCGTCTGTAGACGGCCGGGGAGCTACCGTGGACTTACAGTGGTATCAGAGCCTCACCATTATGCTTTACTAACTTTTGCTAACGCGTTTAAAACATCGATCGGACCGAATATCAAAAACTACAACTTTTCAGTTCTGAGTTTCTGTCGATTTTAAAATGGTTCTAAAAATAATTTTACATATCACAAAAAATTCAGTAGGGTTTTATAAGCACGTGGTACAAATTTAGGCATGTGACCCTACAAGACCGCCGCGGAATCGCGGTCCAACCTAGGGTTTGACCGCGCATCCGCGGCCAGTCTGTGTGATCATTGCTCCAAATTTGCACAGTGGCTTCTTCTGTGGAAATTGTGGTTTTTGGTATATATCTTTTGGGCCCAAATTTTGTTACTGTACAACAGATGTACGTGGGGCCCACTTCAGGATATTTAGCCGATCGAAATTTAAACATGTTAGTTTACAGTACTTACATTATATCTCCGACCGTGAATGTCATTTGATCGGTAAACCGCGTCTGATTGCTATGGTTCTTTTAGACGGGTTTGCGAACGTGACATTCGCGTTGATGTTCTGTGTTGTGCTGTGATGTTGCGGATTTGTCGTGGTGGATAGCAGTGTGAAATGGTAGTGCAGTTTGGATTTATTTGTACATTTGATATTGCAGGGCGAGCGTTCAACATGTGGACTGCCATCTCTGCCAGTTTGTATAATATTCTTTTGGGGCACGACCGGGCTGAGGTCGATGTACCCGTTGTACATATTTTTCATTTCTGTACTAGGTTTTACCCCGCGACGAAGTGCACGGATAGCCGGGTTCTGGAGGGCAACGGGTCAGCATCTCATGGCTTTGAGAGGCAGAGGGGCCTCACTCTAAAATTGGCAGACTATTCGCCGCACTCGTAGGGGGTACAGGTTGACCCAAGGAGGGGTGCTCAAGCTACCGGATTCCGTGAAGTGCATGGTGGTCCATTCACTTTGCTGTAGGGGGCTGCCTCGCTTTAGGTTTTGGCGGGTAACTTGCCGCACCCGTAGGGGTCTAGGTTTCATTGCACAGGCTATCCACACGACCAGGGGAACGTCGGGTTTCAGCAGCGGCTCTGTGAAACTCGGGGATCCCGGATTATCTGTATTGTTCTGTGATGCTTATTACTTTTCTGTAATGTTGCATATTATCACGCCTGGAGCGATTATTGTATATTGGTATATATACTATTAGATGTTATATATGTTTTACACCCGCGCTAGTCCAGTCCCCGCTCTGTCGTTAGTTAAGTAACCTAACGGGTGATGACGGGACCCAGTGACGAATGCGGATGGCATATACGTACATTTTATTTTCGTTCTTTTCTGGTGTGATTAATTGATGGGACTGCGTTGATTTTGATCAATGCAAAGGAAAGCAAACCTATTTGGCAGTTGTTGGAACAAATTTAAAAAGTGTTATTACAAAGACGTTTCCTTTTGTTTTGCATAGCGGTATTCGGTTGGAATATCCTGCACCTCATTCGACGAGGCAAGGGCCGATATCCCTTCACCGGGAATGACCCCTTGGGCAGAAGTTTGCGTCAGGGTAATAACTTCACTATAGTCAATTACAAGTTGCTTTGCATCACGGTATTCAGTTGGAATATCCTGCACCTCATTCCACGAGGAAAGAGCCGAGATCCCTTCACCGGGAGTGACCTCTTTAGCAAAGGTTTTCGCCACTATATTTTTATAAAAAGCTATCAGGTTCCTTCAGCGATATCAAGTTTGTTACGTTAAAGGTTTTTCACCAAAAACCAGTCGTAGCCCTCCGTCATTTCTTTTGGGTATTCAGTAGTATTCAAGCTATGCATTTTAGCCAAAGTTAAGGCATAGTGTTTGGTAGCTGCTGGGTATTCATTTGTTGCATAGATAGATGAGTTGGTTTGGGACAGTCGTTCTGCCGATTGGCCAAAGTCAGGGGCATGTGCGGGTGGGTTCAAATTGACAAGATAGTGACGGGTAGAACTTGGCATGTAACTTATGACATTTTGACCAAAGCCAAGGTCATAAGAGCATGGGGCAAAAATCTTATCGGGAGTTTCTAAAGAAACTGAAACTTGCCAAGTATGCGCATACCTTCTGGAGTGTGATAACGTGAGTGGATTCCGTCACGTTATCATGCGATGAGAGTTGGATCCTGATTCCCACTGATGAGTTGGTTTACTCTTCGGGTGATCCCGATTGATTCTTCTTTTAGGTTTGGAGGAGAATTTGACAGTACAGTGGGAGGTTTCCGGATTAGATAAAGTGATAACCATTCTGATCTAGGTTAGAGTGCACGCAGAGTGTTTCTTTTCTCTCTCTCTCTTTGGCAGCGACCTTTGACCAACCCTAGACTATGACTCAGTGACCAAGTTGACCGAACCTTCTTAAAATACTGGCTTTTGGATTGTCGATGTTGCATAAGTCATTGCCACTCCTTCTACCCTTTGCATTTCTCAGAACACCCCGTATTACTACGGACATCCACTTCCATTGGATAGAGCTATCGTATGGTTATATACGAACTCGAAGGGACTTCTTCGAGGATGGATCCAGGTTCAGGAGAAATAGAATTGGTTTATTCAGTTGTCTTTTATCATCACCTTCTCTCAAGTTGCGAGTACTCCTTGGTTTAGGAGGGTGCACCTATTATGCTTACTGGATAGTCTTCTTCCAAACCATAGGCTGGTGCCAAACGGTAGGGAAGGAAGAAAACCATTTAGCCTAACGACGGTGTACAGAAGGTAACGACTAAAGACAAATAAAGGGATTTGGAGAGATGGCAGTGAAATATACGGTTAAAGTCATGAATTTTGATTATGGAAGAGGCATTGCTAGGAATACCAAGATACCCTACGAAACATTTTCATGTTTCGGTGGATTGTTAAAAGAAAAACTGTTTTCCCGATTAGATACTTACTCCAAGGGTATGTATTTACCAGGTTTCATTCTCATATATGGTTTTACAGATGATGAGTGGGAGTAAGTTATTGGGAATTAGGTGATTATCCTCATTATATCGGAATTCGTAGTAATTGGTGATATTTGAGGAAATCGCCAGGGTACAGTTTTCAACCTACGACGCACAAGTTTTTGAGTTATTCAACTCAGCGGACTTATACAGAGTATTGTATTTGTCCAGTGTCCATCAGGACAAAAGGGTAGGTTCTCGTACTATGTTCTGTTTACTTATGACTTCTCTAGTTTTTAGACAAGTGTTTCGTACAAATACAAGGTCTAAGTTTTGAGAAGTTGTGGGTATAAGAATAAAGTAGAGAGCCAGGTGTCACAAGTATCAGGATTCTTCAAAGAGATCGAAGATGTAGATTCTTATGATTGGTATTCAGATGATAGTAATGGTTTTGAGAAAATTGTTTCTCTTTCAGGTTACTCATAATTGGATGGATTCCTAAGTTGAGTAATGCTGATTAGCCTCTTTCCATTAAGTTGATATGCACTGGAGACAGCTGCATGATTTGAATCTGGTTCCAATTAAATAAAGTGCCAAAGTTTCTATATTAGATATAGAATGGTTCGTATCTTAAGGATGTTAAGGTACGGGGAGTTGTCCGGCTTATGCTTAAAACCAGACTCTGGATAACTCAGGGCACGTTTCTGTAATGGCAGTTTGTGGGTTGACCCTAGCTATGACGAGGGTTGATATTCTACCATCTGGAAGATCAATAGTGATATTGTTCTTGACTCGCCACAGTTTTAGTAAAATGGATTTTTTCAGAAAACAGTAGTGGGAGTATGGTAGAACTGGAAGTGATTCCAGAACCGCGAACGATTACGGAAAATTTAATAGGACCTATATATTCAATCAGGTTTGACATTCTATTAGCCACTCCACAGATATGATGGGTAACCTCAGACACCCGAGAAGTACTCCGGTAGCCTCAAGGACGGTGACAGGGAGGTTCTTGCTTACCCAGACTTGACACTACTGTTGTTCCAGACTATGAGACCCGGTAGGAGGTTAAGTATAGCGTCGTTCTAAACTAGCTTTAGAAGTGCACGTATATATTATTCTGCCAGAGGGTTGTTGTGGTCAGTGGGAGCATCGGAAGCATAGTGGGCAAGATGCTTATGTCTATTTATAGACTTGAGCAGTTATAGCGGAGCTAGATCATCTAATTTTGATGTGACAGTCATAGGTTTGACTTCATCAGAATAGGGGATGGATCTGTTAAGAAGGTAGTAGGGTGTGATGTTATGGTATCTAGATGACATACACAGAGTAGGAAGTAAAATTCCTACAGTACGATCGGTTGTACTGTGGTCGTCACACAGTTGTTTCTCCAGACAGGATATGGATATAATATCAGACATTATGGTTTCTAGATCTATGGTTTTAGATCTAGATTTGGGTAGTTTCCCAATGTGGGTACTTTGACAGTATTCTAATGGTTTTTAGAATAGATGACTCCTGGCATGGTGATGTACCTGCAGGTGATGGAGCCACCCTCTCTAAAGGTGTCTTAAAGACTAAAGGGGAGAGGGATGTGCATGATTGGCAGATCACTTGTTTAGGCAATTGAGTCAATCATGAGATGTCAAGTACCACACCAAATGTTGTTTTTGCAAGAGATGCGATAAGTTTGTATTAATCCAATCCTGGAGAAACATAAGGAAGCGGTTTTAGAACATAAGTGCATGTTCTACGGATTTGATGACGACAGCCTCCTTCGGGAGACGGTTATCATTCCAGGCTTCAAAGGTGACATGGATGACAGAGTGATTGTCAGAGTTATAGTTTTCCCTCTGACGAAGGGGGCAGTATTATGGACAGGTGGTCCAAGAGGATACTGTGGGAGGCATGGTGCCGGATACTGATTAGGTTCAGTGATCGATACAGTCTAAAATGTTTGGATTTGGAGTTCATTTATGAACTAGGTCCCATCAGATATCCAGACATATTCTAAGACAGGTATTACTCAATTCGGGAGATGGCTTTCTCCGCAAACTTGAGATTAAGAGAGATATAGAAAGAAACATCAGGGCGGATCCACTCACTGAGGCTATTTCTCGAACATAATAGTTTTACAAACGGGCTTTGTGAAACTGATTAGGAGAGGAGTTGGATGTTCGTTTTCACACGGGCTGTGAGTAGTCGACATCGCAATAATTAGCCTTAAGTGCAAGTGGGAGATTGTTGGATATAGTGCCCTCAGAGTCAATTATTGGATCGCAGGTACGTGATTGCAATGATTGCGGAGGACCTATACCGGTAGGACAATCTTACTCGAGATGATAGTATGCTATCTGGTTTGCCTTTATCAGTCGTGTACAGGTTCAGGTGACTGATCACTGTTACACTTTGATAGAGCCCTTAGGATCTTGCTTGACTACCAACAGTATGAGGGCGATCATATACGTGAGAGTTCGGTAGTCCATAAGCACATCCTTAATAGTGGTCCTTAGTCGTGGGAGTTTCGAGACAGGGCATCGATACTCCGGAGTAGACTAGTGTATACAGTCGAGATCCCGACGAGGGGCGGTGGCCAGTCTCATAAGCCACTGGTGTCAATTGGATCACCCAAGATGTATACAGGTGCTCATTGGGACATGAGTACACCGGACAGGACTCGCCGGGAACCTGCTAGTTGGTATTATACATATCGTCAGATAACAGTTCCCTGGTGACATATGTACAGGTTAGTTCATCGACCTGAGGTCGTCATTTGTCTCGTGTGAGTTCCCACTGTGTTTTGATTTCTACCCTACCACGGCTCAAAGGAGTTATGCAAACAGGTAGTTTTTGGGTACAGTCCCGAGCCACATAGAGGCACGTGAGCGGATCGGCAGGGGATTCGTCTCTCCCGGTATTGGGGGTGAGATCGCGCTGTGTCTAGGAGAGCCATTACACAAAGCCTACGGCCGTGGCAGGAGATTTACTGGTAGGTACTCCAGTAGTATCTCATGGTGTTTTTAGGCTACACTCCGACACGACTTATACTGCTTTTGGGGGTCTGACGTTACCAGCCCCCTAGGAAAATATGCGATACTCATATACGAACGGACCGGACTGTATATACATTGTCACTGTTAGGCTCAGTAGGGTTTCCGGATGAGTTCGCTCATCGGCCTCCCTTGAGGTCAGTCCATGGGCAGCCGTTACGCACAGCTAGTGCCGCTGACGGCTTGTGGTTAAACCCACTGCCAGGGTACTGACTAGTCATTAGAGTTCCCCAGAGACAGTTTCCCAAGTTCGGGCGAAACGTTGTAGAGGCCGTATGGTTTTATGGCAGGGTTCGGAAAATGCACGTGCGTTTACGCACGTGTCATATTTCGGGCAGATAATACTGGTGGGCTTTGGTTTAAGCCAGATCTGAGTATTATATTGAGTAGATATAATATCTTTGTCTCAGTTGCATTTTTTTCGGTCGTAATACAAATGCGGGTATTTTTTATACAGTTACGGGATTGTCCTGAAATTCGTTTCAGGATCTCTTTTGGAAGTTGCCAGTTTCCAGTTTCCAGTTTCCGTATTTGACATTCGGTTAAATGCGGATTTATCTTTCCGTCACTCGGGTGAGTCATGAGGGTGAGTCGTGCTTCTAGAAGCTTCTAGATGGTGAGGTGGCTTAGTGACTCATCTTGGTATTAATTGTTGCATTAATGAGTTGTTGATGTGTTATTGTGACTCATCCTTTAGCATTAATATTTCTTGTTAACCTTAGGATATTTCTTCATCCTTATTGTCACCACTTGGTTCCTACACTCACCCCCTTTCTATATTATGGCCGGCCCCCTTGTGTGTGAGAGAGAGATTGATTTCATTTTGGAAAAAGAATAAAGTTTTGGATGTATGGAAATTTCATAGTTCATTTTCTCATTCCATTTCATTTCGAGTGGCAACTTCATTAACCGTTCGTCCACGGCTTTGGACGAAGTGAGACAAAGTATTCTACTCATTCTTTACATCAATCTTGGTCATCTCTTTTGGCAAACTTGACGACCGAGTTGCCTCGAGTCAGAGGCGGGAGCCCGTTTAAAGAACCGTTGACGTGGTGCCACCTGGACGAGCAGATCGGAGATCGACGAGATCGAAGCAGCTGGAACGGAGCGTGGGATGATGGTTAAAGAACAAAGGACTCGGATCGTTCGGTATAACCTTTCTACCCTCTTTACAGTTTGTTAGTTTAGCAATAATGGCAGATCCGGGTTATAGTATACAATAGCGCCAGTTAAAAGTTTTTGTTCCGCATTTGGCGTCTGTAGACGGCCGGGGCGCTACCGTGGACTTACATACATGTGGCTAGCTGGCCGTTTGAAATGTGGGGGACTGACATAATCGGCCCTATCGAACCTGCATCATCCAGAGGACATCGATTCATTTTGGCGACAACTGATTACTTCTCCAAATGGGAAGAAGCAGTACCGCTGAGGGAAGTGAAGACGGAGAATATCCTCCATTTCTTCAAGACACACGTCATTTATTGGTTTGGAACCCCACGATGGATCATCTCCGATAACGGGCCAGCCTACAGAAGCCACAAGATCAGCTGCTTCGCACAACAACATAACATAGACTGGAGATATTCATCAGTCTATAATCCCCGAGCTAACGGTCTAGCTGAGGCGTTCAACAAGACATTGACGAAGATCGTGAAAAAGACGGTGTCCCGAAATAAGAAAGACTGGCACGAGAGACTGCATGAAGCTCTTTGGGCGTATCGGACTATGTTCAAAACGGCTACGAATACAACGCCGTACGCATTGGTATTCGGTACGGAGGTGGTACTCCCCCTAGAGATAGAGCTACCCTCTCTATGAGTGGCAGTTCATTATAAGCTAACAGACGAAGAGAATGCTCACCTTCGGCTTGAGGAGCTCGATGTCCCTGATGAAACCCGGCTCATAGCGCAACAAAATCTGGAGGCTTATAAAGCAAAGATGACGCGCTCATACGAAAGATTGACTAGGCCGAGGACATTCCGCCAAGGCGAACTCGTGCTAGTAGTCAAAAGACCTATGATCCCCAACCGTGCCAAGCGGGGGAAATTCGAGCCGAACTATGAAGGCCCGTATATCATAGACAAAGTCTACCAGGATGAGGCCTATCTACTCATGGACATGCATGGTGAAAGACCTTTCCGACCAATAAACGGTCGATTCCTAAAGAAATACTACGCCTGACGAGTCACGGCTTAGGTCAACGATAGATGACGACGTCTATGTCCGCTCGCTATCTTCCTAAGCCCGAACTCTACAAGTAGTAACCAACAACGGACTGAAACGTCCTTAAACCAACAACGAACCGAAACGTCCTTAAACCAACAACGGAACGAAACGTCCTTAAACGAACAACGGACCGAAACGTCCTTAAAACCAACAACGGACCGAAACGTCCTTAAACTAACGATGGACCACTATGTCCTGAAACTGGCTGTTGACCGAGATGTCGATAAACTACGGTGGATTGCATCATCCCAAAGCTGATACAAAAAAAAAGAGAAAAAAAAGAAAAAAAGAAAAAAGGAAACGGTATGTCCATAAGCAAAATGGGCACGGATGAAAACCCGAAAGGGCTCCGTGAGTAAAATCAGCAGGGCTACCGGCGAGTTTTGTGAAAACCCGAAAGGGCGCAACCTCGTTAGAATAAAAAAAACGGTATGTCCATAAGCAAAAGGGCACGGATGAAAACCCGAAAGGGCCCCGTGAGTAAAAACAGTAGGGCTACCGGCGAGTGTTTGTGAAAACCCGAAAGGGCGCAACCTCGTTAAAAGACACTTGCAGGGTCCTCTCGACTTTGTAAGGAGTAACCACCTGCGTGAGATCCTTACGACTCATAAAGGAGCAACACACTTAGGGATCCCCACGATCCTTAGAGAGAAATTACACTTGCGAGATCCTCATGACTCGTAAGGAGAACCCTCTTATGAGACCTTCACGGCTCATAAGATTCAAAAGTCTTAAGTTACAGGGATCTGAACCTTAAGCAACCCCCACAACCTCCGATACTGCCCTACAAGCGGCTCAATGCTGACCCTTGTATACCATCCACGGGCGCGGATAAACATTTCCCTAATAAAGTCCCATCCGTGACTAGGGAAATGTCTATACGGTGAACAGCCCTTATAAGTCCTCTCGACTTAGAGGGAGAAAATACTCTTGTAAGATCCTTACGACTTATAAGAAACTATATACTTAGGAATCCTCACGATTCCTAAGAAAAAAATACACCTACGAGATCCCCACGACTTGTAGGGAGAAGTACCTTTATGAGACCCTTACGACTCATAAAATCAAAAGCCTTAGTCGACAGAATCCTAACCCTGTCTACCAAGACACCTTTGTTCAACACCGACATAGGAAAATGATGATTCGCTCCTGGCAATATCCCAGTTGTAGCAATGCTGATACCGAAACCGGTGTCTAATTCCAAGCTTGCAGCAAAAAACTAGCGAGCCACACATGCATTCGAAATAGCCGAAATGATGGGGTAACTTGCAACAAAATCAGCAAGTAAAAAAAAATGTATGCATGCAAAATAGCCGAAATGATTGGGCAGCTCGCAATAAAAAGCAGCGAGTAAGAATAAAACAAATAGCCGAAATGATTGGGCACCGCGAAAAACAGACGAAATGATTGGGCAATCGTGACCTTCGCAATATAAAAGCCGAAATGATAGAGCATCGCGGAAAGAAATAAAAAAAATGAAATTTATGCCCTACAGGTGATATCACATCAATCCCTGTATACAATCCAGGGGCGCAAACAAAGAAGGAATCACACCTTTCATCAGAAGGAGAAGCCCAAATCTCAACGGTTCATAGATAGCCTGGAGATCATCTCAACATTCGCCTCATTACAACAGACACAATAAAGCGGAACAGCGGAAACCCCCAGTTCCATGACTCGGCGGTATACAGATGACCGAGAGTCAAACCCTGACTCCGTGAAATGCGGAAGAAGTCAAAACTCCTGGCTACGTGGAACGTGGCTTATGTCAATCCTAACCCCGTGGGAAACGTCCAAAGCGGATCCTGGTCCTCGCAGAGCACGGCAATGACCCCGTGTAAAGCATCCAAAGCGGAGCCTGGTCCTCTCCGAACACGGCAGTGAACCCGTGGGAATCATCCAGAGAAAAATTTCTGGCTACGTGGAACACGGCTTATGTCAATCCTGACCCCGTGGGAAACGTCCAGAGCCGATCCTGGTCCTCGCAGAGCACGGCAATGACCCCGTGCGAAGCATCCAGAGTGGAGCCTAGTCCTCGCCGAACACGGCAGTGAACTCGTGGGAAGCATCTAGAGCAAAATTCCTGTCTACGTGGAACGCGGCTTATGTCAATCCTGACCCCGTGGGAAACGTCCAGAGCGAATCCTGGACCTCGCAGAGCATGGCAATGACCCCGTGTGAAGCATCCAGAGTGGAGCCTGGTCCTCGCCGAACATGGCAGTGAACCCGTGGGAAGCATCCAGAGCAAAATTCCTGGCTATGTGGAACGCGGCTTATGTCAATCCTGACCCCATGGGAAACGTCCAGAGCGGATCCTGGTCCTCACAGAGCACGGCAATGACCTCGTATGAAGCATCTAGAGCGGAGCCTGGTCCTCGCCGAACACGGCAGTGAACCCGTGGGAAGCATCCAGAGCAAAATTCCTGGCTACGTGGAACGCGGCTTATGTCAATCCTGACCCCGTGGGAAACGTCCAGAGCGGATCCTGGTCCTCGCAGAGCATGGAAATGACCCCGTGTGAAGCATCCAGAGCGGATCCTGGTCCTCGCAGAACACGGCAATGAACCCGTGGGAAGCATCCAGAGCAAAATTCCTGGCTACGTGGAACGCGGCTTATGTCAATCCTGACCCCGTGGGAAACGTACAGAGCGGATCCTGGTCCTCACAGAGCACGGCAATGACCCCATGTGAAGCATCCAGAGCGGAGCCTGGTCCTCGCCGAATACGGCAGTGAACCCGTGGGAAGCATCCAGAGCAAAATTCCTGGTTACGTGGAACGCGGATAATGTCAACCCTGACCCCGTGGGAAACGTCCAGAGCGGAGCTTGGTCCTCGTAGAACACGGTAGTGAACCCATGGGAAGCATCCAGAGCAACTCCTGACTCCGTGAAATGCGGATAAGGAAAACTTCACCCATCACTTGCGGGTCCTCACGACTCATAAGGGAGTAAATTATCTTGTGAGATCTTTACGACTTGCAAGAGAAAACACACTTAGGAATCCTCACGATTCCTAAGGAGAAAATACACCTACGAGATCCTCACGACTCATAGGGAGAAAAGTCTTTATGAGACCCTCACGGCTCATAAAGTTGAAAAGTCTTAGGTAACAGATCCTAACCCTGTTTTCTAAGCCATCACCACCCTATAAAGAGCCCAAGATTGACAGCCATATACTATCTACAGACCGCACTTGCTAAAATCACATGGCAACAACACAGCAAGGAGAAGAAAGCAACAATATAACAAAAAATGTGTATCTTTTATTCATGAATTCGATTGAGTACAAGGCAAATCATATAAAAGAATAAAAAAATGGATACATGTTGTTCAAAGATTACAAGTGTTCAATCTATACAAAAGAAGCTATTGGGGGGGAGGCGCCTTCAATAGACCAGTTAGCTACTCGCTCACCCCTCTCAACTCTTCCTCACGATCAGCCGTCGCAGCCAGCTCTGCTTCAATGCGGGCTCGCTGCTACAAACAAGATGAGAGTTTCTGATCAACGTCCTGCTGGGCAGCCTCCTGACTCTGTGCGACCTGCTCGTTAAGATCAAGCTTCTTCCTCAACACCAGCCCGTCAGAGATACATCGTTGAAGGTTTTCAAAAATGGTGTTCAGCTGGACAGCATTAGCTGCAACCTCAGCGCGCAGTTGGGCAGATTCGGCAGAAGTCGCCTCACGTTTCTTTCGCTTAAGGGTTGCCTCTCATTCGAAATGGTGAAGGAACGGAACACTCTGCTCAAGCCATGCGGCCCGCTGGGAGTTCAAAGCCTGAGTCTCAGGAGCAGGACGCATAAGCTCAAGCTCATGCAGGCATGCCTCAATCTTCCTGCAATGATTAACCCAAGACTCAACGATTCCTTCATTATGGAAATTCACAAGTGTCGCCAGCATTGGATTGACCTCGGCAGCAAAATCTGTGGCAGATGTAAGAGCCTCCGCGTCAAGCTCCTCGACGTATTCGCTCAGCATACGCAGACTGGTCATAACACCTTTTGAAGATGGACGTCTTGAAAAAGGCCCTGCCGGCATCATAATGCGTGACTCGAAAGAGGCCGGAGTCGAAGCGACCGCTGCAAAACAAATCACAATCAGATGACGATTCAAGAAGTATAAGAGGTTCATGAACAATGGGATTTACTATACCAGCTGCAGCAGGTGGCAAAGCCGCAAGGACCAGTGGCGCAACTGTTCTCTCATCTCCTCCTTCAATCTATAGTACAGCAATCAAGGCAAAGAAGAATCAGAAATGATTTCACTGTTGGTAAAAGAAAGGACATTAACTGAAGGCTGTATTCACCAGCGCCACTGGATGAAGCAATCTCCGATAGGAAGGAGAAGTGGGGGTGCAGCACCTGGTACAGGTGGTCAAAAAGGACTCCTACAAAGACTCAATAATGCAATGTCAGTACATAAATTAGACAGCCTAGAGATAAGACTGATGGGTCACAAATCCATACCTCCCAGCATCTGAGACGGTGCGAGAGAAGGTAGAGAGGTGGTCACCGTCAGGGCGGTAACTGACGGCGCTGCCTCGGGTAGTGCAACATCAGCACTGTCCGCACCTGCATTAGAAACAAGATAAACCCTGTCAGGAAAGATTAAAAAAGATTGCAGAATAAAATAAGGGCGGTGACCTAAAATTTACCTGATGAGTCTCCAGCCGGAACCTTGACGAGGTCGTCACTTGATACAACAACGGCGTCTCCTTCCTCCATCGGGGTGGTCTCACCTCCCGTCGCCTCATCCCCTGACTCAACGAGAGCCGCCGTCACGCTTGCGACGCCAGGAAACGGCAAAGAACCGTAGGCAGGAAGAGCGATGATCGGGGCGGTGCCTGATTCTTGAGAGAGAGCGGCCATCTCGGACCCAGCAATTGTACCCATTTCGCTCGCCACCACCTCGGGCTCAGTAATTGTAGCCGTCTCACCCGCCACCACCTCGGGCTCGACAATGGTAGCTATCTCGGGCATAGTAATCGTCACTGTCTCATCAACCCCTACCTCCGCCACTTCTTCGGGAAGACTCGGCTATGCAAGATAAGATATATGAGAATTGATACTTAAAACGTTGACAACGGAACCTCAAGGCACATTATCTGGAGTTGATTTACCGTTTGCCTCCCGAGCCGCACGTGCCGCCTGTCTGTAAGTAGTAGACAGGGCAACCGAAGACTCCTCTGAAGGAGTAGCAGCAGGGGCAGCGGCGCTCGAACCCGCTCCCGCAGCTAAAGCAGCACTACGCTCCCTTGTTGCGCGCCTCCGGCGCTTCCTTCCCTCCCGGGCCGTCAAAGCAGACCTTCTAGAAGCCTCCTTCAACAGGACGTCATCGTCCGCATCCAGGGTTACCTCTGGAGCCGTCAAGGCTTCCGTCATCGGTCGTTTAAGTAAGGCCTCTTTCGGCAGTGCCGAAGAGGCCGGAAATTCGGTAGCTGGCCCGGGAAGAATTTCCGCATCAGTTTGTGGGATCGGCATTGTGGTCCCTGCGATAACACAAAGAAAGGGTCAGATTAATCATAAGAAACGGGAGCAGGAACATGGTGAACCAAAATGTACCGATGCCTAAGGATGCTCGAAGTCGTTCCTCTTCCTCAAAAGTCTAGAGAGAGGCAGCGAAAGCTTCTTCGGTAGAAATGCCTGTTAAAAAAGAAAAAAACACCAGTCATAACACAATAATAGAAATACGATGCAATGGAGGAAAATACAACTAATGAGTAACTGATCGCGCAAGGTTAGCCAACCCCTCTTCGTGGCTAGCCAATTGTTTAGAAGCTGCAATGGCAGCCGCCAGATCAGTATCATCTGGCGGCATGAATAAGCCCTCGTTTGTCCCGTACTCGCTCAGGCCCTCGCTGTAAGGAGCGTAAGGCTCCTGGCTAAGTACAACGTCGATAGAAAGGATCGACTTCTTTTTCTTCTTTTGTAAGCGAGCTTCGGTTGCAGCCAACACCAGCTTGCGCTTCGTGGGCACTTTGGGACGGCGAGTCTCGATATCCGAGCCCATGCCAGATTCGGGTGAAGCTACAGTTACCGTCTCCATGGGAGCGCGGAGCACCGATGGCACGTCCACCGTCTCCACAGGAGCATGGGGCAATCCACGCGTGGGGCTTAGCACACGTGGAGGCTCAACTGCAGCAACCCCTTTTAGCTGAGGGGGGACAGCGATCCGTCGCTTTAAAGGGACGTTGCGATCGCTGGCAGGGGGTGCACTCTTACGATCGAGCAACAGCCGTCTCTCTTCCCTGATAACAGCACCCATCGCGTGTTGATACCAGGCCGCGTGTACGTTAAGGGCCCTCGGAATGTAACTCGGCTCGCTAATAAAGAAGTGGGAGCCCGTATTCAAGCGCATAAAGTGATGCATCACACCCCGTATCCCCTCTTTGGTGGCAACAGGTTCTTCCAAGAACGCCTCCAGTGGAACCCCTGGTTATAATTCAGCTGCTGTGCAAAATGATGGGGGTTGTATCTCATGAAAAGCGCTGCATCATTTTGCCTGAATACGAGAAAGCCCGGCCTGATGGAGTATAGATGTAGAATCTCTCGGGCTTTCAACACGGAGGCCCCATCCTTAAAAACGTCGCGCAATGCCAGCACCGTCTTGGAAGTTTCCTGGCCGATCGTCAGGACTTTGTCCGTAAAAGACATACCAGCTCCGACCGTGCGCGGATGAAGAAGCAAGCCCCTAGCTTCCCGCTGAGACGGATTCACGATAGAAGCGTCAACCGGCCGCATAATTCTCGGGAATTTGCATTTCTCGAAAAACGAAGGTCTTCTATGAATACCAAATACCCCGAGCACGTGCATTTCCATCCACGAAGTAAAGTAGTGCATCGGGAAGTTGGTGGCATGCACCCCCGGTTCAGTTGTATCCGCCGCCACGCTAAGACCATGGTACAGGTGGGCTAACCCCGCAATCCCAATGGCCACTTGTATCCCGGCAACCATTCGATGCGCTGGGTAGAAGACGGACGGCCTCATATAGCGAGGGTGTATAGGGAGCGCGAACCAGCACAACCATAGCCCAAGAAATCCAAGAAAGAAAGCCTTGTCATCAATGCCCGGAGCGACAATTTCTGACAGAGGAATGATCGCGGCATCAGGAAGAAAAAAGCCCTTCTGATCATCTTCCAATACCGGTCGACGGTCCAAGCCAAAGCCGAAGGGGTCATCGAGCTTGGCAAATTTTTCTCCTCGTTGCGATAGAATCTCCGGGCGAAGAAACCGGGCAATGAAGTCTGCGAAACTAACCCCCCGGCCTCCGGATTCCAAGAAGAGGCTCTCGTACATGTTCAGCACCTTTATCAGGCTAGGAAACTGGTGCTGAATGGCGTTCTCCGGCGTTAGGCCCATCACCACTGGCTTGGTGGCAAAAACGTATTCATCTGGAGGAAGCAGCTCCTCATAGTGCTCGCTCCTAACTGGCAGAGCGGAAATCTCAGCAAATTCTTCTAAGGAGATGGAGACTTCTCTGTCCAGTAGAAGAAAGGTATGGGTTGGGATGTTCCATTGCTCCAAGAACGCTTTAATCCACCATGTCGGAGGAGCATAATATTGGAACAACGAAGCATAAACCGCAGGATATAGACCGAGCTTCAGCAGTTGCATTTTCTTCATAGACAAAATGTACCTGGCCCACTGCAAATACCCGGCCAAATGTCGGGGAGTCAACCCGATGTTGTAGGGTTGTCCCTAAGGGCACGACTCGCCCTGGCATATGCGCCGCTCCAAAGTATCCAAAGCTGCTGGCAGCTGCATGGGTATGGCGGCAATCGAAGGTTGAAAAAGACCCTCCGAAGTCCAATTGACAACCTCCACGGCATAGTTCACCAGGGGTGCATCTGCATACGAAATCGACGAGATCGGCTCTGATGGCGTCGCACAAGAGAAGCTTTGATGACCTTTGATAATCTGGTCATACTACCTACCCCACAGGTGAAGGTTTTTGTGTTCCGGGTCATAGTCTCTGATGAGCGCGAGAACCTCCCGATCCACAGGTGCCTCAGGGAATCCTCCCTCTGAACGAAAAAACGGGAAAGAGAGATCGGAAGACATGTCGCCTGCGAGAAAGGACAGAATTCAATTGCCAGTACTATAATTTAATTTTAAAATTCTGACACTCGGTACTTTAAAATTTGTACCACGCTGCAATGCGGTGGAAAGGGGACCAAAGGGGGACCCACAAAATCCAGATGACAATGCATCAATTAATAAAACAGCCTCATCATTGGATGTGACTGTTAATTAACGAGGAGATCCTCAAGGAAATTCTCATTGAATGAGAAATCTCTCGGGAAAAGGAGAAAATCTCCCTTTGAGAGCAAAACTCTATAACAGAGTGACACTTGTCAAACTCTGGTCATGAAGGAATAAAATTCCTTAAAGAGCCTGGCTCTGTAATGATGATGGAAAATCCATCAAAGATTAATTAAAATTAATTTTTGAGAATTAAAAATTCTGGGATCTTCAAGATCCATGAAAAAACTCTTAAGAGTTATTCATCAAAGATCAAAAGATCCACATATTATCAAAGAGCAGAGCTCTGATTCATGGGATAAGAAACCCCAAGAAAAGATCTCTTTAGATCTATGGGTTCATGAGAGTAAGGCTCTATTAATGAAACCCTGAAAGGGTTTTTTCTTTATATCAAAGATCTATGAAGAGCAAGGTTCTGTTAATAGGTAAAAACCCTAATTTATTAAAAATTTTAATTTTACCTAAGTTTGGAAAGAGTTCTGACTTTTGAAAGTTCTTAACTGAAGAGCATGGCTCTGAATGAAATTCTCAAGAAGAAGATGGAAATCATCTAAGGGACCAAAGGTCCTATTTATAGGCGTTGAACCGCCTCTTCAACTTCTGAGTTGATCCAAGGGCTCAGATTTTGCCACCGCTGCACTCACGTGTGCACAACGTGAGAGCAACGGTGGGGGGGGGGCATTTGTTTCCCCCAATCAGAGCAAAGCTCTGTTTCAAAATTCAAAATTTAAATTGAAGCAACGCTTCAGATTCAGCGCTTTGCGCGCCACGTGTCAAACGCAGACGCGCTAGCGCAAGGTGCGCTGTGCCATAGACAGTGCACCCCCAATCAGAGCAAAGCTCTGTTTTAAAATTCAAAATTTAAAGGTTGAAGCAACGCTTCAGATCCAGCGCTCTGCGCTGCACGCCACGTGTTAAACACGGGTGCGCTAGCGCAGTTGCGCTGCGCTCCGCGCTGCGAGCCACGTGTCAAACACGGGTGCGCTAGCGCAATTGCGCTGGGCTCTGCGCTGCATGCCACGTGTCAAACACGGGTGCGCTAGCGCAGATGCGCCGCGCTCTGCGCTGCGTGCCACGTGTCAAACGTAGGCGCGCTGGCGCTGGGATTAAAAATCCCCCGCCGTTAGATCAAAAGATCTACTAATAATAAATTATTAATTAATCAGAACTAAAATTCTGTTGTGGAAAGATCTTTCCAATCTTATTAAAACAAGAAGATTATCTTCTGTATAACAGAAGCCTTAGGATCAAAGATCCAACGGTGGGAAATATTCCCAAATCAATCAGAGAAAGGTCTCTTAAAACTGATTCAACAAATCATTTGGTCCTATATAAAGGCCCCTAGACTTCAAGTCTAAAAGACACAGAAAAGAGAGAGAAAACCCTCTGAAAAATTTGAGAAAACTCAAAGAGAAAGAAAAGCAAGCTCTTAGAAAAAAGAAGATTTTTTTTCATTTTCAAGGTAGAGAACTAGTTCTTAAACCACAGAGATGAAATCATCTCGTAAAAAGAAGAACCATCTTCTAAAAAGATCATAGATCTAGGTCTTTGATAAAAAGAAAAGATCAAAAGAACTAATCATAAAAAAAAACTAAAAGAAGTATTTTACTTTATTCACAGATCTTTTGATCTATAAAGGCAAAGCCTTTTTATAAAACAAGAACTTTTGTTCTTGAATCTTGAGGCAAATCCTCCTTTAAGAAGAACATAAATTTGTTCTTGAAAGTGCCTTGCACTCATGAATTGCGCTCTTGCGCTTATTGGACCGGCGCTCAGCACCAAAACCTGCCACGTGTTAACCAAAGACACAATCTGCGCTTTGCGCTTCTGAAACAGCGCACTACGCTCATGGGCTGGCGCTTAGCGCCAAGCGCGCCACGTGTCACTCGCTGGCGCGCCAACAGACTAGCGCAAAGCGCTTATAAATTAAAAGCGCAATGCGCTAATAAACTAGCGCTCAGCGCTAAGCGCGACACGTGTCTTTTTCATGTGCGCTATCTGACAGAAGCGCAATGCGCTCTTTAGCTGGCGCAAAGCGCCTGGCGCGCTACATGGCGCATTGTCAGAACACAATCTGTTCCGATGAAGACAAAAGATGTCAGAATTCAATGCTTAGCATTATTAAAAGGGCCGAGCCTAAATAAAGGCTTAATAGCCAGAACAAAAATAAAATGTTAAACATTTTTAATGGGACTTAGCCCAATTCTGGCCATAAGTCCTCAACTTATCTTGAATTGAGCACATCTGCTCTTTCAACCAACTCACCTTGGTTCAAAGGTACATCTCTTCACTCCTTTGATATTTGTCGTTGTAATTCCTCAACGTTTTCAAAGAGGTGACGGGTCCCGACAACCACACATTTCACGGACTATGATGTCCTTAACCTCGACCGTGATGTCTTTAAACTAACATCGGACTGTGAGGTCCTTAAACTCACGGACTATGATGTCCTTAACCTCGACCGTAATGTCTTTAAACTAACATCGGACTGTGGGGTCCTTAAACCCACGGACTATGATGTCCTTAACCTTGACCGTGATGTCTTTAAACTAACATCGGACTGTGGGGTCCTTAAACCCACGGACTATTATGTCCTTAACCTCGACCATGATGTCTTTAAACTAACATCGGACTGTGGGGTCCTTAAACCCACGGACTATGATATCCTTAACCTCGACCGTGATGTCTTTAAGCTAACATCGGACTGTGAGGTCCTTAAACTCACGGACTATGATGTCCTTAATCTCGACCGTGATGTCTTTAAACTAACATCGGACTGTGGGGTCCTTAAACTCACGGACTATGATGCCCTTAACCTCGACCGTGATGTCTTTAAACTAACATCGGACTGTGAGGTCCTTAAACTCATGGACTATGATGTCCTTAACCTCGACCGTAATGTCTTTAAACTAACATTGGACTGTGGGGTCCTTAAACTCACGGACTATGATGTCCTTAACCTCGACCGCGATGTCTTTAAACTAACATCGGACTGTGGGGTCCTTAAACTCACGGACTATGATGTCCTTAACCTCGACCGTGATGTCTTTAAACTAACATCAGACTGTGAGGTCTTTAAACTCACGGACTATGATGTCCTTAACCTCGACCGTAATGTCTTTAAACTAACATCGGATGTGGGGTCCTTAAACCCACGGACTATGATGTCCTTAACCTCGACCGCGATGTCTTTAAACTAACAATGAACTGTAATGTTCTTAAACTAATTATCGACCACAATGTCATTAAACTAAACAATAGAGCCCAATTGCTCTCTTGTCGGATCTAAACGATCCCGTTAAGTTGATCTTCATCTAAAATTAGACTAACGTATCCTTAACAAATGTTTAAGTTGATCTTAGTCTCAAACAAGGCTAACGTATCCTTAAACTCAACCCCCCAAACCCAAATCTAAGAAAGATATGGATTTGGACTGGTCCACACCCTACGGACGACAACATAACTTAGTCTCCGTATACAATCCACGGGCAACCAAACACAAAACAAACACCTACGACACGAAGTGACCACATGGAGAAGGAGAAAGTTGTTACCGCGATGCGGTAGCATAATTAACTGCAGGGGCTTGCGCCTGCAGGGAAGAGCGTCCCCACAATCAAAAACCCCTCAAACGAGGGAGAATCTGACGAAGTCTGCTACATCGGTCGCATCCGTTTAAACCTTCGATACATGGTGTCATAAATCAACTTGACATCTTCAGAGAGGTGGGCGTATAGCACCAATTAGCATATGCCCCGAAATTCAGGCAAGACGTCTGCCGCGTCTCCGCCGCGTCTTTCGGAGGGGAACACGCCCCCAGGAAAAAGTGGTTTTTTAATTAAGGAACTTCGCGAAAGCGTCGTAAAACCTCCCTTGAAGTACCGACACCAGCCTGGCTGAACGGTTAAGGAAGTATTGTACGGTGAGAATATTCCTGACCAGTTCTTCTTTTTTGGTTTGAGGAAGGATTCGAGAAACAGTGGGAGCCATCCTGTTTAGATAAACTAAAAACCACTCTAAACTTGCAAGAGCATCATGCTAAAGTGTTTCCTCTCTCTCTCCTAATTGCAGCGACCCAGAACATGACAGGCCTTAAGTTATTATTAGATAAAAATATTTTGACAGGGCCAAACTATAAAGATTGGTTTCGGAATGTAAAGATAGCAATTACCTATGACAAATTAGGGTATGTCCTTATTACTAAGGCCCATGCCGTCCCAGGTCCTGAATCCAGTGTCGCGGATAAGGAAATCCGCAAGACTTGGGAGTTAGACTGCGCGAAGGCCAAATGCATCGTGCTTGCCTCTATGAATAATGAACATCAGAGGAGGCACGAGAATATGGATCTAGAATCCATATTTTTCCACACCAAGGAACTGTATGGAGAGCAATCTCGTATAGCTAGATACGAGACCTCGAAGAACTTGTTTCAGTCGAGGATGGCCGTCGGATCATCTGTAGGGGAACATGTCCTTAAGATGATTGGCTATATTGAAAAGCTCGCAGACCTCAGGACAACATTAGAGAACGAGCTGTATACAGACTTGATTCTCCAGTCCCTTCCTTCCACCTACGCCCAGTTTATCTTGAATTTCAACATTCAAGGTAAAGAAGTTGAACTTCCAGAACTCCTTAACATATTGAGGAGTGCAGAGGGCACCTTGCAGAAGGCAAGGGAAACACCCGCTATGTTTGTTCGTGGTGCTTCCTCTTCCAGGTCCAAAGCAAGGGCCAAAGGAAGGAAGAAGAAGGCCGCTACTAAACCAAGAGGTGGTGTTGGTAAGGTGGAAGCCAAGGGAAAGGAAAAGGTCGCGGTGCCGGTAGTGGCAAAGGACGAGTGCTTCCACTATCGCAGGAAAGGCCATTGGAAGAAAGATTGCAAAGCTTGGATTGCCAAGAGCCAGGACCCGAGGCAAGTTGTGGCTTCGGCTTCAGGTGTGTTTGTAATTGAAAATTGTCTGTCAATCAACTCTACTTCCTGGGTATTGGATACCGGATCAGGATCTCATATATGCAATTCATTGCAGGCACTGAGAAACCGTAGAGTGCTGAAGGTTGGTGATATGACCCTCCAGGTTGCTAACGGAGCTAGCGTGAATGCTGTGTCCGTAGGGGATTATCATCTTGGATTGACGAGTGGATATATTTTGGTTTTGCGCAACTGTTTTTGTGTACCTAGTTTAACGTGTAATATCATATCAGTATCCTTGTTATCAAAAGAAGGTTATGATTTCACGTTTGTAAGCGGTGTTGTTAACATCCATCTTAATCATGGTTTGATTGGGTCCGGTACACTAGATAACGGTATATACGTGTTAAACCAATTGCAGATTTTCAATGTCCAGAACACACTAAAAAGAAAGTCTCCAGATATAAATCAGGCTTTCTTATGCCATTGTAGACTGGGTCACATCAATGAGACAAGGTTAACTAAGTTACATAGAGAAGGATATTTGGATCCGTTCGAATATCAATCTTATGCCACTTGTCAATCACGTCTCAAAGGAAAGATGACAAAGACTCCATTCACTGGACATGGAGTAAGAGCGAGCGAGCTCTTAGGACTCATACACAGCGATGTATGTGGTCCAATGTTTACACATGCAAGAGGCGGTTTTTCATATTTCATTACTTTTACGGATGATTATTCTAGGTATGGATTCATTTTCTTGATGAAACATAAATCCGAGGCCTTTGAGAAATTCCAAGAATATAAGGATGAAGTAGAAAACCAAACCGGCAAATGTATCAAGACACTGAGATCTAATCGAGGTGGTGAATACTTAAGTGCAGAGTTCCTGGGTTACCTAAAAGAGAAAGGAATTCTCTCTCAGCTTACTCTTCCATACACTCCACAACATAACGGTGTATCGAAAAGACGGAACTGAACCCTATTGGATATGGTACATTCCATGATGAGTAATGCTGAGTTACCGCGATCTTTCCGGGGTTATGCACTAGAATCAGCTGCATATCTTTTGAACAGGGTTCCTACCAAGACTGTGCCTACCACACCATATCAGATGTGGAGTGGGAAGAAACCCTATCTTCAGTATCTGAAGATATGGGGATGTACAGCTTTTGTTAAAAAGCAGCATGTGGACAAACTCGAGGCACGATCAGTACAGTGTAAGTTTGTGGGATATCCAAAGAACTTTAAGGGGTATTTTTTCTATTACGCAGAGGAACAAAAGGTTTTTGTTTCTTGTAATTCCCATTTTCTAGAACAACAGTTTTTAGAAAAGGAAACAAGTGGGAGCGCAATAGAACTGGAAGAAATTCCAGAACCACAAACTACTACTGAAAGTTTGGTAGAGCCAGAAGTTCCAGAAGAATAGGACATTCCCGCACCCTTCCGCAGGAGTACTAGACCGTCTCATCCGCCTGAGAGATACTACGGTTTTCTCATAGACGGGGATAGAGAGGATTGCGTAATTGATAATGATGAACCTACTAGCTTCCAGCAGGCCATCCAGAGCGGCGACTCAGTAAGATGGCTGGATGCAATGCGGACCGAGATGGAGTCCATGTACACCAACAAAGTATGGAATTTGGACCTTGCTCTAGATAGGGTAAAACCCAAAGGATGCAAGTGGATCTTCAGGAAGAAGATTGGTGTAGATGGACAGGTGGAAACCTATAAGGCTAGACTTGTTGCAAAAGGTTTTCGTCAAAGACCTGCTTTGGACTATGACGAAACTTTTTTTCCAGTGGCTATGCTGAAATCCAGTCGGATCCTTCTTGCCATTACTGCCTTCCATGATTATGAGATCTGGCAGATGGACGTAAAGATGGCTTTTCTAAATGGTAATTTAGAAGAGTGCGTCTATATGGATCAGCCAAAAAGGTTTCAATCAGAGTGGGAGCAGCGGGAAAGTATGCAAGTTGCTTAAGTCCATTTATGGATTAAAGCAGGCATCGCGGAGTTGGAACATCTGTTTTGATGAAACGGTCAAAGAATATGACTTTATCAAAAATCCAGATGAACCATGTATATATAGTAAAATTGTAGCACGAACTGTCGTATTCCTCGTCTTATACGTGGATGACTTTCTCTTGATAGGAAATGACATTCCCATGCTACAATCTGTCAAAGGATTCTTGTCACACAGGTTCTCCATGAAAGACCTGGGTGATACCTCTTACATTCTGGGGATCCAGATCTATCGTGATAGATCTAAGAGGATGTTGGGACTTTCTCAGTCCAGGTATATCAACACTATACTGAAAAGATTCAGTATGGAAGATTCAAAGAGCGGTAATTTACCGGCTTGTCACGGAATCACCCTCTCCAAAGAGATGTCTCCTAAGACTGATTTAGAAAGGGATCGCATGTCAGTTATACCCTACGCTTCTGCGGTAGGCTCTATAATGTATGCGATGTTTTGTACTAGACCAGATGTGGCTTATGCACTGAGCGTGGTAAGCCGGTATCAATCAGACCCAGGGGAGAAGCACTGGATAGCAGTAAAGAACATTCTCAAGTACCTGAGAAGGACTAAGGATATGTTCTTGGTTTACGGCGGAAAAGATCTCCAGATCGAGGCTTTTGGTGACTCCAGCTTCCAGAGTGACAAGGATGACTCCAAGTACATGTCATGTTATGTCTTTACCCTCAATGGAGGGGCGGTGGGCTGGAAGAGTTCCAAGCAGGACACCGTTGCTGACTCGACGATGGAAGCAGGGTATATCGCTGCTTGCGATACCGCAAAAGAAACAGTCTGGATGAAGAAGTTCCTAACAGAACTTCAGGTGGTTCCTACCATTGTTGATCCAATACCGCTGTATTGTGACAACAACGGCGCTATAGCTTTAACGAAGGAACCCAGGTCCCATCAGAAGTCCAGACACATCTTAAGGCGGTATCACCTGATCAGGGAGATCATAGATCGCCGGGAGATCGAGGTCCGGAGATTTGATACAGAGGAGAACTCTCCAGATCCATTCACAAAGGCCTTACCTCAGACACAGTTCAAGAGGCTATTCGATATGATAGGTCTTCGATATGCCAGTACATGGCCCTAGTGCAAGTGGGAGATTGTTAGTGTATATGCCCTAGGGGCCATTACTGTATCATACTAGTTTGTATATTACTTAATGGAAGCTTGGGATATTCATAATTGTATTAACAGTCTTGCTCAACATAGTAGTATGCTACTTGGTTTATATCTATCTTAATATGTGTATATATTTCTTTTAGAATATCGCGAATACATATTGATAGAGCCCTTAGGATTTTGCTTGACTACCAGCGTTGTGATGGCAGTCACACTAGTGGGAGCTGGGTAGTCTACAAGCACATCCTTTTTCAGGTCCCTAGTCGTAGGATTATCAAGACAGGGCATCGATACTCCGGAGTAGACTAGTGTGTATGCTTCTCATCCCAGCAGGGGAAATGGTCTATCCCACAGCCATTAGTACGTTGTACTGGAGATAGTATGTAGGTGCTCGTTGGGTTACGGGTACACCGGACAGGACTCGCAGGGAACTGTTGGTTGGTATTATACCCGTCGTCAGTTAATAGTTCCCAGGTCACATGAGTACAGCATAGTCCGTAGACTTGACACTGCTGCTTCGCCTCGAGTGTGTTCCCACTGTTCTTAGATTGCTACCCTACCACGGCTCAAAAGAGTCGTGCAAATAGGTAGCAATTGGGTGCAGTCCCGAAGCACTTGGAGGCAGTGGCGGTTAGAAAGGATTCGTCTCTCCCAGTATTGGGAGTTGATATCGCACTGTGTTTGGAGAGCCATTACACAAAGTCCCTGGCCAGGGCAAGTGAGATTTACTGGTAGGATTTCCAGTAGCTTCTCAAGGTGTAATGGGCTTCGCTCCGACACGACTTATACCGCTTTTAGGGGAATGATGCTTGCCGCCCCCTAGGCCCGATATGCGATAGTCTTAGACGAACAGATCGGACTGTACGGAGATTGTCACATCAGGCTCAGTAGGAGTTCGGATGGGTTTCCTCATCGGCCTTCTTATCGACATCTACCTGGGGACCGTTACGTACAGCTAGTACCGCTTGCGTCCTGTGGTTAAACCCACTGCCAGTGTAATGTCGAATCTTTAGAGTACCACACAGAGAGTTTCCCTGCTTCAGGCGAAACGATATAGATGTCATAAGGTTTTACGACAGGGTTCGGACATATACGTGTACTTGTGAAAGTATGATGTTCGGACAGATTATACTAGCAAGCTTTGGTTTAAGCCAGATTCTAGTATTGGATTGTTTTATTTATGCAGTCTCAGTATATCCATGTTTTTCGTAAATACGGATGGGAGGGGCATTCTCGTAATTAGTCGAGAAGCTTCTAGAAGAAAGGTGAGTCATTTAGTTTTAATTCATTTATGAATTAAACTAAATGAGGTGGAGAGATGATGTGTTATTTGCATTAAATGTTTTAATGACTCATGGGATGATTCATCCAAAGTGAGTTAATGAAGCATTAATTGTTTTAATGACTCATGAGATGATTCATCCAAAGTAAGTTAATGAAGCATGGTTGTTATTATTGTATATTATTTTTTAGATAATTATCATACTTCATATATTCACAAATGAGTTATAATTCAATTCATTCTCACATACACACTCTCTCTCCTCAAGCTCTCATCTTCTTCAATCTAACCCTAATCCTCTCATGTGTTGAGATTCCAAGGGTTAGAAAGACTAATAGATCCTTAATCCACTTCTATATCTTCTAGGTCACTTGGATTAGCAATCCTAGCTACTTAGTTACCTCAAGTTAGAGGTTAAAGCTTGAAGGAGGAACTCTCAGGTGGATCTTCTATTACATCGAGGAGGCCGACGAGGAGGTGATCAACAAGAAAAAGAAGGACTAGTATCTTGAGGTATAATCATCTATCATAGTAGTTTAGCACTTCTAGATAGTTTGTTAGTTAGGGTTTAGCAAAGATCCGTAAAATTAGTCGATGTTACCTTGAACAAAATGATTGTTTTACCTATTTCGCCTCCCCGCATCTAGTGGGGTGTGTAACGTCGACTTACAAAAACACTCATTTTCAAAATCACTCGATTCTACAACGATATCAAGTTCATTACGCAAAGGGTTTTCTTAAAAACCTGTCGTAGCCTTCCGTCATTTCAGATAAGGACTATTTAGTATTCGTGTTGCGTTTGTTGGCCTTTGTCAAGGCGTAGTGTGCGATAGTTGATTAGTGCTTATCTGCTTGAGCATATGATGCGATTGGATTAGGATAGTCGTACAACCTTGTTGGCCATTGTCAAGTGTCGTGCGGGTGAGTTTAATTCAATCATGAAATGTATAGGTTGAACTTGACTAGCATCTTATGATTTGTTGGCCTTTGTCAAGATTATAGGAGGCTAGGGGCAAAATATTATCGGGAATTTCAAGTGTTGAAATTTGCAATGAGATTGCATACTTTTTATAAGATAGTTGGATCCCGATACCCACTGCAAGTAAGAGTTACTCCTGAGAGAGTTTTACACATTACAATTAGCCGATCAAGTAGGTGTCTAGAAAGGTGTTAACGGGGTTACGCCTCTGGAAAAATGAGGTTTATTTTAATTAGGTCCGTGCGAAAGCACGGGGAACCTCCCTCAAAGTACCGACACTGGCCTGGCCGAAAGATTGGCGAACTTGTAGGGTGTAATTAATCCCGACTAGTCTTGCCTTTTAGGGTTTGAAGGAAGATTTGAAAAAAATAGTGGGATCCATCCAGATTAGATAAAATAATAACCAATCTGATCTTGCAAGAGCATACGCTGAGTGTTTTCTTCTCTCTCTCTCCTGGTAGCGACCATGTCACGCCTTAATCAAGATAATAATATGGATGCATTGATCGGACCTGCTTTTTATACTGAGTGTCACGCCCCGCTTCCCAGAGTGCGCTAAGATCGGCACGTGACAGAGCCAACCATGCTACCTGTGGCTAGGAAACATCCTTCCAAAGTCACATTACGGCTGTCTATAAGATATCAAGAACAGTAAAATCTATAAAAACAAACTAGTACATGTCTATCTACCAGAATAAACGAGTCAAGAAATATATATATGCGGAAGCAATAGATCCAATAAACAATAACATCTGGAAATACGTCTCAAATACGGGCTCACATCAGGAAATGAAAGTACTTAAAGAAAACTAAACACTAACAAGATCCTCACTGCTCGACCTCGCAGCTGAAATACTCCTGATCAGCCTGCGAAAGAGATAAAGGATCTAGGCCATGCAAAACCCAGAAGTCAGTGCGTCATAATATCAAACAATAGAATATAGCCAGGAGGTAACAAATATGCAGGCATGAGTATGAACAGTAATATGTGTATAACAAGTAACACAGATTGGAACAGTGAAGAGTATAAGTATATGTGACGTGTGGTGAGTAATCTGAACTAAACTACTGGGTTATCTATTCTACAGTTTGTGAAATCAATTTAATGGAATCATCGATGTAACTCAATAGTATCCCATGCATGCCCGGGACCACGGTCAAGACTCTCGGGCTGAATCCGAGACGTGCCGCTAGGCAGTAAACATGTAATATGTACAGACGAATGATGTCAGCAGTATCATCCCGGGGCTGGCCTAGCCCGTAAAATTGATCAGTATAAGCGTCGAACTATTGAGTTACAAGTCATATTTCATCATTGATTTCCCCTTATCCCTAAGGTTATGTGTTCAAGTCAGGTATTGATAAATCTGGAGCTAATGCCAACACAGGATCAAGTAGGTACAGGTTTTGTCTGAATAGACAACAAGATATATCCGTCAAGACAGCAAGTCAGGATTGTCAGCATTAGAAACAATATCAGGTATCAAGTCAAGCAGTGGTGTATCAGGTCATTTCAGGTAGTGCATATGTATCAAACGGATGTCCAAAATGAAAACTGTAGCAAGTATAGAAATACGGTAAAAGCACGGATGTACAATATCTATCTGGGATCACATATACAACTCCGTGACTACGTATGATGCACATTATAAAGTACGGATGCACAGTAAAACACGGATGCATGATATCTATCTGGGATCACAACTACAACTCCGTGACTACGTATGATGCACATTATCAAGCATGAGTATATTAATATACCAGTAACATGATATTATATGATTCTGGCATGCAACTAAATATGTAATATACGGTACGGATACGAACGGGTATCGCAAAATAGTAAATAGTAATATGGGATGCATAACTAAACAATATGTAATGTTATTATTCACATGGATGTAAAATATAGTATTATAGCATGTATCAAGATAAACTTGCTTGCGACTACATATGTAAATAACGGTATGGATACGTGCGGGTATTAAAACTGTAAAACTGTGATGCAGTAAACATGTGATATTTTTATTCATAGGAATTTAGATGTATTAGTATAGCATGTAGCAAGGTAAACTTGCCTGATCGGATCTCACGACGGGGCATGTACGACGTCGGTAGATGTCGCAATACACACGCGGACGTACAGAACAGAACCAGGAAAAGCAAGAATGTGACCACGCTGGTTGGAGATGTCCACTGGGTCGTCCGGATCGTCGGCGATGGTACGGCTCCGGCGATCACCGGAAAAACCAAGAAACAAGAAAAGAAAGAGAAGAAGAAGTAGGAGTAGAAGAAGAAGAAGGTATGCCCTTTTAGGTTCTATGGTGTGGAGCTCGGGACAGAAGCGAGGGTGAGGTGATAGTGTCGGGGTTGCCGGCAGTGAGGGGACAGAGGCGACGGTGAGGTATGTGGGTTTTGGGTGTGCAGGTTCTTGCTCAGGATGCTCGGGTTCTTTTGGGAAATGAGAGAGGAGAACGAGGTGGTAGCGAGGGAGTGGAGGCGACGACGAGGTCGGAGCTCCGGCGAGGTGTGCAGGTGAGGCTAGGGGCTCCGGTTTGGGTTCGGGTTAAGGGTTTTCGTGCAGGGAAGAGTTGCAGGTGGTGGTGGTGAGGGTGTTGAGCCAACGAAGAGGTGGTCGGCGGCATGGGGCGACCAGAATTGCGGGCGCGGTTGCAGGCGGGGTTCTTCGTCGGGGATCTTGGGTTCTTGAGGTGTGCAGGTGAGGCTAGGGACTCCGGTTTGGGTTCGGGTTGAGGGTTTTCGTGCAGGGAAGAGTTGCAGGTGATGGTGGTGACGAGATCTGGGGTAATGAATATATATAGAGAAGAGAGAGAGAGACGTGGGGTTAAGATAGTATATAATATAGAGAGAGGCAGGTGCGATTGGATTATATATATATATATATATATATATATATATATATAGAGAGAGAGAGAGAGAGGGGGGGGGTGAGAGTAATTGACAGAGAGATTTGGGGTGAGTGAGGTGAGTTGTAAAGAGAGGAAGGAGAGACAGAACGTGAGAGAGTGACAGTGAGAAAGGAAGAAAGAGAGAATGAGAGTTGACTGAAAAGAGAGAGAGAGAGAGATAACGTGAGGGAATTTGAGTGTTCGGATTTGAGATCTGAAGAAATATTTTTAAACCAAAAAATTTATAAACCTATATAATATATATTTAACAGTAATAAAAATAGAATATTGATTTTATTTGAAATTTTGGCTAATACAAAAATAGTCCAAAACATGCCCGAGTTGGGTCTAAAATTATGGTTTGAAAATACGGGCAATATACGTGTTGACAAAAACAACAATAGGATATCCGGGTAACAAAAATGCATACCTTCAAGAACGGATGCACGTAGCGTGCACGTAGCGATCCTAACGGGTCCGTTCCACTGAACGGGACGAGAACATGATGTACGGATGCCACAACAGGGTTAGGGGTATGATGCAGGCCATGCTAGATATTTTTAAAATATTTTATTTGATTATATTTGTATTATTAAAAAAATGCAGATGCCAGATATATGATACGGGTAAACAGGATATAAAATAAGGAAGTACACAGATTCTCATAACTAGCCGGGATAAATCATAAACAGGAATCAAGACGGGTTTCTAGCACGTGGGTCGGGACGGATGCAAATACAGACACCAATTATACTATTCGCACCCCAAAACAACAATAAATCAAGAATAGCCATCCAATATATAAATTAATCAAATCAAGCATGGTATAACGAACTGTAACGTTTTGAAAATCTGCCACGATTACGGGCAGGGAGAGCTACGGCTAGAGTTGCGGTCAGCACGAGCTCGTCAAGAACGAGGACTGACCAGGGCATGATTCCGGCGACACACGATTGCAGAGATGTGTCTTTTCATTGTGTCTTCGCGCCACGAGCGTTGGGTGGATTGCTGTATGAGATTACTCGGACGTGCCGATTTGCACTAGAGGATTGAGCCACTGATAGAGGTCAGCCAGATTTTGATGATCGTTGATATATTGCCTATTCATGATGATTGAGGCACGGTTCAGCGTCCAGACGAGTGAGCCCGTTATTGCTGCGAACGACGAGATATCGCCCCAGATGTTGGAGCTATTGCAGTATGAGTTGTACTAAGAGATAATAGAAGGTCGCTAGTCCTCGAGGATGAATGACTAGGACATGTGGATCGTTCGCCTATCCCGATGCGAGGTCATCAGATAGATTGATTCCAGCTAGAGACGACTTCACGCAGAGACGTTGGGAGTCGATAGAGACGATCGAATGTCAGAAACCTATAATTCCAAGTTTAAAGTAGTCGGAAAGACGTGCAGGCAATTCTATGGTCCCTCTAGAAGAATGAAACCCTAACTCGACTTAATGACCGTGTGAAAGCCTTTGAACCTTCGGGTTTGCGGCAGTTCTACGGCGCCATTAGTGAGGCTTGGGTTTGCCCTTCTACGGCTGGACCACCGATGCTGTGGTATGTACTCGATACTATTAAACTGTGCCCAAGATATTGAGCTCTTGGGGGATTATGAGGTTTTGACAACTCGATCGGATGGCTCGACTTAATTCAGATGCTAGGTGGTGAGATGCATTTCTTGGGAGACTCCAGATACGAGGATAGTCATTGGAGCTCAGTCCATGCAGCCACGACGAGACGAGTCCAGAGCAGTCGACATTAGAAAAATGGAGTAAGAGGTTCGTACAAGATCTGGATATGATGACGTTCCCCTCCACCGACATCAGGGATGCGATATGTATGCCGAGGCATTGTACTTGGGTATACCTTCCAGACGGAGTCGCGATGAGTATGCAGCCCTTTCGGAACGAGAACAGATCTAGTAAGGGACGATTACTTCCGGACAGTTCGGCAGAGACGAGATTTGGGAGAGATCCCTACAGGACCTTTCTGGAATGAATTACAAGAAGACCTTGACCCAGGAGTGGTCATTGTTACGCACACTAGCAGGCCAGAGTTCATGATCATCGACGAGACGTCCCACTAGTGACCGCGACAGTTAGCCCGAGATCCTTAGAGGATGCACTTGAGCGGTACTATTCCGCCATTATTGATTTCGATGTTTTGGGTGATTTATTCGCATGATTTGATTTTGATGATTGAGGATTTACGATCTTTGCACAGTGTTGCACTTGATATCGTTTTCGTGCTTTGGTTTCACATGTTTATGATTTTACGGTTTTAGACATTTGAGTTGGTTTTGTGCGTATATACGCACACGATTTGGTTTTTGCACGCGGTATAGTTCGTATATGCTTGCAGTGCAGTGTTACGTATGTTGTGCATTTAGATGCCCTGGACTTTGATTTCGATGGTGATGTTCGATATTTGTTTTGTGCACTTTGTGCACCTGATTTGATTTTGCGCATGTTCGGCACTTGATATTGGATTTCATGATTTCGTGCACGATGGGTGCACCCGATTTGGATTTTCGCGCATGTTGGGCGCATGTTTTGAAGTATGATTTTGGTGCACACCAGATGCACTAAATCGAGATTTTTCGTGCATGTC
The DNA here is from genome assembly GCA_030015575.1 of Agapanthus africanus. Lineage (NCBI taxonomy): Eukaryota > Viridiplantae > Streptophyta > Magnoliopsida > Asparagales > Amaryllidaceae > Agapanthus > Agapanthus africanus. The sequence goes on along the minus strand of JASDDO010000012.1, from coordinate 123,554,561 downwards.
AGATGCACCTAATTTTGCTGTCAGGCACACATGTTGCCTACGACAGATGTTTCGTGCACACCCGATGCACTTAGATGTTGTTTCTGTGCATATGTATGGCACATATTTGGATTTTGATTCCGTGCGCACAAGACGCACGTAGTATTCATACGCGTATTTTGGGATTGATTTTTCTTATAGAGCAGTACGTTTTTATGATATTGTTATGTGTTTTCATACTGAGCAGGACTAGTCAGAGGACAGTACCTGAATATATTTTACATGTATAGTTTCGAGTTATATCATATTGGTTTTGCTTTGGATTTGGTATTGATGTCTTCCCCATGACTCCGATGATTGCGGGATGCTTGACGGAGTTCTGATTTGAGTTATATGCTTATTTTTCATGCGCATGCGTTGCGCTACGATTTGTTTTATGTATTTATGATTTCGGAGCCCCGGCGATTTGATGGTTTTGGCTGAAATATTTTAGTATTTGGGGAAAGTTTTAATTTAAATTCGGGGACCGAATTTCTTTAAGGGGGGAAGATTGTAACGTTTTGAAAATCGTTTCGGTGAAATTTCGAAAAAACGGTAAAATAAGGGGGTTTTCTGTAAAAAGTCAAAATGCAAATATCTTTATTATAAAATTAAATATACATATTCTAGCTATGTAATTGCTAGTATTTGGTGTTTATTGAGCCACTGCTGAAATTTCAAATTTTCTGAAAATTTTTCCTAAATTAATTATTTTAATATTATTTTAAGCCGGTAAGAAAATACATTAAATTAGCGATAAATACAAATTTAAATGGGCTAATTCTAATCTTTAAAATCATGTTAATTAAAATCTAGTTGTAATATAATTTTTAGTATTTTATTTCAAGTTTTAATTGATTTATTTTATGGAAAACAAAAATATAGTTATTTTGAACTAAAACTTGCAAATATGGTATTGTGGGGGGTCTTTTTGCATAGAATTTTTTTGTAAAGTCTCTCACACTCACCCTCACTCCGCTTGGCCGGCCCCACACTATTGTAGCAGCCCAAGAATTTTATTTCCCTATTTTTGACCTTAAATCATGTGAGAAATGGGTTAAAATAAGGTTTTTATATAGTAAAGTAGGTGGGGGTATTATGGTAATTTGGGAGGGGCTTTGACTTGGATTCTTTTCCACAAATTCCCCACACCTCTACCCACTCCCTCCTCAGCCGAAATTCCTGCACCAAACAGCCCCAAAATTTCCCCTCTCATTTTCTTCTAAACTCATCAAAATTCCATCAAAATTCCATTTAAACTTCACAATTTCAAGCCCATCCTTCATCCATTCTTCTAAACCTTTATTGCATGGATCTTGGATGCTAGGAGGCCATCTTTGGAGTCAAAATTTCTTGCTAGATCTCTAGATCTAGAGGTATAATTCTTGCCCATTTAAATTCTTATGGTTAGATTTCTTTAAATGAGTTGTTTTAGTGTTAATATTGGTGCTATTTTCATCTAGGATCTTCAAGAGAATGGTTTGAGTTAAACTAGGGTTTTTAGCACACCATTATTAAGTTAATTATTCTATTTTTCTATCTAGTGTTTTATACAAACCAAATCTAAGAGTTTAACTTGCTTTTTGGGCTTCAAATTAGTGCTAATTTAGTGTTTCATGTATAGTTTGGGTTGGATTTTGTTAGTTATAAAATTCAAGAAAAGGGTTTGTAAATCAAATTAAGGTTTTATTCATTGGGTATTGATCTTGATATGGGGATTAACATGTTAATGTTATGCTAAAACTAACCTAGTTGCTAGTTTACTACTTGATACTTGTAATTTTTAAAAAATTGGAATTTTATGCAAACTAGGTTTTGGAATTTAATTGCAAATGGGAGATTAAAAATCTAATTAGGTTTTTCATGACTTCATTAACATTATTAAGTGTAGTTTAACACTTTAGTTCATGGAAATCCAACTTAAATTGTGGTTTGTGCATTTTGCTATAAAATTATTAAAATTTAGGTATTTTGTAAACTAGAATTTTAGGGTTTTTGGAATTTAATGAGATTAAATTACGAGAATTGTTTTTATGACTTATTTAAGTTATTTAATAAGTATTATGGCCGCTAGAATTGTTTAAACATCATGTTTTGTACAAAAATGGCGAATTGTGCTTGCTAGATTTTCGGAAAAATGACTTTTTAAGTGAAATTGGGGTTTTTGTGAATTTTAACCTATTTTATATTAAAATTAGTGTTCGTGAATGTGCAAATGAGTGTATTTGGGTTTTTCTCGATGATTTGGCGTTTGAACGCCGACGTCGAGGGTTTTTTTTGGGTTGATTTGTGAAAGCAACCATAGGTTTTGACCTATGTGGGATTCGTGCGTCGTTTTGGTCATGAGTCGGATTTTAATACGATACGGTGCGTTATGATATGTAGGTACCCCATGTGGACTTCGAGACGACAAGCAAGTGCGTGGCGACGTCGGCACCGGCGAACGAGGACCAGGTGAGTAGATTTATATCTACGGGGAGAAGTCGGGTGGATGGCGTATAGCACCCCCGCAGTTCGTGGTGATGTATATGAATACGTATACACATAGATATTGATTATATGTTGTTGAGATTATTGATGATAAGATGGATATTTGGTATTTTTGGATTGGTTTAGTATAGTTGCGAAACCCTAGAGTAGCGGTCGCACTCACACACGCACGTACACACATATTTGCATACATTCTTTCTTTCATATGTGCGTATGGGAATATATATTTATGTGTTCACATAGGTATGGGACTATGTGTTCATATACTGGATTTGAGAATAGTATTTGGAATTTGAGATGAGTCGATGAGACTGGGCTTGAGGCCAGGAGATCGGTGATGTGATTTGGTTCGTATTGATATACGACATGATGTTTTAGCGGGTCTTTTGGCGTAGTGATTCTTACACCTGCATGCATACTTAGGCAGTATCAGTATTATACTAGACGTAGATCAGTACCCCGATCATGATATTTGATAAAGAGGATACCAGATGAATAGTAAGATGAATGTGATATTGACCCGTACCCAGATTTGGGATGCCGTACGACGGATTTACCTACGAGCTATATATTGATGATAGATCCGCACTCTTGACTTGGGATGTCTAATTATAGATATGGTATCGGATATGATATTATTGAGGCGGGATCACCGACTAATATATATACATGTATGTATATATATCGACTCAGATGTTAGGCGGTTTCCTTACCTATAGTCCAGCTGGTTAGCTTAGCCCTTTAGTTTAGTTTAGTTGTTAGATTAGATTCGATTCTTACCTATTTCAAAAACTAACGAATCATGGGTATTTTAAAAGACAGCCCAAGGGATCCTACGGATATTTCAAAAGACGTATCTTTTCATAAAAACACTGTAGCCCCTATTTTCAAAACCCCATGATTCGTGTTATTTCAAAAGGCACCATTTGTAGGACTTATATTATATTAATGCAGATTAGTTATAGTTGCGTCTAGTATTCAGCTCCCGCTCATTATTGTGGTTCACTTCGCATCGCATGCTTATATTATGTTTCATACTCCATTATTGATATCATGCTGTTAGGACACCAGTACCATTACCGATGATGCGTATGTACCACGTACACTTACTTGCCGGCTCACACACATCTTCATCGGTAATTGCCATGTCACGTACACCTTAGAAAATATTATTGCTTGACATAGCCTGTTAGCTAATAGTTTAGACATTGTAGTTATTACCTGCTACTTCATGCATACTGTTATTCATTGTTATGCCGCATTCATGGATTCTCACGCATATATTCACTATTTTACGTGTTATTGAGGTTTTGGATTCGGATTTCCATGAGATTTTCTGGATTTGGAGGAAAACCGCAAAAACATAAATAAACATTTTCTCTTTTTAAAATAAAAACTGCGGTTTTCCCATGATGTATGAGTCGTCCACCATGAGTTTGCTGATGGATTTCGAGACCCAATTCGAGGAGTGGAGGAACCGTTTTGGGTACATGGTGGGCCCGGTGCGGTACCCCGGGGCAAGAGGAATGTGTTGTTGACGTTGAGCCCGGCAGGGGAGCACTACCGACCGGTGATATTACCCGACGCGTCGGATATCCGGAGGATACCGTCGTGGTCTTGAGATGGATGGTAGGGGCCGATCTGGATTGACGGCACCCTAGATATTGATTTTGAGATATTGAGGTACAGAGATTGTGATACAGAGATATCGAGATATTTGGACACTTGTTTTGTGTCGATGCTGGGCACTGTTTTATGCTGATTTCATTATGATACCTCATTTTAAAAATACAAAGGAAATCTCACTAAATTATGAAAACAGTTCTTCATTTACATGTATTCTGTTTTCATGCATTCATACCTCATTCATATGATATATTGCTACCTGAGGCACAGACACGGGCACATGAGATTACACTCGGGTTAGATATTTACCCTAGCCTTGTTATAGGCTGCATGTTATATATAATTGAGGATATATTATGATCATTGACCTAGGTTGCGTTATTTATGCGATTTCTATTCGTAGATATTTTTCTATTCACGAGTTGGCAACTCACCCCCGTTGTGCCCCAGTTTCTTGCAGGTTTGCCGTACAGGTTTCTTTACGGCTTTGCGGGCATAGTTTCCTTCGGGTGATTTGCTAGTAGGTGGGTTTACTTGTATCGTACCCCCATTATATATTTGGTATATTATTATTCTATTGTATCTAGAAGTTCCATCAACCAAACATGTATTTATTTTGAGATAGAGACCAGTGGTGTTATTCCTTCGACCTTAGAGTCGCGCATTATATTTCTGTGGTTTTCTTATGGTTTTGAGTTTCCTTTTGAATTTTGATCCTCGCCGTTGGCGTTGTATATTATATTGCTTGTGTGGTTGTGACCGTCGATTGACGAAGAGCTAGCTCCCACTTGGGGATGCCTTTTATTGATTTCGTATACTATTCATGTTGTATCCCGTTTGGGAGCCAGTATTTACAAAGGAGACTCTGCCGAAATTTTCAGGAAATACTTGATGTTTTTAAAACCGCATAACTCGGCTTATGCTATTAAAACTACTTGATTTTAAATTGGTTTTCCTTCACTCTACTACTTTTCTTGGTTTGGATTTCTGGGTTTTCGGCTTACTTAGAATACGTACGCCTTGAGACGTTCGTAGTTTAAGTGCCGGTCATGTTCCGTACTTTCGGGTCGTGACACGAACTAGGGTGTTACACTGAGCTGGGGAACGTTGGTTCCGCTCAATTTTATAATTGCTATAAGTCCGAGCAGGAAATAGGGGAATATCCGGATTTCCACGCGACCTAATCGAGGAATGTGCATGTTGATGCATCTTCTTCAGGTGTGTTTATTACCGAGAACTGTTTCTCAGTAGACTCTACGTCCTAGGTATGAGATACCGAATTAGGATTCCATATATGTAATCTGTTACATGGGCTACAGAAAGGTAGAGAACTGAGATTGGGTGATATTTTTCTAAGTGTTAGCGAATGGTGCAATTGTTACAGCCAAATTAGTTGGCAAATATCACCTTATATTACCAAATGGTAAATACACTGATTCTGAAAAAATGTTATTACATGCCGAACCTGATATAAAACATTACATCAAATTTATTATTGAGTTAAAGAAAGATATAATTATGTATTGGAGGATAATGTTGTAAACATTTTCCTGAATCAAGAGTTGATTGGATCCGGCACGTTATGAAATGGTATATACGTTCTAAATCAAAATACAGTTCAAAGTATATAGAATACACACAAGAGGAGTAATTCAGAAATGAACAAATCCTTCTTGTGGCATTGTAGACTAGGTCATATCTATGCGACACAACTAGCTAAGTAACATAAGGATGAATATTTGAATCTATTCGAATTTTCATCTTATGATACTTGCTAGTCTTGTCTCAAAGGTAAAATGACCAATACTCCGTTTACTGGAAACAGAGAAAGAGTTACTGAACTCTTGGGACTGATACATGGTGATGTATTCAGTCCTATGTCTACAAATGCCAGGGTTGGTTCTTAGTACTTCATTACATTCATCGACGATCTCTCAAGATTCGGACATGTGTTCCTGTTGAAACACAAGTCTGAAACTTTTGAGAAATTCAAGGAATATAAGCTTGAAGTTAAGAACCAGACGGGTGGAATTATTAAAGTCCTACGATGTGATCGAGGAGGAGAATACTTGGGCATGGTGTTCCTGGAGTTTCTAAACAGAGAATATGATTCTCTCTCAGCTTACTCCTTCGAATACACCACAGCACAACGGTGTATCAGGACGGAGGTATCACACCCTATGAGATATGGCGCGCTCTATGATGAGTACTGCTGGGTTGCCTATTTCCTTTTGGAGTTATCCACTTGAGAAGCTGCATACCTATTAAATGGGGTTCCATCCAAATCTGTGCCTACCACTCCATATGAGATATGGAATGGGAAGAGACCATGTCTTAAACGAGTTAAGATAAGAGTTGTCCGGCCTATGTTGAAAAGCAAAATCCGAACAAGCTCGAGGCAATATCAGTTCTGTATAAGTTTGTTAGGATATCCCAAACATTTGCGAGAGAATATTTTCTATCACACTGAGGAGTAAAAGGTGTTTTGTTTCTCAGCATCCCACCATTTTTAGAAAAGGAATTTCTTGTGAAGAAATTAGTGGTCATGAGGTAGAACTGGAAGGAGTTCCAGCTGGACAAACTAACAGCTGATGATTTAGTGAAACCAAAGGATTCAATAGTCTCCAACGAACCTCAGCCTCTCTGCGAATTTGGTAGGGTTCCTCATCCACGTGAGAGATACTACGGTTTTCTCGGTGACGGTGGGAGCGAGGATTGCATCATGGTAGATGATGACCCAACCAGGCTCAGGCAGGCCATCATGAGTGGGGACTCTGTGAAATGGCTGGATGCTATGCGATCAAAGATGGAATCCATGTACACCAACAAAGTATGACTTTGAATGTTGCACCTGAAGGGGTAAAACCCATTAGGAGCAAGTAGATCTTGAGAAGATTCTTGGTGTAAATGGAAAAGTTGAGACTTTCAAAGCTAGACTTGTAATAAAAGGTTATCGTCAACAACCAGGTGTGGTTTATGATAAAGATTTTCTCCAGTGGCTATGCTTAAGTCCATCAGGATTAAAGCAGGCATCGCAGAGTTGGAACATCTGTTTTGATGTGGCAGTCAAAGAGTTTGACTTCATCAAAAAGGTAGATGAACCTTGTATATACAAGAAGGTAGTAGAGAGTAAGGCTGTCTTCCACGTATTGTACGTAGATGACATACTCTTGATAGGAAATGGTTTTTTATGCTACACTCGGTCAAGCTCCTCTTATCACGAGGATTCTCCAAAGAAGATTTGGATGATACTTACTACATCTTGTGGATTATGATCTATGGTGATAGATCTAAATGGATGTTGGGAGTGTTCCAAGTCCAGGTACATTAACACCGTACTAAAGGGGTTTAGTATGGAAGATTCTAAGCGTGGTGGTTCACCCACTTACTCAGGAATCACTCTCTCCAAAAAGATGTCTTCCGAGACTGATTTGGAGAGAGCTCGCGTGCAAGGGATGCCCTATGCTTCGGCAGTAGGCTCTATCATATATGCGATGTTATGTACCAGACCGGATGTAGCTCACTCACTATGTGTAGTGATCAGGAATCAATCGAATCTTGGGAGAATCACTGGATAGCTGTGTAGGACATTCTTAAGTGCTTGAGAAGCACTAAAGAAATGTTCTTGGTGTTTGGTAACGGTAAACTTCAGTGGGAGACCTTTACCAATTCAAGCTCCCAGAGTGATAAGGACGACTGAAAGTCGGTCACAGGCTTTGTCTTTACCCTCAGTGGAGAGACGGTATGATGGAAGAGTTCCAAGCTTGATACCATGGAAATCTAGACGATAAAAGCTGAATACATCGCTACCAACGATGCTACCAAAATGAATGTCTGGATAATTCTTGTTCATGAGATGAACATGGATCCTACCATTGAGCGTTCAATAACTGTTATTGTGACAATAATGGAGTTGTGGCTTTGGCTTAGGAACACCGATCCCATCAGCGATCCAGACATTCCGAGGACAGTATCACCTGATCAGGGAGATGGTTGATCTCCAAGGGATCGAGGTTAGGAGAGTTGACACGAAGGATAACATGGCGGATCCACTCACAGAGGCCTTTTCCTAGAGAGACATTTATGGGGCGTTGGGTATGAGATACTACAACCAATGGCCTTAGTGCAAGTGGGAGATTGTTAGTTATATGTATACCCTAGACGCCATTATTATACATGTGATGTATATTATAGTGGATGCTTGGACATATATAAGGAGGACTTTCTTGCTCGACATGATAGTATGCTATCTGGTTGCTCTTTATCTTAACATGTACACTTATTGTCTCTCTATTACATGTTGATAAAGCCCTTAAGATGAGTACTTGACTACCAGGATTATGATGCAGATCATAATAGTGGGGCAGAGGTAGTCGGTAAGTACATCCTTCAATTTTTCCTAGTCGTGGGAGTATCGAGGCGGGGAATCGATATTCCAGAGTAGACTAGCGTATACGCTTCTCGACCTATATGATGGGCGATGGATGATCCCATATCCATTGGTGTTTGACATCAGAGATGGTATACGGGTGCTCAGTGGAGACTGGGTACACTGGATGGACTCACCGAGAACTCCTAAATGGTATTATACCTATCGTCAGATAGCAGTTTTCTGGTGACACTGGTACAGGTTAGTCTATCAACCCGAGATCGTCATAGAGTCTTGTGTGATTCCCACTGTGCTTTGATTTCCACCTTACCACGTTCAAGAGATCGTGCAAAACGGTGGTTTTTGGGTACAGTCCCGAGTCACATGGAGGCAATGAGCGATAGGAGTGGATTTCGCCTCTCCCGGTATTGGGGGTTGATGTTTCGCTATGCTTGATTGGCCATAACAGGAAATTCCTGGACAGGGTTGCTGAGATCTGTAGGGTTACTATGTACTGTCACAAGGGTCTATAAGGCATCAACCATGCCTGATTTAAATTTTAGACGTGCCGAACAACCCTAACCAAGATCTTAGACTAGAGATTAGGCGAAACAAAGCAAGTAAACAACTTTACTTCTAAGAGTTTGGGATTACAACCTTTGTAGTCCGTTCCTTCACTTCATAAGCTCCGTTTTGTGGTCCCTTCGCTGCGATCATCGAGTACCCGGACTCAAGAAAGGCTCCATGAAGAGAAAGATGCAAGCTTGCTTCCGATCTTCGAAAACTAAGATGATCTACCTTGAAGAAACTCAAACCCAAGCTCTTGCTTTGCTAATCAAGTATTAGCAAAGCAAACACCCTAATCTAAGCGGCTAGAATTTATGATGATGATGAAGTAGGAATTTAGCACTCTTTTGTTTTCAATTTCTCACATATAAACATCACAAATGAAAATGCTAGAAAGCTTTTCATCAAAGGAAGAAGAAGAAGATCAAAACCTTTTGTGATGAATAATAAAACCAAGTGAGGTTAGAAATGCAACCATGGGTTAAGTATGATAACTTAACCCATGTAGAGACATAACCATGGTGAAGGGTTGGGTTGGGTTAACAAATATCAACCAAAATATCTTTAGAAAATATCTTTAGTTAAAAACAAAAGCAAAGCTTCTAGAAGCTTCAAGAAGGTTTAACCCTAATCCAAACCCTAACCATGTTTAAACTCTACAAAACATGTTGCATTTGTAACCTTAGCTTGTTACAATATTATATATAACATATATAATATATTTTGTAACAAAATAAAATAATACAATTAACATATATCGCATATATATCAATATATTACCCGAGTGAGAAAAAGAATCTTTTAGCGAGCTTATATTAGTTAATGTAATTTAATATATCAAATATATAATTATACATTAAATTATCGAATCAACACTTGATCCGATAATCCGGTTATTTCACAAATAACCGACTAATATAATCTGTATCAGTTCATCGAATCAACACTTAATCCGATGACCCGGCTATATCACATATACCTGGCCGATATCTCATATATCGAGAATCTAATACGGTATCGCATAAACGTATTATTCTCGGTCCGGCACATATCACATATGTGCTCCTACTCCGTTTTGCCTGAGCCAGGAAACCTCTGTGTAGGACTCTACAGAATCGTCAATACGCCGGCAGTAGGTGATGATCATATCAAACACCCACAAGCTGCAAGCGGTCAGCTAAACGTAACAGCCACCCAGGTATTGAGCAATCAGAAAATCAACAATCAAGCCTGTACATTCTCCCGTGAATCCAACCAGTAACACTCCCGTACAGTCCGGTCTCTTCGTCTGATATGTCGCATATCTCGCCTAGGGGTGGTAAACGTCAGACCTTAGTAGCTTGATAAGTCGTGTCGATATGAGGTCCATAACAATTCGAGAAACTACTGATAACACTTACCAGTAAATCTCAGCAACCCTGGCCAGGGATTTCCAGTTATAGCCAATCGAACACAGCGCAACATCAACTCCCTATACCGAGAGAGACGAATCCCCTCCTATCGCTCATTGCCTCCATGTGATTCGGGACTGTACCTAAAAGCCACTGTTTTGCACGCCCTCTTGGACATGGTATGATGGAAATCAAAGCACAGTGGGAACCACACAAGACTCTATGACGATCTCGGGTCTACAGACTAACCTGTACCAGTGTCACCAGAGAACTGCCATCTGACGTGAGGTATAATACCATCTGGGAGTTCTCGGCGAGTCCGTCCAGTGTACCCAGTCTCCACTGAGCACCCGTATACCTTCTCTGATGTCAAACGCCAATGGATATGGGATCATCCATCGCCCATCATATGGGTCAAGAAGCGCATACGCTAGTCTACTCTGGAGTATCGATGCCCTGTCTCGGTACTCCCATGACTAGGAACATTTGAAGGATGTACTTGGCGACTACACTGTCCCTACTAGTATGATCCGCATCATTGTCCTGGTAGTCATGTACTCATCCTAAGGGCTTTATCAACATGTAATATAGAGACAATCAGAGTACATGTTAAGATAAAGAGTAACCAGATATCATACTATCATGTCGAGCAAGAAAGTCCTCCCTATATATGTCCAAGCAACCACTAAATTATACATCGTATGTACAGTAATGGCCTTTAGGGCATACATATAACTAACAATCTCCTACTTGCACTAGGGCCTTCTGTTGTGGTATCGCATACCCAACAATCAGCTGTGGTTGAAGTATCTCATACTCAACCATCCTATAAAAGTCTCTATTGGGAAATAGGCCTTTGTGAGTGGATCCGCGCTGTTGTCCTCTGTGTCTACTCTCCTAACCTCGATCTCCTTGGAGATCAACCATCTCCATGATTAGGTGATACTGCCTAAGAATATATCTGGATCTCTGATAGGACGGGGTTTCCTTGGCATAAGCCACAACTCCATTGTCACACAATGGCAGGAAAGAAGTTCATCTCATGAACTAATATATATCCAGACTGCCTCTTTGGTAGTATCCTTGGTAACGATGTATCTTGCCTTTAATCGTCTAGTAAGTTACGGTATCTAGCTTGGAACTCTTCCAACATACTGTCCCTCCACTGAGGGTAAAGACAATGCATGCGACTGACATTCAGTCGTCCTTATCACCCTGGAACCTTTCCAGTGATTCTCTCCAGGATCTATTGATACCTTCTCACTACAACTAGTGAGAATCCTAACATCCAATTAGATCTATCTCATAGATCCATAACCCAGGATTTAGGAGGTATCACCTTGATCCTATATGGAGAATCCTTGTGATAAGAGGAGATTGACCGATCGTAGCATAGGAAACTCCTTCCCTATCAAGAGTATGTCATCCACGTACAATACGAGGATCACCAGCATACTCCCTACTACCTTTTTGTATATACAAGGTTCATCTACCATTTTGATGAAGTCAAACTCTTTGACTACTACATCAAAACAGACGTTCCAACTCCGCGATGTCTGATTTATCACATAAAACAACTTGCACACGTTTCCGCTGCTCCCACTGTCTACGAAGCCCTCTGGCTGTGTACTTATAGACGCTCTTTTCCAAATCAACATTTAGAAAAGCAGTCATGATACCCAACCGCCAGATATCGTAGTCATGTTATGTAGCCGTGGCAAGTAGGATCTGGATGGACTTAAGCATAGCTTTAAAGTCTCAACTTTTCCATGTACACCAAGTAATCTTCTCAAGATATACTTGCTCCTGATGGGGATTTAACCCTTCAGATAATACAGCCAAGGTCCATACTTTGTTGGTGTATAATGATTCCATCTCAGATCGCTAAGCATCCAGCCATTCTCACAGAGTCCCCACTCCTGATGTCCTGCTCGAAACTAGTTGGGTCATCATCTTATGATGTAATCCTCGCTCCCACTGTCATAGAGAAATCGAAGTATCTCTCAGGTGGGTAAGGAACCCTACTAGATCGGCGGAGAGTCTAAGGTTGGTTGGAAACTATTGAATCCTCCGGGTTTACCAAATCATCAGCTGTAGTTTGTATAGCTGGAACTCTTTCCAGTTCTACCTCATGACCACTAATTTCTTCACAAGAAATTCCCTTTCATAAAGGTGGCATGCTGAGAAACAAAATATCTTTTGTTCCTCGGTTTGGTAGAAGATATTCCCTTGCGAATGCTTGGGATATCCAACAAACTTCCATAGAACTGACCTTGCCTCGAGCTTGTCCAGATTTTGCTTTTAAACATAGGCCGGACAACCCCAAATCTTAACATCTTTAAGAGATGGGCTCTTCCTATACCATATCACATATAGAGTGGCAGACAACTGATTTGATTAGAAACCTATTCAATAGGTATGCAACTTCTCAAGTACACAACCCCAAAAGAAAATAGGCAACTCAGTAGTACTCATCATAGAGCACACCATATCACACAGGGTGCGATTGCTCCGTCCCAATACACCGATGTGCTGTGGTGTATTCGAAGGAGTAATGCTGAGAGAGAATCTCATTCTCCTTTAGAATAGTCCAGGAATTCCGTGCTCAAGTATTGTCCTCCTTGATCTCATCAAAGGACATAATACTTATACCCGTTTTTGGTTCTCTACTTCTAACTTATATTCATTGAATTTCTCAAAAGTTCCAGACTTGTGTTTCAACAAGAACATATGTCCGGATCTTGAGAGATAATCAGTGAATGTAATGAAGTATAAAGAACCGGTCTTGGCATGTGTAGACTGGGGACCTTCATACATCAGCATGTATCAATCCCAAGAATTCACTAACTCTATCTCTGTTTCCAATAAACGGAGCCGTGGTCATCTTATCTTTGTGACATGACTGGCAAGTTTTACAAGATGTAAATCCAAACTAATTTAAATATGCATCTTTATGTAACTTCATCTAGTCGGGTCGCATTGATATGACCTAGTCTACAATGCCTCAAGAAGGATTCGTTCATTTCTGAACTCTTCCTCTTGTGTGTGTTCTGTATGTTAAGAACTGTGGTTTGATTTAGAACGTCTATGCTTTTAGATAACGTGCCTGAACCGATCAACTCTTGATATAGGAAATGTTCAAAACATTATCCAACAATACAAAATTATATCCTTCTTTACTAATAAAGAGACTGATATGATGTTGTATATCAGGTTCGGTATCTAATAACATTCGTTCAGAATCAATGTATTCTGGTAATACAGGGTGATAACTGCCAACAGACTTGGCTACAACACTTGCATCATTTCCAACTCTTGAAACTTATCACCCGTTCTCAGTTCTCTACCTATCTGTAGCCCATGTAACAGATTACATTTGTGGGATCCTGATCCGGTATCTCATACCCCGGACGTAAAGGATACTGAGAAACAGTTCTCGGTAATGAACACACCCGAAGAAGATGTATCAGAATGCACTTTCTTCGTTTGGGTGGCACGGGAATTCTGGTAATCCCCTATTTCCTGCTCTGTCTTATAACAATTATAAATTGGAGCGGGACCAACGTTCCCTAGCGCAGTATAACAAGCGGGTTCGGTCAATACATCCGTATTATTATCTTGATTAAGGCGTGACATGGTCGCTACCTGGAAAGAGAGAGAGAGAGAAGAAAACACTCAGCGTATACTCTTGTAAGATTAGATTGGTTATTAATATATCTAATTAGGATGTCTCCCACTGTTTTAGTCAAATCTTCCTTCAAACCATAAAAGGAAAGACTAGCCGGGATTAATTACACCCTACAAGTTCGCCAATCTTTCAGCCAGGCCAGTGCCGGTACTTTGAGGGAGGTTCCCCGTGTTTTCGCACGGACCTAATTAAAATAAACCTCGTTTTCCTAGGGGCGTAACCCCGTTAACACCTTTCTAGACACCTACTTGATCGGCTAATTGTAATGTGTAAAACTCTCCCAGGAGTAACTCTTACTCGCAGCGGGTATCAGGATCCAACTATCTCATAGAAGGTATGCAATCTCATTGCAAATTTCAACACTTGAAATTCCCAATAATATTTTACCCCGAGCGATCTATGACCTTGACAAGGTCAACAAACCATAGACCGCAAGTCAAGTTCAACCCGTCATTTCTCGATTTGAATTAAACCCACCCGCATGACCCTTGACAAGGTCAACAAAGTCATACGACTACCCTAACTCAATCGCATCATATGCTTTTGCAGATAAGCATAAATAGCTACCGCACACTATTCCTTACCAAGGTCAACAAAAGCAGTACGGATACTATGAAGTACTTATCTGAAATGACGGAGGGCTACGACAGGTTTTTAAGAAAACCCTTTGCGTAATGAACTTGATATTGTTGTAGAATCGAGTGATTTTAAAAAGAGTGTTTTTGAGGCTTTTACTAGTTTTTCTAGAGAGGTCACTCCCGGTGAAGAGATCTCAGCTCTTTCCTTATCGAATAAGGTGCAGGATATTTCGCAAATACCATGGTGCAAAGCAAAAGCTATAGAAGCAATCAAAAGACAAACCGAGTGTGTAGCATCTTCTAGTTTTGCTAAAGAGGTCACTCCCGGTGAAGGGATCTCGGCTCTTTCCTTATCGAATAAGGTGCTGGATATTCTGCAAGGAATACCACTATGCAAAGCAAGAACTAGAGCTACCAGTTTTTAACCAAGTTTCTACAACATCTTTAGGTTTCTTTTAGTTTCATTAATCTCATTAATGAAGTCCCATTTTATTATGCTTCACAAGCATCACATATGAAACGAAATCAACAATATATAATATATATCTCATATATATAATATAAACATTCGTCTCAGGCAGTAATATGATCTCATCACAGAACATTGCAGTAGAAGAACATAAATGAAATATTGGATATACTAGGAGGTCCGTGTTTTAATACGAGCCTGTATAAAACACGGATTCCATGGTCGCGATGAATAGCCAAACCCACATCCCTAGACCCCTACGAGAGCGGCAAGTAAGCTTGCCAGTTCTAGAGTTAGGAGACCCGGTCTCGACTCCTCGAGATGGTCTCCCACTTGACCCTAGAACCCGGTTACTTGTGCTCCCCGCCTTGGGTCTACCTAATGCGGAAAAGTAAATAATATACAATGGTGACATCATCCTCAGCCCGGAAGTGCCTCAATAAAAGAATATTACATACAAATGAATTTTACATGAATGAAAAAGAAAAACTCTCATCTCACATAAAACCCCCGGCTATTCAAAACACGACGATCTAATATAACATATCACAGCAACACATAATATCACATATCATCAACGTAAGTAAATATGTGTATCCCAATTGTCGTTGATGTATAGCAACGAAAACTGGCGATACACCACATATTACACTTACGGTCGCAGAAAAGAAAGTGTAAAACTACAACAGTTGGAATCCGCAACCTCCTTAGACATCTCATGCCTAACCAAATGAATTCCTTAGACATCGCATGCCTAACAATTATAAACCCCGCATTTTAGTCTCAATCTTGAAAACACTTTTCAATATCAAGTCGGGCAATTCAACAAGATTCCCGACATCCTGATCGAATGCTCGTCGCAAACTTTAGTAGACGGCCGCACCCCCGGATGCCGTTGACGAAGTGCACTAAGGCTGAACGCCGCTGCCGCGAGCACCCGAACGGATGCTTTTGGCGACGGGGTTCTCCTACAGTCACTTGGTCGGGGCTATGGGGCGTGGCTATCTATTAAGTTTACCTGGCGAGTATCCGCGTACGCTACATGATTGCAACGGACTTTTGATCACATCAAAAACCCGTGGCAACCGATCAAATGAGACTAAACTGCTAGATTTATAACAATCAAATTAGTTATCTCATAACTACTTATGGATTCCAAATATTGTATCACCTTCCAGATAAATAGACAATGTTAAACTTTTCGATCGAATAAACAAACACCCGAGATTTCCCAAATAGCTTAACACTTGAGTGGAGTTCAAAAAAGTATCCATCACATGCCACAGTACCAATGGTTCAGCCGTAGAAGGGTCAAACCAACGCCTCACATGTGGCAATGCCGTACTGCCCCAAACCCTAAGCTTTAGAGGCGGTTCAGACGGTCACATAATCGAGTTAAGGTTTGTGTTTTTCTAGAGGGTCCACCGCGTTACTTGCACGATTTTCCGGAAGTTTCAAACTTGAGAAAAAATCCAACTTTTGAAAATTTTGCGGCAGGGGAAAAAGTGAGTTATTGATATCCGTTCGAACTTTTTAACACGTTCTAAAATTACCCGGAAAAAAAAGTCAAACGAAGTCAAACTTTCTGATCGAATCAACGAATACAAAAGATCTCCAGAAAACTCAACACTTGAGTAAACTTAAAAATTCCCAGAAGCATTAAAAAATAACCAAGAATCATACCTGGAATTACGAGCCCTTGACTCCTCATGATGGCCGCGGAACCGCCGCCAAACCCATGGTTTAGCCGCGGTTCTGTGCTCCCATGATGGAATTGGGCCTTCGTACTTCACAGTAATTCTTAGATTTCCATGCTTATTTTTCTGAGTATTTTTAATATGAAAAAACAACATTTTTTAAAAATTTCCAGAGAAGGGGTAAATCGTGATGTTTCGGGGTTCGATCGGACTTTAAACTTCGTCTAGACTTCGCCTAAAGCTCTAGCTTGGCTCTGATACCACTGTAGGGTTACTATGCACTGTCACAAGGGTCTATAAGGTATCAACCATGCCCGATTTAAATTTTAGACGTGCCGAACAACCCTAACCAAGATCTTAGACTAGAGATTAGGCGAAACAAAGAAAGAAAACAACTTTACTTCTAAGAGTTTGGGATTACAACCTTTGTAGTCCGTTCCTTCACTTCGTAAGCTCCGTGTTGTGGTCCCTTCGCTGCGATCATCGAGTACCCGGACTCAAGAGAGGCTCCATGAAGAGAAAGATGCAAGCTTGCTTCCGATCTTCGAAAACTAAGATGATCTACCTTGAAGAAACTCAAACCCAAGCTCTTGCTTTGCTAATCAAGTATTAGCAAAGCAGACACCCTAATCTAAGCGGCTAGAATAGATGAGGATGATGAAGTAGGAATTTAGCACTCTTTTGTTTTCAATTTCTCACATATAAACATCACAAATGAAAAGGCTAGAAAGCTTTTCATCAAAGGAAGAAGAAGAAGAAGAAGATCAAAACCTTTTGTGATGAATAATAAAACCAAGTGAGGTTAGAAATGCAACCATGGGTTAAGTATGATAACTTAACCCATGTAGAGACTTAACCATGGTAAAGGGTTGGGTTGGGTTAACAAATATCAACCAAAATATCTTTAGAAAATATCTTTAGTTAAAAACAAAAGCAAAGCTTCTAGAAGCTTCAAGAAGGTTTAACCCTAATCCAAACCCTAACCATATTTAAACTCCACAAAACATGTTGCATTTGTAACCTTAACTTGTTACAATATTATATATCACATATATAATATATTTTGTAACAAAATAAAATAATACAATTAACATATATCGCATATATATCAATGTATTACCCGAGTGAAAAAAGAATCTTTTAGTGAGATTATATTAGTTAATGTAATTTAATATATCAAATATATAATTATACATTAAATTATCGAATCAACACTCGATCCGATAATCCAGCTATTTCACAAATAACCGACTAATATAATCTGTATCAGTTCATCGAATCAACACTTGATCCGATAACCCGGCTATATCACATATACCCGGCCGATATCTCATATCGCGAGAATCTAATACGGTATCACATACACGTATTGTTCTCGGTCCCGCACATATCACATATGTACTCCTACTCCGTTTTTCCTGAGCCAAGAAACCTCTGTGTAGGACTCTAAAGAATCGTCAATACGCCGGCAGTAGGTGATGATCATATCAAACACCCACAAGCTGCAAGCGGTCAGCTAAACGTAACAGCTACCCAGGTATTGAGCGATCAGAAGATCAACAAGCAAGCCTGTACATTCTCCTGCGAATCCAATCAGTAACACTCCCGTATAGTCCGGTCTCTTCGTCTGATATGTCGCATATCTCGCCTAGGGGTGGTAAACGTCAGACCTTAGTAGCTTGATAAGTCGTGTCGATATGAGGTCCATAACAATTCGAGAAACTACTGATAACACTTACCAGTAAATCTCAGCAACCCTGGCCAGGGATTTCCAGTTATAGCCAATCGAACACAGCGTAACATCAACTCCCTATACCGAGAGAGACGAATCCCCTCCTATCGCTCATTGCCTCCATGTGATTCGGGACTGTACCTAAAAGCCACTGTTTTGCACGCCCTCTTGGACATGGTATGATGGAAATCAAAGCACAGTGGGAACCACACAAGACTCTATGATGATCTCGGGTCTACAGACTACTCTGTACCAGTGTCACCAGAGAACTGCCATCTGACGTGAGGTATAATACCATCTGGGAGTTCTCGGCGAGTCCGTCCAGTGTACCCAGTCTCCACTGAGCACCAATATACCTTCTCTGATGTCAAACACCAATGGATATGGGATCATCCATCGCCCATCATATGGGTCAAGAAGCGCATACGCTAGTCTACTCTGGAGTATCAATGCCCTGTCTCGGTACTCCCATGACTAGGAACATTTGAAGGATGTACTTGGCGACTACACTGTCCCTACTAGTATAATCCGCATCATAGTCCTGGTAGTCAAGTACTCATCCTAAGGGCTTTATCAACATGTAACATAGAGACAATCAGAGTACATGTTAAGATAAAGAGTAACCAGATAGCATACTATCATGTCGAGCAAGAAAGTCCTCCCTATATATGTCCAAGCAACCACTACAATATACATCGTATGTATAGTAATGGCCTCTAGGGCATACATATAACTAACAAGATCTAGTGGTAAGTGTTATCAGTAGTTTCTCGAACCGTTATGGGCCTCATATCGGCATGACTTATCAGAGTTATTGGGGTCTGACGTTTACCACTCCCAGACTGCGATATGTGACATATCAGACGAAGAGAACAGACTGTACGGTAGTGTTACTGATTGGACTCACATGAGTATGAGTAGGCTTGCTTGTCGATCTTCTGATCGCTCAATACTCTGGTGGCCGTTACATTTAGCAGACCGCTTGCGGCTTGTGTGTGTTTGATATGATCATCACCTATTGCCGGCGTATTGACGAGTCTTTAGAGTCCTACACAGAGGTTTTCTGGCTCAAGCGAAACGAAATAGGAGCACATATGTGATATGTGCGGTACTGAGATTAATACGAGTATGTAATACCTTATTCTATTCTCGCGATATGTGATATCGGTCGGTTATATATGATATAGCCGGGTTGTCGAATCAAGTGTTGATTCGATAAGTTGATACATATGATATTAGTCGGTTGAATGTGATATAGCCGGATTATTAAATCAAGTGCTGATTTAATAATTTAATGTATAATTATATATTTGATATATTATCTTACATTAACTAATATTATCTCACTTAAAATTTCTTTTTCTCACTTGTGTGCATTTAGTATATATGTGATATATATTAATGTACATATTATATGTCATGCTTGATGTCACATGCTACATGGGTGTATGAGACTTACACCATACTTATAATAATGATGGGTTTTATTTATTTAGAGTAAATCAAATTAGTTGGAAATTATTCACATGGTTGAAGCTTGTAGAAGCTTGTGGAACCATTGACCAAGTCCACTAATTTTGTTCTACTTGTAGATATTTATTAACCCAACCATTATTATTAGCTATGATTTAGTCTCTACATGAGTTAGTATATGATACTAGCTCACCCATGGTTGCTATTCTCACCACTTGATTCATTCTTCACTTGCTTCATTCTATGAGAGCTTTCATCATCTCCTTCCTTAAGCTCACTAGCTTTTTGGGAGGTGGAGAAAATTAGTGAGAAAAATATTTCTAAATTGAGAAAAATTCCTACTTCATCATGTTCTATTATATTAGCCATTTAGTTTAGGGTGTTTGCTTCACTAATTCCATATTAGTGAAGAGATAGCTTGAGTTGGTGTCTTCTCGACGTAGATCATTTTCGGCCTCGAAAACTTCAAGCAAGCTTGTTCCGTTCATCTTGTGGAGCCTTTCTAGAGTCTGGGAGTTCACTTCTTGGAGTGAAGGGACTACTACACGGAGCTATTGAAGTGAAGGACCGGTCTACAAAGGTTGTATTCCTTGTTCACTTAGATGTAGAGTTGTTTACATTCTTGTTTCGTCTAATTCTCTAGTTAAGATTCTAGGGTTAGGGTTGTTTAGCATGGCAAAAATTTGAAATTGGTGTGGACGATGCCTTCGAAACCTTGCTGTCGTGCTAGGTAACCCTACAGGGGATACTCCTGTGGTGGTTGACGCTCACACTTGGACTGACGATAGGTTTAGCGACCTGGACATTGAGATTTAGAGACTGATAGCTTTAGTGACATGGACATTACATTGACTACGGATCTGATACACTTTCTTTATCGTTACCTGTGCCGGTTATTTCATTCTCGCGTTATTGTTCTATATTTTTGCTTCATGTTTTTCATCATTGCACATTATATATGTATGTATTGCTATTGTGTCGCTTTGACGACCTGAGTATGCATGCTCAGAGTGAGAAGTGGACTTAGCTCAGATCAGGACCTTTCTTGTCTTGTGGATACTGTGGACATCTAGATCAGCGACGTCAGCGCTATCTTTTCCTTGATCTCTACCTGGTTAGTTTTATATCTGTTTTGGTAGAATTAGTGACTGCATTTCTCATTACCTGTGCTATGTTACCGATTACCACGTAATGCTAGAAGCCGAAGTGTGACCACGGCAGGATATTTCCTTGACCGTAGGAGCATGGCTGGCTTTTTCACCCCTCGTATTCCATATTTTAGGAAGCGGAGCGTGACGTGGTTTCGTTGGTATCAGAGTGCCAGGTTTAGATTGGGATTACAGTTTCCAGCTAGGGCTTGACAATTTAAGTCGCCCATACTGTCTAGATTATAAACTTGTTATCCTTGACTAGGATCCCTACAGTTTTTCAAGCTATATTTTTTACTCCATCCGCTAGAGTTTTGGGTAACTTAGTAGAGTTATGTGATTGCAACTATGAACTGCAGCATAGTTACAAGGCAACACTCTGCTTGAGTGACTTGGAGTTCTACATTCGATTTCCATTCGATTGAGTTTCACCTCACCACATATTCTTGTTTCTTTCTATATCTTATTCTGATTCTTATACCTTGTACCTTATGTCGTCCTAAATTTTGTTGTTTCAGGACCATAACTTCCAACAACTCTCCATCCTCCTCTACTACCCAGAGTCTGTCACGCCCCGCTTCCCAGAGTACGCAAGATTGGGCACGTGACATAGCCAACCATGCTACCTGTGGGTAGGAAATATCCATCCACAGTCACATTACGGTTGTAGAGATATCAAGAACAAAATAAACAAACTATCTAACACATGTCCAAATCCATAATAACCAGAGTCAATGATAAATAAGTGCGGAAGCAAATGATCCAATGCAATAATAGAAAGGTACGTCCCGTAATGCGGGATCACACCTGGAAATAAAATGCAATAAATGAACTAACCACTACAGAACTCACAAATCAGCCTGCTGGCTGAAGTACTCCTGCTCAGTCGTCGACAGTGGTAAAGAATCTGGGCCATGCAAAACCCAGACGTCAGCGCGTCATGTCAACCAATAATATAATATGAACATGGTAATAAGCAATGCAGGTATGAACATGAATGAAGCAGTACTAAGAAATAACAGAGCAGGGTAATGTGCAATGGTGACTGAACTGTCCTATCAGGTTTCTACTCTATAGTCTTTGAAACCAATTGATGAATCGTCGATGTAACTCAATAGTATCCCGTACATACCCGGGACCACGGCCACAATATTCTCGGCTGCAGCCGAGACATGCCGTTAGGCACAGAATAGGAAAGTGTACACTCGGTATTACCCCGTACATACCCGGGATCACGGCCACAATATTCTCGGCTGAAACCGAGACATGCCGCTGGGCACAGAATAGGAAAGTGTACACTCGGTATTACCCCGTACATACCCGGGATCACGGCCACAATATTCTCGGCTGAAACCGAGACATGCCGCTGGGCACAGAATAGGAATGTGTACACTCGAACGGTAGTGAACTGTCGAGTTACAAGTCAGGTTCATCTTTTATATCCTTCTCAATTTATTCTCTCAGCCAATCACAACCTCCCCTTTAACCCCGTGGGCCCCACTTTCTCTCTCTCCTTCTTCTCTCTCTTCCCACTTTCTCTCTCTCTACCCCTTATATATTCTCTCGTACTTCTCTTTATCATTTTTCTCTTCTTGCTTCATGTCTAGTTTCTCATTTCTTTTAACTGTTCTTTTGTTGCCGGAATTCCGTCGTGCCGATGACGTTTCTCGACGTTCCAGCGAGATACCCCGACCCGTGTGGTTCCTTTGTTCGTCGTTTGGGTTCATTCCGTGAACCGTGCGCCGTCGCGAGTTTTCCCCGCCGACGGTTAACGTTCCGTTTTCCCGATTCGCGACCCATCGAGGCAAGTTAATCTTGCTACATGCTATATACTTTTATAATCTTCATTTTATAATGTTATACATTTGAAAATCTTATAGTTTACATATGAAATGTCGTTGAAAAATCGGATATGACAAATCTGAAATTTACTGTACACCTTATCTTATAAAATTCATTATAAATCATAGAAAAATCATTAGTATACGTTCTTTAGTTCGTTACGAAGCTAATTCAGAATACTATAACTCTATGAAATATTTACTTGCAAAATAAATTATTTAATTAACGTAAAATGAAAATGAACACGTCTCTAAACTGCTGTCCAGGGAAATTCCAGCAGCAAACTTTCAAGGCAACACTCTGCTTGAGTGACTTGGAGTTCTACATTCGATTTCCATTCGATTGAGTTTCACCTCACCACATATTCTTGTTTCTTTCTATATCTTATTCTGATTCTTATACCTTGTACCTTATGTCGTCCTAAATTTTGTTGTTTCAGGACCATAACTTCCAACAACTCTCCATCCTCCTCCACTACCCAGAGTCAGACCGTCGAGATTTTAGGTGCACTGTAAGGTTTGATGGAAGCCCAGGAGCAAACAAATGATCTCTTAGCTGAAGGACTAAGAAGGCAAATAGCTCAGGCACCAACGGAAGCCCCCAATCGTAGGGGAATCCCTGTTAAACCAAGAGGTAGTGTCCAGATGAAGCGCCCATTTGTTTCTCAGCAACAGA
Organism: Agapanthus africanus; assembly: GCA_030015575.1. Lineage (NCBI taxonomy): Eukaryota > Viridiplantae > Streptophyta > Magnoliopsida > Asparagales > Amaryllidaceae > Agapanthus > Agapanthus africanus. The sequence goes on along the minus strand of JASDDO010000012.1, from coordinate 123,530,798 downwards.
AGTAGCGGAGAACCCAATATTGTGGTTATTGCAAAAGGCCAGGACACCTTCACAAGGACTGTCGCTGGGCCAAAGGGCAGTGCTTGATTTGTGGATCCAACGAGCATCTTATCAATGGTTGCCCTCGAAGGAAAAAGCTACAAGGAGGAGATTCGTCAACGCTCTCCACATCTGCTTAAGTAACTTGGTTGTTATCATAGTTCGAGTTTCGAGGATGGTACGGACCCGACGTAGGATTCAAACTCGCTTTAAGGGATCGCAGCAATCTAGATATCAATGCGGAGTTGTCACCTTCCTGCTTTCAATAAAGACCTTGTTATTTTATTTAGTAATTGTTTCTTTTCGTCTGAACTTTGTATTTTTGTTGGACCCCTTGGTTTAAATGAAAAAAAATGTGTGAGTTGTGATTTATATATCATTCCCTTTCCACTCACTTCCTTATACTATTTACTGCATCATTATTCAAAATTTTGATTTTACATTCTTTACCTACCTTATATTTTCCATGTGCTCCACATCTTTAGTTATTTTTGTGTGTTCCACGATCTGATCATGACTCTTTCTTTTCAGGCCATGGCCAACCGTGACGCAGCGCCGCCTCTCGATGAGGACACTCGGTCCTGTGTTTCCTTGGACTACATGCTGGTGAGTTCAGATGGCGAGGTCGATCGCCCACAGGTTATTTTCGACAACAGCGATCCCGAGGATGAGGAACTCGCAGACGCAGCTCCAGAAGTCATCATGATCAGTGACTCTGACGATGAAGAAGAGGACCCCGAAGAAGACCCGATTGAGGAAGATCCTGAGGAGGAGCTAGTGGAAGAAAATCTAGTAAAAGAGAATCCAGAAGAGGAAGATCTTGAGGAGAGCCCAGTGGAAGAAGATCTAGAAGAGGCGGATCACGTGGAAGAGGACCCCGATGAGGAAGCTCCCGCCGAGGAAGAAGGACCGGGAGAAGAAAACCCCGTGGGGAATGAGCCCGAAAACGAGGCCCCAGCTGAGGAAGAGTCGGAGGATGAAATCTCGAGTGAGGAGGAATTCTGTTGGAGATAGTGCCCTCATAGTCAATTATTGGATCACAGGTACGTGATTGCAATGATTGCGGAGGACCTATACCGGTAGGACAGTCTTACTCGAGATGATAGTATGCTATCTGGTTTGCCTTTATCAGTCGTGTACATGATCAGGTGACTGATTACATGTTACACTTTGATAGAGCCCTTAGGATCTTGCTTTACCACCAACAGTATGATGGCGATCATATACGTGAGAGTTAGGTGGTTTATACGCATATCCTTAATTGTGGTCCCTAGTCGTGGGAGTTTCGAGACAGGGCATCGATACTCCGGAGTAGACTAGTGTGTACAGTCGAGACCCCGACGAGGGGCGGTGGCCGGTCTCACAAGCCACTGGTGTCAGTTGGATCACCTAAGATGTATACAGGTGCTCATTGGGTTATGAGTACACCGGACAGGACTCGCCGGGAACCTGCTAGTTAGTATTATATCTACCGTCAGATAGCAGTTCCCTGGTGACATGTGTACAGGTTAGTTCATCGACCTGAGGTCGTCATTTGTCTCGTGTGAGTTCCCACTGTGCTTTGATTTCTACCCTACCACGGCTCAAAGGAGTCGTGCAAACAGGTAGTTTTTGGGTACAGTCCCGAGCCATATGGAGGCACGTGAGCGGATCGACAGGGGATTCGTCTCTCCCGGTATTGGGGGCGAGGTCGTACTGTGTTTAGGAGAGCCATTACACAAAGTCCATGGCCATGGCAGGAGATTTACTGGTAGGTACTCCAGTAGTATCTCAGGGTGTTATTGGGCTTCACTCCGACACGACTTATACTGCTATTGGGGGTCTGACGTTACTAGCCCCCTAGGCAGATATACGATACTCATAGACGAACGGACCGGACTGTATATACATTGTCACTGTTAGGCTCAGTAGGGTTTTTCCGGATGAGTTTGCTCATCGGCATCCCTTGAGGTCAGTCCATGGGCAGCCGTTACGCATTGCTAGTGCCGCTGACGGTTTTTGGTTAAACCCACTGCCAGGGTACTGACGAGTCATTAGAGTCCCCCACAGACAGTTTTCCAAGTTCGGGCGAAACGTTGTAGAGGCCGTATGGTTTTATGGCAGGGTTCGGAAAATGCACGTGCGTTTACGCACGTGTTATTTTTCGGGCAGATGATACTGGTCGGCTTTGGTTTAAGCCGGATCCGAGTATTATATTGAGTAGGTATAATATCTCTGTCTCAGTTGCATTTGTATTCGGTCGTAATACAAATGCGGGTATATTTATACAGTTTCGGGGTTATCCTGAAAGTCGTTTCAGGATCACTTTTGGAAGTTGCCAGTTTCCAGTTTTCTATCAGCCGTCTTTTAACATTCGGTTAAAGACGGATTTGTCTTTTCTTGAGTTGAGTGTGGATTCTTCTAGAAGGTTCTAGAAGTGGTGAGGTGTTAAGTGACTCATTAGTGCCATTAATGATTCATTTAATGCAAGGGAGAGTTGTATTATGTTCATTGGTTTGCATTAATTACTCTTTGTGACTTATGCTTTGTTGAATGGTTATGATAAGCTTTAGGTTTATTATCACCCTCCTTCTTTGCTCCTACACTCACTCTCCTCCTTCTCTTTATAAGGCCGGCCCCTCCCCTCTCTCATTTGGTTACTTGATTCATTTGTAAAAAGATTATGATAGCATTCCGGTGTATGGAATTCACAGCTCATTTCATTCCATCACCCGATTCCCTCGGCAACTTCATTAACCGATCGTCCACGGACTTGGACGAAGTGAGACAAAGTCATCTACTCATTCTCTACATCATTCTTGGTCGTCTCTTTTAGCAAACTTGACGACCGAGTTGCCTCAAGTCAGAGGCGGGAGCCCGTTTAAAGAATCGTCGATGTGGTGCCACCTCGACGAGGATATCGGAGATCGACGAGATCGGAGCAGCCGCAACGGAGCGTGGGATGATGGTTGAAGAACGAAGGACTCGGATCGTTCGGTATAACCTTTCTACACTCTTTACAGTTTGTTAGTTTAGCAATAATGGCAGATCCGGGTTAAAGTATACGATAGCGCCAGTTAAAAAGTTTTGTTCCGCATTTTGGCGTCTGTAGACGGCCGGGGCGCTAGCGTAGGCTTACAGTGGTATCAGAGCCTAACCATTTTGCTATACTAACTTGTGCTAACGCGTTTAAAATATCGATCGAACCGGAAATCAAAAATTGCATTTTTCCAACTTGACAGTTTCTGTTGATTTTAAATGGCCTCCTAAAATTTTTCTACATGTCTCAGAAAACTGTGCAGGCTTTTCTAAGAATCACGACCAAATTTGGGCACGTGTCTCCACCAAACAGCCGCGGAAACGCGGCCAAACCCATGGTTTGGCCGTGCATCCGCGGCCACGTGGTGAGCGCATGCTCCCAAATTTTGTCAGTGGGTTCTTCTCTGGGATTTGTGGTTTTTGGTAAATATCGTTTTGGCCCAGATTTTGTTACTGTTCACCAGTAAGTCGTGGGGCCCACTTTTTGATATTTGGTCGATCGAAATTTAAACACGTTAGTTTACAGTGCTTACATTATATCTCCGAACGGGAATGTCATTTGATCGGTAAACCGCGTTTGATTGCTATAGTTCTTTTAGACGGGTTTGCGAACGTGACATTCGCGTTGATGTTCTGTTTTGTGCTGTGATGTTGCGGATTTGTCGTGGTGGATAGCAGTGTGCAATGGTAGTACAGTTTGAGTTTATTTGTACATTTGATATTGCGGGGCGAGCGTCCAACATGTGGACTGCCGTCACTGCCTGTTGTATAATATTCTTTTGGGGCACGACCAGGTTGCGGTCGATGTACCTATTGTACTATTTTTCATTACTGTACTAGATTTTACCCCGCGACGGAGTGCACGGATAGCCGGGTTCTGAGGGGCAACGGGTCCGCATCTCATGGCTTTGATAGGCAGAGGGGTCCCACTCTAGAATTGGCAGACTATTCGCCGCACTCGTAGAGGGTACAGGTTGACCCAAGGAGGGGTGCCCAAGCTTACCGGATTCCGTGAAGTACAGGGTGGTCCATTCACTATGCTGTAGGGGGCTGCCTCGCTCCAGGTTTTGGCGGGTAACTTGCCGCACCCGTAGGGGTCTAGGTTTCATTGCACAGGCTATCCACACGACAGGGGAACGTCGAGTTTCAGCAGCGGCTCTGTGAAACTCGGGGATCCCAGATTATCTGTATTGTTCTGTGATGCTTATTACTTTTCTGTAATGTTGCATACTATCACGCCTGGAGCGATTAATGTATATTGTTTTATATACTATTAGATGTTGTATATGTTTTACACCCGCGCTAGTCCAGTCCCCGCTCTGTCGTTAGTTAAGTAACCTAACGGGTGATGACGGGACCCAGTGACGAATGCGGATGGCATATACGTACATTTTATTTTCGTTCTTTTCTGGTGTGATTAAATGATGGGACTGCGTTGATTCTGATCAATGCAAAGTAAAACAAACCTGTTTGCAGTTGTTGGAACAAATTTAAAAAGTGTTATTGCAAAGACGTTTTCTTTTGTTATGCATAGCGGTATTCAGTGGAATATCCTGCACCTCATTCGACGGGGCAAGGGCCGATATCCCTTCACCGGGACTGACCCCTTGGGCAGAAGTTTGCGTCAGCGTAATAACTTCACTATAGTCGATTACATGTTGCTTTGCATAGCGGTATTCAGTGGAATATCCTGCACCTCATTCCACGAGGAAAGAGCCGAGATCCCTTTACCGGGAGTGACCTCTTTAGCAAAAGGTTTTCGCCACTATATTTTAAAAAGCTATCAGGTTCCTTCAGCGATATCAAGTTCACTACGTTAAAGGTTTTTTCGCCAAAAACCAGCCGTAGCCCTCCGTCGTTTCTTATGGATGGTCAGTAGTATTCAAGCTATGTTTGTTGGCATACGTCAAGGCATAGTGTTTGGTAGCTGCTGGGTATTCATTTGTTGCATAGATAGATGAGTTGGTTTGGGACAGTCGTATTACCTTGTTGGCATACGTCAAGGGTATGTACGGGTGGGTTCAAATTAACAAGATAATGACGGGCAGAACTTGACATGTGACTTATGATTTGTTGACATACGCCAAGGTCATAAGAGCATGGGGCATAAATCATATCGGGAGTTCTAAAGAAACTGAAACTTGCCAAGAATGCGCATACCATCTGGAGTATGAGTAACGTGGATGCATTCCATCACGTTATCATGCGATGAGAGTTGGATCCCGATTCCCACTGATGAGTTGGTTTACTCTTCGGGTGATCCCGATTGATTCTTCTTTAGGTTTGGAGGAGAATTTGACAGGACAGTGGGAGGTTTCCGGATTAGATAAAGTGATAACCATTCTGATCTAGGTTAGAGTGCACGCAGAGTGTTTCTTTTCTCTCTCTCTTTGGCAGCGACCTTTGACCGACCCTAGACTATGACTCAGTGACCAAGTTGACCGAACCTTCTTAAAATACTGGCTTTTGGATTGTCTGAGTTGCATAAGTCATTGCCACTCCTTCTTTTACCCTTTGAATTTCTCAGAACACCCGTATTACTACGGATATCCACTTCCATTGGATAGAGCCATCGTATGGTTATATACGAACTCGAAGGGACTTCTTCGAGGATGGATCCAGGTTCAGGAGAAATAGAATTGGTTTATTCAGTTGTCTTTTATTATCACCTTCTCTCAGGTTGCGAGAGCTCCTTGGTTTAGGAGAGTACACCTATTACGCTTATTGGATAGTCTTATTCCAAACCATAGGCTGGTGCCGAAAGGTAGGGAATGAAGAAAACCAATTAGCCTGAGTAGGGTGTGCAGAAGGTAATATGTAAAGACAAAATAAAGGGATTAGAAAGAGGGCAAAGTAAATTGCGACTGATATCATTCACGACCAAAACCGCGTACTTCATCGCCGCTCCTATTTCACCTTTAAAAGAATAAGGTATTATTCAGTTGTCTTTTATCGTCACCTTCTCTCGAGATGCGAGTACTCCTTAGTTTAGGAGGGTACACCTATTATGCTTACTGGATAGTCTTCTTCAAAACCATAGGCTGGTGCCGAACGGTAGGGAAAGAAGAAAACCATTTAGCCTAACGATGGTGTACAGAAGGTAACGACTAAAGACAAATAAAGGGATTTGGAGAGATGGCAATAAAATATACGGTTGAAGTCATGAATTGGATTATGGAAGAGGCATTACTATGAATACCAGGATACCCCTACGAAACATTTTCATGTTTCAGTGCATTGTTAAAGAAGACCTGTTTTCCCAATTAGACACTTACTCCAAGGGTATGTATTTACCAGGTTTCATTCTCATATCTGTATGGTTTTACAGATGATGAGTGGGAGTAAGATATTGGGAATTAGGTGATTATCCTCATTATATCGGAATTCGTTGTAATTGGTGATATTTGAGGAAATCTCCAGGGTACAGTTTTCAACCTACGACGCACAGGTTTTGAGTTGTTAAACTCAGCGGACTTATACAGAGTATTGTATGTTGTCCAGTATCCATCAGGACAAAGGGGTAGGTCCTCGTACTATGTTCTGTTTACTTATAACTTCTCTAGTATTTAGACAAGTGTTTCGTAGAAATACAAGGTCTAAGTTTTGAGAAGTTGTGGGTATAAGAATAAAGTAGAGAACCAGGTGTCACAAGTATCGGGATTCTTCAAAGAGATCGAAGATGTAGATTCTTGTGATTGGTATTCAGATGATAGTGATGGTTTTGAGAAACGTGTTTCTCTTTCAGGTTGCTCTTAATTGGATGGATTCCTAAGTTGAGTAATGCTGATTAGCCTCTTTTCATTAAGATGATATGCACTGGAGACAGCTGCATGATTTGAATCTGGTTCCAATTAAATTAGTGCCAAAGTTTCTATATTGGATATAGAATAGTTCGTACCTTAAAAGATATTAAGGTACGGGGAGTTGTCCAGCTTATGCTTAAAACCAGACTCTGGATAACTCAGGGCACGTTTCTGTAGTGGCTGTTTGTGGGTTGACCCTGGCTATGACGAGGGTTGATATTCTACCATTTGGATGATCAATAGTGATATTGTTCTTGACTTGCCACAGTTTTCGTAAAAATGGATCTTTTTCAGAAAACAGTAGTGGGAGTATGGTAGAACTGGAAGTGATTCCAGAACCGCGAACGATTACGGAAAATTTAATAGGACCTATACATTCAATCAGGTTTGACATTCCAATAGCCACTCCGCAAATTTGGTGGGTAACCTCAGACACCCGAGAGGTACTCCGGTAGCCTCAAGGACGGTGACAGGGAGGTTCTTATCTACCCAGACTTGACACTACTGATGTTCCAGGATATGAGACCCGGTAGGAGGGTTGTCGTAGTCAGTGGGAGCATCGGAAGCATAGTGGGCAAGTAGCTTATGTCTATTTATAGACTAGAGCAGTTATAGCGGAGATAGATCATCTATTTTTTGATGTGACAGTCATAGGTTTGACTTCAATCAGAATAAGGGATGGATCTGTTAAGAAGGTAGTAGGGTGTGATGTCATGGTATCTGGATGACATACACAAAGTAGGAAGTAAAATTCCTATACTATGATCGGTTGTACTGTGGTCGTCACACAGTTGTTTCTCCAGACAGGATATGGATATAATATTTGACATTCTGGTTTCTAGATCTATGGTTTTAGATCTGGATTTGGGTAGTTTCCCAATGTGGGTACTTTGACAGTATTCTAATGGTTTTTAGAATAGATGACTCCTAGCATGGTGGTGTACCTGCAGGTGATGGAGTCACCCTCTCTAAAGGTGTCGTATAGACTAAAGAGGAGAGGGATGTGCATGATTGGCAGATCACTTGCTTAGGCAATTGAGTCAATCATGAGATGTCAAGTACCACACCAGATGTTGTTTTTGCACTTGATGCAATAAGTTTGTATTAATCCAATCCTGGAGAAACATAAGGAAGCAGTTTTAGAACATAAGTACATGTTCTACGGATTTGATGACGGCAGCCTCCTTCGGGAGACGATTATCATTCCAGGCTTCAAAGGTGACATGGCTGACAGAGTGATTGTCAGAGTTATAGTTTTCCCTCTGACGAAGAGGGACAGTATTGTGGACATGTGGTCCAAGAGGATACTGTGGGTGGCATGATGCCGGATACTGATTAGGTTCAGTGATCGATACAGTCTAAGAAGTTTGGATTTGGAGTTCATTTATGAACTAGGTCCCATCAGATATCCAGACATATTCTAAGACAGGTATTACTCAATTCGGGAGATGGCTTTCTCCGCGAATTTGAGATTAAGAGAGATATAGAAAGAAACTTCTAGGCGGATCCACTCACTAAGGTTATTTCTCGAACACAATAGTTTTACAAACGGGCTTTGTGATACTGATTAGTAGAGGAGTTGGATGTTCGGTTTCACACGGGCTGTGAGTAGTCGACTTCGCAATAATTAGCCTTGAGTGCAAGTGGGAGATTGTTGGAGATAGTGCCCTCATAGTCAATTATTGGATCACAGGTACGTGATTGCAATGATTGCGGAGGACCTATACCGGTAGGACAGTCTTACTCGAGATGATAGTATGCTATCTGGTTTGCCTTTATCAGTCGTGTACATGATCAGGTGACTGATTACATGTTACACTTTGATAGAGCCCTTAGGATCTTGCTTTACCACCAACAGTATGATGGCGATCATATACGTGAGAGTTGGGTGGTTTATACGCATATCCTTAATTGTGGTCCCTAGTCGTGGGAGTTTCGAGACAGGGTATCGATACTCCGGAGTAGACTAGTGTGTACAGTCGAGACCCCGACGAGGGGCGGTGGGCGGTCTCACAAGCCACTGGTGTCAGTTGGATCACCTAAGATGTATACAGGTGCTCATTGGGTTATGAGTACACCGGACAGGACTCGCCGGGAACCTGCTAGTTAGTATTATATCTACCGTCAGATAGCAGTTCCCTGGTGACATGTGTATAGGTTAGTTCATCGACCTGAGGTCGTCATTTGTCTTATGTGAGTTCCCACTGTGCTTTGATTTCTACCCTACCACGGCTCAAAGGAGTCGTGCAAACAGGTAGTTTTTGGGTACAGTCCCGAGCCATATGGAGGCACGTGAGCGGATCGGCAGGGGATTCGTCTCTCCCGGTATTGGGGGCGAGGTCGTACTGTGTCTAGGAGAGCCATTACACAAAGTCCATGGCCATGGCAGAAGATTTACTGGTAGGTACTCCAGTAGTATCTCAGGGTGTTATTGGGCTTCACTCCGACACGACTTATACTGCTATTGGGGGTCTGACGTTACTAGCCCCCTAGGCAGATATGCGATACTCATAGACGAACGGACCGGACTGTATATACATTGTCACTGTTAGGCTCAGTAGGGTTTTTCCGGATGAGTTCGCTCATCGGCATCCTTTGAGGTCAGTCCATGGGCAGCCGTTACGCATTGCTCGTGCCGCTGACGGTTTGTGGTTAAACCCACTGCCAGGGTACTGACGAGTCATTAGAGTCCCCCACAGACAGTTTCCCAAGTTCGGGCGAAACGTTGTAGAGGCCGTATGGTTTTATGGCAGGGTTCGGAAAATGCACGTACGTTTACGCACGTGTTATTTTTCGGGCAGATGATACTGGTCGGCTTTGGTTTAAGCCGGATCCGAGTATTATATTGAGTAGGTATAATATCTTTGTCTCAGTTGCATTTGTATTCGGTCGTAATACAAATGCGGGGATATTTATACAGTTTCGGGGTTATCCTGAAAGTCGTTTCAGGATCACTTTTGGAAGTTGCCAGTTTCCAGTTTTCTATCAGCCGTCTTTTAACATTCGGTTAAAGTCGGATTTGTCTTTTCTTGAGTTGAGTGTGGTTTCTTCTAGAAGGTTCTAGAAGTGGTGAGGTGTTAAGTGACTCATTAGTGCCATTAATGATTCATTTAATGCAAGGGAGAGTTGTATTATGTTCATTGGTTTGCATTAATTACTCTTTGTGACTCATGCTTTGTTGAATGGTTATGATAAGCTTAAGGTTTATTATCACCCTCCTTCTTTGCTCCTACACTCACTCTCCTCCTTCTCTTTATAAGGCCGACCCCTCCCCTCTCTCATTTGGTTACTTGATTCATTTGTAAAAAGATTATGATAGCATTCCGGTGTATGGAATTCACAGCTCATTTCATTCCATCACCCGATTCCCTCGGCAACTTCATTAACCGATCGTCCACAGACTTGGACGAAGTGAGACAAAGTCATCACTCATTCTCTACATCATTCTTGGTCGTCTCTTTTAGCAAACTTGACGACCGAGTTGCTTCAAGTTAGAGGCGGGAGCCCGTTTAAAGAATCGTCGATGTGGTGCCACCTCGACGAGGATATCGTTGATCGACGAGATCGGAGCAGCCGCAACGGAGCGTGGGATGATGGTTGAAGAACGAATACTCGGATCGTTCGGTATAACCTTTCTACACTCTTTACAGTTTGTTAGTTTAGCAATAATGGCAGATCCGGGTTAAAGTATACGATAGCGCCAGTTAAAAAGTTTTGTTCCGCATTTTGGCGTCTGTAGACGGCCGGGGCGCTAGCGTAGGCTTACAAATTCAAGGCGGAAGAACCTCCAATAGCAATCCCTGCGAGGCGCTATGGGAATGGACGCCCCTATCTTAGTGCGAGAGCTTATCGTAACCTGTTAAACCTTCACAATCGCGACTGAAGCAACTTGTTTTCGTTTTTTCTGGCCAGATAAAACTATGTATTGCTTAGGGCCATTTTTATCTTTCAAGTATGCTTTGTTAAAATTTCTGAAAAATAAAGTTTCTGAGCATGCAAATCTTTTTGAGTATTGATCAGAATGATGCATTGACTGTTCCTCCTCCCAATAATTTCTTTCCCTCCTGAGATTCATTACTATTACTTCATCCTTGAACCTTGTAGTAACCTAACCCTAGTCTCTTCAACATTCTAATTAAGCACTGCATTCCTGACTTCTTTTCGATTAGACCATATTCTACTGTAATCCATGCCCTGATCAGTCTCTTATACATTACTATATTGGTTCCCATTACTAAAATCACATTCAGTGACGTTGTTATTCGAAATTTAGTTTTCTTTATTTTTGGTATTTATCTAAATTATGTATTATTAATTACTTTTGTTTTACTTATTTTAAATGCTTTACTATTTTTCCCATTTTTAATAGTGCAAACTTATATCACATATACTATTTTTTTTATTTCCTCTTGTATTTTACCGTATGGGTTTTCTCAAGTTATTTTAAATTGCTTGATCTTCTACAAAAATATTTTTGGCTTATCAGCAAATCCTTCACTATTGTATATCAATGTTATTATATCTTTCATTGTGTTTGTATATATATAGTCTATTACTACGAATGGTTATGCATAGTGCTTACTTATGACTATTCTTATAGCCGCGCTATTTCTTATATATATATATATATATATATATATATATATATATATATATATATATATATCTTTAAAGTTTATCTAGTTGCTTTCACGTAAATCGCTATATGGTAGTATTGGACTTTTGTTGCTTTTCGCATGGCATTATACAGCTTATCGTATTTTAAATTTCGAGGACGAAATTTTATATAAGTAGGGTATGATGTAATACCAAGTTCCGATATACCGTACCGTATTTTAATAAATAATTTCCAAATATTTTCCCCAAATTTTCCTACATAATTTTCTAAAATTTTCTAAAACCTAAACCTTTACCCAAATTAAACCCTATCTCTTTTTTTATTTTTCCTAATTCTTTTCTTAACCCCGGCCCAACTCCCTCAGCCCAATCCTAAACCTACCTGACCCAACCCATGCCCAACCCGACCCGACTCTCTCACCCCACTCCTTTCTTCTTCTCCCTCTCCCATCTTTTCTAGCTCGAATCCCCTCTCCTCGCGCTCGCCCATGACCCAGCCAACGCCTCCCGCTCTTCTCACAACCGCTCCACCGCGCGACCACGTCCTCGCCTACCCCTCCTCCCTCTCAGTAACCTCCGCCCCACGACCCGTGCTCGCCTACGCTCTCGCCGCTCGCCAACTCCCCGCGATCCCCTTGACTCGCGCAACCTCCGCCTCCAACGTTTGCCCATGAAACTTGCGCCCACCTCCTATAATCTCGTTCTCTCTAAATCACTATCTCGATCTAGCTCTCCCAACTTCCTTTCTCCTCACTCCTTCTGCCATCGACGACGACGAGCTCCACAACATAACACTGCCATCACCCGCTGTCGAACCCACCTGCCGGCCACCTTCGCTTGCAACCGCGACCACACTGAGGTCACCTCCGGTGAGCTACCGCCGTTGCCACCCATCTCCGGCCACTAGCCGCTGCACCCAGAGCGCCACCATCAAGACCTCTATCGCCACCATACTCACCTCGTCGCCAAACCACCACCACCAGCTTCCTCTGTCTCGCTAGCACTGCCGACGACGACGAGCTCCTCCAAGCTGACCCGACCCCATCACCGCCATGCCACCGCTGAGCCATCACCGAGCTCGGGCCATAGCCGAGCCTAAGATGGTTGTGGCTGTTGCTACTCCTGCTGCTTGCGTTGTTGTCATCGTGTCGTGATCATGCCCGTGCTGTGTTGCGTGATAGCTACTGTCGCGTCCTCATCACCATCGTTACATCGTCAAGGCAAGTGAAAACCCAATCACTTGCTTTATATGCTATTATTATTTTAAATAGGTCGATAGGTTTTTATTCATGATAATAATATCACATATATATCTACGTCATCATAATAACCCACATTGTGAGCCTATAACACATCGATAACGCCTACAGTGGTCAGAACGTGAACATGGAATAACTATTAATTTAATTAATTAGATTAAGCGGACCCCTCGTTAATAACCGTACACTAGTTAAGTGCTCGACACAAATTCCTAGACCAAAACTTATCTTATTGGCGGAACTGATAGTTAGATTCCTTTACTGTTTACGAATATCGTGTTGAAATTTGGATGCAAAACATCACGTTTATAATCATGTAAAGTTACCCCTAAGGCGATATTAAATCTGAAGTTTTCCGGGCATACTGCACCGTTAAATTTATAATTAATTCCAAGAAAATCCAATCGCAGCGTGTCTGGGTTCGTTGCGAAGGGTACTACATAATATTTAACACGACATATAGCTTTACTGTTAGATATATCCTATGAACATCTAAACAAAGAACTTACCTGAACTTGGACCGCAGTCCAGTGCAGGAACTTACCCCTTGACATGCATTTATACACCTGAAACCGTAATGTTTAATTGTGATAGTGTATGGAGACATTTACCGCTGCATAGACAATTGTTTTATCTTTCCAATGGTACTGGTTTCACCAAATTCTAATATCATTTGGTATTTAAATTATATTTTAAATGGATGACATGTACGACAGATTTCTGTCATTTTAGTTTGCACCCTTCATCGGTAATCTGATCATAACTCCTAAACTAAGATGATTATTGTTGATCCGTCTCCTGTTCTGTAATGTTAACTCATATCCCTACAATTACTTGATAGTAGATTCGCCTAATTATGCTCCCAACAGGGAATAAAACATGTTACAAAACTGACTTCCAGTTCAGAAATTGGATTTCCCGCAGTAAACACTTAAAATGAAATGACCATAACTAGAAAACCTGAAACCCGATTGACACGAAACTAACTTTTCTGTATATATAATTAAATATACTACCTACTCCTTTTATATTGTTTTGCTTAATTATGCACGTGTGATTTTATATGATTTTTCTAGTTCAACCGACACCGGTTGCTCATATGTTTTAGCAGTGCATTTACTATATTCCCATCATGTGCATGATTGTCATACTCTTGTAAATAGTATTCATTTGCATCGATAACCTAGTGACCATGTGACATTACCAAGTGATAATGTTATTGATTGGATTGTGGCAGGTACGCCAGTGTAAAAGCGTGAATGAATAAGTGAAGTGACACGTACTTGTACACAATTAGCGGAACCAATTAGTTATTGCATTGTCGACGCCTATGGGACATATGTAAGTGTAACAATAACCGGAATGGGACGTTTGTGGAAGCACTTACATTAGTGTCATAGGTAATACGTCGAACACTGTGCATTTATCTTGGATACCAGTCGAGACATGTTTGATGGAGACCCTGTCTCCAGTTCTCGCATAGACTTGTCTTGGAACGACTAGTATCTGGATTCCTAGTCGGTGTTTGATGTAGAATGTGGGGGTAGGGTAGTTTGAGTGTGAGTTCGATCAACGGAATCTCAGGAGTCCCACTTCCGACATATATAGCGATTTTGGGAGTCGTATGGACGGTATTACTGATTATTAGCGAGCGTGATTTGGGCCCGTGTTCCCTTCCCCTGGGGCCTACCCTTGGGTTTGGGATACTCCTGCGGTGGTTGACGCTTACATTTGGACTGATGATAGGTTTAGTGATCTGGACATTGAGACTGATAGCTTTAGTGACATGGACATTGCATTGATTACTGATCTGATACACTTGACTTATTGTTACTTATATCGGTTATTTCATGCTCGCGTCATTGTTCTATATTTGCTGCTTTATGTTTTTCATCATTGCACATTATATATGTATATATTTCTATTGTGTCGCTCTGACGACCTGAGTATGCTTGCTCAGAGTGAGAAGTGGACTTAACTCGGATCAGGACCTTTCTTGTCTTGAGGATACTGCGGACATGTAGATCAACGGCGTCAGCGCTATCTTTTCCTTGATCTCTACCTGGTTAGTTTTATATCTATTTTAGTAGAATTAGTGACTGCATTTCTAATTACATGTGCTATGTTACTGATTATCACGTAATGCTAGAAGCCGACGTGTGACTATGGCGGGATATTTGCTTAACCGTAGGAGCATGGCTGGCCTTGTCACCCCTCGTATTCCGTATTTTGGGAAACGGGGTAAAATTCTTATTACCATGATCCTTCCTTCAATACACTTTACTTCAATTACAAAGATACTTTGCTCTAATCTATAGTTCCCCATTAGTATTTTACTGTAGCTTTGATTGTAAAGAGGAGATGCTAATTAATTTGGAACAAGTTTTAGAGTTGCATCATCTTGGGGAAAAAAAGGGAAAGAGATTTCCATAACTGATGATGCTCGGTACTGAGCACTCCACAGATCATGACATGTGGCGGATGACGTGTCCCAAGGCTTACGGGAAATGAGCAGGAACGGTACATTGGAAGCGTGTCCCGGGCCTTCGACCCGAGGATGTTCCCGACCACTCCTATGCCCGCCTTATAAACAACCAATGGCTCGCCTCCGAGCCCTCCCGCATGCTGAGTTCCCTCAGCCCTCCTAGCTCGCCTCCGAACTATCACGTGAACCAAGCCTGCTCGGCCTCCCGCTCGTCTCCGAGCCTCCCGCCGATCTTAGTTTCCTTGGTCTCATCGACCGACCCACAGCACAGGTCACAGGCGTCTCCGCCACGGCTCCGCGAATCTCGCCTGACGCGGGATATCCACCGCCCACGCCACCGCGTTCCATGCCACCGCGTTCCACGCCACCGTGTTCCTCCATTAGTGAGCATATTTCATCATTAAGCCTTTCACGTAGGCGTAACGCCAGGGGCATAACGGCCGGCGTGAATCTCGCGCCCGCCAGCCCTTGGCTGCCACTATATTATCCCCTCTCTCAGACGACTCAGGTAAGGCAATTTTACCCCAGTAAGACGTTACTATGCCCAAATACTTCGACTAACTTGATCGTCAGAGGGTCCTCAGTGGTACAACCACCCCGGGACTTCCTTGCAGGTAGCTCGGCTTCATCCTCAAATCAAGCCCATTGAGATCCACACGCACCTAGGGGAAACCCTCAGATCCAATCTCAGCCACTCATCACCACTCGCTGCGGATCAACGGATGACAACATCTGAAGGAGATCCAGAGTTCCATCAGTTGGCGGCGTCTGTGGGAAAATCGAAGTTCCACTCAACGAAAGTTAATCTTCCGATATCGAACATATGGCAAGTGATCATCGCGACGATCCAAGCTCTAGCCGCCATCCTCCCCACAACGGAGATGCGGGTGGATCCCCTCCTCCCTCGAACGCCATTCACGCCCTATCTTCTCGGATAGATCGGCTCGCGTCCATCGTGGATGCGCTGGTCCGTGTCCAAACGGATGGACAATCCCCCAAGTTGCCGTTCTCCTACCTCGGGAGCGACACATGGGGAGAGAAGACACCGCCTGCGCTGGCACATCTGGGCACCGCCTCGCTATCTCCGACGGCCATAGGTCCCCCATGGCGACCAACTTGATGACCCGGTATGCACCTCACAGCTCGACGCTGAGATCCTATGAAAGAGTGCCCTGCTTTGAAGTCCATCGCGCTTTTGTCCCTCCCGAGGAGGTGTCGGTCAGCTCGCCTGCTCCCAGGCATGGCCGGCGCCACCTCCCTCGACAGGTTTGCGCGGACGGGACTCACCACGGCAGCTTGAAGACAACCTTGCCAGGGGACCTACAAAACCTCATAGAACGGAACTGGAGTCGAGGCCTAGCGCAGGTCGGCATCAGCAGGGGCCATAAATCCGAGTATGCCGAATCCACGGGATACCGTGACCGACTCGACGCCCTCGAAAAGAAGATCGAGGGTATACATCGGGAGAGTCGTCCCTCAAGCGACGGGGCTAGATACGCCGCGGACTCGCTAACGAGGCCCTTCACCAAGGAGCTTCTCGTTGTCCACATCTCCTCTAGGAACAAGCTCCCAAAGGTCTCCCTCTTAGACGGAAAGTCCGACCCAAAGGACTATTTGGATGCGTTCAAGGCAGGGATGAGTTTCCAGGACAACTTCGACGCCGCGCAAGGTCGTGCTTTCCATGCCACTCTCATCCGTTCTGGACGAGACTGGTTCCGAGGACTCACGCTACACTCAATCTCTACCTTCGATGAGCTGGCCACCCAGTTCCTAGGCCATTTTGTCGGGAAAGACGGCAGAAGCGGACCGTCGATCATCTTTTCACCATAAAGAGTGGGGATAAGGACTCCTTCATAGGATACGTCACCCGCTTCTACAATGCCCTTCTCGAGGTCCCAGAGCACCGGGAAGAGACGGTCATCATTGCACTTAGGTCGGGTCTTAGGCATAAGGAGTGGCTCCGCTCCTTTGCATTAGCACAACCTAAGACCATGGCTGAGGTAAAAGCCTGGACTGAACGAGAGATCCAGCTAGAGTCCGAGGTAAATATGAACCTATCCCGGACCGACCAGGTCGATCAGAAGAAGAGGGCAAGAGAGGATAAGAAGAAAACCGAGCGGCCAAAAGCCCTGCTCCATAAAGTTCCGGGAGTACACTCAGCTCAACATCTCCCAAACAGAGCTGTTGGAGGAGGCAAAGGGAGAGAGATTCCTCAAACTTCTCCCGGTCAGCCACAAGGTGGCCAAACGGACACGAGGCCCCTATTGCGCTTTCCACAGGTCGTAGGGACACCCCCATTGAGAACTGCAAACAACTCCGAGACTACATCGAGGAGCTGATCCGCTAGGGCACCTAGCAAGATACTTGCGAGACAAGCGACAAGCCGACCGAGAACAAGAGCACCACCCCTCCTGGCGAATTGACGATCAGCCAAATCATGGTCGTATCAGCGGGGGGTGCGCTCGGGGCCGTCGAGACTACGCGCCCTTTTCTGGTCGAAGGGACCAACAGCCAACCCAGGAAGAGGGTAAAAGCGGCCGAGCCCATCATCTTTACCGACGACGACCTTCACGGGATATCCCTGCCTCACAACGACCCTCTGGTAATCACAGGGCGGGTCCACCGTTACGAGGTGCAGAGCGTACTTGTCGACTCAGGAAACTCGGCAGACATCCTCTTCTACGACTGCTTCCAACGTATGAGACTCACCCCGTCGGACCTCAGACCGACCGCCCATATCCTGTCGGGGTTCACCAATCACACCATCCCGGCAGAAGGGGTGGTCACCCTCCTGCTTAACATTGGGGAGACTGGCCAAATGCGTACTATGCCTGTGGAGTTCATCTTCGCCAGAATTCCATCGGCCTACAATATCCTCCTGAGACGCCCAACGCTGAATTCCCTCCGGGCCCAGATATCGACCTACCACCTGGCAATCAAGTTTCCCCTTGAACAAGGCGGGATAGGTCGGGCCTACGGAAACCAGCAAACTGCGAAATTTGCTTCATAGTGACGTCCATGCCAGAGGAGATAAGCGATGATCTTGAGAGCGCGGATGATTTCAGGGGATCTTTGGATACTCAGGACGAGCATAAAGTGATCTGAGGAGCCCCGGTTGAGCCGCTAAAAGAGGTCCCCCTCGTCGAAGGGGACAATGAACGAATCGTCCAAATCAGGCCACTCTTAATGGGAGCTCAGCGCAATGATCTGGCCCACTTCCTCAGAGGGAACCCAGACATGTTCACTTGGGCGCTCGCCGACATGCCCGGGATAGACCCCAAAATAATATCACATAAGCTCGGGGTCGACCCGGCGGTCCGACTCGTCAGGCAGAAGAAACGAAACTTCGCTCCAATCAAGCAAAAAGCGATTAAAGAAGAAGTCAACAAGATGCTCGCAGCAAAATTCATTCGGAACGTGGTTTATGTTAGTGTATATGCCCTAGAGGCCATTACTGTATCATACTAGTTTGTATATTACTTAATGGAAGCTTGGGATATTCACCTTGTATAGACAATCTTGCTCAATATAGTAGTATGCTACTTGGTTTGTTTCTACTTTAATGTGTACATGTGTTTATTTTAGTATATCACCTATACACATTAGTGGAGCCCTTAGGATCTTTGCTTGATTACCAGCGTTGTGATGGCAGTCACACTAGTGGGGGCTGGGTAATCCACAAGCACATCCTTATGCAGGTCCCTAGTCGTAGGACTATCGAGACAGGGCATCGATACTCCGGAGTAGACTAGCGTATGCGCTTCTCATCCCAGTGTGGGAGACGGTCTGTCCCACAGCCGTCAGTACGTCGCACTTGAGATAGTATGCGGGTGCTCGTTAGGTTACGAGTACACTGGACAGGAATCGTCGGGAACTGTTGGTTGGTACTATACCTATCGTCAGTTATCAGTTCCCAGGTGACATGAGTACAGCTTAGTCCGCTGACTTGACACTGTCACTTTGCCTCGAGTGTGTTCCCACTGTACTTTGATTACTACCCTACCACGGCTCAAAGGAGTCGTGCAAACAGGTAGTTTTTGGGTGCAGTCCCGAAGCACTTGGAGGCAGTGACGGTTAGACAGGATTCGTCTCTCCCGGTGTTGGGGGTTGACATCGCGCTGTGTCTAGGAGAGCCATTACACGAGTAGTCCCAGGCCAGGGCAAGCGAGATATACTGGTAGGTTTCCAGTGCTATCTCAGGGTGTTCTGGGCTACACTCCGACACGACTTGTACCGCTATTAGGGGAATGACGTTTACCGCCCCTAGGCCCGCCATGCGATGTATCAGACAACAGACCGGACTGTACGGAGATTGTCACATTCAGGCTCAGTAGGAGTTCAGATGGGTTTCACCTCGTCAGCCTTCTTGTCGGCATCTACCTGGGGACCGTTACGCACAGCTAGTGCCGCTTGCGGTCTGTGGTTAAACCCACTGCCAGCGTAGTGTCGAGTCTTTAGAGTCCCACACAGAAAGCTATTCGCCTTTAGGCAAAAGAGTAGATGTCGCATGGTTTTGCGACAGGTCGCATGGTTTTGCGACAGGGTTCGGTCACATCCGTGCACTTGTGCACGTTTGGTGTCCGGACAATTAACACTAGCAGGCTTTGGTTTAAGCCAGATCCTAGTGTATATTTTGGGATTGGTTTTATCTCGTTTGTATTCGTGTTCCTCAGAACGCGGATGCGGGTGTGTATGCACAGTTGACAGAGAGACAGAGGCAGAGGATTCTCATTGGGGTTGTTGACTGTTGACTGTTGACTATTGACTTTTGGCTAAACCCTAATGAGAATAAGAAATATAATTAACAATAATATTAACTAAGTATTATAGTGACATGGTTGTTGAGGGCTTGACTTTGTTGACTTGTTGACTTTGTTGACCGGTTGACTAGGTTGGACTAGTTGACCATCATCATGACAATGGCTATCATTTCATGGCAAAGACTTTTGCTTGCTTGCTTGTTTTTGCAAAATGAGTGCATGAAATGATATAGCCATTTTGACTTGAACCATCACATAATACTTGATTACTATTTTGTTATGATGGTTTTGGATTATGAGAGCTTGGATGGCAAAAGAGTTACTCACTCTCTCATTTCATTTCTCTCTCTTGATTGAGCTCTCCCTCTTGCTCTTCCTCTTGCTCTCTCTCTAACTCAAGGCAACACCCTCTCATGAGTTGAGAAACATTGCTTTAGAGATAAAAGAAAACCTAAATCACTTCTCTACTCATCCTAGTGCACAAGGTTTGGCAAACCAAGTGTTCTAGTTTCTTCAAGTTCGAAGAAGAAGCCAAAGGTAGAAGCTTTCAGGTGGATCCATCTTCGGCGCAAGCAGACGACGAGGTGAGGCCGATCTGTACACCAGAAAGAGTTAAAGACGAAGAAGTTCAAGAAAGGTATAGCCCCCTAACCGAGTAGGTAAAACTCAAGTTAGGTTGTTAGGTAGTTGTTTAACAAAGATCCGTATTTTGAGTCCATGTTACCACCTCTTGAAAAATCGTTTTTCATCATTTCCGCAAGCCCGTAAGTACCGGGAGAGGTAACGTGGACTTACAGTTTACTCGGAGTGGTTGGCGAATGTAGTTATGGTTAAAAAGGCCAGCGGGAAGTGGCGCATGTGCGTTGACTTCACTGACCTAAATAGGGCCTTCCCGAAAAACAACTATCCCCTCCCTCGGATAGATCAGCTCATCGACAGTTCGGTAGGCCACGAGCTACTCAGCTTTATGGACGCCTTCTCCGGCTATAATCAGATCTGTATGAATCCGGCAGACGAAGAGCTCACCGTATTCACAACGGACCGGGGGTATACTGCTATAATGTGATGCCCTTCGGCCTCAAACGCTGGGGCTACGTACCAACGCTTAGTCAACAGGATGTTCAAGCCCCAGATCAGCAGAAACATGGAGGTTTACGTCGACAACATGCTCGTCAAATTGACCTCGTCGGATCAGCACGCCAAGGATCTGGGTGAGGCCTTCGACGTCCTCCGCAAATACAAGATGAAACTTAACATCGCCAAGTGCGCATTGTAAGTGCACGGCGGTGCCCCGGCCGTCAATCCGACGGCCAAACGCGGAAACGGTGATAAACTTTAATTTTGCGGACTTTGCAAACCGGCACCACCGCGCACTAAACCCCGGATCGTGCCATTAAACTAGTCTAAGCTAACAAAAGGATGGGTTAGAGATGTACCGACAGATCCGAGTCCTCCGGTCTTCATCTCCGCTCCGATCTCCTCGCGGGATCTCCGTCCATCTCCTCCTCGTCGGAAAGGGGCACCACGAAGCCGGGTACTTTTACGGGCTCCCACCTCGATACTGAGGCAACTCGGGCATGAAGCCGGCAACTCGACATGCTCAAGATTTGCTGTAGGAATATAGTGTAGAGGGTATGTCTCACTTTGGGGTTGGTTGCCATAGATGGAGGAATGGTGTATAGAAAATTGGTGCTTTCAATTTTCTAGCAATGGAATGAGATGAAGAATGATATACACAAAATGAATCACTCTCATTTTTCTTCCTCTCAAAGATGAAGCTCTCATTTTTTTCTCTTTTCTTCTTCTCTCTTTTCTTTTTAACCATGATAATTATCTCTCTCTTTTAGAAATGGTGGAGGATAGATTATGAAGCATGAAGGGAGGTGAGTGTAGTAAAAGGAGGAGGGTGACCACATCCAAACATAATCATCACTAAACTTACATCAACCTCAAATCATTTCTAATCTCATCAAATCATGAAAAGCAAAGATGCTTATCATATCAACCCTTATGCAAATAAGTCCTCCACAAAGTGTAATTTGCAAAACTGCAAATAACCCCCTCCATCAGAAAAGTCCGGCCGGGAAAGAACAAGGAAAACCGGCCGGAACGGAAAACAAACTGGCAACTCCAGAAAACTGGTCCCGTAATAAATTACAGGAAAACCCCGATACTGTGCATACACACCCGCATCTGTATTCCGTCCGGATACAAATGCAATGAGACAAAATCTACACTGTACTAAAACTAGGACCGGCTTAAACCAAAGCCGGCTAGTAAAATCCGTCCGATCCTGATCCGTGCAATACCGCATGTATCTGATCGAACGCTGCCATATAACCATACGGCCTCTAGTACAAACCGTCCGATCCTGATCCGTGCAATACCGCACGTATCTGATCGGACCCTGCCATATCTCCATACGGCCTCTACAGCGTTTCGCCCGAAAGCTTGAGTAACTGAAAGTGTGGTGGACTCTAAAGACTCGTCAATACTATGGCTGTGGATTTAACCACTAGCACGTCAGAGGTATAAGCCAATACGTGACGGGCCACCAGCTATTGACTAAAAGGGACGTCGATGAGGAAGCTCACCCCGACACCCAACTGAGCCTGTCAGTGACAATATCCGTACAGTCCGGTCCGTTCGTCTATGAGCATCGCATGACGGGCCTAGGGGGTTGGTAAAAGTCAGACCCCCAAAAGCGGTACAAGTCGTGTCGGAGTGTAGCCCAGAACACCCTGAGATACTGCTGGAATACCTACCAGTAAATCTCCTGCCTTGGCCAAGGTCTTCGTGTAATGGCTCTCCTAGACACAGCGCGACCTCACCCCCAATACCGGGAGAGACGAAACCCCCGAAGATCCGCTCACTGCCTCCATGTGGCTCGGGACTGTACCCAACTAAAACCTGTTTGCACGACTCCTTTGAGCCGTGGTAGGGTAGTAATCAAAGCACAGTGGGAACTCACACGAGACAAATGACGATCCCCAGGTCGATGAACTAACCTGTACACATGTCACCAGGGAACTGCTATCTGACGTCAGGTATAAGACCAACTAGCATGTTCCCGGCGAGTCCTGTCCGGTGTACTCATAACCCAATGAGCACCTGTATACATCTTAGGTGAACCAACTGACACCAGTGGCTTGTGAGACCGGCCACCGCCCCTCGTCGGGGTCTCGACTGTATACACTAGTCTACTCTGGAGAATCGATGCCCTGTCTCGAAACTCCCACGACTAGGGACCTATTAAGGATGTGCTTATAGACCCCCAGCTCCCACTTATATGATCGCCCTCATACTGCTGGTGGTCAAGCAAGAATCCTAGGGGCTCTATCAACGTGTAATAGCGACGTATCAGGTCACCTAAAGCAGTACACGATGATAAAGGTAAACCAGATAGCAAACTATCATCTCGAGTAAGACTGTTCTACCGGGATAGGTCCTCCCTCAATCATTGCAATCACGTGCCTGTGATCCAATAATTGACTCTGAGGGCACTATCTCCAACAATCTCCCACTTGCACTCAAGGCTAATTATTGCGATGTCGCATGCTCACAGCCTGTGTGATACCGAACACCCAACTCCCCTACTAGTCAGTCTCACAAAATCCGTTTGCGAAACTATTGCGTTCGAGGAATAGCTTCAGTGAGTGGATCCGCTCTGATGTTTCTTTCTATGTCTCTCTATATCTCAAGTTCGCGGAGAAAACTATCTCCCGAAATGAGCAATACCTGTCTTAGAGTGTCTGGATGTCTGATGGGACCTAGCTCATAAATGAACTCCAAATCCAAACTTCTTAGACTGTATCGTCAACTGAACTTAATCAGTATCCTGCGCCATGCCACCCTCAGTATTTCCTTGGACTACCTGTCCAAAATACTGCCCCTCGTCAGAGGGAAAACTATAGCTCTG
Organism: Agapanthus africanus; assembly: GCA_030015575.1. Lineage (NCBI taxonomy): Eukaryota > Viridiplantae > Streptophyta > Magnoliopsida > Asparagales > Amaryllidaceae > Agapanthus > Agapanthus africanus. The sequence continues at coordinate 123,506,898 of JASDDO010000012.1, read as the reverse complement.
ACAACCTCCTTGTCGTCCATGTCACCTTGGAAGCCTGGAATGATAACTGTCTCCCACATGAGGCTGTCGTTATCATATCCCTAGAACATCCACTTATGTTCTAAAACTGCTTCCGACTGTTTCTCCTGGATTGTATCAATGTCAACTTATTGCATCTGGTGCAAGAACAACATCTGGTGTGGTACTTGACATCTCATGATTGACTCAATTGCCTGAGCAAGTGATCTGCCAATCATGTACGTCCCTCTCCCCTTTAGTCTGTAAGACACCTTTAGAGAGTGTGACTCCATTACCTGCAGGTATACTACCGTGCCAGGAGTCGTCCATTCTAAATACTCTTAGAATGCTGTCAAAGTACCCTGATTGGGAAACCACCCAAATCTAGATCTAAAATCATAGATCTAGTAACCAGTATGTCTGATATAATGTCCAAGTCCTTTGTGGAGAAACCACTGTGTGACGACCAAAGTATAACCGATCGTAGTATAGGAATGTCACTTCCTACTACCTTCTCAACAGATCCATCCCCTATTCTGATGACGTCAAACCTATGACTGTCACATCAGAAATAGATGATCTATCTCCGCTACATCTGCTTTAGTCTATAAATAGACATAAGCCTGATATCCACCAATGCTTCCGCTGCTCCCACTGACTACGACAACCCTCTGGCAGAGTCATATAGACGTACACTTCTAAAACTAGTTTAGAACGACGCTATACTCATCCTCCTGCCGGGTCTCGCAGCCTGGAACAACAACAATGGCAAGTGTGGGTAAACAAGAACTTCCCTGTCACCGTCCTTGAGGCTACCGGAGTACCTCTCGGGTGCCTGAAGTTACCCACCTTATCTGCGGAGTGGCCAATGGAATGTCAAATCAGATTGAATCTTTAGGTTCCTTATCAAATCTTCAGTAATCGTTTGCGGTTCTGGAATCACTTCCAGTTCTACCATACTCCCACTGCTGTTTTTGAAAAAATCCATTTTTAATAAAACTGTGGCGAGTCTTGAACAATATTTCTATTGATCATCCAGATGGTAGAAAGTCAACCCGCGTCATAGCCTGGGTCAACCCACAAACAGCCATTACAGAAACGTGCCTTGAGTTATCCAGAGTCTGGTTTTAATCATAAGCCAGACAACTCCCTGTACCTTAACAACGTTAAGATATGAACTGTTCTATATCCAATATAGAACCAGAGGCACTGATTTAATTGAACCAGATTCAAATCATGCAGCTGTCTCCAGTGCATGTCAACTAAATGGAGAGAGGCCGATCAGCGTTACTCAACTTAGGAATACTTCCAATTATGAGTAACCTGAAAGAGAAGCAATTTCTCTTTATCATTACTATCAACTGAATACCATACACAAGTATCTACATCTTCGATCACTTTGAAGAATCCCGATACTTGCAACACCTGGTTCTCTACTTTATTCAAATACCTATAACTCCTCAAAACTTAGACCCTGTGTTTCTACGAAACACATGTCTAAGAACTAGAGAAGTCAAAAGTAAACAGAATATAGTATGAGGACCAACCCCTCTGTCCTAATGGACACTGGACAACATACAATACTCTGTATAAGTCCGCTGAGTCTAACAACTCTTTCACTGTGTGTTGTAGGTTGAAAACTGTACTTATGGTTAAGAAGAATTACACCGCTGTTTAATGCTCCTTACCTAACCATCCACTGATATAGGTAAATGTCATCGACATAATATCAAAAGGTATATCTCACTCTATGAAAATAGACGTACAGATATATCAATTTGAAATTGGTGCATAACAGCGGATATTCAAAACCAAATATTTGCCGACCGGCAAACAGCCCAGGCGATCTCCTCAAATATCACCGATTACGATGAATCCCGATATAATGAGGATGATCACCCAATTCCCAATAACTTACTCCCACTCACCATCTGTAAAACCATACAGATGTGAGAATCAAAACTTGGTAAATACATACCCTGGAGCAAGTGTCTAATCAGGAAATCAGTTTTCTTTTAACAGTACACAGTGAAACTGAAACATTGAAATGTTTCGGTGGGGTATCCCGGTATTCTTAGTAATGCCTCTTCCATTATCCAGATTCATAACTATAACCGTATAATTCTTTGCCACCTCTCCAAATCCCTTCATATGTCTTTAGTCATTACCTTCTGCACACCCCTTTAGGCCAATTGGTTTTCTTCCTTCCCTACCGTTCGGCACCAGCCTATGGTTTGGAAGAAGACTATCCAATAAGCATAAAGGGTGTACTGTCCTAATGCTAGGAGCACTCACAACGCGAGAGAAGGTGAAGATAAAAGACACCTGAATGTACTTTATTCCTATTTCTCCTGAACCAGGATCCATCCCCGAACTGGAACAAGTTCCTTTCGAGTTCGTATATAACCATACGATGGATTATCCAATAAAATGGGATCTTCGTAGTGATATGGAGTGTCCTGGAGAAATACAAAGGTTATTTTGGATTGGCGAAGAAATACTTGGTTTGGTCGTGAATATCAGTCGCAATTTGCTTTGCCCTCTTACTAATCCCTTTCTTTGTCTGAACTTAATACCTTCTGTACACCGTTTAGGCTAACTGGTTTTCTTCATTCCCTACCAGTCGGCACCAGCCTATGGTTTGGAAGAAGACTATCCAATTTGCGTAATAGGTGTACTACTCCTAAACCCAAGAGTACTCGCAACCTGAGAGAAGGTGAAAAGAAAAGACAACTGAATAATCCTATTCGTTTTCTCCAGAACCAGAAACCATCCTCGAATTCCTTCGAGTTCGTATCTAACCATACGATGGTTTTGTCCAATGGAAGTGGACGTTCGCAGTCATACGGGGTGTCCCGGAGAAAAGGGTAAAAGTAGGAGTGGCAATGAGGTCTGCAACTCTGACAATCCAAAAGCCGGTGTTAAGAAGGTTCGGTCAACTTGGTCACTGAGTCAAAATCTTAGGGTCGGGTCAATGGTCGCTGCCAAAGAGAGAGAGAAAAGAAACACTCAGCGTGCACTCTAACCTAGATCAGAATGGTTACCAATTTATCTAATCTGGAATCCTCCCACTGTACCTCAAATTCTCCTCCAAACCTGAAAGAAGAATTAGTCGGGGTCACCCGAGGAGTAAACTAACTCATCAGTGGGAATCGGGATCCAACTCTCATCGCATGACAACGTGACGGAATCCGCTCACGGTATCACACTCCAGAAGGTATGCGCATATCTGGCAAGTTTCAGTACTTTTGAAACTCCCGATGTGATTTCTGCCCCATGCTCTTATGACCTTGACTTTGGCCAACATATCATAAGTCACATGTCAAGTTCTACCCGTCATTCTCCAGGTTAATTTGAATCCACCCGTACATACCCTTGACTTTGGCCAAAATGGCAGTACGACTGTCCCAAACCAACGCATCTATCTATGCTGCATATGAATACCCCAATAGCTACCAATCACTGTGCCTTGACTTTGGCCAACATACACAGCTTGAATACTATTGACCACCCATATGAAACGACGGAGGGCTACGAATGGTTTCTGGCGAAAACCTTTAACGTAAAGAACTTGATATCGTCGAAGGAACGGATAGCTTTTAAAAATATAGTGACGAAAACCGTTGCTAAAGAGGTCACTCCCGGTGAAGGGATCTCGGCTCTTTCCCCGTAGAATGGGGTGCAGGATATTCCAAATGAATACCGCGATGCAAAGCAAAAGTAATCGGCTATAGTGAAGTTAATGCCCTGACGCAAACTTCTGTCCAAGGGGTCACTCCCGGTGAAGGGATCTCGGCCCTTGCCTCGTCGACTGAGGAGCAGGATATTCCAATGAATACCACGATGCAAAACAAAAGTGAACGTCCTTGCAATAACAGCTTTTTGAAAAGTGTTCCAACAACATCAGATTAGGTTTGTTTTTAACTTGCATTGATCCGAATCAATGCAGTCCCATCAATTGATCACACCACAAAGAACGAAAATATACTGACGTACGTATATGCCATCCGCATTCGCCACTGGGTCCCGTCATTACCCGTTAGGTTAGCTTACTAACGACAGAGCGGGGACTGGACTAGCGCGGATGCAAAACATATACAACATCTACTAATATATATACCAATATATTATATTTCGCTCAAGGCGTGAAAAGAAATGCAACATCACAGAAATGTACAGCATCACAGAACAATACAGATATCTGGGATCCCCGGGTTTCACAGAGCCACTACTGAAACCCGACGTTCCCCTGGTCGTGTGGATAGCCTGTGCAATGAAAACCTAGACCCCTACGGGCGCGGCAAGTCACCCGCCAAAACCTGAAGCGAGGCAGCCCCCTTCAGCTCCGTGAATGGACCACCCAGCACTTCACGGAATCCGGTAACTTGGGCACCCCTCCTGGGTCAACCTATACCCCCTACGAGTGCGCCGAATAGCCCGCCAATCCCAGAGTGAAGCCCCCTCCGTCCCAATGCCATGAGATGCGGGCTTGTTGCCCTCTAGAACCCGGCTATCCGTGCACCCCACCGCGGGGTAATCCTAGTACAGAAAGTAAAATATACATACAACGGGTACATCGACCGCAACCAGGTCGTGCCCCAAAAGAATAATACAAACAGGCAGTGACGGCAGTCCACATGTCGGACGCTCGCCCCGCAATATCAAATGTACATAATACAACAGCACTGTACTAGCATTGCAGCCAGGCTATCCCCACGACCGATCCGCAACATCACAGCATAAACATAGAACATCAACGTGAAAGTCACGTTCGCAAATCCGTCTAACCGGGCTATAGCAGTTAGACCGGATTTACCGATCGAGTGACATTCACGGTCGCAGATATAATGTAAATACTGTGAAAAATGTGTTTAAAATATCCGATCGATCAAAAATTAACAAGTGGGCCCTCAATCAAAACTGTAGCACTCACAGAAATCCTGGGCCCAATTTTAATATTCCAAAGCCCATATTTTAAGCCCAGAAGGCCTCTGAAAAAATTTGGTGAAGTGATGTGAATAGTGCGCGGCGGAAGGGCCGCGGGAATGGGGTTTTCGCGGCGCTTCCGCGCTCCCACTGTGGAGTTACTTCGTCAAATTTTTACAGAACTCTTAGATTTTCCAGTACATCAATATTTTACAACCTGAAAAATTTTTCGAGACCAAAAATTTTCAACAGAAACTGATTCGAACTAAAATGCAGTTTTGGAACATTCGATCGATCGAAACAGAAAAACACATTACACCAAGCTAGACTATGTTAATGGCGAGGCTCTGATACCACTGTAAGTGCACGGCGGCGCCCCGGCCGTCAATCCGACGGCCAAACGCGGAAACGGTGATAAACTTTAATTTTGCGGACTTTGCAAACCGGCACCACCGCGCACTAAACCCCGGATCGTGCCATTAAACTAGTCTAAGCTAACAAAAGGATGGGTTAGAGATGTACCGACAGATCCGAGTCCTCCGGTCTTCATCTCCGCTCCGATCTCCTCGCGGGATCTCCGTCCATCTCCTCCTCATCGGAAAGGGGCACCACGAAGCCGGGTACTTTTACGGGCTCCCACCTCGATACTGAGGCAACTCGGGCATGAAGCCGGCAACTCGACATGCTCAAGATTTGCTGTAGGAATATAGTGTAGAGGGTATGTCTCACTTTGGGGTTGGTTGCCATAGATGGAGGAATGGTGTATAGAAAATTGGTGCTTTCAATTTTCTAGCAATGGAATGAGATGAAGAATGATATACACAAAATGAATCACTCTCATTTTTCTTCCTCTCAAAGATGAAGCTCTCATTTTTTTCTCTTTTCTTCTTCTCTCTTTTCTTTTTAACCATGATAATTATCTCTCTCTTTTAGAAATGGTGGAGGATAGATTATGAAGCATGAAGGGAGGTGAGTGTAGTAAAAGGAGGAGGGTGACCACATCCAAACATAATCATCACTAAACTTACATCAACCTCAAATCATTTCTAATCTCATCAAATCATGAAAAGCAAAGATGCTTATCATATCAACCCTTATGCAAATAAGTCCTCCACAAAGTGTAATTTGCAAAACTGCAAATAACCCCCTCCATCAGAAAAGTCCGGCCGGGAAAGAACAAGGAAAACCGGCCGGAACGGAAAACAAACTGGCAACTCCAGAAAACTGGTCCCGTAATAAATTACAGGAAAACCCCGATACTGTGCATACACACCCGCATCTGTATTCCGTCCGGATACAAATGCAATGAGACAAAATCTACACTGTACTAAAACTAGGACCGGCTTAAACCAAAGCCGGCTAGTAAAATCCGTCCGATCCTGATCCGTGCAATACCGCATGTATCTGATCGAACGCTGCCATATAACCATACGGCCTCTAGTACAAACCGTCCGATCCTGATCCGTGCAATACCGCACGTATCTGATCGGACCCTGCCATATCTCCATACGGCCTCTACAGCGTTTCGCCCGAAAGCTTGAGTAACTGAAAGTGTGGTGGACTCTAAAGACTCGTCAATACTATGGCTGTGGATTTAACCACTAGCACGTCAGAGGTATAAGCCAATACGTGACGGGCCACCAGCTATTGACTAAAAGGGACGTCGATGAGGAAGCTCACCCCGACACCCAACTGAGCCTGTCAGTGACAATATCCGTACAGTCCGGTCCGTTCGTCTATGAGCATCGCATGGCGGGCCTAGGGGGTTGGTAAAAGTCAGACCCCCAAAAGCGGTACAAGTCGTGTCGGAGTGTAGCCCAGAACACCCTGAGATACTGCTGGAATACCTACCAGTAAATCTCCTGCCTTGGCCAAGGTCTTCGTGTAATGGCTCTCCTAGACACAGCGCGACCTCACCCCCAATACCGGGAGAGACGAAACCCCCGAAGATCCGCTCACTGCCTCCATGTGGCTCGGGACTGTACCCAACTAAAACCTGTTTGCACGACTCCTTTGAGCCGTGGTAGGGTAGTAATCAAAGCACAGTGGGAACTCACACGAGACAAATGACGATCCCCAGGTCGATGAACTAACCTGTACACATGTCACCAGGGAACTGCTATCTGACGTCAGGTATAAGACCAACTAGCATGTTCCCGGCGAGTCCTGTCCGGTGTACTCATAACCCAATGAGCACCTGTATACATCTTAGGTGAACCAACTGACACCAGTGGCTTGTGAGACCGGCCACCGCCCCTCGTCGGGGTCTCGACTGTATACACTAGTCTACTCTGGAGAATCGATGCCCTGTCTCGAAACTCCCACGACTAGGGACCTATTAAGGATGTGCTTATAGACCCCCAGCTCCCACTTATATGATCGCCCTCATACTGCTGGTGGTCAAGCAAGAATCCTAGGGGCTCTATCAACGTGTAATAGCGACGTATCAGGTCACCTAAAGCAGTACACGATGATAAAGGTAAACCAGATAGCAAACTATCATCTCGAGTAAGACTGTTCTACCGGGATAGGTCCTCCCTCAATCATTGCAATCACGTGCCTGTGATCCAATAATTGACTCTGAGGGCACTATCTCCAACACGCATTCGGGGTCACCAGTGAAGAGTTCCTCAGTTTCATGGTCACCCACCGTGAAATCGAGGCTAACCCGAAGAAAATCAGCGCCATCCTCAACATGGTCGTGCCCAAGACTAACGTCGAAATCATGCGGCTAACAGGGCGGGTAGCCGCTCTAAGTCGTTTCATGTCAAGATCCGGGTAAAAGTGCCTCCCGTTCTTCAAAGCTCTAAGGAAGATCCTAAGGTTCGAATGGTCGAAGGAGTGTCTGATCGCCTTCGAGCAATTGAAAGCGCACATGGCGACTCCCTCACTACTCACCCGGCCAATCGAAGGAAATGAGCTATCGCTGTATCTGGCGGTGTCCGATCAATCTGCAGGTTCGGTGCTTGTCTGAGAAGTCGAGGGTGTCCTTAAGTCGGTGTACTATGTAAGCCATATCTTCAAGGACGCGGAAACGAGATACCCGGCCATAGAGAAGATTGTCCTGGCACTCATCGTGACCTCGAGGAAACTAAGCAACTATTTCCAAGCGCACACCATCCTCGTACTCACCGAACGCCCCTTGGGGGCTATTCTCGCCTCCCTCGAGTCTTTTGGTCATTCGGAGAAGTAGAGATGGGATCTGCCCCAATTTGACATCAAGTACAGCCCGAGGCAAGCTATCAAGGCGCAAGTCCTGGCCGATTTTATCGTCGAATGCACCCTCCCTATCAAGGAGGCGGTTCCCATGCCGGTCCCCGGATCCTAACCCCCGATCGAAGAAGGGCCCGACTCCGTCCCCGATTGGGTCCTTTACGTCGATGGGTCATCAACCGAGGAAGGATGTGGCGCCGGCCTCATCATCCAGGGCCCGAACGAAGCAGAGATGGAATATTATTTGAAGCTCGGATTCAAAGCCTCAAACAATGCAGCTGAGTATGAGGCTTTGCTCACTGGACTTCAGATCACCTCCGGAGTGGGGCTGAAGACGATCCGAATCCGTAGAGACTCCGCTCTGGTCTTCGGCCAAGTGACCGGCCATTTCGAAGCATGGGAGCCCCTGATGGTGAAGTACTTAGCCGAGGTAAGACGGCCGCGGAAGGGATTCGACGAAGATCAAGTGGAGCAGATCCCCCGACATCTAAACTCCCAGGCCGACACTCTGAGCAAGCTAGCATCCTCTTACTCGGCCAACAACAAGAGAAATATCCTCTCTGTATATATCCAAGCATCCATCATTCTATACATCATATGTACAACAATGGCCTCTAGGGCATATACATAACTAACAATCTCCCACTTGCACTAAGGCCATCTGCTGTAGTATCTCATACCTAGCATCCCGAATAATCTCTCAAACTGTATCTGGGGAATGGCCTTCGTGAGTGGATCCACAGTGTTGTCTTTTGTATCTACTCTCCTGACCTCGATCTCCCGGCGATCAACTATCTCCCTGATCAGGTGATACCGCCTCAGAATATTTCTGGACTTCTGATGGGATCTGGGTTCCTTGGCCAAAGCCACAGCTCCATTGTTATCATAATACAGAGGTATTGGATGCTTAATAGATGGAACCACACCAAGTTCACTAATAAACTTCTTCATCCAGACAGCCTCTTTGGCAGCATCGTTGGCAGCGATGTATTCAGCCTCCATCGTCGAGTCTGCAACGGTATCCTGTTTGGAACTCTTCCAACATACCGCCCCTCCATTGAGGGTAAAGACAAATCCCGAGTGCGACTTAGAGTCGTCCTTATCACTTTGGAAGCTTGAATAGGTAAAGGACTCCACCCGGAGTTTTCCGTTACCATACACCAAGAACATGTCTCTAGTCCTTCGCAAGTACTTGAGAATGTTCTTTACAGCTGTCCAGTGACTCTCTCCAGGATCTGCTTGATACCGACTCACTACACTTAGTGAGTATGCTACATCGGGTCTGGTACATAGCATCGCATACATGATAGAGCCTACTGCCGAACCATAGAGTATCCCTTGCATGTGAGCTTTCTCCAAATCAGTCTTGGGAGACATCTCTTTGGAGAGAGTGAGTCCAGAGATTATGGGTTGGTTCCCACGCTTGGATTCTTCCATACTAAACCTCTTTAGTATGGTGTCAATGTACCTGGATTGGGACAATCCCAGTATCCATTTCGATCTATCTCTATAGATCCTAATCCCCAATATGCATGAGGCATCACCTAGATCTTTCATTGAGAATCTTTGTGATAAGAAGAGCTTGACTGATTGCAGCATAGGAATATCATTTCCTATCAAGAGTATGTCATCCACGTACAATACGAGGAAGACAACCTTACTCTCTGCTACCTTCTTATAGATACAAGGTTCATCTATGTTTTTGATGAAGTCAAACTCTTTGACTACAACATCAAAACAGATGTTCCAACTCCGCGATGCTTGCTTTAACCCATAAATAGATTTAAGCAGTTTGCACACCTTTCCGCTGCTCCCACTATCTACGAAGCCCTCTGGCTGAGTCATGTACACGCACTCTTCTAAATCACCATTTAGAAAGGCGGTCTTAACATCCATTTGCCAGATTTCGTAGTCATGGTATGCAGCAATGGAAAGTAAGATCCGGATGGACTTAAACATAGCCACTGGAGAAAAGGTTTCGTCATAATCCACACCTGGTCGTTGACGAAATCCCTTTGCTACAAGTCTAGCTTTGAAAGTCTCAACTTTTCCATCTACACCAAATTTCCTTTTAAAAATCCACTTGCTCCTAATGGGTTTTACCCCTTCAAGAGCATTTTCCAAAATCCATACTTTATTGGTGTACATGGATTCCATCTCAGATCGCATTGCATTCAGCCATTTCACAGAGTCACCACTTGTGATGGCCTGCTCGAAACTAGTGGGGTCATCATCTTCCATGATGCAATCCTCGCTTCCACCATCAATGAGAAAACCGTAGTATCTCTCAGGTGGACGAGAAACCCTACTAGATCGGCGGAGAGGCTGGGGTTCGTCGGGTACTACTGAATCTTCTGGTTCCAACAAATCATCAGTTACGGTTTGTGGTGCTGGAACCTCTTCCAGCTCTACCTCTCTGTTACTAATTTCTTTTGTAAGAAATTCCTTTTCCAAAAAGGTGGCATGTTGAGTAACAAACACTTTTTGTTCCTCAGTGTGGTAGAAAAAATATCCTTGAGAATTCTTTGGATATCCCACAAATTTGCAAAGAACCGATCGTGCCTCGAGTTTGTCCGGATTTTGTCTTTTGACATAGGCCGGACAACCCCATATCTTAACTCGTTTAAAATATGGTCTCTTCCCACTCCATATCTTATATGGTGTGGTAGGTACAGATTTAGACGGAACTAGATTCAATATGTATATGGCTGTCTCAAGCGCATACCCCCAGAAGGAAATAGGTAACTCAGCATCGCTCATCACAGATCGCACCATATCTAATAGGGTCCGATTCCTTCGTTCCGATACATCATTGTGCTGTGGTGTATAAGGAGGAGTAAGCTGAGAGAGAATCCCATTCTCTTTTAGATAATCCAGAAAATCATTGCTCAAGTATTCTCCTCCTCGATCAGATCGAAGGATCTTAATACTTTTGCTCGTTTGGTTCTCTACTTCGTGCTTATATTCTCTGAATTTCTCAAAAGCTTCAGACTTGTGTTTCAACAGGAACACATGCCCGTATCTAGAGAGATCGTCAGTGAATGTAATAAAGTAGGTAGAACTGTTCCTGGCATGCGTAGACATGGGACCGCATACATCACTATGTACCAGTCCTAAGAGTTCGGTAACTCTTTCTCCGTGTCCACTAAACGGAGCTTTGGTCATTTTTCCTTTGAGACATGAATGAAAAGTATCATAAGATGAAAATTCGAATGAATTCAAATATCCATTTTTATATAACTTAGCTAGCCGTGTCTCATTGATGTGGCCAAGTCTACAATGCCACAAGAAAGATTCGTTCATTTCTGAACTTTTCCTTTTGTGTGTGTTTTGTATATTGAGGACTGTATTGTGATTTAAAATGAATATGCCAATATGTAACGAGCCTGATGCAATCAACTTTTGATCTAAGAATATGTTCATAACATTATCCTTTACTACAAAATTATATCCTTCTTTACTTAATAAAAAACTGATATAATATTGCACATCATGTTCGGTATATAATAGCACTCATTTAGAATCAGTGTATTACGACTTGGCAATACAAGGTGATATTCACCAACTGCTTTGGCTGCAATACTTGCACCGTTCCCTACTTGAACGGAATGATCACCTTTTCCCAGTTCTCTACCTTTTCGTAGCCCATGTAATAATTTACATATGTGGGATCCTGATCCGGTATCTAATACCTAGGACGTAGGGTGAACCGAGAAACAGTTTTCAATAACTAACACACCTGAAGAAGATGCATCAACATGCATGTTCTTTTGGGCGTCGTGAGAATCCAGATATTCTTCTATTCCCTGTTCAGTCTTATAACTCTTAAAAGAAAGAACGGGTCCAACGTTCCCCTGCTCAGTATAATAAACGGGTTCAGTCAATACATCCATATTATTATCTTGATTATGGCCTGACATGGTCGCTACCTGGAGAGAGAGAGAGAAGAAAACACTTTAGCGTATGCTCTTGCAGATTAGATTGGTTATTATCTTATATAATCAGGATGTCCCCCACTGTTTTTATCAAATCTACCTTCAAACCCTAAAAAGTAAGATTAGCCGGGATTAATTACACCCTACAATTTCGTCAATCTTTCAGCCAGATCAGTGTCGGTACTTTGAGGGAGGTTCCCCGTGCTTTCGCACGGACCTAATTAAAGTAAACCTCGTTTTCCCAGAGGCGTAACCCCGTTAACACTTTTCTAGACACCTACTTGATTGACTAATTGTCCTATGTAAAACTCTCCCAGGAGTAACTCTTACTCGCAGTGGGTATCGGGATCCAACTATCTCATAGAAGGTATGCAATCTCATTGCAAATTTCAACACTTGAAATTCCCGATAATATTTTGCCCCTAGCGATCCATGACCTTGACTAAGTCAACAAATCATAAATCGCAAGTCAAGTTCAACCCGTACATTTCTCGATTGAATTAAACCCACCCGTACGACCCTTGACTGAGTGAACAAGGCCGTGCGAATACCTTAATCCAATCACATCTCATATTTTAGCAGATAAACACTACTTAGCTACCGTACACTACGCCTTAACTAAGTCAACAAATATAGCACGAATACTAAATAATATTTATCTGAAATGACAGAGGGCTACGCAGGTTTTTTCAGAAAAACCATGAGCGTAATGAACTTGATATCGTCGTAGAATCATGTGAATATTTTGAAATGGAGTGTTTTTGAGGCTTTCATTAGTTTTGCTAAAGTGGTCACTCCCGGTGAAGGGATCTCGGCTCTTTCCTAATCGAATTAGGTGCATGATATATCATATATATCACTGTGCAAAGCAAAACTCTAAAAGCAATCAAAAGACAAACCGAGTTTTGTAGCATCTGCCAGTTTCGCTAAAGAGGTCACTCCCGGTGAAGGGATCTCGGCTCTTTCCTCATCGAATAAGGTGCATGGTATATCATATATACCAGTATGCAAAGCAAAACTGTAGCTACCCTTTTTATAAAGTTTTGATTCTACAACATCTTTTAGGTTTCTTTTCTTTTTATTAATCTCATTAATAAAAAATCCCATCAGCTTATGCTTCCTAAGCATCATAGATAAATACGACGTACACTTATGCCATCCGCATTCGCCTCGATGTCCCCTCGTGCACCGTTAGGTTAGGTAACTAACGACAGAGCAGGACAGGGCTAGTGCGGGTGTAAAACATAAGTAACGTCTATATAATATATCATATATACTATATACTGTATCCATCACAACATATCAAATGATCACATCACAGATATCGCAGCAGAAACATAGATATAATGTGGTATATACTAGGACGTCCATATTTAGTATTTAGCCAACAATAGAAAATACGGATTCCACAGTCGCGATGAATAGCCAAGCCCACACCCTGGACCCCTACGAGAGCGGCAAGCGACACTACCAAATCTGGAGTTTAGGAGACCCGGTCTCGACTCCTTGAGATGGCCTCCCACTGAACCCCAGAACCCGGTCACCTGTGCTCCCCTCCTTGGGTCCATCCTAATGCGGAAAAGTAAATAATATACAACACTGGTGGCATCAACCTCAACCCGGAAGTGCCCCAAATAAAAGAATATTACATTACATTTGAATTTACATGAATAAAAATATAAAACTCTCATCTCACATAAAACCCCCAGCTATTCAATCGCGACAATCCTGCACATCATATCTCAGCAACACATAATATCTCATATCATCAACGTAAGTAAGTATGCATACACCGATTGTCGTCAATGTATAGCAACGACAATCGGCAATACAACTACATACTACACTTACGGTCACAGAAAAGAAATTGTAAAACTACAATATTTGGAATCCACAATCATTTTAGACATCGTAAATCCGAAATATCACATACTTCGCATTTCATGCCTAACTCTATGAATTCCACATATTGTATCACATTCCAGATAAATAGACAGTATTAAACTTTTCGAACAGATAATCAAATACCCAAAATTTCCTAAAGTACTCAACACTTGAGCGGAGTTCAAATAATCCCAGAATATGTCACAGTACCAGTGATCCAGCCGTAGAAGGGTCAAGCCAACGCCTCACATGTGGCACGCCGTACTGCCCCAAACCCGAAGGTTCAAAAAGCAGTTCAAGACGGTCACATAATCGAGTTAAGGTTTGTTGTCTTCTAGAGGGTCCACCGTGTTACTTGAACATTTTTCTGAAAGATTTAAATTCGAGAAAAGATTCAACACTTGAAAATTTTTGTGTCGGGAAAAAGTGAGTTAATGATATCCGTTCGAACTTTTTAACAGATTCTAAATATCCGGAAAATTAATAACGAATTTAAAATTCCCGATCGAATCGTCGATTACAAAATAAACCCCAGAATACTCAACACTTGAGTCAGATTAAAAATACCCATAAAATAGTAACCACAGAGAAACGAATTACTGTGCAAACATCCGTACCTGATACCCTTACCCTGCCGTGGAACCGCCGCCAAAGGTGGGTATTTGCCGCGGTTCCGCGGCCATGTTGTGGAATTGGGGGCATGTTTTTCACCATAATTCTTATATTTTCCTGCTGAATTTTTTAGGTATTTTTAATTCTGGAAAAACCCAGATTTTAAAAAATGTACAGAGAGGGGTTTTAAATGTTGTACTCGAGTTCGATCGGGGTTTTAACTTCGTTAACACATCGCCTAATGCTCTAGCTAGGCTCTGATACCACTGTAGGGTTCCTAGGCACACTTGTGAAGGTTCATAAAGCATCAAACATGCCCGAATAAAATTTTACATGTGCCGAACAACCCAAAGACGGGATCTTTGCTAGATTATTAGGGTTTAGCATGCAAGATAACATCTTTAAAGCTAAGTGTGAGGGATTACAACCTTTGTAGTCCGCTCCTTCGCTTCACAAGCTCCGAGTAGAAGTCCCTTCGCCGCGATCCACGATCTCCCGGACTCAAGAGAGGCTCCACAACTCGAACGATCCATGCTAGCTTGAAGTGTTCCGATTCTCCGATGATCTACGTCGAAGTTGTTATAACCCAAGCTTTCTCACTCTAAAGATATGAACACCCTAATCTAATGGGCTAGATTAGATGAGGATGATGGAGTAGTATTTATGCTATCTTTTTAATTTACTTTCTCACAATAAATCATCACCAAAGGAATTTCTAGTGAACTCTCTCTTTCAAAAACCAAAAAGAGAAGAAGATGAAGAATGAAAGAATAAATCTTTTTGTGATGAATAGTAGTCAAGTGTATATGATTGATTATAGAACCATGGTCAAGGATGATAGGATAAAACTTGTAGAGAATAAACTAGAGTTAGGCTTTGGTTAGGTTAAGGATAAGTATCAACCATAATATCTTAACCAAGACAAAATAGAATCCTTCTAGAATAAACAAGAATGAGCTAACCCTAATCAAACCCTAATCCCTTTTTATCATCCTTAAACATGTTTTATAATAAATCATATCATGTCACAATAATATATATCATATATATATTATATATTTGCAACAAAAGAAAATAATACAATTAACATATATCGCATATATATTAATGTATTAATCCAGTGAGAAAATGAAATAATAAAGCGAGCCAATATTAGATAATGTAATACAATATATCATATATATCATTATACATTAAATCATCAAATCAACACTTGATCTAACGATCCGGCTATATCGAATATAACCGACTAATATATCATGTACCGATTCATCGAATCAACACTTGATCCGATGTCCCGATTCATATCTAAATATCATGAGAATATAATATGGTATCTCATATCGCATTATCCTCGGTCCTGCACATATCTCATATGTGCGTCTACTCCGTTTTGCCTGAGCCAAGAAACCTCTGTGTAGGACTCTAAAGAATTGTCAATATGCCGGTAGCAGGTGATGATCATATCAAACACCCACAAGCTGCAAGCGGTCAGCTAAACGTAACAGCCACCCAGGTATTGAGCGATCAGAAGATCAACAAGCTAGCATGTCCGTTCTCCTGTGAATCCAATCAGTAACACTCCCGTACAGTCCGGTCTGTTCGTATGATATGTCGCATATCAAGTCTAGGGGTGGTATACGTCAGACCCCAGTAACCGATGAGTCGTGTCGATGTGAGGCTCATAACAGGTCGAGAAACTACTGGTAACACTTACCAGTATATCTCTATATCAGCCCTGGCCAGGGACTTCCAGTTATAGCCAATCGAACACAGCACGACATCAACTCCCTATACCGGGAGAGACGAATCCCCTCCTATCGCTCATTGCCTCCATGTGATTCGGGACTGTACCCAAAAGCCACCATTTTGCACGCCCTCTTGGACATGGTAAGGTGGAAATCAAAGCACAGTGGGAATCACACAAGACTCTATGACGATCTCGGGTCTACAGACTACCCTGTACCAGTGTCACCGGAGAACTGCCATCTGACGTGTGGTATATCACCAACTGGGAGTTCTCGGCGAGTTCGTCCAGTGTCCCCAGTCTCCACTGAGCACCCGTACACCATCTTTGATGTCAAACACCGATGGATATGGGATCATCCATCGCCCATCATATGGGTCAAGATGCGTATACGCTAGTCTACTCTGGTGTATCGATGCCCTGTCTCGATATACCTTCGACTAGGAACAGTTATAGGATGTACTCATCGACTACTATGGCCCCACTAGTATGATCTCATCATAGTCCCAGTAGTCGAGTACAGATCCTAAGGGCTTTATCAACATGTGAGAGTTAAGACGGTAAACCAATACAAGTCAACATGTTAAGATAAAGTGAAACCAAATAGCATACTATCATGACGAGCAAGAAAGTCCTCTCTGTATATATCCAAGCATCCATCATTCTATACATCATATGTACAACAATGGCCTCTAGGGCATATACATAACTAACACCTTGTTGGCCAAAGTCAAGGGTATATGCGGGTGGGCTCAAATTAACCTGGAGAATGACGGGTTGAACTTGACATGTGACTTATGATTTGTTGGCCAAAGTCAAGGTCATAAGAGAATGGGGCAAAAATCCACATCGGGAGTTTCAAAAGAACTGAAACTTGCTAGCGCTGCATACCATTTGGAGTGTGATGATTCTGGTAGGATTCTTTCAGTTTTGTTACGTAATGATATTTGGATCCCGATCCTACTGTGAGTATATGCTACTCCTTGGGAAATTTCTCACTTAATGATCAATGCTATAAACCAAGTAGGTGTCTAGAAAGGTGTTAGCGGGGCTACGCCCCCAGGGAAAAGAGGTTATTTAATTAAGTAACTTCACGAAAGTGTTGGAAAACCTCCCTCGAAGTACCGACACCAGCCTGGCCGAACGGTTAAGCAAGTATTGTACGGTGAGATTGATCCTGATTAATTCTTCATTTTTGGTTTGAGGAGGGATTCGAAAGACAGTGGGAGCCATCCTGTTTAGACAAATTAAAAACCACTCTAAACTTGCAAGAGCATTATGCTAAAGTGTTTCTTCTCTCTCTCCCAATTGCAGTGACCAAACATCATGACCGGACTTAAGTTATTACTAGATAAAAACATACTGACAGGGCCAAACTACAAAGATTGGCTCAGGAATGTCAAAATGGCAATCACTTATGACAAGTTGGGGTATCTCCTTACCACCAAAGCTCTCCCTGTCCCAGGTCCCACCTCCAGCGTCGTGGATAAGGAAATCCGTAAGACTTGGGAGATCGACTGCGCGAAGGCCAAGTGCCTCGTGCTTGCCTCTATGGACAACGAACATCAGAGGAGGCACGAGAATATGGACCTCGAATCCATATTTCTCCATACAAAAGAAATGTATGGAGAGCAATCTCGTATCGCAAGATACGAAGTGTCGAAGAAGCTATTTTCGGCAAGGTTGGCCATCGGATCATCGGTAGCGGAACACGTGCTTAAGATGATTGGCTTCATTGAGGAGCTCGCGGACCTTGGGACCACGTTAGAGAACGATCTCTATACGGACTTGATTCTCCAGTCTCTTCCTTCCACTTACGCCCAGTTTATCCTGAACTTCAACTTGCAAGAAAAGGAAGTTGAACTTTCAGAGCTCCTCAACATGCTGAGGAGTGCAGAGGGCACCCTACAGAAAGGCAGGGAAACATCCACTTTGTTTGTAGGAGGATCTTTCT
Source organism: Agapanthus africanus (assembly GCA_030015575.1). Taxonomy (NCBI): domain Eukaryota; kingdom Viridiplantae; phylum Streptophyta; class Magnoliopsida; order Asparagales; family Amaryllidaceae; genus Agapanthus; species Agapanthus africanus. Next base: position 123,488,630 of record JASDDO010000012.1, on the reverse strand, counting down.
CTTCTAGGTCCAAGGTGAAAGCCAAGGGAAAGAAGAAGAAAACCCCCGCCAAACCAAGGGGCGGTGTTAGTAAGGTGGATACGAAGGGAAAGGAAAAAGCAACAAAGATAGCGGGGAAGCTTGTGGATAAGGAAGAATACTTTTACTGTCACAAGAGTGGACACTAGAAGAAAGATTGCAGGGCTTGGAAAGCCAGAACACAGGATCTGAAGCAAGTTGCGGCTTCAGCTTCAGGTGTGTATGTTATTGAAAACTGTCTATCAATAAACTCTACTTCCTGGGTATTGGATACCGGATCAGGATCTCATATTTGTAATTCTTTGCAGGCGTTGAGAAACCGTAGGGTTTTGAAGGCAGGTGACTCTCAAAGTTGCAAACGGAGCTAGCATGGATGCTAAGGCCGTGGGGGACTATCACCTGGGAATGTCAGATGGATATATTTTGGTTTTACGTAATTGCTTTTTTGTACCCAACGCAACTTGTAATATCATTTCTGTATCTTTGATTTCTAAAGAAGGTTATGAATTTGCGTTTGTAAGTAATGTTGTAAACATTCACCTTAATCAAGTTCTGATTGGGTCAGATACATTAAGCAATGGTATATACGTATTAAACCAACCACAGATTTTCAATGTCCAGAATACATACAATAGAAAGTCTCCGGAAATAAATCAGACTTTCTTATGGCATTGTAGACCGGGTCACATCAATAAGAGAAGGTTGACGAAGTTGCATACAGAAGGATATTTGGATCCGTTCGAATATCAATCATATGCAACTTGTCAATCCTGTCTCAAAGGAAAGATGACAAAGACTCCGTTCACTGGAAACGGAGTGAGAGCGAGCGAGCTTTTGGGACTCGTACACAGCGACGTGTGCGGTCCAATGTCTACACATGCGCGAAGCGGTTATTCTTACTTCATTACTTTTACGGATGACTTTTCAAGGTACGGTTATGTCTTCTTAATGAAACATAAATCCGAAGCCTTTGGAAAATTCCAGAAATATAAGAATGAAGTAGAAAAACAAACCGGCAAAAGTATCAAGATACTAAGATCTGATCGAGGTGGTGAATACTTGAGTGCCGAGTTCCTGGATTACTTAAAAGAGAATGGAATTCTCTCTCAGCTTACTCCTCTATACACTCCACAACATAACGGTGTATCGGAGAGACGGAACCGAACCCTATTAGATATGGTACGGTCCATGATGAGTAACGCCGAGTTACCGCGATCATTCTGGGGATATGCACTAGAATCAGCTGCATACCTTTTGAACCGAGTTCCAACTAAGACTGTGCCTACTACACCATATCAGATGTGGTGTGGGAAGAGACCCTATCTTAATCACATTAAGACATGGGGATGTCCAGCTTTTGTCAAAAAGCAGCATACGGACAAACTCGAGGCACGCTCAGTACAGTGCACGTTTGTGGGATATCCAAAGAACTCCAAGGGATATTTCTTCTATTGCGAAGAGGAACAAAAGATTTATGTTTCTCGTCATGCCCACTTCTTGGAAACTGAGTTTTTGGAAAATCAGATAAGTGGGAGCGTAATAGAACTGGAAGAAATTCCAGAACCACGAGCTATTACTGAAAGCTTAGTAGAACCAGAGGGTTCGAAAGATCATGACATTCTTACGCCGCTCCGCAGGAGTAGTAGGCAGTCTCATCCGCCCGAGAGATACTATGGTTTTCTCATAGACGGGGATAGAGAAGATTGCATCATTGATTATGATGAGCCGACTAGCTTCCAGCAGGCCATTCAGAGCGTTGACTCGGTAAAATGGCTGGATGCAATGCGGACTGAAATGGAGTCCATGTACACCAACAAAGTATGGACGTTGGACGTTGCTCCAGATGGGGTAAAACCCGTAGGATGCAAGTGGATCTTCAAAAGGAAGATTGGTGTAGATGTACATGTTGAGACCTATAAAGCTAGACTGGTTGCAAAGGGTTTTCGTCAAAGACCTGGTTTGGACTATGACGAGACCTTTTCTCCCGTAGCTATGCTGAAATCCATTCGGATCCTTCTTACCATTGCTGCCTTCCACGATTATGAGATTTGGCAGATGGACGTAAAGACCGCTTTTCTAAATGGAAATTTAGAGGAGCGTGTTTATATGGACCAACCAGAGGGTTTCATTCAGAGTGGGAGCAACGGAAAGGTGTGCAAGTTGCTTAAGTCCATCTACGGACTAAAGCAGGCATCACGGAGTTGGAACATCTATTTTGATGAGACGGTCAAAGAATTTGGCTTTATCAAAAATCCAGATGAACCATGCATTTATAGTAGATTTGTAGCGAGAACTATAGTATTCCTCGTTTTTTACGTGGATGACATTCTTTTAATAGGAAATGACATTCCTATGCTATAATCTGTCAAAGGGTTCTTGTCACACAGGTTCTCCATGAAAGACCTGGGTGATGCCTCATACATTCTGGGGATCCGGATCTATCGTGACTGATCCAAGAGAATACTGAGACTCTCACAGTCCAGGTACATCGACACCATACTGAAAAGATTCAGTATGGAAGATTCCAAGCGCGGTAATCTACCGGCTTGTCACGGGATCACCCTTTCCAAAGAGATGTCTCCCAAGACTGATTTGGAAAGGGATTGCATGTCTATTATACCCTACGCTTCTGCGGTAGGCTCTATAATGTATGCGATGTTGTGTACCAGACCAGATGTAGCTTATGCACTGAGTGTGGTAAGCCGGTATCAGTCAAACCCTGGGGATAAACACTGGATAGCAGTAAAGAACATTCTCAAGTACTTGAGAAGGACTAAGGAGATGTTCTTGGTGTATGGCGGAAAAGACCTCCAGATCGAGGCCTTTGCTGACTCCAGCTTCCAGAGTGACAAGGATGATTCCAAGTCCATGTCGGGTTATATCTTTACCCTCAATGGAGGGGCGGTGTGTTGGAAGAGTTCCAAACAGGAAACCGTTGCTGACTCGATGATGGAAGCGGAATATATCGCTGCTGCAGATGCCGCAAAAGAAGCCGTCTGGATAAGGAAGTTCTTAACGGAACTTCAAGTGGTTCCGTCCATTGTTGATCCAATACCGCTGTATTGCGACAACAACGGGGCTATAGCTTTAGCGAAGGAACCCAGGTCCCATCAGAAGTCCAGACACATCTTAAGGCGGTATCACCTGATCAGGGAGATCGTGGGTCGCCAGGAGATCGAGGTTCGGAGAGTTTCTATGGAAGATAACACCGCTGATCCACTCACAAAGGCCTTACCCCAGACTCAGTTCGAGCGGCTGATCGAGATGATAGGTCTTCGATACGCCAGTACATGGCCTTAGTGCAAGTGGGAGATTGTTAGTGTATATGCCCTAGAGGACATTACTGTATCATACTAGTTTGTATATTACTTAATGGAAGTTTGGGATATTCACAGTTGTATAGACAATCTTGCTCAATATAGTAGTATGCTACTTGGTTTGTTTCTACTTTAATGTGTACATGTGTTTATTTTAGTATATCACCTATACACATTAGTGGAGTCCTTAGGATCTTTGCTTGATTACCAGCGTTGTGATGGCAGTCACACTAGTGGGGGATGGGTAATCCACAAGCACATCCTTATGCAGGTCCCTAGTCGTAGGACTATCGAGACAGGGCATCGATACTCCGGAGTAGACTAGCGTACGCGCTTCTCATCCCAGTGTGGGAGACGGTCTGTCCCACAGCCGTCAGTACGTCGCACTTGAGATAGTATGCGGGTGCTCGTTAGGTTACGAGTACACTGGACAGGACTCGTCGGGAACTGTTGGTTGGTACTATACCTATCGTCAGTTATCATGTAACGTTTTGAAAATCGTTTCGGTGAAATTTCGAAAAAAATCGGTAAAATAAGGGGGTTTTCTGTAAAAAGTCAAAATACAAATATCTTATTATAAAACTTAAATATACATATTCTAGCTATGTAATTGCTACTATTTGGTGTTTATTGAGCCGCTGGTGAAATTTCAAATTTTCTGAAAAAAAATATTATTTTATTATTATTTAAGCCGTCACTAATACATTTAATTAGGGAAAATTACAAATTGGAATGAGTTGAAACAAATTTTGTGCATCATAAAACATTAAATAAAATTTTATCATGTGGTTTTTGGAACGAAATTATTTGCCAAAACGGTTTAGAAATTATTGAAGAAAAAAGACTTTTTTTAGCGTAAATGGATGTTTGGGGTATTGTATTTATCATTTTTCATCACCCCACACCCGTACCCACACCCACACACCCCCATTCACTTATCCCCATGGCTGAATTCAGCAGCCCCTCTTTGGTCCCCACTTGAATTTCATAGAAATGAAAGGAAAAGAAAAGATTAGTGAGAGAAGAAGTTGGTGTTGACTTGGGGGGGTATTTTACCTTGACTTGGACTTTCTTTTCCACACCCACACCCTCCACACCCTTCCCCCACCTGCTGGCCGAGCCCCATCCTCCCTCAAACTGCAGCCCCTCCTCCTTCTTCCCATCTCTTTTCCTCATCAAAAAAGTCTTCAAAATCCATCAAATTTCCATCAAAATTAAACCAAAACTCAAATCTAACTCCTACCCATTTTTCACTAGCTATTCTTGCATGGATCTAGGAGCTTGGAGGCCATTTTGGGAGGCTAGATTTCAAGCTTGGTCTCTTGTTTTTGGTGAGGTATAAATCCCAAGCCAAATCTAATTATTGGATAGTTTTTTTGATTAAAGTCAATTAAGTTTGAATGCAACTCTAATTGGGATTTAGTTTGTAATGGAAAGAGTTTGAGATCAAGTTAGGTTGTGATCATGTGTTCATGGTTGTGTGATGGTTTTTTTTTTAGCATCTTAAGTTATGCAACTTAAATTTGTTACTTATTGCCAATTGTAACATGTAATTGTCCAAATGAAAATATTTTGGAAACTAGGTTTTAGGATAGATGTAATTAGATGAAATAAAAATCTACTTAATATTTTTGTGACCTAATTAAGTTATTTGGTGAATATTGTGGCCACTAAAATTGTAGAACAAGATAAGTAGTTTGTTCTTAATGGTTAGTTTAAGGAAATTGTGTTAATTATGCAAATTTGCTAACTAGGCTTTTGAAATTGGTTATATAATTGGGATTAAAAGTGTGATTAGGTTTTTCTTGACTTCATTAACTTTATTAAGTGTGGTTTAATGCTTTGGATCATGCAATTCTACGCTAGATTGTAGTTGTGTATTTTGCTTTGAAATTGTTAAAAAGGGTATTTTTGGTAAACTAGAATATTAGGATTTTTGGAAATTAATGAGATTAAATTCCGGAAATTGTTTATACGACTTATTTAAGATATTTAATAAATATATTGGCCGCTACATTCATTTAAATATCGTGTTTTGTACAAAAACGGCGAATTGTGCTTGCTAGATTTTCGGAAAAAATGACTTTTTAAGTGAAATTGGCGTTTTTGTGAGTTTTAACCTAGTTTATATTAAAATTAGTGTTCGTGAATGTGCAATGAGTGTGATTAGATTTTCTCGATGGTTTGACGTTCGTACATCGACATCGAGGGTTGGTTTGACTATTCCTGCATGCGTGGGCGATAGGTTTGGACCTATGCGTGATACGTGTGCCGAATTGGTTTTCTTATGACGTTTCGATTTCGAATTGGGTTTTTATGCGATACGGTGCGTTATGATATGTAGGTACCCCAGGTGGACTTCGAGACGACAAGCAAACGCGTGGCGACGTCGGCACCGACGAGCGAGGTTCAGGTGAGTAGATTTATATCTACGGGGAGAAGTCGGGTGGATGGCGTATAGCACCCCCGCAGTCCGTGGTGGTGTATACGGATGCGTATACACACCAACATTTATTATATGTTATTTGGGATTAATAACGATGCTTAGGATGGATATTGGTGTGTTGGATTACTTTAGTGTTGCGAACCCTAGGGTAGTGTTACACACACATACACACATACATACTTGCATACATTCCTATTGATATGTGCTCATGGGATTCTTTATAGTTATGTGTTCACATGGGTATGGGACTATGTGTTCACATACGGATTGAGGATGATACTTGGGATTGAGCTGAGTCGATGAGATTTGATTCGAGGCCGTGAGATCGGTGATATAGCAGGGTTCGTATCTTAGATACGACATGACGTTGTAGCGGGTCCTTGACGTAGTGTTTCACACACGTCCATGCATACGTAGGCGGTATCAGTATGGTACTAGACGTAGATCAGTACCCCGACCATGATATTTGATAAAGAGGATACCAGGTGAATAGTATGATGAATGTGATATTGACCCGTACCCAGATTGGGATGCCGTACGACGGTTTACGTACGAGCTATATTGATGATTGATCCGCACTCTTGACTTGGGATGCCTGATTATAGATATGGTATCGGATATGATATTATCGAGGCGGGATCACCGACTATACATATACAGATATGTATATGTATCGACTCAGATGATAGGCGGTTTCCTTACCTGTAGTTCAGCTTGTTAGTTCAGCCGTATAGTTTAGTGTAGTTGTTAGATTAGATTAGACTTCTTACCTATTTCAAAAACTAACGAATCGTGGGCATTTTTAAAGACAGCTCAAGGGAATCTACGGATATTTCAAAAATGACGTATCTTTTCATAAAAACACCGTAGCCCCTATTTTCAAAACCCCATGATTCGTGTTATTTCAAAAGGCACCATTCGTAGGACTTATATTAGAGTATTGCAGATTAGTTATCATTGTGTCTAGTATTCAGCTCCCGCACATTATTGCTATTCGCTCTGCCTCGCATATTTATTTTGCTGCATATTCCATTATAGATATCATGCTGTTAGGACACCGGCACCATTACCGATGATGCGTATGTACCACGTACACCTACTTGCCGGCTCACACACATCTTCATCGGTAATTGCCATGTCACGTACACTTTAGAGAATATAATTGCTTGACTTAGATTGTTAGCTGGTAGTTTTGACATGATATTAGTGTACTTCCCTTATATGCCATTTTAGACATTGTAGTTATTACCTACCACTTCATGCATACTGTTATTCAGTTGTTCATGCCTAGTTCATTATCATTGACATATGCACTTGTGATGATTTCTTGAGATTTATGATATTTCTGGATTTCGGGGAAAGCCGCAAAATTTACAACTTATGATCTTTTAAAATATAAAATATTGCGGTTTTCTAGTGATGTAAAGTGTCGTCCACCATGAGTTTGCTGTGGTTTTGGAGATCCGTGTCGAGGAGTGGAGGAACCGTTACGGGTACATGGTGGGCCCGGTATGGTACCCCGGGGTAAGAGGTATGTGGTGTTGACGTTGAGCCTGGCTGGGGAGCACTACCTACCGGTGATATTACCCGACACGTCGGATATCCGGAGGATACCGTCGTGGTCTTGAGATGGATGGTAGGGGCCTGTCCGGACTGACGGCGCCCTAGATATTGAGCTTGAGACATTGATATTTCGAGAAAGTGAGATTTATGTTTTGTGTCGATGCTAGACACTGTTGATACTGATTTCATTATGATACCTCAGTTTAAAAATACGAAGAAAATCTCACTAACTTATGAAAACAGTTTCTTCATTTACATGTATTCTGTTTCATGCATTCATACCTCATTCATATGATATATTGCTAGCTGAGGCACTGACACGGGCACATGAAAATATACTCGGGTTAGATATTACCCTAGTCATTGTTATAGGCTGCTTGTTATACTTATATTTGAGGATATATTATGATCATTGACCTAGGTTGCGTTATTTATGCGATTTCTGTGCGTAGATGTTTTTCTATTCACGAGTTGGCAACTCACCCCCGTTGTGCCCCAGTTTCTTGCAGATTTTCCGTACAGGTTTCATTACGGCTTGCGGGCTCAGTTTCATTCGGGTGATTTGCTAGTAGGTGGGTTTACTTGTATCATACCCCCATTATATATCTTGTATATCATTATTCTGTTGTATCTAGAAGTTCCATCAACCAAACATGTATTTTTTTGAGATAGAGACCAGTGCTGTTTATTCTTTCGACCTTAGAGTCGCTCGTTATTTTTCTGGTGGTTTTGAGTTCCTTTTGAGTTTTGATCCTCGCCGTTGGCGTTGTATATTATATTGCTTGTGTGGTTGTGACCGTCGATTGACGAAGAGCTAGCTCCCGCTTGGGGATGCCTTTTTTATTGATTTCGTATACTATTTATGTTGTATCCCGTTTGGGAGCCAGTTTTTACAAAGGAGACTCTGCCGAAATTTTCAGTAAATTTTGATGTTCTTAAAAATCGCATAATTCGGCTTATGCTATTAAAACTACTTGTTTTAAATTGGTTTCCTGCACTCTACTACTTTTCTTGGTTTGGATTTCTGGGTTTTCGGTTTACTTAGATTACTTACGCCTCGAGACGTTCGTAGTTTAAGTGCCGGTCATGTTCCGTACTTTCGAGTCGTGACAAAGTTGATATCAAAGCGTTAGGTTTTACCTTCGGAGCATAGGATGACCCTTGGTTGATAGAATAGGTGACTAAAGTAGAGTGACGTACCGTTGGTATGTTCCGCGGCATATTTACGACACGCCACTCCACTTAAGAAGCCTTAGGATGTACATTTCCTTGTTCAGTATTATATTCCTTCCTGATCTAGCCTCATCGGTACCAGTTTGGTTTTGCTGCCATGATTACGGGCAGGGAGAGCTACGGCTAGAGTTGCGGCCAGCACGAGCTCGGCACGAACGAGGACTGACCAGGGCATGATTCCGGCGACACCCGATTATAGAAAGGTGTCTTTTGACTGTGTTTCCGCGCCACGAGCGTTTGGCGGATCGCCTTTATGAGGTTACTCGGATGTGCTGATCGACATTAGAGGATTGAGCTAATGATAGAGGCCAGCCAGATCTTGATGACAGTTGGTGTGTTGCTTATTCATGATGATCGAGGCACTGTTCGGCGTGCAGACGAGCGAGCCAATTATTGCTGCGAACGACGAGGTATTGCCCCAGATGCTGGAGTTAGTGCAGAACGAGTTGTACTAAGAGATGATAGAAGGTCGCTAGTCATCGTGGATGAATGACTAGGACATGTGGATCGTTCGCCTAACCCGATGCGAGGTCATCAGATAGATGGATTCCAGCTAGAGACGAATTCACGCGGAGACGTTGGGAGTCGACAGAGACGATCGAATGTCGGAAACCTATTATTCCAAGTTTAAAGTAGTCGGAAAGACATGCAGGCAATTCTATGGTCCCTCTAGAAGAATGAAACCCTAACTCGACTTAATTCGGATGCTAGGTGGTGAGATGCATTCTTGGGAGACTCCAGATACGAGGATAGCCGTTGGAGCTCAGTCCATGCAGCCACGACGAGACGAGTCCGAAGCGGTCGACATTAGAAAAAAGTGGAGTAAAAGGTTCGCACCAGATCCAGATGAGATGATGTTCCACTCCGCCGACATCAGAGAGGCGATGCGCATGCCGAGGCATGGTACTTGGACTTACCTTCCAGAAGGAGTCGCGATGAGTATGCAGTCGTTCCAGAGCAAGATGCAGATATAGGAAAGGACAACGACTTCCGGACAGTTGGCAGAGACGAGACATGGAAGAGACCGTGAGCAGGATTCCTTCCAGGACACTGCTGCAATGATACTTGCACCCAGGATCAGAGGTGTCATGTACATTCAAAGAGCCAGAGGCCGACGCCAGTGATATGCTGTCTTAGGAGTGGTCGCGATGATTGACCAAGAGATGACCAGAGAAGTACCAGAACGGAATCGTCCTCGTTAGCACACCCGACAGGGCCGATGAGCCGATGGACCGAAAGATTGGTAATTCACAGTGAAGACCTTGACCCAGGAGTGGTCATGGTTACGCACACCAGCAGGACAGAGTTCATGATCATCGACGAGACGTCCCACTAGTGACCGCGACAGTTGGCCGAGATTCTTAGAGGATGCGCTGGAGCAGTACTATTCCGCCATTATTGATTCCGATGTTTTGGGTGATTTATTCGTATGATTTGATTTTGATGATTGAGGATTTACGATCTTTGCACAGTGTTGCACTTGATATCGTTTTCGTTCTTTAGTTTCACATGTTTGTGATTTTACGGTTTTAAACAGTTGAGTTGGTTTTGTGCGTATGCATGCACACGATTTCGTTCCTGCACTCGGTATAGTTTATATATGCTTGCAGTGCAGTGATACGCCTTTTGTGCACTTAGATGCACTGGACTTCGATTTTGATTGAGATACTCGATATTTGTTTTGTGTACCTTGTGCACCTGATTGATTTTGCGCACGTTCGGCGCTTGATATTGGATTTCATGATTTCGTGCACGATGGATGCACCTGATTTAGATTTTCGCGCATGTTGAGCGCATGTCTTGAGATGCGATTTTGGTGCACACCAGATGCACTAAATCGAGATTTTTCGTGCATGTCAGATGCACCTGATTTTGCTGTCAGGCACACATGTTGCCTACGACAGATGTTTCGTGCACACCCGATGCACTTAGATGTTGTTTCTGTGCGCATGTATGGCACATTCATGGATTTTGATTTCCGTGCGCACCAGACGCACGTAGTATTCATGTGCATATTTTGGGATTGATTTCTTATAGAGTAGTACGTTTTTATGATATTGCTATGTGTTTTCGTACTGAGCAGGACTAGTCAGAGGACAGTACCTGAATATATTTGGCATGCATTGATAGTTATTGAAGGGATTTCCAAAAAGCGAGCTATAGTCTCAGTATTTACCTACGTGTCTGATATGACACGAAATGTTTAAAACAAGGAGACCCTTCTAAATTGTTTCCAAAACGGCGGAACGTACATTTCAAACAAAGGTATATATGTATATAGTTATTTCCTTATGATAGACGTCCGCCACTGTGCAGTGTTATACGCGTGCACAACGACTTAAAGAGATTTGGCATGCATTTCCTTCAGATACTTACATATATAGATTCGATATTTACATGTATAGTTTCGAGTTATATCATATTGGTTTTGATTTGGATTTGGCATTGATGTCTTCTCCATGACTCCGATGATTCCGGGATGCTTGACGGAGTTTTGATTTGAGTTATATACTCATTTTTCAAGCGCATGCGCTGCGCTACGAATTGTTTTATGTAGTTACAATTTCGGAGCCCCGACGACATGATGGTTTTTCTTAGATGGTTTAGTATTTGGGGGAGTTTGAATTTAAATTCGGGGACCGAATTTCTTTAAGGGGGGAAGATTGTAACGTTTTGAAAATCGTTTCGGTGAAATTTCGAAAAAAATCGGTAAAATAAGGGGGTTTTCTGTAAAACGTCAAAATACAAATATCTTATTATAAAACTTAAATATACATATTCTAGCTATGTAATTGCTATTATTTGGTGTTTATTGAGCCGCTGGTGAAATTTCAAATTTTCTGAAAAAAAATATTATTTTATTATTATTTAAGCCGTCACTAATACATTTAATTAGGGAAAATTACAAATTGGAATGAGTTGAAACAAATTTTGTGCGTCATAAAACATTAAATAAAATTTTATCATGTAGTTTTTGGAACGAAATTATTTGCCAAAACGGTTTAGAAATTATTGAAGAAAAAAAGGCTTTTTTTAGCGTAAATGGATGTTTGGGGTATTGTATTTATCATTTTTCATCACTCCACACCCGTACCCACACCCGTACACCCCCATTCACTTATCCCCATGGCTGAATTCAGCAGCCCCTCTTTGGTCCCCACTTGAATTTCATAGAAATGAAAGGAAAAGAAAAGATTAGTGAGAGAAGAAGTTGGTGTTGACTTGGAGGGGTATTTTACCTTGACTTGGACTTTCTTTTCCACACCCACACCCTCCACACCCCTCCCCCACCTGCTGGCCGAGCCCCATCCTCCCTCAAACTGCAGCCCCTCCTCCTTCTTCCCCTCTCTTTTCCTCATCAAAAAAGTCTTCAAAATCCATCAAATTTCCATCAAAATTAAACCAAAACTCAAATCTAACTCCTACCCATTTTTCAATAGCTATTCTTGCATGGATCTAGGAGCTTGGAGGCCATTTTGGGAGGCTAGATTTCAAGCTTGGTCTCTTGTTTTTGGTGAGGTATAAATCCCAAGCCAAATCTAATTATTGGATAGTTTCTTTGATTAAAGTCAATTAAGTTTGAATGCAACTCTAATTGGGATTTAGTTTGTAATGGAAAGAGTTTGAGATCAAGTTAGGTTGTGATCATGTGTTCATGGTTGTGTGATGGTTTTTTTTTTTAGCATCTTAAGTTATGCAACTTAAATTTGTTACTTATTGCCAATTGTAACATGTAATTGTCCAAATGAAAATATTTTGGAAACTGGGTTTTAGGATAGATGTAATTAGATGAAATAAAAATCTACTTAATATTTTTGTGACCTAATTAAGTTATTTGGTGAATATTGTGGCCACTAAAATTGTAGAACAAGATTAGTAGTTAGTTGTTAATGGTTAGTTTAAGGAAATTGTGTTAATTATGCAAATTTGCTAACTAGGCTTTTGAAATTGGTTATATAATTGGGATTAAAAGTGTGATGGTTTTTCTTGGCTTCATTAACTTTATTAAGTGTGGTTTAATGCTTTGGATCATGCAATTCTACGCTAGATTGTAGTTGTGTATTTTGCTTTGAAATTGTTAAAAAGGGTATTTTTGGTAAACTAGAATATTAGGATTTTTGGAAATTAATGAGATTAAATTCCGGAAATTGTTTATACGACTTATTTAAGATATTTAATAAATATATTGGCCGCTACATTCATTTAAATATCGTGTTTTGTACAAAAACGGCGAATTGTGCTTGCTAGATTTTCGGAAAAAATGACTTTTTAAGTGAAATTGGCGTTTTTGTGAGTTTTAACCTAGTTTATATTAAAATTAGTGTTCGTGAATATGCAATGAGTGTGATTAGATTTTCTCGATGGTTTGACGTTCGTACATCGATATCGAGGGTTGGTTTGACTATTCCTGCATGCGTGGGCGATAGGTTTGGACCTATGCGTGATACGCGTGCCGAATTGGTTTTCTTATGACGTTTCGATTTCGAATTGGGTTTTTATGCGATACGGTGCGTTATGATATGTAGGTACCCCAGGTGGACTTCGAGACGACAAGCAAGCGCGTGGCGACGTCGGCACCGGCGAGCGAGGTTCAGGTGAGTAGATTTATATCTACGGGGAGAAGTCGGGTGGATGGCGTATAGCACCCCCGCAGTCCGTGGTGGTGTATACGGATGCGTATACACACCAACATTTATTATATGTTATTTGGGATTAATAACGATGCTTAGGATGGATATTGGTGTGTTGGATTACTTTAGTGTTGCGAACCCTAGGGTAGTGTTACACACACATACACACATACATACTTGCATACATTCCTATTGATATGTGCTCATGGGATTCTTTATAGTTATGTGTTCACATGGGTATGGGACTATGTGTTCACATACGGATTGAGGATGATACTTGGGATTGAGCTGAGTCGATGAGATTTGATTCGAGGCCGTGAGATCGGTGATATAGCAGGGTTCGTATCTTAGATACGACATGACGTTGTAGCGGGTCCTTGACGTAGTGTTTCACACACGTCCATGCATACGTAGGCGGTATCAGTATGGTACTAGACGTAGATCAGTACCCCGACCATGATATTTGATAAAGAGGATACCAGGTGAATAGTATGATGAATGTGATATTGACCCGTACCCAGATTGGGATGCCGTACGACGGTTTACGTACGAGCTATATTGATGATTGATCCGCACTCTTGACTTGGGATGCCTGATTATAGATATGGTATCGGATATGATATTATCGAGGCGGGATCACCGACTATACATATACAGATATGTATATGTATCGACTCAGATGATAGGCGGTTTCCTTACCTGTAGTTCAGCTTGTTAGTTCAGCCGTATAGTTTAGTGTAGTTGTTAGATTAGATTAGACTTCTTACCTATTTCAAAAACTAACGAATCGTGGGCATTTTTAAAGACAGCTCAAGGGAATCTACGGATATTTCAAAAATGACGTATCTTTTCATAAAAACACCGTAGCCCCTATTTTCAAAACCCCATGATTCGTGTTATTTCAAAAGGCACCATTCGTAGGACTTATATTAGAGTATTGCAGATTAGTTATCATTGTGTCTAGTATTCAGCTCCCGCACATTATTGCTATTCGCTCTGCCTCGCATATTTATTTTGCTGCATATTCCATTATAGATATCATGCTGTTAGGACACCGGCACCATTACCGATGATGCGTATGTACCACGTACACCTACTTGCCGGCTCACACACATCTTCATCGGTAATTGCCATGTCACGTACACTTTAGAGAATATAATTGCTTGACTTAGATTGTTAGCTGGTAGTTTTGACATGATATTAGTGTACTTCCCTTATATGCCATTTTAGACATTGTAGTTATTACCTACCACTTCATGCATACTGTTATTCAGTTGTTCATGCCTAGTTCATTATCATTGACATATGCACTTGTGATGATTTCTTGAGATTTATGATATTTCTGGATTTCGGGGAAAGCCGCAAAATTTACAACTTATGATCTTTTAAAATATAAAATATTGCGGTTTTCTAGTGATGTAAAGTGTCGTCCACCATGAGTTTGCTGTGGTTTTGGAGATCCGTGTCGAGGAGTGGAGGAACCGTCATGGGTACATGGTAGGCCCGGTATGGTACCCCGGGGCAAGAGGTATGTGGTGTTGACGTTGAGCCTGGCTGGGGAGCACTACCTACCGGTGATATTACCCGACGCGTCGGATATCCGGAGGATACCGTCGTGGTCTTGAGATGGATGGTAGGGGCCGGTCCGGACTGACGGCGCCCTAGATATTGAGCTTGAGACATTGATATTTCGAGACAGTGAGATTTATGTTTTGTGTCGATGCTAGACACTGTTGATACTGATTTCATTATGATACCTCAGTTTAAAAATACGAAGAAAATCTCACTAACTTATGAAAACAGTTTCTTCATTTACATGTATTCTGTTTCATGCATTCATACCTCATTCATATGATATATTGCTACCTGAGGCACTGACACGGGCACATGAAATTATACTCGGGTTAGATATTACCCTAGTCATTGTTATAGGCTGCCTGTTATACTTATATTTGAGGATATATTATGATCATTGACCTAGGTTGCGTTATTTATGCGATTTCTGTGCGTAGATGTTTTTCTATTCACGAGTTGGCAACTCACCCCTGTTGTGCCCCAGTTTCTTGCAGATTTGCCGTACAGGTTTCATTACGGCTTGCGGGCTCAGTTTTATTCGGGTGATTTGCTAGTAGGTGGGTTTACTTGTATCATACCCCCATTATATATCTTTTATATCATTATTCTGTTGTATCTAGAAGTTCCATCAACCAAACATGTATTTGTTTGAGATAGAGACCAGTGCTGTTTATTCTTTCGACCTTAGAGTCGCTCGTTATTTTTCTGGTGGTTTTGAGTTCCTTTTGAGTTTTGATCCTCGCCGTTGGCGTTGTATATTATATTGCTTGTGTGGTTGTGACCGTCGATTGACGAAGAGCTAGCTCCCGCTTGGGGATGCCTTTTTTATTGATTTCATATACTATTTATATTGTATCCCGTTTGGGAGCCAGTTTTTACAAAGGAGACTCTGCCGAAATTTTCAGTAAATTTTGATGTTCTTAAAAATCGCATAATTCGGCTTATGCTATTAAAACTACTTGTTTTAAATTGGTTTCCTGCACTCTACTACTTTTCTTGGTTTGGATTTCTGGGTTTTCGGTTTACTTAGATTACTTACGCCTCGAGACGTTCGTAGTTTAAGTGCCGGTCATGTTCCGTACTTTCGGGTCGTGACAAAGTTGGTATCAAAGCGTTAGGTTTTACCTTCGGAGCATTGGATGACCCTTGGTTGATGGAATAGGTGACTAAAGTAGAGTGACGTACCGTTGGTATGTTCCGCGGCATATTTACGACACGCCACTCCACTTAAGAAGCCTTAGGATGTACATTTCCTTGTTCAGTATTATATTCCTTCCTGATCTAGCCTCATCGGTACCAGTTTGGTTTTGCTGCCACGATTACGGGCAGGGAGAGCTGCCAGCACGAGCTCGACACGAACGAGGACTGACCAGGGCATGATTCCGGCGACACCCGATTATAGAAAGGTGTCTTTTGACTGTGTTTCCGTGCCACGAGCGTTTGGCGGATCGCCTTTATGAGGTTACTCGGATGTGCTGATCGACATTAGAGGATTGAGCTAATGATAGAGGCCAGCCAGATCTTGATGACAGTTGGTGTGTTGCTTATTCATGATGATCGAGGCACTGTTCGGCGTGCAGACGAGCGAGCCAATTATTGCTGCGAACGACGAGGTATTGCCCCAGATGCTGGAGTTAGTGCAGAACGAGTTGTACTAAGAGATGATAGAAGGTCGCTAGTCATCGTGGATGAATGACTAGGACATGTGGATCGTTCGCCTAACCCGATGCGAGGTCATCAGATAGATGGATTCCAGCTAGAGACGACTTCACGCGGAGACGTTGGGAGTCGACAGAGACGATCGAATTTCGGAAACCTATTATTCCAAGTTTAAAGTAGTCGGAAAGACATGCAGGCAATTCTATGGTCCCTCTAGAAGAATGAAACCCTAACTCGACTTAATTCGGATGCTAGGTGGTAAGATGCATTCTTGGGAGACTCCAGATACGAGGATAGCCGTTGGAGCTCAGTCCATGCAGCCACGACGAGACGAGTCCGAAGCGGTCGACATTAGAGAAAAGTGGAGTAAAAGGTTCGCACCAGATCTAGATGAGATGATGTTCCACTCCGCCGACATCAGAGAGGCGATGCGCATGCCGAGGCATGGTACTTGGACTTACCTTCCAGAAGGAGTCGTGATGAGTATGCAGTCATTCCAGAGCAAGATGCAGATATAGGAAAGGACAACGACTTCCGGACAGTTGGCAGAGACGATACATGGAAGAGACCGTGAGCAGGATTCCTTTTAGGACACTGCTGCAATGATACTTGCACCCAGGATCAGAGGTTTCATGTACATTCAAAGAGCCAGAGGCCGACGCCAGTGATATGCTGTCTTAGGAGTGGTCGCGATGATTGACCAAGAGATGACCAGAGAAGTACCAGAACGGAATCGTCCCCGTTAGCACACCCGACAGGGCCGATGAGCCGATGGACCGAAAGATTGGTAATTCACAGTGAAGACCTTGACCCAGGAGTGGTCATGGTTACGTACACCAGCAGGACAGAGTTCATGATCATCGACGAGACGTCCCACTAGTGACCGCGACAGTTGGCCGAGATTCTTAGAGGATGCGCTGGAGCAGTACTATTCCGCCATTATTGATTCCGATGTTTTGGGTGATTTATTCGTATGATTTGATTTTGATGATTGAGGATTTACGATCTTTGCACAGTGTTGCACTTGATATCGTTTTCGTTCTTTAGTTTCACATGTTTGTGATTTTACGGTTTTAAACAGTTGAGTTGGTTTTGTGCGTATGCATGCACACGATTTCGTTCCTGCACTCGGTATAGTTTATATATGCTTGCAGTGCAGTGATACGCCTTTTGTGCACTTAGATGCACTGGACTTCGATTTTGATTGAGATACTTGATATTTGTTTTGTGCACCTTGTGCACCTGATTGATTTTGCGCACGTTCGGCGCTTGATATTGGATTTCATGATTTCGTGCACGATGGATGCACCTGATTTAGATTTTCGCGCATGTTGAGCGCATGTCTTGAGATGCAATTTTGGTGCACACCAGATGCACTAAATCGAGATTTTTCGTGCATGTCAGATGCACCTGATTTTGCTGTCAGGCACACATGTTGCCTACGACAGATGTTTCGTGCACACCCGATGCACTTAGATGTTGTTTCTGTGCGCATGTATGGCACATTCATGGATTTTGATTTCCGTACGCACCAGACGCACGTAGTATTCATGTGCATATTTTGGGATTGATTTCTTATAGAGTAGTACGTTTTTATGATATTGCTATGTGTTTTCGTACTGAGCAGGACTAGTCAGAGGACAGTACCTGAATATATTTGGCATGCATTGATAGTTATTGAAGGGATTTCCAAAAAGCGAGCTATAGTCTCAGTATTTACCTACTTGTCTGATATGACACGAAATGTTTAAAACAAGGAGACCCTTCTAAATTGTTTCCAAAACGGCGGAACGTACATTTCAAACAAAGGTATATATGTATATAGTTATTTCCTTATGATAGACGTCCGCCACTGTGCAGTGTTATACGCGTGCACAACGACTTAAAGAGATTTGGCATGCATTTCCTTCAGATACTTACATATATAGATTCGATATTTACATGTATAGTTTCGAGTTATATCATATTGGTTTTGATTTTGATTTGGCATTGATGTCTTCTCCATGACTCCGATGATTGCGGGATGCTTGACGGAGTTTTGATTTGAGTTATATACTCATTTTTCAAGCGCATGCGCTGCGCTACGAATTGTTTTATGTAGTTACAATTTCGGAGCCCCGACGACTTGATGGTTTTTCTTAGATGGTTTAGTATTTGGGGGAGTTTGAATTTAAATTCGGGGACCGAATTTCTTTAAGGGGGGAAGATTGTAACGTTTTGAAAATCGTTTCGGTGAAATTTCGAAAAAAATCGGTAAAATAAGGGGGTTTTCTGTAAAACGTCAAAATACAAATATCTTATTATAAAACTTAAATATACATATTCTAGCTATGTAATTGCTATTATTTGGTGTTTATTGAGCCGCTGGTGAAATTTCAAATTTTCTGAAAAAAAATATTATTTTATTATTATTTAAGCCGTCACTAATACATTTAATTAGGGAAAATTACAAATTGGAATGAGTTGAAACAAATTTTGTGCGTCATAAAACATTAAATAAAATTTTATCATGTGGTTTTTGGAACGAAATTATTTGCCAAAACGGTTTAGAAATTATTGAAGAAAAAAAGGCTTTTTTTAGCGTAAATGGATGTTTGGGGTATTGTATTTATCATTTTTCATCACCCCACATCCGTACCCACACCCACACACCCCCATTCACTTATCCCCATGGCTGAATTCAGCAGCCCCTCTTTGGTCCCCACTTGAATTTCATAGAAATGAAAGGAAAAGAAAAGATTAGTGAGAGAAGAAGTTGGTGTTGACTTGGGGGGGTATTTTACCTTGACTTGGACTTTCTTTTCCACACCCACACCCTCCACACCCCTCCCCCACCTGCTGGCCGAGCCCCATCCTCCCTCAAACTGCAGCCCCTCCTCCTTCTTCCCCTCTCTTTTCCTCATCAAAAAAGTTTTCAAAATCCATCAAATTTCCATCAAAATTAAACCAAAACTCAAATCTAACTCCTACCCATTTTTCAATAGCTATTCTTGCATGGATCTAGGAGCTTGAAGGCCAATTTGGGAGGCTAGATTTCAAGCTTGGTCTCTTGTTTTTGGTGAGGTATAAATCCCAAGCCAAATCTAATTATTGGATAGTTTCTTTGATTAAAGTCAATTAAGTTTGAATGCAACTCTAATTGGGATTTAGTTTGTAATGGAAAGAGTTTGAGATCAAGTTAGGTTGTGATCATGTGTTCATGGTTGTGTGATGGTTTTTTTTTAGCATCTTAAGTTATGCAACTTAAATTTGTTACTTATTGCCAATTGTAACATGTAATTGTCCAAATGAAAATATTTTGGAAACTAGGTTTTAGGATAGATGTAATTAGATGAAATAAAAATCTACTTAATATTTTTGTGACCTAATTAAGTTATTTGGTGAATATTGTGGCCACTAAAATTGTAGAACAAGATTAGTAGTTAGTTGTTAATGGTTAGTTTAAGGAAATTGTGTTAATTATGCAAATTTGCTAACTAGGCTTTTGAAATTGGTTATATAATTGGGATTAAAAGTGTGATTAGGTTTTTCTTGGCTTCATTAACTTTATTAAGTGTGGTTTAATGCTTTGGATCATGCAATTCTACGCTAGATTGTAGTTGTGTATTTTGCTTTGAAATTGTTAAAAAGGGTATTTTTGGTAAACTAGAATATTAGGATTTTTGGAAATTAATGAGATTAAATTCCGGAAATTGTTTATACGATTTATTTAAGATATTTAATAAATATATTGGCCGCTACATTCATTTAAATATCGTGTTTTGTACAAAAACGGCGAATTGTGCTTGCTAGATTTTCGGAAAAAATGACTTTTTAAGTGAAATTGGCGTTTTTGTGAGTTTTAACCTAGTTTATATTAAAATTAGTGTTCGTGAATATGCAATGAGTGTGATTAGATTTTCTCGATGGTTTGACGTTCGTACATCGACATCGAGGGTTGGTTTGACTATTCCTGCATGCGTGGGCGATAGGTTTGGACCTATGCGTGATACGCGTGCCGAATTGGTTTTCTTATGACGTTTCGATTTCGAATTGGGTTTTTATGCGATACGGTGCGTTATGATATGTAGGTACCCCAGGTGGACTTCGAGACGACAAGCAAGCACGTGGCGACGTCGGCACCGGCGAGCGAGGTTCAGGTGAGTAGATTTATATCTACGGGGAGAAGTCGGGTGGATGGCGTATAGCACCCCCGCAGTCCGTGGTGGTGTATACGGATGCGTATACACACCAACATTTATTATATGTTATTTGGGATTAATAACGATGCTTAGGATAGATATTGGTGTGTTGGATTACTTTAGTGTTGCGAACCCTAGGGTAGTGTTACACACACATACACACATACATACTTGCATACATTCCTATTGATATGTGCTCATGGGATTCTTTATAGTTATGTGTTCACATGGGTATGGGACTATGTGTTCACATACGGATTGAGGATGATACTTGGGATTGAGCTGAGTCGATGAGATTTGATTCGAGGCCGTGAGATCGGTGATATAGCAGGGTTCGTATCTTAGATACGACATGACGTTGTAGCGGGTCCTTGACGTAGTGTTTCACACACGTCCATGCATACATAGGCGGTATCAGTATGGTACTAGACGTAGATCAGTACCCCGGCCATGCTATTTGATAAAGAGGATACCAGGTGAATAGTATGATGAATGTGATATTGACCCGTACCCAGATTGGGATGCCGTACGACGGTTTACGTACGAGCTATATTGATGATTGATCCGCACTCTTGACTTGGGATGCCTGATTATAGATATGGTATCGGATATGATATTATCGAGGCGGGATCACCGACTATACATATACAGGTATGTATATGTATCGACTCAGATGATAGGCGGTTTCCTTACCTGTAGTTCAGCTTGTTAGTTCAGCCGTATAGTTTAGTGTAGTTGTTAGATTAGATTAGACTTCTTACCTATTTCAAAAACTAACGAATCGTGGGCATTTTTAAAGACAGCTCAAGGGAATCTACGGATATTTCAAAAATGACGTATCTTTTCATAAAAACACCGTAGCCCCTATTTTCAAAACCCCATGATTCGTGTTATTTCAAAAGGCACCATTCGTAGGACTTATATTAGAGTATTGCGGATTAGTTATCGTTATGTCTAGTATTCAGCTCCCGCACATTATTGCTATTCGCTCTGCCTCGCATATTTATTTTGCTGCATATTCCATTATTGATATCATGCTGTTAGGACACCAGCACCATTATCGATGATGCGTATGTACCACGTACACCTACTTGCCGGCTCACATACATCTTCATCGGTAATTGCCATGTCACGTACACTTTAGAGAATATAATTGCTTGACTTAGATTGTTAGCTGATAGTTTTGACATGATATTAGTGTACTTTCCTTATATGCCATTTTAGACATTGTAGTTATTACCTACCACTTCATGCATACTGTTATTCAGTTGTTCATGCCTAGTTCATTATCATTGACATATGCACTTGTGATGATTTCTTGAGATTTATGATATTTCTGGATTTCGGGGAAAGCCGCAAAATTTACAACTTATGATCTTTTAAAATATAAAATATTGCGGTTTTCTAGTGATGTAAAGTGTCGTCCACCATGAGTTTGCTGTGGTTTTGGAGATCCGTGTCGAGGAGTGGAGGAACCGTCACGGGTACATGGTGGGCCCGGTATGGTACCCCGGGGCAAGAGGTATGTGGTGTTGACGTTGAGCCTGGCTGGGGAGCACTACCTACCGGTGATATTACCCGACGCGTCGGATATCCGGAGGATACCGTCGTGGTCTTGAGATGGATGGTAGGGGCCGGTCCGGACTGACGGCGCCCTAGATATTGAGCTTGAGACATTGATATTTCGAGACAGTGAGATTTATGTTTTGTGTCGATGCTAGACACTGTTGATACTGATTTCATTATGATACCTCAGTTTAAAAATACGAAGAAAATCTCACTAACTTATGAAAACAGTTTCTTCATTTACATGTATTCTGTTTCATGCATTCATACCTCATTCATATGATATATTGCTACCTGAGGCACTGACACGGGCACATGAAATTATACTCGGGTTAGATATTACCCTAGTCATTGTTATAGGCTGCCTGTTATACTTATATTTGAGGATATATTATGATCATTGACCTAGGTTGCGTTATTTATGCGATTTCTGTGCGTAGATGTTTTTCTATTCACGAGTTGGCAACTCACCCCCGTTGTGCCCCAGTTTCTTGCAGATTTGCCGTACAGGTTTCATTACGGCTTGCGGGCTCAGTTTCATTCGGGTGATTTGCTAGTAGGTGGGTTTACTTGTATCATACCCCCATTATATATCTTGTATATCATTATTCTGTTGTATCTAGAAGTTCCATCAACCAAACATGTATTTTTTTGAGATAGAGACCAGTGCTGTTTATTCTTTCGACCTTAGAGTCGCTCGTTATTTTTCTGGTGGTTTTGAGTTCCTTTTGAGTTTTGATCCTCGCCGTTGGCGTTGTATATTATATTGCTTGTGTGGTTGTGACCGTCGATTGACGAAGAGCTAGCTCCCGCTTGGGGATGCCTTTTTTATTGATTTCGTATACTATTTATGTTGTATCCCGTTTGGGAGCCAGTTTTTACAAAGGAGACTCTGCCGAAATTTTCAGTAAATTTTGATGTTCTTAAAAATCGCATAATTCGGCTTATGCTATTAAAACTACTTGTTTTAAATTGGTTTCCTGCACTCTACTACTTTTCTTGGTTTGGATTTCTGGGTTTTCGGTTTACTTAGATTACTTACGCCTCGAGACGTTCGTAGTTTAAGTGCCGGTCATGTTCCGTACTTTCGGGTCGTGACAAAGTTGGTATCAAAGCGTTAGGTTTTACCTTCGGAGCATAGGATGACCCTTGGTTGATGGAATAGGTGACTAAAGTAGAGTGACGTACCGTTGGTATGTTCCGCGGCATATTTACGACACGCCACTCCACTTAAGAAGCCTTAGGATGTACATTTCCTTGTTCAGTATTATATTCCTTCCTGATCTAGCCTCATCGGTACCAGTTTGGTTTTGCTGCCACGATTACGGGCAGGGAGAGCTACGGCTAGAGTTGCGGCCAGCACGAGCTCGGCACGAACGAGGACTGACCAGGGTATGATTCCGACGACACCCGATTATAGAAAGGTGTCTTTTGACTGTGTTTCCGCGCCACGAGCGTTTGGCGGATCGCCTTTATGAGGTTACTCGGATGTGCTGATCGACATTAGAGGATTGAGCTAATGATAGAGGCCAGCCAGATCTTGATGACAGTTGGTGTGTTGCTTATTCATGATGATCGAGGCACTGTTCGGCGTGCAGACGAGCGAGCCAATTATTACTGCGAACGACGAGGTATTGCCCCAGATGCTGGAGTTAGTGCAGAACGAGTTGTACTAAGAGATGATAGAAGGTCGCTAGTCATCGTGGATGAATGACTAGGACATGTGGATCGTTCTCCTAACCCGATGCGAGGTCATCAGATATATGGATTCCAGCTAGAGACGACTTCACGCGGAGACGTTGGGAGTAGACAGAGACGATCGAATGTCGGAAACCTATTATTCCAAGTTTAAAGTAGTCGGAAAGACATGCAGGCAATTCTATGGTCCCTCTAGAAGAATGAAACCCTAACTCGACTTAATTCGGATGCTAGGTGGTGAGATGCATTCTTAGGAGACTCCAGATACGAGGAAAGCCGTTGGAGCTCAGTCCATGCAGCCACGACGAGACGAGTCCGAAGCGGTCGACATTAGAGAAAAGTGGAGTAAAAGGTTCGCACCAGATCTAGATGAGATGATGTTCCACTCCGCCGACATCAGAGAGGCGATGCGCATGCCGAGGCATGGTACTTGGACTTACCTTCCAGAAGGAGTCGCGATGAGTATGCAGTCGTTCCAGAGCAAGATGCAGATATAGGAAAGGACAACGACTTCCGGACAGTTGGCAGAGACGAGACATGGAAGAGACCGTGAGCAGGATTCCTTCCAGGACACTGCTGCAATGATACTTGCACCCAGGATCAGAGGTGTCATGTACATTCAAAGAGCCAGAGGCCGACGCCAGTGATATGCTGTCTTAGGAGTGGTCGCGATGATTGACCAAGAGATGACCAGAGAAGTACCAGAACGGAATCGTCCCCGTTAGCACACCCGACAGGGCCGATGAGCCGATGGACCGAAAGATTGGTAATTCACAGTGAAGACCTTGACCCAGGAGTGGTCATGGTTACGCACACCAGCAGGACAGAGTTCATGATCATCGACGAGACGTCCCACTAGTGACCGCGACAGTTGGCCGAGATTCTTAGAGGATGCGCTGGAGCAGTACTATTCCGCCATTATTGATTCCGATGTTTTGGGTGATTTATTCGTATGATTTGATTTTGATGATTGAGGATTTACGATCTTTGCACAGTGTTGCACTTGATATCGTTTTCGTTCTTTAGTTTCACATGTTTGTGATTTTACGGTTTTAAACAGTTGAGTTGGTTTTGTGCGTATGCATGCACACGATTTCGTTCCTGCACTCGGTATAGTTTATATATGCTTGCAGTGCAGTGATACGCCTTTTGTGCACTTAGATGCACTGGACTTCGATTTTGATTGAGATACTCGATATTTGTTTTGTGCACCTTGTGCACCTGATTGATTTTGCGCACGTTCGGCGCTTGATATTGGATTTCATGATTTCGTGCACGATGGATGCACCTGATTTAGATTTTCGCGCATGTTGAGCGCATGTCTTGAGATGCGATTTTGGTGCACACCAGATGCACTAAATCGAGATTTTTCGTGCATGTCAGATGCACCTGATTTTGCTGTCAGGCACACATGTTGCCTACGACAGATGTTTCGTGCACACCCGATGCACTTAGATGTTGTTTCTGTGCGCATGTATGGCACATTCATGGATTTTGATTTCCGTGCGCACCAGACGCACGTAGTATTCATGTGCATATTTTGGGATTGATTTCTTATAGAGTAGTACGTTTTTATGATATTGCTATGTGTTTTCGTACTGAGCAGGACTAGTCAGAGGACAGTACCTGAACATATTTGGCATGCATTGATAGTTATTGAAGGGATTTCGAAAAAGCGAGCTATAGTCTCAGTATTTACCTACGTGTCTGATATGACACGAAATGTTTAAAACAAGGAGACCCTTCTAAATTGTTTCCAAAACGGCGGAACGTACATTTCAAACAAAGGTATATATGTATATAGTTATTTCCTTATGATAGACGTCCGCCACTGTGCAGTGTTATACGCGTGCACAACGACTTAAAGAGATTTGGCATGCATTTCCTTCAGATACTTACATATATAGATTCGATATTTACATGTATAGTTTCGAGTTATATCATATTGGTTTTGATTTGGATTTGGCATTGATGTCTTCTCCATGACTCCGATGATTGCGGGATGCTTGACGGAGTTTTGATTTGAGTTATATACTCATTTTTCAAGCGCATGCGCTGCGCTACGAATTGTTTTATGTAGTTACAATTTCGGAGCCCCGACGACTTGATGGTTTTTCTTAGATGTTTTAGTATTTGGGGGAGTTTGAATTTAAATTCGGGGACCGAATTTCTTTAAGGGGGAAAGATTGTAACGTTTTGAAAATCGTTTCGGTGAAATTTCGAAAAAAATCGGTAAAATAAGGGGGTTTTCTGTAAAACGTCAAAATACAAATATCTTATTATAAAACTTAAATATACATATTCTAGCTATGTAATTGCTATTATTTGGTGTTTATTGAGCCGCTGGTGAAATTTCAAATTTTCTGAAAAAAAATATTATTTTATTATTATTTAAGCCGTCACTAATACATTTAATTAGGGAAAATTACAAATTGGAATGAGTTGAAACAAATTTTGTGCATCATAAAACGTTAAATAAAATTTTATCATGTGGTTTTTGGAACGAAATTATTTGCCAAAACGGTTTAGAAATTATTGAAGAAAAAAAGGCTTTTTTTAGCGTAAATGGATGTTTGGGGTATTGTATTTATCATTTTTCATCACCCCACACCCGTACCCACACCCACACACCCCAATTCACTTATCCCCATGGCTGAATTCAGCAGCCCCTCTTTGGTCCCCACTTGAATTTCATAGAAATGAAAGGAAAAGAAAAGATTAGTGAGAGAAGAAGTTGGTGTTGACTTGGGGGGGTATTTTACCTTGACTTGGACTTTCTTTTCCACACCCACACCCTCCACACCCTTCCCCCACCTGCTGCCCGAGCCCCATCCTCCCTCAAACTGCAGCCCCTCCTCCTTCTTCTCCTCTCTTTTCCTCATCAAAAAGTCTTCAAAATCCATCAAATTTCCATCAAAATTAAACCAAAACTCAAATCTAACTCCTACCCATTTTTCAATAGCTATTCTTGCATGGATCTAGGAGCTTGGAGGCCATTTTGGGAGGCTAGATTTCAAGCTTGGTCTCTTGTTTTTGGTGAGGTATAAATCCCAAGCCAAATCTAATTATTGGATAGTTTCTTTGATTAAAGTCAATTAAGTTTGAATGCAACTATAATTGGGATTTAGTTTGTAATGGAAAGAGTTTGAGATCAAGTTAGGTTGTAATCATGTGTTCATGGTTGTGTGATGGTTTTTTTTTTAGCATCTTAAGTTATGCAACTTAAATTTGTTACTTATTGCCAATTGTAACATGTAATTGTCCAAATGAAAATATTTTGGAAACTAGGTTTTAGGATAGATGTAATTATATGAAATAAAAATCTACTTAATATTTTTGTGACCTAATTAAGTTATTTGGTGAATATTGTGGCCACTAAAATTGTAGAACAAGATTAGTAGTTAGTTGTTAATGGTTAGTTTAAGGAAATTGTGTTAATTATGCAAATTTGCTAACTAGGCTTTTGAAATTGGTTATATAATTGGGATTAAAAGTGTGATTAGGTTTTTCTTGGCTTCATTAACTTTATTAAGTGTGGTTTAATGCTTTGGATCATGCAATTCTATGCTAGATTGTAGTTGTGTATTTTGCTTTGAAATTGTTAAAAAGGGTATTTTTGGTAAACTAGAATATTAGGATTTTTGGAAATTAATGAGATTAAATTCCGGAAATTGTTTATACGACTTATTTAAGATATTTAATAAATATATTGGCCGCTACATTCATTTAAATATCGTGTTTTGTACAAAAACGGCGAATTGTGCTTGCTAGATTTTCGGAAAAAATGACTTTTTAAGTGAAATTGGCGTTTTTGTGAGTTTTAACCTAGTTTATATTAAAATTAGTGTTCGTGAATATGCAATGAGTGTGATTAGATTTTCTCGATGGTTTGACGTTCGTACATCGACATCGAGGGTTGGTTTGACTATTCCTGCATGCGTGGGCGATAGGTTTGGACCTATGCGTGATACGCGTGCCGAATTGGTTTTCTTATGACGTTTCGATTTCGAATTGGGTTTTTATGCGATACGGTGCGTTATGATATGTAGGTACCCCAGGTGGACTTCGAGACGACAAGCAAGCGCGTGGCGACGTCGGCACCGGCGAGCGAGGTTCAGGTGAGTAGATTTATATCTACGGGGAGAAGTCGGGTGGATGGCGTATAGCACCCCCGCAGTCCGTGGTGGTGTATACGGATGCGTATACACACCAACATTTATTATATGTTATTTGGGATTAATAACGATGCTTAGGATGGATATTGGTGTGTTGGATTACTTTAGTGTTGCGAACCCTAGGGTAGTGTTACACACACATACACATATACATACTTGCATACATTCCTATTGATATGTGCTCATGGGATTCTTTATAGTTATGTGTTCACATGGGTATGAGACTATGTGTTCACATACGGATTGAGGATGATACTTGGGATTGAGCTGAGTCGATGAGATTTGATTCGAGGCCGTGAGATCGGTGATATAGCAGGGTTCGTATCTTAGATACGACATGACGTTGTAGCGGGTCCTTGACGTAGTGTTTCACATACGTCCATGCATACGTAGGCGGTATCAGTATGGTACTAGACGTAGATCAGTACCCCGACCATGATATTTGATAAAGAGGATACCAGGTGAATAGTATGATGAATGTGATATTGACCCGTACCCAGATTGGGATGCCGTACGACGGTTTACGTACGAGTTATATTGATGATTGATCCGCACTCTTGACTTGGGATGCCTGATTATAGATATGGTATCGGATATGATATTATCGAGGCGGGATCACCGACTATACATATACAGGTATGTATATGTATCGACTCAGATAATAGGCGGTTTCCTTACCTGTAGTTCAGCTTGTTAGTTCAGCCGTATAGTTTAGTGTAGTTGTTAGATTAGATTAGACTTCTTACCTATTTCAAAAACTAACGAATCGTGGGCATTTTTAAAGACAGCTCAAGGGAATCTACGGATATTTCAAAAATGACGTATCTTTTCGTAAAAACACCGTAGCCCCTATTTTCAAAACCCCATGATTCGTGTTATTTCAAAAGGCACCATTCGTAGGACTTATATTAGAGTATTGCAGATTAGTTATCGTTGTGTCTAGTATTCAGCTCCCGCACATTATTGCTATTCGCTCTGCCTCGCATATTTATTTTGCTGCATATTCCATTATTGATATCATGCTGTTAGGACACCAGCACCATTACCGATGATGCGTATGTACCACGTACACCTACTTGCCGGCTCACACACATCTTCATCGGTAATTGCCATGTCACGTACACTTTAGAGAATATAATTGCTTGACTTAGATTGTTAGCTGGTAGTTTTGACATGATATTAGTGTACTTCCCTTATATGCCATTTTAGACATTGTAGTTATTACCTACCACTTCATGCATACTGTTATTCAGTTGTTCATGCCTAGTTCATTATCATTGACATATGCACTTGTGATGATTTCTTGAGATTTATGATATTTCTAGATTTCGGGAAAAGCCGCAAAATTTACAACTTATGATCTTTTAAAATATAAAATATTGCGGTTTTCTAGTGATGTAAAGTGTCGTCCACCATGAGTTTGCTGTGGTTTTGGAGATCCGTGTCGAGGAGTGGAGGAACCGTCACGGGTACATGGTGGGCCCGGTATGGTACCCCGGGGCAAGAGGTATGTGGTGTTGACGTTGAGCCTGGCTGGGGAGCACTACCTACCGGTGATATTACCCGACGCGTCGGATATCCGGAGGATACCGTCGTGGTCTTGAGATGGATGGTAGGGGCCGGTCCGGACTGACGGCGCCCTAGATATTGAGCTTGAGACATTGATATTTCGAGACAGTGAGATTTATGTTTTGTGTCGATGCTAGACACTGTTGATACTGATTTCATTATGATACCTCAGTTTAAAAATACGAAGAAAATCTCACTAACTTATGAAAACAGTTTCTTCATTTACATGTATTCTGTTTCATGCATTCATACCTCATTCATATGATATATTGCTACCTGAGGCACTGACACGGGCACATGAAATTATACTCGGGTTAGATATTACCCTAGTCATTGTTATAGGCTGCCTGTTATACTTATATTTGAGGATATATTATGATCATTGACCTAGGTTGCGTTATTTATGCGATTTCTGTGCGTAGATGTTTTTCTATTCACGAGTTGGCAACTCACCCCCGTTGTGCCCCAGTTTCTTGCAGATTTGCCGTACAGGTTTCATTACGGCTTGCGGGCTCAGTTTCATTCGGGTGATTTGCTAGTAGGTGGGTTTACTTGTATCATACCCCCATTATATATCTTGTATATCATTATTCTGTTGTATCTAGAAGTTCCATCAACCAAACATGTATTTTTTTGAGATAGAGACCAGTGCTGTTTATTCTTTCGACCTTAGAGTCGCTCGTTATTTTTCTGGTGGTTTTGAGTTCCTTTTGAGTTTTGATCCTCGCCGTTGGCGTTGTATATTATATTTCTTGTGTGGTTGTGACCGTCGATTGACGAAGAGCTAGCTCCCGCTTGGGGATGCCTTTTTTATTGATTTCGTATACTATTTATGTTGTATCCCGTTTGGGAGCCAGTTTTTACAAAGGAGACTCTGCCGAAATTTTCAGTAAATTTTGATGTTCTTAAAAACCGCATAATTCGGCTTATGCTATTAAAACTACTTGTTTTAAATTGGTTTCCTGCACTCTACTACTTTTCTTGGTTTGGATTTCTGGGTTTTCGGTTTACTTAGATTACTTACGCCTCGAGACGTTCGTAGTTTAAGTGCCGGTCATGTTCCGTACTTTCGGGTCATGACATATCAGTTCTCAGGTGACATGAGTACAGCTTAGTCCGCTCACTTGACACTGTCACTTCGCCTCGAGTGTGTTCCCACTGTACTTTGATTACTACCCTACCACGGCTCAAGAGCGTCATGAAAACAGGTAGTTTTTGGGTGCAGTCCCGAAGCACTTGGAGGCAGTGACGGTTAGACAGGATTCGTCTCTCCCGGTGTTGGGGGTTGACATCGCGCTGTGTCTAGGAGATCCATTACAAGAGTAGTCCCTGGCCAGGGCAAGCGAGATATACTGATAGGTTTCCAGTGCTATCTCAGGGTGTTCTGGGCTACACTCCGACTGTACTTGTACCGCTATTAGGGGACTGACGTTTACCGCCGCCTATGCCCGCCATGCGATGTATCAGACAAACAGACCGGACTGTACGGAGATTGTCACATTCAGGCTCAGTAGGAGTTCAGATGGGTTTCACCTCGTCAGTCTTCTTGTCGGCATCTACCTGGGGACCATTACGCACAGCTAGTGTCGCTTGCGGTCTGTGGTTAAACCCACTGCCAGCGTAGTGTCGAGTCTTTAGAGTCCCACACAGAAAGCTATTCGCCTTTAGGCAAAAGAGTAGAGGTCGCATGGTTTTGCGACAGGGTTCGATCACATCCGTGCACTTGTGCACGTTTGGTGTCCGGACAGTTAACACTAGCAGGCTTTAGTTTAAGCTAGATCTTAGTGTACATTTTAGGATTGGTTTTATCTTGTTTGTATTCGTGTTCCTCGTAATGCGGATGCTGGTGTGTATGCACAGTTGACAGAGAGACAGAGGCAGAGGATTCTCATTGGGGTTGTTGACTGTTGACTGTTGACTATTGACTTTTGGCTAAACCCTAATGAGAATAAGAAATATAATTAACAATAATATTAATTAAGTATTATAGTGACATGGTTGTTGAGGGGTTGACTTTGTTGACTTGTTGACTTTGTTGACCGGTTGACTAGGTTGGACTAGTTGACCATCATCATGACAATGGCTATCATTTCATGGCAAAGACTTTTGCTTGCTTGTTTGTTTTTGCAAAATGAGTGCATGAAATGATATATCCATTTTGACTTGAACCATCACATAATACTTGATTACTATTTTGTTATTATGGTTTTGGATTATGAGAGCTTGGATGGCAAAAGAGTTACTCACTCTCTCATTTCATTTCTCTCTCTTGCTTGAGCTCTCCCTCTTGCTCTCTCTCTAGCTCAAGGCAACACCCTCTCATGAGTTGAGAAACATTGCCTTAGAGATAAAAGAAAACCCAAATCACTTCTCTACTCATCCTAGTTCACAAGGTTTGGCAAACCAAGTGTTCTAGTTTCTTCAAGTTCGAAGAAGAAGCCAAAGGTAGAAGCTTTCAGGTGGATCCATCTTCGGCGCAAGGAGACGATGAGGTGAGGCCGATCTGTACACCGGAAAGAGTTGAAGACGAAGGAGTTCAAGAAAGGTATATCCCCCTAACCGAGTAGGTAAAACTCAAATTAGGTTGTTAGGTAGTTGTTTAACAAAGATCCGTATTTTGAGTCCATATTACCACCTCTTGAAAAATCGTTTTTCATCAT
Source organism: Agapanthus africanus (assembly GCA_030015575.1). Classification (NCBI taxonomy): domain Eukaryota; kingdom Viridiplantae; phylum Streptophyta; class Magnoliopsida; order Asparagales; family Amaryllidaceae; genus Agapanthus; species Agapanthus africanus. The sequence continues at coordinate 123,456,339 of JASDDO010000012.1, read as the reverse complement.
TTCCGCAAGCCCGTAAGTACCGGGAGAGGTAACGTGGACTTACAGTTTACTCGGAGTGGTTGGTGAATGTAGTTATGGTTAAAAAGGCCAGCGGGAAGTGGCGCATGTGCGTTGACTTCACTGACCTAAATAGGGCCTTCCCGAAAAACAACTATCCCCTCCCTCGGATAGATCAGCTCATCGACAGTTCGGTAGGACACGAGCTACTCAGCTTTATGGACGCCTTCTCCGGCTATAATCAGATCTGTATGAATCCGGCAGACGAAGAGCTCACCGTATTCACAACGGACCGGGGGTATACTGCTATAATGTGATGCCCTTCGGCCTCAAAAACGCTGGGGCTACGTACCAACTCTTAGTCAACAGGATGTTCAAGCCCCAGATCTGCAGAAACATGGAGGTTTACGTCGACAACATGCTCGTCAAATTGACCTCGTCGGATCATCACGCCAAGGATCTGGGTGAGGCCTTCGACGTCCTCCGCAAATACAAGATGAAACTGAACCCCGCCAAGTGCGCATTCAGGGTCACCAGTGAAGAGTTCCTCGGTTTCGTGGTCACCCACCGTGAAATCGAGGCTAACCCGGAGAAAATCAGCGCCATCCTCAACATGTCCGTGCCCAAGACTAACGTCGAAATCATGCGGCTAACAGGGCGGGTAGCCGCTCTAAGTCGTTTCATGTCAAGATCCGGGTAAAAGTGCCTCCCGTTCTTCAAAGCTCTAAGGAAGATCCCAAGGTTCGAATGGTCGAAGGAGTGTCTGATCACCTTCGAGCAATTGAAAGCGCACATGGCGACTCCCTCACTACTCACCCGGCCAATCGAAGGAAATGAGCTATCGCTGTATCTGGCGGTGTCCGATCAATCTGCAGGTTCGGTGCTCGTCCGAGAAGTCGAGGGTGTCCATAAGTCGGTCTACTATGTAAGCCACGTCTTCAAGGATGCGAAAACGAGATGCCCGGCCATAGAGAAGATTGTCCTGGCACTCATCGTGACCTCGAGGAAACTAAGCAACTATTTCCAAGCGCACACCATCCTCGTACTCACCGAACGCCCCTTGGGGGCTATTCTCGCCTCCCCCGAGTCTTCTGGTCATTCGGAGAAGTAGAGATGGGATCTGTCCCAATTTGACATCAAGTACCGCCCGAGGCAAGCTATCAAGGCGCAAGTCCTGGCCGATTTTATCGTCGAATGCACCATCCCTATCAAGGAGGCGGTTCCCATGCCGGTCCCCGGATCCTAACCCCCGATCGAAGAAGGGCCCGACTCCGTCCCCGATTGGGTCCTTTACGTCGACGGGTCATCAACCGAGGAAGGCTGTGGCGCCGGCCTCATCATCCAGGGCCCGAACGAAGCAGAGATGGAATATTCTTTGAAGCTCGGATTCAAAGCCTCAAACAATGCAGCTGAGTTGAGGCTTTGCTCACTGGACTTCAGATCGCCTCCGGAGTGGGGCTGAAGACGATCCGAATCCGTAGAGACTCCACTCTGGTCTTTGGCCAAGTGACCGTCCGTTTTGAAGCATGGGAGCCCCTGATGGTGAAGTACTTAGCCGAGGTAAGAAGGCCATGGAAGGGATTCGACGAAGATCAAGTGGAGCAGATCCCCCGACATCTAAACTCCCAGGCCGACGCTCTGAGCAAGCTAGCATCCTCTTACTCGGCCAACAACAAGAGAAATATCCTCTTCGAGGTCCTGCCGCGGCCCAGCGTGGATGATGGGGCAACATCGCTCCAAGTTTACACAACCCGGGAAGAGGACCGAGAATGGAGGAAGCCCATCATTGAATTCCTGAAGGAACGTACGCTCCCGGGAGATCGTGGGGAGGCTCGCCGCCTCAGAGCCAAATCTCGCCGTTTCGTCTGGAGAAACGGGAACCTCTACAAGAAATCCTTCACACAACCCTTGCTTCGGTGCGTCGACCCCACGAAGCCGACTATGTCCTCCGTGAGGTCTATGAAGGGGTTAGCGGAGCACACCAAGGGGCCCGCACATTAGTCCAGAAGACACTCCTCCAAGAGTATTACCGGCCGGCCATTTACCACAACGCTCAGAAACTCGTCAGAAGATGCAAGAGTTGCCAACTCCATGGCAGCATACCACGCCTTTTGGCTACCGTGTAAGTCGATGTACAACACCCCAGGACTTGCGGAGAGGAGGAATAATGAAAAACGTTCTTGTTTTATACGTAAACATAGACTAACCGAGAATCTTTTCTTAAACAATAACTAACAAGAAACCATAGAAGAGTTAACTACTATGATAAGTGATTATACCTAAAGAACCGAGTCCTTCGTCTTGTCGTTCTCAACGTCCTCTTCGGCCTTCTCTATGTAGTAGAAGATCCACCCGAGAGCTTAACTTCAAGCTTCACCTCTAACTTGAGGTAACTAGGTTTCTTAAATCGCTAATCTAAGTAACCTAGGTGATATAGAGAATGGTTAAGGATTAAGTAGTCTACTCTAATTCTTGGTCTCAACACATGAGAGGGGAGGATTAGGGTTTGAAGAGAGAGAGCTTGAGGAGAGAGAAAGTGAGCAAGAGAATGAGATGAGATAATGAGCTATCATAATATATATCAAGCATTATCATTTATCCAATAAAAGAAAATAAAGGATTAATAATCATGCTTCATAAATACAAGAGGGTGATTCATCTCCATGAGTCATTAAGCATTTATGATGCATTAATGACATGGATGAATCACTCAAATGACTCACTAATCTCATTTAATGCATATGCCACCTTAACCCCCAAGTCACCATCTTCTAGAAGCTTCTCGCGTAATTACGAGAACGCCCCTCTTATCCGTGAAAACACGGAAAAACTTTAGACTGTATAAATCCAATAACCGGATACTAGAAACTGGCTTAAACCAAAGCCGGCTAGTAAAAACTGTCCGGATGTCGTACGTGCGTAAACACACGTATGCGTCCGAACCCTTGTCGTAAAACCATACGACCTCTATATCGTTTTGCCTGGAGTAGGGAAACTCTCTGTGTGGGACTCTAGAGACTCGACTACTACGCTGGCAGTGGATTTAACTACAGACCGCAAGCGGCACTAGCTGTACGTAACGGTCCCCAGGTAGATGTCGATAAGAAGGCCGATGAGGAAACCCATCCGAACTCCTACTGAGTCTGATGTGACAATCTCCGTACAGTCCGGTCTGTTCGTCTAAGACTATCGCATAACGGGCCTAGGGGCGGCAAGCGTCAGTCCCCTAATAGCGGTATAAGTCGTGTCAGAGTGAAGCCCATTACACCCTGAGAAACTACTGGAACCTACCAGCAAATCTCGCTTGCCCTGGCCAGGGACTTTGCGTAATGGCTCTCTGATACAGCGCGATATCAACTCCCAATACCGGGAGAGACGAATCCTGTCTAACCGCCACTGCCTCCAAGTGCTCGGGACTGCACCCAACTGTTACCTGTTTGCATGACTCCTTTGAGCCGTGGTAGGATAGCAATCTAAGAACAGTGGGACACACTCGAGGCGAAGTAGCAGTGTCAAGTCTGTGGACTATGCTGTACTTATGTCACCTGGGAACTGTTAACTGACGACTGGTATAAAACCAACCAACAGTTCCCTGTGAGTCCTGTCTGGTGTACCCGTAACCCAACGAGCACCTGCATACTATCTCCAGTACGACGTACTGACGGATGTGGGACAGACCATCTCCCCAACTGGGATGAGAAGCGTACACACTAGTCTACTCCGGAGTATCGATGCCCTGTCTCGATAATCCTACGACTAGGGACCTGTATAAGGATGTGCTTGTAGACTACCCAGCCCCCACTAGTGTGACTGCCATCACAATGCTGGTAGTCAAGCAAGATCCTAAGAGCTCTATCAATACGTATACTCACATATTAAGATAGAATAACCAAGTAGCATACTACCATGTTTAGCAAGACTGTTATATACATGTGAATATCCCAAGCTTCCATCAAGTAATATACAAACTAGTATGATACAATAATGGCCCCTAGGGCATATACACTGACAATCTCCTACTTGCACTAGGGCCATGTACTGGCATATCGAAGACCGATGATCTCGAGTAGCCTCTCCAACTGAATCTGAGGTAGGGCCTTTGTGAATGGATCAGCAATGTTCTCTTCAGTAGCAACTCTCCGAACCTCGATCTCCTGACGATCAATGATCTCCCTGATCAGGTGATACCGCCTTAAGATGTGTCTGGACTTCTGATGGGACCTTGGTTCCTTCGCTAAAGCTATAGCTCCGTTGTTGTCGCAATACAGAGGTATTGGATCAACAATGGTAGGAACCACCTGAAGTTCTGTTAGAAACTTCTTCATCCAGACCGCTTCTTTTGCGGCATCGCAAGCAGCAATATACTCCGCTTCCATCGTCGAGTCAGCAACGGTGTCCTGCTTGGAACTCTTCCAGCACACCGCCCCTCCATTGAGGGTAAAGACATAACCGGACATGGACTTGGAATCGTCCTTATCACTCTGGAAGCCGGAATCAGCATAGGCCTCCATCCTGAGGTCTTTTCCACTGTAAACCAAGAACATCTCCTTAGTCCTCCTCAGGTACTTGAGAATGTTCTTTACTGCTATCCAGTGCTTCTCCCCTGGGTCTGACTGATACCGTCTTACCACGCTCAGTGCGTAAGCTACATCTGGTCTGGTGCACAACATCGCATACATTATAGAGTCTACTGCAGAAGCGTAGGGTATAATAGACATGTGTTCCCTTTCCAAATCAGTCTTGGGAGACATTTCTTTGGATAGGGTGATTCCGTGACAAGCCGGTAGATTACCGCGCTTAGAATCTTCCATACTGAATCTTTTCAGTACAATGTCGATATACCTGGACTGCGAAAGTCCCAACATCCTCTTGGATCTATCACGATAGATCCGGATCCCCAGAATGTAAGAGGCATCACCCAGGTCTTTCATGGAGAACCCGTGTGACAAGAATCCTTTAACAAATTGTAGCATGGGAATGTCATTTCCTATCAATAGAATGTCATCCACGTACAAGACGAGGAATACGACAGTTCGTGCTACAACTTTACTACATATGCATGGTTCATCTGGATTTTTGATAAAGTCATATTCTTTGACTGTTTCATCAAAACAGATGTTCCAACTCCGCGATGCCTGCTTCAGTCCATAAATGGACTTAAGCAACTTACATACTTTCCCGCTGCTCCCACTCTGATTGAAACCCTCTGGCTGATTCATATAGACGCACTCTTCTAAATTTCCATTCAGAAAAGCCGTCTTTACGTCCATCTACCAGATTTCATAATCATGGAAGGCAACAATAGCAAGAAGGACCTGAATGGATTTGAGCATAGCCACTGGAGAAAAAGTTTCGTCATAGTCCAAACCAGGTCTTTGACGAAAACCCTTTGCAACAAGTCTAGCCTTATAGGTTTCCACCTGTCCATCTACACCAATCTTTTTCTTGAAGATCCATTTGCATCCTATGGGTTTTACCCCATCTGGAGCAAAGTCCAAAGTCCATACTTTGTTGGTGTACATGGACTCCATTTCGGTCCGCTTTGCATCTAGCCATCGTACCGAGTCGCCGCTCTGGATGGCCTGCTGGAAGCTAATAGGTTCATCATCATCTATGATGCAATCCTCTCTATCCCCATCTATGAGAAAACCGTAGTATCTCTCAGGCGGATGAGACGGCCTACTACTCCTGCGGAGGGGTACGGGAATGTCCTGTTCTTCTTGAACTAGTTGTTCTACCAAACTTTCAATATTAGTTTGTGGTTCTGGAATTTCTTCCAGTTCTATTTCGCTCCCACTTATTTCCTTTTCTAAAAACTGCTGTTCTAGAAAATGGGCATTACGAGAAACAAAAACCTTTTGTTCCTCTGCGTAATAGAAGTAATATCCCTTGGAGTTCTTTGGATATCCCACAAACTTACACTTTACTGATCGTGCCTCGAGCTTATCCACATGCTGCTTTTTAACAAAAGCTGGACATCCCCAAATCTTCATATGCTGAAGATGGGGTTTCTTCCCACTCCACATCTGATATGGGGTGGTAGGCATAGTCTTGGTAGGAGCCCTGTTCAGAAGATATGCCGCTGAATCTAGCGCATAACCCCAAAAAGATCGCGGTAACTCAGCATTACTCATCATGGAACGTACCATATCCAATAGGGTTCGATTCCGTCTCTCCGATACACCGTTATGCTGTGGAGTGTATGGAGGAGTAAGCTGAGAGAGAATTCCTTTCTCTTTTAGGTAACCTAGGAACTCGGCACTCAAGTATTCACCACCTCGATCAGATCTTAGTGTTTTGATACTTTTGCCGGTTTGGTTTTCTACTTCATTCTTAAACTCTTAGAATTTTTCAAAAGCCTCGGATTTATGTTTCATCAGATAAATGAATCCGTACCTTGAGTAATCATCCGTGAAAGTAATGAAATAGGAAAAACCACCTCTTGCATGTGTAGACATTGGACCTCATACATCGCTGTGTATGAGTCCTAAGAGCTCGCTCGCTCGCTCTTACTCCATGTCCAGTAAATGGAGTCTTTGTCATCTTTCCTTTGAGACAATATTGACAAGTGGCATAAGTTTGATATTCGAACGAGTCCAAATATCCTTCTCTATGTAACTTACTCAACCTTCTCTCATTGATGTGACCCAGTCTACAATGCCATAAGAAAGCTTTATTTAAATCTGGAGACTTTCTTTTTAGTGTGTTCTGAACATTGAAAATTTGTAGTTGGTTTAACACATATATACCATTTTCCAGTGTACCAAACCCAATCAAACTATGATTAAGGTGGATGTTAACAACACCACTTACAAACGTGAAATCATAACCTTTATTTGATAACAAGGAAACATATATGATATTACACGTTAAGCTGGGTACACAAAAACAGTTATGTAAAACCAAAATGTGTCTACTCATCAATCCCAGGTGATAATCCCCTACGGACACAGCTCCCATGCTAGCTCCGTTAGCAACCATTAGGGTCATATCACCATCCTTCAGCACTCTACGGTTTCTCAGTGCCTGCAATGAATTGCAAATATGAGATCCTGATCCGGTATCCAATACCCAGGAAGTAGAGTTGATTGACAGACAATTCTCAATTACAAACACACTTGAAGTCGAAGCCACAACTTGTTTCGGTTCCTGGTTCTTGGCGTTCCACGCCTTGCAATCCTTTTTCCAGTGCCCTTTCCTGTGACAATGGAAGCACTCATCCTGGGCCACTACCGGTACCGCAAACTTTTTCTTTCACTTCCCTCCCACCTTATTTACACCTCCTCTGGGTTTGGTGGCGGCTTTCTTTTTCCTTCCTTTGGCCCTAGCCTTGGACCCGGAAGAAGAAGCACCGCTAACAAACATAGCGGGTGTTTCCCTTGCCTTCTGCAAGGTGCCCTCTGCACTCCTCAACATATTAAGGAGTTCTGGAAGTTCAACTTCTTTTCTTTGAATGTTGAAGTTCAGAATAAACTGGGCGTAGGTGGAAGGAAGGGACTGGAGAATAAGGTCTGTATAGAGCTCATTATCCAAAGTCGTCTCAAGGTCTGCGAGCTCTTCTATGTAGCCAATCATCTTTAGGACATGTTCTCCTACCAATGATCCGACAACCAACCTCGCTCGAAACAAGTTCTTAGAGGTCTCGTATCTTGCTATACGAGATTGCTCTCCATAAAGTTCTTTTGTATGGAGAAATATGGCATCTAGTTCCATATCCTCGTGCCTCCTCTGATGTTCATTGTTCATCGAGGCAAGCACGATGCACTTGGCTTTCGCGCAATTGAAATCCTAGGTTTTACGGATTTCCTTATCCGCATTACTGGATTTAGGACCTGGGACTGCAGGTGCCTTAGCGGTGGGGACGTACCCCAATTTGTCATAGGTCAAAGTCATTTTAACATTCCGCAGCCAATCTTTATAGTTTGGCCCTGTCAGTATATTTTTCTCTAAAAGTAACTTAAGTCCAGTCATTTTCAGGGTCGCTGCAATTAGGAGAGAGAGAAGAAAACTCTTTAGCATGATGCTCTTGCAATTTTAGAGTGGTTTTTAATTTATCTAAACTGGATGGCTCCCACTGTTTCTCGAATCCTTCCTCAAAGCATAAAAGAAGAATTAGCCATGACTATTCTCACTGTACAATACTTGCTTAACCGTTCAGCCAGGCTGGTGTCGGTACTTCGAGGGAGGTTTTCCAACGCTTTCGTGATGTTCCTTAATTAAATAACCTCTTTTCTCTGGGGGCATAACCCCGCTGACACCTTTCTTGACACCTACTTGGTTTATAGCATTGATCATTAAGTGACGAATATCCTGATGAGTAGCATATACTCACAATAGGATCGGGATCCAAATATCATCGTATGATAATGTTGAAGGAATCCTACCAACATTCATCAAACTCCAAATGGTATGCAACTCTTTGCAAATTTCAGTTTCTTTAGAAATTCCCGATATAGGTTTTTGCCCCATGCTCTTATGACCTTGGCTTTGGTCAAAATGTCATAAGTCACATGTCAAGTTCTACCCGTCATTATCTTGTCAATTTGAACCCATCCGTACATACCCCTGACTTTGGTCAAATGATAATACGACTGTCCCAAACTAACTCATCTATCTATGCAACAAATGAAAACCCAGCAGCTACTAAACACTATGCCTTGACTTTGGCCAAAATGCACAGCTTGAATACTACTGAATACCCAAATGAAATGACGGAGGGCTACGAATGGTTTTGGCGAAACCGTGAACGTAGTGAACTTGATATGACCGAAGGAACCCGATAGCTTTTAAAAAGAGTGGTTAAAGCTCCGCAATTAAAAATATCATCTGTTTTAAAATAACCGAGTGGTTTCTTTTAAATTGTTCCAACGATTCAACTTTTTGGTTTATTTTCTTTGCATTATAAATAATGCGTCCCATCATTAACCTATCATTGCAGAAAACAACGAAAATACAATGTCCTCTTATGCCATCCGCATTCGCCACTGGGTCCCGTCATCACCCGTTAGGTTACTTAACTAACGGCAGAGTGGGGGCTGGGCTAGCGCGGGTGTAAAATATAAGTGACGTCTAAATAGCTATCATATATAGATATTGTACATTCGTCAGACGCAATAATAGGCATTCCAGATCTCATATGAACTTTATTGGATTTGCAAGCAATCCGCGTTTGTTTAGAGCCTGCAACAAAAGACGGATTACACAGTTGTGATGAATAGCCATTACCCCACCCTAGACCCCTACGGGTACGGAAAACTACCCGCCAAGTACCCGAAGTGAAGCGGTCTCCCTCAACAAAGTGAGTAGGCCACTAAACACTTCAAAGTACCCGGTAGTTTGTGCACCCCACCTTGGGTCTATCCTAGGAGCAAAAACAGTAAAATGAAATAATACAACGGTGGCTACAACCGCAACCTGGATGTGCCCCGCAAAATAATATTACAACATATTACAATTACATCGAATGAATGATTATAAGAACCCATCTCAAACCCCGGCTAATCATCACAACAGTCCAATACAGTTCACAACCACAAACAGTAAAAACCATTACAGAAATGTGCAACCCCCTGCCAACCGACATACTAGCAGTTAGGGGAGGTTTACGAACACATTATACAAACACAGATATAATCAAATTAGCAAACATCGTATAATTTCGATCGAGCAAACATATCATATTCTACTCCCAAAACTTCTCTATGCACCTGAGACTTTGAGCAGAAAATAAACATTCCAGAAAACACAACAATATCACAAAAGAATAACAGGAGCAAACTGGGTCGAATCGGCCTCAACTCGGCCGCGGATCCGCGGCGGATCGGTGGGATCGGACGCGGTTCCGCGGCTGTATGGCCGATTCACTAACCCATTTTTCTCCAGTGTTCTTATCTTTCTATGCTTGTTACTCTGTAGCAACCTGAAAAATTTTTAGAGCCTGTTTTGAAATCGATAGAAACTTGTGATATCGATGTCGTTTTCTGGTTCGTTTTGCGTTCGAAATTCTTATGACTTTGCTAATGAGTTAATTATTGTTTAGCGAGGCTCTGATACCACTGTAAGTCGATGTACAACACCCTACGACTTGCGGGGAGGCAGAATAATGAAAAACGATCTTGTTTTATGCGTAAACATCGACTAATCGAGAATCTTTGCTTAAACAATAACTAACAAGAAACCATAGAAGAGTTAATTACTATGATAAGTGATTATACCTAAAGAACCAAGTCCTTCGTCTTGTCGTTCTCCACGTCCTCTCCGGCCTTCTCTATATAGTAGAAGATCCACCCGAGAGCTTAACTTCAAGCTTCACCTCTAACTTGAGGTAACTAGGTTTCTTAAATCGCTAATCTAAGTAACCTAGGTGATATAGAGAATGGTTAAGGATTAAGTAGTCTACTCTAATCCTTGGTCTCAACACATGAGAGGGGAGGATTAGGGTTTGAAGAGAGAGAGAGCTTGAGGAGAGAGAAAGTGAGCAAGAGAATGAGATGAGATAATGAGCTATCATAATATATATCAAGCATTATCATTTATCCAATAAAAGAAAATAAAGGATTAATAATCATGCTTCATAAATACAAGAGGGTGATTCATCTCCATAAGTCATTAAGCATTTATGATGCATTAATGACATGGATGAATCACTCAAATGACTCACTAATCTCATTTAATGCATATGCCACTTTAACCCCCAAGTCACCATCTTCTAGAAGCTTCTCGCGTAATTACGAGAACGCCCTTCCTATCCTTGAAAACACGAAAAAACTTTAGACTGTATAAATCCAATAACCGGATACTAGAAACTGGCTTAAACTAAAGCCGGCTAGTAAAAACTGTCCGGATGTCGTACGTGCGTAAACACACGTATGCGTCCGAACCCTTGTCGTAAAACCATACGACTCTATATCATTTCGCCTGGAGTAGGGAAACTCTCTGTGTGGGACTCTAGAGACTCGACTACTACGCAGGCAGTGGGATTAACCATAGACCGCAAGCGGCACTAGCTGAACGTAACGGTCCCCTGGTAGATGTCGATAAGAAGGCCGATGAGGAAACCCATCCGAACTCCTACTGAGTCTGATGTGACAATCTCCGTACAGTCCGGTCTATTCGTCTAAGACTATCGCATATCGGGCCTAGGGGGCGGCAAGCGTCAGTCCCCTAATAGCGGTATAAGTCGTGTCGGAGTGAAGCCCATTACAGCCTGAGAAACTACTGGAACCTACCAGCAAATCTCGCTTGCCCTGGCCAGGGACTTTGCGTAATGGCTCTCTGTCACAGCGCGATATCAACTCCCAATACCGGGAGAGACGAATCCTGTCTAACCGCCACTGCCTCCAAGTGCTCGGGACTGCACCCAACTGTTACCTGTTTGCACGACTCCTTTGAGCCGTGGTAGGGTAGCAATCTAAGAACAGTGGGACACACTCGAGGCGAAGTAGCAGTGTCAAGTCCGCGGACTATGCTGTACTCATGTCACCTGGAAACTGTTAACTGACGACTGGTATAAAACCAACCAACAGTTCCCTGCGAGTCCTGTCCGGTGTACCCGTAACCCAACGAGCACCTGCATACTATCTCCAGTACGACGTACTGACGGCTGTGGGACAGACCATCTTCCCAATTGGGATGAGAAGCGTACACAATAGTCTACTTCGGAGTATCGATGCCCTGTCTCGATAATCCTACGACTAGGGACCTGTATAAGGATGTGCTTGTAGACTACCCAGCCCCCACTAGTGTGACTGCCATCACAACGCTGGTAGTCAAGCAAGATCCTAAGAGCTCTATCAATACGTATACTCACATATTAAGATAGAATAACCAAGTAGCATAGTACCATGTTTAGCCAGACTGTTATATACATGTGAATATCCCAAGCTTCCATTAAGTAATATACAAACTAGTATGATACAATAATGGCCCCTAGGGCATATACACTAACATACCGAGCTTACTACCCTGACCTCCCCATGGCCGTTTGCCCAGTGGGGAATGGACAGGATAGGCCAACTCCCTACAGGTACGGGCGAGCATAAGTACATCCTTATCGCGATGGACTACTTTACGAAGTGGATCGAGGTCATCCCCATCAGAAAACCGGATGCTACCACGACCATCAAGTTCCTGCAGAACAACGTAATATTCCATTTCGAGATCTCAAGGTGTATCATCACCGACCACGGGATGAACTTCGAGAATGAAAGAGTTAAAGAATTCTGCAGCGAATACCATATACTAATGAAGTTCGCCGCCATCATGCACCCCCAGTGCAACGGGCAAGTTAAGGTCGCTAACAGGGGCGTCGTTCGAGGACTTTGAGCTCGCCTCGAGGGATGGCAGGGCAGTTGGGTCGACGAATTACCTCGGGTCTTATGGGCTTTGCGCACATTGAAGAAGACCCCCACCGGAGAGACCCTCTTCAATCATTGCTACGACACCGAGGCAATGGTTCCAGCAGAGATCAGGTTGCCCATTCATAAAGTCGAGCATTTCGATGACGAAGCAAACACCACGGCACTCCAGACAAATTTAGACGTCTTGTTGGAAAAGCGAGACCGCGCACAGATTAGAGCCGCCGCTTACCAACAGCAGACTGCCCACTACTACAACGCACGAGTCAAGCATCGCGCCTTTAGGGCCAGGAACTTGGTTTTAAGGCAAAACGAATTTGTTGATTAGGGCAAGCTGCATAAGTTTTCTCCGAAGTGGGACAGCCCATTTCTCGTCTCCGAGGTCCTGCCCGGTGGGGCTTATCGCTTACAAGATGCAATGGGTCACAAATTTCCGCGACCATACAACACCGAGAAGCTTAAGTTGTACCTTTGAGAGGAATGTCTATGAATATATATTCTTTCCTTGACAAAGCGATGTAAATTTTCCTAAATTCTTTTTTAGTAATAAGAAGGAAACAATAAAGTATCGCAAAAAGGAGAACTTTATTTATTTATAATGTATTATGGGCTCCTCAGCCTTACACAAAAATAAAAATTACAACAGGGGGGAGCGGGGTCGATGAAGTACTCCTGGTGATACTCCGAGTAGATCTCCACCAGCCGAGCCCTGGCCTCTGCAACCCGCTCCCGCTGATGCTGCACGCGAAGCCGGGACGTCATGGAGGCACCTGACGCTCCACCCGCCGAGCCTTGGCTTACGATATGTCTCTTTTGGAAGCACTCCAAAATGAGGGCCAAGGATCGGTCATGCCTGGTCTTTGAAATGAGACCAATCAAGAAGATCGTATGCACCTTATCGAGTGCCTCGTCCAGCAGTTCCTCGGCAAGGGGGTTGTACAACCCCGGAGACCTCCTCCAAATTGCTTACATCAGCAAGTGGAGGAAGGGAGATCGGCGAGGATGGAGACAGCCGATGCGGTCCTCGATGCGCTAGACCACTTTCCAGTACCTCTCCTTGGAAACAGACTAGTCGTATATATAGATGTCATCAGGAGTAATGATCTCTTCGATCGCATAGATATGCCCGACCATCTCTAAAAGCAATGCTGAAAAGTTGGTGTCGCCTTCTCTATTTATAACCTCCGCAGAATCCCCAAGAGCCCAAATTTGCGCGCGCATGGGTGCGAATCCTGAGATTCGCTCAGTTCTTCCAATGCTGTGCTGCCACATGGCAGGTATCCCGTGTTTCTCAGCGAATCGAAGTCGGAACGACACGGATCCTGAGACACCTCACCTCACCTATGCGCCTCTGCCACGTGCCTCCCGCGACGGTCACCCTTCCTGATATTCATACATCTCGGAAGGACGGGCAGAGCCTCGCGAAACCGAGCAGCTACCCTGCTCGGTATATCCTTAGCGGGTAACTTCTTACCCATCTATGCTAAGGATCAAAGCCCTCACCAAGAGGCAACCGAGCAGCTACCCTGCTCGGTCCATCCATGGCTAGTAGTTCACTACCCACCGATGCCAAGGATCAAAGCCTTCGCCGAGAGGAAACCGAGAAGCTACCCTGCTCGGTCTATCCTTAGCGGATAACTTCTTACCCATCTACGCTAAGGATCAAAGCTCTCGCCAAGAGGCGACCGAGCAGCTACCCTGCTCGGTCTATCCATGGATGGTAGTTCACTACCCACCGATGCCAAGGATCAAAGCCCCCGCCAAGAGGCAACCGAGCAGCTACCATGCTCAGTCTATCCTTAGCGGGTAACTTCTTACCCATCTACGCTAAGGATCAAAGCCCTCACCAAGAGGCCACCGAGCAGCTACCCTGCTCGGTCCATCCATGGCTAGTAGTTCACTACCCACCGACACCAAGAATCAAAGCCCTCGCTAAGAGGCCACTAAGAAGCTACCCTGCTCGGTCCATCCATGGCTAGAAGTTCACTACCCACCGACGCCAAGAATCAAAGCCCTCGCCAAGAGGCCACCAAGAAGCTACCCTGCTCGGTCCATCCATGGCTGGTAGTTCCCTACCCACCAATGCCAAGGATCAAAGCCTCGCCAAGAGGCCACCGAGCAGCTACCCTGCTCGGTCCATCCATGGCTGGTAGTTCACTACCCACCGACGCCAAGAATCAAAGCCCTCGCCAAGAGGCAACCGAGCAGCTATGCTGCTCGGTCTATCTTTAGCGGGTAACTTCTTACCCATCTATGCTAAGGATCAAATCCCTCGCCAAGAGGCCACCGAACAGCTACCCAGCTCGGTCTTAAGAGCAGCGGTCGCCGGTCCAACTCGACATACCCTCAACGAGCGATCACCACCTCGACTTCGGGGCCATAAATGCGCCGACCTTACACCGGTCTTTGTACATATGAAAAATGACTGGATTTAACACGACGCGCGATCGCCAGCTAAGGGATCAACCGCCGGAAAGAAATTCATCAGGCGAGCAAAATGAGACGTTACCACAAACTGGAACATTGCTACAAACAAATTTTTGCAAAAGGCTTTATTCACAACTCAGAAGTCTTTACAAAGGTATTCTGGGCTCCTCAGCCTTACAAAATCAACCGAATGCCTACAAAATCCCAAAACAAAACAAAAATATACAAAAAAAAGAAGGGGCAGGGAGACTTAGGCCTCAGGGCCGGGAAGGACGTCAATATGCTCCGTGGCTACCTCGGGAGCCGGGGCGACTTCTTGAGGGTTGGCACCCACAGCAGGGACTTCGGCACTGGGAGCCGGGGCGACCACCTTCTCTCCGACGCCCTGTTCACCACAAAAAACTGCATTTTAATACCACTCATTCATTATCCCTTTTTGTATATATCGGTACTATTAACAGTTGTTTCCCCAATCAGAGCAAAGCTCTGTTCAAATTTTGAAATTTGAAATGAAGCAGCGCCAGCGCTGAGAGTCAAAGACTCCGAGGCAGCGCTCACGTGCAAAGCACGTGAGTGCTAGCTCTAAGAGCGCTGCACTCTAAGCAGTACACCACGTGCAAAGCATGTGAGCGGTGGCGCTAAGAGAGCTGCACTCTAATCAGCGCACCACGAGCAAAGCACGTGAGCGCTAGCGATAGAACAAAATGTTCTCAGCCCTTGGATCAAAGATCCAACGAACATGATTAAAAATCATCAATTGACCAGAATAAAATTCTGTTAAGGAAATATTCCTCAGAATCTTTCCAAACAGGAAAGATTATGCTCTGAAAATCAGAGCACCGTTGGATCAATGATCCAATGGTGATTAAAAATCACCAAAATACAGAATAAATTATGTATGGGAAAAGATTTCTCAATCTTGTTAAAAACAAGAAGATTGCCTTCTGTGAAACAGAAACCCTAGGATCAAAGATCCAACGGTGGGTAAATCCCCAAATCAATTAGAGAAAAGATCTCTTCAACCGATTCAACAAATCAGCCTACCCTATTTAAAGGCCCCAAGACTTCAAGTCTCATAGAGAGGAATCCCCCCCCCCCAAACTTTGAGAAAGTTTAAAAAGAATAGCAAGCTCTCAGAAAGAGAAGAATTTCTTCAAGGTAAATAAAATAGAGAGATGAAATCATCTCATAAGAGAAGAAAAACCTATTTCTTTTTCTAAGATCATATATCTATAAGACAAATTGTCTTTCACAAAAGAGATCATAACATCACATTATAAAAAGGGGGGAGAATGATTCAATTCTCTTAGGATCACAGATCCATAAAGTCAAAGCCTTTCACCAAAAACATAGGAAATTGAAACATCTCCTATAAAATAAGAACTTTGTTCTTAGATCCACGAGACAAAGTCTCTTATAAGAGAGAATTTAATTCTCAAAGAATAGAGCTGCCAAAAAAGAGCCTTAGCGCTATGATTAAACGAAGTGCTACCAGTGAGGGTTCCTCCAGCTTCTTGATTCGATCAGTTCGTCTCAAATCTCCGAGTTGGAAATGAAGCCAGGTTCGGTGAAAATAAATGCTTTCTATTAGTCCCAAGCGGATACCCCCAGCTTCCACGGTCTGCTTACCGAGGAAGAGATGCGGGAGGGCCTCCAAATCTAGCGCACAACGCTGCAGAGCCTTAGCGCTCTAAATTTAAAGAAGCACCATGCACTCATTGACTGGCGCACAGCGCCAAGTGCGCCACGTGCTCCTCACGTGTGCGCTACTTAATAGAGGCGCTCTGAGCTCATTGATTAGCGCACAGCACCAAACGCGCCACGTGCTCCTCACGTGTGCGCTACTTAATAGAAGCGCCTTGCGCTCATTGACTGGGGCACAGCGCCAAGCGTGCCATGTGCTCCTCACATGTACACTACTTAACAGAAGTGCCCTGTGCTCATTGACTGGCGCTCAGCGCCAAGCGTGCCACGTGCTCCTCATGTGTGCGCTACTTAACAGAAGCGCTCTACGCTCATGGATTGGTGCTCGCGTCAAGCGCGCCACGTGCTCCTCACGTGTACGCTACTTAACAGAAGCGCTCTGCGCTCATTGAATAGCGCTCAGCACCAAGCGTGCCATGTGCTCCTCAAGTGTGTGCTGAGAGAATATAAATTGTTCTTTAATAATAAAGCCCAGAGCCATAATGAGTGCTCAACACTCAATAAAAGACAAAAAGTTGTCAGGACCAATGCTCAGCATTGTTAAATGAAAATGGACTGAGCCTAATTAAATGTCCAACATTTTAACTGAATAGGCCGAGCCCAAGTTGGCCACAGATCCCTAATTCAGAATAATTAAGCCCATATACTCACAAATCTTTGATCTTAGTCCCAAATTGGACTACAGAGCTTCTAACCAATATTGGTTCGAGGGTACATCTCTTCACTCCTCTAATATTTGTCGTTGTAATCATTCAACGTCTTGAGAGAGGTGACGGGTTTCGACAACCAGACATTTCATGGACTGTGGGGTCCTTAAACTTATGGACTATGATGTCCTTAAACTCCATGGACTATGATGTCCTTAAACTTATGGACCGCCAAGTCCCTAAACTAAAACAATAGAGCCCAAATGCTCTTTTGTTGGATCTAAATGATCCTGTTAAGTAGATCTTAGTCTAAAATTAGACCAACGCATCCTTAACAAATGGTTAAGTAGATCTTAGTCTAAAATTAAACTAATGTATCATTAACAAACGTTTAAGTTGATCTTAGTCTCAAATAAGATTAACGATACTTAAACCCAACCCAAAACTCAAATCTAAGAAAATACGGATTTGGACTAATCCACACCCTACGGGCGACAACACAAATTAGTCTCCGTATACAATCCACGGGCAACCAAAAATAAAAAAAACACTCACGACACGAAGTGACCATCTGGAGAAGGAGAAAGTGGTTATCGCGATGCGGTAATGTAATTAACTGCATGGGCTTGCTCCTTCAGGGAAGAGCGTCCCTACAATCAAAAACCCCTCAAATGAGGGGGGGTCTGATGAAGTCTGCTACAACGGCCGCATCTGTCTAAACCTACGATACACGGTGCCATAAATCAACTTGGCATCTTCGGAGAGGTGGACGGATAAAAACAAATATCATCTGCCCCCAAATTTAGGCAAGACGTCAGTCTTCCCGGTCTTTCGCGGAGAACAGATTCTGGCATGCCCGGTGGGACCTTTTCCTCTTTCCACTCCACACTTCGTGTGTCGTGTTTCGCGAACAAGTCACGGTTTGACATGGTTGCCTTTGGATGTGAAGTACTAAGATTTGGTATCTTGCTCCGTGCAAAAAAAAAGAAGATCAATGGCTTCAAACTGCACTAATTGCAACAACTCCCACTCCGTCCTCGCCGGAGGAGTGACCTACGGGCCTCGAGCGGCCTCCCTTTTTAAGATACCAGTAGAATAGGTGACGTAAGCCACCACTGGGCTGTTCTTTGGGACCATTCTCCCACCAATGAGCTTCAACGCCCCATTGTCGTCGCAAGAAGCTCCGAAGAAGTCGGTCTTTGATCCGCTTACAACAACCGCGGCCCCTCTCAATGGGTCGCCCAAGTCCAGTGCCTCAGTTTTTAATAGACTGGGCCAAAGCTCAATTGGGCCCGTGAAGAAGCCCGTGATACCTTAGGCGGCTATCCCAAAGCAGATAGTCATTCATGTACCTGAAGTCATCAAAGTGACTTCCCCTGCTAAGGTGTCGGTCTTTGTATGACTGACCGTTTCAGCTCCCGTTCCAGGCGAAGTCATCAAAACTGCTCCCCTGCACGAAAGTCTGCCTTCGATAGATTGGCCATCCCAACTCAACGGACATCAGTTTTCAAGAGGCTAACGCTGGCATTAACCTTCCGCCAGAACAGGGGGCATGACAAAACCACCCCCATAACTGAGCCGGTCCCGTCAGCACGACATGCCCGCCGTCATCACTGGCGCCAAATAAGGAAGGCTGGGGGTAGCTTTCCTTCTGGATTGACTCCGCCAGCTCCGATGGTGGAAATTGATGCTGCTATTCCAACTGGGAACAACTTTGAACCACTTAGGAGGGTATGCAAGAACTCTCCGAAGGCCGTGCTAAAAAGATCTCCTCTACCTATGGAGAACGCTACAAAGGTGAAGCCAGAGCAGCCCCCTCAGCGGCTGTCCTCCAAAATCCACAGGGTTTGGCGAAGGGTCCAAGACTCGGTGATCAATCAAGATTACTCCCGCCGACCGAAGAAGATGAAAGTTTGGCAAGAGAAGGACCACCCTGTTATGCCACAGGAGATGTCATCTGTGCCCACTACAACGCCCCCTTCAACTTTGACCACCCACAAAAGGAGAAGGCCGGAGAAAATTCCCGCGTCTGTGACAAATCTAAAGGGTGCTGAACCTAAACGCCCTAAGTCTGGAGGCATGGTGGTGCATACTGTTTATATGGTTTTCGGAAAAGCGGAAAGCCATGCTTCTACGGGTCACCGACTGCTCACCAGATCCGTAAAAAAGGCCCAGGAGCAACAACAGAAGCTTCAGGAAATGTTAACACAGATGGTCGTACTCACTGGGCCAAAAGAAAGCCCGGAAACATCGTCAGAGCAGCGTCATGAACAAGAAACCGATGCTGAGTTCCTCCGCAGAATCCTTGAAAAGAAGGACAAAGAGGCAGCGGAACAAGCGACCAACATAAAACGAATGGCGCTTTTATTCCAAGACATGGTCGAGATGATGTTACAACCGTATCCTCCAGCTGAAAACCCCCCCGATTATCCTTGAAGACGACAGAGGGGAGACATCAAACCCTCTTCTAGCTTGTTCAGCAGCCAAGGAGGAGACCATCTCCAAAGACGTCCTGGATGACTATATCGCTCAGCAGATACGAGCTCATCAGGCGAACGAAGCGTCCGGCCAAATTGTTAAGACTCGACGACCATATCCAGGTTGGTACGATCAAATAAAGTACCCGCCAGGATATACGATCCCTAAATTCCACGTATATAAGGGGACGGGAAATCCACACCAGCACGATGCTCAATTCAGAGCTTTGTGCGGTAATACTGAGGGTGACGACAAACTGCTGCTTCGCCAGTTTGTTGGTAGCTTATCGGAGACAGCTTTTGAATGGTACTCCGAGCTCCCGAACGACTCCGTTAAGACATTTGCAGAAATGGAGTTACTGTTTACGCAGAGATTCACAAGCGCTAGCGAACGCACCCTAATCACGACATTGATCAATGCCAGGGTGAAGCCGGGAGAAACATGGGTTCAGTACGCAATCCAGTGGCGGAACCTATGGTCGAAATGCGAACAACGCATCGAAGAAGCTCCTGCGGTAGGCATGTTCGTGGGTACTCTTGATCCGCAGGCGACCATATCCTAGTTCATGATGTTCTTCAAGCCAACTACTTTCCAGGCCTTGATTGACAAGCTGGCCCAAATGGATCAGATGGGTCATAGACCATCTTCTTCGAAGTTGGAATCTCAAAGCGAAAAAGGAAAAGGGAAAGCGACCTTCATCGCCAATGCTCAGCAGCAGCCCAGTGGTCCAAAACCAACTGATCGCCAAGATGATTAACGGCGATTCTTCAATGAGAAACTGAAGCGCCCTTATTCATTTCCCCAGGATAAAACGAGAAAGCCGTTCGAGCTGGCGGTGCGCAACAGGCTCATCACCTTGCCGGATCCAAAACGCCCATTGCAACCCGGTGAGGCCAATAATCCCAATTATTGCCCCTATCACCAAGTGGTAGGCCATCCAATTGAAAACTGCCTCGTCTTCAAAGGCTGGATTGAGGACCAATACCAACAGGGTAAATTCGCACTGTCTGAGAATTGGAAAGTAAACCCGCCTCAGCCGCACACTCTTAAAAGGGGGGACATACCGGGGGCATCATGCTCTTTTATAGAAGAAGCTCCATGGGAGGTCGCTCTTTCAGCCAAAACGAAAAGAATGCTGAAGGATCTCCAAATAGGCCCGACGATCAGGTGGAAAAGTCCGCTAGAGCCCGAAGTCATTGAGGGAATGCTGAAGCCATGCCCGACGCCAAGAATTGATAGCGATAGTCAAAACTCCCATGCCTAGCCGTCAAAATCTTCAAAGAAGAATAAGAAGACCAAAAAACCCGTGAAGCCTGATGACAAGCGCACGGACCTACAAAAACACATGGACGCGCTGGAGGAATACAACCAGAAGGCGTGAACCCCGGTCACACTCCAAGAGTTTCTCAATCACATCCTTGAAAACAGAGATGGCAACAAAGATGAGGGAGAAGACTCGTCAGAAGAACCTAAGGATTATGTGGCGAGCTGTCACGTGATCTCTCACTCGTCAATAGATGGTGAAGAAGCCCCTGATACAGAGAAACTGGGGGCAGATCCCGAACCGGAACTCCTAGAACTGTCAGACGAGATGATTGACGTATTCCTGAATGAAGCTCTTCTGAAAAGCAAAGCTGATCAGGAGCGTGAAATCGCCGTATACGAACAAGCCAAACGTCGGCGACTGAACGAAAGGATGGAAATACCCTGATTAGTGTCAAAAACTGTAATTACCGCAATCAGAAACGGCGTCGCTTCGCAGCTAGCCGGTGAGTGCGGGTCGATCCACAGAGACGGGTAAATTCCTTTTATGTGTTTTAACGAGTTGATTCTATTTGTCGTTTTGGTTTTATAAAAATCTAGATCTAAAACTTAATTAATCTAATTTAAATTCTTGCTAGGGTTAGGCTTAGAGGAAGTTTTGGAGATTGATGTTTCCTCACCGCTTTCAATGCCGTATTTTAGATCCATTAGGTGTTATAGTAATTATCAATAAAGTGGATACGACTCTTTTGGGAAGATGTTTTCTTCCTCTAGATTCGTATCCTTCCTTTATAGTTAATTACCCTAACCCCCATGGAAAACGTGCGCAACCGGGCCTTTATACTGCGGTTCACCATTACCTCGAGGGGTAGGGTGCCGCAGGGAGCGGTTGTGCGCGCATGCATGGAGTTCTTAATGGGATAGTTTAATATGGCATTGAAAGGGGTGAGAGATTTCATCTCTCAATCCTTTCCCTAAGGCTAACCCTAACAAGCGAGGAGACTACTCGCTCATTAGAGGATGAAATAACATTAAAAGAATAAAAGAAAGACACTTACTAATGGTGATGGCTCTCTCCAAGCGATAAAGAACAGATCTGAATGTCACTTCCAGAATTTCTGAATTTTATTTATTGAAAAGAGGCATACAATTTTTAGATCTAAGATTACAATTTATAGGTAAACAAGGGAATTAGGGTTTCAGAGTCTCGCACATGCCCAATTACTGATTTGCCCCCTAAAAATCCTAAGATCTGCACCGACGCAACAACCCAGAGATTTTCCACCGACATGCTCTCTGTACGGCCGCGGAACCGCGGCACCAGGCTTGGTTTGGCCGCGGTTCCGCGGCCAAATAAGGGAGTTGGGCTCTGTTGTTTTCTGGGCTTTTTCCTTGGCTGTTTGGGCTTCTGTTTCCATATGCAGTTTCTCTGTTGGGCTTCTTATTCTTCTCCAGATATTTCAGTGAAGACTTGTATTGGGCTTTTTTAACCGTTTCACCTTGACATTCGTTGCCTTGCACCTGTGTGAACTGGGCTTCACTAGGATCCGTCTAATAGTTGGTCAAAAATCCCTTTTTCTGTTGTTTTGTGTCTTTTTCACTGTATTTGCTCCAGAAACCTGTAACCTGTAATATGCAACAAACGTGCGTCAAGAGTACCTGTTTATTTATAAAAAGGATAAGAATAGGGGAATGATAAATGCAATATTATGGTCTGAACAAATACCCCCAAACTTACCTTTTGCTCGTCCTCGAGCAAACTTA
Organism: Agapanthus africanus; assembly: GCA_030015575.1. Lineage (NCBI taxonomy): Eukaryota > Viridiplantae > Streptophyta > Magnoliopsida > Asparagales > Amaryllidaceae > Agapanthus > Agapanthus africanus. Next base: position 123,433,703 of record JASDDO010000012.1, on the reverse strand, counting down.
TTATTTTATTCATTACAAAAAACCTAACCGCACTTTCGCAGGGAAACGCGATTGCACTGAGCACGTGCAACAAGCCGTTAAACCTCTAGGTGTCCCTAGTAGGAGGAGTGTTGTCTCCTGAGGGTTTTCAGCGGATACTACCCACAAAATCCTATCAATTCAGCCCATTAACTTTTGTTCTCCAATTAGGTCTTCTAATAAGGAATTCTATTATCTTCTACTTGTAAATTATCCACCCATATTCTTCACGCTTCCTCATTATTTAACTTAAGATTATATATGTTATGTAGACCTACTTAGCTTTCGGCATCTCTTAAGTTTTCCTTCTAGGGTTACATCTCCACTTAGGAATTTCTATCAACTCTATTAAAGATACAAGTTCTATTCTTCATTCCTTTCTCTTATCTAAATTCCAATCACATATCCCTACGTGTGTGTATATATTACCCCTACACTTGGAAATTCAAATCAAGCAATCATACTCTCATCCAAAGCACTTATTAAAATGAAATTTGCTTACACATCCTTCATGCGACCGTTAATACTTCTTGAGGTACCAACGACCGATTACAAAATGCGTTTGCACTTTTAAAGCGTACTTCCTAGTCTTTGCAACACCCAAGGCTTTAGCAGTGACTCCCAAACCAGTTGGTCTAAGGCACTAGGTGATGAAGCACCCTCGCTAAATATTTTTTCTATTTTTGCAGCCTTAAGTAATCACAAAAACCAGTGTCCATTTTTTTCATATCTTTTTCTTTTATTTTCATCGTACTAAGGACTTAAGACAAGAGCATTTCAAGGTCTCTTCTACTATTCCAAGTTTCAAGGTGCGTGATTGTGCAATTGTAGGGTATACATTTTCAGAATCTAGACTTAAACTAGGAACTATTTTTCAAACTTATACTCTAATAAGAACATCAATACTCTTCCCTTGTTTCGACTTAGACCAAGAAGTGAACCCAAAATTTGCCTATTTCTAAATAAACTACAAGGCATATACTTTCTACTGTTAAACTTTAAGGAAGGTTATTTTTAGGGTTTTTAACTTACTAAGTCTAAGATCTAGTTGTTCCTAACCAGTTAACCTATTTGTCAAACTCACGTTAAATAAGCCAAAATTGAATACATTAATTTTTATAATTTTTGAAATTTTTCAAATTTTTATGGGTTTTCAAATAAGTATGCAAATGCAAAAATATGTACAAATGAATGCGAAGGAAGAAGACGTACCGAGCGTACCCCCAAACTTGAACTTGACAGTGTCCTCACTGTCATGCTAAACCAAGAGGGTCAAAATACCGATACTCCCCTGTTTATTTATTTATATTTTTTTTTATTTTTTTTAATGTTTTGAAATTTTTTTTTTTTTTTTATTTAGAAAAAGAAAACAAAAGAATATATACATATATACAAAGGTCCCCCCCAAACTTAAGCTTGGCCTTACACAAGCCAAAGGTTAGCACCAACCATTCAAAGATCTTATCGTGATAATGGTATAGTTGGTGCAAGAATAGGGTGTGGAGGAAAGAAATGAGAAACACGCGAGACCGTGTGGGAAGAAGGGTAGAATACGGTCTCGGTGGAGGAGAAGAATGGCGGAAAGGAGAAAGAAATGGAGTGCGATCTTGAGGGTGTAAATTGAGTGAATAAATTAGCGCAATTTGTGATGATCGATGTGTTAAAAGCGATTGCGCCAACCTACCAACTCGTCGTGCAATGGGGTCAAATCCCTCAAGATTCGCAAGAAAACATGGGTACGCCGAACTTGGTATCGGAGATGAAAGCGTAACAGTCATTTGTTCGGTCGGAACAGTAGGAAGGAGGGATGGTGATATAACAGTCAAAAGTTCAGGAGGCTGAATTGGAAAATTCGACACATCCAATAAAAACGGTTCAGCCTCGATATTATCCTCAAGACTCTCCTCAGTACTATCCTCAATATTTAATTCATCCATGCCATTATCATCAAAATCTAGACGCATATGAGATTCGGGAGAAACATTTAATAACTCAGGATGATGATTTGAACATAAAATTTCTATTAAATCGACAGGTTCATCATCCGAAATATTCCTGGCGTCTATATCCTCAATCAAGTGAAGATCAATTTCTTTAGACACTTCATCCACAGCATGGATATTTATCAATGTAGGTTCTAGAGTGGAGGTGTAAAGATCGAAAGGATTAGGTGCGGTTTCACTCGAAAGGGGTTCCTCACAATTTGGCAAATCAAACACTACAAAATCGCACAACTCATTTTTATTTTCAACTGGTGAATCATTTGGAACAATCGATGGAAAACCGAAGTTGTGGGCTTCAATTGGGTAAGGGTAGGTTTGATTTGAAAATCCTCTCTCATTCTCACTCTGTCCAACTGCCGCCTTACACATTGAAAAATTCGGAGCTAGCGGGACACTAGCTACCGGTTCACTAGGTTGCGTAAGGGCGGCCATGGATGCTTCCATTGTCCTCATCATTTTATTTGTTGCAGCAATATATACTTCCAACGACTCTTCCAAACTAGACTTAGGTGGTGAGGGGGTTTCAGTAAAAGATTCACAATTGGTTGGGTATGTGAAACTCCCTAATGGCTGTGTCGAAACAGTGTCTAGTGAAGGTGGGAAGGTCGGGTATGATGGGTAGGAAGTGGGTGGTAAGACAGGAGTAGGGTCAACATATGGATAAGAAGGTGAATAATCGTGTGGATCCCTAAAACTAGATGAGTGGAGAGGGGTGAAAGATCGACTGCGAGATTGAGCAATATGCTCAGCAATGGACATCGACCTAGGAGTGACAGAAGGACTTGAAGAAGTGGTGTCAACATATGTAGGTTGTAAAGGTTGACTCGGTTGACACAAAGTGGGTAGAAAAGTCAAACTGTTTTTCCTAGACTCCTCTATGTGATCTTTCAGAGATTTCTTAGGCATGGAGGGATCGTTTTTAAATTGACCGAACACATTGACGAACGACGCAAAGTTAGGTTCGGGATACCAAGATTCGGCAAGAGATTTATGATGTGGGGTACCCATGATAGAAGAATGCAAGGATTTCTTAGCGACAAAATTTTTGCAAGTTTTTAAAAGATTTTTCTTTAATTTTTTATTGAAGAGTTTTGCTAGACGGTTTTAGAAAATGGACTCGTGACACAAAAGTATCAACCACACATGCACAATCAGGCCTAGATCTAGGGTCGCCTAGGTCTACTAGACAGCTCCTAACTAGGGCTAGAAATAGACCTCAAACCGCCTCTTCACGGACAAATACGGCCAGGTAAGTGGGAAGGAACCACCACTACAGTGGGCCTAATTAATAACCACTAGCCTAGACACCGCAATGTCGGTTAGGATAAACGGCCGATGCCTACCCTAGTCCTTTTCCTATTGAGCTCGATGTCCTTAGGTCTGAGTCTAGTCTTTTTTATTTAATTGTGGTCGATGCAAAAATGCTTAGGTGTTTTCTGGGGTCCTGGGAAGGGTGATGAAATCCCCACCCAATCTGAGTTTGTCAATTAGCCCCTTAGAGTCCGGTTAAATTATGCAAAACAATAAAATTTCACTTGCAATCAATTTTTAACGCGGCGCAAAGAAACCTGCAGAGATCTGTTATTTAGAAGGGGGAGAAAGACATTTTACGTAAAGAAATCCTGCAGAAAAATTTTTAACAGTGGATATATGGAGGTTACAGAGGGGAGGAAAAAAAAACAAACAGAGCAAATTTGAGATGCTGACGTGGCATCACAGGCGCGGATCCGCGGCGGTAGGCCCTATATTGCGGCGGAAGAGCGGCTGTGTTGAGGGATCGGCTTCTGAAAATTTTTCTGTGGTTCTGTGCTTTGAATTCCTCTCTGTTTTTATGTACCAAATTTTGATTTGCCTTCTGCAAAATTCCAGATCCACGATTCTTCGCTGTTCTGCAAGATTCAAACAATACACCCTTCAAACAGATCAAGTTTGATTATTTTTTTTTTTTCATTTTTTTTTTATATTTTCAGATTTTTATAATTTTTAAAATTTATATCAACCCGAAAATTCACAAAAAAGAAAAATTACGCCGTCCCCGGCAACGGCGCCATTTGATTAGTGTCAAAAACTGTAATTACCGCAATCAGAAACGGCGTCGCTTCGCAGCTAGCCGGTGAGTGCGGGTCGATCCACAGAGACGGGTAAATTCCTTTTATGTGTTTTAACGAGTTGATTCTATTTGTCGTTTTGGTTTTATAAAAATCTAGATCTAAAACTTAATTAATCTAATTTAAATTCTTGCTAGGGTTAGGCTTAGAGGAAGTTTTGGAGATTGATGTTTCCTCACCGCTTTCAATGCCGTATTTTAGATCCATTAGGTGTTATAGTAATTATCGATAAAGTGGATACGACTCTTTTGGGAAGATGTTTTCTTCCTCTAGATTCGTATCCTTCCTTTATAGTTAATTACCCTAACCCCCATGGAAAACGTGCGCAACCGGGCCTTTATACTGCGGTTCACCGTTACCTCGAGGGGTAGGGTGCCGCAGGGAGCGGTTGTGCGCGCATGCATGGAGTTCTTAATGGAATAGTTTAATATGGCATTGAAAGGGGTGAGAGATTTCATCTCTCAATCCTTTCCCTAAGGCTAACCCTAACAAGCGAGGAGACTACTCGCTCATTAGGGGATGAAATAACATTAAAAGAATAAAAGAAAGACACTTACTAATGGTGATGGCTCTCTCCAAGCGATAAAGAACAGATCTGAATGTCACTTCCAGAATTTCTGAATTTTATTTATTGAAAATAGGCATACAATTTTTAGATCTAAGATTACAATTTATAGGTAAACAAGGGAATTAGGGTTTCAGAGTCTCGCACATGCGCAATTACTGATTTGCCCCCTAAAAATCCTAAGATCTGCACCGACGCAACAACCCAGAGATTTTCCACCGACATGCTCTCTGTACGGCCGCGGAACCGCGGCACCAGGCTTGGTTTGGCCGCGGTTCCGCGGCCAAATAAGGGAGTTGGGCTCTGTTGTTTTCTGGGCTTTTTCCTTGGCTGTTTGGGCTTCTGTTTCCATATGCAGTTTCTTTGTTGGGCTTCTTATTCTTCTCCAGATATTTCAGTGAAGACTTGTATTGGGCTTTTTTAACCGTTTCACCTTGACATTCGTTGCCTTGCACCTGTGTGAACTGGGCTTCACTAGGATCCGTCTAATAGTTGGTCAAAAATCCCTTTTTCTGTTGTTTTGTGTCTTTTTCACTGTATTTGCTCCAGAAACCTGTAACCTGTAATATGCAACAAACGTGCGTCAAGAGTACCTGTTTATTTATAAAAAGGATAAGAATAGGGGAATGATAAATGCAATATTATGGTCTGAACATACCCCAACCGGATAGGAGCACTTCGGCCGCCAGCAAAAGAAGGTTCAAGACAAGGAAAAGGTTCGCCTTAGCCATATCGATGGGAATGAAGCTGCCACCCTCCGAAGGAAACACTCTTGATAGGATACACCTTAACGAAGAGGATGCACATCCAAACTACTGCTTGTACCATCGGAGGACCACACACCCTACTGAAGAATGCAACGCCTTTAAAAATTGGTGGCAGGGATAAGTTGCTCACTGGTAGCATTTCAAGTAGATGAAGCGCAAAACTCGTCGGGAACAAAGAAGCACGGCAGATGAGCATAAAAGAACTGCCGGTGAATGTCACGTGGTTAATTCCGGGGGATCGCAAGTTCTCGCTTTCGAGAGTGATTCTGATGAAGAAATAGCCCTCGGCCCTCTCTTCAAGGAATCCATCTCTGAAACAGAAGAGATGAAGACCTGCGAGAACATTCAGCTGCGCAATCGCACGCTACCTGAAAAGAATCTCGGACCCGCAAACAAAGGATCGAACAAAAAGATAAGGGGAAAGAAAAAGTCCCTTAAGATATCGCCCTCAATGACCGAGTCGTCGAAGAGCTGGCACCCAAGGACCCGTCCAAGAAAAACACGGTGGATTACAACGTTCTGGCACACCTGAGGAAGATACCCTCGCAGCTAAGCATTATCGATGCCCTTCTGCTATCCAAAGAGGCGAGAGATTCTCTGATCAAGGCATTACAAGAGCCTGACCAGTTCAAGCTTTCCTCACCGAAGAAAAGATGAAGGACGAGCTGGAAGAAGTGCACACAACTGACATCACTTTCGGCAATGAAGATCTCCTGCTCGGAACATGCAAGCACAACCGTCCCCTATATGTCTCCGGGTATTGCCATGACATTAAGATAGGGAAGATCCTAGTTGACAACGGATCCTCTGTCAACCTCCTAAATGAAAGGGTGCTAAAAGAAATCTGCATGAGCATAGAGCACCTCGCTCGGGATAAAATCACCATCTCCGGTTTCAACTCCCAATCATCACGGACGCTCGGGTCTGTGATACCGACATTACGCTTTGGGCTGCTCGTCACTGACATCAAGTTTCACGCCATTGACGCCAAGACTTGCTACAACGCTTTACTCGGCCGGCCTTGGTTACACGAATACAACATCATCCTTTCTACACAACATCAGTGTATGAAGTATTTCAAGGATGGTCTTGAGTACACCGTAACGGGGGAGCTAAACCCATTCTCCGTGAATGAAGTCCGCAAATACGAGGACGCAAAATACTTTCTGCCAGACTTTGAAGACACGGAAAGATGCCATAAACCTGAGGATAAGCAAAAAGCTATCACCACCATTCCGGTCTTCGGGAGCGATACCGAGGAGGAAGAAGAGATAGTCTATTCGGGACCACCCCAATGCAACAAGCCTGGACCGTCTACCTCTATGTTGGTCTTCGGCAGGGACTCTGAAGATGAGGTCAATGCAGTATTTTCTGTTAGGACATCAATACGAGCCTTCACTAGAGAAGATCAAAGCTTGCAAATCGCTGTGGTCCCGAGAAAGCATTACAAAGAACTCGACACACTTGATACCGATAGTGTACAAGAGCTGCAGACGTACTACGTCCCTCACAGGAGGAAAGATGAAAAGGTGATCCTCTTTTATCGATCCACAGAGAATAAGGTGGAGAAAGAAATCTGGCATAGTGCCGATTATATGCTTGACAGGTGATCAGTCGAAAATACTGCATCTTTAAACCGTCAATTTCCCTATCATTTGCACTCATCTAGAAGTGTTTGGCATTCATATAGCACATATTAGCAAAACAGTCGTAAAATATCAGATTGCATGTGTTAGACATTAAAACCGGCACTATAAGGGAAATTGACTGCATTTCATAGCATGGCATCATTCCTATATATCGCAACTTGTGTTTCGAAGTCTGTGCAGGACATTACAGAAGATCGGTCAAATTTACAAACGAAGACTGTTAAAAAGACGCCAACTCATGGATTTGGAATCTGGTATTGATATAAAAAGAATTCAGAGATTCAACATAGCAGGAAATACATCAAAAGACATAGGAGAGCAACACATGAAAGATGAAGCCCTAGCGCCACCACATGGCCGTGGAACCGCGGCCGGAGCCGCCTTGCACCATGGTTCCGCGGTGGCTTGTCCACGTCAGCACCTCAAATTTGCTTCATAACTCTTCCCTCAGCTCCTACATCTCAGAAAACCACAGCAAATTCCAGAAAGATCCTGATGCTTCTGCCAGATCAGCAAGCCATTAGGTTCCTAACTAAACACCCAAGCTTCTTCAACAAGCTTCACTTAAACTCTATTAAGGATCTAGAACCTTCCCCCTAACCTTCTAGCTTAGGGTAGAAGCTAATCCCCTAACTAACTACTTCTAGAAGCCTCTTCCTCTAACTAACTTTTGGAGGGAAAACTCAAATTTGAATTCCTAGACCTAGGGTTTGGAAAACCTATAAATAGACCCCTAGGCTCACTTGTTCAAGGTTGTTCATTCCTTGGTTGTTGTTCATTGTTAGCTAAACTCTAGTTCAATTCAATTGTTGTGGTTGTTCTTCATCTTCAACCCAACAACAACCACCTCAAACCCTAACCCTAATCCCAATCAAGATCAAGAATTCAAGATTCTTTGAGTGCAAGCCAAGCAAGTCTTCAAGATCCTTTAGAAGCGGAACCGGACTTCAACGGAGCACGAGATCCAAGCGATCCAAGACTCAAGGAGCCGAGCGATGCTAGATTCGACGAGCGAAGTTCCTACCTCTTGTAAATCTTGAGAGTTGTAACTACTTGTTGATGTAATAAAGGTGAAGATTCTTTAAACTTGTTTACATTTCAATTCGAGCATTATATTTCGATTCTTGAATATGTACTTTGTGATGATGCTTGAATAAACTCCGCTCGTGGAGGAATCGAAATGACTGTAAAATGATGATGTTGACAAATCTTTAAACGTTTTCTTAAGTCTTAAAACAATTGTAAATTCTTGAAAATCGATTGATCGATGATCTTGATCGATGCGAATGCGTTCTTGATTCCTTTCGCACGTTCTAGAGATCAACAATCGATCATCCGACTTTCAAGAAGCTATCTAGCTAATGTCACTCATCGAAAGGACAAAGGATAGGATGAGGAACCCTAATTCTTTGCAAGATCCTTGATCCTCGATGAATTCTACATCAATTTAGCATCAATTTGTTAATAGATAAGAAATCGTAATCTTGAATCTTCTTCACATTTACAACCGAATCGATTCCTACGAGCTATACTTCAAATCTTGAAACCTAAAGTGATTGGAATTCTATCGATACTTGATTCTCGATGTTTATCGTTTTCTTGATTCTTGATTAGAATAGTGATACTTGATACTATAAACTACTACGGACCGCAGCATCCCAAGGCTGACGCAAAAATAAAAAAAAACAGTACGTCCATAAGCGAGATGGGCACGGATGAAAAGCCGAAAGGGCTCCGTGAGTAAAAACAGCAGGACTACCGATGAGTTTGTGAAAACCCGAATGGGCGCAATCTCGCTAAAAGACACTTGTAAGGTCCTCTCGACCCTGTAAGGAGAAAATACCTGCGTGAGATCCTTGCGACTCATAAGAGAGCAACACACTTAAGAATACCCACGATTCCTAAGGAGAAAACACACTTACGAGATCCTCACGACTCGTAAGGAGAATTCCCCTTTGAGACTGATTGAAACGATTTTCGATTGTGAAGTTGGAAAATGTATAGAAATCACAACCAAAAATATTTTGACCGCAATCAATAACGGTGTCGGATGTAGCGCGTTAGTAAGTGCGGATCGTCCACAGGGATTGTGCGATTCGTTCGTATTTTGTTTTATTTGAATTGAAACTTTAAAGAAAAGAAAACAAACAATTCATGATTTGTAATTTAAGTTCAAGAATTAGAAAATCTAGATCTAATAAAAGTAAAAGATAGAATCAAGAATTGAGAGTTTGTTGATTTTTCCAAACCAAATATCAAGAATCGAAATGAGGCTCGTAGGAATAGATCGGATCTATATATGTGATGAGATCTAATGATTAATCATTCTTATCCATTAACGAATTGATACTAGATCGATGAGAATTTAGCGAGGGTTAAGGATCTTGCGAGGAAATTAGGGATTCCGCAACTCATCCTTTGTCCTTTCGATGAATCTCATTCAAATTCTAGCTTCTAGTTAATCAAATGATCAATAGTTGTTCCCTAGTTTCGAGTGAACACGATCAAGAAAGTATCATCTCGAAACTAGGTCATTAATCATTTGATTCACTTGAATTTCCAAACATTATAAGATTTAAGAATTGTAAAAGTGTCTAAATCATCATCATCTAAAGATCGTCACAACTCCTACACGAGCGGAGATTACTCAAACATCATGATCACAAACACAATCACAAATTGAGATCTAATCATTATGCTTGAATTAAAAAATAAGCAAGAATATAGAAAATTCACCTTTATTTATCGACAAATTTCGTTACAACTCTCTTGAATTTACAAAAGGAAGGAACTAGATCGTCGATTTAGGCTTCACTCGGCTCTGTGAGTCGCGGATCGGCTTGGATCTCTTGCTCCGTTGAAATCCGGCGTCGCTTCTAAAGGTTGAAGGCTCTCTTGCTTGAATTGCACTCGGGATCTTGATCTTGAGGTTGAATTGGAATTGAGGTTAGGATTTGAGGCACAAGTTGTGTCACTCAACTTGTGGGTAGAAGATGATGTTGATTCTTGAACAACCTCAACCCTAGATCTAGGCTCCTTTTTATAGAACTCCCAAAACCCTAGATTTAGGTTTTGAATTTGAATTTTCCCTCCACAAGTTTGTTAGCAAAAGATTTGAATTTCCCTCCAAAATTTATTTAAGAGAGCCTTCTAGAAATAGTTTGTTAAGCCGAGCCTTCTAGATGCGCCACGTGGAGCTTCTGGGGTCTTTTGGAAGCTTTGGCCGTTAGAGGTGACACGTGTACAAAATCTGGAGCGTTGATCTCATCATCAAGCCGCGGATCCGCGGCGCCAAGAGGGTTTGGGCCGCGGATCCGCGGTCTTTTAAGGGCCTTAGGGCTTGAGTTCTCTTCTGCTGCTTTGGGCTATTTTATGATATGTTAAATTCTCTTTGGCCTTCTATATCGCTACCAGATCTTACATCTTAGAGTTGGCGTATCTTTTATTAGCTCTTTTCCCAATTTTGGGCTTTGCTTCTGGAATTTCCTGCAATAGACCCCAAGACAAGAGTTGCGCAATACAAGGGTGATGTGATGCCATGAAATACAGTCAATTTCCCTTAAAGTGCCGGTTTAAAAGTCTAACACATGCAATCTGGTATTTCAGAGATGATTTGGTAATATGTGCAATTATGAATACCGAACACTTCTATATGAGTTCAAATGGTGGGGAAATTGCCGGTTTAAAAATGCAGTATTTTCGACTGATCAGAGACCCTCACGGCTCATAGGATTCAAAAGCCTTAAGCTACGGGGATCTAAACCTGTTCTTAAGCCGTCATACACCCCGATTTTGCCCTACAAGCGGTTCAATGCTGACCCTTGAATACAATCCACAGGCACGAATAAACATTTCCCTAATAGAGTCCCACCAGCGACTAGGGATATGCTCATACGGTGAACGACCCTTGTAAGTCCTCTCGACTTATAAGGAGAAAACACTCTTGTAAGATTCTTACGACTTATAAGAGAACATACACTTAAGAATCCTCACGATTTTTAAGGAGAAAACGCACTTACGAGATCCTCACGACTCGTAAGGAGAAATACCTTTATGAGACCCTTACGGCTCATAAAGTCAAAAGCCTTAGTCAACAGGATCCTAACCCTGTTTGCTAAGCCACCATTGTTCGACATCGACATAGGCAAATGATGATTCCCTCCTGGCAATATCCTAGTGGTAGCGATGTTGATGCCTAAATCGGTATCAAATTCCAAGCCCTTTCACGGCAAATGATGATTCGCTCCTGGCAATAATCCAGTCGTAGCGATGCTGATGCTGAGATTAGTGCCAGATTCCAAGTTCCACACTCGCGATAAAAATTCAGCGAGCCAAAAATGCATATGAAATAGCCGAAATGATGGGGCAACTTGCAACAAAATCAGCAAGTAAAAATATATGCATACAAAATAGCCGAAATGGTTGGGCAATTCGCAATAAAAAACAGCGAGTAAAAAGAAAAAATAGCCGAAATGATTGGGCACCGCAAAAAATAGCCGAAATGATTGGGTAATCGCGACTTTCGCGATACGAAAAGCTGAAATGATAAAGCATTGCGGAAAGAAAACAAAAATGAAATAAAACTTTTTTGCCCTACAGGTGAGATCACATCGATCCCTGTATACAATCCAGGGGCACAAACAAAAAGAGAACCATGTCATCCCACCAGACTCCATCAGAAAGAGAGCCAAGTCTCGATGGCAACATCTTTATCTCAAGAGATCAACAACGGCGTTCCTTCTCGTTCCAACCGGAAGCATATACGACGTCAACAAATGGAGCCAAGGCAAAGTCCTCTAGTTCCAAATCTCGAAGGTTCACAGACAACCTAGAGGCCACCTCGACATTCATCTCATTTCAGCAGACGCAACGTCAGCAAAGCAGAGCCATGGCAAAGTCCCTAGTTCCAAACTCGATGGTTCACAGACAACCTAGATACCACCTCGACATTCGTCTCGTTACAGCAAATGCAACGTCAGTAAAGCGGAGCCATGGCAAAGCCCCTAGTTCCAAATTTCGAAGGTTCACAGAAAGCCTAAAGACTATCTCGGAGCCGCGACAAAGTTCCCAGTTCCATGACTAGGGGGTGCACAGACAACCGAGAGTCAACTCCTGACCCCGTGAAACACGACTAAAGTTAATCCTGACCCCATATGGCTAAAGTCAAGCCTGACCCCGTATGGCTAGAGTCAACTCCTGACCCCGTGAAACACGGACAAAGTCAATCCTGACCCCATATGGCTAAAGTCAATCTTGACCCCGTATGGCTAAAGTCAACCCCTGACCCCATATGGCTAAAGTCACTCCTGACCCCCTATGGCTAAAGTCAATCCTGACACCGTATGGCTAAAGTCAATCCCGACCCCATATGGCTAAAGTCAATCCTGACCCCGCATGGCTAAAGTCAATCCTGACACCGTATGGCTAAAGTTAATCCCGACCCCATATGGCTAAAGTCAATCCTGACCCTGCATGGCTAAAGTCAATCCTGACCCCGTATGGCTACCCCTGACCCCATATGGCTAAAGTCACTCCTGACCCCGTATGGCTAAAGTCACTCCTGACCCCATATGGCAAAAGTCAATCCCGACCCCGTATGGCAAAAGTCAATCCTGACCCCATATGGCCAAAGTCAACCCCTGACCCCGTGGAACATGGCTAAAGTCAATCCTGACCCCGTGGAAAACGGCCAAAGTCAACCCTCGACCTCACCGTCAAAGCAATGCTTTGATTCGAAAGCAGGTCAACTCATCAATCACTTACAAGTCCTCTTGACTTGTAGGGAAGAAAATTCTCTTGTGAGATCCTTACGACTCTTAAAAGAAAACACACTTAGGAATCCTCACGATTCCTAAGGAGAAGATACACCTACGAGATCCTCTCAACTCGTAGGGAGCAAAATCTTTATGAGACCCTCATGGCTCATAAAATTAAAAAGTCTTAGGCGGCAGACCTGAAACTGTTTCCTAAGCCATTGCTACCCTGCAAAGAGTCCAAGATGAACAGTTACCTACTATCCACAGGCCACACTTGCTAAAATCACATGGCAACAACACAGCAAACAGAAGAAAGCAACAGTGGGAAAAAATGTGTATCTTTTATTCATAAATTCAATGGAGTACAAGATGTATCATATAAAAGAATAAAAAATGGATACATGTTATTCAGAAACTACAAATGTTTAATTGATACAAAAGCAGCTACTGAGAAGGAGGCGTTTTCAATAAATCAGTCAGTTGCTCGCGCACTCCTCTCAACTCCTTTTCACGATTAGCCGCCGCGGCCAGCTCTGCTTCGACTTGGGCCCGTTGCTGCAGACAGGATGAAAGTTTCTCATCAATTTCCTGCTGAGCAGCTTCCTGACTCTGCGCAACCTGCTCATTAAGATCAAGCTTCTTCCTCAGCACCATCCCGTCAGAAATACATCGTTGAAGGCTTTCAAAGATGGAGTTCAGCTGTGCAGCTTTCGTTGCGACCTCAGCACACAGTTGGACAGATTCAGCGGAAGTCGCTTCACGTTCCTTTCGCTTAAGGGTCGCCTCTCGTTCGAAATGGCGGAGGAACGGAACGCTCTGCTCAACCCATGCAGTTCGCTGGGAGTTCGAAGCCAACACCTCCGGAGCAGGACGCTTAAGCTCAATCTCATACAGACAGGCCTCGATCTTCCTGCGGTAGTTAACCCAAGACTCAACGACGCCCTCGCTATGAAGTTCACGAGCATCGCCAACATGAGATTAACTTCGGTGGAAAAATCTGCAGCAGATGCAAAGGCCTCGGCATTAAGGTCCTCGACGAACTCGCTTAACATCCGTAGGCTATTCGCAGCATATCTAGAAGAAGGGCGTTTAGAAAAAGGCCCTGCCGACATGGGAATCTGAGACTCGAAGGGAGCTGGAGTCGGCGTGATTGCTGCAGAACAAATAATAGTCAGATATCGGCTTAAGAGATAAAGAAGATGCAAGAGCGATGAAGGCTACTATACCGGCTACGGCAGGTGGCAGAGCCGGGAGTACTGGTGGCGCGACCATTCTCTTGTCCCCTCCTTCAATTTGTAGCACTGTAATCAATTTAAAGTTAACAACGGAAGGGTCACCCATTAAAGAAAAGGAAAGACGTCGGTTAGAAAAGATACTCACCGGCACCAACAGGCATACTAACTTCCGACTGGAAGGAGAAGTGCGGGTTCAACACTTGATACAGATGATCGAAGAGAACTCCTGCAAGGTTGCGACGATGCATGGTCAGTACAAGGAAGATGACATCCACAATTTAAATTAGACAAACCGCAAACCCATACCTTCCAGTATTTGAGAAGACATGAGAGAAGGCGAAGGGTCAGCGACTGTCAGAGAAGCAACCGGTGACGCTTCTTCGAGTGGCACGACCTCAACGCTCACCACACCTGCATAAGAAACAAAAGAAATTCCATGAGAAGGGATTGAAAGGGATTGCGGAATAAAAAGAAAAACAATGACCCAAGATCTACCTGATGAGTCGCCAATTGAAACCGCGACAAGAGCATCGCCAGGCACAATGACTGCTTCGCTCTCCTCCATTGGAATGGTTTCGACGCCCGTGGCTTCATCTCCCGATTCTATGAGATCCATCGTGACACTCGCAATGCCAGGCGATGGTAGGGAACCGCAAGGGGAAAGAGTGGCAGTTGAGGCAGTCCCGGACTCCTGAGAAAGAGTGGTCACTTCGGGCTCGGTGATTGCCGTCATCTCACCTACCACCTCCTCACCAGGACTTGGCCCTGCAGGGTACGATATATGAGAATCTGAAGATCAAACTCTAATAAAAGGACCCAATGTTACATCACCTTGGGACGGCCTTTCAAGTGCCTCCTGTCTATAAGCGGTAGACAGGGTAGCCGGAACACCCTCTGGAGAAATAGGGACAGGGGAAGCAGTGCTCAAGCCTGCACCTACAGCCAAGGCGGCATCACGTTCTTTCGCTGCACGCCTCTTGCCCTTCCTTTCAGCCTGAGCCGCGAGAGCTGACCTCCTCAGGACTTCCGATAAAGGTAGACCATCATCTGAACCAAGTTCTGCCTCCGACGTCGTTACGACATCCATCATCGGCTGCTTCTGCGAGACCCCTGGTGGCGACTTAGGGATAGCCGTGGCTGTAGTGGCCGGCGCTAACGATGCCGCTGCGTTACCACTCATGATCGACACTGCACTTGGGATGACTTGAGTCGAGGTAGTCACTGCAATAAGATGAAAAAGAAGAGTTAGTTTACCCATAAAAAAAGGGGGAATGAAGGCACGGTGAGCCGAAATATACCGAGGCCCAAAGAAGCGCGAAGCCTTTCCTCCTCTTCGAAAGTCTTGAGGGAAGCTGCAAGAGCTTCTTCGGCGGAGATAACTGTTGAAGAAGAAATCGTTATTCAAAGCATTGTAATTAAAATGACCACGGAAAGATAAAACTGAAGTATACCTGATTGAGCAATGGTGATCGGTGCTGCCTCATTGCGAGCCAATTACGCCGAAACCGCGATAGCAGCCTCCAGATCGGTGTCATCCGGCACCATGAATAAACTTTCATTGGTCCTGTACTCACTCAAACCCTCTCTATAGGGAGCATAGGGATCTTGACTAAGTACGACGTCGAGAGAAAACATCGACTTCTTTTTCTTCTGTGAGCGAGTGTCGAGAGCCGATAACACAAGCTTGCGTTTGGCGGGGAATTTGGGGCGACGAGTCCCTATCTCCGCACCCATACTGGACTCGGGTGACGCCGCAGCTACTACTTTTTTTAGGCACACAGGGTAGGGGCAGCTCACGTATAACACGTGGTACCACAGCCTCAACGGCTTCTCTCAAGGGAGGATGGACGATGGTCCGTCGCTTCAGAGGAATGTTTGGATTACCCGCTGGGGCGGTACCCTTGCAGTCAAGCAATAATCGTTTTTCTTCTTTAATAACGGTGCCCATCGAATGCTGGTACCACGCTACATATACGTTCAGGGCTTTTGGAATGCAACTCGGCTCACTAATAAAGAAATTGGAGCCGGTGTTCAACCGCATAAAATGGTGTAATGTGCTCCGGATACCCTCTTCAGTAACAGCTGGCTCAGCTAAGAAGGCCTTAAGCGGGATGCCCTGATTATAGGTTAATTGCTGGGAGAAACGATGCGGGTTGTACCTCATGAACAACGCTGAATCATTCTGCCCAAACACGAGAAAGCCCGGACTGATGGAGTATAAATGAAGAATCTCCCGAGCTTTCAAGATAGAGGCCCCGTCTTTAAAAATGTCCCGTAATGGCTGCACCGTTTTTGCGGATTCTTTACCGATGGTTAGAACCTTATCGGTAATGGTTATGCCATCTCAACCGTGCACGGACGAAGGAGCAAACCCTTAGCTTCCCACCGTGTCGGATTTACAATGGACGCGTCAACTAGCTGCATAATCCGAGGGAAGTTATACTTGTCGTAGAAGTAAGGCCTTTTTTGAGCGCCGAAAGCGCCAAGTACATGTAGCTCGATCCATGACATAAAATAATGCATCGAGAAGTTCACGTGCTGCACCCCTGGTTCAGTAGTGTCTGCTGCCAAGCTGAGGCCGTGATACAAATGGGCTAACCCAGCGATCCCGACGGCCACTTGCATCCCAATAACCATTCGGTGAGCTCGATAAAAAATGGATGGCCTCTGTTTCGCCCAATCAGAGCAAAGCTCTGTTTGAATTCAAAATTCAAATCTTTGAAGCAGAGCTTCAAATCCCGCGCGCAGCGCCCAAGGAGGCGCGCCCAATCAGAGCAAAGCTCTGTTTAAAGGAAGCAACGCTTCAGCTGTACTGCGCTCTGCGCTAGGTGACACGTGTCAGCGCAGATGCGCTAGCGCAGTTGCGCTGTGCTCTGCGCTGCGCGACACGTGTCAGCGCAGATGCGCTAGCGCAGTTGCGCTGCGCTCTGCGCTGCGCGACACGCGTCAGCGCAGATGCGCTAACGCAGTTGCGCTGCGATCTGCACTGTGCGACACGTGTCAGCGCAGATGCGCTAGCGCACTTGCGCTGCGTTCTGCGCTGCGCGACACGTGTCATACGCTGAGGTATCCGCGCCCAACTGAATTAAGATTTCATGAAATCTTTTCTGTTCTTTCCAGAACTAGAAGACTCTCTTCGGCCTCTGGATCAAAGATCCAACGGTGGGAAAACACCCAAAAATCATTCAAGAAAGATCCCGTTAACAAATTCAACAAATTTATGGGGCACTATAAATAGGACCCCAGACCTCATTCAAAAGGGATCAAGAATTTTCTCGAAAAATCAAGAACCCTAAAACAGAGAAAACTCCGAGAAGAAAAAGGTAAAGAACCTTCATGAAAAAAAAGGGGCCTTCTAATAGATCATCGATCTAAAAATAAGATCAATGATCTTTATAAAAAAAAGTGCTTTGCACTTCTTGTGAACCTTCGGTTCTGTAAAAACAACAAAAATAAAAAAATAATAAATGAATAGTGCTTTGCACTTTTAAGAACCTCTGGTTCTTCGAATAAAGAAAAATTTAGACGAAGAAATTAAACAGTGCTTTGCACTTCCCTTCTTGAATCTAAAAGATTCTTAGTGCTTTGCACTTCCAATTTGCGCCGTTGCGCTCTTAAGAGAGCGCCACGTGTCAGCTATAAAACCATTTGCGCTAAGCGCTCTTAAGATAGAGCTTTGCTCTCTGGAACTAGCGCAACTCGCTAAGAGAGCGCCACGTGTCAGCTATAAAACCATTTGCGCTAAGCGCTCTTAAGATAGAGCTTTGCTCTCTGGAACTAGCGCAACTCGCTGAGAGAGCGCCACGTGTCGGCCATAAAACCATTTGCGCTAAGCGCTCTTAAGATAGAGCTTTGCTCTCTGGAAATAGCGCAACTCGCTGAGAGCACGCCACGTGTCAGCAGCGCAATTGCGCCGCGCAACAGCGCAACGCGCTGCGCTAGTGCGCTTGCACTCATCAGAGCATGACACGTGTCGTCACCGTATGGACTTGCGCTCATTACTTAGCGCAAAGCGCAAATGCATTCAAAAGGGCCAAGCCCAACTAAGAGAAGGCCTAACAGGCTCAATAAAGCGTAAATGCATTATTTTAAGGGGCAGAGCCCAAATCAAACAAATGCAGTGCATTACTTAACAAAAATGTTGAACATTTCAACTGGACTTAGCCCAATTTTGGCCATAAGTCCTTAAATTAAATTGACTGAGCAAAATTGCTCTTCTAAATTAATTTACATCCGGTTCGAGGGTACATCTCCGAACTCCTTTGACATCCGTCGTTGTAATTCCTCAACGACGTCAAAGAGGTGACGGGTCCCAACGACCACACATCGATATGGACTGCGGGGTCCTTAAACTCGTGGACCGAAACGTCCCTAAACTAATATCGGACCGAAACGTCCCTAAACTAATATCGGACCGAAACGTCCTTAAACTAATATCGGACCGAAACGTCCCTAAACTAATATCGGACCGAAACGTCCCTAAACTAATATCGGACCGAAACGTCCCTAAACTAATATCGGACCGAAACGTCCCTAAACTAATAATGGACCACTACGTCCTTAAACTGGCGACGGACCACCACGTCCCTAAACTGGAATATGGACCACTACGTCTTTAAACTGGTGACGGACCGAAACGTCCCTAAACTAATAATGGACCACTACGTCCTTAAACTGGCGACGGACCACCACGTCCCTAAACTGGAATATGGACCACTACGTCTTTAAACTGGCGACGGACCGAAACGTCCCTAAACTAATAATGGACCACCACGTCCCTAAAACTGGCGATGGACCGCCACGTCCTTAAACTAGCGCAATCGAGCCCGAACGCTCTTTTGCCGGATCTAAACGGTCCTGCCTAAGTTGATCTTAACCCCAAATACGGTTAACGTGTCCTTAGACATTTAAATAAACGATAAAACTCCAAATTAACTTTGGTTCAAGGGAACATCTCTGAACTCCTCAGACGCCTGTCGTTGTAATCCCTCAATGACGTCAGAGAGGTGACGAGTCTCGACGGCCGGATAATTAAATCAATCATGATGTTAAGTTGATCTTAGTCTAAAACAAGACTAACGTATCCTTAACGAACGTTTAAGTCGATCTTAACCGCAACGCGATTAATGTATCCTTAAACTAAAAACACCAAACCCAAATCTAAGTAAATACGGATTTGGACTCATCTACGTCCTACGGGTGACGACATCACTCAGTCTCCGTATACAATCCACGGGCAATCACAAACAAAACAAACACACACGACACGAAGTGAAATTCTGGAGAAGGAGAAAGTTGTTACCGCGATGCGGTAGCGTAATTAACTGCAGGGGCTTGCGCCTGCAGGGAAGAGCGTCCCCACAATCAAAAACCCCTCACCCTGAGGGGGAATCTGACGAAGTCTGCTACATCGGCCGCATCCGTCTAAACCTCCGATACACGGTGCCATAAATCAACTTGGCATCTTCGGAGAGATAGACGGATAAAACCAAATAGCATCTGCCCCGAACCTCAGGCACAGGACGTCCTAACGTCTCGGCCGCCGTTCGGAGGGGAACAGATTCTGGCACGCCCGGTGGGACCTCTTCCTCTTTCCACTCCACACTTCGTGTGTCGTCTTCGCGAACCAATCGCGGTTTGTTAAATGATTGCCTTCGGATTTCAAGTTGCTAAGATTTGGTCTTTTGTTTGGTGCAGAACTCAAGCATTCAATGGCCACCAACTGCTCGAAGTGCAACTGCAACGGACGCTCCACCTCACCTAGAGGTGTAGCATATGGGCCCCAGGCGGCTTCCTTCCTAACACTGCCGGTAGGCCAGTTGACTCAGGCCACCACCGGCTTGTTCTTCGGGACCATGGTCCCACCTGCAAGCTTCTCGGCACCGATACCCGCACTGGAAACAAACAAGAAGTCGGTGTTCGACCGGCTTACTGCTACTCCGACCCCTGTCAGCGGGTCGCCTGCTACTGGACCAACAGCCTCCGTTTTCACCAGGCTGGGCAGAACTATAAGATGGCTGTCCCAAAGAGGGTAACGGCCGCTGCTTTGGAAGTCGTTAAAGCGGCTTCTCCTATCAGAGAGTCAGTCTTCACGAGATTGACGGCTCCTATTCCTCCTCCAGCTGGTCAGAAGGCATCAGTCTTCGATAGGCTGACATCAACAGTTACCCCACGCTCAAACAGGGGGCAACAAGAGACCACCTCAATCTCCGAGCCAATCCCGGCGGCTCGTCGCGCGCGACGTCGCCATTGGCAGAAAGTAAGGAAGGCAGGGGGCAACTCCCCCTCAGGGCTAACCCCACCTGCTCCAGTAGCGGAAGTCGATGCTGCTGTTCCAACTGGAAACAGCTTTGAAATGCTGAGGAAAGTGAGAAAGAACTCCCCGGTGGCTACGTTAAAAAGGTCTCCTCCACCCATGGAAAAAGCTCCTGAGATGAAACAGGAACAGCCCCCTCAACGGCTGTCAGCGAAAGTTTATAAAGTTTGGCGGAGGGTTCAAGACTCCGTGATTGACTCAGATCACTTCCGTCACCGGAACAGAGCAAGAGTGGAAAAAGACAAAAATCGCCCCGCCAAACAACAGGGGGCAACAAATACTAGGATGCCCAATTCAGCGGCTCCTTCAACCTCAAAGGCCCATAAAAGGAAGAGGCCAGAAAAAGCTCCCGTGACACTGGCAAAGTCTAAGAACGGTGAACCTAAACGCCCCAAGTCAGGGGGCATCACAGTTCATACGGTCTATATGGCTTCGGGGAAAGAAGAAAGTCGTACTTCTACAGGTCACCGACCGCTTACCCGGTCAGTGACCAAGTCTCAGGAGCAGCAACAGAAGCTCCAGGAGATGATGACTACAATGGCCGCACTCACGGGGCCAAAAGAGAATCCTGAGACGTCCTTAGATGAACGTCAAGAAGAAGAGACCGACGCCGAGTTCCTTCGCCGAATGCTTGAAAAAAGAGACCAAGAGGCTGCTGAACAAGCAGCCAATATACAGCGCATGGGCCTTCTCTTCCAGGATATGATAGGGATGATGATACAACCAGAATCCCCGACTGAAGAACCCCCGATCGTCCTTGGGGATGATAGGGGAGAAACATCAAACCCTCAGCCCGTTCTATCGACGGCTAAAGAAGACACAGTCTCTAAAACGGATCTGGACGAATATATAGCCCAGCAGATAAAAGTTCATCACGCGGCCGAAGCAGCCGGCCACGTTGTAAAAACGGGGCGGCCATATCCGGGCTGGTATGACCAAATCAAGTACCCACCAGGTTACACAATTCCAAAGTTTCATGTCTACAAGGGGACCGGCAATCCCCATCAACATGTTGCCCAATTCAGGGCGCTTTGTGGTAACACTGGAGGCGACGACAAGCTCTTGCTGCGCCAGTTTGTGGGAAGTTTATCAGATACGGCTTTCGAGTGGTATTCCGAGCTCCCCAACGATTCCGTTAAAACCTTCGCAGAGATGGAGCTGCTCTTCACCCAACGCTTTGCAAGTGCCAACGAACGTACTCCAATGACGGCGCTGATTAACGCCAGAGTAAAGCCCGGCGAAACGTGGGTCCAGTACGCTATACGGTGGCGTAATCTATGGTCTAAGTGTGAACAGCGTATAGAAGAAGCCCCTGCGGTGGGAATGTTTGTTGGAACCCTTGATCCACAAGCAACCATTTCGCAGTTTATGATGTTCTTCAAGCCGACTTCTTTCCAGGCTTTGATCGATAAATTGGCGCAGATGGACCAGATGGGCCATAAACCCCCTCTCCCGAAGCCGGACTCTCGAAACGATAAAGGAAAGGGAAAAGCGATCATCGTCGCTAATGCCCAACAACAACCGAACGACTCGAAGCCGGTTGCTCGTCCAAATAATACGCGCCCATACGTACCCCTTGAGGACAGGATGGGACGTGCTTACTCCTTCCCCCGTGATAAAACAAGGAGGTTATTTGAGCTGGCATTGCGCAATAGGCTCATAAATCTACCAGATCCAAAACGTCCGTCACAACCAAGTGACGTTAACGAGCCTAATTATTGCCCTTACCATCGAGTGCTAGGACATCCAATCGAAGACTGTTACGTGTTCAAAAATTGGCTCGAAAACCAGTACCGTCAGGGCAAGTTTGCGCTATCTGACAAATGGAAGGTGAATCCTCCGCAGCCCCACACCTGTAAGGGAACGAATACGCCGGGGGCAACATGCTCCGTCATTGAAGAAGCTCCCTGGGAGGTTGTATTATCAGCCAAAACGAGGAGAATGCTAAAGGATCTGCAGACCTGTCCAGCGGTCAAGTGGAAGAACCCCTTGGAGCAGCAGGTTATTGAGGGGATGTTGAAACCACGTCCGACTCCGAAGGCCGATGGTGGTAGTTCAAGCGTTCATAACCAGCCGTCAAAATCTTCGAAGAAGAAGAAGAAGAAATCTAAGAAGCCCGTGAAGCCTGGCGACAAGCGCACGGACCTACAGAAGCAGATCGACGCACTGGATAAGTACAACCAAAGGGCGCGGACTCCCATTACGCTCCAAGATTTCCTTGATCACGTCTTTCAAAAAGAGGATGAGGAGGAAAGTTCATCGGATGAATCCGAGGAGTATGTGGCGAGCTGTCATATGATCTCTCACTCGACTTCGAACGATGAAGGGACTTCTGGCACCAAAACGCTGGGGGCAAATGCCGAATCAAGAGCCCCAGGGTTATCAGTTGGAATGATTGGCGCGTTTCTTAATGAAGCTCAATTGAAAAGCAAAGCTGATCGAGAACGCGAGACGGCTATATTCGAAAGGGCCCAGCGCCAGCGACTTGAGGAAAGAGCCAAGATGATCCCACTGGAGCAAAATGCCTCCACCGCTGACAAAAGCCAATTTAAGATAAGAAAGAAGTTCGCCAAGGCCATATCGATGGGCATGAAGCTACCACCCTCAGAAGAAAGAGTTACTAGCATGGTAGAAACACATCCCTCTTATTGCTTATATCATCAGAAGGTCTCACATTCTACCCAAGAGTGCAAAGCGTTCGATAGATGGTGGCAAAGATACGTTGCTAATCAACAACGCTTTAAACGGGAAAAGCGCAAGGTTCGTCGGGAGCAAAGAAACACGACCAAAGTGCTTGAAAGAACTGCCGGCAACTGTCACATGGTTAACACTACCAGGTCACAAGTGCCCACATTTGGGAGCGACTCTGATGAGGAACTAGAGATTGCCCCTCTCTTTAAAGAGTCAACTTCGGGAAAAGAAGAAGAACCGAAGTCTTGCGAAAATATACAGCTGCGGAATCGGACACTGCCTGAAAAGAACCTCAGACCCTCGAATAGAAAAGATAAAGGGAAAGAGAAGGTCTCTGAAGACATCACTTTGGATGACCAAGTCGCGGAAGAGTTAACCGCCAAAAATCCGCCAAAGAGGAGTAAGGTGGATTACAATGTCCTAGCACATCTGAGGAAGCTACCCTCACAACTCAGCATCCTTGATGCCTTGTTACTATCAAAGGAGGCGAGAGACTCCTTGATTAAGGCGCTACAAGATCCAGACCAGTTCCAAGCCTTCTTGGCCGAAGAAAAGATGAAAGACGAATTGGAAGAAGTGCACACAGCCGACGTTGCTTTTGGTGATGAGGACCTTCTTCTCGGGACGTGTGAACACAATCGCCCTCTTTATATCTCAGGATACTGCCATGACATAAAGATAGGTAAAATCTTGGTCGATAACGGATCGTCCGTCAATTTACTCAACGTACGAGTGTTAAAGGAGATTTGCATGAGTGTCCAACACCTTGCCCGGGACAAGATCACTATCTCCGGTTTCGACTCTCAATCTTCAAAGACTCTTGGATCTGTGATATTGACGCTACGCTTCGGATTGCTCGTCACAGACATCAAATTCCATGTTATAGATGCCAAGACGTGCTATAATGCTCTGCTCGGCCGACCATGGCTACACGAGTACAATATCATCCCTTCTACACAGCATCAGTGTATGAAATATTCCAGGGATGGCCTCGAGTACACTGTGGCCGGAGAGTTGAATCCGTTTTCCGTGAACGAAGTTCGCAAGTATGAGGATGCCAAATACTTCTTGCCGAGCTTCGAAGACACGGAAAGGTGTCACAAACCGGAGAACAAAACTAATGCCACTATCCCTGTCTTCGGCAGTGATACCGAGGAGGAGGATATAATTTATTCAGGTCCATCCCAATCTACCAGGCCAGGACCATCCGTTCCTTCGTTGATATTCGGCAGTGATTCAGAGGATGAAGTTCATGCTGTATTCCCTGCTCGGCCTTCGATACAGATCTCCGCTGATGAAGAACGAAGTCTGCAGATAACCATGATGCCGCTTGAACATTACAAAGAACTGGATGCACTCAACACCAACAGCGTAGAAGAATTGCAGACATTCTATATCCCTCCCGGGCGAAGGGGCGAGAAAGCAATCTTATTCTACCGTTCTGAAGAGAACAAAGTAGAAAAAGAAGTTTGGCATGGCGCGGATCCCACGCTCGACAGGCTTCAGCCTATCCGTCTTCCCCGGTATTATACCGAAGGTTTGAAGAAACTGCTAAAACGCCAGGGGATGTCCTTCACACAGACCGTTAGAAAAGCCAAATTCTATGACAAGGTCTGGAACATTCCCGGGACCCAATGCAAACTGCCTAACGGGAAAGTAGAAACCAAAGGGCTTGGGTACATCCGGCCAAGGAAGCGGGAGCTAGTAAACAGCTGTTATGCCATATATGACTTCGATGAAGAGGCGGACGCTCAATGGGAGGACGCTGATCCCGAACCAGCAAAAGTTCCGGATACAAAACCGCCCAGTCCATCATCTGAAGACCAGATGAGCAAACTTATAAGGGATGCGAGTCAAAAAGCCTGAGATGATCACGATCGTGAAATGGCAATCTATGAGAAAGCTAAGACACAGCGCCTCCTCCAACAGGCAGTAAAGAACGAAGATGCCGTTCCTTGTCAACCTGCTACAAAAAAGGTTCGACGCGAGAACAAAAGCAAGTCGAAAGGCAAGAGAGGCGCTCGACAACTACAAAGCAGAGCTAAGAAGCCGCGCATCCGAGAATCGAGCGTCATTGACTTAGCCCTCGGGAAGAAAATGGGTCGAGCATACTCTTTTCCTCGGAACAAAACAAGGAAAATATTCGATCTCGCTCTAAAACATCAAATGCTTACGTTGCCAGAGTCTAAACACCCTGAACAAGCAGGCGAAGTCTCCAACCCAAAGTATTGCTTTTACCATCAAGTAGTAGGGCATCCGCTTGAAGATTGCTTCACCTTTAAGAATTGGGTTGAGGACCAATATCAGCTTGGCAAATTCGCGTTGTCTGACAGTTGGAGGGTAGCGCCGCCGCAAAAACACGAACCCGAGAACACAAGAATAAAACCAACTCCACATTGGGATTGGCAGAAGATTTGCACCTGCCATGTGATAACAATATTAAAAGAAGGGTCCGAGGACATGAACAACCTCCCTTGGTGTTTTGAAAGCGGCAGCGATGAAGTAATCTCAGAATTTCCCCCAGCTCCGAAAGAACTGGAAGATGGAATCCATACCACTGCAGATAATCTCAAGAAAATTGAGTTGGGGACGGAAAATGACCCGCGACCGACATTCATCAGCGAGCTGCTATCTGAAGAAAGGGTGGCTGCATTAAAGGATGTGCTTCTGCAGCACAAAGATTGCTTCGCGTGGAACTATTCCGAAATGCCGGGACTAGATCCAGAAATTGCAGTACACAAGTTGGCGATATCCCCGGACATCAAGCCAGTCAAACAAGCGCCGAGGAGAATGCGACTCGAGCTTGAGATGAGCATCAACGCCGAAGTCAAAAAGCTGATAGATTCAGGCTTCATCCAAGAAGTCCAATACCCTGAATGGATCGCCAACATCGTCCCGGTAATGAAGAAAAATGGGACAGTGCGCATATGCGTAGACTTCCGGGATCTCAATAAAGCCTGTCCAAAAGATGATTTCCCAGTGCCAGTCACCGAACTGATGATAGACAACACATCCACTCATGAGGTTTTCTCCTTCATGGACGGCTCGTCGGGATATAATTAAATAAAAATGCACCCTGAAGATCAGAAGCACACGGCCTTCAGGACTCCGCTTAGTATATTTTGTTATAAAGTGATGCCCTTCGGTTTGAAGAACGCCGGCGCTACTTATCAGAGGGCCATGACGAAGATCTTCGACGACCTTATACACGAAATCGTCGAATGCTATATCGACGATCTCGTGGTCAAAAGCAAATCATACGAGGAACATCTCGAGCATCTGAAGACTGTATTTCAACGACTTCGGCAATACAACTTGAAGATGAATCCTCTTAAATGTGCGTTCGGGGTTTCCTCAGGCAAATTCCTGGGATTCGTCGTTCGACACCGAGGTATTGAAATAGATCCGTCAAAGATCAAAGCGATCATGGAAATGCCTCCGCCGAGGACTCTCAAACAGCTGCGGTCTCTCCAAGGGAAACTAGCGTATATACGGCGATTCATAGCCAACCTTTCAGGGAAGTGCCGTCCTTACAGCCACCTGATGAAGAAGGGGACCCCATTCGTTTGGGACCAAAAATGCCAAGGCGCACTGGACGAGATCAAGCAATATCTGCAGAACCCGCCGGTGTTGGCCGCTCCAGTTAAGGGAAAGCCTCTTATTCTTTATACAACCGCCCTCGAAGGTTCTTTAGGCGCATTATGGGCACAAGAGAACGATCAAGGAAAAGAAAGAGCACTTTACTACTTAAGTCGAGTCCTGCTGGGGGCAGAAAGCAATTACTCTCCCATTGAAAAACACTGCCTGGCGTTGATCTTCGCTATAACAAAGCTTAGGCACTATGCGTTGGCGCACGAGGTCCGTCTGATTTCAAAAGTGGACCCTCTTAAATACCTAATGTCAAAAGCCATATTGACGGGAAGACTAGCCAAATGGGCCCTGCTCTTGATGGAATTCTCGATAACATATCAACCTCTCAAGGCAGTGAAAGGCCAGGCCATCGCCGACTTCCTCGCTGAGCATCCGATACCCGCCGATTCTCCTCTGAATTGCGATCTTCCAGACGAACATGCGTTCGATGCGATCGACGGTGATGATATCCGATGGGAGCTTTATTTCGATGGAGCATCTTCCATGAAGAAACGTAAACAAAGTACCCCTATAATTAAATCGGGGGTAGGACTCATCTTCGTAACTCCACAAGGAGGAATAATGCGCTACGCGTTCTCCCTAACGGAGCCGAGAACAAACAATGAAGCCGAATACGAAGCTCTGATAGCAGGCCTCGAGATCGCCATTGACATGGGAATTGAAGATCTCCTCATATACGGCGATTCCCAACTGGTCGTTAGTCAAATAAACGGCGACTACCAAACGTGCAAACCGGAATTGGTAAAATACGGTGAAAAAGTGCAGCAACTGCTAACCCAAATTCCCTCTTACACTTTGGAAAGTATACCGCGCGCGGAAAACAGCAAAGCGGACGCACTGGCCAAACTTGCTAAAGAATTGGCTGACGAGAACCTCGATGACGTTAGAATCGTGATACAAAGCCGTCGAGTGCTCACCCCAACAGAAATATCTCCGAAATCGTCTGAAGAAAAAGGAGCGAAAGAGGAGACAACCCTGCAAATAAAAGACAGGGAAAATACCGAGGACTGGAGAAAAGTCTTCATAGATTACTTCAAGTTCCACCGAATACCTGAAGAGGCGTCCATAAGACATCAGCTCACGAAACGAGCTCTGTCTTTTGCCTTCGTCAATGATACTCTATACAAGAGGTCATTCGACTCTCTGTGGTTGAGATGCTTAGGACCTGACGAAGCGAGAAGGGTCGTCCAAGAAGTTCACGACGGACTCTGCGGTTCCCACCAAGCAGGCCCTAAGATGAAATTGAAGATAAAGCGGATGGGCTACTACTGGCCCACGATGATGCAGGATTGCCTCGAATATGCGAAGCAATGTCATTCATGCCAAATTCATGGGGACTTCATCCATCAACATCCCAATCCACTACATCCGACAATGGCTAGTTGGCCATTCGAAATGTGGGGAACTGACATAGTCGGTCCCATCGAACCAGCATCGTCAAAGGGACATCGTTTCATCTTGGCGACGACTGATTACTTCTCCAAATGGGCAGAGGCGGTACCGTTAAGGGAAGTGAAGACAGAGAATATCCTCCATTTCTTCAAAACGCATGTCATATACCGGTTTGGAACCCCGAGAAGGATCATCTCTGATAATGGGCCCGCCTAC
Organism: Agapanthus africanus; assembly: GCA_030015575.1. Taxonomy (NCBI): domain Eukaryota; kingdom Viridiplantae; phylum Streptophyta; class Magnoliopsida; order Asparagales; family Amaryllidaceae; genus Agapanthus; species Agapanthus africanus. The sequence continues at coordinate 123,405,336 of JASDDO010000012.1, read as the reverse complement.
CGAAGTCATAAAATTAGCCGCTTCGCACAGCAGCACAATATAGACTGGAGATATTCCTCAGTTTATAATCCGCGAGCTAACGGTCTAGCCGAGGCCTTCAACAAGACCTTGACGAAAATCATGAAAAAGACGGTGTCCCGAAATAAAAGAGACTGGCACGAAAGGCTGCAAGAAGCTCTCTGGGCATATCGAACTACGTTCAAGACGGCCACGAACACAACGCCATATGCGTTGGTATTCGGGACGGAAGCAGTACTCCCTCTCGAGATAGAATTACCCTCTCTACGAGTGGCAGTCCACTACGAGCTGACAGACGAAGAAAATGCTCACCTTCGGTTTGAAGAGCTTGACGCCCTTGATGAAATCCGGCTTCTAGCACAACAAAATCTGGAAGCCTATAAAGCAAAGATGACGCGCTCATATGAAAGATTGAGCCGCCCGAGGACATTCCACCAAGGCGAACTCGTGCTAGTGGTCAAAAGGCCCATGATCCCCAATCGCGCCAAGCGGGGAAAGTTTGAGCCGAACTATGAAGGACCGTATATCGTTGATAAGGTCTACCAAGGTGGGGCTTATCTACTCATGGACATGCACGGTGAAAGGCCTTTCAGGCCAATAAACGGACGCTTCCTAAAGAAATACTACGCTTAATGAGCCACAGCCTAGGTCAATGGTAGATGACGACGACGATGTCCGCTCGCTATCTTCCTAAGCTCAAGCTTTATAAGTAGTAGCCAACCCTCTCAAAGGTGGACCGAAATGTCCTTAAACTAATGGCAGACCGAAAATGTCTTTAAACTAATACCGCAGCATCCTTAGGCTGACGAGATATAAAAGAAACATATAAAAATAAAATAAAATAAACGGTATGTCCATAAGCAAAAAGGGCACGGATGAAAACCCGAAAGGGCTCCGTGAGTAAAAACAGCAGGACTACCGGCGAATGTGTGTGAAAACCCGAAAGGGCGCAACTTCGTTAAAGAACCCTTATGGAGTCCTCTCGACCTTGTAAGGAGAAACCACCTGCGTGAGATCCTTACGACTCACAAAGGAGCAACACACTTAGGGATCCCCACGATTCCTAAGGAGAAAATACACTTGCGAGATCCTCACGGCTCGTAAGGAGAACTCTCTTATGGGACCCTCACGGCTCATAGGATTTGAAAGTCTTAAGTCGCAGAGACCTAAACCTGTGCTTAAGCAAACCCCCACAAACTTTCAATATTGCCCTACAAGCGGCTCAATACTGACCCTTGTATACAATCCACGGGCGCGAATAAACGTTTCCCTAACCAAGGTCCATCCATGACTGGGAATACGTTCGTATGGTAAACAACCCTTATAAATCCCCTCGATTTATGAGGAGAAAACCTTCCTGTAGGATCCTTACGACTTACAGAAGAACAAAACACTTAGGAACCCTCACGGTTCCTAAGGAGAAAATACACTTACAAGGTCCCCACGACTTGCAGAGAGAAATACCTTCACGAGACCCTTACGGCTCATGAAGTCAAAAACCTTAGCCAACAGGACCCTAACCTTGGTCGCTAAGCCTCCTTTGTTCGACAACGACATAGGCAAATGATGATTCGCTCCTGGTAATATCCCAGTTGTAGCGGTGCTGATGCCGAAATCGGTGTCCAATTTCAGGTTTACAGCGAAAAGCCAATAGGCCGCTCATGCATACGAAATAGCCGAAATGATAGGGCAACTTGCAATAAAAAGCAGCAAGTAAAGTGTATGCATGCAAAATAGCCGAAATGATTGGGCAACTCGTAATAAAAAGCAACGAGTAAAAATAAAATAAATAGCCGAAATGATTGGGCACCGCGAAAAATAGCCGAAATGATTGGGCGATCGCGACCTTCGCGATATAAAAGCTGAAATGATAGAGCATCGCGGAAATAAAATAAAATAAAAAGAAGAACTGATAAAACTTTGGCCCTACAGTTAAGATCACATCGATCCCTGTATACAATCCAAAGGCATAAATAAAGAAGGGACCATACTTCCCCAGCGGATTCCGTCAAACGACGAAGCCAAACCTCAACGGTTCATTTCAACCGAAGAAGCCAGTGACTTCAACAAAAATCCTCGACTCACGGATACAAACACTCCTTGACGAGAGCCTTCTGATCCGCGTCGGCCCGCAGAGCCACCAGTGCCTCCGTAGGAACCATCGACTCGTTTCAAACCCCAAGGACACAAATAATCCTTGGCGCTTGGGAAACAAATAATCCCAGCAAACTCCTCGACTCACGGATACAAACACTCCTTGACGAGAGCCTTCTGATCCGCGTCGACTCGCAGAGCCACCAGCGCCTCCGTGGGAATCATCGACTCGTTTCAAACCCCAAGGACACAAATAATCCTTGGCTCTTGGGAAACAAATAATCCCAGCAAACTCCTCGACTCACGGATACAAACACTCCTTGACGAGAGCCTTCTGATCCGCGTCGACTCGCAGAGCCACCAGCGCCTCCGTGGGAATCATCGATTCGTTTCAAACCCCAAGGACACAAATAATCCTTGGCTCTTGGGAAACAAATAATCCCAGCAAATTCCTCAACTCACGGATACAAACACTCCTTGACGAGAGCCTCCTGATCCGCGTCGACCCGTAGAGCCACCAGTGCCTCCGTGGGAACCATCGACTCGTTTCAAACCCCAAGGACACAAATAATCCTTGGCGCTTGGGAAACAAATAATCCCAGCAAATTCCTCAACTCACGGATACAAACACTCCTTGACGAGAGCCTCCTGATCCGCGTCGACCCGCAGAGCCACCAGTGCCTCCGTGGGAACCATCGACTCGTTTCAAACCCCAAGGACACAAATAATCCTTGGCTCTTGGGAAACAAATAATCCCAGCAAACTCCTCGACTCACGGATACAAACACTCCTTGACGAGAACCATCTGATCCGCGTCGACTCGCAGAGCCACCAGCGCCTCCGTGGGAATCATCGACTCGTTTCAAACCCCAAGGACACAAATAATCCTTGGCTCTTAGGAAACAAATAATCCCAGCAAATTCCTCAACTCACGGATACAAACACTCCTTGACGAGAGCCTCCTGATCCGCGTCGACCCGCAGAGCCACCAGTGCCTCCATGGGAACCATCGACTCGTTTCAAACCCCAAGGACACAAATAATCCTTGGCGCTCGGGAAACAAATAATCCCTAGCAAAATTCTCAACTCACGGATACAAACACTCCGTGACGAGAGTTTCTTTGACTCACATCTCGGGCAGTAAGGATTCAAAAACTTGCTTCCTGAAAAATGGGACCCTGCAAGTCAATCCTAAATGGTCTCTTGCATACTATTCACGGATCTCACTCTCTGAAGTCGATTCTCGACAAAGAGGGAAACAACCACTTACGAGTCCTCTCGACTCGTAAGAGGGAAAATTCTCTTATAGGATCCTTACGACTTATAAGAGCAAACCACACTTAGAAATCCTCACGATTCCTAAGGAGAAAATTCACCTGCGAGATCCTCTCGATCCGTAGGAAGAAGAGTCTCTACGAGACCCTCACGGCTTATAGAGTTGAAAAGTCTTAGGCAGCAGATCTGAACCTGCGGCCTAAGCCATCGTTATTTCTTAAGAGGATCGGGATACTCGTCCCAATCGTCCGTCAATTATGGTTATTAAGGTGGCGTACTGATTATAAAAAAAGGAAAGACAAAGAAGTGACACAAGATATTACAAAAAGGTGTATCTTTATTCATAAACTTGATCAAATACAGGATACATTGTGTCAAAGGATAAAAAAAAAACATATACATATACATTCTTTTATCTATAAGTACGAATGATACAAAAATGGATAGTTACTGAGGAGGAAGTGTCTTTAGTAAGTTCACAAGCTGCTCTCGCACTTCCTTCAGCACTTCCTCTCGGGTGACAGCCGCGGCCACCTCCGCCTCCACCTGAGCCCGTTGTTGCAAGGAAGATGAAAGTTGCTCCTCTACCGCCTTCTAGGCTGCTTCCTGGCTGGCTGAAGCTCGCTCGACAACGTGAAGTTTATGCCTCAATGATAATCCTTCGGAGAGACATTGCAGGAGGCCCTCAAAGATAACCTTCAGCCGTGCAGCATTGGCCTCCACCCGAGCATGCAGTTGAGCGGACCTGCTCGAAGCATCATCACGCTCCTTGCGCCTTGAAATAACCTCTTGTTCGAGATGGCGGAAGTAAGAAGCGCTCTGCTCGATCCACGCAGTCCTCTGATTATTGGCAGCCACAGTCTCGGGAGTGGGACGCAACGACTCCAATTGAAATAGGCAACCCTCGATCTCCTTACAATGGTTAACCCAGGATGCAATTATGCTCTCATTATGAAAGTTCACGAGTACCGCTAGCATCGGGTTAACCACCATAGCGAAGTCGGCGGCAGATGTAGGAGCTTCAACATTGAGTTCCTCGACATAATCACTTAACATGCGTAGACTGTTCGCAGCGCCCTTTGAAGACAGACTCCTCAGATAAGGACCCGCCGGCATTGTGACGCGAGGTTCGAAGGACGCCGAAGCCAGAACGACAGCTGAAAGAGACGGGATGCGATCATTTAACAATGCAGAAAATAGAGAAAGGAAAGTTACCAATATGATGGTCATTGTACCAGTTAAGACAGGTGGCAAGGTCGGAAGGGTTGGTGGTACAGCTGAGCTTTTATCCCCTTCTTCAATCTGTAACACTGCAGTTGAGATGAGAAAAAGAGTTTAGAGACAATTCCATCAATAAAAAAAAAGAGAGAGAGGAAGAATGTTAACAGAAATTATACTTACCAACGCCACCAGGGGAAGAAGCGAGCTCAGATGGGAAGGAGAAATATGGGAGCAACATCTGATGTACATGATCAAAAAGCGCTCCTGAGAACATGACAGTATGACTTTAATACGCGAATTAAATATCTAGAAAACAAGATTAATAAAGTGTAAGCATATACCTTCCAACATCTTCGAGGGTATGAGAGAAGGTTGAGAGGTGACCACCGCCAAAGCGGTCATCGAAGGCGTTCCCTCGAGCGGTGGGGCATCGGCACTAGCTGCACCTGCATCACGAAAAGGTGGACTTGTCAGAAATGGTTGTAAAGTAAAGAAAAGCAGCCATTTAGGGTTTACCCGAAGAGCTCCCAGCTGAAATGGAGGCGACTCCCTCCTCTATCGATATAAGACCACCGCCTGTAGCCTCATCACCCGACTCGATGGGGACCGTTGTCGTGCTCGCGAGACCTGGAGACGGCGGAGGACCATAGATGGGGAGGGCAATGACTGGAGTATTGCCAGATTCCAGAGAAGGAGCGTTTGGTTCGTCCTCGGGATTCATGGTCACCTCGCCCACTACTCTCTCAGGTTCAATAATGGCGGTCACATCGTCCACCATTGCCAGGGGATCGCCGACCTCGAGCACTTCATTCGCCACCACCCTGGACTCAGCTATGATGATCATATCATCTGCCCCCGCTTCAGGCTCGGCATCAATGACCTTTTCAGTGATAGGCCCCTCGACCTCCACTCCAGGCTCCATGGCCTCAACAACATTACCTACTGGCGGCTCGAGTTCGGCAGACATCGCCCCCTCCGTTCCCCTTGGGTCAACGGTTTCCGCCTCTCCCTCGATCAGACCTGGCTCTGCAAAGATAAGAGATATAAGGACCAATGACATTAAAATCCTTATGACAAAAACTCTGAGAGAAATATTACCTGAAACAGATTTGCCGTTGGCGTTCCGAACTGCTCGCGCCACCTCTCTATGGGCGGTAGATAGGGTGACAGGGGCCTCTTCGGAGGGAGTACCAGCTCGAGGGGCGGTGCTGGGTCCCGCTCCCATGGCCAAAGCGGCCCTGCGCGCCTTCGCCTCACGCCTCAACCGCTTTCTCTCCTCCCGAGCGGTTATGAGGGACCTCTGTGACGCCTCCCTCAAGGCATCGTCATCTTCATTCAGGGAGGCCTCCAGAGCCTTTAAGGCATCTCTCATCGGCTTTTCAAGATGAGCCACCTGCGGTGTCCCAGAGGGAACAGGAACATCGGCCGCCGGTAGAACATCTGCGTCGCTAGGAGGGAACGGCATTGAGGTCCCTGCAATTAAAATGGAAAGGTTAGATCGACCATAACGCAAGAAAAATGAAAAATTCGATAAAGTCGAAACTTACTAAGGCCGACAGATGCCCTGGCACGTTCCTCCTCCTGAAAGGTCTTCAGAGAAGCGGCAATGGCTTCTTCATCAGTGACGCCTGTTAAAAGAAAAGAGAGAAAAGCGTTAGTCAAAAATAATGAAATAAGGAAGGAAATACGTTACAGTAAAGAAAGAATGACTAGCAGTTACCTGATTGCGCAAGCTTGACCAGCCACGCATCACGCTTCACCAGCCATGCCGAAGCTCTGAGAGCAGCTTCCAAATCCGTATCGTCTGGCGGCGGCATCACTAATCCCGCATTAGTCCCATATTCGAGTAAACCCTCGGAATAAGGAGCGTGGGGTTCCTGGCCGAACGCAACGTCCGCGGCGAAGAGCGATTTCTTTTTCTTTTTCCCTCCAGCCCTAGGCTCACGGGGAAGCGACTTACGCTTGGCAGCCGCTTTGGGACGACGGGTCCCGATGTCCGCACCCGCGCCAGACTCCGGCGAGGGTACAACCACTGTTTCCGCCCGAGCGCGGGGTGCAGGAGATGCATCCGCGATGTCAGGGAGCGGTAGTTCATGTGGAGGACTTCGTGCGCGTGACGGTCTATTCCCAGCATCTTTTAAGGGGGCGACTATTGGAGTCCTCGGCACCAGAGGAGCGCTGCGATCGCTACCTAGAGGTGCACCCTTACGGTCGATCAGCAACCGTCTTTCCTCTTTTATAACCGCTCCCGTCGAATGACTATACCATTCGGTGTATACCCTAAGGAGACGAGGAGCACAAGACGGCTCACTGATAAAGAAATGAGAGCCCGTGTTTAGACGCATGAAGTGATGCAGCGCCCTCTCTATCCCTTCTTCGTTCGCGGTAGGCTCCGATAAAAAGGCCTCTAGCGGTACCCCTTGGTTATAACTCAACTGCTGAGCGAAACGATGCGGGTTGTATCTCATGAAAATCGCTCCCCCGTCTTGCCTAAACACCAAAAAGCCCGGTCTAATAGAGTATAAGTGAAGGGTCTCCCGGGCCGTTAAAATCGAAGCGCCGTCCTTGAAAGTGTCTTGCAATGGCCGCACTGCAGTAGCAGACGTTTTTCCAATGGTAAGCACCTTGTCAATAAAAGACACACCGGCTCCAACGGTGTGGGAACGAAGGAGTAAACTCCTGGCATCTCGCCGCGATGGATTTACGATTGATGCGCCAATCAACTGTAAAAGGCGAGGGAAAATGCACCTTTCGTAGAATGAAGGCCTTTTGTGCATGCCGAAAACACCTGCTGTATGTAATTCAAGCCACGACATGAAGTAATGCATTGCGAAAACCACATGCAACGCCCCAGGCTCATTGGCATCTGCCGCTCGGCTAAGGCCATGATATAAATGTGCCAAGCCGGCGATCCCGACGGCCACCTTTACCCCGATAACCATCCGGTGAGCCGGGTAAAAAACAGAGGGCCGCATGCGGTGAGAATGCGTTGGAAGTGCAAACCAACTCAACCAAAGCCCAAGAAATCCCAAAAAGAAGGCCTCCTCGTCCATCTCGGGGGCTGCAACTTCTGCAAAAGACATGGCTGAAGAGTTGGGAAGAAAAAAGTCCTTCTGATCTATGTCTCTCGCTGGCAGGTTATCCAAACCTAAGCCGAAAGGATCCTCGAGGTAAGCAAACTTGGCAGTCTTCGCCGAAAGGACGTTTGGATGAAGGAACCGAGCAATAAAATCCTCAAAATTAACTCCACGGCTCCCATGCTCAACAAAAAGATTCTCATAGATGTTCAACACCTTAATCAGACTTGGAAACTGATGTTGAACAGCGTTCTCTGGCGTGAGCTCCCTTACCCTCGGCTTAGCCCCATAGATGTACTCGTCCGGTGGGAGCAATTCCTCATAATGTTCCCCCATAGCCGGTAGGCCAGACACCTCCGTAAATTCTTCCAGCGAAATGGACACTTCCCGATCCATGGCGAGGAAAGTATGAGTAGGAATGTTCCACTGCTCCAAGAAGGCCTTGAACCACCAAGTAGGAAGCGTAGGATACTGGAAGAGAGAGACGTAGACTGCGGTGTACAGTCCTAGCCTTATCAACTGCGACTTCCTCGTCGACAGGATATACCGGGCCCATGGCAGATAGCCGACCGGGTGGCGGGGGATCAGACCAAGGTTATATGATTGCCCCCAAGGTCTCGCCTCGCCCTGACAGATACGGCGTCCTAGGATGTCCAAAACCATCGGACGCTGGACCGGGATGGCGTCTATGGCCGGATGGAGAAAACCCTTCGATGTCCAATCTGTCATCTCCGCGGCATACTGCACCGGGGGTGGGCTGGCATAGTGAATCGCCGTTATGGGTTCCGACGGCACCGCGCATGTAAAGCTACGCCGACCCATAATAATTTGATTGTACCACGACCCCCAAAGGTGGAGACTCTTATACTCCGGGTCGTGCGTCTTGATCATTGCCAGAACCTCGCGATCCAAAGGCGCCTCTGGAAACCCCTCCTCTGAACGGACAAACGGGAATGAAGTGTCTTCAGACATGATCGCTGCAAAAAGAACAATCTAGCCGTTAGTGTTGTAATCCCAACATTTGGCGTCTAAAAAAAAATGCATTAATTAAATTAAATTAAATTAAAATTAACTAATTACACCACACAGCAGTGCAGTGAGTAGGGGACCAAGGGACCCACAAAATCTGGATGACAATACGTCAGTTAATAAAACAACCTCATCATTGGATAAGATTGTCAGTTGGTCCCCAGGGGAACATTCCCATTAATAAAAAAGGGGAAGAATCCCTAGGGACAAGGAGAAAATCTCCTCTTTCAGAGCAAACCCCTATCACAGAGTGACATTTGTCAAACTCTGGAAAATAAGTTTCCTTAAAAGAGCATAGCTCTATGGTAGTAATGGAAAAGTCCATCAGAAAATGTTTACACTTAAAAGAATTAAGAAATTTGGATGAAAAACTCATAAAAATTTTTCTCATTTTTCAGATCTAAAAGATCTACAAATGATTCAAAGAGCAAAGCTCTGTTCATGGATCAAAACCCATGAACAAGATCTCTGCAGATCTATAAGTTTTTGAGAGCAAAGCTCTGTTTATGAAACCCCAATGGGGATCTCTTTAAGATCAAAAAGATCTGTAAGAGCAAAGCTCTTTGGTTAAGGTTAATTTAAATTAACTTGATTTAAATTAATATTACCTAAAGTTTCTAACTTCAGAAATGAGCAAAGCTCTGAAACTCTCAAGCAAGAGCAAAGCTCTGGAAATTAAAATTCTGAAAATGGTAAAAATTTCTGAGGGTCAAACGCCCTATTTATAAGGCGCTTGCGCCTCTTCGGATTCCCCTTTGATCCAACGGTCTGGAAGGTGGCCACCGTTGCACTCACGTGTGCGCCACGTGAGCGCAACGGTGGGGGGGCATTTGTTTCGCCCAATCAGAGCAAAGCTCTGTTTGAATTCAAAATTCAAATCTTTGAAGCAGAGCTTCAAATCCCGCGCGCAGCGCCCAAGGAGGCGCGCCCAATCAGAGCAAAGCTCTGTTTAAAGGAAGCAACGCTTCAGCTGTACTGCGCTCTGCGCTAGGTGACACGTGTCAGCGCAGATGCGCTAGCGCAGTTGCGCTGTGCTCTGCGCTGCGCGACACGTGTCAGCGCAGATGCGCTAGCGCAGTTGCGCTGCGCTCTGCGCTGCGCGACACGCGTCAGCGCAGATGCGCTAACGCAGTTGCGCTGCGATCTGCACTGTGCGACACGTGTCAGCGCAGATGCGCTAGCGCACTTGCGCTGCGTTCTGCGCTGCGCGACACGTGTCATACGCTGAGGTATCCGCGCCCAACTGAATTAAGATTTCATGAAATCTTTTCGGTTCTTTCCAGAACTAGAAGACTCTCTTCGGCCTCTGGATCAAAGATCCAACGGTGGGAAAACACCCAAAAATCATTCAAGAAAGATCCCGTTAACAAATTCAACAAATTTATGGGGCACTATAAATAGGACCCCAGACCTCATTCAAAAGGGATCAAGAATTTTCTCGAAAAATCAAGAACCCTAAAACAGAGAAAACTCCGAGAAGAAAAAGGTAAAGAACCTTCATGAAAAAAAAGGGGCCTTCTAATAGATCATCGATCTAAAAATAAGATCAATGATCTTTATAAAAAAAAGTGCTTTGCACTTCTTGTGAACCTTCGGTTCTGTAAAAACAACAAAAATAAAAAAATAATAAATGAATAGTGCTTTGCACTTTTAAGAACCTCTGGTTCTTCGAATAAAGAAAAATTTAGACGAAGAAATTAAACAGTGCTTTGCACTTCCCTTCTTGAATCTAAAAGATTCTTAGTGCTTTGCACTTCCAATTTGCGCCGTTGCGCTCTTAAGAGAGCGCCACGTGGCAGCTATAAAACCATTTGCGCTAAGCGCTCTTAAGATAGAGCTTTGCTCTCTGGAACTAGCGCAACTCGCTAAGAGAGCGCCACGTGTCAGCTATAAAACCATTTGCGCTAAGCGCTCTTAAGATAGAGCTTTGCTCTCTGGAACTAGCGCAACTCGCTGAGAGAGCGCCACGTGTCGGCCATAAAACCATTTGCGCTAAGCGCTCTTAAGATAGAGCTTTGCTCTCTGGAAATAGCGCAACTCGCTGAGAGCACGCCACGTGTCAGCAGCGCAATTGCGCCGCGCAACGCGCTGCGCTAGTGCGCTTGCACTCATCAGAGCATGACACGTGTCGTCACCGTATGGACTTGCGCTCATTACTTAGCGCAAAGCGCAAATGCATTCAAAAGGGCCAAGCCCAACTAAGAGAAGGCCTAACAGGCTCAATAAAGCGTAAATGCATTATTTTAAGGGGCAGAGCCCAAATCAAACAAATGCAGTGCATTACTTAACAAAAATGTTGAACATTTCAACTGGACTTAGCCCAATTTTGGCCATAAGTCCTTAAATTAAATTGACTGAGCAAAATTGCTCTTCTAAATTAATTTACATCCGGTTCGAGGGTACATCTCCGAACTCCTTTGACATCCGTCATTGTAATTCCTCAACGACGTCAAAGAGGTGACGGGTCCCAACGACCACACATCGATATGGACTGCGGGGTCCTTAAACTCGTGGACCGAAACGTCCTTAAACTAATATCGGACCGAAACGTCCCTAAACTAATATCGGACCGAAACGTCCCTAAACTAATATCGGACCGAAACGTCCCTAAACTAATATCGGACCGAAACGTCCCTAAACTAATATCGGACCGAAACGTCCCTAAACTAATAATGGACCACTACGTCCTTAAACTGGCGACGGACCACCACGTCCCTAAACTGGAATATGGACCACTACGTCTTTAAACTGGTGACGGACCGAAACGTCCCTAAACTAATAATGGACCACTACGTCCTTAAACTGGCGACGGACCACCACGTCCCTAAACTGGAATATGGACCACTACGTCTTTAAACTGGCGACGGACCGAAACGTCCCTAAACTAATAATGGACCACCACGTCCCTAAAACTGGCGATGGACCGCCACGTCCTTAAACTAGCGCAATCGAGCCCGAACGCTCTTTTGCCGGATCTAAACGGTCCTGCCTAAGTTGATCTTAACCCCAAATACGGTTAACGTGTCCTTAGACATTTAAATAAACGATAAAACTCCAAATTAACTTTGGTTCAAGGGAACATCTCTGAACTCCTCAGACGCCTGTCGTTGTAATCCCTCAATGACGTCAGAGAGGTGACGAGTCCCGACGGCCGGATAATTAAATCAATCATGATGTTAAGTTGATCTTAGTCTAAAACAAGACTAACGTATCCTTAACGAACGTTTAAGTCGATCTTAATCGCAACGCGATTAATGTATCCCTAAACTAAAAACACCAAACCCAAATCTAAGTAAATACGGATTTGGACTCATCTACGTCCTACGGGTGACGACATCACTCAGTCTCCGTATACAATCCACGGGCAATCACAAACAAAACAAACACACACGACACGAAGTGAAATTCTGGAGAAGGAGAAAGTTGTTACCGCGATGCGGTAGCGTAATTAACTGCAGGGGCTTGCGCCTGCAGGGAAGAGCGTCCCCACAATCAAAAACCCCTCACCCTGAGGGGGAATCTGACGAAGTCTGCTACATCGGCCGCATCCGTCTAAACCTCCGATACACGGTGCCATAAATCAACTTGGCATCTTCGGAGAGATAGACGGATAAAACCAAATAGCATCTGCCCCGAACCTCAGGCACAGGACGTCCTAACGTCTCGGCCGCCGTTCGGAGGGGAACAGCCTCATATGGAAAGGGTGCATTGGAAGCACAAACTAGCTTAGCCATAGTCCGAGGAAACCCAGAAAGAACGCTTCTTCGTCGATCCCAGGAGCTGCAAGCTCTGCGAAAGAGACTACCGGGGTGTTGGGGAGAAAGAAACCCCTCTGATCCGCCTCCGTTGCCGGCTGGTTGTCCAAACCAAAACCAAAAGGATCATCGAGTTTGGAAAATTTTGCGGCTTCCTTCGAAAGGACTTCTGAGCAGAGAAAACGGGTGATGAAATCTGTGAAATTATCCCCACAGCTTCCGGATTCGAGAAAAAGGCTCTCATAGATATTCAACACCTTAATCAAACTGGGGAATTGATGTTGAATGGCGTTCTTCGGGGTAAGGCCTATCATCACTGACTTGGCAGCAAAGACGTACTCGTCCAGAGGAAGCAGCTCCCCGTAGTGTTCTCCCCTAACCGGTAAGCCAGAAATCTCTGCAAACTCCTCTAAAGGGATTGAGACTTCTCGATCCAACAGAAGGAAGGTGTGGGTCGGAATATTCCATTTCTCCAGAAAAGCCTTGATCCACCAGGAAGGATGCATGGAATATTGAAAGAAAGAAGCGTAAATCGCGGGATGCAACCCGAGCATCAGCAGCTGTGACTTCTTGGCTGGCAAAATATAGAGGTCCCATTGCAAATACCCATCTGGATGACGGGGAGTTAAGCATATGTTATACGGCTGTCCCTAAGGTCGCGACTCGCCTTGGCAGATACGTCACCCCAAGGTATCCAAAGCCATTGGAGGCTGTACAGGTATTGTAGCCATAGAAGGCTGAAGGAAACCCTCTGACGTCTAGTTGACCTCCTCCACGGTATAGTTCACCGGGGGTGGGTCAGCGTAGTGGATCGCCGAAATAGGCTCCGAAGGTGCTGCGCAAGAAAAGCTACGCCGACCCCTGATGATCTGATTGTACCACATTCCTAATAAATAAAGGTTCTTTTGTTCCGGATCATGATCATTGATCAGTGCAAACACTTCCCTATCAACAGGCGCTTCAGGGAATCCTCTTTCCGAACGGACGAACAGGAAAGAAATGTCGAAAGACATAGTACATGCATGAAAAGGAACAAAAAATTAGCCGCCAAATGCTACAGCTCAAGTTCTGACACTTGATACTTTAATTTCGTACCACACTGCAATGCCGTGGAAGGGGACCAAAGGGGACCCACATAATCTAGATGATGGCTCATCATTAATAAAACATCCTCATCATTTGATGGGACAGTTATTAAATGAGGAAATCCTAAAAGGATTCTCATTTAATGAGGGCCCCTCGGGCCAAGGAGTAAATCTCCCTTGAGAGCAGTGCTCTTTAATAGATATGACATCTGTCATAATTAATGATGAAGGAATAAAAATTCCCCCCCAAAAAAATTTTGAACAGCTATGCTCTGAAGATGGAATAAGCCATCAAAAACTGTAAAAAGAAAACCTTTATTGAGTTAAAAAAAACTCTTAGATGTTTAAGATCTGCAAGATGAACTCTAATAGTTCTTCTTTAAAAATGGGTTAAGAGACCCTAAGAAAGATTTCTTTAGATCTATGAGAGCAAAGCTCTGTTAACAAAACCCTAAAAAGATTTTCTTAGATCTATGGTCTGAAAAGAGCAGGGCTCTATTAATGGGTGAAACCCTAAATTATTAACTAATCCCTTTAAAGATTTAAATCTTTACCTAAATTTTTAACAGAGTTCTATCCTTAAAAAAGTTCTTAAGACAAAGAGCTATGCACTGAAGGAGAATTAATTCTTAAAAAACAAGAAAGGAGATGAACATAGGTCATCTCAAAGGCCAAATGCCCTATTTATTGGCACTGAGAGCCGTTTCAACTTCTGAGTTGATCCAATGGCATAGATGCTGCCACCGCTGCACTCACGTGTAGGCCACGTGAGCGCAACGGTGGGGGGGCATTTGTTTCCCCAATCAGAGCAAAACTCTGTTCAAATTTTGAAATTTGAAATGAAGCAGCGCTTCATAGCAGCGCCAGCGCTGAGAGTCAAAGACTCTGAGGCAGCGCTCACATGCAAACCACATGAACGCTAGCGCTAAGAGCGCTGTTCTCTAAGCAGTGTACCATGTGCAAAGCACGTGAGCGCTAGCGCTAAGAGCGCTGCACTCTAAGCAGCGCACCAGGTCCAAAGCACGTGAGCGCTAGCGATAGAACAAAATGTTTGCGGTCCTTGGATCAAAGATCCAACGAACATGATTAAAAATCATTAATTGACCAGAATAAAATTCTGTTAAGGAAACATTCCTCAAAATCTTTCCAAACAAGAAAGATTATGCTTTGAAAATCAGAGCACCGTTGGATCAATGATCCAATGGTGATTAAAAATCACCAAAATACAGAATAAATTCCGTATGGGAAAAGATTTCCCAATCTTGTTAAAAATAAGAAGATTGCCTTCTGTGAAACAGAAGCCCTAGGATCAAAGATCCAACGGTGGGGAAATCTCCAAATCAATTAGAGAAAAGATCTCTTCAACCGATTCAACAAATCAACCTACCCTATATAAAGGCCCCAAGACTTCAAGTCTCAAAGAGAGGAACCCCCCTCCCCCTACAAACTTTGAGAAAGTTTAAAGAGAAGAGCAAGCTCTCAGAAAGAGAAGAATTTCTTCAAGGTAAATAAAACAGAGAGATGAAATCATCTCATAAGAGAAGAAGAACCTATTTCTTTTTCTAAGATCATAGATCTATAAGACAAATTGTCTTTCACAAAAGAGATTGATTGATCGTTTCTTTGTGTGTCGGTAGAAAATGAATAGAAATCACAATCAAAGAATTATTTGACCGCAATCAATAACGGTGTCGGTTTGTAGCACATTAGTGAGTGCGGATCGTCCACAGGGATTGTGCGATTCGTTCGTATTTTGTTTTGTTTGAATCGAAAATTTAATAGAAAAGAAAAGCAAAAACGATTCAAGATTTATATCGATGAATTTCAAGAATCAACTAGTCTAATCAAGAATCAAGAAAGCGATAAACATTAAGAATCAAGTAGTGATAGAATTCCAATCGATTTAGGTTTCAAGATTTGAAGTAAAGCTCGTAGGAATCGATTAAATTGTAGATGTGAAGAAGATTCGAAATTACGATTTCTTATCCATTAACAAATTGATGCTAAATCGATGTAGATTCATCGAGGATCAAGGATCTTGCGAAGAATTAGGGTTCCTCATCCTATCCTTTGTCCTTTCGATGAATCACATTCACTAGATAGCTTCTAGGAAATCGAATGATCGATCGTTGATCTCTAGATCGTGCGAAAAGAATTAAGAACGCATTTCGCATCGCTCTAGATCATCGATCATTCAATTTTCAAGAATTTACAATTGTTATAGGACTTAAGAAAACGTTTACAGATTCATCAACATCATCATTCTACAATCATTTCGATTCCTCCACGAGCGGAGTTTTACTCAAGCATCATCACGAAGAATACATTCAAGAATTGAAGATGAATCATAATGCTCGAATTGAAATATAAGCAAGTTTAAAGAATCTTCACCTTTATTATATCAACAATTAGTTACAACTCTCAAGAACTACAAGAGGAAGGAACTTTGATCGTCGAATCTAGCGTCGCTCGGCTCCTTGATTCATGGATCGGCTTGGATCTCGTGCTCCGTTGAAGTCCGGCTTCGCTTCTAAATGATCGTTGAAGACTTGCTTTGCTTGCACTCAAAGGATCTTGAATTTGAGGTTTCTTGATTTGGATTAGGGTCAGGGTTTGGAGGTGGTAGTTGTTGGGTTGAAGATGAAGAACAACCAACAACAATTGAATTGAGGAACAAACTATTGAACCACCAAAGATTGAACAACCTTTTCTAGTGAGCCTTGGGTCCCTTTTATAGGTTTCCCAAACCCTAGGTCTAGGATTTTGAATTTTGAATTTCCCTCCAAAAGTTTGTTATAGGGAGAGGCTTCTAGAAGTAGTTAGTCAGGGTTTAGCTTCTAGCTTAAGCTAGGAGGTTAGGGAGAAGGTTCTAGGCTCTTAATGTAGTTTAGGTGAAGCTTGTTATGGAAGCTTGGGGTGTTTAGTTTAGAACCCTAGGGGTTGCTGATCTGGCAGAATGTTCAGGATCTTTCTGGAATTTGCAGTGGCTTGAAGAGCTTAAAGAACCGAGGTAGAGATTCTGAAGTAGAGCAGTAGAGGTGACATGGCATAGCCGCCGCGGAACCGTGGTGCAAGGCGGCTCCGTCTGCGGTTCCGCGGCCAGTTGGCTGTTGTGGAGCTTCAGTCTTCATATGTTGACTTCATATGACTTCAAGTGTACTTTTTGCTATGTTGAATCTCTGAATGCCTTTTAGATCATTGCCAGATTTCAAATCCATGAGTTGGCGTATTTTTTTAGCACTGTTATGTGAATTTTGACCGATCTCTTGGAATTTCCTGCACAGACTTTGAAACACAAGTTGCGCAATATAGGAATGATGCCATGCTATGAAATACAGTTAATTTCCCTTATAGTGCCGGTTTTAAAGTCTAACACATGCAATCTGATATTTTACGACTGTTTTGCTAATATGTGCTATATGAATACCGAACACTTCTAGATGACTGCAAATGATAGGGAAATTGCCGGTTTAAAGATGCAATATTTTCGACTGATCAAATTCCCCCAATCTTATTTTCGATCGTCTCGAGCGAACTTTATTAAAAAGGAAAGGAGAAAATAAAGAAAGAGAAAAACTAACTAGCACACTTTCGTAGGCAACACGATTGCACTGAGCACGTGCAACAAGCCTTTAAACCTTTAGGTGTCCCTAGTAGATTGTCTCCTGAGGGTTTTCAGTGGATTGCACCCATAAAATCCAATAATAAAAGGAAGATCATGAATATTACATTTAAAGAAAAGAATTGTAAAAGAAAAGTTTTGAAAATTAGGGTTTCCAACTAAGCTAGCTTTTCGGTTGTCATGAGCCCTATCTTAATAGCCATGAAAAGATGTCAGAAATCACGTCCTCCCTCAATAAAACATCGTCTTATTCTTCATTCCTATCTTTCTTCCAAACATCGATCATATAACCCTGCGTGTGTGTAAAGACATCCCTACACCCGGAGAATTCAATTCAAGCTATCATACTCTTGCCCATCAGCCTCAGTACTTTTTAATTAATGAATATTTAGATGAGATTGCTCATACACTTTCATGCGACCGTTAATACTTCTTGAGGTACTAACCGACCGATTACTCATGTGCTTGCTTATTTGGTGTATTTTCCCCGTCTTGCACCACCTAAAGCTTAGCAGTGACTCCCAGACCAGTTGGCCTTAGGGCACTAGGTGAAGAGGCATCCTCGCTATATTTTTTTATTGCTGCCTTGGCGATAACAAAACCAGTGTCCATTTTTCTCACCATTTTATATTTTCTTCATTTTTTTTATTTCCTTCATACTTTTGGCTTTAAGACAAAAGCATTTCAAGGTATCCTCTACTATCCCGGGCTTCAAGACGTGTGTAAGTGCGAATAGCAGGGTATCAACGTTCAAAATGTTTGGCTTCCAGAATAGGAACTATTTTCAGACTTATTTTTATCCTCAGATTAGTGACGTCTACTCCCCCAAACTTATTCTTTTCACTCACCTCCATTAAAAAAGATGATGCAGTGATATACAGGACATGAAAGTGAGACGGAGGAATTTTAATCCAAATAAAATGGCTCCTATAAGAACAGGAGCTCCTCCGTGGGGTCAGTGGAAAAATACGGCTTTAGTCTATGTCCATTCACTTTGAAAAATGTGCCATTTTTAACATTTTCTACTTCTACTGCCCTGTGCGGGTATACAGACCGCACAACAAAAGGTCCACCGAGATCGAAGCTTACCAGTGTGAATGTGTAGTCGTGAATCATAAAGAAGGACATGCTGACCAGGTGAAAATGTTTTCCTCAAAATGTTTTTATCATGAAAAACCTTAGTCCTATTCTTTATGATTACAGCGTTATCATAAGCTTCATCGCGGAGTTCGCTTAGCTCATTTATTTGCAGCTTCCGAAAGTTGCAGGCTTGGTTTAAGTCAAAGTTGATTTCCTTAATAACCCACAATGCTTTATGCTCAATCTCGACAGGTAAGTGACATGCCTTCCCAAACACTATCCTATATGGAGACATCCCTAGGTCGGTTTTAAATGCAGTTCGGAATGCCCATAGAGTATCCGTCTGTTTGGTCGACCAGTCTTTTCTATTCTTAGCAACAGTCTTCTCTAAGATTTGTTTGATCTGTCTGTTTGAAATCTCAGCCTGCCCGCTCGTTTGGGGATGATAGGGTGTAGAAAGTCTGTGGTTGATTGCGTATTTCCGCATCAAAGTCTCGAAAGACCTGTTGCAGAAATGTGTCCCATTATCGCTAATGATAGCGCGTGGGTGTCCAAATCGCGAAAATATATTTTCTTTTAAGAACTTAATGACAACTTTCTTGTCATTAGTGCGACATGGAATGGCTTCAACCCACTTTGAGACATAATCAACTGCCAGCAGTATGTACAGATTCCCAAAAGAGTTGGGAAAGGGACCCATAAAGTCAATGCCCCAAACATCGAAAATTTCAAGCACTAAAATGGGTTGCTAAAGCATTTCATTTCTCCGGGAAATTCTACCCGTGTACTGACATTGTTTACATGTTTTGCAATGCTCAAATGCGTCCTTGAACAAGGTCGGCCAATAAAATCCGTACTGCAAAACCTTCTTCGCCATCTTTTTAGGACCGAAGTGACCCCCACAGGCCTGATCATGACAAAAAGAAAGAACACTCTTGAACTCTTCTTTCGGGACACACCGGCGAATGATCCGATCAGGACAATATTTAAACAAATATGGATCATCCTAGTAAAAGTGTTTTACTTGGGATAGAAAACGGTATTTGTCCTATTTTGACCAATCGCTGGGTATAAGTCCCGTGACAAGATAGTTCACAATATCCCTGAACCAAGGTTCATTAGATACGCTCAAGAGTTGTTCGTCCGGAAACGAATCATTGATCGACAGGGTCACAGGGGAAGAAGAGATGCGTGAAAGATGGTTGGCTACAACGTTTTCACATCCTTTCTTATCTTTGATAACAAGATCAAATTCTTCTAATAGAAGGATCCAACGTATTAGCCTACCTTTTGCATCTTTCTTCGCCAGAAGATGTTTCAAGGCAGAGTGGTCAGTGTACACAACTATTGATAAGCCAATCATGTAAGGCCTGAATTTTTCTAATGCAAATACAACCGCCAAAAGTTCTTTTTCGGTAGTTGTATAGTTGATTTGAGCATCATTCAGGGTCTTACTTGCGTAATAGATCACGTGTGGCATCTTTTCAATATGCTGTCCTAAGACTGCACCTACTGCAAAATCGGATGCATCACACATCAGCTCAAAGGGGTAGTCCCAATTTGGAAACGATAGAACGGGGGCTGTAGTGAGGGAGTGTTTGAGTGAGTCGAAAGTTGCCTCACAATTCGAGTCAAAGTGGAAGGTTGTATCCTTGGCCAAGAGAAGAGTTAAGGGTCTAGCAATTTTGCTAAAATCCTTAATGAATCTCCTATAAAAGCCCGCATGGCCAAGAAATGATCGAATGTCCTTGACGCTTTTGGGATGAGAAAGGTTTTGAATGACATCTATCTTAGGTCTGTCATCCTCAATTCCTTTCTGTGAAATAACATGTCCAAGCACAATTCCCTCTTGGACCATGAAATGGCATTTTTCCCAATTCAAGGTTAAGTTCTTCTCTTTGCAACGAGTAAGAACTGCGTCAAGATTCGCTAGGCAATCAGAAAAAGAATCTCCAAAAATCGAGAAATCGTCCATAAATATCTCTAGAAAATTCTCGACCATGTCAGAGAATATCCCCATCATACACCGCTGAAAGGTAGCGGGAGCATTGCATAACCCAAAGGGCATGCGTCTATAAGAAAAGGTTCCAAAAAGGATAAGTAAAAGTGGTTTTATCTTGATCCTTTTTGGCTATGGGGACCTGATTATAGCCAGAGTATCCATCCATAAAGCAATAATACTCCCGTCCAGCTAAGCGTTCCAGCATTTGATCAATGAATGATAGAGGAAAGTGGTCTTTCCTCGTGGCGGCATTGAGTTTTCTGTAATCAATACATATACGCCACCCAGTTTGGGTGCGTGTCTGAATCAACTCATTCGCCTCATTGGTAATAACAGTGATGCCGGATTTCTTAGGGACGACATGTATAGGACTCACCCATTGGCTATCGGAGATAGGGTATATAATACCATTATCAAGGCATTTGACGATCTCTTTCATCACCGCTTCCTTCATGATGGGATTCAACCGTCTCTGTGGTTCTCGGGTTGGTCTGGCATCATCCATCACATGTATATGATATTCTACAATCAAGGGACTAATCCCTTTGATGTTTGCCATAGTCCAACCAAATACCTCTCTATTAGATCTCAATACCGATAAAAGTGCATTCTCTTGCTCTGATGTTAGAGAAGCGGATATGATAACCGGTAAAGACTCATTCTCACCAAAATAAGCATATTTAAGATGAGAAGGTAAAATTTTGAGATCAAATGCGGGCGGAGAAATGATAGAAGGTGGGATCATCGAGTGATTTTTGAAGTCACAAAGAAGCTCATAGCCTGTGAAAGATACAAACTCGGGTGGTGATAGGTCAGGAGTGTCGGACTCAAGTGTGGAAAAAGTGTCCTCACTATGATCATGTGTAAGATCAAACAGTGATGTGGTAGTGTCGTCGAGATCTGTAAAGCAAAGTTCCTCAACTCCGCAACTTTCGGGAGCGATCTCGTGGACAGAGCACACATCAAGAATATGAGCAGAGGGTTCTGATGGCTGACTTCCAAATTTGTAGATGTTTAGTTCAATGGTCATATTTCCAAAGGATAAGTTCATTGAACCATTTCTACAGTTAATAACAGCGTTGGAAGTGGCAAGGAAATGTCGACCCAAAATCACCGGAATTTGGCTCCGGGGGTTTGCTACAGGTTGTGTATCGAGTACAATGAAGTCTACAGGGAATACAAATTCCCCGACCTTTATCAACACATCCTCTAGTTCACCCCTTGGTTTGGTGATTGAACGGTCTGCCATTTGGAGAGTGCAGTGAGCAGGTTTCAGCTCTCCAATCCCTAGTTGGTCATATACCGAATATGGAAGCAGGTTAACACTTGCGCCAAGGTCTAAAAGAGCACGATTTATGTTTTTACCCCCTAGAAATCGATATCGTAGGACATCCTGGGTCCTTACGTTTCTTTGGTAGCTGTGGGATAAAAGCAGTGCTAATATTATTAGACATGAAGACCTTCTTCGGCACTTGAGTCTTCCTCTTCCTAGTGCACAAGTCCTTAAGAATTTTCGCATAAGCGGGGACTTGTTGAATAACATCTAGGAGAGGGATATTGATGTTAACCTGTTTGAACATTTCCATAGTTTTCTCCATATGTGGACTCGATTTGTTACCCCTTAACCGATTCGGGTAAGGAGCTTTAGCAATAAGCGCTGGGTCCATCATAGGAGAAGGAAGTGGGGGTAGACGTGATCCCAAAAGAGGAGTGGGGATCGTCTGTGGAGAACTAGAAGGGCTATACTGAGGTGTCGAGCCTAGTGGGAAATGGAGAATAGGCTCGCGAGAAGGCGGTGTGGTAGAAGAACAAGGATCAGAAGTAGAAGTGTGTGTGTGAGGAAAGGTCTCAGCCGGGGTATTATTGATAGGATTTTCAATATCATCAATTCCTTCCCCGACATGGTTATTCAGCACTCTTCCTGATCTCAACGTTGTGACGGCATTTACATTGTAATGCCCAGGATTCGGTAGGGGTTGAGAAGGAAGTTTCCCTTTTTCTCTCGCACTTATTTCGGCTTTAAGTCGTGCGATTTCAGCTTCCATCGATCTGATACTCTCAGCTTGAGACGCTGAGTTTTTCTTTATCTCACTGACGGAAGATCTAACCTCAGTCAAAACCTCTATGAAATTTGACAAGAGTGATTTCATGGTTTGAGTGAATTGAGAGAATTCGTCAGAACAGGACAACTGCATAGGATTAGACTGTGCAGGAGTGTTGACCTGGTTTTGGAAATTTTGTGACTGGTAGGGGTGCTGAGTGAGTTGAAGTGGTTGCTGTTGTGGTGGAAGAGCCCTTTGAAAATTATTTTGGCTTGGAACCGTGTTTTGAGATTGTTGTTGTTGGTTCCAAGCAAAATTCGGGTGATTCCTCCAACCCTGATTGTACGTAGAAGAATATGGATCGTTTCTAGGTCTTTGAAATGCGGCATTAGTATGCTCGTGACCTTGAAACAGAGAGTTTAATGGACATTCTTCCGTTAAGTGAGACGGATCAGAACAGCACCCACATACAGTTTTGGGGAGCGACATTGGGTTTAGGGAGGCTGCTGAAAATTTGTGTTCCATAGCTTCGAGCTTCTTTTGCATTGTTGCCATCTCAGCTCGAACACCTATGGACACATCAATTTGGTGTACGCCACCCCTATTCAATGATTGGGTTCCACTCTCCCACTGTTGTGATTTTTCAGCGAACTCTTCTAAAAATTTCCAAGCTTCCCCGTCATCCTTGGTCATAAAAGTGCCTTGACACATGTTTTCAAGGTTCTGTTTAGTGTTTGGGTTAATGCCCTCATATATGATTCGGCAAAGATCCCATCTCGGAATGCCGTGATGAGGACATTGAACCAAAAGATCCTTGAAACGTTCAAAGCATTTTGAAAATGGTTCAGTTGGAAGCTGGGTGAATTGATTTAGTTCGCTACGGATTCGAGCTGTCTTTTGCATAGGGTAAAATTTCTTAAAGAATGTCGCAACGAATTCTTCCTAATTCGTAATGGAATGTGCGGTAGTGTTATATAGCCACTTCTCGGCTATATCGCACAAAGTAAATGGAAGAAGTCGTAGATGCATAGCATCCACTGAAAGTTGTGACGTACCCATCATTGCGCACACGTTTTCAAATTTGGTGATGAAAACGTAAGCGTCTTCAGTCTCGAGTCCGTGGAATTTGGGTAAAAGGTTGATGTATTGGGGTTTAATTTCAAAATTATCCCCGTTGGCTGGTGGAATGGATAAGCAGGTCGAAAGAGGACCTCGCAATGGATATCACCTCTCTTAGAGAGAGATGCCGGGTAGATTCTGCACACCAACGGATGGCGGCAGATTTGTGTTAAAGAAATTTGATGGAGACGGATCCATCGATGTGGGTGTGGTGGTGGGTAAAGAAGAAGTAAATGGAGAAATACCGACTTCGGAGTCGATAAAGGGTAAGCGGACTAAACGGGCACTAGAATCCCGTGTCCAGCCTATCTTGCACTAAAAAGGGTTAGTACAAGTGGCAGCGTGACTTATAATTAGGGGAAATGAATGAATGAATGCGGTGTTTATTTTGAAAAGTGGACGGATTTTTGAAAATATGATGCAAGCACAACAAATGCAACACACAAAACCCTAATTCTAGGGGTCACCTAGGTCAAATCTCTAGACCGCTCCTAACTGCCAAAAGACAAGTCGCAGGATAAATCCTCCACTGCCTCTTTGTCTCTCCTGTGGCCAGGTAAGTGCCAGGTAAGTGGGAGGTTCTCCACTACGTAAGTAGTGGGCCTAATTAAGTAACCACTAGCCTTCGACACACTTGCCTTAGACACCACAAAAGAAACGCGGATAAGCAATGAATTACCCACGGCCTTCTTCTGTCCTAAGTGAGCGCGACGGTCCTTAGAGTCATCTCTAGATATTTTTTAGTTAATGAGGGTCAATGCAGATGCAATTTTGCGATTTTTGGGGCTTAGGAAGGGTAATGAACTCCCCACCTAATCTGGATTTGGTCTTTGCCCCTTAATATCCGTATTAATTATGCAAACAACCACAAAATCAAAAACACGCACAATTTAATTTTGCTTTTTGCGGCGCTGCGATTTTTGCAAAGAAGCCTGCAGAAAAATGTTATTTGGAGCAGACAGAGGAGGAGATAAGAAAGTTAGAGGCCCACAGAGAAAATTTTGTACAGAGGGAACTTCACATAGGCGCGGAACCGCCGCAGGAGGAGGCTAAGGCCGCGGGTGCGCGGTCGTAGGTACTGCTCTCTGCACAAGTTTTTCACAGCAAGCTGCTGTTAACTCCTTGAGTCCTCTGGAATTTTCCAAATTTTTTTTCAATTGCACAGCAAGCTCCAGATTTCCTTGCAACAAACCACAACAAATCGTTTAGTGTTTTGCGCGAATTTTGATCTCAAAATTGTAATGGAATAAATCTTTCAATTCAAATTTCAATATAGAACGAATTAGCGCACGATCCCCGGCAACGGCGCCATTTGATTGATCGTTTCTTTGTGTGTCGGTAGAAAATGAATAGAAATCACAATCAAAGAATTATTTGACTGTAATCAATAACGGTGTCGGTTTGTAGCGCATTAGTGAGTGCGGATCGTCCGCAGGGATTGTGCGATTCGTTCGTATTTTGTTTTGTTTGAATCGAAAATTTAATAGAAAAGAAAAGCAAAAACGATTCAAGATTTATATCGATGAATTTCAAGAATCAACTAGTCTAATCAAGAATCAAGAAAGCGATAAACATCAAGAACCAAGTAGTGATAGAATTCCAATCGATTTAGGTTTCAAAATTTGAAGTAAAGCTCGTAGGAATCGATTAAATCGTAGATGTGAAGAAGATTCGAAATTACGATTTCTTATCCATTATCAAATTGATGCTAAATCGATGTAGATTCATCGAGGATCAAGGATCTTGCGAAGAATTAGGGTTCCTCATCCTATCCTTTGTCCTTTCGATGAATCACATTCACTAGATAGCTTCTAGGAAATCGAATGATCGATCGTTGATCTCTAGATCGTGCGAAAAGAATTAAGAACGCATTTCGCATCGATCTAGATCATCGATCATTCAATTTTCAAGAATTTACAATTGTTATAGGACTTAAGAAAACGTTTAAAGATTCGTCAACATCATCATTCTACAATCGTTTCGATTCCTCCACGAGCGGAGTTTTACTCAAGCATCATCATGAAGAATTCATTCAAGAATTGAAGATGAATCATAATGCTCGAATTGAAATATAAGCAAGTTTAAAGAATCTTCACCTTTATTATATCAACAATTAGTTACAACTCTCAAGAACTACAAGAGGAAGGAACTTTGATCGTCGAATCTAGCGTCGCTCGGCTCCTTGAGTCATGAATCGGCTTGGATCTCGTGCTCCGTTGAAGTCCGGCTTCGCTTCTAAAGGATCGTTGAAGACTTGCTTTGCTTGCACTCAAAGGATCTTGAATTTGAGGTTTCTTGATTTGGATTAGGGTTAGGGTTTGGAGGTGGTAGGTGTTGGGTTGAAGATGAAGAACAACTAACAACAATTGAATTGAGGAACAAACTATTGAACCACCAAAGATTGAACAATCTTTTCTAGTGAGCCTTGGGTCCCTTTTATAGGTTTCCCAAACCCTAGGTCTTGGATTTTGAATTTTGAATTTCCCTCCAAAAATTTGTTATAGGGCGAGTCTTCTAGAAGTAGTTAGTTAGGGTTTAGCTTCTAGCTTAAGCTAGGAGGTTAGGGAGAAGATTCTAGGCTCTTAATGTAGTTTAGGTGAAGCTTGTTATGGAAGCTTGGGGTGTTTAGTTTAGAACCCTAGGGCTTGCTGATCTGGCAGAATGTTTAGGATCTTTCTGAAATTTGCAGTGGCTTGAAGAGCTTAAAGAACTGAGGTAGAGATTCTGAAGCAGAGCAGTAGAGGTGACGTGGCATAGCCGCCGGGGAACCGTGGCGCAAGGCGGCTCCGGCCGCGGTTCCACGGCCACTTGGCTGCTGTGGAGCTTCAGTCTTCATATGTTGACTTCATATGACTTCAAGTGTACTTTTTGCTATGTTGAATCTCTGAATGCCTTTTAAATCATTGCCAGATTTCAAATCCATGAGTTGGCGTATTTTTTTAGCACTGTTATGTGAATTTTGACCGATCTCTTGGAATTTCCTGCACAGACTTCGAAACACAAGTTGCGCAATATAGAAATGATGCCATGCTATGAAATACAGTCAATTTCCCTTATATTGCCAGTTTTAAAGTCTAACACATAAAATCTGATATTTTACTACTGTTTTGCTAATATATGCTATATGAATACCGAACACTTCTAGATGAGTGCAAATGATAGGGAAATTGCCGGTTTAAAGAGACAATATTTTTGACTGATCAGATATCATAACATCTCATTTTAAAAAGGGGTGAGAATGAATCAATTCTCTTAGGATCACAGATCTATAAAAACAAAACCTTTCATCAAAAACATAAGAGATTGAAACATCTCCTATAAAATAAGAACTTTGTTCTTAGATTCACGAGACAAAGTCTCTTATAAGAGAGAATTTAATTCTCAGAGAACAGGGCTGCCTAAAAAGAGCCTTAGCTCTCCGATTAAACGAAGTGCTTCAGCGCTCCAAATCTAGCGCACAGCGCTGCAGAGCCTTAGCGCTCCAAATTTAAAGAAGCGCCCTGCGCTCATTGACTGACGCACAGCGCCAAGCGCCCCACGTGCTCCTCACGTGTGCGCTACTTAACAGAACCGCCCTGCGCTCATTGACTGGCGCACTGCACCAAGCGCGCCATGTGCTCCTCACGTGTGCACTACTTAACAGAAGCGCCCTGCGCTCATTGACTGGCGTACAGTGCCAAGCGCGCCACGTGCTCCTCACGTGTGCGCTACTTAACAGAAGCGCTCTGCGCTCATTGACTGGCGCTCAGCGCCAAGCGCGCCACGTTCTCCTCACTTGTGCGCTGAGAGAACATAAATTGTTCTTTAATAATAAAGCCCAGAGCCATAATGAGTGCTCAGCACTCAATAAAAGACAAAAAATTGTCAGGACCAATGCTCAGCATTGTTAAATGAAAAAGGACTGAGCCTAATTAAATGTCCAACATTTTAACTGAATAGGTCGAGCCCAAGTTGGCCATAGATCCCTAATTCAGATTAATTGAGCCCATATGCTCATAAATCTTTGATCTTAGTCCCAAATTGGACTACAGATCTCCTAACCAATATTGGTTCAAGGGTACATGTTCATATCAGATTTTTGCATTTTTATACCGCCCATTCTTAATCATATTGCATATAGGTAGGTACTTTTAATCCGTATTTGCTGAATAATTACATGTTACAGGTTCTCAGCTCTTTACAGTGAAATTCATGAGAAGTTGCAACAAATGCGGGACTACGACCAACAACAGACGAATACTGATCTCCGCTAACTATCCGTATGATGCCGCCTACAAGTTCAAGGGAAAAAACGGCAAATCGTTGGTCACTTCAATGCACAAAGCACAATGGAATCACAAGATCCAAGACTTCAATGCGGAGTTCAAGGCAAAATTCCACTGCTGAAAATCTGGAAGAGAACTGAAGAGCTTTTAAGAAACCAAGTGTACCAAACAGAAGATAAAAGCAACATGGAGAAGCCCTGAAAAGGAGATCCCACAAGTCCACCAAATGACCGCGGAACCGCGGCCAAACAGGAACTTCTGCCGCGGTTCCGCGGCCGTGTATGCACATTGTCGGTGGCAGTGTCGGTGCGTTGACTCGGCTCTTTTGGGATAGTTTTGTAAATTCGTGATTGGATCAGAATATAAACCTAGGGTTTTCCTATCTATAAATAGAAGAGTTCAAAACCAAATTAAGTGTGCCTCTTTTTATTGGATCTAAGATTTAAATTCTCTTTGAAAAATTGTAGTTAGTTTTGAGAGGTTATCAATAAAAAAAGAGTTCTTTTATTTATCTTGAATGCCTATTTATTTTCTGCAATTTATTATCGCTTTTTATTATTTGCTAATCTAGTCATAATATTTAATTGTGTTTTTCTTTTGTTTTTTTCTTTTCTATTTTTCTTTATCATTAAACAACAATGATGCTTGAGTAAGATCTTTGTCTAGGTGAGGTCTCAAATAGCTAGTTGTAAATTCCTCTTAACCTAAAATTCTTTCTACCTTCCCTCTTATTTTATTTTTATCTTTTTAATGAGTGAGTAATTTCTCACTTGTTAGGGCAGGAGAAGGAAGGTTTGAGAGAAGGAAATCTTTCTCACTCCTTTCTTTGCCCAACACCTTAATTCGGACTCCCTTTAATTGAACCACAATCCGCTCACTACGGCACCCTATCCTACATGATAGCGGTGATTCCCTAGTTAGACCGGTTGTGATTGAATTAATTGGAGGTTAGAGCTAAGAGACAAGAATGGAAGGATAAGGACCAAAAGGAAGAAACTAAGCATGGAAAGCCTAGCTTATACTTGCAAGTTCCTTCCTAGTCGTGCTAATCTCCGTTGTTACCGATTACCTTAACACCGATATTAAAAAAGGCATTGAAAGAGGTGAGATATTCCTAACTCGAACTAACCTAATTCTAATCCTAGCAGGTCTTTTATCATCTTTTATCTCGTTAGTATATCTTAACACAAAACCCAAAATATTTGGATTTAACTAGTTAAAACATAAAGAAAAAGATTCCATCTCCCTGTGGATCGACCCGTACTCAACCGGCTAGCTACCAAGCGACACCGTCTTGATTGCGGTAATTAAAAATTAAGAACGCACGTAAAAACGCAAACAATCAAATGGCGCCGTTGCAGGGGAGACGGTAGATTATTTCTTTGTGTAATTTCGGGTTAATTAAAAAAAATTGAAAATTATAAAAAATGAAAATTTTCAAAACAAAACGAAAAAAATCATCTTGTTATTTTTGATTAGTTTTTGTGCAAGTGTGCAGGATAGGAAGAATGTCAAGTTCAGTGCCAAAATCGTCGGGAGTTCAACCCATCTCTCGTAGCTACACCGCGGCGGATCAAGACGGAGCCACAGCTTTGCTGTAAAATTCTGGAGCACATTCAGTGAGCCAATCAAGATTCAGGGGCTCTAAATAGAAAGCGGAGAACCAAAGAAGCACAGGAAATAAATTTGAAGTTCCAACCCCACTGTCAAGCAGCGGAACCGCGGCCGAATAACAGGTTTGACCGCGGAACCGCGTCAAGCAGTGACGTCAGCACCCCAAATTCTCTGTGAGTATTTCAACCATTTTCTCCACTCCTCTGAACTCCACTGAACTATTCTTTCTGCAGCATTCTTTGCACAAACTCTTTTCCCCTCTCCAATAAACTGTTTTTGTGCAGGATTCTTTACGTCGCCGCCAAATAAATTTTTGCAAGTGTTTTAGATTTTTGGTTGTTACTACTTTGCATAATTAATACGGAATTTAAAGGGCTATAACACCAACTCAGATTGGGTGGGAATTTCATCACCCTTCCTAAGGCCCCAAAAATCACTAAAAGCATACGCATCACCCTTAAGCTTAATTAAAAAATATCTAAACTCAGCCAACTAAGGACTGTCGTGCTCATTAGGACAGAGAAATGTTGTAGACATTCAATCGTTTATCTAAACTTGACTTTGTGGTGCCTAGGCTAGAAAAGTGAGAAATGTAATTTTAAAAGGCCCGTCTCACGGTGATTCGTGAGCGGAACCCTCCTTTCTTCATTTGTGCTTACCTGGCCACAATTGGCAGTGAAGAGACGATTTGAGGGTTATCTCACAACTTGTCACTTTGGAACAGTTAGGAGCAGTCTAGTGGACTTAGAAGACTTCAGCTCTAGGTATGATTGTGCATATTGTGATTGTGCTTGTAATGTTGGATATATATGCCCTAGAGGCCTTCATTGTATAGGATACTGGGGATATGTATGTACATAACAGTCTTGCTTAATATGATAGTACGCTATTTGGTTTGTCTTTATCTTAACATATGATATATTTTGCGTAGTATTCATATATATATACATGTTGATAAAGCCTATAGGGTGTTTGCCTGACTACCGGTGTTGTGATGGCAGTCATACTAGTGGGAGCTGGATAGTCAATAAGCACATTCTTAGATGTCCCTGGTCGCAGGAGTATCGAGACTGGGCATCGATACACCGGAGTAGACTGGTGTATACATATCTAGACCCTGAGGAGGGACGATGGATTGGTCCCGCAGCCATTGGTGGAGTGCACCTAAGATTGTATACAGATGCTCACTGGGTGTGAGTACACCGGACAGGACTCGCCGAGAACTGACTGGATGGTATTTATACCTAACGTTAGATAGCAGTTCTCAGGTGACATGTGTGCAGATAGTCCGTTGACTTAAAGTCGTCATTTGTCTCGTGTGAGTTCCCACTGTGCTTTGATTACTATCCTACCACGGTTCAAAGGAGTCGTGCAAATAGGTTTTAGTTGGGCACAGTCCCGTGCCACGTGGAGGCAGTGAGTGACTGTTGGGGATTCTTCTCTCCTGGTATAGGGAGTTGATATCACACAGTAATCGGTTGGTCATTACCATAAGTCCCTGGCCAGGGCTGATTGAGAATTACTGATAGATTGATCAGTAGATTCTGGGATGGTGATAGAGCCATACCGACACGACTTGTACGGTTATTAGGGGTCTGACGTTTACCACCTCCCTAGACCATACATGCGATACTCTTAGACGAACAGACCAGACTGCACGGATATTGTCATACACAGGCTCAGTAGGAGTTCGGATAGGTATCCTCACCGGCCTTCTTATCGACATCTACCTGGGGACCGTTACGTACAGCTAGTGCCGCTTGCGGTCTGTGGTTAAACCCACTGCCAGCGTAGTAGTCGAGTCTTTAGAGTCCCACACAGAGTTTTCCCAACTCCAGGCAAAATGATATAGAGGTCGTATGGTTTTACGACAAAGGGTTCGGACGCATACGTGTTTAAACGCACTTACGACATTCGGACGGTTTTTACTAGCCGGCTTTGGTTTAAGCCAGATTCTAGTATCGGGTTATTGGATTTATACAGTCTAAAGTTTTTTCGTGTTTTCACGGATGCGAGGGGCGTTCTCGTAATTTTTGGGAAGCTTCTAGAAGTATGGTGACTAAGGAGGTTAAGGTGGCATTTTCATTTAATGCAAATTGTGACTCATTAGTGTGATTCACTATGTCATTAATGCATCATTTATTGCTTAATGACTCACATAGTGAATCACTCTTATTGAATTAATGAAACATGGTGAATAATCATTTATATTCATTTATTTGATAATTCATTATGTTTCATATATTCAAGTAAGAAGCTTTTTCATTCTCATTATCATCTCCACCTTCTCTCTTCTCAAGTTCACTCCTTCTTCAAACCCTGATCCTACCACTCATGAGTTGAGACCAAGGATTAGGATAGACTAAACACTCCATAACCTAACTCTACATCATCTTAGTTACTTTGGTTAGCAACTAGAGAAACTCAGTTACCTCAAGTCTTGAGGTGTAGCTTGGATTAGGGTACTCGGGTGGATCATCTATTACGGAAAGGAGGCCGAGGAGGACGTAGAGATCACAAAGACGAAGGACTAGAATCATTAGGTATAATCTCTTTACATAGTAGCTAAGAACTCTATGGTTGTTGTTAATTATCGTTTAGAAAAGATCTTCGGTTAGTCGATGTTCGAACACAAAACAAGATCGTTTTTCATATTTCCGCCTCCCCGCAACTCGTGAGGTGTTGCACATCGACTTACAGTGGTATCAGAGCCTCACTAAAAAATAATTAACTCACTTGCAAAGTCGTATGAATTTCGAACGCAAAACAAACCGGAAAATACACCGATATTGCATAGTTTCTGTCGATTTAAAAATGAGGTCCAAAATTTTTTCAGGTTCCTCCAGAATGACCAGCATGAAAATATAAGAACACAGAAGAAAAATGGGCTCCTGAATCGGCCACTGAGCCGCGGCCAATCCCACCGATCCGCCGCGGATCCACGGCCGAGTTGGGGCCGATTCAGCCCAGTTTTCTTCTGTGCATCTTTTGTGATATTTTGTATTTTCTGGTATATTTTATTTTCTGCTCAGGTTTCAAATTTACAGAGAAGATTTGGAGTAGAATTTAATGTGTTTAATCGATCGAAATTATACGATGTTTTCTTGTTTAATTATATCTGTGATCTGTATTATGTGTTCGTAAACCTCCCCTAACTGCTAGTATGTCAGTTGGCAGGGGGTTGCACATATCTGTAATGTTTTAACTGTTTGTGTTTATGAACTCTATTGGACTGTTGTGATGATTAGCCGCGGTTCTGTGATGGGTTATTGTATTAATTCATTCGATATAATTGTAATAAGTTGTAATATTATTTTGCGGGGCACATCCAGGTTGCGGTTGTAGCCATCGTTGTATTATTTCTTTTTACTGTTTTTTCTCTTAGGATAGACCCAAGGTGGGGTGCACAAACTACCGGGTATTTCGAAGTGTTTAGTGGCCTACTCACGTCGTTGAGGGAGACCGCTTCACTTCGGGTACTTGGCGGGTAGTTTGTCGTACCCGTAGGGGTCTTGGGTGGGGTAATGGCTATTCATCACAACTGTGTAATCCGTCTTTTCTTACAGGCTCAAAAGAAACGCGGATTGCTTGCATATCCAATAAAGTTTATCTGTGATCTGGAATGCCTATTATTGCGTCTGACGAATGTACAATATCTATATATGATAGCTATTTAGACGTCGCTTATGTTTTACACCCGCGCTAGCCCAGCCCCCGCTCTGCCGTTAGTTAAGTAACCTAACGGGTGATGACGGGACCTCGTGACAAATGCGGATGGCATAAGAGGACGTTGTATTTTCGTTGTTATCTGTAATGATAGGTTAAAGATGGGACGCATTATTTTTTAATGCAAAGAAAAATAAAACCTAAACTTAATCGTTGGAACAATTTCTAAAGCCACTCGGTTTTCTTGAAAAAGCAAATTTTAAATGCGGAGCTTAAACCACTCCTTTTTAAATAAAAGCTATCTTAGTTCCTTCGATCAAATCAAGTTCATTACATTAACGGTTTTTTGCCAAAAACCAGCCGTAATCCTCCGTCGTTTCAGATAGACAGCACATCGTATTCATGCTATGCTTGTTGGCCTACGTCAAGGCATAGTGTATGGTAGCAGTGTGTTTGCCTATTTGTTGCATAGATAGATACATTAGTATAGGACAGACGTACATCCTTGTTGGCCTACGTCAAGGGTATGTATGATGTACCTAAATTAATCAGGACAACGACGGGTAGAACTTGACTTGCGTCTTATGACTTGTTGGCCTACGTCAAGGTCTATAAGAGCTTGGGGTATAAAAATCACATCGGGAGTTTCAAACATAAAGGAAACTTGCAGATTTAGCATACCTTCTGGAGTGTGGTGACTAGAGTGGCTTCCATCTAGTGCATCATGCAATGATAGTTAGATCCCGATCCCACTGATGAGTAGGATTACTCTCGGGAAACATTCTCACTTAACAATCAATGCTATAAACCAAGTAGGTGTCCAGAAAGGTGTTAGAGGGGCTACGCCTCCAGGGAAAAGAGGTTATTTAATTAAGGAACTTCGCGAAAGCGTTGGAAAACCTCCCTCGAAGTACCAATACCAGCCTGGCTGAAAGGTTAAGCAAGTATTGTGACGTGTGATTAAATCCTGACTAGTTTTTCTTTTAGGTTTTGAAGAAGGATTTGAGGTAACAGTGGGAGCCATCATGTTTAGATAAACTAATAACCAATCTAAACTTGCAAGAAGCATATGCTGAGTGTTTTCTTTTCTCTCTCTCTAGCAGCTACCATGACAGAACTAAAACTATTACTTGAAAAAAATATACTGACCAGGCAGAACTATAAAGATTGGCTAAGGAACGTCAACATTGCATTGACTTATGACAAAGTAGCATATGTTACCACCGATGTTCCTCCCCTTATCCCTGGACCATATTCCTCAGTTGTGGACAAGGAAGTTTGCAAAACCTGGGATCTGGATTGTGAGCGAGCTAAGTGTATCGTGCTGGCATCCATGAACAATGAACTCCAGAAACAGCACGAGAGTATGGAAATTGTATCCATCTTTCTCCATGTTAAGGAATTATATGGAGAGCACTCCCGTATCGCAAGGTACGAGACCTCAAGGAAACTCTTCCAGATGAGGTTAGCTCCAGGATCGCCTGTAGGAGAGCACGTCCTCAAAATGATCAGCCTCATTGAGGAACTCGCAAACCTGGGATGCGTGCTAGAGAATGATTTGTATATCGACTTGATTTTGCAGTCCCTTCCCCACACCTTCTTTCAGTTCGTGCTTAGCTTCAACATGCACGAAATGGAAGCTGATCTTCCAAAGCTCCTCAACATGTTGAGGGTAGCAGAGACCTCCTTGAAAAAGGAGAAGACCCCCGTTCTGTATGTTAGCCAATCATCCTCTTCTAAATTTAAAGCGAAAGCTAAAGGGAAGAAGAAGATGAAAGCCACCAAACCGAAGGGTGGGGTCAAGAAGGTGCAGGGAAAGAACAAGGCAGGAAGGGTGAAAGCGGATATAAACGAATGTCATTATTGTCACAAGCAAGGGCACTGGAAGAAGGAATGTATGGCCTTCAAGGCAAAGGACACGAAGCAAGCGGTTGCTTCTGCTTCAGGTGTGTTCGTAATCGAAATTTTTTTTTCAGTAAACTCTACATCATGGGTACTTGATACCGGTTCTGGTTCTCACATCTGTAATTCATTGCAGGATCTGAGAAATAGTAGAGTACTGGAGACAGGTGATATGACTCTCCGGTTGGGCAATGGAATGCATGTAGATGCTGTTGCAATAGGGGAGTATCACCTAGGGTTGACTAGTGGGCACGTTTTGGTGTTGTACAGCTGTTTTTGTATTTCCAGTATGCTGTGTAATATTATATCAGTATCTTTGTTGTCTAATAAATGATATAATTTTGCGCTTGAAAGTAATGTCATGAACATTCTCCTAAATCAAGAACTGATTGGGTATGACACACTGGAAAACGGTATATACATACTTAATCAACCTCGAATTTTCAATATTCAAAACACACTTAAAAGAAAGGCTCAAGATTCAAATCAAGCATTCTTATGGCATTGTAAACTTGGTCATATAAACGAAACAAGGTTGACTAAGTTACATAAAGATGGATATCTAGATCCGTTTGAATATTCATCATATGCAACTTGTCAATCATGTATCAAAGGAAAAATGACCAAATCTCCGTTCTCCGGACACGGAGCAAGAGCTACTGAACTCTTGGGACTGGTACACAGTGATGTATGTGGTCCAATGTCTACACATGCACGAAACGGTCACTCCTACTTCATCACTTTTACTGATGACTTCTCTAGGTATGGACATGTGTTCTTAATGAAACATAAATCAGAGGCCTTTGAGAAGTTTAAGGATTATAAAAATGAAGTAGAGAAACAAACTGGTAAAAGCATCAAGACACTTCGATCTAATCGAGGTGGAGAATACTTAAGTACCAGTTTCTTTGAATACTTAAAAGAGAATGGAATTCTCTCTCAGCTTACTCTGCCTTATACACCTCAGTATAATGGTGTATCAAAAAGGAGGAATCGCACGCTATTAGATATGGTGCGTTCAATGATGAGTAGTGCTGAGTTGCCACTTTCCTTCTGGGGATTTGCTCTAGAATCAGCAGCATACTTATTGAATAGAGTTCCAACTAAGTCTGTGCCTACCACTCCATATGAAATGTGGAGCGGGAAGAGACCATATCTTAAGTACAACAAGATATGGGGGTGTCCGGCATATGTTAAAAAGCATAGACCGGACAAGCTCGAGTCACGATCGGTTTTCTGCAAGCTTGTAGGATACCCCAAACATTCAAGGGGGTACATGGTCTACCACACTGAAGAACAAAAGGTGTTTGTCACTCTCCACATTGTCTTCTTAGAGAGCGAATTTCTTGCAAAAGAAATTAGTGGGAGCGCGGTAGAGCTGGAAGAAATTCCAGAACCTCAAACTGCTACCGAGGACTTAGAAGAACCTCAGATTTCAATAGAACATGACGAACCAACACCACTCCGCAGATCTAGTAGGCTTTCTCATCCTCCAGAGAGATACTATGGTTTTCTTCTAGATGGGGATCGAGAGGATTGCAT
Organism: Agapanthus africanus; assembly: GCA_030015575.1. Classification (NCBI taxonomy): domain Eukaryota; kingdom Viridiplantae; phylum Streptophyta; class Magnoliopsida; order Asparagales; family Amaryllidaceae; genus Agapanthus; species Agapanthus africanus. The sequence goes on along the minus strand of JASDDO010000012.1, from coordinate 123,368,928 downwards.
CATCGATGATGATGAGCCTACTAGTTTTCAGCAGGCTATCATGAGTATTGACTCGATGAAGTGGCTGGATGCTATGAGATCCGAAATGGAATCCATGTACACCAATAAAGTATAGACTTTAGAAGTTGCTCCTACTCGGGTGAAACCAGTTGGATGCAAATGGATCTTCAAAAAGAATATTGGTGCACTTGGACAAGTGGAAACCTACAAAGCTAGACTCGTTACAAAGGGTTTTCGTCAAAGACCAGGACTGGACTATGATGAAACCTTTTCACCTGTAGCTATGCTTAAATCCATTCAGATCCTGCTTGCCATTGCTGCCTTCCATGACTATGAAATCTGGCAAATGGATGTAAAAACAGCTTTTCTAAATGGACATTTAGAAGAGAGTGTTTACATGGATCAACCAGAAGGTTTCTTAGACAGTGGGAGCAGCGTAAGAGTATGCAGGTTGCTTAAATCCATTTATGGATTAAAGCAAGCATCGCGAAGTTGGAACATCTGCTTTGATGAGACAGTCAAAGAGTTTGACTTTATCAAAAATGTTGATGAACCATGTATTTATAGGAAGATTGTAGAATGAGCAGTAGTCTTCCTCGTTTTGTACGTCGACGACATACTACTGATAGGGAATGATGTCCCTATGCTACAATCAGTAAAGCTCTTCTTGTCACAGAAATTCTCCATGAAAGACTTGGGTGATGCAACCTACATTTTGGGCATTATGATCTATCGTGATAGATCTAATAGAATGTTGGGACTTTCACAGTCCAGGTATATTGACACTATACTAAAGAGGTTTAGTATGGAAGATTCTAAGCGCGGTAACATGCCCGCTTGTCACGGGATCACCCTCTCCAAAGAGATGTCTCCAAAGACTGATGAAGAGAGGGATCGCATGAGCACTTTACCCTACGCTTCGGCGGTAGCATCTATAATGTATGCGATGTTATGTACAAGACCGGATGTAGCTTACGCACTTGGTGTGGTAAGCAAGTATCAGTCTGACCCAGGTGAGAAACATTGGATAGCGGTAAAGAATATTCTCAAGTACCTGAGAAGGACTAAAGAGATGTTCTTGATTTACGGTAATGGGGACCTCCAGGTAGAGGCTTTTACCGACTCCGGCTTCCAAAGTGACAAAGTGATTCTAAATCCATTTCGGGTTTTTTGTTTACCCTCAATGGAGGGGCGGTATGTTGGAAGAGTTCCAAACAGGATACCGTCGCAGACTCAACTATGGAGGCTGAATATATAGCTGCTAGTGAAGCCGCAAAAGAGGCTGTCTGGATGAGGAAGTTCATCTCTGAACTTTAGGTGGTTCCGTCCATTGCCAATCCAATACCTTTGTATTGTGATAACAATGAGGCCGTAGCATTGGAAAAGGAACCCAGGTCCCATCAGAAATCCAGGCATATCTTAAGGCGTTTTCACCTGATCAGGAAGATCGTTGATCGTCGGGAGATCGAGGTACGGAGAGTGGATACAAAAGACAACACGGCAGATCCATTCACAAAGGCCATCCCTCAAGTTCAGTTCGAGAGGCTGTTTGAAATGTTGGGCATGCGGTACTCCAGCAACTGGATATAGTGAAGACAGTGGGTACTCATTGCGCCAATTATAGGCCTTAGTGCAAGTGGGAGATTGTTGGATATATATGCCCTAGAGGCCTTCATTGTATAGGATACTGGGGATATGTATGTACATAACAGTCTTGCTTAATATGATAGTATGCTATTTGGTTTGTCTTTATCTTAACATATGATATATTTTGCGTAGTATTCATATATATATATATATACATGTTGATAAAGCCCATAGGGTGTTTGCCTGACTACCGGCGTTGTGATGGAAGTCATACTAGTGGGAGCTGGATAGTCAATAGGCACATCCTTAGATGTCCATGGTTGCAGGAGTATCGAGACTGGGCATCGATACTCCGGAGTAGACTGGTGTATACATATCTAGACCCTGAGGAGGGGCGATGGATTCGTCCCGCAGCCATTGGTGGAGTGCACCTAAGATTATATACAGATGCTCACTGGGTGTGAGTACACCGGACAGGACTCGCCGAGAACTGACTGGATGGTATTTATACCTAACGTTAGATAGCAGTTCTCAGGTGACATGTGTGCAGATAGTCCGTTGACTTAAAGTCGTTATCTGTCTCGTGTGAGTTCCCACTGTGCTTTGATTACTACCCTACCACGGTTCAAAGGAGTCGTGCAAACAGGTTTTAGTTGGGCACAGTCCCGAGCCATGTGGAGGCAGTGAGTGACTGTTGGGGATTCTTCTCTCCCGGTATAGGGAGTTGATATCGTACAGTGATCGGTTGGTCATTACCATAAGTCCCTGGCCAGGGCTGATTGAGAATTACTGATAGATTGATCAGTAGATTCTTGGATGGTGATAGATCCATACCGACACGACTTGTACGGTTATTAGGGGTCTGACGTTTACCACCTCTCTAGACCATACATGCGATACTCTTAGATGAACAGACCGGACTGCACGGATATTGTCACGCACAGGCTCAGTAGGAGTTCGGATGGGTATCCTCACCGGCCTTCTTATCGACATCTACCTGGGGACCGTTACGTACAGCTAGTGCCGCTTGCGGTCTGTGGTTAAACCCACTGCCAGCGTAGTAGTCGAGTCTTTAGAGTCCCACACAGAGTTTTCCCAACTCCAGGCAAAATGATATAAAGGTCGTATGGTTTTACGACAAAGGGTTCGGACGCATACGTGTTTAAACGCACGTACGACATTCGGACGGTTTTTACTAGCCGGCTTTGGTTTAAGCCAGATTCTAGTATCGGGTTATTGGATTTATACAGTCTAAAGTTTTTCCGTGTTATCACGGATGCGAGGGGCGTTCTCGTAATTTTTCGGGAAGCTTCTAGAAGGATGGTGACTAAGGAGGTTAAGGTGGCATTTTCATTTATTGCAAATTGTGACTCATTAGTGTGATTCACAATGTCATTAATGCATCATTTATTGCTTAATGACTCACATAGTGAATCACTCTTATTGAATTAATGAAACATGGTGAATAATCATTTATATTCATTTATTTGATAATTCATTATGTTTCATATATTCAAGTGAGAAGCTTTTTCATTCTCATTATCATCTCCACCTTCTCTCTCCTCAAGTTCACTCCTTCTTCAAACCCTAATCCTACCACTCATGAGTTGAGACCAAGGATCAGGATAGACTAAACACTCCATAACCGAACTCTACATCATCTTAGTTACTTTGGTTAGCAACTAGAGAAACTCACTTACCTCAAGTCTTGAGGTGTAGCTTGGATTAGGGTACTCAGGTGGATCATCTATTACGGAAAGGAGGCCGAGGAGGACGTAGAGATCACAAAGACGAAGGACTAGAATCATTAGGTATAATCTCTTTACATAGTAGCTAAGAACTCTATGGTTGTTGTTAATTATCGTTTAGAAAATATCTTCGGTTAGTCGATGTTCGAACACAAAACAAGATCGTTTTTCATATTTCCGTCTCCCCGCAACTCTTGGGGTGTTGCACATCGACTTACATGTAAAAGGTTTAGTCCCATAATTCCGTATTCTTTCAAACAAACAATTTTTTTAAAAAAAAACTCCAAAAACAAATATTTTTTTTTTAAAATAAAATAAAATAAAAATAAAAAATATACCACTTCCCTCCCTTCCTACATTTTCACTCTTCCAACATGGGTACCCCACCTCGCAAAACTCTTGCCGAACTTTGGTACCCACAACCAGACATTACTTCCTACGGTTCTTTCTTTGGTCGAATTTCAAACGACCCTTCCATACCCAAATATCTTTGAAAGATCGGATAGACGCGTCTAGGACAAACACTTGCACTCCGCAATCCACTTCGTATCAACCATTTCAACCTCCCCCACCCTCTTACGTTGATACCCCTTTTGCGAGTCGTCCATTGTCCATCGCTGAATGTATTGAACAATCCCGTAGCCGATCTTTCACTCCTTTCACTACTGCGAATTCTTTGGATCAACAATTCAATTCACCTTCTTATCCGTATGTTGATCATACCCCTATCCAACCATTCAATTGCTATCCATTCTACCCAACTTCTGCACCTTCCCTAGACATTGCTTCTGAACAGCCTTTTAGGAGTTTCCGGTATCCAAACAAGTTTGAATCTTTTACTGAAACCCCTTCACAACCTATGTCTAGTTTGGAACAGTCGTTGGAAGACTTTAGGGTAGCGTCATGCCAACAGATGATGAATTTGAATGCGTCCATGGCCGCCCTCATACAACCTAGTGACCCGGTAGCTAGTTTCTAACTAACTCCAAATTTTCCAATTATGATGAGGCGGTTGGACAGATTGAGAATTTGAGTGGAGAGAGTGAGCTGTGCACCCTTTCAAATCAAACCTACCCATCCCAATTGAATCCCATAACTCCTATGGCTACCCTGGTTTTTTTCTCCATCTTTAACCGGTTCTGAAACTCGAGTTTGAGACCCTTTCCAGGGGTCCTCAAACTCTCCGGTTTTGAATGTCTATCAAGTGTCCCAAATGATTCACCAGTTGAAAATAGAACGTTTAATGAGTTGTGCAACTTTGTAGTGTTTGATTTACCTGATTGTGAAGGGTCCCTTTCGAGTGAAACCATCACCAATCCTTTTGACCTCTACACCTCCACTCTAACACCTGAATTGATTAATATCCATGCTTTTGATAAGGTGGCTGAGAAAATTGATTTTTATTTGATTGAGGATATCGACGCTGGGAATATTTCGGATGATGAACCCACAGATTTGGATAAGTTTCTCTCTCCAATTCATCATCCCGAGTCATTAACTGTTTTTCCCAAACTTCATATGCATCTGGATTTTGATGATAAATGCATGGATGAGATAACTTTTGAGGGGAATTTGAGGATAGTATTGAGGATGAACCGGTTTTGCTTGATGAGTCGGATTTTCCAATTCATCCTATCCCTTCCACTGACTGTGTACACCCTCCTGAACCTTTAACTGTTACCCTTCTTCAATCACTCCCCTCCATCCTTTCCATCATTCCGACCGCGCAAGACACCATATCACCTTCATTATCTGTGTCTGGTTTACTAAGTTCGGCGTACCCATGTTTTCTCACAAATCTTGAGGGATTTGACCCCATTTCTCGACAGGTTAATAAATTAGTACAATCACTTTTTACACATCGGTCATCACAAATTGTACTAATTTATTCACTCCATTTCCACCCTCGAGTTCGTATTCCACTTCTTTTTCCCTTCCGCTATTCTTCTCCACATATAATGGGACCGTATACCACTTCTATCCCCATATGGTCTCGTGTATTCTCCATTTCTTTCCTCTCCGCATTCTTTCACCAACCTGCACATTATAGAGATAGAATTTTTGAATGGTTGGTGCTCACTTTTGGCTTGTGTAAGGCCTTATATTGTTTGAAACTGTTCTCTTTCCCCCTAATATTGAACTTCACCGCTTAAACAGTGGAAACTCTGTTTCACTTATATTTGGGGGGAACCTTCTTTTTTGTGTGTGTGTGTGTATTTTGCTTTTTGCTTTGTATATATTTCTTTTAGGAAGCGCCAAAAATTTTGACCCTCTTGGTGTAGCCTGACAGTGAGGGCACTGTCAAGTTTAAGTTTGGGGGTGTGCTCGGTAAGCTTTCTTCCTTCGCATTCATGTGTATATTTTTTGCATCTTCATACTTATTTTAAAATCCATAAAAAACAAAAAATTATAAAAATTGAAAATTTTTAAAAATTAAAAAAAAAATTTGAAAATTTCAATTTTTCCTATATTTGACTCAAGTTCAACATGACGGTTGACTAGTTAGGAAAAACTAGATCCTAAACTTAGTAAATTAAAACCCTAAAATTAACCTTTCTTAAAGTTTAACTGTAGAAAATATACTTCCTTATAGTTTATTTAGAAATAGGCAAATTTTGAGTTCAGATCTATGGCTAAGTCGAGATAAGGGAAGAGTATTGAAAGTTTTATTTGAGTATAAGTCTGAAAAATAATTCTGAACTTTAAGTTCAATCTCTGAAAATATATACCCTACTATATGCACTTACACACATCTTGAAACTTGGGATAGTAGAGGATACCTTGAAATGCTCTTGTCCAAAATCCTTAATATGAAGAAAAATAAAATAAAAGTATAAGTGGTGAATAAAGAGATAAAAAAAAATGAACACTGGTTTTGTAATTGCTTAAGGCAGCATAAAAAAGTATATAGCGAGGGTGCTTTATCACCTAGTGCCTTAGACCAACTGGTTTGGGAGTCACTGCTAAGCCTTAGGTGTTGCAAAACGAGGATTTACGCATAAATGCGCAAGAACATTTTGTAATCGGTCGTTTAGTACCTCAAGAAGTATTAACGATCACATGAAGGATGTGTGAGCAAATTCATCTAAAATTCACCAACTAAAAATATTTTGGAAGATAGAGAAGAGTATGATAGTTTGAATTGAATTTCCAAGTGTAGGGGTGATAACTACACACACGTAGGGGTATATGATTAGAGTTTGGTGGAGAGATAGGAATAAAAGATAGGGCTTATATCTTCAGTAGAGATGATAAAAATTCATGAGTTAAGATTGCGCCTTAAAAGGAAAACTTAGGAGATGCTGAAAACTTTATAAGCTGACAAAACGTATAAGATCTAAAGTTAAATGAAAAGGAAGTGTGAAGAATACAGGTTGATGGTTTCTAAGTTGAAGATAATAGAATTTCTCGCTAGAATACTGAATTAAAGAATTAGAGTCAACGACCAAATTGATCGGATTTTGTGGGTAATATCCGCTGAAAACCCTCAGGAGACAACACTCCTCCTACTAGGGACACCTAGAGGTTTAACGGCTTGTTGCATGAGCTCAGTGCAATCGCGTTCCCTGCGAAAGTGAGGTTAGGATTTTTCGAGAATAAAATTGGCTTTGCTCGGGACAAGCAAAAGATAAGTTTGGGGGTATTTGTTCATATCAGATTTTTGCATTTTTATACCGCCCATTCTTAATCACATTGTATATAGGTAGGTACTTTTAATCCGTGTCTGCTGAATAATTACAGGTTACAGGTTCTCAGCTCTTTACAGTGAAATTCATGAGAAGTTGCAACAAATGCGGAACTACGACCAACAACAGATGAATACTGATCTCCGCTAACTATCAGTATGATACCGCCTACAAGTTCAAGGGACAAAATGGTAAATCGTTGGTCACTTCAATGCACAAAATACAAGGGCAGCACAAGATCCAAGACTTCAATGCGGAGTTCAAGGCAAAAGTCCACTGCTGAAAATCTGGAAGAGAACTGAAGAGCTTTTAAGAAACCAAGTGTACCAAACAGAAGATAAAAGCAACATGGAGAAGCCCTGAAAAGGAGATCCTACAAGTCCACCAAATGGCCGCGGAACCGCGGCCAAACAGGAACTTCTTCCGCGGTTCCGCGGCCGTGTATGCACATTGTCAGTGGCAGTGTCGGTGCGTTGACTCGGCTCTTTTGGGGTAGTTTTGTAAATTCATGATTGGATCAGAATATAAACCTAGGATTTTCCTATCTATAAATAGGAGAGCTCAAAACCAAATTAAGTGTGCCTCTTTTTATTAGATCTAGGATTTAAATTCCTATGAAAAATTTTAGTGAGTTTTGAAAGGTTATTAATAAAAAAAAGATTTCTTTTATTTATCTTGAATGCCTATTTATTTTCTGCAATTTATTATCGCTTTTTATTATTTGCTAATCTAGTCATAATATTTAATTGTGTTTTTCATTTGTTTTTTTACTTTCTATTTTTCTTTATCATTAAACAAAGATGATGCTTGAGTAAGATCTTTGCCTATGTGAGGTCTCAAATAGCTAGTTGTAAATTCCTCTTAACCTAAAATTCTTTCTACCTTCTCTCTTGTTTTTTTTTATCTTTTTAATGAGTGAGTAATTTCTCACTTGTTAGGGCAGGAGAAGGAAGGTTTGAGAGAAGGAAATCTCTCTCACTCCTTTCTTTGCCCAACACCTTAATTCAGACTCCCTTTAATTAAACCACAATCCGCTCACTACGATACCCTATCCTACATGATAGCGGTGATTCCCTAGTTAGAACGGTTGTGGTTGAATTAATTGAAGGTTAGGACTAATAGACAAGAACGGAAGGACAAGGACCAAAAGGAAGAAACTAAGCATGGAAAGCCTAGCTTATACTTGCAAGTTCCTTCCTAATCATGCTAATCCCCGTTGTTGCCGATTACCTTAACACCGATATTAAAAAGGGCATTGAAAGAGGTGAGATATTCCTAACTCGAACTAACCTAATCCTAACCCTAGCAAGTCTGTTCCCGTCAAAAAATTTCTGCGCAAAAGAGCCCAATGTATCAAATGGCAGTGATACGCTTAAGAAAATGCGAACCGGTATCTTCCGGGCTGTTTTTTTACAAACTCTCGAATGATAAACAGCTAAATTCTGATGATATTGGAAGCATCTCGAAAAACCCTTCGATTTGATATATTATGGGCTTCATAATTCATCCGAGATCAAAAATTATGAGCAAATATGCTATTCACTGTTCCCTGATTAAAAATCAGGAATTACCTCAATGGGGTATCACGTGCTCACACGTGACCAATGGTCACGTGTTGACACGTGATAGTTAAAACAGAAATAAAAATAACGGTTGAAGAAGGACCCAATTGGGGGTCATGTGCTCACACGTGACCAATGGTCACGTGTTGACACATGACAATCGAAACAAAAATGAAATAACAAACGGCTGGAGGAAATACCTCAATGAGATGCCACGTGCTCACACGTGACCAATGGTCATGTGTTGACACGTGATGGTTAAAACTGAACCGTAAGTAAATGCTGACAAAAGGACTCAATTGGGGGTCACGTGCCAGCACGTAACAGGCTTTGAAAGCCTTACAGATTAATAGAATTAAAATTCTAAAATTTTCTAAATCTTTCCAAACACAAAAGGGCTATGGGGGACCGTTGGATTAAAAATCCAAGGGTGATAAAAATCACCAATTTATGGGAAAATCTTAGACAACGAAAGATTTCCCTAAATCTCACCAAGAATAACAAACAGAATATCTTTTGGATTTAAAATCCAACGGTGAATAAAATTCACTGAATGATCTAAATGATCATATTAATGATGAAAACAAATCAAATCTTTCAATGAGAGATTTGCTAAAAAAATTGATTCTTTTCTTTCTCCTATAAATAGGAGCCAAGAAGAGAAGAGAAGGGATCTACTTTTTTGAGAGAAAAAACAGAGGGAGGAGAATTTAATTCTCAAGAGAAAAAAGAAAAGAGAGGAGAATTTGATTCTCTGCAAAAGAAAAACCCTAGGTAAGAATAGAGAGGCTTCAAAAGAGAATTTAATTCTCAAAAAAATTTAACTCTTATATAAAGAAAACAACTTAGTTCTTTCTCTGGTTGAGGATCTGCAAAGTGCACATCTCCCCATGAATTGAGAATTTAATTCTCATTGGGTTGAGATCCTGCCATGCAGATCTAAAACACAGAGGAGGAATTGAGTTTTGAGAATTTAATTCTCACAGAATTACAGGAATTTAATTCCTTTGAGATAAAATTAGGGTTTAACCCCATATTATAGGAATTTAATTCCTCCAAAATCATCATTAGGGTTTAACCCTACAGAGAATTTAATTCTTAAAGAAATAAAGAGACTTGAAAGATCTCCATGCACGTAAAGAACTTGATCACGTGGTAACACGTGACCCCCATTCTCAATGAGCAGAGAAGAAAAAACAGAACTTGATCACGTGGTAACACGTGACCCTTCCCCTCAATGATCAAAAGAGAACGAACAAGAATTAAGGTCACGTATCCCCACGTGACCCCTGAAAAGATCCCCAGAAATGAGAAGGAAAAATCACTGAGGCAACGCCTCACGTGCTCCACGTGACCCCCGAAATACAGAGAGAAAAAGTAAAAGAAATAAAGGCCTTGGGCGCTTTCACGTGACTCCTTGGCAGACGCTCTAACAATCAGTGCATGAATCCTCCTCACGTGTCAGCACGTGATGCTCCAAAGTAAAATATAAAAGTGTTTAACACTTAATTGCAGAACGAAGAAAAGGGATCTGGTCCCACTTTTGGGCGCTCTCACGTGTCCACACGTGACCCCTCTTTCTTTAGTGTTTAACACTAATTTGGGGATTATATTTCCAGTGTTTAACACTGATTGTTTCTAGTGTTTAACACTAAATTGAAGATTATATTTCCAGTGTTTAACACTGATTGTCTTTTAGTGTTTAACACTAATTTGAGAGTTCTATCTCCAGTGTTTAACATTGTTGTTCTCTAGTGTTTAACACTACTTTCAGCCAAATTGGCTAATTTTCCAGAGGCAAAAGTCCCTCCTCCAAATGAATCTCAAAATTGAGGAAATCAAGGACAAAATGTTGTCAGATCCCCCAAACCTCTGTTTAGCACTGCTGAATGATGAGGGGCTGAACCCAGAAAAATGTCTAATGGCCCAAAGGGCCAATATTTCAAACATAATTGGACTTAGCCCAAACTGGCCATAAGTCCTCAAATCATCTTGAACTGAGCATATCTGCACTTTCAACCAACTCATTGGTTCAAGGGTACATCTCTGAACTCCTCTGATATTTGTCGTTGTAATCCTTCAACGTCTTCAAAGAGGTGATGGGTCCCGACAGCCATACATTTTATTGGACCACTATGTCCTTAAACTGGTATTGGACCACCATGTCCCTAAACTGGCAATGGACCACCATGTCCCTAAACTGGAAATGAACCACTATGTCCCTAAACTGGAACAATAGAGCCCAAACGCTCTTTTGTTGGATCTAAACGATCCCGTTAAGTTGATCTTAGTCTCAAACTGGACTAACATGTCCTTAACAAACGTTTAAGTTGATCTTAACCTCAAATATGGCTAACGTATCCTTAAACCCTCAAACAGACTTTAGTCCCAAATTGGACTACAGGTCTCCCAACCAACTTTGGTTCAAGGGTACATCTCAGAACTCCTCTGATATCTGTCGTTGTAATCCTTCAACGTCGTCAGAGAGGTGACGGGTCCCGACGGCCATACATTCAATAGACCACTGTGTCCCTAACCTGGAACAATAGAGCCCAAACGCTCTTTTGTCGGAACTAAACGATCCCGTTAAGTTGATCTTAGTCTCAAACTGGACTAACGTATCCTTCACAAATGTTTAAGTTGATTTTAGCCTCAAATATGGCTAACGTATCCTTAAAACCTTCAAACCGAATTTATTCCCAAATTGGACTATAGATCTCCCAACCAACTTTGGTTCAAGGGTACATCTATGAACTCCTCTGACATCTGTCGTTGTAATCCTTCAACGTCGTCAGAGAGGTGATGGGTCCCGACGGCCATACATTCAACGGACCACTATGTCCCTAAACTGGAACAATAGAGCCCAAATGCTCTCTTGTTGGATCTAAACGATCCCGTTAAGTTGATCTTAGTCTCAAATTAGACTAACGTATACTTAACAAACGGTTAAGTTGATCTTAGTCTAAAACGAGACTAGCGTATCCTTAACAAACGTTTAAGTTGATCTAAGTCTCAAATGAGGCTAACGTATCCTTAAACCCAAAACCCCAAATCCAAATCTAAGAAAATACGGATTTGGACTAGTCCACGCCCTACGGGCGACGACATAAGTTAGTCTCCGTATACAATCCACGGGCAACCACAAACAAAACAAACACCCACGACACGAAGTGACCAGCTGGAGAAGGAGAAAGTTTTTACCGCGATGCGGTAGCGTAATTAACTGCAGGGGCTTGCGCCTGCAGGGAAGAGCGTCCCCACAATAATAAAAAAAACCTCAGACGAGGGGGAATCTGACGAAGTCTGCTACATCGGCCGCATCCGTTTAAACCTTCGATACATGGTGCCATAAATCAACTTGGCATCTTCGGAGAGGTGGACGGATAAAACCAAAAAGCATCTGCCCCGAATCTCAGGCAAGACGTCAATGTCTTGGCCGCCATTTGGAGGGGAACAGATTCGGGCACGCCCGGTGGGACCTTTTCCTCTATCCACTCCACACTTCGTGCGTCGTATTCACGAACGAATCACGGTTTGTTAATGGTTGCCCTCGGGTTTCAAGTTACTAAGATTTGGTCTCTTGCTTGGCGTAGAAATCAAACAGCAATGGCGTTCAACTGCTCGAACTGCTCCAACTGCAAGTGCAACCGACGCTCCGCCTCACCTGGAGGTGTAGCCTATGGACCGCAAGCGGCATCACTATTCACGATGCCGGTGGAACAAATTACCCGAGCTACCACCGGTCTATTTTTCGGGACCATGCTCCCGCCAGCAAGCTTCACCATCCCAGCGCCCATACTGGAAGCTTCAAAGAAGTCGGTCTTCGATCGACTTGCTACTACCACGGCCCCTCTCAACGGGTCGTCTAATTCCAGCTCCTCGGTCTTCACCAGGCTGAACTCGGGCTCCAAAGGGCCTACCAAGAAGCCCATAACACCTGAAGTAGCCATCCCAAAGAAGAAAGCTGCTCCTGAAGTCGTAAAGGAGGCTTCTCCTCCCAGAGGGTCGGTCTTTGTGAGACTGACTGCTCCCGTTCCCGCTCCCGCTCAGAAATCTGTGTTTGACCGGTTGGGCACGACTTCTCAACGGACGTCAGTCTTCAAGAGGCTGACACCGGCAACAGCCACCCACTTGAACGAGGGGCAAGACAAAGCCGTCACTGAACCAATCCCAACAACCCGTCACACCCGACGTCGCCACTGGCGCCGGATAAGGAAGGTTGGGGGCAACTCCCCCTCTGGGCTAACTCCACCAGCTCCAACGGTGGAAGTTAATGCTGCTGTTCCAACTGGGAACGGCTTTGAGCTGCTGAACAGGATACGCAGAAATTCGCCAACTGCGGTGCTCAAAAGATCTCCTCCACCGGTAGAGACCGCCGTGGAAGCAGAACCAGAAAATCCGGAGCAGTCTCCTCAACGGCTGTCCTCCAGGATCTACAAGACTTGGCGACGAGTCTGAGAATCGGTGATTGATCTGAATTTCTCTCACCAGCATAAGAAGTCAAAAGTTCGGCAGGAAGAAAATCCCCCTGTCAAGCAACGAAAGACGACGACCACCTGGGTGCCCAAAGCAACGGCCTCCTCAACTTCGATGGCCCACAAGAGAAGAAGGCCGGAGAAAATCCCCACGCCTGCGGCGAACGTCAAAGACAGTAAGCCTAAACGCCCTAAGTCTGGGGGAATGGCGGTGCATACCGTCTACATGGCGTCCGGGAAAGAGGATAGCCGCATATCCATAGGTCATCGACCGCTTACGCGATCGGTGACTAAAGCTCAAGAGCAGAAGCAGAAGCTCTAAGAAATGATGACTGCGATGGCCGCACTCACTGGGCCAAAAGAAAGCCCCGAAGCATCCTCGGATCAACGCCAGGAGCAAGAAACCGATGCCGAATTCCTTCGGAGAATACTGGAAAAGAAGGAAAAAGAGGCTACAGAACAAGCAGCCAATATAAAGCGAATGGCCCTTTTGTTTCAGGATATGGTAGGTATGATGATCCAACAAGATCCTCCTGCTGAAGACCCTCTGATCGTCCTCGAAGATGACAAAGGAGAAACGTCGAATCCTCCACCGGCTCTGTCAACAGCCAAGGAAGAGACAATTTCCAAGGCTGACCTGGATGAATATATAGCTCAGCAGATACAGGTTCATCAAGCAACCGAGGCAGCCGGTCAAGTTGTCAAGACGGGACGACCATATCCGAGATGGTACGATCATATCAAATACCCGCCGGGCTATACGATCCCGAAGTTCCATGTCTACAAGGGGACAGGCAATCCCCATCAACATGTGGCCCAGTTCAGGGCGCTTTGTGGCAACACTGGCGGCGACGATAAGCTCTTGCTTCGCCAATTCGTAGGCAGCTTGTCAGAAACAGCGTTCGAATGGTATTCTGAACTCCCGAACGATTCCGTCAAGACGTTAGCTGAAATGGAGTTGCTATTCACTCAGCGATTCGCGATCGCCAGCGAACGCACCCCGATAACGGCGTTGATTAATGCCAGGGTGAAACCAGGCGAGACATGGGTCCAGTACGCTATACGCTGGCGAAACCTGTGGTCGAAGTGCGAACAGCGCATCGAAGAAGCGCCGGCGGTAGGCATGTTCATGGGCACTCTAGACCCTCATGCAACTATTTCACAGTTCATGATGTTCTTCAAACCGACCACTTTCCAGGCCTTGATTGACAAGCTGGCCCAAATGGACCAGATGGGCCATAGGCCTTCCTCCTCAAAGACAGAGCCTTGGAATGAAAAGAGCAAAGGGAAAATAACCTTCGTTGCCAATACTCAACAACGGTCGAGTAACTTAAAGCCGGTTGTTCGCCAAAACAACGTGCGTTCATGCCCATCCCTCGAGGAGAGACTGGGACGTCCTTACTCATTTCCCCAGGATAAAACGAGGAAACTGTTCGAGCTGGCGGTGCGCAACAGACTCATCAATCCGCTGGATCCAAAACGTCCGTTGCAGCAAGGCGATGTCAACAATCCTAATTACTGCCCTTACCACCAAACAGTAAGCCATCCAATCGAAGATTGCTTCGTCTTCAAAGGCTGGATTGAGGACCAATACCAACAAGGCAAGTTCGCATTATCCAAAAACTGGAAGGTGAACCCGCCACAACCTCACGCCCCTAAAAAGGTGGACATGCCGGGGGCATCGTGCTCATTCATAAGGGAAGCCCCATGGGAGGACGTTCTTTCAGCCAAGACGAAAAGAATGCTGAAGGATCTCCAAACATGCCCGGCGATCAGGTGGAAAAATCCACTGGAACCCGAGATCATTGAGGGAATGCTGAAACCGTGCCCAACTCAAAAAACGGGTGGTGATGGTCAGAGCGCTCACACCCAGCCATCAAAATCTTCGAAGAAGAAGAAGAAGACCAAAGAGCCCGTGAGGCCTGGTGACAAGCACACGGACCTGCAAAAACAGATTGACGCATTGGAAGAATAGAATCAGAAGGCGCGGACCCCGGTCACACTCCAAGAATTTCTCAGCCACGTCCTTGAGGACGGAGATGATGACAATGGAGAAGACTCGTCGGATGAATCTGAAGATTATATGGCAAGCTGCCATGTGATCTCTCACTCGTCAATAAATGACGAATAAGCTCCTTACACAGAGAAGCTGGGGGCAGATCCTGTGCCAGAACTTCTAGGACCATAAGACAAAATGATTGATGCATTCCTGAACGAAGCCCGTCTTAAAAGCAAAGCTGATCGAGAGCGCGAGATGGCCATATTCGAGAAAGCTAAACGCCGGCGACTGGATAAAAGGGTCGAAACACTCACAGCAGATCAAAGTACATCCGCTGCAAATGAAAGCAGGATCAAGATAAGGAAACGATTCGCCAAAGCCATATCGATGGGGATAAGACTGCCCTCTTTCAGAGAAAATTCTCCCGGTGGTATACATCTTGATGAAACGGACGTACATCCTAACTTCTGCTTATATCATCAGAAGATCGCACATCCTACTGAAGACTGCAACTCCTTTAAGTGTTGGTGGTAAGGGTATGTCGCTCACAGGCAACACTTCAACAGGACAAAGCGTGAAGCTCGTAGACAGCGGGAAAATGCGACAGATGAGCATAAAAGAATTGCCGGCAATTGTCATAGGGTTGATCCCGGGGGATCGCGAGTTCTCACCTTCGGGAGCGACTCCGACGAAAAAGTAGCCTACGGTCCTCTCTTCAAGGAATCCATCTCTGAAACGAAAGAATTGAGGAGTTGCAAGAACATTCAGCCATGCAATCGCACGCTACCCGGAAAGAATCCTGGACCCGCAAACAAGGGATCAAACAAAAAGGATAAAGGGAAGGAAAAAACGGCCTTCGTCGCCAACGCTCAACAACAATCGAGTGGCCCTAGACCGGTTGTTCGCTAAAGCAACAAGCGGCAACCCCTCTATGAGAAGTCGAAACGTCCTTACTCATTTCCCCTAGATGAAACAAGGAGGCTGTTCGAACTAGCAGTGCGCAACAGGCTTATCACTCTACCGGAGCCGAAACACCAGCTACAACTGAATGATGTCGACAATTCTAATTACTGCCCTTACCACCAAGTATTGGGCCATCCGATCGATAACTGCTACATCTTCAAAAACTAGGTTGAAGATCAGTACCAACAGGGCAAGTTCGTGCTGTCCGAAAAACGGAAGGTGAACCCACCACAACCACATGCTCCGAAAAAGATGGACATGCCGGGGGCATCATGCTCGTTCATAGAGAAAGCCCCATGGACCACTATGTCCTAAAACTGGCTGTAGACCGAAACGTCGTTAAACTAACGATGGACCACTATGTCCTAAAACTGGCTGTAGACCGAAACGTCGTTAAACTAACGATGGACCACTATGTCCTAAAACTGGCTGTAGACCGAAACGTCGTTAAACTAACGATGGACCACTATATCCTAAAACTGGCTGATGACCGAAACGCCGTTAAACCACTACCAACCCGCGGCATCTTCAGGCTGACGTGGTAAAAAAAAAGACGGTATGTCCATAAGCGAAATGGGCATGGATGAAAACCCGAAAGGGCTCCGTGAGTTAAAACAGCAGGGCTATCGACGAGTGTTCGTGAAAACCCGAAAGGGCGCGACCTCGTTAGAAAAAAAAATAAAAGGAATAAAAAAAAGACGGTATGTCCATAAGCAAAATGGGCACAGATGAAAACCCGAAAGGGCTCCGTGAGTAAAAACAGTAGGGCTACCGGCGAGTGTTCGTGAAAACCCGAAAGGGCGCAACCTCGTTAAAACACTTACAGGGTCCTCTCGACCTTGTGAGGAGAAAATACCTGCGTGAGATCCTTACGACTCACAAGGGAACAACACACTTAGGGATCCCCACGATTCCTAAGGAGAAATTACACTTGCGAGATCCTCACGACTTGTAAGGAGAATTCCCCTTTGAGACCCTCACGGCTCATAGGATTCAAAAGCCTTAAGCTACAGGGATCTGAATCTGTTCTTAAGCCATCACAATCACCAATGCCGCCCTACGAGCGGCTCAATGCTGACCCTTGTATACAATCCACGGGCACGAATGAAAATTTCCCTAACAGAGTCCCACCAGCGACTAGGGATATGCTCAAACGGTGAACAAACACTTGTAGGTCCTCTCGATTTGCAAGGAGAAAACACTCTTGTAAGATCCTTACGACTTATAAGAGAACACACACTTAGGAATCCTCACGATTCCTAAGGAGAAAACACATGTACGAGATCCTCACGACTCGTAGGGAGAAACACCATTATGAGACCCTTACGGCTCATGAAGTCAAAAGCCTTAGTCGACGGATCTTAACCCTGTTTGCTAAGCCACCTTTGTTCGACATCGACAGAGGCAAATGATGATTCGCTCCTGGCAATATCCCAGTTGTAGCGATGCTGATGCCTAAATCGGTATCAAAGTCTAAGTCCTTTAATGGCAAATGATGATTCGCTCCTGGCAATATTCCAGTCGCAGCGATGCTGATGCTAAGATGGGCATCAGATCCCAAATCTCACACTCGCGATAAAAAAATCAGCAAGCTAAAAATGCATATGAAATAGCCGAAATGATGGGGCAACTTGCAACAAAATCAGCAAGTAAAAATGTATGCATACAAAAATAGCCGAAATGATTGGGCAACTCCCAAGAAAAAGCAGCGAGAAAAAAGAAAATAGCCGAAATGATTGGGCACCATGAAAAATATCCGAAATGATTGGGCAATCGCGATTTTCGCGATATAAAAAGCTGAAATGATAGAGCATCGCGGAATGAATAAAAAAATGATGAAAGAATGAAACTTTTTGCCCTACAGGTGAGATCACATCGATCCCTGTATACAATCCAGGGGCACAAACAAAGAGGGAACCATACCTTCCCAACAGGCTCCATCGAAAAGCGAAACCAAATCTCGACGGTTCACAGACAACCTAGAGACAACCTCGACATTTGTCGCAATATTGCAGACACAATGTCAACAAATGAAGTGAAGGAAGATCCCTAGCTTCAGGGTCTCGACGTCAACATCGACAACTTAGAGATCACCAACGGCGTTTCTCCTCGCTCTAACCAGATCCAGACGTGACGTCAACAACCGACCTCAGAGTCGCAACGAAACGGAACCATGGCAAAGTCCTTAGTTCCAAATCTCAATGGCCACATCTACAGCCTGGAGACCAACAACGGTGGGCCTCCTCATTCCAGCAGGACACAGATGTTACACCATCAAACGGAGCCACGACATAGTCCTTAGTTCCAAATCTCAACGGTTCACAGACAACCTAGAGACCATCTGAGCATTCATCTCGATACAGCAGACGAGATGTCAACGACGGCGTTCCTTCGCAGTCCAGCAGGATACGGATACAACGCAGACAAAAGACCTCGCGGCCAAAACAAAGCAGAGCGGCGGCAAAATCCTAACTCCACCTCAGCATTCGTCACGTTACAGCAGACGAGATGTCAACGACGGCGTTCCTCCGCAGTCTAGCAGGATGCAGATGCAACGTCAGCGAAAGACCCCATGGTCGAAACAAAGCGGAGTGATGGCAAAATCCCAGCTCCACCTTGACATTCGTTTCGATACAGTAGACGTGATGTTACTGCAGCGTCCTTCCTCCAGCAGGGTTCGGACGCGCCAAAGCAAATGAAGCAAAAGACCAAATTCCTAGCTTCAGTGTCTTGACGACAACTCATATAAAGCCTGAAAGACAATCGGAGATCATCTTGCACCAGCGCGGAGTGGTCACCACCTCGACGTTCATCTCGACACAGCAGATGCAACGCCAAAGCAAATGAAGCAAAGGCAAAATTCCTAGCTTCAGGGTCTTGACGGCAACTCATATAAAGCCTGAAAGACAATCGGAGATCATCTCACACCAGCGCGGAGTGGTCACCACCTCGACGATCGTCTCGATACAGCAGATGAAATGTCTCCCCAGCGTTCTTCCCCTAGCAGGATTCGGACGCGCCAAAGTAAATGAAGCAAAGTCCAAATTCCTAAATTCAGGGTCTTGACGGCAAGTCATATAAAGCCTGAAAGACATTCGGAGATCATCTTGCACCAGCGTGGAGCGGTCACCACCTCGACGATCGTCTCGATACAACAGATGAAATATCACCCCAGCGTTCTAACCCCAGCAGGATTCGGATGCGCCAAAGCAAACGAAGCGAAGGTCAAATTCCTAGCTTCAGGGTCTTAACGACAAGTCATATAAAGCCTGAAAGACAATCGGAGATCATCTCGCACCAGTGCGGAGTGGTCACCACCCCGACATTCGTCTCGACACAGCAGATGCAACGCCAAAGCAAATGAAGCAAAGGCCAAATTCCTAGCTTCAGGGTCTTGACGGCAACTCATATAAAGCCTGAAAGACAATCGGAGATCATCTCGCACCAGCGCGGAATGGTCACCACCTCGACGATCGTCTCGATACATCAGACAAAATGTCACTACATCGTCCTTCCTCCAACAGGAGCCGGACACGCCAAAGCAAACGAAGCGAAGGCCAAATTCCTAGCTTCAGGGTCTCGAAGGTAACTCATATAAAACCTGAAAGACCATCGGAGATCATCCCACACCAGCGAGGAGTGATCACCACCATGACATTCGTCTCGATACAGTAGACGCAATGACAGCAAACGAAGCGAAGGCCAAATTCCTAGCTTCAGGGTCTTGACAGTAACTCATATAAAACCTGAAAGACAATCGGAGATCACCCCACACCAGCGCGGAGTGGTCACCACCTCGACATTCATCTCGATACAGCAGACGAGATGTCACCGCATCGTCCTTCCTCCAACAGGATCCGGACACGCCAAAGCAAACGAAGCGAAGGACAAATTTCTAGCTTCAGGGTCTTGACGGCAAGTCATATAAAGCCTGAAAGACAATCGGAGATCATCTCGCACTAGTGCGGAGTGGTCACCACCTCGACGTTCATCTCGACACAGCAGATGCAACGCCAAAGCAAATGAAGCAAAGGCCAAATTCCTAGCTTCAGGGTCTTGACGACAACTCATATAAAGCCTGAAAGACAATCGGAGATCATCTCGCACCAGCGCGGAGTGGTCACCACCTCGACGATCGTCTCGATACAGGAGACAAAATGTCACTACAGCGTCCTTCATCCAACATGATTTGAACACGCCAAAGCAAATGAAGCGAAGGACAAATTCCTAGCTTCAGGGTCTTGAAGGTAACTCATATATAACCTGAAAGACTATCGGAGATCATCCCATATCAGCGCGGAGTGGTCACCACCTCGACGTTCGTCTCGATACAGCAGACAAAATGTCACTACAACGTCCTTCCTCCAACAGGATTCGGACATGCCAAAGCAAACGAAGCGAAGGTCAAATTCCTAGCTTCAGGGTCTTGACGGCAACTCATATAAAACCTGAAAGACTACCGGAGATCATCCCACATGGAGTGGTCACCACCTCGACGTTCGTCTCGATACAGCAGATGAGATGTCACCGCAGCGTTCTCCCTCCAGCAGGATTCAGACGCGACAATCAAACAACGGAGCCATGGCAAAATCCCTAGTTCCAAACCTCGACGGTTCACCAGCAACCTAAAAGACAACCGCGACATTCGTCCCGATACAGCAGACGCAATGCCGGCAAACGAAGCAAAGGCCAAATTCCTAGCTTCAGGGTCTTGACGGCAACTCATATAAATCCTAAAAGACTATCGGAGATCATCCCACACCAGCGCGGAGTGGTTATGACTCATCGGGGCTCTCCAAAATGAGCCTAACCTCAAGTAAAAAGCGGCATGACAAAATTCCAAACGCTTGCTCTTCTGACGGTCAAACTGCCTAGGAAGATTGCTTGAAGACGTCTTGTCCAGCCCCCGAAGGGATCAGAGACACGACAGTCGTAAGGCTACTCGAACAGCAAGATTGCCAATCGAGGAATACATCAGCCAATGCGACGGTACGACGGACAAAATCCTAGTACCACAGACCCTAACGGACCTTTGTCGTAAAAAGCCGAGGTTAACTGTGACGTTAGGACATCCTTGCGAGAACTTCTCGATTTGTCTCGACTCGTAAGGAAAAGCCTTAGGCAATGGGGATTAAAAAACCTGTTTCCTAAGCACTGGGGCCCTGCAAGTCGGTCCAAAATGGACTCTTGCATACTATTCACGGACCACACTCTCCAAAGTCGAATCTCGAAAAGGAGGGAAACAACCACTTATGAGTCCTCTCGACTTGTAAGGGAGAAAATTCTCTTGTGAGATCCTTACGACTCTCAAGAGAAACCGCACTTAGGAGTGCTCACGACTCCTAAGGAGAAAATACACCTACGGGATCCTCTCGACCTGTAGGGAGAAAATTCTTTGTGAGACCCTCACGGCTCATAAAGTTGGAAAGTCTTAGGTGGCAGATCCTAACCCTGTCTCCTAAGCCATCGCTGTCCTATAAAGAGTTCAAGAGGAACTGTTATCTACCATTTATGGGCCACACTTGCCAAAGTTGCGTGTCACAGAAATGGAGAAGTTACTCATGAGCATATAAACTTCTTCACGCCAGAGTAAGACATGAAGAAATAGAAAGGTGCGGCTCATGGGGCTGAGGGTTTGGAACTATATCCCTTAAGAGTTGAGATTTGAGTCAATGATAAATGACGACGCTTGTGTCCGCTCGTTATCTTCTCAGATCAAGATTCTGAAAGTTATATACCAACCCGAAACTGGTCATACGCCTTGCATAACTCTGCACTACTTCACCTACGTACATATTTACGTGGGCAAAGTATTTGGGGGCATTTGTGCCCGTTAAAAAATTTCTGCGCAAAAGAGCCCAAGGTATCAAATGGCAGTGATACGCTAAAGAAATGCGAACCAGTATCTTCCGGGCTGTTTTTTGACGAACTCCCGAATGAGAAATAGCTTAATTCTGATGATATTGGAAGCATCTCGAAAAACCCTTCGATTTGATATATTATGGGCTTCATAATTCATCCGGGATCAAAAGTTATGAGCAAATATGCTATGCACTGTTCCCTGATTAAAAATCAGGAATTACCTCAATGAGGTATCACGAGCTCACACGTGACCAATGGTCACGTGTTGACACGTGATAGTTAAAAAAGAAATAAAAATAACGGCTGAAGAAGGACCCAATTGGGGGTCACGTGCTCACACGTGACCAATGGTCACGTGTTGACACGTGACAATCGAAACAGAAATGAAATAACAAACGGCTGAAGGAAATACCTCAATGAGATGTCACGTGCTCACACGTGACCAATGGTCATGTGTTGACACGTGATGGTTAAAACTGAACCGTAAGTAAATGCTGAGAAAAAGACTCAATTGGGGGTCATGTGCTCACACGTGACCAAGGGTCACGTGCTAGCACGTGACAGGATTTGAAAGCCTTACATATTAATAGAATTAAAATTCTAAAATTTTCTAAATCTTTCCAAATACAAAAGGTCTATGGGGGACCATTGGATTAAAAATCCAAGGGTGATAAAAATCACCAATTTCTGGGAAAAATCTTAGACAAGGAAAGATTTCCCTAAATCTCACCAAGAATAACAAACAGAATATCTTTTGGATTTAAAATCCAACGGTGAATAAAATTCACTGAATGATCTAAAGGATCATATTAATGATGAAAACAAATCAAATCTTTCAATGAGAGATTTGCTAAAAAAATTGATTCTTTTCTTTCTCCTATAAATAGGAGCCAAGAAGAGAAGAGAAGGGATCTACTTCTTTGAGAGAGAAAACAAAGGGAGAAGAATTTAATTCTCAAGAGAAAAAAGAAAAGAGAGGAGAATTTAATTCTCTGCAAAAGAAAAACCCTAGGTAAGAAAAAAGTGGCTTCAAAAGAGAATTTAATTCTCAAAAGAGTTTAACTCTTATATAAAGAAAAGAACTTAGTTCTTTCTCTGATTGAGGATCTGCAAAGTGCACATCTCCCCATGAATTGAGAATTTAATTCTCATTAGGTTGAGATCCTGCCATGCAGATCTAAAACACAGAGGAGGAATTGAGTTTTGAGAATTTAATTCTCACAGAATTACAGGAATTTAATTTCTTTGAGATAAAATTAGGGTTTAACCCCATATTATAGAAATTTAATTCCTCCAAAATCATGATTAGGGTTTAACCCTACAAAGAATTTAATTCTTAAAGAAATAAAGAGACTTGAAAGATCTCCATGCACGTAAAGAACTTGATCACGTGGTAACACGTGACCCCCATTCTCAATGAGCAGAGAAGAAAAAACAGAACTTGATCACGTGGTAACACGTGACCCTTCCCCTCAATGATCAAAAGAGAACGAATAAGAATTAAGGTCACATGTCCCCACGTGACCCCTGGAAAGATCCCTAGAAATGAGAAGGAAAAATCACTGAGGCAACGCCTCACGTGTACCATGTGACTCCCGAAATACATAGAGAAAAAGTAAAAGAAATAAAGGCTTTGGGCGCTCTCACGTGTTCCCACATGACCTCTTGGCAGATGCTCTAACAATCAGTGCATGAATCCTCCTCACGTGTCAGCACGTGATGCTCCAAAGTAAAATATAAAAGTGTTTAACACTTAATTGCAGAATGAAGAAAAAGGATCTGGTCCCACTTTTGGGCGCTCTCACGTGTCCACACGTGACCCCTCCTTCTTTAGTGTTTAACACTAATTTGGGGATTATATTTCCAGTGTTTAACACTGATTGTTTCTAGTGTTTAACACTAAATTGAAGATTATATTTCAAGTGTTTAACACTGATTGTCTTTTAGTGTTTAACATTAATTTGAGAATTCTATCTCCAGTGTTTAACATTGTTGTTCTCTAGTGTTTAACACTACTTTCAGCCAAATTGGCTAATTTTCCAGAGGCAAAAGTCCCTCCTCCAAATGAATTTCAAAATTGAGGAAATCAAGGACAAAATATTGTCAGAGCCCCCAGACCTCTGTTTAGCACTGCTGAATGATGAGGGGCTGAACCCAGACAAATGTCTAATGGCCCAAAGGGCCAATATTTCAAACATAATTAGACTTAGCCCAAACTTGCCATAAGTCCTCAAATCATCTTGAACTGAGAACATCTGCTCTTTCAACCAACTCATTGGTTCAAGGGTACATCTCTGAACTCCTCTGATATTTGTCATTGTAATCCTTCAACGTCTTCAGAGAGGTAATGGGTCCCGACAGCCATACATTTTATTGGACCACTATGTCCTTAAACTGGTATTGGACCACCATGTCCCTAAACTGGCAATGGATCGCCATGTCCTTAAACTGGAAATGGACCACCATGTCCCTAAACTGGAACAATAGAGCCCAAACGCTCTTTTGTCGGATCTAAACGATCCCGTTAAGTTGATCTTAGTCTCAAAATGGACTAACATGTCCTTAACAAACGTTTAAGTTGATCTTAGCCTCAAATATAGCTAACGTATTTTTAAACCCTCAAACAGACTTTAGTCCCAAATTGGACTACAGGTCTCCCAACCAACTTTGGTTCAAGGGTACATCTCAGAACTCCTCTGATATCTATCGTTGTAATCCTTCAACGTCGTCAGAGAGGTGACGGGTCCCGACGGCCATATATTCAATGGACCACTATGTCCCTAAACTGGAACAATAGAGCCCAAACGCTCTATTATCGGATCTAATTGATCCTGTTAAGTTGATCTTAGTCTCAAACTGGACTAACGTATCCTTAACAAACGTTTAAGTTGATCTTAGCCTCAAATGTGGCTAACGTATCCTTAAAACCTTCAAACAGACTTTTGTCCCAAATTGGACTATAGATCTCCCAACCAACTTTGGTTCAAGGGTACATCTCTGAACTCCTCTGATATCTGTCGTTGTAATCCTTCAACGTCGTCAGAGAGGTGATGGGTCCCGACGGCCATACATTCAACGGACCACTATGTCCCTAAACTGGAACAATAGAGCCCAAATGCTCTCTTGTTGGATCTAAACGATCCCGTTAAGTTGATCTTAGTCTCAAATTAGACTAATGTATTCTTAACAAACGGTTAAGTTGATCTTAGTCTGAAATGAGACTAATGTATCCTTAACAAACGTTTAAGTTGATCTAAGTCTCAAATGAGGCTAACGTATCCTTAAACCCAAAACACCAAACCCAAATCTAAGAAAATACGGATTTGGACTAGTCCACGCCCTATGGGCGATGATATAACTTAGTCTCCGTATACAATCCACGGGCAACCACAAACAAAACAAACACCCACGACACGAAGTGACCAGCTGGAGAAGGAGAAAGTTGTTACCGCAATGCTGTAGCGTAATTAACTGCAGGGGCTTGCGCCTGCAGGGAAGAGCATCCCCACAATAAAAAAAACCCTCAGACGAGGGGGAATCTGACGAAGTCTGCTACATCGGCCGCATCCGTTTAAACCTTCGATACATGGTGCCATAAATCAACTTGGCATCTTCGGAGAGGTGGACGGATAAAACCAAACAGCATCTGCCCCGAATCTCAGGCAAGACGTCCATGTCTTGGCCGCCATTCGGAGGGGAACAAAGTCCTTTATCATCTTTTATCTCGTTAGTAGATCTTAACACAAAACCCAAAATATTTGGATTTAACTCGTTAAAATATAAAGAAAAAGATTACATCTCCCTGTGGATCGACCCGTACTCAACCGGCTAGCTACCAAGCGACACCGTCTTGATTGCGGTAATTAAAAATTAAGAACGCACGTAAAAACGCAAACAATCAGTACATCTCTTCACTCCTCTGATATTTGTCGTTGTAATCCTTCGTCTTCAGAGAGGTAACGGGTCTCGACAACCAGACATTTCACGGACTGTGGGGTCTTTAAACTCATGGACTATAATGTCCTTAAATTCTATGGACTATGATGTCCTTAAACTTATGAACCGTAAAGTTCCTAAACTAAAACAATAGAGCCCAAATACTCTTTTGTTGGATCTAAATGATCCTGCTAAGTAGATCTTAGTCTAAAATTAAACTAACGTATCCTTAACAAATGGTTAAGTAGATCTTAGTCTAAAATTAAACTAACGTATTCTTAACAAACGTTTAAGTTGATCTTAGTCTCAAATGAGATTAACAATCCTTAAACCCAACCCAAAACCCAAATCTAAGAAAATACGGATTTGGACTAATTCACGCCCTACGGGCGACAACACAAATTAGTCTCTGTATACAATCCACGGGCAACCAAAAATAAAACAAACACTTACGACACGAAGTGACCATCTGGAGAAGGAGAAAGTGGTTACCGCAATGTGGTAGCGTAATTAACTGCAGGGGCTTGCGCCTGCAGGGAAGAGTATCCCCCCAATCAAAAAACCCCTCAAACGAGGGGGAATCTAATGAAGTCTGCTACAACGGCCGCATCTGTCTAAACCTCCGATACACGGTGTCATAAATCAACTTGGCATCTTCGGAGAGGTGGACGGATAAAACCAAATAGTATCCGTCCCCAAATTCAGGCAAGACGTCAGTCTTCCCGGTCTTTCGGCGGAGAATAACAGTGTCTTCTTAGTAATTACAGTTTACAGGTATTCGTGATAAAATACTGGAGATACATTCAAAATCACGGATTTAACGTTTTGGAGCCAACACTGCAATCAGAACCGAGAACCGACCGATATCCATGGGACACTTTTTGCAATAAGCTAGTGTGCACGCAATTTTTGGTCTAACACAATACATGTGTGACACTAGACCATGATGAGGGGCTGCCTTGGCGGCACTAGGAGCATGTATGGTGTGATGTGCATTAAATGTACATTGAATGCTAAAGATCTTGATGTGATTTGAAGCATCAAGTTTCCCTCCAAAATCTCTAAAGGAAAATCAGGTTATAACAGATAAAACAAGCAGCACCAGAATGATTGTGGAGGGAACATAAGTACCCCACATCAATACGAGCTCCTTAGCTCGGATTATGGCCGGCCACAACCCCTCTTTATTCGAGTTCGCCATCCCCCCTTAAGTCCAATGGGCCCCATTTTTTGTCTGTCCCCCCTTGCTGCCACGTCAACTCATTTTTATTATTTATTTAATTTTCTTTTGAGCCTATAAATACCAGGCCAGTGGGCAAGCTAGAGAGGACTACTTCTTTTGTAAAAGAAAAGATTGTGAGATTGTAACTAGTGATCTTGTAGCTCTTAAGTGTGAATTCCTTGCCTTCCTCTAGTCTTGCAACCTCTCTTATTGAGCTTGCATGCTTAGATTTTGGTATTTGAATTCACTTGTTTTGTACTTGGATCCATTGTAATCAAGCTTCATTTATATAAGTTGTTTCTTGTATATCTTCTCTTTTTGCTCTTTTCTTTTTGTTGTTATTTCAATTTATGATGTGTGAGTAGTTGTTCTTGGGCTATGGTGAGGTAGGTTGTGGAATGACTTTACTTCCAACCCCTCCCTTTTGATTCTTGCATTTTATATTTCTTTTCTTAATTATGCAATTTTATTATGTTTTGCTTGATAGGATATATCGTTTTGAATGGTTGCAAATCAATCTATAACGTATATCCTATTTCTTCTTTACATTTTTTTGTTGCTATATTATGAATTGAAATTGAAATGAATACGGAATTATGTTAAGTGTCACAACTAGCTAGATAGGAAATATAGCACACAAGCATATATTCTATACTTTCTAACTCACTTAACTAACTCCATATTCATTTCATTCTCAAACTCAAATTTTTAGTTTACATTTTACTTAACCTTGATATCGTATTCTAACCCGATGCATGTTTCGGATAGATGCGGCATGCTTTCGCAATTCAAATGGAAACTAAAAACTTGAACCTTGAATCAAAACGGAGAGTTGAGGGTAATAGTCATATATCACTAATACTAACCCTTAGCCTAAGTTTTCCTTTAAAACCTTTCTTCTTTTAATTCTTGTAATACGTGACAAAATAAATCTCCAACCTCTTGATTTATAACTCAAATTGATGTCGTGATATCCACTCCATGTGGTTCGACCCGTGCTTGCCATCTTGCTTCAACGTACCGTGCACTTGCGGTATTTTAAAACTCGAGACTCACATCGTGCACTATTTTCACCAACATAACCGACATATCTTAATTAAACTAAAACTTGAAAAAAGACGACACCGTGAGAATCGAACACGCCCCCATCGGGAGCCTTCCCCCGGCGACACTTCCAGTGGCATCCCCTTGCCCCTCACCCTCGAGGGGGTACTCGAGCCGGAGCTTAGCGTCGGGAAACTCCGGCATTAGCGCCTTGACGGCGTCAAGGGTATCATGTCAGACGAGGGCCGAGGCTTCGGCGAGGTCGGCGTAGAACTGATCCGACGTTCTGTAGGTCTCCACCGCCATCGCAGCCCGGAGGTCGGCACGCCTCACCGCCTCCTTCATCGCCTCGTTCTCCCTCTTGAGGGTGTCCCGGGTCTTCTTCAGGGTGGCGGCGAGCACCCTGGCATCCTCCAACTTAGCCTCGACGGCCTTTTTGGACTCCATCATAACCCGGATAGTCTCCCGACAGTTGGAGTTCACCCGGTCCTCGGCTGCCACCCGGTCTTCGATGGCGACGATCCTCTCCTTCGCCTCGCCCAGCTCTCAGCTAAAGCCCTCCTCCCGAAAGGTATACTCGCCGGCGATCTGCATCGTCCGGGCAATCTCCTCGTCCTCCATGCTGACGATGAGGATGCAGTGCTGGAGGACCTGAGGAAAACGAAAGGAGGGGTTAGAAGGAAAAGGGGAGCACCCGATCTTGCGAACAAAACATACTTAACAAAAACCTGAGTGGGAGGCGAACAATGACCTACACGGCCTCCTGGGCTATGGCCTCCATTTGGGCCTTGAGGGTCCCCCGAGGGATTTTGACCCCGGCCGACCTTTCCATTTCCGAGAGTAGGCTGTCGGTGACGGAAGGCCCCAAGGGCACCTCGAAGTGAAGCTCCCCTTCATCTACGAAGATCGGGGAAGTCGGGGTACGGAGCACTGTCCTATGGTGCCTCTAGAGGAGGGCGCGGGGACATCTTCCTCATCTCCGACCTCCAAGACCTGGGGGCCCTGCTCCCGAGCGTATTTGTGGCTCTACGCACGGGAGGGCTCCGAGGTCCAGGGCGTGCTCGAACGCCTGGCCAGAGCGGCCGCCGGTGGAGCCGGGCTTGAAGCAGGACGTGACGGGCCGGCGCCTCCGGCCTTCCTCCCTTTCTTTTGTTTGCCCAGGGCCGCCCGAAATTTAGCTCGGTCCATCGGTTCTGCAAGAAAGCGAAAATACAAAGAAGGAGTTAGCAATACCGGAAAAAAAATGGAAGCATACACAAGTCTAAATAGGTCGCCTAAAACTCCTAAGTTGCCCGCAAACTGAGCGGGGCTGAGCCCGGCCCAACTGAGGGTCTGCTCAGACAGCAACACATCGGCCCGGGGGACGGGCTCCCACTCCGACACCGCCATCGCGTCGAGATCATTCGACCGCCTCACCCGTGGGCAGTTGGCCCTATGCCACTGGATGGGAACAGGACAATCCTCACCCTCGGGTGGCCCGACAAAGAAAAACATCTCCTTCCACTCGTGAATGGAAGAAGGTGCTGCGACGACCCTTGACCTGGACGCACCTTCCCGGTGCTTTCTAAAAGAAATGTATACCCAGCTCGGCTCGTCCTTGCGAGTGTCGGGGTGGTTTTTATAGCAGAGAGAGGAAAGGAGAAGGTTCATACTAAAAGGAATCTCCCGCAATTTCAACCGGACTAGGAACCCGAGGAGAATCCTTCAAGAGTTCGGCACTAACTGGCACGGGGCTAACTGAAAACAATGCAACGCCGCACTCACCTCGGGAGAGAAGAGCATGCGCGTCACGGCCCAAAAGTCCTCCAAGTACAAGGCAATCTCCTTGCCCAGTACCTGATCTGCCCTCTCTCCCTCCCCGGCCAAGCGAAGCGAGTAGCCGGGGGGAATGTGGAAGCGATCCCGGATTGTGGTGAGCTCATCCACATGCCTCACAAAGGAAGGTGCGTCGCGGACACTCCGGGCACTGTCTTTAGGGACTGTCCTGTTAGTGTATATGCCCTAGAGGCCATTACTGTATCATACTAGTTTGTATATTACTTAATGGAAGCTTGGGATATTCACCTTGTATAGACAATCTTGCTCAATATAGTAGTATACTACTTGGTTTGTTTCTACTTTAATGTGTACATGTGTTTATTTTAGTATATCACCTATACACATTAGTGGAGCCCTTAGGATCGTTGCATGATTACCAGCGTTGTGATGGCAGTCACACTAGTGGGGACTGGGTAATCCACAAGCACATCCTTATGCAGGTCCCTAGTCGTAGGACTATCGAGACAGGGCATCGATACTTCGGAGTAGACTAGCGTATGCGCTTCTCATCCTAGTGTGGGAGACGGTCTGTCCCACAGCCGTCAGTACGTCGTACTTGAGATAGTATGCAGGTACTAGTTAGGTTACGAGTACACTGGACAGGACTCGTCGGGAACTGTTGGTTGGTACTATACCTATCGTCAGTTATCAGTTCTCAGGTGACATGAGTACAGCTTAGTCCGCTGACTTGATACTGTCACTTCGCCTCGAGTGTGTTCCCACTGTACTTTGATTACTACCCTACCACGGCTCAAAGGAGTCGTGCAAACAGGTAGTAGTTGGGTCTAGTCCCGAAGCACTTGGAGGCAGTGACGGTTAGACAGGATTCGTCTCTCCCGGTATTGGGGGTTGACATCGCGCTGTGTCTAGGAGAGCCATTACACGAGTAGTCCCTGGCCAGGGCAAGCGAGATATACTGGTAGGTTTCCAGTGTTATCTCAGGGTGTTCTGGGCTACACTCCGACACGACTTGTACCGCTAGTAGGGGACTGACGTTTACCGCCCCTAGGCCCGCCATGCGATGTATCAGACGAACAGACCGGACTGTACGGAGATTGTCACATTCAGGCTCAGTAGGAGTTCAGATGGGTTTCACCTCGTCCGTCTTCTTGTCGGCATCTACCTGGGGACCGTTACGCACAGCTAGTGCCGCTTGCGGTCTGTGGTTAAACCCACTGCCAGCGTAGTGTCGAGTCTTTAGAGTCCCACACAGAAAGCTATTCGCCTTTAGGCAAAAGAGTAGAGGTCGCATGGTTTTGCGACAGGGTTCGGTCACATCCGTGCACTTGTGCACGTTTGGTGTCCGGACAGTTAACACTAGCGGGCTTTGGTTTAAGCCAGATCCTAGTGTACATTTTGGGATTGGTTTTATCTCGTTTGTATTTGTGTTCCTTGGAACGCGGATGCGGGTGTGTATGCACAGTTGACAGAGAGACAGAGGCAGAGGATTCTCATTGGGGTTGTTGACTGTTGACTGTTGACCGTTGACTTTTGCTAAACCCTAATGAGAATAAGAAATATGATTAATGATAATATTAATTAAGTATTATTGTGTCATGGTTGAGATGAGGGGTTGACTTTGTTGACTTATTAACTTTGTTGACCGGTTGACTAGGTTGGACTAGTTGACCATCATCATTACAATGGCTATCATTTCATGGCAAAGACTTTTGCTTGCTTGTTTGTTTTTGCAAAATGAGTGCATGAAATGATATGGCCATTTTGACTTGAACCATCACATAATACTCAATTACTATTATGAGTAATCATTGTTTTGGATTATGAGAGCTTGGATGGCAAAAGACTTACTCATTCTCTCATTTCATTTCTCTCTCTTGCTTGAGCTCTCCATCTTGCTCTTCCTCTTGCTCTCCCTCTAGCTCAAGGCATCACCCTCTCATGAGTTGAGAAACATTGCCTTAGAGATAAAAGAAAACCTATATCACTTCACTACTCATCCTAGTTCACAAGGTTTAGCAAACCAAGTGTTCTAGTTTCTTCAAGTTCGAAGAAGAAGCCAAAGGTAGAAGCTTTCAAGTGGATCCATCTTCGGCGCAAGGAGACGACGAGGTGAGGCCGATCCGTACACCGAAAAGAGTTGAAGACGAAGGAGTTCAAGAAAGGTATAACCCCCTAACCGAGTAGGTAAAACTCTTGTTAGGTTTGTTAGTTAGTTGTTTAACAAAGATCCGTATTTTGAGTCCATGTTTCCACCTCTTGAAAAATCGTTTTTCATCATTTCCGCAAGCCCGTAAGCACCGGGAGAGATAACGTGGACTTACAGTGGTATCAGAGCCTAGTTAAACACTATCTAACATGTTAGCAAAGTAACTAGAAGTTCGATCGGAGAAAAAGTCGCGAAACGAACCCGTAAAATCAACTTTCTGCCGAATTTGTTTTCTGTTCAAAAAATGATAAATCTTATCTTAAAATTCGGCTCAGGTTTTTAGAAGAAACTGTAGAAAAATGGTCCACTGAACCGATCAACGCGCCGCGGAACCGTGGCGGGAGCTTGCTCCCGCCGCGGATCCGCGGCCTAGTTGACTCGGCCGTGGACGATTTTTCATGCAGTTTGTTTAGAGGGTTGTTTTGGGATTTTTACAATATGATTTTTCTGCCCAGATTGTCCAAAAAAAAAATTAGTTTTTGGGGCTTGAAAATCCGTATTTTGATCGAACTTCTAAAGACTTAAGCTGACGGGTATATATCTGTGATGTGTTATATGTATTGAACGTCTGCTAATCGCTATACGTCGATTAGTGGGGGTTATACATATCTGTGATCTGTAATGTTGATGGTATGTTTATATGAATTCATTGGATTGTCGTGGATGAATAGCCGGGGGTTGTGAGATGAGAGTTTTTCCTTTTATCTTTCAATTCATGTAATATGTAAATTGATGTAATATTATTTGTATGGCCGCACAACCGGGTCGGGGTTGTTGCCGTCATTGTATAATTTCTTTTTACTGTTTTTGCTCCTAGGATAGACGCAAGGTGGGGTGCACAAACTACCGGGTATCTCGAAGTGCCGAGTGGCCTACTCACGGTGTTGAGGGAGGTTGCTCCGCTTCGGATACTTGGCGGGTAGTTTGCCGCACCCGTAGGGGTCTTGGGTGGGGTATTGGCTATTCATCGCGACCGTGTAATCCGCTTTTCGTTACAGGCTCGTACGAATTGCGGATTCCTAGTATATCCAATGTGTTCATCTGTGATCTGAAATGGCTATCATTGCAATATATTTATATATGATATTATTTAGGCGTTGCTTATGTTTTGCATCCGCGCTAGTCCAGCCCCCGCTTTGTCGTTAGTTAAGTAACCTAACGGGTAATGACGGGGCCCCGTGGCGAATGCGGATGGCATAACCGTACGTCATATTTTGGTTGTTTTCTGTAATGGTAGGATTAAATGATGGGACGCATTAAAATTAATGCAAGAAAAATAAACCAAGTAAAAGTAGTTGGAACACTTTCAAAACCACTCGGTTTCTTTTCAAAAATAACTTTTAAACGCGGAGCTTAAGCCACTCCTTTTAAAAGCTATCTCGTTCCTTCGATTATATCAAGTTCACTACATTCACGGTTTCGCCAAAACCATTCGTAGCCCTCCGTCGTTTCACATGAATGGTCAATAAGTATTCAAGCTATGTTTGTTGGCCAAAGTCAAGACATAGTGATTGGTAGCTATTGGGTATTCATGTGCAGCATAGATAGATGTGTTGGTTTGGGGCAGTCGTTCTACCTTGTTGGCCAAAGTCAAGGGTATGTGCGGGTGGGCTCAAATTAACCTGGAGAATGACGGGTAGAACTTGACATGTGACTTATGATTTGTTGGCCGAAGTCAAGGTCATAAGAGCATGGGGCAAAAATCCACATCGGCAGTTTCAAAAGAACTGAAACTTGCTAGCACTGCATACCATTTGGAGTGTGATGATTCTAGTAGGATTCCTTCAGTTTTGTCACGTAATGATATTTGGATCCCGATCCTACTGTGAGTATATGCTACTCCTCGGGAAATTTCTCACTTAACGATCAATGCTATAAACCAAGTAGGTGTCTAGAAAGGTGTTAGCGGGGCTACGCCCCAGGGAAAAGAGGTTATTTAATTAAGGAACTTCGTGAAAGCGTTGGAAAACCTCCCTCGAAGTACCGACACTAGCCTGGCTGAACGGTTAAGCAAGTATTGTACGGTGAGATTGATCCTGACTAATTCTTCCCTTTTGGTTTGAGGAGGGATTCGAGAGACAGTGGGAGCCATCCTGTTTAGACAAATTAAAAACCACTCTAAACTTGCAAGAACATCATGCTAAAGTGTTTCTTCTCTCTCTCCTAATTGCAGCGACCAAACATCATGACCGGACTTAAGTTACTACTAGATAAAAACATACTGACAGGGCCAAACTACAAAGATTGGCTCAGGAATGTCAAAATGGCAATCACTTATGACAAGTTGGGGTATCTCCTTACCACCAAAGCTCCCCCCATCCCAGGTCCCACCTCCAGCGCTGCGGATAAATAAATCCGTAAGACTTGGGAGATCGACTGCGCGAAGGCCAAGTGCCTCGTGCTTGCCTCTATGGACAACGAACATCAGAGGAGGCACGAGAATATGGACCTCGAATCCATATTTCTCCATACAAAAGAACTGTATGGAGAGCAATCTCGTATCGCCAGATACGAAGTGTCGAAGAAGTTGTTTTCGGCAAGGTTGGCCGTCGGATCATCGGTAGCGGAACACGTGCTTAAGATGATTGGCTTCATTGAAGAGCTCGCGGACCTAGGGACCACGTTAAAGAACGAGCTCTATACGGATTTGATTCTCCAGTCCCTTACTTCCACTTACGCCCAGTTTATCCTGAACTTCAACTTGCAAGAAAAGAAGTTGAACTTTCAGAACTCCTCAACATGCTGAGGAGTGCAGAGGGCACAGAAAGGTAGGGAAACATCCACTTTGTTTGTAGGAGGATCTTCCTCTTCTAGGTCCAAATCGAAAGCCAAGGGAAAGAAGAAGAAAGCCCTCTCCAAACCAAGGGGCGGTGTTAGTAAAGTGGATACGAAGGGAAAGACAAAAGCAACAAAGGTAGCGGGAAAGCTTGTGGGAAAGGAAGAATGATTTTACTATCACAAGTGTGGACATTAGAAAAAGGATTGCAGGGCTTGGAAAGCCAGAACACAGGATCTGAAGCAAGTTGCGGCTTCAGCTTCAGGTGTGTATGTTATTGAAAACTGTCTATCAATAAACTCTACTTCCTGGGTATTGGATACCGGATCAGGATCTCATATCTGTAATTCTTTGCAGGCGTTGAGAAAGCGTAGGGTTTTGAAGGCATGTGATATGACCCTCAGAGTTGCAAACGGAGCTAGCATGGATGCTGAGTCCATGGGGGACTATCACCTGGGGATGTCAGATGGACACGTTTTGGTTTTGCGTAATTGCTATTTTGTACCCAATGCAACTTGTAATATCATTTATGTATCTTTATTATCTAAAGAAGGTTATGAATTTGCATTTGTAAGTAATGTTGTAAACATTCACCTTAATCATGTTCTGATTGGGTCAGGTACATTAAGCAATGGTATATACGTATTAAACCAACCACAGTTTTTCAATGTCCAGAATACACACAAAAGAAAGTCTCCGGAAATAAATCAGACTTTCTTATGGCATTGTAGACTGGGTCAAATCAATGAGAGAAGGTTGACGAAGTTACATACAGAAGGATATTTGGATCCGTTCGAATATCAATCGTATGCCACTTGTCAATCCTGTCTCAAAGGAAAGATAAAAAAGACTCCGTTCACTGGACACGGAGTAAGAGCGAGCGAGCTCTTGGGACTCGTACACAGCGACGTGTGTGGTACAATGTCTACACATGCGTGAAGCGGTTATTCTTACTTCATTACTTTTACGGATTACTTTTCAAGGTACGGATATGTCTTCTTAATGAAACATAAATCCGAAGCCTTTAGAAAATTCCAGGAATATAAGAATGAAGTAGAAAAACAAACCGGCAAAAGTATCAAGACACTGAGATCAGATCGAGGTGGTGAATACTTGAGTGCCGAGTTCCTGGATTACTTAAAAGAGAATGGAATTCTCTCTCAGCTTACTTCTCCATACACTCCGCAACATAACGGTGTATCGGAGAGACGGAACCGAACCCTATTGGATATGGTACGGTCCATGATGAGTAACGCTGAGTTACCGCGATCATTCTGGGGATATGCACTAGAATCAGCTGCATACCTTTTAAACCGAGTTCCAACTAAGACTGTGCCTACTACACCATATCAGATGTGGTGTGGGAAGAGACCCTATCTTAATCACATTAAGACATGGGGATGTCCAGCTTTTGTCAAAAAGCAGCATGCGAACAAACTCGTGGCACGCTCGGTACAGTGCAAGTTTGTGGGATATCCAAAGAACTCCAAGGGATATTTCTTCTATTGCGAAGAGGAACAAAGGCTTTTTGTTTCTCGTCATGCCCACTTCTTGGAAACTGAGTTTTTGGAAAATCAGATAAATGGGAGCGCAATAGAACTGAAAGAAATTCCAGAACCACGAGCTATTACTGAAAGCTTAGTAGAACTAGAGGGTTCGAAAGATCATGACATTCCTACGCCGCTCCGCAGGAATAGTAGGCAGTCTCATCCGCCCGAGAGATACTACGGTTTTCTCATAGACGGGGATAGAGAGGATTGCATCATTGATTATGATGAGCCGACTAGCTTCCAGCAGGCCATTCAGAGCGTTGACTCGGTAAAATGGCTGGATGCAATGCGGACCGAAATGGAGTCCATGTACACCAACAAAGTATGGACGTTGGACGTTGCTCCAGATGGGGTAAAACCCGTAGGATGCAAGTGGATCTTCAAAAGGAAGATTGGTGTAGATGGACAGGTTGAGACCTATAAAGCTAGACTTGTTGCAAAGGGTTTTCGTCAAAGACCTGGCTTGGACTATGACGAAACCTTTTCTCCAGTGGCTATGCTGAAATCCATTCGGATCCTTCTTGCCATTGCTGCCTTCCACGATTATGCGATCCGGCAGATGGACGTAAAGACCGCTTTTCTAAATGGAAATTTAGAGGAGTGTGTCTATATGGACCAGCCAGAGGGTTTCATTCAGAGTGGGAACAGCGGAAAGGTGTGCAAGTTGATTAAGTCCATCTACGGACTAAAGCAGACATCGCGGAGTTGGAACATCTGTTTTGATGAGACGGTCAAAGAATTTTGCTTTATCAAAAATCCAAATGAACCATGCATCTATAGTAGATTTGTAGCGAGAACTGTAGTATTCCTCGTTTTATACGTGGATGAAAATCTCTTAATAGGAAATGACATTCCTATGCTACAATATGTTAAAGGGTTCTTGTCACACAGGTTCTCCATGAAAGACCTGAGTGATGCCTCATACATTCTGGGGATCCGGATCTATCGTGACAGATCCAAGAGGATACTGGGACTCTCACAGTCCAGGTACATCGACACCATACTGAAAAGATTCAATATGGAAGATTCCAAGCGCGGTAATCTACCGGCTTGTCACGGGATCACCCTTTCCAAAGAAATGTCTCCCAAGACTGATTTGGAAAGGGATCGCATGTCTATTATACCCTACGCTTCTGCGATAGGCTCTATAATGTATGCGATGTTGTGTACCAGACCAGATGTAGCTTATGCACTGAGTGTGGTAAGCCGGTATCAGTCAAACCCTGGGGAGAAACACTGGATAGCAGTAAAGAACATTCTCAAGTACCTGAGAAGAACTAAGGAGATGTTCTTAGTGTATGGCGGAAAAGACCTCCAGATCGAGGCCTTTGCTGACTCCAGCTTCAAGAGTGACAAGGATGATTCCAAGTCCATGTCGGGTTATGTCTTTACCCTCAATGGAGGGGCGGTGTGTTGGAAGAGTTCCAAACAGGAAACCGTTGCTGACTCGACGATGGAAGCGGAATATATCGCTACTGCAGATGCCGCAAAAAAAGCCGTCTGGATAAGGAAGTTCTTAACGGAACTTCAGGTGGTTCCGTCCATTGTTGATCCAATACCGCTGTATTGCGACAACAACGGGGCTATAGCTTTAACAAAGGAACCCAGGTCCCATCAGAAGTCCAGACACATCTTGAGGCGGTATCACCTGATCAGGGAGATCGTGGGTCGCCAGGAGATCGAGGTTCGGAGAGTTTCTACGGAAGATAGCACTGCTGATCCACTCACAAAGGCCTTACCCCAGACTCAGTTCGAGCGGCTGATCGAGATGATAGGTCTTCGATACGCCAGTACATGGCCTTAGTTCAAGTGGGAGATTGTTAGTGTATATGCCCTAGAGGCCATTACTGTATCATACTAGTTTGTATATTACTTAATGAAAGCTTGGGATATTCACCTTGTATAGACAATCTTGCTCAATATAGTAGTATGCTACTTGGTTTGTTTCTACTTTAATATGTACATGTGTTTATTTTAGTATATCACCTATACACATTAGTGGAGCCCTTAGGATCTTTGCTTGATTACCAACGTTGTGATGGCAGTCACACTAGTGGTGGCTGGGTAATCCACAAGCACATCCTTATGCAGGTCCCTAGTCGTAGGACTATCGAGACAGGGTATCGATACTTCGGAGTAGACTAGCGTATGCGCTTCTCATCCCAGTGTGGGAGACGGTCTGTCCCACAGCCGTCAGTACGTCGTACTTGAGATAGTATGCGGGTGCTCGTTAGGTTACGAGTACACTGGACAGGACTCGTCGAGAACTGTTGGTTGGTACTATACCTATCATCAGTTATCAGTTCCCAGGTGACATGAGTACAGCTTAGTCCGCTGACTTGACACTGTCACTTCGCCTCGAGTGTGTTCCCACTGTACTTTGATTACTACCCTACCACGGCTCAAAGGAGTCGTGCAAACAGGTAGTAGTTGGGTGCAGTCCCGAAGCACTTGGAGGCAGTGACGGTTAGACAGGATTCGTCTCTCCCGATATTGGGGGTTGACATCGTGCTGTGTCTAGGAGAGCCATTACACGAGTAGTCCCTGGCCAGGGCAAGCGAGATATACTGGTAGGTTTCCAATGTTATCTCAGGATGTTCTGGGCTACACTCCGACACGACTTGTACCGCTAGTAGGGGACTGACGTTTACCGCCCCCCTAGGCCCGCCATGCGATGTATCAGACGAACAGACCGGACTGTACGGAGATTGTCACATTCAGGCTCAGTAGGAGTTCAGATGGGTTTCACCTCGTCCGTCTTCTTGTCGGCATCTACCTGGGGACCGTTACGCACAGCTAGTGCCGCTTGCGGTCTGTGGTTAAACCCACTGCCAGCGTAGTGTCGAGTCTTTAGAGTCCCACACAGAAAGCTATCCGCCTTTAGGCAAAAGAGTAGAGGTCGCATGGTTTTGCGACAGGTCTCATGGTTTTGCGACAGGGTTCGGTCACATCCGTGCACTTGTGCACGTTTGGTGTCCGGACAGTTAACACTAGCGGACTTTGGTTTAAGCCAGATCCTAGTGTACATTTTAGGATTGGTTTTATCTCGTTTGTATTCGTGTTCCTTGGAACGCGGATGCGGGTGTGTATGCACAGTTGACAGAGAGACAGAGGCAGAGGATTCTCATTGGGGTTGTTGACTGTTGACGGTTGACTGTTGACCATTGACTTTTGCTAAACCCTAATGAGAATAAGAAATATGATTAATGATAATATTAATTACGTATTATTGTGTCATGGTTGAGATGAGGGGTTGACTTTGTTGACCGGTTGACTAGGTTGGACTAGTTGACCATCATCATTACAATGGCTATCATTTCATGGCAAAGACTTTTGCTTGCTTGTTTGTTTTTGCAAAATGAGTGCATGAAATGATATGGCCATTTTGACTTGAACCATCACATAATACTCAATTACTATTATGAGTAATCATGGTTTTGGATTATGAGAGCTTGGATGGCAAAAGACTTACTCATTCTCTCATTTCATTTTTCTCTCTTGCTTGAGCTCACCCTCTTGCTCTTCCTCTTGCTCTCTCTCTAGCTCAAGGCAACACCCTCTCATGAGTTGAGAAACATTGCCTTAGAGATAAAAGAAAACCCATATCACTTCTCTACTCATCCTAGTTCACAAGGTTTAGCAAACCAAGTGTTCTAGTTTCTTCAAGTTCGAAGAAGAAGCCAAAGGTGGAAGCTTTTAGGTGGATCCATCTTCGGCGCAAGGAGACGACGAGGTGAGGCCGATCCATACACCGGAAAGAGTTGAAGACGAAGGAGTTCAAGAAAGGTATAACCCCTTAACCGAGTAGGTAAAACTCTTGTTAGGTTTGTTAGTTAGTTGCTTAACAAAGATCCGTATTTTGAGTTCATGTTACCACCTCTTGAAAAATCGTTTTTCATCATTTCCGCAGGCCCGTAAGCACCGGGAGAGGTAACGTGGACTTACACGTCCCCGCCGCACGACCCCGAGAAGCGCGACTAACCCTAACTTCCCAGGAAGATTCTGACCCGGGCGAAGAAGAGGAAGCTGCAGAAGACTCCCTAGACTCTACCCGAACTATTTCTATGGACTCCTTAGAGGAAGACATCTAACCTGATCAAAAGAAAGGGTCCTCTGAGGAAAGAACGCAGGAAATCCGACCTCGAGGGAAGAGCGCTGAGCTAACACACAAAGGGAAGAGGAAATTACAGCGAAATGTGGACCCTCGGGAGGATCCCACCTCTATTTAAAGCAGTCAGCGTACGCATCCAGTGGCGCCGATCGTCTCCTGCCAAAATGACACTCCGCATTCAACGGCCATCAACGCTCCACCTGTCGCACGCGCATTGGGCACGTCCCATCGGGCGCGAAAACACCGGCGGCCCGTCACATCAGCCAACCAGCGCCGGACACGTGACCTGGTGCTCCGATGAACGTACGCATGAATTGGCGCTTCCTCTTTAATGCAAGATCTCTTCCCTGATCCGCTGACGTCATCGAAAAAAATACGACTAACAGCCCGGGAATCCGAGTCAACGTTGTCTTCAAATAATAACTTAGCCCGGGTGACCGATTAGACCACTCTCAACCCGGCCCATAAATAGGTCGGGACGAGAGTGGGGGGCTAATGATGATGCTCGGTACTGAGCACTCCCCAGATCGTGACACGTGGCGGATGACGTGTCCCAAGCTTACGGGAAAGGAGCAGGAACGGTACATTGGAAGCGTGCCCCGGGTCTTCGACCTGAGAATGTTCCCGACCTTCAGTGGCCTTCCCGACCACTCCTGTGCCCGCCTTACAAACAACCATTTGCTTGCCTCCGAGCCCTCCCGCACGCTGAGTTCCCTCAGCCCTCCTAGCTCGCCTCCGAGCTATCACGTGAACCAAGCCTGCTCGGCCTCCCGCTCGTCTCCGAGCCTCCCTCCGAGCTTAGTTTCCTCGGTCTCATCGACCGACCCACAGCACAGGTCACAGGCGTCTCCGCCACGGCTCCGCGAATCTCACCTGACGCGAGATATCCGCCGCCCGTGATCCCGCGTTCCACACCACCGTAATCTCCCATTAGCGAGCATATCTCGTCATTAATGGGAAATCCCACCTTTCACGCAAGCGTAACTCTAGGGGCATAACGGCCGGCGTGAATCTTGCGCCCGCCAGCCCACGGCTGCTACTATATAAACCCCTCTCTCATACGACT
Organism: Agapanthus africanus; assembly: GCA_030015575.1. Taxonomy (NCBI): domain Eukaryota; kingdom Viridiplantae; phylum Streptophyta; class Magnoliopsida; order Asparagales; family Amaryllidaceae; genus Agapanthus; species Agapanthus africanus. Next base: position 123,327,356 of record JASDDO010000012.1, on the reverse strand, counting down.
CGGGTAAGGCAATTTTACCCCAGTAAGCCGTTACTCTACCCAAATACTTCGACTAATTTGATCGTCGGAGGGTCTTCGGTGGTACAACCATCGCGGGACTTCTTTGCAGGTAGTTCGGCTTCATTCTCAAATCAAGCCTATTGAGATCCACACGCACCAAGAGGAAATCATCAGATCCAATCTCAGCCACTCATCATCACTAGCTGGGGATTAACGGAAGACAACATCTGAAGGAGATCCAGAGCTCCATCAATAACAAACAGATTATGATCTCATGAATCCAGCTGTTAGAATGGATGTTGGGAGTTGACAATCGAAGACGCTAATGGACTTCATTATTTTATATGGTTTTTATATTATTGTGTTGGTAAATGTGTGCATGGACTTGGTAAAACTTTTGATCAGCTAATGATCGATGTGCGAGGGTGCATGCATGAAAACATTTTTTTTCTCCATATTTTGTATGCTTTTTGTTGTTAAGATGTTTAATTGTAACTAATAATCATTAGTAAGATATGACTGATAGATCGTTGATAGTCGAAGGTGGATAGACAATACTTAGCTAATTAAGCTTGTGTTGCCGACTATGTCTATAATTAATTTACTCAAGGGATGGATGATATTTTTTTGCAACAAGTAAATCAATCTCATGTTATAGTTATGTTAGTTATAAAGCTTATGATATTCGTCTCTCAAAAAGTTATGTCTATGTGGATGGGATGGGGGGTGGTTTACACATATCAGATTTGAATAGGGATGCAGGTTCAGGGTATAAGACGTCAGATTTTGAACAATAATGCTAGGGCATACACATTTACTAACATTTGTTCTCAATTTTTTTATTTTTGTTTATTTCTATGTTGGTAGAACCTGTCCGATCAAAAACATTTCTTGAAAATCCTTATGTTCAATGTAAAGCGCATAGGTTTGGGGCGGATATTTTTAGTTTTGTAATCCATCCAAAGCAGACGGTTTCCAATTGAAACGGCCTTGCTGCACAACCCAACTCTATACATGCATAGCATTTGTAACATGAAAGAGATGGGTCGAGAGTCATAGGTGGCTCTTCAAATGTATTTCTAGTGGGATTCATTTTGGTTTGAAGAATCATGTTTGCACCCCTTGTCCTCAAAGAAAGTGACACGTCTCAATCTCCTTTTAGACATATTCCACATCTTGGTCAATACGCGCGATAAGCGGGGCCTTACCCCTAATCGGTTAAAAAATAAATAAATTCATAGCAAATGATTCCATAGGTTAGTACATAGAAAAATTAAAAAGGCGCGTGCGGGAGGGGAGGGGGGTGTTGTTCCACAAGGATTAAAACACAGCCTTACTGCTTCCATTGGACCATGCGATATACACGAAAAGTTCCTCCATCGTTTTGCATCCAAGACATTTAAGGCCACAACATCGTCGCAACTGCTAGCCATTTTCTCATGTAATTTATGGTATTATTTTGATGACGCTGTATTACAGTATTAGCCATGTATCGAACAGATTGGACTCGAGTTAAATTGATGTAATCAAATTTGGTCTATTTTACCCTAACCAATGTTATGCTTGTATTAATGGGGTCTGAAATATTGTTAGCATTACTCAAAAATAATATTAAGTTTCTTGGCATTGATACTGGCGCCCCCCTGCCCCCTCCTCCAACCAATAGATTATTTTGATGGGTGTCAATAATTGAGCTTTGAGTCAGGTCTGGAAAATGAGGCGAGACGACGGCGACTTGCCTCGCCTTGCCTCGTCTCGCTCACGTAGGCTAGTCAGCTCGCTTCGTCTAGCCGAGTCAGGCGAAGCGAGCATGTTCCCAATTTTCTCAATGTTGCCTCGCTCCAGTTCGTCTCGTCCCTCGCCTCGCCAACTCGCCATAGACTCATCTTGTCTCGTCTCTAACCTAAGTTTTAATTAAAAATTTTCATTAGCAGACGTCTTGTACAGAAGTCTGTAATTCAAAAAATTCTTAAGGAGACGTCTGGTTAAGAAACTTTTGAAATAAATATATCTGGCACAGACGTCGCCTTGCCTCATCTCGTCTCGAAAGCGGCATCCAACGGTCAGAATTCACCTCCCATCACCTCGCCTCGACTCGAAATCCAATTCCAACGGTCGGATTCGTTGGATTTGATGACGAATCGCCCGCCTCGTCTCGTAACAGCTAAAAAATTTGAAAAAATTTGAAAACCCTATAAATACAACCGCACACCAATTTTATCTCATTCCAAATCTATTTCTCTCTCAAATTTTAAAAAAAAAACTTCTCTCAAGTCTTTACTCTCAACTTTCAAGTTTTGAAGAATTGAGGCTCCGACTCCGAGTTTTCGACGCTCCGACCGACTTTTCTACTCTTCTGCTATTTTTCTCAATTGCTCTACTACAGCGTTTTAGCTATTCTTCCTTTTATTTTATTAGCTCTCTTCTTACGGTTAAATTGGTATCGGTAATATTTAGTTTTTAATTTTTTTAATTAGTTAAAATATTATATGGAGAGTTCCTATGTTACACATCACACCTAAATTCCTAATCCTGAAATGCATGCACAAGCAGAAGAACCCACACAGACATATAGAGAAACTAGAAAACGTATACTTAGTAGTAATGTTTGGAAACACTATACGATTGAATATAGGGAAGGGGTTAGATACGAAATAAGCAAATATTGTGTCACTGCATATAAACATACACTAGTAAAATTGGGGGTTGCCCCTACGGATGGAAATATCCGCAGGGGCATATTTAACTTGGACCTACGGATTAATCCGTAGGGCTAAAAGCTTGCCCCTACGGGCACTGACGTCCAAGAATAAAAATATTAATTCTTAATTTGGTGTTTGCCCCTACGGAGGCGCAAACAAAGGACCTACGGGTATATCCGTAGGGGAAAGTAAATATCGTTTTAAAGTAAATATTAATTCTCATTTTCTCTCTCTCCCTCAAACGCGCGCGAAAAACCCCAAATCGCCACCGTCGCGTCGCCACCGTCGTTGGGCAGAGTCGCCACCGTCGTCGCCACCGCCGATTTCGTCGCCACCGTCGTCGCCACCGCCGGTTTCGTCGTCGCCACCGCCGGTTTCTTCGCCAATTCGCCACCGTCGTCGCTCCAGCCCACCAGCGCACCCGTTCAGGTATAAATCTCGAGGTAAATTAAAGCATTTTTGGATTATTCATGGCTGGGTCTGGGTTGCGCGCGCGAGAGTTGGATTTGGGCAGGGGCGTGGTGGCGGTCGGGGTCGGGGTCGGGGTCGGGGTCGGGGTAGGGTTAGGGTTGGGGTTCGGCTGCTGCTGGGGTGGGGCTGGGGTTAGGGTTACTGTGCGGCTAGGGTTAGGGTTATTGTGGGGCTGGGGTAGGGTTACGGTGGGATGGGGTTAGGGTTGGGGCTGGGGTTAGGGTTACTGTGGGGCTGGGGTTAGGGTTATGAGAGGCATGTCAGCATATTTATGTGTAATAATTGAGAGGATCAAGCTAAGTTCTATGCAAGCAGTCCCTCAGAATACTTAGATAGCTAGCCTTACATTTTAAATTAACATATTCCATAGTTGTCTTAATGGTAAGGCAGATACCCATATTGTGTAAGAGCTGACATTAATACAACCATAGGGAGCTGACAGATTATACATCTCATGTGGCATTAAAATCTATAAATGGACATATGAGATAATGCAAAGAAAGAGCAATAGATCAAGACTCAATCAACTTTCCTATGCTTTATGATTTCAGCGGATAGCTCAAGTTTAGTTTCAACTTTATATTCTTATTTTTCTCTCTTTTTTCTTTAGTGCTTCTTCCTCCATTTCTTTGAAGAGTCTCTCACAGCGAAATACACTCCAATTGCTGTTGAAGATTTTAGAATGTATACAGAATTTAAGAAAAAAATGTTGTGCCCCTTATGCTTCTGTTATTCAACTTCTTCCATACACTCTGGACTTCTCAAATTTAAAAACTATTAGAAGTGTACTTGTTTATCATACATTGAACACACCATGCATGCTATTTCCATGACACATGGCAGATGAGGTGTCTCATAACTCAATATTAGCGATTTCCATGATCACGACACGTGGCAGATGAGGTGTCTCATAACGCTTTATGATATCAGTATCCTATATTTATAGTTTTAATTGTTGATTGTTATAGATGTATACCATTGCAATAATAGTTTTTGGTTGATGAATGCTATTGCAATGTAGGATGATTAGTTCTATCAATCTTGATCTCAATGGTTTAAAATCATGTTACACATACAACACGAATGCACAACAAACGCATAATTAGAGAGCGACTCGAGATATTCGGGTTAAAACCAATATATGATACTCGATGATGATATGAAACCTTCATATTCCCATCGATACCCGTATATGAAACTAAAAGCGCCACTTAGTCCCCGTCTATCGGTTAACATACGTGCGATGCTCGTCGTGACCTAGAACTATACGAAGGTTGTTAAATATCGGACAGTATAGCTCGATACTAACAACCGTCGTATAGTCTACGCGACGAGAAAATTCAATCGTATGGTAACCCATAGATTTGTCCCGTGTGGACATGTTAAGAATGTATAAAGCAAACGCCTTCATTCACTTGTGTTTTCATCCGTTTCGAGATATTTCGTCGGTACCTTTCCGCTGGTTCTCCGTGTACAAAGATAGATTAGATGTTCATTTCAACGTTGTTTCACAGCTTTGAAATGATTATCTATTCTATTACAGTGTACTCGGAGAACAGCGGGGAGATGCTGCCGAAATTTACTCGAAACGGTTGAAAGCACAAGTGATGGGCGTTCGCTCTATACATTCTTAATGGAATAGAAGCCTACCCCCGACAGCCGGAACACATACATACAAACGCATAATTAGAGAGCGATTCGAGATGTTCGGGTTAAAACCAATATATGATACTCGATGATAATATTAAACCTTCATATTCCCATCGATACCCATATATGAAACTAAAAGCGCCACTTAGTCCCCGTCTATCGGTTAACATACGTGCGATGCTCGTCGTGACCTAGAACTATATGAATGTTGTTAAATATCGGACAGTATAGCTCGATACTAACAACCGTCGTATAGTCTACGCGACGAGAAAATTCAATCGTATGGTAACCCATAGATTTGTCCCGTGTGGACAAGTTAAGAATGTATAAAGCAAACGCCTTCATTCACTTGTGTTTTCATCCGTTTCGAGATATTTCGTCGGTTTCTTTCCGCTGGTTCTCCGTGTACAAAGATAGATTAGATGTTCATTTCAACGTTGTTTCACAGCTTTGAAATGATTATCTATTCTATTACAGTGTACTCGGAGAACAGCGGGGAGGTGCTGCCGAAATTTACTCGAAACGGTTGAAAGCACAAGTGATGGGCGTTCGCTCTATACATTCTTAATGGGATAGAAGCCTACCCCCGACAGCCGGAACACATACATACAAACGCATAATCAGAGAGCGATTCGAGATGTTCGGGTTAAAACCAATATATGATAATATGAAACCTTCATATTCCCATCGATACCCATATATGAAACTAAAAGCGCCACTTAGTCCCCGTCTATCGGTCAACATAACGTGCGATAATTTATTCTTTTCAACGACAAATGCACACACAAAGCATATACATGGATTTTATCCTTTGTCAGTAACTATCCCGTTCTTATATTTCTCAATATAGTCAGCATAACCTACAATTTATATGTTATTCCGTCTAACATGGCCCATGAGTACGTCAGAGTTAAGGACTGGATGTATGTGGATTGGAAACAACGTATGCAACCTAAGTTTGTCGCAGGAGTTGCTGCTTTCCTTGAATTTGCACGAGCACATAATAAGATCATAATAGAGAAGATTCTCTGTCCGTGCGATAGATGTGGCAATAAGTACTGGCAGAAGGTAGAATTGGCAGAGCTTCATATTGTAAAACATGGGTTTACTAGACTTTATTCAACTTGGAAATATCACGGGGAAGTAGAAGAATGCAGTACTGCGGTAGAAGAAGGAGAACACGATAATGTGGCAGGAGAAGAAGAAGAATTCGGTAATACGGCAGGATACGGAAATTTATTTCCATCAGAAGAAATGGAGGATATGGTAGAGGCTGCCCTAGGTGAATCTATTCGTACCGAAGATGACATTCCTTCCGGTCAAGGACCGCGTGCGGATAAATATGAAAATTTCATGAATGATGCTAGGAAACCAATTTATGAGAATGCGAAGTATTCCACCCTCTCATGGTTCGTCCAACTTTTCCAAATTAAGTGCCTAAATGGATGGAGCAACAAGTCATTCACAATGCTTCTTTCGTTCTTGAAAGATTCTATGCCTCCGGGAAATAATGTGCCCGAAAGCTGGTACGAAGCCCAGAAAATGATGTCTGATTTGGGTCTAAAGTGCGAGAAGATTCAAGCATGTCCTAAAAATTGCGTGTTGTACCGGAAAGAGAATTCAGATTTTAAAGAGTGTCCAACATGCGGAGAGGCCAGGTATAAGCCGAAAGATTCTGATAAGAAGCCTGATATACCTGTGAAGATAGCACGATATTTTCCCATAACACAGAGGCTACAGAGGCTATTCAGGTGCAAGAAAACAGCCGAGGCAATGATTTGGCATCACCGTGCTCCTCCAAGAGAAAATGGAAAAATGAGTCATCCAAGAGATTCACCGGCATGGAAGGATTTCGATAGGAGGCACGCAATATTCAGTAGCGATCCTCGCAATGTCCGGCTCGGACTGGCTGCCGATGGCTTCTGCCCATTCAACTATATGGCTGGAAGTCACAGTACATGGCCCGTTGTAATGATAATTTATAATCTGTCGCCTTGGTTGGCTATGGACCAATCATACTTTATGATGCCTCTTCTTATCGACGGACCAAACTCACCGGGGAACAATATCGACGTCTATCTCCGACCTCTGATTGAGGAGCTGAAAACTTTGTTCATTGATGGTGTAGAGACATATGATTCAAACACAAATACAACCTTCATACTGCGTGCGGCTTTAATGTGGACAATTAATGACTTTCCTGCGTATGGAATGCTTTCAGGTTGGTCCGTACATGGTCACAAAGCATGTCCTCATTGCCATGAACACACAACATCAAAATTTTTGAATTTTAGCAGGAAGGTTTGTTATTGCGGCCATCGACGTTTTCTGCCTCCAGACCACCCTTATAGGTTAGACACGGTTCACTTTGATGGTCATCAGGAGCTTCTTGGGCCTCCATCCCCATTGTCCGGAGAGGACGTGACTGCTAAATGGGATGGTTACAATAACGTGACCTTCGGGATGGATCCGACGAGACAGGTCAAACCACAATATTGGAACAAGTTAAGCATTTTCTTCGAGCTTCCGTACTACACGCATATCCATTTTGAATGTAATATTACAGATATTCATGCATGTTTATGTCAAAATTACTTATATTGTCAATGTTTGATTGTCTAGTTGTTGGTGATGCGTCCACATCTGGGACAGAGGCCACCCCCGCTCCTCCAGGTATGTTTATATATCATATAGTGTATGTATATTGATTTAGAATGCTATATCATAAATATACACATTCCTTTTGCTCTTACTTAGCAATTTTTATTATTGTCTAGCTGTAGGTGATGACACCACCGCACCTGCGGGTATGTTTATATGTCCTATAGTGCATGCATATTGATTTAGAACGTTATATTATTGATCTACACATTCTTTTTACAATTACTTATAAAATCTTTTTTTAATTGTCTAGTTGTTGGTCCTGCGTCCACATCTGGGACAGAGGCCACCCCCGCTCCTCCAGGTATGTTTATATATCATATAGTGTATGTATATTGATTTAGAATGCTATATCATAAATATACACATTCCTTTTGCTCTTACTTAGCAATTTTTATTATTGTCTAGCTGTAGGTGGTGACACCACCGCACATGCGGGTATGTTTATATGTCCTATAGTGCATGCATATTGATTTAGAACGTTATATTATTGATCTACACATTCTTTTTGCAATTACTTATAAAATCTATTTTTAATTGTCTAATTATAGGTGGTGCGTCCACACCTTCCACAGGGGCCACTCCTGCCGCTTCTATACCCTCCACATCGTCTGCAGGTTAGTATGAATAAATTTAAAATATTTATTTATTTTACATATGCTCTATAGAATAAATATGAACTTCATGGAGATTTAGCGTCGATGTTTATTTTATAGTTGGAGGGGATGCGTCCGGGTCCGGGACCCCGGTTGTTCCTCACCGAAGGAACTATCGTCCCGCTCGTGCTGCTGCTCGGGCCCAGGCTCGTGCGCTATTCACCGGAGGTATATATCACACTTGAATTTTTGTTTAATCTTGATTTCTTAATACAACTTTGTCTTATTATTGATTGTCTTGATATTTCGTGCAGACGCAGGGCCTCTCCATCCCCAGAGGGGGACTCGAGGCCCGAATCAGTCCCATAGGCTGAGGCCTGATAGAGCTAGGGGGGAGGCAGCATTCCCCCTATTTTTTACCCTTGACTATCGCTATACCGGTCCTCATGCCGAGAGGTTCGGCCGGTATTTGGGGGACGAGAGCCGGATCGTGAAGAACTATCCACTTCACGTTGAGTGGGGCGAGCAGCACCAGCGCTCATTCGCCCTCTTCTTTGAACAGGCTCGGGTATGTATTAATATATATTTTCATTTGATCTATCCAATATATTTATTATTAACACTTGCAATCTAATAACAATGTTTTTTTTGTATTTTCAGTTGGATTACGATTTTCAGCCTGTAGCCGACCCTGATCACCCGGGGAGGATGCTCGACCTTCATGCTCTGTACAATGGCCTGATGAAGAACATGCAGGCCAAGGTCCGATACAACAGGAATGAGCTGAAGGCCGACTGCTACTCCCTGTGGATAGCGACCCCCGAGGCAGAGAGAGCGGCCCTCCTATCTACTCCGGCGTTTGCGAGAGTCGACGTAGAGACATGGCCTATATTGTGCACTTATTTCGACTCCGAACGCAAACAAGTATGTATTTTAAATTTAATTCATTATTTATGATATAATTTATTTCTTTGTGTTTCTTAATTAGAAAACTAAATGTTAATGCGTTGTGCAGAAACAGGCCGCTCAGAATACGGAGAACAGGAAGTCGGCGAAGAGGGGTCGCCCTACTTACACAGGTGGCTCGAGGAACATTACTCGAGCCATGGAGTTATCGGTAAATTAAGAGTTATTCTCTAATATTCTGCAATATTAAGAGTTATTCTCTAATATTTCTAATATTAAGAGTTACTTTCTAATATTGCAGACATCTCGGACCGTGGCGTCAGGTGGTACACCGAGCGTGCTGTCCGCATATCTTGCCGTCCACGGCACCTCGACAGATCCCGCCACGGGCGAGCTTCGATGTCCCGACGTCGCTACCCAGGAGTACTGCGTAAGTGTTAATATTTTTTCTACCCAAATTTGAAATTTTAGTTTTGGAAGGTTCAAGTTTAAATTTTATACTTATACTTTACTGCTTAATGTGGGTGTAGGAGTGGGTGGTTGAGCAGGCCCAGGCCTCGGGGATCGATTTTACCGGACAGAACGATCCGAGGCTGCTGACCCCAGTTCTGGACGCCGCACACGGAGGGCACCACGGAGGTTGGGAGAGAGGCCGGGGATTGGGCCCTAGCAGGGCCTATATGAGGTTGGACTCCACCCCGGCGGTTACTTCCTCCGTCTCCAGTGACCGGCATGTCCATCAGGAACTGGATAGCTTGAGGGCCGCCGTTCAGGAGTTGAAGGAGATGCTGGTATGTATACTACTTTATAGTAAAATATCATTTCATATTATATACATATCAACATATCCATAATTAGTACGTAGCTTGAGCTTATTTGGTTTTAGACTTAAGTCTGATTAATCATACATACATATGTAATTAAAATAAACAACGCTTTTCCAAACTAGATATCCAAACAGGGTTTCGAAATAACTTAATAATGAAACGAATTCGAATAATACACAGTGCTTACACGCTTCTTACACACGTTATGTCCAGACGCGATAGGGTAGATCGGCCGAGCCTCCACATGCATCTCCTTCGGCTGCGGCTCCGCAAGCCACTACATCGGCTGCGGTTCCGCAGACAGCTCCTGTAGCTCCACCGCCCACTCAGACTCCCGCAGCCGTGGCTCCGCAAGCGACTACCTCGACGGCGGCTGCGCAGACCACATCGCCAGCTCCACATGCCGCTCAGACTCCCTTATATGTAGCATTGCAGAGTGTATTGACCGAGGACCAGGCACGCGTTATTCTAACATTATTCGGAGGTGGAGCTGGACCGAACTAGGGTAGCTTTTTGGTTCTTATTTTTTGAAACATGTATTTATATCACATTGTACTACATTTTGAAACGATATTGATATTGGTTTGTATTTATATCATATTCAGTTTTTGGGTTTCTTTTGTATATTATATATATGCGTGAGATGTGATTATGAATACTGCAATATATGATTTGATTGATGTATATAGTATTGTGCACAGGGCGGGAAAAAATCTAGCAGCCCATTTTTTAAAAAAAATACAGACAATATGTACCTACGGATTACGCCGTAGGTATATATGTTGCCCCTACGGGCATATCCGTAGGGGCAAACTATCAGGAAACCTGATATTTTCCCACCTGATATCAGTGCAGGGGGTTGGGAGTGCCCCTACGGATATGTCCGTAGGGGCAACTGTTTATCCCCTACGAATTTATCCGTAGGGGCAAAATATCAGGTTTCCTGATATTTTCCCCCCGATCTCAGTGCAGGGTGTTGGGAAGGCCCCTACGGACTTATCCGTAGGGGCTACTTTACATCCCCTACGGAGTTATCCGTAGGGGTAGAAAACGGACCTACGGATATATCCGTAGGTATATACAATATATTTTAAAAAAAATTAAATATATGATTTTATTACCCCTACGGGGTACTCCGTAGGGGCTATAACACCTACCGAGATATCCGTAGGGGCGTAAATTTGTCCGTAGGGGCAAGTTCAGGGTCTCAACTTGCACCTGCGGCCTTTGCACCTACGGGGTCTTTTTTCGCCCCTACGTATATGTCCGTAGGGGCAGTGGGTTGCCCCTACGGATAAATCCGTAGGGACAACCCTTCTTTGTAGTAGTGATAAGAAAGGTACTGGCACTGGTACTTTACATAAACATTAAAAAAACACTTAGAAAGCACGGCCGGCTCCTTCTCTACACAATCACAAATTAATTTCTCCGGTGAAGATCTTTTTCAATATAATCACGATTTAAATGTTGAAGAAATGACAAGATTTGTTATGGCAGATCAACACGTTCTCGGATTCTGAGAAATCCAAGTTTTTAAGCGGTACGATCAAAGGGTATTACAACCGCGATACAAAAAAGTTCTAAGGATTATGCTTAAAATTCATTGTTTTGGGCTTTACAACGAATGCAAATAACTATTAATTGCTATTCTTGTTTTTTTAGATACTGGTATTTCATTAACTTATGATGTTTGTATTGATAGAAGGGAACTTCTCTGGATTTGTATTACTGCATATTGGATAGATTCTGACTGGTATTTGGAAAAAAGAACTATTACTTTTAGACAGTTTCAATTCTCGTGTAATGCTTTTAATATATCTTCTTAAATTAGATCTGTTTTAGAAGAATATCATTGTGTAAATAAATTTTTTTCTATTTTTTCATTAATGCTAGCAGCAATAATTTTGCTGTTACCGAACTTATTAGGCTGTGCAAACCAATTTGCAATGGTCATTTTTTTCATATTCAATGTGTCTGTCATATACGTAATGTTGCCGTATAAAATGCATATCAAGTATGTTCTTCAAATATTCAAACAATTAAAAATGCATGTAGATTTATTAAAAGTTCTGGAAAAAAATCTGAATATGAAGCTAGATGCCAGGCTGAAGGATTAAGGTCGTCTCTTGAAAAAGATATTTCCACCGGGTGGAATAGTACATATGACATGTTTCGTACTGTATTAAAAAACTAGCGGAATATTAGTAACATGTGAAATGAGAAAATATCATTAGAAAACCACTTAACATATGATTATTAGGCAGTTGCAGAACTTTTCAATGATTTTCTTATGAATTTTAAAATAGCAACTGAATGTTTTTCTTCTACTCATAACTAAGCCTGGCTAATGAGGCGAACTCGTCATGAGGCGCCTCGCCTGGTCACGAGGCGAGAAAAAGTCGCCTCGTCGCTGACGTGGAGTTGACTCGTCTCGTCGCGACAAGTTCGTCAAGGCGAGCGGATTCTGAAAATCCCTGTATAGTCTCGCTCAAGTTCGCTTCGCCCAACTCACCAATTCGCCTCAGCTCGCCTTGTGACCCGTGTTAACACGCCTCGCCTCACTTCGTCAGCCGACTCGCCTCGAAACCCAGTTCCAACAGTCAGCAACGGCTAGAACACGACGATTCTCCTTGTTTCACGCTGCATCGCCTCATTAATGGTCGAATCTCGCTTTAAATTCGTCTCGCCTAGCATCAGGGCCCGTGCACAACAGTCGGGTGCGCTCTGTTCAAAGCGAGCTGTTCGCCTCTCCTCGCCTTGTAACGGTCATAAACGGCCAGATTTTATAAAAAAAAACCCGTCAAATATGCCCTAAACCCCTATTTCTTTTCGTTTCAAATCCATTTCACTCCCAAATTAAAAAAAAAATTACCATCTCTTACAAAACAATATCTGTAAGGATGTATTGCACTCTTGTAGGGATTTTAGAACATGGTGGAATTATCATTTTAAAATATCAAGAGAACAAATACAGCCATAACCTAGAATCATTCCTAAAGAATTGAAATTGCAAGCAAACCAAGAGAGCAGACACATAGAGTTTAGCAAATACAACCTTTGTAGTATCTTCACATGCTGCTTGGATGAACTTGAACTCTAACTATTGTTGGATACAGTGCCCTCAAGGAAATTATTATAATTGCAGGTAGGCGATTATGATAATTGAGGGATGACATATACAAGTAGAACAATCTTACTCGAAATGATAGTATACTATCTGATTTGTCTTTATCATTGATGTGTATACGTTTTACTTGTTATTACGTATCGCTAATACATAATGATGAAGCCCGTAAGATTCTTGCTTAACTACCAGCATTATGATGGATCATATACGTGAGAGCTGGGTAGTCCATAAGAACATCCTTAAATGTCCCTAGACATGAGAGTATCGAGACTGGGTATCGATATTCCGGAATAGACTAGTGTATACGTTTCGAGACCCCGACGAGGGGCATTGGCCGGTCTCACAAACCATTGGTGTTGTGTCAACGAAGATAGTATACAGGTACTCACTGGAGGTGAGTATACCGGACAGACTCGTCGAGAACTTCTAGATGGTGTTATATCTATTGTCAGATAGAAATTCTCTAGTGGCATAAGTACAGCTTAGTATTTTGACCTGAGATCATCATTTGCCTCGTGTGAGTTCACGCTGTACTTAGATTACTATCCTACCGCGGCTCAAAGGAGTCGTGAAAACATATTTTAGTTGAGTTACAGTCCCGAGCCATATGGAGGCAGTGAGCGATTGTCAAGAATTCGTCTCTCCTGGTATTAGGAGTCGATGTCCCGCTGTATTCGGTTTGCTATCACCCTAAATCCGTGTCCACGGTTGATGAGATTTACTGATAGGAGTTCAGTAGATTTTCTGTTGGTGATTAGATTGACTCCGACATGACTTATCGGGTTATTAGGGGTCTGGCTTATCCACCCCCTAGACCTGGTATATGATACTCTTAGACGAAAAGACCGGACTATACGGAGATTGTCACATTCAGGCTGAGTAAGGTAACAACGGACTTGATTGTCGTACTTCTTTTCGGTATATACCTGGCTAGCCTTTACGTACAGCTAGTGCCGCTGACGTGCTTGTGGTTATGGATTTATCCAGCAACTCACAGCCAGCGTATTGTCGAGTCTTTAAAGTCCTACACAGAGGATTTTTCCAGTTCAGACAATATGATGTAGAGACCGTATATTGATACGTGTAGGGGTCCGATTAAATACGTGTACTTGCTCTACGGACTTTAATCGAACAGTTGATAATACTAGCTGGCTTAGGATTAATCCGGATTATTAAATCATGTTTTGATTTAATAATTCATATATATATATATATATATATATTCTAGTATTATTGTTCACTAATCATTTTCGCTCTCTTGGCTATTTGTATTTATATACGGATACATGTATATATATTTCGATACATATACTGGGTTTTATTCCGTATTTATACAGAATACTTCTAGAAGGAGGACATCTCATTGTTGATTTTCCTTTTAGAATATCATTAGGAAATGAGGTGGGGATGAAGTGGTTTTGGGTATGGTTGTGGGAATGTAGAGAGAGATGTGCTTCATTTGTTTATGCAAAATATTATTGTGATATTTTATTTCATGGTTGAAATTATTATGAAGCCATATTCTTCTCTCATTCTTTCACACAGATGCAAAGACGTAGCTCTTTTGTTATGGCTACCTCTTCATTCTCTTCTCCACCATCTTCTTGCTATCTCTCCTGAGTATTAGTTTGAGAGTGAAAATCATAGAGGAAAATTCCTACATCCCCGCTCTCCATTCATAGCGAGGTTGGAGCGTCGGTTGCTTCACTAGGTGAAGCTGGAGTTTGGATCGGTTCCCTCGGATAAATCATCTTCGGTAAGGGCGTTCGCCTTTCAAGCTTGTTCCTGATGGACTATAAGAAACTTGGAGGTCTTCCACGATTTGATGGACACGCATCAAAGGTTGTAATTCCTAAACCTTACATTCTTATTTTCTAGTTTAGTGTTTGGATCGATCGCTATGGATTAGTTTTTATTGCTCCCGAATTTTTTTTTTTCCGCATTAGCCGCGATTGTAACGGTAAGGGTACTAAGAACTTTGAATGGTATCAAAGCCAAACTAAACACTAGAACTAGAATAGACGATATTTTAGTTTCGAGACCGAAAATTTACCCGTATTTAGTTTCGAATTCCAAGTTTCTGTCCTTTTCAAAACGAAACCTGAAGTTTTTTTTGTATATGTCAGTGGACTACTTTTTAAGAATGAAAACTTTGAACAAAATTCGAGGACAAATAGACAAAATCTAGCCGAGATTTTGCCGAGATCCTCTTCCTAATTTTCTCCGTTTATCCCCAAATTTTATCAGTTGCTTGGAATTGTAGAAACTAGATTTTTCGTATACCTCTTTTTTCCCCAAATTTTGTTTTGTACTATTTGTACATGCAGGCAATTCGGGACTGTTTTCGATCGAAATTTTAATATCGTTTAAGTTTGTATCTTGGTATATGTGTTGTTGAATGTCATCTAATTGCTATATGTTCAATTAGACGGGATTGCATACTTGCTTGTGTTATATATATATATATATATATATATATATATATTAGTTATGGTTTAGCCAGATTGTCGTGTTGGATAGCTCTTCGTGTGTTTGCTTGTACAGTTTTGAGTAATTATGTTGTATTTATTTGTTCAAGACGAGCTCCAACATGCGGCCGCCATTTCTGTATTATGTATATTCTTTTATTGGGGCTCGACCAGGATGCGGTCGTTGTCACCTTTGTATATATTTCATTTCTATACTAGAATTAACCCAGGAGAAGTGCTCGGGTAACTGGGTTCTAGAGTGCCGTAGGTGGCCATCTCATGGTGTTTGAGACCGAGCCACCTTGTTTTAGAATTGGCGGGTTACTCGCTGCACTTGTAAGGGTTATAGGATCAACCCGCGGAGGAGTGCCCAAATTACCACATTCTAAAAAGCGATGAGGGCTGGTTATCCAGTTTCTAGAATTGGCAGGTGGCTTGCCGCACTCGTAAGGGTCTAGGATCGATGATGTATAGGCTATCCACATGACCGGGAACTTCATGTCTCATTTGCAGCTCAAATCAAAAGTGGGGCTCCTAGTTTATCTGCTATTCCATATTGTTGTTCTGCATACTTGTGATGTTATTATATGCATGTGATGATATATATATTATATATTTAGTACATACTTCTATATGTTTTGCATCCGCGCTAGCCCTGTCCCTGCCATATCGTAAGTTAAGTAATCTTACGGTGAAGACCCAGGACCCCATGGCGAATGCTAATGGCATATGAAAACATGCTATTTTGGTTTTTCTGGTGTGGCTTAGAAACTTAATTTATAGGACCGCGTTATATGTTTAATGCAAGCAAAAAAACCTAAATGATATTATCGGAACCAATTTTTAAAACTACTCGGTTTTCTTCAAAACTATAGTCATATTCTTTTGCTTTGCATAGAGATATCCGGTTAAGAATATCCTGCACCTCATTCTATGAGGAAAGATCCTTGATATCTTGACGGGGAGTTCGCTCTTAAGCAAAAGCTTATTTTACTAGTTTTAAAAGCGGAGCCTAAACCACTCCATTTCAAAGACACTCGAGTTCCTTCAACGATATCAAGTTCATTACGTCAAAGGTTTTTCGCCAAAAACCAGTTGTGGCCCTCTGTCATTTCAGATTAGTATTGCTTAGTATCCGTGCTGCGTTTGTCGAAATTTGCCGAGGCGTGGTGTTCGGTAGCTCTTTAATACTTTTCTGTTGCATGTTGATGTGATTAATTAGGAAAGTCATATGACATTGTTGACCTTTGCCAAGGATCATACGGGTGGGTCTAATATAATCCAGGATAATAACGGGTTGAACTTGACTTATGACTTATGATTTGTTGACCTTTGCCAAGATCTTAAGTCGCTTGGGGCAAAAACCATATCAGGAATTTCAAATATAAGGGAAACTTGCCAAGTTTGCGCATACCTTCTGAAATGTGGTAATTTTGGTTGGCTTCCATCAAAGTTATCACACATTGATAGTTGGGTCCTGATTCCCACTAATGAGTAGGTATTACTTCACGGAAGATTTTCACTTCACAATTAGCTAACCTATTATGTGTCTAGAAAGTGTTAATGAGTTTACGCCTCTACGGAAATAGGGTTATTAAATTGGGTTCGTGCGAAAACACGGGGGATCTCCCTCGGAGTACCAACACTGGCATGGCTGAATGGATAGCGAACTTGTAAGGCGTATATGATCCCGACCATTTCTCCTTTTAGGATTTGAAGGAGAATTCGAGGAAATAGTGGGAGCCATCCTGATTAGGTAAAGTGATTAACCAATCTAATCTTGATAGAGTGCACGCTGAATGTTTCTTTTCTCTCTCTAGTTACAGCGACCCATGACTTACTTTAAACTAAAACGCATTAACCAAATTAACTGAACCTTCTTACACATTTTTGTTTTGGATTGTCATGATTCACGAAAAAGTCGTACATTTCCCTGTTACTCCTACTTTCCCTTTGTTTTTCTCCAGAATACTCCGTATCACTACGATGATCCATATTATTTGGAAAGGCCATCGTATAGATACATACGAACTCGAAGAAATTATTTCAGTCGAGGGGTAGCAGATACGAGTGATTAGATTACAAGTCTGGAGAAATTGAATAGGATTATTCGGTTGTTTCTTCCCTTTACCTTATCTCAAGTTGCGATAGCTCCTTGCATTAGGAGAGTACACCTATTACGTTTAATGGATAGTTTTCTTCTAAACCTTAGACCGGTGTCGAAAGGTAGGGAAGGAAAAAAATGAATTAGCCTAAGAGCGGTGTACAGAAAGTAAGATGTAGAGAGATATAAAGGAATTGAAGTGAGGGAAAAAGAAATTGCGAATACTGTCATGAATCTATATAATAGAAGATGCATTATTAGGAATATCCGGCCACCCCTTGAAACATTTATGTTTTAGATTTTCTGTGATGTTATTATTGAAAACTTTTTTCCCAATTAATTCTAACTCCAGGTTATGTATATACCATATTAGAATCTCACATCTATATGACGTTACAGATGCTGAGTAGGAGTAGAATATTATGAAATGGACGATTTGATCCTCAATATCGGAATTCGTAGTAATTGGTGATATTGGATTAAATCATCTGGTTTTGCCTAACGGCAAATATTTGGTTTGGAATAACTGTTGTTATGCACCAATTTTTAAAATTGAATATCTGTATCATTATTTTATAAAGTGAGATATAAATTTTGAAAATTGTGTTCCAAATATTTACCTTTATCAGTTGAGGATAAGGTAAGGTGTATTGAATAACGGTGTAAGATATTCTTGACCAAAATTCAGTTATCAATTTACAACATACGGAATTTAAGTTAGTATACTCTTATGACTTATACATGGTAATGTATATTGTCCGGTATCCTTAAGGACAAGGGGTTGGTACTCTTAATTCATTCAGGTTTACCTATGAGTTCTCTGTTTTTAGGTATGCATTCGTTGTAATGCAAGGGCCAAACATTTTGAGAAGTTTATAGATATAAAAATAAAGTAGAGAACCATACGTTGGAAGTATCAGGATTTTTCGAGGTGATCGAAGATGTAGATGTTTATGCTAGGTATTCCATCATCGTAATATTGAGAAATTATTTCTCTCACATGTTACTCATTCATGGGTGCACTCCTTGATGAGTAATGTTAAATTGGCATTTTTCCATTTATGTGATATGCGCTGGAAACAGCTGCATGCCATTTGAATCCGGTTCCATCTAAATCAATGTCATTGATTCTATATTGATATAGATTGGTTACATATCTTGAGGTTGTTAAGATATGAAATTATTCGGTTTATATTTAAAAGCAGAATTCAGACAAACTCAAGACACGTTTTGGTAATGGCAGTTTGTGAATTATCCCAAGCATTCGCTAGGGTTTTGCTTCTACCATTTTTAAGATCTATAGTTACATTGTTCTTGGCTCGCCACATTTTTTATAAAAGGAATCTTTTTGCAAAAGAAACTAGTGGGAATATGGTAGAACTGGAAGTGATTCTAGAACCACAAACGGTTACTGAAAATTTAGTAGAACCTGGAGATTCAATTAGACTTGACAAACCTTAGTCACTCCGTAGATTTTAGTAGGTAATCTCAGTCACTTAAGAAATACTTATGTTTTCTCGTAGACGGTGATAGGGAGGTCAGCTTCATGGTTATGATGGCTCTATTAGTTATCTGCAGGTCATAAGAAGTGGTAACTTTCAAGTGACCGGATACTTTATATCCGAGTTGGACTCCACGCACTTCAGCAAATTATGTATTTTGGACATTGCTGGGTACTCCTGAAGGGGTAAAACTCATTAGGAGCAAATAGATCTTTCAAGATCTATGCAGGTGGAAATGTATTAACCTAATAAGACTAGACTTGTTGTAAAGATTTTCATCAAATTCCCTTTGTGGATTGTGATGAGACTTTTACTTTAGTGTCTATGCTAAAATCCATATGGATATGACTTGCCACTATTTCTATTCAATACTATGATATCTGGTAAGAGGATTGTTTACCGCCGAAAACCGGGAAGACAAACGTCTTGCCTGAATTTGGGGGCAGATGCTATTTGGGTTTATCCGTCCACCTCTCCGAAAATGCCAAGTTGATTTATGGCACCGTGCATCGGAGGTTTGGACGGATGCGGCCGTTGTAGCAGACTTTGTCAGATTTCCCCTCGTTTGCGAGGGGTTTTTTTATTGTGAGGACGCTTTTCCCTGCAGGCTCAAGCCCCTGCAGTTAATTACGTTACCGCATCGCGGTAACCACTTTCTCCTGCTCCAGAAGGTCACTTCATGTCGCGTGTGTGTTTATTTTATTTTTGGTTGCCCGTGGGTTGTATACGGAGACTAATTTATGTTGTCGCCCGTAGGGCGTGGATTAATCCAAATCCGTATATTCTTAGATTTGGGTTTAGGTTGATTTAAGGATCGTTAATCTCGTTTGAGATTAAAATCAACTTAATTGTTTGTTGAGGATACGTTAGTCTAATTTTAGACTAGGATCTACTCAACAGGATTTTGGGATCATTCAGACCCAACAAAAGAGCATTTAGGCTCTATTGTTTTAGTTTAAGGACGTTTTTAGTCCATAACTAGATTAAGAACGCTGCGGTCCGTTGTTAATTTAAGGACGTTTCGGTCCATAGCTAGTTTAAGGACGTCGGGGTCCGTTGTAGTTTAAGGACGTTACGGTCCATAAATTACCATGTTTTGTTAGGGTAAGGGTTTAGTTTAAGAACGATACGGTCCATAGCTAGTTTAAGGATATTGTGGTCTATTGGGATGTGCTCATGGGTTTGGTAGTGTACCAAAAGAGCTATTGGTTTTCGGGACCCTCCATCTCTCTGAAGACGTTGAAGAATTACAGCAACATATATCAGAGGTATGGAGAGATGTACCCTTGAACCAAACTTCAGAGTGAAGGGAGAGGTCATGGTGGAATGAACACCATTTTAGATATCATCTGTTAGGAGATCATTAGTCATTTTTGGAACTGAGATCAATTTGGGGAGACCCGAGCATAGGAGGGCTCGGTTGATTGGTGGTCAAAAGGGTGTTGGCCTCAGGAGACTTTGCTAATTTGGGCTAAGGTTGTCCCCTCATAGTGTTAAACACTAATATTTGCTCGGTGCCCACGTGCTCCTATGTGAAGCTCTAAAGTGGTGTTAAACACTAAAATTTGGAGTGCTTACGTATGGCACGTGAGGCGCCTGAGAATTGGGCACTGATTCTTTGGTTTTATTCCCTTTTTTCCTTTATAGTGGTAAGCACTATGGGGGTCACGTGGGATTCGTGAGGCGCCCCAAAATGGGAACTGTTTTTGATTTATTCCCCTTTTCTTTTATAAGTACTAAGCACTATTTAGGGGGTTACGTGACTTGATCTCAGTCATTCCATTTTGTTCCTCAGAGATGCTCATGTGGAAACACGTGATCTATTGTTATAGCGTTGTACGCTAATCGTTTCTTTTATGTGCATGGGGATCTTAATCTGAGTTTTGAGAATTTCAGGTCCTTTATTTTTATAAGAATTAAATTTTTATGTAGGGTTAAACCCTAGTTTTATCAGAGGAATTAAATTTCTATATCTTTTGGAAGAATTAAATTCTTTTGACTTAATTTTTTCCCCTAAGTTTTGAATCTGCATAACAGAATCTCCCCGATGAGAAATAAATTCTCAACTTGTGGGGAGATCTGCTTCTGCAGATCGCAACTAGAGGAAGAACTAAATTCTTTGAGAAGATTTAAACTCTTGGTTTGAGAATTAAATTCTCTTTTGTTTTGTGGGAGCTTTTGGGAGGCTTCTGTATATTTTTTTAGAAGCTTATGGTGGTCTCCTCTTTTTAGAGAATTAAATTCTCTCTCTATTTTTATTCCCCTATCCCTCTGTGTGTGTCTCTTTCCTCCTCTCCTTGCTCCTATTTATATGAGAAGAAAAAGAATCAATTTGTTAAGAAAATTTTTCATTGAGAGATCATGATTGATTCCATGATCTTTTAGATCAATCGGTGAATTTTATTCATCATTAGATTTTTAATCCAAAGGCTCTCTGTTTAACAGAGAGGATTTCTTATTTGTTTAGCAAGATTATAAATATCTTATTAGTTTTAACAAGATCGGAATTTTATTTTATCATATCTTTTAAGTTTAAAAAGATCAGAAATATATTTTCTTAATATAGAATTTAATTCTATCATATGGATATCTCGTTAGTTTAACAAAGTTAGAATTTTATTCTAACATAGAATTTTATTCTTGTTATGTGAATATCTTGTTAGTTTAACAAGATTAGGAAAATATTTTCCTATGATAGAATTTTATTCTACTAGATAATCACCATTGGATTTTTGATCCAAAGGTCCTCTGTTTAACAGAGAAGATCTTTTTAGTTTGAGGAAGATCAGGAAAATATTTCCCAAATAGAATTTAATTCTATCAGATGATTTAATTGGTGATATTTTATCACCATCGGATTTTAAATCCAGGATTCTCTGTTAGAGAAAGATCTTTCCATATTAGAAAGAACAGGGAAAATATTTCCCAAATAGAATTTAATTTTATCACATAGAATTTAGTGGGAGCATTTTAAATTGGGGCGCTCACATTCTTTGCATGTGAGAGGCAAGAGAACTCACATGTTTAACACGTGACCCCTGGTGTGGGTTTTAGCCTGTTCATGTTCAGAGTGCTTACGTGTTTAACACGTGATGCCCGTTTGGCCATTTAGATTTATTTATATTCAGCGTTCATATGCTTTAAATATGAGCACTCACGTGTTTTACACGTGAGGCCGGCCCTTAGTTATGTGTTTTCAACGCCTATATACTTTGCATATAAACGCTCGCTTATATACTTTGCATATAAGTGCTTACGTGTTTAACACGTGATGTCCGACCGTGAATTCTTTTCTTCTTTCTTCTCTCCCTTTTTATAAGGTTATAAGGGAACATATAGCTCATGGCCAAAAATTTTGGCGGGAACAAATGCCCCACACTACTTTGCCCACGTAAGTATGTACATGGGTGAAGTAGTGCAAATCAATGCGTGACCATAGAATTGATGGCTTAAGAGACAAGTTTAGGGTCATTGTAGCCTAAGACTTTTTTCATCTTCATGAGCCGTAAGGGTCTCAAAAAGGTTTTTTCTCCCTACAAGTCGAGAGGATCTCATAGGTGCATATTCTCCCTAGAAATCGTGAGGATTCCTAAGTGTTCACCGCCTCCGTGAGTCGTAAGGATCTCAATCAGGCATTTTTCCTTACGAATCGTTTGGATCCGTAAGTAGCTTCTTTATTTCATTGGCGAATGTGGCTTTGGAAAATGTGGCCCGTAGATAGTCCATCTTGACCTCCTTGTAGGGCAACGATAGCTTAGGAAATAGGTTTGGATTTGCCGCCTAAGACTTTTCAACTTTATGAGCCGTGAGGGTCTCATAAAGACTTTTCTCCCTATAAATCGAGAGGATCCCGTGTGTGTATTTTCTCTTTAGGAGTCATGAAGACTCCTAAGTGCGTTTTCTCTTGAGAGTCGTAAGGATCTCACCAGAGAATTTTTCCCCTTACAAGTCAAGAGCACTCGTAAAAGGTTTTTTCTCTTCTTGTCGATATTCAACTTTGGAGAGTGTGGCCCGTGGATAGTATGCAATAGTCCATCTTGGACTTAATTGCAGGGCCCCAGTGCTTAGAAAACAGGTCCTTATCCCCGTTGCCCAAGGCTTTTTCCCTACGAGTCGAGAAGTTCTCGCAAGAACATTATTTTCCCTACGAGTCGAAACGAATCGAGAAGTTCTCGCAAGAATGTCCTAACGTCACAGTTTAACCTCTGTTAATAGAAGTATGTTAGGGTCTGTGGTACTAGGGTTTTTGTTCGTCGTACCGTCGCGTTGGTCGATATATTCTCCGATATGCAATCTTGCTATTCGGGTAGCCCCACGACTGTCGTGTCTCTGATCCCTTTGGGGGCTGGACAAGACGTCTTCAAGTAATCTTCCGGGAGATATTACCGTCGAAAGAGCAAGCATTAGGGATATTCTATGCCACTTTTTAATTGAGGTTAGGCTCAGTTTGGGAGCCCCGATGAGTCATGACCATTCTGTGCTGGTGTGGGATGATCTCCGATAGTCTTTCAGGTTTTATTTGAGTTGCCGCCAAGACCCTGAAGCTAGGGATCTTCCTTTGCTTCATTTGTTGATATTATGTCTGCAATATTGTGATGAATGTTGAGGTTGTCTCTGGGTTGTTTGTGAACCGTCGAGTCTTAGAACTAGGGATTTTGCCATGGCTCCGTTTGTTGATGTTGTGTCTGCATCCTGCTGGAGGGAGAAGAAACGTCGTCGTTGGTCTCTGGGCTGTCTGTGAACCGTCAAGATTTGGAACTAAGGACTCTGCCATGGCTCCGCTTTGTTGACGTCGCGTCTGTGATTGATGTAGAGATTTTGCGTGCGTGCGCTTTTAAAATCAAAGTTAAGAATATAACGCAATCAATAACGGTGTCGCTTGGTAGCTAGCCGGTTGAGTACGGGTCGGTCCACAGGGAGAAGGATTCCTTTTCTTTATATTCTAAAGAGTTAAGTCCAAAAAATTGGTGGTTTTGTTGTAGATCTATGAATGAGAATAAATTGATAAAAAGGCTTGCTAGGGTTAGGATTAGGCTAATTCAAAAAAGGGATTCTTCTCGCTTCTATCAATGCCCTGATTAAGAATATAGGTGTTAGGGTAATAGTCAACAACGGGGATTAGCACGACCAGGAAGAAACTAAGTTTCTTCCCTTTGGTCCTTGTCCGTCCGTTCTTTGCTCTTAGCCCTAACCTCTGGTTAATTCAACCACAACCGGTCTAACTAGAGAATCACCACTGTCTTGTAGGATAGGGTGCCGTAGTGAGCGGTGTATGGTTGATTTAAAGAGAGTCCTTTAAATAAAATTATTTGGGCAAAAAAAGGAGGGAGAGAGATTTCCTTCTCTCAAACCTTCCCTATCCTAACCCTAACAAGTGAGGAATTACTCACTCATTAGGGATATTACGATGAAATTCATTTTTATAATTTTCTTTAAATAACCTAATTAACTTGCAGATAAATAAAGACAGATAAAAAATTGCAGAAAATTAAAATTCGGATAAAAAGAATGCGAGATAAAAAAAATACCTTTATTGATGAGCTCTTGACGATTATAAGGAAATTAAAATTTAATCTAGAAAATAAAAAGAGGCATCTCAAAAGAGGCACCTAAAAGAGGCACACATTATTTGGATTTGAGCCCTCCTATTTATAAATAGGAAAAACCCTAGGTTTACATTCTGATTCATACATGAAATTACAAAAATGTCCCAAAGACCGAGTCAAAGCACCGACACCTGCACCGACACGTGCATTGCACGGTCGCGGTTCCGCGGCAGAATAGCCTGTTTGGCCGCGGATCCGCGGCCATTTGGTGGGCTCATGGGCCCATTTCTTTAGGGTTTCTTCAAGTTGCTTTTATCTTCTGTTTTCTTCACTTGGTTTCTCAGAATCTTTTCTACTTTCTTCCAGATTTCCAACAGTGCAGAATTTGTGAACTTTTACCGTAAGCTTCGTTTTGAAGTTTTTTTTAATCCTGTGCTGCCCTTGTGCTTTGTGCAATTGAACTGTTTGTTGATCTTCATTTGTTCCTCAAACTGGTAGGCGGCATCTTGAAGATTCATCTATTTGTTGGTCGTAGTCTCACATTTGTAGGTCTTTTCACCATTTTCACTGTATTATTCCGAGAATCTGTAACCTGCAACTATTTAGCAGACATGGATCAAAAGTACCTATTTATTTACAATATGATTAAGAATGGGGAATATAATAATGCAAAATTCTGATATGAACAAATACCCCCAAACTTATCTTTTGCTCGTCCCGAGCAAAGCCAATTTATTCTCGAAAAAACCTAGCCTCACTTTCGCAGGGAATCACGATTGCACTGAGCTCGTGCAACAAGCCGTTAAACCTCTAGGTGTCCCTAGTAGGAGGAGTGTTGTCTCCTGAAGGTTTTCAGCGGATACTACCTACAAAATCCGATCAATTTGGCCTATTCACTTTCATTCTTCAATTCGGTGTTCTAGCAAGAAATTCTATTATCTTCAACTTAGAAATCATCAACACATATTTTTCACACTCACTTATCATTTAACTTAAGATCGTATATGTTTTGCAAATTTATTAAGCTTTCAGCATCTTTTGAATTTTCCTTCTAAGGTTCTATCTCAAAATAGGAATTTCTATCATCTCTACTGAAGGTATAAGCCCTATCTTTCATCCATATCTCTCATCCAAACCCAAATCATATACCCCTACATGTGTGTATGTATCACCCCTACACTTGGAAATTCAATCCAAGCTATCATACACTTGTCCATCGTCCAAAGTACTTTTAGTTGCTGATTTTAAATTGCTCACACATCCTTCATGCGACCGTTAATATGGCCAAAATTGAACTTTTCAATTTTTATAATTTTTAATTTTTTTTTTATTTTTATGGATTTTAAAATAAGTATGCAAATGCAAAAATATACATATGAATGCGAAGGAAGAAACCTTACCGAGCACACCCCCAAACTTAAACTTGACAGTGTCCTCACTGTCAGGCTACACCAAGAGGGTCAAAATTCCCGGTACTCCCCTGTTAGGTTTTTTTTATTAACAGAAAAAGAAAACAAAATATATACACAAAAAGGCCCCCCCAAACTTAAGTGAAACAGTATTTCCACTGTTGAAGCATTAAAGTTCAGAGTTAGGGAGGAGAAAAACACAGTATCAAGCTATACAGGGCCTTACACAGGCCAAATGTTAGCACCAACTAATCAAAAAATTTATCGTTATAATGGTGTGGTTGGTGAAAGAATGGAGTGTAGAGAAAAGAAATGAGAAACAAATGAGACCGTATGGAGATAGAAGCAGTATACGGTCTCGGTGGAGGAGAAGAATGGCGGAAGGGAAAAAGAAATGGTGGTGGTTCGACTTCTTCAGGTGGAAGTTGATTAATCACAAAATCCGTGTCATTTAGGAATGCGAGTTCGTCAGCAAAAAGTTCTTCAAAACTCTCATCAATGTAATTGAACATTTTGCTGTCAGTAAGTTTTGTGCCAGAATTTATCATACTCGAATTATGGAGGTAGGAGATTCGAAAAACTCATCTACCTCATTTTCAAAAGTATCCAAATCAAGTTGGCTTTCTGGAATGATCAAACTTGAATTACCGGATTGTGATTCATCAATACTCACTGAAATTATAAGAAGAATAGAAGGGGAACCTGAGAAAGTGGGAGAAAGATGTTGAATACGAACTTGATGGTGGAGATGGAGTGTATAAATTAGCACAATTTGTAATGACCGATGTGTAAAAAGCGATTGTGCTAATCTATCACCCACTGAGAAATGAGGTCAAATCCCTCAAGATTCGTGAGAAAATATGGGTACGTCGAACTTGGTAAAGAAGACATTGAAAATGAAAGGGATACGGTTTCTTGCGCGGTCGGAACGACAGAAAGGATGAAGGGGATTGATTTAGGAAGTGTAACAGTTAAAGGTTCAGGAGGATGAATTGGAAAATCCGACTCATCAAACAAAACTGGTTCATCCTCAATACTATCCTTAATACTATTCTCAATACTCTCCTCAAAATTTAGCTTATCCATGCAATTCTCATCAAATTCAAGGCGCATATGAAGTTCAGGAGAAAAATTTAATGTCTCGGGATGAAGAATTGGAAAGAAAAACTCATCCAAATTTGTGGGTTCATCATCCAAAATATTCCCAGCGTCAATATCCTCGATCAAGTGAAAATTAAATTTCTCAGACACCTCATCAAAACCATGGATATTAATCAATTCAGGTTCTAGAGTGGAGGTGTAGAGTCAAAAGGATTGGTGGTGATTTCACTCGAAAGGGACTCTTCACAATCAGGTAAATCAAACACTACAAAGTAGCACAACTCATTAGACGTTTTATCTTCAACTGGTGAATCATTTGGAACACTTTGTAGACATTCAAAACCGGAGTTATGGGATTCAATTGGGGATGGGTAGGTTTGATTTGGAAGTGTGTACAGCTCACTCTCACCACTCAAATTCTCAATCTGTACAACCGTCTCATCATACATTGGAAAATTTGGAGCTAGTTGGAAACTAGCTACCGAGTCACTGGGTTGTATAAGGGCGGCCATGGACGCATTCAGATCCATCATATGTTGTTTTGACGTTACCATAAAATCTTCCAACGACTGTTCCAGACTAGACATGGGTTGTGAAAGGGTTTCAGTAAAAGATTCAAAGTCTTTTGGATTCTGGAAACTCCCAAATGGCTGTGTAGAAGCAATGTCTTGGGAAGGTGCAACAGTTGGGTAAGATGGAAAGGAATTTAATGGTTGGACAGTATTAGGATCAACATTTGGATAAAAAGGCGAATGAAATTGTTGATCCCAAGAACTGGAAGTGTTGAAAGGAGTGAAAGATCGGCTACGAGATTGTTCAATATGTTCAGCAATAGACATGGGTTTCGGAGTTATCACCGAACTCTCAAAAGGGGTATCAACGTAAGAAGGTGGTGAAGGTTGAAACGGTTGATACAAAGTGGATTGCGGAGTCCAACTGTTTCTCCTAGACGCGTCTATTCGATCTTTCAATGAAATTTTAGACATGGAGGGGTCGTCCGAAATTCGACCAAAACAATACGCGTAGGAAGTAATGTCTGGTTGAGGGTACCAAAGTTCGGCAAGAGTTTTGCGAGGTGGGGTACCCATGATGTGAGAAAGGAGAAGAAAAAGAATGTGATGATTTTTTTATTTTTTATTTTTTATTTTATTTTATTTTTTTTAAATAATTTTATTTATTTAAAATATTGTTTGTTTTTGGAGTTTTGAAAGTGTTATTTTTAGAAAGAGTTTTGCAAAAATTTGTACGGAACCACGGCACAATTTCAAACAATCACAATTTATACATGTACAATCAAGCCTAGAGCTAGGGTCTCCTAAGTCAACTAGACTGCTCATAACTATTCCAAAGGGCAAGTTGTGAGATATCCCTCAAATCGCCTCTTCACCGCCAATTGTGGCCAGGTAAACACAAGTAAAGAAAAGATGAATCCGCTCAAGAATCACCGTGAGACGGGCCTTTTAAAATTAGCTTTCCTACTAGTCTAGCTTAGGCACCACAAAGTCAGGTTTAGATAAATGACCGATTGCCCACAACCTTCCTTTGTCCTAATGAGCGCGACAGTCCTTATTGGCTGAGGCTATATATTTTTTAATTAACTCGAGGGTTGATGCATATGCTTTTTGTGATTTTTGGGGTCCTAGGAAGGGTAATGAAATCCCCACCCAATCTTGATTGGTGTTATAGCCCCTTAAATTCCGTATTAATTATGCAAAGCAGTTAATACACCAAAAAATCTAAAACACTTTGCAAATTTTTTTTTATTTGGCTGCGCAAAGAATCCTGCACAAAAACAATTTATTGGATAGGAGAAAGAGAATCTGTGCAAATAAACCTGCAGGAATTTTTTTTGAGTGGAGTGCAGAGGAGAGTAGATGAGAAATGAGATACTCACAGAGATTTTTGGGTGCTGATGTCACCAGTTGACCGCAGTTCCGCGATCCAACCCCTGAATCTGCCACGGTTCCGCGCGGTTTAGTTGGTTTAGATCTCCATAAAAAATAATTGTGTTGTTTGGATTCTCCACTGTCTGTTCAGATCCTCTGTTTCTTGATTTGTTGACTGGGTTTGCTCCAGATCTGAAACAGAGTTTGCTCCAAGCCTGCACACTTGCAAAAAAAACTTTCAAAAAGAACAAGTTGATTTTTATTTTAAAAATTTTCAATTTTTATAATTTTTAAATTTTTAAATTTTTTATTTTTTTAACCCGAAATTACACAAAGAAAGAGACTACCGTCTCCCCGGCAACGGCGCCATTTGATTGATATAGAGATTTTGCGTGTGTTCGCTTTTAAAATCAAAGTTAAGAATATAACGCAATCAATAACGGTATCACTTGGTAGCTAGCCGGTTGAGTACGGGTCGGTCCACAGGGAGAAGGATTCCTTTTCTTTATATTCTAACGAGTTAAGTCCAAAAAATTGGTGGTTTTGTTGTAGATCTATGAATGAGAATAAATTGATAAAAAGTCTTGCTAGGGTTTGGATTAGGCTAATTCAAAAAAGGGATTCTTCTTACTTCTATCAATGCCCTAATTAAGAATATAGGTGTTAAGGTAATAGTCAACAACGGGGATTCGCACGACCAGGAAGAAACTAAGTTTCTTCCCTTTGATCCTTGTCCGTCCGTTCTTGGGTCTTAGCCCTAACCTCTGGTTAATTCAACCACAACCATTCTAACTAGGGAATCACCACTGTCTTGTAGGATAGGATGCCGTAGTGAGCGGTGTATGGTTGATTTAAAGAGAGTCCTTTAAATAAAATTATTTGGGCAAAGAAAGGAGGGAGAGAGATTTCCTTCTCTCAAACCTTCCCTATCCTAACCCTAAAAAGTGAGGAATTACTCACTCATTAGGGATATTACGATGAAATTCATTTTTATAATTTTCTTTAAATAACCTAATTAACTTGCAGATAAATAAAGACAGATAAAAAATTGCAGAAAATTAAAATTCGGATAAAAAGAAAGCGAGATAAAAAATACCTTTATTGATGACCTCTTGACGATTATAATGAAATTAAAATTTAATCTAGAAAATAAAAATAGGCATCTCAAAAGAGGCACCTTAAAGGGGCACACATTATTTGGTTTTGAGCCCTCCTATTTATAAATAGGAAAAACCCTAGGTTTACATTCTGATCCATACATGAAATTAAAAAAATGCCCCAAAGACCGAGTCAAAGCACCGACACCTGCACCGACACGTGCATTGCACGGCCGCGGTTCCGCGGAAGAATAGCCTGTTTGGCCGCGGATCCGCGGCCATTTGGTGGGCTCATGGGCCCATTTCTTTAGGGTTTCTTCAAGTTGCTTTTATCTTCTGTTTTCTTCACTTGGTTCCTCAGAATCTTTTCTACTTTCTTCCAGATTTCCAACAGTGCAGAATTTATGGACTTTTACCGTAAGCTTCGCTTTAAAGTTTTTTTTAATCCTGTGCTGCCCTTGTACTTTGTGCAATTGAACTGTTTGTTGATCTTCATTTGTTCCTCAAACTGGTAGGCGGCATCTTGAAGATTCATCTATTTGTCGGTCGCAGTCTTACATTTGTAGCGTCTTTTCACCATTTTCATTGTATTGTTCCGAGGACCTGTAACCTGCAACTATTTAGCAGACATGGATCAAAAGCACCTATTTATTTGCAATATGACTAAGAATGGGGAATATAATAATGCAAAATTCTGATATGAACAGTCTGCTTCTGTCGTGTTGGCTGATGCATTCCCCGATATGCAATCTTGCTATTCGAGTGTCCTTGCGACTGTCATGTCCCTGATCCCTTCGGGGACTGAACAAGACGTCTTCAAGTAATCTTCCAGGTGATATTACCGTC
Source organism: Agapanthus africanus (assembly GCA_030015575.1). Lineage (NCBI taxonomy): Eukaryota > Viridiplantae > Streptophyta > Magnoliopsida > Asparagales > Amaryllidaceae > Agapanthus > Agapanthus africanus. The sequence goes on along the minus strand of JASDDO010000012.1, from coordinate 123,296,457 downwards.
GGAAGAGCAAGCATTAGGGATATTCCATGCCGCTTTTTACTTGAGGTTAGGCTCAGTTTGGGGAGCCTCGTTGAGTCATGACCACTTCGCACTGGTGTGGGGTGATCTCCGATAGTCTTTCAGGTCTCATTTGAGTTGCCGTCAAGACCTTGAAGCTAGGGATCTTCCTTTGCTTCGTTTGTTGACATTGTGTCTGCAATATTGCGATGAATGTCGATGTTGTCTCTGGGTTGTCTGTGAACCGTCGAGTCTTGGAACTAGGGACTTTGCCATCGCTCCGTTTGTTGATGTCGCGTCTGCATCCTGCTGGAGGGAGAAGAAACGTCGTCGTTGATCTTTGGGCTGTCTGTGAACCGTCGAGATTTAGAACTAAGAACTCTGCCATGGCTCCGCTTTGTTGACGTCGCGTCTACACCCATCGTGTTAGCTGATGCATTCCCCGATACGCAATCTTGCTGTTCGAGTGTCCTTGCGACTGCCATGTCTCTGATCCCTTCGGGGACTGGACAAGATGTCTTCAAGTAATCTTCCAGGTGATATTACTGTCAGAAGAGCAAGCGTTAGGGATATTCCATGCCGCTTTTTACTTGAAGTTAGGCGCAGTTTGGGGAGCCCTGATGAGTCACGACCACTTCACACTGGTGTGGGATAATCTCCGATAGTCTTTCAGGTCTCATTTGAGTTGACGTCAAGACCCTGAAGCTAGGAATCTTCCTTTGCTTCGTTTGTTGACATTGTGTCTGCAATATTGTGACGAATGTCGAGGTTGTCTCTAGGTCGTCAGTGAACCGTCGAGTTTTGGAACTAGGGACTTTGCAATGGCTCCGTTGTTTTGACCCTGGGGTCAGTTGTTGACGTTGCATCTGCATCCTGCTGGAGTGAGAAGGAACGTTGTTGTTGATCTCTAAGCTGTAAATGTTGCCATCGAGATTTGACTCTCTTTCTGATGGAGCCTGGTGGGAAATGTGGTTCCCTTGTTCATTTGTGCCCATGGATTGTATATAGGGGTCGATGCGGACTCACCTGCAGGGCAGAAGTTTCATTCATTTTTTGTTTCTTTTCGCGATGCTCTATCATTTCAGATTTTCATATCTTGAAAGTTATGATTGCCCAATCATTTCGGCTATTTTTCGCGGTGCCCAATCATTTCGGCTATTTTCTTTTTACTCGCTGCTTTTTACTGCGAGTTGCCCAAACATTTCGGCTATTTTTATATGCATATATTTTACTCGCTGATTTTTATTGCGAGTTGCCCCATCATTTTGGCTATTTCATATGCATTTATGGCTCGCTAATTTTCATTGCGAGTTTGGAACTTGAGATCTGATACCAATCTTAGCGTCAGTATCGCTGCGACTAGAATATGGCCAGGAGCGAATCACCATTTACCATGAAAGACTTGGAATTTGATACCTATTTAAACATCAGCATCGCTGCCACTGGAATTTTTCCAGGAGCGAATCATCATTTGCCTTTGCTGATTTGAATAAAGGTGGCTTAGCAAATAGGGTTAGGATCCCGTTGACTAAGGCTTTTGATTTCATGAGCCGTCAGGGTCTCATAAAGGTGTTTCTCCCTACAAGTCGTGAAGATCTCGTAGGTGTATTTTCCTCTTAGGAGTCGTGAGGATCCCTAAGTGATATTTTTTTCTCTTAAGTTGTAAGGAGCTCACAAGAGTATTTTCTTCTTGCAGGTCGAGAAGGATCTACAAGTGTTGTTCACGGCATGGGGAAATTTCGCGCCATGGGTGGAACTGGGTGAGGGAACGTTTATTGTGCCCATGGATTGTATACAAGGATCGATACTGGACTGGCTGTAGGGCAACTTGGGGAATGTGATGGCTTAAGAATAGGTTCAGATCCCTGTAGCTTAAGGCTTTTGAATCCTATGAGCCATGAGGGTCTCATAGGGGGAGTTCTCCTTACGAGTCGTGAGGATGAAGGGTTCCGGCAGCGGCCCGGCCATCGAAACACAGCCAAAATGCGGAACAAAAATTTCTAAAACCGGCGCTACCGTTACCCGATTTACGGATCGACCATAAACCCTAAACTGGCAATATAAACTAAGAGTTAGAATGGTTATACCAAGTTGATCTGTGTCCTTCGGTCTTCATTCCAAGCTCGTAGCGGTCTCTTGATGAAGTTTGGTTGCCGGTCTTCCTCCATCTCCGATGATCCACCCGGGGGATGTAATTCCGGCTCTAGCTCCACGGCATGATGCAAACGGAGCAACTAGGGTCTCTAGGATGCTACGCTAGAGAGCCTAGGATGTCGTGTGTAGGATCTTAGTGTTAGCTATCTCAAAACATGAAGGTGGAAGCAAGACATGAAAGCTAGAAGAGGTGAAGCTCATGGTGAGAGAGGAGCTCAAGAACAAGTGAAGAAAAACCAACCATGCTTGCAAAATGAATTCTTGCATGAAAGAGAAAATAGTATGCTTGGTTTTGTAAAAAGCAATTTTTCAATTTTAAATTCTCACCATGCTTGAATAGTGAACACAAATGAATTAATAATTCATTTGTGTGCACTATTACAAGCATGGTTCTCGCCATACCTCCATCATGCAATTTCCACCTCATTTATCAATTTAATAAAAAATGGTCAAATCAAGAAATGAGGTGGCACCTTCTAGAATGTTATCCGGTAAAAAATATGGATTACATTCTACTGTAAATATATCTGCATTCGTACCGAAATACGAATACCCAAAGAGATAGAATAACACAAAGAATATAATACTAGAATATACGTACCGAAATACATATACGTAAATTATTAAATCAATACCTGATTTAATAATCCGGCTCAAAACTGAGCCGGCTAGATTTATCAACTGTCCAATCGAAAACCCGAGTACAATGTACATCAATCGATCGGAACCCTACACGTATCCAATACGGCTACTACATCATTTCGCCAGAACCAAGGAAACCCTCTGTGTGGGACTCTAAAGACTCGTCAATACGCTGGCTGTGGGGTTAACCACAAGCACGTCAGCGGCACTAGCTGTACGTAACGGCTACCCAGGTATTGAGCGAAAAGGAGGCCGACGAGCAAACTCATGCAGAACCCCTACTGAGCCTGACAGTGACAATATCCGTACAGTCCAGTCTGTTCGTCTAAGAGTATCACATATCGATTCTAAGGGGGTTCATAAAGTCAGACCCCAAGCAACGCGACATTTAGTGTCGGTATGAAACCCCATCACCACCTGAGAAACTATCGATCCTGGATCGATAATTCTCGTCCACCGTGGCCACGGATTTATGGTGATAGCCATCCATACACAACGCGACATCAACCCCCAATACCAGGAGAGACGAATCCCCGATGATCCGATCACTGCCTCCATGTGGCTCGGGACTGTACCCAACTAAAACCTGTTTGCACGACTCCTTTGAGCCGTGGTAGGGTAGTAATCAAAGTACAGTGGGAAATCACACGAGACAAATGACGATCTCAGGTCGACAGACTAACCTGTACACATGTCACCTGGGAACTGCTATCTGACAATAGGTATAATATCAACCAACAGGTTCCCGGTGAGTCCGTCCAGTATACTCATAACCCAATGAGCACCTGTATACTATCTTAAGTGAACAAACTAACACCAATGGCTTGTGAGACCTGGACACCACCCCTCATCGGGGTCTCGATCAGTATACACTAGTCTACACTGGAGTATCGATGCCCGGTCTCGATACTCCTACGACTAGGGACATTTAAAGATGTGCTTATAGACCACAGCTCCCACATATATGATCGCCATAATAATACTGGCAGTCAAGCAAGAATCCTATGGGCTCTATCAACATGTACATGATGATAGAGACAAACCAGATAGCATACTATCATCTTGAGTAAGACTGTTTTATCGGTATAGGTCCTCACTTAATCATCATAATCACAAGTCCGCGACTATGATAATTGCTTTGAGGTCACTATAGCCAACAGATCTCGTAAGTGTAATTTCTCCTTAGAAATTGTAGGTATTCCTAAGTGTGTTTCTCCCTTTTGTTAGTCGTAAGGATCTCACACAGGTATTTTCTCCTCACAAGGTCGAGAGAACCTTTCAGGTGTCTCTATTTTAACAAGATTGCGCCCTTTCGGGTTTTCACAAGCTCGCCGGTAGCCTTGCGGTTTTTACTCTCAGCGCCCTTTCGGGTTTTCATCCGTGCCCATTTCGCTTGTGGACGTACCGATTTTTTTTTGTTTTTTTTACATCACGAGATTGTGCCCTTTCAGGTTTTCACAAGCTCGCCGGTAGCCCCGTTGTTTTTACTCACGGAGCCCTTTCGGGTTTTCATCCATGTCCCTTTTTCTTGTGGACGTACCGTTTTTTTTAACTCCTCCGTTTGCCAATGGCACTTAGGGGGGATTTCGCCACCGGGGCGGTTGTGCAGCCAGCGGAACTTAAGTTGCAATCATCGCCGCTGGGACTTATGGACCTGGATTCCACTGTCGCCGTGTTTGAGGTGACGTATTTAGTTTAAAGACATTGCGGTCCATTGTTAGTTTAAGGACATCTCAGTCCACAGCAGCTTCGAGACGAGGTTTTGCCGGATACTACTTATAGAGTTTGGACTCGGGAGGACAGCGAGCGGATACGAGCGTCGTCATCCATCATTAACCTGAGCCGTGACTTGTTAAGCATAGTATTTCTTAAGGAACCGGCCGTTTATTGGCCGGAAGGGTCTTTCGCCATGCTTATCCATGAGCAAGTAGGCCCCACCTTGGTGGACCTTGTCTATGATGTACGGACCCTCGTAGTTTGGCTCGAATTTCCCCCATTTGGCACGATTGGGGATCATAGGTCTTTTTACAGCTAGCACGAGTTCGCCTTAGCGGAATATTCTTGGCCTAGTCAATCTTTCGTATGAGTGTGTCATCCTTGCTTTGTAAGCTTCTAGGTTTTGCTGCGCCATGAGACGAGTTTCATCGAGGGCATCGAGCTCCTCAAGCCGAAGATGAGCATTTTCTTCATCCGTCAGCTCGTATCGAACTGCTACTCGTAGAGAGGGTAGCTCTATCTCCAAGGAAAGTACTGCTTCCGTGCCGAATACCAGTGCGAATGGCGTTGTGTTCGTGGCCGTTTTGAATGTGGTTCGATACGTCCAGAGAGCTTCATGCAGTCTCTCGTGCCAGTCCTTTTTATTTCTGGACACCGTTTTCTTTATGATTTTTGTCAACGTCTTGTTGAAAGCCTCAGATAGACCATTAGCGCGGGGATTATAGGCCGAAGAGTATATACAATCTATATTATGCTGCTATGCGAAGCGATTGATTTTGTGGATTCTGTAGGATGGCCCGTTATCAGAGATTATCCGTCGCGGAGTGCCGAACCGATAGAGGACGTGTGTCCTGAAGAAATGGAGGATGTTCTCCGTATTCAGCTCCCTTAGCGGTACTTCTTCTGCCCACTTAGAGAAGTAATCGGTTATTGCCAATATGAACCGATGTCCCTTGGATGATGTCGGCTAAATGGGCCCGATAATATTGGTTCCCCACATTTCGAACGGCCAGCTAGACAATGTTGGGTGTAGCAGATTTGGATGCTGATGGATGAAGTCTCCATGAATCTAGCACGAGTAACACTGCTTCGCATATTCAAGGCAGTCCTGAATCATCATAGGCCAATAGTAACCCATTCTTTTGATCTTCAGCTTCATCTTTGGCCCGGCTTGATGGGAACTGCAGAGTCCGTCGTGAGTTTCCTGGACGACCCTTTTTGCTTCTTCCGGTCCCAAGCATCTTAGCCACAAACTGTCGAACGATCTCTTATATAGAGTATCATTGACGAAGGCGAAGGATAGAGCTCGTTTCATGAGCTGATGCCTTGACGACGCATCTTCGTGCGTATGATGAGATTTGAAGTAGTCTATAAAGACTTCTCTCCAATCCTTCGCCTTTCCTTCATCCTCTAACTAGAATGCTGCTTGTTCGGTCGCTTCCTTTTCTTCAGACGACTCTGGAGATATTTCTGTTGGTGCGAGAATTCGGCGGCTTTGCACAGTGATCCTTACGTCATCGAGGTTTCCGTCAGCCAGTTCCTTAGCGAGTTTGGCTAATGTATCCGTCTTGCTATTTTCCGCACACGGTATGCTTTCTAGGACCTAGGAGTGGATTTGAGTCAGTAATTGCTGCACTCTTTTTCCATATTTTACCAACTCTGTCTTGTACGTCTGATAGTCGCCATTTACTTGGCTAACGACCAGCTAGGAGTCTCCATATATGAGGAGGTTTTCGATTCCCATGTCGACAACGATCTCAAGACCTGCAATTAAAGATTCGTATTCTGCTTCGTTATGTGTTCTTGGCTCTGTTAAGGAAAGGGCAAAATGCATTATCCCTCCTTGTGGAGTCATGAAGATAAGGCCCACCCCAGCTTTGATTATGGGGGTGATGTGCTTCCGCTTCTTCATAGAAGATGCTTCGTCGAAGTAGAGTTCCCATCGGGAGTCATTTTTCTCATCTTTCGCGTCGAACGCATGTTCATCCGGTAATTCGCAAGTTAAGGGAGAGTCGGCTGGTATCGGATGTTCCGCGAGGAAGTCGGCAATGGCCTGGCCTTTTACTGCTTTGAGGGGTCGATACGTTATCGAGAACTCCATCAAAAGGAGGGCCCATTTGTCAAGCCTTCCCGTTAGAATGGCTCTTGACATCAAATATTTGAGAGAATCCACCTTCGATGTGAGGTGGACCTCATGCGCCAAAGCGTAGTGTCTGAGCTTCGTTATTGCGAAGATTAGCGCTAGGCAATACTTTTCGATAGGGGAGTAGTTGTTTTTTGCCTCCAGAAGGACTCGACTCAAATAGTAAAGGGCCATCTCCTTTCCCTGATCATTCTCTTGTGCCCATAGCGCGCCTAAAGAACCTTCAAAGGCTGTAGTGTACAGGATGAGGGGCTTTCCCCTGACCGGAGCGGTCAGTACCGATGGGTTCTGCAGGTATTGCTTGATCTCGTCTAGTGCACTTTGGCATTTACGATCCCAAACGAACGGGGTCCCCTTTTTCATTAGATGGCTGTAAGGGCGGCATTTTCCAGAGAGGTTGGCTATGAACCACTGGATATACATGATCTTTCCTTGGAGAGACCGCAGTTGTTTGAGAGTTCTTGGCGTGGGCATTTCCATAATCGCCTTGATCTTCGATGGGTCTATTTCGATGCCTCTATGTCGTATGATGAATCCTAGGAATTTGCCTGAGGAGACTCCAAACGCGTATTTCAAAGGATTCATCTTCAGATTATATTTCCAAATGCACTGGAATACTATTTTCAGATGCCCCGGTGCTCCTCATACGACTTGCTTTTCACCATAAGGTCGTCGATATAGCATTCGACAATCTCATGTATGAGGTCATCAAATATCTTCTTCATGGCCCTCTAGTAGGTAGCGCCAGCGTTCTTCAGGCCGAAGGGCATCACTTTATAGCAGAATATGCCCAGCGGTGTCCGGAAGGCAGTATGCTTTTGGTCTTCGGGATGCATCTTTATTTGATTGTACCCTGAAGATCCGTACATGAAGGAGAAGACTTCATGAGTGGACGTGTTATTGATCATCAGCTCGATAAATGGTACGGGGAAGTCATCCTTCGGGCAAGCTTTATTGAGGTCTCGAAAGGCTACGTAGACACGCACTGTCCCATTTTTCTTCATCACCAGGACAATATTAGCGATCCAGTCATGATATTGAACTTCTTGGATGAAGCCGGAGTCGATTAGGTTCTTGATTTCGGCATTGATCCTCATCTCGAGTTCGAGCCGCATTCTTCTTGGCGCTTGCTTGACTGGCTTAACGTCCAGCGATATAGCCAGTTTATGCACTGCTATTTCTGGATCTAGTCCCGGCATCTCGGAATAATTCCATGTGAAGCAGTCTTTATACTGCATAAGCACGTCTTTTAGTGTAGCCACCTGCTCTTTAGACAGCGGCTCACTGACGAACGTTGGCTTCGGATCATCTGTCGTCCCCAAGTCGATTTTCTTCAGATTGTCTGTTGTGGTGTGTATCCCATCTTCCAACTCCTTTGGCGCTGGTGGAAATTCTGAGATCACCTTGTCCTCATCTTCATTTGCGAAGCATTGGAAGAGGCCATCCACATTCTCATGCTTTCCCTCCTTTGAGAATATTATCATGTGGCAGGTACGAGTTCGTTTCTGAGATCGATGTTGATCTGACCCTACTCTCGCCGTATAAGTTGCTTTTGGCTCATGCTTTCGCGGTGGGAGAATTTTGTCTGACCCTTCGCAGCAGTTTGAAACTGTTCCCAGTTGGAACATCAGCATCCATCATCAGAGTTGAAGCAGGTGGAGTCAATCTTGATGGAGAACTGCCCCAGCTTGTTTTGTACAATGCTGATATCGACGTCGACCGTTTCTTACAGCCATAATTTGATTAGACTTAGAATTTTGCTTAGCCTGCCCCTTATTTTCTTTGAGGGCTTGAATATTTTGCCCCCTGCGTCGACCTCGGTCCTTGGCAGGTGCCAGTTGTTTGAGGACTGATTCCGTCGGCAAAGCTGCAGCTTGGGAAACCAACCTGTGGAAGATAAACTTCCTTTGGGCTTCCTCCATCGGAGTTGAGGCACCGAGGGTGGGAGGTAGGAGTATCGACCCAAAGAGAAGCCTGTTGATTTCTTGAAGAGCCGTATTGCAGATATTTGAGGCTGCAACTGGCCAATACTTGACTCCACCAGATATGAAAAAGCCTGAGTTACTAGGGTGGAAGCAAACGCCATTATTCATAGAGACGAAACACCGGCTTCAGTATGCCATCACCCAAGGGTAACCACAAACATATATACCGCGATTATTTGATCGCGGAAAAGGAAAAAACGACACACGAAGTGTGGAGTGGAAAGAAGAAGAGGTCACACCAGGCGTGCCAGAATCTGTTTACCGCCGAAAACCGGGAAGACAAATGTCTTGCCTGAATTTGGGGGCAGATGCTATTTGGGTTTATCCGTCCACCTCTCCGAAGATACCAAGTTGATTTATGGCAACAGCATCAGAGGTTTGGACGGATGCGGCCGTTGTAGCAAACTTCGTTAGATTCTACCTCATTTGCTAGGTTTTTTTATTGTGGGGACGCTCTTCCCTGCAGGCGCAAGCCCCTGCAGTTAATTACGTTACCGCATCACGGTAACCAATTTCTCCTGCTCCAGAAGGTCCCTTCGTGTCGTGTGTGTGTTTGTTTTATTTTTGGTTGACCATGGATTATATACGGAAACTAATTTATGTTGTCGCCCATAGGGCATGGATTAGTCCAAATCCGTATATTCTTAGATTTGGGTTTGGGTTGATTTAAGGATCGTTAATCTCGTTTGAGATTAAGATTAACTTAAATGTTTGTTGAGGATATGTTAGTCTAATTTTAGATTAAGATCTACTCAACGGGATTTTAGGATCATTCAGACCTAACAAAAGAGAATTTGGGCTCTATTGTTTTAGTTTAAGGGCGTTTTCGGTCCATAGCTAGTTTAAGGACGTTGCGGTCCGTTGTTAGTTCAAGGACGTTTCGGTCCATAGCAAGTTTAAGGAAGTCGCAGTCCGTTGTATTTTAAGGACGTTACGGTCCATAGATCACCATTTTTTGTTGGGGTGAGGGTTTAGTTTAAGGACGTTACGGTCCATAGCTAGTTTAAGGACGTTGCGGTCCATTGGGATGTGCCCGTGGGTTTGGGAGTGTACCAAAAGAGCTGTTGGTTGTCAGGAACCTTCATCTCTCTAAAGACGTTGAAGAATTACAATGACATGCATCAGAAGTATGGAGAGATGTACCCTTGAACCAAACTTCAGAGTGAAGGGAGAGGCCATGGTGGAATGAACACCATTTTAGATATCATCTGTTAGGAGATCATTAGTCATCTTTAGAACTGAGATCAATTTGGAGAGACCCGAGAATAGGAGGGCTCGGTTGATTGGTGGTCAAAAAGGTTTTGGCCTCAAGAGACTTGGCTAATTTGGGCTAAGGTTGGCCCCTCATAGTGTTAAACACTAATATCTGCTCGGCGCTCACGTGCTCCCACGTGAGGCTCTAAAGCAGTGTTAAACACTAAAATTTGGAGTGCTCACGTGTGGCACGTAAGGCGCTTGAGAATTGGGCACTGATTCTTTGGTTTTATTCCCTTTTTCTTTTATAATTGCTAGGGGGTCACGTGGGACCTCGTGAGGTGCCCCAAAATGGGAACTGCCTTTGATTTATTCCCCTTTTCTTTTGTAAGTGCTAAGCACTATTTAGGGGGTCACGTGACTTGATCTCAGTCATTCCTTTTTGTTCCTCAGAGGTGCTCATGTGTGAACACGTGATCTGTTGAGCGTTGTGCGCTAATCGTTTCTTTTATGTGCATGGAGATCTTGATTTGAGTTTTGAGAATTTCAGGTTTATTATTTTTATAAGAATTAAATTCTTATGCAAGGTTAAACCTTAATTTTATCAGAGGAATTAAATTCCTATATCTTTTGGAAGAATTTAATTCTTTGGACTTAGTTCTTTCCCCTAAGTTTTGAATCTGCATAACAGAATCTTCCCGATGATAATTAAACTCTCAACTTGTGGAGAGATATGCTTCTGCAGACCTCAACCAGAGAAAGAACTAAATTCTTTGAGAAGAGTTAAACTCTTGGTTTGAGAATTATATTCTCTTTTGTTTTGTGGGAGCTTTTGGAAGGCTTCTGTATATTTTTTTAGAAGCTTATGGGATGGTCTCCTCTTTTTAGAGAATTAAATTCTCTCTCTATTTTTCTTCCCCTCTCCCTCTGTGTATGTCTCATTCCTCTTCTCCTTGCTCTTATTTATATGAGAAGAAAAAGAATCAATTTGTTAAGAAAATCCCTCATTGAGAGATCATGATTGATTCCATGATCTTTTAGATCAATCGGTGAATTTTATTCACCGTTGGATTTTTAATCCAAAGGCTCTCTGTTTAACAGAGAGAATTTCTTGTTTGTTTAGCAAGATTATGAATATCTTGTTAGTTTTAACAAGATAATAATTTTATTCTATCATATCTTTTTAGTTTAATAAGATCATAAATATATTTTCTTAATATAGAATTTAATTCTATCAGATGGATATCTCGTTAGTTTAACAAGGTTAGAATTTTATTCTAACATAGAATTTTATTCTTGTCATGTGAATATCCTATTAGTTTAACAAGATTAGAAAAATATTTTCCTATGATAGAATTTTATACTACCAGATAATCACCATTGGATCTTTGATCGAAAGGTCCTCTGTTTAACAGAGAAGATCTTTTTAGTTTGAGAAAGATCAGGAAAATATTTCCTAAATAGAATTTAATTCTATCAGATGATTTAATTGGTGATATTTTATCACCATCGGATTTTAAATTCAGGATTCTCTGTTAGAGAAACATCTTTCCATATTAAAAAGATCAGGGAAAATATTTCCCAAATAGGATTTAATTTTATCACATAGAATTTAATGGGAGCATTTTAAATTAGAGCACTCATATGCTTTGCATGTGAGAGGCAAGAGAACTCACATGTTTAACGCGTGACCCCTGGTGTGGGTTTTAGCCTGTTCATGTTCAGAGTGCTCATGTGTTTAACACGTGATGCCCGTTTGGCCATTTAGATTTATTTATGTTCAGCGTTCAAATGCTTTGCATATAAGCGCTCACGTGTTTTACACGTGAGGCCCATTTGACCCTTAGTTATGTGTTTTCAATGCCTATATGCTTTGCATATAAACGCTCGCTTATATGCTTTGCATATAAGCGCTCACATGTTTAACACGTGATGTCCAACCGCGAATTCTTTTCTTCTTTCTTCTCTCCCTTTTTTATAAGGGTTATAAGGGAACAAATAGCTCTTGGCCGAAAATTTTAGCGGGAACAAGGATGATTATAACGTCTTTCTAAATGGGAATTTAGAAGTGCACATGTATATGACTCTGCCAGAGGGTTATCGTAGTCAGTGGGAGCAGCGGAAGGTATGCAAGTTACTTATATCTATTCATAGTTTAGCATGCATAGCAGTTACGGATTATCTGTTTTAATATGACAGTCAAGGTGATTGAATTCATCAAAACAACCGATGAACCTAGTAAGAAGGGTGCAGGGAGTACTGTCCTGAGATTTGGATGACATACTCCTAATAGGAAGTGATATTCCTATACTACAATCGGTCAAACTTTGGTTGTCACAAGGTATTTTCTCCACATTGGATATGGATAGTATATCAAGGATTCTGGAGACTAGATCTATGGTTTTAGATCTTGATTTGGGAAGTTTCCCAATTCGGGTACTTGGCTACCATTCTAAAGTAGTTTAGAATAGATGACTCCTGGCGTGGTAGTCTACCCGCAGGTAATGGAGTCATCCTCTCTAAAGAGATGTCTTTCAGATTAATGAGAAGAGGGACCGGCATGAATGACAAACATTTGCTTAGACAATTAAGTCGATCATGCAATATCTTGTGCCAAACCAGATGTTGCTTCTGCACTTACTGTAGTAAGCAGATATTAATCAAATCCTGGAGAAACAAAAGGAAGCAGTTATGAACATAAGAGGATGTTCTTAGTATATGGTAACGACAGCCTCCTCCAGAAGGCGGTTATCGGTTCAAGCTTCCTAGGTGACCTGGATAACAGAGATGCTGTCAGAGTTTTGATTTTACCCTTTTCTGAGGAGCAATATATTGGATATGGTTCCAATAGGGATAATGAGGTAGTCCTGGTGAAAAATGCTGGCTATGACTCAACGGAGGATACACCCCAAGAAGTTTGTTGGATAAAATTGTACATTTAAGAACTTAATTCCATCAAGTATCCAAACAAATTCTTGAGGCGGGATATCGCTCAGTTCGAGAGATTGTTAATCTCCGTGAAGTTGAGATATAGAAAAAGGAAGTTAGATTAGCGGATCCACTCACTGAGATTATTTCTCGAACATGAGTGTTTCACAAACACGGTTTGCGAAACTGATTAATAGAGAAATTGGGTATTCGGTAGCACACAGGATGTGGATATGCGATACCCTAATAGTTAACCTTAAGTGAAAGTAGGAGATTATTGGATACAGTGCCCTCAAGATAATTATTATAGTTGCAAGTAGGCGGTTATGATAATTGAGAGATGACCAATACAGGTAGAACAGACTTACACGAAATGATAATATGCTATCTGGTTTGTATTTATCGTTGATGTGTATACATTTTACTTGTTATTACGTGTCGCTAATATATAATGATGAAGCCTGTAGGATTCTTACTTGACTACCAGCATTATGATGGCGATCATATACGTGAGAGCTGGGTAGTCCATAAGCACATCCTTAAATGTCCCTGGTCACAGGAGTATCGAGACTGGGCATTGATATTCCGAAGTAGAGTGGTGTATACATTTTGAGACCCCGACAAGGGTGGTGACCGGTCTCACAAGAAATTGGTGTTGTGTCACCTAAGATAGTATACAGGTGCTTACTGGAGGTGATTACACCTGACGGGCTCGTCGAAAACTTCTAGATGATATTATATCTATCGTCAGATAGAATTTCTCTAGTGGCATGAGTACAGGTTAGTCTTTTGACCTGAAATCGTCATTTTTCTTATGTGAGTTCCCACTATACTTAGATTACTACACTGCCACGTCTCAAAGGAGTCATGCAAACATGTTTTAGTTGGGTACATTCCCGAGTCATATAGAGGCAGTAAGCGATTGTCAGGGATTCGTCTCTTCTGGTATTAGGATTCGATGTCGTGCTGTATGGGCCATCACCCTAAATCCTTGGCCACGGTGGATGATATTTACCGATAGGAGTTCAGTAGTTTCTCGGTTGTTGATGAGTTTAACTCCGACATGACTTATCAGGTTATTAGGATCTGATGTTATCCACCTCGTAAACCCAGTATACGATACTCTTAGAAAAAAAGACCGGACTGTACGGAGATTGTTACATTCAGGCCCAGTAGGGTACGGATGGATTTAATTTTCGACCTCCCTTTCGGCATATACCTAGGTAGCCCTTACGTACAGCTAGTTCTGCTAACATGCTTGTGGTTATAAATTTATCCAGTAATTCACTGTCAGCGTATTGTCGAGTCTTTAGAGCCCCGCACAAAGAGTTTTCCCGGTTCACCCGATATGACGTAGAGTTCGTATATTAATATGTACAGGGCTCCGATTAAATACGTGTACTTGCTACGCGCACTTTAATTGGACAGTTGATAATGTTAGCCGGCTTAGGATTATTGTTCTCTAATCATTTTCTCTCTCTTGGCTATTCATATTTTTATATGGATATACGTATATGTATTTCGATACATATACCGGGTTGTATTCTGTATTTATACGGAATACTTCTAGAAGGAGAACACCTCGTTATTGATTTTCCTCTTATAAAATCATTAGGAAATGAGGTGGAGGGTGAGGTAGTTTTGGGTATGGTTATAGGAATGTAGAGAGGGATGGGCTTCATTTGTTTATGCAAAATGTTGTTGTGATATTTTATTTCATGGTTGAAATTATTATGAAGCCATATTCTTCTCTCATTCTTTCACACACATGCAAAGACTTAGCTCTTTTGTTATGGCTATCTCTTCATTCTTTTCTCCTCCTTCTTCTTGCTTTCTCTCTTGAGCATTAGTTTGAGAGTGAAAATCATAGTGGAAAATTACTACATCCCCACTCTCCATTTCGAGTGAGCTTGGAGTGTTGGTTGCTTTACTAGGTGAAACTGGAGTTTGGATCGGATTCCTTAGGTGGATCATCTTCGGAAAGGGCAGTCGCCTCTCAAGCTTGTTCTCGTCAGCCTATAAGGAGCTTGGATGGGTCTTCCAAGATTTGGTGGACACACATCAAAAGTTGTAATCTCTAAACCTTGCATGCTTGTTTTCTAGTTTAGTGTTTGGATTGATCGCTAAGGATTAATTTCTAGTGCCTCCGTAAAATTTTGGTTTTTCAATTCCGCATTAGCCTCGGTTGTAGCGGCAAGGGCACTAGGAACTTTCAGCTAGGCTCCTAGGTTGTTGGGAACAAGTTTGATGAAGGCCTTTCTTTGTCAAAGATGGATCCAGTTGAGAAAACCCAACTCTAGCTTCATCTTCATCTCAGGACCACTCCATTAGTGAAGAAACTTAGTTTATTAGTTTGCTAGGCTAATGAACCAAGAGATGTATATATTTATCACTTACTATTTTCCTCATTACTAATTCTTTTTCTAATATCATTTATGTGGAGAGATAAAAATAAAGAGAGCAAAGATGAGGAAGAAGAAGAGAGGAATATTTTTCTAAAACCTTAAGAAAAATTATGAGAGTAAACTCTCATATTACCCCTCTCCTCTCTCTCCTCCACATGTCCATCCTTACATCTCTCCTCCACTTGTCAAGCCAAAGTGGATGGATGTGCACCCTCTCCCATCAACTCAACATAATGGTTACAAAAAAGAAAGAAAAAGAAATAGGAAAATAAAATTATATAAGTAAACATATATGTATATATATTTTCCATTTGCATAAAAAATACAAAGTGAGATAAAAGGTAATAAGTGACATAATACTAGTAAATACATATATCCAATATATGTATTAATATATTAAATCAACTATTGATTTAATATTTGTTTTTCCAAAAGACCGGCTAGTATTATAAAACGTCCGATTACCGTCAGTGTATCCAATACACATTTTAATCGAATTTCGGTACGCATCCAATACGCACATCTATATCATATTGCTAGAGCCAGAAAAACCTTTGTGTGAAACTCTAAAGACTCAATAATACGCTAGCAGTGAGTTACTGGATCCAACTCATAACCATAAGCACGTCAGTGGCACTACCTGTACATAACGGCTATCCAGATATTGAACGAAAAGAAGATCAACAAGTAAGCTCATCCGAACCTCTACTGAGCTTATAGGTGATGGTCACTGTACAGTCGGGTCTGTTCGTATAAGAGTGTCGCATACCGGGTCTAGGGGTGGAAAACTTCAGAACCCTAATAACTCGATAAATCGTGCTGGTGTTAAGCGCATCATATACCGAGAAACTACTAATCTCCAATCAGTAAATCCCATCCACCTTGGCCAAGGTCTTTATGGTGATGGCCAACCAAACACAGCACGACATCGACTCCCTATACCGGGAGAGACGAATCCCTTCAATCCGCTTACTGTCTCCATGTGGCTCAGTACTGTACCCAACTAAAACCTATTTGCATGACTCGGTAGAGTCATGGTATGGTAGTAATCAAAGTATAGTGGAAACTTACACAAAAAAAATGACAATCTTAGGTCAACAGGCTATCTTATACTCATGTCACCAGAGAACTGCTATCTGACGATAAGTATAACACTATCTAGGTGTTCTCGGCGAGTTTGTCCAGTGTAACTCATAATGTAATGAGCACCTGTATACAATCTTTGGTGCCTGACACCAATGGTTGTGAGATCGGTCACCGCCTCTCGTCGGGGTCAAGAAACGTATACACAGGTCTACTCTGAAATATCGATGCCAATCTCGATACTCTCACGACTAGGGACATTTAAAGATGTTCTTATGAACTACCCAGTTTCCACAAGTATGATCTCAATCATAATACTGGTAGTCAAGCAAACATCCTACGGGCTTTATTATTATGTATTAGCGTGTAACAACTCCATTTTCAGTGTACATAAATTTGATTTAAATTTAAAGTATACTTGGAGTATTTAATGTTGCTGTTACCAGTTTAAGTATTTATCTCACACCATAATTACAAGAAGGAGCTTGTAGCTCATTGGTAATACCTTGCACTGCTGAACCAAGCCACCAGAGTTCAAATCTCATGCCCCACATTATTTTTAATATTATTTTGTTTTAAATTTTTTAGAAGTCCAACAGTCAACACGTGATAACTCCTAAATTTCCCATTACACCCACTAATGTAAAAGTACCAGAGGCTTAACCAAGAGACTCCCCACCTACCTGACCCCCGACTCGGGCCGGCACCGCCAGCCGGACTCGGCCGGACGGCCGAGTCTCCAACTGGGAAAATATGCCCCTTCACCTCCTCATACCCCCTGCACACTCCAATTTATGAGATCGGTTCCAGAGAGCACATTAACACCCATTTACTTCAAATTTTTAATGATTTTTACACCTTTTTACATTTTATTAATTAAAACCCTACACCTACCCTAACCCTATAAATACCACACTATCCTCTACCCTCTAACCCCAAAACTCTGAGACAACTCTCTAGAATTATTAAGAAAACCTTGTGTGCAATCGAAGTGAGCGAAAGGCGAAGCTCCGGCAAATTCTTCGGCGGATTTTCCGGCAACGACCGTAGGAACTCCCGGCGACGAAACAATGCACCGTCGACTCCTTCCAAACCATATCCCCCTTCCAGTTGTCCAAAACCCATATGTCCCATTTTCTATCTCTTTTCTATTCTAAAAATACGAATTTACAAAACCCAACGAAATCGGAACAAATCCGATTTTCGATTCGGTTTCTTCATAAAACTCCACTTCTCGTTAATACAATTATGCTTAAACTCCCTCATGATGACTATTAAACACTAATAAACCAAATTGATCAAGTTTCAATTCATAAAATGATGGCTATTTCAATTTATCGTATTTTTCACTTAAATACCACATTGTTTCAATTCTACATTTAACCCCATTAAATTTGCTATACCTTTAAGTAGATCATGAGGTAACGACCTACCTCCTCACACACTCATATACAACATAACACGATACCCTCGAGAACTTAGAATACGGGAAAACAAACATTTTCATTTAATACCATTTACTTAATAAAACCATTTCTAAAAGATTTAGTATTGATACACCTTTACAAATAAATACCACTTATTATGAAAATAGGACAAGGTTGTGGGCATTCAGTCGTTTATCTAAATCTGACTTTATGGTGTCTAGGCTAGGCAAGTGAGAAATGTAACTTTAAAAGTCCCGTCTCACAGTGATTCGTGAGCGGATCCCTCCTTTCTTCACATGTACTTACCTGACCATAATTGGCGGTGAAGAGGCGATTTGAGATATCTCACAACTTGTCGCTTTGGACCAGTTAGGAGCAGTCTAGTTAACTTAGAAGACCCTAGAACATAGAATACGGGAAATCGATATCTTTAAAAATAAGTACCATTTACATAATAAAACCGTTTTCTAAAGGATTTAGTATTTATACAATCTTTGCAAAGCGCCGCTACAACCCTTTTGGGGAACCCGCTCGGGATGGTGCGGATTATCACACCTCCTCGAGCTTAGTAGTGCGAGATTCAGACCTCCGTAAGGAGCATTCGTTCTCGAAAGATTTAAAATACGATATCTTGAGAAAATGAGATTTTTAGAATATAAAATATATATTAAAATTATTTTTGTATAAATATATGTATATTTATCATTAAAATACTTATTTTGTTATGATATAAATATTCCACATTTTTCTAAAAATCACAAGAATCAATTTTACACTAAAATACCATGAATTCCATGCAAAACCAATATTACAAATAAATTCCTTTAATTATGAAATTAGGATATTTTCACTAGAAATATCACAATATAAAATCCACATTCATTACAACTCTAAAGACGAATAATAAATACTTGTGGTGTATTTTAAAAAGTATATAAAAGTATTTTTACATAAAACCCCCTCAAGTTCTATAAATTACCCTAAGGACCCTAGTAAACATAGGTTTAAGCGGGACCAATCTCTTGAGCCTCAGGGAGCCGGAGAAGTGGGTGCTTGCCTATCTAAGGTAGACAAATTAATAAAAACAATCAGGACTTCAATTTACTTTGCTAATTGTCTGACTCAGTTTGAGTCTTAGTATAATCTGACTTGAATATGATTCAAGTACAATCTACAATCTACAGTCTACAATCTACAATCTACAATCTACAATATTCAATATTACAATTCAACATGAATCCAATTATCAATCTATACAACTTGACTGAACCGAACCATGGATATACATTCCATTTACATGGTTCTCCAGTTATTCCATTTACATGATTCTACGGTTACATCTGTTACAGATATCATAGTTTCGGTCAGTCGTCCAATTATACGATCTATACTGTTACAATACAAGACAAACAATACAATCAAAACACTACGGGGTTTAAGGGGTAGATTGGTACGGAAGGTGTTAAAACTGGCACGAGACTGTAAGACTTAATACACCTAACATGAATCCAGTTGTTGTTGTACCGTGGCATAAACGGTTCCCTGTACTATACTTGCCTCTAGTCTCTGGCATATAGAGACTCCTCTCGTATACACTAGCATTCTTCTGTACCAAGCTATAAACAACAGCGTTAATACAACATTACAACAAGATAATACAACTTTAAAAAATACCTTCTTATTCTGTCTATTCTACTTTCCTCTTATCTTTGGGACTTACCGAGCGACATGTTCGCTGACGACATTCTATTTCTTTCTTCTTTGAATGTCGTCAAGTGATTTGGACCCATCAGAGATCGAGCCCAGCACTGAAGACTTGGATCAACTTGCTGAAGACCCAGCGCTTTAATTTCATTGTACACATTTCCTTTCAGTACTTTACATTCCTATTATGTCATTGTTTAGGCATCGCTTTTATTTCAGTTGTATTTACTTTTCATGCATTGTACAAAAGAATGTTAATAAATAAAGTTGTTGTTCAGTTTATTTATCTTGTCTCTTGTGTATTTACTTTTTATTGCTTAGATACGCTTAGCGTATTTACTTCAGAGTAAATACGTAGTGGCCTCGCCGCGTCCCCTTCCCGTACACCGGGAAGCGGGGCGTGACAGGTTTTGTTGGTGGCCCATGCAGGTCGGAGCTGTATAGAACCATACTATGCAGTTTTGTTCTGCGTGAACAAACCTAAGCAATATAACACAAGAAACAGCAACTAAAACATTGTTTACAATTCATGTTCCTTGAATCTTACAATTTCATATTCCTTGAATCTTATCATTTCATGTACTTGAATTTATCCTAACCTAAATTTTTCTTCAAGGTTATGGATTCACCAAACAAAACAAGCGCCAACTTCAACAACACTCCACCTCCACTACCCATTGTGCCTACTGTTCCTGCTCCACCTACAGAGCAAACAGTTCTGCTTGAGGAAATCTGCAGCCTCCTTGAGGGACAGCAACAACTCCTGAACCGTCCCTAGACTGACGCACCTGGGGTAAAGCAATTCAGGACTTTACATCCCAAGCAGTTCTCCGGAAAGGGAAGCCCACTTGAAGATGAGGAATGGGCACAAAGCATAGAGGATGATCTGGCGGCAGTATAAGTGCCAGACATAGCTTGGGTCCATGTGGCAAAACTGCAGCTCACGGACAATGCTCGCAACTGGTGGAAGGCGGAAGAAAGCCGTCTTGTACAGCCTATTGATTTGGAAGACTTTTCGCGATAAGTTCGACGCGAAGTACTTCCCTGTGACTGCCAGGTTTGCCATGGAACAGCAGTTCATTCATCTACAACAAGGTTCGATATGGGACAAATCAGTAGATGAGTATGACGCTGAATTCACCATGCTAAGTCGGTAAGATATGTCACAATAGTTCAATTTTTAAATATCACATACTACACAGCTAACACAATCTTTTAAACAGATTCGCGGCACACTTGATACCGACGGATGATATCAGAGCCCATCGCTTTCAATAAGGTTTGGACATGGAAATTCAGGCTGCACTAGCCACAGGGAAATTTCCGACTCATGAAGATGCTCTGGAAGCTGCCCACAGTTATGAGGCAGTGATAAAAGCAAGGGGCAGACCTCAGTCTGCAGGAGTTAAGCACTCTGCTAACCGTACACCGGGAAGCGGGGCGTGACATAGCGACACGTAATAAAAAGTAAAACATATACACATAAATGATAAAGACAAACTGGATAGCATTCTATCATCTCGAGTAAGACTGTTCTTCCCGTATTGGCCCTCCCTCAATTATCATAATTGCCTTCCTGCAATTACAATAATTGCCTTCCTGCAATTACAATAATTGCCTTGAAGGCACTATATCCAACAATCTCCCACCTGCACTTAAGGCTAATTATTATGGCATCGCATACCCACACGTCTCGTGTGCTATTAAATACCCAACTTCTCTACTAATCAGTTTCGTCAAACGTGCTTGAGAATCAACTGTGTTCGAGAAATAGCTCTAGTGAGTGGATCCGCAACAGTGTTTCTAACTTTATTTCTATATATATCAATTTCGCGAAGATCAACTATCTCCCGAATTGTGTGATACCTGCCTTAGAACTTGTCTGGATAGCTGATGGGATCAAGTTCATAAATGAACATCTATATCCAACAATAGGTTGTATCCTTCACTGATTATAATCCGCATCCAATGCCATGTCTACCCAATATCCTACTTAGAACCCTTTCCAATATACTTCACCTTAAAAGAGGGTAAACTTATAACTCTGACAGCCACTCTGTAATCCAGGTCACCTTGGAAGTAAGAACTGGTAACCTCCTCCTGTAGGAGGCTGCCATTACCACTCATCAAGAACATCCACATATGTTTTTCCCTGCTTCCATTTATTTTTCAAGGATTAGATTAATATCTGCTTACTACACCTAGTGCAAAAGCAACAATTATCCATATCCTGTGTGGAGAAACTCCTGTGACAACCGTAGTTTGACCGATTATAGTATAGGAATATCACTTCCTATCAGGAGTATGCCATCAATATACCAGGACAGTACTCCCACACAACCTTATTACCGGGTTCATCTGTTATTTTGATGAAGTCAAACACAATGACTATTACATCAAAAATAGATGATCCATCTCCGCTAAGCCTGCTTTAGTCTATAAATAGACATAAGAAACTTACACGCCTTCCGCTACTCCCACTAACTACAGCAACCCTATCGCAGAGTCATATACACGTGCACTTCTAAATTCCAATTTAGAAAGACATTATAGTCAACCACCGGTTAGATCTCATAGTCAAGAATAGCAGCAGTGGTAAATAAGGTCATCATTGCCATGATACAAACCTCCATGTCACCCTTTACGAGGAAACCGAAGTACCTTTCGGGTGGATGAGGTCACCAACTAAATCTGCGGAGTGGCTAATAGATTGTCGAATCCAATTAAATTTTTAGGTTCTACTAAATTTTCAGTAAATATTTGTGGTTCTAAAATCACTTCCAGTTCTATTATACTCCCACTAATGACTTTTAAAAAGAATCCATTTTACTAAAAATGTGGTGAGTCAAGAACAAAAAAACTTTGGTCTTGAAAATGGTAAAATGTTAAACCCTTGCGAATGGGGAGATCGATAGCGATGTTAATCAAAAGATCCAAGTTGGTTGGTTGAAATAGAGGAGTGCAATAAAGATTTTGTGCGATCGTAACTTTCCGTGAAAGTTGAAAGGGGAGTTTTATCAGAGCGCTATTTGGCATGCCTTATTATATGGTACAGAATGCTGGGCTCCTAAGAAACATCATACATAGAAGATGCATGTAGAGGAGATGCATATGCTTTGTTGGATGTGTGGAAACACTAGAAAAGATAAAGAGCGAAATAAGGATATTCGTGCAAAAGTTGGTGTAGTACCTGTGGAGAAGGAGATGCGAGAAAACCGGCTAAGATGGTTTGATCATGTGCAACGCAGGCCTATGAAAGCACCGGTTCGACAAATGGATACTATTGATATAAGCAATGTAAAAAGGGTGAAAGGGAGACCGAAGAAAACATGGATGGAGGTGATATGAAAAGATATGGTTGCCAAAGGCCTCAATGAAAGTATATTGTTCGA
Organism: Agapanthus africanus; assembly: GCA_030015575.1. NCBI lineage: Eukaryota > Viridiplantae > Streptophyta > Magnoliopsida > Asparagales > Amaryllidaceae > Agapanthus > Agapanthus africanus. Next base: position 123,273,687 of record JASDDO010000012.1, on the reverse strand, counting down.
TAGGAGTGAGTGGAGGCGGAGGATTCATGCGCTCGACCCGGCGTGTATCTCATGTTGGTTGATGTAGCCTGCCCCATATGCTTTGGATAAAAGGCTCAATTGTTTTTGTTGTTGTTAAACCCTTGCGAATGCTTGGGATTACCCACAAACCGCCATTACTGAAATGTGCATTGAGTATATCCGGATTCTGCTATCAACAGGAACCAGATTACTCCATATACCTTAATAATTTTAAGATATGAAACCATTCTATATCCAATATAGAAACATAGGCACTAATTTAGATGGAACCAGATTCAAACGGTATGCATCTGTGTCCAGTGCATATCCTTTAAATGGAAGAAGGTCGTGCAACATCACTCATCAAAGAGCGCACCCACGGATGAGTAACTTAACAGAGAATACAATTACGGAATACCTAGCATAAGTATCCTCATCTTCGATCATTTCGAAGAGTCTTGATACTTCCAACGTTTGGTTCTCTATTTTATTCTCATACCTATGAACTTCTCAAAACTTTGGACCTTACATTTCAACAAAATTGTGCGTTTAGAACAAAAGAAGATATAAGTAAACGGAATATAGTATGAATACCAACCTCTTGTCCAAATGGACTCTGGACAACAGACATAAATATATACAAGTCCCCTGAGTTTACAAACTCAACGTCCGTGTGTCGTAAGTTGAAAACTATGTTTTGGTTAAGAAGATTTATACAGTTATTCAATGCACCTTACCTAATCATCAATTGATCAAGGTAAATGTTCTAAACATAATTTCAAAAATTCATATCTCATTTTATAAAATAAAGGTACAAATATATCAATTTAAAATTGGTGCATAACAACAGATATTCAAAACCAAATATTTGCCGATAGGCAAAAACCATGTGATTTCCCCAATATCACCAATTACAACGAATTCGGACATTGAGGATTAAATCACTCAATTCCCAATAATCTACTCTTTCTCATCATCTGAAATGCCCTACAGATGTAGGATTATAAACCGGTATATACATACCCTGCTGTCAGAATAAATTGAGAAACGGTTTTCAATTACAACCGCACAGGGGAAACTGAAACATGAAAATGTTTCAAAGGGATGGCTGGGTATTCCTAGTTCTGCCTCTTCTAATACCAGACTCATGACAGTAGTTACAATTTCCTTTTCCCTCACTTCAACCCCTTTATATGTCTCCATAACTTACCTTCTGTACACCATACTTAGGCTAGTTGGTTTTCTTCTTTTCCTACCTTTCAGCATATGCCTTAATATTTGGAAGAAGACTGTCCGACAAACGTAATCGGTGTACTGTCCTAATAAAAGGAGCTCGCAACTTAAGAGATGCTAATGGGGAGAGAAAAAAGAATTATAAAACTTAATTTCTTCAGAACCAGTGGCCGTCCTCGAACTGAATCAACTTTCTTCGAGTTCGTATGTAACTATACAAGATGGTCTATCGAAATAAAGTAGAAAAATAACTACGTAGATCTAATTCGCTCTCATTGAGCTAATATTTAGGAAGGATACGTAGGCAGCCTGAGTGGGTTCGGTCTCTAATGTAAAAAACAATAAATTGTATTATAAAATTGTAATTTGATTTATTTTAATAAAAATTTCGGTTTCATTTTCATTTTTTGCTTAGTTTTTTAAGTTTTTGAAAAAAAATCACCAGAGTCTGGCGAGTTGACTCACCTGACTTGTCTGCCTTGCCTCGCCTCACAATTTTCCTAGGTGAGGCGGCGAGGCGAGCGGGTTCCAGCTTCGGCACAGTTTTCCTCACCTCGCCTCGCCTGGCAAGCAAGGCAAGCTGACTCGCCTCGTTAGTCTCGACGAGTTCGGCGAATCGCGAGGCGAATTGTTGCTCCTCACTTTATTAGCCACGCCTACTTATAAACCCACTTCTCATATTATTGTCTCTGAATTGTATAATATAGCTCAATATTTTGCTTGTCATTGTAATAATGAGATACTTCTACCCGTTATACTTGCTATGCTAGCAAAAATTTCTAAATATTACTCTAAAATTCCAATTGTTTACGGTTTGTGTTTGATAATGGACCCTAGAATTAAATTAGAAGGTTTGGAGGCTCTTTTAAATGGGTTCCATGGATAAATGGGGCATACTATGGTTATTGGTGCTTATATTAATACTGTTAAACGTACTTTAAATGAAGTGTTTGATTTATATGTTGCACGGTCTTCTGCTGGTATAATTACTAGAGCACCGGCCGCAACCAGTTCACGTGCTTCGATTACAGCCTTTGCAATTATTTAACAGTCGAAAAGGGAACGAGGCCCCGTGGCTACATCATTGTCGTCTTTAAATGAATTAACAATATATTTAAAGACCGAGTTAGACGTAGATTATCCTATAGATGAGTTTGATGTCTTAACCTGGTGGAAAAGCCACGGACATTTGTATACAGTACATTCTACTATGGTTCGTAATTTACTAACAATTTCAGTGTCCACACTAGCGTCGGAAAGTGCTTTTAGTATGGGTGGAAGGAAATTAAGCGAGAAGAGATGCAGTTTGGCATACAAAACCATGGAGTGCATGATTTGCAGCGGCTGTCAGGAAACAAAATGCAATCAGTTTGGGCTCGAATTATCTACCCGAGGAGCTTATAGGACCGGGAGAGTCCAACACCGAATGAGGAACTACAACCGTCATCGACGAGTAGTGAGTAGGAACTGTAATAGTAGAAAAAGAACTACGTAGACCTAATTCCCTCTCATTGTGCTCAATATTTAGGAGGGATACGTAGGCAACCCGAGTGGGTTTGGTCTCTAATGTAAAAAACAAATTGTATTATTTAATTGTAACATAATGGTTGGATTCAAACTCTTTAAATTTTCTATCTAATTTCAAAATTAATCATACCGAAAACATCTGGTCCAGATGTCTGTTTCATAAACTTTTGAAATACAGACGTCTACTGAAGGAATTTTACATTTTAAAAAATTTTCTTTTTACTGCAGAGACGTGGGGCAAATGTCTCTAAGAATTTTTTGAACTGTAGACATCTGCAGTTCAAAAAAAAGAGTAAAAAAACCAAGAGTCGGGCGAGTCGACTCATCTGACTCACGCGAATCGCCTCGCCTCGCGATTCACCTTGACGAGGCAGCGAGACGAGTAGGGTCGGCGACGGCTACTGTTCAACTCACCTCGTCAATGAAGAGAGTCGAGCAATTCATAAAGCGAATCGACCCGGCTCGCTTCATTTTCCAGGCATAAATTGACAAGATAATGACGGGTAGAACTTGGCATGTGACTTATGGCATTTTGGCCAAAGTCAAGGTCATAAGAGCATGGGGAAAAAATCATATCGGGAGTTTCTAAAGAAACTGAAACTTGCCAAGTATGAGCATACCTTCTAGAGTGTGATAACATAAGTGGATTCCTTCACGTTATCATGCGATGAGAGTTGGATCCCGATTCCCACTGATGAGTTGGTTTACTCTTCGGGTGATCCCGATTGATTCTTCTTTCAGGTTTAGAGGAGAATTTGACAGTACAGTGGGAAGTTTCCTGATTAGATAAAGTGATAACCATTCTGATCTAGGTTAGAGTGCGCGCAGAGTGTTTCTTTTCTCTCTCTCTTTGGCAGCGACCTTTGACCGACCCTAGACTATGACTCAGTGACCAAATTGACCGAACCTTCTTAAAATACTGGCTTTTGGATTGTCTAAGTTGCATAAGTCATTGTCGCTCCTTCTTTTACCCTTTGCATTTCTCAGAACACCTCGTATCACTACGAACATCCACTTCCATTGGATAGATCCATCGTATGATTATATACGAACTCGAAAGGACTTCTTCGAGGATGGATCCAGGTTCAGGAGAAATTGAATTGGTTTATTCGGTTGTCTTTTACTATCACCTTCTCTCAGGTTGCGAAGGCTCCTTAGTTTAAGAGAGTACACCTATTACGCTTATTGGATAGTCTTCTTCCAAACCATAGGCAGGTGCCGAAAGGTAGGGAATGAAGAAAACCAATTAGCCTAAGTAGGGTGTGCAGAAGGTAATAAGTAAAGACAAAATAAATGGATTAGAAAGAGGGCAAAGTAAATTGCAACTGCTATCATTCACGACCAAACCGCGTACTTCATCGCCACTCATATTTCACCTTTGCTTTTTTCCCCAGTTCGGGAGAAATAGAATAAGGTATTATTCAGTTGTCTTTTATCATCACCTTCTCTCTAGTTGCGAGTGCTCCTTGGTTTAGGAGAGTACACCTATTATGCTTACTGGATAGTCTTCTTCCAAACCATAGCCTGGTGCCGAACGATAGGGAAGGAAGAAAACCACTTAGCCTAAAGGGGTGTACAAAAGGTAACGACTAAAGACAAATAAAGGGATTTGGAGAGATGGCAAAGAAATATACGGTTAAAGTCATGAATTGGATTATGGAAGAGGCATTACTACGAATACCAGGATACCCCTACGAAACATTTTCATGTTTCAGTTTCACTGTGTGTTGTTAAAGGAAAACTGATTTCCCGATTAGATACTTACTCCAGGGTATGTATTTACCAGGTATGATTCTCACATCCGTATGGTTTTACAGATGATGAGTGGGAGAAAGTTATTGGGAATAAGGTGATCATTCTCATTATATCGGAATTCGTTGTAATTGGTGATATTTGAGTAAATCGCCTGGGTTTTTGCCGGACGGCATGTATTTGGTTTTAAGTATCCGTTTTTGTGCACCAATTTCAAAATGATATATCTATACGTTTATTTTTATAAAGTGAGATATAACTTTTTAAAATTATGTCCGTGACATTTACCTATATCAGTTGACGATTGGGTAAAGAGCATTGAACAACGGAGTAGTTCTTAACCATAAGTACAGTTTTCAACCTACGATGCACAGGTTTTGAGTTATTCAACTCAGCGAACTTATACAGAGTATTGTATGTTGTCCAGTGTCCATCAGGACAAAAGGGGTTGGTCCTCGTACTGTGTTCTGTTTACTTGTGACTTCTCTAGTTTTTAGACAAGTGTTTCGTAGAAATACAATGTCTATGTTTTGAGAAGTTGTGGGTATAGGACTAAAGTAGAGAACCAGATATCGCAAGTATCGGGATTCTTTAAAGAGATCGAAGATGTAGATACTTGTGATTGGTATTCAGTTAATAGTAATGGTTTTGAGAAACTTTTTTCTCTTTCAGGTTACTCATAATTGGATGTATTCCTAAGTTGAGTAATGCTGATTAGCCTCTCTCCATTAAAGTGGATATGCACTGAAGACAGCTGCATGATTTGAATCTGGTTCCAATTAAATAAGTGCCAAAGTTTCTATATTTGATATAGAATGGTTCATATCTTAACGATGTTAAGGTATTGGGAGTTGTCCGGCTTATGCTTAAAACCAGACTCTGGATAACTCAGGGCACGTTTCTGTAATGGCAGTTTGTGGGTTGGCCCAGGCTATGATGAGGGTTGACTTTCTACCATCTGGAAGATCAATGGTGATATTGTTCTTGACTCACCACAGTTTTAGTAAAATGGATTTTTTCAGAAAACAGTAGTGGGAGTATGGTAGAACTGGAAGTGATTCCAGAACCGCAAACGATTACAGAAAATTTAATAGGACCTAAAGATTCAATCAGGTTTGACATTCCATTAGCCACTCCGCAGATATGGTAGGTAACCTCAGGCACCCGAGAGGTACTCCAGTAGCCTCAAGGACGGTGACAGGGAGGTTCTTGTTTACCCAGACTTGACACTACTGTTGTTCCAGGCTATGAGACCCGGCAGGAGGTTAAGTATAGCGTCGTTCTAAACTAGTTTTAGAAGTGCACGTATATATTATTCTGCCAGAGGGTTGTTGTGGTCAGTGGGAGCAGCGGAAGTATAGTGGGCAAGTAGCTTACGTCTATTTATAGACTTAAGCAGTTATAGTGGAGATAGATCATCTATTTTTGATGTGACAGTCATGGGTTTAACTTCATCAGAATAAGGGATGGATCTGTTAAGAAGGTAGTAGGGTGTGATGTCCTGGTATTTGAATGACATACACAGAGTAGGAAGTAAAATTCCTATACTATGATCGGTTATACTGTGGTCGTCACACAGTTCTTTCTCATAGGATATGGATATAATATCAGACATTCTGGTTACTTGATCTATGGTTTTAGATCTAGGTTTGGGTAGTTTCCCAATGTGGGTACTTTGACAATATTCTAGAAGTATTTGGAATAGATGACTCCTGGCATGGTGGTGTACCTGCAGGTGATGGAGGCACCCTCTCTAAAGGTGTCTTACAGACTAAAGGGGAGAGGGATGTACATGATTGGCAGATCACTTGCTTAGGCAATTGAGTCAATCGTGAGATGTCAAGTACCACACCAGATGTTGTTTTTGCACTAGATGCGATAAGTTTATATTAATCCAATCCTGGAGAAACATAAGGAATTAGTTTTAGAACATAAGTGGATGTTCTAGGGATTTGATAACGGCAGCCTCCTTCGGGAGACGGTTATCATTCCAGGCTTCAAATGTGACATGGATGACAGAGTGATTGTCAGAGTTATAGTTTTCCCTCTGACGAGGGGAAGTATTATGGACAGGTGGTCCAAGAGGATACTGTAGGAGGCATGGTGCAGGATATTGATTAGGTTCAGTTGACAATACAGTCTAAGATGTTTGGATTTGGAGTTCATTTATGAACTAGGTCCCATCAGATATCCAGACATACTCTAAGACAGGTATTACTCAATTCGGGAGATGGTTTTCTCCGCAAATTTAAGATTAAGAGAGATATAGAAAGAAACATCAGGGCAGATCCACTCATTGAGGCTATTTCTCGAACACAAGATTTTTACAAACGAGCTTTGTGAAACTGATTAGTAGAGGAGTTGGGTGTTCGGTATCACACGGGCTGTGAGTATGCGACATCGCAATAATTAGCCTTAAGTGCAAGTGGGGGATTGTTGGATATAGTGCCCTCAAAGTCAATTATTGGATCGCAAGTACGTGATTGTAATGATTGAGGAGGACCTATAACGGTAGCACAGTCTTACTCGAGATGATAGTATGCTATCTGGTTTGCCTTTATCAGTCGTGTACAGGTTCAGGTGACTGATCACTATTACACGTTGATAGAGCACTTAGGATCTTGCTTGACTACCAACAGTATGATGGCGATCATATACGTGAAAGTTGGGTAGTCTATAAGCACATCCTTAATTGTGGTCCCTAGTCGTGGGAGTTTCGAGACAGGGAATTGATACTCCGGAGTAGACTAGTGTATATAGTCGAGACCCCGATGAGGGGCGGTGGCCGGTCTCACAAGCCACTGGTGTCAGTTGGATCACCTAAGATGTATACAGGTGCTCATTAGGTTATGAGTACACCGGACAGGACTCACCGGGAACTTGCTAGTTGGTATTTATACCTAGCGTCAGATAGCAGTTCCCTGGTGACATGTGTACAGGTTAGTTCATCGACCTGAGTTCGTCATTTATGTCGTGTGAGTTCCCACTGTGCTTTGATTTCTACCCTACCACGGCTCGAATGAGTCGTGCAAACAGTTCTTTTTTGGGTACAGTCCCGAGCCATATGGAGGCAAGTGAGCGGATCGGCGGGGGATTCGTCTCTCCCGGTATTGGGGGTGAGATCGCGCTGTGTCTAGGAAAGCCATTACACCAAGTCCTTGGCCAAGGCAGGTGAGAATTACTGGTAAGTATTCTAGTAGTTTCTCAGGGTGTTCAGGGCTTGTCTTCGACACGACTTTTACCGCTATTAGGGGTCTGACGTTACCAGCCCCCTAGGCCCGATATGCGATACTCATAGACGAACGGACCGGACTGTATGTATATTGTCACTGTTAGGCTCAGTAGGGTTCCAGGATGAGTTCGCTCATCGGCTTCCCTTGAGGTCAGTACATGGGCAGCCGTTACGCACTGCTAGTACCGCTGACGTACTTGTGGTTAAACCCACTGCCAGGGTACTGATGAGTCATTAGAGTCCCCCACAGATAGTTTCCCAAGTTCGGGAGAAATGTTGTAGAGGCCGTATGGTTTTATGGCAGGGTTCGGAAAATGCACGTGCATTTATGCACGTGTCATATTTCGGGCAGATAATACTGGTGGGCTTTAGTTTAAGCCGGATCCATGTATTATATTGAGTAGATATAATATCTTTGTCTCAGTTACATTTGTATTCGGTCGTAATACAAATGCGGGTATGTATATACAGTTATGGGGTTATCCTGAAATTCGTTTCGGGATCGCTTTTCGAAGTTGCCAGTTTTCTATCACCCGTCTTAAACATTCGGTTTAATGCGGAATTATCTTTTTCTTTTGGGTGAGTCATGAGGGTGCTTCTAGAATTGGTGACTAGGTTTTATGACTCATTGTTTGCATTAAATGGTTTTGTGAGTTGTTATATGACTCATTCATTCCATTAATGCCTTTTGTAATGCTTAGGATATTTTAGTTGTGATAAGCATTACTTATGGTCACCCCTTGCTCCTACACTCACCCCTCATCTCCTATATGTGGTCGGCCACTTATGGAAGTCCCATGGTGGAAATGATATATGATTCATTTGATAAATTTCCTAGTTCAATTCATCAATCAAAAAGGCAACTTCATTAACCGTTCATCCATGGTTTTGGATGAAACGAGACAAAGTATTCTACTCTATCTCTACATCAATCTTGGACATGTCGGCTAGCAAACTTCATGTCCGAGTTGCCTCGGTTCAGAGGCGGGAGCCCGTATAAAGATCCATTGACGTGGTGCCACCTGGACGAGGAGACTGGAGATCGAGCGAGATCACAAATGCCGCAAAGGAGCTTCGGATGATGGCTAAAGACCGAAGGATTCGAATCGATCGGTATATCCTTTCTACCTCTTTACAGTTTGTTAGTTTAGCGTTAATGGCAAGATCCGGGTTATAGTATGCGATAGCGCCAGTTATAAAAGTTTTTGTTCCGCGTTTGGCTTCAGAATGACGGCCGAGACGCTACCGTAGACTTACAGTATGGGTGTAAATAATGAGACCCAAAAGTAAAAAAAGGAAATGCAAATAAGTTTTTTCTAAGTTTAAAAAACGAATTTTTTGAGTTTTTGTTCAAAATTTCATCAAGAAAATTTTATGAAAAAAGGAACAAAAAAGGGGGAAAGGCTTTTAGTCTGCACCTCCTCTCTTGTGTAAGAAAGTGGAAGAGGAATCTCAAGTATATTAAATACAACCAAAACAAAGCATTTTATTTTTAGGTAAATGTCATGTATATACACTTAACTATTTATGTTTTTCAGATAAATACCTTAAACTTCAAAATTGACATATATACTCTTAACTATTGGTTTACCATATAGGTTCCTGACACCGTTTAACGGATTTTAGCATTTTATCCTAATCACTCTATCCCCGGATATTGAACTAGGTTAGAAAAGGGGTTTTCTTTAGTTTAAAACAACCGATGTGTATAGGGATAAGGGTAAAACGTCAAGATCTGTTAAAATACCCATGTTTTAAAGCGAAAAAACCCTTTTTCTAATCATGTTCGAGTTCCAGTGACAGTAGGATAAGGATAAAATTCTAAAATTCGTTAATAGTGTCATATACCTATATGGTAAACAAATAATTAAAGGTATTTATCTGTAATTTTTAAATTTTAAGGTTTTATCTGGAAAAAATCAATAGTTAAGGGTATATATGTGAAATTTACCTTTTTATTTTTCTTACTCTTAGATATAGGTGCCTTGAAGGCAATTATTGTAATTGTACATGGACCTATATGGATAGACCATTCTTACTCAAGATGATGGTATGCTATCTGGTTTGCTTTATCATTCATGTGTATATGTTTTGCTTGTTATTACGTATCGCTAATACATATTGATAAAACCCTTAGGATCCTTACTTGACTAACAGGATTATGATTGTGATCATACTAGTGGGGCTTGGGTAGTCTATAAGAACATCCTTAAATATTCCTAGTCGTAGGAGTATCGAGACAGGACATCGATACTCTAAACTAGACTAGTGTATACGTTTCTTGACCCCGACCGGGGTGATGGTTGGTCCTACAGTTATTGGTATTTGACACCAAAGATTGTATACAGGTGATCATTGGAGAATAAGTACACCGAATGCACTCTCCAAGAACTCCTAGATGGTATTATATCTATTGTCAGATAGCAGTTCTCTGGTGACAATAGTACAGGGTAGTTTTTTGACCTGGGATCGTCATAGTGTCTTGTGTGTGTTCACACTGTACTTTGATTACTATCCAACCACAGCTTTAACGATCCGTGCATACAGGTTTTGGTTAGGTACAGTTCTGAGGCACATGGAGGCGGTGAGCGATCGAAGGGATTCGTCTCTCCCGGTATAGGGATTCGATATCGCGTTGTACATGAAATGACTATAATCAGAAATCCCTGGCTAGGGTGGTTGAGATAAACTGATAAGTGTTATCAGTTGTATATCGAATGGTTATGAGTTGGATGTCTGCATGACTTATTGGGGGTTTGACAGTTTCCACCTCCCAGACCCGGTATAGGATACTCTTTGACAAAGAGATAGGACTGTACGGTAATTGTCGCTAATAGGCTTTGTTGGGTTCGGATGAGTTTGTTCGTTGACCTACCTCTTGATCAATACCTTAGTAGCTGTTACATGCAGCTAGTACTACTGATGTGCTTGTGGGTTAACCCGTAAGAGGATTGATCTGAAAGTGTTTCAGATTCGATTGGATATGATCCTATTTAACCACTGCCAGCGTATTGTCTGGTCTTTAGAGTCCCACAACGAAAGTGCCTGCCCAGGAGAAATGATGATGTAGCGTGCGTATGGGGATACATTCAGAGGATCAATTAAATGATTGTATATGATACGCGTGATTTAATCGAACGTTCAATAATACTGTAACGACTCTAAAATCTTTGTATGGAAATTTTCCAGTTAATATACAAGAAAAGAGTATTACAGCCTGAGTTTGAGTTATAAGTCACTTTTGCTAAATAAAAAAAGAATCCACTTGTAGCTCACTGGTAAAGCCCTTGCCCTGCTGTGATGTAACCCCTGTGTTCGATTCCCATCAGATACAACTATTTTTTTCTGATTTTTTTTAACTTTTTGGAAGCCCAAAAGATTGCACGTGCAATACACGGAGAAATGAAAAGTTCAAAAAAATCAAACATGTGGAAAATGGTGTACACACTGAATAATCCAGGTGGCACAATTCTCGAGACCAAAAACCCTAAAACGACCGACGGATCTTCCATTTAGGCCGGCGGAGACGGTCGGGATTGCTCCTGGATTACAGCCTGTTGAGTTTGGAATAATTCAACACTAGGATGAAGTCCTGTTACTAACACTTGATTCGGGCACGTGGTTCCTTACCCCTGAATTACAGCCTACTGGATACGAGAACACTCTTGAGATTGGTTGACATTCACCTTTAAACTTATGTTAAATTAGTTTACCCATGTAAAGACCATTTATGACACTGACATTCACTTCATGTTCACTAAACCTACACTACACGGCCATGCTATACTATGCTCATGTTATTTTGCCATAATATATATATATATATATATAACTGCATGTTATACAGAATTGCCATGCTTATTAACATGTTTCAACACCATATCTCCTAGTCCATTGTTTCATGATATACATTTTATTTATCATTATACTTCAAACCCATTTCTTGAGGACTTACCAAGCGCAAGTTCGCTAACGGACATTCCACATCTTTGTTTGTTGGAATGTTCGTCAGATACTATGGAGACTAAGGAGGTGTACACCACCGAGGAGGAGCACGACCAGATCACGACTCAGGACTAGACTAGCTATCTTTTTCAGTTTATATATGCCACCTATTTAGGCATTTCTCTTCTTGTATTGTATTTCTTTTCAGTTGAACTCATGTATTGTAAATGCTTCAAGTTGAATGTAAATAAAGTTGTTGAAGTTTAAATCTCATGTTTATTTCTTGTCATTTTATATTGCTTATTTTACGCTTAGCGTATTTATTCTGGGAAATGACCTTCTCGAAATAAATACATCGCGGGCCTCGTCACGTGCCTGCTTTCGTCTTTTGGGAAGCGGGGCGTGACAGGTTTTGTTAGTGGCCCATGCAGATCAGTTCTGTACGAAGTCGTATGCAATATATCACAAGAAATATAAAATTCAACAACTTTACATTCCTTGCAATTCAATTTCTGTTGAATCTATCCTAATCTTTCTTCTTTATCTAAGGTGATGGATTCCCCCAACAACCCTAGCACCAACATCAATGGAAGTACACCAGAACAACCTACCCTTACCGTTCTACCACCTCCACCTACCGTAGCCGATCCACTCACAGAACAGACGATACTTTTTGAGGCTATCAAAAGCTTACTTGAGGGTCAACAGGATCAAATCATGATTTTGCAGGAGCAGACTGCTCTCCTTCAACAGAGTTTCATCCGCTCTGAAGTAGAAGCACCGGGAGTGAAACAATTTTGAGCATTACACCCAAAAAACTTCTCAGGGAAAGAGAAACCACTTGAAGCTAAGGAATGCGCTCAAAGCATAGAAGACGACCTACCGCAGCCTAAGTTCCAGAGGTGGCTTGGGTCAGAATAGCAAAACTCCATCTTACTGACAATGCCAGAGTCTGGTGGAAGACCGAGGAGAGCCGTCTTGAGCATCCGATTGAGTGGAATACTTTCCACGATCTCTTTGACGCCTAGTATTTTCCGGAAACCGCGCACTTCGAGATGGAACAGAAGTTCATTCACCTGCAACAAGGATCCATGTGGGATAAGCCGGTGGATAAGTATGATGCAGAATTCACCATGCTCGACAGATTCACCGCCCATCTAATTACTGCTGCATAAATCAGAGCCAGGCGCTTCCAGTAAGGATTAGACCCTGAGATCCAGGCTGCCCTAGCAACGGAAGAATACCTAACACATGAAGCAGTTTTGAATTCAGCCCGTCGCTATGAAGCGGTCATTAAGAAGAAGGGAAGGCCACAGTCGGTCAGTATGAAACATTCCACCAACCAGATTACGGGAGGAGCCTCTTCTAGGTCAACTCTCCCAGTGCCAGCTATGAGACCAGGAGGATCTTTTTTCGAGACTGGACCAAACTTCGTATCTATTGTAAGAGGATTGGACATCAAGTCAAGGATTGTCGTCGAGTGAATAGTCTTTGTCTGATATGTGGATCACCCTCACACACTATAGGAACTTGCCCACACAACCAAACTGGCCCAGCCCTCGCAGCTAGCCCAGATATTCAAGCTCCACCTACTCGTTTAGCCATTCCTGCACCACCTCCATGCGGACCACATTTACCTCTTCATCCATCGATGTACCAGCATGCACAGAGAAATGTGCAGAGATGTCAGGCTTTCACTTTGGCGGCCGTAGAAGCCGAAGCTATAGGTCAAGATAACACCGATAAATCTCCTCCCATCTTTTTTAGCAATTTCAAATTATTGCATCTTTTCATTCTTTCATCTACCCAAACATTTTCATGCACTTTCGGTACAATATCAGTAGTTCCTTCACCACTGCTGTAATCAAATTTTTCTTGAATCTGTTACAACATCCTTGTATAAATTTCGAGAACAAAATTTTTATAAGGAGGGTAGAATGTAACGACTCTAAAATCTTTGTACGGAAATTTTTCGGTTAATATACAAGAAAAGAGTATTACAGCCTGAGTTTGAGTTATAAGTCACTTTTACTAAATAAAAGCAAGAAGCCGCTTATAGCTCACTGGTAAAGCCCATGCACTGCTGTGATTTATCCCTTGTGTTTGATTCCCATCAGACACAATTATTTTTTTTTTTTTGATTTTTTTTAACTTTTTGGAAGCCCAAAGGATTACACGTACAATACACGGGGAAATGAAAAGTTCAGAAAAATCAAACATGTGGAAAATGGAATACATACTGAATAATCCACATTGCATAAATCTCGAGACCAACTAAAACGACCGGCAGATCTTCCATTTGGGCCAGCGAGGACGGTCGGGATTGCTCCTGGATTACAGCCTGTTGAGTTTGGAATACTTCAACACTAGGTTGAAATCCCATTACTAACACTTGATTCGGGTCTGTGGTTCCTTACCCCTGAATTACAGCCTGTTGGGTTCGAGAACACTCTTGAGATTGGTTAACATTCACCCTTGAACTTGCGTTAAATTAGTTTACCCATGTAAAAACCATTTAGGACACTGACATTCACTTCATATTCACTATACCTACACTACATGGCCATGCTATACTAAGCTTATGTTATTTTTTCCATGATATATATAGAACTGCAAGTCATACAGAATTGCCATGCTTATTAACATGTTTCAACGCCATATCTACTAGTCCATTGTTTCATGATATACATTTTATTTATCATTATACTTCACACCCATTTATTGGGGACTTACCGAGCGCAAGTTCGCTGGTGCGCATTCCACCCATCTTAGTTTTTTGGAATGTTTGTCACATACTATGGATACAGAGGTGGTGGACACCACCGAGGAGGAGCATGACCAGATCACGACTCAGGACTAAAGTAGCTATTTTTTTCAGTTGTATGCCACTTGTTTAGGCATTTCTCTTCTTGTATTGTATTTCTTGTCAGTTGAACTCATGTATTGTAAATGTTTCAAGTTGAATATAAATAAAGTTGTTGAAGTTTAAATCTCATATTTATTTCTTATCATTTTATATTGCTTATTTTATGCTTAGCGTATTTATTCCGGGAAATGACCTTCTCGAAATAAATACGCCGCGGGCCTCGTCACGTACCTGCTTCTATCTTTTAGGAAGCGGGGCGTGACAAATACTAACCGGTTTATTTATAAGCCGGGTTATTAAGTCAAGTGTTGACTTAATATCCATATATGTGATATGGAAGCTAGTATTGTATATATAATACACACACTCTCTCTCATTAGTATATGATGCTAATGTATTATTATATATCTGATACATAATATGTGTTTATATTTGATACATATATTTTCTCTCTTTCTATGTATGTATTTGATACATATATTGTATATTATGTGATACATATACTTTCACTCTCTCTCTCTCTCTCTCATTTGTATGGATACATACATGGTATTTTTATATGATACAAATACCTCATCTGTCATTAGATGACAAATGAACCCATCTGGAGAGTAAGGGCCACCTCTCTGTTAACATGACAACAAAGAGGAGAGAGAAAAGGAATGAGAGAGGATTATCATTCTCATTCTCTTCATTATTTTCTTATGGAAATAATTCAAGTGTGCTTCTTCTACTTCATCTTCTTTCTTTTCAGTTTTGAGAAAGAAGAATAGAAAAGAAAGAGAGAGAGAGAGAGAGAGAAAAGAGAGACTTTCCATTATCATATTCTACCTCTACATATTAGCAATATGTGAGAGCTAGTTGCTTCACATTAGAATAGTTCTAGAGTGAAGTGGAGGCTTGGGTGGATTGCTATCAACATGGAACATCTTTGGCGAGGCAGACGGTGATCAGGCTCGATCCCTACACTATAAAGTCTAGCTTTGATCTTCCACTAGAAAGTGGATACGCTACAAAAATTGTATCTCCTCTAAACTTTGTGTTTTGCTCTCTTGATTTCGTGCAATTGCTAGTATTTGGATGATTTTAGGTATTGTGTTCGGTGTCATGTTTAGAAAATTTTCGTTCTATATTTCTGCCGCGGTCCACAAATATTGCAACCCTAGCACCATGCACCTACATGGTATCAAAGTCAATCTATTTACTAGTTGTTGCATTTGTAGCTAAAGAATTGATAAACCCAATTTTTAAAAATCTAGTTTTGAAATTTGCAAGAAAACCCCCTCATTTTCGCCTTCCACTCGAGCCCGAGGGTTCTCGGTTTTGACCGAGGACCTGTTAAGGGCTCGAGGTCGACCCCAAGCTTCTCGAGGGGGCCTCGGGTGGGGCCCTGATTAGTCAAAAATATTGCACATTTGTATGAACATTTTCCCTACTATTATTAACTAATAAAAGGTGTTAAATGTAAATAAAGAACATATGTGGGTTTATTTGTAAAAATATCATTATCATATGTTTCTTCATTTATAATTAATATAATAAGGAAAAATATATGTATATAATATTTAAATGAAATATTAGTAATTAAAATATGCAAATCATGTCAAATATTCCTAATCAATATTCTTAAGATATTATATCATATAAATGGTTGGAATAATATCTTAAAAATACCAAATGTTACTAACAATTTGATTTGAGATATTGTGCAGGTATGAGCTCGGGTCATATATCTAAATAAGAGATCCAAGTCAAATCGGAATATCAAACCGAATCTGCCAAATAATAGAAACAAATCGGAAAATCTAACAACGGCAGAGAGTAAGGGAAATATTTTCAGAATCTATATATCTAGAGGATCTCCAAATATCAAGAAGAAAAACTAGAAAAAATCTCAAGTCACCATTCTACCAGAAGGCGGAGAATCCGCGGTCTAAAAGGGATATGGGTGGCAGAACCACGGTCCTTTAGTGGCCGTTGGATCTGGGATTTCGGGGGCATGATCTTAATATCACCTACTCCCATATGGCATCTAAGGTTTCTAGTTTCAGAGACTATATAAAGGACTGAGAGCTGTTTATCAAAAACCATTCAAGATCCCAAACTTAAAGTTCAAGAGAGAGATCTACGAGCGAATCTAGGGTTCTTGTAATCTACTTTTGAAGGAGAAAATTTTGTAATGCAATAATGGATTAATAAAGATAGTTTTTGTTTTAATTCTTTTCGCGTTTACTTTACGCATTTACTTTTACTCGTTACTTTTTCTGCATTACTTTCTGCACTTCTAATATGACTTCATTCATCTTCCACCACTCTTTTAAATCACTAATAACCATGAGCGAGTAATTTCTTGCTTGCTAAGATTTTGTAAGATAGGGTAGAATAATGGATGAAAACTATAACTTAAATTCTTTTTAAAAGTTTTAATGTTTATAAACTTTACGCACAATGAATGTTAACCCTCTTATCGTGCGCGCTATCAATTCATAATAGTCACGACCACGATTCAAGATTCGTTAATAATCGTTTTGTTAAGGGCTTGAGATAAATAGAAATCAATGAAAGGACAAGGGACAGTAGTGGGAAACCCTAATTCCCTCCAAGAACCCTAATCCACATTCATCGCTATCTATCCAGTTTTAAACAATTAAAAGATAAAAAGAATCATTTCTAAACCTTCATCCATTAACTGATAAATCCTATGAACCCTACAAGCCTTTTTGTTATAAATTTACTATCCATTTTAAAACAAAAGGACAACAATCCTTCCTCTCTTTTATCAACTCGTCTAAAATAAGATAAACAATTCACATTTCCCTGCGGATGGCCCGTACTCATCGCTGCTAGCTATTTGTGACACCGTCTTGATTGCGGTTATTTACAACACACATTTTCGCACACCAATCAATTTGCCGAGGAAACGGTCATAATTATTTTTCTTGTTATTCGGGTTGATTTCTTATAAAAAACTATAAACATAAAATAAAAGAGAACCAAAACTGCATCTTGGGTTTTTAACGATTATTGAACAAGTTTTGCAAGGGAATCTGGAGTAATTGGAGCAAGCCAACAGAGATTCAGAGACTCTTAAATTGGACCAGAGGAGCAGTTGAGTGGATTGAAGAATTTTGGAGGGAAGATCACATCACACGGCGGCGAAACCGTGGCCAAAGTGTGCATTAGGCGGCAAAACCGCCACTCTTTTGAAGAGTTGGGCCCCCAATCTTCTCTGGTATTCTCCTATTTTCTTTATCTCTCCTCTAAAACTCCAATAAATTGTTTTTACATGCAGGATTCTTTGCGAACATCACCGCTAAAAATATTTTTGCGTGTTTTAGATTTTGGTTTGTTTTGCATATCTAAACCGGACATTAAGGCGCAATAAACCCAAATTCAGATTAGGTGGGGATTTCATCACCCTTCCTAGGCCCCACAAATCACAAACGAGTACACTATCATCCTATATTCAAAAAAAAATATCTAGACCAAGCCTCTAAGGACTGTCGCGCTCAATTAGGACAAATGAGGGTCATGGGTAATTTATTGCTTATCCGCATTTCTCTTGTGGTGTCTAGGCAAGTGTGACTAAGGAAAGTGGTTACTTAATTTGACCCACTATTTTGGTGATTCATATAGTAGATATCTCCCACTTACCTGGCACTTACCTGGCCGCAAGATTGATAAGGAGGTAGTAGAGAATTGATCCTACGACTTGTCTTTTGGAAGTCTAGGAGTGATCTGGTAACTTGACCTAGATGGCCCTAGCTCTAGGGATTGATTGTGTATTTTGTGATTGGTTGAGTCAAGCCTCACGTCCGACATTTTTTTCAAAACAAGCCTTCTTAAAATCGTTCTCATACATATCACACGCCGCCACGTGCACTAAACCCACTTAGTGCATGATCGGCTGGACACGAGATTCTAGTGCCCGTCTAGTCCATGTTTTTGCTGTCTACTCCGAAGTCGATACTTCTTCATCTTCTATTTCTCCTCCACCTAACACATCTCCCGAGATGGACGGATCTCCGTCGGGTTTTAACAACACCCCTTTTCCACCACTCGTAGGTGCGCAAATTCAGAATCCACCGCGCATCACTCTTCAAGACCGATGTTACCCTGTACGCGGACCCCCTATGTGTCTGTCTCTTCCACCAGAAAATGGGGATAATTTAGAAATTAAACCCCACTTCATCAACTTGTTGCCCAAATTTTACGGGCTTGAATCTGAAGATGGATACGTTTTTATAACCAAATTCGAAAACGTATGTGCAATAATGAGCACCGTCCAACTTTCAGGGGATGCTCTGTGATTATGTCTTCTCCCTTTTACCTTGTGCGATCTCGCAGAAAAGTGGCTTTATAGCACCGATGCACATTCTATGGCTAAATGGGATGAATTCGTTAAAGCATTTCTTAAGAAATTTTATCCTCATCACAAGACTGCCCGTATTCAGAGCGAGATTAACCAGTTTGCCCAACTTCCCAACGAACCCTTTTGAAATGTTTTAAACGGTTTAAAGATCTTCTTGTCCAATGCCCTCATCACGGAATCGACAGATGCCAACTTTGCCGAATTATGTATGAGGGTATCAATCCATCTACAAAACAAATGCTAGAAACCATTTGTCAATGTTATTTCATGTCAAAAGACGACGGCGAAGCACGAAAATTTCTGGAAGATCTCGCCGAACAAACATTACAGTGGGAGAACACTAGACCAACATCATCATCATCTAGGGAAGGTATCCATCAGCTCGATACTTCCGTCGCAATGAAAGCCGAAATGGCTGCGATGCAAAAGAAACTCGAAACTATGGAAAGTGGATTCTCTTAAGCCTCCCTAAACCAAGTTACGCTTCCTAAAACCGTGTGTGGTTGTTGTTTTGACTCATCACATTTAACGGAAGAATGTCCTTTGAATCCTCCGTCTCAAGGTCAAGAAGTTGTTTTTCAGCAACAACCTAAAAATGATCTTTATTCATCCACATATAATCAGGAATGGAGGAATCATCCTAATTTTGCTTGGAACCAAAACCAATCTCAAAATAAAAATCAGTTCCCAAGCCAAAATAATTATCAAAGTCTTCCCCCACAGCAACAACAGCCATCACAACAAACTTAGCAGTCCTTTCAACCGCAATCTTTCCAAAATCCAGCCAACAACTTTGCCCCTTATAATAATTCTTTCCAACCACAGACTAATATTCCAACGGCCGGCACCGATAAAATCTCTGCACTTGAAAGAAGCTTAGAAACTTTTATTAAACAATCCACACAAACGACGGCTAATTTAACGTCTTATATCCAAACGCCGATACAACACACTGCTTCCCACAGTGAAAGCATAAAATCGATCGAAGCACAAATTGCACAGTTAAATGCCGTGATGAGTGAGAGAGAGAAAGAGAAACTTCCATCTCAACCTCTACCAAATCTCGGCCATTCACAAAGCGCAAATATCGTCCTTAACCAACAAAATCATAACATGAGTGCCGTAACTACGTTGAGATCGGGAAGAGTGCTGAACAACCATGTTGGTGAACAAGTTGATGATTCAGATGATACCCTGGCTACTACTTCTACTCCTACTTCGTCTAATCCAACGTCTTCTTCCAAGCCTATTCTCCATTCTTCACTAAGCTCGAATCCTCAATCCACTTCCTTGAATGAACTACTATATCAGACGACCCCAAATCAAATTTTGGGATCTATTCCATCCCCACAACCTTCTCCTCAAGTGTTGGACCCAACCCCTATTGATAAAGCTCCTTTTCCAAACCAGTTGAGGCTCAACAAACCAAGTCCACAGATGGAGAAGATTGTGGAAATGTTTAAGCAAGTTAACATAAATATTCCTCTCTTAGATACTATCCAACAAGTTCCGTTCTATGCGAAAATTCTTAAGGACTTGTGCACTAGGAAGAGGAAAACTCAAGTGCCTAAAAAGGTTTTCATAGCGAGCAATGTAAGCAATGCTCTTACCCAACATTTTCCACAGAAACATAAGGACCCCGATTGTCCTACAATTTCTATAACCATTGGGGGTAAAAATATCAATCGCGCTCTACTCGATCTAGGTTCTAGTGTTAACTTGATCCCATATTCTGTTTATGAGTAATTAGGCATAGGAGAGTTGAAACCTGCGTACTGCACTCTCCAGATGTCCGATCGATCTATCACTCACCCTAGGGATGAGCTAGAAGACGTGTTGATCAAAGTCGGGGAATTTATATTCCCTATGGACTTTATAGTTTTAGATACACAGCCTATGGCGAACCCACGGAACCAAATCCCGGTGATTCTTAGTCGTCGTTTTCTAACAACTTCCAATGCAGTTATCAATTGTCGTAACGGTTCCATGAACCTATCTTTCGGAAAGATGACAATTGAGCTTAACATTTTTAGGGTGGGAAGTCAACCCTCCGAACCTTCTGCTCATATAATTAATATATGTTCTGTCAACAAGATAACATCCGACAGCAGCAAATTGGAGGAGTTTTTTCTCCACGATAATGATCTAGACGCCACTAGTGCGCTGTTTGGTCCAGCTATTTATTATACGAATAAGGTAGATGAGCTTTTCGAGTCTCCTACATCTATAATTTCTGACGAATCGAGTATTTTGAATTCAGGCGCGAAAAAGATTGACCTTGAAACTTTCAGTCTTCCTAGTGAATCTGTCTATTCCACTGATTCTTTTCTTTCGGATGAGATCTTCATCGATGAAAGTTTCAAAAATATTTTCCCCAAAGAACTCACGTTCCTTAAAGACTTGGATATAGTGATGAATCAATCCCCATTGGAAATTCGTGCGCCTCCCTTTGAGGCCGAAGAAGTTGAACCACCACCCCTTCTTTTTAGCACATACAAGAATACGACTATTCCACCTATTTCTAATCATTCACATTCTCGTTTTCATTCACCATCACTTTTTCTCCTCCTCCAATCGAGACGTAAATCCTTTCGATTACACCTCTTATCTCCTCCCCACTTCTTCATGTCTATCTATAACATGAACTTCTACTAACCATGGTGTTACATTGATAAAATATTTGAATGGTTGGTATTAACTTTGTTGGAGATAGTGCCCTCAGAGTCAATTATTGGATCACAGGCACGTGATTGCAATGATTGAGGGAGGACCTATCCCGGTAGGACAGTCTTACTCGAGATGAAAGTATGCTATCTGGTTTATCTTTATCATCGTGTACTGCTTTAGGTGACCTGACATGTCGCTATTACACGTTGATAGAGCCCCTAGGAATCTTGCTTGACTACCAGCAGTATGATGGCGATCATATACGTGGGAGCTGGTAGTCTATAAGCACATCCTTAAAAGGTCCCTAGTCGTAGGAGTTTCGAGACAGGGCATCGATACTCCATTAGTAGACTAGTGTATACAGTCGAGACCCCGACGAGGGGCGGTGGCTGGTCTCACAAGCCACTGGTGTCAGTTGGTTCACCTAAGATGTATACAGGTGCTCATTGGGTTATGAGTACACCGGACAGGACTCGCCGGGAACCTGCTAGTTGGTCTTGTACCAGATGTCAGATAGCAGTTCCCTGGTGACATGTGTACAGGTTAGTTCATCGACCTGAGATCGTCATTTGTCTCGTGTGAGTTCCCACTGTGCTTTGATTACTACCCTACCACGGCTCAAAGGAGTCGTGCAAACAGGTTTTAGTTGGGTACAGTCCCGAGCCACATAGAGGCAGTGAGCGGATCTGCAGGGGTTCGTCTCTCCCGGTATTGGGGGTGAGGTCGCGCTGTGTCTAGGAGAGCCATTACACAAAGCCCTCGGCCGAGGCAGGAGATTTACTGGTAGGTATTCCAGTAGTATCTCAGGGTGTTCTGGGCTACACTCCGACACGACTTGTACCGCTTTTGGGGGTCTGACTTTTACCAACCCCCGAGGCCCGACATGCGATGCTCATAGACGAACGGACCGGACTGTACGGATATTGTCACTGACAGGCTCAGTAGGGTGTCAGGATGAGTTCGCTCATCGACGTCCCTTTTGGTCAATAGCTGGTGGCCCGTCACGTATTGGCTAATACCTCTGACGTGCTAGTGGTTAAATCCACAGCCATAGTATTGACGAGTTTTTAGAGTCCACCACACTTTCAGTTACTCAAGCTTTCGGGCGAAACGCTGTAGAGGCCGTATGGAGATATGGCAGGGTCCGATCAGATACGTGCGGTATTGCACGGATCAGGATTGGACAGTTTTGTACTAGTGGCCGTATGGTTATATGGCAGGGTTCGATCAGATACGTACGGTATTGCACGGATCAGGATCGAACGGATATTACTAGCCGGTTTTGGTTTAAGCCGGATCCTAGTTTAGTACAGTGTAGATTTTGTCTCATTGCATTTGTATCCGGTAGGAATACAGATGCGGGTGTGTATGCACAGTATCGGGGTTTTCCTGTAATTTATTACGGGACCAGTTTTCTGGAGTTGCCAGTTTGCATTCCGTTCCGACCGGTTTTCCTTTGTTCTTTCCCGGCCGGACTTTTAGGATGGAGGGTGTTATTTGCAAGTTTGCAAATAACATATTGTGGAGGGTTTATTTGTGAGATAAGAGATTATGAAAGCATCTTTTTTATTCCTTTCTTTTCTATCATCATTTCTTGTAAAAGGTGATTAAGATTGATTTGGTTTTGATGTGAGATTGTGATGATAATGTTTGGATATGGTCACCTTTCTTTTTCTCCTACACTCACCTCCCTTCTTGTTATGGTTTGGATTTTTCATTCCTCCACCATTCTCACTAGATGAAGAAGGCTTCACTTGAGAGAGAAAAAGAATGAGAGAGTTCATTTTGTGATGTGAGGAATTCTTCATTTCATCTTCTTTTTGCTAGAAAATTGAAAGCACCAATTTTCTTTACCTCTTCCTCCATCCATCAATGGCAACAACATAACCCCAAAGAGACAAGCATCTTCTACACTACATTCTACAGCATTTCTTGGGCATGTCGACTTGCCGGCTTCATGCCCGAGTTGCCTCGGTATTGAGGCGGGAGCCCGTAAAAGACGCAGGCGATGTGGTGCCCTTCCGGCGAGGAGGCGACGATATGGAGACTAGACTTTCCGCGGGAGATTGGGACGATGACGAGAAGACCGGAGGACTCGGATCACTCGGTATACTTCTCTTCCCATCTCTTGTTAGCTAGCATTAGGTTAATGGTTACGATCCGGGTTTTCATTGTCCGCGGTAGCGCCAGTTTCCAAGTAAGGAAAAATTTTGATTCCGCATTTTGGCCTCGGATAGACGGCCGGGGCGCTGCCGTGGCGCAACATGGTATCAGAGCCACGCCATTAACCTTGTCTAGCTTTGTTTGATGTGTTTTTGCATTTCCGATCGACCAAAATTCCAAAATCTACATTTTTGTTCACATCAGTTTTCTGTTGAAAATTTTTGGTGTCTAAAAATTTTTCAGGTTGTAAAAAACTAATGTACTGGAAATTTTAAGACTTCTGTAAAAATTCGACACAGTCAGTCGATTAGTGAAGCGCGGAACCGCGGCCAAACCCCCCCTTGGGCCGCGGTTCCGCCGCACTTCAGTGTCCTCACTGTGTCCAATTTTTCCAGTGGGCCTGTGGGCTGATTTTGGGGGTTTTGGAATATTAATTTTGGGCCCATAATTTCTTGATGTGCTGCAGTAGTACTTGTGGGCCCACTTGTTAAAATTTGATCGATCGGATATTTTAAACACATTTTTTCACAGTATTTACATTATATCTGCGACCGTGAATATCACTTGATCGGTAAATCCTGTCTAACTGCTATAGCCCGGTTACACGGATTTGCGAACGTGATTTTCACGTTGATGTTCTGTGTTTATGCTGTGATGTTGCGGATCGGTCGTGGGGGATAGCCAGGATGCAATGTTAGTACAGTTTTGTTTTATATGTACATTTGATATTGCGGGGCGAGCGTCCGACATGTGGACTGCCGTCACTGCCTGTTTGTATTATTCTTTTGGGGCACGACCTGGTTGCGGTCGATGTACCCGGTGTATGTATATTTTACTTTCTGTACTAGGATTACCCCGTGGAGGGGTGCACGGATAGCCGGGTTCTAGAGGGCAACGGGCCCGCATCTCATGGCATTGAGACGGAGGGGGCTTCACTCTAGGATTGGCGGGCTATTCTCCGCACTTGTAGGGGGTACAGGTTGACCCAGGAGGGGTGCCCAAGTTACCGGATTCCGTGAAGTGCTGGGTGGTCCATTCACGGCACTGAAGGGGGCTGCCTCGCTTCAGGTTTTGGCGGGTGACTTGCCGTGCCCGTAGGGGTCTAGGATTTCATTGCACAGGCTATCCACACGACCAGGGGAACGTCGGGTTTCAGCAGCGGCTCTGTGAAACCCGGGGTTTCAGATATCTGTATTGTTCTGTGATACTGTACATTTCTGTGATGTTGCATTCTTATCACGCCTTGAGCGAATATAATATATTGGTATATATATTAGTAGATGTTGTATATGTTTTGCATCCGCGCTAGTCCAGTCCCCGCTCTGTCGTTAGTTAAGTAACCTAACGGGTGATGACGGGACCCAGTGGCGAATGCGGATGGCATATACGTACATCATTATTTTCGTTCTTTATTGGTGTGATTAATTGATGGGACTGCGTTGATTCGGATCAATGCAAGATAAACAAACCTATTCTGATGTTGTTGGAACACTTTTCAAAAAGTTGTTATTGCAAGGGCGTTCTCTTTTGTTTTGCATCGTGGTATTCAGTTAGAATATCCTGCTCCTCAGACGACGAGGCAAGGGCCGAGATCCCTTCACCGGGAGTGACCCCTTGGACAAAAGTTTGCGTCAGGGAAATAACTTCACTATAGCCGATTACTTTTGCTTTGCATCGTGGTATTCAGTTGGAATATCCTGCACCTCATTCTACGGGGAAAGAGCCGAGATCCCTTCACCGGGAGTGACCTCTTTAGTAAAGGTTTTCGTCACTATATTTTTATAAAAGGCTATGCAGTTCCTTCAGCGATATCGAGTTCATTACGTTAAAAGTTTTTCGCCAAAAACTAGACGTAACCCTCCGTCATTTCTTACAAGTATTACTTAGTATTCGTGCTGCGTTTGTTGACTGTGTCAAGGCGTAGTGTGCGGTTGCTAAGTAGTGTTTGTTTGCAGCATATTAATGGGATTGGTTAGGACAGTCGTGCGGCCTTGTTGACTGTGTCAAGGGCTCGTACGGGTGGGTTTAATGCAATCCAGGATAATGACGGGTTGAACTTGACTAGGACTCTTTGATTTGTTGACTGTGTCAAGGTCACTTGGGTCCTAGGGGTAAAACTTTCATCGGGAGTTTCAAAAGAACTGAAACTTGCCAGGCATGCGCATACCTTCTGGAGTGTGGTGACTTGAGTGGATTCCGTCAAGTTATCATGCGATGATAGTTGGATCCCGATTTCCACTGATGAGTTGGTTTACTCCTCGGGTGATCCCGACTAATTCTTCTTTCAGGTTTGGAGGAGAATTTGAGGTACAGTGGGAGGTTTCCAGATTAGATAAAGTGATAACCATTCTGATCTAGGTTAGAGTGCACGCTGAGTGTTTCTTTTCTCTCTCTCTTTGGCAGCGACCATTGACCCGACCCTGGACTATGACTCAGTGACCAAGTTGACCGAACCTTCTTAACTTTGGCTTTTGGATTGTCAGAGTTGCAAACCTCATTGCCACTCCTACTTTTACCCTTTTCTCCAGGACACCCCGTATTACTACGAACGTCCACTTCCATTGGACAAAACCATCGTATGGTTATATACGAACTCGAAGGACTTCAACGATGGTTTCCGGTTCTGGAGAAAACGAATAGGACTATTCAGTTGTCTTTTCCTTTTACCTTCTCTCTCAGGTTGCGAGTACTCCTTGGTTTAGGAGATAGTACACCTATTACGCAAATTGGATAGTCTTCTTCCAAACCTTAGGCTGGTGCCGAACGGTGGGGAATGAAGAAAACCAATTAGCATAACGATGGTGTGCAGAAGGTATTAAGTTAAGATAAAGCAAGGGATTAGTAGGAGGGCAAAGTAAATTGCGACTGCTATTCACGACCAAACTAAGTATTCCTTCGCCAATCCTAAATCACCTTTGTATTTCTCCAGGACACTCCGTATCACTACGAAGATCCACAGTTTATTGGATACTCCATCGTATGGTTATATACGAACTCGAAAGGAACTTGTTCCAGTTCGGGGATGGATTCTGGTTCAGGAGAAATAGGAATAAAGTACATTCAGGTGTCTTTTATCTTCACCTTCTCTCGCGTTGCGAGTGCTCCTAGGATTAGGACAGTACACCCTTTATGCTTATTGGATAGTCTTCTTCCAAACCATAGGCTGGTGCCGAACGGTAGGGAAGGAAGAAAACCATTTGGCTTAAAGGGGTGTGCAGAAGGTAATGACTAAAGACATATAAAGGGATTTGGAAAGGTGGCAAAGAATTATACGGTTACAGTTGTGAATCTGGATAATGGAAGAGGCATTACTAGGAATACCAGGATACCCCGACGAAACATTTCAATGTTTCAGTTTCACTGTGTACTGTTAATGGAAAACTGATTTCCCGATTAGATGTTTACTCCAGGGTATGTATTTACCAGGTATGATTCTCACATCTGTATGGTTTTACAGATGATGAGTGGGAGTAAGTTATTGGGAATTGGGCGATCATCCTCATTATATCGGGATTCGTTGTAATCGGTGATATTTGAGGAAGTCACCTGGGTTGTTTGCCGGACGGCAATTATTTGGTTTTGAATATCCGCTGTTATGCACCAATTTCAAATTGATATATCTGTACGTCTATTTTTATAGAGTGAGATATACCTTTTTGAAATTATGTCTACGACATTTACCTATATCAGTGGATGGTTAGGTAAGGAGCATTAAACAGCGGTGTAATTCTTCTTAACCATAAGTACAGTTTTCAACCTACGGCACACAGTGATTGAGTTATTAGACTCAAAGGACTTATACAGAGTATTGTATATTGTCCAGTGTCTATCAGGACAGTGGGGTTGGTCCTCGTACTATATTCTGTTTACTTGTGACTTCTCTAGTTCTTAGACAAGTGTTTCGTAGAAACACAGGGTCTGAGTTTTGAGAAGTTATTGGTATATGAGTAAAGTAGAGAACCAGGTATTGCAAATATCAGGATTCTTCAAGGTAATCGAAGATGTAGATACTTGTGAATGGTATTTTAGTAATGATTAGGAGAACTTGCTTCTCCTTCAGGTTACTCATAATTGGAAGCATTCCTAAGTTGAGTAACGCTGATCGGCCTCCTTCCATTTAATTGACATGCACTGGAGACAGCTGCATGATTTGAATCTGGTTCAATTAAATCAGTGCCTCTGTCTCTATATTGGGTATAGAACAGTTCATATCTTGACATTGTTAAGGTACGAGGAGTTGTCCGGCTTATGCTTAAAACCAGACTCCGGATAACTCAAGGCACGTTTCTGTAATGGCTGTTTGTGGGTTGACCCAGGCTATGACGAGGGTTGACTTTCTACCATCTGGAAGATCAATAGCGATATTGTTCTAGACTCGCCACAGTTTTATTAAAAATGGATTTTTTCTGAAAACAGTAGTGGGAGTATGGTAGAACTGGAAGTGATTCCAGAACCACAAACGATTACTGAAGATTTGAAAGGAACCTAAAGATTCAATCTGGTTTGACATTCCATTGGCCACTCCACAGATATGATGGGTAACCTCAGGCACTCGAGAGGTACTTCGGTATGCTCAAGGACGGTGGCAGGGAGGTTCTTGTTTGCCCAGACTTACCATTACTGTTGTTCCAGACTGTGAGACCCGGCAGGAGGATAAGTATAGCGTCGTTCTAAACTAGCTTTAGAAGTGCACGTCTATATGACTCTGGCAGAGGGTTGTCGTAGTCAGTGGGAGCAGCGGAAGCATTGGTGGTCATCAGGCTTATGTCTATTTATAGACTAAAGCAGTAACAGCGGAGATAGATCATCTATTTCTGATGTGACAGTCATAGGTTTGACTTCATCAGAATAGGGGATGGATCTGTTGAGAAGGTAGTAGGGTGTGATGTCATGGTATTTGGATGACATACACAGAGTAGGAAGTGATATTCCTATACTACGATCGGTTATACTTTGGTTGTCACACAGTGTTTTCTCCACACAGGACTTGGATATTATATCAGACATACTGGTTACTAGATCTATGGTTTCAGATCTAGATTTGGGTGGTTTCCTAATTAGGGTACTTGACTGCATTCTATGAGTATTTAGAATGGACGACTCCTGGCACGGTAGTATACCTGCAGGTAATGGAGTCACCCTCTCTAAAGGTGTCTTACAGACTAAAGGGGAGAGGGATACGCATGATTGGCAGATCACTTGCTTAGGCAATTGAGTCAATCATGAGATGTCAAGTACCACACCAGATGTTATTCTTGCAGTAAATGCAATAAGTTGATATTAATCCAATCCTGGAGAAACAGTCGGAAGCAGTTTTAGAACATAAGTTGATGTTCTAGGGATATGATAACAGCAGCCTCCTTTAGGAGACGGTTATCATTCCAGGCTTCCAAGGTGACCTGGATGGCAGAGTGGCTGTCAGAGTTATAGTTTTCCCTTTGACGAGGGGCAGTATTTTGGACAGATGGTCCAAGGCAATACTGAGGGAGGCATGGCGCAGGATACTGATTAAGTTCAGTTGATGATACAGTCTAAGAAGTCTGGATTTGGAGTTCATTTATGAACCAGGTCCCATCAGACATCCAGACGTTCTAAGACAGGTATTGCTCATTTCGGGAGATGGCTTTCTCCGCGAACTTGAGATATAGAGAGACATAGAAAGAAACTTCACTGCGGATCCACTCACTGAGGCTATTCCTCGAACGCAATAGTTTCGCAAACGGGTTTTGTGAGACTGACTAGTAGAGGAGTTGGGTGTTCGGTATCACACGGGCTGTGAGTACGCGACATCGCAATAATTAGCCTTGAGTGCAAGTGGGAGATTGTTGGAGATAGTGCCCTCTGAGTCAATTATTGGATCACAGGCACGTGATTGCAATGATTGAGGGAGGACCTATCCCGGTAGGACAGTCTTACTCAAGATGATAGTATGCTATCTGGTTTATCTTTATCATCGTGTACTGCTTTAGGTGACCTGACATGTCGCTATTACACGTTGATAGAGCCCCTAGGATTCTTGCTTGACTACCAGCAGTATGATGGCGATCATATACGTGGGAGCTGGTAGTCTATAAGAACATCCTTAAAAAGTCCCTAGTCGTAGGAGTTTCGAGACAGGGCATCGATACTCCATTAGTAGACTAGTGTATACAGTCGAGACCCCGACGAGGGGCGGTGGCCGGTCTCACAAGCCACTGGTGTCAGTTGGTTCACCTAAGATGTATACAGGTGCTCATTGGGTTATGAGTACACCGGACAGGACTCGCCGGGAACCTGCTAGTTGGTCTTGTACCAGATGTCAGATAGCAGTTCCCTGGTGACATGTGTACAGGTTAGTTCATCGACCTGAGATCGTCATTTGTCTCGTGTGAGTTCCCACTGTGCTTTGATTACTACCCTACCACGGCTCAAAGGAGTCGTGCAAAAAGGTTTTAGTTGGGTACAGTCCCGAGCCATATGGAGGCAGTGAGCGGATCTGCAGGGGTTCGTCTCTCCCGGTATTGGGGGTGAGGTCGCGCTGTGTCTAGGAGAGCTATTACACAAAGCCCTCGACCGAGGCAGGAGATTTACTGGTAGGTATTCCAGTAATATCTTAGGGTGTTCTGGGCTACACTCCGACACGACTTGTACCGCTTTTGGGGGTTTGACTTTTACCAACCCCCTAGGCCCGACATGCGATGCTCATAGACGAACGGACCGGACTGTACGGATATTGTCACTGACAGGCTCAGTAGGGTGTCAGGATGAGTTCGCTCATCGACGTCCCTTTTGGTCAATAGCTGGTGGCCCGTCACGTATTGGCTAATACCTCTGACGTGCTAGTGGTTAAATCCACAGCCATAGTATTGACGAGTCTTTAGAGTCCACCACACTTTCAGTTACTCAAGCTTTCGGGCGAAACGCTGTAGAGGCCATATGGAGATATGGCAGGGTCCGATCAGATACGTGCGGTATTGCACGGATCAGGATCGGACAGTTTTGTACTAGTGGCCGTATGGTTATATGGCAGGGTTCGATCAGATACGTACGGTATTGCACGGATCAGGATCGAACGGATATTACTAGCCGGTTTTGGTTTAAGCCGGATCCTAGTTTAGTACAGTGTAGATTTTGTCTCATTGCATTTGTATCCGGTAGGAATACAGATGCGGGTGTGTATGCACAGTATCGGGGTTTTCCTGTAATTTATTACGGGACCAGTTTTCTGGAGTTGCCAGTTTGCATTCCGTTCCGACCGGTTTTCCTTTGTTCTTTCCCGGCCGGACTTTTAGGATGGAGGGTGTTATTTGCAAGTTTGCAAATAACATATTGTGGAGGGTTTATTTGTGAGATAAGAGATTATGAAAGCATCTTTTTTATTCCTTTCTTTTCTATCATCATTTCTTGTAAAAGGTGATTAGGATTGATTTGGTTTTGATGTGAGATTGTGATGATAATGTTTGGATATGGTCACCTTTCTTTTTCTCCTACACTCACCTCCCTTCTTGTTATGGTTTGGATTTTTCATTCCTCCACCATTCTCACTAGATGAAGAAGGCTTCACTTGAGAGAGAAAAAGAATGAGAGAGTTCATTTTGTGATGTGAGGAATTCTTCATTTCATCTTCTTTTTGCTAGAAAATTGAAAGCACCAATTTTCTTTACCTCTTCCTCCATCCATCAATGGCAACAACATAACCCCAAAGAGACAAGCATCTTCTACACTACATTCTACAGCATTTCTTGGGCATGTCGACTTGCCGGCTTCATGCCCGAGTTGCCTCGGTATTGAGGCGGGAGCCCGTAAAAGACGCAGGCGATGTGGTGCCCTTCCGGCGAGGAGGCGACGATATGGAGACTAGACTTTCCGCGGGAGATTGGGACGATGACGAGAAGACCGGAGGACTCGGATCACTCGGTATACTTCTCTTCTCATCTCTTGTTAGCTAGCATTAGGTTAATGGTTACGATCCGGGTTTTCATTGTCTGCGGTAGCGCCAGTTTCCAAGTAAGGAAAATTTTTGATTCCGCATTTTGGCCTCGGATAGACGGCCGGGGCGCTGCCGTGGCGCAACAAACTTTTGGTCTTTATAGAGCTTTAGGTAGACCAATATTATTTACCCCCCTTTTATGTTAAATGCTTAATAATGAAAACACTGTTTTACTCAAGTTTGGGGGGAAGAAAAATATTTTTCAAAATGACTCTTGAAAGAAAAGAAATTTTTGCACAATTGTGAGCCAAAAACAAGTTTGGGGAAAGAATTTACTGTCATTCACTCTTGACCCCTTCTTTATACCATCTTATTGAATTGTTCCTCTTAGTTTTAAGGTTTTGAGGTTATAGGACAGTATCGGTGAGGACACTGCTGTAAACAAGTTTAGGGAAATGGTTTGTAAGAATAGTTTGTATATATCTACGCATCATATGTAAATATTACATATTGCATTGCATAAATTTTTAAATATTGCATTGCATAAAAAAATTTGAAATAAAAGTTAGAAAGTGAAAAATACATATGAAAGAGGGGAAGAGATGCAAGAGATGCAAGAGAATTAGATGTTTAAAATGAAGCTAGTAATAGGTAGTCATGAGCTGTTGTCCTAAGGGTTAGTAAGATGAAATGAATCACTAATCTACAGATAGAAATAAGTCTGAAAAATAGTCTTTATTCTTGAGTTCAAATTTCTGAACGTTGATACCCTACTATACGCACTTGCACACATCTTGAAACTTGGGATAGAGGATGCCTTGAAATACTCCTGTCTAAAAGGCTTAGTATGAAGGAAAAAATATAAATGACACATAAAATATAAATGGTGAAGAAAAATAAACACTGATTTTGTAATTACTTAAGATAGCATAAAAAAATATAGCGAGGGTGCTTTATCACCTAGTGCCTTATACCAACTGGTTTGGGAGTCACTGCTAAGCCTTAGGTGTTGCAAGACTAGGATATTGCTAATTACGCCTTAATAAGTGAGCACATTCGGTAATCGGTTGGTTAGTACCTCAAGAAGTATTAACGGTCGCATGAAGAATGTGTGAGCAAATCAATATAAAACATCACCGACTATAAAGTACTAAGGTATTGGATAAAGGGTATAATAGATTAAATTGAATTCTCCAAGCGTAGGGATATCTTTTACACACACGTAGAGGTATATGATCGATGTTTAGAGGAGAGGTAAGGAGGAAAACTAAAGACGATATTTTATTGAGTGGTGATGTGATTTTTGACATCTATCCAAGACCATTAAGATAAGGCTCATGACAACTAAAATGCTAGTGTAGTTTCAAACTCTTCTTTTCAAGTTTTTTCTTTTATATGTTTCTTATCTTTACATGTAATTTTCATCATCTTTCTTATATTGGATTTTGTGGGTGTAATCCGCTAAAAATTTAGAGACAACACTCCTCCTATTAGGAACACCTATAGATTTAAAGGCTTTCTGAACGAGCTAAGTGCAATCGTGTTGCCTACGAAAATGTGTTAGGTTTTTTCTTTTTCTTTGTAACAAATAGTTTGCTCGAGACGATCAAAGATAACTTCAGGGGTATTTGATTAGTCAAAAATATTGCACATTTGTATGAACATTTTCCCTACTATTATTAACTAATAAAAGGTGTTAAATATAAATAAAGAACATATGTGGGTTTATTTGTAAAACGATCATTATCATATATTTCTTCATTTATAATTAATATAATAAAGGAAAATATATGCATATAATATTTAAATGAAATATTAGTAATTAAAATATGCAAATCATGTCAAATATTCCTAATCAATATTTTTAACATATTATATCATATAAATGGTTGAAATAATATCTCAAAAATACAAAATGCTACTAACAATTTGATTTGACATATTGTGCAGGTATTAGCTCATGTCTGAAATCTAAGTAAGAGATCCAAGTCAAATAGGAATATCAAACCGAATCTGCCAAATATTAGAAGAAAATCGAGAAATCTAGTAACGGCAGAGAGTAAGGGCAATATTTCCAGAATCTATATATCAAGAAGATCTCCAAATATCAAGAAGAAAAGCCAGAAAAAATCTCAAGTCACCATTCTACCATAAGGCGGCGGATCCGCGGTCTAAAGGGGATATGGGCGGCGGAATCGCGGTCCTTTAGTGGCCGTTGGATCTGAGGTTTTGGGGGCATGATCTTAATATCACCTACTCCTATATGGCATCTAGGGTTTCTAATTTCAGAGACTATATAAAAGACTGAGAGTTGTCTATTAAAAACCATTCAAGATCCCAAACTTAAATTTCAAGAGAGAGATCTACGAGCGAATTTAGGGTTCTTGTAATCTACTTTTGAAGGAGAAAAATTTATAATGCAATAGTGGATTAATAAAGATAGTTTTTGTTTTAATTCTTTTCGCATTTACTTTTCGCATTTACTTTTACACATTACTTTTTCTGCATTACTTTCTACACTTCTAATATGACTTCATTCATCTTCCACCTCTCTTTTAAATCGCCAATAACCATGAGCGAGTAATTTCTTACTTGCTAGGGTTTGTAGGATAGGATAGAATAATGGATGAAAACTATAATTTAAATTCTTTTTAAAAGTTTTAATGTTTATAAATTTTAGCAAAATGAATGTTAACCCTCTTATCCGACGCGCTATCAATTCATGATAGTCACGACCACGATGCGAGATTTGTTAATAATCATTTTATTAAGTGCTTAAGATAAATAGAGATCAATGGAAGGACAAGAGACAGTAGTAGGAAACCCTAATTCCCTCAAAGAACCCTAATCCACGTTCATCGCTATCTATCCAGTTTTAAACAATAAAAAGATAAAAAAAAAGAATCATTTCTAAACCTTTATCCATTACTGCTAAATCATATGAAGCCTATAAGCCTTCCTATTATAAATTTACTATCCATTTTAAAACAAAACAACAACAATCCATCCTCTCTTTTATCAACTCTTCTAAAACAAGATAAACAATTCACGTTTCCCTACGGACAACCCGTACTCATCGCGGCTAGTTATTTGCGACACCGTCTTGATTGCGGTTATTTACAACACATCTTTTCACACACCAATCAGGCCCCTAACCCATGCCTGTAATGTGATATTCGACGGTCACATGAATTTTCTGTGATGTTTACCGCATGCCTGTAATGTGATTACTTGCATGTGATGTGTGTGTGTGTGTATAAGTATCTATATGCTTTTCAATTACAAAAGCCCTGCGCCCGCCCTGCTGTAAGTTAAGTAACCTTACGGTGAAGACCCGGTGTCCCGTGTCGACTGCAATTGGCATATAAAAACATTCTATTTTCTTTTCCTATCTCGTTTTCTGGTGTGATAGGAATTAAATTATGGGACTACATTAATGTGATTAATGTAAAGAAAATACACCTAATTTGATGTTGTAGGAACCAATCCCTTTTTTCAAAACAACCTGTTTTTCAAACCACTTGGTTCCTTCAACGATATCAAGTTCATTACATTAAGGGTTTTCTTCAAAACCATCCGTAACCCTCCATCATTTTAGATGAGTAGAGTACTTAGTATTCATCCTGCGTTTGTTGGCCTTTGTCAAGAGGTAGTGTACGGTAGCTAAGTAATGCTTATCTGCTTCATACGATGAGATTGGAAAGTCGTATATCCTTGTTGGATTTTCTCTAGGGTTGTGCGGGTGGGTTTAAATTAATCACGAAATGACGGATTGAACTTGACTTGCGACTTATGATTTGTTAGCTTTCATCAAGCTCATAAGCCGCTTGGGGTAAAAACCATATCGGGAGTTTTAATTGTTGAAACTTGCAATGTTGATTGCATACCTTCTATGGAGTATGGTAATTTATTGGCCTTTGTCAAGGTTACCACGCCATGATTGTTTGGATCCCGATATCCATTGGAATAAAAGTTATTCCTTGGTGAATCTCACTTTCACATTGAACTAACTCAGTAAGTGTCTAAGAAAGTGGTTACGAGGTTATGCTTCTAAGAAAAGGGAGTTATTTAATTAAGTCCATGCGAGAGCATGAGGAGTCTCCCTCTTAGTACTTATGCTTATCTGGATGACCGGTTAGTGATTTGTAGTGTTTGCAAGATCCTGGCCAGTTTTTCCTTTTATATGGTTTTAAGGGAAAACTCGAAAAATAGTGGGTGCCATCTGTAAGACTACGGTAGCGTCCCGGCCGTTTGTCTGAGGCCAAAATGCGGAACCAAAAACCTTTTCTAAACTAGAAACCGGCGCTATCGTATGCTTAAATCCCGGATCGAACCATTAACCTACTACTAGCTACAAGAGAAAGGGTTGGAAAGTTATACCGATCGATCCATGTCCTTCGGTCTTTGGCCACCATCCCATGCTCCTCGCGGCATCTCCGGTCGCGATCTCCTCGTCGGGAAGGGCACCACATCTTCGAGTCTTTTTACGGGCTCCCGCTTCGTCCGAAGCAACTCAAGAACGAAGTTCGCTAACCGACGTATCCAAAGCGATGTAGAGAATGTGTGTGATCACTTTGTCTCTTGCATCCATTGATTAGGATGGAGGTTAGAGGTGTTGCCATTGATGGAGATAATGAGCTAGAGGAAGAAGAAGAAAAAGAGCCTTTTCTTTTTGTGTGTTTCTTATGATGAAATGAGAGAGTGAGTATCAAAAAATACAAAACCAAGCTCACATATGGCAGCCCCTCTCTCTCTCTTCTCATCATATCAACACCAAATCAAACAATAATGTGACATATGCACATAAAAAGAGACCATGAGTCACCGGCCTTGCATGTGTCACAATTAATGCAGAAAATGATGATTTCTACCTCACAATTTCCATTTGTAAACATTAATCCAAATGTTTACAACAATAAAAAGATATGGCAACATCTAAAGTAAACTCGTGACGGATCACAAGGATACCCCTCACCTGTATATACATACTTGCATCCGCATTCCGACTGAATGCGAATACGATGAGACTAAAGTAATCCAACAAATCTAATACTAAGATCCGGCTTAAACCAAATGTAAGTCCACGTTGCCCACCCCGGTGCTTGCGGGGAGGCGGAAAACATAATAAAAAATGGATTTTTAATGACTTAGGCAACATGGACCTTGCTTGTGAGGATCTTTACTAAACGAAAACTAGCTAAAGTAAACTAACAACTAACTAAGTTGTAGAAAGGTTATACCTTGAGCTCGAACTCCTTCTCTCCTTGCTCGTCGGAATGGTAGAAAGGCCTCACCTTGCTTGTCTTCTTCCGTCAAAGAAGGATCCACCCGAAAGCCTCGACCTTTAGCTTCAACTCCAAGCTAGGAGTAACTAGAGTGCAAGAAATGCTAAGACTTGAACCCTAGAAGTGAGTAGAGAAGATCAAGTGAAGGTTTTTCTCAAGCTTTTTTTGTTTCTCAACACATGAGAGGGAGAGAGCTTGAGGGAGAGGATGAGCAAGAGAGAGAAAAGATATGAGAGAATGAATTATTAGTGAGTCATTCTCACTAATATGTGTGTAATATTTTAATTAATTAATTAGCTAGAAAATTGTCATGGTTTAATCAAGAGGTGACCATTATCATTTCATTATTAATGCAAATTGCAAGGATCAAAGAGCATCTTCCAAATGAAATGATCATGGTCAAATTGTCAACTTGGTCAACAAGTCAATGAAGTCAAAAGGTCAACAACAACAACCATGCACAATAATTAAGCTAATTATTAATTAACAATAATACACACAAAAGCAATGGGGTTAATAAAATGACAATAGTCATTAACCCTAAACAAGGTCCTCTCCCTCAATCTCAAGCAACTGTGCATACGCACCCGCATTCGTGATCCGAGGAACACGAACACAATGAGAAAAACCAATCTCAAATCATATACTAGGATTCGGCTTAAACCAAAGCCCGCTAGTATAAACTGTCCGGACAGCAAACGTGCACAAGTGCGCGGATGCGAACGAACCCTGTCGCAAAACCATGCGACCTCTACTCATTTTGCCTAAAGGCGAATAGCTCTCTGTGTGGGACTCTAAAGACTCGACACTACGCTGGCAGTGGGTTTAACCACAGACCGCAAGCGGCACTAGCTGTACGTAACGGTCCCCAGGTAGATGTCGATAAGAAGACTGACGAGGTGAACCCCATCTGCACTCCTACTGAGCCTGTATGTGACAGTCTCCGTACAGTCCGGTCTGTTCGTCTGATACATCGCATGGCGGGCCTAGGGGGTGGTGAACGTCAGTCCCCTAATAGCGGTACAAGTCGTGTCGGAGTGTAGCCCAGAACACCCTGAGATAACACTGGAAGCCTACCAGTATATCTCGCTTGCCCTGGCCAGGGACTACTCGTGTAATGGCTCTCCTGGACACAGCGCGATGTCAACCCCCAATACCGGGAGAGACGAATCCTGTCTAACCGTCACTGCCTCCAAGTGCTTCGGGACTGCACCCAAAAACTACCTGTTTGCACGACTCCTCTGAGCCGTGGTAGGGTAGTAATCAAAGTGCAGTGGGAACACACTCGAGGCGAAGTGACAGTGTCAAGTCAGCGGACTAAGCTGTACTCATGTCACCTGGGAACTGATAACTGACGATAGGTATATTACCAACCAACAGTTCCCGACGAGTCATGTCCAGTGTACTCGTAACCTAACGAGCACCCGCATACTATCTCAAGTACGACGTACTAACGGCTGTGGGACAGACCGTCTCCCATACTGGGATGAGAAGCGCATACGCTAGTCTACTCCGGAGTATCGATGCCCTGTCTCGATAGTCCAACGACCAGGGACGTGTATAAGGATGTGCTTATAGATTACCCAGCTCCCACGAGTGCGAGCGCCATCACAACGCTGGTAATCAAGCAAAGATCCTAAGGGCTCTACTAATATGTATACCAGCAATATGCTAAAAGAAACACATGCACATATTAAAGCAGAGACAAACCAAGTAGCATACTACCATTTCGAGCAAGATTGTATATACAACTGTGAATATCCCAAGCTTCCATTAAGTAATATACAAACTAGTATGATACAGTAATGGCCTCTAGGGCATATACACTAACAATCTCCCACTTGCACTAAGGCCATGTACTGGCGTATCGAAGACCTATCATCTCGATCAGCCGCTCGAACTGAGTCTGGGGCAAGGCCTTGGTGAATGGATCTGCTGTGTTATCCTCTGATGCAACTCTCCGGACCTCGATCTCCTGGCGATCCACAATCTCCCTGATCAGGTGATACCGCCTTAAGATGTGTCTGGATTTCTGATAGGACCTGGGTTCCTTCGCTAAAGCTATAGCCCCGTTGTTGTCGCAATACAGAGGTATTGGGTCAACAATGGACGGAACCACCTGAAGTTCTTTCAAGAACTTCCTCATCTAGACAGCTTCTTTTGCGGCATCAGATGCAGCGATGTATTCCGCTTCCATTGTCGAGTCAGCAACGGTTTCCTGTTTGGAGCTCTTCCAACACACCGCCCCTCCATTGAGGGTAAAGACAAAACCCGACATGGACTTGGAATCATCCCTGTCACTCTGGAAGCTGGAGTCAGCAAAGGCCTCAATCTGCAGGTCTTTTTCGCCATACACCAAGAACATCTCCTTAGTCCTTCTCAGGTACTTGAGAATGTTCTTTACTGCTATCCAATGTTTCTCCTCAGGGTTTGACTGATACCTGCTTACCACACTCAGTGCATAAGCCATATCCGGTCTGGTACACAACATCGCATACATTATAGAGCCTACCGCAGAAGCGTAGGGTATAATAGACATGCGATCCCTCTCCAAATCAGTCTTGGGAGACATCTCTTTGGAGAGGGTGATCCCGTGACAAGCCGGTAGATTACCGCGCTTGGAATCTTCCATACTGAATCTCTTCAGTATGGTGTCGATGTACCTGGACTGTGAGAGTCCTAATATCCTCTTGGATCTGTCACGGTAGATCCGGATACCCAGAATGTATGAGGCATCACCCAGGTCTTTCATGGAGAACCTGTGTGACAAGAACCCCTTAACAGATTGTAGCATAGGAATGTCATTTCCTATTAAGAGAATGCCATCCACGTATAAAATGAGGAATACTACAGTTCTCGCTACAAATCTACAATAGATGCATGGTTCATCTGGATTTTTGATAAAGCCAAATTCTTTGACCGTCTCATCAAAACAGATGTTCCAACTCCGCGATGCCTGCTTGAGTCCATAAATGGACTTGAGCAACTTGCACACCTTTCCGCTGCTCCCACCCTGAATGAAACCCTCTGGCTGGTCCATATAGACACACTCCTCTAAATGACCATTTAGAAAAGCTGTCTTTACGTCCATCTGCCAAATCTCATAATCGTGGAAAGCAGCGATGGCAAGAAGGATCCGAATGGATTTCAGCATAGCTACTGGAGAAAAGGTTTCGTCATAGTCCAAACCAGGTCGCTGACGAAAACCCTTTGCTACCAGTCTAGCTTTATAGGTCTCAACCTGTCCATCTACACCAATCTTCCTTTTGAAGATCCACTTGCATCGTACGGGTTTTACCCCGTCTGGAGCAATGTCCAACGTCCATACTTTGTTGGTGTACATGGACTCCATCTCGGTCCGCATTGCATCCAGCCATTTTACCGAGTCGACGCTCTGAATGGCTTGCTGGAAGCTAGTAGGCTCATCACAATCTAGCATGCAGTCCTCTCTATCCCCGTCAATGAGAAAACCGTAGTACCTCTCGGGCGGATGAGACTGCCTGCTACTCCTGCGGAGTGGCGCAGGAATGTCTTGATCTTTTGAACCTTCTGGTTCTACTAAGCTTTCAGTAATAGCTTGCGGTTCTGGAATTTCTTCCAGTTCTATTGCGCTCCCACTTAATTCTTTTTCTAAAAACTGATGTTCCAGAAAATGGGCATTACGAGAAACAAGGACTTTTTGTTCCTCTGCGTAATAGAAAAGATACCCCCTGGAGTTCTTTGGGTATCCCACAAACTTGCACAGTACTGAGCGTGCCTCGAGCTTGTCCGTATGCTGCTTTTTGACATAAGCTGGACATCCCCAAATCTTCAAGTATTGAAGATAGGGTTTCTTCCCACTCCATAACTCATATGGTGTGGTAGGCACAGTCTTAGTGGGAACACGGTTCAAAAGATATGCAGCTGTTTCTAGTGCATATCTCCAGAACGATTACGGTAACTCAGCGTTACTCATCATGGACCGTACCATATCCAATAGGGTCCGGTTCCGTCTCTCCGATACACCGTTATGTTGCGGAGTGTATGGAGGAGTAAGCTGAGAGAGAATTCCATTCTCTTTTAAGTGATTCAGGAATTCGGCACTTAAGTATTCTCCTCCTCGATCCGATCTTAAGATCTTGATACTTTTGCCGGTTTGTTTTTCTACTTCATTCCTATATTCCTGGAACTTATCAAAAGCTTTGGATTTATGCTTCATTAAGAAGATATGTCTGAATCTTGAGAAATCATCCATAAAAGTAATGAAGTAAGAAAAACCGCTTCGCGCATGTGTAGACATTGGACCGCACACGTCGCTGTATACGAGTCCCAAGAGCTCGCTCGCTCTTTCTCCATGTCCAGAAAACGGAGCCTTTGTCATCTTTCCTTTGAGACAGGATTGACAAGTTGCATACGATTGATATTCGAACGGATCCAAATATCCTTCAGTATGTAACTTAGTCAATCTTCTCTCATTGATGTGACCCAGTCTACAATGCCATAAGAAAGTTTTATTAATTTCTGGAGACTTTCTTTTGTGTGTATTCTGGATATTGAAAACCTGCGGTTGGTTTAAAACGTATATACCGTTGTTCAATGTACCTGACCCAATCAAAACTTGATTAAGGTGAATGTTCACTACATTACTTACAAATGCAAATTCATAACCTTCTTTAGATAATAAAGATACAAAAATGATATTACAGGTTGCATTTGGTACATAATAACAACTACGCAAAACCAAAAAGTGTCCATCTGATAATCCCAGGTGATAGTCCCCCACGGCCTCTGCATCCATGCTAGCACCGTTCGCAACTCTGAGGGTCATGTCACGTGCCTTCAAAACTCTACGCTTTCTCAACGCCTGCAAAGAATTACAGATATGAGATCCTGATCCGGTATCCAATACCCAGGATGTAGAGTTTATTGATAGACAGTTTTCAATAACATGCACACCTGAAGCTGAAGCTGCAACTCGCTTCAAATCCTGTGTTCTGGCTTTCCAAGCCTTGCAATCCTGTTTCCAGTGACCACTTTTGTGACAATAGAAGCATTCTTCCTTCCCCACTATCTTTCCCGCTACTTTTGTTGCTTTACCCTTTCCCTTCGTATCCACTTTACCGACACCGCCTCTTGGTTTGGCGGGGGCTTTCTTCTTCTTGCCCTTGGCTTTCGCCCTGGACCTAGAAGAGGAAGATCCTCCTACAAACAAAGTGGATGTCTCCCTACCCTTCTGTAGGGTGCCCTCAGCAGTCCTCAACATGTTCAGAAGTTCGGCAAGTTCAACCTCCTTTCCTTGCATGTTGAAGTTAAGAACGAACTGGGCGTAAGTGGAAGGAAAGGACTGGAGAATCAAATCGGTATAGAGTTCATTCTCCAACGTGGTCCCAAGGTCCGCGAGCTCCTCTATGTAGCCGATCATCTTAAGCACGTGGTCCGCTACCGATGATCCGACGGCCAACCTTGCCGAAAAAAGCTTCTTCGACACTTCGTATCTAGCGATACGAGACTGCTCTCCATACAGTTCTTTTGTATGGAGAAATATGGACTCTAGGTCCATATTCTCGTGCCTCCTCTGATGTTCATTGTCCATCAAGGCTAGTACGAGGCATCTGGCCCTCGCGCAATCTATCTCCCATGTCTTACGGATTTCTACATCCGCGACGCTGGAGGTGGGACCTGGGACAGGGGGAGCTTTGGTGGTAAGTATATACCCCAGCTTGTCATAAGTGATCGCCATCTTGACATTCCTGAGCCAATCTTTGTAGTTTGGCCCTGTCAATATATTTTTATCTAACAGTAACTTAAGTCCGGTCATGTTGAATGGTCGCTGCAATTAGGAGAGAGAAAAGAAACACTTTAGCATGATGCTCTTGCAAGTTTAGAGTGGTTTTTAGTTTGTCTAAACTGGATGGCTCCCACTGTCTCTCGAATCCCTTCTCAAACCATAAAGAAAAGGATTAGCCGGGATCATTCTCACCGTACAATACTTTCTTAACCGTTCAGCCAGGCCAGTGTCGGTACTTCGAGGGAGGTTTTCCAACGCTTTCGCGAAGTTCCTTAATTAAGTAACCTCTTTTCCCTGTGGGCGTAACCCCGCTAACACCTTTCTAGGCACCTATTAGGTTTATAGCATTGATCGTTAAGTGAGAGTTTTCCCGAGGAGTAGCATATACTCACAGTAGGATCGGGATCCAAATATCATCGCGTGATAAAACCGAAGGAATCCTACCAGAATCATCACACTCCAAATGGTATGCAACGCTAGCAAGTTTCAGTACTTATGAAACTCCCGATGTGGATTTTTGCCCCATGCTCTTATGACCTTGGCGTGAGGTCAAAATGTCATAAGTCACATGTCAAGTTCTTCCCATCATTATCCTGGTTAATTTGAACCCACCCGTACCTACCCTTGACGTAGGCCAAAATAGCAGTACGACTGTCTCAAATCAACGCATTCTATCTATGCAACGGATAAATATCCGGCAGCTACCAATCACTATGCCTTGGCGTGAGGTCAAAATACATAGCTTGAATACTACCGAATATTTAACCGAAATGATGGAGGGCTACGGATGGTTTTGGCGAAACCGTGAACGTAGTGAACTTGATATAATCGATGGAACGAGATAGCTTTTAAAAGGAGTGGTTCAAGCTCCACGTTTAAAAGTTTAGTTTTGAAAAGAACCGAGTGGTTTTCAAAGTGTTCCAATCAACTTTTACTTGGTTTATTTCTTGCATTAGTTCTTTTAATGCGTCCCATCATCTAATCCTACCATTGCAGAAAACAACCAAAATATGACGTACGCTTATGCCATTCGCATTCGCCACGGGGCCCCGTCATCACCCGTTAGGTTACTTAACTAACGACAGAGCGGGGGCTGGGCTAGCGCGGCCGTAAAACATAAGCAACGTCTAAATAGTTATTATATATAAATATACAGCAATGATAGATATTACAGATCACAGATGAATACATTGGATATACTAGGAATCCGCAATGCGTTCGAGCCTGCAACGCAAAGCGGATTACACGGTCGCGGTGAATAGCCAATACCCCATCCAAGACCCCTACGGGTGCGGCAAACTACCCGCCAAGCACCCGAAGCGAAGCAACCTCCCTCACCACCGTGAGTAGGCCACT
This sequence comes from Agapanthus africanus, assembly GCA_030015575.1. Classification (NCBI taxonomy): domain Eukaryota; kingdom Viridiplantae; phylum Streptophyta; class Magnoliopsida; order Asparagales; family Amaryllidaceae; genus Agapanthus; species Agapanthus africanus. The sequence goes on along the minus strand of JASDDO010000012.1, from coordinate 123,229,613 downwards.
CGGCACTTCGAGATACCCGGTAGTTTGTGCACCCCTCCATGGGTCTGTCCTAGGAGCAAAAACAGTAAAAAGAATTATACAATGACGGCTACAACCCCGACCCGGTTGTGCGGCCATACAAAGAATATTATTACATCAATTTACATGTTACAAATGAATGAAAGAAAAACAACGCTCATCTCACATCCACCCCGGCCATTCACCCGCGACAATCCAATCCATTCATATCCACAAACCAATAACAATCACAGATCATGTATAACCCCGACTAATCGTCTTATAGCGATTAGCCGACGTTCAATACATGCAAGCATCACAGATATAACCGATGTAGTTAAAGTGTAGTGAAGTTCCGAAAAATACGGATTTATAGGCCCCCAAAAGTAAATTTTAGTTCTGGAAAATCTGGGCACATATAATATATCCTAAAAATCCCAAAACCAACACAGACACACACTGCACGAAAAACGATGTAGAGAAGACGACAAACCGCGGCGCTTCCGCGGCACATGCCTACCTCGTGCCGCGGAAGGGCGGCGGTTTGAACGAATCACTGTACCGTTTTTCATGGGTGTTCATAAAAAACCCTGAGCCGAATTTACAAGTATAAAGGTTTTCATTTAGAGCAGAAAAAATTTCAACAGAAACTAGGGTTTTTCAAAAGTTCGGTTTTTGGATTTTCCGGTTTCGAAACTTCGTTACACTTCACTACCTAGCTAGTTTGAGTTTAGTTAGGCTCTGATACCACTGTAAGTCCACGTTGCCCACCCCGGTGCTTGCGGGGAGGCGGAAAACATAATAAAAAACGGATTTTTAATGACTTAGGCAACATGGACCTTGCTTGTGAGGATCTTTACTAAACGAAAACTAGCTAAAGTAAACTAACAACTAACTAAGTTGTAGAAAGGTTATACCTTGAGCTCGAACTCCTTCTCTCCTTGCTCGTCGGAATGGTAGAAAGGCCTCACCTTGCTTGTCTTCTTCCGTCAAAAAAGGATCCACCCGAAAGCCTCGACCTTTAGCTTCAACTCCAAGCTAGGAGTAACTAGAGTGCAAGAAATGCTAAGACTTGAACCCTAGAAGTGAGTAGAGAAGATCAAGTGAAGGTTTTTCTCAAGCTTTTTTTGTTTCTCAACACATGAGAGGGAGAGAGCTTGACGGAGAGGATGAGCAAGAGAGAGAAAAGATATAAGAGAATGAATTATTAGTGAGCCATTCTCACTAATATGTGTGTAATATTTTAATTAATTAATTAGCTAGAAAATTGTCATGGTTTAATCAAGAGGTGACCATTATCATTTCATTATTAATGCAAATTGCAAGGATCAAAGAGCATCTTTCAAATGAAATGATCATGGTCAAATTGTCAACTTGGTCAACAAGTCAATGAAGTCAAAAGGTCAACAACAACAACCATGCACAATAATTAAGCTAATTATTAATTAACAATAATACACACAAAAGCAATGGGGTTAATAAAATGACAATAGTCATTAACCCTAAACAAGGTCCTCTCCCTCAATCTCAAGCAACTGTGCATACGCACCCGCATTCGTGATCCGAGGAACACGAACACAATGAGAAAAACCAATCTCAAATCATATACTAGGATCCGGCTTAAACCAAAGCCCGCTAGTATAAACTGTCCGGACAGCAAACGTGCACAAGTGCGCGGATGCGAACGAACCCTGTCGCAAAACCATGCGACCTCTACTCATTTTGCCTAAAGGCGAATAGCTCTCTGTGTGGGACTCTAAAGACTCGACACTACGCTGGCAGTGGGTTTAACCACAGACCGCAAGCGGCACTAGCTGTACGTAACGGTCCCCAGGTAGATGTCGATAAGAAGACTGACGAGGTGAACCCCATCTGCACTCCTACTGAGCCTGTATGTGACAGTCTCCGTACAGTCCGGTCTGTTCGTCTGATACATCGCATGGCGGGCCTAGGTGGGCGGTGAACGTCAGTCCCCTAAGAGCGGTACAAGTCGTGTCGGAGTGTAGCCCAGAACACCCTGAGATAACACTGGAAGCCTACCAGTATATCTCGCTTGCCCTGGCCAGGGACTACTCGTGTAATGGCTCTCCTGGACACAGCGCGATGTCAACCCCCAATACCGGGAGAGACGAATCCTGTCTAACCGTCACTGCCTCCAAGTGCTTCGGGACTGCACCCAAAAACTACCTGTTTGCACGACTCCTCTGAGCCGTGGTAGGGTAGTAATCAAAGTGCAGTGGGAACACACTCGAGGCGAAGTGACAGTGTCAAGTCAGCGGACTAAGCTGTACTCATGTCACCTGGGAACTGATAACTGACGATAGGTATATTACCAACCAACAGTTCCCGACGAGTCCTGTCCAGTGTACTCATAACCTAACGAGCACCCGCATACTATCTCAAGTACGACGTACTAACGGCTGTGGGACAGACCGTCTCCCACACTGGGATGAGAAGCGCATACGCTAGTCTACTCCGGAGTATCGATGCCCTGTCTCGATAGTCCAACGACCAGGGACGTGTATAAGGATGTGCTTATAGATTACCCAGCTCCCACGAGTGCGAGCGCCATCACAACGCTGGTAATCAAGCAAAGATCCTAAGGGCTCTACTAATATGTATACCAGCAATATGCTAAAAGAAACACATGCACATATTAAAGCAGAGACAAACCAAGTAGCATACTACCATTTCGAGCAAGATTGTATATACAACTGTGAATATCCCAAGCTTCCATTAAGTAATATACAAACTAGTATGATACAGTAATGGCCTCTAGGGCATATACACTAACACCAACACCAAAGCCCACTAGTATAATCCGTCCGATCATGATCCGTGCACTACTGCTCGTATATGATCGAACCCTGCCATATATCATACGGCCTCTACAACGTTTCGCCCGAAACTTGAAAACTGTCTGTGGGGGACTCTAAAGACTCGTCAATACTTTGGCTATAGATTTAACCACTAGCACGTCAGTGGTACTAGCCGTACGTAACGGGCTACCAGGTATTGACCAAAAGGGAGGTCGATGAGCGAACTCATCCTGACACCCTACTGAGCCTGTCAGTGACAATATCCGTACAGTCTGGTCCGTTCGTCTATGAGTATCGCATGTCGAGCCTAGGGGGTTGGTAAAAGTCAGATCCCTAAAAGCGGTACAAGTCATGTCGGAGTGTAGCCCAGAACACCCTGAGATACTACTGGAATACCTACCAGTAAATCCTCTGCCTTGGCAAAGGACTTCGTGTAATGGCTCTCCTAGACACAGCGCGACCTCACCCCAAATATCGGGAGAGACGAACCCCTGCCGATCCGCTCACTGCCTCCATGTGGCTCGGGACTGTACCCAACTAAAACCTGTTTGCACGACTCCTTTGAGCCGTGGTAGGGTAGTAATCAAAGCACAGTGGGAACTCACCCGAAACAAATGACGATCTCAGGTCGATGAACTAACCTGTACACATGTCACCAGGGAACTGCTATCTGACGTCAGGTATAATACCAACCAGCATGTTCCCGGCGAGTCATGTCCGGTGTACTCATAACCCAATGAGCACCTGTATACATCTTAGGTGAACCAACTGACACCAATGGGTTGTGAGACCGGCCACCGCCCCTCGTCGAGCTCTCGATTGTATACACTAGTCTACTGATGGAGTATCGATGCCCAGTCTCGAAACTCCCATGACTAGGGACCACTTTAAGGATGTGCTTATAGACTACCCAACTCTCACGTATATGATCGCCATCATACTGCTGGTAGTCAAGCAAGAATCCTAAGGGCTCTATCAACATGTAATAGTGACCTGTAAGTTCACCTAAAGCAGTACACGATGATAAAGAAAAACCATGGTAGCATACTATTCTCTATCAACGTGTAATAGTGAACTACAATGTCACCTAAAGCATGTACACGATGATAAAGACAAACCAGATAGTATACAATCATCCTGAGTAAGATTGTCCTACCGGCATAGGTCCTCCCTCAATCATTGCAATCACGTGCCTGCGATCCAATAATTGACTCTGAGGGCACTATATCTAACACCATCCTGATTAGATAAATTAATAAACCAATCTAATCTTGCAAGAGAGCACGCTGAGTGTTTATTTTCTCTTTCTTGGCAGCGACCATGACTGACCTTAAATTAAAACTCGTAAAACCAAGTTAACCGAACCTTTTTATAATGATTGGTTTTGGAATATCAAGATTGCCCTAATTTACGACAAGGTCGCATATGTCCTTACCACTCTTACTTCCCCTTTACTTACTCCAGAACCCTCTGTATCAAATACAAAGATCCATATTGCATGGAAGGCCATCTCGTATAGTTAGATACGAACTCGAAGAAATTGTTTCAGTTGAGGATGACCACTGATCTGAAGAAAATGAATTATATATTGATATAATTCTGTCGTCTCTTCCCTCCATCTTCTCTCAAGTTGAGAGCTCCTTCAATAAGAAGAATACACCAGTTATTCTTGTTGGATAGTTTTCTTCTAAACCCAAAGCTGGAGATAAAAAGAAGGGAAAGAAGAAAACCAATCAGCCTAACTATAGTGTACAGAAGGTAAGACGTAGAGACATTAAAAGGGGTTGCAATTGAGGGAAAAGGAAATTGCAACTACTGTCATGATCTTAGGCATTGGAAGAGACCTTACAGGGAATACCAATCCACCCCCTTGAAGCATTATGATGCTCCATCCTTTAGCGTGTCTGTAATTGAATATTGTTTCTCAATTAACTCTGTATCCTGTATATATGATACCGAATCAGGAGCTCACATCCATAAGGTGTTACTGATGCTGAAAAGAAGCAGAGTATTGAGAAAGAGTGATTTGATCCTCAGAGTCGAAAATCGGAGCAAATGTTGCTATTGGAGAAAGTCGCATGGTTTTGTCTAGCGGTAAACTTTTGATTTTGAATAGTTGTTATCATGCACCAAGTTTTAAAAATAATATTCGTCTCTTTATTTAATAAAGAAGGATATAAACAAATTTTGATAATTATGTTATGAACATTTACGTTCATCAAATGTTGATTGGATATGGTGCATTGAATAACGGTATAAATATTCTTAACCAAAATACAGTTCTCAACTTACAACACACGAAGTAAGAGTTATTGAAATCTTAAGACTGATACATAGTGATGTATGTGATCCGATGTCTATACGGAAAATGGGTGGGTGCTCATATTTCATTCTATTTACTTATGATTTCTCTTGTTTTAGACATGCATTCTTATTGAAACGCAAAGTCCGAAGATTTTGAGAAGTTCACAGAGTGTAAAAATAAAGTAGAGAACCCGATGATCGGAAGTATCAAGATTCTTCGATGTGATTGAGGAGCTGAATACTCAAGCTCTGTATTCCGTGGTTGTCTAAAAGAGAATTTGATTCTCTCTTAGCTTACTCCTCCGAATATACCATAGCACTATGGAGTATCGAAGAGGAGGACTAGCACCCTATGAGATATGGTGCACTCTATGATGAGTATTGCTGAGTTGCCTCTTTCATTTTTGTGTATGCACTAGAAACAGCTGTATACTAATTGAATAAGGTTCCGTCTAAATAAGTGCCTAAGATTCTATATGTGATATAGAATGGAAGAAGACCATGTCTTACGTTTGTTAAGATATAGAGTTGTCCAGCTTATATTCAAAGCAGAATCAAGACAAGCTGTAGGCACATTTCAGTAATGAGTGGTTTATGGGTTATCTCAAGCATTCACAAGGCTTTAACTTCTATTAGGTTGAGGATCAAAAATTGTTTTGTTCTCGACACGCCACCTTTTAAGAATAGGAATTTCTTGCAAAAGAAATTAGTGGGAGTATGGTAGAACTGAAAGAGATTTCAGAACCATAAACGGTTACTGAAAGTTTAGGAGCATATGAGAATTCAATTGTACCCGACAAACCTTGGCTACTCCGCAGATTTAGTAGACGACCTCAGCCATCCGAGAGATACTACGATTTCCTCATAGACGGTGACAGGAAGGCTTGCATCATGATTGATGATGACCCTACTAATTATCAGCAGGTCATAAGGAGTAGTGACTTCTGACAGATGGCTAGATGCCATGATATCCGAGCTGGACTCCATGCACTCTAACAAAGTATAGACCTTCTTGGATTCTCCTGAAGGGGTAAAACCCATTAGGAGTAAGTATATCTTCAAAAAGAATATCAGTGCAGATGGAAAGGTAGTAACCTAATAAAGCTAGATTAGAGCAAAAGGTTTTCGTCAAATATCCGGTGTGGATTGTGATGAAACCTTTTCTGCAGTGTCTATGTTGAAGTCTATTCGGATACAACTTGCCATTTCTTCGTTTCATGACTATGAGATATGGCAGGTGGAAGTCAATAACGTCTTTCTAAATGGAGATTTAGAAGTGAGCATGTATATGACTCTGTCAGGGGGCTTTGTAATCAATGGGAGCAGCGGAAAGATGTGCAAGTAGCTTAAGTCCATTTTTGGACAATAGCAGGTATCACGGAGTTAGATCATCTATTTAGATGTGAAAGTCAAAATGTTTGACTTCATCAAAATTAAAGATGAACCTAATATTTGTAAGAAGGTTGTAGAGAGTATTGTCAAACTCCTCATATTGTATATGGACGACATCCTCTTGATAGGAAATGATGTTCTTATGCTACAATTTGGTCAAACTATGGTAGTCATAAAGATTTCTCTATATAGGATCTGGGCAATATATCAATCATTCTAAGGACTAGATCTATAGCGATAGATCTAGAAGGATTTTAGGATTCTCCCAATTCAGGTACTTTGATACCATTCTAAAGGGGTTTAGAATGAAAGACTCCTAGCGCGGTAGTGTACCCATATATCATGGAGTCGCCCTCTCTAAAGAGATGCCTTTTAGACTCATGAGGAGAGGGGATCGCATGAATGTCATTTCACATGTTTCGGCAGTAGGGTCTATCATGCGATGTTATATACTAGACCAGTTGTAGCTTATGACTTACCGTAGTAAGCAGATATCAGTCCAATCGTGGAGAAACAAAGAATAGCAGTGAAGAAAATTCTCAAGTACTTGTGAAGCACTAAAGAGATGTTTTTGGTGTATGGTAATAGCAGCCTCCAACAGGAGATGATTATCGATTCCATCTTCCAATGTGATTTAAATGACAGAGAGTCTATCATGGATATAAATTTACCCTCTTTTGAGGAGCAGTATATTAGAAGTGTTCCAAGCAGGATACTGTGACAGACATGACGCTAGGTGCTAAGTAGGACTCAGCCATTGATGCAGCCTAAGAAACTGTTTAGATAAATAAGTTCATTTATAAACTTGGCCCTATCAGATATCCAGACAAATTCTAAAGTATGTATCGCTTAATTCAATTGATAGTTGATCTCCGCGAGATTATGATAAAGAGAGAAGAAATGAGAGGCATTGTAGCGGATTTACTAACTAAGGCTGTTTCTCAGATAGAGTTTGTGAAATTGATATTAAAGAAGTTGGGTATGTGATATTGCAATAATTGGCCTTGAGTACAAATGGGAGATTGTTAGATATAGGTGCTCTTAAGGCAATTGTTGTAATTGTACATGAAGTTATATAAATAGAACATTCTTGCTCGAGATGATAGTATGCTATCTGGTTTGCTTTATCATTCATGTGTATATGTTTTGCTTGCTATTACGTATCACTAATACATGTTGATAAAACCTTTAGGATCCTTACTTGACTATCAGGATTATGATGGTGATCATACTAGTGGGGCATGGGCAGTCCATAAACACATCCTTAAATATTCCTAGTCGTGGGAGTATTGAAGCAGGGTATCGGTACTCCAGAGTAGACTAGTGTATACGTTGTTGAACCCGACCGAGACGATGGCTGGTCCTTTAGCTATTGATTTTTAACATTAAAGATTATATATAGGTGCTGATTGAAGAATGAGTACACCTAACGGACTCACCGAGAACTCCTGGATAGTATTATACCTATTGTCAGATAGCAGTTATCTGGTGACAATAGTACAGGATAGTCTTTTGATCTGAGATCGTCATAGTGTCTTATGTGTGTTCCTACTGTACTTTGATTACTACCTAACTACGGCTTTAAAGAGCCATGCATACAGGTTTTAGTTGTTGGGTATAATTCTGAAGCACATGAAGGCAGTAAGCTGTCGAGGGGACTCGTCTCTCCGGGTATTAGGAGTCGATGTCGCGCTGTGCATGATATAACTATAACCAGAAATCCCTAGCCACGGTGGTTGATATAAACTGATAACTGTTATCAGTTGTATCTTGGATGGTTATGAGTTGAATGTCAGCATGACTTATTGGGTTATTAGGGGTCTGACAGAATCTACCCCCCGGACCCGGTATGCGATGCTCTTTGACAAAGAGACCGGACTATACGGTAATTGTCACTAATAGGCTTTATTGGGTTCGGATGAGTTTGCTCGTCGACCTACCACTTGATCAATACCTAGGTAGCTGTTACGTGCAGCTAGTACCGCTAACGTGCTTGTGGGTTAACCCGTAAGTGGATTGATCTAAAAGTGTTTTAGATTCAATCGGATATGATCCTGTTTAACTCACCACTAGCGTATTGTCAGGTCTTTAGATTCCCACAATGAAAGTGCCTGCCCAAGAGAAATGATGATGTGGAGTGCGTATGGGGATACGAGCGAGAGTTCGATTAAATGCGTGTATATGATACGTGTGATTTAATCGGACATTCGATAATACTGTAGGGTTACTAGGCACTCTTACAAGGTTCTATAAGGCATCAACCATGCCCGATTTAAAAATTAGACGTGCCGAACAACCCTAACCAAGATCTTTAAACTAGAGATTAGACGAAACAAAGCATGTTAAACACTTTAACATCTAAGAGCTTGGGATTACAACCTTTGTAGTCCGGTCCTTCACTTCTAAAGCTCCGTGTTGAGGTCCCTTCGCTGCGATCATCGAGTACCCGGACTCTAGAGAGGCTCCACGAAGAGAAAGATGCAAGCTTGCTTCCGATTTTCGATAACTAAAATGATCTACCTTGAAGTTTCCTTAACACAAGCTCTCACTCACTAAATGAAGTGAGCACCCTAATCTAATTAGCAAGAATAGATTAGGATGATGAAGTAGGAATTTAGCTCTCATTTTTTTTTCGATTTCTCACTCATTTTCATCACCTTTGAAAAAGCTAGAAAGCTTTTCAAGCAAGAAGAAGAAGAAGAAGATCAAAATCCTTTTGTGATGAATAATGAAAAGTATGTGAGGTTAGAAATGCAACCATGGGTTAAGAATGAAGTCTTAACCCATGTAGAGAGTTAACTATGGTGAAGGGTTGGGTTGGGTTAAGCAAATATCTACACAAAATATCCAAAGTCAAAGTCAAAGCTTGAAGAAGCTTCTTGAAAGCTTAAAGAAGCTTCTTAAAAGCTTCATGCAAGCTTAACCCTAATCCAAACCTTAACCACATTTAATCTCAATAAAACATGTTGCGTTTATAACCATAACATGTTACGATACTATATATCACATATACAATATTTATTGTAACAAAATAAAATAATACAATTATCATATATCGCATATATATCAATGTATTACCCGAGTGAGAAAAAGAATCTTTTAGTGAGCTTATATTAGTTAATATAATTTAATATATCAAATATATAATTATACATTAAATTATCGAATCAACACTTGATCCGATAATCCGGCTATTTCACAAATAACCAACTAATATAATCTGTATCAGTTCATCGAATCAACACTTGATCCGATGACCCGGCTATATCACATATACCCGGCCGATATCTCATATCGCAAGAATCTAGTACGGTATCGCATACACGTATTGTTCTCGGTCCCGCACATATCACATATGTGCTCCTACTCCGTTTTTCCTGAGCCAGGAAACCTCTGTGTAGGACTCTAAAGAATCGTCAATACGCCGGCAGTAGGTGATGATCATATCAAACACCCACAAGCTGCAAGCGGTCAGCTAAACGTAACAGCCACCCAGGTATTGAGCAATCAGAAGATCAACAAGAAAGCCTGTACATTCTCCCGTGAATCCAATCAGTAACACTCCCGTACAGTCCGGTCTCTTCGTCTGATATGTCGTATATCTCGCCTAGGGGTGGTAAACGTCAGACCCCAGTAGCTTGATAAGTCATGTCTATATGAGGTCTATAACAATTCGAGAAACTACTGATAACACTTACCAGTAAATCTCAGCAACCCTGGCTAGGGATTTCCAGTTATAGTCAATCGAACACTGCACAACATCAACTCCCTATACCAGGAGAGATGAGTCCCCTCCTATCGCTCATTGCCTCCATGTGATTCGGGACTGTACCCAAAAGCCACCTTTTTGCACGCCCTCTTAGACGTGGTATGATGGAAATCAAAGCACAGTGGAAATCACACAAGACTCTATGACGATCTCGGATCTACAGACTAACCTGTACCAGTGTCACCAGAGAACTGCCATCTGACGTGAGGTATAATACCATCTGGGAGTTCTCGGCGAGTCCGTCTAGTATACCCAGTCTCTACTGAGCACCCGTACACCATCCTTGATGTTAAACATCGATGGCTATGGGATCATCCATCGCCCATCATATGGGTCAAGATGCGTATACGCTAGTCTAATCTGGTGTATCGATACCCTGTCTCGATACACCCTCGACTAGGAACAGTTATAGGATGTACTCGTCAACTACCGTGGCCCCACTAGTATGATCTCACATAGTCCCAGTAGTCGAGTACATATCCTAAGGGCTTTATCAACATGTAACATAGAGACAATCAGAGTACATGTTAAGATAAAGAGCAACCAGATAGCATACTATCTTGTCGAGCAAGAAAGTCCTCCCTATATATGTCCAAGCATCCACTACAATATACATCACTATGTACAGTAATGGCCTCTAGGGCATACATATAACTAACAATCTCCCATTTGCACTAGGGCCATCTGTTGTGGTATCACTTACCCAACAATTAGCTGTGGTTGAAGTATCTCATACTCAACCATCCCATAAAATTCTCTACTGGGAAAAAGGCCTTTGTGAGTGGATCCGCGTTGTTGTCCTCTGTGTCTACTCTCCTAACCTCGATCTCCCTGGAGATCAACCATCTCCATGATCAGGTGATACTGCCTAAGAATTTTATCTGGATTCTGATGGGACGGGGGTTCCTTAGCATAAGCCATAACTCCATTGTCATACAATAGTAGGAACGAAGTTCATCTCATGAACTTATATATCCAAACTGCCTCTTTGGTAGCATCCTTGGTAACGATGTATCTTTCCTTTAATCGTCTAGTAAGTCACGGTATCTAGCTTGGAACTCTTCCAACATACCGTCCTTTCACTGAGGGTAAAGACAATGCATGCGAATGACATTCAGTCGTCCTTATCACCCTGGAACCTTTCCAGTGATTCTCCCCAGGATCGATTGATACCATCTCACTACAACTAGTGAGAATCCTAATATCCAATTAGATCTATCCCATAGATCCATAACCCAGGATTTAGGTGGTATCACCTTGATCCTATATGGAGAATCATTGTGATAAAAGGAGATTGACCGAGCGTAGCATAGGAAACTCCTTCCCTATCAACAGTATGTCATCCACGTACTCTACGAGGATCACCACCATACTCTCTACTACCTTTTTGTATATACAAGGTTCATCTACCATTTTGATGAAGTCAAACTCTTTGACTACCACATCAAAACAGACGTTCCAACTCCGTGATGCCTGATTTATCACATAAAACATCTTGCTCACGTTTCCGCTGCTCCCACTGTCTACAAAGCCCTCTGGCTGTGTACTTATAGACGCACTCTTCCAAATCATCATTTAGAAAAGCAGTCATGACACCCAACCGCCAAATATCGCAGTCATAGTATATAGCCGTGGCAAGTAGGATCTGGATGGACTTTAAGCATAGTTTTGAAAGTCTCAACTTTTCCATGTACACCAAGTAATCTACTCAAGATATACTTGTAAGTCCGCGGCGGCGCCCCGTCCATCGATCCGATGCCGGAAACGCGGAAACAAAAATTTTGCAAACTAGCAAACCGGCACCACCGCGCACTTTTCACCCGGATCGGGCCATTAACCTAGCTACTAGCAAACTAAAATGGAGTAGAGAAGTTATACCAAGCGATCCGTGTCCTTCGGTCTTCGTCTCCACTCCGATCTCCCGCGGAAACTCCGTCCATCACCTCCTCGTCGGAAAGGGCACCACGTAGCCGGATACTTTTACCGGCTCCCACCTCTGGACCGAGGCAACTCGGGCGCGAAGTTGGCTAGCCGACGCGTCCAAGATTTGCTGTAGACTAGTGTAGAAAAGTTTGTCTCTTTGGGGTTGTAGTTGCCATGGAGTAATTGAGAAGAGAATGAGAAAAAGAATGATCTTTGGAGCTAATCTTTTTGCAACCATAGAATGAGATGAAGATAAAATGCCACACCACAAATTGATCCCTCTCCTCTCCTCTCTAGTGGCCGGCCCCTCATGAGATGGTGGTGGAAAAACACAAGAAAAAAAACCAAGTGGGAAAATAATGTGATAAAAAGAAAAAGGTCACACTCATTTCTCACCATTCAATCCTACTCAATCCCATTCTTGTTTGATGCAAGACCAATGATGCAAAAGGAATCTCATCATGATGAAGCCTCACAAAAGCAAGAAACCCCTCATCAAATAAGTTAATTGCAAACTTGGAATTAACCCCCTCCATTAGAAAGTCCGGCCGTGAAGGAATAAAAGAAAAACCGGTCGGAATAGAATGCAAACTGGCAACTTCAGAAAACTGATCCCGTGATAAATTACAGGAAAACCCCGCTACTGCATATACATGCCCGCATTTGTATTCCCACTGAACACAAATACAAAGAGACAAAACTATACTATCTAATACTAGGATCCGGCTTAAACCAAAGCCGGCTAGTAAAAACCGTCCGATCACGATCCGTGCAATACCGCACGTATCTGATCGAACCCTGCCATATCTCCATACGGCTTCTGCAGCGTTTCGCCCGAAACCTGAGTAACTGTGTGTGGTGGACTCTAAAGACTCGTCAATACTATGGCTATGGATTTAACTACTAGCACGTCAGAGGTATTAGCCATACGTGACGGGCCACCAGCTATTGACCAAAAGGGACGTCGATGAGCGAACTCATCCTGACACCCTACTGAGCCTGTCAGTGACAATATCCGTACAGTCCGGTCCGTTCGTCTATGAGCATCGCATGGCGGGCCTAGGGGGTTGGTAAAAGTCAGACCCCCAATAGCGGTACAAGTCGTGTCGGAGTGTAGCCCAGAACACCCTGATATACTACTGGAATACCTACCAGCAAATCTCCTGCCTTGGCCAAGGACTTTTCATGTTCTGGCTCTCCTAGACACAGCGCGACCTCACCCCCAATACCGGGAGAGACGAACCCCTACAGATCTGCTCACTGTCTCCATGTGGCTCGGGACTGTACCCAACTAAAACCTGTTTGCACGACTCCTTTGAGCCGTGGTAGGGTAGTAATCAAAGCACAGTGGGAACTCACACGAGACAAATGACGATCTCAGGTCGATGAACTAACCTGTATACATGTCACCAGGGAACTGCTATCTGACATCAGGTATAATCCCAACTACCAGGTTCCCGGCGAGACCTGTCCGGTGTACTCATAACCCAATGAGCACCTGTATACATCTTAGGTGAACCAACTGACACCAGTGGCTTGTGAGACCGGCCACCGCCCCTCGTCGGGGTCTCGACTGTATACACTAGTCTACTCTGGAGTATCGATGCCCTGTCTCGAAACTCTCACGACTAGGGACCTTTTAAAGATGTGCTTATAGACCCCAGCTCCCACTTATATGATCGCCCTCATACTGCTGGTAGTCAAGCAAGAATCCTAGGGGCTCTATCAACGTGCAATAGCGACTCGTAAGGTCACCTAAAGCAGTACACGATGATAAAGATAAACCAGATAGCATACTATCATCTTGAGTAAGACTGTCCTACTGGGACAGGTCCTCCGCTCAATCATTGCAATCACGTGCCTGTGATCCAATAATTGACTCTGAGGGCACTATCTCCAACAATCTCCCACTTGCACTCAAGGCTAATTATTGCGATGTCGCATTCTCACAGCCCGTGTGATACCGAACACCCAACTCCTCTACTAGTCAGTCTCACAAAGCTCGTTTGCGAAACTATCGCGTTCGAGGAATAGCCTCAGTGAGTGGATCCGCTGTGGTGTTTCTTTCTATGTCTCTCTTTATCTCATGTTCGCGGAGAAAGCCATCTCCCAAAATAAGCAATACCTGTCTTAGAATGTGTCTGGATATCTGATGGGACCTAGCTCATAAATGAACTCCAAATCCAAACTTCTTAGACTGTATCGTCAACTGAACTTAATCAGTATCCTGCGCCATGCCTTCCCTCAGTATCCACCTGGACCACCTGTCCAAAATACTGCCCCTCGTCAGAGGGGAAACTATAACTCTGACAGCCACTCTGCCATCCAGGTCACCTTGGAAGCCTGGAATGATAATTGTCTCCTTAAGGAGACTGTCGTTATCATTTCCCTAGAACATCCACTTATGTTCTAAAACTGCTTCCGAATGTTTCTCCAGGATTGGATGAATATCAACTTATTGCACCTACTGCAAGAACAACATCTGGTGTGGTCTTTGAAATTTCATGATTGACTCAGTTGCCTAAGCAAGTGATCTGCCAATCATGCACATCCCTCTCCCCTTTAGTCTGTAAGACACCTTTAGAGAGGGTGACTCCATCACCTGCAGGTACACTACCGTGCCAGGAGTCATCCATTCTAAATACTCTTAGAATGCCCTCAAAGTACCCAGATTGGGAAACCACCCAAATCTAGATCTAAAACCATAGATCTAGTAACCAGAATGTCTGATATAATATCCAAGTCCTATGTGGAGAAACCACTGTGTGACGACCAAAGTATAACCGATCGTAGTATAGGAATATCACTTCCTACTCCGTGTATGTCATCAAATACCAGGACATCACGCCCTTTACATAAGCAGAGGATTCAATCCGGGCTACCTTCTTAACAGATCCATCCCCTATTCTGATGAAGTCAAACCTATGACTGTCACATCAGAAATAGATTATCTATCTCCGCTATATCTGCTTTAGTCTATAAATAGACATAAGCCTGATGTCCACCAATGCTTCTGCTGCTCCCACTGACTACGACAACCCTCCGGCAGAGTCAAATAGATGTGCACTTCTAAAGCTAGTTTAGAACGACGCTATACGCATCCTCCTGCCGGGTCTCACAGTCTAGAATAACAGCAATGGCAAGTCTGGGTAAACAAGAACCTCCCTGCCACCGTCCTTGAGCATACCGAAGTACCTCTCGGGTGCCTGAGGTTACCCACTTTATCTGCGGAGTGGCCAATGGAATGTCAAACCAGATTGAATCTTTAGGTTCTTATCAAATCTTCAGTAATCGTTTGCGGTTCTGGCATCACTTCCAATTCTACCATACTCCCACTACTGTTTTCTGAAAAAATCCATTTTTTAATTAAAACTGTGGCGAGTCAAGAACAATATCACTATTGATCTTCCAGATGGTAGAATATCAACCCTCGTCATAGCCCGGGTCACCCCACAAACAGCCATTACAGAAACGTGCCTTGAGTTATCCGGAGTCTGGTTTTAAGCATAGGCCGGACAACTGCCCGTATCTTAACAATGTCAAGATATGAACTGTTCTATATCCAATATAGAAACAGAGGCACTGATTTAATTGAACCAGATTCAAATCATGCAGCTGTCTCCAGTGCATGTCAAGTAAATGGAGAGGGGCCGATCAGCGTTACTCAACTTAGGAGTGCTTCCAATTATGAGTAACCTGAAAGAGAAGCAAGTTCTCTTAATCATTACTATCAACTGAATACCATATACAAGTATCTACATCTTCGATCACCTTGAAGAATCCCGATACTTACAATACCTGGTTCTCTACTTTATTCATATACCTATAACTTCTCAAAATTCGGACCCTGTGTTTCTACGAAACACCTGTCTAAAAACTAGAGAAGTCATAAGTAAACCGAATATAGTACGAGAACCAACCCCTCTGTCCTCATGGACACTGGACAACATACAACACTCTGTATAAGTCCGCTGAGTCTAACAACTCTTTCAATGTGTGTCGTAGGTTGAAAACTGTACTATGGTTATGAAGAATTACACCGCTGTTCAATGCTCCTTACCTAACCATCCACCGATATAGGTAAATGTCATAGACATAATTTCAAAAAGTATATCTCACTCTATAAAAATAGACGTACAGATATATCAATTTGAAATTGGTGCATAACAACGAATATTTAAAACCAAATATTTGTCGACCGGCAAACAACCCAGGTGACTTCCTCAAATATCACCAATTACAACGAATCCCGATATAATATGGATGATCACCTAATTCCCAATAACTTACTCCCACTCATCATCTGTAAAACCATACAGATGTGAGAATCATACCTGGTAAATACATACCCTGGAGCAAGTGTCTAATTGGGAAATCAGTTTTCTTTTAACAGTACACAGTGAACCTGAAACATTGAAATGTTTCGATGGGGTATTCTGGTATTCATAGTAATGCCTCTTCCATCATCCAGATTCACGATTGTAACCGTATAATTCTTCGCCACCTCTCCAAATCCCTTTAATGTCTTTAGTCATTACCTTCTGCATACCCCTTTAGGCCAAATGGTTTTCTTCCTTCCCTACCGTTCGGCACCAGCCTATAGTTTGGAAGAAGACTATCCAATAAGCATAATGGGTGTACTGTCCTAATCCTAGGAGTACTCGCAATGCGAGAGAAGGTGAAGATAAAAGACACCTGAATGAACTTTATTCCTATTTCTCCTGAACCAGGATCCATCCCCGAACTGGAACAAATTCCTTTCGAGTTCGTATATAACCATACGATGGATTATCCAATAAACTTGGGATCTTCATAGTGATACGGAGTGTCCTGAAGAAATACAAAGGTGATTTAGGATTTTCGAAGAAATACTTGGTTTGGTCGTGAATAGTAGTCGCAATTTACTTTGCCCTCTTACTAATCCCTTGCTTTGTCTGAACTTAATACCTTCTGTACACCGTTTAGGCTAATTGGCTTTCTTCATTCCCTACCGTTCAGCACCAGCCTAAGGTTTGGAAGAAGACTATCCAATTTGCGTAATAGGTGTACTATCTCATAAGCCAAGGAGTACTCGCAATCTGAGAGAAGGTAAAAGGAAAAGACAACTGAATAGTCATATTCGTTTTCTCCAGAACCAGAAACCATCCTCGAATTCCTTCGAGTTCGTATATAACCATACGATGGTTTTGTCCAATGGAAGTGGACGTTCGTAGTAATACGGAGTGTCCTGGAGAAAAGGGTAAAAGTAGGAGTGGCAATGAGGTCTGCAATTCTGACAATCCAAAAGCCAGTGTTAAGAAGGTTCGGTCAACTTGGTCACTGAGTCATAGTCTAGGGTCGGGTCAATGGTCGCTGCCAAAGAGAGAGAGAAAAGAAACACTCAGCGTGCACTCTAGCCTAGATCAGAATGGTTATCACTTTATCTAATCTGGAAACCTCCCACTGTAACGTCAAATTCTTCCCCAAACCTGAAAGAAGAATTAGCCGGGATCACCCGAGGAGTAAACCAACTCATCAGTGAGAATCGGGATCCAACCATCATCGCATGATAACGTGACGGAATCCGCTCACGCTATCACACTCCAGAAGGTATGCGCATATCTGGCAAGTTTCAGTTCTTTTGAAACTCCCGATGTGGATTTTTGCCCCATGCTCTTATGACCTTAACGAAGGCCAACAAATCATAAGTCACATGTCAAGTTCTACCCGTCATTGTCCAGGTTGATTTGAACCCACCCGTACAAGCCCTTGACGAAGGCCAACAAGGCTATACAACTGTCCCAAACCAACGCATCTATCTATGCAGCAGAAAGGCAACAAGCAGCTACCATACACTATGCCTTGACGAAGGCTAACAAACATAGCATGAATACTACGTGCTACCCGTCTGAAACGACGGAGGGCTACGAATGGTTTCTGGCGAAAACCTTTAACGTAATGAACTTGATATCGTTGAAGGAACTGGATAGCTTTGAAAAATATAGTGACGAAAACCTTTGCTAAAGAGGTCACTCCCGGTGAAGGGATCTCGACTCTTTCCCCGTAGAATGAGGTGCAGGATATTCCAACTGAATACCATGATGCAAAGCAAAAGTAATCTGCTATAGTGAAGTTATTGCCCTGACGCAAACTTCTGTCCAAGGGGTCACTCCCGGTGAAGGGATCTCGGCCCTTGCCTCGTCGACTGAGGAGCAGGATATTCCAACTGAATACCACTGTGCAAAACAAAAGAGAACGCCCTTGCAATAACAGCTTTTTGAAAAATGTTCCAACAACATCAGAATAGGTTTGTTTATCTTGCATTGATCCGAATCAACGCAGTCCCATCAATTGATCACACCACAAAAGAACGAAAATAATGATGTACGTATATGCCATCCGCATTCGCCACTGGGTCCCGTCATCACCCGTTAGGTTACTTAACTAACGACAGAGCGGGGACTAGACTAGCGCGGATGCAAAACATATACAACATCTACTAGTATATATATAATATATAATTTTCGCTCAAGGCGTGATAAAATGCAACATCACAGAAATGTACAGCATCACAGAATAATATAGATATCTGGGATCCCCGGGTTTCACAGAGCCGCTGCTGAAACCCGACGTTCCCCTGGTCGTGTGGATAGCCTGTGCAATGAAATCCTAGACCCCTACGGGCGCGGCAAGTTACCCGCCAAAACCTGAAGCAAGGCAGCCCCCTTCAGCAACGTGAATGGACCACCCAGCACTTCACGGAATCCGGTAACTTGGGCACCCCTCCTGGGTCAACCTATACCCCCTACGAGTGCGGCGAATAGCCCGCCAATTCAAGAGTAAAGCCCCCTCCGTCTCAAAGCCATGAGATGCGGGCTCGTTGCCCTCTAGAACCCGGCTATCCGTGCATCCCTCCGCGGGGTAATCCTAGTACAGAAAGTAAAAAATACATATAACGGGTACATCGACCGCAACCTAGTCGTGCCCCAAAAGAATAATACAAACAGGCAGTGACGGGAGTCCACATGTCGGACGCTCGCCCCGCAATAACAAATGTACATATAAAACAAAACTGTACTACCATTGCATACAGGCTATCCCCCACGACCAATCCGCAATAACACAGCATAATCACAGAACATCAACGTGAATGTCACGTTCGCAAATCCGTCTAACCGGGCTATAGCAGTTAGACAGGATTTACAGATCAAATGACATTCACGGTCGCAGATATAATGTAAATACTGTGAACTAATATGTTTAAAATATCCGATCGAACAAATTCACCGAAGTGGGCTCCAAGCAGTACTGTAGCACTTACAGAAAATCTGGGCCCAAAAAGAATATCCTAAAAGCCCTATTTCCAAGCCAAAAGCCTACTGTTAAAATTTGGTGCGATGAATAGTAAAAAGCGCGGCGGAACCGCGGCCCAAGCATGGGTTTGGCCGCGGTTCCGCGGCGGTATAGTGAGATCTTGCGACCAAATTTTCACAGATTGCTTAGATGTTCATGCACAGTATTCTGAGACAGCCTGAAAAATTTTTGGAGCTAAAAAAATTTCGACAGAGAACACATGTGCACTAAAATACGGTTTTTGGGGATTTTTGTCCGATCGAGTTCTAAACATACTAGAGCAAGCTAGGCATGGTTAATAGCATGGCTCTGATACCAATGTAAGTCCGCGGCAGTGCCCCGTCCGTCGATCCGATGCCGGAAACGCGGAAACAAAAATTTTGCAAACTAGCAAACCGGCACCACCGCGCACTTTTCACCCGGATCGGGCCATTAACCTAGCTACTAGCAAACTAAAAAGGAGTAGAGAAGTTATACCAAGCGATCCGTGTCCTTCGGTCTTCGTCTCCACTCCGATCTCCCGCGGAAACTCCGTCCATCACCTCCTCGTCGGAAAGGGACCACGTAGCCGGATACTTTTACGGGCTCCCACCTCTGGTCCGAGGCAACTCGGGCGCGAAGTTGGCTAGCCGACGCGTCCAAGATTTGCTGTAGACTAGTGTAGAAAAGTTTGTCTCTTTGGGGTTGTAGTTGCCATGGAGGAATTGAGAAGAGAATGAGAAAAAGAACGAGCTTTGGAGCTAATCTTTTTGCAACCATAGAATGAGATGAAGATAAAATGCCACACCACAAATTGATCCCTCTCCTCTCGTCTCTGGTGGCCAGCCCCTCATGAGATGGTGGTGGAAAAACACAAGAAAAAAAACCAAGTGGGAAAATAATGTGATAAAAAGAAAAAGGTCACACTCATTTCTCACCATTCAATCCCACTCAATCCCATTCTTGTTTGATGCAAGACCAATGATGCAAAAGGAATCTCATCATGATGAAGCCTCACAAAAGCAAGAAACCCCTCATCAAATAAGTTAATTGCAAACTTGCAATTAACCCCCTCCATTAGAAAGTCCGGCCGTGAAGGAATAAAAGAAAAACCGGTCGGAATGGAATGCAAACTGGCAACTTCAGAAAACTGATCCCGTAATAAATTACAGGAAAATCCCGCTACTGCATATACATGCCCGCATTTGTATTCCCACTGAACACAAATACAAAGAGACAAAACTACACCATCTAATACTAGGATCCAGCTTAAGCCAAAGCCGGCTAGTAAAAACCGTCCGATCACGATCCGTGCAATACCGCACGTATCTGATCGAACCCTGCCATCTCTCCATACGGCTTCTACAGCGTTTCGCCCGAAACCTGAGTAACTGTGTGTGGTGGACTCTAAAGACTCGTCAATACTATGGCTATGGATTTAACCACTAGCACGTCAGAGGTATTAACCATACGTGACGGGCCACCAGCTATTGACCAAAAGGGACGTCGATGAGCGAACTCATCCTGACACCCTACTGAGCCTGTCAGTGACAATATCCGTACAGTCCGGTCCGTTCGTCTATGAGCATCGCATGGCGGGCCTAGAGGGTTGGTAAAAGTCAGACCCCCAATAGCGGTACAAGTCGTGTCGGAGTGTAGCCCAGAACACCCTGATATACTACTGGAATACCTACCAGCAAATCTCCTGCCTTGGCCAAGGACTTTTCATGTTCTGGCTCTCCTAGACATAGCGCGACCTCACCCCCAATACCGGGAGAGACGAACCCCTACAAATCTGCTCACTGCCTCCATATGGCTCGGGACTGTACCCAACTAAAACCTGTTTGCACGACTCCTTTGAGCCGTGGTAGGGTAGTAATCAAAGCACAGTGGGAACTCATACGAGACAAATGACGATCTCAGGTCGATGAACTAACCTGTACACATGTCACCAGGGAACTGCTATCTGACATCAGGTATAATCCCAACTAGCAGGTTCCCGGCGAGTCCTGTCCGGTGTACTCATAACCCAATGAGCACATGTATATATCTTAGGTGAACCAACTGACACCAGTGGCTTGTGAGACCGGCCACCGCCCCTCGTCGGGGTCTCGACTGTATACACTAGTCTACTCTGGAGTATCGATGCCCTGTCTCGAAACTCTCACGACTAGGGACCTTTTAAGGATGTGCTTATAGACCCCAGCTCCCACTTATATGATCGCCCTCATACTGCTGGTAGTCAAGCAAGAATCCTAGGGGCTCTATCAACGTGCAATAGCGACTCGTAAGGTCACCTAAAGCAGTACACGATGATAAAGATAAACCAGATAGCATACTATCATCTTGAGTAAGACTGTCCTACTGGGACAGGTCCTCCGCTCAATCATTGCAATCACGTGCCTGTGATCCAATAATTGACTCTGAGGGCACTATCTCCAACAATACTTGCTCCTGATGGGGATTTAACCCTTCAGATAAAGCAACCAAAGTCCATACTTTGTTGGTGTATAAGGATTCCATCTCAGATCGCTAAGCATCCAGCCATTCTTACAGAGTCCCACTCCTGATGGCCAGCTCGAAACTAGTTGGGTCATCATCTCATGATGCAATCCTCGCTCCCACTGTCATAGAGAAAACCGAAGTATCTCTCAGGTGGGTGAGGAACCCTACTAGATCGGCGGAGAGGCTGAGGTTTGTTGGAAACTATTGAATCCTTTGGTTCTACCAAATCATCAGCTGCAGTTTGTATAGCTGGAACTCTTTCCAGTTCTACCTCATGACCAATAATTTCTTCACAAGAAATTCCCTTTCACAAACGTAGCATGCTGAGAAACAAAACATCTTTTGTTCCTCGGTTTGGTAGAAGATACTCCCTTGCGAATGCTTGGGATATCCAACAAACTTCCACAGAACTGACTTTGCCTCGAACTTGTCCGGATTTTGCTTTTAGACATAGGCCGGACAACCCTAAATCTTAACTTACTTAAGATATGGGCTCTTCCCATTCCATATCACATATGAAGTGGTAGGCAACTGATTTGATTTGAACCCTATTCAATAGGTATGCAGCTTCACAAGTGCATAACTCCCAAAAGGAAATAGGAAACTCAGTAGTACTCATCATAGAGCACACCATATCAAATTGGGTGTGATTGCTCCACTCCGATACACCGACGTGTTGTGGTGTATACGGAGGAGTAATGCTGAGAGAGAATCTCATTCTCCTTTATAATAGTCCAGGAATCCCGTGCTCAAGTATTCTCCTCCTTGATCTCATCAAAGGACATAATACTTATACCCGTTTTTGGTTCTCTACTTCTTACTTATATTCTGTGATTATCTCAAAAGTTTCGGACTTGTGTTTCAACAGGAACATATGTCTGAATCTTGAGAGATCATCAGTAAATGTAATGAAGTACAAAGAACCGGTCCTGGCATGTGTAGACAGGGGACCTTCATACATCAGCATGTATCAATCCCAAGAGTTCACTAACTCTTTCTCTGTTTCCAATAAACAGAGCTGTGGTCATCTTATCTTTGTGACATGACCGGCAAGTTTCACAAGATGTAAATTCAAACAAATTTAAATATGCATCTTATATGCAACTTCAGCTAGTCGGGTCACATAGATATGACCTAGTCTACAATACCTCAAGAAGGATTCGTTCATTTCTGAACTCTTCCTCTTGTGTTTGTTCTGTACGTTAAGAACTGTGGTTTGATTTAGAACGTCTATACTTTTAGATAACGTGCCTGAACCGATCAACTCTTGATATAGGAAATGTTCAAAACATTATCCAACAATACAAAATTATATCGTTCTTTACTAATAAAGAGACTGATATGATGTTGTATATCAGGTTCGGTATCTAATAACATTCGTTCAGAATCAATGTATTCTTATAATACAGGGTGATAACTGCCAACAAACTTGGCTGCAACACTTGCATCATTTCCAACACTTGAAACTTATCACCCGTTCTCAGTTCTCTACCTATCTGTAGCCCATGTAACAAATTACATTTGCGGGATCTGATCTGGTATCTCATACCCAGGACGTAAAGGATACTGAGAAACAGTTCTCGGTAATGAACACACCCGAAGAAGATGCATCAACATATACTTTCTTCGTTTGGGCGGTACGGGAATTCTGGTAATCCCCTATTTCCTGCTCTGTCTTATAACAATTATAAATTGGAGCGGGACCAACGTTCCCTAGCGCAGTATAACAAGCGGGTTCGGTCAATACATCCGTATTATTATCTTGATTAAGGCGTGACATGGTCGCTACCTGGAGAGAGAGAGAAGAAAACACTCAGCGTGCGCTTTTACAAGATTAGATTGGTTATCAATTTATCTAATCAGGATGGCTCCCACTGTTTTAGTCAAATCTTCCTTCAAACCTTAAAAGGAAAGACTAGCCGGGATTAATTACACTCTATAAGTTCGCCAATCTTTCAGCCAGGCCAGTGCCGGTACTTTGAGGGAGGTTCCCCGCGCTTTCGCACGGACCTAATTAAAATAAACCTCGTTTTCCCAGGGGCGTAACCCCGTTAACACCTTTCTAGAAACCTACTTGATTGACTAATTGTAATGTGTAAAACTTTCCCAGGAGTAACTCTTACTCGCAGCGGGTATCGGGATCCAACTATCTCATAGAAGGTATGCAATCTCATTGCAAATTTCAACTCTTGAAATTCCCAATAATATTGTACCCCTAGCAGCTATATGACCTTAACATGGTCAACAAATCATAAGTGCTAGTCAAGTTCAACCCGTCATTTCCCGATTGAATTAAACCCACCCGCACGACCCTTAACATGGTCAACAAAGCCTTAACATGGTCAACAAACTTAGCATGAATACTAACTAGTACTTATCTGAAATGACGGAGGGCTACGACAGGTTTTTAAGAAAACCCTTTGCGTAATGAACTTGATATCGTTGTAGAATCGAGTGATTTTAATAGGAATGTTTTTTAGGCCTTTTCTAGTTTTGCTAAAGAGGTCACTCCCGGTGAAGGGATCGTCGGCTCTTTCCTTATCGAATAAGGTGCAGGATATTTCACAAATATCACTATGCAAAGCAAAAACTATAGAAACAATCAAAAGACAAACCGAGTTTGTAGCATCTGCTAGTTTCGCTAAAGAGGTCACTCCCGGTGAAGAGATCTCGGCTCTTTCCTTATCCAATAAGGTGATGGATGTTCTATAAGGAACACCGCTATGCAAAGCAAGAACTAGAGCTACCAGTTTTTAAACAAGTTTCTACAACATCTTTAGGTTTCTTTTAGTTTCATTAATCTCATTAATGAAGTCCCATTTTAATATGCTTCACAAGCATCACATTTGAAACGAAATCTGCAATATAATATATATCTCATATATATAATATAAACATTCGTATCAGGCAGTAATATGATCTCATCACAGAACATTGCAGCAGAAGAAACATATATGAAATATTGGATATACTAGGATGTCCGTGTTTTAATACGAGCCTGTATAAAACACGGATTCCACGGTCGCAATGAATAGCCAAACCCACATCCCTAGACCCCTACGAGAGAGGCAAGCAACACTGCCAATTCTAGGGTTAGGAGACCCGGTCTCGACTCCTCGAGATGGTCTCCCACTGGACCTAGAACCCGGTTATTTGTGCTCCCCGACTTGGGTCTACCTAATGCGGAAAAGTAAATAATATACAATGGTGACATCATCCTCAGCCCGGAAGTGCCCCAATAAAAGAATATTACATACAAATGAATTTTACATGAATGAAAATAAAAACCCTCATCTCACATAAAACTCCTGGCTATTCAGAACACGACGATCCAATATAACATATCACAGCAACACATAATATCTCATATCATCAACGTAAGCAAATATGCGTATCCCGATTGTCGTTGATGTATAGTAACGAAACCGGCGATACACCACATACTACGCTTACGGTCACAGAAAAGAAAGTGTAAAACTACAACAGTTGGAATCCGCAACCTCTTTAGATATCACATGCCTAACCAAATGAATTCCTTGGATATCGCATGCCTAACAATTATAAACCCTGCATTTTAGTCTCTTTATCGAAAACTCTTTTCAATACCTGGTCGGGCAATTCAACAAGATTCCCGACATCCTGATCGAATGCTCGTCGCAAACTTTAGTAGACGGCCATACCCCCGGATGCCGTCGACGAAGTGCACTAAGGCGGAACACCGCTGCCGCAAGCACCCGAACGGATGATTTTGGCGACGGGGTTCTCCTACAGTCACTTGGTCGGGGCTTTGGGGCGTGGCTGTCTATTAAGTTTACCCGACGAGTATTCGCGTACGCTACATGATTGCGACGGACTTTTGATCACATCAAAATTCCGTGGCAACCGATCATCTGAGACTGAACCGCTAGATTTACAACATTCAAATTAGTTATCTCATAACTACTTGTGGATTCCAAATATTGTAGCACATTCCAGATAAATAGACAATGTTAAACTTTCCGATCGAATAAACAAACACCCAAGATTTCCCAAATAGTTCTCAACACTTGAAATTAGTTTTAAAACATCCATCACATGCCACAGTACTAATGGTCCAGCCGTAGAAGGATCAAACCAACGCCTCACATGTGGCAACGCCGTACTGCCCCAAACCCTAAGGTGTGGAGGCAGTTCAGACGGTCACATAATCGAGTTAAGGTTTGTTGTCTTCTAGAGGGTCCACCACGTTACTTGCACGACTTAGAACATTCTTAAACTACGAAAAAATCCAACACTTGGAAATTTTCCGGCAGGGGAAAAAGTGAGTTATTGATATCCGTTCGAACTTTTTAACACGTTCTAAAATTACCCGGAAATACTTAAACAAAGTTAAACTTTCCGATCGAATCAACGAGTTCCCAATACAACCCAGAAAACTCAACACTTGAGTATAATTAAAAATTCCCAGAAGTATCAGGAAGTAAGTACGGACGTAACTGTGTAAAAACCAAAACCTAATACTACTGTTTGGCTGCGGAAACGCCGCGCAAGTAAGGGTATTGCCGCGGTTCCGCGGCGCAATAAAGGTATCTTTGGCTCGTTTTTCACAGTAATCAATAAAATCACCTTCTGAATTTTCTGAGTATTTTTAATATGAAAAATGTCAACTTTTGAAAAAATTTCCAGAAACTAGGGTTTTAGGGGTATTCGGAGTTCAATCGGACTTTAAACTTCGCCTAGACTTCGCCTAAAGCTCTAGCTTAGCTCTGATACCACTGTAGGGTTACTAGGCACTCTCACAAGGGTCTATGAGGCATCAACCATACCCGATTTAAAAATTAGACGTGCCGAACAACCCTAACCAAGATCTTTAAACTAGAGATTAGGCGAAACAAAGCATGTTAAACACTTTAATATCTAAGAGTTTGGGATTACAACCTTTGTAGTCCGGTCCTTCACTTCTAAAACTCCGTGTTGAGGTCCCTTCGCAGTGATCATCGAGTACCCGGACTCTAGAGAGGCTCCACGAAGAGAAAAAAGCTTTCTTCCGATCTTCGATAACTAAGATGATCTACCTTGAAGTTTCTTTAACACAAGCTCTCACTCACTAAATGAAGTGAA
Source organism: Agapanthus africanus (assembly GCA_030015575.1). Lineage (NCBI taxonomy): Eukaryota > Viridiplantae > Streptophyta > Magnoliopsida > Asparagales > Amaryllidaceae > Agapanthus > Agapanthus africanus. Next base: position 123,202,493 of record JASDDO010000012.1, on the reverse strand, counting down.
CACCCTAATCTAATTGGAAATAATAGATTAGGATGATGAAGTAGGAATTTATCTCTCATTTGTTTTCAATTTCTCACTCATTTTCATCACCTTTGAAAAAGCTAGAAAGTTTTTCAAGCAAGAAGAAGAAGAAGAAGATCAAAATCCTTTTGTGATGAATAATGAAAAGTATGTGAGGTTAGAAATGCAACCATGGGTTAAGAATGAAGTCTTAACCCATGTAGAGAGTTAACTATGGTGAAGGGTTGGGTAAGGTTAAGCAAATATCTACACAAAATATCCAAAGTCAAAGCCAAAGCTTGAAGAAGCTTCTTGAAAGCTTCATGCAAGCTTAACCCTAATCCAAACCTTAACCACATTTAATCTCCATAAAACATGTTGCGTTTATAACCATAACATGTTACGATATTATATATCACATATACAATATTTATTGTAACAAAATAAAATAATACAATTAACATATATCGCATATATATCAATGTATTACCCGAGTGAGAAAAAGAATCTTTTAGTGAGCTTATATTAGTTAATGTAATTTAATATATCAAATATATAATTATACATTAAATTATCGAATCAACACTTGATCCGATAATCCGGCTATTTCATAAATAACCGACTAATATAATCTGTATCAGTTCATCGAATCAACACTTGATCCGATGACCCGGCTATATCACATATACCCGGTTGATATCTCATATCGCGAGAATCTAGTACGATATCACATACACGTATTGTTCTCGGTCCCGCACATATTACATATGTGCTCCTACTATGTTTTACCTGAGCCAGGAAACCTCTGTGTAGGACTCTAAAGAATCGTCAATACGTCGGCAGTAGGTGATGATCATATCAAACACCCACAAGCTGCAAGCGGTCAGCTAAACGTAACAGCCACCCAGGTATTGAGCAATCAGAAGATCAACAAGCAAGCCTGTACATTCTCCCGTAAATCCAATCAGTAACACTCCCGTACAGTCCGGTCTCTTCTTCTGATATGCCGCATATCTCGCCTAGGGGTGGTAAACGTCAGACCCCAGTAGCTTGATAAGTCGTGTCGATATGACGTCTATAACAGTTCGAGAAACTACTGATAACACTTACCAGTAAATCTCAGCAACCCTGGCCAGGGATTTCCAGTTATAGCCAATCGAACACTGCACAACATCAACTCCCTATACCGGGAGAGACGAATCCCCTCCTATCGCTCATTGCGTCCATGTGATTTGGGACTGTACCCAAAAGCCACCTTTTTGCACGCCCTCTTGGACGTGGTATGATGGAAATCAAAGCACAGTAGGAATCACACAAGACTCTATGACGATCTCAGGTCTACAGACTAACCTGTACCAGTGTCACCAGAGAACTGCCATCTGACGTGAGGTATAATACCATCTGGGAGTTCTCGGCGAGTCCGTCCAGTGTACCCAGTCTCTACTAAGCACCCGTACACCATTCTTGATATCAAACACCGATGGATATGGGATCATCCATCGCCCATCATATGGGTCAAGATGCGTATATGCTAGTCTACTCTGGTGTATCGATGCCTTGTCTCGATACACCCTCGACTAGGAACAGTTATAGGATGTACTCATCGACTACCGTGGCCCCACTAGTATGATCTCATCATAGTCCCAGTAGTCGAGTACATATCCTAAAGGCTTTATCAACATGTAACATAGAGACAATCAGAGTACATGTTAAGATAAAGAGCAACCAGATAGCATACTATCATGTCGAGCAAGAAAATCCTCCCTATATATGTCCAAGCATCCACTACAATATACATCACTATGTACAGTAATGGCCTCTAGGGCATACATATAACTAACAAATACTAGCCGATTTAAATTATAAGTCAAGTGTTGACTTAATATCCATATATATGATATAGAAGCTAGTATTGTGTATATAATACACACACGCTCTCTCTCATTAGTATATGATACTAATGTATTATTATGTATATGATACATAATATGTGTATGTATTTGATACATATATTTTCTCTCTTTCTATGTATATATTTGATACATATATTGTTTATGTATGTAATACATATACTTTCACTCACTCTCTCTCTCTCTCTCTCTCTCTCATTTGTATAGATACATACAAGGTATTTGTATATGATACAAATACCTCATTTGTCAACCCATGTGGAGAGTGAGGGTCACCTCTCTCTTAACATGACAACAAAGAAGAGAGAGAAAAGGAATGAAAGAGGATTATCATTCTCATTCTCTTCATTATTTTTCTTATGGAAATAATTCAAGAGAGCTTCTTCTTCATCTTCTTCCTCTTAATTTTTGAGAGAGAAGAATTTAAAAGGAAAAGAGAGACTTTCCATTATCATCTTCTATCTCTACATATTAGCAATATGTGAGAGCTAGTTACTTCACATTAGAATAGTTCTAGAGTGAAGTGGAAACCCTACATCTCTGTCTCGATTCCCTTATGAGCTAATTGATTTCTAAATTCTCAATCAGTACTTCTCTTTGTATCATTTAGACTATCTCTTGCATATGTTCTTGAATCTTTGACGTTGACTTAGAAATTATTCTAAAAAGTTTGTACTAGTATTTGGATCTTTTTGACTCATGATTGTTTGGTTCCTCTAAATTCGTTTCAAACATGATCAACGCTAGTCACCATCTTCTTATCTGTCGCAATACCAGTTGATCGAACATGTATGCGATGACGTTGCAAATTACCAAGTCCAATGGCAACAACTTCCTGTGAGAATTATTAGGCATGGACTAACTGAGGAATGTCTACGCTACCCTCAACTGTAGTCAAAGGAGGGTAGTGCTCAAGATTGTCAATCATCAACTTTCAGATTTGGAAATGTTCCTAGAAACCATGTACCGACCTTCAAATTATTTGACTCAGAACCTCTCATTATCTTTGTTCTTCTATTCATGATTCTTTCGTAATGTGCTCCAGCTGCACACCATCTTATTGATTATAGTGCCGACTGATGAAGCGCGACGAGAAAACGTAACAACATTACCCTGACTCTTTTTCCTTACTTTGTTGCAACATCCTCCTTCAGTAATTTCGAGAACGAAATTATTTTTAAGGAGGGTAAATTGTTACAGGCGTAAAATCTGTATACTTTTTATAATTTTCCTTCTTTAATAAATCCCTTTTCATTAAATTAAGTGTGTATAAATTAATTTTCTTTCAATTTAGATATATTGTCCATTCTTGTATCTATTAGTTATCACATTGTATTACTATTCCAAAGGTCTCGAGTTCAAATCTCAGCTTCTTAAAATTATTTAATTCTTTATTTTTGTTATTTTTCATTATAAAATCTTGTTTTTAAAAGGAAAAAAATTCTTTTTTATTTTATTTTATTTTATTTTATTAGATTTAGAAAATTATTATTAGAGAAAAGAAATTTTTCAAAAGAATAAAACTATTAAGTAGTATTTTAAAAAGAGATGGAATATATGTTGAGATATAATTTGGGATTTAGATAATCCAAAGGTTTTAAAATTTAAATATACAACAATATTTTAATATGTTTGTATAGTTGGGATTTAAGATAAGATATATAGAGAGGGGGGGGGAGTGATCTATTGCAAACCGATCCGCGTTTTTTTAAAAATGGGAACTCTCGATCTACGAAATATATTAACGATTATATCCATTCAAGTTGATTGCCATACTCTCAAATATATGTGCATGAAAAATCAAAGTATTTAAAGACTTTTAGCCTATGCATCGGATGAAGTATATATTGCATAACCGAAAAACGTTCGATTTTGCACCCATCGATGCATAGGCTAGAGCTCTTCAAATCTTTTGATTTTTCATACATATATATTTGAGGGTAGGGTGATCAATTTGAATGGATCGTATTGTTAAAATTTATCATAGATCGGGAGTTCCCGTTTTTAAAAAATGCGGATAATTTATCAGGTGCAACAATTTTTTTTACTAGCATATATATATATATATATATATATATATATATATATATATATATATATATATATATATATATATATATATGTATGTATGTATGTATGTACACACACACACACACATATGTATATTAGAATTCTTTTCTTTAAAAACACTTAAGCCATCGGATATAGTCCAATTTAATCCTATCCTTTGGGTCTATAAAACCCTTATCCCTAGTTTTAAATATAAACTATATAACTCTCAAACCCTAATTTTTAATTCATCTTTTTTATGTCTCTTTTCTTCCTCTCCTCTATAAAATTTTTATATATCTCCCATTTTTAAAACCCTAACCTAAGGAACCAAGGGAAGTAGAAGGAGTTATTGATTGATGTAATTTATTGCACATTTATATAGACATATTTACCTTATTTTGCCTATTTAATGCTACTCTTGATATGATTTATTAATAAAAGCAGATTATAAGATCTAAAAGGCAAAAGTACACAAAAGACGTATTACGTGCGTTGGATGTGGACAAATCAATGAAAAAACTGATACAAGGATGAAATTTATCGACCAAATAGAGAGCCAAAAAAATCATAAGATCAAATCAAGTCTGCACAACAAAGTGGGGCCTAAGAACTTACCAAAAGTCAGGTTTACCCAAATTTGGGTCGGGTTTAACCAAATTATTTTTGATTTAGGACTTGAAATTTTAGGTTTATTTGGAGAATTTGAAAAGATTTCTTTCCATCCCTTATAATCGGCCAAAGAGCTTATAAATACTGATGTATAATTATTTAGGTTATCATCCCCTCTTTTAGGAGAGGATCAAAGTTTGTAAGTTTATTTCTTAATTTTTATAATGAATTTCTTTTCTATTATTTGTTTTTCTTCTTTTACTATGAGTAGGTAATTCTATGTAGGGATTAGATGATTCTTGTTCTATGATTGGTGTATATTTTTATTGATCTATTCTTTTTTTTGTTCTTAATGAAGAACATTTTATGATAAAAGATATGTTCTTTTTGATGCAATTCTGTTAAACTAGATAAATCAATGAGCGATTGAAAACCATGGGATTTATTTAGGAAAAGGTCATGTCGCTTATAAACTAATTAATTTGATTATTGATAGACGACCATGAAAATTAACTGTTCTGGCCAAAAATATAACAAGCTTAAGCTTGATTTTTTTTACCTTTCTGGCGCTCATTAAATGCCAGCGTTAAAGATTTTTTGGCGCTCATCAAAGGCCAGCGCCAGAGCTTTTCTGGCGCTCATTAATAACAGCGCCAGAACCCATCTTGCACTCATTAATGTTAGCTCCAGAGATCCCCAAAAGGAAATCTTCGTTACTCAAAACTTAAGTTTTTCTTTGTTTGGGGAATTATTTTTCTAAATAGAAAGATATTTGTCTTGTTAAAAAGAAATCAATTTAATGTTTTTCTAAAACAAAGAAAAATATTATCATGTTAACAGGGACCCTTGAATCTAAAATCCAATGATGCTTAAACATCCGGGCTTGATCTCATGATCAATTAGAGAAAAATAAATGAGAGATTTCTATACTTTCTCAACTATATTCTATATCCTATATAAAAAAACCCTAGAGGTCAAATCTCACATAGGTTGACCCTTCATAAGCTCGATAAAGAACTTAAGTTCTTTGTTATCAAAGCTCTCATCTCACTCGTCTTCATCAACAAAAACTGGGGTAGATAGAAGATCAATCTTCAGATATCAAAGAAGGTTAACCTTCATGTATAGAATTTAAGTTCTTCTCGGATCTTAAGATTCTTAGATCAAAATCTTTTTAAACAGAGAAATTTTTTGATCTTAAAGATCTAGGGTTTAGAGAAAACTTAACTTTTCTTCATAAACATGATGATGATGAATAGAACCCTAATGATCTAAATATCAAAATAAAACATGATGACGACGATGAAGTTTATACTTCAATCAGACAGCGCCTTTATGAACTGAGTATAAAAAAGGACTCAAGATCACAAAAGTTGTGATCTTGATATTGTTAATGGCCAAAATAGCCATTAACAGAAGCCTAAGCTTCATATGAAACTTAGGTTGCAGAGGAAAAATATAAAGAGATTAATCTCTATAAAAAAAACTTATTAGACATATGCGCTAGAGGCATATGCGCCAATGGACATGCACCAGTGATATGCGCCAAATGTATTACGCCAATGATATTATGACACATGGCATGCGCCATAACCCATGAGCGCCAATACTTAATGCGCAAAGATCCAAAGGTCAACGGGCATGCGCCAATACCCATCCTCCATATGGTATGCGCTATAATACCATACTCCAATGATGCCTGCGCCAGAGACCCATATGTCTCTACCTGTGCGCCAATAACAGAGCGACATATGGCATGCGCCAGAGCTTTTGTGCGCCAAAACATATTCCCTAGAGCCAATGCTTAGTCCAAATTGACTAAGTTTTGGGAAGCTTAAGCTTCTTTGATATTCTATTGAGCTCATATGCTCACACATGTTTAAATTGATCTTAATCTAAAATAAGATTAATGCTCCTTCATCCATGATATTCAAGGATCTCAGTCTCATATACGACTAGAGATCCTCAACCCAAGTTACCTTAGTTGATCTTAGTCTCATATAAGACTAACGATTCTTAGATAAAATACAAGTTCGCATAGAACCCCTTCCAGCAAGTTTCAACATATTCTCCTCCCCCATATACGGGATTTGGTTTAAGAGTACATCCTTTCACACCTCTGATATACGGTGTGGTAATTCCTCAGCGTCTTCAGAGAGGTAGCGGGTCCCACAACAATGACTCCTTCATCGTCCCAACTTGATGAAAAATATGAAATTTCATGAAGACAGAGAATGTCTTAATCTCATATTGGTGCATCCCATACAGATGCGCATTTCATATTGATGCGCATCCCATATAGATGCGCATTTCATATTGGTGCGCACCCCATATAGATGTGCACCATCCCAGCAAGCACCGCTCCAAGCATACATATATGTATATGTATATTTTTGAAGGAAATATAAATTCCTTCAAATTGGAGAGCATTCCAATATGGGGCTCATTCCCTTTTTACCATCATTCACTTCGCCATGTAATATATACACATACGCGCAAAATGAAAGATGAACCGCTATGTCCCTAAACTGGTATTCTGTCTTACGGACTGTTTCTATATTGACTACCGTATACTATCCATTGACTACCCATAATAAAGCACACTTGATGATAAGTCAATGCTTGATGACTTATCCAAAATATGCTAAGTATAGAAGCCTATGCTTCATATGTAATCAAATGAGCAGTTGAGCCCATATGCTCACTGTTACCTAAGTTGATCTTAGTCCTATAATATACGACTAATGATCCTTAAACCATATCACCTAAGTTGATCTTAGTTACATATACTACTAATGATCCTTATACCATATTATCTAAGTTGATCTTAGTCCCATATACGACTTACGATCCTTAGATCAAATCCAAGTATCCTGTGAACTGATGGACCTCATTTATAAGAGATATACGTTTTAAGTTCAACCCCAAATCTAATGTACGGATTTGGACTAATCCGCACCTTATGGACGACGACATATCAGTCTCTGTATACAATCCAAGGGCAACCCCTAAATAAACAACATATAAGATGACACAAAGTAATAGACATGACGTAAAGAAAGTTGTTATCATGTAGTGATAACGTAATTAACTGTAAGGGCTTCCGCTTGCAGAAAAAAGCATCCCCACAATCAAAAAACCCCTCATCATACAGGGGGAATCTGATAAGTTCGTTACAATGGTCGCATCCATCCAAACCTCCGATATACGGTACCATAAATCAACTTGGTATTTTCAGAAAGGTGGATGGATATATTCCATATAGCTTCTGCCCCCGTATTCAGGCCAGACGCGCTCCCCGCATCTCGGTCCAGTTTCTAGCGGTAAACATTAACTAGGGAAGGTAAAGTTCATATTTTTATTATTCATGTTCGATCTAATTAATTTAGGGTTAGATTAGACTATGCCGATAAAATAAGGTAAGTTTTTGATTGAAAACCATTGTGTTTACTAAGTAAAATGGTAGATTTAACTATTTTCTTGTTAATTAGAATTTAAAATCTTTAAAGTGATTACATGCTTATTTGTAGATTGATAGGGTATTGCCATGATCGTATGAATTATATTTTCTAATAAATTGATAGTTTATTTCGATGTATGTATGCTTTATACTTTTGAGAATTGATAGGTAATTTATTTAAAGATAGAAATCAAGAAAACGATAGATATTATTTAAAACACCATAATTAGACAAGATGATTCTAAACCCTAGGCTTTTCTTTATCCTAAAATCTATTTAATTTTACTTTTTACTCTCTTTTTAATTATTGCTTTTCATTATTATAATTCTCTAAATCAAAAAACATATTTTTAATTCGCTAGATTTGACTAGGATTGCCATCTTCCCTGTGGATCGACCTGCTAGTGCTACAATTGATAACCGTGCACTTGTTGTATAAATTTAAGACTAGAAAAATCACCATCAAGTTTTTGGTTCCGTTGCCGGGGAGAACGATTTAAAATATTAGTTAAATTTTTTGAATTAATTTTTCTGAATTTATTATTATTATTATTTTAGTTTTAGTTCTATTTTACTCTGTTATTTTTAAGTTTTGTTTCAGGAAATTTAGAGCTACATTGGACGATTTGGAGCGAGATGGACTCTGTAGAAAAATTTCAGCCTTAGCAGCATCAACAGTTCAGCTAAAACCAAATCTAATTCGGCTAATACCAAAATTTTGAAGCCTCTGGATTCGAGCTTAGCGCTGAAGTTGGTCTTTCTATCCTCTGTTGATTTCTAGTATTTCCTTTTTCTGCAATTATATATTTTTTAATATAGATGACGAACATACAAAACCAATTTTACATAAATTATGTTATCCAGTTAAACCAACTCTTGCATCTCCCATTACAGCAAATAAATATAGGCACGATTCTAATTCATTTGACACATCCATAGCCAACAATGATACTTGGTTAAGTGTAGAATTAGCTGATATTAGGCAAAAGATAGAGGCATTAATAGTTAATTATCATGTTCCTAGTAATCCACCTTTACAAATTTTTTGCAGTAATTGTCAAGATCCCTCTTATGTTTATGAAAAGTGTCCTTTTATTGTGGGAATTATTGATCGGAGAAACCCACATAATTATTGTAGAATCAAGGCATGTATTATGAAGTTCCTAATTATAATTTAGGTCATCAATTCTAACCAAACCCTTACTATGATGTAGGTTCTCCATCAAGTCCAATTCAGACCGAATCAATATTCACTCCTTCCAATTTCATAGACCAACAATTACCATCATATCCTTATTATGATGTTGGCTCTCCTTACGACCATATCCAATCAAATTTTTATCAACTGTACCAAATTTTCACATCTTCTCATGTTGATACTCGTTTTGAGGCTAATGTGGTAACTTCTAAATCCATATCCATTACCGAACATATTGAAAAAGCCCGTAAAGACAAGACCATTGCTGAACATATAGAAAAAGCATGTAGCCAACAATTCAACCAAATCCAATCATATCCAATTTCACGCCTTCTTTAGATGTTGATAATAATTATGTAATAAGGAGTTCAACGTTACAAACCGAATTTAAATCTTCATTTGAAACTCCTTTACAAACCACGTCTGACTTAGAAAACGGGTATGGAGATGAGGATATAGGACTTAATAATGTTGAAAAGCAGCTGGCAATCTTTTGCAAAACAAAATTTCTAACAAATAAGCAATTGCGAATATTGAAATGCACATTAGCCAAGTAATTGCTGCCATAAATAGTGAAAAAGGGCAAGAGACCATTCCAGTGCAAACCACACATCCTCAGAATTTTGCATTACTAATTTGGCCTCCAACAACGAATTTATATAAGAATGATTTAATTGATGATATGCTCGAGATCGATACGTTTGATTTATCTGACGGTTACGAGAAAACTTTTGAGAAGGATACTTGTGTTTTTGAAGGATGGGGCTTGAATAAAATATTTAAGGAAGATATTTATGAAGACTCAACAGTGGCGGATAAAATTTTTGGAAAGGTTTTAGATATCGAAGCCTCATCTGTGGAGGAAAGGAACCCACCTATAAGTCAATTTGAGGAGATGGATATAGATTTGAGAGATAAGGGATATGACGAAATTTTTGAAGAGTCCACTATAATAATAGAAGAAGTGTATGAGGAGGAGATGGTTATTTTTTATAAAGGTTATCTTGACCAAAGTTGTGAGGAACATTTTAAGGATGAACTTATGATTTTGGATAAGTTGGACTCGCCAAATCATCAAATAAATTATGAATATCATCTTGAGCCATTAATTGATGAACCTAACCTTCAACTTCTTTCGGTCATCACTGAAGCCAATCCTATTGAAGTGCAAGAAGAAGTTGTGCATTTAAATCCTGTAACTGGATCTTTGATTTATATCCCGCATGTTCATCTTGAGGACTTCAATCTAATTAGCTAATATTTTAACAAGTTAATACAGTTGCATAATTCTTTTAGACTTCAATCATGTATTACTACGCTACTTTCTTCGGTGAAACTTGGATTACAATTTTGTTTACCCACATATAAACACCATATTAATATTTTGCATATTAAGTTTAGGGTGTTTATTCATACTTACTACTGCAATTTATTTTACTACTCTTACACGATCATAGACAAAAATTTTGAGTGGTTAATATTAACATTTGGATTAACCAAAGCGTTATGTAAATTTAAATTTTTTTCTTTTTCTTCTTTTATTTTTTTTAATGTATTTTAGGGTTTTAATCATAATTTTTTTAATAAAAAAAACAACCATCTTATTCCTCTCCACTTATTTAAACACTTTTATTTAACTCCAAAACCTAACATAAAAACAAGAAATAAGTTGCAGGGCATGCGATTCAAAGCAGAAAGTAGAAATCCAATTTCAGATCGCATATCAGCGGATGGCCACCGCCAATTAGCGACTTGATGAGAGAAAAATCTCCTTAATTTTTGAGGTTCTGTAAATTTGTTCTTGTTTAATCTTGTTTATCAATTTTAATGGTTTATCATTTTCTGAATTAATTTCACTACATTATTTTATATATCTTTTTTGCATTGAACATTATAGTGACTATTCTTTACTGATTTATAAGTAGGACCAAGAAAATGAATGAAGGGTCGACCTTGAGGACAATGTCAGAAATAAGTGTATGGGTAGTTTGCATAGTATTGTTTTTCTTTTATTTTTTAGTTTTAGTTTTTCTTCTCTAATTTTTTTTGAATCAGGCTAGTAATAGATAATCTTGAATTTGAAATCCGAAAAGTTAAGTGATATGAAGGAAATTATTGAATCAGAGGATAAAATGAAATCTGAAAAATAACTCCTTATCTTGAATTCAGATTTAGTGAATATACACCATATAAATTGCATGAACACGAATCTTTAAGCTTGAGATAGCAGAGGATACCTAGAAATATTTTTGCATAAATATCTAAATTTAAAAAAGGTATAAATATAATAAGTTTGGTTTTGTTATTGCTTGGGACAAATAAAAATTCAGTCTTCAGGGGTGCTTCATCACCTAGTGCCTTAGACCATCTGATTTGGGAGTCACTGCTGAAGATCCGAGATAGTTGCAAGAATAGACATAATTAAACTCACACATTGAGTAATCAGTTGATGGGTACCTCATGAAGCATTAACAATCACATTGAAAGTTGTTGTGGGTATATCTATATATATTTATATAAAATAAAATACGAGGATATGAGGCATTGATACTATAGCTTGAATTGAATTCTCAAGTTTAGGGATATTTTACACACACTTAGGGGTATATGATCGATGTTTGAATGAAAAATGAGTGTGAATCCTAGGATTAAGTTATATTGAGGGAGGATAGGAATTGAAACGATAATATTATGATGATAATTCTTGAGAACTGAAAAACTAGCGAGATTCTGCGTTTTTCTTCTTTTTCTTTTCCTTATTTATAGTTTTTCACTTTCCTAGTTTTTTATTTTTATTTTGTTTTTGTTTTATTTTTCTTTTCCTTTTTGGGGTTTTGTGGCTAGTATCCGCTGAAAACCCTCGCGAGACAACACTTGTCCTCTTGGGTAACCTTGAGATTTAACGGCTTGTTGCACATACTAAGTGCAATCGCAACGCCTGCGAAAAAGAGTATAGTAGTTAGATTTAGGTAGTTTTTATTCTTTTTTAGTTTCTAGTTTTGTTTTACTCGAGGACTAGCAAAAGGTAAGTGTGGGGGTATTTGTTCAGTGTAATTTATTACATATTTATATAGCCATATTTACCTTATTTAGCCTATTTAATGCTACTCCAAGTATGTTTTATTAATAAATGCAGATTATAGGGTCTATAGGGCAAAAGTTCACAAAAGACGTATTACGTGCGTTGGATGTGGACAAATCAATAAAGAAACTGATACAAGGGTGAAATTTATCGACTAAACAGAGATCCAAAAGAATCACAATATCAAACCAAGTCTGCACAATAAAGTGGGGCCCAAGAACTAACCAAAAGTCGGGTTTACCCGAATTTGGGTCGGGTTTAACCCAATTATTTTTGAGTTAAAACTTGAAATTTTAGGGTTAGGTTGAGGATTTGAAAAGATTTCTTTCCATCTCTTGTAATCGGACATAGAGCATATAAATACTGCTGTATAGTTATTTAGATTATCATCCCCTTTACTGGAAGAGGATCAAAATTTGCAAGTTTATTTCTTAATTTTTATAATAAATTTCTTTTCTATTATTTATTTTTCTCCTTTTACCATGAGTATGTAATTTCTATCTAGGAATTAGATTAGATGATTCTTGTTCTAGGTGTATACTTTTATTGATCTATTCTTTTTCATTGTTCTTAATGACTAATATTTTATGATAAAAGATATGTTCTTTTTGATGCAATTCTATTAAATTAGATAGATCGATGAGTGATTGAGAACCATGGGATTTATTTAGGGAAAGGTCGCGTCACCTATAAACTAGTAAATTTGATGATTGATTGACAACCATAAAAGTTAATTAGGGAAGGTAAAGCTCATATTTTTATTATTCATGTTCGATCTAGTTAATTTAGAATTAGATTAGACTATACTGATAAAGTAAGGTAAGCCTTTGATTGACAACCATTGTGTTTACTAAGTAAAATGGTAGATTTAACTATTTCCTTATTAATTAGAATTTAAAATCTTTTAAATTGATTACTTGCCTATTTGAAGATTGATAGGGTATTGCCATGATCATATGAATTACACTTTCTAATATATTGATAGTTTATTGCGATGTATGTATGTTTTATACTTTTGAGAATTGATAGGTAATTTATTTAAAGATAGAAATCAAGAAAATGATAGATATTATTTAAAACACCATGATTAGACAAGATAATTGTAAACCCTAGGCTTTTCTTTATCCTTGAAATATATTTAATTTTGCGTTTTACTTTCTTTTTAATATTGCTTTTCATTATTATAATTCTCTAAATCAAAAAACCTATTTTTAATTCGCTAGATTTGACTAGGATTGTTTTCTTTCCTGTGTATCGACCCACAAGTGATACAATTGATAACCGTGTATTTACGGTATAAATTTAAGACTAGAAAATTCACCATCAGCTATCAACCATTGTCGCGAAATCGATTTTCAAGGATACCACTACTGCGTTGTGACTTGATATAAGAGATCAAGCTCTCTTTTTGTAAGTTCCTCTCTCTCTTCTCTTATTTTTTGAACAATGAAAACCCTAGTTTTGAATATCATTTTGTATTAGAAATTTATCTATGCATATAACATAAATTACTTGAGACATTATTAGGATTATGCATGTTGCATGTTTGTACAGATAGCGTATATAATGGCTCATTTTTTGTTCGTTTCTTCCCCTAAATTAAGATATTTTATTTGATTGCTTCTGGGGACATTGATCCGAAGCTCGAGTACGGTCCATGCGCCGTTTTTCTTCTCTACCATGACGAAGAAATTGATGATCCAACGCGCTAAGGGAATGAATGTTCTCGTTGACTTTTTTATGTCATTTTGATCCGGCGAAAATACCATATGTCAGTCATTTAGATAGAACGTTAATGTTGTTGTGTTCATATTTGTATAGATATTATGATGTTTATGTACGTGAGGATAGGGCACTTTATACTACACATTATTGAATATTATATCACAATTTTTAATTATCATGATTGTGTGATGTAGTCTAGCATGTCAGTGTATTTGTGTCATCATTAGTGTTCTACGTGTTTCATAGGATTTGATTCAAATTTGCTAATAATGATCATTGTGTTCACTAGTTTATGTATTAGTTTATTTAATTATTTATTTGACTAAGTATTATATATTCATTATTTATATTTATTTGTAATAGTAAAGCAAGTGACATTAGTGTTAGTTGTATATTAGTGAGTAGTATTATATTTATGTTGTTATTATAATAAGTACATTTATATCAATGTCAATTATTTCTGTCACAGCAAATAAAGAGCGTATCAGTTTTTAATTAAATTATTGCATCAAATACATACTATACAACAACAACAACTGAGCCTTTTATCCCAAGCATATGGGGTAGGCTACATGAACCAACATGCGAATCATGCCGGGTCCAGCACATGAATCCTCCGCCTCCACCCACTCCTATCGAACAATATACTTTCATTGAGGCCTTTGGCAACTATATCGTTTCGTATAACCTCCATCCATGGTTTTTTCGGTCTCCTTTTTACCCTTTTGCCATTGCCCATATCGAGAGTATCTATTCGTCGAACCGGTACTTCCATAAGTCTGTGTCGCACATGACCAAACCATCTTAGCCGGTTTTCCCGTATCTTCTCCTCCACATGTGCTACACCAACTTTTGCATGAATATCTTCATTTCGCGCCTTATCTTTTCTAGTGTTACCGCACATCCAACGAAGCATGCGAATCTCCGCTACGTGCATCTTCTGTATATGGTGTTTCTTAAGAGCCCAGCATTCTGTACCATATAATAAGGAAGGCCGAATAGCGCTCCGATAAAACTTTCCTTTCAATTTTAACGGAAGGTTACGATCACACAAAATCCATGTTGCACTCCTCCATTTCAACCAACCAGCTTGGATCCTTTGATTAACATCACCATCGATCTCCCCCATTCTTTTGGATGATGGAACCTAGATATTTAAACTAATCGCCCGGTGATATCTCTTGCCCTTCTAATGTTATACCAATATGGTTTTGACTTCTCTGTTGTCTTGGACCTGCTCAATCTAAACTCCCGAGATTCCAATGTTTGCCTCCATAATTTCAATTTGGTATTAACCCCTGCTTTCGTCTCATTTACTAGAACAATATCATCAGCGAATAGCATACACCAAGATATCTCATCTTGGATAATTCTAGTAAGATCATCCATCACGATGGTAAACAGGAATAGACGTAATACAGATCCTTGATGTAAATCAATTGTAATCGAAAAATCACTCGTTAGGCCGCCGCAAATTCAAATACATACTATAAAATTTGATTTACAAATAATTCATTATTGTAGTAATTATCATTGATATAAACATCATATGCAAATTCAGTATTAAGTCATTATTTATTCAAAAGTGAGTATGTTTTGTAGCAAATTATACACATCTTATTAGATCATATATTTATAAACAGTTTGGTATATCATTATTTATTATGCATCCATCTCATGTCACATCACGGGTGTGATAATTTTATTATTATGTGCAGTGAATTTCTAAGTTATTCTGTAAATCTACAATATGATTGGTAATATGTGTGTTTATATATATATATATATATATATATATATATATATATATATATTAGAATAATGGAGAAAAGAGGCCATAGGAGGAAATTTCCTCCTATCACTACTACAAATAAGGGTTGTCCCTACGGATTTATCGGTAGGGGCAACCCACTGCCCCTACGGAGATGTGCGTAGGGACGAAAAAAGATCCCGTAGGTGCAAAGGCCGCAGGTGCAAGTTGAAGCCCTGAACTTGCCCCTACGTATTTCTGTGTAGGTCCTGTTTCACCTACGGAGTAGGCCGTAGGGTAAAAAAATTTATATTATTTACGATTTTTTTAAATATATTAACTGTACCTACGGATATAGCCGTAGGCAACGTACTATCCCCTACGGATATCTACCAGGTACTTATCCGTAGGGGCAAAATATCAGGATTCCTGATATTTTGCCTCTACGGATAACGCCGTAGGGGCTAAGCAATGGCCCCTACGGACATATCCGTAGGGGCACTCCCAACCCCCCTGGTACTGAGATCAGGGAGGAATATCAGTTATTGCTGATATTTTGCCCCTACGGATATAGCCGTAGGGGCAACATGTGTACCTACGGATTAATCCGTAGGTACACATTATCTGTATTTTTTTTTTAAAAAAAGGGCTGCCTGATTTTTTCCCGTCCTGTGCACAATAACATATAAAACAATAAAATATAAAATTAATCATCACACAACATATATCGCAGTATTCATAATCACATCTCACGCATATAATATACAAAAGAAACCCAAAAACTGAATATGATATAAATATAAACCAATATCAATATCGTTTCAAAATGTAGTATAATATGTATGATATAAATAAATACATGTTTCAAAAAATAAGAACCAAAAAGCTACCCTAGCTCGGTCCAGCTCCACCTCTGAATAACGATAGAATAACGCGCGCCTGCTCCTCGGTCAATAAACTCTGCAATTCGGCGTGAGCGGGAGTCTGAGCGGCCTGTGGAGCTGGCGATGTGGTCTGCGCAGCCGCCGTCGAGATAGTCGCTTGCGGAGCCGCGGCTGCGGGAGTCTGAGCGGACGGTGGAGCTATAGGAGCTGTCTGCGGAACCGCAGCCGATGTAGTGGCTTGTGGAGCCGCAGCCGAAGGAGATGCATGTGGAGGCTCAGCCGATGTACCCTGTCGCGTCTGGACCTAACGTGTGTAATAAGCGTGTAAGAACTGTGTATTATTCGAATTCGTATCATTATTAAGTTATTTCGAAACCCCGTTTGGATATCTAGTTTGGAAAACCGTTGTTTAATTTAATTACATATGTATGTATGATTAATCAAACTTAAGTCTAAAACCAAATAAGCTCAAGCTACGTGCTAATTATGGATATGTTGATATCTATATAATATGACATGATATTTTACTATAAAGTAGTATACATACCAGCATCTCCTTCAACTCCTGAACGGTGGCCCTCAAGCTCTCCAGTTCCTGATGGACACGTCGGTCACTGGAGACGGAGGAAGTAACCGCCGGGGTGGAGTCCAACCTCATATGGGCCCTGCTAGGGCCCAGTCCCCGGCCTCTCTCCCAACCTCTGTGGTGCCCTCCGTGTGCGACGTCCAGAACTGGGGTCAGCAGCCTCGGATTGCTCTGTCCGGTAAAATCGATCCCCGAGGCCTCGGCCTGCTCAACCACCCGCTCCTACACCCACATTAAGCAGTAAAGTATAAGTATAAAATTTAAACTTGAACCTTCCAAAACTAAAATTTCAAATTTGGGTAGAAAAAATATTAACACTTATGCAATACTCCTGGGTAGCGACGTCGGGATATCGAAGCTCGCCCGTGGCGGGATCTGTCGAGGTGCCGTGGACGGCAAGATATGCGGACAGCACACTCGGTGTACCACTTGACGCCACGGTCCGAGTTGTCTGCAATATTAGAAAATAACTCTTAATATTAGAAATATTAGAAAATAACTCTTAATATTGCAGAATATCACAAAGGTCGGTCTATTGTAATTTACCGATAACTCCATGGCTCGAGTAATATTCCTCGAGCCACCTGTGTAAGTAGGGCGACCCCTCTTCGCCGACCTCCTGTTCTCTGTATTCTGAGCGGACTATTTCTGCACAACGCATTAACATTTAGTTTTCTAATTAAGGAACACAAAAAATAAATTATATCCTAAACAATGAATTGCATTTAAAATACATACATGTTTACGCTGGGAGTTGAAATATTCGCACAATAGAGGCCATGTCTCTACGTCGACTCTCGCAAACGCCGGAGTAGATAGGAGGGCCGCTCTCTCTGCTTCGGGGGCCGCCATCCACAGAGAGTAGCAGTCGGCCTTCAGCTCATTCCTGTTGTATCGGACCTTGGCCTGCATGTTCTTCATCAGGCCATTGTACAGAGCATGAAGGTCGAGCACCCTCCCCGGATGATCAGGGTCGGCTACAGGCTGAAAATCGTAATCCAACTGAAAATACAAAAAAAAAACATTGTTATTAGATTGCAAGTGTTAATAATAAATATGATAAGCGGATAGATCAACTGAAAATATATATTAATACGTACCCGAGCCTGATCAAAGAAAATGGCGAATGAGCGCTGGTGCGGCTCGCCCCACTCAACGTGAAGTGGATAGTTCTTCACGAGCCGGCTCTCGTCCCCCATATACCGGCCGAGCCTCTCGGCATGAGGACCGGTATAGCGATAGTCAAGGGTAAAAAAAAAGGGGAATGCTGCCTCCCCCATAGCTCTGTCAGGCCTCAGCCTATGGGACTGATTCGGGCCTCGAGTCCCCTTCTGGGGATGGGGAGGCCCTGCGTCTGCACGAAATATCAAGACAATCAATATTAAGACAAAGTTGTATTAAGAAATCAAGGTTAAACGAAAATTCAAGTGTGATATATACCTCCGGTGACTATCGCACGAGCCTGGGCCCGGGCAGCAGCACGAGCGGGACGATAGTTCCTCCGGTGAGGAACAACCGGGGTCCCGGATGCGGACGCATCCCCTCCAACTAGAAAATAAACATCGACGCTAAATTTCCATGAAGTTCATATTTATTCTATAGAGCATATGTAAAATGAATAAATATTTTAAATTTATTCATACTAACCTGCAGACGATGCGGAGGGTATGGAAGCGGCAGGAGTGGCCCATGCGGAAGATGTGGACGCACCACCTATAATTAGACAATTAAAAATAGATTATATAAGTAATTGCAAAAAGAATGTGTAGATCAATAATATAACGTTCTAAATCAATATGCATGCACTATAGGATATATAAACATACCCGCAGGTGCGGTGGTGTCACCACCTACAGCTAGACAATAATAAAAATTGCTAAGTAAGAGCAAAAGGAATGTGTGTATTTATGATATAGCATTCTAAATCAATATACATGCACTATATGATATATAAACATACCTGGAGGAGCGGGAGTGGTCTCTGTCCCAGATGTGGACGCATCACCAACAACTAGACAATCAAACATTGACAATATAAGTAATTTTGACATAAACAGGTATGAATATCTGTAATATTACATTCAAAATGGATATGCGTGCAGTATACGTGGAGGTGTGGCAAAATCCACACGGAAGGAGGCATCCGAAGGGGTCTCCGATCTGGGTGCAAGTCTGGCCCTCTGAAGCTCCCTACGGAGCTCTCCGGGCGGCAGAACCGCTCTGCCTCTGCCTCTGCCGCGGCTGGAGTTCCTTCCGCCCCTCGCTGCTCCCGACATCGTCATCAAATCTAGATAAACGGTTCGTGGACGCATTAGGCAATCATTAAAAGTATTGACTATATATGTATAGAGCGTAAAATGTGAAGTAATAATATAACATTACTGATAACCTTTTTCGTTTCGTGGGCGCATTATACATATCTACTTGGATTTCATCGTCAATGTCATTTCTAACCCACGTAACTTCATGATCGATCGAAGACAACCCGTCTTTCGAAACAGACGGTCGGAGCACTTTAAGCCTTCTTTCTTCTTCGTCCTCATCGTTGTCCTAGAATTCTGGGACATCGTAGACATCTCTGGGTTTCCATCGGCATACAACACTCCATCCCGGATGCTTCAAACATTGTGAGTAGTATACTTGGAACGCTTGGTTCAGAAAGATAAATGGATCTTCCTGACCGTAAAATCGAAGTGTGTTCACACTGGTCAATCCATATTCATCTTTCCAAGTCCCAAGATTGCTTCTCCACCTGTCCGTATCGGTTCGCAGATCGTACTAAGAACACTGGAATATATAAAAGGGTTCTGATCGTCCGGGATAGTGGATGCCGAGTATACAATTTAAGTACCCATAGTAAATCACACCGTCCGATCCTACCGTCGCAATCCCACTATTCTGAGTGGTTCTAGATGTTTCTATATCCTTAACTTCGAATTTGTATCCAAGGACACCAAATCCTTTGTAATATGTAACCTCCATACTAGGAAATTGAGTTAAACATCTTGAATCACTCTCAAATGATGCAGACAAGTTCGGATCGTGGATCTAACAAAACAAATTTTACGACAAATACATAACGATACAAGTTTAGATTAAAACTGATAGCAATAAAATGTTATTCGAATGACTTACATGATCTGTGACCCAATCACAAAAATTATCCTGATGGTATTTTTCGAAATGTTCTTCGTTCCAATCAGGATGCCCCTCACGTACCTCGTTAAAATGAATTCTGTTTTCGACAAATAATTATGACATTAATATTATATCATTTCATACACACACAAACACAGATATAACAATTAATCCAAAAAAACTTACTCTCTAATTTGTTCAAGACATGCGCAATTAAGCAAGATAAACCGATATATCTTGTTGATAAACATAGTGTCTACCCTGTTATACTCGGCTTTACCATATAGCCCGTCTTGAATTATTCGTGGTCGGTTAAGCCTTGTCTCAATGTTCTCGTCCAGATAGCGGGAACAAAATGTGGTTGCTTCATCAAGAAGATAACCTTGCATGATAGAAGCCTCTGGTCGATTTTTATTGCGTATATACTTCTTAAGAGTGTAGAGGTACCTAATGAGAATATGTTGAATAAATAAATACGGGCATACAGGACAAAAATAAATTTATAAATTGCGCGAAACGAAAAATTACACGTACCTCTCGACGGGATACATCCATCGATATTATACCGGTCCGGCTAACTTCGCCTCAGTTGCAAGATAAACTGTTAAGTGTATTATGATATCGAAGAATGACGGTGGGAAAATACGCTCAAACTTGCAAAGTATCAACGCAATAGAATTTTCTAGTTTATCCAGCGTCGCAACCTCCAGTGTTTTAGCACACAACTCCCTGAAAAAACAACATAGGTCGTTGATTACTAGACCAACCGAGTCGGGGAGAGAAGTCCTGAGGGCTAATGGAAGAAGGTGCTCCACGATAACATGGTGATCGTGACTTTTCAGTCCATCAATCTTTCCCTTCACAATTTTTATTTTCTTATTGAATGATCCTGAGAAACCTGTGGGGACATTCAAATCATGCAACACCTGCAGGAATCTTTTCTTCTCCGGTTGTGACATATGATAAGCGGCATTGGGAAGTACAAACTTTCCCGGTTTACCCGCTACCGGTCTAGGGTGCAATTCACTTCTTATTCCCCACTCTTGTAGATCCATCCGAGCATTCATGTTGTCTTTCGATTTCCCGTCTTTACAAAGAAGCAAGTTAAGTATGTGCTCTGATACTCCCTTCTCTATATGCATGACGTCCAGACAATGACGCACTGAATTTGTAGACCAGTACGGAAGCTCGAAGAAAATGCTTAATTTGTTCCAATATTGTGGTTTGACCTGTTTCGTCGGATCCATCCCGAAGGTCACGTTATTGTAACCATCCCATTTAGCAGTCACGTCCTCTCCGGACAATGGGGATGGAGGTCTAAGAAGCTCCTGATGACCATCAAAGTGAACCGTGTCTAACCTATAGGGGTGGTCTGGAGGCAGGAAACGTCGATGGCCGCAATAACAAACCTTCCTGCTAAAATTCAAGAATTTCGATGTTGTGTGTTCATGGCAATGAGGACATGCTTTGTAACCATGTACGGACCAACCTGATAGCATTCCATATGCAGGAAAGTCATTAATTGTCCACATTAAAGTCGCACGCAGTATGAAGGTTGTATTTGTGTTTGCATCATATGTCTCTACACCATCAATGAACAAAGATTTCAACTCCTCGATCAGAGGTCGGAGATAGACGTCGATATTGTTCCCCAGTGAGTTTGGTCCGTCGATAAGAAGAGGCATCATAAAGTAAGATTGGTCTATAGCCAACCAAGGCGACAGATTATAAATTATCATTACAACGGGCCATGTGCTGTGACTTCCAGCCATATAGTTGAATGGGCAGAAGCCATCAGTAGCCAGTCCGAGCCGGACATTGCGAAGATCGCTACTGAATATTGCATGCCTCCTATCGAAATCCTTCCATGCCGGTGAATCTCTTGGATGGCTCATTTTTCCATCTTCGCTTGGAGGAGCACGGTGATGCCAAATCATTGCCTCGGCTGTTTTCTTGCACCTGAATAGCCTCTGTAGCCTCTGTGTTATGGGAAAGTATCGTGCTATCTTCACAGGTATATCATGCTTCTTATCAGAATCTTTCGGCTTATACCTGGCCTCTCCGCATGTTAGACACTCTTTCAAATCTGAATTCTCTTTCCGGTACAACACGTAATTTTTAGGACATACTTGAATCTTCTCGTACTTTAGACCCAAATCAGACATCATCTTCTGGGCTTCATACCAGCTGTCGGGCACATTATTTCCCGGAGGCATAGAATCTTTCAAGAACGAAAGAAGCATTGTGAATGACTTGTTGCTCCATCCATTTAGGCACCTAATTTGGAAAAGATGGACGAACCATGAGAGGGTGGAATACTTCGCATTCTCATAAATTGGTTTCCTAGCATCATTCATGAAATTTTCATATTTATCCGCACGCAGTCCTTGACCGGAAGGAATGTCATCTTCGGTACGAATAGATTCACCTAGGGCAGCCTCTACCATATCCTCCATTTCTTCTGATGGAAATAAATTTCCGTCTCCTGCCGCATTACCGAATTCTTCTTCTTCTCCTGCCGCATTATCGTGTTCACCTTCTTCTTCTGCCGCAGTACTGCATTATTCTCCTTCCCCGTAATATTTCCAAGTTGTATAAAGTCTAGTAAACCCATGTTTTAGAATATGAAGCTCTGCCAATTCTACCTTCTGCCAGTACTTATTGCCACATCTATCGCACGGACAGAGAATCTTCTCTATTATGATCTTATTATGTGCGCGTGCAAATTCAAGGAAAGCAGCAACTCCTGCGACAAACTTAGGTTGCATACGTTGTTTCCAATTCACATACATCCAGTCCTTAACTCTGACGTACTCATGGGCCATGTTAGACTGTATAACATATAAACTGTAGGTTATGCTGACTATATTGAGAAATATAAGAACGGGATAGTTACTGACAAAGGAGAAAATCCGTGTATATGCTTTGTGTGTGCGTTGGTCGTTGAAAAGAATAAATTATCGCACGTATGTTAACCGATAGACGGGGACTAAGTGGCGCTTTTAGTTTCATATATGAGTATCGATGGGAATATGAAGGTTTCATATTATCATATAGTGGTTTTAACCCGAACATCTCGAATCGCTCTCTAATTATGCGTTTGTTGTGTATTCTTGTTGTATGTGTGTGTTCTGGCTGTCGGAGGTAGGCTTCTATCCCATTAAGAATGTATAGAGCGAACACCCATCACTTGTGCTTTCAATCGTTTCGAGTAAATTTCGGCAGCACCTCCCCGCTGTTCTCCGAGTACACTGTAATAGAATAGATAATCATTTCAAAGCTGTGAAACAACGTTGAAATGAATATCTAATCTATCTTTGTACACGGAGAACCAGCAGAAAGGTACCGACGAAATATCTTGAAACGGATGAAAACACAAGTGAATGAAGGCATTTGCTTTATACATTCTTAACTTGTCCACACGGGACAAATCTATGGGTTACCATACGATTGAATTTTCTCGTCGCGTAGACTATACAACGGTTGTTAGTATCGAGCTATACTGTCCGATATTTAACAACCTTCGTATAGTTCTATGTCACGATAAGCATCGCACGTATGTTAACCGATAGACGGGGACTAAGTGGTGCTTTTAGTTTCATATATGAGTATCGATGAGAATATGAAGGTTTCATATTATCATATATTTGTTTTAACTTGAACATCTCGAATCGCTATCTAATTATGCGTTTGTTGTGTATTCTTATTGTATGTGTGTGTTCCGGCTGTCGGGGGTAGGCTTCTATCCCATTAAGAATGTATAGAGCGAACACCAATCACTTGTGCTTTCAACCGTTTCGAGTAAATTTCGGCAGCACCTCCCCGCTGTTCTCCGAGTACACTGTAATAGAATAGATAATCATTTCAAAGCTGTGAAACAACGTTGAAATGAACATCTAATCTATCTTTGTACACGGAGAACCAGCGGAAAGGTACCGACGAAATATCTTGAAACGGATGAAAACACAAGTGAATGCAGGCGTTTGCTTTATACATTCTTAACTTGTCCACACGGGACAAATCTATGGGTTACCATACGATTGAATTTTCTCGTCGCGTAGACTATACGACGGTTGTTAGTATCGAGCTATACCGTCCAATATTTAACAACCTTCGTATAGTTCTAGGTCACGACGAGTATCGCACGTATGTTAACCAATAGACGGGGACTAAGTGGCGCTTTTAGTTTCATATATGAGTATCGATGGGAATATGAAGGTTTCATATTATCATCGAGTATCATATATTGGTTTTAACTTGAACATTTAACGTGAATAAGTTTTACGTTTACGTTTCGTTATTAAGGGTTCGAAATTTCATGTTTAGGATAAATTTTTCTTGCGTTTGCGGTAAAGTTGTACGTTTACGTTGTCATCGAGTATCCTATTGCAATGAACTAGTGTATCCTACTAAATAAACTAGTGCACCATAAACCTAAATAACCCAAATTAACCTAATTAACCACAATTAACCATAATTGTTACCCTAACACAAATTATCACTAATTAACCCAAACTTAACCCAATTTACCCAAATTAACCTAATTAACCCTAATCAACCCAAACTTAACCAAATTTACCCAAATTAACCAAATTAAGCCTAATCAACACCCTAACCCTTTCAAATTATCACTAATTAATCCAAATTAACCCTACCCAGTAATTAACCCAAATTAACCCTAGCCTTTAACCCTAAACCTGACCCTAACCCTAACACTAACCCTAACCCTAATTACCATAACTCTAACCCTAACTGATTAACCCTAACCATAACCCCAACCCCAACCGAACCCTAACCCCAACCCCAACCCCAACCGCAACCGCAACCGAACCCTAACCCTAACCCCAACCCCAACCCCAACCGAACCCTTACCCTAACCCCAACCCCAACCAAACCCTAACCCTAACTGACCCGATGCCACCCTACCCGAACCCTGATCCCTGAACCCTACCCCTAACATCATCAAAAGAGAGAAATAAAAGCATTAAATTAGAAGTAAAAATTGGATATTTACTAACCTGTAGGGCGGTGGAAGAGACGACGGAGGAGGCCGGTAGTCGACGATGCAATCGGCGACGAGTCAAGCACGGTTGCGACGTGGAAGTCGACGAGTCAAGTGCGGTTGCGGTGGCGAGGTCGGGATGAGGACGCAATCGGCGACGAGGTCGGGATCGAGACGCGGGAACGATCGTCGCGAGGCGCGGAAGAATAAGAGAGAAGGAAATTTTGGGAACGGTGAGGGATTTTCTGTGCCTTTTTTTTATTATTAACCCATATACATGCCCCTACGGACTTACCCGTAGGTTTTTTGTTTGCGGCTCCGTAGGGCCAAACAACAAATTACGATTATATATTTTTAAATTAAAACGTAGAAAACCGTAGGGACAACAGTGGGGACCTACGGATTAATCCGTAGGGGCGATAAAAAGTTGCCCCTACGGATTCCTTTATCCGTAGGGGCAACCCTTATTTATAGTAGTGTATGGCGTGGAAAAAATACAACCTCCACCAATTTTTTTGGCGATCGGCCCCCATCATCTTCATCGTTATCATCTAAGATGTGCGTACACCAAATTTCATGTGATTCTACAACTTTTTCACCGTTGATTTAGCAATGTAAAATGTTCTATTGTCGGTAAACCGTTAATTTTGAACCCACTAAATCAACGGTGAAAAAGTTATGGAATCACATGAAATTTGGTGTACGCACATCTTAGATGATAACGATGATGATAATGGGTGCCGATCGTCGGAAAAAATGGTGGAGGTTGTATTTTTTCCACGCCATAGGAGAAAATCCCCTCCTATGGCCTTTTTCCTCCATTAATCTCTCTCTCTCTCTCTCTCTCTCTATATATATATATATATATATATATATATATATAAGAATAATGGAGGAAAGATGCCATGGGAGGGAATTTCCTTCTATGACGTCGAAAATATACACCCTCCCTTATTTTTTCCACCGATCGGCACCCACCACCTTCATCGTTATCATCTAAGATGTGGGTACACAAAATTTCATATGGTTCTACAACTCTTTCACCGTTGATTTAGCAATGTAAAATGTTCTATTGTCGGTAAACCGTCAATTTTGAACCCACTAAATCAACGATGAAAAAGTTGTAGAATCATATGAAATTTGATGTATCCACATCTTAGATGATAGGGATGAAGACGGTGGGTGCCGATCGTCGGAAAAAATGAGTGAGTATGTATTTTTTCGACGACATAGGAGAAAATTCCCTCCTATGTCCTCTTTCCTCCATTAACCTCTACACACACACTTTATATTTCCATATAAGTAACACTTAACCATAATTATATTTCGTAATGATCCAGCGACCGCTCTGCCGTGGTAAACTAACCTACGGTGCATGATGTCTTCCCGTGGTCAATACGAAACTCGTAATTCGAGTTAAATCGGATTTATATGTTGTTTTCTTTTACATGTGAAATATGATTTTCTTGTATACCGGAAATTATTTTACACCTGCCTTACAATAGACATAACGCCTAGTTTTGATGTCCAAATTGAGCAAACTCAAGTTTTCGAAACATCTAGAGGGAAATGGTTACAATTTTATTCTAGGTTAATTTTACTGAAAACTGACGAAAACTATCATAAAACACGATTTAAAATTTTGTGTCGAATTTAGACAACAGTAGAAATTATCTGCGTAGCTATCATAAAACAGGCATAACTCCCTCTCTGGTTATCGTAACCCGGTGAATTTTATAGAGAATCTTTCACAACTCATAGACGCTTATTTCTTGTTTAATAATTGAAACTATAATATGAACTTAACTTTTTCGAAAATGTACAATACCACCAGCGCATGTATTCTGAAATCTGTACTAGCCTACTCTGTACAGCGTTACGAAAACATCTGTAACTCTCTCACCAGGAAATCGATCGAGACAAACTCAGTCTCTTTATTTACACGACATCCCGATCTACAAATTACTCCGTGTGTAATGTTTCCAAATTCCAATCCTAAAGCACTCTTTTCTGCATACAAATTTATAGTTGATTCATGGCCTGAATTTATTATAATGGTTGAAATTTCATATTACATGTGTGCATAAATATCTTACATTATGACTTTCCGTTGACATGACTTCCTATACACATGTATTCATAAACCTGTGTCAACTTATAAATGGTTTGGCTTTCTGTATTCATGTATTCCCGTACTTATGTATTCTTGTATCCCGCTATCCTGTATTAACTTATAAATAGCTTGATTAATACTTGCCGGGGGTGTTGGGGTAGTTAAGGATGCGTAGTTCAACTGCTTCGGAGTCCCCAGCCTGTAATCATGTACTCATGTATTCATGTATTCCTGTAATCTTGTATAAAACCTCATGAAGTGGTTGAACACCATATTTTAACTTACATTAGAAATGGTCATGACCGATATTTACCGGAGGTGTTGGGAGTTGAGAATGTATCGTCTAATTGCTTTGGAATCTCCATCTGCCTATACTCTACCATCATATATAAAAAAAACCTATGAAGCGATTAGACGCCATGTCTTAACTTGTGTTAAGATAGAAAACCTATACATTAACGATACTACCATCTTCCTGTATTCCTGATATGTTCACTCCATACAACAACAACAACAACTGAGCCTTTTATCCCAAGCATAAGGGGTAGGCTACATGAACCAATATGAGAATCACGCCGGGTCCAACACATGAATCCTCTGTCTCCACTCACTTCTATCGAACAATATACTTTCATTGAGTCCTTTGGCAACCATATCATTTCGTATTACCTCCATCCATGTTTTCTTCGGTCTCCCTTTTGCCCTTTTGCCATTACCCATATCGAGAGTATCTATTCGTCGAACCGGTGCTTCCATAGGTCTGCGTCGCACATGACCAAACCATCTAAGCCGGTTTTCCCGCATCTTCTCCTCCACGGGTGCTACACCAACTTTTGCACGGATATCCTCATTTCGTACCTTGTCTTTTCTAGTGTTACCGCACATCCAACGAAGCATGCGCATCTCCGCTACGTGCATCTTCTGTGTATGATGCTTCTTAGGAGCCCAGCATTCTGTACCATATAATAAGGCAGGCCGAATAGCGCTCCGATAAAACTTCCCTTTCAATTTTAACGGAAAGTTACGATATGTTCACTCCATACTTGCATATAAATTTCCGGACTTCTAGTATCATTATTTACATGTACCATCACCATGTCTTTTCGTATTGTTATGATCTGTTTTCCTTTCCATTATAATATGTTAAATCCCTAACAAGTACTATCTTGTTTATGTTAATATCATATGTTTGACTACCATGCATTACTCGTACCATGTGCTTGTATAAAATATTTCTCTTGTATGTATTGAGTGATTTTCGTGTCTTTTGTTATCAAATCGATGCGCTACTAGTTTGTATATACTTGACTACCGTCTTTTAAAATATTTTACTTATTATTCATTATTTTTAAAATAAAATGCTTTATAACAAGGAAATTACCGGACGCAAGTTCGCTGGCAGACATTCTTTTTTCTTGTTTTCTTTCTTCTTGTGGATATCTGTCAGTGGATACAAATGATGAGGCTCCATACATGATCGAGCCGAGTGAGAGAAGTTTGTTCAGTTAATTACACAGTAAATTTTTGGTCCCCTTCAAGTATACTTCATTCGAGGATCTTCACAATATTCAGATCTTTTATTTATCTTTACACACTTGTATCCTTTTGCACTAATCATATAATAATTATTGTTAGATTTATTTGTTCAAGTTTCTTTTTTAGTTATGTATTAAATTTTTGTATTATTTCCTATTATTGTTTATACTATACAGACACTTAGTGTATTCATATCGGGAAGGAGTACTTCTCGGTGTGAATATATCGTGGGCTTGTTAGCTTTCGCTCCTGATCTTTTAGGAAGTGGTGCATGACACAGGATGTTGGTCTCAAATCGTTTTAAAATACATATCTAAAATTTGATATGTCGAGTTAGTTTCAGGTCAGTTGAAGCTTACATAGACTTAGGGGGGTCATTGGTTTTGGATTCTTTGGATTTGGACCTTTATATGGAATGTATTTTATTGTGTTATTGGTTTTGGACTTGGATTTGGATTTTAAAATTTTGTGTTATAGGTTCTGGACTCGGATTTGAATTTTAAAGTCTACCGTTATTAGTCTGGACTAGAATTTGGATTTTAAAATTTTGTATTATTAATTTATTGAACTTGGATTTGGATTGGACTCCAAAAGTCTAAATTTTAAGTCCAACTATACAAAGTAAAGCTACAAAAATTGAAAAGAAGTCCAACAAAAAAATATGGAAGCTTTTTTTTATGCTTGGATTTTGAAATATCTCCATCTTCATGAATTATTTAAAACCCCAGAAAACTTATTTTCTTTTTTATTCTTGATCTCACTCATTTTTTTTATTTTGAATGATTATATTATTTTTTTAACCGTTT
Organism: Agapanthus africanus; assembly: GCA_030015575.1. Taxonomy (NCBI): domain Eukaryota; kingdom Viridiplantae; phylum Streptophyta; class Magnoliopsida; order Asparagales; family Amaryllidaceae; genus Agapanthus; species Agapanthus africanus. The sequence goes on along the minus strand of JASDDO010000012.1, from coordinate 123,172,642 downwards.
CCTAAAAAAAGATGTTTATTCTCTTGATCTCATCTCATTCTTATCTATATTTTGATTGATTAGATTATATATTATAATTCTTTGCATAAAATTCTAAAATAGTTTTTCTTTTTCAAGATCGCGTCTTATTTATATTTATGTTTTAATTAATTAAATTAAATTTCACAACTTTTTCATAAACCCTCTAAAAGAATGTTTTGGTGTCAAACTTGTTTGTTAAATTATTTGTTACAATTTCTTTCATAGAAGATTATATTTCTTATTTTGTATTAATCTTTATTATTTTTATTTTAATATCTTATCTTTTCTCTTTTGATTTTTGAAAGTAACGACAAAGTAAAACATTATATTTATTTTTCGGTTTGATAAAAACATCATATATCGAGTAAATATCAGAAAAGACTAGATTAAAATTTTATAGTATGCAATTTTCACAATTTAAAATTTTTGGTTAGTATATACTTATCGATAATAATGAACTTGTTGTTCGTTATTAATAAATTTTTTATATAATTATTTTATTAAAATATTAAACATAATAATTAATTAATTTTAACAGACTTTACACATTTATAAGATTAAATAATAAAATTATTATCTCATAAAAAAACCATAGAAATAAATAAAAGTCATAATACAAATTATGCAAAAACTCAAATAAGTCCATATCAAAAATCCAAATCCAAGTCCAGCACGAAAATCCGAGTCCAAATCCAAATCCAACACGTAAATCCGAGCCCAAATCCAAATCTAAAAAATTGTAAGAAATCAATTAATTAACCATGAGAAAATAATTTATAAAATGATGTTCAATTATTTTTAAATTCTCTACTATATTCTTAGATTAACACGCTCACATTGATCGATTTCTTTTTATAGTGAAAATATTAAAATGGCCAGCAAAGAGACTATCAGTTTCGTTTAATGTAGGGTTAATTACACAAAAACCTTTCATAGTTAACAGGCGCAGCGCTTATAATCCTTTCAAAGATATAATTCCTACATTTCATGTATCAAATAAACAAAAGGGAGAAAACCAAATTCAACCCACTCCTCACCTACCAACATATTTGTTGACATAAAGAAAGAAGACACTTTTCCGAGTTGCTTAGATAACTGTGAGTAACATCTTCCTCTATGATTTTTTTTATCACATAATCCTAAAATAAACCAAAATTTTCAATCCACATGAATTGCAATATAAACAGGTGTGTGTTCATACAACCATACTTCACTACTTTGTCGGTGACTCTTTTGAGTTCTCGTCCAAGAACCTCCGAACAAGTCCATGATGTTGTTGCACTCGCGGAAGCCTGATGGATCTTAAAAGATCCCTTTCGACGAATAACAAATAGAAATAATTCAAAATCAAATAACACAAGAAAACGATTCGGGAAAACGGGGAGAATATCTTTACTAGAAATTTTGGAGAAAAAAATAAAACTTTACAAAAGTTACAAAAACTCTTTCCTTATAGATCTCCAACGAGATCTCTTTCTTTTCTCTTAAGTTCTTATGGACTCGTCGTTTAGTCTCCCTTTAAGTTTATGATCAAACCTAACTTAAACTTTAAGCTTAGCATCCTATTTATACCCTATACAAATAAGATATATAATAGAAATACACTTAATTACAAAACTGCCATCCAAACCTAATTTTCGAGATAAACTCAAAACTTGATTTCTGCAACCGAACCGTAACAGACTCCTTGAGCCGGCTCAAACTCTTCTTGATCCGGCTCAAAACATGCTGAGTTTTCTATCCCTATGAGACGACTCAACCCTTCATTGAGACGATGCATCCCTTGTTAAGACAGCTCATACAGTGCTTTGAATTATATTTATTCTCTGTGTGTATGAGACAGCTCATGATAACCATAAACCGGCTCAACCTTATGCAGTCTCGATATACAAGACACCTTAATAATAATCTCCATCTTAGCTTGTATATCCTTATAGCCGTATTGAAAATTTGTTGCACTCGTCTGTATCCTTTATGGTTGCCTTAGTTCTCCTCGATCCCCCTCTAGCACAGCTCCAAAAATTTGAAACTGCGAACTGTAACCGTTTTTGCCCAGAACTGCGAAACTGGTACGACCCTCCTACCGAGATCGCGAGCCTTCCTCACATTTGAGTACCTGAATAAAATTCAAGAATGACTTGAACTTCTCCGTTGGAATAACCTTCGTTAAAATGTCCGCCGGATTCATCTTAATATTGATTTTGATCAAATCGATCTCCTTTTCAGCTCACTCCCTTATCTTATGATATCGCACGTCGATGTGCTTAGTTCGACTATGGTATACCTAATTTTTTGCCAAGTGAATGGTGCATTGACTGTCACAAAACAAAAGAACCGACCCCTTATCGAATCCGAACTCGTCAATTAAGTTATTTAACCACAAGGCTTCCTTAGATGCTTTCACTGCTGCCATGTATTCTGCCTCCGTAGTTGATAGCGCCACGATATCCTGAAGTGTCGACTTCCAACTGCCTGGAGATTCTGCAACTGTATATACATATCCTATAATAGATCTTCTCTTGTCTAAGTCACCAGCCTAATCTGCATTTACGTATCCTTACAACTGGCTCGATTTATTTTTTGACTTGTGAAAGAGTAAATTGAGATCTTTAGTTCATTTTAAATACCGAAGTATCCACTTTACAGCTTCCCAATGGAGCTTTTCTGGATTTGACATGTATCGGCTAACCGGACTTACCGCATAAGATATGTTTGGACGTTTGTAGTGTACATTAGTGATCTCACTGCACTTGCATATGGTACTCGAGACATATTTTTCTTCTTCTCTGCTGATTTCGGACATTCCTTGGAGGTTAGCTTGAAATGACCGGCGATAGAGGTACTTACATGTCTTGAGTCCTTCATGTTAAATCTCTCCAACACCTTCTCAATGTATTTTCGTTAGGATACCCAAACCTTCCAGCCTTCCTGTCTCGAAAAATCTACATCCCAAGAATCTTCTTTGCTTCACTTAAATTCTTCATGTCAAATTCTGCACCCAATGAAGTTTTGAGTGCCTTTATTTCCGCCATGCTCTTAGCAGCAATCAACATGTCATTGATATATAGGAGTAAATATATCGACGAGCCATTCTTAAGCCGCTTTGAGTATACACAGCTCTCATACTCACATCAAGAGTAGTTGATCTTCTTCATAAAGGAATCGAAATACTTATACCACCGTCTGGAAGAGTGCTTCAACCCATATAGATACCGCTTGAGTTCAAATACGTGTCCTCCTTACCGTGCTCCAAAAATCCTTCAGGTTGCCTCATGAAGATTGTATTTTCCAACTCACCATGCAGAAAAGCCGTTTTTATGTCCATTTGCTCCAACTCTAAATTCTGAAGTGCTGCCTTTCCTAACAAAACTTGAATAGATGTATGCTTGATTACAGGCGAGAAAATCTCGTTGTAGTCAATCCCCTCCTTTTGAGAAAAACCCTTAGCAACTAACTGTGCCTTGTATTGCTCATTATCTTTTTTTCCTGAATACGCACTTACGACCAATAGCCCTTTTACCCTTCGGTAGCTCAATCAGCTTCCACATGCCATTCTTTCGAAGTGACTCTATCTCCTTTATCATCGTAACAATTCATTGATCCCTATTCTCTTGCCCAATGGCCTCCTGATAAGATATGGGATCTCCGCTTTCGATGACTAAAGCAAATGCAACCATATTTTCAAAACCGTACTTGACGGGTACCTTATGTGTACGTGTTAATCTCCTTAACGCCATTTTTTGTGGTTCCTGCTGCAGTTGGTTCTCACCGTCTGTCTCCGTATTCTGCCAGTCCACCTCCGCATCAATAGGGTGAAATTGTGCTTCAGTGTCCGTATCTTTATGAGCGCAAGAAAACTCCACCTCCACCGGATCATTATCACCTGATGCTCCACCTGCCGCTTTATTGTCTTCAACCACATCCTTCAAAATGGATTTCTCATCGAAGATCACATCTCGGTTGGTAAACGCCCTTATATTTTCTAGATCTCATAATTTGTATCCTTTGACACCAAATTTGACTCTTAAGAAAACACACATTTTTTACTTTGATTTCATCTTGGTCCTATTCCTTCTGATTCACGAATAAGCTCGTAATGAATCATAACTGACCAGCTCTCTTTTCTATACTTCTTAGATCTAAAAATTTAAGGTTGTAGATGGACACCTGTTGACCAAATAGCACGCATGATTCATCGCCTCGGCCCAAATGTCCTCCGAAAGACCGGATTGCAACCGCATATTTCTGGCTCTCTCTTGCAGTGTCCTATTCATGCGCTCCGCTACCCCCATTTTGTTCTGGACATCCTGGAACTGTCCATTGCCTCTGTATGCCTTGTTGTTTACAATAGTCTGTAAACTCCTTAGAGATATATTCACCTCCATTGTCTGTCCGCAAATATTTCATCGATCGCCCCTTTTGCTTCTCCACAGCCGCTTTCCATTTCTTAAAACTGGCAAACACATCTGACTTGTGTTTAAGAAAATAGACACATACCTTCCGTGAGAAGTCATCAATGAAAGTGCCATAGTACATGCTACCTCCCTTTGATGCAACCAGCGATGGTCCACATACCTCTGAGTGTATATATTTGAGAAGTCCTTCGATCTTGTGCACGGCTTGCTTGAAGCCGATCTTATGTTGCTTCCCCATCGTGCAATATTTGCATAAGTCCAACTTGCACGTGGTAATACCTTCAGCAACTCATTTCTGTGCAGCTCACGAAGCCTCCTCTCACTCATATGGTCAAGACGCATATGCCACAACTTTACGGTATTCTCTACCTGTTTCTCTATAGCTACGGCTGCACCACCAGTCACTGTATTGCCATCCAAACGATACAAATTTTTCAGTCGTTATCCATTCATAACCACTAGGACACCCTTGACAACATTTAGCACTCTATCTTGACCTACGAACTTGCATCCTACTGCATCGAATGCTCCTAGAGAAATCAGATTTTTCTTTAATTGCAGAACGTGTCGCACGTTTACAAATGTTCGCACTACACCACTAAATATGCAGACTTTGATGTTCTATATGCCAATGAAATTGCACGCCGCATTGTACCCCATGAGAACACTGCTACCATTGAACTTCTTATAGGTATCTAACAACTCCTTTTTAGACACATATGATAAGAACATCCGAAATCAAGTATCCAAACATCAGAATTTTCTTCCTTCCGGGTATGTACTGCGAGCACATCACACGGATCTTTTTCTTCTGCTATCGTCCCAACACTGACTTGATCCGAACTCTTTGTACTGGTTTACTAATCTTCTCCAACCACTTTCTGTACTTTTAGCATTGCTTCTTCATATGCCCTGGTTATTTGCAAAAGAAGCATGGCTTTCTCTCTCACCCAAATGATTTAGATTTCCCCCTTATGCTCTTACCTCCGTCTTTAGTTTTCGACCTTTCCATTTCACCGGCAAACAACTCTTATGACTCTTATGATGGATTTGATTTCTTCATGATCTTATTGTTGAGAAGTGTCATTGTAGCCTCCTCTATCTCGATAGTCTCATTCCCATAGAAAATTGTTGTTACCAAGTGTTCATACGAATTTGGAAGCAAAAATAGGAGCAAAAACGCTTGGTTCTCCTTCTCTAACTTTACTTCAAGACATTGAAGATCGCTGACCATCTTGTTAAAGCTATTTAAGTGATTATGAATTAGAGTACCTTCCTTCACGTGTAAACCGTAGAGTTGCTTTTTTAGGTAAGCCTTGTTAGACAAAGATTTTGTCGTATACAAACTTTCTAACTTCAACCATAAAGTTACCGCAGAAGTTTTTGACATCATGTTGTACATCACGTTTTCTGACAGACAAAACTCTATCGTACATTGTGCCTTCTGATTCATGTCTTGCCATGCAACATCTGTCATGTCGTGGGTTTATTACTGCTAAGAACCATAAAAAGACCTTCTTTAACAAGAAATGTCTTAACCCTTCTCTATCATATCGAGAAGTACCCTTTCCTATTGAATTGCTCCACCTCGAACTTGATGCTATTGACCTTGTTATTCATCATCTTTAATTCCGAAGCAAAAACCTTTCTTTCAGATCCTTATGAACCAGATCTTCAGAATCACAATCTAAAAATATGGGGAGCGGACAGCGTCGTCACCCACTGTAAACTTAAATCACAAAACCAAAGAGCAATGCTCTGATACCAATTGTTCTTGCACACGCGGAAGCCTGATGGATCTTAAAAGATCCCTTTCGACGAATAACAAATAGAAATAATTCAAAATCAAATAATACAAGAAAGAGATTGGAGGAAACGGAGAGAATATTTTTATTAGAACTTTTAGAGAAAAAGAAAAACCTTACGAGAGTTGCAAAAATCCTCTCTTTATGGATCTCAACAAGATCTTCTTCTTCTCTCTCAAGTTCTTTTTATGAAGTCTTGATCTTTTATGGAGCCGTCATTTCGTCTCTCTTTAACTTTATGATCAAACCTAACTTAAAGTTTAACCCTACCATCATATTTATACCCTAAACAAATCAGATATATAATAAGAATGCACTTAATTACGAAACTGCCATCCAAACCTAATTTTCGAGATAAACTCGAAACTTGATTTCCGCAACCAAACCGTAACATACTCTTTGATCCGGCTCAAAACATGTTGAGTTCACTGTCTCTATGAGACGGCTCAACCGTTTGTTGAGACAGCTCATCCTTTATTGAGACGGCTCATAGAGTGTCTTGAATCATTTTTATTCTCTAGGTGTATGAGACGACTCATGACAAGTATGAGTCGGCTCAACCTTATACAGTCTCGATATACAAGACACCTTCACAACACATGGCCAAACACATCTACCTCCTCTTCATCACCATCATCTTCTTTCTCCTTCTCATTTTTTCTCTCGTCTTGCCTCATGATGATTACGACTTCTCCCCTGTCGACAACCACCTCCTCGACCGCGGCATGGCCAGCTCCAGACACACCGTCCTGGATGACGGCCGCGCGTTCGTCCCCGACAGGAAATCTTCCTCGGCCGGCCTTCTCGTGGCTCCATGTCTTATCGACATCCACCCCATCGCCAACCCTGACGACCATAATCTCTCTCCGCTCTATCGAACCGACATCCTATTCTTCCACAACCCTTCTTCATACGTGTTCCAGATCTAGTCCAACGGCACCCATATGACCCGCCTCCACTTCTACCCTACCTCCTTCCACTCCTACAACTTCTCACAGGCTCGGTTCCACGTGTCCGCTTTCGGTTTCCTTCTCCTGCATGATTTCCAGTTCGATGGTCGAGCTCCTCCATCTTCGCCTCAGCTAAAGGAGTTCTTCATTGCTTTGAACTCAGGAGACAAGCCTGTCGTCATGTTCGTCCCCGCCGATCGCGACTCGTTCTCTTTCATGAACGCGATCGAGGTCATCTCCGCACCTCGAAAACTTATTCGGGATATTAATAATGTACCGAGGTTGGTGAAGAAATCTGATGAAGTAGTAGTTGACAACTTTAATGGCATTTCAAACCAAGCATTAGAAACGATGTACGGGGTCAACGTCGGAGGACCGAAAATTCCCCCGTCGATAGGTTGTTTTCGGAATTGGGTTTCTGATTCTTCGTTCCTAGTGTCAAGCTCTCCTTCAAGGGCTGTAAGGGGAAGGAATATTGTGTATACAAAGAATGAGAAGGCACCCGATGATGTTTACCATAGTGCGAGGATGGATGGTTCGAATATGTCATGGGCATTCATGGTGGATCACGGAGTACTTGATCTGCATGCATTTCTGCAACATCATCGGTAAGCTTCTTCGCCTTGATGTGTATGTTAACGGGCTTCGAGCATTCAAAGGTCTCAACATCTCTGGATATGCTTCCCCTCACCACACGGACTTCGTGGTGGATGCGGATGTCTCGGGGCCGCGTTTGACTGTCGAAATCGTTCCTTCGAACATTGGTGGGACAGGGCTGATGAATGGGTTGGAGATTTTGAGGATCAATTACTCCATCGGGAGTATCAATGGAGAATCACCAGTGTTCTTTGATTCGAAGGATTCGGTATCCTTTGCGGATCTTTTTTGTCCATTGGTATGTGTGTTTGTTTTTCTGTTGTTAGAAGTTATCGTGTACACGGTGTCGCAAATTTGGAAAGGATGTAAGCCTGTCGATAGAAGAGGCACAACTGATACCATACCCCAAGTCTAAACTCACAAGTCATGCCCAAGTAAGAAACTCCTTAAGAGCTCTTTCAATTAAGCGTGCATCTCTTCATATATATCATCATTGCATATATAAACTCCCTACTATGTTACATTTCTTCATTTTTTATCATTTTGAGGGTCTAAAGAGGGGTGCTAGATTTTCTCAAAAATAATTTGGACTTCATGGGCAAAAGAGGTTCAGATCATATTATTGTGTAAGCATCTCAAACTAAGTTCAAGGTGTAGCAATTTCTTAACAGTTTGTATTTTTTCTCTTTTTGGTGGCAGATGTTGGACCAAGGAGGTATTCAACATTTTGAAGCAGGTCTTTGGACTTGAACAGCCAAAAAATAGTACCAATTTGGACCAGTTCAGATCATATATTTTTCTCTTTTTTTTCCCTTTTACTACTGTTTGAAATTTTATGTATTTGAATCAGTATTCGTAGTTGTTGTATGTATGTTCATTAATGATCTGTAGCAGTATTCGAAGTTGAAATTGATGTCTACATTTGTGCTATTTGTTTGTTGTTGAATGCTAAATCAAGGTTTTTGATGTCTACGGTTGTAGTGTGGACAAAGAGAGGATAAATCCTCATCAAGGAAAAATTTCAGTACTGCACTCTGCTTCCATTTAACTTTTGCAAATACAATATAGTCTGACAAAAAACAACCAACATTGCCCTAATTTCATCCCCCCTAAGCTCTGTGGATCTCAACAAACATCTGCTCTACCATGACCTAATTTCCCTTCATATATAAATAAAGGCTATGGTATTTATCCGAAAAATGCAATAATGACATGGTAGTTTAGTGTACTTTAGTCTTCTACCAGCATAGAAAGGACAAATTGAACTAAGTTAGTCATGCGACAATGACAAGATCAGATGGAAAAGTAACGGTGGTAAAGGGCATAATATTTATATAATCACGATTTGATTTGATATTATCGCTAAAACATGAGCATGATTAAAATCCTTATTACCTTGATCCTTCTACAATAATACACTTTAATTCAATTACAAAGATGCTTATTTGCACTGCTCTATAGTTACCATTAGTATTTTACTGTAGCTTTGATCGCGTCCAATAACTGCAGCATATAACAATTAAGGTTAGAGTTTTTATCAAGCAGAGTAGATGCTAATGAGAAAGATGAAAGAGAAGTTAGAGACCTTGTTCTTTGTGGGCATATAGAATGGCTCGTAAACAAGTGGAAACGGAGTATCGAGACCGCAAACTCTTGCTACCGGAGCTTCCAGCTGCACACAAGCGTTGAAAACTTTTTTATTTATTTATTTTTGAGTAAATATTGGGAAAAAAGCGACTCTAAATTGAAAAGGAAACACATGACTATTGGCGTTAAAAATTACACCTCTTCGACCAAAGGCAAAATGTAAGTCAGCCCGAATGCCAGGTCCAACCCGAGTCAAGTGGGCTCAAACCCGAACTCAAGTCAAGTGGGCCCAAGCTCAAGCATGGGGGCCGGCCCCATGCTAAGAAAAGAAATAAAAGTGTAATAGATAGATTTAATATGTAATAAATGTTGACATCCGTGTCACATGATTCTCGGTTTCGATTATTTAGTTCAAAACTTTATTTAAACGAATTCATAAGTTACCGATGGCGTTTCTAAGTTTTTGTCTTGAGTACAGCATTTACGATATGTCAAATATCAAGCAAGATTGTCTACAATACGATACGCACTTAAAATGGTGATAAAGCATGACATCTTGAAGCAAGCGATAACGTGATGCAAGCCTAATCAAGATTCAATGACGTCTCAACGTAACGATTCAAGAAAATGAAGATCAAAGAAAAACGAAGATGAAGATTGAAGTTATGAGCGTAGTATATGTACTTAGTAATGATCTCATAAGATTAAAAATCTCATTCCAACCTATTTATAATGCTCAAGACGTCTTCTTCTCTTTTAGAGACGTCTAATCTATCCGTCAGAATTCAAACTGCTAATATTTCAAAACAGATTTTCACCCATGTCAGAAAAAAGACGTCTCCCAATGACGTCTATACAATATACACTTTTGAAACAGCAGACGTCTCCCCAGACGTCTATAGTTCAATTTTCAAAAAAATCATCATTCGGTATACCTCTCAGAGACGCCTATACAGACGTCTCTAGAAGGATTTTATTTCTGGAGCAGACGTCTCCTACAGACGTCTCCACAGACAGTTTTCGGCAGTTAATTCAAATTTGAATTTTGAATCGAAGGGATATTTACGCAGTTTTCATTTCTAAGCATTCCCAACGGTCATTAACTGTTTTATGGCAGTTATTGGCAGTTAGAATAACTTCTCATTTAATTCCTATAAATACCCTATGAAATCAAATATTTTTCTCAAGAAAATAGAAGACATTCTTTGTAAATCTATTGAGAAACCTTCTTGTTCTTCTCATGCTTAACTTGTCCAAATCCTTTCCATTTCCTCAGAGCTAACATGATATTATCTCTCAAATCAATCCTTGTGTAGCTCCGGTTATAATCTATTGAGATCATACGATTGAGAGTGGGTGAATTTATGGTTTGTAAAACAATTATAAATCCCCGAAGAAGATTTGATATTCTTCAACCCACGAGAGAAGATGTCTCTCAACCTACGAAAAGAGGCGTTTCTCAACCCACGAGAGGGGGTGCCTCTCATTACTTGAATTGTGTGAATTCAGAGTGGAAAAAAAGATCTACCTAGAGAGACATGAATTAAAGAGAAAAGTGCGGATTTGCTATAAAATCACGGGCTAGAGAGGAAGAAGACTTGCTTCCTAAAGAATCGCAAGTTCAAGAGTGTGATCCTTGTGAAGAGAGATTGTTGTTCTTCACATCCTTGTGAAGTGAGATTCGTATACTTTACAAATATAGTGCACAAATCCTAAGAAGTCTCAGGCGGGGACTAGCCATAAGAGCGTCGTAAACCCTAGTCAACAATTATCTGTGTTTGCATTGCTCTAACCCTTTTTATTTTCAGTTCTTGTGATTGATTGTCATTTTAAGTTTCTTTGTTTCGCAAAAACTTGGTAATCACTTTAATATAATTGTTAGTATTTTAAATTGTCATAAGACGTATAGAAGCCTTATTCACCCTCCCAATGTTGTTTTCAATTGGTATCAAAGTGGGTTGCTCACTTTTTAAAAGATGGACATCTTGAGTTTATAGATACTATAATGGCAAATCAATTTGAGAGTCAATCCACTACACGACTTCCACTATTTAACGGTACTTATTTTTAATTTTGGAAAATTAAAATAAGAATATTTTTACAATATATAGATGTTAGAAAACACTGATTTAAAAGAAAAATTAGTCTTAAAAGAAGAATCGCATATAAATACGTTTAATTAATAATATTTAATAAAAATGGATTTTTTATTAAAGATAATTTACTAAAACTAAGGACAATCTTGACGTCATGCTAAGAACTTGTATTAATTATTATAAACGTCAAGACGTAGGTTTTCTACTATTATATCATTTTTTAACCCTATGCTTTTTAATTACTGTCATTTTGAACCTCATGCTATTATGGTTATTATTCTGCTCTAGTTCATCATATTTAAATGGTGTTCATATCATATGCTTTAATCATGTCTCATATTGTTTTTCCATGAACTTAAAATCGTTATATTCATATTCATTTTTCTTTTCCCCCTGCTTTGTTTATGAAACTTTTTTGATATTTTTCAAAAGGGATGAGAAAATATTCATGAATATCTTTAATTTGTGCTTAAATGGTAATAAAATTCGAATTAGATCACTCGTCTTATGTAATGCTTCTTGAAAAATAGTATCAGTGGTATGGAATACTGATATGAGCTCAAAAAAAATTTCAACTGAGCATGAATTGAGGGGGTATTTAAATCGAATTTATATTTTTTTCACATATCATGAATTCTTTAAATAAGTTTTGCTAAATATCAAAAAGGCGGAGATTATTGACATCTGTGTCACACGATTCTCAGTTTCGATTATTTAGTTCAAAACTTTATTTAAACGAATTCATAAGTTACTGATGACATTTCTAAGTTTTTGTCTTGAGTACAGCATCCACGATATGTCAAACATCAAGCAAGATTGCCTACAATACGATACGCACACAAAATGATGATATGGCATGACAACTTGAAGCAAGCGATAACGTGATGCAAGCCTAATCAAGATTCAATGATGTCTCAACGTAACGATTCAAGAAAGTGAAGATCAAAGAAGAACCAAGATGAAGATTGAAGTTATGAGCATCATATATGTACTTAGTAATGATCTCATAAAATTAAATACCTCATTCCAACATATTCCTAATTCTCAAGACTGTCTTCTTCTCTTTTAGAAACGTCTAACCTATCCGTTGGAATTCAAATTGCCAATATTTCAAAACAGATTTTCACCAATGTCAGAAAACAGACGTCTCCCACAGATGTCTATACAATACACTTTTGAAACAGCAGATGTTTCCACGGACGTCTATAGTTCAATCTCCAAAAAATCATCATTATGTATATTTCTCAAAGACGGCTATACAGACGTCTCTAGAAGGATTTTATTCCTGGAGCATACGTCTTCTACAGACGTTTCCACGGACAGCTTTCGGCAGTTAATTCAAATTTGAATTTTAAATCGAAGGGATATTTACGCCGTTTTCATTTCTAACCGTTCCCAACGGTCATTAACTGTTTTATGGCAGTTATTCCCATTTGATTCCTATAAATACCCTATGACATCAAACATTTTTCTCAAGAAAAATGAAAATATTCATTGCAAATCCATTGAGAAATCTTCTTGTTCTTCCCGTGCTTAATTTGTCCAAACCCTTTTCATTTCCTCAGAGTCAAAACATGATATTATCTGTCAAATCAATCTTTGTACAACACCGGTTATAATCTATTGAGATCATAAGATTGAGAGTGAGTGAATTTATTGTTTGTAAAACAATTGCAAATTCCCAAATAAGGTTCGATATTTTTCAACCCACGAGAAAAGGTGCTTCTCAACCCATGAGAGGGGATGCCTCTCATTTGCTTGAATTGTGTGGATTTGGAGTGGGAAAAGATATCTTTCTAGAGAGACGTGGATTAAAGAGGAAAGTACGGCTTTCCTAGAGAATCACAGGCTAGAAAGAAAGAAAACTTGTTTCCTAAGGAATCGCAAATTCAAGAGTGTGATCCTTATGAAGAGAGATTGTTGTTCTTCACATTCCTATAAAGTGATATTCGTGTACTTCACAAATATAGTGCAGAAATCCTGAGAAAGAGTCTCAAATACGGACTAGCCACATGAGCGTGGTGAATCCTAGTCAACAATTCTCTGTGTTTGCATTACTCTAACCCTTTTCTATCTTCAGTTCTTTTGATTGATTGTCATTTTAAGTTTCTTTATTTACACTTGCTTAAATATTTTCCGTAGAAACTTGGTAATCACTTTAATATAATAGTTAGTATTTTAAAATTTGCCACAGGACGTATAAAAACCTTATTCACCCCCTTTAAGGCTGTTGTCTGTAAGTAGGAAGTTAATTTAAAAGGTTGGACCACACCACAGGCGGAAGTCCTTCCACGAAGACAAAAAACCAAATTTTGTAAAGCCTAAGGGCTAAAATGCAAAAGATATGCACATGTGAAAGAGAATGGGCAAAAATGCAAAATTGTAAAGTCCAATAGGTTATGCGTAAAATGTAAATGCAATAAAAGCCAAACATATATAAAAATAATAACTTTTATTCTCTCGTATTTTTCTAGAGTTTTGAGCCCCCGTCAACAAAAAAAATCAAGTCTTATTTTCATCATCTTCTAAAAAAAGAGAGGGGCCCTCTTTCCTCTTTGGCCCTCTCTCTTTTCTAGGCTCTCTCATCTTCTTCCTCAAATAACCCATTGAAAGAGAATCCATCACTTAAAGAAAAAAGCCCACCTCAAAAGTTCAAGATCTAAGATCAAGACCAAGAAAAAGAGCAAGCTTTTTTCACAAACTTTGAAAACAAGAGGGGAAGAACCCTCGGGGTGAAAGCCCATTGCTTTCACCCCAAGCAAACACGTTTGAATGAAAGAACTTGGCGAAAGCTCTCGGTTTTCATCAGTTTCGTTTTCGCGAGAGAACCCGTCTCTTCGGAAATCTCCGCAAGGGGGGATTTCCGCTTTGGAAACCCCTCAAGGGGTTTTCCACCACTTGAGGAATTCATAAGCGGGTTCCTCTCCGTCTCTTCGGAAATCTCCGCAAGGGGGGTTTTCCGCTTCGGAAATCCCCTCAAGGGGTTTTCCACCACTTGCGGAATCCATAAGCGGGATCCTCTAAAGACGAACCCGCAAGCGGGGACCCCATGGAGGTACCCGCATACAGGGACATCTTTGGAGATTCCCGCAACGGAAACCCTCCTTGGAGGTACTCGCATCAAATACCTGCGGCAGATACTCCACTTTGAGACGTAATTTCCCTCTTTTTCCCTCATTGCTTGTAGCGCATACTCCTCTTTGACCGGACAGTGAGACCCCGCAAACTCTGTGAGTCCCCCCGATATGTCTAAATCACCTTCAAAATTGTTTTAAAAACACAGCACGTGCATATTGCACACTGAGTTTGTATGACCTATACGACCCATTAATCGGAAGTTCTTTCGCGTCAAAGCAAGGATAGTTACGACACCTTTATCCACGCTGCCAGATATTAGAATCCGCACAATCAATAAACACTCGTTTACCCTAATCAGGAGGAATCTGTGCATACCCGACAAGCGAATGCATCCTATCTCAATAGGATGACGAAAAACACTCTACAAATTCTGACACGCCGGTAGGACCATTCTCTCCTCGCATATCTTAAGTCAAGCGATCAAGGCATACATGGTGCTCTGTACGGAACCATGCTCCTTCATGTATATCAACTT
This sequence comes from Agapanthus africanus, assembly GCA_030015575.1. Taxonomy (NCBI): domain Eukaryota; kingdom Viridiplantae; phylum Streptophyta; class Magnoliopsida; order Asparagales; family Amaryllidaceae; genus Agapanthus; species Agapanthus africanus. Next base: position 123,157,558 of record JASDDO010000012.1, on the reverse strand, counting down.
TCAACAACAAACAACTCTCAAAAATAATCAACAACGATGGCATTTTGAATGCTTGTTAGTCGCAAGTAATGGATGACGACCAGGGTCCGCTCGCCATTCTTTCTCTTCTACCTTGTGTTCGGATGCTAACAAAGAACTGCTTCACATACTTTCTCCATAAGTTTACGTCCAAAATGACTTTAACAAATGTATATCAAATTTGTGGGAAAACAAGCTCAGCCTCTGACGCGACCCCCATCACATACACAATCAAGGTAACCGACAAAGAGACTTCTCCACCAAATCACATGCAGCTGGGGCAGGACATCCAATCCAATTCAGGTCCATCTTATTCTCTTCAATCTCCACCAGCGCTCACCCCAATAAGCTAAATAAACAGACCTGCCTCAAGGGAAAATGCCGAACATTATAACCGTAAGGGTGCTGAACCAAAGCACAAATCGACGTTTGAGCGGCTTTCTATTTCTCCATTTAAGGGTAAAGCCGTCAACTCACATGGGACAAGGCTTCCTAGGCCAGCCCAGACAATACCCATGACGACCGTAAATACAAGTGTCTTCTCTAGACTCTCTGTCGGCCCAAGACGGCTGCCAAGGAAGCAGATGCCTACCAAGCCATTAAAACCGAAATATTGAAGCAGATAAGGCTTTAGATATAAAGCCAATAAGAGAGCTAAGGTACCTATTAAATTGGAGTTTGTCGGGTTCTAAAAACATGGTTACCCTGCACCAAAAATTAAAGCCGCTGTAAAAATTATCAATTCTTTTGAACCCTTAAGGTTGGTGCAGAAAAATGTTATGACTATAAAGAGCAGGAACACGGCAATTCAAAGAATTCGGCAAAGAGGCAAGACTAACCCCCAAAATCAAAAGCATGACACGGTCTTATCAAGACACTACCAAGCTTTCCTTGTTGTGCGGAAGAAACAAAAGAAATCCAAGCGAAGAGTACCAGTTTTATCCAAAGCCTAGGTTGGACCGACTATTCTCAGTCGCTAGTCCTTCCCTGAGAGGAGCAGACCACGGCAACAACCCAAAAGTCCAACAAATATCGTTACCAGTGATGAGGCAGTAGACATATACACTATCCATACAGTCTATATGGTGGGACCCGCAAGAACAAGTCCTCTTAGGCTTCACGGTCAGGATAATGATGTGGTTGCCGCTACCCAATCCCAGCTTTGTTCAGACGATGTTGAAGACTCTTCAGGCATCGAAGCAAAAAGAACCCTTAAATCCTGAAAGGTCAGACGACAAGATAGCACAGCCTTCATCCCTGAAAACACGGAGCGAACACTGCTCCAAGAGCTTCAGAAGCAGCTTCATGACAGAGATAAGGAGTTGGCCAAGTTCTATTCCAAAGTCGATGATTTGATGAACGTTGTGGCAAACCTCATGACCCAAGCCGTTCGGATGCAATCGTAGCAAACTTAAGACTCTACCCATAATCCAGGGATTGACATCTCGAAATGACCAGCAGTTATCCCGTTCAGCCCGAAGGCAGGGGATCGTTATGAAAGTCAACCGCAGCCAGCTCCAGGAAAGTCTTGACGCTTGATAGTGGCACGTTAACGCAAGATAAGACAATGGACCTAGTCACCAGCAAAAGTAAAACATTGGTGGCCGAAACCGAAATACAAAAAGGCCACACAAATAATGGGAGTTCATACCCCGTCGATCACGATCCCGTGGAGTACCACCGTGGCTATGTCGTCCCTAAGTTCAAAATGTTCAACGGGATGGGGAACACCGATCATCATATTGCCCACTTTAAGACGTCATGCGAAAACACAGAGGGTAGTGATGCGCTGCTCGGTCAATTCATCAAAAGTTTGACGGACTTTGCTTCCCACTGGTATACAAGTATACCAAGCAGCTCGGTCAAGACATTTGCTCAAATGGAATCGATGTTCAAACAAAAATTCATGTGTCATTGATAAAATCACCATGGCTGACCTCGTGGAGACTAAAAGGAATAAAAATGACAGCGTTGCCGATCATGTAAACCGACAGTGTAATCCTCGTACCAAATGCGAAGAGCTGGTAGAATAAGGGAAAGTCGTCGACCTTATCAGGGGAAATGTCGATAATTGGATTACCCCTTCTTTATGTACGGCAGATCCCAAAACCTTTCAGGACCTGACTGAAAGGATCCAGTTGATGGAGCGTGCAAATCTCGAGTCCATCCCAGACCTCCAAATTACTCACAAATTTGGGTACCGGAAGGACAACAGCCGTAGATACCGAGGTTCCAGCAGCACCAACTCCTTCAATACGTCTGCTGACAGGAATAAGAAACCAACGGATAGAGCCAAAACCGATCGGCCTCGAAAACCAATATTAAGGGAGCGCCGACTCTGATAGAAAGAAAAAAAGAAACCTACTCTTTCAGAAAAGATAAAACCCACAAGATATTTAAGAACGTCTTTAACAACGATATGTAGCTGCCCATGCCAAAGAGACCGCATGAAACTAAAATGACCGATGACCCCAATTACTGTCCATATCTCATAGGTGCTGGGGTATATCATCGAAAACTGCTATATTTTCAAGTATTGGGTACAAGTCCGGAAAAATCTCAGTCTTCCGACGTGCTGGCAACAATCAAACCGCGACTGTCAACATTATACAAACGGAAGTCGAGATCCTTCGGGAGCAAACAGCTCAGTCGTTTGCTCCGAAAAATGACTCAAGTCTGTCGCTGCCTTCATGGGACATACGCTTGTCCAAAAGACAAAAGAAGTACTGAGGCTTTTTCAAGAAAAGCCCGAGATTAAATAAGAGGATCAAATAAGGCTTATGTCTCGGTCATCAATTCGACTCCATTAAATTCAAAATCCGAGAATCTCAAATAACTTTGCAACAAGACACCAACAAGACCAAACAAAGAATAAGCGCAGCATTGACCGCTAAGTCGATAAACTAGAAACCCTAAAAAAGGTTAGTCCACAAGCAAAAAGGACACGAATGAAAACCTGAAAAGGCTTCGTGAGTAAAAACGAGACTACCCGCGAGCTTGTGAACCCCGAAAGAGCGCAAACTCGTAAAAAAAATTAAAATCCTTTCTAAAGCAAATGATGAGCCGCTCCTGACGCCTATAGTTCGATGTCAGCAGCGCTGATGCAAACTCAATATCCAATAAATTCTCAATTCCCTCCAAAGGTGAATAATGAGTCTCTCTTGGTACCTATTTCAATGCAGTGATGCAGACGCCAACAAAAAAAACCAAGTCCTCAAATCCTCCAAAGGCGAATAATGTGTCACTCCTGACACCATTCCAGTGTAGCGATGCAGATGCCGATCAAAATCTAAATTTCAAATTCTCCAACGGTGAATGATGAGTCGCTCATGGTACTATTCTAGTGTTAGCGATGCAGACATCGAACAAAAAAATTCAAGTCCTCAAATCCTCCAAAGGAGAAAGATAAGTCGCTCCTAGCACTATTCCAGTGTTAGCGATGCAAACACTGAACAAAAATCCTAAATCTCAATTCCTCCAAAGGTGATGATGAGTCGTTCCTGGCACCATTCCAGTGTTAGTGATACAGACGCCAACCAAATCCACATCCAAATTCAATTCCTCCAATGGCAAGTAATGATTTGCTCATGAAACCATACTCTGATGTCGAGAAAATTTTAAATCCCCAAATTCCAAACGGCAAATTGATGAATTGCTCCTGGTATCCATGCTCCAGTGTTGGCAACGCTGAGACGAGCCCAGAATCCAAAATTTCAAACTCCGAAATTCCAACTCTAAATCCAAATTCAACCTCCAACCCCAAAATTCCAACTTTCAATCCAAACTCAAATCCAACTCTAGTTCAAATCTCCACCCAAATTCAAATACTGTCAACTTCAAATATCTAAATTCCAACTTCAAATCCAAAATCCAACTCAAATTACAAAATCCAAATTTCCACTCCAGAAATTCGGACCTTTAAACCTTAATACAAATCTCAACTCAAATTCAAATCCCTCCGTCTATGATGATGTTTAGACCTTCCATCTATGATAACGTTAAACCCTCTTTCTATGATGACGTTAAACATCCATGTCTATGATGACGTTAAACCGGCCGTCTATGATGACGTTAACATTCTGTCTATGATGACGTTAAACTACACGGGTACCGGACGAGTTACTTCGGATACCATATTTCAGAGGTAGACATGTTAACTCTGCTTCAAAATCAATCAAATCAAATCGAGTACCGGACGAGTTACTTCTGATACCATATTTCAGAGGTAAAGAAGTTGACTTTACTCCCAAATCAAATCAAATCAACCAAGTTAAGCATTGACCGTCCACGTCGCAAAAAAAAGCAGTTTCGACTGTCCACGTCTCAAAAAGGGCAGTTTCAACCTCCATGTTGCTAAAAAGGAACCAAGTATCAACCGTTCATGTCGCAAAAATGGCAGCATCGACCTCTACGTCGCTAAAAGAGAACAAAATAAAGCTAACCTCTCCACGAAAAAAATCCATCAATCTCTTGCACACGACCTATATATGTGATGTGCATTTATTGATTGGGAGCACTTTATTGGGGTCAAAAATTACACCACTTCGACCAAAGTCAAAAATTCAAAGAATCCGAGGGCCCCAATCCAAGTCAAGTGGGCCTAAGCGGAGTCCAAGCTCAAGCATGGGAGCCGGCTCCATACTAAGAAAAGAAAATTTTAATAGATAGATTTAATATGTAATAAGTAGGAGTTAATGTAAAAGGAATATGCAAAAAACCAATTTTTGTAAAGCTCAAGGGCTAAAATGCAAAAGATGTCCACAAGTGTAAAAGAATGGACAAAAAGCCAAAATTGTAAAGTCTAAGAGGCTATATGTAAAATGTAAAGGATATAAAAACCAAACATCTGCAAAAATAATAACTTTCATTCCCTCACATCTTTCAATGGTTTTGAGCCTCTATCAACACAAAGGGCAAGCATCTTCTTCGTCTTCTTCTAAAAAAGAGAGCCCAAGAGGAAATAGAGTTCCTTTTGGATCTCTTTCATCTCCTTACTTCATCTCCTTCCCTAAATAACCCATTGAAAGAGAACCCACCACTTGAAGAAAAAAACTCGTCTCAAAAGTCTAAAATCCAAAATCAAAACCAAGAAAAGGATCGAGCTTTCTTCATCAAGCTTTGAAAACAAGAGGTGAAGAACCCTCGGGGTGAAAGCTCATTGCTTTCACCCGAGAAAACACGTTTGAACGAAAGAACTTGACGAAAGCTCTCAGTTTTCATCAGCGTCGCTCCCGCGAGAGAAACCGCCTCTTCGGAAATCCCCTCAAGGGGATTTTCCGCTTTGGAAATCCCCTCAAGGGGATTTTCCGCCACTTTCCCTCAAAGAGAAATCTGCAAGCGGGATCTTCTAATGAGGAACCCGTAGGGGGACCCCATGGAGGAACCCGCAGGAGGTACCCGCAAGTGGGGATCCCCTAGGAGGCACCCCCGCATACAGGAACATCTTTGGAGGTTCCCGCAACGGAAACCCCTTTGGAGGTACTCGCATGCGGGAACTCCTCTTGGAGGTACCCACAGTGGATACTCTTTCAGGCGTAATTTCCCTTTTTCATTCATACACTCACACCCTATAAAATTTTTTTGTTCCGGGCCACTGCCCCGAGCCCGCAAAACGGCTGCTAGCCCTCTTGGCCCCCAGTCCGCTGACCGGATAGCGGGACCCACGTAAACTCTGCGAGGCTCCCGATATGTCCAAAGCACCCTCAAAATCGTTTTCAAAATACAACGCGTGCATATTGCACACTGGGTTCGCATGACCTATACAACCCGTTAATCGGAAGTTCCCCCATGTAAAAGCAAGGGGTAATTACAACAGTTTGTCCACGGATATCGAAAATTAGAATCCTCCACAATCAATAAACACTACCTATCCTAGACAGGGGGAATCTGTACACACATGACAAGCGAGTGCATCATATCTCAATGGGGTGACGAAAACACTCTACGATGACCTTTTCTCATAAGGAGTTTATAACGAGCAACATATCACAATGTTTTTTTTAGAAATATGGGTGGGAAAATCCTACCACCCCCCATACATTAAAAAGATTTTAATGCATATCAAAATGTTAGATCCATAAAGACGATTGTTTTCCTCCTGATTATAAAGCATACTTTAGGAGACTTTGATTCTTCTTCAACACATAGCGGGTCGGTAATACAAATTTATGCAAACAAATCCTCTTCGGAGCTAGCATCGCTTTTTAGTTACCAAAATATTGCATCCTTGAAAAGGGTGAAAGGATGGGCATGATTATATAACAAAACATAAAAGGCAATCATCGTGTTTGTTTATCATGTCACATATGTCATGTATTAGGCTAGTTTAACTCTATGCCTTGGACTTGAACCCTTCAAAAACGATTCACGATCTAGAAAAAACTGGAAGAGCCAACACAGCCAATCGGTACTTTACGATTATGGCAAGTCCTTCTCCCATCAATAGTTTGCTTGGTCAGGAATTTGACACTAACGAAAATAGAGACATACTTTACGTACCCATTCCTTACACGCATGTACCCAAGAGATAAAAAGGGTGAGGCTCACATCATTTAGATATTAATGCAATACATAATATCCATGGTGTTTGTCTCTTGGGTACATGTGGGTATGAGTTAATAGTGGGCAAGTAGTGATAACGGTTGATGTAAAGGTCTACAAACTGGTCATAAAAACTAATGATGAATAAATTATGAACATATTAACTTTCCATATTGTCAATATGTTCAACTTGATCAGGATAGCAAGAATGATTAACGCATACCCTCAAGAAGCAGCGCTCCGCAATCGAGGCGGATATCTCGGAACCAAATCCTCCTGTAACTGGAGCTTCATGACTGACCTGCACATGATAAACACTTAAATGCTTATGAAATGCATAATGGGAAAAATTAACCGACAAAATTAAGAGCAAGGGGCAAATTTACCAAAAGCCTTCCAGTCTTTTTCACAGAGGCTTCTACGGTTTCCTTATCCCAAGGTAACAATGTTCTTAGATCTATGAGCTCGCAAGAAATCCCATCCTGAAATTTTCCTTTGCATCAGTTTAACTTGTAGCATATCTTAACTTCAACTGTTAGTTAATGCTAAGCAGAAGCACTAATCATGATATCACAAAGAAAATGGGAGACCGTTTCAGTCATTGTTGAGTTTTATAAGCCGGCCTCCTGGCTGCTACAGCGAACTGTTTGGTATTGAGATAATAGTTAATGTTGATAAAAAAATTTCTAATGAATGTAGATTTCTATTGCAGTAAATGGGGAAGTATTAAGTAAGTAATCACTAAAAATATTCATAGATTATCAGATTAAAAACTCTTTTGCAGAACTTCGATTTTGTCGATCCAAATAAACTTGAGATAACCTTCAACAACCCATATGGGGAATAAGTACATATAAAATTCTTCTATACAAAGAAATTAAACATATTTTCAGCTCATCATTTCATCTAATTCTTATTCCCATGAGACTTCATGAAGATTCGACAGAGTTTACAATTGACATGACCCTGTAATATTTTTAGCCAAGGTCTTGGCTGAGGAAACTACAAACAACAGGGTACAAATTAAAGTTCAAAAGAAGGGAAAGGGGAAAGATGATACGGCACATTACATTCAACCGTAAGGCACAATAAAGCCAAGACCCAAACAAAAGACTCCCATAAACATATTACGATCGAATGCATTCAAAATTTGTAATTTGAGAAATATAATCAAATTGGATTTTTTTTATTAAAAAAACATATAAAGAATACCTACCTTTGCCGCATCATCGCATGCTTGTTGCAATACCGAAATTTGTGCCCCCCACCCAACAATTGTTATGTCACTTCCTTCACGAATTACCTGGTGATAAATTAATGCATTAGTAATGGATTTTGGGAACCAAATGCAAGAAATAATGGAAGTATTTAGTACCTCTGCTTGAGATAGAGGAAGCATGTAATCATTTTCAGGGACCTCTTCTACAGCTAAGCGATACAACCACTGTACAAAAACGGATTTAAAAAACCGTAAGATGTTGAAATCATATGCCAAGGGTGAATCTCATCCCAGGAAAGTGAAATAAAGGATAAGTAAACGAGGCCATCGAAATGAATTTAAGCTACAAGTTCGAACAATGCTATTTTCTTCCATGTTGTTGAGCACTCTCACACTTATTTAACCAAGATGATCATATAGAAAGTGGTTACAACATTATATGTTTCTTTCTCTCCTATGTGTTCAGTTTCCATGAATTCCATGTTTACATATCCCTTTAGCAAAAATGCATGTTTACGCATCATTAATTAGACTCTTCTCAGCCATCATTGAGACAATAAACAACTTTCTGATAATATCATATCTTCGTTTTTATTGCATAAAATTTTCATGTCCTTACTATGCATGATGACTCGGTATATTTATCCTCAAATGGAAAATATCCACTCCATCTCAAGCAAGAAAAAAATGCAATTGGAGGTAGTTAGTGTGCACAAAGAAAAACGATACCTTTGGTTCAAAAAATATAACAGGGTTAGGATCACGTATGCTCGACAACAATAACCCCTTAGCTTGCTTCGGGCTTCGAGGTATCACCACCTAGGAAAGCAAAAGGTTATCAAATCTGAAAAGTGTAACAAATTCCATGTCGGACTATTTTTATAAGTCACGTGGCCACTTAGTAGACATGGAAAGTACAACACTTGGTAGTATTGTCGAGTCGCGTTTGGATCGAACCATTGGCTCACATGGGCTTTTAATGATAAGTGGGTTCCAACAATAAGACTCAAGCCTTACTGAAATGTGACCCATTTTCCATTTTATATTTTATAGTCATGTGTTTCTTTTATTGTTTCCGATGTGGGACTATCTTTAAAGTCCCATCATTTTGTTTTTTTACTTTCAACATCAATAATGATCCTAAATCGTCAATTTCATTTTAGGGGAAAAACAAAATCGTGAGATCGTTACATATTGAGATGGGTCAAGGCTCTAAACCTTAAGGCCTGGAACATGACAGAAAAAAGCCTCAGGTGATTGGGAATGATAGTGACCGCCGTGACCAACCGCTCCATATGGAGATCTTATTGTTAACCCTGTGACACTGAAGTAGATTAATACACAAAAAAATTTGAAGGCAGAAAAGTAAATAGAATATTGCATGCAAACTTACCTCCACAATTAAATTCATTGCCACTCCGGTATCTGAACTTAGCTGCCTCATTGACTATCTATACGATACAAGAAAGTTACAGTGCTTGTCGCTTGGTATTTGGTAAATGATGAAAAAGACATTGGAATCTTAGATTGATCCTCAAATGTGCATGAATTATAGGATCTTTAGCATATGCAAGAAAAAGTCAAAAAAATCATTTAAATGAGACCGTGCAATGAAAAAATCAATATGGCACTCGATATCCAAAGATTCCAAACTTGAAGAAACATGGTTCTCAAATGCACTCTGCAGTTACTAATAGGGTACAGATTGACTTCAACCATCAAATGTAGAACAAAAATTTCAATCCGATACAATAAACTTAAGACACTAAAAATATCACTACAAACATGCCTGATCAAAAGCAGGAAAGATATAATCTGCAAATTGGATTTCCGCAATTGCTCGATTTCCCTACCAAACAATACACCACATATAATTACACATAATAATAATTAAGAAATTGAATTAAAAGTCTTATAAATGATCACCATTGCAGCCAGCCCAATTGCAAACCCCGCGATCCCCTACATCAAAATTCACAAAACTCAGCTGCAATCAACATAATTATTTGAAAAGGCTGAACTTCTTTTTGTACCTGTTCACATAAAGGAGTGTTGAAAACCCTAGCTCGGCCAAATCGATCGGCGAGCCCCGTCGTGCATCGGAAAACGCCGCCGAAGCCCACATCCTCGCCGAATACATAAGCGCTGCAGATAAAGGAATCGACTTTATTCTCGAATATGCCATCGATTCACGCGAAATCGAAAGAGGAAGATGAATCGAAAGTACCGAGGATCAGTGTCGAGAGCGATGTGGAGAGCTTGATTGATCGCAGAGAAGAGATTGAGGAGCTGATGCTCATCTCCTGCTTGCTGCAAAGAGGAGAAGCTTCTTGTTTTGATCGATGATTTGCTTGCTCTCAATAATTTGAAGGCCATCGCCATTGCTGAATCTCTCGCTTTCTCTCTCCTCAAAATTGAAGCGAAGATTCATTGGAGACGAGGGTGAAAGAGTCTGATGGTGAATGAACTGTGAGTGTGGATATGTACGATCACACGTCACTCTTTCTTCCAATTTTCTTGATAGGACACGCAAACGGCAGCTGCTGACACGATGCCTACGTCGGACCACAAAGATAAGATGGGTTTTTTTTTTTGAAATAGGATAGTTTTAAATTTATATTATTAAAATAGGATAGTTAAAATTTATTTTATGAAAATAGGACGGTTTGGTGGACCCCATCCCAATCCCCGGTTTAGAGGGCGGGTTCTAAAAACCCGCCCTCTACCTATTATAGGGGAGGGCGGGTTCCAAAAACCCGCCCTCCCCTCATTTTTGAAGAGGGCGGGTTTTGAGAACCCGCCCTCTCCTTTATAAAGGAGAGGGCGGGTTCTCAAAACCCGTCCTCTTCTTTGTAAAGGAGAGGGCGGGCCCGCCCTTTTTAAAAAAAAAAATTTTTAATTCCGTGGGGCCCACAAACCACCCTATTTTCATAAAAAAAAATTTTACTATCCTATTTTAATAATAAAAATTTAAAATCACCCTATTTCAAAAAAAAAACCCATAAGATGGAGCTTTGTTGAATTACACTAAAATACCCTGAACTATTTTTTTAAGACTAAATTACCTTAAAGTATCATATTACGATAAAAATGCCTTTAACAGCTATTTTAGAGGTATTTTAGTGAAAAAAATTCCATAAAAATAGTTAGTATTTTATTGTAATAAAAATAGTTTAGCTTAATTTAGTGAACAATCATGATGATTGAAGGTGTTTTAATGTAATTTGCCCTCAAACTTTTAAGCAATAACCCATTCTAATTATATTTAAATTAAAAAAGTCAAACTTTGTTTATTTTATTAATTCAAATAAACATCAAGAATTCAATTTGGCTGATGAGTTTGGTACTAAGTTCAAAATTAGAGAACATAATAAATTAAATACTGAAAAAAATGCGGAACGCAGGATTTTAACAAAATGTAGCCTTTGTTTTAGTACTGATGATACTCACGAGTGGTGTTTCCTCATATTACGACACGTCGTGGATGACGTGTCCCGAAGGCTATGGGGTGGAATAAATGAGTTGCATCAGGGACATTCTTCGAGACCTCGTCTCGAGAAAGCATCCGACCTTTCAGGAAACCGCCATGAGTATTTCCCACCTTTACCAAGCAAACTACCAACAGCTCGTCTCCGAGCTTCCTCAGTCTCCTTGCTCGCCTCCGAGCCATCTGACAAGCTGAGCTTTCTCGGCCTCCCAATCAACCAAGAGCACGGATCCCATGCGCCCCGCAACGAATCCGCGTATATCGTCAGGGCGAGATATCGATCTCCCCACGATCCGCGTCCCACGCTAGCGCATCCCCCTATTAATGGGTGCATCCCGCCATTCAGGACGAGAATAACGCTGAGGCATAACTGACGGCGATGATCTCGCGCCTGCTCGCTCTACGCGACCCCTACATAAACCCCTCTCTCAGACGACTCTGGTAACAAAAACTCATTTTCAATACGTCGCTACTCTGCACTTATACCTCAGCACTAACTTGATCGTCGGAGGGTCTACGGTGGTCACCCATCCCAGGACTTCTTTTGCAGATAGCTCGGCGTCAACGCCAACCCATTAAGATCCACACGCTCAACAATTCCCAAACCAAATCTCAACGGTCAAAGACCGCTATCACAGAATCGACGGAGGACAACATCTGAAGGAGATCACAGCCTCCATCAAGTACTTTGAACTCTATTGTCATTTTCTTTTGCTAAAATTTGATATTAAAAAAGGAGACCAATTTCAATCATATTAGATATAACATAACTGAAGGATCTATAAAGATTACATTTCGTTTGAGCTATAATTTTTTTTTTTGAAATAGAAGCAGGGTTCAAACCCCAAATCTCTCACTCAGCAACAAGAAGGTTTTAGGATTAGGCTATAGTGGCACATAACTATTATTGTCCCACAGAAACATAGCTCGACACCTTGGGTTTTGATGAATAGGCTCTTAACATGGCATCTTAGCATGAGAATGCAAGAATGCTTGACCACCCAAGTAAACCTGATAATGGAGAAAAAAAGATGATAATATTGACTACAATGATAAATTGGTAATGATAAGAATTTTCAAAAACAAAATTCAAGCTGCATCAGAGCTGCCTTGGATCTGTCTATGTAAATGTACAATAAATCTGGGAGTAAGCTGAGAAAGAAAACATCCATGAGTTCCAACTACATCTCAATCTCTTTATATTAACAGCAGAAAGCTCAAATGATTCCAAGACATTCATCTCAAACTGCAGCAAAACACATGAGAAGCATCAATTCTGATCATCATCCGATTCTCATGGCTCGGGATCTATCCATGCCCAGCTCGAATCACGTCCCGCAACCATACATTTCCCAATCTCCACAGGTATGCTCCGCTCGAAACCCAGGTGGTATTCACCAGCATCCATCGAGTAATACACTACACGACCAACTCAACAAGGCAGTGAATATAGAGGTAATGAATCTTATGTTGAAATTATGGAGAAACTTCATGCAGATGTCTGGACATGCACACAAGCCATATAAGATTTTACCAAAACCACGGTTTCTTAATTAAGAAGTGTCTTATGCCGGTTTCTTAATTTAAGACTGATTTATGCCAGTTTCTTAATTATGCTAGTTTCTTAATTAGGGAATTGGTTTGTGTATAAATAGTGACCTCTTATATATTTAATGCTCCGCCAAATAGAAGAGAGATCATTAAATGAGAGGATGACGGCTTAAATCTTGCAAGATTTGAAAGAAATCTTCGAGGGTTTGCTCGTGGTGTACTTGATTCAAAATTATAGTAGACATTACAGATTCCGCTCTGCCGGGAACTAGTCATACGGCGGGTGAACCTCGTTAACAAATCCCTCACTTGTTTGGTTTGTGATTCTTATTTATTTATTCTCACATCGTTATTAATTTGTCTTTTCGTTGTTAATTATGTGGTTGTTTATTGCGTAATTGGTTTGCCGCGAGCATTGTTCCGTACATCGGCTTCTCCATCCCCAACAATTAGTATCAGAGCGTGGTTTAAGGAAATTTAGGGTTCTTCAATTCTACGACCTAGGTCAACGATGGGTAACGACACCTACGTCATCTTCCCCACTTTCTTAGATCATCATTTTGAAGACGTTGGTTCAGATCAAGAGAGAAGTTGAGTTTGCTGCGACATAGACGAAGAGATAGCGGAGGATAAGATAAGAATCGAGAAATTTAATGGTCACAATTATTGTTGGTGGCGCATGCAGATGGAGGACTATCTAAATCAAAAGGACATATATCTTCCGTTGCTAAGAGAAAAGCCCGAGAAGATGACCGATGAGATGTTGAACCTTTTGGATAGGAAAGCCCTGACGACGATCAGGTTGTCGTTGACTCCGTAGGTGGCTTTTAACATCTCAAAGAAGAAGACAACCATGACGCTAATGACGGTGTTAGCGAAGTTGTATGAAAAGCTTTTGACATCAAACTAGATTTTTTTGATGAAGAAGCTTTTCAACATGAAAATGGCTGAGAGAGGTTCGGTGATGGAGCATCTGAACAAGTTCAACAGCATGACGAGCCAGTTAGAATCTGTCTCGATCGTGTTTGAGGAAGAGATTCAGGCCCTGTTATACCTCTGTTCGTTGCCGAAGAGTTAGGAGAATCTCGTAATGGCGGTTAGCAACTCTATATCAAGGACTCTCACGTTTAATGATGCGGTGAGTTGCATATTAAACGATAAGATGCGGAGAAAGGCCGTGAGTGGGAGTTCGGGAACTTCTGCACTTCGGTCGAGAATCGCGGTAGAACGATGGAAAGGGAAAAGGGCAAAAAAAGCAAGTCTAAAAGCCGAGGAAAATCGAAGGCAAAGATCTAAGGCGACTGTTGGAATTGCGGAAAGAAGGGTCACGGAAAAAATGAATGTAGACTTTTGAAGAAAGACTCAGATGGGAAGGCAGATGAAAAGAAAACCAATGTTGTGTCTACACATGAACAAAAGGAATAAAGGCTTTATCAATCGGCGAACAAGAGCACAAATGCAGATACTTAGTTCCAAAATTCGGAGGCATCCTTTCATTGCACTTCAGGCCGACATCACTTCAGCGAGTATGTTCAATGGGACCTTGGACGTGTGACAATGGGAAACGGTCAACCGTGCAAGATCGTTGGTAAGGTGACGATCACACTGCAGCCGTCAGGAGGAGGTCAAATCAAGTTGAAGAATGCTGGGCATATTCCACATTTGAAAAAAGGTCTTATTTCCACAAGTCAGCTCGACAACAAAGGATATATGACGGTGTTTGGAAATTCGAAGTGGAAGATTTCCAAAGGATTGTTGGTGGTTGCTAGGGGAAAGTTGAGCGGTTCGTTGTATTCATTCAGTAGGAGCAGCGGAGGATTGGTTGCGTTAGCGGCAAGTTCGGAGATAAATTCGGATACTTCGTTGTGGCATAAAAGATTGGGGCACTTCACTGAAAAGAATATGAAAACTCTTTAGGGTAGGGGTTTCTTTTGGGGCTAAAGAAGGTGGAGTTGGGGTTTTATGAGAGTTGTATTTGTGAGAAGCAAAGCGCGCTCAGATTTCAAATTGGAGGCGTAGAAAAGAACACCAAGAAGCTAGAGATGTTGCATACGGACGTATGGAGTCCGGCCTCGGTGGAGTCTTATGGTGGGAATCGGTATTCCGTGACGTTCATCGATGATACAAGCCAAAAGACATAGATGTATGCGAGCAAGAAGAAGTCTGATGCGTTTGGTATCTTCAAACACTGGATTGTGCAGGTTCAATACCAAACAGGGGCTAAGGTAAAATACCTTAAATCCGATAATGGAGGGGAATACGGTACACAGGAGTTCGAGGCATTTGATTCACAGAAGGGTATTCATTAGCTGAAGACAGTACCGGAGACGCCACAGCAGAATGGCATCGCTGAAAGGATGAACATGACGATCCTGGAGCGAGTGCGGAGCATGACCTTGGATGCGGATGTGCCAAAGTTCTTATGGGCAGCGGCGGTCGATGCTGCTGTGTACTTGGAACAACAGAAGCCCGGCAAGTGCGCTTAATGGAGGCATTCCGAAAGAAATTTGGTCAGGTAAACCGGTTAATTATGCGCACCTAAAAGTATTTGGTTGTATTGCATATTTTTTGATTGATAAGGCAGAAAGAAGTAAGCTTGACTCAAAGTCTAAGAAGTGTGTTTTCATCGACTATGGTAGAGACGAGTTCGGATATCGGTTGTGGGATTATGCAAGCAAGAAGGTAATACAAAACCGAAACGTCATCTTTGATGAGCAACACTTGTATAAAGAAGGAAAAACAAGCCAATGAATAGTGTGGTATTGGAGTTCGTCGAGTTGGACAGAACTCAAGAGAGCATTAGGCACTTACAGGTGGAGATCAGAACGTGGAGGAAGCTATAGTGCAGGATAAGGTTCAAGAACAGGGATTGTGACCATATTCAGCAACCAGATATATCAGATTTAAGGAGATCTACGCGAGATAGGCGGCTACCTAAAAGACTTATGTCCGACTTCGTATTGTACACAGATTCGAGGGAGACTGAATCCCTTAAAGAAGCAGCGAGCGACGGTGCTAGCAAGTAGTGAGAGCGAACTATGGACGAGTAAATGGATTCTTTGAAGAAGAACCGTACGTGGGATCTAGTGAAGCAACCCAAGGGTGGAAAGCGTTGCTGAATAGATGGTTGTACAAAATTAAAGATGATGACAATGGTATGAAGCGTTACAAAGCTCGCTTGGTGGTCAAAGGATATGTACAAAAGAAAGGAATTGACTATCAAGAGATTGTTCCCCTGTGGTGAAAATGACATCAATTCGGATGATTCTTAGTATCATGGCGGCAGAGAATTTACACTTAGAGCAGCTGGATATGATGAATGCATTACTTCATGGAGATTTGAAGAAGATCTATATAATGCGGCCACCAGGATACGAGGTGAAGGGAAAAGAAAATATAGTGTAAGCTGCGAAAGATCTTGCATGGCCTCAGGCAAACTCCGAGGCAGTGGTATCTCAAATTCAATCAGTTTATGTTGGAGATGAGATTTGTGCACTATAAATCAGATCGTTGCGTATACGTTTAAACTTTTAAGGACAAAGACTACATTATTTTGTCACTATACGTTGATGACATATTGGTAGCGGGTCCAAATTTTGAGAAAATTCAAAGTTTGAAGATGATGGCTTAGAAATTCTCTATGAAGGATTTGAAAGCAGCCAAGCAAATCTTGGGCATGAAGATAGTAAGAGATAGAAAGCAGCGGAAGCTGTGGTTATCGTAAAGGGACTATATCGAGAAGGTTTTGAAGCGGTTCAATATGGACAAGTCGAAACCGTTGAGTATGCCCTTAGCAAAGCATTTCAAACATATGAAGGAGTTGTGCTTGATAACTCGAGAGCATAAGAACAAGATGGAAAAAGTACCATATGCATCTGCGATGGGGGGTTTGATGTATGTGATGGTGAGTACAAGACCAAATATTGCACATGCAGTGCGAATTGCTAGCAGGTAAATGCAAAACCCAGGGAAGGAATATTGGAATGCGGTGAAGTGGATTTTGAGGTATTTAAGGGGTACACCAAGTCACTGCTTATGTTTCGGGGGTGACTCTCTAAAAGTGCAAAGTTACGTTGATACGCACTACTCGGGTGATCGAGATAGTAGGAAGAACACAATGGAGTACGTATTTACGGTTGGAAGAACATCGGTAAGTTTGGTCTCTCAATTGCAAAAGGTGGTGGCATTGTCGACTACGGAGGCTGAATACGTGGCGATCACGGAATCTAGTAAGGAGATGATATGATTGCAAGGGCTACTTGAAGAATTGGGGAAAAGCAAGACTTCAATACCTTGTGAAGCGACAGCCAAAGTGCGATACATTTAGCGAAGAATGCGGCATATCACTCTCGGACGAAATATATCAAGGTACGGTACCACTTCATACGCATAGTGGTAGAAAAGGACGAGTTGACACTGCAAAAAATCCCAGGAGAAAAGAATCCAGCGAATATGTTCACCAAGGACATAAACAGAGGTAAAGCTGGATCTCTGTTGCAGGTTGATGAATCTCTCCATGAAAATCTGATGATGAAAGAGTACAGCGGAGTCGTGTGAAGTCTACTAGCGTTGGGAATCAAGGCTGAAATATCTCCAAGTGGGAGATTGTTGAAATTATGGAGAAACTTCAGACAGATGTCTGGACGTGCACACAAACCATATCAGATTTTACTAAAACCACAATTTTTTAATAACAGTTTCTTAAGGATGGTGAACCTCGTTAACAAATCCCTCTCCTATTTAGTTTGTGATTCTTATTTACTTATTGTTACGCCGCAACCCTAACACAGATGGTATTGTCCGATGTGGCCGAAACAGTAAGATTTTGTCCTTCGGAGCAAACCGAACCCGACCAAAGGCCACTTCCCAGGAGGTCGCCCATCCTAGAATTTCCTTGGCCTGAGCACGCTTACCTACGGAGCTCTCAAGCTCCTATAATGCCGGTTCACTTAAAAGGCGCCTCTATGGTATAGAAGTGGTGTCATTCGATTTATAGTTCTGATTTGCCCTCTTTCAGAATGTATTTCGAAGATTCCACATTATTCTACAGTGGGTCCCACAGACTCAAGAGGTGGTCCCTACGGATTCAAGAGGTGCCCCCCGCCTTTTGGCGTGGCACTTTGTTCCGTATGACACTTTATTCCGTGAGCAAGGACCAGGGCTCAACATCCTCCCCACCTTTGAATGGTTCCTCCTCGAACCACAGACATACTATTGAGGGAACATCTCTGATACCATTATGTCACGCCCCATTCCCAACACAGATGGTATTTTCCGCTCTGACCGAAACCGCACGGTTTTGTTCTTCGGAGCGAACCGAACCCGACCAGGGGCCACTTCTCAGGAGGTCGCCTATCCCAGAATTTCACTGGCCCAAGCAAGCTTAACTACGAAGCTCTCAAGCTCCATTAGTGTTGGTTCACTTAAAAAGCGCATCTGTGTTATAGGAGTGGTATCATTCCATTTATAGTTCTGATCTGCCCTTTTTCAGAATGTATTCCGAAAATTCCCCATTGTTCTACAGTGGATCCCATGGACTCAAGAGATGGCTCCTACGAATTCAAAAGGTGGTCCCCGCCCTTCGGCGTGGCACTTTATTCCGTGTGGAACTTTATTCCGTGAGCAAGGACCAGGGCCCGACACTTATGAAAGTGTGTGTTAGCACCACCACTGGGTTTTACTACCATCAAGCATGCCGTTTTCCAAATTTTAGGGGTGCTAATCTACACTAACCAATATCTTAAACTAGATGATTACGGTTTAGCTTGATATCATAAACTTTACACTAAGAGATGGATGGCTACAACCTTTGTAGACCGTGTCATTCTCTTCTAAAGCTCCGGGTTGTAGTCTACGTGACTCCACTAGGCTCCACTTGAAGGTTGAACGAACTTCCTTCGATGACCTTCGTGCCGAAGATGATTCGCCCGAAGTCCGCTAATCCAAGCTACCTCTTCACTAAACTCTTTAGTGAAGAAAACACACTACACCAAAACGCTAATCTAGTGTAGGATGGTGAAGTAGGGGTTATGTTTGCTCACTAGAGTTCTCACAAGCTCAAGGTTTCATAACTCATGTGAGGGATTGAGCTTGGAGGTGGAGATGAGGAAAATGGAGAGAGCTAGAGAGCAACTCATCACATGAGCTCTCAAGTGAAGAAAAAATAACTCAAGTCAAGAATGAAGTGAAGAATGATCTAGCATGGCTCACATAGCTCACACATTATTGAAGCATACAATTTTTAACACTTAAAAATTGTAGCCATGCTTCAAAAGTGCAAGAAAATGAATATAAAATAGAATAAGCCATGCTATGTTCCATACCACAAAAATCTTCTCATTTTCCACCTCAATTTCTATTTTCTAAAAATAGAAAAACCATGACATACTTTATATATATATAATATATATATATATATATATCACATATATATATTTATATATATATATATATATAAAGATAAGCATATAATTAGTGAGCAATAATATTAGTCAATATACAATTATATCAAATATAAATATATATCATATTATTAAATCAACACTTGATTTAATAATCCGGTTATATCACATATAACCGATTAATATCATTTATCCGTATATCACATTATCAAATCAACACTTGATTCAATAATCCGGTTATATCACATATAACCTAACTGATAACATAGCCGTCATATTACAATACGGTATCTCATACTCGTATTTAATCAGGCCCCGCACATATCAGCATATGTGCCCTACTTCGTTTCGCTTGAACCAGGAAAGTTCTATGTGGGACTCTAAAGACTCGTCAATACGCCAGCAGTAGGTGATGATCACATCAATCACCCACAAGCCGTCAGCGGTACTAGATGGACGTAACGGCTACCCAGGTATTGAGTGATTAGAAGATCAACAAGCAAGCTTGTCCAAACTTTCATGAAGCCTATAGGTAACACTTACCGTATAGTCTGGTCTCTTCGTCTGATATGTCGCATATCGAGTCTGGGGATGGAATCGTCAGACCCCGATAACTTGATAAGTCATGCCGATGTAAGGCCTATAACGGTACGAGAAACTAATGATAACATTTACCAGTAAATCTCATCAACAACCCTGGCAAGGGACTTCCTGTTATAGCCAGTCGAGCATAGAGCAACATCAACTTTCTATACCGGGAAAGTCGAAACCCCTTCTATCGCTCATTGCCTCTATGTGACTCGGGAATGTATCCAAAATCCACATGTTTTCACGACTCTTTTGAGCCGTGGTAGGGAGGAAATCAAAGCACTGTGGGAACCACACAAGACTCTATGACGATCTCGGGTCTACAGACTAACCTGTACCAGTGTCACCAGAGAACTACTATCTAACGATAGGTATAGTACCATCTAGGAGTTCTCGGCGAGTCCTATTCAGTGTACCCATTCTCTAATGAGCACCTGTGTTCAATCTTTGATGTCAAACACCAATGGATATGGGATCAACTATCGCCCCATACAGGGTCAAAAAACGTACACACTAGTCTACTCTGGAATATCGATGCTCTGTCTCGATATTCCCTTGACTAGGAACAATTGAAGGATGTGCTTGTGGACTACCCAGGTCCCAGTAGTATGATCCGCATCATAGTCCTGGTATTCAAGCCTACATCCTAAGGGCTTTATCAACATGTATATGAGAGACAGTATAATAATACTGGTGAACATGTTAAGATAAAGGCAACCGGATAGCATACTATCATGTCGAGCAAGAAAGTCCTCCATATATATGTCCAAGCATCCACTATATCATATAATAATGGCCTCTAGGGCATACATATCACTAATAATCTCCCGCTTGCACTAAGGCCTGTTGTTGTAGTATCTCATACCCAACATCCCAAAAAGTCTCTCGATTAGCATATTGGGGAGGGCCTTAGTGAGTGGATCCGCTGTGTTATCCTGTGTCAACTCTCCTGATCTCGATCTCCCGGCGATTTACTATCTTCCTGATCAGGTGATACCGCCTAAGAATATGTCTGAATCTCCGATGGGACCGGGATTCCTTGGCCAAAGCCAGAGCTCTATTGTTATCACAATACATAGGTATTGGATGCTCAATGGATGGAACCTCACCAAGTTCATATTATGAACTTGTTCATCTAGTCAGCCTCTTTGGCAGTATCGATGGTAACGATGTATTCAGCCTTCATCGTCGAGTCTGCTACAGTATCTAGCTTGGAACTCTTCCAACATACCGTCCCTCCACTGAGAGTGAAGACAAAACCCGAGACCAACTTACTGTCGTCCTTATCACTCTGGAAGCTCGAATCGGTAAAGGACTCCACCTGAAGTTCACCGTTACCATACACCAAGAACATCTCTTTAGTCTTTCTCAAGTACTTAAGAATGTTCTTCACAGCTGTCCAGTATTTCTCCAGGATCTGATTGATACCTACTCACTACACCTAGCGAGTAAGCTATATTCGGTCTGGTACACAACATCACATACATGATTGACCCGACTGCAGAAGCATAGGGTATCCCTTGCATGCGAGCCCTCTCCAAATCAGTCTTGGGAGACAACTCTTTGGAGAGAGTGATTCCTGAACAAGCAGGCAAATTACCATGCTTAGAATCTTCTATACTAAACCTTTTTATTATGGTGTCTATGTACCTGGATTAAGACAATCCTAACATCCATTTAGATCTATCTCTATAGATCTTAATCCCCAGGATGTAGGAGGCATCACCAAGATCTTTCATGGAGAACTTATATGATAAGAAGAGCTTGAATGAGTGTAGCATAGGAACATCGTTTCCTATCAAGAGTATGTCATCCACGTACAATACGAGGAAGACAGCCTTACTCTCTACAACATTCTTATATATACATGGTTCATCTACATTTTTGATGAAGTCAAACTCTTTGACGGCTTCATCAAAACAGATGTTCCAGCTCCGCGATACCTGCTTTAATCCGTAGATAGATTTAAGCAGCTTGCACACGCTTCCGCTGCTCCCACTGTCTATGAAGCCCTCTGGCTGTGTCATGTACACGCTTTCTTCTAAATCACCATTTAGAAAAGTGGTCTTGACGTGTAACTGCCAGATTTCATAGTCATGATATGAAGCAACGACAAGTAGGACCTTGATGGACTTAAGTATAGCCGCTGGAGAAAAGGTTTCATCATAGTCGACACCCGGTCGTCGACGAAATCCTTTTGCTACAAGTCTAACTTTGAAAGTCTCAAATTTTCCATCTACACCAAATATCTTCTCAAGATCTACTTGCTCCCGATGGGTTTTACCCCTTCAGGAGAAACTTTCAAAGTCTATACTTTGTTAGTGTACATGGATTCCATCTCAGATCGCATAGCATCCAGCCATTTCACAGAGTCTCCACTTGTGATGGCCTGCTCAAATCTAGTTGGATCATCATCTTCCATTATGCAATTCTCGCTCCCATCGTCTATAAGAAAACCGTAGTATCTCTCAGGTGGATGAGAAACCCTACTAGATCTGCGGAGTGGCTGAGGTTCGTTGAGAACTATTGAATCCTCCGGTTCCACTAAATCGTCAGTTATAGTTTGTGTTGTTGGAACTTTTTCCAGTTCTACCTTATTGCCACTAATTTCTTTCACAAGAAAATTAATTTTCTAAAAATGTGGCATGTTGAGAAACAAACACCTTTTGTTCCTCGGTGTGGTAGAAGATATACCTTCGCAAATGTTTGGGATATCCTACAAACTTCAACAAAACTGGACTTGCCTTGAGCTTGTCCGGATTTTGCTTTTTAACACAAGCCGAACAACCATATATCTTAACTCGTTTAAGAGATGGTTTCTTCCCATTCAATATCTCATATAGAGTGGAAGACAACGGATTTGGTCGAAACTCTATTCAATAGGTATGCAGCTATCTCAAGTGCATAACCCCAAAAGGAAATAGGCAACTCAGCATTACTCATCATAGAGCGCATCATATCTAATAGGGTGCGATTCCTCTGCTTCGATACTCCGTTGTGCTGTGGTGTATATGGAGGAGTAAGCTTAAAGAGAATCTCATTCTCTTTTAAATAATCACGGAATTCCGTGCTTAAATATTCTCCTCCCCGATCAGATCGAAAAATTTTAATACTTTTACCCGTCCGGTTCTCAACTTCGTACTTATATTCATTGAATTTCTCAAAAGCTTTAGATTTGTGTTTCAATAAGAACACATGTCTGAATCTTGAGAGAACGTCGGTGAATGTAATAAAGTATAAGGAACCATTCCTGGCATGTGTAGACATAGGACCGCACACATCACTATGTATCAGTCCTAAGAGTTCAGTAGCTCTTTCTCTGTGTCCAGTAAACAGAGTTTTAGTCATTTTACCTTTGAGACATGACTGGAAAGTTTCATAAAATGTAAATTCAAACTGATTCAAATATCCATCTTTATGCAACTTAGCTAGTCTTGTCACATTGATATGACCTAGTCTACAATGCCACAAGAAGGCTTCGTTCATTTCTGAACTGTTTCTCTTGTGTGTGTTCTGTATACTTAGAACTGTAGTTTGATTTAGAACGTATATACCGTTATACAACGTACCATACCTAATCAACAATTGATTTAGGAAAACATTCACAATATTTTTGGTACGAAATAACAGTCGCTCAGAATCATTGTGTTGCCACTTGGTAATATAAGGTGATATTCGCCAACTGTTTTGGCTGCAACAATTGCACCATTCCCTACTACTAGAGACTTATCACCCTTCCCAGTTATCTACTTTTACTTAACCCATTTAACAAATTACATACTTAGGATCCTGATCCGGTATCCAATACCCAGGACATAGAGCAAACTGAGAAACAGTTCTCGGTAACGAACACACTCGAAGACGATGCATCAACATGCTTATTTTTCGTTTGGATGGCGTGAGAATCCGGATATTTCCCTATTCCTTGCTCGACTTATGAAAGTCATAAGATAGAGTGGAACCTAACCTAGTATAATAAGTGGGTTTGGTCAATATATCCATATTATTATCTTGATTAAGGCGTGTTATTGGTCGCTACCAGGAGAGAGAGAAGGATAATCACTTTTGTGTGCGCTCTTTGCAAGATTAGATTGGTTATTATCTTATCTAATCAGGATGGCTCCCACTGTTTTTATCAAATCTTCCTTCAAACCCTAAGAGGTAAGATTAGCCGGAATTAATTACACCCTACAAGTTCTCCAATCGTTCGGTCGGGCAGGTATTGGTACTCCGATGGAGTCTCCCCATGCATTCGCATGGAACTAATTAAATAACCTCGTTTCCGCAGGGGCGTCACCCCGTTAACACCTTTTTTAGACACCTAATGGATCGGCTAATTGTAAAGTGGAAAACTCTCCCAGAAGTAACTCTTACTCGCAGTGGGTATCAGGATCCAACTATCATATAGAAGGTATGCAATCTCATTGCAAATTTCAACACTTGAAATTCCCAATAATTGTGTTTACCCCTAGCTTCCTATAACCTTGACGAAAGCCAACAAACTATAGGCCGCTAGTCAAGTTCAACCTGTTCATTTCTTGATTGAATTAAACCCACCCGCATGGCCCTTGATGAAGGCCAATAAAGTCTCACGACTACCCTAATCTAATCGCATCACATGCGGTAAATAAGTACTAATTAGCTACCACACACTACGCCTTGACAAAGGCCAACAAACGTAGTACGAATACTAAATAGTACTTATCTGAAATGACGGAGGGCTACGGCTGGTTTTTAAGAAAACATTTAACGTAATGAACTTGATATCATTGTAAAATCCAATGATTTGAAAATGAGTGGTTTAAGCCCCGCTTTTAAAATCGAGTAGTTTTCAAAAACAAACCGAATAGCTTTTACTAGTTTTTGCTAAAGAGGTCACTCCCGGTGAAGGGATCTCGGCTCTTTCCTCATTGAATGAGGTGATGGATATCCATCAAGGAATATCACTGTGCAAAGCAAGAACTACAGAAGCTATGATGATAAACCGAGTGGGTTGTAACATTTGCTAGTTTTGCTAAAGAGATCACTCCCGGTGAAGGGATCTCGGCTCTTTCCTCATCGAATGAGGTGATGGATATTCATCAAGGAATACCACTATGCAAAGTAAGAACTAGAGCCACCTTTTTAAAAACTTTTGATTTTACAATAATTTTAGGTTTCTTTTTTTTTCATTAATCTCATCAATGAAGTGCCATCATTTAATGTTTCCTAAACATCACAGAAAATGAAACGAAAATAGAACGTACGCTTATGCCATCCGCATTCGCCACGGGGCCCGTTATGCACCGTTAGGTTACTTAACTAAAGGTAGAGCAGGGGCTCGACTAGCGCGGGTGCAAAACATAAGCAACGTTTATTATATATATCATATATATATAGCATTCATTTCACGCAGTTATATGATCGCATCACAGAACCAAGCAGCAGAAGTCAACATATGAAATATTGGATATACTAAGAGATCCGTGTTTAAAATTTAGCCAGTAATGAAAAACACGGATTCCACAGTCGTAATGAATAGCCAAACCCACATCCCTAGACCCCTACGAGAGCGGCAAGCAACCCTGCCAATTCTAGAGTTACGAGACCCGGTCTCGACTCCTCGAGATGGTCTCCTACTGGACTCCAGAACCTGGTTACTTGTGCTCCCTGCCTTGGGTCTATACTAATGCGGAAAAGTAAATAATATATATCAATGGTGACATCATCCTCAACCCTGAAGTGTCCCAATAAAAGAATATTACATACAAATTTTACATGAATGAAATTTGTAAAACGCTCATCTCACATAAAACCCCGGCTATGCATTCACGATGATCCAATATAACACATCACAGCAACACATAACATCATATGTCATCAACGTAAGTAAATACGCGTATCCCAAATTCCGTTGACATATAGCAACGAGATTTGGGATACCCCACATATTACACTTACGGTCACAGAAAAGAAATGAAAAACTACAATAATTAGAATCCGTATTTCCTTAGACATCATAAACCCGGAACATTCACGACAATCCAATATAACACATCACAGCAACACATAACATCACATGTCATCAACGTAAGTAAATACACTTATCCCAAATTCCGTTGACATATAGCAACGAGATTTGGGATACCCCATATATTACACTTACGGCCACAGAAAAGAAATGAAAAACTGCAATAATTAGAATCCGTATTTTCTTAGACATCATAAACCCGGAACATCTCATATTCCGAATTTCATGCCTAACCTATAAACCTTGCATTTTAGTCTCAAATTGAAAACACTTTTCAATAACTTAGTTGGGCAATTCAACAAAATTCCCGACTACCCAATCGAATGCTCAGAAACTTTAGCAGATGGCCGCACCCCCGATACCGTCGACGAAGTGCACTTAGGCGGAACACCGTGGCTGTGAGCACCCGAGTGGATGCTTTTGGCAACGGGGTTCTCCTACAGTCACTTGGTCGGGGCTATAGGGCGTGGCTTCCTAGTAAAGTTATTCGGCGAGTATTCGCGTACGATACGCAATTGCGACGGAGTTTCGACCCGAATCGAAACTTCATGGCAATCAATCAAAAGAGACTATAATACTAGATTTACAAAATACTAATTAGTCTTCACAAAACTAATTATTTTGGATTCTAAAAATTGTATCACATATCATCAAAATCTATACGACGCTTAACTTTTCGACGTTAAAACACCGTTAGGTTACTTAACTCTCTCCGTCTTCTTCACCTCTACCTCTAAGCTCAATCCCTCACATGAGTTGTGAACTCTTGAGCTTATGAGAACCCTGGTGAGCAAACAACACCCCTACTTCACCATCCTACACTATATTAGCGCTTTGGTGTAGTGTGTTTCCTTCACTAAAGAGTTTAGTGAAGAGATAGTTTGGATTAGCGGACTTCGGATGGATCACCTTCGGCATGAAGGTCATCGAAGCAAGTTCGTTCAATCTTCAAGTGGAGCCTAGTTGAGTCATAGGGACTACAACCCGGAGCTTTAGAAGAGAAGGACACGATTTACAAAGGTTGTAGCCATCCATCTTTTAGTATAGTTTCTTGATATCACAGTTAAACCCTAATTATCTAGTTTAAGATCTTGGTTAGTGTAGATTAGCACCCTAATTTTTTTTTAAACTGCATGCTTGATGCTAGTCAAACCAAGTGGTGGTGCTAACATACACTTTCATGGTATCATAGCTCATTTCAAAATCGACAGAAACTTAGGGTTTCGGGTTGCAGTTTCGGAGTTGTTTTGGTTTCGTGATTCTATATACATCGTATAATCTTCTAGCTTTGGCTCTGATACCATGAAAGTGTATGTTAGCACCACCACTGGGTTTTACTAACATCAAGCATGCCGTTTTTTAAAATCGAGTAGTTTTCAAAAACAAACCGAATAGCTTTTACTAGCTTTTGCTAAAGAGGTCACTCTCGGTGAAGGGACCTCGGCTCTTTCCTCATCGAATGAGGTGCTGGATATCCATCAAGGAATACCACTATGCAAAGCAAGAACTATAGAATCTATGATGATAAACCGAGTGGGTTGTAGCATTTGCTAGTTTTCTAAAGAGGTTATTTCCGGTGAAGAGATCTTGGCTCTTTCCTCATCGAATGAGGTGATAGATATTCATCAAGGAACACCACTATGCAAAGTAAAAACTAGAGCTACCATTTTAAAAACTTTTGATTTTACATCTTTAGATTTCTTTTCTTTTCATTAATCTCATTAATGAAGTCTCATTATTTAATGTTTCCTAAACATCACAGAAAATGAAACGAAAATAAAACGTACGCTTATGCAATCCGCATTCGCCATGGGGCCCCGTCATGCACCGTTAGGTTACTTAACTAACGGCAGAGCAGGGGCTGGACTAGCGCGGGTGCAAAACATAAGCAATGTTTATTATATATCATATATATATATAGCATTTGTCTCACGCAGTTATATGATCACATCACAGAACCAAGCAGCAGAAGTCAACATATGAAATATTGGATATACTAGGAGGTTCGTGTTTTAAATTAAGCCAATAATTAAAAACACGAATTCCACGGTCGTGATGAAAAATAGCCAATCCCACATCTCTAGACCCCTATGAGAGCTGCAAGCAACACTGCTAATTCTAGAGTTAGGAGACCCGGTCTCGACTCCTCGAGATGGTCTCCCACTGGACTCCAGAACCCGGTTACTTGTGCTCCTCGCCTTGGATCTATCCTAATGCGGAAAAGTAAATAATATACATCAATGTTGACAGCATCCTCAACCCAGAAGTGTCCCAATAAAAGAATATTACATACAAATTTTACATGAATGAAAATTTTAAAACTCTTATCTCACATAAAAACCCCGGCTATTCATTCACAACAATCCAATATAGCATATCACAGCAACACATAACATCACATGTCATCAACGTAAGTAAATACGCGTATCTCAAATTCCGTTGATATATAGTAACGAAATTTGGGATACCCCACATATTACACTTACGGTTGCAGAGAAGAAATGAAAAACTACAATAATTAGAATCCGCATTTCCTTAGACATCATAAACCCGGAATATCTCATATGCCGAATTTCATGCCTAACCTATAAACCTTGCATTTTAGCCTCATATCGAAAATACTTTTCAATTACTTAGTCGGGTAATTCAACAAGATTCCCGACTACCCGATCGAATACTCGTCGGGAACTTTAGTAGATGGCCGCACCCCCGATGCCGTCGACCAAGTGCACTTAGGCGGAACACCGTGACCGCGAGCACCCGAGTGGATGCTTTTGGCAACGGGGTTCTCCTAAAGTCACTTGGTCGGGAATATGGGGCATGGCTACCTAGTAAAGTTATCTGGCGAGTATTCGCGTACGATACGCGATTGCGACGGAATTTCGATCCGAATCGAAACTTCATGGCAACCGATCAATAGAGACTAACATGCTAGAGTTACAAACACTAACTAGTTTTCACAAAACTAATTAAATGTGGATTATAAATACTGTATCACATATCAAACTTAAACCGAAACGATGTTAAAACACGACTACGAAACACTCCAAATAGCCCTAATAGAAAAGTTAACATCACATGCAAACTGGGGTAAACAAACATAACCTGAAATCCCAAGACTGTGCTGGATCATCAAAATGATATATATATATATATATATATATATATATATATATATATATATATAAACGTTGTTTATGTTTTGCACCCGCGCTAGTCCATCCCCCGCTCTGCCGTTAGTTAAGAAACCTAACGGTGCATGACGGGACACCGTGGCGAATGCAGATGACATAAGCGTACGTTCTATTTTCGTTTTATTTTCTGTGATGTTTAGGAAACATTAAATGATGGGACTTCATTAATGATATTAATGAAAAGAAAAGAAACCTAAAGATATTGTAGAATCAAATGTTTTTAAAAAGGTAGCTCTAGTTCTTATTTTGCATAGTGGTATTCCTTGATGAATATCCAGCACCTCATTCGATGAGGAAAGAGCCGAGATCCTTTCACCGGGAGTGAGCTCTTTAGCAAAACTAGCAAATGCTACAACCCACTCGGTTTATCATCATAGCTTCTGTAGTTCTTGCTTTGCATAGTGTTATTCCTTGATGAATATCTAGCAGCTCATTTGATGAGCAAAGAGCCGAGATCCCTTCACAGGGAGTGACCACTTTAGCAAAACTAGCAAATGCTACAACCCACTCAGTTTTGTTTTAATAGCTTCTCTAGTTCTTGTTTTGCATAGTGGTATTTCCTGATGAATATCCAGCACCTCATTCGATGAGGAAAGAGCCGAGATCCCTTCACCGGGAGTGACCTCTTTAGCAAAACTAGTAAAAGCTACAAAAAACACTCATTTTCAAATCACTAGATTCTACAACGATATCAAGTTCATTACGTTAAAGGTTTTCTTAAAAACTAGCCGCAGCCCTCCGTCATTTCAGATAAGTACTATTTAGTATTCGTGCTGCGTTTGTTAACCTTCGTCAAGGCGTAGTGTGAGGTAGCTGATTAGTGCTTATCTGCCGCATGTGATGCGATTGAATTAGGGTATTCGTACAGCCTTGTTGACCTCTGTCAAGGGTCGTGCGGGTGGGTTTAATTCAATCACGAAATGAACGGGTTGAACTTGACTAGAGGCCTGTAGTTTGTTGACCTCCGTTAAGGTCATAAGATGCTAGGGATAAAAACAATTACCGGGAATTTCAAGTGTTGAAATTTGCAATGAGATTGCATACCTTCTATATGATAGTTGGATTCCGATATCTACTGCATGTAAGAGTTACTCCTGAGAGAGTTTTCCACTTTACAATTAGCTGATCAAGTAGGTGTCTAAGAAAGGTGTTAAAGGGGTTATGCCCCTGCGGAAATGAGCTTATTTAATTAGTTCCATGCGAAAGCATGGGGAGACTCCCTTGGAGTACCAATACCTGCCTGGCCGAACGATTGGCGAACTTGTAGGGTGTAATTAATCCTGGCTAATCTTACCTTTTACGGTTTGAAGGAAGATTTGATAAAAACAGTGAGAACCATCCTGATTAGATAAGATAATAACCAATCTAATCTTGCAAAGAGCGCACGCTAATGCGTTTCCTTCTCTCTCTCCATGTAGCGATCAATGACACGCCTTAATCAAGAAATAATATGGATGTATTGACCGAACCCACTTATTATACTGCGCTAGGTTCCGCTCTATCTTATGACTGTCATAAGTCTGACCAAGTAATAGGGGAATACCCGGATTTCCATGCCACCCGAACGAAGGAGTATACTGATGCATCTTCTTCGGGGCCTTTCCCTCCTTTTTTGAATACGGGAGACCCCCTCGGATGGGAAGGAAGCTGTGTTCGTTACTGAGAATTGCTTCTCAGTTTGCTCTACATCCTGGGTATTGGATACCGAATCAGGATCCCATGTATGTAATTTGTTACATGGGTTAAAGAGAGGTAGAGAACCGAGGAAGGGTGATAAGTCTCTAACAGTAAGGAATGGAGCAATTGTTGCAGTCAAAACAGTTGGCAAATATCACATAGTGTTACCAAATAGTAATACATTGATTCTGAGCGACTGTTATTTCGTACAAAAAATGTTGTGAATGTTTTCCTAAATCAAGTGTTGATTGGGTATGGTACGTTATATAATGGTAAATACGTTCTAAATCACAACACAGTTCTAAGTATACAGAACACACACATGAGGAACAGTTCAGAAATGAACGAAGCCTTCTTGTGGCATTGTAGACTAGGTCATATCAATGCAACAAGACTAGCTGAGTTGCATAAAGATGCATATTTGAATCCGTTCGAATTTAGATCATATGAAACTTGCCAGTCATGTCTCAAAGGCAAGAGAACCAAATCTCCGTTTACTGGACACAGAGAAAGAGCAACTGAACTCTTGGGATAGATACATAGTGATGTATGCAATCCTATATCTACACATGCCAGGTATGGTTTCTCGTACTTTATTACATTCACCGATGATCTCTCAAGATTCGAACATGTGTTTCTGTTGAAACACAAATCTGAATCTTTTGAGAAATTCAAGAAATATAAGTACGAAGTTGAGAACCTGACGGGTAAAAGTATTAAAATCCTTCGATCTAATCGGGGAGGAGAATACTAGAGCACGGAATTCAGAGACTACTTAAAAGAGAATGGGATTCTCTCGGCTTACTCCTCTGTATACACCACAGCACAATGGAGTTTCGGAGCGGAGAAATCGCACCCTATTAGATATGGTGCGCTCTATGATGAGTAATGCTGAGTTACCTATTTCCTTTTGGGGGTTATGCACTTGAGATAGTTGCATATCTATTGAATAGAGTTGCGACCAAATCTGTGCCTACCACTCCATATAAGATATGGAATGGGAAGAGACCATCTCCTAAACGAGTTAAGATATGGGGTTGTCCGGCCTATATTAAAAACAAAATCCGGACAAGCTCAAGGCAAGGTCAGTTCTGTGTAAGTTTGTAGGACATCCCAAACATTCACGAGGGTATATCTTCTACCACACTGAGGAACAAAATGTGTTTGTTTCTCGACATGCCACCTTTTTAGAAAAGGAATTTCTTATCAAAGAGATTAATAGTAATGAGATAGAACCGGAAGAGTTCCAGCAATACAAACTACAACAGACGATTTGGTGGAACCGGAGGATTCAATAGTCCCCAGCGAACCTCAGCCATTCCGCAGATCTAGTAGGGTTCCTCATCCACCTGAGAGATACTACGATTTTCTTATAGACAGTAGGAGCAAGGATTGCATCATGGAAGATGATGACCCAACTATTATCGAGCAGGCCATCACAAGTGGAGACTTTATGAAATGGCTGGATGCTATGCGATCTGAGATGGAATCCATGTACACCAACAAAGTATGGACTTTGAATGTTGCTCCTGAAGGGGTAAAACCCATCGAGAGCAAGTGGATCTTGAGAAGATATTTGGTGTAGATAGAAAAGTTGAGACTTTCAAATTTAGACTTGGAGCAAAAGGTTTTCGTCAACGACCAGGTGTCGACTATGATGAAACCTTTTCTCCAGTGGCTATGCTTAAGTCCATCAGGATCCTACTTGTCGTTGCTGCATACCATGACTACGAAATCTGGCAGTTACAAGTCAAGACCGCTTTTCTAAATGATGATTTAGAAGAGAGCGTGTACATGACACAGCCAGAGGGCTTCGTAGACAGTGGGAACAGCGGAAGCATATGCAAGCTGCTTAAATCCATTTACGGATTAAAATAGGTATCGCGGAGCTGGAACATCTGTTTTGATGAAGCTATCAAAGAGTTTAACTTCATAAAAAATATAGATGAACCATGTATATATAAAAAGGTTGTGGAGAGTAAGGCTGTCTTCCTCGTATTGTATGTGGATGCCATACTCTTGATAGGAAATGATGTTCCTATGCTACACTCGGTCAAGCTCTTCTTATCACACAAGTTCTCCATGAAAGATCTAGGTGATGCCTCCTACATCCCGGGGATTAAGATCTATAGAGATAGATCTAGACGGATGTTGGGATTGTCCCAATCCAGGTTCATTGACACCATACTAAAAAGGTTTAGTATGGAAGATTCTAAGCGTGGTAATTTACCCACTTGCTCAGGAATCACTCTCTCCAAAGAAATGTCTTCCAAGACTGATTTGGAGAGGGCTCGCATGCAAGGGATACCCTATGCTTCGGCAGTCGGGTCAATCATGTATGCGATGTTGTGTACCAGACCGTATGTAGCTTACTCACTACATGTAGTGAGTAGGTATCAATCAGATCTTGGGGACAAATAATGGACAACTTTGAAGAACATTCTTAAGTACTTGAGAAGGACTAAAGAGATGTATTTGGTGTATGGTAACGGTGAACTCCAGGTGGAGTTCTTTACCAATTCGAGCTTCCAGAATGATAAGGACGACAATAAGTCGGTCTTAGGTTTTGTCTTCACCCTCAGTGGAGGGACGGTATGTTGGAAGACTTCCATGCTAGGTACCATAGCAGACTCAACGATGAAGGCTGAATACATTGCTACCAACGATACTGCCAAAAAGGCTGTCTGGATGAAGTTCATAAGATGAATTTGGTAAGGTTCCATCCATTGAACATCCAATACCTGTGTATTGTGATAACAATGGAGCTATGGCTTTGGCCAAGGAACCCCAGTCCTAACAGTGATCCAGACATATTTTTACGCGGTATCACCTGATGAGGAAGATAGTAGATCGCCGGGAGATCGAGGTCAGGAGAGTTGACACAGCGGATCCACTCACCAAGGCCCTCCCCCAGATGCTATTCGAGAGACCTTTTGGGATGTTGGGTATGAAATACTACAACAACTGACCTTAGTGCAAGTGGGAGATTGTTAGTGATATGTATGCCCTAGAGGCCATTATTGTATGATATAATGGATGCTTGAACATATATATGGAGGAATTTCTTGCTCGACATGATAGTATTCTATTCGGTTGCCTTTATCTTAACATGTTCACTGGTATTATTATATTGTCTCTCATATACATGTTGATAAAGCCCTTAGGATGTAAGCTTGACTACCAGGACTATGATGCGAATCATACTACTGGGACCTGGGTAGTCCACAAGCACATCCTTCAATTGTTCCTAATCAAGAGAATATCGAGACAGGGCATCGATATTTCATAGTAGACTAGTGTGTACGTTTCTTGACCTTGTATGGGGCGATTGTTGATCTCATATCCATTGATGTTTGACATCAAAGATTGTACACAGGTACTCATTAGAGAATGGGTACACTGAACAGGACTCGCCGAGAACTCCTAGATGGTATTATACCTATCGTTAGATAGCAGTTCTCTGGTGACAATGGTACAAATTAGTCTGTAGACCCGAGATCGTCATAGAGTCTTGTGTTGTTCCCACCGTGCTTTGATTTCCTCCCTACCACGGCTCAAAGGAGTTGTGCAAACAGGTGGATTTTGGATACAGTCCCGAGTCATATGGAGGCAATGAGCGAT
Source organism: Agapanthus africanus (assembly GCA_030015575.1). Classification (NCBI taxonomy): domain Eukaryota; kingdom Viridiplantae; phylum Streptophyta; class Magnoliopsida; order Asparagales; family Amaryllidaceae; genus Agapanthus; species Agapanthus africanus. Next base: position 123,123,252 of record JASDDO010000012.1, on the reverse strand, counting down.
AGGAGGGGTTTCGTCTCTCCCGGTATAGGGAGTTGATGTTGTGCTATACTCGATTGGCTATAACAGGAAGACTCTGGCAAGAGTTGTTGATGAGATTTACTGATAAGTATTATTAGTAGTTTCTCGTACCGTTATAGGCCTTATATCGGCATGACTTATCAAGTTATTGGGGTCTGACGATTCCACCCCCAGACTCAATATGCGATATATCAGACGAAGAGACCGGACTGTACGGTAGGTGTTACCTATAGGCTTCATGGGAGTTTGGACAAACTTGCTTGTTGATCTTCTAATCGCTCAATACCCGGGTAGCCATTATGTTCAGCGAGTACCGCTGACAGCTTGTGGGTGACTGATATGATCATCACCTACTGCTGGCGTATTGATGGGTCTTTAGAGTCCTACATAGAAGTTTCCTGGTTCAAGCGAAACAAAGTAGGGCACATATGTTGATATGTGCGGGGCCTGATTAAATACGAGTATGAGATACCGTATTATAATTTAGCGGCTATTTGTTATTAGTTAGGTTATATGTGATATAACCGGATTATTGAATCAAGTTTTGATTTAATAATATGATATATGGATAAATGATATTAGTCGGTTATATGTGATATAACCAGATTATTAAATCAAGTGTTGATTTAATAATATGATATATATTTATATTTGATATAATTATATATTAACTAATATTATAGCTCACTAATTATTCTTCATAATATATATTAATATATATATATATATATTATATGAAGCATGGTATGGATTTTCTATTTTTAGAAAATGGAAAATGAGTTGGAAAATGGGGAGACTTTTGTAGTGGAGAGGTGAAGCGTGACTTTAGTTTATTCTATATTCATTTGCTTGCAATATTGAAGCATGGCTACACTTTTTAAGTGTTAAAAATTGTATGCTTCAATAATGTGTGAACTATATGAGCCATGCTAGATCATTCTTCACTTCATTCTTGACTTGAGATTTTTTCTTCACTTGAGAGCTCATGTGATGAGTTGCTTTCTGGCTCTCTCCATCCTCCTCCTCACCTCCTCTAAGCTTAATCCCTCACATGTGTTGTGAAACCTTAAGATTGTGAGAACCCTAGTGAGCAAACAAAACCCTTACTTCACCATCTTACACTAGATCAGCGCTTTGGTGTAGTGTGTTTCCTTCACTAAAGAGTTTAGTGAAGAGATAGCTTGGATTAGCAGACTTCGGGTGGATCATCTTCGGCACGAAGGTCATCGAAGCAAGTTCGTTCAACCTTCAAGTGGAGCCTAGTGGAGTCGCGTGGACTACAACCCGGAGCTTTCGAAGAGAAGGACACGGTCTACAAAGGTTGTAGCCATCCATCTCTTAGTATAGTTTCTTGATATCATAGTTAAACCTTAGTTATTTAGTTTAAGATCTTGGTTAGTGTACATTAGCACCCCGAAAATTTTAAAAACGGCATGCTTGATACTTGTAAAACCCAGTGGTGGTGCTAACTTACACTTTCATGGTATCAAAGCCAAAGCTAGAAGATTAGACGATGTATATAAATCACGAAACCGAAACAACTCCGAAACTGCAACCCGAAACCCCAAGTTTCTGTCGAATTTTAAACAGTCTCCGAATTTTTTTTAAACATGTGCAGAATGTTACATGTGATGTAACTAGAACACCAGAGAAATTTGAGACCAAAACTCTTTATATGACCCGGCGAGAATTGTTTTTTGACCGGCCTCGCCGGCCCCATGTTCTTTGTTTGGTCTCTAATTTTTTTTAATGCTCTGTATGCTATGGTTTGGGGTTTCGGATCATGTTTGATTAGTCCAAAATTGCATGTGATGTTAATTTTGTTAAGGGGCTAATTCAAAGTATTTCGTAGTCGTAATTTTTACATCGTTTCGGGTATAAATTTGATATGTGATACACTAGTTGGAATCCACATTTAATTAATTTTGTGAAAACTAGTTTGTAATTGTAAATCTAGCATGTTAGTCTCTATTGATCGATTGCCATGAAGTTTCGATTCGAATCGAAACTCCGTCGCAATCGCGTATCGTACGTGAATACTCACCAGATAACTTTACTAGGTAGCCACGCCCCATAGCCCCGACCAAATGACTTTAGGAGAACCCCGTTGCCAAAAAGCATCCACTCGGGTGCTCACGGCCACGGTGTTCCGCCTAAGTGCACTTGGTCAACAGCATTGGGGGTGCGTCCATCTACTAAAGTTTCTAATGAGTATTCGATCGAGGAGTCGGGAATCTTGTTGAATTACCCGACTAAGTTATTGAAAAGTGTTTTCGATATGAGACTAAAATGCAAGGTTTATAGGTTAGGCATGAAATTCGGCATATGAGATATTCCGAGTTTATGGTGTCTAAGGAAATGCGGATTCTAATTATTGTAGTTTTTCATTTCTTTTCTGCGACCGTAAGTGTAATATGTGGGGTATTCCAAATCTCGTTGCTATATGTTAACGGAATTTGTGATACGCGTATTTATTTACATTGATGACATGTGATGTTATGTGTTGCCGTGATATGTTTTATTGGATCGTCGTGAGTGAATAGCCGGGGGTTTTATGTGAGATGGGAGTTTTACAATTTTCATTCATGTAAAATTTGTATGTAATATTCTTTTATTGAGACACTTCTGGGTTGAGGATGATGTCACCATTGATATATATTATTTACTTTTCCGCATTAGGATAAACCCAAGGCGGGGAGCACAAGTAACCGAGTTCTGGAGTCCAGTGGGAGACTATCTTGAGGAGTCGAGACCGGGTCTCCTAACTCTAGAATTTGCTGGGTTTCTTGCCGCTCTCGTAGGGGTCTAGGGATGTGGGTTTAGCTATTCATCACGACTGTGGAATCCGTGTTTTTCATTACTGACTGAATTTAAAACACGGACCTCTTAGTATATCCAATATTTCATATGTTGACTTCTGCTGCTTGGTTCTGTGACGTGATCATATAACCGCGTAAGACGAATGCTATATATATGATATATATAATAAACGTTGCTTATGTTTTGCACCCGCGCTAGTCCAGCCCCCGCTCTGCCGTTAGTTAAGTAACCTAACGGTGCATGACGGGGTCCCGTGGCGAATGCGGATGGCATAAGCGTATGTTCTATTTTCGTTTCATTTTCTGTGATGTTAAGGAAACATTAAATGATGGGACTTAATTAATGAGATTAATGAAAATAAAAGAAACCTAAAAATGTTGTAGAATCAAAAGTTTTTAAAAATGTAGCTCTAGTTCTTGCTTTGCATAGTGGTATTCCTTGATGAATATCCAGCACCTCATTCGATGAGGAAAGAGCCGAGATCCCTTCACTGGTAGTGACCTCTTTGGCAAAACTAACAAATACTACAGCACTCCCGGTTTATCATAATTGTCTCTCATATACATGTTGATAAAGCCCTTAGGATGTAGGCTTGGCTACCAGAACTATGATGCGGATCATACTACTGGGACCTGGGTAGTCCACAAGCACATCCTTCAATTGTTTCTAGTCGAGGGAATATCGAGACATAGCATCGATATTCCAAAGTAGACTAGTGTGTACGTTTCTTGACTCTGTATGGGGCGATGGTTGTGTTAGTGTATATGCCCTAGAGGCCATTACTGTATCATACTAGTTTGTATATTACTTAATGGAAGCTTGGGATATTCACAGTTGTATATACAATCTTGCTCGAAATGGTAGTATGCTACTTGGTTTGTCTCTGCTTTAATATGTGCATGTGTTTCTTTTAGCATATTGCAGGTATACATATTAGTAGAGCCCTTAGGATCTTTGCTTGATTACCAGCGTTGCGATGGCGCTCGCACTCGTGGGAGCTGGGTAATCTATAAGCACATCCTTATACAGGTCCCTGGTCGTTGGACTATCGAGACAGGGCATCGATACTCCGGAGTAGACCAGCGTATGCGCTTCTCATCCCAGTGTGGGAGACGGTCTGTCCCACAGCCGTTAGTACGTCGTACTTGGGATAGTATGCGGGTGCTCGTTAGGTTACGAGTACACTGGACAGGACTCGTCGGGAACTGTTGGTTGGTAATATACCTATCGTCAGTTATCAGTTCCCAGGTGACATGAGTACAGCTTAGTCCGCTGACTTGACACTGTCACTTCGCCTCGAGTGTGTTCCCACTGCACTTTGATTACTACCCTACCACGGCTCAGAGGAGTCGTGCAAACAGGTAGTTTTTGGGTGCAGTCCTGAAGCACTTGGAGGCAGTGACGGTTAGACAGGATTCGTCTCTCCCGGTATTGGGGGTTGACATCGCGCTGTGTCCAGGAGAGCCATTACACGAGTAGTCCCTGGCCAGGGCAAGCGAGATATACTGGTAGGTTTCCAGTGTTATCTCAGGGTGTTCTGGGCTTCACTCCGACACGACTTGTACCGCTATTAGGGGACTGACGTTCACCGCCCCCCTAGGCCCGCCATGCGATGTATCAGACGAACAGACCGGACTGTACGGAGATTGTCACATACAGGCTCAGTAGGAGTGCAGATGGGGTTCACCTCGTCAGTCTTCTTATCGACATCTACCTGGGGACCGTTACGTACAGCTAGTGCCGCTTGCGGTCTGTGGTTAAACCCACTGCCAGCGTAGTGTCGAGTCTTTAGAGTCCCACACAGAGAGCTATTCGCCTTTAGGCAAAACGAGTAGAGGTCGCATGGTTTTGCGACAGGGTTCGTTCGCATCCGCGCACTTGTGCACGGTTGCTGTCCGGACAGTTTATACTAGCGGGCTTTGGTTTAAGCCGGATCCTAGTATATGATTTGAGATTGGTTTTTCTCATTGTGTTCGTGTTCCTCGGATCACGAATGCGGGTGCGTATGCACAGTTGCTTGAGATTGAGGGAGAGGACCTTGTTTAGGGTTAATGACTTTTGTCATTTTATTAACCCTATTGTTTTTGTGTGTATTATTGTTAATTGATAATTAGCTTAATTATTGTGCATGGTTGTTGTTGTTGGCACTTTGACTTTGTTGACTTGTTGACCAAGTTGACAATTTGACCATGATCATTTCATTTGGAAGATGCTCTTTGATTCTTGCAATTAGCATTAATAATGAAATGATAATGGTCACCTCATGATTTACCATGACAATTTTCAAGCTAATTATACAATTAAAATAACTCACACATATTAGTGAGAATGGCTCACTAATTTATTCATTCTATCATATCTTTTCTCTCTCTTGCTCATCCTCTCCCTCAAGCTCTCTCCCTCTCATGTGTTGAGAAACAAAAAGCTTGAGAAAAACCTTCACTTGATCTTCTCTACTCACTTCTAGGGTTCAAGTCTTAGCATTTCTTGCACTCTAGTTACTCCTAGCTTGGAGTTGAAGCTAAAGGTGGTGGCTTTCAAGTGGATCTTTCTTTGACGGAAGAAGACTAGCAAGGTGAGGCCCTTCTACCATTCCGACGAGCAAGGAGAGAAGGACTAAAGACCAAAGGTATAACCTTTCCATCACTTAGCTACTTTGTAGTTAGGGTTAGCAAGTTTTAGTTTAGCAAAGATCCTCACAAGCTTGGTCCATGTTGCCTAAGTCATTAAAAATTCGTTTTTATTATGTTTTCCGCCTCCCCGTAAGTACCGGGGTGGGCAACACGGACTTACAGTGGTATCAGAGCCTGACTAAACTCAAACTAGCTAGGTAGTGAAGTGTAACGAAGTTTCGAAACCGGAAAATCCGAAAACCAAACCATGCAAAACCCAAGTTTCTGTTAATTTTTCCTCTGGTCAAAATGACATTTGTTATATACCAAAAATTATCTCAGGGTTTTGTGTGAAAAACCACCAAAGACGAACCAGAGAGGAGATGAGAGGAGCGCGGATCCGCGGCAAGAGGAGGCTCCTGCCGCGGAAGCGCGGCCGTCTTGTCCCCTCTCTGCATCGTTTTTGGTGCAGTAAGTTTCTGTGTTGGTATTGGGATTTTTAAGATATATATTATATGCCCAGATTTTCCAGAACTAAAATTTACTTTTGGGGGCCTATAAATCCGTATTTTTTTCGGAACTTCACTACGCTTTAACTACATCGGTTATATCTGTAATGCTTGCATGTATTAAACGTCGGCTAATCGCTATAAGACGATTAGTCGGGGTTATACATGATCTGTGATTGCTATTGGTTTGTGGATATGAATGGATTGGATTGTCGCGGGTGAATGGCCGGGGTTGGATGTGAGATGAGCGTTGTTTTTCTTTCATTCATTTGTAACATGTAAATTGATGTAATAATATTCTTTGTATGGCCGCACAACCGGGTCGGGGTTGTAGCCGTCATTGTATTATTCTTTTTACTGTTTTTGCTCCTAGGATAGACCCATGGAGGGGGTGCACAAACTACCGGGTACTCGAAGTGCCGAGTGGCCTACTCACGGTGGTGAGGGAGGTTGCTTCGCTTCGGGTGCTTGGCGGGTAGTTTGCCGCACCCGTAGGGGTCTTGGGTGGGGTATTGGCTATTCACCGCGACCGTGTAATCCGCTTTGCGTTGCAGGCTCGAACGCATTGCGGATTCCTAGTATATCCAATGTATTCATCTGTGATCTGTAATGTCTATCATTGCTGTATATATATATATAAATAACTATTTAGGCGTTGCTTATGTTTTACAGCCGCGCTAGCCCAGCCCCCGCTCTGTCGTTAGTTAAGTAACCTAACGGGTGATGACGGGGCCCCGTGGCGAATGCGAATGGCATAAGCGTACGTCATATTTTGGTTGTTTTCTGCAATGGTAGGATTAAATGATGGGACGCATTAAAAGAACTAATGCAAGAAATAAACCAAGTAAAAGTCGATTGGAACACTTTGAAAACCACTCGGTTCTTTTCAAAACTAAACTTTTAAACGCGGAGCTTGAACCACTCCTTTTAAAAGCTATCTCGTTCCATCGACCATATCAAGTTCACTACGTTCACGGTTTCGCCAAAACCATTCGTAGCCCTCCGTCATTCCACATGAATGGTCAAAAGTATTCAAGCTGTGTATTTTGGCCAAAGTCAAGGCATAGTGATTGGTAGCGTTTGGGCATTCATGTGCAGCATAGATAGATGCGTTGATTTGGGACAGTCGTGCTGCCATTTTGGCCAAAGTCAAGGGTAGGTACGGGTGGGTCCAAATTAACCAGGAGAATGACGGGTAGAACTTGACATGTGACTTATGATATTTTGGCCAAAGTCAAGGTCATAAGAGCATGGGGCAAAAATCCACATCGGGAGTTTCATAAGTACTGAAACTTGCTAGATTTGCATACCATTTGGAGTGTGATGATTCTGGTAGGATTCCTTCGGTTTTATCACGCGATGATATTTGGATCCCGATCCTACTGTGAGTATATGCTACTCCTCGGGAAAACTCTCACTTAACGATCAATGCTATAAACCTAGTAGGTGCCTAGAAAGGTGTTAGCGGGGCTACGCCCACAGGGAAAAGAGGTTACTTAATTAAGGAACTTCGCGAAAGCGTTGGAAAACCTCCCTCGAAGTACCGACACTGGCCTGGCTGAACGGTTAAGCAAGTATTGTACGGTGAGAATGATCCCGGCTAATCCTTTTCTTTACGGTTTGAGAAGGGATTCGAGAAACAGTGGGAGCCATCCAGTTTAGACAAACTAAAAACCACTCTAAACTTGCAAGAGCATCATGCTAAAGTGTTTCTTTTCTCTCTCCTAATTGCAGCGACCATTCAACATGACCGGACTTAAGTTACTGTTAGATAAAAATAAATTGACAGGGCCAAACTACAAAGATTGGCTCAGGAATGTCAAGATTGCAATCACCTATGACAAGCTGGGGTATCTTCTTACCACCAAAGCTCCCCCTGTCCCTGGTCCAACTTCCAGTATCGCGGATAAGGAAATCCGCAAGACTTGGGAGATTGATAGCGCGAAGGCCAAGTGCCTCCTGCTTGCCTCGATGGACAACGAACATCAGAGGAGGCATGAGAATATGGACATGGAATCCATATTGCTCCATACAAAAGAACTGTATGGAGAGCAATCACGTATCGCGAGATAAGAAGCCTCGAAAAAGTTATTTTCGACAAGAATGGCCGTCGGATCATCAGTAGCCGAGCATGTGCTAAAGATGATCGGCTACATTGAGGAGCTCGCTGACCTAGGGATCACATTGGAGAGTGAGCTATATACGGATATAGTTCTCCAGTCCCTTCCTTCCACTTACGCCCAGTTCATACTGAACTTCAACCTACAAGAAAAAGAGGTTGAACTTTCAGAGCTCCTCAACATGCTGAGGAGCGCAGAGGGCACCCTACAGAAAGGTAGGGAGACATCCACTTTGTTTGTAGGAGGATCTTCCTCTTCTAGGTCCAGGGCGAAAGCCAAGGGCAAGAAGAAGAAAGCCCCCGCCAAACCAAGAGGCGGTGTCGGTAAAGTGGATACGAAGGGAAAGGGTAAAGCAACAAAGGTAGCGGGGAAGCTTGTGGATAAGGAGGAATGCTTCTTTTGTCATAAGAAAGGACACTGGAAGAGTGATTGCAGGGCCTGGAAGGCCAGAACACAGGAATTGAAGCAGGTTGCAGCTTCAGCTTCAGGTGTGTATGTTATTGAAAACTGTCTATCAATAAACTCTGCATCCTGGGTATTGGATACCGGATCAGGATCTCATATCTGTAATTCTTTGCAGGCGTTGAGAAAGCGTAGAGTTTTGAAGGCAGGTGACATGACCCTCAGAGTTGCGAACGGTGCTAGCATGGATGCAGAGGCCGTGGGGGACTATCACCTGGGATTATCTGATGGACACTTTTTGGTTTTGCGTAGTTGTTATTATGTACCAAATGCAACCTGTAATATCATATCTGTATCTTTATTATCTAAAGAAGGTTATGAATTTGCATTTGTAAGTAATGTAGTGAACATTCACCTTAATCAAGTTTTGATTGGGTCAGGTACATTGAACAACGGTATTTACGTTTTAAACCAACCACAGGTTTTCAATATCCAGAATACACACAAAAGAAAGTCTCCAGAAATTAATAAAACTTTCTTATGGCATTGTAGACTGGGTCACATCAATGAGAGAAGATTGACTAAGTTACATACTGAAGGATATTTGGATCCGTTCGAATATCAATCGTATGCAACTTGTCAATCCTGTCTCAAAGGAAAGATGACAAAGGCTCCGTTTTCTGGACACGGAGAAAGAGCGAGCGAGCTCTTGGGACTCGTACACAGCGACGTGTGCGGTCCAATGTCTACACATGCGCGAAGCGGTTTTTCTTACTTCATTACCTTTACGGATGATTTTTCAAGGTACGGTTATGTTTTCTTAATGAAACATAAATCCGAGGCTTTTGAAAAATTCCAGGAATATAAGAATGAAGTAGAAAAGCAAACCGGCAAAAGTATCAAGATCCTAAGATCGGATCGAGGAGGAGAATACTTAAGTGCCGAATTCCTGAACTACTTAAAAGAGAATGGAATTCTCTCTCAGCTTACTCCTCCATACACTCCGCAACATAATGGTGTATCGGAGAGACGGAACCGGACCCTATTGGATATGGTACGGTCCATGATGAGTAACGCTGAGTTACCGCGATCGTTCTGGGGATATGCGCTAGAATCAGCAGCATACCTTTTGAACCGAGTTCCAACTAAGACTGTGCCTACTACACCATATGAAATGTGGTGTGGGAAGAGACCCCATCTTAATCACATTAAGACATGGGGATGTCCAGCTTTTGTAAAAAAGCAGCATGCGGACAAGCTCGAGGCACGCTCAGTACAGTGCAAGTTTGTGGGATATCCGAAGAACTCCAAGGGATATTACTTCTATTGCGAAGAGGAACAAAAAGTCCTTGTTTCTCGCCATGCCCACTTTCTAGAACATCAGTTCATAGAAAAAGAATTAAGTGGGAGCGCGATAGAACTGGAAGAAATTCCAGAACCACAAACTATTACTGAAAGCTTAGAGGAACCAGAGGGTTCAAAAGAACAGGACATTCCTATGCCACTCCGCAGGAGTAGTAGGCAGTCTCATCCGCCCGAGAGGTACTACGGTTTTCTCATTGACGGGGATAGAGAGGACTGCATCCTAGATTGTGATGAGCCTACTAGCTTCCAGCAAGCCATTCAGAGCGTCGACTCGATAAAATGGCTGGATGCAATGCGGACCGAGATGGAGTCCATGTACACCAACAAAGTATGGACGTTGGACATTGCTCCAGACGGGGTGAAACCCGTAGGATGCAAGTGGATCTTCAAAAGGAAGATTGGTGTAGATGGACAGGTTGAGACCTATAAAGCTAGACTGGTAGCAAAGGGCTTTCGTCAGCGACCTGGTTTGGACTATGACGAAACCTTTTCTCCAGTAGCTATGCTGAAATCCATTCGGATCCTTCTTGCCATCGCTGCTTTCCACGATTATGAGATTTGGCAGATGGACGTAAAGACAGCTTTTCTAAATGGTCATTTAGAGGAGTGTGTCTATATGGACCAGCCAGAGGGTTTCATTCAGGGTGGGAGCAGCGGAAAGGTGTGCAAGTTGCTCAAGTCCATTTATGGACTCAAGCAGGCATCGCGGAGTTGGAACATCTGTTTTGATGAGACGGTCAAAGAATTTGGCTTTATCAAAAATCCAGATGAACCATGCATCTATTGTAGATTTGTAGCGAGAACTGTAGTATTCCTCGTTTTATACGTGGATGACATTCTCTTAATAGGAAATGACATTCCTATGCTACAATCTGTCAAGGGGTTCTTGTCACACAGGTTCTCCATGAAAGACCTGGGTGATGCCTCTTACATTCTGGGTATCCGGATCTACCGTGACAGATCCAAGAGGATATTAGGACTCTCGCAGTCCAGGTACATCGACACCATACTGAAGAGATTCAGTATGGAAGATTCCAAGCGCGGTAATCTACCGGCTTGTCACGGGATCACTCTCTCCAAAGAGATGTCTCCCAAGACTGATTTGGAGAGGGATCGCATGTCTATTATACCCTACGCTTCTGCGGTAGGCTCTATAATGTATGCGATGTTATGTACCAGACCGGATGTGGCTTATGCACTGAGTGTGGTGAGCAGGTATCAGTCAAACCCAGGGGAGAAACATTGGATAGCAGTAAAGAACATTCTCAAGTACCTGAGAAGGACTAAGGAGATGTTCTTGGTGTATGGCGGAAAAGACCTGCAGATTGAGGCCTTTGCTGACTCCAGCTTCCAGAGTGACAAGGATGATTCCAAGTCCATGTCGGGTTTTGTCTTTACCCTCAATGGAGGGGCGGTGTGTTGGAAGAGCTCCAAACAGGAAACCGTTGCTGACTCGACTATGGAAGCGGAATACATCGCTGCATCTGATGCCGCAAAAGAAGCTGTCTGGATGAGGAAGTTCTTGAAAGAACTTCAGGTGGTTCCGTCCATTGTTGACCCAATACCTCTGTATTGCGACAACAACGGGGCTATAGCTTTAGCGAAGGAACCCAGGTCCCATCAGAAATCCAGACACATCTTAAGGCGGTATCACCTGATCAGGGAGATCGTAGATCGCCAGGAGATCGAGGTCCGGAGAGTTGCATCAGAGGATAACACAGCAGATCCATTCACCAAGGCCTTGCCCCAGACTCAGTTCGAGCGGCTGATCGAGATGATAGGTCTTCGATACGCCAGTACATGGCCTTAGTGCAAGTGGGAGATTGTTAGTGTATATGCCCTAGAGGCCATTACTGTATCATACTAGTTTGTATATTACTTAATGGAAGCTTGGGATATTCACAGTTGTATATACAATCTTGCTCGAAATGGTAGTATGCTATTTGGTTTGTCTCTGCTTTAATATGTCCATGAACTTGGAAGTTTTGTGGAAACTTTTTAAATAGGTAAAAATTCCTCTTCTACAAGTTATTAAGTGTTTTAAGTTTCAAAGTTTTTGTATTATATCAGAAAAAGATAAGTTTTGTAAGTTTTTGGATACTCAATAGGAATCTGCTCTAACTTGGGGATTTTGAATATTATTCTAAGAGTTTTCTAAGATGGTGAGAACAATTATAGACCACACCCAAAGCCCATACCCATCTACACCTACTATGGCCGCAGATTTAATTGAAATGGCCGCAAATTGTGGCCAGTTTGGTGAGTCAGGGTGTGGGATTTTTACTGTAGCTCCATGACATCTTAATTAGACTTGTGTATTCTTGTTTTTGCCCCGGATTAACTGTATCAAAATCTGGAACACTTATCCTATAAAAATTTAATGTTTTACGTTTAAAAAACTTAAGTTTTGTTTTTCGTTATTATCGGGGGTAGTTCGATATTGATAGCACGCGTTAAAATATGTCGATCGTACGTTCTGGTTGTTGGGGTTTCTAACGCCCTGGCCATCTACCGTGGCCGATTGCGGAACAAAAATTTTGGCGTTTAAAGAACTTGGCGCTAGAAACAACTACTTAGAATCGAATCTAAACATGAAACTAGTAATCTAAAAGATTATATCTATTGTGATCGAGTGTTATACCGAACGAACCATGTCCTTCGGTCTTCCACCATCTCCCTTGTCTCCTTGAGGTCATTTGGATCGAGCTTGGCTGTCGGTCTTCCTCCGTCGATGATGATCCACCCGAGGGATGTAACTCATGGCTCTAGCTCCACATAAAAGATCAAGTGAAGCAACTAGGGATTCTAGATGGCTAGTCTAGAATGCCTAGGATGTAGTGGAATATTCTAAGTGTATCTTTACCTCACTTCCTCTCTTGATTCTCAACACATGAGAGGGTAGAGAGGAGATTGAAGATGAAAGTGGAGGAAGCTCAAGAAAACTTGAGAGGGGAGTGAAGCTAATGGTGAGAAGAAAAAGCCATGCTCACAAAAATGAACCATCCAACATCTTTTTTCTTTCATCAAGAGAGAGAATATCATGAAGCTTGCTTTTAACAAACTCATTTTTCCATTTAAAAATTCCCACCATGCTTGAATAGTTTGCACAAATGAATAAACAATTCATTTGTGCAACTATAGAAGCATGGTTCTCACCATACTCATCTTTCTCCTTTTTCCACCTCATATCCCATTTAAAATAAATGGATAAAATCTAAATGAGGTGTCCACCTTCTAGAATATTATCTGTAAAAAATACGGATCACACTCTACTATATATACATACATGTATTCGTACCGAAATACGAATACCTGAAGAGATAGAATAACACAAAGAACATAATATTAGAATATACATATCGAAATACATATACGTAAATTATTAAATCAATAATTAATTTAATAATCCGGCTCAATCCCGAGCCGACTAGTATTATCAACTGTCCGATCGAAAGTCCGAGTACATAGTACAATCAATTGATCGGAACTCTGAACGTATCCAATACGGCTACTATATCGTTTCGCCTGAACCGGGGAAACCCACCCGAGAGTCTATGAATCGAGCTCCAATCTCAAATCCGAGGTAACTCAGGTACCTAGTTCGCTAAACTAGATAGCTAAGATGAAGTAGAGAGTGTGAAGGATTAGTTTATCTCAAGACATCCTAAGTTTCTCAACACATGAGACTTGAAGGACGGAGGTAGAAGAAGAAGCCATTAGAGGATGAGAGTGTGAAGCAAAGAAAACTCAAGTCTTGAAAATGGCTAAGTGTTGTGAGTATTTGTGTGAGCATGCTAGCAACTAAAGAAAAACCAACTCAAGAAAAAATATCTCATCCACAAATATCTCACACCCTTTCCAAAATATCAAGCATGGCTCATTTTGTCAACTATGAGTCACACAATGAGTCATGCTTAAACAAATGTGATAAAGCCCTCATCCTCTACCTCATTAACCTTTTAATCCAAAAAGGTTAAACCAAAATGAAGTGGCATCTTTTAGAAGTAACTTGTAATAAATTACAAGAATATCCCTCATCCGTATATACATACCTGCATCCATATTCTGAAGAATACGAATACAATGAGACGAAAATAATCCAACAATATAATACTAGGATCCGGCTTAAACCAAAGCCCACTAGTATTATCCGTCTGAATCATGATACGTGCACAAGTGCACGTATATAATCGAACTCTGCCTTAAAACCATACGGCCTCTACATCATTTTGCCCGAAGCAGGGAAATCCTCTGTGTGGGACTCTAAAGACTCGTCAATACGCTGGCAATATGTTTAACCACAAGCACGTCAGCGGCACTAGCTGTACGTAACAGCTACCAAGGTATTGAACGAAAGAGAGGCCGACGAGCAAACTCATCCTGAAACCCCTATTGAGCCTGACAGTGACATTATCCGTACAGTCCGGTCCGTTCATCTATGAGTATCGCATATCGAGTCTAGGGGGTGGATAAAGTCAGACCCCTAATAACGCGACATTTCGTGTCGGTATGAAGCCCATCACCACCTGAGAAACTACTGATCCTGGATCAGTAATTCTCGACTAGCTTGGCCAAGGATTTCTGGTGATGGCCACCGGTGCACAACGCGACATCAACACCCCCAATACCGGGAGAGACGAATCCCCGACGATCCGCTCACTGCCTCCATGTGGCTTGGGACTGTACCCCACTAAAACTTGTTTGCAGGACTCTTCTGAGCCGTGGTACGGTAGTAATCAAAATATAGTGGGAACTCACATGAGACAAATGACGATCTCAGGTCGACAGACTAACCTGTACACATGTCACCTGGGAACTGTTATCTGACAATAGGTATAATACCAACTAGCATGTTCCCGGCGAGTCCGTCCGGTGTACTCATAACCCAATGAGCACCTGTATACATCTTAGGTGGACAAAATGACACCAATGGCTTGTGAGACCGGCCACCGCCCCTCGTCGGGGTCTCGATCAGTATACACCTGTCTACTCTAGAGTATCGATGCCCAGTCTCGAAACTCCCACGACTAGGGACATTTAAGGATGTGCTTATAGACCACCCAGCTCCCACGTATATGATCGCCATCATACTGCTGGTAGTCAAGCAAGAATCCTATGCACTCTATCAACATGTAATAGTAATCTGTAATACCACCTGAAGCATGTACATGATGATAAAGGAAAACCAGATAGCATACTATCATCTTGAGTAAGACTGTTATACCCGTATAGGTCCTCCCTCAATCATCGCAATTGCGTGCCTGCGACCCAATAATTGATTTGAGGGCACTATAGCCCACAATCTCCCACTTGCATTTAAGGCTAATTATTGCGGTGTCGCATACTCACAGCCCATGTGATACTGAACACCCAACTCCTTTATTAATCAATCTCGCAAAGCTCGTTTGCGAAACTATTGTGTTCGAGAAATAGCCTCAGTGAGTGGATCCGCTCCAATGTTTCTTTCTATATCTCTCTATATCTCAACTTCACGGAGAAAGTTATCTCCCGAAATGAGCAATACCTGTCTTAGAATATGTCTGGATATCTGTTGGGACCAAGTTCACAAATTCACTCCAAATCCAGCAAACTTCTTAGACTATATCGTCCACTGAATTTAATCAGTATCTTGCGCCATGCCTTCCTCAGTATCCGCTTGGACCACCTGTCCAAACTACTGCCCCTCATGTGAGGGAAAACTATAACTCTGACAGTCGCTCTGTCATCCAGGTCACCTTGGAAGCCTGAAATAATACCGTCTCCCGAAGGAGGCTGTCGTTACCATATCCCTAGAACATCCACTTTTGTTCATAAACTGCTTCCTAACGTTTCTCCAGGATTGGATTAATATATAAACTTCTTGCAGCTAGTGCAAAAACAATATCTGGTGTGGTACTTGACATCTCATGATTGACTCAATTGCCTAAGCAAGTGATATGCCAATCATGCAAAGCCCTCTCCCCTTTAGTCTGTAAGACATCCTTTAGAGAGGATGATTCCATTACCTGCAGGTACACCACCATGCCAGGAGTTGTCCATTCTAAAACACCTTTAGAATAGTGTCAAAGTACCCAAATTGGGAAACTTCCCAAATCTAGATCTAAAATCATAGATCTACCAAAATGCCTGATATTATATCCATATCCTATGTGGAAAAATAATTGTGTGACAACCACAGTATAACCGACCGTAGTATAGGAATTTCACTTCCTATAAAGTGCATGTTATCCAAATACCAGGACATTACACCCTACTACCTTTTTACCAGATCCATCTGCTATTCTGATGAAGTCAAAGCTAATGACTGTCACATCAAAAATAGATGATCTATCTCCGCCATAGCTGCTTTAGTATATAAATAGACATAACCTACTTGTCCACTATGCTTCCACTGCTCCAACTGACTACAACAACCCTCTGGCAGAGTCATATACACGTGCACTTCTAGAGCTAATTTAGAACAACGTTATACTCATTCTCCTGCCGGGTCTCATAGTCTAGAACAGCAGCATTGGAAAGTCTGGGTAAACAAGAACCTCCATGTCACCGTCTTTGAGAAGACTGAAGTACCTCTCGGGTGCCTGAGGTTACCCACCAAATCTGTGGAGTGGCTAATGGAATGTCAAATCCAATTGAATGTTTAGGTTCTATTAAATTTTCAGTAATCGTTTGTGGTTCTGGAATCACTTCCAGTTCTACCATACTCACACTAATATTTTCTGAAAAGAATCCATTTTACTAAAACTGGTGGCGAGTCAAGAACAATATAACTATTGATCTTCCAGATGGTAGAAAGTTAACCCCCGTCATAGCTCGGGATAACCCACAAACTGCCATTACTGAAACGTGCCTTGAGTTTATCCGGATTCTGGTTTTAAGCATAAGCCAGACAACTCCATATACCTCAACATCGTTAAGATACGATCCATTTTATATCCACTATAGAAACATATGCACTGATTTGATTGGAACCAGATTCAAAAGACATGCAGCTATTTCCAGTGCATATCAACTAAGTGGAATAAGGCCAATCAGCATTACTCATCAAAGAATGCATCCACTTATGAGTAACCTGAAAGAGAAGCTGGTTCTCAAAACCATTACTATCAAAAGAATACCTAGCACAAGTATTTATATCTTCGATCACCTTGAAGAATTCTGATACTTTGCAATATATGGTTCTCTACTTTATTCTTATACCTATAACTTCTCAAAACTTGGACCTTGTATTTCAACGAAATACTTGTCTAAAACTAGAGAAGTCATGAGTAAATGGAATATAATACGAGTACCAAATCCTTTGTCCTGATGGACACTGGACAACATACAATACTTTGTATAAGTCCCCTGAATTTAATAACTCAAACCATGTGCGTCGTAGGTTGAAAATTGTACCATGGTTAAGAAAAATTACACCGTTGTTGAATGCCCATTACTAAACCATCAACTGATATAGCTAAATGCCATATACATAATTTCAAAAAGTTATATCTCACTTTATAAAATAAACGTAAAGATATATCAGTTTGAAATTGGTGCATAACAACGGATATTCAAAACCAAATATTTTCTGTCAGGCAAAAACCCAGGCGATTTCCTCAAATATCACCAATTACAACGAATTCCGATATAATGAGGATATAATCACCTAATTCCCAATATTTTACTCCCACTCATCATCTGTAATACCATACAGATGTGAGAATCAAATCTGGTAAATACATACCCTGGAGTAAGGATCTAATTCGGAAATCAGTTTTCAATTAACAACACACAGTAAAACTGAAACATGAAAATGTTTCGAAGGGGTATCCGGGTATTCCTAGTAACGCATCTTCCACTATCCAGATTCATGACTTAACCGTATATTTCCTTGCCATCTCTCCAATCTCTTTATTTTTCTTTACTTATTACCTTCTGTATACCACCCTTAGGCTAAATGGTTTTCTTCCTTCCCTACCTTTCGGCACCAGCTTATGGTTTGGAAGAAAACTATCCAATAAGCGTAATAGGTGTACTCTCCTAATCCCAGGAGCCCTCGCAACCTTAGAGAATGTAAAGATAAAAGACAGATAAATAATCCTTATTCTATTTCTCCAGAACCAGAATCCATCCTCGAACTGGAACAAGTTCTTCGAGTTCGTATGTAACTATATAATGGCATATCCAATAAATGTGGATCTTCGTAGTGATACGGAATGTTCCGGAGCAAAGATGAAGTAGGAGTGGTGATGATATACACGGCTTCGTCATGAATGATAGCAGTCGCAATTAACTTTGCCATCTTTCTAATCCCTTTATTTGTCTTTACTTATTACCTTTTGTATACAACACTTAGGCTAATTGGTTTTCTTCCTTCCCTACCCTTCGGTACCAGCCTATAGTTTGGAAAAAGACTATCCAATAAGCGCAATAGGTACACTCTCCTAATATCAGGAGCCCTCGCAACCTGAGAGAAGGTAAAAGGAAAAGACAACTGAATACTATTCAATTTCTCCAGAACCGGAAACCATCCTCGGATCTGAAACAAGTTTCTTCAAGTTCGTATGTAACTATACGATGGTCATATCCAATAAATGTAGATATTCGTAGTGATACGGAATGTTCCAGAGCAATGCAAATGGTAAAAGTAAGAGTGGTAATGATATATGCAACTACGACAATCCAAAAGCCATTGTGATTTAAGAAGGTTCGGTTAACTTGGTTCATGAGTTTTAGTCTAGGGTCGGGCTATGGTCGTTGCCAAAGAGAGAGAGAAAAGAAACACTCAGCGTGCACTCTAATCTAGATCAGAATGGTTAATCACTTTATCTAATCAGGATGTCTCCCACTGTTTCCTCGAATTCTCCTCCTAATCCAAAAGAAGAATTAGTCGAGATCATCTAAAATCACCCGAGAAGTAAACCAACTCATCAGTGGGAATCGAGATCCAACTATCATCGCATGATAACTTGATGGAAGCCACTCAAGTTATCACACTCCAGAAGGTATGTGCATGCCTGGCAAGTTTCCTGTATGTTTGAAACTCCCGATGTGATTTTTACTCCAAGCGTCTTATGACCTTGACAAAGGCCAACAAATCATAAGTCGCAAGTCAAGTTTTACCCGTCATTGTCCAGATTAATCTAAACCCACCCATACTTGCCCTTGACGAAGGACAATAAGGCTGTACGACTGTCCTAGATCAATGCAAATCCATGCAACAGAAAAGTAACACATAGCTACCATACACTATGCCTTGACGAAGGCCAACAAATATAGCATGAATACTAAGCGCTATCCATCTGAAATTACGGAGGGCTACGGCTGGTTTTTGGCGAAAAACCTTTAACGTAATGAACTTGATATCGTTGAAGGAATCCGAGTGGTTTTACAAATATATAGTGGCGAAAATTTTGCTAAAGAGGTCACTCCCGGTGAAGGGATCCCGGCTCTTTCCTCGTCGAATGAGATGCAGGATATTCCAAACTGAATACCATGTTGTAAAGCAAAAAAGTAATCGACTATAGTGAAGTTATTACCTTGACGCAAACTTCTGCCCAAGGGGTCACTCCCGATGAAGGGATCTCGGTCCTTGCCTCGTGGAATGAGGTGCTGGATATTCATAACCGAATACCTCTGTGCAAAGCAAAAGAGAACGTCTGTAATGTCTGTTTTCAAAAAACTCGGTTCCAACAACATCAAATAGGTTTGTTTTATCCTTGCGTTAATCAAAATTAATGCATTCCCATCAATTAAACATACAACACCAGATAAAGGAACGAAAAATATGTATCCCACCCGCATTCGCCACTAGGCTCCGTCATCACCCGTTAGGTTAAGTAACGACAGAGCAGGGGCTGGATTAGCGCGGGTGCAAAACATATACAACATCTACTAGTATATATATAAATATATATAACATTCTGTTGGATATATGTATGCCCTAGAGGCCATTATATGATAGTGGATGTATTTATACATGTATATATATATATATTCAGTGTACATTCTTGCTCGACATGATAGTATGTTATCTGGTTCTTCTTTATCTGACATGTTGATTTGATCATGCTTTTACTCATTCACACATGTTGATAAAGCCTTGAGGATATTGGCTTGACTACAGTGATTATGATAGAGATCATACTAGTGGGACATCTGTAGTTTATAAGCATATCCTGAAATGTTCCTAGTCGTAGGTGTATCGAGACGGGGCATCGATATACCAGAGTAGACTAGCGTATATGATACTGGACCTATATGATGGGCGATGGATGTTCCCACATGCATCGATGTTTGACATCGAGATCGTATACGGGTGCTCAGTGGTGACTGGGTACACTGGACGGACTCGCCGAGAACTCCTATATGGAATTATATCTATCGTCGGATAGCAGTTCTCAGGTGACACTGGTGCAGGTTAGTCTGTAGACCCAAGATCGTCATAGAGTCTTGTGTGTTCTCCCACTGAACTTTGATTACCACCCTACCACGGCTCTACTGAGTCGTGCAAACAGGTGGCCGTTGGGTATAGTCCCAAGACACACGAAGGCGATGAGCGATAGGAGGGGTTTCATCTCTCCCGGTATTGGGAGTTGATGTCGTGCTGTGCTCGACTGGTTATATCAGTAAGTCCCTGGCCAGGGCTGCTGAGATTTACTGATAAGTGTTATCAGTAGTTTCTCGATCTGTTATAGACCATTCATCGGCACGACTTATTTAGTTATTGGGGTCGACGTTACCATCCCTAGACTCGATATGCAGCATATCTGACGAAGAGACCGGACTGTACGGTAGTGTTGCCGGTTGGCTCGACGGGAGTTGTAGCAGGTTCGCTTGTTTTCTTCTGATCGCTCAATACCCGGGTGGCCGTTACGTTTAGCTGACCGCTTGCGGCTTGGGGGTGCTTGATATGATCATCACCCACTGCCGGCGTATTGACGAGTCTTAGAGTCCCACAAAGGAGTTACCTAGTCCAGGCGAAATGTTGTGGTGCGCATATGCGATATGCGCATGGACCCGGTTAAAATGCGCGTATGAGATACCGTATATTAATCGGGCGGCTTGCTTTTGGTCAGGTCGTATGTGATATGTCCGGATTGCTAAATCAAGTGTTGATTTATCATTTGACCATTAGTTTCTCACTAGAAATCCTTTCTTGTCCTTTTGGATGTATGCATGCATGTATGCATTCATTCTTGTTCATGCACATATGGATGTGCATGCACACATACATACATACATCATTCTATCATGGTTGTATATATAGAAGATGGTGGCAATATAAGACTCACACCTTATGATTATATATAGATATATATTTGTATTTGTGTTAAAACAAAACAAAAAGAAAAAGGTTAATCCATGGTTATCTTCTACACTCTTCCTTGAACTAACCCTTGTTCACCCACTTTTTAAACATGAGTTAATCTTCCTTTTGTGTTTTAACTCAAGTACAATAATATCTTTATTATGTAACCATGGTTTGAGATGAAGAGTAGAAAATATATATACTTATATTTTCTATTTTTCATATTAAGTTTATCATTATCTTGAGCTTAGAAAGCCATCATCTTCTTCCTCCTTTCTCTCTTGCTCTCTAGTTCTTTCAAGTAAGCAAAAGAGTAATCAAGTTAGGATTTTGAAGTGAGAAAACCAACCACAACACCATTCTACACTAGTCTTGCCCACTTGTGAAGAGTGTTAGCTTCCATTTTCTTCTCTTGATCTTGTGAAGTTGCAAGCTTGGACAAAGCGGACTCCGGGTGGATCATCGTGGAGCTAGAGGAGTTCAAGCGGACCTTTTACAACCCTCAAGTAGCCAAGGAGTCTAGCGTAGGGAGCTACAAAGGTTGTACTCTCAAAACCCTAACATTTTCTACTTGTGATGTTGTGTTTGTTTAGAAACCCTAATTTTCTAGTGATGATTCTTTGTATGTTCACTTAGCACCTTAAAAATTTGATTTTGAGACATGTGATGCTTCCAAACCCTTCATGAGGTGCTAGGTAAACCTAACATTGGTATCAGAGCCAAGCTAGAGCTTTAGGTGTCGCTTTTACGAAGTTAAAACTCCGATCGAACCAAAATACGGATTTTTAGAACACTCTCTGGACAATTTTTTGAAACTGTGATTTTTCAGTATTAAAAATCCTTAAAAAATTCAGCAGGGAAATATAAGCACAACTGTAGAAAACGAGGCCATGAACAGTGATTTCCACCACGGAACCGCGGCCGTACAGATGGTTCATTGTCTCATTTTTGTACAGTAATGATGTAGTCTACTTGTATATATTTTTGGGTATTTTTAATCTGAATCTAGTGATGTATGTTCTGGAGATTGTTTTGGAGTCGGTGATTCAATCGGAATTTTAATTTCGTGCCTTTTTCCGGGTAATTTAGAAAGTATTGAATTGTTCGAACGGGTATCATTTACTCACTTTTTCACGGGGTTTAAATCTTTCGGAAATACATGCAAGTTTTGTGGTGGACCCTCTAGAAGACAACAAACCTTAACTCGATTATGTGACTGTCTTGAACTGCCTTTTGAACCTTAGGGTTTGGGGCAGTACGACGTGCCACATGTGAGGCGTTGGCTTGACCCTTCTACGGCTGGACCGCTACTACTGTGACACATTCCGGGTTTTTTGAACTCCGCTCAAGTGTTGAGCTTTAGGGAATTTTGGGTATTTGATCATTCGTTCGAAAACTTTAATACTGTCTATTTATCTGAAATGTGATACAATATGTGGAATTCATATAGTTAGGCATGAAATACGAAGTATGTGATATTTCGCATTTACGATGTCTAAAGAGAATGTGGATTCCAAATATTGTAGTTTTACACTTTCTTTTCTGTGACCGTAAGTGTAGTATGTAGTGGTATTGCCGATCTTCGTTGTTATACATCGACGGCGATCGGCGTATGCATACTTACTTACGTTGATGATATATGATATTATGTGTTGCTGAGATATGATGTGCAGGATTGTCGCGATTGAATAGCCGGGGGTTTTTATGTGAGATGAGAGTTTTATTTTCATTCATGTAAAATTCAAATGTAATGTAATATTCTTTTATTTGGGGCACTTCCGGGTTGAGGTTGATGTCACCAGTGTTGTATATTATTTACTTTTCCGCATTAGGATAGACCCAAGGAGGGGAGCACAAGTGACCGGGTTCTAGGGTTCAGTGGGAGGCCATCTCGAGGAGTCGAGACCGGGTCTCCTAAACTCCAGGATTGGTAGGGTCGCTTGCCGCTCTCGTAGGGGTCTTGGGGTGTGGGCTTGGCTATTCATCGCGACTGTGGAATCCGTATTTTCTATTGTTAGCTAAATATTAAATACGAACGTCCTAGTATATCCCACATTATATCTATGTTTCTGCTGCCTGTGTTCTGTGATATTTGAGACGAATGATATATTATATATGAGATATATTGTAGACGTTGCTTATGTTTTACACCCGCGCTAGTCCCGTCTCGGTATGCCGTTAGTTAAGTAACCTAACGGTGCATAACGGAATATTGCGGCGAATGCGGATGGCATAAGCGTACGTGTTATTTTCGTTTCTTTTCTGTGATTGGCTTAAGGACTTAAATGATGGGACTACATTAATATGATTAATGTAAAGAAAATAAACCTAAAAAGATGTAGAATCGGATTTGAAAACCACTCGGCTCTTTATGAAAAAGCTATATTTCAAAACTGCGGAGCTTAAACCACTCCTTTTGAAAACCATTTGATTCTACGACGATATCAAGTTCAAAACGTTAAAGATTTTCTTAAAAATCATTCGCAACCCTCCGTCATTTTAGGAAGTAGAGTACTTAGTATTCGTGCTACGTTTGTTGACTTTAGTTAAGACGTAGTGTACGGTAGCTAAGTGATGTCTTCCTACACTGCATATGATGCAGATTAATTAGAACATTCATACGACTTTGTTGACCATAGTTAAGGGTCATATGGGTGGGTCTAATTGATCAAGAAATGACGGGTAGAACTTGACTGGTACTTATGATTTGTTGACCATAGTTAAGGTCATAGGTACTAGGGGTAAAAACCGCATCGGGAATTTCAAGTGTTGAGATTTGCAATGAGATTGCATACCTTCCATATGATGGTTGGATCCCGATCCCACTATGGGCAATAGTTGCTCCCAGGAGAGTTTTACAGTTTACAATTAGCTAACTCATTAGGTATCTAGAAAGGTGTTAACGGAGCTACGCCTCTGGGAAAACGAGGTTTACTTTAATTAGGCCCGTCCCTCAAGTACCGACACTGGTCTGGCTGAACGGTTAGCGAAGTTGTAGACTGTAATTAATCCTGGCTAGTTTTCTTTTTAAGGTTTGAAAGAAAAACTCGATTAAAGCAGTGGGAAACATCGATTAGACAAGATAATAACCAATCTGATCTTTGCAAGAGCTTTCGCTGAGTGTATTCTTTTCTCTCTCTTAGTGGCAGATAACAATGACTGGACTCAAGCTTTTACTAGATAAAAACAAACTGAATGAGACCAATTATAAAGACTGGCTGAGGAATCTGAAAATAGCCTTGACTTATGATAAAGTATCATATGTCCTCACGGCTTCAGCCCCGCCCACCCCAGGTCCAAAATCCTCATTTGCGGATATCGAAGTCCGCAAGACATGGGACGCTGACTGTGCCACGGCCAAATGCCTCGCGCTTGCATCGATGGACAATACACATCAAAAGCAGCACGAGAATATGGACATTCAAGCCATATTTCTCCATACAAAGGAGTTGTATGGAGAGCAATCCCGCGTATTACGATACGAAGTATCAAAGAAATTGTTTCAGATGCGAATGGCCCCTGGCACACCAGTAGGAGACCATGTTCTGAAGATGATAGCTCTCATAGAAGAGCTTGAGGACCTTGGATGGACGATGGACAATGAACAATATACGGATATTATTCTGCAGTCCCCCCCTCCACCTTTGCTCAATTCATAGTTAACTTCAACATGCACAACATGGAGAGGGAACTACCTGAACTCCTTAATATGTTAAGGAGTGCAGAGAGCACACTGAAATCAGTGAAAACTCCCGTTATGACTGTTGGAAAATCTTCCTCTTCTCGTCCAAAGGCTAAGGCCAAGGGAAAGAAAAAGAAGAAGCCCACCAATCCTAATGGTAGAGTTAAAAAGGTTAAGGGGAAGGAAAAGTCCAAAGCTGGAGAATCGGGGAAAGGGGAATGTTTTCATTGCCAAAAAAGAGGACATTGGAAGCGCAACTGTACGGAGTACTTGAATCTCAAGAAGAAGCATGGGGATGCTTCCGCTTCAGGTGTGTTTGTAACAGAAAACTGTTTTTCAATAAACTCTGCTTCCTGGGTATTAGATACCGGTTCAGGTTCTCACATTTTCAATTCTATGCAGGGGCTGAGAAATAGCAAGGTTTTGAAGACAGGTGACCATTCTCTCCGCGTTGGAAATGGTTCCAATGTACATACAGTCGCAGTGGGAGAGTATCACTTGGGGTTGCCATCTGGGTGTATAGTGGTTTTGAACCCATGTTATTTTGTACCAAGTATGCTATGTAATATAATGTCTGTTTCTTTATTAGACAATGAAGGATATAACTTTATATTGCAGAACAATGTTATGAACATTCACCTGAATCAAATGTTGGTTGGGTATGGTACACTTAATAACGGGATATACGTCCTAAATCAACACACAGTTTTCAGTATACAACACACTAATAAAAGAAAACTTTCAGAAATAAATGAAGCTTTTCTTTGGCACTGTAGACTTGGTCAAATTAACGAAACAAGACTAAACAAGTTACACAAAGATGGATATTTAAACTCCTTTGAATATAAATCTTATGCGACTTGCCAGTCTTGTATCAAGGGTAAAATGACCAAAACTCCGTTTACCGGACTCGGAGAAAGAGCTACCGAACTCCTAGGACTCATACATAGTGATGTATGTGGGCCAATGTCTACACAGGCTAGAGGCGGTTTTTCTTACTTCATTACTTTCACTGACGATTTCTCTAGATTCGGTCATGTATTTTTATTAAAGCGCAAGTCCGAAGCTTTCGAGAAATTCACTGAATATAAACAAGAAGTAGAAAAACAAACCGGCTTGAGTATCAAGATGCTTCGATCAGATCGAGGTGGAGAGTATCTCAGTACAGAATTTGCAAACTTCCTAAAAGAGAATGGGATTCTCTCTCAACTCACTCCTCCTTACACACCACAGCACAACGGTGTGTCTGAACGAAGGAATAGGACCATATTAGATATGGTCCGTTCCATGATGAGTGATGCTGAGTTGCCTGTCTCATTTTGGGGGCATGCATTGGAGACTGCAGCATTTCTACTGAACATGATTCCAACCAAAACCGTGTCTACCACGCCATATGAGATATGGCATGGGAAGAGACCATCTCTTAAGAGAATTAAGATTTGGGGTTGCCCGGCCTATGTTAAAAAGCAGAATCCGGACAAACTCGAGACACGGTCAGTCATGTGTAACTTTGTGGGATATCCAAGGAACTCTTATGGATATCTATTCTACCACAAGGAGAAACAAAAGGTGTTTGTTTCTCAGTATGCCACATTCTTAGAAAAAGAGTTTTTCACAGATAAAGATGATGGCAAGGTGGTGGATTTAGAAGAGGTTCTAGAGACACAAACCATAAATAACGACTTGGTTGACCGGCTGTTGCAGTAGAAACTGAAGAACCTCGGCCACTCCGTAGGTCTGGTAGGACTTCTCGCCCACCGGAGAGGTACTACGGTTTCCTCATTGATGGTGACAGAGAAGACTACATCATGGAGGATGATTATCCTACCAGTTTTCAGCAAGCTATCACGAGTGGAGACTCTGTGAAGTGGTTGGATGCCATGAGATCCGAAATGGGGTATATGTACACCAACAAAGTATGGACTTTGGACGTTGTACCCCCTGGGGTAAAACCTGTAGGGTACAAATGGATCTTTAAAAGAAAAATTGGTGTAGATGGGCAGGTAGAGACCTATAAGGCAAGACTTGTGGCGAAGGGTTTTCGTCAAAGACCAGGATTGGACTATGACGAGACTTTTTCGCCCGTAACCATGCTTAAATCCATTCGGATCCTACTTGCTATTGCTGCTCACTACGACTATGAAATATGGCAGATGGACGTTAAAACGGCATTTCTAAATGGAGATTTAGAAGAATGCGTTTATATGGATCAGCCGGAGGGCTTCATTGACAGTGGGAGCAGCGGGAAAGCATGTAGATTATTTAAATCCACATATGGGTTAAAGCAGGCATCACGGAGTTGGAACATCTGTCTCGATGATGTTATCAAAGAGTTTGATTTCATCAAAAATCCAGATGAACCTCGTGTTTATAAGAAGGATGTAGGAAGAGCTGTCACATTCGTATTGTACGTGGATGACATTCTTCTGATAGGAAATGATATTCCTATGCTACAGTCGGTCAAATCTTTCTTATCACAAAGGTTCTCCATGAAGAACCTGGGTGATGCCACATACATTCTGGGCATAAGGATCTATAGGGATAGATCCAAAAGGTTATTGGGATTGTCCCAAACCAGGTTCATCAACGCCATCCTAAAAAGGTTTAGTATGGAAGACTCCAAGCGGGGTGCCTTACCCGCTTGCCATAGGGTCACTCTCTCCAAGGACTCTTGCCCAAAGATCGATGAAGAGAGAGCTCGTATGAGCATTATACCCTATGCTTCGGCAGTAGGATCTATAATGTATGCGATGTTATGTACACGCCCAGATGTAGCTTATGCACTTAGTGTTGTAAGCAGGTATCAATCCAACCCAGGGGAGAATCACTGGATAGCTGTGAAGAACATTCTTAAGTAGTTACGAAGGACTAAAGAATTGTTCTTAGTGTATGGTAATGGAGATATCCAAATGGAGGCCTTTACCGATTCGAGCTTCCAGAGCGATAAGGACGACAACAAATCTATCTCTGGGTTTGTATTCACCCTCAATGGAGGGGCAATAAGTTGGAAGAGTTCCAAATAGGATACCGTTGCAGACTCTACGATGGAAGCTGAGTACATTGCTGCGAATGATGCCGCCAAGGAAGCCGTCTGGATGAGGAAGTTCGTCTCGGAGCTGTACCCAAGTAAAACTTATTTGCACGACTCCTTTGAGCTGTAGTAGGGTAGTAATCAAAGCACAGTGAGAACTCACACGAGACAAATGACGATCTCAGGTCGACAGACTAACATGTACTCATGTCACCTGGGAACTGCTATCTGACAATATGTATAATACCATCTAGCATGTTCCCGGCGAGTCCGTCCAGTGTGCTCATAACCCAATGAGCACCTGTATACTATCTTAGGTGACTAACTGACACCAATGGCTTGTGAGACCGGCCACCGTCTCTTGTCGAGGTCTCGATAAGTATGCACCAGTCTACTCCGGAGTATCGATGCTCAGTCTCGATACTCCCTCGACTAGGGACATTTAAGGATGTGCTTATATACCATCCAGCTCCCAAGTATATGATCGCCATCATAATGCTGGTAGTCAAGCAAGAATCTTATGGGCTCTATCAACATGTAATAATGATCTGTAATACCACATAATTCATGTATATGATGATAAAAGCAAACCAGATAGCATACTATCATTTTAAGTAAGACTGTTCTACCCATATAGGTCCTCTCTCAATCATCACAATCGCGTGCCTGCGATTACAATAATTGACTTGAGGGCACTATAGCCAACACTGGTTTTTTGCGTTAAAAGTGTAGCAACGTTTGCGTTTAAAGTGTAGTAACATTTACGTTTTGATTCTTATATATACGCTGGGTTTAATATATAGGATCGGTCGCGGAGACGTCCGACGCGGCGAAGGAGGGCAAAACATTCGCGAGCTTTGTCTAGCACATGTTGATTTTAAGTGAGTGGGGGGACATTTACAGGTGGGAACTCGGAAGGATAGCGTATAGCACCCCCGACTACCGAAAGTTTTATAAAACTCCGTATCGGTTTTTAAACACTATTAGCGACACGTAACTGTATTTTTATATCATATGCATTATATTGAGTACCATGCCATCCTCAATGTATAATCATACTTACTAGAATATATACATTGAATAGAACACAAGCACAATTACCAATGGTTACTATATTGCACAATCACATACGCGTATACTACACTGCACATCGTTGGTACTGCTATGACACTTAGAAACTGCTATGCTATTCGCATTTTAATAACACCCATGCTAGTAGAAATTAATGTGTACTACGATTTTGATGTTCAAATGCTATTGTCATATATATTCATGTGTTGTAGTTGCCAACTGTTGCAAGACTCCATTGTTCATTGTTGATATCATACATTTGATATTTCTATGGATTTGAGAAACCGCGGGTAACTTTTACAAAAGAGATTATGTTTTTAAAAGTGCGGTTTTCTCGTGATATGATGATTTGGCATCGGCTATGAGTTTTGGTTTTCATGATGAGATATTCAAATCGAGAGAGAGGTTAACCGATTATGAATACATGGAGGACCCGGTACGACTCTGAGGGGCAGAAAGACCGTAGGGAGGTATGGGAGCCTAGCGAAGATGATCGATTCTGGAGGTGACATTGGAACGCGGCGGATATCCGGAGAATTCCGATCGTGGCTGAGTGGATATCAGAAGAGGGCCGATCGGTTGGACGGTGCCTATGATATCCAGATTTTTGTGTCGATGAGGGACACGAGTTTGATAAGGATTTGATGATGATGGATATTATTCTTATGCGACTTCATTTATATCACACTTGCATTCATTATTACACATGTCATACTATATCTTATGATGTATATTTCTATTTACTGAGTTGGTAACTCACCCCCGTTGTGCCTTAGCTCCTTGCAGGACAGACCGCACGGACGTATAGCGGCGTCGCGGATACATATTTTGGGGTTCATCGCAAATTTTGCTTGGTGGGTTACACGCATAGTAACTGCCTCTTTTGTTGATATTGTATCTTGTATCTAGTGTCACTCCATCAGAACACCTGTATTATTTGAGTTAGAATGGGCGGTGACTTTATGTATATTCTTTTGGGTCTAACTCGAGTTGAGTTGACGGGTTAGCTTTACTTATGCAGTTCACCTATATGTTGCTTATGATTCTTTGCTTTTTAGCGTCGTATATTAACCGCGTGGTTTTGATTCCACCGATTGGCGTTGAGATAGCTCCCAACAGAGGATACCATTATATTTATATGTTATGTACTTGTTTTTATCAAGAATTACGAAAGAGGTGCTGCCGAAATTTTAAATGACGAAAACATTTTCAACCCTATTTCAAAACGCTCGACAAGTGTTTTAAGACAAACAATACTAATAAAAATTGTGTTTCATGTTAAATACCTTTTTTGAAAAATTTATCTTCTTTATTCTTTAAAAAGTTTTAGATCTTGGTTTTTGGCTAACTTGGATCGCATCGACATCTTTAAACGTCACGTCATCTAAGTGTCGGTCACTTACCAAATTGGGTCGTGACAAAATTGGTATCGGAGCGCTAACTTTAACCTTTGTTGAGTTTAGCTTTGAGTATATGGAGTCTAGGTTATATATATTTTTGGAATCTAGGCTTAACCTTACGGAATTTAGACTTGACTTTGGGGGTACTAGACCCGAACTTTCGGTACATAGGTTGACCTTGGTATGATGGAGTAGATAACTCAGGTAGAATAACGTAGCGTACGTATGTTCCGCGGTATATTTAAGATACGATACTCCACTTAAGTGACCTTAGAATTTATGTCTTATTAACTATTTCCTTGATTCTATGCATCATTTTGTTCCCATTGTTATACCTTACCAACTCTCATTTCCTTGTTCCAGTTGCCATGGCCACGCGAGCTGAGAGAGCCACAGCTAGGGATGTAGCCAGGATAGATCCGCCAGTGACGGGGACTGTTTCCCCCAATCAGAGCAAGGCTCTACTTAAATTTTGAAAATTCAAAATTCGAAGCAACGCTTCGGTTCCCGTGCGCAACGCGCAATTTGCCACATGGCGGAAGTTGATTCGGCAGCGTAACGCCCAAGACAATGCGTCCAATCAGAGCAAGGCTCTTCAGAAAACATAATTAAGACTTAACTGCGCAAACGCATGGCAGCGCGGCACGTGTCTGCGCAGTTGCGCAATCGCAACTGCGCAAGCGCACAACAGCGCGACACGTGTCTGCGCAGTTGCGCAATCGCAACTGCGCAAGCGCACGGATGCGCGACACGTGTCTGCGCAGTTGCGCAATCGCAACTGCGCAAGCGCACGACAGCGCGACACGTGTCACGCGCTGGTGAGTTGCGCAGCAACAGAATGAAAATTTAAGTAAATCTTTTCCGTTCTTCTGTAAAACAGGGACCCTTGGATCAGAGATCCAATGGTGGGAAAATTCCCAAAATTATTCAGGAAAGATCTTGATAACAAATTCAACAAATTTGTGAGCACTATAAATAAGACCCCAGACCTCATTCAAATGATCATCATCATCATCAAGAGAAGAATTAACTTCTGAAAAAAAAGAGAAGAGAAAGAACTCTTAAAGATTATTCAAGAACAAAAAAAAAGAGGTAAAATCTTCTTTTGGAAGAAAAGAAAAATCTATGAAGAACAGAGGATAAAAAATGAATAATTAAATAAAAAAAAAGAGAGAGATGAATAGTGCCTTGCACTTGATATGAACCCTTGGTTCTGTAAAATCAGGGAAAACAAGAAGAAAAACTTGTTTTCCTTTGATCCAAATTTAGATCAAAAGTGCTATGCACTTTTGTTCTTGAATCTGGAAAATTCTTGAGTTTCAGCAGAGATGCAACCCATTATTTAAAAGGGCCTGGCCCAAATCAAATTGCAAAAATAATAAAAGGGCAAAGCCCTGTTTGGAAAACTCTTGACTTTCTGCAACTCATTATTTAAAAGGGCCTAGCCCAAATCAAATTGCAGAATAATAAAAGGGCAAAGCCCTGTTTGGAAAACTCTTGAGTTTCTGCAACTCATTATTTAAAAGGGCCTAGCCCAAATCAAATTGCAAAAATAAAAAAAGGGCAAAGCCCTGTTTGGAAAATTCTTGAGTTTCTGTAACTCATTATTTAAAAGGGCCTGGCCCAAATCAGATTGCAAAATAAAAAAAAGGGCAGAGCTCTGTTCGGATTGATTCTTTTAGTCAGGCAGAGCCTAAGATAAATAAAAAAATTGGACTTAACCCAATCCTGGCTGTAAGTCCTTAAATGGCTCTCATAAACCAATTCACGACCGGTTCGAGGGTACATCTCCGAACTCCTTTGACATTTGTCGCTGTAATTCCTCAACGACGTCAAAGAGGTGACGGGTCCCAACGACCACTAAACTAATACCGGACCGAAACGTCCCTAAACTAATATCGGACCGAAACGTCCCTAAACTAATATCGGACCGAAACGTCCCTAAACTAATGATGGACCACCACGTCCCTAAACTGGCGATGGACCACTACGTCCTTAAACTGGCGATGGACCACCACGTCCTTAAACTGGCATAATAGAGTCTGAACGCTCTTCTGCCGGATCTAAATGGTCCCGTCTAAGTTGATCTTAGCCCCAAATACGGTTAATGTGTCCTTAGATCTTTAAATAAACAATAAAACTCCAAATCAACTTTGGTTCAAGGGTACATCTCTGAACTCCTCTGACACCTGTCGTTGTAATCCCTCAACGACGTCAGAGAGGTGACGAGTCCCGACGGCCAGATAATTAAATCAATCACTACGTTAAGTTGATCTTAGTCTAAAACAGGACTAATGTATCCTTAACTAATGTTTAAGTTGATCTTAGCTGCAACGCGACTAATGCATCCTTAAACTAAAAACACCAAACCCAAATCTAAGTAAATACGGATTTGGACTAATCCACGTCCTACGGGCGACGGCATTACTCAGTCTCCGTATACAATCCACGGGCAACCACAAACAAAACAAACACACAAGACACGAAGTGAAATTCTGGAGAAGGAGAAAGTTGTTACCGCGACGCGGTAGCGTAATTAACTGCAGGGGCTTGCGCCTGCAGGGAAGAGCGTCCCCACAATCAAAAACCCCTCACCCTGAGGGGGAATCTGACTAAGTCTGCTACATCGGCCGCATCCGTCTAAACCTCTGATACACGGTGCCATAAACCAACTTGGCATCTTCGGAGAGGTGGACGGATAAAACCAAATAGCATCTGCCCCGAACCTCAGGCAACGGACGCGAAGTCCGGGCCGCCGTTCGGAGGGGAACAGATTCTGGCACGCCCGGTGGGACCTCTTCCTCTTTCCACTCCACACTTCGTGTGTCGTCTTCGCGAACCAGTCGCGGTTTGTTAAATGATTGCCTTCGGATTTCAAGTTGCTAAGATTTGGTCTTTTGTTTGGTACAGAACTCAAGCATTCAATGGCCACCAACTGCACCAACTGCTCGAAATGCCACTGCAACGGACGTTCCACCTCACCGAGAGGTGTAGCATATGGGCCCCAGGCGGCTTCCTTCCTGACTCTGCCGGTTGAACAGGTGACCCAGGCCACCACCGGCCTGTTTTTCGGGACCATGGTCCCACCTACAAGCTTCTCTATGCCGATATCTGTACCGGAAGCGAACAAGAAGTCGGTGTTCGATCGGCTCACTGCTACCACGACCCCTGTCAACGGGTCGCCTGCTACTGAACCAACAGCCTCCGTTTTCACCAGGCTGGGTCAGAACTATAAGGTGGCTGTCCCAAAGAGGGCAACGGCCGCTGCTTTGGAAGTCGTTAAAGCGGCTTCTCCTATCAGAGGGTCGGTCTTCACAAGATTGACGATTCCTACTCCTCCCCCAGCTGGTCAGAAGGCATCAGTCTTCGATAGGCTGACATCAGCAGTTACCCCACACTCAAACAGGGGGCAGCAAGAAACCACCTCGATTTCCGAGCCCGTCCCAACAGCTCGTCGTGCGCGACGTCGCCATTGGCAGCGAATAAGGAAAGCAGGGGGCAACTCCCCCTCAGGGCTAACCCCACCTGCTCCAGTGGTGGAGGTCAATGCTGCTGTTCCAACTGGGAACAGCTTTGAATTGCTGAGGAAGGTGAGAAAGAACTCCCCGGATGCTACATTGAAAAGGTCTCCTCTACCCATGGAAAAAACTCCGGAGACGAAACAGGAACAGCCCCCTCAACGGCTGTCGTCAAAAATTTATAAAGTTTGGCGGAGGGTTCAAGACTCCGTGATTGACTCAGACCACTTCCGTCGCCAGAAAAGGGCAAAGGTGGAAAAAGACAAGAACCGCCCCATTAAACAGCAGGGGGCAACAAATGCTAGGATGCCCGCTTCAACGGCTCCTTCAACCTCAAAGGTCCATAAAAGGAAGAGGCCAGAAAAAGCTCCCGTGACGCTGACAAAGTTTAAAAGCGGTGAACCTAAACGCCCCAAGTCAGGGGGCATAGCAGTTCATACGGTCTATATGGCTTCGGGAAAGGAAGAAAGTCGTACTTCTACGGGTCACCGACCGCTTACCCGGTCAGTGACCAAGTCTCAGGAGCAGCAACAAAAGCTCCAGGAGATGATGACTACAATGGCTGCACTCACGGGGCCAAAAGAGAATCCTGAGACGTCTTTAGATGATCGCCAAGAGGAAGAGACCGACGCTGAGTTCCTCCGCCGAGTACTGGAAAAGAGAGACAAAGAGGCTGCTGAACAAGCAGCCAATATACAGCGTATGGGCCTCCTCTTCCAGGACATGATAGGGATGATGATACAACCAGAGCCCCCGACTGAAGAACCCCCGATCGTCCTTGGGGATGATAGGGAAGAAACATCAAACCCTCAGCCCGTTCTATCGACGGCTAAAGAAGACACAATCTCTAAAACAGATCTGGACGAATATATAGCCCAGCAAATAAAGGTTCATCACGCGGCCGAAGCAGCCGGCCACGTCGTAAAAACGGGGCGACCGTATCCGGGCTGGTATGACCAAATCAAGTACCCGCCGGGTTATACAATTCCCAAATTTCATGTCTACAAAGGGACCGGCAATCCCCATCAACATGTCGCCCAGTTCAGGGCGCTTTGCGGTAACACCGGCGGCGACGACAAGCTTCTGCTTCGCCAGTTCGTTGGGAGCCTATCAGATACGGCGTTCGAGTGGTACTCCGAGCTCCCCAACGACTCTATTAAAACCTTTGCAGAGATGGAGCTGCTCTTCACCCAACGCTTTGCAAGTGCCAGTGAGCGTACTCCGATGACGGCGCTGATTAACGCCAGGGTAAAGCCCGGCGAGACGTGGGTCCAGTACGCTATACGGTGGCGTAATCTATGGTCTAAGTGTGAACAGCGCATAGAAGAAGCCCCCGCGGTGGGAATGTTTGTTGGAACCCTTGATCCACAAGCAACCATTTCGCAGTTTATGATGTTCTTCAAGCCGACTTCTTTCCAGGCTTTGATCGACAAATTGGCGCAGATGGACCAGATGGGCCATAAACCCCCTCTCCCGAAGCCGGACTCTCGAAACGATAAAGGAAAGGGAAAAGCGATTATCGTCGCTAATGCCCAACAACAACCGAACGACTCGAAGCCGGTTGCTCGTCCAAACAATACGCGCCCATACGTACCCCTCGAGGACAGGATGGGACGTGCTTACTCCTTCCCCCGTGATAAAACGAGGAGGCTATTCGAGCTGGCATTGCGCAACAGGCTCATAAATCTGCCAGATCCAAAACGTCCGTCACAACCAAGTGACGTTAACGAGCCTAATTACTGCCCTCACCATCGAGTGCTGGGCCATCCCATCGAGGACTGCTACGTGTTCAAAAATTGGCTTGAAAACCAGTACCGCCAGGGCAAATTTGCGCTATCCGACAAATGGAAGGTAAATCCCCCGCAGCCCCACACCTCTAAGGGGACGAATACGCCGGGGGCAACATGCTCCGTCGTTGAAGAAACTCCATGGGAAGTCGTATTATCGGCCAAAACGAGGGGAATGCTAAATGATCTTCAGACCTGTCCAGCGGTCAAGTGGAAGAACCCCTTGGAGCCGCAGGTTATAGAGGGGATGTTGAAGCCACGTCCGACTCCGAAGACCGATGGTGGTAGTTCAAGCGTTCATAACCAGCCGTCAAAATCTTCGAAAAAGAAGAAGAAGAAATCTAAGAAGCCCGTGAAGCCTGGCGACAAGCGCACCGACTTACAAAAGCAAATCGACGCGCTGGATGAATATAACCAGAAGGCGCGAACTCCCGTTACGCTCCAAGATTTCCTTGATCACGTCTTTCAAAAAGAAGATGAGGAGGAAAGTTCATCAGATGAATCCAAGGAATACGTGGCGAGCTGTCATATGATCTCTCACTCGACCTCGAACGATGAAGGGACTTCTGGCACCAAAACGCCGGGGGCAAATACTGAGTCAAGGGTTCCGGAATTATCAATAGAAATGATTGACGCGTTTCTTAGTGAAGCTCGATTGAAAAGTAAAGCTGATCAAGAACGCGAGACGGCTATATTCGAAACGGCCAAGCGCCAGCGACTTGAGGGAGGAGCTGAGATGATCCCACTGGAGCAAAATGCCCCCACCGCTGACAAAAGCCAATTCAAGATAAAAAAGAAGTTCGCTAAGGCCATATCGATGGGCATGAAGCTACCACCCTCAGAAGAAAAAGTTACTAGCGTGGTAGAAATGCACCCCTCTTATTGCTTATATCATCAGAAGGTCTCACATTCTACCCAAGAGTGCAAAGCGTTCGATAGATGGTGGCAAGGATACGTCGCTAATCAACAACGCTTTAAACGGGAAAAGCGTAAGATTCGTCGGGAGCAAAGAAACACGACCAAAGTGCTTGAAAGAACTGCCGGCAACTGTCACATGGTTAACACTACCAGGTCACAAGTGCCTACATTTGGGAGCGACTCTGATGAGGAGCTAGAGCTTGCCCCTCTCTTTAAAGAGTCAACTTCGGGAAAAGAAGAGGAGCCAGTGGTTTGCGAAAATATTCGGCTGCGGAATCGGACACTGCCTGAAAAGAACCTCGGACCCTCGAATAGAAAAGATAAAGGGAAAGAAAAGGTCTCTGAAGACATCGTTTTAGATGACCAAGTTCTGGAAGAGCTAAACGCCAAGAACCCGCCGAAGAGAAGTAAGGTAGATTACAACGTTCTGGCACATCTGAGGAAACTGCCCTCTCAGCTCAGTATCCTTGATGCCCTGTTACTATCAAAGGAAGCCAGAGACTCTTTGATTAAGGCACTACAAGATCCGGACCAGTTTCAAGCCTTCTTAGCCGAAGAAAAGATGAAAGACGAATTAGAAGAAGTGCACACAGCCGACGTTGCTTTTGGTGATGAAGACCTTCTCCTCGGGACGTGTGAACACAATCGCCCCCTTTATGTCTCAGGATATTGCCATGACATAAAGATAGGTAAAATCTTGGTCGATAACGGATCGTCCGTCAATTTACTCAATGTACGGGTGTTAAAAGAAATTTGCATGAGCATACAACACCTCGCCCGAGGCAAGATCACTATCTCCGGTTTCGACTCTCAATCCTCAAAGACTCTTGGATCTGTGGTATTAACGCTACGCTTCGGGTTGCTCGTCACAGACATCAAATTCCATGTTATAGACGCCAAGACGTGCTACAATGCTCTGCTCGGCCGACCATGGCTACACGAGTACAATATCATCCCTTCTACACAGCATCAGTGCATGAAGTATTCCAGGGATGGCCTCGAGTACACTGTGGCCGGAGAGTTGAATCCGTTTTCCGTGAACGAAGTTCGCAAGTATGAAGATGCCAAATACTTCTTGCCGAGCTTCGAAGACACGGAAAGGTGTCACAAACCGGAGAACAAAACTAATGCCACCATCCCTGTCTTCGGCAGTGACACCGAGGAGGATATAATTTATTCAGGTCCATCCCAAGCCACCAGGCTAAGACCATCCGTTCCTTCATTGATCTTCGGTAGTGATTCAGAGGATGAAGTTCATGCTGTATTCCCCGCTCGGCCTCTAATACGGGTCTCCGCTGATGAAGAGCGAAGTCTGCAGATAACCATGGTGCCGCATGAACACTACAAAGAACTGGATGCACTCGACACCAACAGCGTAGAAGAATTGCAGACATTCTATATCCCTCCCGGACGAAAAAGCGAGAAGGCAATCCTATTCTACCGTTCTGAAGAAAACAAGGTGGAAAAAGAAGTTTGGCATGGCGCGGATCCCACGCTCGACAGGCTTCAACCTATTCGTCTTCCCAGGTATTATACCGAAGGTTTGAAGAAACTGTTGAAACGCCAAGGGATGTCCTTCACGCAGACCGCTAGAAAAGCCAAATTCTATGACAAGGTCTGGAACGTTCCCGGGACTCAATGCAAACTGCCTAACGGGAGAACGGAAACAAAAGGGCTCGGGTATGTTCGCTCAAAGAAACGGGAGCTAATAAACAGCTGTTATGCCATGTATGACTTCGATGAAGAGGCGGACGCTCAATGGGAAGA
Organism: Agapanthus africanus; assembly: GCA_030015575.1. Lineage (NCBI taxonomy): Eukaryota > Viridiplantae > Streptophyta > Magnoliopsida > Asparagales > Amaryllidaceae > Agapanthus > Agapanthus africanus. The sequence goes on along the minus strand of JASDDO010000012.1, from coordinate 123,084,939 downwards.
CGCTAATCCTGAATCAGCAAAAGTTCCTGATGCAAGACCTCCCAACCCATCGTCTGAAAACCAAATGAACACACTTACAAAGGATGCCAGTCAAAAAGCCCGAGATGATCACGATCGTGAAATGGCAATCTATGAGAAAGCCAGGACACAGCGCCTCCTTCAACAGGCAGTGAAAGATGAAAATACCGCTCCTTGTCAACCTACTACAAAAAAGGTTCGACGCGAAAACAAAAACAAGTCGAAAGGCAAGAGAGGCGCTCGACAACCACAAAGCAGAGCTAAGAAGCCACGCATCCGAGAATCGAGCGTTATTGACTTAGCCCTCAGGAAGAAAATGGGTCGAGCATACTCATTTCCTCGGAACAAAACAAGGAAAATATTCGATCTCGCTCTAAAACATCAAATGCTCACTCTGCCAGAGTCTAAACACCCTGAACAAGCAGGCGAAGTCTCCAACCCAAAGTATTGCTTTTACCATCGAGTAGTAGGGCATCCGCTTGAAGATTGCTTCACCTTTAAGAATTGGGTTGAGGACCAATATCAGCTTGGCAAATTCGCGTTGTCTGACAGTTGGAGGGTAGCGCCGCCGCAAAAGCACGAACCCGAAAACACAAGGATAGAACCAACTCCGCATTGGGATTGGCAGAAAATTCGCACCTGCCATGTGATAACAATGTTAAAAGAAGGGTCCGAGCACATGAACAACCTCCCTTGGTGCTTTGAAAGCGGCAGCGATGAGGTAATCTCAGAATTTCCCCCAGCTCCGAAAGAACTGGAAGATGGAATCCATACCACTGCAGATAATCTCAAGAAAATTGAGTTGGGGACGGAAAATGACCCGCGACCGACATTCATCAGCGAACTGCTATCTGAAGAAAGGGTGGCTGCGTTAAAGGATGTGCTTCTACAGCACAAAGATTGCTTCGCGTGGAACTATTCCGAAATGCCGGGACTAGATCCAGAAATCGCTGTATACAAATTGGCGATATCCCCGGACATCAAGCCAGTCAAACAAGCGCCGAGGAGAATGCGGCTCGAGCTTGAGATGAGCATCAACGCCGAAGTCAAAAAGCTGATAGACTCTGGCTTCATCCAGGAAGTCCAATACCCTGAATGGATCGCCAACATCGTCCCGGTGATGAAGAAAAATGGGACAGTGCGCATATGCGTGGACTTTCGAGATCTCAATAAAGCTTGCCCGAAGGATGACTTCCCAGTGCCAGTCACTGAACTGGTGATAGACAACACATCCACTCATGAGGTTTTCTCCTTCATGGACGGCTCGTCAGGGTATAATCAAATAAAAATGCATCCAGAAGACCAGAAGCATACAGCCTTCAGGACTCCTCTTGGTATATTTTGTTATAAAGTGATGCCCTTCAGTTTGAAGAACGCCGGTGCCACCTATCAAAAGGCCATGACAAAGATCTTCGACGACCTTATACACGAAATCGTTGAATGCTATATCGACGATCTCGTGGTTAAAAGCAAATCATACGAGGAACATCTCGAACATCTGAAGACTGTATTTCAACGCCTTCGGCAATACAATTTGAAGATGAACCCTCTTAAGTGTGCGTTCGGGGTTTCCTCGGGCAAATTCCTGGGATTCGTTGTTCGACACCGAGGTATTGAAATAGATCCGTCAAAGATTAAAGCGATCATGGAAATGCCTCCGCCGAGGACTCTCAAACAGCTGCGGTCTCTCCAAGGGAAACTCGCATACATACGGCGATTTATAGCCAACCTTTCAGGAAAGTGCCGTCCTTATAGTCACCTGATGAAGAAGGGAACCCCATTCGTTTGGGATCAAAAATGCCAAGGCGCACTGGACGAGATCAAGCAATACCTGCAGAACCCGCCGGTGTTGGCTGCTCCAGTTAAGAGGAAGCCTCTCATTCTTTATACAACCGCCCTCGAAGGTTCTTTAGGCGCATTATGGGCACAAGAGAACGATCAAGGGAAAGAAAGAGCACTCTACTACTTAAGTCGAGTTCTGCTGGGGGCAGAAAGCAACTACTCTCCCATTGAAAAACACTGCCTGGCGTTGATCTTCGCAATAACAAAGCTTAGGCACTATGCGTTGGCGCACGAGGTCCGTCTTATTTCAAAAGTGGACCCTCTCAAATATCTAATGTCAAAAGCCATATTGACAGGGCGACTCGCTAAATGGGCCCTGCTCCTGATGGAATTTTCGATAACATATCAACTTCTCAAGGCAGTAAAAGGCCAGGCCATCGCCGACTTCCTTGCTGAGCATCCCATACCTGCCGATTCTCCTTTAAATTGCGATTTGCCAGACAGATATGCGTTTGACACAATCGACAGTGGTGATAGCCGCTGGGAGCTCTATTTCGATGGAGCATCTTCTATGAAAAAGTACAAACAAAGTACGCCAATGATCAAATCAGGGGTGGGACTTATCTTTGTGACTCCACAAGGAGGAATAATGCGCTTCGCCTTCTCCTTAACAGAGCCGCGGACGAATAATGAAGCTGAATATGAAGCTTTAATAGCAGGCCTCGAGATCGCCATTGATATGGGAATTGAAAGCCTCCTCATATATGGGGACTCCCAACTGGTCGTCAGTCAAGTGAACGGCGATTACCAAACATGCAAACCGGAATTGGTAAAATACGGTGAAAAAGTGCAACAACTGCTAACCCAAATTCCCTCCTATACTTTGGAGAGCATACCGCGCGCGGAAAACAGCAAAGCGGACGCACTAGCCAAACTTGCTAAGGAACTGGCGGACGAGAACCTCGACGACGTTAGAATCGTGGTACAAAGTCGTCGAGTGCTTGCCCCAACAGAAATATCTCCAGGATCATATAAAGAAAATGGAGCAACTGAGCAGGCGACCCTACAAATAAAAGATCATGAGAAGACCGAAGACTGGAGAGAAGTTTTCACAGATTACTTCAAATTCCACCGAATACCTGAAGAAGCGTCCATAAGGCATCAACTTGTGAAACGAGCTCTGTCTTTCGCCTTCGTCAACGATACTCTATACAAGAGGTCATTCGATTCTCTGTGGCTAAGATGCTTAGGACCTGACGAAGCGAGAAGGGTCGTCCAAGAAGTTCACGACGGACTCTGCGGTTCCCACCAAGCAGGCCCTAAGATGAAGTTGAAAATAAAACGGATGGGCTACTACTGGCCCACGATGATGCAGGATTGCCTGGAATACGCGAAACAATGTCATTCATGCCAAATTCATGGAGACTTCATCCATCAGCATCCCAATCCATTGCATCCAACAGTGTCTAGTTGGCCATTCGAAATGTGGGGGACTGACATAGTCGGCCCCATCGAACCAGCATCGTCAAAGGGACACCGTTTCATCTTGGCGACGACTGATTACTTCTCCAAATGGGCAGAGGCGGTACCGTTGAGGGAAGTGAAAACGGAGAACATCCTCCATTTCTTCAGAACGCACGTCATATACCGGTTTGGAACCCCGAGAAGAATCATCTCTGATAATGGGCCAGCCTACCGAAGTCATAAAATTAGCCGTTTCGCACAGCAGCACAATATAGACTGGAGATACTTCTCAGTTTATAACCCGCGAGCTAACGGTCTAGCTGAGGCCTTCAACAAGACCTTGACGAAGATCATGAAGAAAACAGTGTCACGAAATAAGAGAGATTGGCACGAAAGATTGCAAGAGGCTCTTTGGGCGTATCGAACTACGTTTAAAACGGCCACAAACACAACGCCATACGCGTTGGTATTTGGGACGGAAGCAGTACTCCCTCTCGAGATAGAACTACCCTCTCTACGAGTAGCGGTCCACTACGAGCTGACGGATGAAGAAAATGCTCACCTCCGGTTTGAGGAGCTGGACGCCCTTGTTGAAACCCGGCTCATAGCACAGCAAAATCTGGAAGCCTATAAAGCAAAGATGACGCGCTCATACGAAAGATTGACCCGACCGAGGACATTTCGTCAAGGCGAACTCGTACTAGTAGTCAAAAGGCCCATGATCCCCAATCGCGCCAAGCGGGGAAAGTTCGAGCCAAACTATGAAGGCCCGTACATCATAGATAAAGTTTACCAGGGTGGAGCCTATCTACTCATGGACATGCACGGTGAAAGGCCTTTCAGGCCAATAAACGGCCGCTTCCTAAAGAAATATTATGCTTAATAAGCCACGGCTTAGGTCAATGATAGATGACGACGACTATGTCCGCTCGCTATCTTCCTAAGCTCAAGCTCTATAAGCAGTGGCCAGCCTTCTCCATGACGGACCGAAACGTCCTTAAACTAACGATGGACCGAAATGTCCTTAAACTAATAGCAGACCGAAACGTCTTTAAACTAATACCGCAGCATCCTTAGGCTGACGAGATATAAAAAAAATGTAAAGATAAAATAAAATAAACGGTATGTCCATAAGCAAAAAGGGCACGGATGAAAACCCGAAAGGGCTCCGTGAGTAAAAACAGCAGGGCTGCCGGCGAGTGTTCGTGAAAAACCCGAAAGGGCGCGACCTCGTAAAAAAAAAGAGATTAGAAAAAGAAAATAAAAAGAATAAAAAAAACGGTATGTCCATAAGCAAGAGGGGAATGGATGAAAACCCGAAAGGGCTCCGTGAGTAAAAACAGCAGGACTACCGGCGAATGTTTGTGAAAACCCGAAAGGGCGCAACTTCGTTAAAAAACCCTTACAGGATCCTCTCGACCCTGTAAGGAGAAACCACCCGCGTGAGATCCTTACGACTTACAAGGGAACAACACACTTAGGAATCCCCACGATTCCTAAGGAGAAAATACGCTTGCGAGATCCTCACGACTCGTAAGGAGAACTCTCTTATGGGACCCTCACGGCTCATAGGGTTTGAAAGTCTTAAGTCACAGAGACCTAAACCTGCGCTTAAGCAAACCCCCACAACCTTCCAATGTTGCCCTATAAGTGGTTCAATATTGACCCTTGTATACAATCCACGGGCACGAATAAACGTTTCCCTAACCAAGGTCCATCCATGACTGGGAATACGTTCGTATGGTAAACAACCCTTATAAATCCCCTCGATTTATGAGGAGAAAACCTTCCTGTAGGATCCTTACGACTTACAGAAGAACAAAACACTTAGGAACCCTCACGGTTCCTAAGGAGAAAATACACCTACAAGATCCCCACGACTTGTAGGGAGAAATACCTTCACGAAACCCTTACGGCTCATGAAGTCAAAAGCCTTAGCCGACGGGATCCTAACCCTGGTCGCTAAGCCTCCTTTGTTCAACAACGATAGAGGCAAATGATGATTCGCTCCTGGTAATATCCCAGTTGCAGCGGTGCTGATGCCGAAATCGGTGTCCAATTTCAGGTTGACGGCGAAAGCCAGTAGGCCGCTCATGCATACGAAATAGCCGAAATGATAAGGCAACTTGCAATGAAAAGCAGCAAGTAAAATGTATGCATGCAAAATAGCCGAAATGATTGGGCGACTCGTAATAAAAAGCAACGAGTAAAAATAAAATAATAAATAGCCGAAATGATTGGGCACCGCGAAAAATAGCCGAAATGATTGGGCAATCGCGACCTTCGCGATATAAAAGCTGAAATGATAGAGCATCGCGGAAATAACATAAAATAAAAAGAAGAAATGATAAAACTTCGGCCCTACAGTTAAGATCACATCGATCCCTGTATACAATCCAAGGGCGTAAACAAAGAAGGAACCATACCTCCCCAGCGGATTCCGTCAAACGACGAAACCAAACCTCAACGGTTCATTTCAACCGAAAAAGCCAGTGACTTCAACAAAAATTCCTCGACTCACGGATACAAACACTCCTTGACGAGAGCCTCCTGATCCGCGTCGACCCGCAGAGCCACCAGTGCCTCCGTAGGAACCCTCGACTCGTTTCACACCCCAAGGACACAAATAATCCTTGGCGCTCGGGAAACAAATAATCCCGACAAATTCCTCGACTCACGGATACAAACACTCCTTGACGAGAGCCTCCTGATCCGCGTCGACCCGCAGAGCCACCAGCGCCTCCGTAGGAACCCTCGACTCGTTTCAAACCCTAAGGACACAAATAATCCTTGGCGCTCGGGAAACAAATAATCCCGGCAAACTTCTCAACTCACGGATACAAACACTCCTTGACGAGAGCCTTCTGATCCGCGTCGACTCGCAGAGCCACCAGCGCCTCCGTGGGAACCATCGACTCGTTTCAAACCCCAAGGACACAAATAATCCTTGGCGCTTGGGAAACAAATAATCCCTCGCAAAACTTCTCAACTCACGGATACAAATACTCCGTGACGAGAGCTTCTTTGACTCACATCTTGGGCAGTAAGGATTCAAAAACTTGCTTCCTGAACAAATGGGACCCTGCAAGTCAATCCTAAATGGTCTCTTGCATACTATTCACGGGTCTCTCTCTGAAGTTGATTCTCGACAAAGAGGGAAACAACCGCTTGCGAGCCCTATCGACTCGTAAGAGGGCAATGGGACCCTGCAAGTCAATCCTAAATGGTCTCTTGCATACTATTCACGGGTCTCACTCTCTGAAGTCGTTTCTCGACAAAGAAGGAAACAACCGCTTACGGGCCCTCTCGACTCGTAAGAGGGAGAAATTCTCTTATAGGATCCTTTCGACTTATGAGAGAAAACCACACATGGGAATCCTCACGACTCCTAAGGAGAAAATCCACTTACGAGATCCTCTCGATCCGTAGGGAGAAAAGTCTCTATGAGACCCTCACGGCTTATAGGGTTGAAAAGTCTTAGGCAGCAGATCTGAACCTGCGGCCTAAGCCATCGTTATTTCTTAAGAAGGTCGGGATACTCGTCCCAATCGTCCATCAATTATGGTTATTAAGGTGGCGTACTGATAATAAAAGAAAGGAAAGACGGAGAAATGACATAAGACATTACAAAATGTGTATCTTTTATTCATAAATATTGATTGAGTACAGGATACATTGTGCTAAAAGAATAAAAAAACATATACATATACTTTACAAAAACAAATGATACAAGGAGAATTATTGGGAAGGAAGCGTCTTGCACAGATGTAGCAATCGTTCGCATATGTCCTTCCACGCCTTCTCTTGCTCGGCTACCACCGTCAACTCTGCCTCCACTTGGGCTCGTTGCCGCAAGACCGATGCAAGCTGCTCCCTCACGACTTGATAAGCAGCCTCCCGACTTGGGATATTGCGCTCAGCCATGTCAAGCTTCCGCTTTAGGTTTAGCCCATGGGAGATGCGCTCCAAGAGACCCTCAAAGATAGTCTTCACTTGGGCAGCATTTGCCTCAACCTCAGCGCGCAGATGGGCCGTTTCGTTCGAGGTCTTTTGGCATTCCCTTAGTCTTTGAGCTGCTTCTTGCTCCAAGTGGCGGGAGTGCGAAGTGCTTTGCTCGAGCCAAGTTGTGCGTTGGGTGCTCAGAGCTAAAACTTCGGGAGAAGGGCGCGTCAACTCCAGCCGGTATAGACAGGCCTCGATCTCCCTGCAATGATTAACCCAAGATTCAACGACGCCTTCGTTGTGAAAAGTTACGAGCGCCGCTAACATTGGGTTAACATCCACAGCAAAATCTACAGCAGAAGGAAGAGCATCCATGCTGAGCTCTTCGATATACCCGCTCAGCATGCCTAGACTCATCACAGCACCCTTTGAAGACGGGCGCCTCAAGAAAGGGCCTGCCGGTATAAGGACGCGCGACTCAAAGGGGACCGGAGCCGGAACAATAGCTGCAAAACAAGACATAGTTAAACGGTGGTTCCAGAGATGTTCAAGGGTTACAAAAAAAGGAGGGGTGTTTGCTATACCGGCAGCAACGGACGGCAGAGCCGGGAGGGCCGGTAGCGCGGCAGGTCTGGCATCCCCTCCTTCGATTTGTGACACTGCAATAAAGAAAGGGAAAGGTCAAGAATCATTCAATTACTAGAAAAAGGGGATGAACGAAGATACTATATTGAACGTACACTCACCAACGCCACTAGAGGGAGAAGTAAGCTCGGAGGGGAAGGAGAAGTGTGGGAGCAACACTTGATATAGATGATCAAAGAGCACTCCTGAAAAGACACGATGGTATGGCATTAGTCCATGAACTATACGTTAAGAGATTAACTTGTGAGTCACAGGTCCATACCTTCCAACATCCGCGACGGCACGAGGGAAAACGGGGAAGTGACCACCGCCAAAGCAGTAGTCGACGGTGCTCCCTCAAGCAATGGAGCGTCGGCACTGGCCGCACCTGCAAAGACAAGCTTGTTAGAGGAGATTACAAGATATATAAAAAAGGGGGGGAAACGATAGTAACCCGAAACTTACCCGATGAACTGCCAGCCGAGACGGAGGCAATTCCTTCCTCTACTGACATCAGGCCACCACCCGTAGCCTCATCACCTGACTCGATGGGAGCCGTTGTTGTGCTCGCAAGCCCGGGAGACGGCAAGGAACCATACGCAGGGAGGGCTATGATTGGGGTATTGCCAGATTCCAGAGAAGGAGCGGCTGGCTCCTCCTCAGGAATCGTGGCCACCTCACCCACTACTCCTTCGGGTCCTACGGTCACAGTTGCCTCACCCATCGGCACCGCGACATCTCCAGCCTCAAGCGCCTCGATTTCTACTGCCTCTGGCTCGACAATCATCTCACCTGCCGCCATTTCAGATGTAACATCGATGACCTTCTCGGCAGCGAATTCTTCAACTTCTGTTTCGGGCGCCGTGGCCCCGATGACGTTGCTCACTGTCAGCTCAGGCTCGGCAGGCGCCGCTTCCTCCGCTCCCCGGGGTTCGACGGTCTCCGCCTCCCCCTCAGTCGGACTTGGCCCTGCAAATAGGAGTGCGTATGAGTCAACGATTTGATAATTCTTACAACAAAGTTCTGAGAGAAAGGTTACCTGAAGAGGATTTATCGTTTTCATCCCGGACCGTGCGCGCCGCCTGCCTATGAGCAGTAGATAGGGCGGCAGGGGCCTCTTCAGAAGAAGTGTCGGCACGAGGAATAGTGCTAGGGCCCGCTCCTGCGGCCAGAGCAGCTCTGCGCGCCTTTGCTTCGCGTCTTAACCGCTTCCGCTCCTCTCGAGCCGCTGAGACAGATGCCACCAGAGCCTCCTTAAGGGAGGCTTCTTCGCCCGTATACAGGGATGCCTCTAGATTCTTCAAGGCATCCCTCGTCGCTCTATCAAGCTGAGGCTCTTGTGGCAACTGCAGCGAAGCCGGAACTTCGATGACGGGCTTGGGAAGGATCCTCGCGTCGACTAATACAACCCCTGCAAGGAAACAAAAGAAGGTCAGGTTGACTATCATAAAAAGACAACAAACTTTCCTTATAAAAGAGAAAGGGATAAAACATACCGACGCTTGCTAGGGTACGCTTCTCCTCCTCCTCTTGGAAGGTTTTCAGGGAGGCAGCGATAGCCTCTTCAGTAGAAGCGCCTGTTAAAAATGGAGCAAACGTTGGTTAAATATAATGATACAAAGTGCAATGAAATAATAAATAACGCGTCTGATGATTACCGGACTCAGCGAGTTTGTTCAACATCGCTTCAAGCCTTGCCGATCACTCCGAAGCTGCGATGGCGGCAGCTAGATTGGTGTCCTCAGGGTCCACCACAAAACCCTCATTGCTGCCGTACTCGCATATGGCTTCGGCAGGAGAAGCCGCAGGTTTTGAGCCGAGGATCACATCGAGGGATAGGGTGGACTTCTTCTTCTTCTGTCCGCCAGCCTTGGATTCACTCGGAACAGCTTTGCGCTTGCCAGCTTTGGCAGTCACTTTCGGGCGGCGAGTCCCGATGTCCGCTCCTGCGCCCGATTCCGGCGATACCGCTTTAACCGTCTTTATCGGAGCACGGGGCGCCATTGGTGCATCCACCGTAGTGGACAGTGGCAATCCACGCGGAGGGGGCAACACGCGTGGTCGATCAACTCCGGCATCTTTCATCGGAGGGATAACCTCAACCCTGGGCTGCAAGGGAGCCTTGCGATCACCGCCGGGAGGCGCAGCCCTACGATCGACCAGCAGGCGTTTCTCCATCAAGATGATTGGGCCCATCGCGTGCGCATACCAGGCCACATATGAATTGAGTATCTTAGGGGTACAGCTGGGCTCACTGATAAAAAAATAGGAGCCTGTATTGAGCCGGATGAAGTGATGCATCGCATTCCGTACCCCCTCTGGGCCGACTGCAGGTGTTCCCAAGAAGGCTTCCAATGGGACCCCTTGGTTGTAACTCGATTGCCGGGCAAATCGATGCGGGTTATACCTCATAAAGAGAGCTGTTTCATTTTGCCTAAATACTAAGTAGCCCGGCCGAATGGAGTAAAGGTGGAGGATTTCCCGAGCCTTCAACACAGAAACACCGCCCTTAAAGTCATCACGCAGCGGCACCACTGACTTAGTGGTCTCAGAACCTATGGTGATGACCTTATCCACAAAAGAGGTCTTCGCTCCGACTAGATGCGAACGCAGGAGCAGTCCCCTAGACTCCCGCGAAGGTGCAAACACAATGGAAGCCCCGACCAATCGCATGATTCTTGGGAGTTTGAATCTCTCAAAGAACGGGGGAGTTTTATGGGCACCAAACACTCCTCGAACATGCAGCTCCATCCAAGAAGTGAAGTAGTGCATCGGGAAGTTAGCAGGCTGTACCCCAGGCTCATTAGCGTCCGCCGCTACGCTAAGTCCATTGTAGAGATAAGCCAACCCGGCGATCCCTACTGATAACTGCAAACCGGCCACCATTCGATGCGCCGGGTAAAAGACAGAGGACCGCATAAGGCGTGGGTGCATGGGAAGCGCGAAGCTGCATAGCCACAGACCCAAGAACCCTATGAAAAAGGTCTCCTCATCCATGCCAGGAACGGCGATCTCTGAGAAAGGGACACTAGCAGTGCCGGGGAGGTAAAAACCCCGCTGATCAATTTCCGATGAAGGTCTGCGGTCCAGGCCGAAACCAAAGGGGTCAGTAAGCTGGGCGAACTTCTCACCCTGCTCTGATAAAAACTCCGGGCGAATAAAACGAGCAATGAAGTCCGCGAAACTAACGCCTCGGTCACCCAATTCCAAATGGAGCTCCTCGTAAATCTCCAATACCTTCACCAGGCCCGGATGCTGATGCTGAATGGCATTTTCCGGAGTTAAGTCGAATACCACCTGCTTGGTGGCAAAGACGTACTCGTCAGGAGGAAGCAGCTTTTCGTAGTGCTCCCCCCTCGCCGGTAAACCTGAAAGCTCAACGAATTCCTCTAGAGAAATGGAGACTTCCCTATCCGCTGTCAGGAAAGTATGTGTGGGGATATTCCATTGTTCAATGAAGGCCTTTGTCCACCACGTTGGAGGAGTAGGATACTCGAAAAGCGAGACGTAGACGGCGGAGTATAAACCAATCTTCGTCAGGTGAGCTCTTTTCGCCGCTAAAATGTACCGGGCCCATGGCAGGTATCCAGCAAGCGGTCGCGGATTCAATCCAATGTTGTAAGCCTGTCCCCAAGGGCGTGCTTCACCCTGACAGATTCGCCTTCCCAAGATATCTATGGCCGGCGGCGGCTGCACCGGAATAGCACCGATTGCAGGCTGGAGGAGGTCGTCGGAATTCCAATTTTTAACCTCCACGGCATACTCCACCGGGGGTTTGTCCGCATAGGGGATCGTAACTATAGGTTCGGAGGGCGAGGCAGAACTAAAACTGCGACGACCCTGGATGATTTGGCTATACCACCTTCCCCACAGATGAAGCTTTTTGCATTCAGGATCGCGATCTTTAATAAGAGCAAACACCACCCGATCCACTGGCGCATGGGGGAACCCTCCTTCCGAGCGAACGAAGGGAAAAGACAAGTCGTCAGACATCTTTTCTGTATAAAAATATATATATATATCATTAGTGGCCTGACGCTTAACATAAAAAAAAATATAATAAAAAAATAATAATAATAATAATAAATAAAAATCTTGCTCCACACTGTGATGCAGTGGGTAGGGGACCAAAGGGGGACCCACAAAATCAAGATGACGGCGCATCATTTGATAAGACAATCCCACCATTGGATGAGACTGTCAGTCAATTAAAAGACCCCCAAGAGAATATCCCCTTTGGGGGGATCCCTAGAGATAAGGAGAAAATCTCCTCTTTTCAGAGCAAAGCTCTGCCACAGAGTGACATTTGTCAAACTCCTGTTTCAAAGGAATAAAACTTCTTAAAAAGAGCCTAGCTCTGTAGTAGCAATAAAATTTTTATAACTTCTAAGAATTAAAATTTTGGGATCTTAAAGATCCATGGAAACTTTTAAAAAGTTTTCTAGTTGATCTATGAGCAGGGCTCTGTTCATGGGTTAAAACCCAAGAACAGAGTCTCTGTAAATTTTTGAGAGCAAGGCTCTGTGGATGAAACCCCAATGGGGTTTCCTTTAGATCAAAGATCTATAAGAGCAAGGCTCTGTTGAAGAAACCCCAAGGGGGTTTCCTTTAGATCAAAGATCTATAAGAGCAAGGCTCTGTTAATTAAATTTAATTTAAATTAAATTAATTTAATTTTACCTAGAATGGTTCTAAGGTTAGAACTTGGAAGTTCTTAAGGAAATCACAAGAGCAAGGCTCTGGAAGTTCTCAAGTAAGAGCAGGGCTCTGAAATTCAATTTCTTAAGATTGGTAAAGAATTACCAAGGACCAAGGGTCCTATTTATAGGCGCCTGCGCCTGTTCACTTGACCCCTCGATCCGACGGTCAGGATCTTGCCACCGCTGCACTCACGCGCGCGCCACGTGAGCACAACGGTGGGGGGGGGCATCTGTTTCCCCCAATCAGAGCAAGGCTCTACTTAAATTTTGAAAATTCAAAATTCGAAGCAACGCTTCGGTTCCCGTGCGCAGCGCGCAATTTGCCACATGGCGGAAGTTGATTCGGCAGCGTAACGCCCAAGACAATGCGTCCAATCAGAACAAGGCTCTTCAGAAAACATAATTAAGACTTAACTGCGCAAATACGTGTCTGCGCAGTTGCGCAATCGCAACTGCGCAAGCGCACGGATGCGCGACACGTGTCTGCGCAGTTGCGCAATCGCAACTGCGCAAGCGCACGACAGCGCGACACGTGTCTGCGCAGTTGCGCAATCGCAACTGCGCAAGCGCACGGATGCGCGACACGTGTCTGCACAGTTGCGCAATCGCAACTGCGCAAGCGCACGACAGCGCGACACGTGTCACGCGCTGGTGAGTTGCGCAGCAACAGAATGAAAATTTAAGTAAATCTTTTCCGTTCTTCTGTAAAACAGGGACCCTTGGATCAGAGATCCAATGGTGGGAAAATTCCCAAAATTATTCAGGAAAGATCTTGATAACAAATTCAACAAATTTGTGAGCACTATAAATAAGACCCCAGACCTCATTCAAATGATCATCATCATCATCAAGAGAAGAATTAACTTCTGAAAAAAAAGAGAAGAGAAAGAACTCTTGAAGATTATTCAAGAACAAAAAAAAAGAGGTAAAATCTTCTTTTGGAAGAAAAGAAAAATCTATGAAGAACAGAGGATAAAAAATGAATAATTAAATAAAAAAAAAAGAGAGAGATGAATAGTGCCTTGCACTTGATATGAACCCTTGGTTCTGTAAAATTAGGGAAAACAAGAAGAAAAACTTGTTTTCCTTTGATCCAAATTTAGATCAAAAGTGCTATGCACTTTTGTTCTTGAATCTGGAAAATTCTTGAGTTTCAGCAGAGATGCAACCCATTATTTAAAAGGGCCTGGCCCAAATCAAATTGCAAAAATAATAAAAGGGCAAAGCCCTGTTTGGAAAACTCTTGAGTTTCTGCAACTCATTATTTAAAAGGGCCTAGCCCAAATCAAATTGCAGAATAATAAAACGGCAAAGCCCTGTTTGGAAAACTCTTGAGTTTCTGCAACTCATTATTTAAAAGGGCCTAGCCCAAATCAAATTGCAAAAATAATAAAAGGGCAAAGCCCTGTTTGGAAAATTCTTGAGTTTCTGTAACTCATTATTTAAAAGGGCCTGGCCCAAATCAGATTGCAAAATAAAAAAAAGGGCAGAGCCCTGTTCGGATTGATTCTTTTAGTCAGGCAGAGCCTAAGATAAATAAAAAAATTGGACTTAACCCAATCCTGGCTGTAAGTCCTTAAATGGCTCTCATAAACCAATTCACGACCGGTTCGAGGGTACATCTCCGAACTCCTTTGACATTTGTCGCTGTAATTCCTCAACGACGTCAAAGAGGTGACGGGTCCCAACGACCACTAAACTAATACCGGACCGAAACGTCCCTAAACTAATATCGGACCGAAACGTCCCTAAACTAATGATGGAACACCACGTCCCTAAACTGGCGATGGACCACTACGTCCTTAAACTGGCGATGGACCACCACGTCCTTAAACTGGCATAATAGAGTCCGGACGCTCTTCTGCCGGATCTAAACGGTCCCGTCTAAGTTGATCTTAGCCCCAAATACGGTTAATGTGTCCTTAGATCTTTAAATAAACAATAAAACTCCAAATCAACTTTGGTTCAAGGGTACATCTCTGAACTCCTCTGACACCTGTCGTTGTAATCCCTCAACGACGTCAGAGAGGTGACGAGTCCCGACGGCCAGATAATTAAATCAATCACTACGTTAAGTTGATCTTAGTCTAAAACAGGACTAATGTATCCTTAACTAATGTTTAAGTTGATCTTAGCTGCAACGCGACTAATGCATCCTTAAACTAAAAACACCAAACCCAAATCTAAGTAAATACGGATTTGGACTAATCCACGTCCTATGGGCGACGGCATTACTCAGTCTCCGTATACAATCCACGGGCAACCACAAACAAAACAAACACATAAGACACGAAGTGAAATTCTGGAGAAGGAGAAAGTTGTTACCGCGACGCGGTAGCGTAATTAACTGCAGGGGCTTGCGCCTGCAGGGAAGAGCGTCCCCACAATCAAAAACCCCTCACCCTGAGGGGGAATCTGACTAAGTCTGCTACATCGGCCGCATCCGTCTAAACCTCTGATACACGGTGCCATGAACCAACTTGGCATCTTCGGAGAGGTGGGCGGATAAAACCAAATAGCATCTGCCCCGAACCTCAGGCAACGGACGCGAAGTCCGGGCCGCCGTTCGGAGGGGAACAGGGACTGACTAGCAAAGCATCCTGCGGACACAGGGATATGTCGATCCTCCTCTTCCCGACCGGATGTATAGATTAAAGGAAGGCATGTTGGGCTTATAGCAGATGATAGGACAGTTGGCCTAAGCCACCCGGATTTAGAGGCAGGATCATACATTGCCTATTCTAGAGCCCGTTGTACAGCCCGTTCGGACAGTTGCACCTATTGTCGCAGGGGTTGTGGAGCTATCGCTTTCGGAGTTTATGAGGCTGAAGCCTCCGGTGTTCACAGGGACAGATGTAGTTGAAGATCCTCAGTCATTTCTCGACAGGATAGCTAGGATCAGTAGGTCCTTGAGGTGTTCGGATGAGAGATCGGTGGAGCAGATTAATTTTCAGTTGGAGGGACTTGCCCAAACTTGGTGCGAGTCGATTGAGAGAGGTCGAACAACCGATCTTCCTCCAATGACTTGGGCAGAGTTCTCCAAGGTTTTTCTAGTCCGATTCCTTCCGCAGAGTGTGAGAGACGCCAGAGCTTGCAGTTTTGAGGCATTGCACAAACCGGCAAGTATGTCGGTAGCCGACTACAATTTTCAGTTCACCCAGCTGCCACATTATGCTTCGCACTTGGTTCCTACCGAGAAACTTAGGGTGAAGAGATATGCGAGGACTCTTGATACCCGGTTGTTCCTTGCTCTCAGCGCCCATCACTTCACTACTTATGCCAAGGCCATGAACGCAACGATACGAGTAGAGGAGCGTCTGAATGAGACGACGGTTGTTCCGGAATCGAAGAGGGTCCGTTCCAGCATTCCAGATTCCAGATAGAGAGGCCGTGGCGGATTCATTCCTGAATATGGTGGCGGCAAAGGTTGGACTCAGGGTCAGATGTACGGCTCGATCTGAAGGGGCAGAGGTCGCCGCTGACATGTTTTAGTTGCGGAAGTCCATATCATTTCTACAGGGACTGTCCCACGAGACGTCAGGGTAGGACCGCGAGTTTTCAGACCGCTTTACCCCCTCCACGCCATCCTCAGATGGCCTTACTTACTCTGCCTGACACTACTCCACGCCAGATATTCGCTCCAAGAAGCCGTGGTGTTAGCAGTCATGCTTAGAGAGGACATAAGGGCCGAGGCAGAGGACCCCAAGGAAGAGGAGGGGGTCAGGTTAAGGTTTTCGCCTTAACTCCCCAGGATGCACATGCATCCAATGCGGTGGTTACAGGTACTCTTCCCGTATGTTCCTTTGATGCGCATATTTTATTTGATCCCGGTTCTACGCATTCATATGTATCTTCACTTTGCACCAACACCGGGCAGAGATTCATCGTTGTTAGACCTACCACTAGTTGTGGTTATTTCAGTAGGAGATTCTTCTGTAGCACGACACGTATTCAGATCACATTCCGTGCAGATTGGTGACAGGGATTCGTCAGTCGATCTGATTCTTCTTGATATGTTAGATTTCGACGTATTTCTCGGTATAGATTGGCTGGCCGCTTATCATGCGTGCGTTGATTGCTGCAGGAAGTCGGTCAGATTCTGTTTTCCTGGTGAGCCAGTTTTTATGGTGCAGGGGTATCGCGGTGCTACTCCTGCCAATATGATTTCAACACTTTGTGCTAATCGGCTTTTAAAGAAGGGAGGTCGTGGGTTTTTAGCATTTATTTAGGATATTGGAGCTGTATCCGTTAGACTAAGTTCCGATCGTGTGAGAGTTTCCCGATGTGTTCCCTGATGAGGTACCAGGATTGCCTCCGGAGTGCGATATTAAGTTCTGCATCGACCTGATCCCCGGTGCAGGGCCTTTTTCTATACCGTCCTATCGGATGGCCCCGACAGAGCTCAAGGAGCTTAAGAATCAGTTGCAGGAGTTGCTTGATAGAGGACTTGTTCGTCATAGTGTATCGCCCTGGGGAGCTCTTGTCATGTTCGTTAAAAAGGACGGCGGCATGAGATTGTGTATTGATTATCGTCAGCTAAACCGAATTACGATGCAGAATAGGTATCTATTACCTTGCATTAACGATTTGTTCGATCAGCTGTAGAGAGCAGGATACTTCGTGAAGATTGATTTGCGGTCCGGGCATCATCAATTGCGAGTTCGGAATGATGACATTCCGAAGACTGCTTTTCGGACATGCTACGGACATTATGAGTTCTTGGTGATGTTGTTCGGGCTTACCAATACCCCAGAAGCGTTCATGGATCTGATAAACCGGATCTTCAAGCCGTTCCTCGATCAGTTTATCATCGTGTTCATCGACGATATATTGATATACTCTAGGAGTCGAGAGGATCACAAGCAGCACTTGAGCATTGCATTGCATTGCATAGAGTATCAGCTTTTTGCCAAATTCTCAAAGTGCGCTTTCTGGCTTGACAGTGTGGAATTTTTAGATCACGTCGTTACAAGAGACGGGATGCAGGTTAATCCGAAGAAGATTGAGGCAGTACAACATTGGCCCAAACCCGTTTCAGTAACTGAGATTCGTAGCTTTTTGGGCTTAGCAGGTTATTACCGTCGCTTCGTACATGATTTCTCTCGTATTGCGGCACCTATGACCGGATTGACCCGAAAGAGAGTTCTGTTTCTGTGGACTGAAGAGTGTGAGTAGAGTTCTTAATGATGTCGTTCGAGCTCACCAATGCCCCAACAGCGTTCATGAATCTGATGAACCGAATGTTCAAGCCGTTCATCAATCAGTTTATCATGTTCATCGACGATATATTGATCTACTCTAGGAGTCGAGAGGATCACGAGCAGCACTTGAGAATTGCGTTGCAGACTTTGCGAGAGTATCAGCTTTTTGCCAGATTCTCAAAGTGTGCTTTCTGGCTTGACGGTGTGGAATTCTTGGGTCACGTCGTTACCATAGACGGAATGCAGGTTGATCCAAAGAAAATTGAGGCGGTACACCATTGGTCCAAACCTCTTTCAGTGACTGAGATTCATAGCTTTTTAGGCTTAGCAGATTATTACCGTCGCTTCATGCAAGATTTCTCTCGTATTGCGGCACCTATGACCGGATTGACCTGAAAGGGAGTTCCCTTTCTGTAGACTGAAGAGTGTGAGATGAGTTTCCAGCAGTTGAAAACCCGTCTGACGACTGTGCCACTTCCATCCTTGCTTTCAGGCTCAGGCGGTATCGTTGTGTATTGTAATGCATCTCGTGTGGGCTTAGCTTACGTATTGATGCAACACGACAAAGTTATTGCTTATGCTTCTCAACAGTTGAAGAAACACGAGCAGAACTACCCTGCACACGATCTTGAGATGGTCGCTGTGGTCTTCACGCTTAAGATTTAGAGGCATTACTTGTATGGAGAGTCATGCCGGATCTTTACTGACCACAAAAGTCTGAAATATATATTTCAGCAACGGGATTTGAACTTGAGGAAGCGTCGTTAGATGGAGCTTGTGAAGGACTATAATTGTGAGATTCTTTATCATTCGGGCAAAGCGAATGTAGTAGCAGATGCATTGAGTCAAAGGGCTGGAGATAGCTTGTCTTATGTGGGCACAGTTCAAAGACGATCAACTGCTGATTAGCAGATTTTGTGCGACAGTGGCATACGGTTCAAGTTTACATCCGTAGGTGGACAGTTTTCTCATGTTCGTGCTTGTCTGTTTCTTCTCGATCGTATTAGGGAGGCACAGTCCGAGGATGCCCGTATATCTGAGATTATGGAGTAGGTCCGGCAAGGGATAGTATCTGAGTTTGTGATTGATAGCGAGGGAGCATTGCGGTTTAGGACTTGTCTATGTGTGCCCGGCTCTGATGGGCTGAGGCGCGAGATCTTGGAAGAGGCGCATCAGTCTGCTTACAGCGTTCATCCGGAATCTACCAAGATGTATCACAGTTTGCGAGATGTCTACTGGTGGGAAGGGATGAAACGAGATGTGTCTTACTTCGTTTCGAGATGCCTGACTTGTCAGCAAGTCAAGGCCGAGCATCAGAGGTCGGCAGGTAAGTTACAACCCTTACCTGTTCTGGAGTGGAAATGGGAGCAGATCTCCTTGGATTTCATTGTGGGTCTACCTAGATCAAGCAGAGGGTATAACTCTATTTGGGTGATTGTGGCAGTTGACGGAGGCGGCTCATTTCCTTCCGGTGAAAACCACTTTAGGATATGCTCGGTATGCCCAGATTTATATTAATGAGGTTGTGCGGTTGCACGGCGTTCCGGCCTTTGTAATTTCCGATAGAGACACACAGTTTACCAGTCGCCTCTGTTAGAAACTTTAGAATGCCTTGAGCACTCGCTTGAGTTTCAATACTGCCTTCTACCCACAGACCAATGGCCAGTCAGAACGTACTATTCAGACTCTTGAGGATACACTCCGAGAATGTGCGCTAGATTCGGGTGGCAGTTGGGATCATCACTTGCCCTTGATTGAGTTCTCATACAATTATAGCTTTTAAGAGACGATTCAGATGGCACCTTTTGAGACATTAGATGGAAGGAAGTGCTGATCGCCGGTTTGTTGGACCAAGCTTAGCGAGAGTAGCCTCTAGGATCTCAGTTGATTTAGAAGACTACCGAAAAAATCCAGTTGATACATGATAGGATGAGAACAGCCCAGAGCAGACATAAATCTTATACTGATCGCTGTCGCTGTAGACTTGAGTTCGCTGTGGGTAACCATGTGTTTCTCCGGATTTCTCCGATGAAAGGTGTGATGTAATTTGGGAAAAAAGAGAAGCTCAGTTTCAGATATGTTGGACCCTTCAAGATTCTAGAAAGAGTGGGTGCCGTAGCGTATCGGTTAGCGCTCCCACCCAGTTTTCCGAATGTGCACCCAGTGTTTCATGTGTCCATGCTCCGCAAGTACCTTCATGATCCTTCTCATACTATTCAGCATCAGACTAAACAGGTAGAGCGTGATTTATCTTATATTGAGCAGCCGGTGACCATTCTCGACCGGTAGGTGAAGCTGAGATCTAGGATACTCCTTTTTGTAAAGGTTTTATGGCGTGGGCCGTCTAGTAAAGAAGTCACCTGAGAAGCCGAGATTGAGACGAGGAAGAAAATTCCCTATCTCTTCGAAAGCACGCGTAGTTAGAGTTATAATCGATGACCGAATTTTCATAAGAAGGATATTGTAACATTTCAGAAAAATTTGAAATGTTATTTTAGAATTTTAAATAATGATAAAAAGGGGTTTATTAAAAATTATGGTAGTTAAGTGTAGTCGTAATTATTTATAAAAGGTTTCTATTTGTAAAAAGGGTTTTATTTGGAAAAGGGTTTTTAATTGTAATGAGGGGATATGGTATATGTTAAGGATATGTGCATACACATACATCACAACACCCTCCACCCTCTCATCCCTTCACCTCATACTTACATTACACACCTCCTCCTTCACTTTCCATCATAATTTTTATAACTAAATCACTCTTAAACTGAACCTATCTTCTTACTCAAACCTTCATCACAAAATTTTCTAGTTCATCACAATACAAGGAAAATTGAGATTTTCATGAAGATTTTTCCCAAAACCTCAAGTTAAAACTAGTACCAAATTCAAGATGATTCAAGTGTGCACCTCATGAAGTTGGAAGTTCTGTAGCATCTTTTTAAATAGGTAAAAACTCATCTTTTACAAGTTTTTAAGTGTTTAAGTTTCAAAATTTTTGTATTATATCAGAAAAAGATAAGTTTTGTAAGTTTTTGGATACTCAATAGGAATCTGCTCTAACTTGGGGTCTCTGAATATTATTCTAAGAGTTTTCTGAGAAGGTGAGAACAATTATAGACCACACCCAAAGCCCGTACCCATCTACACCTACTATAGCTGCAGATTTAATGGAATTGGCCGCAAATTGCGGCCAGTTTAGGGAGTTAGGGTGTGTAACTTTTACTGTAGCTCCATGACATCTTAATTAGACTTGTGTATTCTTGTTTTTGCCCTAGATTACCTGTATCAAAATATGGAACGCTTATCATATAAAAATTTAATGTTTTACGTTTAAAAAACTTAAGTTTTGATTTTCGTTATTACCGGGGGTAGTTCAATATTGATAGAACGCGTTAAAATATGTCGATCATACGTTCTGGTCTTTTGCGTTAGAAGTGTAGTAACGTTTGTGTTTCGATTCTTATATATACACTTGGTTTAATATATAGGATCAGTCGCGAAGACGTCCGACACGGCGAAGAAGGGCAAAACATTCACGAGTTTCGTCTAACACGTGTTGATTTTAGATGAGTGGGGGGACATTTACAGGTGGGAACTCGGAAGGATGGCGTATAACACCCCCGACTACCGGAAGTTTTATAAAACTCCGTATCGATTTCTAAACACTATTAGCGATACGTAATTGTATTTTTATATCATATGCATTACATTGAGTACTATGCCATCCTCAATATATAATTATACTTGCTAGAATAGATACATTGAATAGAACACAAGTACAATTACCAACGGTTGCCATGTTGCACAATCACATATGCATATCTTACACTACACACCGTTGGTACTGCCATGACACTTAGAAACTGCTATGCCATTCGTATTTTAATGACACCCATGCTAGTAGAAATGACTGTGTACTACGATTTTGATGTTCGAATGCTATTTTCATGTATATTCATGTGTTGTAGTTGCCAACTGTTGCAAGACTGAACTATTCATTGTTGATATCATAGATTTGATGTTTCTATAGATTTAAGAAACCACGGATAACTTTTACAAAATGGTTTATGGTTTTAAAAGAGTGGTTTTCTCGTGATATGATGATTTGGCATCCACCATGTGTTTTGGTTTTCATGATGAGATATTCAAATCAAGAGAGGAGTTACCGATTACGAATATATGGTGGACCCGGTACGACTCTGAGGGACAGGAAGACCGTAGGGAGGTACGAGGAGCCTAGCGAGGATGATCGATACCGGAGGTGACATTGGAGCACGGCGAATATCCGGAAGATTCCGATCGTGGCTGAGTGGATATCAGAAGAGGGCCGATCGGTTGGACGGTGCCTTTGATATCCAGATTTTTGTGTCGATGATGGACACGAGTTTGATAAGGATTTGATGATGATGGATATTATTCTTATGCGACTTCATTTATATCGCACTTGCATTCATTATTACACATGTCATATTATATCTTATGATGTATATTTCTATTCACCGAGTTGACAACTTACATCCGTTGTGCCTTAGCTCCTTGCAGGAAAGACCGCACGGACGTATAGCGGCATCGCGGATACATATTTTGGGGTTCATCGCAGATTTTGCTTGGCGGGTTACACGCATAGTAACCGCCTCTTTTGTTGATATTGTATTTTGTATCTAGTGTCACTCCATCAGACCATCTGTATTATTTGAGTTAAAATGGACAGTGATTTTATGTATATTCTTTTGGGTCTAACTCGAGTTGAGTTGACGAGTTGGCTTTACTTATGCAGTTCACCTATATGTTGCTTATGATTCTTCGCTTTTCAGCGTCGTATATTAACTGCGTGGTTTTGATTCCACCGATTGGCGTTGAGATAGCTCCCAAGTGGGGATACCGTTATATTTATATGTTATGCACTTGTTTTTATCAAGAATTACGAAGAAGGTACTGCCGAAATTTCAAATGACGAAAACATTTTCGATCCTATTTCAAAACACTCGACACGTGTTTTAAGACAAACAATACTAATAAAAATTGTGTTTCGTGTTAAATATCTTTTTTGAAAATCTCACCTTCTTTATTCTTTAAAAAGGTTTAGATCTTGGTTTTTGGGTGACTTGGATCGCGTCAACATTTTTAAACGTCACGTCATCTAAGTGTCGGTCACTTGTCAAATTGGGTCGTGACATTGCCATACCCCACACAATAGGTAAGCCCATGGATAACGAGAGACTAATACGGAGGTCGAGGATTCCGTTGAATGTATCTAATCCATAGGGTACCCAAACCGTGACTTGATCACCTTTACGAGTAAAGATATCAAGTTCACTATCAGAGCCTCGAGAATCATGACTCGCAACACAGACCAAACAACCATAAGAGGTAGGTGGGGATGAGAATGATGTGAAAGAAACATTAACAACTTTTAAAATTGGGAGATCGATCGTGTCGCCTATCAATGGATTGAAGAAGAAGAAGGAAGTGTGGCTGAGACCATCTCTTTTGGAATGAAGGAGCCAGCCGAATTTTGAGAAGCGGATAATTGCACCGATGAGTTTAGGGGAGTTGATTTTGTAGGTTCGGCCACAAGGAACAGGGTGGAAAGGCCGTTGTTTCTGGATAGGGAAGCGAATCATGGCGGTTCAACCCTGTAAGGGCTGATGGATTTCCAATTTTTGCGGACAGCATGGAATCGAATGCGGTCACTAAGGAAGAGGTATGGAGAGATTGGTTCAGGGATCTGGGGAGGAGGATTAAGCCATGGATTTGGTGCCTCATTATCCTTGGATTCTGAAGACATGTAACGAACATGAAGAAATAAACAGTTTTCTTGTAACCTATTAGAATCAGGTCTACCCATTAACAGACTAATTAGCACAAATATCAGCTATCTTATTTATTAGCTTTCGTAATTGAAAATATAAAATAAAAAGCGAATTGTGAATAATAAGTATATCCCACAACCCTTTGCATAACTTCGGAGTTAATGTGCAGCGGCTGGGATATGTAAAATGGTATCAGTCTCATGGAATTCAAATATCACCAGACACATATTCAAAGCGAATCAATCAAAAATAATAAAATATTGCTGCACAAAGGCGTATGTTTTGGCCCATGAAAGGGGTGTTTTACCTACGGATGGGTACTAATATAACAATATATCGCTCAACCCTCATCATAACTTCGGAGTTATGGTCTAGAGGCTAGAATACCTAGAAAGAATAAAAAAGACAGAACCTTTATACTAATTTTATGGCAAGTGCAGTGAGCATGAAGAATAAAAAGATTGGAGTTGAGTTATTTTAAGACAATTCCAAAGTTAATCCTATTTTTGTAATTCTGCTATTTTGAAAAGCTTGTATACAAAAAAGTTAATCAAAAGAAACAAAATTCTCATAAATTTTTCTTGTTTAATTGTGTATGAAAATAATTATTTTCTTTATGGATTACATGATATGAAGAACTCGAGAAGATGCATGCGAAGAAAAATGAAATCACAATATACGCAAACAACGACAAGAGTTTGCATTATTATAGTAAGGTATTGGAGACAATTCATCCGTTGCTCCCTATGGTTCTTCATCCTCCTAATCAATATTAAGCCTTATCGATTTATTTTTGCAAATTGGTAGAGTTTAACTGGGATTTACAACAAATAATCAAGTCTCCATCACAATTTGATCAGCAACCAATGAGACAACTCAATTGGTATGGTACTTCCCTCTCCGAGAAGAGTGGGGGTGGGGGGGTCGGGGAAGTGGCCACAATTTAGCGCTTTCGGGGCAAAATTCATGGGTTCCCTGAGTGTGTGATATGTGCTTGTGTGTGGTGTGCGTGGGTGTGTTGTGTGTGTTGTATGCATAGGTTAGGGCTTACGGGCCAGTGCCAAAAAATTTTGATATGCTGTTTTATTATTAATGATTCTATAGAAGTACAACTTACTTGCTCATCTGCTTCATCGTGCTTTCCGTTATGATACCTGTTCCCATTGCTTTTGCATACTCCTCCTGTGTCTTATTAGCTTGCAATTTAAAATCTTTTCATATAAAAACCATTTTTTGTTACACAAGTGGCTACAAATTATTCATAAGAAATAAATATATTTGACATGATATGCAGTCTGTAGTCAACTATATATCTAAAACAAATGTAATCTGAGTATTTGATCACGGCACAAGCATGAGAAGAAAAACAAAGACGATTATTTTGTTTTCACAAGATAAACTAGGAACGAAACAAACTGCCTTAATTTGTACTACAAGGTAATGGTAAATAGCGAAAGAAAAAGTGTATCGGGCTTAAAAAAACAGTATACAGTAATTCACTATCAAAATGCAATTATATCAACAGTCCATGTGAACTTTGAGATCAAACAAAGCAATAACATGCTTTTTCACATAATGAATGTGATATTGACACAAGTAAACCGTATGGATAATGATCGTAGAATATATTTTCATTTGGTGGCTTGCATCATGCCTTCAACAGAATGCAAATCAAACGCATCGATAGCATTAAAGATTATAAGGTCGAGGTCGTTTATGAAGAATTATCATAACACGCACAAGGTATTTGTGAAAAGTGATATGTAGCATATGTAAAGAAGCTCCTTTCTAAAACAAATAAAAACTATAATGCGAAGAAAACATATGGCATCCATCAGCGTTCACAATACTATAAGCACAAAGGTGGAAATATGATCAAATAGTTCTCTTATTCACTAATAAGTTGTTATCAAGAGATTCGACTTCTTTGCAGATAAATTTACAAAACAATAAGTAAGAAGAACGAGTATTTTCAAACGAGCTATACATAAGAATTTCCTTTTCAGTATGTAGAAAGCTAATGTCTCTACTACAAATGGAAATATTTTTGTTTTTGAAATCAACAACCTTCGGGGATCGAACTTGCGACCTCTCACATCGGAGAGGAAATTGATACCAATTGAGCTTAGCCCGATT
The DNA here is from genome assembly GCA_030015575.1 of Agapanthus africanus. Classification (NCBI taxonomy): domain Eukaryota; kingdom Viridiplantae; phylum Streptophyta; class Magnoliopsida; order Asparagales; family Amaryllidaceae; genus Agapanthus; species Agapanthus africanus. The sequence continues at coordinate 123,059,256 of JASDDO010000012.1, read as the reverse complement.
GGTTACAACAAAATGAGATACCCATTCTCTCATACAACAAAATGAGATAATGGGTATCTTTTGCAATTCACAAAAGATATACTAGGATTAAAAAAACGAGGGGTTTTCAAACAAATTATGAATAAAAAAATATCCTTATGAGACTAAGATCACTTGCAGATGGAAGAATAACAAAATGAGAAAATGGGCATCTCTAATTATTCACAGAAAGATGATACAAATTGCCAAAGTTTGGATTTTTTACAGAAAGAAATTAACAAAAAATATATTATGTGAAAAAAAATGAGGATTCGTGAACAAAATATACATAAAAATTTGCCCTTTTGACATCTGAGATGAAAATACACCAAAATGAGAAAATGGGTATTTCTTATTATTCAATAAAAATGTAGGTTTTACAGAAAAATTAAGAAAAATGATATCTTGGGAGGTTTAAGAACTCACCTCAAATGAAGGGATTTGTGACGGTTTATTGTTTAGAAAAGGAATTAAATCCCTGAAAAATTGCTTGACAAAAAGATTGAAAGAAGAAAGGGAAGAGATATGATACCTAAAATCAATTGCAGCTCCTGCTGCACGCAAACAAAACTGGGCGATCTTTTGCTCTTGTACAAGTGTCAGTTAGCAAAAATTGCCTCGTAACTGCTCCTGCTCCTTCGTTTCATATTTTCACATATCCTCATATAAATTATAAATTGTTTTAAACACCCTCTTACTGAACTTTTGGTTGGATGTAGTCGGAGTCCCATGTGTTTTCAACTGCACTGAAATATAAAGAGAAAGTATTTGGTCTCAACTTGTTGTTTTCTTCTTCTTCTTTGGAACTTTTTCAACTAGTTGTTCCTTCAACTTGTAATTGGAACAACAGATAGATAGAGTTAAAAATTATGTTGTTGAAACTACGCTCAAATTGAGCGATTTTGCAACTAAATATATTGGAACACAAAATATTGTCGGGTCCTCTGTAAAAAAACAATGGGTGAAGTTTCAAACTATATGTTATATGTTATTTATTATGAATGAGAACAGAAGATTTTAATAGCCCGGTTGTTTTGTAAATATTTTGTCACTCGAGAGGTCAGCAGTTCGAATCTTTCCGTATGCAAGATTGATTGATTACTCATGAGTGATACTAGTGGCTTGGGCTTGGGACCGGACCATAGGCATGGGCGGTGGATCACGATCGGGATTGGGCCAATCGGGTTGAGTCGCTTTGAGCGCCTAGTTGATGCACGCCAGAACTCCTAGTTGATGTTTCATGTCTTTAAGCTCCACGTTAACGAACGCATAGCAGCTTCGTGGCTCGGGCTCGAGGCCAGACCATGGGCATGGGCGATGGATCGGGATCGGGATCGGGATCGGGATCGGGCCAATCGAGCTAAGTCGCATTGAGCGCCTAGTTTGATGCACACCAGAACTCACGGTTGATGTTCCTGTCTTTAAGCTCCACGTTAACGAACGCACAACAACTCTTGACTTGATCTAACAATAGATCATTGTGGTAACCTTAAAGAAAATTTTAATTTTTAACCGTTCATTTTCTCTCCTACTCCAACAATTTTAAAGCAAATTTCGAACATCTGAAATGGACGCTGTAAGAACTATGGGGCTTGAATGCTTGAAACTCGAGAGACTTCAATGCTTGGCATCGCAAAATAATATATATTTGAGATGCAACTCCTAAATATTTTTTGCTTAGTCTCCGAGGACAAACCGAACTTTCATAACGAGGATGATGAAAAAGCCGAAGAGAAATGGAACCGCGACAACCATTTCTACATTAGCTGTCTCCTTAACTGTCTCGCCGACGCCTATTCTTGCGAGTCTTCAGTAGACGAGATTTGGACTCATTAGAGAAACAGTATAAGGACGAGAAGAAGTTGTCTAAAACTCATCTTATCGACAGGTTCCTTGACCTTAAATTTGAAGATGATAAAGAAATGCTGCCTCAAGTCAAAGAAGTTGAAAAACATATAATGAACTTAAAAGATGAAAAAAATGTATTGGTTAATACTTTCATTGCAGATGCTATCATCAACAAACTCCCCTCTTCATAGATGTCGTTTTCAACGGACATGCATAGAAAGAAAAGACGGGTTTCCTTAGAGGATCTTAAGAGATATATCCTCATTGAAGATGAAGTTTGAACTTGTTCGAAAAACGAGTTGCTTACCAAGCAGAAGGCATCCGCAAATTTGGTTTCTTCCAGACGAGATTCCACCTCTTTGAAGAAGAACAAGAAGAACTTCAAGAATAAGAACAAGAAAAATTTCAAGCTGAATATTCAGAAGAAAGATTTCAAGAAGTATGGTTGCTTTAATTGCTGCAAACTGAGTCATTTCGCCAGGGACTGTAAAAGGCCTAAGAAGGACAAGAAAGAGAACGTTAATCAGGTTGCACAGCTTCAGAACTTTGTTGTGACGATCGTTCCGATTCAGCACTCCTCTAACAAAGACTGATGGCTTGATACCGAGGCTACCTCTCATGTATGCTACAACAGGTTAGGGCTAGATACAATGTGGCGGATGGAGTTAGGGTTAGCCGGTTAGATACAATGGCGATGATTTTGTAATTTTTTTAAATTTCTATTTTTTCAAATATCTTTATTTATTACGCAACCTCCAAGACTTTGGTGTATTGTATAGTGAGAATTTATCAACAAATACAATGGGTTTGGATGTCGTTTTACGTACACAAATTGGTCCTTAAAATTCATGGCAATACTAGGCCAACAAATTGAGAGAATGATTTCTTGTAAATTCTTAATCAATTAACCATTTTATTTGCTTGTTATTGGTTGGTTATTTTAATATAATACATTATGGGGGTTTTCTTGGAAGCATTTTTTCCTCAATATTTTCAAAAAACATGATTGGTGTTTCATGCATAGGACTTCTGAACTCAGTCTCTGCATGCTCTCTGTTTCAAGAAAGGTACAGATGTAATTTGTGTCATTTAGATGGTTATATTTGTTCTCCTAATAAAAAAGACATTAAATGTTTCTTATTTGTTTTTTAGAGTCGAGGTATTAAAAATGAGGGTGTTTTCTTGTACTTGGCAAGGCGGTGATGATTTATTTCATGAGAAATATGAGCCATCATAATACTTTAATATAAATTCAATAACTGGTACAATTACAAACTACTTTCATGGCTACAACATTATTTGGTTATACAAATCATTAATAAACACACAACTGCTACAACGAGCATTGCCTTAAGCAACATCATAATATTGCAGTTGATCTCTCTAGTTTTTGGATCTTGCTCGTGAGATGATCTTCTTTTGACATGAAGGTTTTGAGATCACCACAATCCCATCTTCTATTCACTTGTTTTTTTGGATCGACTCCCCTGGTCTCGGGTGTTGCTATAAGTGATTACTCTAGATCTTGAATGAAAGAATACCTCTCCGGATATTTGTAACAACTGTAAAAATTTATCTCCTTTATGCTCTTCTTGTATACATGTGCACTACTTTACAGGAACTGCCAAAAAAATACAACATGTGTCTGAAAGTCGAGAAGGATGCCGGTGGACTCTCCGTCCAATGATATGCATTTCCGAGCACACTTGACCGGTAAAAATATGTAAACGTGCCTATTTTCGTTTCAACTTGAAGGATGCCGGTGGACTCTCCGTCCAATGATATGCATTTCCGAGCACACTTGACCGGTAAAAATATGTAAACGTGCTCTTCTTGTATACATGTGCACTACTTTACAGGAACTGCCAAAAAAATACAACATGTGTCTGAAAGTCGAGAAGGATGCCGGTGGACTCTCCGTCCAATGATATGCATTTCCGAGCACACTTGACCGGTAAAACTATGTAAACGTGCCTATTTTCGTTTCAACTTGAATGTACCCTCTCATATAGCTCAAGTGTGCCCTAGAACACCTCGATTTTTTTCAAATTTCATTTTGTCATCTCCTTTGCTTTCAAGTATACGCTCCTAATTAATTGCATGCGATGCTACAGTAAACATATTTAACTAGCATTGGAAAGGATAGCACCTGCAAAACTATGGAGAATGCATATAGAAAATTAGGAATGTTTTTCTTCTATGTGATATTAGGATAATCTTCACAAAAAATATTTAATTTATAGTTTCTATCATAAACTCTCACCCCGCATGAGACTTGTCACTGCGGCTTGGAGCCTACAATGACACTCTAAGCCCAGTTTCATTTTTGTAATGAGAAAAAATGCTTTAGAGTGTCATTGTAGGTTTTCAACTGCCGTGACAAGACTCATAAGGGGTGAGATCCAATCAGCTATTTGCAAAATAGGCAGGATCTTATCGGTAAAACATCCACCCTCACGAGTCTTATCATTATAGTTAGAAGTCTAAAATGACACTTTAGGTTCTGTCTCCTCTTTGTAATCATTAGGTGTACTCTGATTACTTCATCTATATGGAACTTTATGCCCTCGACTCCCTATAAGGATTGTCTCGAGAGGAAAACAAATTAAAATCTCCACGTACCCGATAGATATGGTCAAGTTTTTAATTAAGTTTGGATTTATTTTCGAGAGGCTAACATGATGGATTTGGTCAGCTAGTAAGTATATTAGGAAAATTAGAGAAAGTTGAGATCCTTTAAAAATAACTAAAATGTCAGCACCATCGAATTATATGATATTGAAATCGTACGACCACATATATGGTCTAAAATGATCAAATCGATTGATTGGTAAATGTTTTCATAGGTGCAATCATATGTTGGGTAATTGTCAATATACAATAGCTCTTTAGGCCTTACATGTATTTCTTTTTCGTTTTTGTATATCATTTGTATGGTGGAGAATAAGAAGTTGGTGTACTTCATTAAAACTTTTTTAATGAATATGAGGGGCTAATTATCCCTTATTTCCTTTAAAAAAAAGGTCAAAATACAACCACGATTTCTTGAAAGCGAGTACATTTATTAGTACCTGTGCAGGGGTCCATGCTAGTTTCATGTGACTTGTGTGATTTAGTATTGAAACGTTTTAAACGATTTCTAAAAAGGTATATATAAATACTTACTGATTTTTCTTTTCCTCTCATGCTTCATTAAAAACACATTTTCATATAGGTGTGTGTTGGGGGTGTTGGGCGAGAGCGCGGAAGATGAGCGACAACCAACTCTTATAAATCTAAACTAAGATCCCTTTAAAATGAATAACAAAAATAGAACAAAAGCAAATCAAATAACACAAGAGATTTTGGGAGAAAGGAAAGAACTCTTTATTAGAACTTTCGAGAAAAATAAAAAGCCTTACAGAGAATTACAATAACCCTCTTCTTTATGATCTCCAACGAGATCTTCTTCTCTCTCTCAAAACTCTTCTTATGATCGTCTTCATCCGTTATGAAACCGTCTCTCGTCTTTCTTAACCTTATGATCAATACGATATTTTAAAACTTTAACCCTAAGATCCTATATATATCCCATGCAAATCTGAGTTACTATAAAATCCCAAAAATTATGAAACTGCCACCCAGAAACTTATTTTTCGAGATAAATCTCGAACTGAAATTTGTGGTTATCTGTTCGGTAGACGTCTAAACCTATAGGGGTAGACGTCTATACTTCCTCTGCTTGAGGAGCATAGCGTTGCCAGACGTCTGACCTTGATGGTTCAGACGTCTGTGCCCCTAAGCACATCTGGCCAGAGCGTGGCCAGACGTCTGACGCTCATAGCTAAGATGTCCGAGACTCCTCTGGAAATCTGGACTTTATTGCCAGACGTTTGAGGCTCATTACTCCAGACGTCTAGCCCTTTTCTGGATTTACAAACAATCTCGATATATAAAACATCTTTCACAACAATCTCCACCTTGGCTTGTATATCTTTATAGTCACCTTGAAACTTATTGCCCTTGTCTTGTATCCTTTAGGGTTTCTTAGTTGTTCTCCCCGTTTTCCCTGCTGGCACAGCTCTAAACCTTGAAATCGTGAACTGTCACAATCTTTTCCCTGAACTGCAAAACTGGTGCTGTCATAGTTTTTAACCAGAACTGCGAAATTGATCCAGCCCTCCTACCGAGGTCGCCCTTCCTCACATTTGAGTACCTGAATAGAAGCCAAGGTTGACTTGAACATCTCCGTAGGAATAACCTTCATCAACATATCCGCCGGATTCACTTTAGTATTGATTTGATCAAATCGATCTCTTTTTTGGCCTACTCCCTTATCTTGTAATACCGCACGTCGATGTGCTTAGTTTGACTGTAGGATACCTGATTCTTTTCTAAGTGAATCGCACTTTAACTGTCACAAAACAAAGGAACTGACACCTTATTGAATCCGAACTCACCAACTAATCCCTTTAACCACAAGGCTTCTTTAGATGCTTCCACAGCCGTCACGTATTCTGCCTCCGTCGTTGATAGCACTACGGTATCCTGAAGTGTCGAATTCCAACAGATTGGAGATTTTGCAACTGTATATACATAGCCTGTAAGAGATCTTCTCTTGTCCATGTTGGATATATGTATGCCCTAGAGGCCATTATATGATAATGGATGTATTTATACATGTATATATATTCAGTGTACATTCTTGCTCGACATGATAGTATGCTATCTGGTTCTTCTTTATCTGACATGTTGATTTGATCATGCTTTTATTCATTCATACATGTTGATAAAGCCCTGAGGATATAGACTTGACTACTATGATTATGATAGAGATCATACTAGTGGGACATCAGTAGTTTATAAGCATATCCTGAAATGTCCCTAGTCGTAGGTGTATCGAGACGGGGCATCGATATACCAGTGTAGACTAGTGTATATGATACTAGACCCATATGATGGGCGATGGATATTCCCACATTCATCGATGTTTGACATCGAGATTGTATACGGGTGCTCAGTGGTGACTGGGTATACTGGACGGACTCACCGAGAACTCCTATACGGAATTATATCTATCGTCGGATAGCAGTTCTCAGGTGAAACTGGTGCAGGTTAGTCTGTAGACCCGATATCATCATAGAGTCTTGTGTGTTCTCCCACTGTACTTTGATTACCACCCTACAACGGCTCTACTGAGTCGTGCAAACAGGTGTCCATTGGGTACAGTCCCGAGACACACGAAGGCGATGAGCGATAGGAGGAGTTTCGTCTCTCCCGGTATTGGGAGTTGATGCTGTGCTGTGCTCGATTGGCTATATCAGTAAGTCCCTGGCCAGGGCTGTTCGGAGGGGAACAGTCCGGGCCATTGCCAGGGTTTTTATATGCAGCACGAGCACTATTCATGCTTACACACACACCCTGGTAATTGTCATGCCACCACACTAGATAACCTTTAAATTTAAACCTTTTACTAATTGATATTTAAACTTGTGCTATTGCCTTTAATTCCTTAAAATGAAACCGTAGGATTGCTATTCATGTGCATGTACTTCATCATATTAATTGTTCATGCCTAATCTATTAATCACACATCGCAACTTGATTATTGATACCATATGCATTCATTATCATTGACATATGCACTTATGAGGATTTCTTGAGATTTTATGATATTTCTGGATTTCGGGGGAAAGCCGCAAAATTTCTAAACTTATTATATTTTTACAATATGTAAATTGCGGTTTTCTAGTGATGTAAGTGTCGTCCACCATGAGTTTGCTGTGGTTTTGAAAATCCGTGTCGAGGAGTGAAGGAACCGTCACGGGTACATGGTGGGCCCGGTAAGGTACCCCGGGGCAAGAGGAATGTGGTGTTGACGTTGAGCCTGGCAGGGGACGGATTACCTACCGGTGACTGTTTGGGACGGCGGATATCCAGAGGATACCGACCGTGGCCGCTAGATGATGAGATATTGATATTTGAGATGGGTCAGCCGGACGGCTGAGGCCAGAGATACATTTATGAGATTTGAGACAGCTTTTGGGTGTCGTTGCTGGACACCGGTTCTCGTCGATTCTTTGAGTATTATGCTGGCATTCTAAAAGAGTTTCAAAAACAAAAAGAGATAAATGTTTCTTATATATACCTATTGAGACCTCAGATATTCATGTTGCATACATATTCGTATACTGATGTTGTATACACACCTGCTAGTGCACCCATTCATACCTGTATTTTAGATGCTAGGATGCTTGTGTGCATGCATACGATAGCCTTTGTAGGTGTTATTTATTACTCACGAGTTGGCAACTCACCCCCGTTGTGCCACAGTCTTTTGCAGGTCCGCTCCGTCAGTTCAGTAGCGGCGGGCGCACTTGTTCTTTTGCCTCTTTTGCCGGGGCTCGAGATTTTGCTCATAGGTGGGTTATGTTATTATTTTGTACCACCTTGTTTATTCTTGTATCTAGTGTACTCCATCTACTGTTTCTACCAGTTTTATTGTATATTGACCTAGAGATGAGACTGTGAGGTTTGTGGACTTTTATGCTGTATTTTGGGGTCGAGCTCACTTGAGTCGACATGCTGTTTTCTTATGCTTCATTATGATTATTATGCTTGTTGTCATTTTATATTGCGTGGGATTTGTGACCGCCTTGTGGCGAAGAGCTAGCTCCCGCTTGGGGATGCCCTATCTTGTTGGATTCATATATATTTTGTTGTACCCATTTTGGGGGCCAGTATTTACAAAGGAGACTCTGCCGAAATTTTCGGAAAAATTTGTATTGTTTTTGAAAAGGGTTTTACATGATTTATTTGATAAACTCGCTTTCAACTGATTGGGTTTTCTTCACTCTTTTGCTTATTTGGTTTTGTTTTCTGGGCTTTGGCTGACTTATTTTACGGACGTCTTGAGACGTTTCGTAAACTTAAGTGCCAGTCACGTTCCGTACTCTGCGGGTCGTGACAAAGTTGGTATTAGAGCGATAGGTTTTACCTTTTTGAGTGTAGGTGTTTCCTGATTTAAAATCAGGAAAGCTTCTGGGAAAAGGTTCAGAAGAGGGTCACGTGCTTACACGTGACCAGCAGTCACGTGTTGGCACGTGACACCTAAACGCATCATCAAGGCAAGTTCAGTTTCCTGACTACGCTGAAGAAAATGGGCTTCAGAAAGAGTCACGTGCTCCCACGTGACCAGGGTCACGTGGTGACACGTGACATTTAAATGCAAGCGTCCAACACGCAAGTTCTCTGATCGAGTCAAGAAAAAGGGTTCAGAAAGAGTCACGTGCTCCCACGTGACCAGGGTCACGTGTCGGCACGTGACGTTCAAGGTAGCAAGCGCGTTTCCAGAACAACCAAGGAAAGAGAGTTCAAATAAAGGGTCACGTGCTCACACGTGACCAGGGGTCACGTGGTAGCACGTGATGTTTAAGCCGCAATCAGAAGACACAGCGCAGAAGGCTCGTTCCAAAGGGGGTCACGTGCTCACACGTGACCATGGATCACGTGGTCACACGTGACCGGCTTCCAAAGCCCATGTTGACGACAGAATTAAATTCTGAAGGAAATTCGAATCTTTCCAAAGGAAAGTAATTATTTGGGACTAATCAAATTAAAGATTCAGAGATGATTAAATATCATCTATCTATGGAAAATCTCAGCTTTGGGAAAGATTTCCCCCTTAAATCTAACCAGAATATCAAAGGAGAATCTCTGGATTTAAGATCCAATGGTGAATAAAATTCACCTAATAATCCAAAGGCCCAAAATGAATGATGGATGCAAATCAAATCTCCCAATGAAGATTCGTCAAAAACTGATTGATGCGGCTGCCTCTCCTATAAATAGGAGCCAAGGGACACAAAAAAGAGACATGCGCAGAGAAGAAAAGGAGAAAAGGAGAAGAGCTTTGATACTTCGAAAAGACTCAGATCTTCTGCAAAAACCCTAGGTAAGAAAGGGAAGGCCTCTTGGAAAGAAGGAGAATTTAATTCTCAACAGAGTTTAACTCTGATAATATAAAAGCAGAAGAACTTATTTCTTCTCTCTTTGATAGAGGATCTGCAAAGTGCACATCTCCCCTTAAGGTTGAGAATTTAATTCTCAATGGGTTGAGATCCTGCCATGCAGATCCAAAACATAGAGAAGGAGTGCAAACTTGAGAATTTAATTCTCACAGAACTATAGGAATTTAATTCCTCCAAAATAAAAGTAGGGCTAGACCCTATATCATGGGAATTTAATTCCTTCAGAACAAAAAAAGAGACAGGGTTTAACCCTAATTAAAGAACTTAGTTCTGTTGAAACAACGGGAATTTAATTCCCTTAATCATCATTTCCTCAAAAACTTTTATTAGGGTTTAACCCTATTCAGCCCTTCACATAAACGAGGAATTTAAATCCCACAGAAAATTCAGAGTTAAACTCTATTCCAGAATACAAGTCTTCAAAAGAAATAAGGATTTAATTCCTCTGAAATTAAAAGTCTCTGGAATTTAATTCCTAAAAAAGGAGTAACAAATCCTCTGAAAAACCATATTAAGGCAGGGTCACGTGTCACCACGTGACCCCCCCCCCCCCCAAAAAGCCCTACAGAAAACCCCTTGGAGGCAGCACCCCACGTGACCCACGTGACTTTCAGCAGAAGCCTTAACACATAGGCATTTGAATGCCCATCACGTGCTGACACGTGATGCTGTCAAAGACACAGTAATTTCAGCAGAACAAATGAAGGAAGGGCGCTCTCACGTGCTGCCACGTGACCCCTCTTGTCTTAGTGTTTAACACTAAATTGAAACTCTCGAAATCAGTGTTAAAATATTGTTGGGCCTTAGTGATCAACACTAATTAAAAAAGCTTTATCTGCAGTGTTCAACACTGATTACCTTAGTGTTAAATACTAATCCGAGATCTTCATTTGCAGTGTTCAACACTGATCTGTTTTAGTGTTTAACACTAATTTGAGAAGCCTTATTGCTGGTGTTTAACACCAATTATTTCTTAGTGTTAAACACTAACTTGTTAACCAGGATAGAGGCAAAGCCTCTCCTTCAATGGACCAGCAAGAAGTCAATGTTTCAGACCTGACTGGACTTAGCCCAAGCTGGCCATAAGTCCTCAATTTGTGATTAACTGGGCTAATGAGCTCATAACATAATTAAATCAGTCTCGACCCCCAGATTGGGTCAGGGACTATTCAATCCATTCCGGTTCTAGGGTACATCTCTTCACTCCTTTGAAACTTGGCATTGTAATCCCTCAATGTCTTCAAAGAGGTGACGGGTCCCGACGGCCACTCATGATATGGACTGTGGGGTCCTTAAACCCACGCCTAATGCAAAATTCCTGGTTACGTGGAAAGCGGATAACGTCACTCTTTGACCCCGTGGAAAACGTCCAGAGCGGATCCTGGTCCTCGCAGAGCATGGCAGTGAACCCATGCGAAGCATCCAGAGCGGAGCCTGGTCCTCGCCTAGCACGGCAGTGAACCCGTGTGAAGCATCCAGAGCACATACCGGACTGTGGAGTCCTTAAACCCATGGACTATGACGTCCTTAACCTTGACCGAGATGTCTTAAAACTAACAATGGACCGCAATGTCCTTAAACTACCCATGGACCGCAATGTCCTTAAACTACCCATGGACCGCGATGTCCTTAAACTACCCGTGGACCGCAATGTCCTTAAACTACCCATGGACCGCAATGTCCTTAAACTACCCGTGGACCGCAATGTCCTTAAACTACCAACGGACCGAAATGTCCCTAAACTACCCATGGACCGCAACGTCCTTAAACCACCCACGGACCGCAATGTCCCTAAACTAGAACAATAGAGCCCTCCATATGCTCTTTTGTCGGATCTAAACGGTCCCGTTTAAGTTGATCTTAGCCTCCAAAAATGGCTAACGCGTCCTTAAACCTTCAAACAGATTGGACTACGAATCCCCTGAATTAACTCCGGCTTGAGGGTACATCTCTGAACTCCTCTGACATCCGTCGTTGTAATCTTTCAACGTCGTCAGAGAGGTGATGGGTCTCGACGGCCATACATACGGTGGACCACTACGTCCCTAAACTGGAACAATAGAGCCCAAATGCTCTTTTGTCGGATCTAAACGATCCCGTTAAGTTGATCTTAGTCTCAAACTGGACTAACGTATCCTTAACAAACGTTTAAGTTGATCTTAGCCTCAAATATGGCTAACGTGTCCTTAAACCAAACCCCCAAACCCAAATTTAAGATAATGCGGATTTGGACTAGTCCACGCCCTACGGGTGACGACATAACTCAGTCTCCGTAAACAATCCACGGGCAATAAAATAAACACCCACGACACGAAGTGACCATCTGGAGAAGGAGAAAGTTGTTACCGCAACGCGGTAGCGTAATTAACTGCAGGGGCTTGCGCCTGCAGGGAAGAGCGTCCCCACAATCAAAAACCCCTCAAATGAGGGGGAATCTGACGAAGTCTGCTACATCGGACGCATCCGTCTAAACCTTCGACACATGGTGCCATAAATCAACTTGGCATCTTCGGAGGGGTGGACGGATAGCACCAATTAGCATCTGCCCCGAACCCCAGGCATTCGGACGTCCCGACGTCCCGGCCGCCGTTCGGAGGGGAACAGATTCTGGCACGCCCGGTGGGACCTTTTCTTCTTTCCACTCCACACTTCGTGTGTCGTGATTCGCGAACCAATCGCGGTTCGCTAATAGTTGCCCTTGGGTCTCAAGGTACTGAGAATTGGCATCTTGCTTATTGCAGAAACCAAAGGATCGATGGCTTTCATCCCTGCGAAATCCTCCAACTGCTCAGACGGCAACTGCAGCCGACGCTCTGCCTCGCCAGGAGGTATAGCCTATGGACCCCAAGCTGCTTCGCTGTTCACAATGCCGGTGGAACAGGTCACCCGCGCCACCACAGGATTGTTTTTTGGGACCATGATCCCACCGACAAACTTTACCGCTCCAGTGCTGGCGAAGGAAACTCTTAAGAAGTCGGTCTTTGATCGTCTTACCCCTACCGCGGCTCCTCTCAACGAGTCGCCCAACGTCAACGCCTCGGTCTTCTCTAGGCTGGGCCAGGAATCATGCGAGCTCATTACGGGGCCTACAATCTCAAAGAAGGCTGCTTCTAAGAAAGTGACCGCTCCCATCCCCGAAATCGCCAAGGCAACCTCTCCAGCCAAAAAGTCAGTCTTTACAAGATTGACGGCTCCGGCCTTTGCTCCCGCTTCCCAGAGGACATCGGTCTTCGATAGGTTAACGCCAACAACAACCCTCCATCCCCACAGGGAGCAAGACGAAACCATTCTTATATCTGACTCTACGCCGTCTGCTCGACGTGCTCGACGTCGTCATTGGCGCCGAATAAGGAAGGCTGGGGGCAACTCCCCCTCCGGATTGACTCCACCAGCCCCGGCGGTAGAAGTTGATGCTGCTGTTCCAACTGGAAACAGCTTTGAAATGCTAAATAAGGTGCGAAGGAATTCCCCTACCGCAGTGCTGAAGAGGTCTCCTCCCCCATCAGAAAAGGTTGTGGAAACAGAATCAGAACAGCCCCGATCTCCTCAACGGCTGTCTTCCAGAATTTATAAGGTTTGGCGACAAGCCCGAGATTCGATCATCGATCCAAACTTCTCTCGCCAGCACAAAAAGCCGAAAATCCAACCTGAAGCTGGTCACCAGGCTAAACCCCAAAAGGCTGTTGATCAACTGACTCATAAAAGGAGGAGGCCAGAGAGGACCCCACAGCATGCAACGACGGCTAAAAACACTAGGCCTAGACGCCCTAAGTCTGGGGGCATGATGGTCCACACTGTATACATGGCCTCTGGAAAGGAGGAGAGCCGCACTTCTACAGGACATCGACCACTAACCCGATCCGTAACGAAATCCCAGGAGCAGCAACAGAAGCTTCAAGAAATGATGAATGCTATGGCCGCGCTCACCGGGCCAAAGGAAAACCCAGAAGCATCCTCAGACGCACGCCGGGAGGAAGAAACCGACGCTGAATTCCTTCGCCGGACACTGGAGAAAAGGGACAAAGAGGCGGCCGAACAAGCGGCCAATATACAACGGATGGGCCTTCTCTTTCAAGACGTGATAGGAATGATGATCCAGCAGGACCTACCCGCCGAAGATCCTCCGATTGTTCTTGAAGACGACCGAGGAGAGACGTCAAATCCACCACCAGCCCTCTCAACAGCCAAGGAAGAGACGATCTCTAAGGCTGACTTGGCTGACTACATAGCCCAGCAAATCCGAGTTCATCACGCAACTGAGGCAGCTGGTCAAACCGTGAAAACCGGGCGGCCGTATCCGAGCTGGTACGACCAAATCAAATACCCACAAGGTTATACGATACCGAAATTCCACGTGTATAAGGGGACCGGCAATCCCCATCAACATGTCGCCCAGTTTCGGGCCCTATGCGGTAACACCGGCGGTGACGATAAATTGTTGCTTCGCCAGTTCGTGGGCAGCTTGTCAGAAACAGCGTTCGAATGGTATTCAGAACTCCCGAACGATTCCATCAAAACGTTCGCTGAAATGGAGTTGTTGTTCACTCAGCGATTTGCAAGTGCCAGCGAACGCACTCCAATAACTGCACTTATTAACGCCAGGGTAAAACCGAGTGAAACCTGGGTCCAGTACGCTATACGCTGGCGGAACTTGTGGTCGAGATGCGAGCAGCGCATCGAAGAAGCACCTGCGGTGGGCATGTTCGTGGGAACTCTAGACCCTCATGCAACTATCTCCCAGTTTATGATGTTCTTTAAGCCAACCACATTCCAGGCTCTGATCGACAAGTTAGCTCAGATGGACCAGATGGGTCATAGACCACCTACACCGAAGTCGGAGCCTCGGAATGACAAGGGTAAAGGGAGGGCAACCTTTGTTGCGAATGCCCAACAGCAACCTAACGCCCCGAAATCGACGGATCAACTGGAGGAAAGACGCCGATACTATAATGAGAAGATGAAGCGTCCCTACTCGTTCCCACAAGACAAGACGAAGCGGTTATTCGAGTTGGCAATACGCAACAGACTTATAAACCTACCAAATCCAAGGCGACCGCCACAACCCACCGAGATGAATAACTCCAACTACTCCCTTATCATCAGACGGTAAGTCATCCGATTGAAGATTGCTTCGTCTTCAAAGGATGGATCGAAGATCAATACCTTCAGGGGAAATTTGTACTGTCCGAAAAGTGGAAGGTGAACCCACCACAACCACATACTCCTAAGAAGGCCGATACACCGGGGGCAACCTGCTCCTTTATCGAAGAAGCTCCATGGGAGGTCGTGTTATCAACGAAGACCAAAAGAATGCTGAGAGACCTCCATGCATGCCCTGCGATCGAATGGAAGGACCCTCTTGAACCTCAAATTATCGAAGGGATGTTGAAGCCCCGCACCATTGCAAAGACTCGTGATAAGGGCCCAAATACTCACGCCCAACCGTCAAAATCTTCAAAGAAAAAGAAGAAGAAATCCAAGAAGCCCGCGAAGCTTGGAGACGAGCGAACAAACTTGCAGAAGCAAATCGATGCGCTGGAAGAATACAATCAAAAGGCGCGAACTCCTGTCACACTGCGAGAGTTCCTTAGTCACATCTCGCAAGATGGAGATGATGAAGAGAGCTCGTCGGACGAATCCGAAGAGTATGTGGCAAGTTGCAACGTGATCTCCCACTCGTTTACCGACGATGAGAAAACTCCTAGCACCAAGAAGCTAGAGACGGAGCCCGAGCCAGAGCGTGCGAGGCTGACAACGGAAATGATCAATGCCTTCTTAGACGAGATTCGTCTAAAAAGTAAAGCGGATCAAGAACGCGAAATGGCGACACTAACGGGAACCAGAGGCGGGCGACTGGACGGAAGAGTGGAGTTACCCCTGCCAGAACAAAAGGCATCCGAAGTGGACAAGAAAATATTCAAGACAAGGAAAAGGTTCGCCAAAGCCATGTCAATGGGAATGATGCTACCACCTTCGGAAGCAAATACGCACGAAGGGGCGGAAAGGCACCCTGACTATTTCGCGTATCACCGGAAGATCTCACACCCCACGGAGGAGTGCGATGCCTTCAAAATATGGTGGCGAGGATATGTTATCCGTCAGCAACAGTTTAAGCGCATGAAACGCAAAAGCCGTCGGGAGCGAAGAAGTACTGTCGGAGGGCATAACAAGACTACTGGCAACTGTTACATGGTTGACGCCAGAGGGTCACAAGTTCTCACCTTCGGGAGCGACTCTGATGAAGAAATGGCTCTGGGCCCTCTCTTTACAGAATCCGTTCTAGGAAAAAAGGAGGAATCAGAGGCCTGCGAGAACATCCAGCTGCGCAACCGCACACTCCCGGAGAAGAATCTCGGGCCCGTCGGCCGAAAAGATAAGGGAAAGGAAAAGATCATTGAAGATATCACTTTAGATGACCAGGTCATAAAAGAGCTAACTAACAAAGACCCTCCCAAAAAGGGTAAGGTGGACTATAACATCCTCGCGCACTTAAGGAAACTACCCTCTCAGCTTAGCATTCTTGATGCCCTTCTATTATCAAAAGAAGCGCGAGACTCACTTATTAAAGCGTTGCAAGAACCTGAACAATTCCAAGCCTTTCTCGCCACTGAAAGGATGAAGGATGAACTGGAGGAAGTACATACAGCCGACATCACGTTCGGTGATGAAGACCTCCTCCTCGGGACGTGCGACCACAACCGTCCCCTATATGTCTCCGGATACTGCCACGACATCAAGATAGGCAAAATCCTGGTGGATAATGGATCCTCCGTCAACCTCCTTAACGTTCGGGTGTTGAAGGAAATCTGCATGAGTGTGCAACACCTCGCTCGTGACAAAATTACTATCTCCGGTTTTGACTCTCAATCGTCACGGACTCTCGGATCTGTAATACTGACGTTACGCTTCGGACTTCTCGTCACAGATATCAAATTCCATGTCATTGACGCCAAGACCTGCTACAACGCCTTGCTCGGCCGTCCTTGGCTACACGAGTACAACATCATCCCTTCTACACAACATCAGTGTATGAAGTACTTCAAGGATGGTTTCGAGTACACTGTAACAGGCGAGTTAAACCCGTTTTCTGTGAACGAAGTTCGCAAATACGAAGATGCGAAATACTTTTTGCCAGATTTCGAGGATACAGAAAGGTGTCGCGACCCGGAGAACAAAATCGCCGCCACCATCCCTGTTTTCGGGAGCGATACCGAAGAAGAGGAAGAGATAGTGTATATGGGACCATCCCAACACAACAACCTGGGGGCACCCACCCCCATACCGGTCTTCGGGAGTGATTCGGAGGACGAGGTTAACGCCGTGTTCTCCAGTCGGCTGTCAATACAGGCACCCCTTTGCGATGACCATAGTCTGCAAATCACCATGGTACCGCAAGAACACTATAAGGATCTCGACGCGCTTCGAACCCACAGCATACAGGACCTGCAAACATTTTACGTCCCTCCCAGGCGAAGGGGTGAGAAGGTGATCCTATTTTACCAATCCTCAGAGTCGAAGGTGGAGAAAGAGATCTGGCACGGCGTGGACGTTACACTTGACAGGCTCCAACCCATCCGTCTGCCTAGATACTATACAAGTGGATTGAAGAAGTTATTGAAGCGCCAAGGAGTACCCTTAAAACAGACTGTGCGGCAGGCTCGGTTCTACAACAGGATTTGGGATGTCCCCGGGACTCAGCGCAAATTGCCCAATGGGAAAATGGAAACACTTGGGCTTGGGTACACAAGAACCGGAAAACGGGAGCGAGCCCACGGCAGCTACGCCATATATACCTTTGATGAAGAAGAGGGCGCCCTGTCAGGAGAGGCCAACCCCTCATCAAAACTAAACCCTGCGACCGAAGCGCCAAACCCGTTGTTTAAAGGACGAATGGGCAAGCCTACCGCGAAAGCGGATCAGAAAATTCGGGAAGATCACAACCACGAAGCGGCCATCTATGAGAAGGCCAGGACGCGACGTCTATTCCAACAGGCTGCACAGGCTGCAAAAGATAAAGATGTTCACCATCGTCAACCTGTCATACGAAAGGCCCGATGCAGGGACGGGAATAAATTAAGAAGCGAGAGAAGAAGCCGACAACAACGACGCAGGATTAGAGGGTTACGGGTATTGCGCGGCTCGGATTCGTCCCTCACGGAAAAGATGAGTCGAGCATACTCCTTCCCCCGAAACAAGACGGAACGGTTACTCAAGCTCGCCCTAAAACATCAGATGATCACGCTTCCAGAGTCTAGGCATCCTGAGCAAGCTAGCAAGGTCTCTCATCCGGGTTATTGCTCTTATCACCGAGCCATAGGACATCCGACCGAAGATTGCTTCACCTTCAAGAACTGGGCCGAGGACCAATACCGACGGGGCAGATTCGCTTTATCCGGCGGTTGGAAAGTAACGCCGCCGCAAAGGCACGAGCCTAAAGCTACGAGAGCAGAACCGGATCCGCCTCGGTCCTGGGAACGGATTCGTACCTGTTATACGATTACGATATTAAAAGAAGAGCCCGAGAACATAGATGACCTTCCCCGGTGCTTCGAGAACAGCGATGATGAGGTAATCTCGGAATTCCCGCCCGCTCCAAAAGAACTGGAAGACGGTATACATACTACCGCAGATAACCTCAGAAAGATTGAGTTGGGATCGGCAGAGGACCCGCGACCAACCTTTGTCAGTGAGCTACTCTCTGTAGAAAGGGTGGCCGCGTTAAAGAACGTGCTTCTACGGCATAAAGACTGCTTCGCGTGGAACTACTCTGAGATGCCAGGATTAGATCCGGAGGTCGCTGTGCACAGATTAGCAATATCCCCAGACATCAGGCCAGTCAAGCAGGCACCAAGAAGGATGCGACTCGAGCTTGAGATGAGCGTCAACGCCGAAGTCAAGAAACTGATCGATTCTGGATTTATTCAAGAAGTCCAATATCCCGATTGGATCGCCAATATCGTCCCAGTGATGAAGAAGAATGGGACGGTGCGTATATGCGTGGATTTCAGGGATCTCAACAAGGCCTGTCCAAAAGATGATTTCCCAGTGCCGGTAACCGAGCTAATGATAGATAACACGTCCACTCACGAGATCTTCTCCTTTATGGACGGTTCCTCAGGATACAATCAGATAAAAATGCATCCCGAAGACCAGAAGCACACCGCTTTCCGGACCCCTTTGGGTGTATTTTGCTACAGGGTTATGCCCTTCGGTCTAAAGAACGCCGGCGCTACCTATCAAAGGGCCATGACAAAGATCTTCGATGACCTCATACATGACATCGTCGAGTGCTATATCGACGACCTCGTAGTAAAGAGTATGTCATATGAAGATCACTTAAAGCACCTAGAGACTGTATTTCAACGCCTTCGGCAATATAATTTGAAGATGAATCCCCTCAAATGCGCGTTTGGAGTCTCCTCGGGAAAATTCCTGGGATTCGTCATCCGACACCGAGGTATTGAGATAGATCCGTCAAAGATTAAAGCGATCATGGAAATGCCCCCGCCAAGAACCCTCAAACAATTGCGGTCTCTCCAAGGGAAGCTCGCATACATCCGGCGATTTATCGCAAATCTTTCAGGCAAATGCCGCCCCTACAATCACCTGATGAAGAAGGGAACCCCATTCGTCTGGGATCAAAAATGCCAAGGCGCACTAGACGAGATCAAGCAGTACCTGCAGAACCCGCCGGTATTAGCTGCGCCGGTCAAGGGAAAACCCCTCATTCTTTATACGACCGCCCTTGAAGGTTCCTTGGGCGCACTATGGGCGCAAGAGAACGATCAGGGGAAAGAGAGAGCACTCTACTACTTAAGTCGAGTTCTACTGGGGGCAGAAAGCAATTACTCTCCCATTGAAAAACATTGCTTGGCGTTAATCTTCGCGATAACAAAGCTCAGGCACTATGCGTTGGCACACGAAGTCTGCCTCATCTCGAAAGTGGATCCTCTTAAATACTTAATGTCAAAAGCCATATTGACGGGACGACTCGCTAAATGGGCCCTGCTCTTGATGGAGTTCTCGATAACATATCAACCTCTCAAGGCAGTGAAAGGCCAGGCCATTGCCGATTTCCTCGCTGAGCACCCGATACCGGCCGATTCTCCTTTGAATTGTGACTTGCCGGACGAGCATGCATTTGATGCGATTAGCGGTGGAAGCACCCGATGGGAACTCTATTTCGATGGAGCGTCCTCTATAAAGAAACAAAAGCAAGGTATCCCAATGATCAAGTCAGGGATAGGCCTCATCTTTGCGACTCCACAAGGAGGGATAATGCGCTTCGCCTTCTCCTTAACAGAGCCGAGGACAAACAATGAAGCTGAATACGAAGCCCTGATAGCAGGTCTCGAGCTTGCCATTGACATGGGAATTGAAGACCTCCTCATATATGGGGATTCTCAGCTGGTCGTTAGCCAAGTTAATGGTGACTACCAAACGTGCAAACCAGAGTTGGTGAGATACGGCGAAAAGGTGCAACAACTGTTGGCCCAAATCCCCTCCTATATTCTAGAGAACATACCGCGCGCGGAAAACAGCAAAGCAGACGCGTTGGCCAAGCTCGCTAAAGAACTGGCTGACGAGAACCTCGATGACGTCAGAATCGTAATACAAAGCCGTCGAGTGCTCGCCCCGGCAGAAATACCTCCGGAATTATATAAAGAAAAGGGATCGATTCAACAAGCGACCCTACAAACAAAAGACCGTGAGAAGGCTGAGGACTGGAGGGAAGTCTTCATAGACTACTTTAAGTCCCACCGAATGCCCGAAGAAGCGTCCTCAAGACATCAGCTTATGAAACGAGCTCTATCCTTCGCTTTCGTCAACGATACCCTGTACAAGAGATCGTTTGATTTTCTATGGCTGAGATGCTTGGGACCTGACGAAACGGAACGAGTCGTTCAAGAAGTTCACGACGGACTTTGCGGTTCTCACCAAGCAGGCCCAAAGATGAAGTTAAAAATTAAACGGATGGGTTACTACTGGCCCACGATGATCCAGGACTGCCTCGAGTATGCGAAGCAATGCCACTCATGCCAAATCCATGGAGACTTCATCCACCAACATCCGAATCCACTACACCCAACGGTGGCCAGCTGGCCATTCGAAATGTGGGGGACTGACATAGTCGGCCCCATAGAGCCGGCATCAGCCCGGGGACATCGTTTTATCCTAGCGACAACTGACTACTTCTCCAAATGGGCAGAAGCGGTACCACTAAGGGAAGTGAAGACGGAGAATATTCTCCATTTCTTCAAAACGCACGTCATCTATCGGTTCGGAACTCCACGACGGATTATCTCCGATAATGGGCCGGCCTACCGAAGCCATAAGATTAGCCGCTTCGCACAGCAGCACAATATAGACTGGAGATATTCTTCGGTTTACAATCCACGAGCTAACGGCTTGGCCGAGGCTTTCAATAAGACCTTGACAAAGATTATAAAAAAGACCGTTTCCAGGAATAGAAGAGACTGGCACGAGAGGCTGCAGGAAGCCCTTTGGGCCTATCGAACTACGTTCAAGACGGCCACAAACACAACGCCATACGCGTTGGTATTTGGGACGGAAGCAGTTCTCCCCCTTGAGATAGAGTTACCCTCTCTACGAGTGGCAGTTCACCACGAGCTGACGAACGAAGAAAATGCTCACCTTCGGCTTGAGGAGCTTGATGCCCTCGACGAAACCCGGCTCATAGCGCAACAACATCTAGAAGCCTACAAAGCAAAGATGACGCGTTCGTACGAAAGATTGACCAGGCCGAGGACATTCCGCCAAGGCGAACTCGTACTAGTGGTCAAAAGACCTATGATCCCCAATCGTGCCAAGCGGGGAAAATTTGAGCCAAACTATGAAGGCCCGTACATCATAGACAAGGTCTACCAGGGTGGAGCCTATCTACTCATGGACATGCACGGTGAAAGACCTTTCAGGCCAATAAACGGTCGCTTCTTAAAGAAATACTATGCTTAATAAGCTGCAGCCTAGGTCAATGATAGATGACGACGACTATGTCCGCTCGCTATCTTCCCAGGCTCGGACTTTACAAGCAGCAGCTGGCCTTCCTATAATGCCGGACCGAAACGTCCTTAAACTATCTAGGACCGAAACGTCCTTGAACTATCTACGGACCGAAACGTCCCTAAACTAATGCCGGACCGAAACGTCCTTAAACTAGCAACGGACCGAAACGTCCTTAAAACTAACGACGGACCGAAACGTCCATAAACTAACAACGGACCGAAACGTCCCTAAACTACTACCGCAGCATCCTTGGGCTGACGAGATAAAAAAAAAAAAAAAAAAAAAAAAAAAAAAAAAAAAAAAAAAAGGAATAAGTATATAAAATAATAAAAACGGTATGTCCATAAGCACAATGGGCACGGATGAAAACCTGAAAGGGCTCCGTGAGTAAAAACGGCAGGACTGCCGGCGAGTGTTTGTGAAAACCCGAAAGGGCGCAACCTCGTTAAAAGACACTTATAGGGTCCTCTCGACCTTGTAAGGAGAAACCACCTGCGTGAGATCCTTACGACTCACAAAGGAGCTGCACACTTAGGGATCCTCACGATTCCTAAGGAGAAAAACACACTTACGAGATCCTCACGACTCGTAAGGAGAATTCTCTTATGGGACCCTCACGGCTCATGAGATTTGAAAGTCTTAAGTTACAGAAACCTGAACCTGTTCTTAAGCAAATCCTCCACAACCTCCGATATTGCCCTACAAGCGGCTCCATACTGACCCTTGTATACAATCCACGGGCGCGAATTAACACTTCCCCAACAAAGTCCAACCCTTATAGGTCCTCTCGACCCATAATGGGAAAGTCCTCTTGTAGGGTCCTTACGACTTACAGAGGAGCACACACTTAGGAATCCTCACGATCCCTAAGGAGAAAATACACCTGCAAGATCCTCACGACTTGTAGGGAGAAATACCTCCGTGAGACCCTTACGGCTCATGAAGTCAAAAGCCTTGGTTAACAGGACCCTTAACCCTGTTTGCTGAGCAACCTTTGTTCATTATCGACAAAGGCAAATGATGATTCGCTCCTGGCAACATTCCAGTAGTAGCGATGCTGATGCCGAGATCGGTGCCTAAAATCCAAGCTTGCGGCGAGAAGGTCAGCAAGCCAAACATGCCTGCAAAATAGCCGAAATGATGGGGCAACTTGCAATAAAAAGCAGCAAGTAAAAACGAAGGCATAAAAAAAAATAGCCGAAATGATGGGGCAACTCGCAACAAAAAACAGCGAGCAGAAAATAAATAAATAGCCGAAATGATTGGGCACCGCGAAAAATAGCCGAAATGATTGGGCAATCGTGATTTTCGCGATATAAAAGCTGAAATGATAGAGCATCGCGAAAAAAAAAAAAAAAAAAAGGAAATAAAATAAAAATAAAATTTATGCCCTACAGGTGATATTCCGTCGCACCCTGTACACAATCCAAGGGCGTAAACAAAGAAGGGATCATACTTCTCCCCCAGGTTTCATCAGAAGAAGAAGCCAAGTCTCGATGGGCCACAAGCGACCTAGAGATCATCCAAACACTCGTCTCGTAACAACGGACATGACTTCAAACGAAACGGAACAGCGGTAACCCCCAGTTCCATGACTCGGTGATATACACATCACCAAGAGTCAAACCTCCATTCCGTGAAATGCGGATACAATCAACAAACTTCCTGGTTGCGTGGAAAGCGGATAACGTCACTCTTTGACCCCGTGGAAAACGTCCAGAGCGGATCCTGGTCCTCGCAGAGCATGGCAGCGAACCCATGCGAAGCATCCAGAGCGGAGCCTAGTCCTCGCCTAACGCGGCAGTGAACCCGTGTGAAGCATCTAGTGCAAACTTCCTGGTTACGTGGAAAGCGGATAACGTCACTCTTTGACCCCGTGGAAAACGTCCAGAGCGGATCCTGGTCCTCGCAGAGCATGGCAGCGAACCCATGCGAAGCATCCAGAGCGGAGCCTAGTCCTCGCCTAACGCGGCAGTGAACCCGTGTGAAGCATCTAGTGCAAACTTCCTGGTTACGTGGAAAGCGGATAACGTCACTCTTTGACCCCGTGGAAAACGTCCAGAGCGGATCCTGGTCCTCGCAGAGCATGGCAGCGAACCCATGCGAAGCATCCAGAGCGGAGCCTAGTCCTCGCCTAACGCGGCAGTGAACCCGTGTGAAGCATCTAGTGCAAACTTCCTGGTTACGTGGAAAGCGGATAACGTCACTCTTTGACCCCGTGGAAAACGTCCAGAGCGGATCCTGGTCCTCGCAGAGCATGGCAGCGAACCCATGCGAAGCATCCAGAGCGGAGCCTAGTCCTCGCCTAACGCGGCAGTGAACCCGTGTGAAGCATCTAGTGCAAACTTCCTGGTTACGTGGAAAGCGGATAACGTCACTCTTTGACCCCGTGGAAAACGCCCAGAGCGGATCCTGGTCCTCGCAGAGCATGGCAGCGAACCCATGCGAAGCATCCAGAGCGGAGCCTAGTCCTCGCCTAACGCGGCAGTGAACCCGTGTGAAGCATCTAGTGCGAACTTCCTGGTTACGTGGAAAGCGGATAACGTCACTCTTTGACCCCGTGGAAAACGTCCAGAGCGGATCCTGGTCCTCGCAGAGCATGGCAGTGAACCCATGCGAAGCATCCAGAGCGGAGCCTAGTCCTCGCCTAACGCGGCAGTGAACCCGTGTGAAGCATCTAGTGCAAACTTCCTGGTTACGTGGAAAGCGGATAACGTCACTCTTTGACCCCGTGGAAAACGTCCAGAGCGGATCCTGGTCCTCGCAGAGCATGGCAGTGAACCCATGTGAAGCATCCAGAGCGGAGCCTAGTCCTCGCCTAACACGGCAGTGAACCCGTGTGAAGCATCTAGTGCAAACTTCCTGGTTACGTGGAAAGCGGATAACGTCACTCTTTGACCCCGTAGAAAACGTCCAGAGCGGATCCTGGTCCTCGCAGAGCATGGCAGTGAACCCATGTGAAGCATCCAGAGCGGAGCCTAGTCCTCGCCTAACGCGGCAGTGAACCCGTGTGAAGCATCTAGTGCAAACTTCC
The DNA here is from genome assembly GCA_030015575.1 of Agapanthus africanus. Classification (NCBI taxonomy): domain Eukaryota; kingdom Viridiplantae; phylum Streptophyta; class Magnoliopsida; order Asparagales; family Amaryllidaceae; genus Agapanthus; species Agapanthus africanus. Next base: position 123,034,320 of record JASDDO010000012.1, on the reverse strand, counting down.
TGGTTACGTGGAACGTGGATAACGTCACTCTTTGACCCCACGGAAAATGCCCAGAGCGGAGCCTGGTCCTCGCCAAACACGGCAGTGAACCCGTGTGAAGCATCCAGAGCAAACACCGGACTGTGGAGTCCCTAAAATCCGCGGACTATGACGTCCTTAACCTCGACCGCGATGTCTTAAAACTAACGACCAACCACCCCTATTCCTCACAGATTTTTGCCTCGGTTTAAGGGTACATCTCTTCACTCCTTTGATGCCCGGCGTTGTAATTCCTCAACGTCTTCAAAGAGGTGACGGGTCCCTGTAACCAAACATCGGACTGTGGAGTCCCTAAATCCACGGACTATGACGTCCTTAACCTTGACCGTGATGTCTTAAAACTAACATCGGACTGTGGAGTCCTTAAATCCACGGACTATGAGGTCCTTAGCCTTGACCGCGACGTCTTTAAACTACAATATCTGGAGAAACCCCTGATTCCGTAAAACACGGACAAGGGTAACCGCATCCGGCACTTACAAGTCCTCACGGCCGGGAGGGAAACTCTTTACGAGACCCTCGTGGCTCATAAAATACAAAAGCCTTGGGAAGCAGATCCTAACCCTGAATCCTAAGCCATCGCTGTCCTGCAAGGAGATCAAGATAAATTGTCTGCAGAGCACATTCAATAGAAAGGGGACACATCATTGAAGAGAAGAATATGCCTTCATTTATAAACCTCCCTTCGACAACAATACTCAACCTAAGGCCAGCGCAAGCCACCCGATAAGGGAGATAACAAGGAAAGTTTCTGATCTGTATCCTATCAGGCGCGCATTTGCAGCTGTGCGAATGTTTAAAAGGAAATGTTACCCGAGGCATTGATGCGCATGCAACGTAACGATGGTGCTCGCAATTAAAGAAAATCCCCATAAAAAAAAAACATGTAGCTCGTTTACGCAAGCAAGACATACGTATGACTATCTGACAGACATGGAAATTCAACAGAAAGCATGCTAACCGCCAATGATAAAAGGAGTACATTGATTCAAACATACTACACTACTGGGAAAAGATCACCAAACAAGGGATCAGAAATGCAAGGGTTAACAAAGCAAAACACAAAATTCTCCAGCTCCCTCTCTGCTTTCTCCAGCACGTTAAAACGACGGTTTTCGCGAGGAGTCGCTTCCCATCGGTTGGAGCCGTGCTCATCAGCGAAAGCAGACATGACGGCCCTACGGGCTCTTATCTGACTCAGTATATGAACTGAGTAATCCTTCAGAGCCTGAGTGATCAGACAAGCCTCGTGAAAGCACTCAAGCTTGTCCTCCGCCGCGTCAAGGATCGCCGAAGTCATCTCCGCCGGATGAGGGGGTATATCGGCAAGCACAGACAGGAGGATCATCCGGAGCCAAATGGAGCCCATGGGAAGAGGAGAGCCCCGACGGGTCAGTAGCTCGTACATCACCGTGTCACATTGAGCGTCGGTGAGAAGGGGATCCGCCAGCCGCGCAGCGAAGCGAGGAATTATCTCCTCAAGGGGCACCTCCCATGGTTGCCGACGAGCATGGGGACGATTGCAAGCCATGGCGATTGATCGGGTTCTCAAAGATGACCACCTTAAGGTATGAATGGGTTTCTCTGGGAAGAAAAGAAGTAAGGCAGGGGGTTCAGGTTATAAAGGGGAGCATTTAATGCTATGCACAAAAAATTATATGCATGGTGGGACTATTCTCAAAGCCCAGAAAGAAGGGGAGAGCGTTGGAAATGAAATCCAACGACGCATTGGAATCAGGTTAAGGAAATGAAACGTCCCCATCAAACAGATCCCTGCATACGCAACACATGAGCACTAGCCTTTGATTGGCGAATGAGGCGGCACTGCACAGACACAACAGAGAACTAAGCTCTGAGAACGAGAATCAAATTCTTAAAAGAAAGGTCTGAAAGGAAGGACATGAAAAAGTGAAGACGCTTCTGAAAAGACGTTTCGTCTACCCTACTCCCCAAAGCAGATCCAACGGTCACAAGAGGTGACAGCGTTGCACTCACGTGCAGACACGTGAGAACAACGCTGTGGGGGCATTTGTTTCCTGATTTAAAATCAGGAAAGCTTCTGGGAAAAGGTTCAGAAGAGGGTCACGTGCTTACACGTGACCAGCAGTCACGTGTTGGCACGTGACACCTAAACGCATCATCAAGGCAAGTTCAGTTTCCTGACTACGCTGAAGAAAATGGGCTTCAGAAAGAGTCACGTGCTCCCACGTGACCAGGGTCACGTGGTGACACGTGACATTTAAATGCAAGCGTCCAACACGCAAGTTCTCTGATCGAGTCAAGAAAAAGGGTTCAGAAAGAGTCACGTGCTCCCACGTGACCAGGGTCACGTGTCGGCACGTGACGTTCAAGGTAGCAAGCGCGTTTCCAGAACAACCAAGGAAAGAGAGTTCAAATAAAGGGTCACGTGCTCACACGTGACCAGGGGTCACGTGGTAGCACGTGATGTTTAAGCCGCAATCAGAAGACACAGCGCAGAAGGCTCGTTCCAAAGGGGGTCACGTGCTCACACGTGACCATGGATCACGTGGTCACACGTGACCGGCTTCCAAAGCCCATGTTGACGACAGAATTAAATTCTGAAGGAAATTCGAATCTTTCCAAAGGAAAGTAATTATTTGGGACTAATCAAATTAAAGATTCAGAGATGATTAAATATCATCTATCTATGGAAAATCTCAGCTTTGGGAAAGATTTCCCCCTTAAATCTAACCAGAATATCAAAGGAGAATCTCTGGATTTAAGATCCAATGGTGAATAAAATTCACCTAATAATCCAAAGGCCCAAAATGAATGATGGATGCAAATCAAATCTCCCAATGAAGATTCGTCAAAAACTGATTGATGCGGCTGCCTCTCCTATAAATAGGAGCCAAGGGACACAAAAAAGAGACATGCGCAGAGAAGAAAAGGAGAAAAGGAGAAGAGCTTTGATACTTCGAAAAGACTCAGATCTTCTGCAAAAACCCTAGGTAAGAAAGGGAAGGCCTCTTGGAAAGAAGGAGAATTTAATTCTCAACAGAGTTTAACTCTGATAATATAAAAGCAGAAGAACTTATTTCTTCTCTCTTTGATAGAGGATCTGCAAAGTGCACATCTCCCCTTAAGGTTGAGAATTTAATTCTCAATGGGTTGAGATCCTGCCATGCAGATCCAAAACATAGAGAAGGAGTGCAAACTTGAGAATTTAATTCTCACAGAACTATAGGAATTTAATTCCTCCAAAATAAAAGTAGGGCTAGACCCTATATCATGGGAATTTAATTCCTTCAGAACAAAAAAAGAGACAGGGTTTAACCCTAATTAAAGAACTTAGTTCTGTTGAAACAACGGGAATTTAATTCCCTTAATCATCATTTCCTCAAAAACTTTTATTAGGGTTTAACCCTATTCAGCCCTTCACATAAACGAGGAATTTAAATCCCACAGAAAATTCAGAGTTAAACTCTATTCCAGAATACAAGTCTTCAAAAGAAAGAAGGATTTAATTCCTCTGAAATTAAAAGTCTCTGGAATTTAATTCCTAAAAAAGGAGTAACAAATCCTCTGAAAAACCATATTAAGGCAGGGTCACGTGTCACCACGTGACCCCCCCCCCCAAAAAGCCCTACAGAAAACCCCTTGGAGGCAGCACCCCACGTGACCCACGTGACTTTCAGCAGAAGCCTTAACACATAGGCATTTGAATGCCCATCACGTGCTGACACGTGATGCTGTCAAAGACACAGTAATTTCAGCAGAACAAATGAAGGAAGGGCGCTCTCACGTGCTGCCACGTGACCCCTCTTGTCTTAGTGTTTAACACTAAATTGAAACTCTCGAAATCAGTGTTAAAATATTGTTGGGCCTTAGTGATCAACACTAATTAAAAAAGCTTTATCTGCAGTGTTCAACACTGATTACCTTAGTGTTAAATACTAATCTGAGATCTTCATTTGCAGTGTTCAACACTGATCTGTTTTAGTGTTTAACACTAATTTGAGAAGCCTTATTGCTGGTGTTTAACACCAATTATTTCTTAGTGTTAAACACTAACTTGTTAACCAGGATAGAGGCAAAGCCTCTCCTTCAATGGACCAGCAAGAAGTCAATGTTTCAGACCTGACTGGACTTAGCCCAAGCTGGCCATAAGTCCTCAATTTGTGATTAACTGGGCTAATGAGCTCATAACATAATTAAATCAGTCTCGACCCCCAGATTGGGTCAGGGACTATTCAATCCATTCCGGTTCTAGGGTACATCTCTTCACTCCTTTGAAACTTGGCATTGTAATCCCTCAATGTCTTCAAAGAGGTGACGGGTCCCGACGGCCACTCATGATATGGACTGTGGGGTCCTTAAACCCACGCCTAATGCAAAATTCCTGGTTACGTGGAAAGCGGATAACGTCACTCTTTGACCCCGTGGAAAACGTCCAGAGCGGATCCTGGTCCTCGCAGAGCATGGCAGTGAACCCATGCGAAGCATCCAGAGCGGAGCCTGGTCCTCGCCTAGCACGGCAGTGAACCCGTGTGAAGCATCCAGAGCACATACCGGACTGTGGAGTCCTTAAACCCATGGACTATGACGTCCTTAACCTTGACCGAGATGTCTTAAAACTAACAATGGACCGCAATGTCCTTAAACTACCCATGGACCGCAATGTCCTTAAACTACCCATGGACCGCGATGTCCTTAAACTACCCGTGGACCGCAATGTCCTTAAACTACCCATGGACCGCAATGTCCTTAAACTACCCGTGGACCGCAATGTCCTTAAACTACCAACGGACCGAAATGTCCCTAAACTACCCATGGACCGCAACGTCCTTAAACCACCCACGGACCGCAATGTCCCTAAACTAGAACAATAGAGCCCTCCATATGCTCTTTTGTCGGATCTAAACGGTCCCGTTTAAGTTGATCTTAGCCTCCAAAAATGGCTAACGCGTCCTTAAACCTTCAAACAGATTGGACTACGAATCCCCTGAATTAACTCCGGCTTGAGGGTACATCTCTGAACTCCTCTGACATCCGTCGTTGTAATCTTTCAACGTCGTCAGAGAGGTGATGGGTCTCGACGGCCATACATACGGTGGACCACTACGTCCCTAAACTGGAACAATAGAGCCCAAATGCTCTTTTGTCGGATCTAAACGATCCCGTTAAGTTGATCTTAGTCTCAAACTGGACTAACGTATCCTTAACAAACGTTTAAGTTGATCTTAGCCTCAAATATGGCTAACGTGTCCTTAAACCAAACCCCCAAACCCAAATTTAAGATAATGCGGATTTGGACTAGTCCACGCCCTACGGGTGACGACATAACTCAGTCTCCGTAAACAATCCACGGGCAATAAAATAAACACCCACGACACGAAGTGACCATCTGGAGAAGGAGAAAGTTGTTACCGCAACGCGGTAGCGTAATTAACTGCAGGGGCTTGCGCCTGCAGGGAAGAGCGTCCCCACAATCAAAAACCCCTCAAATGAGGGGGAATCTGACGAAGTCTGCTACATCGGACGCATCCGTCTAAACCTTCGACACATGGTGCCATAAATCAACTTGGCATCTTCGGAGGGGTGGACGGATAGCACCAATTAGCATCTGCCCCGAACCCCAGGCATTCGGACGTCCCGACGTCCCGGCCGCCGTTCGGAGGGGAACAGTAGGATGACCCTTGGTAGATGGAGTAAGTGTCTTAAGGAGGGTAACGTAGCGTGCGTATGTCCGCGGCATACTTGCGATACGGTACTCTGCCTAAGTGACTTTAGGATATACTTGCTTGAAATTCATTCTTCAATTCTATGTATCCTATGGTTCTATTGCACTGTTCTTATCATCCTGTTCTCAGAACAACCACTTGGCCACCGAAGGCTATGAGAGCGCAGAGAGCTGCCGCCAGAGACGAGATTCGAGCTGGCTCGTCCGAGACTAGGACTGAGCAGGGTGGTATGCCTACGCCGCAGGGACAGACCGATCCACCTTCCCCAGGCCGTATGGATAGGCTCGAGACTGGTATGGAGGAGTTGCGACAAATGATGGGAGGCATGCAGGAGCTACGTCAGATGGTAGGATCCCTAGTTGCAGCCAGTCGTACACCGAGGCCCGATGACGTACCTACTACATCACAGACGACCATGATACCTGCTCCTACTACTACCACCGTGGCCATTCCGGTTTCGCTACAGGATTTCATGAGGCTGAGACCTCCAGTATTCACCGGCACCGAGGCAGCGGAGGACCCACAGACGTTCCTTGACAGTTTAGCCAGGATCTGCCGTTCGCTGAGATGTTCAGATGATCGATGGGTAGAGCTTGCGAGTTCCGACTAGAGGGTCTCGCGCAGACATGGTGGGAGTCAGTCTTGAGAGGTCGAGCTGCAGGTCTGCCGCCTATGACTTGGGTCGAGTTTACAGTGGTCTTTCTAGCCCGTTTCCTCCCAGAGAGCGTTCGTGACGCCAGAGCTCGCAGCTTCGAGGCCTTAGTCAAGACACCTGGGATGCCGGTGTCTGAGTATGACATCCAGTTTACGCAGTTATCCTGATATGCTCCGTATTTGGTGGATACCGAAGAGAAGATGGTGAAGAGGTTCGTACAGGGACTTGATGCCCAGCTATATCTTTCCATTGGCGCCCAGCACTACGACACTTATTCAGCTGCTATGGATACGGCATTACGGATGGAGGCACGCATATCACAGACTTCGGCCGTTTCTGGGCCGAAGAGGATTCGCACCGATGTACCGTCTCAGAGGCAGCGCGCCAGATTCTTCCCGAGAGATAGGCCTGGCAGAGGATTTGGACGGGGACAGTTATATGGTTCTTATCCCCAGGGACAGCAGCCGTCGCCAGGGTGTTTTGGGTGCGGGAGTCCGCATCATCTTGTCAGAGACTGTCCGGCGAGACGACAGGGAGCAGCGACAGTTCCGCATGTGACCCTACCACCATCACCACCCCCTCCTCAGAGAGCCCTACTTCCTACCACCGGCGATGCTCCACGCCAGTTAGGTGCACCCAGAGGCCGTGGACGCGGCGGTCCTGTTCAGAGAGGACGAGGAGGCAGAGGCCGAGGTCGAGGACAGCCCGCTATCGGTGGAGGACAGGCCCGAGTATTTGCTTTGACACCGCAGGATGCGCAGGAATCCAATGCCGTTGTGACAGGTACCTTGCCAGTTTGTTCTTTCGACGCACGGGTATTATTCGACCCAGGTTCCACACATTCGTACGTATCTACACACTTTGCACCGATGTTGGGCCGTGAGTCGTCGTCGTTAGATCAGCCGCTTGTTGTTGTTACTCCGGTAGGCGAGTCGTTTGTCGCTCGTTTTGTTTTTCGATTGTGTTCCGTTCGTATCGGGGAGAGGGATTCATCAGTTGATTTGATACTCCTCGATATGTTGGACTTTGATGTGCTTCTGGGCATGGATTGGCTAGCCACTTGTTATGCTTCGGTGGACTGCCGTGAGAAGGCAGTCAGATTTAGCTTTCCGGGAGAGCCAGTCCTTGTTATTCGGGGAGACCGCAGTGTCACCCTTCCCAGCTTAATTTCGTCTCTTCGCGCTGGTCAGCTCTTGCGGAAGGGATGTCAGGGATTCTTAGCGTGTATTTGTGATACTCAAGCTACAGAGGTTCCGTTAGACCGGGTCCCGGTAGTTTGTGAGTTCCCTGATGTTTTCCCTGATGAGCTACCTGGGCTACCGCCTGAGCACGATGTTGAGTTCTGCATTGATTTGATTCCCGGTTCGGGGCCTATTTCTATACCGCCTTATCGGATGGCCCCGGCAGAGCTTCGAGAGCTGAAGGATCAGTTGCAGGATTTGTTAGATAAGGGGCTTATTCGACCGAGTGTTTCTCCGTGGGGTGCTCCGGTCCTGTTTGTCAAGAAGAAGGATGGAAGTTTGCGCTTATGTATCGACTACCGCCAGCTGAACAAAGTTACCGTTCGGAACAGATATCCGTTGCCGCGCATTGATGATTTGTTTGACCAGCTTCAGGGTGCGGGGTATTTTTCGAGGATCGACTTGCGATCAGGATACCATCAGCTGCGAGTTCGACAGGAGGATATACCGAGGACAGCTTTCCGCACGCGCTACGGCCACTATGAGTTTTTGGTGATGTCGTTCAGACTCACCAACGCCCCAGCTGCATTCATGGATTTGATGAACCGTACATTCAGGCCGTATCTTGACTTGTTCATCATCGTGTTTATCGACGATATCTTGGTGTACTCCCGGAGCAGAGAGGAGCACGAGCAGCACTTGCGGATTACGTTACAGACTCTAAGGGAGCACCAGCTGTTCGCAAAGTTCTCCAAGTGTGCATTCTGGCTGGACAGCGTCGGATTCTTGGGTCACGTGGTTACGAGAGACGGCATATGTGTGGACCCGAAGAAGATTGAGGCTGTTCAGCAGTGGCCCCGACCTACATCGGTTACTGAGATCCGTAGTTTTCTAGGCCTGGCGGGCTACTACAGGCGTTTTGTTCAGGACTTCTCCCGTATAGCTGCACCGTTGACCGGTTTGACCCGGAAGGGAGTTCCTTTCGTTTGGACAGAGGAGTGCGAGCGCAGTTTTCAGCAGCTACGGACTTGTTTGACTACGGCGCCGGTATTATCTTTGCCTTCGGGATCAGGCGGATTTGTTGTCTACTGTGATACTTCGCGAGTGGGATTAGGATGCGTATTGATGCAGCATGGCCGGGTGATCGCTTATGCTTCTCGGCAGTTGAAGAAGCATGAACAGAACTACCCCACTCATGATTTGGAGATGGCTGCAGTGGTCTTTGCACTGAAGATTTGGCGACATTACCTGTACGGCGAGTCGTGTCAGATATTCACCGATCACAAGAGCTTAAAGTACATATTTCAGCAGCGAGACCTGAACCTCAGACAGCGTCGTTGGATGGAGTTGGTGAAAGACTACGACTGCGAGATCTTATATCACCCCGGCAAGGCAAATGTGGTGGCAGATGCGTTGAGTAGGAGGCCCGGGGGTAGTCTATCCTTTTTGCGCGCAGTGCAGAGGCAGTCGTCAGCAGATTGGCAGATGTTATGCGACAGCCGAGTTGAGTTCGAGTTCACTCAGACAGGGGGACAGCTCGCGCATGTTCGTGCACGCCCACAATTGCTTGACCGTATATGTGAGGCACAGCGCAGTGACGACCGTTGCTTAGAGATCATGGCACAGATGGGATAGGGCAGATTTTCTGAGTTCGTGGTTGACGATCAGAGGATTTTACGATATGGATCTAGACTGTGCGTACCAGATACTGATGGATTGCGGCGCGACATTCTTGAGGAGGCACACCGATCAGTGTATAGTGTCCACCCCGGTTCCACCAAGATGTACCATGATATGAGAGAGACCTACTGGTGGGACGGGATGAAGAGGGACATTGCGGAGTTCGTTTCGAGATGCCTGACTTGTCAGCAAGTCAAGGCCGAGCACCAGAGGCCCGCAGGAGAGCTACAGTCGTTACCCATTCCAGAGTGGAAATGGGAACAGATTTCGATGGACTTCGTTGTGGGTCTACCCAGGACCAGTCGAGGGTACGACTCCATCTGGGTGATCGTGGATAGATTGACGAAAGCGGCTCACTTCCTGCCAGTGAAGACGACTTTCAGCTTCGCTCAGTATGCTCAGCTCTACATCGACGAGATCGTGCGGTTGCATGGCGTACCGACTTGTATCGTGTCAGATCGAGGCACTCAGTTCACCAGCCGACTTTGGCAGAGACTTCAGGAGGCTTTGGGCACTCGTTTGAGCTTCAGCACAGCGTTTCATCCGCAGACAGACGGACAGTCAGAGCGGACCATTCAGACTCTCGAGGACATGCTCAGAGCGTGCGTTTTAGACTTTGGTGGTAGCTGGGATCGTCATTTACCTCTAGTGGAGTTCTCCTACAACAACAGCTTCCAGGATACTATTCAGATGGCACCTTTCGAGGCATTGTATGGGAGGAGATGCAGATCGCCCGTCTGTTGGACAGAGCTCAGCGAGAGCAGCATTTTGGGGCCGCAGCTTGTTGAGGAAACGACAGCGAAGATACAGTTGATCCGAGACCGGATGAGAGCGGCTCAGAGCAGGAAGAAATCCTATGCAGACAGGCGCCGTCGCAGATTAGAGTTCGCAGTTGGCGACCATGTTTTTCTGAAAGTCTCTCCGATGAAGGGCGTGATGCGTTTTGGGCAAAAGGGGAAGCTTAGCCCTAGATTCGTAGGTCCCTTCGAGATCCTTGAGCGTGTTGGCGCTGTTGCTTATCGTTTGGCTCTTCCTCCCAGCTTTCCCGATGTTCACCCCGTCTTCCATGTTTCGATGCTCCGCAAGTACCTTCACGACCCTTCGCACGCGATTCAGCACCCGACAGTCCAGCTAGAGCGCGACCTTTCTTTTGCAGAGCAGCCGGTGGCCATCCTGGATCGGCAGGTGAAGAAGTTGAGGTCGAAGATTATACCAACCGTCAAGGTCCTTTGGCGTAGCTCGAGCAGCGAGGAGGTTACCTGGGAGACCGAGGGCGAGATGAGGAAGAAATATCCCCATCTCTTTGAAGGTACGTGTAGTTATATTTTTTTTAAATTCGGGGACCGAATTTCTTTAGGGGGGGAAGATTGTAGCGTCTTGAAAAGTCGTTTTGGTGTTTTCCTGAAATTCGGTGAAAATTCGGTATTTTTCCGAAAACCGTCTTTCTCGTTATTTTGCAGTTTAGGGCTAATTATACCTAAAATGGATAGGTAATTGCTTGTTTTTAGTAGCTAATGAGTTACTTATGAAATTCTGGTCGTTTAAATTTTTTTCCCTATTTTTCAATTTTTTAATATTATTTTAAGCCGGTAAGAAAATACATTAAATTAGCGATAAATACAAATTTTTCCGGGCTAATTTTAATCTTTAAAATTATGATAATTAAAATCTAGTTGAAACATAAATTTTTAGTATTTTATTTTTTTTTAAACAAATTTTTATGATAGGAAACGAATTTATTGAATTTTAAGCTAAAACTTGCAATTTTTGACTTGTAGGGGGTCTTTTTGCATAAAATTTCTTTTGTAAAACCCCATTCACCCTCCCCTCACCCCTAGGCCGGCCCTACCTCAGTATCAAGCCCACAAATTTTTTTCCCCATTTCATTTGAACAAAATGATATGATAAAGGGTTATTTATATATTTATTTGAGGTAAGGGTATTATGGTAATATAAGAGAGTTGACTTGGACTTTTTTTCCCCACTTCCCCACACTTCTCCCCACTCCCTCACTGCTGAATTCCAGCAGAAAAAACAGCCCCAAAAATCTCCACTCTTCTTCCATCAAAGTTCATCCAAAATTTGCTCCAAAAATCCACAATTTATTCAAAATTCAAACCAAATCCTTCATCCATTCTTCTTAATCTTTCTTGCATGGATCTTGGATGCTAGGAGACCATGTTTGGAGTCAAAATTTCTTGCTAGATCTCTAGATCTAGAGGTATAATCCTTACCCATTTAAATTCTTTTGGTTAGATTTCTTTAATTGGGTTGTTTTAGTGTAAATATTAGTGTTAATTTCTAGTCTAGGTTTTAAAAGTTCATGGCTTGAAATTTTAATTAGGGTTTAGAAAACCATTAATTAGTTAATTAAGTTATTTTGTTATCTAGTTTTATGCAAACTTAATTTAAGAGATTACTTTGCTTAAGTGGACATCGATATGTGTTAAATTATGTTGTTCAAGTGTGAAATTGGATTTAATTGATGGTTATAAAAATCAAGAGAGGGTTGTTTATGGAAAAATATGATTTGAAGCATTGTAATGTGTTATAATTAATGTGATTGTGGTTAACTAGTTATGCGGTTACATGTTATACTAGGTTGTAATCCTTTTTGTCGCAAAACGGCGATGTTGCGCCGATTTTTGGAATGTTTGTGCTTACTAGTTTTGTTATAAAATTATGTGATGAATTATTTTGGATATCTTAATGATTGTGTTGGCTTATCCCATGACATTTAGGATGTGTGAGTGCGGTTTCTTTGAGTGGTCAGGTTTTAGTTTTGCCGGGCGACCAAATCGGCGATTTTTGGCAGTTTTTGCGATTTTCGCGTATGTTCCGTGCACCTTGTGCACGTTGTACCTAGCTTGTGAACTATGGTATTTCCATTAGGGAATTGCGTCGTTCTTGATATGTAAGCTTATGTCTTGTATTGATGTAAATTCCAGGTTCGGTCGCGGAGGCTTCGGATGCGGCACGAAAAGGGGAAGCGGTGATCGGACGTAGCTAGCTGAGGATTTCTGTGAGTAGATGTAACATCTACGGGGGACTATCGTTGGATGGCGCAAGCCGCCCGATAGTTTTAGTAACTTAAAAGATTCTTAGTAATGTTAGTAATTAGGGGTGTAATACTTGTATGATTATTTGCTGCATCCATGCATTATATTGACATACCCATGCGAAACCATTTTATAAGACACCTGCACCATTGCCAGGGTTTTTATATGCAGCACGAGCACTATTCATGCTTACACACACACCCTGGTAATTGCCATGCCACCACACTAGATAACCTTTAAATTTAAACCTTTTACTAATTGATATTTAAACTTGTGCTATTGCTTTTAATTCCTTAAAATGAAACCGTAGGATTGCTATTCATGTGCATGTACTTCATCATATTAATTGTTCATGCCTAATCTATTAATCACACATCGCAACTTGATTATTGATACCATATGCATTCATTATCATTGACATATGTACTTATGAGGATTTCTTGAGATTTTATGATATTTCTGGATTTCGGGGGAAAGCCGCAAAATTTCTAAACTTATTATATTTTTACAATATGTAAATTGCGGTTTTCTAGTGATGTAAGTGTCGTCCACCATGAGTTTGCTGTGGTTTTGGAAATCCGTGTCGAGGAGTGGAGGAACCGTCACGGGTACATGGTGGGCCCGGTAAGGTACCCCGAGGCAAGAGGAATGTGGTGTTGACGTTGAGCCTGGCAGGGGACGGATTACCTACCGGTGACTGTTTGGGACGGCGGATATCCAGAGGATACCGACCGTGGCCGCTAGATGATGAGATATTGATATTTGAGATGGGTCAGCCGGACGGCTGAGGCCAGAGATACATTTATGAGATTTGAGACAGCTTTTGGGTGTCGTTGCTGGACACCGGTTGTCGTCGATTCTTTGAGTATTATGCTGGCATTCTAAAAGAGTTTCAAAAACAAAAAGAGATAAATGTTTCTTATATATACCTATTGAGACCTCAGATATTCATGTTGCATACATATTCGTACACTGATGTTGTATACACACCTGCTAGTGCACCCATTCATACCTGTATTTTAGATGCTAGGATGCTTGTGTGCATGCATACGATAGCCTTTGTAGGTGTTATTTATTACTCACGAGTTGGCAACTCACCCCCGTTGTGCCACAGTCTTTTGCAGGTCCGCTCCGTCAGTTCAGTAGCGGCGGGCGCACTTGTTCTTTTGCCTCTTTTGCCGGGGCTCGAGATTTTGCTCATAGGTGGGTTATGTTATTATTTTGTACCACCTTGTTTATTCTTGTATCTAGTGTACTCCATCTACTGTTTCTACCAGTTTTATTGTATATTGACCTAGAGATGAGACTGTGAGGTTTGTGGACTTTTATGCTGTATTTTGGGGTCGAGCTCACTTGAGTCGACATGCTGTTTTCTTATGCTTCATTATGATTATTATGCTTGTTGTCATTTTATATTGCGTGGGATTTATGACCGCCTTGTGGCGAAGAGCTAGCTCCCGCTTGGGGATGCCCTATCTTGTTGGATTCATATATATTTTGTTGTACCCATTTTGGGGGCCAGTATTTACAAAGGAGACTCTGCCGAAATTTTCGGAAAAATTTGTATTGTTTTTGAAAAGGGTTTTACATGATTTATTTGATAAACTCGCTTTCAACTGATTGGGTTTTCTTCACTCTTTTGCTTATTTGGTTTTGTTTTCTGGGCTTTGGCTTACTTATTTTACGGACGTCTTGAGACGTTTCGTAAACTTAAGTGCCAGTCACGTTCCGTACCCTGCGGGTCGTGACACCTGGCTCAGGCGAAAAGATGTGGTGTGCATATGAGATATGCGCGGGGACCCGATTAAATACGGATATGTGATACCGTATATTAATCGGGCATTTTCTATTGGTCGGGTCGTATGTGATATGACCGGTTTGCAAAATCAAGTGTTGATTTTACAAATGACTTTTAGATTAATTCTTTAATCAAACTCTTTTTCTATTTTGTATGCATACATGTATGCACATGATGATGTGCATGGATACATACATGCATACATTGTATCATGGTTGTTGATACAAGTTTGGTGGCAATGCAAGACTTACATGATAGAATTATCTATTTATTTTTCATTTTGTAAAAAGGAAAGGATAATTCACAAGAGGTTAGAGTTTATCATCTTTGACCATGCTTCAACCACTTATTAACCTTGAGTTAATTATCCTTTAACCTTTTAACTCACTTTGGAAAAGATCTAGATAATTCTAACCATGGTTGAAGTGAGAAGGAATTTAAATATATTATTCTTTCTCGTTTTCAATTATTCATTCTCATCTCTTTTCCTTTTGTGAGAAAGCAAAGCCACCATCTTCTTCTTCCTCTCTTGATAATTTCTTTAAGTGAGGTTGATAAAAGAAAGAGTTTTGATTATAGAAAAACAACCACATCATCATACTACACACATCTAGCCGGTTCGTGTAGGGTGTTTGCTTTACTTCTTTCACATATCGGGTAAAGCAAGGAGCTTTGGGCAAAGGAGTTTCGGGTGGATCGTCGTGGACATTAGAAGACCTCAAACGAACCTTTTTCCAGTCCTCAAGTGGCCAAGGAGTCTAGCGTAGGGAGCTACAAAGGTTGTACTCTCAAAACCCTAGTTTTTCCTACTTGTGTTGTTGTCAAGTTTTAGAAACCCTAAAATTCTAGTGATGATTCTTTGTATGTTCACTTAGCACCATAAAAATTTGATTTTGTGACATGTGATGCTTCCAAACCCTTCATGAGGTGCTAGGTAAACCTAACATTGGTATCAGAGCTGAGCTAGAGCTTTAGGCGACACTTTAGCTAAGTTAAAACTCCGATCGAACCAAAATACAGACTTCTTGAACACTCTCTGGACATTTTTTAAAACCTGGTTATTTTCAGAATTAAAAATATGTAAAAAATTCAGCAGGGAATTCTAAGAAATACTGTAAAATACGAAGCAATGATCCGTACATCCCACCGCGGAACTGCGGCCAGAGCTTGCTTGGGCCACGGTTCCGCGGCCGTACAGAGGCATCATTGGTTCGTATTTATACAGTAATGTCTTGACTTGCTTGTATACTGTTTTTGGGTATTTTTACTCTGGTTTCAGTGATATATGTTCTGGAGATTGTTTTGGATTCGGTGATTTGATCGGAATTTTAATCTCGTGCTTTTTTCAGATAATTTAGAAAGTATTAAAAAGTTCGAACGGATATCATTAACCCACTTTTTCCCAGCACGAAAAATTTTTCAAGTGTTGAATCTTTTCTCGAGTTTAAATCTTTCGGAAATTCGTGCAAGTTTTGTGGTGGACCCTCTAGAAAACAACAAAGCTTAACTCGATTATGTGACCGTCTTGAACTGCCTTTTGAACCTTAGGGTTTGAGACAGTACGGCGTGCCATATGTGAGGCGTTGGCTTGACCCTTCTACGGCTGGACCGCTACTACTTTGACACATTCCGGGTTTTTTGAAATCCGCTCAAGTGTTGAGCTTTAGAAAATTTTGGGTATTTGATTATTCGATCGAAATGTTTAATACTGTCTATTTATCTGGAATGTGATACAATATGTGGAATTCATATAGTTAGGCATGAAATGCGAAGTA
This sequence comes from Agapanthus africanus, assembly GCA_030015575.1. Lineage (NCBI taxonomy): Eukaryota > Viridiplantae > Streptophyta > Magnoliopsida > Asparagales > Amaryllidaceae > Agapanthus > Agapanthus africanus. The sequence continues at coordinate 123,018,428 of JASDDO010000012.1, read as the reverse complement.
TGTGATATTTCGGATTTACGATGTCTAAAGAGAATGTGGATTCCAAATATTATAGTTTTACACTTTCTTTTCTGTGACCGTAAGTGTAGTATGTCACTTATCGCCGGTTTCGTTGCTATACATCAACGACAATCGGGGTACGCATACTTCCTTACGTTGATGATATATGATATTATGTGTTGCTGAGATATGATGTGCAAGATTGTCATGATTGAATAGCCGGGGGGTTTTATGTGAGATGAGAGTTTTATTTTTCATTCATGTAAAATTCAAATGTAATATAATATTCTTTTATTTGGGGAACTTCCGGGTTGAGGTTGATACCACCAGTGTTGTATATTATTTACTTTTCCGCATTAGGATAGACCCAAGGAGGGGAGCACAAGTGACCGGGTTCTGGGGTTCAGTGGGAGGCCATCTCGAAGAGTCGAGACCGGCTTTCCTAAACTCCAGGATTGGTAGGGTCACTTGCCGCTCTCGTAGGGGTCTAGGGGTGTGGGCTTGGCTATTCATCGCGATTGTGGAATCCGTATTTTCTATTGCTGGCTAAATACTAAATACGGACGTCCTACTATATCCCATATTATATCTATATTTCTGCTGCCAGTGTTCTGTGATGTCTGAGACAAATGATATATTATATATGAGATATATAGTAGGCGTTGCTTATGTTTTACACCCGCGCTAGTCCCGTCACGGTATGCCGTTAGTTAAGTAACCTAACGGTGCATAACGGAACATTGCGGCGAATGCGGATGGCATAAGCGTACGTTGTATTTTCGTTTCTTTTCTGTGATTGGCTTAAGGACTTAAATGATGGGACTACATTAATATGATTAATGTAAAGAAAATAAACCTAAAAAGATGTTGTAGAATCGGATTTGAAAACCACTCGGCTCTTTATGAAAAAGCTACATTTCAAAACTGCGGAGCTCAAGCCACTCCTTTTGAAAACCATTTGATTCTACAACGATATCAAGTTCAAAGCGTTAAAGATTTTCTTAAAAATCATCCGCAACCCTCCGTCATTTTAGGAAGTAGAGTACTTAGTATTCGTGCTACGTTTGTTGACCTTAGCCAAGGCGTAGTGTACGGTAGCTAAGTGATGTCTTCCTACAATGCATATGATGCAGATTAATTAGGACGGGCATATGACTTTGTTGACCTTATCCAAGGGTCATGTAAACGGGTCTGATTAATCAAGAAATGACGGGTTGAACTTGACTAATGCTTGTAATTTGTTGACCATAGCCAAGGTTATGAGTACTAGGGGTAAAAATCATATCGGGAATTTCAAGTGTTGAGATTTGCAATGAGATTGCATACCTTCCATATGATGGTTGGATCCCGATCCCACTGTGGGCAATAGTTGCTCCCAGGAGAGTTTTGCAGTTTACAATTAGCTAACTTATTAGGTGCCTAGAAAGGTGTTAATGGGGCTACACTTATGGGAAAACGAGGTTTACTTTAATTAGGTCCGTGCGAAAGCACGGGGAACCTCCCTCAAGTACCGACACTGGCCTGGCTGAACGGTTAGCGAAGTTGTAGACTGTAATTAATCCTGGCTAGTTTTCTTTTTAAGGTTTGAAAGAAAAACTTGATTAAAGCAGTGGGATCGATTAGACAAGATAATAACCAATCTGATCTTTGCAAGAGCTTTCGCTGAGTGTATTCTTTTCTCTCTCTTAATGGCAGATACCAATGACTGGACTCAAGCTTCTACTAGATAAAAATAAACTGAATGGGACCAATTATAAAGACAGGCTGAGGAATCTGAAAATAGCCTTGTCTTATGATAAAGTATCATATGTCCTCACAGCTTCAGCCCCGCCCACCCCAGGTCCAAAATCCTCAGTTGCAGATATTGAAGTTCGCAAGACATGGGACGCTGACTGTGCCACGGCCAAATGCCTCGCGCTTGCATCGATGGACAATACACATCAAAAGCAGCATGAGAATATGGAAATTCAAACCATATTCCTCTATACAAAGGAGTTGTATGGAGAGCAATCCCGCGTATTGCGATACGAAGCATTAAAGAAATTGTTTCAGATGCGAATGGTCCCTGGCACACCAGTAGGAGACCATGTTCTGAAGATGATAGCTTTCATAGAAGAGCTTGAGGACCTTGGATGGACGATGGACAATTGTCACGACCCGAAAAAGCACGTGACTGGCCCTTGAACCATATGAAGTCTATAGGACTCCATCTGATCCAAGTAAGCCAAAAGCCCAGAAATCTAAAACCATTTTAAGGATAAATAAAGAAAACCGGTTTTTAATAGGTAAAGAAAACATGTTTTGAAGATCAAAGTTTTTAAATAACTAAGCCGAATATGCATTTTTAAAAAGATGTAAAGTCTTTTCTAAAAATTTCGGCAGAGTTTCTTTTGTAAATACTGGCCCCGAACTGTAAGTCTACGCTAGCGCCCCGGCAGTCTACAGACGCCAAAATGCGGAACAAAAACTTTTAACTGGCGCTATCGTATACTTTAACCCGGATCTGCCATTATTGCTAAACTAACAAACTGTAAAGAGTGTAGGAATGTTATACCGAACGATCCGAGTCCTTCGTTCTTCAACCATCATCCCACGCTCCGTTGCGGCTGCTCCGATCTCGTCGATCTCCGATCTCCTCGTCGAGGTGGCACCACATGATCGGTTCTTTAAACGGGCTCCCGCCTCTGACTCGAGGCAACTCGATCGTCAAGTTTGCTAAAAGAGACGACCAAGATTGATGTAGAGAATGAGTAGATGACTTTGTCTCACTTCGTCCAAATCCGTGGACGATCGGTTAATGAAGTTGCCGTGGAAATCAGGTGATGGAATGAAATGGACTGTGAAATTCCATACACCGATAAAACCTATCATAATCTTTTCTCTCTAAAATGAAACCAACAAGTGAGAGTGTGAATGAGAGAGGAGGCCTTCCATTCTTATATGAAGGAGGAGGGTGAGTGTAGGAGGAGATAAGGAGGTAACCATAACAAAACATCCTTATCATAATATGAACACAAACTAAATATCTAGCAAAAAGATCTTAAGCATAACAAGAAATGGTTGATTACAAAGCATGAGTCACACGACACCTCACCCAATCTAGAACCTTCTAGAATCTTCTAGAAGCATGACTCATCATATCTGAAGAAAAGATAAATCCGTCTTTAACAGAATGTTAAAAGACGGCTGATAGAAAACTGGAAACTGGCAACTTCCAAAAGTGATCCTGAAACGACTTTCAGGAAAACCCCGAAACTGTATAAATATACCCGCATTTGTATTACGACCGAATACAAATGCAACTGAGACAAAGATATTATACCTACTCAATATAATACTCGGATCCGGCTTAAACCAAAGCCGACCAGTATCATCAGCCCGAAAACTGACACGTGCGTAAACGCACGTGCATTTTCCGAACCCTGCCATAAAACCATACGGCCTCTACAACGTTTCGCCCGAACTTGGGAAACTGTCTGTGGGGGACTCTAATGACTCGTCAGCACCCTGGCAGTGGGTTTAACCACAAACCGTCAGCGGCACTAGCAATGCATAACGGCTGCCCATGGACCGACCTCAAGGGATGCCGATGAGCGCACTCATCCGGAAAACCCTACTGAGCCTAACAGTGACAATGTATATACAGTCCGGTCCGTTCGTCAATGAGTATCGCATATCCTGCCTAGGGGGCTAGCAACGTCAGACCCCTAATAGCAGTATAAGTCGTGTCGGAGTGAAGCCCAATACACCCTGAGATACTACTGGAGTACCTACCAGTAAATCTCCTACCATGGCCATGGATTTGTGTAATGGCTCTCCTAGACACAGCACGACCTCGCCCCCAATACCGGGAGAGACGAATCCCCTGCCGATCCGCTCACGTGCCTCCATATGGCTCGGGACTGTACCCAAAAGCTACCTGTTTGCACGACTCCTTTGAGCCGTGGTAGGGTAGAAATCAAAGCACAGTGGGAACTCACACGAGACAAATGACGACCTCAGGTCGATGAACTAACCTATACACATGTCACCAGGGAACTGCTATCCGACGATAGATATAATACTAACTAGCAGATTCCCGGCGAGTCCTGTCCGGTGTACTCATAACCCAATGAGCACCTGTATACATCTTAGGTGATCCAACTGACACCAGTGGCTTGTGAGACCGGCCACCGCCCCTCGTCGGGGTCTCGACTGTATACACTAGTCTACTCCGGAGTATCGATGCCCTGTCTCGAAACTCCCACGACTAGGGACAACAATTAAGGATATGCATATAAACCACCCAACTCTCACGTATATGATCGCCATCATACTGTTGGTAGTAAAGCAAGATCCTAAGGGCTCTATCAAAGCGTAACATGCAATCAGTCACCTGAACATGTACACAACTGATAAAGGCAAACCAGATAGCATACTATCATTTCGAGTAAGACTGTCTTACCGGGATAGGTCCTCCGCAATCATTGCAATCACGTACCTGCGATCCAATAATTGACTATGAGGGCATTATCACCAACAATCTCCCACTTGCACTCAAGGCTAATATTGCGATGTCGACTACTCACAGCCCGTGTGAAACCGAACATCCAACTCCTCTACTAATCAGTTTCACAAAGCCCGTTTGTAAAACTATTGTGTTCGAGAAATAGCCTCGGTGAGTGGATCCGCCTAGAAGTTTCTTTCTGTATCTCTCTTAATCTCAAGTTCGCGGAGAAAGCCATCTCCCGAATTGAGTAGTACCTGTCTTAGAATATGTCTAGATATCTGATGGGACCTTTGTTCATAAATGAACTCCATATCCAAACTTCTTAGACAGAATCGATCACTGAACCTAATCAGTATCGGGCACCTTGCCACCCACAGTATCCTCTGGAACCACCTGTCCATAATACTGCCCCTCGTCAGAGGGAAAACTAAAACTCTGACAATCACTCTGTCATCCATGTCACCTTTGAAGCCTGGAATGATAACCGTCTCCCGAAAGAGGCTGCCGTTATCAAATCCGTAGAACATGTACTAATGTTCTAAAACTGCTTCCTTATGTTTCTCCAGGATTGGATTAATACAAACTTATTGCATCTAGTGCAAAACCAACATTTGGTGTGGTACTTGACATCTCATGATTGACTCAATTGCCTAAGCAAGTGATCTGCCAATCATGCACATCCCTCTCCCCTTTAGTCTATACGACACCTTTAGAGAGGGTGACTCCATCACCTGCAGGTACACCACCATGCTAGGAGTCAACTATTCCAAAAACCATTAGAATATCTGTCAGAGTACCCACATTGGGAAACTACCCAAATCCAGATCTAAAACCATAGATCTAGAAACCAGAATGTCTAATATTATATCCATATCCTGTCTGAAGAAACAACTGTGTGACGACCATAGTACAACCGTTCGTAGTATAGGAATTTTACTTCCTACTCTGTGTATGTCATCCAGATACCATGACATCACACCCTACTACCTTCTTAACAGATCCATCCCCTATTCTGATTGAAGTCAAAACCATGACTGTCATATCAAAATTAGATGATCTGTCTCCGCTATAACTGCTCAAGTCTATAAATAGATATAAGCTACTTGCCCACTATGCTTCCGTTGCTCCCACTGACTACGACAACCCTCCTACCGGGTCTCATATCCTGGAACAACAGTAGTGTCAAGTCTGGGTAGATAAGAACCTCCCTGTCATCGTCCTTGAGCCTACCGAAGTACCTCTCGGGTGTCTGAGGTTACCCACCAAATCTGCGGAGTGGCTATTGGAATGTCAAACCTGATTGAATGTATAGGTCCTATTAAATTTTCCGTAATCGTTCGCGGTTCTGGAATCACTTCCAGTTCTACCATACTCCCACTACTGTTTTCTGAAAAAGATCTGTTTTTCTAAAACTGTGGCGAGTCAAGAACAATATCACTATTGATCTTCCAAATGGTAGAATATCAACCCTCGTCATAGCCAGGGTCAACCCACAAACAGCCATTACAGAAACGTGCCCTGAGTTATCCAGTGTCTGGTTTTAATCATAAGCTGGACAACTCCACGTACCTCAATATCTTTTAAGGTACGATCCATTCTATATCCAATACAGAAACTTTGGCACTTATTTAATTGGAACCATATTCAATCCATGCATCTGTCTCCAGTGCATATCAACTTAATGGAAAGAGGATAATCAACATTACTCAACTTAGGAATCCATCCAATTATGAGTAATCTGAAAGAGAAACACGTTTCTCAAAACCATCACTATCATCTGAATACCAATCACAAGAATCTACATCTTCGATCTCTTTGAAGAATCCCGATACTTGTGATACCTGGTTCTCTACTTTATTCTTATACCCACAACTTCTCAAAACTTAGACCTTGTATTTCTACGAAACACTCGTCTAAATACTAGAGAAGTTATAAGTAAACAGAACATAGTACGAGGACCTACCCCTTTGTCCTGATGGACACTGGACAACATACAATACTCTGTATAAGTCCGCTGAGTTAAACAACTCAAAACCTGTGCGTTGTAGGTGGAAAACTGTACCCTGGCGATTTCCTCAAATATCACCAATTACAACGAATTCCGATATAATGAGGATGATCACCTAATTCCCAATATCTTACTCCCACTCATCATCTGTAAAACCATACAGATATGAGAATGAAACCTGGTAAATACATACCCTTGGAGTAAGTGTCTAATCGGGAAAAACAGTTTTTCCTTTAACAATGCACTGAAACATGAAAATGTTTCGTAGGAGTATCCTGGTATTCATAGCAATGCCTCTTCCATAATCCAATTCATGACTTCAACCGTATATTTCATTGCCATCTCTCCAAATCCCTTTATTTGTCTTTAGTCGTTACCTTCTGTACACCATCGTTAGGCTAAATGGTTTTCTTCCTTCCCTACCGTTCGGCACCAGCCTATGGTTTGGAAGAAGACTATCCAGTAAGCATAATAGGTGTACCCTCCTAAACCAAGGAGTACTCGCATCTCGAGAGAAGGTGACGATAAAAGACAACTGAATAATACCTTATTCTTTTAAAGGTGAAATAGGAGCGGCGATGAAGTAGGCGGTTTTGGTCTTGAATGAAATCAGTCGCAATTTACTTTGCCCTCTTTCTAATCCCTTTATTTTGTCTTTACATATTACCTTCTGCACACCCTACTTAGGCTAATTGGTTTTCTTCATTCCCTACCTTTCGGCACCAGCCTATGGTTTGGAATAAGACTATCCAATAGGCGTAATAGGTGTACTCTCCTAAACCAAGGAGCTCTCGCAACCTGAGAGAAGGTGATAATAAAAGACAACTGAATAAACCAATTCTATTTCTCCTGAACCTGGATCCATCCTCGAAGAAGTCCCTTCGAGTTCGTATATAACCATACGATGGATCTATCCAATGGAAGTGGATATCCGTAGTAATACGGGTGTTCTGAGAAATTCTAAGGGTAAAAGAAGGAGTGGCAATGACTTATGCAACTCAGACAATCCAAAAAGCCAGTATTTTAAGAAGGTTCGGTCAACTTGGTCACTGAGTCATAGTCTAGGGTCGGTCAAAGGTCGCTGCCAAAGAGAGAGAGAGAAAAGAAACACTCTGCGTGCACTCTAACCTAGATCAGAATGGTCATCATTTTATCTAATCCAGAAACCTCCCACTGTTCTGTCAAATTCTCCTCCAAACCTAAAGAAGAATCAATCGGGATCACCCGAAGAGTAAACCAACTCATCAGTGGGAATCAGGATCCAACTCTCATCGCATGTTAACGTGATGGAATGCATCCACGTTATTCATACTCCAGAAGGTATACGCATACTTGGCAAGTTTCAGTTTCTTTAGAAACTCCCGATATCATTTTCTTGCCCCATGCTCTTATGACCTTGGCGTATGTCAACAAATCATAAGTCACATGTCAAGTTCTGCCCGTCATTATCTTGTTAATTTGAACCCACCCGTACTTACCCTTGACGTATGCCAACAAGGTAATACGACTGTCCCAAACCAACTCATCTATCTATGCAACAAATGAATACCCAGCAGCTACCAAACACTATGCCTTGACGTATGCCAACAAACATAGCTTGAATACTACTGACCATCCATAAGAAACGACGGAGGGCTACGGTTGGTTTTTGGCGAAAAACCTTTAACGTAGTGAACTTGATATCGCTGAAGGAACCTGATAGCTTTTTTAAAATATAGTGGCGAAAACCTTTTGCTAAAGAGGTCACTCCCGGTGAAGGGATCTCGGCTCTTTCCTCGTGGAATGAGGTGCAGGATATTCCACTGAATACCGCTATGCAAAGCAACATGTAATCGACTATAGTGAAGTTATTACCCTGACGCAAACTTCTGTCCAAGGGGTCTTTCCCGGTGAAGGGATATCAGCCCTTGCCTCGTCGAATGAGGTGCTGGATATTCACACTGAATACCGCTATGCATAACAAAAGAAAACGTCTTTGCAATAACACTTTTTAAAATTGTTCCAACAACTTAAACAGGTTTGTTTTACTTTGCATTGATCAGAATCAACGCAGTCCCATCAATGAATCACACCAGAAAAGAACGAAAATAAAATGTACGTATATGCCATCCGCATTCGTCACTGGGTCCCGTCATCACCCGTTAGGTTACTTAACTAACGACAGAGCGGGAACTGGACTAGCGTGGGTGTAAAACATATACAACATCTAATAGTATATAAACCAATATACATAATCGCTCCAGGCGTGATAATATGCAACATTACAGAAAAGTAATAAGCATCACAGAACAATACAGATGATCTGGGATCCCCGGGTTTCACAGAGCCGCTGCTGAAACCCGACGTTCCCCTGTCGTGTGGATAGCCTGTGCAATGAAACCTAGACCCCTACGGGTGCGGCAAGTTACCCGCCAAAACCTGAAGTGAGGTAGTCCCCACAGCATAGTGAATGGAACACCCGGCACTTCACGGAATCCGGTAAATTGAGCACCCCTCCTTGGGTCAACCTGTACCCCTTTCGAGTGCGGCGAATAGTCTGCCAATTCTGAAGTGGGGCCCCTCTGCCTCTCAAAGCCATGAGATGCGGACCCGTTGCTTTCCCGAATCCGGCTATCCATGCACTCCGTCGCGGGGTAAAACCTAGTACAGTAATGAAAAATAGTACAATAGGTACATCGACCGCAACCTGGTCGTGCCCCAAAAGAATATTATACAACAGGCAGTGACGGCAGTCCACAAGTTGGACGCTCGCCCCGCAATATCAAATGTACAAATAAACTCAAACTGTACTACCATTGCACACTGCTATCCACCACGACAAACCCGCAACATCACAGCACAACACAAAACATCAACGCGAATGTCATGTTCGCAAACCCGTCTAAAAGAACTATAGCAATCAGACGCGGTTTACCGATCAAATGACATTCCCGGTCGGAGATATAATGTAAGCACTGTAAACTAACGTGTTTAAATTTCGATCGACCAAAGACCAAATATTAAAAAGTGGGCCCCACTGCTTACTGGTGAACAGTAACAAAACCTGGGCAAAAACTGTATTTACCAAAAACCCCAATATCCAACCAAGAACCCACAGACAAATTTTGGGAGCACGTGCTCCTCACGTGGCCGCGGATGCGCGGCTAAGACTATAGAGTTGGCCGCGCTTCCGCGGCTCGTTGGAGGGATCACAAATCCAAATTTTGCCGTTACTCTTAGAAAACCCTGTACTGATTTTTAAGACATCCAGAAATCAATTTTGACACCGTTTAAAATTAACAGAAACTGTCGGCTTGGATTTTGCAGTTTTTAGTTTTCCGGTCGGATCGATGTTTTAAACGCGTTAGCACAAGTTAGTATAGCAAAATGGTTAGGCTCTGATACCACTGTAAGTCTACGCTAGCGCCCCGGCAGTCTACAGACGCCAAAATGCGGAACAAAAACTTTTAACTGGCGCTATCGTATACTTTAACCCGGATCTGCCATTATTGCTAAACTAAGAAACTGTAAAGAGTGTAGGAATGTTATACCGAACGATCCGAGTCCTTCGTTCTTCAACCATCATCCCACGCTCCGTTGCGGCTGCTCCGATCTCGTCGATCTCCGATCTCCTCGTCGAGGTGGCACCACATGATCGGTTCTTTAAACGGGCTCCCGCCTCTGACTCGAGGCAACTCGATCGTCAAGTTTGCTAAAAGAGACGACCAAGATTGATGTAGAGAATGAGTAGATGACTTTGTCTCACTTCGTCCAAATCCGTGGACGATCGGTTAATGAAGTTGCCGTGGAAATCAGGTGATGGAATGAAATGGACTGTGAAATTCCATACACCGATAAAACCTATCATAATCTTTTCTCTCTAAAATGAAACCAACAAGTGAGAGTGTGAATGAGAGAGGAGGCCTTCCATTCTTATATGAAGGAGGAGGGTGAGTGTAGGAGGAGATAAGGAGGTAACCATAACAAAACATCCTTATCATAATATGAACACAAACTAAATATCTAGCAAAAAGATCTTAAGCATAACAAGAAATGGTTGATTACAAAGCATGAGTCACACGACACCTCACCCAATCTAGAACCTTCTAGAATCTTCTAGAAGCATGACTCATCATATCTGAAGAAAAGATAAATCCGTCTTTAACAGAATGTTAAAAGACGGCTGATAGAAAACTGGAAACTGGCAACTTCCAAAAGTGATCCTGAAACGACTTTCAGGAAAACCCCGAAACTGTATAAATATACCCGCATTTGTATTACGACCGAATACAAATGCAACTGAGACAAAGATATTATACCTACTCAATATAATACTCGGATCCGGCTTAAACCAAAGCCGACCAGTATCATCAGCCCGATAACTGACACGTGCGTAAACGCACGTCCATTTTCCGAACCCTGCCATAAAACCATACGGCTTCTACAACGTTTCGCCCGAACTTGGGAAACTGTCTGTGGGGGACTCTAATGACTCGTCAGCACCCTGGCAGTGGGTTTAACCACAAACCGTCAGCGGCACTAGCAATGCATAACGGCTGCCCATGGACTGACCTCAAGGGATGCCGATGAGCGCACTCATCCGGAAAACCCTACTGAGCCTAACAGTGACAATGTATATACAGTCCGGTCCGTTCGTCAATGAGTATCGCATATCCTGCCTAGGGGGCTAGCAACGTCAGACCCCTAATAGCAGTATAAGTCGTGTCGGAGTGAAGCCCAATACACCCTGAGATACTACTGGAGTACCTACCAGTAAATCTCCTACCATGGCCATGGATTTGTGTAATGGCTCTCCTAGACACAGCACGACCTCGCCCCCAATACCGGGAGAGACGAATCCCCTGCCGATCCGCTCACGTGCCTCCATATGGCTCGGGACTGTACCCAAAAGCTACCTGTTTGCACGACTCCTTTGAGCCGTGGTAGGGTAGAAATCAAAGCACAGTGGGAACTCACACGAGACAAATGACGACCTCAGGTCGATGAACTAACCTGTACACATGTCACCAGGGAACTGCTATCCGACGATAGATATAATACTAACTAGCAGATTCCCGGCGAGTCCTGTCCGGTGTACTCATAACCCAATGAGCACCTGTATACATCTTAGGTGATCCAACTGACACCAGTGGCTTGTGAGACCGGCCACCGCCCCTCGTCGGGGTCTCGACTGTATACACTAGTCTACTCCGGAGTATCGATGCCCTGTCTCGAAACTCCCACGACTAGGGACAACAATTAAGGATATGCATATAAACCACCCAACTCTCACGTATATGATCGCCATCATACTGTTGGTAGTAAAGCAAGATCCTAAGGGCTCTATCAAAGTGTAACATGCAATCAGTCACCTGAACATGTACACAACTGATAAAGGCAAACCAGATAGCATACTATCATTTCGAGTAAGACTGTCTTACCGGGATAGGTCCTCCGCAATCATTGCAATCACGTACCTGCGATCCAATAATTGACTATGAGGGCATTATCACCAACACGAACGGGGTACAACAAGAACAATGTATATATGCAATGAATAAAAGGCATCCCGAAGCGGGAGCTAGCTCTTCGTCAAATGACGGTCACAACCACGCAAGCAATAATATACAATGCCGAATGGCGAGGGTCAAAACCAAAAGAAACTCAATAAGCATGAAAACTGCAATACTACTAAGCGCGACTTTAAGGTCGAATAATACATCACTAATGTCTAAGTCTGAAACAAAATACAAGTTTTGGTTGATGGAATTCTATATACAATGAATAATACAAGTACAATGGTGGTTCTTGATGCAAAAGAACCCACCTACCAAATGCAATTCACCCGCAAGAAAGTAGTGTGCCAGAAATGCTGCAATGGAACCTGTATGGCAAAACCTGCAAGAACTGTGGCACAACGGGGGTGAGTTGCCAACTCGTGAATAGAAATATCTACAAGCAGAAACCGAATGCAAGACATAATCCTATGTCAATACGATCAGTATAATATAAACCACAAGAGTACATCTGAAGCATGAAAAGGTGGCAATGTAACATCTAAACATGTATGTAGTGCCAAGTACTCAGGTAATAACATGTCATCAGTATAAGGTATGTCTACATGAAGTAAATATAATGAAGTATCAAATGGATATCAATATATATATTAGCATCCCATTCCACTAATATTGGTGTAAGGGTATATATAACAGCGCCCTCATACCCTGTTATATATACAAATGAAGTATGATCAATGTAAATCCAGTCTGTATGTGATCAAGTCTGTATAAACGTGGACCCCGTCCACCCGTCACCCAATGACAATAAACGTGGAACCCGTCCACCCGTCACCCAATGACAATAAACATCATTTATGTAAATATGAGGATATAATCAAATCATGGAAAACATCATGAAACCGGTGCCTAGCATCGACACGTAAATCCTCATCTATCGGGCTCCGTTAGTCCGGATCAGCCCACGGGCTATGTCTGCGGAATCGGCCCTCGGCCTCGGCAGTACGCCCATATCCATCTATCGACTCTGGTCAGTATCCTCTGGATAACCGCCAGGTCCAACCAATCACCGGTAGGTAGTAGTTTCTTTGCCAGGCTCACCGTCTACTACACAGCGAAACCGTTCTCGCCCCGGGGTACCATACCGGGTCCACCATGTACCCGCAATCGGCCTCATCCGCCTTTTCGAATCGGGTTTCACATGTCGCTCTCAGCACCGAGAAAACACATGGTGGACGCACTGAAATATCATATCAAGGGTAACCGGGTTTTTAAAACAATTATATATTCTCTTTTGAAATACCCACGGTTCCCAAATCCAGAAATATCATGGAACAACATATCTCAATGCGTATAATCAAAACATGATGTATGCGACATGTAAAGAAAGGTAAGCATATCAGAAGTCATGCAACATGGAATAGTAGTGTGCACATGTCGAGGGAAACCGCTCTTTTAAAACGAATCAGTTTTGAAGAACATCTTGCGGTTCCCAAATCTCTAATCAAGTCAGAAACATCTATGTATGTGTACAGGTATAAGTGTACAATATGCCAGCAAGAATCATATCACGAATGCAACAGTACTACAGCATAGTGGCATGGAAATTATCGATGATGAAGTGTGTGAGCCGGCAAATAGTGTACGCGGAACATATGCATCATCGATAATGGTGCTGGTGTCCTAACAGCATGATAATAATATAGCAATAAACATATGCAAGCAATGCGAATAGCATGAACATGTGGAAATCAAATAATCAACACCACAGTGAAGAATCTACTATGCAAACTACAGATCTAAGTATCAAGTCAATCAGGAGGGGTAAGGAAACCACCTAAATCTGAATCGATATATATATATAATAGTCGGTGATCCCGCCTCAATAGTATAGCGTACGATACAGTATATCATATGCCAATCCTCATGTCATGAGTGCGGATCAATCATCAATATAGGCTCGTACTGTAAATCGTCGTATGCCATCCCAATAGCTGGGTACGGGTCAATATCACATTCCTCTCAACAAATATCAGGTATCACTATCATCATCTCACATACTCTGGGGTACTGATCTAAGTCTAGTACAACTGATACCATCTACAAAGTATGAATGCAGGGGTAAACACACATCCAAAGCCCGCAAGAATCACATGTTGTATCCCAAATACGAATCATATCAAATCACCGATCTCGCGGCACAATGCCCAACATCATCGACTCATCTCCAATGTCATCCAATATCATCAAACACAGTGCAAGTATAATGAATATGCAAGGGTGTGCGTGTAGGTGTAAATCTACTCTAGGGTTCGCGACTATGAACTACACTAGTCACTTCTAACCCTACACTATCTATAATACACCTAACTATCATATATATACTATAACAGTTACGGACTGCGGGGGTACTATACGCCATCCACCCGACTTCCCCCTGTAGATATAATCTACTCACCTTGCGTCTTCATTTGTCGACGTCACCACGCGTTTGCTTGTCGTCCCGAAGTCTTCATGGGGTACCTACAGATTAACGTATCGCAAAAGCGTATCAAAACCAATTCAAGACTAAAACGGCATACGAATCCCAAAACGATACGATAAGGGGCCTATAGATTAGAACCTATGGGCACGCCTTCAAAACCATCAATCAATCCTCGATATCGTCGTATAAACCCCAAATAGTCGAGGAAAAACACAATACGTGAATTCAGAATTAAAATACGGAATACGGAAATACGAATCCAAAATAGCAACTAAGGAAATATGCTCCAGATTTCACCCTAGGTCAAACTAGACAAATCTATACATATCAGGGGTCTAATCTACTGATAAGGGGGCACCAAAACCAAAACTTGCCAAAATGGTGGGGTCCAGGCCGCAAATTGCGGCCAAATAGAATAAATCTGCGGCCGGGTCAATGAGTTAGGGGTTGGGGTCTTGGTGGTAGCTTCCTGGTTGCCTGCACATGTCACTGTCCAATCAATATAATTTTCAGAGTCTCGGGTTGATAGCAGATCCCAAATAACCTTCACAGATTTCACAAATTTTCCGATATCGGTTTCTACAAATCCGTATTCTGGGTTTAAGGTTCATGTTTGGGTCTCAATTCATGCACTATGGTGTTTATATACCCTCAACTGAGCTCAATTTCATATCACAACACAAAATTTCCTCAAACCCTAACTAGGTTTTCCTTAACTCCACAATATCAAACAATATCGGTTCAATCTAAACATGGGGGTATAAGTAATGCTAAAACTAAGCTAATAGTCCAGAAAATACCTCATTTGGCAACTCAAGAATTTTCTTGAGTTGCCCCTAATGGCCAAAATCCTTGCTTCTTTAGTCCAATGTGTAGATCTTGAGCTTGTGCACACTTTTTATGAAATGGGGGTAGGGTTTTGGAGTTGTTTTTGAGGTGAAATGGGGCATTGAAGTTGGAGGAAGGGGGAGGAAGCAGGAGCAGCAGCAGCAGCAACAGGAAGAGGGAGGGAAAATGAATGAGGAATGAAGGGAATGGCCAAGTCTTGGTCAACACACCTCACCCTCTCATTCTCTCACTTACCTATACCCAATATTATAATCCTTTCCCATTTCTTTTCTTTTCTTTTTCTCATGAAATCCTTCTCACATAAATAGTAAACCCAAATGAGAAACCATGGCAAGAAAAATGCACAAGTGTGATAAAAATGATATATGCATGTTTTGCACAAAAATGCTAAAAAACCGATTAGCGATTTTTAATCGCGATTAGCACTAAATTAGCATATAACTAATCATAAAAACTTAAAAATGGTATAATTCTATAAAATACCCTATTTTATAATTTTCCAAAATTTTTCCCATTTATTTGTATTTAATAATACCGAAATATTAAAATATTCAATAAAATAATATTAAATTATAAAAATTCCCAAAAATAATATTTTATTATTATTTTTTTTTGAAATGTTACAATCTTTCCCCTTTAAATAAATTCAGTCCCCGAATTTAAATTTAAACCCCCAATACTAAAACATTTCAGTAAAAATCCAATTTGTCGGGGCTCCGAAAATATCAATACATAGCAAATATCATAAAAATGTACTGCTCTACTAGAAATCAATCCCCAAAATGTACATATAAGAATATCCTGTGCGTCTGGTGCACAAGGAATCAAAATCCATATATGTGCTATACATGGGCACAAAACAATATCTAGGTGCAACGGGTGTGCACGAAACATCTGTCATAGGCAACGTGTGTGCCTGACAGCAAAATCAGGTGCATATGACATGCACGAAGAATCCCGATTTAGTGCATCTGGCGTGCACCAAAATCGTATATCAAAACACTGAAGGTGCATGAAAACTATGCTGGAAGTGCAAATCAAATCACTGCATAAGATAGTCGTGAAATCACAATCAATACCTCAAATGCAATAACTATGCGCAAAATACCAATACCCAATGGGTGCAAGAAAGCAAATATCATGAAACTCAGTCATCAAAACTAAATCATGCAAATAGAACGCCCAAATACCGAAATCCAAGATGACGGATACGTGATAATCGAATCACAAAATCACAAATCAAAAAAATACCGTCGTCGGTAATCCCTCCTTCAAAGACGAGAAGGTGCCGGTGCATCCAATGTTAGCAGTGCAAGATATCTACTTGCCTCTTGCTCACGGTCTGGCGTCCTCTGTCTCGGGGTCCTTATCTTCTCTGCGGATTTCCAATCTCACGATCAATCATAAAGCTGCATATTACTGGCGTCGGCCTCTGGCTCTCTGAATGCACGCCACACATCAGATCCTGGGTGCAAACATCGTTGCAGTAGTGTCCTGGAAGGAATCCTGCTCAGGGTCTCTTCCAATCATGCCTATGCCGATCTGTACGGAGACTGTTACTCTTGCATAATCTCCTTTCGCTCAATGGACATCTGTGTCCTCAGCACAACATTTCTCGGAATCTTGTTGCATCCCAATGCCTCTGTAAGCATATCTGACCTCTGGTCTCGACGGGAAGTAATGACAGCTCGTCAGCGTCTCGCACGAACCTCTTGTCCGCTCGTCTGTATTTCCGTCCACTTCGACGTCACGTCTCAATCTACGCACTGCAATGCTCTCGGCTATGGTCGATCCGAAGTTTCTCGCATATCTCTTTTCTGCTGAATTGCCCGGAAGTCATCGTCCAATGCTGAAGCTAATTCTTGTTCCGGAATGGCTGCATACTCATCGCGCCTCTTTCTGGAAGGTATATCCATATACAATGCCTCCGCATGCGTATCGCATCTCTGATGTCAGCGGAGGGGAACGTCATCTCGTCGAAATCTCTAGCGAACTCTTTTCTCCATTCTGCTTCAATGTCAACTGATTCGGACTCGTCTCATCGTGGCTGCATGGACTGCGCTCCAATGGCTATACTCGTATCTGGAGTCTCCTAAGCAAAGCATCCCATCACATGATATCCGAATGATGTCGAAACATTCGATCGACTCGTCAGAACCTTATAACCCCCCAAGAGATCAACATCTTGAGTACAGTTTAATAGTATCGAGTACATGCCACAGCGTCGGTGGTCCAGCCGTAGAAGGGCAAACCCAAGCCTCACTAATGGCGCCGTGGAACTGCCGCAAAACCTAAGGTTCAAAGGCTTTCACACGGTCATTAAGTCGAGTTAGGGTTTCATTCTTCTAGAGGGTCTATAGAATCACCTGCATGTCTTTTCGTATACTTTAAACTTGGAAAATGGGCTCCTGACATTCGATCGTCTCTATCGACTCTCAACGAACCTGCGTGAAGTCGTCTCTAGCCGGAAACAATCTATCTGATGACCTCGCATCGGGGTAAGCGAACGAACCACATGTCCTAGTCATCCACCCTCGGTGACTAGCGACCTTCCATCATATCTCTAAGTATATACTCATGCTGCAGTAGCTCCAATCATCTGGGCGATATCTCGTTATTTGCAGCAACAACTGGCTCATTCGTCTGTACGCCGAACAGAGCCTCAATCCTCCAGGAAAGGCGATACATTGGCAGTCATCTCTGAATCGGTCTGCTCTAGATCTGAGTAAGACTCTCCACACTGGAAATCTTCAACTCAAATGGGCCCGCTCCGGCGCATAAATCGGACGAATCACCTTCGTCTCTCAAATAGGGTAGACTAGCTATCATCTGTCTCATATCTGCCTGGAAGCTCTGGCAATCTTAGCTCGTAAGCTCCGGAAGCGACATCCTGTCAATCCCAGCAATGGCTGGTCCATCTGTCTACACGGTAGGCGACATCATAATCTCTGAGGTATACTGTACATCAACAGTCCTCTCTCAACTGGCAGCTCTAACAATGGCCCGATCATCCGGTGAAAAACCAAGCACTCGCCTCCACTAGAGGTCACAGTCACCAATACTAACTCGAGACGTTCCCATGTCACCAGAAAACACAATGGTCGGCCCTCGTACCAGACGAGCTCGCCCTGACCGTAACCCTAGCAGCAGCCCAAACTGCGCTCAAACATGGCGACAGGAACCTCTATCGAGTATCGAAGAGAGCAGATCAATGGCAAGAAAGAGAACAACAGATCTAGAGTGAATACATGATCATAAGAAGGAACAGCATCAATGAAGGTATGATCATGAAACTAATAGAATCGGGGATCTCAAATGGATGTATAATCATGGATATGAAGAGAATCACTGATCTCGAAAATATGTACATCCTAAGGTTCCTTAAGTGGAGTGGCGTATCGTAAGTATGCCGCGAAACATACCCACAGTACGCCACTCTACTTTAGTCACTTATTCCATCAACCAAGGGTCATCCTACGCGACGAAAGTTCGGGTCTAATACCCCCTCGACTAAGTCTAAGTTCCGTAAGGTCAAGCCTAAGTTTCGTATATATATAAACGCCCTAGGCTCCACATAGTCAAACTTAGACTTGAACCAAGGTCAACCTAGCGCTCTGATACCAACTTTGTCACGACCCGAAAGAGCACGTGACTGGCCCTTGAACCATATGAAGTCTATAGGACTCCATCTGATCCAAGTAAGCCAAAAGCCCAGAAATCTAAAACCATTTTAAGGATAAATAAAGAAAACTAGTTTTTAATAGGTAAAGAAAACATGTTTTGAAGATGAAAGTTTTTAAATAACTAAGCCGAATATGCATTTTTAAAAAGATGTAAAGTCTTTTCTAAAAATTTCGGCAGAGTTTCTTTTGTAAATACTGGCCCCGAACGGGGTACAACAAGAACAATGTAGATATGCAATGAATAAAAGGCATCCCTAAGCGGGAGCTAGCTCTTCGTCAAACGACGGTCACAACCACGCAAGCAATAATATACAACGCCGAATGGCGAGGGTCAAAACCAAAAGAAACTCAATAAGCATGAAAACTGCAATACTACTAAGCACGACTCTAAGGTCGAATAATACATCACTAATGTCTAAGTCTGAAACAAAATACAAGTTTTGGTTGATGGAATTCTAGATACAATGAATAATACAAGTACAAAGGTGGTTCTTGATGCAAAAGAACCCACCTACCAAATGCAATTCACCCGCAAGGAAGTAGTGTGCCAGAAATGTCGCAATGGAACCTGTACGGCAAAGCCTGCAAGAACTGTGGCACAACGGGGGTGAGTTGCCAACTCGTGAATAGAAATATCTACAAGCAGAAACCGAATGCAAGACATAATCCTATGTCAATACGATCAGTATAATATAAACCACAAGAGTACATCTGAAGCATAATAAGGTGGCAATATAACATCTAAACATGTATGTAGTGCCAAGTACTCTGGTAATAACATGTCATCAGTATAATGTATGTCTGCATGAAGTAAATATAATGAAGTATCAAATGGATATCAATACACATATATTAGCATCCCATTCCACTAATATTGGTGTAAGGGTATATATAACAGCGCCCTCATACCCTGTTATATATACAAATGAAGTATGATCAATGTAAATCCAGTCTGTATGTGATCAAGTCTGTATAAACGTGGACCCCGTCCACCCGTCACCCAATGACAATAAACGTGGAACCCGTCCACCCGTCACCCAATGACAATAAACATCATGTATGTAAATATGAGGATATAATCAAATCATGAAAAACATCATGAAACCCGTGCCTAGCATCGACACGTAAATCCTCATCTATCGGGTTCCGTCAGTCCGGATCAGCCCACGGGGTATGTCTGCGGAATCGGCCCTCGGCCCCGGCAGTACGCCCATATCCATCTATCGACTCTGGTCAGTATCCTCTGGATAACCGCCAGGTCCAACCAATCACCGGTAGGTAGTAGTCCCTCTGCCAGGCTCACCGTCTACGACACAGCGAAACCGTTCTCGCCCCGGGGTACCATACCGGGTCTACCATGTACCCGCAATCGGCCTCATCCGCCTCCTCGAATCGGGTTTCACATGTCGCTCTCAGCACCGAGAAAACACATGGTGGACGCACTGAAATATCATATCAAGGGTAACCGGGTTTTTAAAACAATTATATATTCTCTTTCGAAATGTCCACGGTTCCCAAATCCAGAAATATCATGGAACAACATATCTCAACGCGTATAATCAAAACATGATGTATGCGACATGTAAAGAAAGGTAAGCATATCAGAAGTCATGCAACATGGAATAGTAGTATGCACATGTCGAGGGAAACCGCTCTTTTAAAACGAATCAGTTTTGAAGAACATCTTGCGGTTCCCAAATCTCTAATCAAGTCAGAAACATCTATGTATGTGTACAGGTATAAGTGTACAATATGCCATGCAAGAATCATATCACGAATGCAACAGTACTACAGCGTTGTGGCATGGCAATTATCGATGATGAAGTGTGTGAGCCGGCAAATAGTGTACGTGGAACATATGCATCATCGATAATGGCGCTGGTGTCCTAACAGCATGATAATAATATAGCAATAAACATATGCAAGCAATGCGAATAGCATGAACATGCGGAAATCAAATAATCAACACCACAGTGAAGAATCTACTATGCAAACTACAGATCTAAGTATCAAGTCAATCAGGAGGGGTAAGGAAACCACCTAAATCTGAGTCGATATATATATAGTAGTCAGTGATCCCGCCTCAATAGTATCGCGTACGATACAGTACATCATATGCCAATCCTCATGTCATGAGTTCGGATCAATCATCAATATAGGCTCGTACGGTAAATCGTCGTACGGCATCCCAATAGCTGGGTACGGGTCAATATCACATTCCTCTCAACAAATATCAGGTATCACTATCATCATCTCACATACTCTGGGGTACTGATCTAAGTCTAGTACAACTGATACCATCTACAAAGTATGAATGCGGGGGTAAACACACATCCCAAGCCTGCAAGAATCACATGTCGTATCCCAAATACGAATCATATCAAATCACCGATCTCGCGGCACAATGCCCAACATCATCGACTCATCTCCAATGTCATCCAATATCATCAAACACAGTGCAAGTATAATGAATATGCAAGGGTGTGCGTGTAGGTGTAAATCTACTCTAGGGTTCGCGACTATGAACTACACTAGTCACTTCTAACCCTACACTATCCATAATACACCTAACTATCATATATATATTATAACAGTTACGGACTGCGGGGGTGCTATACGCCATCCACCAGACTTCCCCCTGTAGATATAATCTACTCACCTTGCGTCTTCATTTGTCGACGTCACCACGCGTTTGCTTGTCGTCCCGAAGTCTTCATGGGGTACCTACAGATTAACGTATCGCAAAAGCGTATCAAAACCAATTCAAGACTAAAACGGCATACGAATCCCAAAACGATATGATAAGGGGCCTATAGATTAGAACCTATGGGCACGCCTTCAAAACCATCAATCAATCCTCGATATCGTCGTATAAACCCCAAATAGTCGAGGTAAAACACAATACATGAATTCAGAATTAAAATACGGAATACGGAAATACGAATCCAAAATAGCAACTAAGGAAATATGCTCCAGATTTCACCCTAGGTCAAACTAGACAAATCTATACATATCAGGGGTCTAATCTACTGATAAGGGGGCACCAAAACCAAAACGAACCAAAATGGTGGGGTCCAGGCCGCAAATTGCGGCCAAACAGAATAAATCTGCGGCCGGGTCAATGAGTTAGGGGTTGGGGTCTTGGTGGTAGCTTCTTGGTTGCCTGCACATGTCACTGTCCAATCAATATAATTTTCAGAGTCTCGGGTTGATAGCAGATCCCAAATAACCTTCACAGATTTCATAAATTTCTGATATCGGTTTCTACAAATCCGTATTCTGGGTTTAAGCTTCAGGTTTGGGTCTCAATTCATGCACTAGGGTGTTTATATACCCTCAACTGAGCTCAATTTCATATCACAACACAAAATTTCCTCAAACCCTAACTAGGTTTTCCTTAACTCCACAATATCAAACAATATCGGTTCAATCTAAACATGGGGGTATAAGTAATGCTAAAACTAAGCTAATAGTCCAGAAAATACCTCATTTGGCAACTCAAGAATTTTCTTGAGTTGCCCCTAGTGGCCAAAATCCTTGCTTCTTTAGTCCAATGTGTAGATCTTGAGCTTGTGCACACTTTTTATGAAATGGGGGTAGGGTTTTGGAGTTGTTTTTGAGGTGAAATGGGGCATTGAAGTTGGAGGAAGGGGGAGGAAGCAGGAGCAGCAGCAGCAGCAACAAGAGGAAGAGGGAGGGAAAATGAATGAGGAATGAAGGGAATGGCCAAGTCTTGGTCAACACACCTCACCCTCTCATTCTCTCACTTGCCCATACCCAATATTATAATCCTTTCCCATTTCTTTTCTTTTCTTTTTCTCATCAAATCCTTCTCACATAAATAGTAAACCCAAATGAGAAACCATGGCAATAAAAATGCACAAGTGTGATAAAAATGATATGTGCATGTTTTGCACAAAAATGCTAAAAAACCGATTAGCGATTTTTAATCGCGATTAGCACTAAATTAGCATATAACTAATCATAAAAACTTAAAAATGGTATAATTCTATAAAATACCCTATTTTATAATTTTCCATAATTTTTCCCATTTATTTGTATTTAATAATACCGAAATATTAAAATATTCAATAAAATAATATTAAATTATAAAAATTCCCAAAAATAATATTTTATTATTTTATTTTTTCTTTGAAATGTTACAACAATGAACAATATACGGATATTATTCTGCAGTCCCTCCCCTACACCTTTGCTCAATTCATAGTTAATTTCAACATGCACAACATGGAGATAGAACTACCTGAACTTCTTAATATGTTAAGGAGTGCAGAGAGCACACTGAAATCAGTGAAAACTTCCGTTATGACTGTTGGACAATCTTCCTCTTCTCGTCCAATGGCTAAGGCCAAGGGAAAGAAAAAGAAGAAGCCCACCAATCCTAAGGGTGGAGTTAAACAGGTTAAGGGGAAGGAAAAGTTCAAAGCTGGAGAATCGGGAAAAGGTGAATGTTTTCATTGCCACAAAACAGGACATTGGAAGCGCAACTGTACGGAGTACTTAAATCTCAAGAAGAAGCATGAGGATGCTTCCGCTTCAGGTGTGTTTGTGACAGAAAACTGTAAACTCTGCTTCCTGGGTATTAGATACCGGTTCAGGTTCTCACATTTGCAATTCTATGCAGGGGCTGAGAAATAGCAAGGTTTTGAAGACAGGTGACCATACTCTCCGCGTTGGAAATGGTTCCAATGTACATATAGTCGCAGTGGGAGAGTATCACTTGGGGTTTCCATCTGGGTGTATATTGGTTTTGAACCCATGTTATTTTGTACCAAGTATGCTTTGTAATATAATATATGTTTCTTTGTTAGACAATGAAGGATATAACTTTATATTGCAGAACAATGTTATGAACATTCACCTGAATCAAATGTTAGTTGGGTATGGTACACTTAATAACGGGATATACGTCCTAAATCAACACACAGTTTTCAGCATACAACACACTAATAAAAAAAACTTCTAGAAATAAATGAAGCTTTTCTTTGGCACTGTAGACTTGGTCATATTAACGAAACAAGACTAAACAAGTTACACAAAGATGGATAATTAAACCCTTTTGAATATAAATCTTATGCGACTTGCCAGTCCTGTATCAAGGGTAAAATGACCAAAACTCCGTTTACCGGACACGGAGAAAGAGCTACCGAGCTCCTAGGACTCATACACAGTGATGTATGTGGGCCAATGTCTACACAGGCTAGAGGCGGTTTTTCTTACTTCATTACTTTCACTGACGATTTCTCAAGATTCGGTTATGTATTTTTATTAAAGCACAAATCCGAATCTTTCGAGAAATTCACTGAATATAAACAAGAAGTAGAAAAACAAACCGGCTTGAGTATCAAGATGCTTCGATCAGATCGAGGTGGGGAGTAACTCAGTACAGAATTTGCTGACTTCCTGAAAGAGAATGGGATTCTCTCTCAGCTCACTCCTCCTTACACACCACAGCACAACGGTGTGTCTGAACGACAGAATCGGACGCTATTAGATATGGTCCGTTCCATGATGAATGATGCTGAGTTACCTGTCTCTTTTTGGGGGCATGCATTGGAGACTGCAGCGTTTCTTTTGAACAGGGTTCCAACCAAAACCGTGTCTACCACGCCATATGAGATATGGCATGGGAAGAGACCATCTCTTAAGAGAATTAAGATTTGGGGTTGCCTGGCCTATGTTAAAAAGAAGAATCCGGACAAACTCGAGACACGGTCGGTCATGTGTAACTTTATGGGATATCCAAGGAACTCTTATGGATATCTATTCTACCACAAGGAGGAACAAAAGGTGTTTGTTTCTCAGCATGCCACATTCTTAGAAAAAGAGTTTTTCACAGATAAAGATGATGGCAATGTGGTGGATCTAGAAGAGGTTCTAGAGACACAAATTACAAATAACGACTTGGTTGAACCGGCTGTTGCAATAGAAACTGAGGAATCTCGGCCACTCCGTAGGTCTGGTAGGACTTCTCGTCCACCGGAGAGGTACTACGGTTTCCTCATTGATGGTGACAGAGAAGACTGCATCATGGAAGATGATGACCCTACCAGTTTTCAGCAAGCTATCACGAGTGGTGACACTGTGAAGTGGCTGGATGCCATGAGATCTGAAATGGAGTCTATGTAAACCAACAAAGTTTGGACTTTGGACGTTGTACCCCTTGGGGTAAAACCTGTGGGATGCAAATGGATCTTTAAATGAAAGATTGGTGTAGATGGGCAGGTAGAGACCTACAAGGCAAGACTTGTGGCGAAGGGTTTTCGTCAAAGACCGGGTTTAGACTATGACGAGACTTTTTCGCCCGTAGCCATGCTTAAATCCATTCGAATCCTACTTGCTATTGCTGCTCACTACGACTATGAAATCTGGCAGATGGACGTTAAAACGAAATTTCTATATGGAGATTTAGAAGAATGCGTTTATATGGATCAGCCGGAGGGCTTCATTGACAGTGGGAGCAGCGGGAAAGCATGTAGATTGCTTAAATCCATATATGGGTTAAAGCAGGCATCACGGAGTTGGAACATTTGTTTCGATGATGTTATCAAAGAGTTTGATTTCATCAAAAATCCAGATGAACCTTGTGTTTATAAGAAGGCTGTAGGAAGAGCTGTCACATTCCTCGTATTGTACGTGGATGACATTCTTCTGATAGGAAATGATATTCCTATGCTACAGTCGGTCAAATCTTTCTTATCACTAAGGTTCTCTATGAAGGACCTGGGTGATGCCACATACATTCTGGGTATAAGGATCTATAGGGATAGATCCAAAAGATTGTTGGGATTGTCCCAAACCAGGTACATCAACACCATCCTAAAAAGGTTTAGTATGGAAGACTCCAAGCGGGGTGCCTTACCCGCTTGCCATGGGGTCACTCTCTCCAAGGAATCTTGTCCAAAG
The DNA here is from genome assembly GCA_030015575.1 of Agapanthus africanus. NCBI lineage: Eukaryota > Viridiplantae > Streptophyta > Magnoliopsida > Asparagales > Amaryllidaceae > Agapanthus > Agapanthus africanus. The sequence continues at coordinate 122,992,492 of JASDDO010000012.1, read as the reverse complement.
ACCGATGAAGAGAGAGCTCGCATGAGCATTATACCCTATACTTCGGCAGTAGGATCTATAATGTATGTGATGTTATGTACACACCCAGATGTAGCTTATGCACTTAGTGTTGTAAGCAGGTATCAATCCAACCCAGGGGAGAATCACTGGATAGCTGTGAAGAACATTCTTAAGTACTTGCGAAGGACTAAAGAATTGTTCTTGGTGTATGGTAATGGAGATCTCCAAATGAAGGCCTTTACCGATTCAAGCTTCCAGAGCGTTAAGGAAGACATCAAATCTATCTCAGGGTTTGTATTTACCCTCAATGGAGGGGCGGTAAGTTGGAAGAGTTCCAAACAGGATACGGTTGCAGACTCTACGATGGAAGCTGAGTACATTGCTGCGAATGATGCCGCCAAGGAAGCCGTCTGGATGAGGAAGTTCATCTCGGAGCTAGGAGTAGTTCCAACCATTATTGATCCAATACCATTGTATTGTGATAATAATGGGGCTATGGCGTTAGCCAAGGAGCCCAGGTCCTATCAGCGACCCAGACACATCTTGAGGCGCTTTCATTTGATCCGGGAGATTGTAGATCGCCGCGAGATCGAGATTAAGAGAGTAGACACAAAGAATAACCCCGCCGATCCACTCACCAAGGCCCTCCCTCAGCCGCAGCATGAGCGACTTTTTGAGATGTTGGGTATGAGATACGCCAATAACTGGCCTTAGTGCAAGTGGGAGATTGTTTTGTAAGTTTACGGTAGCTCCCCGGCAGTCTACAGACGCCAAATGCGGAACAAAAACTTTTTAACTGGCTCTATCGTATACTTTAACCCGGATCTGCCATTATTGCTAAACTAATAAACTGTAAAGAGTGTAGAAAGGTTATACCGAACGATCCGAGTCCTTCGTTCTTTAACCATCATCCCACGCTCCGTTGCGGCTTCTCCGATCTCGTCAATCTCCGATCTGCTCGTCCAGGTGGCACCACGTCACTGATTCTTTAAACGGGCTCCCGCCTCTGACTTGAGGCAACTCGGTCGTCAAGTTTGCTAAAAGAGACGACCAAGAATAATGTAGAATATGAATAGATTACTTTGTCTCACTTCGTCCAAAACCGTGGACGATCGGTAAATGAAGTTGCCACTCGAATCGGGTGATGGAATGAAATGAGCTGTGAAATTCCATACACCCCAAAATCTATCATATCTTTTCAAATGAAACATCAAGTGAGTGTGAGAGAGAGGAGGGGGCCGGCCATATATAGGGAGGAGGAGGGTGAGTGTAGGAGGGGGGGTGACCACAAGAACAAATATCATGTGTGAACATAATTAATGAAAAAGATGAATCACTAACCTAGTCACCTTGCATTAATTGAACCATTAAATGCAACCAATGAAAACACAACACCATTTAACCTAGTTACCATTTCTAGAACCTTCTAGATGTTAGTTGTATGTATGCCCTAGAGGCCATTACTGTACATTGGATGTATATTGTAGTGGATGCTGGGACATATATAGGTAGGACTTTCTTGCTCGACATGATAGTACGCTATCTGGTTGTTCTTTATCTTAACATGTATACTTTCTGTCTCTCTGATTACATGTTGATAAAGCCCTTAGGATGTGTACTCGACTTCCAGGACTATGATGCAGATCATACTAGTGGGGCCTGGGTAGTCAATGAGTACATCCTTCATTGTTCCTAGTTGAGGGAATATCGAGACGGAGCATCGATATTCCAGTGTAGACTAGCGTATATCTTCTCGACCCATGCGATGGGCGATGGATGATCCCATATCCATTGGTGTTTGACATCGAAGATGGTATACGGGTGCTCAGTGGAGACTGGGTACACTGAACGGACTCGGCGAGAACTCCCAGATGGTATTATACCTCACGTCAGATGACAGTTCTCTAGTGACACTGGTACAGCTTAGTCTGTTGACCCGAGATCGTCATAGAGTCTTGTGTGTCTCCCACTGTGCTTTGATTTCCACCCTACCACGGCTCTACTGAGTTGTGCAAACAGGTGGTTTTTGGGTACAGTCCCGATTCACATGGAGGCAATGAGCGATAGGAGGGGATTCGTCTCTCCCGGTATTGGGGGTTGATGTTGTGCTATACTCGACTGGCCATAACAGGAAATCCCTGGCCAGAGTTGCAGTGATATGCTGGTAAGAGTTATCAGTAGTTTCACGAATGTTATGGACCTTATATCGGCATGGCTTATCGAGCTATTGGGGTCTGACGTTTACCACCCCTAGGCGAGATATGCGACATATCAGACGAACAGACCGGACTATACGGTAAGTGTTACTGGTTGGATTCATAAGAGTGTGAGCGGGCTTGCTCGTCGATCTTCTGATCGCTCAATACCCGGGTGGCCGTTACGTTTAGCAGACCGCTTGCGGCTTGTGGGTGTTTGATATGATCATCATCCGCTGCCGGCGTATTGACGAGTCTTTAGAGTCCTACACAGAGGTTTCCTGGCTCAAGCGAAACGAAATAGGAGCGCATATGAGATATGTGCAGGACCGAGAATAATGCGTGTATGTGATACCGTATTTCATTCTCGCGATGAATGTGTCGAATGGTTGTATGCGATATAAGCTAGTTATCGAATCAAGGATTGATTCGATAAGTCGATACATATGATACTAGTCGGTTATATGCGATATGACCGGATCGATAAATCAAGTGTTGATTTAATGATTTAATGTATAATTATATATTTGATATATTACTTTGCATTAACTAGTATCGGTTCACTTTAAAAGGATTTTCTCACTTGAATTGTGCAAGTTGTATATGTGATATACTTTTGTGCACAAGATTGTATCATGTTTGATGATACTTGCTCTTTTCGGTTTGTGTAAAGATTAAACCATGTTTAGTGAATGGTTAGGGTTTCTTTTCTCTTATTTATTTATCCATTTATTATTGTTTTGGAAAATGATAAAGAGAAAGATAAATGGTGGACTTGTTTTGTTTTTAGTTGAAGCTTCTTGAAACCTTGACTAAGTCCACCATTCTTGTCTTTTCTCTAACCCTAACCACTCATCTAAACCTTGGTTAAATCTCTACACTAAACCATGGTTGAAGTTATGATAAGTATTCTTTTTATTTTCCTTTTTAAAGATAACTTATCATATCTTTCTTCTTCTTCTTCAAGAACTAGAAAAAGAAAAGCTTTCTAGTTCAATGGCAACTTGAGAAAACAAGTGAGAAATCCAAAACTAAAGTCTACCCACTTCCTATTTCTTCATCCTCTACCTCTTGCCAAGTTGTATAGGGTGTTTACTTCACAAGTTTTCAAAGCTTGGTGATGTTGGAGCTTGTTCTTGTGATGCTTCGACGTAGATCATCTTCGGCATCGAACCGACGATCAAGCCCGCCTATTCTTCGATGATGCCAATGCTAGAGTCAAGGGTTTGATTTGGACAGCGGAGGGAGATCATCGCGGAGCTTAGGAAGTGGTGGACCGGATCTACAAAGGTTGTAGTCACTTTCCTTTAGATACATTTCCATTTACTTGCTTGTTTCGCCTAGATATCTAGTTAACGATCCGTTCTAGGTTTTCTCGGCACCGTGATTTTTAGAAATTTGCGTGTTTGATCACTTGTGAGACCTCACTAGAGTGCCTAGGAACCCTACACTAGAAGCATGACTCACCCTCATCCAAGAAAAGATAAATCCGTCTTTAACCGAATGTTAAAAGACGGCTGATAGAAAACTGGAAACTGACAACTTTCAAAAGTGATCCTGAAACGACTTTCAGGATAACCCCGAAACTGTATAAATATACCCGCATTTGTATTACGACCGAATACAAATGCAACCGAGACAAAGATATTATACCTACTCAATATAATACTCGGATCCGGCTTAAACCAAAGCCGACCAGTATCATCTGCCCGAAAAATAACACGTGCGTAAACGCACGTGCATTTTCCGAACCCTGCCATAAAACCATACGGCCTCTACAACGTTTCGCCCGAACTTAGGAAACTGTCTGTGGGGAACTCTAATGACTCGTCAGTACCCTGGCAGTGGGTTTAACCACAAACCGTCAGCGGCACTAGCAATGCGTAACGGCTGCCCATGGACTGACCTCAAGGGAGGCGGATGAGCGAACTCATCCGGAAACCCTACTGAGCCTAACAGTGACAATGTATATACAGTCCGGTCCGTTCGTCTATGAGTATCGCATATCTGCCTAGGGGGCTAGTAACGTCAGACCCCCAATAGCAGTATAAGTCGTGTCGGAGTGTAGCCCAATAACACCCTGAGATACTACTGGAGTACCTACCAGTAAATCTCCTGCCATGGCCATGGACTTTGTGTAATGGCTCTCCTAGACACAGCACGACCTCGCCCCCAATACCGGGAGAGACGAATCCCCTGCCGATCCGCTCACGTGCCTCCATATGGCTCGGGACTGTACCCAAAAACTACCTGTTTGCACGACTCCTTTGAGCCGTGGTAGGGTAGAAATCAAAGCACAGTGGGAACTCACACGAGACAAATGACGACCTCAGGTCGATGAACTAACCTGTACACATGTCACCAGGGAACTGCTATCTGACGATATGTATAATACCAACTAGCAGGTTCCCGACGAGTCCTGTCCGGTGTACTCATAACCCAATGAGCACCTGCATACATCTTAGGTGATCCAACTGACACCAGTGGATTGTGAGACCGGCCACCGCCCCTCGTCGGGTTCTCGACTGTACACACTAGTCTACTCCGGAGTATCGATGCCCTGTCTCGAAACTCCCACGACTAGGGACTACAATTAAGGATATGCATATAAACCACCCAACTCTCACGTATATGATCGCCATCATACTGTTGGTAGTAAAGCAAGATCCTAAGGGCTTTATCAAAGTGTAACATGTAATCAGTCACCTGAACATGTACACGACTGATAAAGGCAAACCAGATAGCATACTATCATCTTGAGTAAGACTGTCCTACCGGTATACGTCCTCCGCAATCATTGCAATCACGTACCTGCGATCCAATAATTGACTCTGAGGGCACTATCTCCAACAATCTCCCACTTGCACTCAAGGCTAATTATTGCAATGTCGACTACTCACAGCCCGTGTGAAACCGAACATCCAACTCCTCTACTAATCAGTTTCACAAAGCCCGTTTGTAAAACTATTGTGTTCGAGAAATAGCCTCAGTGAGTGGATCCGCCTAGATGTTTCTTTCTATATCTCTCTTAATCTCAAGTTCGCGGAGAAAGCCATCTCCCGAATTGAGTAATACCTGTCTTAGAATATGTCTGGATATTTGATGGGACCTAGTTCATAAATGAACTCCAAATCCAAACTTCTTAGACTGTATCGATCACTGAACCTAATCAGTATCAGCACCATGCCTCCCACAGTATCCTCTTGGACCACCTGTCCATAATACTGTTCCTCATCAGAGGGAAAACTATAACTCTGACAATCACTCTGTCAACCATGTCACCTTTGAAGCCTGGAATGATAATCGTCTCCCGAAGGAGGCTGCCGTCATCAAATCCGTAGAACATGCACTTATGTTCTATAACTGCTTCCTTATGTTTCTCCAGGATTGGATTAATACAAACTTATTGCATCTAGTGCAAAACCAACATTTGGTGTGGTACTTGACATCTCATGATTGACTCAATTACCTAAGCAAGTGATCTGCCAATCATGCACATCCCTCTCCACTTTAGTCTGTAAGACACCTTTAGAGAGGGTGACTCCATCACCTGCAGGTACACCACCATGCTAAGAGTCATCTATTCTAAAAACCATTAGAATACTGTCAAAGTACCCACATTGGGAAACTACCCAATTCCAGATCTAAAACCATAGATCCAGAAACCAGAATGTCAAATATTATATCCATATCCTGTCTGGAGAAACAACTGTGTGACGACCACAGTACAACCGATCGTAGTATAGGAATTTTACTTCCTACTCTGTGTATGTCATCCAGATACCATGACATCACACCCTACTACCTTCTTAACAGATCTATCCACTATCCTGATTGAAGTCAAACCCATGACTGTCACATCAAAATTAGATGATCTATCTCCGCTATAACTGCTCAAGTCTATAAATAGATATAAGAATCTTGCCCACTATGCTTCCGCTGCTCCCACTGACTACGACAACTCTCCTACCGGGTCTCATATCCTGGAACAACAGTAGTGTCAAGTCTGGGTAAACAAGATCCTCCCTGTCACCGTCCTTGAGGCTACCGGAGTACCTCTCGGGTGTCTGAGGTTACCCATCATATCTGCGGAGTGGCTATTGGAATGTCAAACCTGATTGAATATATAGGTCCTATTAAATTTTCCGTAATCGTTCGCGGTTCTGGAATCACTTCCAGTTCTACCATACTCCCACTACTGTTTTTCTGAAAAAAAATCCATTTTACTAAAACTGTGGCGAGTCAAGAACAATATCACTTTTGATCTTCCAAATGGTAGAATATCAACCCTAGTCATAGCCAGGGTCAACCCACAAACAGCCATTACAGAAACGTGCCCTGAGTTATCCCGAGTCTGGTTTTAAGCATAAGCTGGACAACTCCCCGTACCTTAATATCTTTTAAGGTACGAACTATTCTATATCCAATATAGAAACTTTGACACTAATTTAATTGGAACCAGATTCAAATCATGCAACTGTCTCCAGTGCATATCAACTTAATGGAAAGAGGCTAATCAGCATTACTCAACTTAGGAATCCATCCAATTATGAGCAACCTGAAAGAGAAACACGTTTCTCGAAACTATTACTATCATCTGAATACCAATCACAAGAATCTACATCTTCAATCTCTTTGAAGAATCCCGATACTTGTGACACCTGGTTCTCTACTTTATTCTTATACCCACAACTTCTCAAAACTTAGACCTTGTATTTCTACGAAACACTTGTCTAAATACTAGAGAAGTTATAAGTAAACAGTGTTGGAGATAGTGCCCTCAGAGGCAATTATTGGATCACAGGCACGTGATTGCAATGATTGAGGGAGGACCTATCCCGGTAGGACAGTCTTACTCGAGATGATAGTATGCAATCTGGTTTACCTTTATCATCGTGTACTGCTTCAGGTGACCTTACAGGTCGCTATTACACGCTGATAGAGCCCCTAGGATTCTTGCTTGACTGCCAGTAGTATGATGGCGATCATATACGTGAGAGCTGGTGGTCTATAAGCACATCCTTAAAAGGTCCCTAGTCGTGGGAGTTTCGAGACAGGGCATCGATTCTCCAGAGTAGACTAGTGTATACAGTCGAGACCCCGACGAGGGGCGGTGGCCGGTCTCACAAGCCACTGGTGTCCGTTGGTTCACCTAAGATGTATACAGGTGCTCATTGGGTTATGAGTACACCGGACAGGACTCGCCGGGAACATGCTAGTTGGTCTTATACTTGACGTCAGATAGCAGTTCCCTGCTGACATGTGTACATGTTAGTTCATCGACCTGAGATCGTCATTTGTCTCGTGTGAGTTCCCACTGTACTTTAATTACTACCCTACCACGGCTCAAAGGAGTCGTGCAAACAGGTTTTAGTTGGGTACAGTCCCGAGCCACATGGAGGCAGTGAGCGGATCTGCAGGGGTTCGTCTCTCCCGGTATTGGGGGTGAGGTCGCGCTGTGTCTAGGAGAGCCATTACACAAAGCCCTCGGCCGAGGCAGGAGATTTACTGGTAGGTATTCCAGTAGTATCTCAGGGTGTTCTGGGCTACACTCCGACACGACTTGTACCGCTTTTGGGGGTCTGACTTTTACCAACACCCTAGGCCCGCCATGCGATACTCATAGACGAACGGACCGCACTGTACGGATATTGTCACTGACAGGCTCGGTAGGGTGTCAGGATGAGTTCGCTCCTCGACGTCCCTTTTGGTCAATAGCTGGTGGCCCGTCACGTATTGGCTTATACCTCTGACGTGCTGGTGGTTAAATCCACAGCCATAGTATTGACGAGTCTTTAGAGTCCACCACACAGACAATTACTCATGTTTCGGGCGAAACGCTGTAGAGGCCGTATGGAGATATGGCAGGGTCCGATCAGATACGTGCGGTATTGCACGGATCAGGATCGGACGGTTTGTACTAGAGGCCGTATAGAAATATGGCAAGGTTCGATCAGATACGTGCGGTATTGCACGCATCAGGATCGAACGGATTTTACTAGCCGGCTTTGGTTTATGCCGGATCCTAGTTTAGTACAGTGTAGATTTTGTCTCATTGCATTTGTATCCGGTCGGAATACAGATGCGGGTGTCTATGCACAGTATCGGGGTTTTCCTGTAATTTATTACAGGACCAGTTTTCTGGAGTTGCCAGTTTGCATTCCGTTCCGGCCGGTTTTTCCTTTGTTCTTTCCCGGCCGGACTTTTCCGATGGAGGGGGTTATTTGCAAGTTTGCAAATAACATTTTGTGGAGGGGTTTTCTTGCATTATGTGGCATCATGATGAGATTCTTTTTCCATCCATTCTTTGCTTTATTTGTGATTAGAAATGAGATGAAGGTTGATTTGATTTAGTTATCATTTCTTTTTGATATGGTCACCCTCCACCTTTTCCTAACTCACCTCCCTCATGGGTGATGTTCTATCCCTCCACCATTCTCACAAGTATGAGGCCGGCCACTTTTGAGGGAGGATGAGAGAAATTTCCATTTTGGTGTGGCACATATTTCTTTATCTCATTCTTCTTGTTTTGGGAAAAATGAAAGCACCATTTTTCCTTAACCTCATTCCTCCATCACCAATGGCAACTTCACTACTCCAAAGAGACATAGACTCTACACTACTTCTACAGCAAATCTTGGGCGTGTCGGCTAGCCAACTTCTCGTCCGAGTTGCCTCGGTATTGAGGTGGGAGCCCGTAAAAGATGCAGACGATGTGGTGCCCTTCCGGCAAGGATGCGACGACCGGAGTTTCCGCGGGAGATCGGGACGACGACGAGAAGACCGGAGGACTCGGATCACTCGGTATATCTCTCACCCCTTCTCTTGATAGCTAGCATTAGGTTAATGGTTACGATCCGGGTTTATTGTCCGCGGAAGCGCCAGTTTGAAAGTTAAGAAAATTTTTGATTCCGCATTTTGGCCTCGGATAGACGGCCGGGGCGCTGCCGTGGCGCAACATGGTATCAGAGCCACGCCATTAACCTAGTCTAGCTTTGTCTAATGTGTTTTACATTTTCGATCGAACAAAAAAAAATTCCAAAAACGCGTTTTTCTTTGCATCAGTTTACTGTTGAAATTTTTTGGAGTCGAAAATTTTTTCAGGTTACATAAAAGTGATGTACTGGAAAATATAAGGCTACTGCAGAAATTCGACAGAGTAATTCCATAGTGGGAGCGCGGAACCGCGGCCAAACCCCCCTTTGGGCCGCGGTTCCGCCGCACTATGATCAGATCACTGTGTCCTTTTTCTTCAGTTGCTTTCTGGGCTGATTTTAGGGGTTTTGGAATATTAATATTGGGCCCAGAATTTCTTGATGTGGTACAGTTGTACTTGGGGGCCCACTTGTTAAAATTTGATCGATCGGATATTTTAAACACATTGGTTCACAGTATTTACATTATATCTGCGACCGTGAATGTCACTTGATCGGTAAATCCTGTCTAACTGCTATAGCCCGGTTAGACGGATTTACGAACGTGACATTCACGTTGATGTTCTATGTATTGCTGTGATGTTGCGGATCGGTCGTGGGGGATAGCCTGGATGCAATGTTAGTACAGTTTTGTTTTATATGTACATTTGATATTGCGGGGCGAGCGTCCGACATGTGGACTGCCGTCACTGTAAGTCCACGTTGCGATCCCCGGTTCTTACGGGGAGGCGGAAACGGTATAAAACTCAAATTTTTAGCGCATGGGGCAACATGGACTAACAAAGTCGGGATCTTTTCTAAACTAAAACTAGCTATCATGCTAAAGGGAGTTAGCTACTCGGATGAAAGGTTATACCTAACTTGAACTCCTTCTTCTTGAAACCTTGTAGAGGTCGATGGTTCTTTCCTCGTTGCCTTCTTCCGTCAAAGATGGATCCACCTGAGGGTTCAACCTTCGGGCTCTTTCTCGAACTTAGAGTGAACTAGGATCTCCGGCTTGCTAAACCTTTAACCCTAGAGAGAGTAGAGAGTGTATTTGGGGTGTTTTTCTTTCAAGGAGAGGGATTCTCAACACATGAGAAGGATTCTCCTTGAGCTAGAGGAAGAAGAAGATGAAGTGAGGAGAGAGAAGCAATATGATAGAATGAGTTCTTTTTCCTTTTGCAACCATAACAAAAGCAAAAAGAATTATCAAATTAATAATAATAATGAAAATGAAATAGTTGATGGACGGTTTAAGAATGACCATTATCATTTCATTCATTAAATGAATTTTGCTAGAATCAAAGAGCATCTTTGCAAAGTAATGATGATGGTCAAACTTTCAACTATGGTCAACTAGTCAACCATGGTCAACAAGTCAACAAAAACCCAACCATGACACAATTTCATTTTATTAATATTATTAATTGATATATCACAAATTCATTAGGGTTTGGAAAAAGACGACTGTCAACTGTGCATGCGCACCCGTTCCGAAACCCTAATGAAAATCCTCTTCCTCCGCCTCAAACAACTGTGCATACACACCCGCATTCTTGTTCCGAGGAACATGAACACAATGAGATAAAATCAACCCAAAAACATATACCAGTATCTGAGTCAAACCAGAGCCAGCCAGTAATATCCGTCCGGACTCCAAACGTGCACAAGTGCGCGGATGAGAACGGACCCTGTCGCAAAACCATGCGACCTCTACTCTGTTTTGCCCAATGGCGAACAGCCCTCTGTGTGGGACTCTAAAGACTCGACACTTACGCTGGCAGTGGGTTTAACCACAGACCGCAAGCGGCACTAGCTGTGCGTAACGGTCCCCAGGTAGATGCCGACAAGAAGACTGACGAGGTGAACCCCATTTGAACTCCCACTGAGTCTGAGTGTGACAATCTCCGTACAGTCCGGTCTATTCGTCTGATACATCGCATGGCGGGCCTAGGGGGCGGTAAACGTCAGTCCCCTAATAGCGGTACAAGTCGTGTCGGAGTGAAGCCCAAAACACCCTGAGATAACACTGGAAGCCTACCAGTATATCTCGCTTGCCCTGGCCAGGGACTACTCGTGTAATGGCTCTCCTAGACACAGCGCGATGTCAACCCCCAATACCGGGAGAGACGAATCCTGTCTAACCGTCACTGCCTCCAAGCGCTTCGGGACTGTACCCAACTACTACCCGTTTGCACGACTCCTTTGAGCCGTGGTAGGGTAGTAATCAAAGTACAGTGGGAACACACTCGAGGCGAAGTGACAGTGTCAAGTCAGCGGACTAAGCTGTACTCATGTCACCTGGGAACTGATAACTGACGATAGGTATAATACCAACCTTTCTGTTCCCGACGAGTCCTGTCCAGTGTACTCGTAACCCAACGAGCACCCGTATACTATCTCCAGTACGACGTACTGATGGCTGTGGGACAGACCATCTCCCACACTGGGATGAGAAGCGCATACGCTAGTCTACTCCGGAGTATCGATGCCCTGTCTCGATAGTCCTGCGACTAGGGACCTGTATAAGGATGTGCTTATAGATTACCCAGCCCCCACTAGTGTGACTGCCATCACAACGCTGGTAATCAAGCAAAGATCCTAAGGGCTCCACTAATGTGTATAGGTGATATACTAAAATAAACACAAGTACACATTGAAGTAGAAACAAACCAAGTAGCATACTACTATATTGAGCAAGATTGTTTATACAAGGTGAATATCCCAAGCTTCTATTAAGTAATATACAAACTAGTATGATACAGTAATGGCCTCTAGGACATATACACTAACAGTCACTGCCTGTTTGTATTATTCTTTTGGGGCACGACCTGGTTGCGGTCGATGTACCCATTGTATGTATATTTTACTTTCTGTACTAGGATTACCCCGCGGAGGGGTGCACGGATAGCCGGGTCCTAGAGGGCAACGGGCCCGCATCTCATGGCATTGAGACGGTGGGGTACAGGTTGACCCAGGAGGGGTGCCCAAGTTGCCGGATTGCATGAAGTGCTGGGTGGTCCATTCACGTTGCTGAAGGGGGCTGCCTCGCTTCAGGTTTTGGCGGGTAACTTGCCGCGCCCGTAGGGGTCTAGGATTTCATTGCACAGGCTATCCACATGACCAGGGGAACGTCGGGTTTCAGCAGCGGCTCTGTGAAACCCGGGGCTTCCAGATATCTGTATTGTTCTGTGATGCTGTACATTTCTGTGATGTTGCATTTTATCACGCCTTGAGCGAATATAATATATTGGTATATATATTAGTAGATGTTGTATATGTTTTGCATCCGCGCTAGTCCAGTCCCCGCTCTGTCGTTAGTTAGCTAACCTAACGGGTAATGACGGGACCCAGTGGCGAATGCGGATGGCATATACGTACATCAGTATATTTTCGTTCTTTGTGGTGTGATCAATTGATGGGACTGCGTTGATTCGGATCAATGCAAGTTAAAAACAAACCTATTCTGATGTTGTTGGAACACTTTTCAAAAAGCTGTTATTGCAAGAACGTTCACTTTTGTTTTGCATCGTGGTATTCATTTGGAATATCCTGCTCCTCAGTCGATGAGGCAAGGGCCGAGATCCCTTCACCGGGAGTGACCCCTTGGACAGAAGTTTGCGTCAGAGCATTAACTTTACTATAGCCGATTACTTTTGCTTTGCATCGTGGTATTCAGTTGGAATATCCTGCACCTCATTCTACGGGGAAAGAGCCGAGATCCCTTCACCGGGAGTGACCTCTTTAGCAAAGTTTTTCGTCACTATATTTTTATAAAAGGCTATGCAGTTCCTTCAACGATATCAAGTTCATTACGTTAAAGGTTTTTCGCCAAAAACCAGCCGTAGCCCTCCGTCATTTCTTACAAGTATTACTTAGTATTCGTGCTGCGTTTGTTGACTGTGTCAAGGCGTAGTGTGCGGTAGCTAAGTAGTGTTTGTTTGTAGCATATTAATAGGATTGGTTAGGACAGTCGTGCGGCCTTGTTGACTGTGTCAAGGGCTCGTACGGGTGGGTTTAATGCAATTCAGGATAATGACGGGTTGAACTTGACTAGGACTCTTTGATTTGTTAACTGTGTCAAGATCACTTGGGTCCTAGGGGTAAAAATCACATCTGGAGTTTCAAAAGAACTGAAACTTGCCAGATATGCGCATACCTTCTGGAGTGTGATGACGAGAGCGGATTCCGTCACGTTATCATGCAATGATAGTTGGATCCCGATTTCCACTGATGAGTTGGTTTACTCCTCGGGTGATCCCGACTAATTTTTCTTTCAGGTTTGGAGGAGAATTTGACGGTACAGTGGGAGGTTTCCAGATTAGATAAAGTGATAACCATTCTGATCTAGGTTAGAGTGCACGCTGAGTGTTTCTTTTCTCTCTCTCTTTGGCAGCGACTATTGACCCGACCCTAGACTATGACTCAGTGACCAAGTTGACCGAACCTTCTTAACACTGGCTTTTGGATTGTCAGAATTGCAAACCTCATTGCCACTCCTACTTTTACCCTTTTCTCCAGGACACCCCGTAATACTACGAACGTCCACTTCCATTGGACAAAACCATCGTATGGTTATATACGAACTCGAAGGAATTCGAGGATGGTTTCCAGTTCTGGAGAAAACGAATAGGACTATTCAGTTGTCTTTTCCTTCTACCTTCTCTCAAGTTGCGAGTACTCCTTGGTTTAGGAGATAGTACACCTATTACGCAAATTGGATAGTCTTCTTCCAGACCTTAGGCTGGTGCCGAACGGTGGGGAATGAAGAAAACCAATTAGCATAACGATGGTGTACAGAAGGTATTAAGTTAAGACAAAGAAATGGATTAGTAAGAGGGCAAAGTAAATTGCGACTGCTATTCACGACCAAACCAAGTATTTCTTCGCCAATCCTAAATCACCTTTGTATTTCTCCAGGACACTCCGTATCACTATGAAGATCCACAGTTTATTTGGATACTCCATCGTATGGTTATATACGAACTCGAAAGGAACTTGTTCCAGTTCGGGGATGGATTCTGGTTGAGGAGAAATAGGAATAAGGTTTATTCGGTTGTCTTTTATCTTCACCTTCTCTCGCATTGCGAGTGCTCCTAGGATTAGGACAGTACACCCATTATGCTTATTGGATAGTCTTCTTCCAAACCATAGGCTGGTGCCGAACGGTAGGGAAGGAAGAAAACCATTTGGCCTAAAGGGGTGTACAGAAGGTAATGACTAAATGTTAGTAGTATGTATGCCCTAGAGGCCAGTATTGTACAGATATTGTATATTATATTGGATGCTTGGACATATATAGAGATGACTTTCTTGCTCGATATGATAGTATGCTATCTGGTTACTCTTTGTCTTAACATGTACACTAGTCTCTTTAAACTGTCTTATAGTTACATGTTGATAAAGCCCTTAGGATGTGTACTTGACTACCTGGACTATGATGCAGATCATACTAGTGGGGACATGGTAGTCCATAAGTACATCCTTCAAGGTCCCTAGTCGTGGGTGTATCGAGACAGGGCATCGATATACCAGAGTAGACTAGCGTATACGCTTCTCGACCCATGAGATGGGCGATGGATGATCCCATATCCATTGGTGTTTGACATCAGAGATGGTGTACGGGTGCTCAGTGGAGACTGGGTACACTGGACGGACTCGCCGAGAACTCCCAGATGGTATTATACCTCACGTCAGATGGCAGTTCTCAGGTGACACTTGTACAGGTTGGTCTGTAGACCCGAGATCGTCATAGAGTCTTGTGTGATTCCCACTGTGCTTTGATCTCCACCTTACCACGTCCATGAGGGCGTGCAAAACGGTGGTCTTTGGGCACATTCCCGAGTCACATGGAGGCAATGAGCGATAGGAGGGGTTTCGTCTCTCCCGGTATTGGGGGTTGATGTTGCGCAGTGCTCGATTGGCCGTAGCAGGGAAGTCCCTGGCCAGGGCTGATCAGAGATTTGCTGGTAAGTGTTACCAGTAGTTTCTCGACCCGTTATGAGCCTCACATCGGCATGAATTATCGGGTTATTGGGGTCTGACGTCTACCACCCCTAGACTTGATATGCGACATATCAGACGAAGAGACCGAACTGTACGGTAAGTGTTACTGGTCGGATTCGCAGGAGTGTGAGCGGGCTAGCTCGTCGATCTTCTGATCGCTCAATACCCGGGTGGCCGTTACATTTAGCAGACCGCTTGCGGCTTGTGGATGCTTGATATGATCATCATCTGCTACCGGCGTATTGACGAGTCTTTAGAGTCCTACACAGAGGTTTCCTGGCTCAAGCGAAACGAAATAGGAGCGCATATGAGATATGTGCAGGACCGAGAATAATGCGTGTATGTGATACCGCATTTCATTCTCGCGATAAATGTTTCGATTGGTTATATTCGTTATGACCTAGTTATCGAATCATTGATTCGATAAATCGATACATTGCATACTAGTCGGTTATGTGCGACATGACCGGATCATTGAATCAAATGTTGATTTAATGATTTAATGTATAATTATATATTTGATATATTACTTTGCATTAACTAGTATTGTTCACTTTATACGGATTTTCTCACATGATGTGCATGATGTATATGTGATATACTTTTGTACACTCATTTGTATCATATTAGATGATGCATGTTTATTTGGTTAAGTGTAAAGAATAAACCCATGGTTAAGAGGATAATTAGGGTTTTGATTTTATCACACATTTATTTATCCATTCCTTATTGTTTAAATTGTTTTATAAAAACAAAATGGTTTTCATTTGTCATGAAGCTTAATGAAGCTTCATGAAGGTTTGACTCAAAGACCATTTTGTCTTTATACTAAACCCTAACTATTCCTACTTACCATGGTTTGCTCTCTACACTTAACCCATGTTAGAATTATGATAAGATATGCTTTTTCTTTTATTTTAAAAACACTTATCATAATACTAGCTCATCTTCTTCTTCTTCAAGCTTGCTACTCCAATGGCAACTTGAGTTTTAGTGAGATAAATCCAAATCTAAAGTGAACCCACCTCCTATTTCTTCATCCTCTACCTCTTGCCAAGTGGTTTTGGGTGTTTTCTTCACAAGTTTCACTACTTGGTGAAGTCGGAGCTTGAACTAGTGCAACCTCGACGTAGATCGTCTTTGACACGAAGCCGACGACCTTGCTCACCCGTTTTCCGATGAAGCCGACGAATGAGTCGAGGATTCATGATGGACAGCGAGGGCATGACCACGTGGAGCTAAGGAGGTGGAAATCCGGATCTACAAAGGTTGTAGCTTCTCACTTCTAGTTAAAGTGTTAACTAAGTTTTCATTTCGCCTAAACATCTAGTCTAAGATCCGTAGTCTAGGGTTTCTCGGCACCAAAATTTTTAAATTGGCATGTTCGATGCCTTGTGAGACCACTATAGGGTGCCTAGGAACCTTTCACTAGTATCAGAGCCTAGCTAGAGCCTTAGGCGAAGTCCGGACGGATTTTGAAGTCCGATCGAACCCGAAAGTCCAAAATTTCCATGCTCTCTGTACATTTTTGAAAACAGTGAGTTTTTCAACATTAAAAATATTCAGAAAATCAAGCAGGGTTTTATATGAATTACTGTGAAATCCGAGGGCCTAATTCAAATTTTCCAGCGCGGAACCGCGGCACGTGCTATGCATGGTGCGGCGGTTCCGCGGCCTTACTGTTCCTTTGTGCACTTTAGAATTCACAGTAACTCTCATTTTTCTGTGGTGGTTTTCCTGGACATTTTTAATAGTCATTCAAGAGTTGAATTTTCTGGGGGTTGTTTTGGGGATTCGGTATTTCGATCGGATTATAAAATTTCTTCTTTTGTGTTTTTCCGGATAATTTCCAGAATATGTTAAAAAGTTCGACCGGATATAAATACCCAATTTTTCCCCTGTCGGGAAATTTCCAAGTGTTGGATTTTTCCGTAGTTTAACGACGTTCTAAGTAGTGCAAGTAACGCGATGGACCCTCTAGAAGACAACAAACCTTAACTCGATTATGTGACCGTCTTGAACTGCCCTTTGAACCTTCGGGTTTGGGGCAGTACGGCGTGCCACATGTGAGGCGTTGGCTTGACCCTTCTACGGCTGGACCGTCGGTACTGAGGCACGAACTGAATGTTGTTAGATTTTTTTTTTCATGTGTTGGACTGTATCGAGAAAACTTGGGTATTCGACTGTTCGATCGGAAAGTTTAACATTTTCTGTTTATCTGGAAAGTGATACAATAATTGGAATTCACAAACGGTTATGAGATAACTGGATGAATGTTATAAATCTAGCACTTTAGTCCCATACGATATTGAAAAGAGTTTTCGATAATGAGACTAAAATGCGGGGTTTGTAACTGTTAGGCATGTGATGTCTAAAGAAGTTGCGGATTCCAATTGTTGTAGTTTTACACTTTCTTTTCTGTGACCGTAAGTGTAGTATGTTCATATCGCCGGTTTCGTTGCTATACGTCAACGACAATTGGGGTATGCATACTTACTTACGTTGATGACATGTGATGTTATGTGTTGCTGGATATGTTATATTGGATCGTCGTATTCGAATAGCCGGGGGTTTTTATGTGAGATGAGCGTTTTCATTTTCATTCATGTAAAAACTTGTATGTAATATTCTTTTATTTGGGGCACTTCCAGGTAGCGGAAGATGTCACCTTTTGTATATTATTTACTTTTCCGCATTAGGATAGACCCAAGGAGGGGAGCATAAGTAACCGGGTTCTGGGGTCCAGTGGGAGACCAACTCGAGGAGTCGAGTCCGGGTCTCCTAACCCTAGAATTGGCAGGGTTGCTTGCTGCTCTCGTAGGGGTCTAGGGGTGTGGGATTGGCTATTCGTTACGACCGTGGAATCCGTGTTTTATACTGGCTCGTATTGAAAACACGGACGTCCTAGTATATCCAATATTTCATATGTTTATTCTGCTGCGATATCTGTGTTGTGACTCTGTGATGGATATAGTATATAGTATATAGTATATATGATATATTATATAGACGTTACTTATGTTTTACACCCGCGCTAGCCCTGCCCTGCTCTGTCGTTAGTTACCTAACCTAACGGTGCACGAGGGGACATCGTGGCGAATGCGGATGGCATAAGTGTACGTCATATCTATCTGTGATGTTTAGGTATTTAAATGATGGGACTTCATTAATGTGATTAATGAAAGATAAGAAACCTAAGATGTTGTGGAATCGAATTTTAAAATAAAAAGGTAGCTACAGTTTTTGCTTTGCACAGCGATATATATGATATATCCCGCACCTTATTCGATGAGGAAAGGACCGAGATCCCTTCACCGGGAGTGACTCCTTTAGCAATAACTGGCAGATACTATACACTCGGTTTGCTTTTGACTGCTTTTGGGTTTTTGCTTTGCACAGCGATATATATGATATATCCCGCACCTCATTCGACGAGGAAAGGACCGAGATCCCTTCGCCGGGAGTGACTCCTTTAGCAAAACTGGAAAAGCCTCAAAATCACTCCATTTCAAAACTTCATTTGATTCTACAACGATATCAAGTTCATTACGCTCATGGTTTTCAGAAAAACCTGGCGTAGCCCTCCGTCATTTCAGATGAGTAGTAGTTAGTATTCGTGCTACGTTTGTTGGCCCGCGTCAAGGCGTAGTGTGCGGTAGCTAACTAGTATTTATCTGCTTATGCATATGATGCAGATTGGATTAGGGTAGTCGTTGTAAGGGTCCTAGGCACTTTAGTAAGGTCTCACAAGGCATCAGACATGCCAAATTAAAATTTTTGGTGCCGAGAAACCCTAGACTACGGATCTTAACTAGATGTTTAGGCGAAACTAGAACTAGTTAACTATTTAACTAAAAGTCGGAAACTACAACCTTTGTAGATCCGGATATCCACCTCCACGGCTCCGCAACGTCATGTCCTCGCTGTCCATCATGAATCCACGACTCGATCATCGGCTTCATCGGGAAAGCAAGCGGAATAGGTCGTCGGCTTTGTGTCAAAGACGATCTACGTCGAGGTTGCATAAACTCAAGCTCCGACTTCACAAACTTGTGAAACTTGTGAAGTAAACACCCAAAACAACTTGGCAAGAGGTAGAGGGTGAAGAAATAGGAGGTGGGTACACTTTAGATTTGGATTTATCTCACTAGATCTCAAGTTGCCATTTTTGTAGCAAGCTTGAAGAAGAAGAAGAAGATGAGCTCAAGAAAGAATTATGATAAGTCTTATTATAAAAATAAATATAAATCAAATACTTATCATAACTTGAACATGGGTCAAGTGTAGAGAATTAACCATGGTCACTTTGATGGGTTAGGGTTAAGCATGAAGATAAGGATGGTTGCTAAAGTCAAAGCTTCATGAAGCTTCAACAAAATGACAAAGAAAGCCACCATCCTCATCTTATTCTTTTCCAAATAAATAAATAAATAAATAAATAAATAAATAAATGAATATGCAAAACCCTAATTATCAAATTAACCATGGATTAATTTTATACACTTAACTAAATGATCAAGTATCATCAAATATGATACAAAAAGTGCACGAAAGTATATCACATATACAATGTGCAATCCTAGTGAGAAAAATCCGTTTAAAGTGAACCAATACTAGTCAATGCAATGCAATATATCAAATATATAATTATGCATTAAATCATTAAATCAACACTTGATTCAATGATCCGGTCATGTCGCACATAACCGACTAGTATTCAATGCATCGATTTATCGAATCAATGATTCGATAACTAGGTCATATCGAATATAACCAATCGAAACATATATCGCGAGAATGTAATGCGGTATCACATACACGCATTATTCTCGGTCCTGCACATATCTCATATGCGCTCCTATTTCGTTTCGCTTGAGCCAGGAAACCTCTGTGTAGGACTCTAAAGACTCGTCAATACGCCGGTAGCAGATGATGATCATATCAAGCACCCACAAGCCGCAAGCGGTCTGCTAAACGTAACGGCCACCCGGGTATTGAGCGATCAGAAGATCGACGAGCTAGCCCGCTCACACTCCTGCGAATCCGACCAGTAACACTTACCATACAGTCAAGTCTCTTCGTCTGATACGTCGAATATCAAGTCTAGGGGTGGTATACGTCAGACCCCAATAACCCGATAAGTCGTGCCGATGTGAGGCTCGTAACGGGTCGAGAAACTACTGGTAACACTTACCAGCAAATCTCTGATCAGCCCTGGCCAGGGACTTCCCTGTTACGGCCAATCGAGCACTGCGCAACATCAACTCCCAATACCGGGAGAGACGAAACCCCTCCTATCGCTCATTGCCTCCATGTGACTCGGGACTGTACCCAAAGACCACCGTTTTGCACGCCCTCATGGACGTGGTAAGGTGGAGATCAAAGCACAGTGGGAATCACACAAGACTCTATGACGATCTCGGGTCTACAGACTAACCTGTATAAGTGTCACCTGAGAACTGCCATCTGACGTGAGGTATAATACCATCTGGGAGTTCTCGGCGAGTCCGTCCAGTGTACCCAGTCTCCACTGAGCACCCGTATACCATCTCTGATGTCAAACACCAATGGATATGGGATCATCCATCGCCCATCACATGGATCGAGAAGCGTATACGCTAGTCTACTCTGGTATATCGATGCCCCGTCTCGATTACACCCACGACTAGGGACCTTGAAGGATGTACTTATGGACTACCATGTCCCCACTAGTATGATCTGCATCATAGTCCAGGTAGTCAAGTACAAATCCTAAGGGCTTTACCAACATGTAACTATAAGACAGTATAAAGAGACTAGTGTACATGTTAAGATAAATGGCAACCAGATAGCATACTATCATGTCGAGCAAGAAAGTCATCTCTATATATGTCCAAGCATCCAATATAATATACAACATCTGTACAATACTGGCCTCTAGGGCATACATACAACTAACAATCTCCCACTTGCACTAGGGCCAGCTGCTGTAGTATCTCATACCGAGCATCCCGAAGAGTCTCTCAAACTGTATCTGGGGAATGGCCTTCGTGAGTGGATCCGCCGTGTTGTTCTTCGTGTCAACTCTCCTGACCTCGATCTCCCGGCGATCAACTATCTCCCGGATCAGGTGATACCGCCTCAGAATATGTCTGGATCGCTGATGGGACCTGGGTTCCTTGGCCAAAGCCACCGCTCCATTGTTATCGCAATACAAAGGTATTGGACGCTCAATGGATGGAACCACTCCAAGTTCAGTAATGAACTTCTTGATCCAGACAGCTTCTTTAGCAGCATCGTTGGCAGCGATGTATTCAGCCTCCATCGTCGAGTCTGCCACGGTTTCCTGCTTGGAACTCTTCCAGCTAACCGCCCCTCCGTAAAGGGTAAAGACAAAGCCCGACTGCGACTTAGAGTCGTCCTTATCACTCTGGAAGCTCGAATCGGTAAAGGACTCCACTTGGAGCTCTCCGTTACCATACACCAAGAACATATCTCTAGTCCTTCGCAAGTACTTGAGAATGCTCTTCACAGCTGTCCAGTGACTCTCTCCAGGATCAGCTTGATACCTGCTCACTACACTTAGTGAGTATGCTACATCGGGTCTGGTACATAGCATCGCATACATGATAGAGCCTACTGCCGAAGCATAGGGTATCCCTTGCATGCGAGCTCTCTCCAAATCAGTCTTGGGAGACATCTCTTTGGAGAGAGTGACTCCAGAGATCGTGGGTAAGTTTCCACACTTGGACTCTTCCATACTAAACCTCTTTAGTATGGTGTCAATGTACCTGGATTGGGACAATCCCAAAATCCGTTTGGATCTATCTCTATAGATCCTAATTCCCAATATGCAGGAGGCATCACCAAGATCTTTCATCGAGAATCTTTGTGATAAGAAGAGCTTGACCGATTGCAGCATAGGAATATCATTTCCTATCAAGAGTATGTCGTCCACGTACAATACGAGGAAGACAACCTTACTCTCTGCCACCTTCCTGTAGATACAAGGTTCATCTGGATTTTTGACGAACTCAAACTCTTTGATAACGACGTCAAAGCAGATGTTCCAACTCCGCGATGCTTGCTTTAATCCATAAATGGATTTAAGCAGCTTGCACACCTTTCCGCTGCTCCCACTGTCTACGAAGCCCTCTGGCTGAGTCATGTACACGCACTCTTCTAAATCACCATTTAGAAAGGCGGTCTTAACATCCATTTGCCAGATTTCGTAGTCATGAAAGGCAGCAATGGAAAGCATGATTCGGATGGATTTAAGCATAGCCACTGGAGAAAAGGTCTCGTCATAGTCCACACCTGGTCTTTGACGAAAACCCTTTGCTACAAGTCTAGCTTTGAAAGTCTCCACTTTCCCATCTACACCAAGTTTCTTCTTAAAGATCCACTTGCTCCCAATGGGTTTTACCCCTTCAGGAGCAACTTCCAAAGTCCATACTTTGTTGGTGTACATGGAATCCATCTCGGACCGCATAGCATCCAGCCATTTCACTGAGTCCCCACTCGTGATGGCCTGCTCGAAGCTAGTTGGGTCATCATCCTCCATGATGCAATCCTCGCTCCCACCGTCCATGAGAAAACCGTAGTATCTCTCAGGTTGGCGAGGAACCCTACTAGATCGGCGGAGCGGCTGGGGTTCGTCGGGTACTATCGAATCCTCTGGTTCCACTAAATCTTCAGTTTGAGTTTGTGTAGCCGGAATTTCTTCCAGTTCTACCTCACCGCCACTAATTTCTTTTGCAAGAAATTCCTTTTCCAAAAAGGTGGCATGTCGAGAAACAAACACTTTTTGTTCCTCTGTATGGTAGAAAAGATATCCATGTGAATGTTTGGGATATCCCACAAACTTACATAGAACTGACCGTGCCTCGAGTTTGTCCGGATTTTGTCTTTTGACATAGGCCGGGCAACCCCATATCTTAACTCGTTTAAGACATGGTCTCTTCCCACTCCATATCTCATATGGTGTGGTAGGTACAGATTTAGATGGAACTTGATTCAAAAGGTATGCTGCTGTCTCCAGCGCATAACCCCAGAAGGAAATAGGTAACTCAGCTGTACTCATCATTGAGCGCACCATATCTAATAGGGTGCGGTTTCTCCGTTCAGATACACCGTTGTGCTGTGGTGTATATGGAGGAGTCAGCTGAGAGAGAATCCCATTCTCTTTTAGGAAGTCCAGGAATTCATTGCTCAAGTATTCACCTCCTCGATCAGATCGTAGGATTTTAATACTTTTTCCGGTTTGGTTCTCAACTTCTTGTTTATATTCTCTAAATTTCTCAAAAGCTTCTGATTTGTGTTTCATCAGGAACACATATCCGAATCTAGAGAGATCGTCAGTGAATGTAATGAAGTACGAAGAACCATCCCTGGCATGTGTAGACATGGGACCGCATACATCACTATGTATAAGTCCCAAGAGTTCAGTAACTCTTTCTCCGTGTCCCGTAAACGGAGTCTTGGTCATCTTGCCTTTGAGACATGACTGGCAAGTGTCATAGGATGAAAATTCAAACGGATTTAAATATCCATCCTTATGCAACTTAGCTAGTCGTGTCGCATTGATGTGACCCAGTCTACAATGCCACAAGAAGGATTCGTTGAGTTCAGAACTCTTCCTCTTGTGTGTGTTTGTTATGTTCAGGACTGTTGATTGGTTTAGAACATAAATGCCATTGCACAACGTGCCTGATCCAACCAACTTTTGGTTATGGAAAATGTTCATAACATTGTCCTGTAATGCAAAATTATATCCCTCTTTACTTAATAAAGAAACCGATATAATGTTGCATATCAGGTTCGGCATGTAATAGCATTCGTTCAGAACCAATGTATTACCAGTTGGTAATACAAGGTGATATTCCCCGACAGTCTTAGCTGCAACAATTGCACCATTTCCGACTCTAATGTCTTTATCACCTTCTCCAAGTTCTCTACCTTTCCTAAGCCCATGTAACTGATTACATATATGGGATCCTGACCCGGTATCCAATACCCAGGACGTAGAGCAAATGGAGAAACAGTTCTCAGTAACGAACACACCCGAAGAAAATGCATCAGCATGTACTTTCTTCATTCGGGTGGCATGGGAATCCTGGTATTCCCCTATTTCCTGTTCATTCCTATAACTCTTATAGGAAAGAACGGAACCAACGTTCCCCAGCACAGTATAACATGCGGGTTCGGTCAATACATCCATTTTATTATCTTGATTAAGGCATGAACTGGTCGCTACCTGGAGAGAGAGAGAAGAAAACACTTAGCGTATGCTCGTGCAAGATCAGATTGGTTATTATCTTATCTAATCAGGATGGCTCCCACTGCTTTTTATCAAATCTTCCTCCAAACCCTAAAAGGAAAGACTAGCCGGGATTAATTACACACTACAGGTTCGCCAATCTTTCAGCCAGGCCAGTGTCGGTACTTTGAGGGAGGTCCCCCGTGCTTTCGCACGAACCTAATTACTGTAAACCTCGTTTTCCCAGAGGCGTAACCTCGTTAACACCTTTCTAGACACCTACTTGATCGGCTAATTGCACTGTGTAAAACTCTCCCAGGAGTAACTCTTACTCGCAGTGGGTATCGGGATCCAACTATCTCATAGAAGGTATGCAATCTCATTGCAAATTTCAACACTTGAAATTCCCGATAATATTTTGCCCCTAACCTCCTATGACCTTGACAAAGGCCAACAAACCATAGGATGCTAGTCAAGTTCAACCCGCCATTTCTTGATCGAAATAAACCCACCCGCACGGCCCTTGACAAAGGCCAACAAGGTCGCACGACTACCCTAATCCAATCTGCATCATATGCATAAACAGATAAGCACCAGTTAGCTACCGCACACTGCGCCTTGACAAAGGCCAACAAACGCAGTACGAATACTAACTACTACTTATCTGAAATGACGGAGGGCTACGCAGGTTTTTCATAAAAACCATGAGCGTAATGAACTTGATATCGTTGTAGAATCAAATGAAGTTTTGAAATGGAGTGATTTTGAGGCTTTTCTAGTTTTGCTAAAGGAGTCACTCCCGGTGAAGGGATCTCGGTCCTTTCCTCGTCGAATGAGGTGCGGGATATATCATATATATCGCTGTGCAAAGCAAAAACCAAAAAGCAGTCAAAAGTAAACCGAGTGTGTAGCATCTGCCAGTTATTGCTAAAGGAGTCACTCCCGGTGAAGGGATCTCGGTCCTTTCCTCATCGAATAAGGTGCAGGGTATATCATATATACCGCTATGCAAAGCAAGAACTGTAGCTACCTGTTTTATTTAAAATCTGATTCTACAACATCTTAGGTTTCTTATCTTTCATTAATCACATTAATGAAGTCCCATCATTTAAATACCTAAACATCACAGATAGATATGACGTACACTTATGCCATCCGCATTCGCCTCGATGTCCCCTCGTGCACCGTTAGGTTAGGTAACTAACGACAGAGCTGGGCAGGGCTAGCGCGGGTGTAAAACATAAGTAACGTCTATATAATATATCATATATATCATATACTAAATCTATCACAGAATCGCATCACAGATATCGCAGCAGAATAAACATATGAAATATTGGATATACTAGGACGTCCGTGTTTTCAATACGAGCCAGTATAAAACACGGATTCCACGGTCGTAACGAATAGCCAATCCCACACCCCTAGACCCCTACGAGAGCAGCAAGCAACCCTGCCAATTCTAGGGTTAGGAGACCCGGACTCGACTCCTCGAGTTAGTCTCCCACTGGACCCCAGAACCCGGTTACTTGTGCTCCCCTCCTTGGGTCTATCCTAATGCGGAAAAGTAAATAATATACAAAGGGTGACAGCTTCCGCTACCTGGAAGTGCCCCAAATAAAAGAATATTACATACAAGTTTTTACATGAATGAAAATGGAAAAACACTCATCTCACATAAAAACCCCCGGCTATTCGATTACGACGATCCAATATAACATATCCAGCAACACATAACATCACATGTCATCAACGTAAGTAAGTATGCATACCCCAATTGTCCTTGACGTATAGCAACGAAACCGGCGATATGTACATACTACACTTACGGTCACAGAAAAGAAAGTGTAAAACTACAACAATTGGAATCCGCAACAACTTTAGACATCACATGCCTAACAGTTACAAACCCCGCATTTTAGTCTCATTATCGAAAACTCTTTTCAATATCTAATGAAACTAAACCGCTAGATTTGCAACATCCATCCAGTTATCTCATAACCTTTTGTGAATTCCAATTATTGTATCCAATTCCGGATAAATAGAATATATCAAACTTTCCGATCAAACATTCTAACACCCAAGTTTTCCCGACACCGATCAACACATGAAATAGGTTCAAAGACATTCACTTCATACCTCAGTACCAACGGTCCAGCCGTAGAAGGGTCAAGCCAACGCCTCACATGTGGCACGCCGTACTGCCCCAAACCCGAAGGTTCAAAGGGCAGTTCAAGACGGTCACATAATCGAGTTAAGGTTTGTTGTCTTCTAGAGGGACCATCGCGTTACTTGCACTACTTTGAACGTCCTTAAACCATACAATAATCCAACACTTGGATATTCCGGCAGGGGGAAAAATTGGGTATTTACATCCGGTCGAACTTTTTAACATAGTCTAAAATTTATCCGGAAAGCCACATAGACAAAGTTTGACAATCCGATCGA
The DNA here is from genome assembly GCA_030015575.1 of Agapanthus africanus. Lineage (NCBI taxonomy): Eukaryota > Viridiplantae > Streptophyta > Magnoliopsida > Asparagales > Amaryllidaceae > Agapanthus > Agapanthus africanus. The sequence goes on along the minus strand of JASDDO010000012.1, from coordinate 122,965,688 downwards.
ATGTATGAACTCCCAATACTTCCCAAAATACTCAACTCTTTATTCCAGATTAAAAGTTCCCAGAAAAACCAGCACTAAAAAATAGGAGTTACTGTGCAAAATTGAGTGCCTAATAAGACAAAAAGGCGGCGGAAGGGCCGCATTAGCACGCTAATGCCGCGGTTCCGCCGCACTTTAGAGGGATCATTTGGTAATTTTTGCACCGTAATTCTTATATTTCCCTGCTGATTTTTCTGCATATTTTTAATTTGCAAAAAACCACATTTTACAAAAAAGTACAGAGAGCAATTTGGAAATCGGATTTCGGTTCGATCGGACTTCAAACTCCGTCTATGCTTCGCCTAAGGCTCTAGCTAGGCTCTGATACCAGTGTAAGGGTCCTAGGCACTCTAGTAAGGTCTCACAAGGCATCAGACATGCCAAATTAAAATTTTTGGTGCCGAGAAACCCTAGACTACGGATCTTAACTAGATGTTTAGGCGAAACTAGAACTAGTTAACTATTTAACTAAAAGTCGGAAACTACAACCTTTGTAGATCCGGATATCCACCTCCACGGCTCCGCAACGTCATGTCCTCGCTGCCCATCATGAATCCACGACTCGATCATCGGCTTCATCGGGAAAGCAAGCGGAATAGGTCGTCGGCTTTGTGTCAAAGACGATCTACGTCGAGGTTGCATAAACTCAAGCTCCGACTTCACAAACTTGTGAAACTTGTGAAGTAAACACCCAAAACAACTTGGCAAGAGGTAGAGGGTGAAGAAATAGGAGGTGGGTACACTTTAGATTTGGATTTATCTCACTAGATCTCAAGTTGCCATTTTTGTAGCAAGCTTGAAGAAGAAGAAGAAGATGAGCTCAAGAAAGAATTATGATAAGTCTTATTATAAAAATAAATATAAATCAAATACTTATCATAACTTGAACATGGGTCAAGTGTAGAGAATTAACCATGGTCACTTTGATGGGTTAGGGTTAAGCATGAAGATAAGGATGGTTGCTAAAGTCAAAGCTTCATGAAGCTTCAACAAAATGACAAAGAAAGCCACCATCCTCATCTTATTCTTTTCCAAATAAATAAATAAATAAATAAATAAATAAATAAATGAATATGCAAAACCCTAATTATCAAATTAACCATGGATTAATTTTATACACTTAACTAAATGATCAAGTATCATCAAATATGATACAAAAAGTGCACGAAAGTATATCACATATACAATGTGCAATCCTAGTGAGAAAAATCCGTTTAAAGTGAACCAATACTAGTCAATGCAATGCAATATATCAAATATATAATTATGCATTAAATCATTAAATCAACACTTGATTCAATGATCCGGTCATGTCGCACATAACCGACTAGTATTCAATGCATCGATTTATCGAATCAATGATTCGATAACTAGGTCATATCGAATATAACCAATCGAAACATATATCGCGAGAATGTAATGCGGTATCACATACACGCATTATTCTCGGTCCTGCACATATCTCATATGCGCTCCTATTTCGTTTCGCTTGAGCCAGGAAACCTCTGTGTAGGACTCTAAAGACTCGTCAATACGCCGGTAGCAGATGATGATCATATCAAGCACCCACAAGCCGCAAGCGGTCTGCTAAACGTAACGGCCACCCGGGTATTGAGCGATCAGAAGATCGACGAGCTAGCCCGCTCACACTCCTGCGAATCCGACCAGTAACACTTACCATACAGTCAAGTCTCTTCGTCTGATACGTCGAATATCAAGTCTAGGGGTGGTATACGTCAGACCCCAATAACCCGATAAGTCGTGCCGATGTGAGGCTCGTAACGGGTCGAGAAACTACTGGTAACACTTACCAGCAAATCTCTGATCAGCCCTGGCCAGGGACTTCCCTGTTACGGCCAATCGAGCACTGCGCAACATCAACTCCCAATACCGGGAGAGACGAAACCCCTCCTATCGCTCATTGCCTCCATGTGACTCGGGACTGTACCCAAAGACCACCGTTTTGCACGCCCTCATGGACGTGGTAAGGTGGAGATCAAAGCACAGTGGGAATCACACAAGACTCTATGACGATCTCGGGTCTACAGACTAACCTGTATAAGTGTCACCTGAGAACTGCCATCTGACGTGAGGTATAATACCATCTGGGAGTTCTCGGCGAGTCCGTCCAGTGTACCCAGTCTCCACTGAGCACCCGTATACCATCTCTGATGTCAAACACCAATGGATATGGGATCATCCATCGCCCATCACATGGATCGAGAAGCGTATACGCTAGTCTACTCTGGTATATCGATGCCCCGTCTCGATTACACCCACGACTAGGGACCTTGAAGGATGTACTTATGGACTACCATGTCCCCACTAGTATGATCTGCATCATAGTCCAGGTAGTCAAGTACAAATCCTAAGGGCTTTACCAACATGTAACTATAAGACAGTATAAAGAGACTAGTGTACATGTTAAGATAAATGGCAACCAGATAGCATACTATCATGTCGAGCAAGAAAGTCATCTCTATATATGTCCAAGCATCCAATATAATATACAACATCTGTACAATACTGGCCTCTAGGGCATACATACAACTAACAGTCGTGCGACTTTGTTGGCCTGCATCAAGGGTCGTACGGGTGGGTTTAATTCAATCAGGAAATGACGGGTTGAACTTGACTAGCGCACTATGGTTTGTTGGCCTGCGTCAAGGTCATAGCACGCTAGGGGCAAAAGATTATCGGGAATTTCAAGTGTTGAAATTTGCAATGAGATTGCATACCTTCTATGAGATAGTTGGATCCCGATACCCACTGCGAGTAAGAGTTACTCCTGGGAGAGTTTTACACATTGCAATTAGCCGATCAAGTAGGTGTCTGGAAAGGTGTTAACGAGGTTACGCCTCTGGGAAAATGAGGTTTACATTAATTAGGTTCGTGCGAAAGCACGGGGGACCTCCCTCAAAGTACCGACACTGGCCTGGCTGAATGATTGGCGAACTTGTAGTGTGTAATTAATCCCGGCTAGTCTTTCCTTTTAGGGTTTGGAGGAAGATTTGATAAAAAGCAGTGGGAGCCATCCTGATTAGATAAGATAATAACCAATCTGATCTTGCACGAGCATACGCTAAAGAGTTTTCTTCTCTCTCTCTCCAGGTAGCGACCATTTCATGCCCTAATGAAGATAATAATATGGATGTATTGACCGAACCCGCATGTTATACTGTGCTGGGGAACGTTGGTTCCGTTCTTTCCTATAAGAGTTATAGGAATGAACAGGATATAGGGGAATACCAGGATTCCCATGCCACCCGAATGAAGAAAGTACATGTTGATGCATTTTCTTCGGGTGTGTTCGTTACTGAGAACTGTTTCTCCATTTGCTCTACGTCCTGGGTATTGGATACCGGGTCAGGATCCCATATATGTAATCAGTTACATGGGCTAAGGAAAGGTAGAGAACTTGGAGAAGGTGATAAAGACATTAGAGTTGGAAATGGTGCAATTGTTGCAGCTAAGACTGTCGGGGAATATCACCTTGTATTACCAACTGGTAATACATTGGTTCTGAACGAATGCTATTACATGCCGAACCTGATATGCAACATTATATCGGTTTCTTTATTAAGTAAAGAGGGATATAATTTTGTATTACAGGACAATGTTATGAACATCTTCCTTAACCAAAAGTTGGTTGGATCAGGCACGTTATGAAATGGCATTTATGTTCTAAATCAATCAACAGTTCTGAGCATAACAAACACACACAAGAGGAAGAGTTCTGAACTCAATGAATCCTTCTTGTGGCATTGTAGACTGGGTCACATCAATGCGACACGACTAGCTAAGTTGCATAAGGATGGATATTTAAATCCGTTTGAGTTTTCATCTTATGACACTTGCCAGTCATGTCTCAAAGGCAAGATGACCAAGACTCCGTTTACGGGACACGGAGAAAGAGTTACCGAACTCTTGGGACTTATACATAGTGATGTATGTGGTCCCATGTCTACACATGCCAGGGATGGTTCTTCATATTTCATTACATTCACTGACGATCTCTCTAGGTTCGGGTATGTGTTCCTGATGAAACACAAATCAGAAGCTTTTGAGAAATTTAGGGAATATAAACAAGAAGTTGAGAACCAAACTGAAAAAAGTATTAAAATCCTACGATCTGATCGAGGAGGTGAATACTTGAGCAATGAATTGCGGGACTTCCTAAAAGAGAATGGGATTCTCTCTCAGCTGACTCCTCCATATACACCACAGCACAACGGTGTATCGGAGCGGAGAAATCGCACCCTATTAGATATGGTGCGCTCTATGATGAGTACAGCTGAGTTACCTATTTCCTTCTGGGGATATGCACTGGAAACAGCTGCAGACCTATTGAATATGGTTCCCACCAAAACCGTGCCGACCACTCCATATGAGATATGGAAAGGAAAGAGACCATATCTTAATTATGTTAAGATATGGGGTTGTCCGGCCTATGTAAAAACGCAAAATCCGGACAAACTCGCGGCAAGGTCCATTCTGTGTAAGTTTATTGGATATCCCAAACATTCGCGAGGGTATATCTTCTACCACCCTGAGGAACAAAGAGTGTTTGTTTCTCGGCATGCCACCTTTTTAGAAAAGGAATTTCTTGAAAAAGAGATTAGTGGTCATGAGGTAGAACTGGAAGAGGTTCCAGCTGCAGAAGCTACAACAGAAGATCTGGTGGAACCAGAGGATTCCGTAGTTCCCAATGAACCCCAGCCTCTCCGCCGATCTAGTAGGATTTCTCGTCCACCAGAGAGATACTACGGTTTTCTCATTGACGGTGGAAGCGAGGATTGCATCATGGAGGATGATGACCCAACTAGCTTCGAGCAGGCCATCACGAGTGGGGACTCAGTGAAATGGCTGGATGCTATGCGGTCCGAGATGGAATCCATGTACACCAACAAAGTATGAACTTTGGAAGTTGCTCCCGAAGGGGTAAAACCCATTGAGAGCAAGTGGATCTTCAAGAAGAAACTTGGTGTAGATGGGAAAGTGGAGACTTTCAAAGCTAGACTTGTAGCAAAGGGTTTTCGTCAAAGACCAGGTGTGGACTATGACGAGACTTTTTCTCCAGTGGCTATGCTTAAATCCATCCGGATCATGCTTGCCATCGCTGCTTATCATGATTACGAAATCTGGCAAATGGATGTTAAGACCGCCTTTCTAAATGGTGATTTAGAAAAGTGCGTGTACATGACTCAACCAGAGGGCTTCGTAGACAGTGGGAGCAGCGGGAAGGTGTGCAAGCTGCTTAAATCCATTTATGGATTAAAGCAAGCATCGCGGAGTTGGAACATCTGCTTTGACGTCGTTATCAAAGAGTTTGATTTCGTCAAAAATCCAGATGAACCTTGTATCTACAGGAAGGTGGCAGAGAGTAAGGTTGTCTTCCTCGTATTGTACGTGGACGACATACTCTTGATAGGAAATGATATTCCTATGCTGCAATCGGTCAAGCTCTTCTTATCACAAAGATTCTCAATGAAAGATCTTGGTGATGCCTCCTGCATATTGGGAATTAGGATCTATAGAGATAGATCCAAACGGATTTTGGGATTGTCCCAATCCAGGTACATTGACACCATACTAAAGAGGTTTAGTATGGAAGAGTCCAAGCGTGGGAACTTGCCCACGATCTCTGGAGTCACTCTCTCCAAAAAGATGTCTCCCAAGACTGATTTGGAGAGAGCTCGCATGCAAGGGATACCCTATGCTTCGGCAGTAGGCTCTATCATGTATGCGATGCTATGTACCAGACCCGATGTAGCATACTCACTAAGTATAGTGAGCAGGTATCAAGCTGATCCTGGAGAGAGTCACTAGACACTTGTGAAGAGCATTCTCAAGTACTTGCGAAGGACTAGAGATATGTTCTTGGTGTATGGTAACGGAGAACTCCAAGTGGAGTCCTTTACCGATTCGAGCTTCCAGAGTGATAAGGACGACTCTAAGTCGCAGTCGGGCTTTGTCTTTACCCTTTACGGAGGGGCGGTTAGCTGGAAGAGTTCCAAGCAGGAAACCGTGGCAGACTCGACGATGGAGGCTGAATACATCGCTGCCAACGATGCTGCCAAAGAGGCTATCTGGATCAAGAAGTTCATTACTGAACTTGGAGTGGTTCCATCCATTGAGCATCCAATACCTTTGTATTGCGATAACAATGGAGCGGTGGCTTTGGCCAAGGAACCCAGGTCCCATCAGCGATCCAGGCATATTCTGAGGCGGTATCACCTGATCCGGGAGATAGTTGATCGCCGGGAGATCGAGGTCAGGAGAGTTGACACGAAGAACAACAGGGCGGATCCACTCACGAAGGCCATTCCCCAGATACAGTTTGAGAGACTCTTCGGGATGCTCGGTATGCGATACTACAGCAGCTGGCCCTAGTGCAAGTGGGAGATTGTTAGTAGTATGTATGCCCTAGAGGCCAGTATTGTACAGATATTGTATATTATATTGGATGCTTGGACATATATAGAGATGACTTTCTTGCTCGATATGATAGTATGCTATCTGGTTACTCTTTGTCTTAACATGTACACTAGTCTCTTTAAACTGTCTTATAGTTACATGTTGATAAAGCCCTTAGGATGTGTACTTGACTACCTGGACTATGATGCAGATCATACTAGTGGGGACATGGTAGTCCATAAGTACATCCTTCAAGGTCCCTAGTCGTGGGTGTATCGAGACAGGGCATCGATATACCAGAGTAGACTAGCGTATACGCTTCTCGACCCATGAGATGGGCGATGGATGATCCCATATCCATTGGTGTTTGACATCAGAGATGGTGTACGGGTGCTCAGTGGAGACTGGGTACACTGGACGGACTCGCCGAGAACTCCCAGATGGTATTATACCTCACGTCAGATGGCAGTTCTCAGGTGACACTTGTACAGGTTGGTCTGTAGACCCGAGATCGTCATAGAGTCTTGTGTGATTCCCACTGTGCTTTGATCTCCACCTTACCACGTCCATGAGGGCGTGCAAAACGGTGGTCTTTGGGCACAGTCCCGAGTCACATGGAGGCAATGAGCGATAGGAGGGGTTTCGTCTCTCCCGGTATTGGGGGTTGATGTTGCGCAGTGCTCGATTGGCCGTAGCAGGGAAGTCCCTGGCCAGGGCTGATCAGAGATTTGCTGGTAAGTGTTACCAGTAGTTTCTCGACCCGTTATGAGCCTCACATCGGCACGACTTATCGGGTTATTGGGGTCTGACGTCTACCACCCCTAGACTTGATATGCGACATATCAGACGAAGAGACCGGACTGTACGGTAAGTGTTACTGGTCGGATTCGCAGGAGTGTGAGCGGGCTAGCTCGTCGATCTTCTGATCGCTCAATACCCGGGTGGCCGTTACGTTTAGCAGACCGCTTGCGGCTTGTGGATGCTTGATATGATCATCATCTGCTACCGGCGTATTGACGAGTCTTTAGAGTCCTACACAGAGGTTTCCTGGCTCAAGCGAAACGAAATAGGAGCGCATATGAGATATGTGCAGGACCGAGAATAATGCGTGTATGTGATACCGCATTTCATTCTCGCGATAAATGTTTCGATTGGTTATATTCGTTATGACCTAGTTATCGAATCATTGATTCGATAAATCGATACATTGCATACTAGTCGGTTATGTGCGACATGACCGGATCATTGAATCAAATGTTGATTTAATGATTAATGTATAATTATATATTTGATATATTACTTTGCATTAACTAGTATTGGTTCACTTTATACGGATTTTCTCACATGATGTGCATGATGTATATGTGATATACTTTTGTACACTCATTTGTATCATATTAGATGATGCATGTTTATTTGGTTAAGTGTAAAGAATAAACCCATGGTTAAGAGGATAATTAGGGTTTTGATTTTATCACACATTTATTTATCCATTCCTTATTGTTTAAATTGTTTTATAAAAACAAAATGGTTTTCATTTGTCATGAAGCTTAATGAAGCTTCATGAAGGTTTGATTCAAAGACCATTTTGTCTTTATACTAAACCCTAACTATTCCCACTTACCATGGTTTGCTCTCTACACTTAACCCATGTTAGAATTATGATAAGATATGCTTTTTCTTTTATTTTAAAAACACTTATCATAATACTAGCTCATCTTCTTCTTCTTCAAGCTTGCTACTCCAATGGCAACTTGAGTTTTAGTGAGAGAAATCCAAATCTAAAGTGAACCCACCTCCTATTTCTTCATCCTCTACCTCTTGCCAAGTGGTTTTGGGTGTTTTCTTCACAAGTTTCACTACTTGGTGAAGTCGGAGCTTGAACTAGTGCAACCTCGACGTAGATCGTCTTTGACACGAAGCCGATGACCTTGCTCACCCGTTTTCCGATGAAGCCGACGAATGAGTCGAGGATTCATGATGGACAGCGAGGGCATGACCACGTGGAGCTAAGGAGGTGGAAATCCGGATCTACAAAGGTTGTAGCTTCTCACTTCTAGTTAAAGTGTTAACTAAGTTTTCATTTCGCCTAAACATCTAGTCTAAGATCCGTAGTCTAGGGTTTCTCGGCACCAAAATTTTTAAATTGGCATGTTCGATGCCTTGTGAGACCACTATAGGGTGCCTAGGAACCTTTCACTAAAGACATATAAAGGGATTTGGACAGATGGCAAAGAGATATACGGTTACAGTTGTGAATCTGGATAATGGAAGATGCATTACTAAGAATACCCGGATACCCCATCGAAACATTTCAATGTTTCAGTTTCACTGTGTACTGTTAAATGAAAACTAATTTCCCGATTAAACACTTGCTCCAGGGTATGTATTTACCAGGTATGATTCTCATATCTGTATGGTTTTACAGATGATGAATGGGAGTAAGTTATTGGGAATTAGGTGACCATCCTCATTATATCGGGATTCGTTGTAATTGGTGATAATTGAGGAAGCCACCTGGGTTGTTTGCCGGTCGGCAAATATTTGGTTTTGAATATCCGTTGTTATGCACCAATTTCAAATTGATATATCTGTACGTCTATTTTTATAGAGTGAGATGCACCTTTTTGAAATTATGTCTATGACATTTACCTATATCAGTGGATGGTTAGGTAAGGAGCATTGAACAGCGGTGTAATTCTTCTTAACCATAAGTACAGTTTTCAACCTACGACACACAGTGAATGAGTTATCAGACTCAAGGGACTTGTACAGAGTATTGTATGTTGTCCAGCGTCCATTAGGACAGAGGGGTTGGTCCTCGTACTATATTCTGCTTACTTATAACTTCTCTAGTTCTTAGACAGGTGTTTCGTAGAAACACATGGTCCAAGTTTTGAGAAGTTATAGGTATATGAATAAAGTAGAGAACCAGGTATTGCAAGTATCGGGATTCTTCAAGGTGATCGAAGATGTAGATACTTGTATATGGTATTCAGTTGATAGTAATGATTAAGAGAACTTGCTTCTCTTTCAGGTTACTCATAATTAGAAGTATTCCTAAGTTGAGTAACGCTGATCGGCCTCTTTCCATTTAGTTGACATGCACTGGAGACAGCTGCATGATTTGAATCTGGTTCCAATTAAATCAGTGCCTCTGTTTCTATATTGGATATAGAACAGTTCATATCTTGACATTGTTAAGGTACGGGGAGTTGTCCGGCTTATGGTTAAAACCAGACTCCGGACAACTAAATGCACGTTTCTATAATGGATGTTTGTGGGTTGACCCGGGCTATGACGAGGGTTGACTTTCTACCATCTGGAAGATCAATAGTGATATTGTTCTTGACTCGCCACAGTTTTAACAAAAATGGATTTTTTCAGAAAACAGCAGTGGGAGTTTGGTAGAACTGGAAGTGATTCCAGAACCGCAAACGATTACTGAAGATTTCATAAGAACCTAAAGATTCAATCTGGCTTGACATTCCATTAGCCACTCCGCAGATATGGTGGGTAACCTCAGGCACCCGAGAGGTACTCCGGTATGCTCAAGGACGGTGGCAGGGAGGTTCTTGTTTACCCAGACTTGCCATTGCTGTTGGTCCAGACTGTGAAACCCGGCATGAGGATGAGTATAGCGTCATTCTAAACTGTCTTTAGAAGTGTACGTCTATATGACTCTGCCAGAGGGTTGTCATAGTCAGTGGGAGCAGCGGAAGCATTGGTGGACAGTTGGCTTATGTCTATTTATAGACTGAAGCAGATATAGCGGAGAAAGATCATCTATTTCTGATGTGAAGTCATGGGTTTGACTTCATCAGAATAGGGGATAGATCTGCTAAGAAGGTAGTAGGGTGTGATGTCCTGGTATTTGGATGACATACACAGAGTAGGAAGTAATATTCCTATACTACGATCGGTTATACTTTGGTTGTCACACAGTGGTTTCTCTACATGGGACTTGGACATTATATCAGACATACTGGTTACTAGATCTATAGTTTTAGATCTAGATTTGGGTGGTTTCCTAATCTGGGTACCTTGACAGTATTCTATGAGTATTTAGAATGGACGACTCCTGGCACGGTAGTATACCTGCAGGTAATGGAGTCACCCTCTCCAAACGTGACTTACAGACTAAAGGGGAGAGGGATACGCATGATTGACAGATCACTTGCTTAGGTAATTGAGTCAATCATGAGATGTCAAGTACCACACCAGATGTTATTCTTGCAGTAGGTGCAATAAGTTGATATTGATCCAATCCTGGAGAAACAGTCGGAAGCAGTTTTAGAACATAAGTTGATGTTCTGGGGATGTGATAACGACAACCTCTTTTAGGAGACGGTTATCATTCCAGGCTTCCAAGGTGACATGGATGGCAGAGTGGCTGTCAGAGTTATAGTTTCTCCTTCTGACGAGGGGCAGCATTTTGGACAGGTGGTCCAAGGCAATACTGAGGGAAAGGGTTGGCGCAGGATACTGATTAAGTTCAGTTATCGATACAGTCTAAGAAGTTTGGATTTGGAGTTCATTTATGAGCTAGGTCCCATCAGATATCCAGAAATACTTTAAGACTGGTATTGCTCATTTCGGGAGATGGCTTTCTCTGCGAACTTGAGATATGGAGAGACATAGAAAGAAACATCACAGCGGATCCACTCACTGAGGCTATTCCTCGAACGCAATAGTTTCGCAAACGAGCTTTGTGAGACTGACTAGTAGAGGAGTTGGGTGTTCGGTATCACACGGGCTGTGAGTATGCGACATCGCAATAATTAGCCTTGAGTGCAAGTGGGAGATTGTTGGAGATAGTGCCCTCAGAGTCAATTATTGGATCACAGGCACGTGATTGCAATGATTGAGGGAGGACCTATCCCAGTAGGACAGTCTTACTCGAGATGATAGTATGCTATCTGGTTTACCTTTATCATCATGTACTGCTTCAGGTGACCTTACAGGTCACTATTACACGCTGATAGAGCCCCTATGATTCTTGCTTGACTGCCAGCAGTATGATGTCGATCATATACGTGAGAGCTGGTGGTCTATAAGCACATCCTTAAAAGGTCCCTAGTCGTGGGAGTTTCGAGACAGGGCATCGATTCTCCAGAGTAGACTAGTGTATACAGTCGAGACCCCAACGAGGGGCGGTGGCCGGTCTCACAAGCCACTGGTGTCAGTTGGTTCACCTAAGATGTATACAGGTGCTCATTGGGTTATGAGTACACCGGACAGGACTCGCCGGGAACATGCTAGTTGGTCTTATACTTGACGTCAGATAGCAGTTCCCTGGTGACATGTGTACAGGTTAGTTCATCGACCTGAGATCGTCATTTGTCTCGTGTGAGTTCCCACTGTACTTTGATTACTACCCTACCACGGCTCAAAGGAGTCGTGCAAACAGGTTTTAGTTGGGTACAGTCCCGAGCCACATGGAGGCAGTGAGCGGATCTGCAGGGGTTCGTCTCTCCCGGTATTAGGGGTGAGGTCGCGCTGTGTCTAGGAGAGCCATTACACAAAGCCCTCGGCCGAGGCAGGAGATTTACTGGTAGGTATTCCAGTAGTATCTCAGGGTGTTCTGGGCTACACTCCGACACGACTTGTACCGCTTTTGGGGGTCTGACTTTTACCAACCCCCTAGGCCCGCCTTGCGATACTCATAGACGAACGGACCGGACTGTACGGATATTGTCACTGACAGGCTCAGTAGGGTGTCAGGATGAGTTCGCTCCTCGACGTCCCTTTTGGTCAATAGCTGGTGGCCCGTCACGTATTGGCTTATACCTCTGACGTGCTGGTGGTTAAATCCACAGCCATAGTATTGACGAGTCTTTAGAGTCCACCACACAGACAGTTACTCATGTTTCGGGCGAAACGCTGTAGAGGCCGTATGGAGATATGGCAGGGTCCGATCAGATACGTGCGGTATTGCATGGATCAGGATCGGACGGTTTGTACTAGAGGCCGTATAGAAATATGGCAAGGTTCGATCAGATACTTGCGGTATTGCACGCATCAGGATCGAACGGATTTTACTAGCCGGCTTTGGTTTAAGCCGGATCCTAGTTTAGTACAGTGTAGATTTTGTCTCATTGCATTTGTATCCAGTCGGAATACAGATGCGGGTGTGTATGCACAATATCGGGGTTTTCCTGTAATTTATTACGGGATCAGTTTTCTGGAGTTGCCAGTTTGCATTCCGTTCCGGCCGGTTTTTCCTTTGTTCTTTCCCGGCCGGACTTTTCCGATGGAGGGGGTTATTTGCAAGTTTGCAAATAACATTTTATGGAGGGGTTTTCTTGCATTATGTGGCATCATGATGAGATTCTTTTTCCATCCATTCTTTGCTTTATTTGTGATTAGAAATGAGATGAAGGTTGATTTGATTTAGTTATCATTTCTTTTTGATATGGTCACCCTCCACCTTTTCCTACACTCACCTCCCTCATGGGTGATGTTCTATCCCTCCACCATTCTCACAAGTATGAGGCCGGCCACTTTTGAGGGAGGATGAGAGAAATTTCCATTTTGGTGTGGCACATATTTCTTCATCTCATTCTTCTTGTTTTGGGAAAAATGAAAGCACCATTTTTCCTTAACCTCATTCCTCCATCACCAATGGCAACTTCACTACTCCAAAGAGACATAGACTCTACACTACTTCTACAGCAAATCTTGGGCGCGTCGGCTAGCCAACTTCCCGCCCGAGTTGCCTCGGTATTGAGGTGGGAGCCCGTAAAAGATGCAGACGATGTGGTGCCCTTCCGGCAAGGATGCGACGACCGGAGTTTCCGCGGGAGATCGGGACGACGACGAGAAGACCGGAGGACTCGGATCACTCGGTATATCTCTCACCCCTTCTCTTGATAGCTAGCATTAGGTTAATGGTTACGATCCGGGTTTATTGTCCGCGGTAGCGCCAGTTTGAAAGTTAAGAAAATTTTTGATTCCGCATTTTGGCCTCGGATAGACGGCCGGGGCGCTGCCGTGGCGCAACAAACAGAACATAGTACGAGGACCTACCCCTTTGTCCTGATGGACACTGGACAACATACAATACTCTGTATAAGTCCGCTGAGTTTAAGCAACTCAAAACCTGTGCGTCGTAGGTTGAAAACTGTACCCCGGCGATTTCCTCAAATATCACCAATTCCAACGAATTCCGATATAATGAGGATGATCACCTAATTCCTAATAACTTACTCCCACTCATCATCTGTAAAACCATACAGATATGAGAATGAAACCTGGTAAATACATACTCTTGGAGTAAGTATCTAATCGGGAAAACAGTTTTCCTTTAACAATGCACTGAAACATAAAAATGTTTCGTAGGGGTATCCTGGTATTCATAGTAATGCCTCTTCCATAATCCAATTCATGACTTCAACCGTATATCTCTTTGCCATCTCTCCAAATCCCTTTATTTGTCTTAAGTCATTACCTTCTGTACACCATCGTTAGGCTAAATGGTTTTCTTCCTTCCCTACCGTTCGGCACCAGCCTATGGTTTGGAAGAAGACTATCCAATAAGCATAATAGGTGTACCCTCCTAAACCAAGGAGTACTCGCATCTTGAGAGAAGGTGATGATAAAAGACAACTGAATAATACCTTATACCTTTTAAAGGTGAAATAGGAGTGGCGATGAAGTACGCGGTTTTGGTCGTGAATGATATCAGTCGCAATTTACTTTGCCCTCTTTCTAATCCCTTTATTTTGCCTTTACATATTACCTTCTGCACACCCTACTTAGGCTAATTGGTTTTCTTCATTCCCTACCTTTCGGCACCTGCCTATGGTTTGGAATAAGACTGTCCAATAAGCGTAATAGGTGTACTCTCCTAAACCAAGGAGCCCTCGCAACCTGAGAGAAGGTGATAATAAAAGACAACTGAATAAACTAATTCTATTTCTCCTGAATCTGGATCCATCCTCGAAGAAGTCCCTTCGAGTTCGTATATAACCATACGATGGATCTATCCAATGGAAGTGGATATCCGTAGTAATACGGGTGTTCTGAGAAATTCAAAGGGTAAAAGAAGGAGTGGCAATGACTTATGCAACTCAGACAATCCAAAAGCCAGTATTTTAAGAAGGTTCGGTCAACCTGGTCACTGAGTCATAGTCTAGGGTCGGTCAAAGGTCGCTGCCAAAGAGAGAGAGAAAAGAAACACTCTACGTGCACTCTAACCTAGATCAGAATGGTTATCACTTTATCTAATCTGGAAACCTCCCACTGTCCTGTCAAATTCTCCTCCAAACCAGAAAGAAGAATCAATCGGGATCACCCGAAGAGTAAACCAACTCATCAGTGGGAATCGGGATCCAACTCTCATCGCATGATAACGTGATGGAATGCATCCACGTTACTCATACTCCAGAAGGTATGCGCATACTTGGCAAGTTTCAGTTTCTTTAGAAACTCCCGATATGATTTTTGCCCCATGCTCTTATAACCTTGGCGTTGGTCAAAATGTCATAAGTCACATGCCAAGTTCTACCCGTCACTATCTTGTCAATTTGAACCCACCCGCACATGCCCTTGACGTTGGCCAAAATGGCAGAACGACTGTCCCAAACCAACTCATCTATCTATGCAACAATTGAATACCCAGCAGCTACCAAACACTATGCCTTGGCGTTGGTCAAAACACATAGCTTGAATACTACTGAATACCCAAAAGAAGTGACGGAGGGCTACGGCTGGTTTTTGGCGAAAAACCTTTAACGTAGTGAACTTGATATCGCTGAAGGAACCTGATAGCTTTTTAAAATATAGTGGCGAAAACCTTTTGCTAAAGAGGTCACTCCCGATGAAGGGATCTCGGCTCTTTCCTCGTGGAATGAGGTGCAGGATATTCCACTGAATACCGCTATGCAAAGCAACTTGTAATCGACTATAGTGAAGTTATTACCCTGACGCAAACTTCTGCCCAAGGGGTCAGTCCCGGTGAAGGGATATCGGCCCTTGCCCCGTCGAATGAGGTGCAGGATATTCCACTGAATACCGCTATGCATAACAAAAGGAAACGTCTTTGCAATAACACTTTTTAAATTTGTTCCAACAACTGTAATCAGGTTTGCTTTACTTTGCATTGATCAGAATCAACGCAGTCCCATCAATCGATCAAACCAGAAAAGAACGAAAATAAAATGTACGTATATGCCATCCGCATTCGTCACTGGGTCCCGTCATCACCCGTTAGGTTACTTAACTAACGACAGAGCGGGGACTGGACTAGCGCGGGTGTAAAACATATACAACATCTAATAGTATATAAACCAATATAAAATAATCGCTCCAGGCGTGATAATATGCAACATTACAGAAAAGTAATAAGCATCACAGAACAATACAGATAATCTGGGATCCCCGAGTTTCACAGAGCCGCTGCTGAAACTCGACGTTCCCCTGTCGTGTGGATAGCCTGTGCAATGAAACCTAGACCCCTACGGGTGCGGAAAGTTACCCGCCAAAACCTGAAGCGAGGCAGCCCCTTACAGCATAGTGAATGGACCACCCAGCACTTCACGGAATCCGGTAATCTTGGGCACCCCTCCTTGGGTCAACCTGTACCCCCTATGAGTGCGGCGAATAGTCTGCCAATTCTAGAGTGGGGCCCCTCTGCCTCTCAAAGCCATGAGATGCGGACCCGTTGCCCCTCCAGAACCCGGCTATTCGTGCACTCCGTCGTGGGGCAAAACCTAGTACAGTAATGAAAAATAGTACAACAGGTACATCGACCGCAACCTGGTCGTGCCCCAAAAGAATATTATACAACAGGCAGTGACGGCAGTCCACAAGTTGGACGCTCACCCCGCAATATCAAATGTACAAATAAACTCAAACTGCACTACCATTGCACACTGCTATCCACCACGACAAATCCGCAACATCACAGCACAACACAGAACATCAACGCGAATGTCACGTTCGCAAACCCGTCTAAAAGAACTATAGCAATCAGACGCGGTTTACCGATCAAATGACATTCCCGATCGGAGATATAATGTAAGCACTGTAAACTAACATGTTTAAATTTCGATCGACTAAATTTCCCGAAGTGGGCCCCACGCAAATCTGCTGCACAGTAAAAAATACTGGGCCCAAATAAACAGTTCCAGAAACCACAATTTCCAACATAGAATGCACTGTAGAAAATTGGCTAAGTGATGTCACTTTCCTGCGGCGGATCCGCGGCCAAACCCATGCTTGGGCCGCGGATCCGCGGCGGAACAGTCGAATCACGTGGTCGAATTTCTGCAGTATTCCTCAAAAACCCTGCTTGATTTTCTGGTATGGTCAAAATGACATTTAGACCAGTTTTAAAATTAACAGAAACTTTAATACTTGAAAATTGTAGTTTTTGAAAATCCGTTCGATCGATTTTTTAAACGTGTTAGCACAAGTTAGTAAAGCAAAATGGTGAGGCTCTGATACCATTGTAAGTCTACGGTAGCGCCCCGGCAGTCTACAGACGCCAAATGCGGAACAAAAACTTTTTAACTGGCGCTATCGTATACTTTAACCCGGATCTGCCATTATTGCTAAACTAACAAACTGTAAAGAGTGTAGAAAGGTTATACCGAACGATCCGAGTCCTTCGTTCTTTAACTATCATCCCACGCTCCGTTGCGGCTTCTCCGATCTCGTCAATCTCCGATCTGCTCGTCCAGGTGGCACCACGTCACTGATTCTTTAAACGGGCTCCCGCCTCTGACTTGAGGCAACTCGGTCGTCAAGTTTGCTAAAAGAGACGACCAAGAATGATGTAGAATATGAATAGATTACTTTGTCTCACTTCGTCCAAAACCGTGGACGATCGGTAAATGAAGTTGCCACTCGAATCGGGTGATGGAATGAAATGAGCTGTGAAATTCCATACACCCCAAAATCTATCATATCTTTTCAAATGAAACATCAAGTGAGTGTGAGAGAGAGGAGGGGGCCGGCCATATATAGGGAGGAGGAGGGTGAGTGTAGGAGAGGGGGGGTGACCACAAGAACAAATATCATGTGTGAACATAATTAATGAAAAAGATGAATCACTAACCTAGTCACCTTGCATTAATTGAACCATTAAATGCAACCAATGAAAACACAACACCATTTAACCTAGTCACCATTTCTAGAACCTTCTAGAAGCATGACTCACCCTCATCCAAGAAAAGATAAATCCGTCTTTAACCGAATGTTAAAAGACGGCTGATAGAAAACTGGAAACTGGCAACTTCCAAAAGTGATCCTGAAACGACTTTCAGGATAACCCCGAAACTGTATAAATATACCCGCATTTGTATTAGGACCGAATACAAATGCAACTGAGACAAAGATATTATACCTACTCAATATAATACTCGGATCCGGCTTAAACCAAAGCCGACCAATATCATCTGCCCGAAAAATAACACGTGCGTAAACGCACGTGCATTTTTCGAACCCTGCCATAAAACCATACGGCCTCTACAACGTTTCGTCCGAACTTGGGAAACTGTTTGTGGGAAACTCTAATGACTCGTCAGTACCCTGGCAGTGGGTTTAACCACAAACCGTCAGCGGCACTAGCAATGCGTAACGGCTGCCCATGGACTGACCTCAAGGGAGGCCGATGAGCGAACTCATCCGGAAACCCTACTGAGCCTAACAGTGACAATGTATATACAGTCCGGTCCGTTCGTCTATGAGTATCGCATATCTGCCTAGGGGGCTAGTAACGTCAGACCCCCAATAGCAGTATAAGTCGTGTCGGAGTGTAGCCCAATAACACCCTGAGATACTACTGGAGTACCTACCAGTAAATCTCCTGCCATGCCATGGACTTTGTGTAATGGCTCTCCTAGACACAGCACGACCTCGCCCCCAATACCGGGAGAGACGAATCCCCTGCCGATCCGCTCACGTGCCTCCATATGGCTCGGGACTGTACCCAAAAACTATCTGTTTGCACGACTCCTTTGAGCCGTGGTAGGGTAGAAATCAAAGCACAGTGGGAACTCACACGAGACAAATGACGACCTCAGGTCGATGAACTAACCTGTACACATGTCACCAGGGAACTGCTATCTGACGATATGTATAATACCAACTAGCAGGTTCCCGGCGAGTCCTGTCCGGTGTACTCATAACCCAATGAGCACCTGTATACATCTTAGGTGATCCAACTGACACCAGTGGCTTGTGAGACCGGCCACCGCCCCTCGTCGGGGTCTCGACTGTACACACTAGTCTACTCCGGAGTATCGATGCCCTGTCTCGAAACTCCCAGGACTAGGGACTACAATTAAGGATATGCATATAAACCACCCAACTCTCACGTATATGATCGCCATCATACTGTTGGTAGTAAAGCAAGATCCTAAGGGCTTTATCAAAGTGTAACATGTAAACAGTCACCTGAACATGTACACGACTGATAAAGGCAAACCAGATAGCATACTATCATCTTGAGGAAGACTGTCCTACCGGTATAGGTCCTCCGCAATCATTGCAATCACGTACCTGCGATCCAATAATTGACTCTGAGGGCACTATCTCCAACATGTTGGATATATGTATGCCCTAGAGGCCATTATATGATAGTGGATGTATTTATACATGTATATATATATTCAGTGTACATTCTTGCTCGACATGATAGTATGCTATCTGGTTCTTCTTTATCTGACATGTTGATTTGATCATGCTTTTATTCATTCATACATGTTGATAAAGCCCTGAGGATATAGACTTGACTACTGTGATTATGATAGAGATCATACTAGTGGGACATCAGTAGTTTATAAGCATATCCTGGAATGTCCCTAGTCGTAGGTGTATCGAGACGGGGCATCGATATACCAGTGTAAACTAGCGTATATGATATTAGACCCATATGATGGGCGATGGATGTTCCCACATTCATCGATGTTTGACATCGAGATTGTATACGGGTGCTCAGTGGTGACTGGGTACACTGGACGGACTCACCGAGAACTCCTATATAGAATTATATTTATCGTCGGATAGCAGTTCTCATGTGACACTGGTGCAGGTTAGTCTGTAGACCCGAGATCGTCATAGAGTCTTGTGTGTTCTCCCACTGTACTTTGATTACCACCCTACCACGGCTTTACTGAGTCGTGCAAATAGGTGGCCGTTGGGTACAGTCCCGAGACACACGAAGGCGATGAGCGATAGGAGGGGTTTCGTCTCTCCCGGTATTGGGAGTTGATGCTGTGCTGTGCTCGATTGGCTATATCAGTAAGTCCCTGGCCAGGGCTGTTGGGATTTGCTGATAAGTGTTATCAGTAGTTTCTCGATCTATTATAGACCATTCATCGGCATGACTTATTGAGTTATTGGGGTCGACGTTTCCATCCCTAGACTCGATATGCAGCATATCCGACGAAGAGACCGGACTGTACGGTAGTGTTGCCGGTTGGCTCGACGGGAGTTGTAGCAGGTTCGCTTGTTTTCTTCTGATCGCTCAATACCCGGGTGGCCGTTACGTTTAGCTGACCGCTTGCGGCTTGTAGGTATTTGATATGATCGTTACCTACTGCCGGCGTATTGACGAGTCTTAGAGTCCCACAATGAAGTTTCCTGGCTCAGGCGAAAAGATGTGGTGTGCATATGAGATATGCGCGAGGACCTGATTAAATACGGATATGTGATACCGTATATTAATCGGGCATTTTCTATTGATCAGGTCGCAGGTGATATGACCGGTTTGCAAAATCAAGTGTTGATTTTACAAATGACTTTTAGATTAATTCTTTAATCAAACTCTTTTTCTATTTTGTATGCATACATGTATGCACATGATGATGTGCATGGATACATACATGCATACATTGTATCATGGTTGTTGATACAAGTTTGGTGGCAATGCAAGACTTACATGATAGAATTATCTATTTATTTTTCATTTTGTAAAAAGGAAAGGATAATTCACAAGAGGTTAGAGTTTATCATCTTTGACCATGCTTCAACCACTTATTAACCTTGAGTTAATTATCCTTTAACCTTTTAACTCACTTTGGAAAAGATCTAGATAATTCTAACCATGGTTGAAGTGAGAAGGAATTTAAATATATTATTCTTTCTCATTTTCAATTATTCATTCTCATCTCTTTTCCTTTTGTGAGAAAGCAAAGCCACCATCTTCTTCTTCCTCTCTTGATAATTTTCTTTAAGTGAGGTTGATAAAAGAAAGAGTTTTGATTATAGAAAAACAACCACATCATCATACTACATACATCTAGCCGGTTCGTGTAGGGTGTTTGCTTTACTTCTTTCACATATCGGGTAAAGCAAGGAGCTTTGGGCAAAGGAGCTTCGGGTGGATCGTCGTGGACATTAGAAGACCTCAAGCGAACCTTTTTCAAACCCTCAAGTGGCCAAGGAGTCTAGCGTAGGGAGCTACAAAGGTTGTACTCTCAAAACCCTAGTTTTTCCTACTTGTGTTGTTGTCAAGTTTTAGAAACCCTAAAATTCTAGTGATGATTCTTTGTATGTTCACTTAGCACCATAAAAATTTGATTTTGTGACATGTGATGCTTCCAAACCCTTCATGAGGTGCTAGGTAAACCTAACAGTCCAAGTCACCATTGTAATCCGCATCTACATATCCTTACAACTGGCTCGATTTATTTTCTGACTTGTGAAAGAATAAACCGAGATCTTTAGTTCCTTTTAGATACCAAAGTATCCACTTTACAGCTTCTTAATGTAGCTTTCTTGGGTTTGACATGTACCGGCTAAACAGAATTACTGCATCGAATATGTCTGGACGTGTGTACCATAACTTACATCAGCGATCCCACCACACTTGTATATGGTACTCAAGATATCTTTTCTTTCTCATCCGCTTATTTCGGATACTTCTTAGAAGATAGCTTGAAATGACCGGCGATAGGGGTGCTCACCTGTCTTGAATCATGTTGGCTATAGTGCCCTTAAGAAAATTATTGTAATCGAAATTAGACGATTAAGATAATTGAAGGAGAACATATACAGGTAGAACAATCTTACTCGATATGATAGTATGCTATCTGATTTGTCTTTATCATTGATGTGTATACATTTTACTGGTTATTACGAGTCGTTAATACATAATGATAAAACCTGTAGGATCTTTTCTTGACTAACCGAGTTATGATGGCGATCATATTAGTGAGAGTTGGGTAGTCCATAAGCACATCCTTAAATGTCCCTAGTCGTGTGAGTATCGAGACTATGCATCGATATTCCAGAGCAGACTATTGTATACGTTTCTAGACCCAGACGAGGGGTGACGACAGGTCTCATACCATTGGTGTGTTGCATCTAAGATTGTATACTGGTGCTCACTGAAGGTGAGTAAACCGGACGGACTCGCTGAGAACTTCTAAATGGTACTATACCTATCATCAGATAGAAGTTCTCAGTTGACATAAGTACGGGTAGTCTGTTGACCTGAGATCGTCATTTATCTTGTATGAGTTTCCACTGTACTAAGATTACTACCCTATCATGGCTCTACTGAGTCGTGCAAACAGTTTCTAGTTGGGTACAATCCCGAGCCACATAGAGGCAGCGAGCGATCGTCATGGATTCGTCTCTCCCGGTATGGGGAGTCGATGTCGTGATGTGTTCGGTTGGCTATCACCATAAATCCCTGGCTAGGATGGATGAGATTTACTGATTGTAGATCAGTTGTTTCTCAGTGGGTGGTGAGCTTGACACTGACACGACTTATCAGGTTATTAGGGGTCTGATGTTATCCACCCTCTAGACCCGGTATGTGATACTCTTAGAAGAAGAGACCAGACTGTACGGAAATTGTCACTTACAGGCTCTGTAGGGGTACGGACGAGCTTATTTGTCGACTTTCCTTTCGTTCAATACCTGGATAGCCATTACGTACAGCTAGTGTCGCTGACGTATTTGTGGTTGAACCCACTGCCGGCGTATTATCCAGTCTTTAGAGTCCCACACATAGGGTTTCCCGGTTCAGACGAAATGATGTAGTATGTGCGTATTTTGATACGCACACAGATTCGATTAAATACGTGTATTTAGTGCACGTATTTTAATCGGACATTTTGAAGATACTACAAGGTTTGAAAGATGCCCGGATCATTGTGAGCTAGTATTAAATCTCTCATTATCTCTCTTTTGGGTATTCGTATTTTTATACGAATACGGCTATTTGTATTTTGATACGAATACGGTATTTATACGAATACGAGTATTTGTATAAATATGGGTATTTATATCTTAATATGAATACATGTATTTTTATCTCAATACGAATATGGGTATTCATATTTTTATATGAATACGGTATTCGTATTTTGATACGAATACGGGAATATGTATTTGTTGTATATTTGGTTATATGTATATATGTATGTATGTGTGTGTACACATACACATTATTTTCTCATTCTTTAGACAAGGTAGTGGATGAGTGTGGGTTAGCGACTCACTAGGTGAGTCACTAAACATCCCCCTCTCCATGATTACAAAAAGAAGAAGAAAGAAAAAAAAAGGGTTGAATGTTTTCATCCTTCTTCTTCTCTTCTTCATTTTGAGCTTCTACAAAGAGAGAAAATTTGCAAAGGGAGAAAACTTGAGATTTCTACACTACACCACTCTCACAATCAATTCCTAATAAGTTTTGTTTGTGAGTTGCTTCACTTGAGGTTTTGGATGTGAAGCTAAAACTTGAATTGGATTCTCTCGGGTGGATCATCTTTGACGAGGAAAATCGGCTTGCAAGCATATTCCCGATGACTACGGAGCCGAGCTAGAGTCTATGGAGCAGTGAAGGGGTCTTTCAGAATTGCGCGGACACGCAACAAAGGTAGCTAGCCCCCTTAATCTTGTATGTTTAGATATCTAGTTTAGTGTTTGGAATCTATTCTAGGGTTTTGGTCGCTAGTGCTCGCTTTAAAGTTTTTTTTTCGCTTCCGCTTTCATCGCGAGTCTTACGACACGAGCACTAGGGTCCTAACAATGGTATCATAGCTACTAGATATTGTGCTGACCCATGTGGGGTTCTCACTATGGTGACAGTAGTGGCGAAGCGCATGCTCTTACTCTCAGGTGCCCCGTGCGGTTATATGGTCCGGCTGGTTGTAGTCCGTCGTAAGGGGACTATGTAAAAAGTAGTTACTGAGGGATCTATGGGTGCCACGGCCAGTTTTCGCTGCGCTGACCGAACCTTTAATGGTATCAGAGCCATACCAAATACTTTAACCAGTTGTAGATGATGCTTACGTTTCGAAACTGAAATTTTAACCGTATTCGATTTCAAAAACCAAGTTTCTATCTATTTTTGAAAACAACACCTGAAATTTATTTAAACTATTACAGCAGACTAATCTTGAAGCAACAAAATATGGCACAAAATACGAGGCTAGGATTCCCTACTTTGGCTGCCAAAATTTTCCATTTGGCCAATACCAGCGGCCAAGTTGTAGCCTCCTACTTCGAATTTTGTGCAGGGGATTGGTTGTTTAGAAACTTGATTTTTGGTTATATTTGTTTTTACCCAGATTTCAGTTTGTATTATCTTTGTATTCGGGCAAGTTCGGAAAACTTTTCAGTTGAAATAATACCATCGTTTATGATCCGTATCTTTGTTTGTATGTTTGATAACGTTGTCTAATTGCTATATGTTCGATTAGATGGGGTTGCACACTGGTTACTTGTTATATTGATTGGGATATATATCTTGTGATGGTTTAGTCGGATTGTCGTGACGGATAGCTTCTCATGAAATTTGTTTGTACATTTTTGATTCATGTATTTTTTTATTCGGGATGAGCGGCCAGATTATAGCCGCCGTTGCCGCTTGATGTATATTATTTTATTGGGATACGTCCGGGTTGAGGTCGTTGTCACCATTGTATATATTTCATTAATTATAATAGGATACCCCGCAATGGAGTGCTCGGGTAGCCGGATTTGAGAATGCAGAGGGTGACCATCTCGTGGAGTTGAGATCGAGCTATCTCATTCTGGGATTGGCGGGTTTCTCCCCGCACTTATAGGGGGTGTAGCTCTGACCCACGGAGGAGCACTCAAGTTACCGGATTCCAAGAAGTGCTAGGTGGCCCACTCATGACATTGAGTTCGTGTTGACTCACTTATAGAATTGGAGGGTAATTTTCCGCACTTGTGAGGGTCATGGTTCGAATTTGTACGGGCTATCCACACGACTGAGGAACGTTGGTTTTCGTTTGCGGCTCAAATGAAACATGGGGCTCCTAGTTTATCCACTATTCCATATTATTTATCGCATGCCTGTGATATTAATTACTTGCCTGTGATATTAATATATATTATTATATGCTTCTATATGTTTTGCATCCGCGCTAGCCTTGTCCCCACCCTGTCGTAAGATAAGTAACTTTACGGTGAAGATTCAGGACCCCATGGCGAATATAGATGGCATATAAAAACATGCTATTTTGGTTGTTTCTGTTGTGGCTTAGAAACATAGAATGATGGGATCGCATTATATGCTTAATGCAAAGGAAAAATAAACCTAAATGATGTTGTCGGAACCAATTTTTAAAACTACTCAGTTTTCTTCAAAATCAGTCGATTTTCTACAAAACCACTTGTTTTAAAAGTGGAACCTAAGCCACTTAATTTCAAAGGCATTCGAGTTCCATCAACGATATCAAGTTCATTGCATTAAAGGTTTTTCGCAAAAAACCAGCCTAGCCCTCCGTCATTTCAGAAGGGTAGTGCATAGTGTTCATGCTATGTATGTTGGCCTTTGTCAAGGTATAGTGAATGGTAACTATGTATTACTTTTCTATAGCATAGAATTGCATTAATCTAGGGCAGTCGCACAAGTATTTTGGCTTTCGTCAAGGGTTAGTATGGGCGAGTCTAGATTAATCAGGACAATGACGGGTTGAACTTGACTAACGACTTATGATATTTTGGCCTTCGTCAAGGTCATAAGACACTTGAGACAAAAACCATATCAGGAGATTCAAATATAAGGGAAACTTGACAAGTATGCGCATACCTTCTGGAGTGTGGTGACTTTGGTTGGTTTTTGTCAAGGTCATCACACAATGATAGTTAGGTCGTGATTCCCACTGATGGATAGATATTACTCCCGGAAGATTTTCACTTCACAACTAACTAACCCATTAGGTCTCTAGAAAGGTGTTAACGAAGTTATGTCTCTGCGGAAACATGGTTATTTAATTATGTCCTTGCGAAAGCACAGGGAGCCTCCCTTAGAGTACCAACACTTTCCTGGCTGAACGAATAGCGAACTTGTGGGGTGTACATGATCCCGAATAATTCTCCTTTTAGAGTTTGAAAGAGAATTCGAGGAAGCAGTGGGAGCTATCCTGATTAGATAAAGTGATTAACTAATCTAATCTTGATAGAGTGCATGCTGAGTGTTTCTTTTCTCTCTCTCCCTTTGGTAGCGACCATGACTGACCTTAAACTATAAGTTGTAAACCAAGTTAACCGAACCTTTTTACAATCTGGCTTTGGCTTGTAATAATTCACGACTAAGTCGCATATATCCTTGCTGCTCCTTATTTACCATTTGCCTTCTCCAGAACACTCTGTATTACTATGGATATCCATATTGCTTGGACTGTCCATCTCGTATAGTGACATACGAACTTGAAAAAATTGCTTTAGTCAAGGATAGCCACGGGTTCTGGAGAAATTGAATTGGATGGTTCTGTTGTCTCTTCTTCCTCACCTTCTCTCTAGTTGAGAGCTCCTTGTATTAGGAAAGTACATCCGTTATGTTTGTTGGATAGTCTTCTTCCAAACCTTAGGCAGGTGCCGAAAGGTAGGGAAGGAAGAAAACCAACTAGTCTAAGTTGGTGTACAGAAGGTAAGATGTAGAGACATATAAAGTGATTGAAGTGAAGGCAAAGGAAATTACAACTACTGTCGTAAATCTGGGCATTGAAAAAGGCATTACTAGGAATACCCGGCCACCCCCTTGAAATATTATATGTTTCAGTTTTTCTGTGTAGCTGTAATTGAAAACTGTTTCCCAATTAGTTCTGAATCCAGGGTATATGTATATCAGATTAGTATCTTACATCTGTAGGGTATTATAGATGCTGAGAAAGAGTAGAATATTAGAAAATGGGTGATTTGATCATCAATATCGAAATTTGTTGCAATTAGTGATATTTGATTAAATCACCTGGTTTTTGCCTTACGACAAATATTGGGTTTTGAATAACCGTTGTTATGCACCAATTTTAAAATGATATATCTGTATTTTTATTTTATAAAGTGGGATATAATTTTTGAAAATTGTATTCTAAACATTTACCTTTATCAATTGAAGATAAGATAAGGTGCATTAAATAACGGTATAGACAATCTTAACCAAAATACAATTTTCAATTTACAACACACGGAGTTTGAGTTTGCAAACTCAGGGGACTTATACAAAGTATTGTATGTTGTCCGATGTCTATTTAGACAAGGGGCTGGTACTCGTACTATATTCCATTTACTTATGACTACTCTGGTTTTAGACACGTATTTCGAAGAAATTCAAGGTCTAAAGATTCTGAGAGTTCATAGGTATAAGAATAAACTAGAGAACCAGACGTTGGAAGTATCAAGATTCTTCGAAATAATCGAAGATGTAGATACTTATGGTAGGTATCCTTCATAGTAATAATGAGAATATTATTTCTCTCATAGGTTACTCATCTGTGAGTGCGCTCCTTGATGAGTAATGCCATATGACTTTTTTCCATTTAGGGGATATACACTGGACACAGTTGTATAACTTTTTAAATCTGATTCCATCTAAATTAGCGCCTTTGGTTTTATATGGACATAAATGTTGCATATCTTGAGTATGTTAAGATATAAATTTATCCGGTTTTTGTTTAAAATCAAAATCCGGACGAACTCAAGGCACGCTTCAATAATGGCAGTTTGTGTGTTATCCTAAGCTTTCGCAAGGGTTTAACTTCTATCATTTGCAAGATCAACAGCTGCATTGTTCTTGACTCACCACCTTTTTATAAAAAGGAATTCTTTTTGCAAAAGAAATTAGTGGGAGTATGGTAGAATTGAAAGTGATTCGAGAACCACAAATGGTTACTAAAAATTTAATTGAACCTAAGGATTCATTTGGATTCGAAAAACCATAGCCACTTCGCGGATTTTAGTAGGTAATCTCAGCCACCCAAGAGGTACTTAGGTTTCCTCATAGATGGTGACATGGAGGTTTACATCATGGTGATGATGGTGGCACTACTGGTTATCAGCTGGCCTTTGGGAAGTGGTGACTTCCGGATGATGGCCAGATGCCCAATATCCAAATTGGACTCCATGCACTTCAGCAAATTATGGAATTCGTTGGGTGCTCCTAAAGGGGTAAAACCCATTAGGAGCAAGTAGATTTTTTGAGATTGTAGGGTGTTTTTCGTCACCCCATTGAGATGGGAATACGCGCGCGCTTATCAGGCGTACTATAGATTTCCCCTACCTAGGGTAGGCCGGGGTTTATTGATGGTGGGGATCCGAATCTCCGGCAGCCGCGGACTAAGCTGCCGTTAATTACCCCTCGCCTTTGGGGTGAGGGAACATCCGATTGACGGGTTAAACTGGTCATGCGAACTCAATGTGCAGTATTGTTTTATGGATATATCGGGGCCCCGCAGAGTTTTTACGGGGGTCCCGCTACCCGGATAGAGGGCTGGGGGGTCAAGGGGGCTAGCAGCCCCCTTGCAGGGTGTAGGGTGTAAGTACACGGTAGCGTCCCGGCCGTCTAACAGACGCCAAATGCGGAACAAAAACTTTTACAACTGGCGCTATCGTATACCATAACCCGGATCTGCCATTAAAGCTAAACTAACAAACTATAAAGTGGGTAGAAATGTTATACCGAATGATCCGAGTCCTCTGGTCTTCAACCATCATCCCACGCTTTGTTGCGGCTGCTCCGATCTCCTGAATCTCCAGTCTTCTCGTCCAGGTGGCACCACGTCGACGGATCTTTAAACGGGCTCCCGCCTCTGAACCGAGGCAACTGGATCATCAAGTTTGCCAAAAGAGATGACCAAGATGATGTAGAGAATGAGTAGAACACTTTGTCTCACTTCGTCCAAAGTCATGGATGAACGGTTAATGAAGTTGCCTTTTGGATCGGGTGAAATGAGAAATGAGGCTATCTAATTTCCATGAATCCAAAACTATAATCTTTTCCAAATCAACAACCATCCATTCTCAGTAGAATGGGCCGGCCACATATATGAGCAAGGGGGGTGAGTGTAGGAGGAGGGAGAGTGACCATTAGCATTAAAGAGAAGAATGTGTGATCTAACACCTTGCACAAAACATTAATGCAAACAAATGAATCATCTAACCTAGTCATCATACATTAATTGCACAATTAATGCACTAATGACTCACTAGCCACCTCATCATCCCAGTCACCATCTAGAAACTTCTAGAACCTTCCACACTCATCGAAAAAAGATAAATCCGTATTAAACTGAATGTTTAATACGGCTGATAGAAAACTGGAAACTAGCAATTTCCAAAAGCGATCCCGAAACGAATTTCAGGATAACCACGTAATAGTATAAACATACCCGCATTTGTATTACGACCGAATACAAATGCAACTGAGGCAAAGATATTATATCTACACAGTATAATACTTGGATCCGGCTTAAACCAAAACCTACCAGTATTATCTGCCCGAAATATGACACGTGCGTAAACGCACGTGCATTTTCCGAACTTTGCCATAAAACTATACGGCCTCTACAACGTTTCGCCCGAACTTGGGAAACTGTCTGTGGGGGACTCTAATGACTCATCAACACACTGGCACTGGGTATAACCACTAGCACGTCAGAGGTACTAGCTGTACGTAACGGGTGCCTATGTATTGATTGGAAGGGAAGCTGACGAGCGAACTTATCCAGAAACCCTACTGAGCCTAACAGTGACAATATACATACAGTCCGGTCCGTTCGTCTATGAGTATCGCATATCTGCCTAGGGGGCTAGTAACGTCAGACCCCCAATAGCGGTATAAGTTGTCAGAGAGTAGCCCAGAACACCCTGAGATACTACTGGAGTACCTACCAGTAAATCTCCTGCTTTGACCGAGGGCTTTGTGTAATGGCTCTCCTAGACACAGCGCGATCTCACCCCCAATACCGGGAGAGACGAATCCCCTGCCGATCCGCTCACTTGCCTCCATGTGACTCGGGACTGTACCCAAAAAAGACCTGTTTGCACGACTCCTTTGAGCCGTGGTAGGGTAGAAATCAAAGCACAATGGGAACTCACACGAGACAAATGACGACCTCAGGTCGATGAACTAACCTGTACACATGTCACTAGGGAACTGCTATCTGACGCTAGGTATAATACCAACTAGCAGATTCCCGACGAGTCCTGTCCGATGTACTCATAACCCAATGAGCACCTATATACATCTTAGGTGAACCAACTGACACCAATGGCTTGTGAGACCGGCCACCGCCCCTCGTCGGGGTCTCGACTGTATACACTAGTCTACTCTGGAGTATCGATGCCCTATCTCGAAACTCCCATGACTAGGGACACTTTAAGGATGTGCTTACAGACCCCAGCTCCCACATATATGATCGCCATCATACTGCTGTCAGTCAAGCAAGAATCCTATGGGCTCTATCAATATGCAATAGCGAACTAAAGTATGTATACGATGATAAAGACAAACCAAATAGCATACTATCATCTCGAGCAAGACTGTCATATCGGTATAGGTCCTGCCTCAATCATTAAAATCACATACCTGCGATCCAATAATTGACTTTGAGGGCACTATATCCAACAATCTCCAACTTGCAATTAAGGCTAATTGTTGCGATGTCGCATACTCACAGCCCGTGTGATACCGAACATCCAACTCTTCTACTAATCAGTTTCACAAATCCCGTTTGTAAAACTATTGTGTTCGAGAAACAGCCTTAGTGAGTGGATCCGCCCTGATGTTTCTTTCTATGTCTCTCTTAATCTCAAGTTCGTGGAGAAAGCCATCTCCCGAATCGAGTAATAGGTGTCCTAGAATATGTCTGGATATCTGATGGGACCTAGTTCATAAATGAACTCCAAATCCAAACTTCTTAGACTGTATTGATAACTGAACCTAATCAGTATCCAGCACCATGCCTCCCACAGTATCCTCTTGGACCACTGTTCATACCATAATATTGCATTATTATATTCCCCATTCTTATTCGTTTTATAAATAAACAGGTGCTTTTGACGCATGTCTGCTACATATTACAGGATACAGGTTCTTGGAGCGAAAACAGTGAAAAAGACAAAAGTTGATACAAAAGAGGGACTTTTGACCAACAAGTAGAAGGATCCTAGTCAAGCCTTGACAAAGAATAGTTCACAGAGGTACAAGGCAACGCAAGGTTCAAAATGTCAAAGCGAACGGTTAAAAGACCATTACTAGTTTTCACTAAAGATCTGGAGAAGACCCAGAAGCCAAATGGAGAAAAGAACTACAAAAATAAAAAGCCCAAACATCAGAGAAGCAGCCCACAAAAATTGACCCAATGATCTCATCAAAGGGTCGCGGAACCGCGGCCCTACCCCCACTCATGCCGCGGTTCCGCGGCCGCCTGATGCACGTGTCGGTGCAGAAATCTGGTGGCGGTGCGTCGGTGCTTTTGTTGGGATTTTTCGGGGGTATATCTGTAATAGCACATATGCGAGCAATTGTAACCCTAATTTTCTCATTCCCTATAAAACTATATTCTAAATATTGTATTAGGGATGCCTCTTTTTGATAAATAAAATTCAGATTCAATTGGAATTGGGAGAGCATCATTCTTGTAAGTTCGTTTTTATTTTTCTGCTTTAGTTTATAATTAAATTCTTGCCCTAGCTTAATTCATTCTTTGCCCTAGCTTATTAATTAAATTCCTGCCTTAGATTAAGTAATCTTTTGCCTTAGTTTAATCTAGTGTAGAATCTTTTAAATTGCAGTAGGTAAGTAATCTATTAGATCTAAAAGATACATACAATAAAATGATATTTTTAACAATTCCCCTAATGAGCGAGTAATTTCCTCGCTTGTTAGGGTTAGGAATAGGGGAGGGATTGAGAGATGAATATCTCTCATCTCTTTCATGCCCAATCATTTGTAATAACTAGAACTTCATGCACACATGCATGATCCGCTCCCTGCGGCACCCTACCTACGAGATAACGGTGAAACCGTAGTATAAAGGACCGGACATGCATGACTTCCATGAAGGTTAGAGCAATTATTAGGAAAGGACGGACAAGGATCTAGAGGAAGAAACTTCGTTTCTTCCTAATCATCCTAATCCTTTTTACTAATAATTGTTATAACTTCTAAAAGAATTAATTGAAGGCGTTGAAAGAGATGTGAAATTTAATCTTACCAAACTCCACCTTAGACCTAATCCTAGCAAGTTTCTTAACCATCGTACAACTTAGTTTTTTTTAGATTAAATTAAAGGACCAAACACCCATTGGAATTAGCTCGTACGAACACGTAGGAAAATTGCACATCCCTGTGGACCGACCCGTACTCACCGGCTAGCTGCAAAGCGACGCCGTTCTTGATTACGGTAAATTATTTTTGATCTACAAAATCCTACACTAATCAAATGGCGCCGTTGCCGGGGATTGAAGGCATTGAAAGAGATGTGAAATTTAATCTTACCAAACTCCACCTTAGACCTAATCCTAGCAAGTTTCTTAACCATCGTACAACTTAGTTTTTTTTAGATTAAATTAAAGGACCAAACACCCATTGAAATTAGCTCGTAAGAACACTTAGGAAAATTACACATCCCTGTGGACCGACCCGTACTCACCGGCTAGCTGCAAAGCGACGCCGTTCTTGATTGCGGTAAATTATTTTTGATCTACAAAATCCTACACTAATCAAATGGCGCCGTTGCCGGGGATGGTGTAAAAATTTCCTTTTTGTAATTTCGGGTTGATATAAATTTTAAAAATCATAAAAATCTGAAAATATAAAAAGTACAAAATTTTTTATCAATTTTTATCTGTTTGAAGGGTTTATCTTTTGAATTTTGCAGGAACAACGAAGAATCTCAGATCTGGAAATTTACAGAGAGCGAAACAGAAATTGGTACTTTCGAACAGAGGTGGATTGGAACAAAGGAGCGGCAGACTTTTTCTCGGGAACAGAGCCCTCCTCCAGACCGCGTTTCCGCGGTTGATAAGCGCCAAGAACCGCGGTTCCACCGCAGGATTGCCACGTCAGCTCCTCAAATTTTGTCGGTTTGTTCCTCATTCTCCCCTCTGCCAACCTATATATATCTTTTGTGAAATTTTCTGCAGGATTTCTTTGCGATAAAAATCTTCTTCCCCCTTCTCAATAACAGATTTTCTGCAGGTTTCTTTGCGCCGCGCTTAAAAATAATTAATTGCAAATGAATTTACTGTTTTGGATAATTTAATCGGACTTTAAGGGGCTATTGACCAAACTCAGATTGGGTGGGATTTCATCACCCTTCCCAGGACCCCAGAAAGCACTTAAAGCATTTGCATTGACCACTCTTAATTAAAAAATACTAGACTCAGCCCTAAGGACTTCGAGCTCAATAGGACAAAGGACTAGTCATAGGCATCGACCGTTTATCCTAACCTGACTTTATGGTGTCTAGGAAAGTGTGTCTAAGGTACGTGGTTATTTAATTAGGACCGCTACTTATAGCGGGGAGCCTCCCACTTACCTGGCACTTACCTGGACACAATTGGCGGTGAAGAGGCGGTTTGAGGTCCTATTTCTAACCCTAGTTAGGAGCTGTCTAGCTGACCTAAGTGACCCTAGATCTAGGCCTGATTGTGCATTTGTGGTCGAGTGCATTTGTGTCAAAAGTCTCTTTTCAAAAATTTTTTTGCAAAAATCTCACATAAAAAAAAATTTCTTTTCAAAACTTGCAACTTGTCGCTAAAGAAATCTTACAACTCACTTACACCACTTCCTCTCATTGACGTTATCTTACCTCCATATTTTGTCTTTCATTTTTCTGACTACACTACCCCTTTAGTGTATGTCACTTTGGACTAGGGACACTAACGCCCGATTAGTCCGTGTTTCATTGGTACCGACCGACGAACCTGTCGACACCGAAGTCGAAATTCCGTCCACTTTCTTACCTCCACCTTCAAATTTTTTTTCCGAAGGCATGTCGGGATACAATCCTAACAATACCTTACCGACGGGAATGATTCCACCTCCGTTAGGTGTGAATAACCCGAATCAACCGCCTGTTGAAGCGCCCACAAGAGTCGCGCTCCAGGATCTTTTCTACCCTGTCCGCACTTCTTTACCTACCTGTCTTTCACCCCCACTGGCAAATGGGGACAATTTTGAAATAAAACCCCACTTCATCAATATGCTGCCAAAATTTCACGGTTTGGAATCAGAAGATGCGTATATTTTTATCAATAAATTCCAAAACGTTTGCGCTGTGATGAAAACGACCCAATTAAGTGATGACGCTATAAGGCTAAGGGTCATTCCTTTCACCTTATGTGACTTAGCCGAGAAGTGGCTATATAGCACAGCATCACATTCAATTAGCAATTAGGATGAGTTTGTGAAAGCTTTTATTAAAAAGTTCTATCTTCACCACAAAACTGCTAGAATCCGTAATGAGATTATACAATTTTCCCAGCTTCCTTATGAATCATTTTGGAAATGTTTTGAAAGATTTAAAGACCTACTCGTTCAATGCCTTCATCATGGGATCGAAAGTTGGCAACTCTGCCAACATTATACGAGGGATTGAACCCGGTAACGAAGCAGTTGCTAGAAACCATTTATCAAGGTCACTTTCTAACCAAATCTAGTGAGGAAGCGTGGCAGTTTCTTGAGGAGCTTAGTGAACAAACAATTCAGTAGGAGAGCACCAAGACCACATCATCTTCTTCTAGTGGTCAATCTAGGGCAGGCATACATCAATTAGATATGTCGATTGCTATGAAGGCCGAGATGGCCGCTCTTATGAAAAAGCTAGAAGCGATTGAGACCAAAATCTCATCGTCTTCTCCTGCCCCTGTTGTGCTTCCACGAACTGTTTGTGCTTGTTGTTCAGATCCATCACATCTTACTGAAGAGTGTCCTTACAATGCATCTACTCAAGGACATGATCAAGTCAATGCTGCCTACCAGCAACGACAGAGAAACGATCCATACTCTTCGACATACAATCCGGGTTGGAGGAGTCACCTAAATTTTTCTTGGAACCAAAATCAACAATTCCAAGGAAACAACAATTTTCAAAGGCCTCCTCCTCCACAACAACAAGCACCTCCCCAAACTCAATTTCAACAGCAACCTTTTCAATAGCAACCTTACCCTAATCAAGTGAACAATTTTGTGCCTAACAGTTCTTACCCGCCAAAAAATTTTGTTCAACCTAATAATGACAAGGTTAGCTCGCTCGAAAGAAGTCTAGATGCGTTCCTAAAGCAATCTACACAATCTACAGCAAGATTAGAGACTTCTATTCAATCTTTGGTGCAAAACAGTGCCTCACACGATCAAAGCATCAAATCTATTGAGGCACAAATTGCACAACTCAATGCAGCATTGAGCGAGCGAGAGAAAGGAAAGCTCCTATCTCAACCACTGCCCAATCCCGGTCACGCACATGCTGCATATCAACAGCAAAATCATAACGTAAATGCTGTGACCACGTTGAGATCGGGAAAAGTGTTGCAAAACAATGTGGATATTCAAAATGACACCCCTGCCGGTGACCCTTCTTCATCTTCTTCACCTTCTTCTTCTTCTTCTTCTTCGTTAGAGCCTATTCTCCATCCTGCACACGGCTCTACTCCTTCTAGCTCGAACGGACCCACTTTTCACAACACGAACACATCTACATGGGGTTCCGTTCTAACTCAACAATCTGATCCGTAAAAATTGGACTCAACAACATTTCAAAATATACCTTTTCCAAACCGGTTGTGATCCAATAAACCAACTCCACAGATGGAGAAGATTGTAGAGTTGTTCAAATAGGTTAGCATAAATATCCCTCTTTTGGATGCGATTCAACAAGTTCCTTCATATGCAAAAATCTTAAAGGACTTATGCACCAAAGAGAGGAAGTCACAAGTACCAAAGAAAGTTTTTTTGGCTAGTGCTGTTAGTGATGCTATTGTAAATTCTTTACCCCCAAAGCAAAAGGACACCGGTTCTCCTACTATTTCGATAACAATTGGGGACAAGAACATCAATAGAGCACTTTTAGATCTTGGGTCTAGTGTTAACCTGCTTCCCTACTCCGTGTACGAGCAATTAGGGGTTGGAGAGTTGAAACACACTCGTTGTACTCTCCAAATGGCTGATCGATCAATCACCCATCCTAGGGGTGAGCTAGAGGATGTGTTGATCAAAGTTGGGGATTTCATATTCCCCGTTGATTTTATTGTTATGGAAACACAACCTGTTGCTAATCCACGGAACCAAATTCCGGTGATCCTCGGTCGACCATTTTTGGCCAGTTCCAATGCCGTAATAAATTGTCGCAATGACTCCATGACTCTATCCTTTGGGAAGACGTCTAGTGAGTTCAATATTTACAAGTTAGGAAGTCTTCCCCCCGTGCCTAAAGCTAGTACACGAGAAGTTTGCTCTATTCACGAAATCATGCAGGAGGACTGCGAGTTTGAAAGATTTTTGTTTGATGAGAACAGTTTTGACGCCACTAGTGCGTCCCTCCTTGAGCCTACCACAGTTGACACAACCGATATTGATTATGAATGTTTCACTTTTTCGGATGATGACGACTCACAGCCCGAATATGGGTCTTTTGAATTTTTGGATGAGTTAGTTGAACCATCCGAATCGGTTGTTTGCAGTGATTTCGAACCTGTGTTGGAGTCCTTTGAGTTCGAGGTAGATTCCCCAATTTTGCCTATGATTCTTTCGCCTCCGAAACTCGAACTCATGCCCTTACCGTCTCACCTTAAATATGCTGATATAGGTGAGAATGAGACCCTTCCCATTATCATATCTGCCTCTCTAGACTTCGAGCAAGAGAACGCTATTTTAATGGTCTTACAAGATAGGCAGCAAGTTTTCGGTTGGACTATGGCAGACATCGAGGAGATTAGTTCCCTCATAATTGAATATCATATGCATATGATGGATGATGCCAAGTCAATAAAGGATCCACAGAAACATCTTGGGGATATTGTGGTCAGTCAACCTCCTCCTTTAGAAGTTGAACCACCCCATTTCTGTTAATAAGCTACGAGAATGCCAATATTCCACTGATTGCTGATCATTCCCATTCTCGTTTTGATTCATCACCACATCATATCTATTCACTTCCATACTTTCCCTACCACCACTTCTATCTTCCCCAATTCTTTTTGGATCGGTACAACATGTTCTTCCACCAACCAATACTCTTTACAGATAAATTTTTCGACTGGTTGGTGTTGACGTTTGGTCTATGCAAAGTTTGGCAGTAATGTCTAACATTGTTTCACTGAAGTTTGCGGGGGCCTTTCTGTATATATTTTTGTTTTTCTTTTAACAATAAAATAAAAAAATTATAAATAAATAAACAGGGGAGTGCCGACATTTTGACCCTCTTGGTGCAGCATGACAGTGAGGACACTGTCAAGTTTAAGTTTGGGGGTATGCTCGGTACGTCTTCTTCCTACGCATTCATATGTATATTTTTGCATTTGCATGCTTATTTTGAAAATCCATAAAAAATTGAAAATTTCAAAAATTATAAAAATAAATGTATTCAATTTTGACCATATTTAACTTGAGTTTGACAAATAGGTTAACTGGCTACGAACAACTAGATCTTAGACTGAGTAAATTGAAAACCCTAAAAATAACCTTCTTTAAAGATTAACGGTAGAAATTATGTCTTTGTAGTTTATTTAGAAATAGGCAAATTTTGAGTTCACTTTTTGGGCTAAGTTGAAATAAAAGAAAAATATTGATATTCTTATTAGAGTATAAGTTTGAAAAATAATTCCTAACTTAAGTCTAGATTCTGAAAATGTATACCCTACAAATTGCACAATCACACACCATAAAACTTGGAATAGTAGAAGAAACCTTGAAATGCTCTTGTCTAAAGTCCTTAGTACGAAGAAAATAAAAAAAAATAAAGAAAAAAAAATGAACACTGGTCTTTGGGATTACTTAAGGCTGCAAAAATAGAAAAAATATTTAGCGAGGGTCCTTCATCACCTAGTGCCTAAACCAACTGGTTTGGGAGTCACTGCTAAAAGCCTTGGGTGTTGCATGACTAGGAATTACGCTTTAAAGTGCAAACATATCTTGTAATCGGTTGTTGGTAC
The DNA here is from genome assembly GCA_030015575.1 of Agapanthus africanus. Lineage (NCBI taxonomy): Eukaryota > Viridiplantae > Streptophyta > Magnoliopsida > Asparagales > Amaryllidaceae > Agapanthus > Agapanthus africanus. The sequence continues at coordinate 122,927,867 of JASDDO010000012.1, read as the reverse complement.
CTCAAGAAGTATTAACAGTCGCATGAAGGATGTGTAAGCAAAAATTCATTAAGAATTCACCAGTTAATGCTTTGGACAACGGACAAGAGTATGATTGCTTGATTTGAATTTCCAAGTGTAGGGGTGATTTATACACACACGTGGTGATATATGATTAGAGTTGAGATAAGAGAAAGGAATGAAGAATAGAACTTGTATCTTTAGTAGAGTTGATAGAAAAATTCCTAAGTGGAGATGGAACCTTAGAAGGAAAACTTAAGAAATGCCGAAAGCTGAGTGAGTCTATCGAACATATATAATCTTAACTTAAATGATGAGGAAGTGTGAAGAATATGGGTAGATAATTTACGGGTCGATGATAATAGAATTCCTTGTTAGAAAACCTAATTGGAGAATTAAAGTTGAAAAGCCTAATTGATAGGATTTTGTGGGTAGTATCCGCTGAAAACCCTAAGGAGACAACACTCCTCCTAGTAGGGACACCTAGAGGTTTAACGGCTTGTTGCACGAGCTCAGTGCAATCGCGTTTCCCTGCGAAAGTGCGGTTAGGTTTTTGTCGAGAATAAAAAATAAGTTTGCTCGAGGACGAGCAAAGGATAAGTTTGGGGGTATTTGTTCATACCATAATATTGCATTATTATATTCCCCATTCTTATTCGTTTTATAAATAAACAGGTGCTTTTGACGCATGTCTGCTACATATTACAGGATACAGGTTCTTGGAGCGAAAACAGTGAAAAAGACAAAAGTTGATACAAAAGAGGGACTTTTGACTAACAAGTAGAAGGATCCTAGTCAAGCCTTGACGAAGAACAGTTCACAGAGGTACAAGCAACGCAAGGTCCAAAATGTCAAAGTGAACGGTTAAAAGACCATTACTAGTTTTCACTGAAGATCTGGAGAAGACCCAGAAGCCAAATGGAGAAAAGAACTACAAAAATAAAAAGCCCAAACATCAGAAAAGCAGCCCACAAAAATTGACCCAATGATCTCATCAAAGGGCTGCGGAACTGCGGCCCTACCCCCACTCATGCCGCGGTTCCGCGGCCGCCTGATGTATGTGTCGGTGCAGAAATCTGGTGGCGGTGCGTCGGTGCTTTTGTTGGGATTTTTCGGGGGTATATCTGTAATAGCACATATGCGAGCAATTGTAACCCTAATTTTCTCATTCCCTATAAAAATATATTCTAAAGATTGTATTAGGGATGCCTCTTTTTGATAAATAAAATTCAGATTCAATTGGAATTGGGAGAGCATCATTCTTGTAAGTTCGTTTTTATTTTTCTGCTTTAGTTTATAATTAAATTCTTGCCCTAGCTTATTAATTAAATTCCTTCCTTAGATTAAGTAATCTTTTTCCTTAGTTTAATCTAGTGTAGAATCTTTTAAATTGCAGTAGGTAAGTAATCTATTAGATCTAAAAAATACATACAATAAAATGATGTTTTTAACAATTCCCCTAATGAGTGAGTAATTTCCTCGCTTGTTAGGATTAGGAATAGGGGAGGGATTGAGAGATGAATATCTCTCATCTCTTTCATGCCCAATCATTTGTAATAACTAGAACTTCATGCACGCATGCATGATCCGCTCCCTACGGCACCCTACCTACGAGGTAACGGTGAAACCGTAGTATAAAGGACCGGACATGCATGACTTCCATGAAGGTTAGAGCAATTATTAGGAAAGGATGAACAAGGATCTAGAGGAAGAAACTTCGTTTCTTCCCAATCATCCTAATCCCTTTTACTAATAATTGTTATAACTTCTAAAAGAATTAATTGAAGGCATTGAAAGAGATATGAAATTTAATCTTACCAAACTCCACCTTAGACCTAATCCTAGCAAGTTTCTTAACCATCGTACAACTTAGTTTTTTTTAGATTAAATTAAAGGACCAAACACCCATTGGAATTAGCTCGTAAGAACATTTAGGAAAATTACACATCCCTGTGGACCGACCCGTACTCACCGGCTAGCTGCAAAGCGACGCCATTCTTGATTGCGGTAAATTATTTTTGATCTACAAAATCCTACACTAATCAACCACCTGTCCATAATAATGTCCTTCGTTAGAGGGAAAACTATAACTCTGACAATCACTCTGTCATACATGTCACCCTTGAAGCCTGGAATGATAACCGTCTCCCGAAGGAGGCTGCCGTCATCAAATCCGTAGAACATTCACTTATGTTCTAAGACTGCTTCCTTATGTTTCTTCAGGATTGGATTAATATAAACTTATCACATATAGTGCAAAAACAACATCTGGTGTGGTACTTGACATCTCACGATTGACTCAATTGCCTAAGCAAGTGATCTGCCAATCATGCACGTCCCTCTCCTCTTAAGTCTATAAGACACCTTTAGAGAGGGAGACTCCATCATCTGCAGGTACACCACCATGCCAGGAGTCATCTATTCTAAAATACTATTAGAATATTGTCAAAGTACCCATATTGGGAAACTACCTAAATCTAGATCTAAAACCATAGATCTAGTAACTAGAATGTCTGATATTATATCCATATCTTTTGAAGAAACAACTGTGTGACGACCAAAGTACAGCCGATCGTAGTATAGGAATTTTACTTCCTACTCTGTGTATGTCATCCAAATACCAGGACATCACACCCTACTACCTTCTCAACAGACCCATCCTCTATTCTGATGAAGTCAAAACCATGACTGTTACATCAAAATTAGATGATCTTTCTTTGCTATATCTGCTCAAGCCTATAAATAGACATAAGCTACTTGCCCACTATGCTTCTGCTGCTCCCACCGACTACAACAACCCTCTGGCAGAATAATATCTACGTACACTTCTAAAGCTAGTTTAGAATGACGCTATATTCATCCTCCTGCTGGGTCTTATAATCTGGAACAACAGTAGTGTCAAGTCCGGGTAAACAAGAACCTCCCTGTCACCGTCCTTGAGGCTACCGGAGTACCTCTCGGGTGTCTGAGGTTACCCACCATATCTGCGGAGTGGCTATTGGAATGTCAAACCTGATTGAATATATAGGTCTTATTAAATTTTCCGTAATCGTTTGCGGTTCTGGAATCACTTCCAGTTCTACCATACTCCCACTACTGTTTTCTGAAAAAATCCATTTTACTAAAACTGTGGCGATTCAAGAACAATATCACTATTGATCTGCCAGATGGTAGAAAATCAACCCTCGACATAGCCCGGGTCAACCCACAAACTGCCATTACAGAAACGTGCCTTGAGTTATCCAGAGTCTGGTTTTAAGCACAAGCCGGACAACTCCCCGTATCATAACATCGTTAAGATATGAACCATTCTATATTCAATATAGAAATAGAGGCACTAATTTAACTGGAACCAGATTCAAACCATGCAGCTGTCTCCAGTGCATATCAACTTAATGGAGAGAGGCTAATCAGCATTACTCAACTTAGGAATACATCCAATTATGAGTAACCTGAAAGAGAAACAAGTTTCTCAAAACCATTACTTGAATACCAATCACAAGAATCTATATCTTCGATCTCTTTGAAGAATCCCGATACTTGCGATACCTGGTTCTCTACTTTATTCTTATACCCACAACTTCTCAAAACTTAGACATTGTATTTCTACGAAACACTTGTCTAAAAACTAGAGAAGTCACAAGTAAACAGAACATAGTACGAGGACATACCCCTTTGTCCTGACGGACACTGGACAACATACAATACTCTGTATAAGTCCGCTGAGTTGAATAACTCAAAACCTGTGCATCGCAGGTTGAAAACTGTACCCAGGCGATTTCCTCAAATATCACCAATTACAATGAATTCTGATATATAATGAGGATGATCTACTAATTCCTATAAACTTACTCCCACTCATCATCTGTAAAACCAAACAGATATGAGAATGAAACCTGGTAAATACATACCTTGGAGTAAGTATCTAATCGGGAAAACAGTTTTCCTTTAACAATGCACTGAAACATGAAAATGTTTCGTAGGGGTAGCCTGGTATTCTTAGTAATGCCTCTTCCATAATCAAATTCATGACTATAACCGTATATTTCTTTGCCATCTCTCCAAATCCCTTTATTTTGTCTTTATTCAACCTTCTGTACACTATCTTTAGGCTAAATGGTTTTCTTCCTTTCCTACCGTTCGGCACCAGCCTATGGTTTGGAAGAAGATTATCCAGGAAGCATAATAGGTGTACTCTCCTAATCCTAGGATTACTCGCAACTTGAGAGAAGGTGATGATAAAAGACAACTGAATAATACCTTATTCTATTTCTCCCTGTTGGGTTAGCCTAGCACCTCATGAAGGGATTGGAAGCATCACTTGTACCAAAGATGGAATTTTTAGGGTGCTAAGTTAACGACCATTGAATCGTTCCTAGAAAAATTAGGGTTTCAAATTTTTGCACATCAACATAAGCAAGAAAAGCTAGGGTTTTGAAAGTACAACCTTTGTAGTTCCCTACGCTAGACTCCTCGGCTACTTGGGGTTTGGAAACGGGTCTGCTTGAACTCCTCTAGGTCAACGATGATCCACCCGGAGTCCGCTTTGTCCAAACTTGCAACTTCACCCGATCAAGAGAATGAAATGAAGCTAACACTCCAAACAAGTAGGCTAGACTTGTGTAGAATGGTGTTGTGGTTCTCTTTCTCACTTCAAAATCCTAACTTGATGAGTATATTGCTCACTACAAAAATCTAGAGAGCAAAATGAGAGAGGAAGAAGAAGATGATGGCTATATCTTTAACAAGAGTGAAAAGAATAACCCTTGTTAAGAAAAATGAAAATATATGTATATATATATTTTCTTGTTCTCATCTCAAACCATGGTTAAACAATGAATATCTTATTGAACTTGAGTTAAAACACAAAAGGAAAGTTTACCCAAGGTTAAAAGGTGGGTGAGGATGGTTAGGTCAAAAGAAGAGTATAGAAACAAATCAATGATAACCATTTTCCTTTTTCCTTTTTGTTTTAAATCAAATGCAATAAAATCCATATATATAACCATGGTGTGAGTCTTATATTGCCACCATTTTCATGTATGTAAAACCATGAAGGATGTATGTATGTATGTATGTGTGTATGTACATCCATATGTGCATGAATCTATAAAGAAGGCATACATGCATGCATACATCCATTAAACTCAAGAAAGGATTTCAAGTAAGAAACTAATGGTTAAATGATAAATCAACACTTGATTTATTAATCCGGCCATATCATATATGACCCCACCAAAAGCAAGCCGCCCGATCAATGTACGGTATCCTATACGCGCATTTTAATCGGGTCCATGCGCATATTGCATACGCGCACCACAACTTTTCGCCTGGACTAGGAAACTCCATTGTGGGACTCTAAGACTCGTCAATACGCCGGTAGTGGGTGATGATCATATCAAGCACCCCCAAGCCGCAAGCGGTTAGCTAAACGTAACGGCCACCCGGGTATTGAGCGATCAGAAGAAAACAAGTGAACCTGCTACAACTCCCGTTGAGCCAATCGGCAACACTTCCCGTACAGTCCGGTCTCCTCGTCTCGCATATCAAGTCTAGGGGTGGTAAACGTCAGACCCCAATAACTGATAAGTCATGCCGATGTGAGGCTCATAACGGGTCGAGAAACTACTGGTAACACTTACCGGCAAATCTCTGAATCAGCCCTGGCCAGGGACTTCCCTGTTACGGCCAATCGACCACAGCGCAACATCAACCCCCAATACCGGGAGAGACGAAACCCCTCCTATCGCTCATTGCCTCCATGTGACTCGGGACTGTACCCAAAAACCACCGTTTTTCACGCCCTCATGGACGTGGTAAGGTGGAAATCAAAGTACAGTGGGAATCACACAAGACTTTATGACGATCTCGGGTCTACAGACTAACCTGTACAAGTGTCACCAGAGAACTGCCATCTGACGTGAGGTATAATACCATCTGGGAGTTCTCGGCAAGTCCGTCCAGTGTACCCTGTCTCCACTGAGCACCCGTATACCATCTCTGATGTCAAACACCAATGGATATGGGATCATCCATCGCCCATCTCATGGGTCGAGAAGCGTACACGCTAGTCTACACCGGTATATCGATGCCCCGTCTCGATACACCCACGACTAGGGACCTTGAAGGATGTACTTATGGACTACCATGTCCCCACTAGTATGATCCTCATCATAGTCCAGGTAGTCAAGTACACTTCCTAAGGGCTTTACCAACATGTAACTACAAGACAGTATAAAGAGACTAGTATACATGTTAAGATAAAGAGCAACTAGATAGCATACTATCATATCGAGCAAGAAAGTCATCTCTATATATGTCCAAGCATCCAATATAATATACATCATCTGTACAATACTGGCCTCTAGGGTATACATACAACTAACAATCTCCCACTAGAACTAGGGCCAGCTGCTGTAGTATCGCATACCGAGCATCCCGAAGAGTCTCTCAAACTGTATCTGGGGAATGGCCTTCGTGAGTGGATCCGCTGTGTTGTTCTTCGTGTCAACCTTCCTGACCTCGATCTCCCGGCGATCAACTGTCTCCCGGATCAGGTGATACCGCCTCAGAATATGCCTAGATCGCTGATGGGACCTGGGTTCCTTGGCCAAAGCCACTGCTCCATTGTTATCGTAATACAAAGGTATTGGATGCTCAATGGATGGAACCACTCCAAGTTCAGTAATGAACTTCTTGATCCAGACAGCCTCTTTGGCAGCATCGTTGGCAGCGATGTATTCAGCCTCCATCGTCGAGTCTGCCACTGTTTCTTGCTTGGAACTCTTCCAGCTAACCGCCCCTCCGTAAAGGGTAAAGACAAATCCCGACTGCGACTTAGAGTCGTCCTTATCACTCTGGAAGCTCGAATCGGTAAAGGAATCTACTTGGAGTTCTCCGTTACCATACACCAAGAGCATCTCTTTAGTCCTTCGCAAGTACTTGAGAATGCTCTTCACAGCTGTCCAGTGACTCTCTCCAGGATCAGTTTGATACCTGCTCACTACACTTAGTGAGTATGCTATATCGGGTCTGGTACATAGCATCGCATACATGATAGAGCCTACAGCCGAAGCATGGGGTATCTCTTGCATGCGAGCTCTCTCCAAATCAGTCTTGGGAGACATCTCTTTGGAGATAGTGACTCCAGAGATCGTGGGTAAGTTCCCACGCTTGGATTCTTCCATACTAAACCTCTTTAGTATGGTGTCAATGTACCTGGATTGGGACAATCCCAATATCCGTTTGGATCTATCTCTATAGATCTTGATTCCCAATATCCAGGAGGCATCACCTAGATCTTTCATTGAGAATCTTTATGATAAGAAGAGCTTGCCCGATTGCAGGATAGGAATGTCATTTCCTATCAAGAGTATGTCGTCTACGTACAACACGAGGAAGACAACCTTACTCTCTGCTACCTTCTTTTAAATACAAGGTTCATCTACGTTTTTGACGAAATCAAACTCTTTGATAACAACGTCAAAGCAGATGTTCCAACTCCGCGATGCTTGCTTTAATCCATAAATGGATTTAAGCAGCTTGCACACCTTCCTGCTGCTCCCACTATCTACGAAGCCCTCTGGCTGAGTCATATACACGCACTCTTCTAAATCACCGTTTAGAAAGGCGGTCTTAACATCCATTTGCCAGATTTCGTAGTCATGATATGCAGCGATGGCAAGCATGATCCGGATGGATTTAAGCATAGCCACTGGAGAAAAGGTTTCTTCATAGTCCACACCTGGTCTTTGACGAAAACCCTTTGCAACAAGTCTAGCTTTGAAAGTCTCCACTTTCCCATCTACACCAAGTTTTTTTTTGAAGATCCACTTGCTCCCAATGGGTTTTACCCCTTCAGGAGCATATTCCAAAGTCCATACTTTGTTGGTGTACATGGATTCCATCTCAGACCGCATAGCATCCAGCCATTTCACTGAGTCCCCATTCGTGATGGCCTGCTCGAAGCTAGTTGGGTCATCATCCTCCATGATGCAATCCTCGCTCCCACCATCCATGAGAAAACCGTAGTATTTCTCAGGTTGGCGAGAAACCCTACTAGATCGGCGGAGAGGCTGAGGTTCGTTGGGAGCTACTGAATCTTCTGGTTCCACTAAATCTTCAGTTTGAGTTTGTGTAGCCGGAATTTCTTCCAGTTCTACCTGGTCGCCACTAATTTCTTTTGTAAGAAATTCCTTTTCTAAAAAGGTGGCATGTCGAGAAACAAATACTTTTTGTTCCTCAGTATGGTAGAAAAGATATCCATGTGAATGTTTGGGATATCCCACAAACTTCCATAAATCTGACCGTGCCTCGAGTTTGTCCGGATTTTGCGTTTTAACATAGGCCGGACAACCCCATATCTTAACACGTTTAAGACATGGTCTCTTCCCACTCCATATCTCATATGGTGTGGTAGGTACAGATTTAGATGGAACTTGATTCAATAGGTATGCTTCTGTCTCCAGCGCATATCCCCAGAAGGAAATAGGTAACTCAGCTGTGCTCATCATAGAGCACACCATATCTAATAGGGTGCGGTTCCTCTGTTCCGATACACCGTTGTGCTGTGGTGTATATGGAGGAGTCAGCTGAGAGAGAATCCCATTCTCTTTTAGAAAGTCCAGGAATTCATTGCTCAAGTATTCACCTCCTCGATCCGATCGAAGGATTTTAATACTTTTTCCGGCTTGGTTCTCGACTTCTTGTTTATATTCTCTAAATTTCTCAAAAGTTTCTGATTTGTGTTTCATCAGGAACACATATCCGAATCTAGAGAGATCGTCAGTGAATGTAATGAAGTACGAAGAACCATCCCTGGCATGTGTAGACATGGGACTGTATACATCACTATGTATCAGTCCCAAGAGTTCGGTAACTCTTTCTCCGTGTCCCGTAAACGGAGTTTTGGTCATCTTGCCTTTGAGACATGACTGGCAAGTGTCATAAGATGAAAATTCGAACGGTTTCAAATATCCATCTTTATGCAACTTAGCAAGTCGTGTCGCATTGATGTGATCTAGTCTACAATGCCACAAGAAGGATTCATTCAGATCTGAACTCTTCCTCTTGTGTGTGTTTGTTATACTCAGAACTGTTGATTGATTTAGAACATAAATGCCATTGCACAACGTGCCTGATCCAACCAACTTTTGGTTACGGAAAATGTTCATAACATTATCCTGTAATACAAAATTATATCCCTCTTTACTCAACAAAGAAACCGATATAATGTTGCATATCAGGTTCGGCATGTAATAGCATTCGTTCAGAATCAATGTATTACCAGTTGGTAATGCAAGGTGATATTCCCCGACAGTCTTAGCTGCAACAATTGCACCATTTCCAACTCTTATGTCTTTATCACCTTCTCTAAGTTCTCTACCTTTTCTAAGCCCATGTAACTGATTACATATATGGGATCCTGACCCGGTATCTAATACCCTGGACGTAGGGCAAATGGAGAAACAGTTCTTTGTAACGAACACACCCGAAGAAAATGCATCAACATGTACTTTCTTCATTCGGGCGGTATGGGAATCCAGGTATTCCCCTATATCCTGTTCAGTCCTATAACTCTTATAAGAAAGAACGGAACCAACGTTCCCCAGCACAGTATAATATGCGGGTTCGGTCAATACATCCATATTATTATCTTGATTAAGGCATGACATGGTCGCTACCTGGAGAGAGAGAGAGAAGAAAACACTTTAGCGTATGCTCTTGCAAGATCAGATTGGTTATTATCTTATCTAATTAGGATGGCTCCCACTGGTTTTTATCAAATCTTCCTTCAAACCCTAAAAGGAAAGACTAGCCGGGATTAATTACACCCTACAACTTTACCGATCTTTCAGCCAGGCCAGTGTCGGTACTTTGAGGGAGGTTCCCCGTGCTTTCACACGAACCTAATTAAAGTAAACCTCGTTTTCCCAGAGGCGTAACCCTGTTGACACCTTTCTAGACACCTACTTGATCGGCTAATTGTCCTGTGTAAAATTCTCCCGGGAGTAACAATTACTCGCAGTGGGTATCGGGATCCAACTATCTCATAGAAGGTATGCAATCTCATTGCAAATTTCAACACTTGAAATTCCCGATAATATTTTGCCCCTAACCCCTATGACCTTGACAAAAGCCAACAAATCATAGGATGTTAGTCAAGTTCAACCCGTCATTTCTTGATTGAATCAAACCCACCCGCACGACCCTTGACAAAGGCCAACAAGGTCGTACGACTACCCCAAAACAATCTGCATCATATACATAAGCAGATAAGCACCATTTAGCTACCGTACACTACGCCTTGACAAAGGCCAACAAACGCAGCACGAATACTAAACAGTTCTTATCTGAAATGACGGAGGGCTACGACAGGTTTTTCTGAAAACCTATTGCGTAATGAACTTGATATCGTCGTAGAATCATGTGAATTTTGAAATGGAGTGATTTTGAGGCTTTTATTAGTTTTGCTAAAGAGGTCACTCCCTGTGAAGGGATCTCAGCTCATTCCTTATGGAATAAGGTGCAGGATATATCATATCATCACTGTGCAAAGCAAAACCCCCAAAAGCAATCAAAAACCAAACCGAGTTTTGTAGCATCTGCCAGTTTTGCTAAAGAGGTCACTCCCGGTGAAGGGATCTCGGCACTTTCCTCATCGAATAAGGTGCAGGGTATATCATATATACCGCTATGCAAAGCAAAACTGTAGCTACCCTTTTTATTAAAATTTGATTCTACAACATCTTTTAGGTTTCTTTTCTTTCATTAATCACATTAATGAAGTCCTATCATTTAACTCACCTAAACATCACAGATAAATACGACGTACACTTATGCCATCCGCATTCGCCTCGATGTCCCCTCGTGCACCGTTAGGTTAGGTAACTAACAGCAGAGCAGGGAAGGGCTAGCGCGGGTGTAAAACATAAGTAACGTCTATATAATATATCATATATACTATATAAAGTATCTATCACAGCACATCACATGATCACATCACAGATATCGCAGCAGAAACATAGATATAATGTGGGATATACTAGGACGTCCGTATTTAGTATTTAGCCAACAATAGAAAATACGGATTCCACAGTCGCGATGAATAGCCAAGCCCACACCCTGGACCTACGAGAGCGGCAAGTGACCCTACCAATTCTAGAGTTTAGGAGACCCGGTCTCGACTCCTCGAGATGGCCTCCCACTGAACCCCAGAACCCGGTCACCTGTGCTCCCCTCCTTGGGTCCATCCTAATGCGGAAAAGTAAATAATATACAACACTGGTGGCATCGACCTCAACCCGGAAGTGCCCCAAATAAAAGAATATTATATTACATTTGAATTTACATGAATGAAAATATAACACTCTCATCTCACATAAAAACCCCCTGGCTATTCAATCGCGACAATCCTGCACATCATATCTCAGCAACACATAATATCTCATATCATCAACGTAAGTAAGTATGCGTACCCCGATTGTCGTTGACGTATAGCAACGAAACCGGCGATATCGTCATACTACACTTACGGTCACAGAAAAGAAAGTGTAAAACTGCAATATCTGGAATCCACATTCTATTCAGACATCGTAAATGCGAAATATCACATACTTCGTATTTCATGTCTAGTAATATGAATTCCACACATTGCATTACATTCCGGATAATTAGACAGTATTAAAGTTTTCGAACGAACGATCAAATACCCAAGATTCGCTAAAGTTCAACACTTGAGCGGAGTTCAAAAACCTGGAGTGTGACACAGTAGTAGCGGTCCAGCCGTAGAAGGGTCAAGCCAACGCCTCACATGTGGCATGCCGTACTGCCCCAAACCCTAAGGTTCAAAGGGCAGTTCAAGACGGTCACATAATCGAGTTAAGGTTTGTTGTCTTCTAGAAAGTCCACCACAAAACTTGCACGTATCTCCAAAATATTTAAACCCCGTGAAAAGTGAGCAAATGATACTCGTTCAAATACTTCAATACTTTCTAATTTACCCGGAAAGAAACATAACAAAATTAAATTCTTCGATCGAATCGATGGTAACAAAATGAACCCCTAAATGCTCAACACTTGAGTCGGTTTAAAAATACCCATAAAATAACACATTCAGACACAATAATTACAGTGCAAACATACTGCAGAGATCTCACTGTACGGCCGTGGTTCCACGGCACAAGCAGGGTATTGCCGCGCCGCGGTTCCGCGGCACAAGCAGGGTATTGCCGCGGAACCGCGGCGGTCCGTACAAATCATTTCATAATTTTTGCTCCGTAATTCTTAAAAATCCCTGCTGTATTTTTTAAGTATTTTTAATTCCCAAAAATCCCAGATTTTAAAAATTGTCCAGAGAGGGGTTGATTTTGTCGATATCGGGTTCGATCGGGGTTTTAACTTCGTTAAAGTGTCGTCTAATGTTCTAGGTCGGCTCTGATACCAATGTTGGGTTAGCCTAGCACCTCATGAAGGGATTGGAAGCATCACATGTACCAAAGATGGAATTTTTAGGGTGCTAAGTTAACGACCATTGAATCGTTCCTAGAAAAATTAGGGTTTCAAATTTTTGCACATCAACATAAGCAAGAAAAACTAGGGTTTTGAAAGTACAACCTTTGTAGCTCCCTACGCTAGACTCCTCGGCTACTTGGGGTTTGGAAACGGGTCCGCTTGAACTCCTCTAGGTCAACGATGATCCACCCGGAGTCCGCTTTGTCCAAGCTTGCAACTTCACCCGATCAAGAGAATGAAATGAAGCTAACACTCCAAACAAGTTGGCTAGACTTGTGTAGAATGGTGTTGTGGTTCTCTTTCTCACTTCAAAATCCTAACTTGATGAGTATATTGCTCACTACAAAAATCTAGAGAGCAAAATGAGAGAGGAAGAAGAAGATGATGGCTATATCTTTAACAAGAGTGAAAAGAATAACCCTTGTTAAGAAAAATGAAAATATATGTATATATATTTTCTTGTTCTCATCTCAAACCATGGTTAAACAATGAATATCTTATTGAACTTGAGTTAAAACACAAAAGGAAAGTTTACCCAAGGTTAAAAGATGGGTGAGGATAGTTAGGTCAAAAGAAGAGTGTAGAAAAAATCAGTGATAACCATTTTCCTTTTACCTTTTTGTTTTAAATCAAATGCAATAAAATCCATATATATAACCATGGTGTGAGTCTTATATTGCCACCATTTTCATGTATGTACAACCATGAAGGATGTATGTATGTATGTATGTGTGTATGTACATCCATATGTGCATGAATCTATAAAGAAGGCATACATGCATGCATACATCCATCAAACTCAAGAAAGGATTTCAAGTGAGAAACTAATGGTTAAATGATAAATCAACACTTGATTTATCAATCCGGCCATATCACATATGATCCCACCAAAAGCAAGCCGCCCGATCAATGTACGGTATCCTATACGCGCATTTTAATCGAGTCCATGCGCATATCGCATACGCGCACCACATCTTTTCGCCTGGACTAGGAAACTCCATTGTGGGACTCTAAGACTCGTCAATACGCCGGCAGTGGGTGATGATCATATCAAGCACCCCCAAGCCGCAAGCGGTCAGCTAAACGTAACGGCCACCCGGATATTGAGCGATCAGAAGAAAACAAGCGAACCTGCTACAACTCCCGTCGAGCCAATCGGCAACACTTCCCGTACAGTCCGGTCTCCTCGTCTGATATGTCGCATATCAAGTCTAGGGGTGGTAAACGTCAGACCCCAATAACTGATAAGTCGTGCCGATGTGAGGCTCATAACGGGTCGAGAAACTACTGGTAACACTTACCAGCAAATCTCTGAATCAGCCCTGGCCAGGGACTTCCCTGTTATGGCCAATCGAGCACAGCGCAACATCAACCCCCAATACCGGGAGAGACGAAACCCCTCCTATCGCTCATTTCCTCCATGTGACTCGGGACTGTACCCAAAAACCATCGTTTTGCACGCCCTCATGGACGTGGTAAGGTGGAAATCAAAGTACAGTGGGAATCACACAAGACTCTATGACGATCTCGGGTCTACAGACTAACCTGTACAAGTGTCACCAGAGAACTGCCATCTGACGTGAGGTATAATACCATCTGGGAGTTCTCGGCGAGTCCGTCCAGTGTACCCAGTCTCCACTGAGCACCCGTATACCATCTCTGATGTCAAACACCAATGGATATGGGATCATCCATCGCCCATCTCATGGGTCGAGAAGCGTACACGCTAGTCTACACTGGTATATTGATGCCCCGTCTCGATACACTCACGACTAGGGACCTTGAAGGATGTACTTATGGACTACTATGTCCCTACTAGTATGATCCTCATCATAGTCCAGGTAGTCAAGTACACATCCTAAGGGCTTTACCAATATGTAACTACAAGACAGTATAAAGAGACTAGTATACATGTTAAGATAAAGAGCAACCAGATAGCATACTATCATATCGAGCAAGAAAGTCATCTCTATATATGTCCAAGCATCCAATATAATATACATCATCTGTACAATACTGGCTTCTAGGGCATACATACAACTAACACTCCCAAACTGGGAAAAAACAAAGGTGAAATAGGAGTGACGATGAAGTACGCGGTTTGGTCGTGAATGATAGCAGTCGCAATTTACTTTGCCCTCTTTCTAATCCCTTTATTTTGTCTTTACTTATTACCTTCTGCACACCCTACTTTGGCTAATTGGTTTTCTTCATTCCCTACCTTTCGGCACCTGCCTATGGTTTGGATGAAGACTATCCAATAAGCGTAATAGGTGTACTCTCCTAAACTAAGGAGCCTTCGCAACCTGAGAGAAGGTGATGATAAAAGACAACCGAATAAACCAATTCAATTTCTCCTAAACCTGGATCCATCCTCGAAGAAGTCCCTTCAAGTTCGTATATAACCATACGATGGATCTATCCAATGGAAGTGGATGTTCGTAGTGATACGGGGTGTTCTGAGAAATTCAAAGGGTAAAAGAAGGAGTGGCAATGACTTATGCAACTAGGACAATCCAAAAGCCAGTATTTTAAGAAGGTTCGGTCAACTTGGTCACTGAGTCATAGTCTAGGGTCGGTCAAAGGTCGCCGCCAAAGAGAGAGAGAAAAGAAACACTCTACGTGCACTTTAACCTAGATCAGAATGATAATCACTTTATCTAATCAGGAAACCTCCCACTGTAATCTCAAATTCTCCTCCAAACCTGAAAGAAGAATTAGTCGGGATCATCCGAAGAGTAAACCAACTCATCAGTGAGAATCGGGATCCAACTATCATCGCATGATAACTTGATGGAAGCCACTCAAGTTATCACACTCCAGAAGGTATGCGCATGCCTGGCAAGTTTGCTGTTTGTTTGAAACTCCCGATGTAATTTTTTACCTCATGCTCTTATAACCTTGACTAAGGGCCAACAAATCATAAGTCACATGTCAAGTTCTTCCCGTCATTATCCAGGTTGATTTGAACCCACCCGTACATACTCTTGACTAAGGGCCAACAAAGTAATACGACTGTCCTAAACCAACGCATCTATCTATGCAACAAATGAATACCCAGCAGCTACCAAACACTATGCCTTGACTAAGGGCCAACAAATATAGCTTGAATACTACTGACTATCCATAAGAAATGACGGAGGGCTACGGCTGGTTTTTGGCGAAAAACCTTTAACGTAATGAACTTGATCTCGTTGAAGGAACCTGATAGCTTTTTATAAAGATATAGTAGCGAAAACCTTTTGCTAAAAAGGTCACTCCCGGTGAAGGGATCTCGGCTCTTTCCTCGTGGAATGAGGTGCAGGATATTCTAACTGAATACCGCTATGCAAAGCAACTTGTAATCGACTATAGTATAGTTATTACCCTGACGTAAACTTCTGCCCAAAGGGTCACTCCCGGTGAAGGGATCTCGGCCCTTGCCTCGTCGAATGAGGTGCAGGATATTCCAACTGAATACCGCTATGCAAAACAAAAGGAAACATCATTGTAATAACACCTTTTTAAAATTTGTTCCAACAACATCAAATATAGGTTTGTTTTATCCTTGCATTGATAAGAATCAATGCAGACCCATCAATCAACCACACCAGAAAAGAATGAAAATATAATGTACGTATATGCCATCCGCATTCTCCTCTGGGTCCCGTCATCACCCGTTAGGTTACTTAACTAACGATAGAGCGGGACTGGACTAGCGCGGGCGTAAAACATATACAACATCTAATAGTATATATACCAATATACAATAATCGCTCCAGGCGTGATAATATGCAACATTACAGAAAAGTAATAAGCATCACAGAACAATTCAGATAATCTGGGATCCCCGGGTTTCACAGAGCCGCTGCTGAAACCCGACGTTCCCCTGGTCGTGTGGATAGCCTGTGCAATGAAACCTAGACCCCTACGGGTGCGGCAAGTTACCCGCCAAAACCTAAAGCGAGGTAGCCCCCTACAACAAAGTGAATGGACCACCCGACACTTCACGGAATCCGGTAACTTGAGCACCCCTCCTTGGGTCAACCTGTACCCCCTACGAGTGCGGCGAATAGTCTGCCAATTCTAGAGTGAGGCCCCTCTGCCTCTCAAAGCCATGAGATACGGACCCGTTGCCCTCCAGAACCCGGCTATCCGTGCACTCCGTCGCGGGGTAAACCTAGTATAGAAATAAAAATATGTACAACGGGTACATCGACCTCAGCCCGGTCGTGCCCCAAATGAATATTATACAAACAGGCAGTGACGGCAATCCACATGTTGGACGCTCGCCCCGCAATATCAAATGTACAAATAAATTCAAAAAGCACTACCATTGCACATTGCTATCCACCACGACAAATCCGCAACATCACAGCACAACACAGATGTAAGTCCATGTCACGCACCCCACGAACTTGCGGGGAGGCGGAATATATGAAAAACGATTATCAAAGCTTCGTAACACGGACTTGAGCGCATGAATCGTATCTAAACCGTTACTAGCAAACTACGAGAGGTTTAACTACTCGGATTCGAAGTTATACCTCACGTTACTTGTCGTTCGGGTCTTCATCGCTGTCCTCCACTCCTCGTAGGCTCCTTAGAATATCGGCACCTCAACGGCCTCCTCGAGTCAAAGACGATCCACCCGAGTGCTCCTACTCCAAGCTTGATCTCTAACTTGAGATAACTGGGTTACTCAAAGTGCTAATCAAAGCATAATGGGAACTCACACGAGACAAATGACGACCCTAAGTCAACAGACTATCTGCACACATGTCACCTGAGAACTGCTATCTGACGTTAGGTATAATACTATCCAGTCAGTTCTCCTGCGAGTCCTGTCCGGTGTACCCGTAACCCAACGAGCACCTGCATAATATCTCCAGTACGACGTACTGATGGCTGTGGGACAGACCATCTCCCCAACTGGGATGAGAAACGTACACACTAGTCTACTCCGGAGTATTGATGCCCTGTCTCGATAATCCTATGACTAGGGACAAGTATAAGATGTTGCTTATAGACTACCCAGCCCCTACTAGTGTGACTGCCATCACAACGCTGGTAATCAAGCAAAGATCCTATGGGCTCTAGTAATATGTATAAGTGATACGTTACAAGAAACATATGCACATATTAAAGTAGACACAAACCAAGTAGCATACTACCATTTTTAGCAAGACTGTTATATACATCTGTGAATATCCCAAGCTTCCATTAAGTAATATACACGCTAGTATGATACAATAATCTCCCCTAGGGCATATACACTAACAATCTCCCACTTGCACTAGGGCCATGAGCTGGCATATCGTAGACCTATCATCTCAAATAGCCTCTCGAACTGTGTCTGAGGAATGGCCTTTGTGAATGGATCAGCAATGTTATTCTCTGTCTCTACTCTCTTCACAGCGATCTCCCGGCGATGTACAATCTCCCTGATCAGGTGATACCGTCTTAAGATGTGTCTGGACTTCTGATGGGACTTGGGTTCCTTCGCTAAAGCTATAGCGCCGTTGTTGTCACAATACAGAGGTATTGGATAAACACTGGTAGGAACCACCTGAAGTTCTGTGAGGAACTTCTTTATCCAGACAGTTTCTTTTGCGGCATCGCAAGCAGCTATGTACTCCGCTTCCATTGTTGAGTCAGCAACGGTCTCCTGCTTGGAACTCTTCCAATAGACCGCCCCTCCATTGAGGGTAAAGACATAACCCGACATGGATTTGGAGTCATCCTTGTCACTCTGGAAGCCGGAGTAGGCAAAGGCCTCCATCTGGAGGTCTTTTCCGCCATACACCAAGAACATATCCTTAGTCCTCCTCACGTACTTTAGAATGTTCTTTACTGCTATCCAGTGCTTCTCCCCTGGGTTTGCTTGATACCGGCTTACAACGCTCAATGCGTATGCTACATCTGGTCTGGTACATAACATCGCATACATTATAAAGCTTACTGCAGAAGCGTAGGGTATAATTGACATGCAATCCCTTTCCAAATCAGTCTTGGGAGACATCTCTTTGGAGAGGGTGATTCCGTGAAAAGCCGGTAGGTTACCGCGCTTAGAATCTTCCATACTGAATCTTTTCAATATGGTGTCTATATACCTGGACTGCGAAAGTCCCAACATCCTTTTTGATCTATCACGATAGATCTGGATCCCCAGAATGTAGGTGGCATCACCCAGGTCCTTCATGGAGAATTTCTGTGACAAGAATCTTTTGACTGACTGTAATATAGGAATATCATTTCCTATTAGGAGAATGTCATCCACGTACAAGACGAGGAATACTACAGCTCTCCCTACTATCTTTCTGTATATGCATGGTTCATCTGGATTTTTGATAAAGTCAAATTCTTTGACAGCATCATCAAAACAGATGTTCCAACTCCATGATGCCTGCTTTAGTCCATAAATGGACTTAAGCAACTTGCATACTTTACCGCTGCTTCCACTCTGAATGAATCCCTCTGGCTGATCCATATAGACGCTCTCTTCTAAATTACCATTTAGAAAAGCCGTCTTTACGCCCATCTGCCAGATTTCATAATCATGGAAGGCAGCAATAGCAAGAAGGACCCGAATGGATTTAAGCATAGCCACTGGAGAAAAGGTTTCGTCATAGTCCATACCAGGTCTTTGACGAAAACCTTTTGCAACAAGTCTAGCCTTATAGGTTTCAACCTGTCCATCTACACCAATCTTCTTTCTGAAGATCCATTTGCATCCTACGGGTTTTACCCCATCTGGAGCAATGTCCAAAGTCCATACTTTGTTAGTGTACATGGACTCCATTTCGGTCCGCATTGCATCCAGCCATTTTACTGAGCCACCGCTCTGAATGGCTTGCTGGAAGCTAGTAGGCTCATCATAGTCAATAGTGCAATCCTCTCTATCCCCGTCTATGAGAAAACCGTAATATCTCTCGGGCGGATGAGACTGCCTACTACTCCTGCGGAGTGGCATCGGGATGTCCCTTTCTTCTGAAACCTCTGGTTCTACCATACTTTCAGAAGTAGTTTGTGGTTCTGGAATTTCTTCCAGTTCTATTTCGCTCCCACTTGTTTCCTTTTCTAAAAACTGATATTCTAGAAAATGGGCATTACGATAAACAAAATCCTTTTGTTCCTCTGCGTAACAGAATAGATACCCCTTGGAGTTCTTTGGATATCCCACAAACTTACAATGTACTGATCGTGCC
The DNA here is from genome assembly GCA_030015575.1 of Agapanthus africanus. Classification (NCBI taxonomy): domain Eukaryota; kingdom Viridiplantae; phylum Streptophyta; class Magnoliopsida; order Asparagales; family Amaryllidaceae; genus Agapanthus; species Agapanthus africanus. The sequence continues at coordinate 122,908,167 of JASDDO010000012.1, read as the reverse complement.
TCGAGCTTGTCCGCATGCTGCTTTTTAACAAAAGCTGGACATCCTTAAATCTTCAAATACTGAAGATAGGGTTTCTTCCTACTCCACATCTGATATGGTGTGGTAGGCACAGTCTTGGTAGGAACTATGTTCAAAAGATATGCCGCTGATTCTAGCGCATATCCCCAGAAAGATCGCGGTAACTCAGTCGTACTCATCATGGAACGAACCATATCTAATAGGGTTCGATTCCTCCTTTCCGATACACCGTTGTGTTGTGGTGGTATGAAGGAGTAAGATGAGAGAGAATTCCATTCTCTTTTAAGTAATCCAAGAACTCGGCACTTAAGTATTCACTTCCTCGATCAGATCTCAGTGTTTTGATACTTTTGCCGGTTTGGTTTTCCACTTCATTCTTGTATTCTTGGAATTTCTCAAAGGCCTCGGATTTATGCTTTATTAAGAAGACATATCCATACCTAGAGAAATCATCCGTAAAAGTAATGAAGTAGGAATAACCTCCTCGCTCATGTGTAGACATTGGACCGCACACGTCATTGTGTGCGAGTCCCAAGAGCTCGCTTGCTCTTACTCCGTGTCCAGTAAACAGAGATTTTGTCATCTTTCCTATGAGACAAGATTCATAAGTAGCATAAGATTGGTATTCCAACGGATTCAAATATCCTTCTTTATGTAATTTAGTCAACCTTCTCTCATTGATATGACCTAGTCTACAATGCCATAAGAAAGCCTGATTTAATTCCGGAGACTTTCTTTTAAGTGTGTTCTGGACATTGAAAACCTGAGCTTGACTCAATACGTATATGCCGTTATCTAATGTACCGAACCCAATCAAAACTTGATTTAGGTGGATGTTAACTACATCGCTTACGAATGTAAAATCATATCCTTCTCTTGAAAGTGAGGACACTGATATGATATTATAAGTCATACTAGGTACATACAGACAGTTATGTAGAATCAATATCTGCCCACTTGTCAAACCTAGGCGATATTCTCCCACAGATTCAGCATCCACGCTTATTCCGTTTGCAACTCTGAGAGACCAATCACCTACCTTTATAACTCTACGGTTTCTCAAAACATGTAATGAATTACAGATATGAGATCCTGCTCCGGTATCTAATACCCAGGAAGTAGAGTTAATTGACAATCAGTTCTCAATTACTAACACACTTGAGGCTGAAGCCATAACATGCTTCGTATCCTGGCTACTGGCTTCCAAAGCCCTGTAATCTTTCTGCCTATGCCCAACCCCATAACAATAGGAACGTCCCTTAATAGGGTGGTCCAGCTTGTCATAGGCAATGGACATCTGGACAGACCTTTGCCAGTCATATAAGTCAGATTCAGTCAATTTGTTATCTAGATGTAACCTAGTCGTGGTCACAGGGTCGCTGCAATTAAGAGAGAGAGAAGAAAACACTTTAGCATGATGCTCTTGCAAGTTTAGAGTGGTTTTTAATTTATCTAAACAGGATGGCTCCCACTGTTTCTCGAATCCCTCTTCAAACCAAAAAGAAAGAACTAGCCAGGACTATTCTCACCGTACAATACTTGCTTAACCGTTCAGCTAGGCCAGCGTCGATACTTCGAGGGAGGTTTTCCAACGCTTTCGCGAAGTTCCTTAATTAAAGAACCTCTTTTCTCTGGGGGCGTAGCCCCGCTGACACCTTTCTAGGCTCCTACTTGGTTTATAGCATTGATCGTTAAGTGACGAATCTCCTGATAAGTAGTATATACTCACAGTAAGATCGGGATCCAAAATATCATCGTATGATAATGTTGAAGGAATCCTACCAACATTCATCAAACTCCAAAATGGTATGCTCTCTCTGCAAATTTCAGTTTCTTTAGAAATTCCCGATATAAATTTTTGCCCCATGCTCTTATGACCTTGGCGTTGGTCAAAATATCATAAGTCACATGTCAAGTTCTACCCATCATTATCCTTGTTAATTTGAACCCACCCGTACATATCCTTGACGTTGGCCAAAATGATAATACGACTGTCCCAAACTAACTCATCTATCTATGAAACAAATGAATATCCAGCAGCTACCAAACACTATGCCTTGGCGTTGGTCAAAATACATAGCTTGAATACTACTGAATACCCAAATGAAATGACGGAGGGCTACGAATGGTTTTGGCAAAACCGTGAACGTAGTGAACTTGATATAATCGAAGGAACCTGATAACTTTTTTTAAAAGGAGTGGTTAAAGCTCCGCAATTAAAAATTCTGCTCTTTTTAAAATAACCGAGTGGTTTCTTTTAAATTTGTTCCAACGATTAAACTTTGGTTTATTTTCTTTGCATTATATTAATGCGTCCCATCATTTATCCTATCATTGCAGAAAATAACGAAAATACCACGTCCTCTTATGCCATCCGTATTCGCCATGGGGTCCCGTCATCACCCGTTAGGTTACTTAACTAACGACAGAGCGGGGGCTGGGCTAGCACGGGTGTAAAACATAAGTGACGTCTAATAGCTATCATATATAGATATTGTACATTCGTCAGACGCAATAATAGGCATTCCAGATCACAGATGAACTTTATTGGATATATTAGCAATCCGCGTTTGCTTTGAGCTTGCAACAAAAGACGGATTACACAGTTGTGATGAATAGCCATTACCCCACCCTAGACCCCTACGGGTACGGCAAACTACCCGTCAAGTGCCCGAAGTGAAGCGGTCTCCCTCAACAACGTGAGTAGGCTACTAAACACTTTAAAGTATCCGGTAGTTTGTGCACCCCATCTTGGGTCTATCCTAGGAGCAAAAACAGTAAAAAAAGAAATAATACAACGGTGGCTACAACCGCAACCTGGATGTGCCCCGCAAAAGAATATTATATCATATTATAATTACATCGAATGAATGAATATAAAACACATCTCAAACCCCGACTAATCATCACAACAATCCAATACAGTTCATATACACAAACAGTAGAATCATTACAGAAATGTGCAACCCCCTGCCAACCGACATACTAGCAGTTAGGGGAGGTTTACGAACACATTAAACATTACAGATAAAAACCCGATTAGCAAATAACTTAGAACATCGATCAACAACCTTTTTCCGTGTCTACCCCAAAAGCAAACCAGCACTGAAGTAACCTGAGCAGAAACATAATATACAGGAAAATAGAACACCAAAATATATGAATTGTAGAGCAAATCGGAGTCAACTCAGGGTTGACTCCGCCGCGGATCCGCGACCAAAAGCACAATCTTGCCGCGGATCCGCGGCCATCAAGACGAGTTAGAACATCGTATTTTCCCAGAATTCTTATATTTCCCTGCTGTGAATTTTAAGGCATATCAAATATTTTTTCGACACATTTAAAATTAACAGAAACTGATAGGGATCCGGTGTTTCGTTTTCGCGTTTTTTCGTCGATCGAAACTCTAATTAGTTGCTAACAAGCTAGTAATGGTTTAGTTGGCTCTGATACCCCTGTAAGTCCATGTCACGCACCCCACGAACTTGCGGGGAGGCGGAATATATGAAAAACGATTATCAAAGCATCGTAACACGGACTTGAGCGCATGAATCGTATCTAAACCGTTACTAGCAAACTACGAGAGGTTTAACTACTCGGATTCGAAGTTTTACCTCACGTTACTTGTCCTTCGGGTCTTCATCGCTGTCTTCCACTCTTCGTACGCTCCTTGGAATATCGGCACCTCAACGGCCTCCTCGAGTCAAAGACGATCCACCCGAGAGCTCCTACTCCAAGCTTGATCTCTAACTTGAGATAACTAGGTTGCTCAAAGTGCTAATCTAAGCTACCTAGGGGATATAGAGTGATTTTATGGATGTATTAGTCTAGCTAACCCTTGATCTCAACACATGAGAGGTTAGGGTTAGGGTTTCAAGAATGAGAGAGCTTGAGGAGAGAGAAGGTGATGATAAGAATGATATTGAAAAATGAACTTATTAGAATATATCAACCATAACAATTTATCAAATAAATAATATAAATGATTAATCATCATGGTTGATGCATTCACCTTGTGTGATTCATCACATGAGTCATAAGCTCAATAAATGAAGCATTAATTCTAAGGATGAATCACACAAATGAGTCATTTAGCAATAAATGCTTATGCAACCTTAACCCCGAAGTCACCATGCTTCTAGAAGCTTCCCGGAAAATTACGAGAACGCCCCTCCAATCCGTGAAAACACGGAAAAACTTTAGACTGTATAAATCCAATAACCTGATACTAGAATCTAGCTTAAACCAAAGCCGGCTAGTATAAACTGTCCGAACGTCGCACGTGCGTTTAAACACGTATGCGTACGAACCCTTGTCGTAAAACCATACGACCTCTATATCGTTTTGCCTGGAGCAAGGAAACTCTCTGTGTGGGGCTCTAAAGACTCGACACTACGCTGACAGTGGGTTTAACCACAGACCGCAAGCGGCACTAGCTGTACGTAACGGTCCCCAGGTAGATATCGATAAGAAGGCCGATGAGGAAACCCATCCGAACTCCTACTGAGCCTTTCCGTGACAATATCCGCGCAGTCCGGTCTGTTCGTCTAAGAGTATCGCATGTATGGTCTAGGGAGATGGAGAACGTCAGACCCCTAATAACCGTAAAGTCGTGCCGGTATGGCTCATGACCATTTGAGAATCTACTGATCAGTCCACCAGTAATTCTCCATCAACCCTGGCCAGGGACTTATGGTAATGACCAACCGATCACAGTGCGATATCAACTCCCTATACCGGGAGAGACGAATCCCTAACAGTCACTCACTGCCTCCATATGGCTCGGGACTGTACCCAACCAAAACCTGTTTGCACGACTCCTTTGAGCCGTGGTAGGGTAGTAATCAAAGCATAGTAGGAACTCACACGAGACAAATGACGACCCTAAGTCAACAGACTATCTGCACACATGTCACCTGAGAACTGCTATCTGACGTTAGGTATAATACCATCCAGTCAGTTCTCCTGCGAGTCCTATCCAGTGTACCCGTAACCCAACGAGCACCTGTATACTATCTCCAGTACGACGTACTGATGGCTGTGGGACAGACCATCTCCCCAACTGGGATGAGAAACGTACACTAGTCTACTCTGGAGTATTGATACCCTGTCTCGATGATCCTACGACTAGGGACAAGTATAGGATGTTGCTTATAGACTACCCAGCCCCCACTAGTGTGACTGCCATCACAACGCTGGTAATCAAGCAAAGATCCTATGGGCTCTACTAATATGTATAAGTGATACGTTACAAGAAACATATGCACATATTAAAGTAGATACAAACCAAGTAGCATACTACCATTTTTAGCAAGACTGTTATATACATCTGTGAATATCCCAAGCTTCCATTAAGTAATATACACGCTAGTATGATACAATAATGGCCCCTAGGGCATATACACTAACAATCTCCCACTTGCACTAGGGCCATGAGCTGACATATCGTAGACCTATCATCTCGAATAGCCTCTCGAACTGTGTCTGAGGAATGGCCTTTGTGAATGGATCAACAATGTTATTCTCTGTCTCTACTCTCTTCACCTCGATCTCCCGGCGATGTACTATCTCCCTGATCAGGTGATACCGCCTTAAGATGGGTCTGGACTTCTGATGGGACCTGGGTTCCTTCGCTAAAGCTATAGCGCCGTTGTTGTCACAATACAGAGGTATTGGATCAACACTGGTAGGAACCACCTGAAGTTCTGTGAGGAACTTCTTTATCCAGACAGCTTCTTTTGCGGCATCGCAAGCAGCTATTTTCTCCGCTTCCATTGTTGAGTCAGCAACGGTCTCCTGCTTGGAACTCTTCCAATAGACCGCCCCTCTATTGAGGGTAAAGACATAACTCGACATGGATTTGGAGTCATCCTTGTCACTCTGGAAGCCGGAGTCGGCAAAGGCCTCCATCTAGAGGTCTTTTCCGCCATACACCAAGAACATATCCTTAGTCCTCCTAAGGTACTTTAGAATGTTCTTTACTGCTATCCAGTGCTTCTCCCCTGGGTTTGCTTGATACCGGCTTACAATGCTCAATGCGTATGCTACATCTGGTCTGGTACATAACATCGCATACATTATACAGCTTACTGCAGAAGCGTAGGGTATAATTGACATGCAATCCCTTTCCAAATCAGTCTTGGGAGACATCTCTTTGGAGAGGGTGATTCCGTGAAAAGCCGGTAGGTTACCGCGCTTAGAATCTTCCATACTGAATCTTTTCAATATGGTGTCTATATACCTGGACTGCGAAAGTCCCAACATCCTTTTTGATCTATCACGATAGATCTGGATCCCCAGAATGTAGGTGGCATCACCCAGGTCCTTCATGGAGAATTTCTGTGACAAGAATCTTTTGACTGACTGTAATATAGGAATATCATTTCCTATTAGGAGAATGTCATCCACGTACAAGACGAGGAATACTACAGCTCTCCCTACTATCTTTCTGTATATGCATGGTTCATCTGGATTTTTGATAAAGTCAAATTCTTTGACAGCATCATCAAAACAGATGTTCCAACTCCGTGATGCCTGCTTTAGTCCATAAATGGACTTAAGCAACTTGCATACTTTACCGCTGCTCCCACTCTGAATGAATCCCTCTGGCTGATCCATATAGACGCTCTCTTCCAAATTACCATTTAGAAAAGCCGTCTTTACGTCCATCTGCCAGATTTCATAATCGTGGAAGGCAGCAATAGCAAGAAGGACCCGAATGGATTTAAGCATAGCCACTGGAGAAAAGGTTTCGTCATAGTCCATACCAGGTCTTTGACGGAAACCTTTTGCAACAAGTCTAGCCTTATAGGTTTCAACCTGTCCATCTACACCAATCTTCTTTCTGACGATCCATTTGCATCCTACGGGTTTTACCCCATCTGGAGCAATGTCCAAAGTCCATACTTTGTTAGTGTACATGGACTCCATTTCGGTCCGCATTGCATCCAGCCATTTTACTGAGTCACCGCTCTGAATGGCTTGCTGGAAGCTAGTGTTAGTTATGTGTATGCCCTAGAGGCCATTACTATACATAGGATGTATATTGTAGTGGATGCTTGGAAATATATAGGGAGGACTTTCTTGCTCGATATGATAGTATGCTATCTGGTTACTCTTTACCTTAACGTGTACACTGATTGTCTCTCTGTTACATCCAGCCCTTAGGTGTGTACTTGACTACCTGGACTATGATGCGGATCATACTAGTGGGGGCATGATAGTCTATAAGTACATCCTTCAAAGTCCCTAGTCGTGGGTGTATCGAGACGGGGCATCGATATACCAGAGTAGACTAGCGTATACCTTCTCGACCCATATAGATGGGCGATGGATGATCCCATATCCATTGGTGTTTGACATCAGAGATGATATACGGGTGCTCAGTGGAGACTGGGTACACTGGACGGACTCGCCGAGAACTGCCAGATGGTATTATACCTTACGTCAGATGACAGTTCTCTGGTGACACTGGTACAGGTTAGTCTGTATACCCGAGATCGTCATAGAGTCTTGTGTGATTCCCACTGTGCTTTGATTTCCACCTTACCACGTCCAAGAGGGCGTGCAAAACAGTGGTTTTTGGGTACAGTCCCGAGTCACATGGAAGCAATGAGCGATAGGAGGGGTTTCGTCTCTCCCGGTATAGGGAGTTGATGTTGCGCAGTGTTCGATTGGCTATAACAAGAAGTCCTTGGCCAAGGCTGCTTTAGGGATTTACTGGTAAGTGTTACCAGTACTTTCTCGACCCATTATGATCCTCATATCGACACGACTTATCGAGTTATTGGGGTCTGACGTTTACCACCCCTAGACGAGATATGCGACATATCAGACGAAGAGACCGGACTGTACGGTAGTGTTACTGATTGGATTCACAGGAGTGTGAGCAGGCTTGCTTGTTGATGTTCTGATCGCTCAATACCCGGGTGGCCGTTACGTTTAGCAGACCGCTTGCGGCTTGTGGGTGTTTGATATGATCATCACTTACTGCCGGCGTATTGACGAGTCTTTAGAGTCCTACACAGGGGTTTCCTGGCTCAAGCGAAACGAAATAGGAGCGCATATGAGATATGTGAGGGACCGAGAATAATACCAGTATGTGATACTGCATTCTACTCTCGCGATTTGTGACATTGATCGGTTGTATGCGATATAGCCGGGTTATCGGATCAAGTGTTGATTCGATAAGTTGTTACTATTGATATTAGTCGGTTATATGCGATATGACCGGATCATTAAATCAAGTATCGATTTAATGATTTAATGTATAATTATATATTTGATATATTACTTTACATTAACTAGTATTTGTTCACTTAAGATTGATTTTCTCACTTGATGTGCACAAGTTGCATATGTGATATATTATTGAGCACTAGTTTGTATCATGATTGATGATACATGCAAACTTGGGTGTGTTTTTGGATAACACCATTGTTTAGGTTAAATGGTTAGTGTTTTATTTATTTATTTTTAGTGAAATAAAATGGTGGCTCACTTTGTCTTCATTTGAAGCTTCTTGATGCTTCATGCATCTTTGAAAAGTCTAACCATTTTGTTTTGCTCTTAAACCTAACCATTACCTAAACCCTAGTTTAGTCTCTACAAAGGTTAAAACTCACCCATGGTTGCAACATGATAGACTTCACTTGAATTTTCTTTTTAGATAATTCATTTTCTTTTCTTCTTCTTCATCTTCTTCATGAAGTGAAGAAAACCATTCTAGAAAATTTCAAGTGTTGAAATCAAGTGAGAAATCCAAATCCAAAGTGAACCCACTTCCTATTTCTTCATCCTCTACAACTTGACATATTGTATAGGGTGTTTTCTTCACAAGGTTCATGACCAAGTGAAGATGGAGCTTGAGTTTGTGTCTCCCCGACGTAGATCATCTTCGGCCTTGAAGTCAACGTAGCAAGCACGTTCGTTCTTCTCGTGGAGCTTCTCTAGAGTCCGAATTTCACGATCGCAGCGATGGGGACGTCATCATGGAGCTAAAAAAGTGGAGGACCGGATCTACAAAGGTTGTATTTCCATTCACTTAGTATCAAAGTAGCTTGCTAGCTTGTTGTTTCGCTTAATCTCTAGTTAACGATCTTCATTAGGGTTGTTAGGCACATAAAAATTTGAATTTGGAATGGTAGATGCCTTGTGGAACCTCTTGAGTGTGCCTAATAACCCTACAGAGGTATCAGAGCCTAGCTTGAGCTTTAGGCGATGTGTAGATGATGTTAGAAATCCGATCGAACCCTGAAACCCTAACTTTTAACCCTCTTTGTACATTTTCTGAAAATGTGGTTTTTTCCAAATTAAAAATTGCCAAAAAATTCAGCAGTGTTTTTAAAGAGTTACTGTGAAGCACGCGTGCTTAACTCAATAAAAGCGTGGCGGAACCGCGGCACGAGCTCGTGCGGCTTTTCCACGGCCGTATTGACACTTTATTCTTCCCTTTTTGCATAGTAACTCCTTATTTGATTCCTGTGTTTTCTGGGTATTTTTTAATTTATATTCAACAGTTGAATTTTCTGGGTTGTTTTGGGGATTCGATGATTCGATCGGGAACTTTAACTGCGTCTATGTGTTTTTCCGGGTAATTTAGAACATGTTAAAAAGTTCGACCGGATATAAATACCCAATTTTTCCCCTGCCGGGAAATTTCCAAGTGTTGGATTTTTCCGTAGTTTGAGAACGTTCTAAGTAGTGCAAGTAACGCGATGGACCCTCTAGAAGACAACAAACCTTAACTCGATTATGTGACCGTCTTGAACTGCCCTTTGAACCTTAGGGTTTGGGGCAGTATGGCGTGCCACATGTGAGGCGTTGGCTCGACCCATCTACGGCTGGACCGTTGGTACTGTGGCATGAAGTGAATGTTTTTAAACTTATTTCATGTGTTGAGCTGTTTCGGGAAAACTTGGGTGTTAAATTGTTCGATCGGAAAGTTAACATTGTCTATTTATCTGGAATGTGATACAATATTTGGAATCCACAAGTAGTTATGAGATAACTGATTTGAATGTTATAAACATAGAAGTTTAGTCTCACTTGATCGGTTGCCACGGAATTTTGATGCGATCAAAAGTCCGTCGCAATCACGTAGCGTACGCGGATACTCGCCGGGTAAACTTAATAGACAGCCATGCCCCATAGCCCCGACCAAGTGACTGTATGAGAACCCCGTCGCCAAAAGCATCTGTTCGGGTGCTCGCGGCAACGGTGTTCCGCCTTAGTGCACTTCGTCGACGGCATCCGGGGGTGCGGCCTTCTACTAAAGTTTGCGACGAGCATTCGATCAGTTTATCGGGAATCTTGTTGAATTGCCCGACTGGATATTGAAAAGTGTTTTCGATATAGAGACTAAAATGCGGGGTTTATAATTGTTAGGCATGCGATATCTAAAGAGTTTGCGGATTCCAACTGTTGTAGTTTTACACTTTCTTTTCTGCGACCGTAAGTGTAATATGTGATATCGCCGGTTTCGTTTCTATATATCAACGACAATTGGGATGCGCATATTTACTTACGTTGATGACATATGATATTATGTGTTGCTGGATATGTTATATTGGATCGTCGTGTTTGAATAGCCGGGGTTTTTTTTTATGTGAGATGAGTGTTTTTCATTTTCATTCATGTAAAAACTTGTATGTAATATTCTTTTATTGGAACACTTCCAGGTTGCGGAAGATGTCACCATTGTATATTATTTGCTTTTCCGCACTAGGATAGACCCAAGGAGGACGGCACAAGTAACCGGGTTCTGGAGTCCAGTGGGAGACCAACTCGAGGAGTCGAGTCCGGGTCTCCTAACTCTAGAATTGGTAGGGTTACTTGCCGCTCTCGTAGGGGTCTAGGGGTGTGGGTTTGGCTATTCATCACGACCGTGGAATCCGTGTTTTATACAGGCTCGTATTAAAAACACGGACGCCCTAGTATATCCAATGTTTCATATGTTTCTTCTGCTGCGATATCTGTGATGTGATCATTTGATATGTTGTGATAGATACTGTATATAGTATATACGATATATTATATAGACGTTACTTATGTTTTACACCCGCGCTAGCCCTTCCCCGCTCTGCCGTTAGTTACCTAACCTAACGGTGCACGAGGGGACAACGAGGCGCATGCGGATGACATAAGTGTACGTCGTATTTATCTGTGATGTTTAGGTGATTTAAATGATGGGACTTCATTAATATGATTAATGAAAGAAAAGAAACCTAAAAGATGTTGTGGAATCGAATTTTCAAAAACAGGTAGCTACAGTTCTTGCTTTACATCGCGGTGTTCCTTGTAGAACATCCTGCACCTTATTCGATAAGGAAAGGGCTGAGATCCCTTCACCGGGAGTGACCCCTTTAGCAATAACTGGCAGATGCTACAACCCTCGGTTTGTCTTTTGATTGCTTCTATAGTTTTTGCTTTGCACAGCGGTATATATGATATATCCTGCACCTTATTCGATGAGGAAAGGGCCGACGATCCCTTCACCGGGAGTGACCCCTTTAGCAAAACTAGAAAAGCCTCAACAACACTCCATTTTAAAATCATTTGATTCTACAACGATATCAAGTTCATTACGCAATAGGTTTTCAGAAAAAAACCTGTCGTAGCCTTCCGTCATTTCAGATAAGTCCTACTTAGTATTCGTGCTACGTTTGTTGACCTCCGTCAAGGCGTAGTGTGCGGTAGCTAACTAGTATTTATCTACTTATGCATATAATGCAGATTGGGTTAAGGTAGTCGTACAGCCTTGTTGACCTCCGTCAAGGGTCGTGCGGGTGGGTTTGATTCAATCAAGAAATGACGGGTTGAACTTGACTAGTAGCCTATGGTTTGTTGACCTCCGTCAAGGTCATAAGGTGCTAGGGGCAAAATTATCGGGAATTTCAAGTGTTGAAATTTGCAATGAGATTGCATACTTTCTATGAGATAGTTGGATCCCGATACCCGCTGCGAGTAATTGTTACTCCTGGGAGAGTTTTACACATTACAATTAGCCGATCAAGTAGGTGTCTAGGAAGGTGTCAATGGGGTTACGCCTCTGGAAAAACGAGGTTTACTTTAATTAGGTCCGTGCGAAAGCACGGGGAACCTCCCTCAAAGTACTGACACTGGCCTGGCTGAAAGATTGGCGAACTTATAGCGTGTAATTAATCCCGGCTAGTCTTTCCTTTTAGGGTTTGAAGGAAGATTTGATAAAAACAGTGGGAGCCATCCTGATTAGATAAAATAATAACCAATCTGATCTTGCAAGAGCACACGCAGAGTGTTTTCTTCTCTCTCTCTCCAGGTAGCGACCATGTCACGCCTTAATCAAGATAATAAAACAGATGTATTGACCGAACCCGCTTATTATACTGAGCTGGGGAACGTTGGTCCCGCTCCAACCTATAATTGTTATAAGACAGAGAAGGAAATAGAGGAATACCAGAATTCCTATGCCGCCCAAACGAAGAAAGTGCATATGATGCATCTCCTTCGGGTGTGTTCATTACAAAGAACTGTTTCTCTGTATCCTCTACGTCCTGGGTATTTGATACCGGATCAGGATCCCATATATGTAATCTGTTACATAGGGCTACAGAAAGATATAGAACTGAGAACGGGTGATAAGTTTCATGAGACAGAAAACGGTGCAAGTGTTGCAGCCAAGTCTGTTAGTCACTGTCACCCTGTATTCCAAATACATTGATTCTGAATGAATGTTATTAGATACCGAACCTGATATACAAAATCATATCAGTCTCTTTATTAGTAAAGAAATGATAAAATTTTGTATTGTTGGATAATGTTTTGAACATTTCCTATATCAAAAGTTGATCGGATTAGGCACGTTATCTAAAAGCATTGATGTTCTAAATCAAACTACAGTTCTTAGTATATAGAACACACACAAAAGGAAGAGTTCAGAAATGAACGAATCCTTCTTGAGGTATTGTAGACTAGGTCATGTCAATGCGACCCGACTAGCTAAGTTACATTGAGATGCATATTTAAATCAGTTTGAATTTACATCTTGTGAAACTTGCCAGCCATGTCACAAAGATAAGATGACCTCAGCTCTGCTTATTGGAAACAGAGAAAGAGTTAGTAAACTCTTGGGATAATACATGTTGATGTATGAAGATCCCCTGTCTCCACATGCCAAGACCGGTTCTTTGTACTTCATTACATTCTCTGATGATCTCTCAAGATTCAGACATATGTTCCTGTTGAAACACAAATCCGAACCTTTTGAGATATTCACAGAATATGATTTAGAAGTAGAGAACCAAAAACGGGTATAAGTATTATGTCCTTTGATGTGATCAAGGAGGAGAATACTTAAGTACGGAATTCCTGGATTATTCTAAAGGAGAATGAGATTCTCTCTCAGCATTACTCCTCCGCATACGCCACAACACCTCGGTATATCGGGGCGGAGCAATGGCACCCTATATGATATGGTGTGCTCTATGATGAGTACTACTGAGTTTCCTATTTCCTTTTAGGGAGTTATGCACTTATGAAGTTGCATACCTATTGAATAGGGTTCCGATCAAATCAGTTGCCTACCACTTCATATATGATATGGAAAGGGAAGATCCCATCTCTTAAGTTAGTTAAGATTTGGGGTTGTCCAGCCTATATTTAAAAGCATGATCCGGACAAGCTCGAGGCAATGTCAGTTCTGTGGAAGATTGTTGGATATCCCAAGCTTTTGCAAGGGAATATTTTCTACCAAACCGAGGAACAAAAATGTTTTGTTTCTCAACATGCCACCTTTGTGAAAAGGGAATTTCTTGTGAAGAAATTAGTGGACATGAGGTAGAACTGGAAAGAGTTCCAGTTATACAAACTGCAGCTGATGATTTGGCAGAACCAAAGGATTCAATAGCAACCAACGAACCTCAGCCTCTCCGCCGATCTAGTAGGGTTTCTCACCCACTTGAGAGATACTTTGGTTTCTCTATGACAGTGGGAGCGAGGATTGCATCATGAGATGATGACCCAACTAGTTTCGAGCTGGCCATCAGGAGTGGGACTCTGTAAGAATGGCTAGATACTTAGCGATCTGAGATGGAATCCTTATACACCAACAAAGTACGGTATTTTGTTGCTTTATCTGAAGGGTTAAATCCCCGTCAGGAGCAAGTATATCTTGAGAAGATTACTTGGTGTACATGGAAAAGTTGAGACTTTCAAAGCTAGACTTGTTAAAGGTTTGCATCATAGACCAGTTGTGGCTAATGATTAAACCTTTTCTGGGGCCTATGCTTAAGTCCATCCAAATCCTACTTGCCATGGCTACATACCATGACTACGATATCTGGCGGTTGGGTGTCATGACTGCTTTTCTAAATGATGTTTTAGAAGAGAGAGTCTATAAGTACACAGTCAGAGGGCTTCGTAGACAATGGGAGCAGCGGAAACGTGGGCAAGATGTTTTATGTGATAAAGCAGGCATCGCGGAGTTGGAACATCTGTTTTATGAGTTAGTCAAAGAGTTTGACATCATCAAAATGGTAGATGAACCTTGTATATACAAAAAGGTAGTAGGGAGTATGGTGGTGATTCTTGTAGAGTACGTGGATGACATACTCTTGATAGGGAAGTTGTTTCATATGCTACGCTCGGTCAATCTCCGCTTATCACAAGGATTCTCCATATAGGATCAAAGTGATACCTCCTAAATCCTTAGTTTGGATCTATGAGATAGATCTAAGTGGACCTTAGGATCCTCACTAGCTGTAGTGAGAAGGTATCAATTGATCCTGGGGAGAATCACTGGAAAGGTTCCAGAGTGATAAGGACGACTGAAAGTCAGTCACATGCATTATCTTTACCCTCAGTAAAGGGACGGTATGTTGGAAGAGTTCCAAGCTAGATACCGTGGCATACTAGACGATTAAAGGCAAGATACATCGTTACCAAAGATGCTACCAAAGAGGCAGTCTGGGTGTATAATAGTTCATAAGACGAACTTCGTTCCTACCATTGTGTGACAATGGAGTTGTGTCTTATGCCTAGGAACGCCCATCCCATCAGTGATCCAGACATATTCTTAGGCAGTGTCACCTGATCATGGAGATGGTTGATCTCCAGGGGATTGAGGTTAGGAGAGTAGACTCAGAGGACAACACGGCGGATTCACTCACAAAGGCCTTTTCCCAGAGAGAGACTATCATGGGATGGTTGAGTATGAGATACTACAACCACTGCTATCAGATGGCCCTAGTGCAAGTGGGAGATTGTTAGTTATATGTATGCCCTAGAGGCCATTACTATACATAGGATGTATATTGTAGTGGATGCTTGGACATATATAGGGAGGACTTTCTTGCTCGATATGATAGTATGCTATCTGGTTACTCTTTACCTTAACGTGTACACTGATTGTCTCTCTGTTACATTTTGATAAAGCCCTTAGGATGTGTACTTGACTACCTGGACTATGATGCGGATCATACTAGTAGGGACATGATAGTCTATAAGTACATCCTTCAAAGTCCCTAGTCGTGGGTGTATCGAGACGGGGCATCGATATACCAGAGTAGACTAGCGTATACCTTCTCGACCCATATAGATGGGCGATGGATGATCCCATATCCATTGGTGTTTGACATAAGAGATGATATACGGGTGCTCAGTGGAGACTGGGTACACTGGACGGACTTGCCGAGAACTCCCAGATGGTATTATACCTTACGTCAGATGGCAGTTCTCTGGTGACACTGGTACAGGTTAGTCTGTATACCTGAGATCATCATAGAGTCTTGTGTGATTCCCACTGTGCTTTGATTTCCACCTTACCACGTCCAAGAGGGCGTGCAAAACGGTGGTTTTTGGGTACAGTCCCGAGTCACATGGAGGCAATGAGCGATAGGAGGGGTTTCGTCTCTCCCGGTATAGGGAGTTGATGTTGCGCAGTGTTCGATTGGCTATAACAGGAAGTCCTTGGCCAAGGCTGCTTTAGGGATTTACTGGTAAGTGTTACCAGTAGTTTCTCAACCCGTTATGAGCCTCATATCGACACGACTTATCGAGTTATTGGGGTCTGACGTTTACCACCCCTAGACGAGATATGCGACATATCAGACGAAGTGACCGGACTGTACGGTAGTGTTACTGATTGGATTCACAGGAGTGTGAGCAGTCTTGCTTGTTGATCTTCTGATCGCTCAATATCCGGGTGGCCGTTACGTTTAGCAGACCGCTTGCGGCTTGTGGGTGTTTGATATGATCATCACCTACTGCCGGCGTATTGATGAGTCTTTAGAGTCCTACACATGGGTTTCCTGGCTCAAGCGAAACGAAATAGGAGCGGATATGAGATATGTGCGGGACCGAGAATAATACCAGTATGTGATACTGTATTCTACTCTCGCGATTTGTGACATTGATCGGTTGTATGCGATATAGCCGGGTTATCGGATCAAGTGTTGATTTGATAAGTTGTTACTATTGATATTAGTCGGTTATATGCGATATGACCAGATCATTAAATCAAGTATCGATTTAATGATTTAATGTATAATTATATATTTGATATATTACTTTACATTAACTAGTATTTGTTCACTTAAGATTGATTTTCTCACTTGATGTGCACAAGTTGCATATGTGATATATTATTGTGCACTAGTTTATATCATGATTGATGATACATGCAAACTTGGGTGTGTTTTTGGATAACACCATTGTTTTGGTTAAATGGTTAGTGTTTTATTAATTTGATTTATTTATTTTTAGTGAAATAAAATGGTGGCTCACTTTGTCTTCATTTGAAGCTTCTTGATGCTTCATGCATCTTTGAAAAGTCTAACCATTTTGTTTTGCTCTTAAACCTAACCATTACCTAAACCCTAGTTTAGTCTCTACAAAGGTTAAAACTCACCCATGGTTGCAACATGATAGACTTCACTTGAATTTTCTTTTTAGATAATTCATTTTCTTTTCTTCTTCTTCATCTTCTTCATGAAGTGAAGAAAACCATTCTAGAAAATTTCAAGTGTTGAAATCAAATGAGAAATCCAAATCCAAAGTGAACCCACTTCCTATTTCTTCATCCTCTACCACATGCCATGTTGTATAGGGTGTTTTCTTCACAAGGTTTATGACCAAGTGAAGATGGAGCTTGAGTTTGAGTCTCCCCGACGTAGATCATCTTCGGCCTCGAAGTCAACGTAGCAAGCACGTTCGTTCTTCTCGTGGAGCTTCTCTAGAGTCCGGATTTCACGATCGCAGCGATGGGGACGTCATCACGGAGCTAAAGAAGTGGAGGACCGGATCTACAAAGGTTGTATTTCCATTCACTTAGTAGCAAAGTAATTTGGTAGCTTGTTGTTTCGCTTAATCTCTAGTTAACGATCTTCATTAGGGTTGTTAGGCACATAAAAATTTGAATTTGGCATGGTAGATACCTTGTAGAACCTCATGAGTGTGCCTAGTAACCCTACAGCTAGTAGGCTCATCATAGTCAATAGTGGAATCCTCTCTATCCCCGTCTATGAGAAAACCGTAATATCTCTCGGGGGAATTAGACTGCCTAGTACTCCTGCGGAGTGGCATCGGGATGTCCCTTTCTTCTGAAACCTCTGGTTCTACCATACTTTCAGTAGTATTTTGTGGTTCTGGAATTTCTTCCAGTTCTATTTCGCTCCCACTTGTTTCCTTTTCTAAAAACTGATATTCTTGAAAATGGGCATTACGAGAAACAAAACCTTTTGTTCCTCTGCGTAATAGAATAGATACCCCTTAGAGTTCTTTGGATATCCCACAAACTTACAATGTACTGATCGTGCCTCGAGCTTGTCCGCATGCTGCTTTTTAACAAAAGCTGGACATCCTTAAATCTTCAAATACTGAAGATATGGTTTCTTCCTACTCCACATCTGATATGGTGTGGTAGGCACAGTCTAGGTAGGAACTATGTTCAAAAGATATGCCGCTGATTCTAGCGCATATCCCCAGAAAGATCGCGGTAACTCAGCCTTACTCATCATGGAACGAACCATATCTAATAGGGTTCGATTCCTCCTTTCCGATACACCGTTGTGTTGTGGTGTGTATGGAGGAGTAAGCTGAGAGAGAATTCCATTCTCTTTTAAGTAATCCAAGAACTCGACACTTAAGTATTCACCACCTCGATCCGATCTCAGTGTCTTGATACTTTTGCCAGTTTGGTTTTCCACTCCATTCTTGTATTCTTGGAATTTCTCAAAGGCCTCGGGTTTATGCTTCATTAAGAAGACATATCCATACCTAGAGAAATCATCCGTAAAAGTAATGAAGTAGGAATAACCTCCTCGCGCATGTTTAGACATTGGACCGCACACGTCACTGTGTACGATTCCCAAGAGCTCGCTTGCTCTTACTCCGTGTCCAGTAAACGGAGTTTTTGTCATCTTTCCTATGAGACAAGATTCTCAAGTAGCATAAGATTGATATTCGAACGGATTCAAATATCCTTCTCTATGTAATTTAGTCAACCTTCTCTCATTGATGTGACCTAGTCTACAATGTCATAAGAAAGCCTGATTTAATTCCGGATACTTTCTTTTAAGTGTGTTCTGGACATTGAAAACCTGAGCTTGACTCAATACGTATATGCCGTTATCTAATGTACCGGACCCAATCAAAACTTGATTTAGGTGGATGTTAACTACATCGCTTACGAATGTAAAATCATATCCCTCTCTTGAAAGTGAGGACACTGATATGATATTACAAATCATACTAGGTACATACAGACAGTTACGTAGAATCAATATCTGCCCACTTGTCAAACCTAGGCGATATTCTCCCACGGATTCAGCGTCCACGCTCATTCCGTTTGCAACTCTGAGAGACCAATCACCTACCTTTATAACTCTACGGTTTCGTAAAGCATGTAATGAATTACAGATATGAGATCCTGCTCCAATATCTAATACCCAGGAAGTAGAGTTAATTGAAAAACAGTTCTCAATTACAGATATGAGATCCTGCTCTTGAGTATCGATGCCCTGTCTCGAAACTCCCATGACTAGGGACATTTTAAGGATGTGCTTACAGACCCCAGGTCCCACGTATATGATCGCCATCATACTGCTGGCAGTCAAGCAAGAATCCTATGGGCTCTATCAACATGCAATAGCGAACTAAAGCATGTATACGATGATAAAGACAAACCAGATAGCATACTATCATCTCGAGCAAGACTGTCATATCGGTATAGGTCATGCCTCAATCATTGCAATCACGTACATGCGATCCAATAATTGACTTTGAGGACACTATATCCAACACGGGGCAGCGTCCCAGCCCAAAATTTTTTTTTAGAGGGACGGTGTTGTGGAGTGTATGAGTATCTATATATATATATATATATATATATACATGTATACACATATATATATAAAAAGGGGAAAAGCGCCCAAAGGACGCGTGGGGCCAGCGCCTCCCGTGCCTAGCGCCCGAGCGTTGTGCGCTTAAGCGCTAGCGCACCACGTGTTCGACACGTGGGCGCTGTGCGCTGTGCGCTTAGGTGCTATGTGTTCAAGCGCTAGCGCACCATGTGTCTGTCACGTGCGCGTTGTGCACTTAGGCGCTGTGCGCTTAAACGCTAGCGCACCACGTGTCCGACACGTGGGCACTGGGCACTTGAGCGCTAGGCGCCTGAGCGCTGTGCGCTTAAGAGCTAGCGCACCACATGTCCAACACATGGGCACTGGGCGCTTGAGTGTTAGGCGCCTGAGCGCTGGGCGCTCGTGCGCTAGCGCACCACGTGTTCGGCACGTGGGCGCTGGGCGCTTGAGCGTTTGGGGCGCTAGGCGCTCGTGCGCCGGCGAGGAAAAGGGGATTTTAGCCCCAGAAATAGGATTTAAAATCCCAAAAGAGGATTTAGGGTGGAGTTAAACTCCTCAGATGTTTTAGAGTTGATTAAAGGGGTTCTTCTTTAGAGCCCTTGGTTTTCCCAAAAATGAGGTTTTCGGAGATGGGCCTCCTTCTTCCTCCTCTGTTGGCAGGATCTTGAAGATCAAGAGATGTGAGATTTTAAAAATCTCTTATTTTTGAGATCTGATGGGAGATCTAAGCTCCCCTTTGTGGGTTTTGTGGTGAAAAACTATTTAGTTTTGGAAAAGAAAGAGTAAAACTCTTGATTTAATTCAAAAGAAAGAAGAAGGTTTAGAGCCTTCAGAAAGGGGAAAGAGACACAAACCCTAGATTTTGAGGGGAATGAAAAAAGTATTTTAGATATTTTCATCATGTTGCCTTATATAGGCTTACATATTTACATGTAGCCCCTTGGGCTTTACAAAATGGCATTTTGCCCATCCCATGGCTCATGTGTCATTTCTTTTTGCACATAAGCCATGGGCTTTACAAAAATTTGGCTTTATGCCCATTCATGTATAAAAAATTACATCAAAATTAATTATTACATGATTTTTTATTTCAGCATTGGGGAGGCCGGCCGCTTCATGTTCCGGCTCGACTCGGGCATGGGCCCACTTGACCTGGGCTTGGGCCCACCTGGCTTGGGGTTGATATTGACTTTGACTTGGTCAACCGGGGTGAAATTTTCGACCCCAACAAAGTGCCCCCCATCAATAAATGCATACCACATATTTGGGTCGTGTGCATGAAATTGATGGATCTTCTTTCACGTGGAGGCGACTTGCTTTGGTTCCCACTTTTTGGGATGCACTGCCCTTTTTACGACATGGACGGTCGACGCTTGACGCGTCTCTGAGGCAGAGTGTCCGTAGTAGACGTTTTCCTAGCCTGGAGTGATCTGGTTCCTGCTTTGTAGGAAGCCTGCACTGCCCTTTTTATGACATGGACGGTCGACGCTCTGATCCGGAGCGATTTGGTTCCCGATTTGTGGGAAGCCTGCACTGCCCATTTTGCGACATGGACGGTCGACGCTCTGATCCGGAGCGATTTGGTTCCCTGCTTTCTAGGAAGCCTGCACTGCCCTTTTTGCGACATGGACGGCCGACGCTTGAGCGTCTCCGAGACGGAGTGTCAGTGGTAGACTTTTCTCTGGCCCGGAGTGATCTGGTTCCTGCTTTATAGGAAGCCTGCACTGCCATTTTTGCGACATGGACGGTCGACGCTCTGATCCGGAGCGATTTGGTTCCCTGCTTTGTAGGAAGCCTGCTCTGCCATTTTTGCGACATGGACGGTTGACGCTCTGATCCGGAGCGATTTGGTTCCCGATTTGTGGGAAGCCTGCACTGCCCTTTTTGCGACATGGACGGTTGACGCTCCGATCCGGAGCGATTTGGTTCCCGATTTGTTGGAAGCCTGCATTGCCCTTTTACGACATGGACGGTCGACGCTCTGATCCGGAGTGATTTTGTTCCCGATTTGTGGGAAGCCTGCACTGCCCTTTTTGCGACATGGACGGTCGACGCTCTGATCCGGAGCGATTTGGTTCCCGATTTGTGGGAAGTCTGCACTGCCCTTTTTGGGACATGGACGGTCGACGCTTGACGCGTCTCCGAGACGGAGTGTCCGTGGTAGACTTTTATCTGGCCCGGAGTGATCTGGTTCCTGCTTTGTAGGAAGCCTGCACTGCCATTTTTGCGACATGGACGGTCGACGCTCTGATCCGGAGCGATTTGGTTCCCGATTTGTAGGAAGCCTGCACTGCCCTTTTTACGACATGGACGGTTGACGCTCTGATCTGGAGCAATTTGGTTCCCTGCTTTGTAGGAAGCCTGCACTGCCCTTTTTACGACATGGATGGTCGACGTTCTGATCCAGAGCGATTTGCTTCCCGATTTGTGGGGAGCCTGCACTGCCCTTTTTGCGACATGGACGGTCGGTGCTTGATTTGAGTTGCTCTGCTTCTTGCAGTGTCAGGGGTGGACTTGACTTGCTCCGCTTCTTGCGGTGTCGAGATTGGATTCTTACTTGCCCCGTTTTCTGCAGTGTCGGAGTTGCAGTTGACTTGTTGATTATGATTTGGGTTGACATCAGTATCGCTATACTGGAATATGGTACCAGGAGCGAATCATCATCTGTCTTTGAGAGGATTTTGGGATTGGTTTTTTGTTTGGCATCTGCATTGCTGCACTGGAATAATGCCAGGAGCAACTCATCATTTGCCCCGGGAGGATTTAGGAATCGGTTTTCGCTTAGCATCAGTATCGCTACAGTGGAATATGGTACCAGGAGCGAATCATCATTTGTGATTGCTTATCAGGAAGCGATTGCTTAGGAGACAGGTTTTAAGTCCCTATCACCTAAGACTTTTCAATTTTGTGAGCCGTAAGGGTCTCACAAAGCATTTTCTCCCTACGGGTCGTAAGGATCCCGTATGTGTATTTTCTCCTTAGGAGTCGTGAGGACCCCCAAGTGTGTTGCTCCTTTGTGAGTCGTAAAGATCTCGCTCGAGAATTTTCTCCTCACAAAGTCGAGAGGACTTTGCGAGTGCATTTCATCTCTTTTTCACGAGTTTGCACCATTTCGGGTTTTCACAAACTCGCCGGCAGTCCTGCTGTTTTTACTCACGGAGCCCTTTCGGGTTTTCATCCGTGCCCATTTTGCTTGTGGACATACCCCTTTTTTTTGAATCTTCATCGCCGGTGGGACTTTGACTATGGTCTCGCCGGTAGGACTTGGGAGAGATTGGGATCTTTTTACGCCCGTGGATTGTATAAGGTTTTGCAGGATGTATGATCCAGACCGTAGGGCCGGAAATTTTTTTGGGACTTTGTTGGCGTCTGCATCACTGCACTGGAATATGGCACCAGGGGCGACTTATCATTCGCCATCGGGGTATGGGATTTGGAATTTGGTTGGCGTCTGCATCGCTGCACTGGAATATGGTACCAGGAGTGACTCATCATTCACCGTTTGGGATTTGAGTTTGGAATTTGGTTGGCGTCTCTATCGCTGCACTGGAATATGGTGCCAGGAGCGACTCATCATTCGCCGTTTGGGATTTGAGTTTGGAATTTGGTTGGCGTGAGCATCGCTGCACTGGAATATGGTACCAGGAGCGACTCATCATTCGCCATTTGGGGATTTGGATTTTGGCTGGCGTCTGCATCGCTGCACTGGAATATGGTACCAGGAGCGACTCATCATTCGCCACTTGGGGATTTGGATTTTGGCTGGCGTCTGCATCGCTGCACTGGAATATGGTACCAGGAGCGACTCATCATTCGCCATTTGGGGATTTGGATTTTGGCTGGCGTCTGCATCGCTGCATTCGAATATGGTACCAGAAGCGACTCATCATTCGCCACTTGGGGATTAGGGAGCGATGGCTTATGAGACAGGTTTAGATCCCTATCGCCTAAGGCTTTTCAATTTTATGGGCCATAAGGGTCCCATAAAAGCATTTTCTCCCTATGAGTCGTAAGGATCCCGTAGGTGCATTTTCTACTTAGGAGTCGTGAGGACTCCCAAGTGTGTTTTTCCTTTGTGAGTCGTAAGGATCCCACGAAGGTTTGTTCTCCTTATGTATCGTGAGGACACATGAATGGGTCTTCCCAATGGAGCATAATTCCGAGGGCGGAGACCAGCCGCGTAACTGGTGATTGCGGTGGGGCATGGGTATGCTGAGAATCATTTGAGCCCGTGGATTGTATACGGCAGTCAATTTAGGGACTAATCGTAGGGCCGGATGAACTTTAAGAAATTGGATTTTGGTTGGCGTCTACATTGCTGCACTGGAATATGGTACCAGGAGCGACTCATCATTCGCCGTTAGATTTTTTTGTACCGCGATTGCTCTATCATTTCAGCTTTTCTTATCGCGAAGGTCGCGATTGCTCTATCATTTCAGCTTTTATTCGCGGTTGCCCTATCATTTCGGCTTTATTTTTCATCTTTATTTTACTTGTTGATTTTTATTGCGAGTTGCCCCATCATTTCGGCTTTTCTTTTTATTTATTTATTTACACATTCCCCCTTTTTTTTATTTACACATTTTTTTTTACATTCCCAGTTTAACGACTTATAGGTCGATTATTCCCAGTTTAATGACGTGGTGGTCGACTGTTTCCAGTTTAACGACGTGGTGGTCACCTTTGCTTATCCCAGCTCCTTGGATTTTGATCTTAGCGGAGCTGTGTTGATGACCGTAGCTCTATGGCTTGCCGATACATCCGAGGACTGTGAGGTTTTTCTAAGCTTGTATTGGTCCTCTGCCCTATCTTTAAAAACACAGCAATCTTCAATGGCATGACTCACCACCCTATGGTATGGGCAGTATACGGGATTGCTGGTCATATTCATTTCATGTGGCTTCTTCGGAATAGGTAATTGCAAACCGTTGTTCAAGGCTTCCTCGAATATATTACGGACCTCATCCCTCCTGAAGGAGTACACCTTCTTCTTTCTCTCCATTAGAGTAGGTGCCCTTACTGATGCTGGTCCTTGAGGCCGATCAGTCTTTGGTTCGCCCTTTTCAGATAATGGCACATGTCTGGGAGGATTAGGTTCTCGAAAGGCTTCGGTCTCCATTTGTATGAAATCGGCGGTCGTAGCTTGACTGTTTGCTAACACGCCTTTAGACAGTTCTATCTCTCCCGTCTTGTATTGCCTTTCGACCCAATCTTTGAAGACGAAGCAGTCCTCAATAGCATGACCTATCACTTTATGATAGGGGTGGTATTTAGGGTCGTCGGTCATATTCGCTTCTTGCGGTCTTTTTGATTCTGGCAGTTGTAGACCGTTTCTCAGGGCGTCTTTCAATATTTTACGGATTTTGTCCCTTCTGAAGGAATAGACCTTATCCAGATTTTCTTTCAGTGGAGATTCTCCTCCGGTGTATCTATCGGAGGGACTGGAGGCTGCTCGCGGCCATTTTTCGCGAAGGCGCTCCGCTCTTAGGTTGAAAGGGGTATCAGTTGGCTGCCCCCGGGTATCAATCCCTGGCTCATGAACCAAAATTTTATTCTGCTGTAATTGCAATCGGGCGACTTGGGTCACGAGATCTGCCGCGACGTTTGCCAATTCGTCGACCTTAGATTGTACCTTGGCTAACTTCTCATCCCTGTCCTGAAGCTACCTCTGAAGCCAAAGCTACCTCTGAAGCCATTGGAATAATGCTTGTTCTGTAGTTCCGGTTATGACAACCGGGTCATCCTTATTGTCTGAGTTCAATTCCGCAGGAACCACGGGCTCCTCTGGCTTATCGGCCTGAGCGGGCTCTTCATCATTCAGATCGAGTTGACGTTGGGTAGCTTCCATTGCATCATCACCACGGCTGCGAAGCATGGGAAGGTTCGTTTCTTCATGTCCGACCATGTAGACAGTGCGGACCACATATCCAGCCGCCTCTTTATCTTCGGCGGGGTAACCCCGTTCTTGGAGCCTCATGAAGCTCAGCCTAGTATGAGCCCTAGCCTTTTTGTTGGCTCTGTATCTGAGCCTTTTCTTCCTTAGCTTCTCGATTTTGAGGGCTTGGCGGACATCCATTTTCTGGGAAGCCAACGTAAGTCGATTGATAGGGAGATTAGAGAAGACACCCGATCGAGCAGTTGTCAGGGGCATCGCCGGAGCTTGCTCGAGACGTGATTAGTCAAAAATATTGCATATTTTAGCCGGTAATTTCCTCATCATTTGCATCCATATAGAAGTGTTCGGCATTCATATTTTACATATTGGCAAAACTGTCGCAAAATATCAGATTACATGTATTAGACTCTAAAACCGACACTATAAAGAAAATTGACTGCATTTCATGGCATCGCATCATCCCTACATTTGCGCAACACTTGTTTTGAGATCTGTGCAGGAAAATCCAGCAGAAAGGCCAAAATTTACAGGGTACAGCTAAAACGTTACGCCAACTCAATGATTTCAGTTCTGGTATCAATCCAAAGGGAAAAATACAATTCAACATATCAGATGAAGCCCCAAATATCATCACAAGACCACACCAGAAGCCCCAATCCCCAAGCCTCTTACTGGCCGCGGAACCGCGGCGGGAGCTGGCTTGTGCCGCGGTTCCGCGGCGGCCCTGCCACGTCATCAATCCAATTTTGCTTCACAACTCTTACCTCACTTCCAGAAGCTCAGAAAGACATGACAAATTCCAGAAGACTCCAGAGACTTCTGCCAGATCAGCAAACTAGGGTTTCTAATGCTTAATTAATCCTAGCTTAAAACCTAAGCTAGCTCCTAACAAACTATTTCTAGAAACTGCTCAACAAACTTTTGGAGGGAATTGTAATTTCAAACCTAGACCTAGGGTTTGGGAAGTCTATAAATAGAAGCCTAGACCTAGGGTTATGAATCTAATCATCTTTACCCAATTCTAGTATCAAACTAGAGCCATTCTATCTCTTCATCTTTTTCCACAAGTCTAGTGAGAGGACTTGTGTGAAACCCTAACCCTAATTCCAATCAAAAGCCAAGATCCCGAGTACCCATCAAGCAAGAAGCCTTGCAACCTTTTAGGAGCCGAGCCGATCTTCAACAGAGCAAGTGGTCCAAGCCGATCCGCGACTCACGGAGCCGAGCGAAGCCAAGTCGACAATTTAATTCTTCCTCTTGTAGTTCTTGAGCGACTGTAATCAAATTGTTGATATAAATAAAAGGTGATATTCTTTTATCTTGTTTACTTTAAATTCTTGCATCATGAGTCAATCTAAATTTCTAATTATAATTCTTGTTGTGATGTTTGAGTAATACTCCGCTCGTCGAGGAGTCGAGACGATCAATAGAATGATGATGTAATATATCCTAAATCGATTCTTGAATCCTACGAGTTTTGTAAACCCTAGCAAGATCAAGAATCGACGACCCAATTCGTTGCGATGCTTTCTTGATTGATATTGCTCGAGATTGGGGAGTTACGATCGTTTCTTGAAATTGCTAGAGGCTAGAATGTGAATGATAATCGACGAAAGAACAAGGGTTAAACGATGAAACCCTAGTTTCATCAAGAAAGCCCTAACTCTCGTCGACCATCATCGATCTAGTATCAATCCTTCGAAGGACAAGAACACGAAATCTTGAAATTACATCACGTCTATAGATCCGATCGATTCCTACGAGCCTCATTTAGATTCTTGACATTTTGGTTGGAAATATTATCGAAGCCCAATTCTTGATTGTTTATCAGTTTCTTGATTCTTGATTAAACTCGTGACACCTGAATCAATTGATAAATTCTTGAATCATGTTTTCTTTTCTTTTCAATTAACTTTTCAATTCAAACAAAGCAAATATAAAAAAACGAATCGCACAATCTCTGTGGACGATCCGCACTCACTTACGATCTACAACTGACACCGTCGTTGGTTGCGGTCAAATATAATTCCCCAGAAGCAGACGAAAAAGAAATCCGTCTCTGCTAGCCCTCTTTCTATTTCCGCTTACGTGAACTTTATTCAATTTTCTAATTACCGACACAAAGAGACTCTTATCGATTTGATTTACTTACTCAGTCTCACATTTTACGATCAATCAAATAGCGCCGAAATCGGGGACTATTTGAATCGATACTTTTATACTTTTCCATACATAATCGGAAATTGTTTCAATCAAAATGGCGCCGTTGCCGGGGATCGCGCGCTAATTCGTTTCATTTTATAGTTTGAATTGAAAGATTTATTTCATTGTGATTTTTGAGATCAAAATTCGTGCAAACCCTAAACAATTTGTTGTGTTTCATTGCAAGGAGATCTAGAGCTTGCTGGAAATTTGGAAAATTTTTTGGGATATACCAGAGAGCAGAGGGAGTCTATAGAAGCTCCCTGGTGAAGTTTTGTGCATTGATCCCATTGTTAGACCGCGGAAGCGCGGTGGGAGCCCCCTTAGTGCGGCGGTTCCGCGGCTAGCTGAAGGGAACTCTGTGCCAAATTGCTTCAGGTGAATTCTTACCTTCTCCTCTCTCCTCTTTTTAGCTCCAACTGACAATTTTCTGCAGGATTCTTTGCAAAGAATAGCAGCTCGCAAATTGCAAAATTAAATTTGTGCGTGATTTTGTTTCTTGGTTGTTTGCATTCTAAATACGGATATTAAGGGGCACGGCCAAATCCAAATTAGGTGGGGATTTCATTACCCATCCTAGGCCCCGAAAACCGTAAAACTTGCATCCGCATAGACCCACATTAACTAAAAGAAATCTAGAGATGACTCTAAGGACTGTCGCGCTCAATTAGGACAGAAGAAGGCCGTGGGCAATTCATTGCTTATCCGCGTTTTCTTGTGGTGCCTAAGGCGAGTGTGTCTAAGGCTAGTGGTTTTTAATTAGGCCCACTACTTACGTAGTGGAGTACCTTCCCACTTACCTGGCACTTATCCGGCCGCAGGGGGACAAAGAGGCAGTGGAGGATTCTATCCTGCGACTTGTCTTTTGGCAGTTAGGAGCGGTCTAGAGCCGGACCTAGGTGACCACTAGATTCTAGGGTTTGTGTGCTGCATTTGTTGTGTCGCATCATTTTTTCAAAAAAAAATCCGTCCCTTTTTCAAAAGCAAACACCGCAATCATTCATTTACCCCTAATTATAAGCCAACGCTGCCACTTGTACTAACCCTTTTTAGTACAAGATAGGCTGGACACGGGATTCTAGTGCCCGTTTAGTCCGCGTACCTTTTATCGACTCCGAAGTCGATATTTCTCCATCTACTTTTCCTTTACCCACTACCACACCCACACCGATGGATCCGAATCCATCAAACTTCTTTAACCCTAATCTGCCGCCATCCGTTGGTGCGCAGAATCCACCCCGCATCTCTCTCTAGGAGAGGTGCTACCCTATTCGAGGTCCTCTTTCGACCTGCTTATCCACACCACCAGCCAATGGGGATAACTTTGAAATTAAACCCCAGTACATTAACCTTTTACCCAAATTCCACGGACTCGAGACCGAGGACGCTTACATTTTCATTACCAAATTTGAAAACGTATGCGCAATGATGGGTACGTCACAACTTTCGGTGGATGCTATGCGTCTACGACTTCTTCCATTTACCTTGTGCGATATAGCCGAGAAGTGGCTATATAACACTACCGCACACTCTATTACGAATTGGGAAGAATTCGTCGCGGCATTTCTTAAGAAATTTTACCCAATACAAAAGACAGCTCGAATCCGCAGCGAACTGAATCAATTTGCCCAGCTCCCTGCTGAACCATTTTCTAAATGCTTTGAACGTTTCAAGGATCTGTTGGTTCAGTGTCCTCATCACGGCATCCCGAGATGGGAGCTTTGCCGAATTATATATGAGGGCAGTAACCCTAACACTAAACAGAGTCTTGAAAACATGTGTCAAGGCACCTTCATGTCTAAGGATGATGGGGAAGCTTGGCGATATTTAGAAGAGTTCGCTGAAAAGTCTTTACAGTGGGAAAGTCCATCATTTAGGAGTGGCAATAACCAATCGGATGTTTCCATAGGAGTTAGAGCTGACATTTCAGCTATACACAAGAAACTCGAGACTATGGAAAACAAATTTTTAGCCGCCTCCCTTAATCAAATGTCACTTTCCAAAACTGTATGTGGCTGCTGTTCTGATCCGTCTCACTTGACGGAAGAATGTCCGTTTCAAGGTCGTGAGCATACCAATGCCGCATTTCAAAGACCTAGAAACGATCCATTTTCTTCCACATATAATCAGGGTTGGAGGAATCACCCTAATTTTGCTTGGAACCAATCACACTCTCAAAAGACGGTTCCAAACCAAAACAATTTCCAAAGGGTCCCTCCACCACAACAGCAGCCACAACTTCAATTGAGTCAGCACCCCTTTCAAGCATATAATTTTCAAAATCCGGTGAACACACCTGCACTGTCTAGTCCTTTACAGTTGACCGGAACTGATGAATCCTCTTCTTTTGCACAATACATGAATTTGGTCTTATCAAATATCATGCAAGTTTCGGCTGAAATGAATTCTTCTGTCGATAAAATTGAGAAAAACTCTGCGTCCCAAAACGAGAGTATTAAATCGATGGAAGAAGAAATTGCACGATTAAAAGCCGAAATTAGTGCAAGAGAGAAAGGGAAACTTCCAGCTCAACCCTTACCCAATCCTGGCTATTCACATCATGTGAATGCAATCACCACGTTGAGATCTGGAAGAGTGTTTGACAATCATGTTGGGGAAGAAGTTGATGATATTGACAATCCTATCAACACCCCGGCTGAGACCTTTCCTCATACACACACTTCTAGTTCTGACCCCAGTTCTTCTACCCCACCACCTTCTTCCGAGCCTATTCTTCGTTTCTCAAAAGGCTCGCCACTACAGCCCACCTCTTCTACTCCTCCACGGACGATTCCCACTTCTATTCTGGGATCGGTTCCACACACACTTCCTTCTCCTATGATGGACCCAGCGCTTATTGCTAAAGCACCTTATCCTAATCGGTTAAGGGGTAACACACCAAGTCCACATATGGAGAAGATCACTGAGATGTTTAAACAGGTTAACATCAATATCCCTCTTCTAGATGCTATCCAACAAGTCCTCGCATATGCAAAAGTTCTTAAAGACTTGTGCACTAGAAAGAGGAAGAAACAAATGCCCAAGAAGATATTCATGGCAAAGACGGTAGACACGGCTTTCCCCCAGCAATTACCGAGAAAACGTAAGGATCCTGGATATCCTACGATTTCCATCTCTATTGGGGAGAAACACATTAACCGTGCTCTACTAGATCTTGGGGCAAGTGTTAACCTGCTTCCTTTCTTAGTTTATGAGCAGTTAGGGATCGGAGAGTTGAAACCATCTTCTTGTACTCTCCAGATGGCTGACCGATCAATCACCAGACCTAGGGGTGAACTAGAGGATGTGTTAATAAAAATCGGGGAATTTATCTTCCCTGTGGACTTTATTGTAATTGATACACAGCCTGTAGCGAACTCACGGAATCAAATTCCGGTGATTTTAGGTCGCCCCTTTTTGGCCACTTCCAACGCTATCATCAATTGTCGTAACGGTTCTATGACCCTATCCTTCGGGAAGAGGACAATTGAGATGAACATTTACAAGTTAGGAAGTGTACCCTCCGAACCTACTGCTCAGGTCTGTTCTGTCGACTTAATGGATGTCGACAGCAGCGAATTTGATGATCCTCCTGATACTGATCTTGACTCTTTTCATACGTTATTGTTTGACCCATCTATGTATCATACACATACGGACTCTTCCACCGAGATGTCCGGGTCAACAATGAACACTGATTATGAACTGCTTTTAGAGTTTGAAGATCACCCCGCACTTTGTGATGACATTATTCTTCGGGGTATTGATGAAACTTTTGAGGAGATCTTCGCTGATGAACTCGCATTTCTGAATAACACGGGTGTTGAGATGAATCATCTCCCAATCAATGAAATTGAACCTCCACCCCTTCTTTTGACTTGTAAAAAGAATGCGAGTAATCCATCACATACACTGCATCGTCTCTCCAAAATGAGATGCACACACATTCTATTCCACCACTTACCCTTTCCACACTCCTTCCACCAACCAGAGCACTGCATTGATAAAAATTTTGAATGGTTGGTGTTAACTTTCGGTCTTTGCAAAGCTTGGCATCGACCAATGATTTTTGACCCCCTCATGTGATTTTCAAAAGCTTAACATTGCATAACTCAAGTTTGGGGTGGGGGGAGATTTTTTCTGGCTCTCGAAAAGAAAATTTTACAAAATTTTGAGCCAAAAATAAGTTTGGGGGAGGTTCTTCATTTAAATATTTTGCCCCCACTAATAAATTCCTCCCAAGCTTACAGGTTTTTCAAGATTTAGCAGATGGCAACAGTGAGGACACTGTTGAAAACAAGTTTGGGGGAGGTTTGTGCTTATTTTCTCATCATTTGCATCATACATTGCATAAGCACAAAACATTTTTTGAAAACCTATAAAAATTTAAAAATTTTCAAAAGATAAAAATATTTTTGTACATAAATAAGATAATAAAAGATTAGATAGTGAACAATTACATCCATGAGATTAGGAAAATTTAAGAAAACTAAGAAAATTAGAAGTTTTCTTATACGAACTAGTAATAAGTAGTTATGAGCCGTTGTCCCAAGGGTTAGTAAGATGAAGGACGTCACTAATCTGAGGATAAAAATAAGTCTGAAAAATAGTTTCTATTTTGGAAGCCAAACATTTTGAACGTTGATACCCTGCTATTCGCACTTACACACGTCTTGAAGCCTGGGATAGTAGAGGATACCTTGAAATGCTCTTGTCTTAAAGCCGATGTATGAAGGAAATAAAAAAAAAGTGAATAAAAAAATATATAAAGTGGTGAGAAAAATGGACACTGGTTTTGTTATCACCGAGGGAAATAAAAAATATATAGCGAGGGTGCTTCTTAACCTAGTGCCCTAAGGCCAACTGGTCTGGGAGTCACTGCTATGCCTAAGGTGGTGCAAGACGAGGAAAATACACCAAGTAAGCAAGCACAGGAGTAATCGGTCGGTTAGTACCTCAAGAAGTATTAACGGTCGCATGAAAGTGTGTAAGCAATCTCATCTAAATATTCATTAATTAAAAAGTACTGAGGCTGATGGGCAAGAGTATGATAGCTTGAATTGAATTCTCCGGGTGTAGGGATGTCTTTACACACACGCAGGGTTATATGATCGATGTTTGGAAGAAAGATAGGAATGAAGAATAAGACGATGTTTTATTGAGGGAGGACGTGATTTCTAACATCTTTTCATGACCATTAAGATAGGGCTCATGACAACCGAAAAGCTAGCTTAGTTGGAACCCTAATTTTCAAGGCTTTTCTTTTACAATTCTTGTCTTTAAATGTAATATTCATGATCTTCCTTTTATTATTGGATTTTGTGGGTGCAATCCACTGAAAACCCTCAGGAGACAACACTCCTCCTACTAGGGACACCTGGAGGTTTAAAGGCTTGTTGCACGTGCTCAGTGCAATCGTGTTGCCTACGAAAGTGTGCTAGTTAGTTTTTCTCTTTCTTTATTTTCTCCTTCTCTTTTTAATAAAACAGTTCGCTCGAGACGATCGAAATTAAGTTTGGGGGAATTTGATTAGTCAAAAATATTGCATATTTTAGCCGGTAATTTCCTCATCATTTGCATCCATATAGAAGTGTTCGGCATTCATATTTTACATATTAGCAAAACTGTCGCAAAATATCAGATTACATGTATTAGACTCTAAAACCGACACTACAAAGGAAATTGACTGCATTTCATGGCATCGCATCATCCCTACATTTGCGCAACACTTGTTTTGAGATCTGTGCAGGAAAATCCAGCAGAAAGGCCAAAATTTACAGGGTACAGCTAAAACGTTATGCCAACTCAATGATTTCAGTTCTGGTATCAATCCAAAGGGAAAAATACAATTCAACATATCAGATGAAGCCCCAAATATCATCACAAGACCAACCAGAAGACCCAAGCCTCTTACATGGCCGCGGAACCGCGGCGGGAGCTGGCTTGTGCCGCGGTTCCGCGGCGGCCCTGCCACGTCATCAATCCAATTTTGCTGCATAACTCTTACCTCACTTCCAGAAGCTCAGAAAGACATGACAAATTCCAGAAGACTCCAGAGACTTCTGCCAGATCAGCAAACTAGGGTTTCTAATGCTTAATTAATCCTAGCTTAAAACCTAAGCTAGCTCCTAACAAACTCTTTCTAGAAACTCCTCAACAAACTTTTGGAGGGAATTGTAATTTCAAACCTAGACCTAGGGTTTGGGAAGTCTATAAATAGAAGCCTAGACCTAGGGTTATGAATCTAATCATCTTTACCCAATTCTAGTATCAAACTAAAGCCATTCTATCTCTTCATCTTCTTCCACAAGTCTAGTGAGAGGACTTGTGTGAAACCCTAACCCTAATTCCAATCAAAAGCCAAGATCCCGAGTACCCATCAAACAAGAAGCCTTTCAACCTTTTAGGAGCCGAGCCGATCTTCAACAGAGCAAGTGGTCCAAGCCGATCCGCGACTCACGGAGCCGAGCGAAGCCAAGTCGACAATTTAATTCTTCCTCTTGTAGTTCTTGAGCGATTGTAATCAAATTGTTGATATAAATAAAAGGTGATATTCTTTTATCTTGTTTACTTTAAATTCTTGCATCATGAGTCAATCTAAATTTCTAGTTATAATTCTTGTTGTGATGTTTGAGTAATACTCCGCTCGTCGAGGAGTCGAGACGATCAATAGAATGATGATGTAATATATCCTAAATCGATTCTTGAATCCTACGAGTTTTGTAAACCCTAGCAAGATCAAGAATCGACGACCCAATTCGTTGCGATGCTTTCTTGATTGATATCGCTCGAGATTGGGGAGTTACGATCGTTTCTTGAAATTGCTAGAGGCTAGAATGTGAATGATAATCGACGAAAGAACAAGGGTTAAACGATGAAACCCTAGTTTCATCAAGAAAGCCCTAACTCTCGTCGACCATCATCGATCTAGTATCAATCCTTCGAAGGACAAGAACACGAAATCTTGAAATTACATCACGTCTATAGATCCGATCGATTCCTACGAGCCTCATTTAGATTCTTGACATTTTGGTTGGAAATATTATCGAAGCCCAATTCTTGATTGTTTATCAGTTTCTTGATTCTTGATTAAACTCGTGACACCTGAATCAATTGATAAATTCTTGAATCATGTTTTCTTTTCTTTTCAATTAACTTTTCAATTCAAACAAAGCAAATATAAAAAAACGAATCGCACAATCCCTGTGGACGATCCGCACTCACTTACGATCTACAACTGACACCGTAGTTGATTGCAGTCAAATATAATTTTTTGATTGTGAACTTTATTCAATTTTCTAATTACCGACACAAAGAGACTCTTATCGATTTGATTTACTTACTCAGTCTCGCATTTTACGATCAATCAAATAGCGCCGAAATCGGGGACTATTTGAATCGATACTTTTATACTTTTCCATACACAATCGGAAATTGTTTCAATCAAGACGCCTCGTTGCTTTGTTGGTGTTGATGGCCTTGCCTTCAACTGGGGCCAAGGAGAGTCGTTCAAACACCGACTTGCGTTTGAGTTGGGGCGCCTTCGAGACCACCACATTTGGCCTCTTGCCTTTCGAGACCGGTTTGTCTGTCACCGGGGCTTGAGGAGCTGGGACGGCGTTAGCTGACACGAACATAATAGAGCCAAATGGTAGCGGCTCCTCCTCCCATTGTCGCCCAAGACTGGCCGGAAGGACCGTCCTGGAGTCCATCTTCATCGTGTAGGAGACGGGAGTTGTGTCGAGAGCTGAGCTTGTCCTTGGAGACATTTTTGCTGCGACCGGAGATTGCAATTTGAAATTTGTTAACCTGCATAAAGAAGCATGATTTCAGTACAGGCAGTCGATATGTATATTGATTGAGTTCGCATGAACGTTTAACCCGAAATATGGGAGGAGAGAAAAGTCCCACCGGGCGTGCCAGAATCTGTAGGGTATTTTCGTCACCCCATTGAGATGGGAATACGCGCGCGCTTGTCAGGCGTACTACAGATTCCCCCTGCCTAGGGTAGGCCGGGGTTTATTGATTGTGGGGATCCGAATCTCCGGCAGCCGCGGACTAAGCTGCCGTTAATTACCCCTCGCCTTTGGGGCGAGGGAACCTCCGATTGACGGGTTAAACTGGTCATGCGAACTCAATGTGCAGTGTTGTGTTTTGGATATATCGGGGCCCCACAGAGTTTTTACGGGGGTCTCGCTACCCGGATAGCGGGCTGGGGGGTCAAGGGGGCTAGCAGCCCCCTTGCGGGGTATGGGGCAGCACCCCGGCCCAAAATTTTTTTTAGAGGGACGGTGTTGTGGAGTGTGTGAGTATATATATATAAAAAAGGGAAAAGCACCCAAAGGACGTGTGGGGCCAGTGCCTCGCGTGCCTAGCGCGCGAGCGCTGTGCGCTAGCGCACCATGTGTCCGACACGTGGGTGCTGTGCGCTTAGGCGCTGTGCGCTTAGATACTGTGAGCTCAAGCACTAGCGCACCACGTGTCCATCACGTGGGCGCTGTGCGCTTGAGCGCTGTGCGCTTAAGAGCTAGCGTACCACGTGTCCGACACGTAGGCACTGAGCGCTTGAGCGCTAGGCGCCTGAGCGCTGTTCACTAGCGCACCACGTGTCTGACACATGGGCGCAGGGCGCTTGAGCGCAGGGCGCTCGAGCGCGAGCGCACCACGTGTCCGGCACGTGGGCGCTTGAGCGCTTGGGGCGCTAGGTGCTCGGGCGCTTAGGTGCCGGGGAGGAAAAGGGGATTTTAGCCTCAGAAATAGGATTTAAAATCCCAAAAGAGGATTTAGGGTGGAGTTAAACTCCTAAGATGTTTTGGAGTTGATGAAAGGGGTTCTTCTTTGGTGCCCTGGGACTTCCCAAAAATGGGGTTTTCGGAGATGGGCCTCCTTCTTCCTCCTCTGTTGGCAGGATCTTGAAGATCAATGTTGCGCCACGGCAGCGCCCCGGCCGTCTATCCGAGGCCAAAATGCGGAATCAATTTTTTTTTCTTATCTTTAAACTGGCGCTACCGCGGACAATAAACCCGGATCGTGACCATTAACCTAGCTACTAGCTAACAAGAGAAGGGAAGAGATATACCGAGTGATCCGTGTCCTCCGGTCTTCTCGTCGTCGTCCCGATCTCCCGCGGAATCTCCGATCTTCGTCTCCTCGTCGGAAAGGGGCACCACGTAGCCGGATTCTTTTACGGGCTCCCACCTCTGGACCGAGGCAACTCGGGCGCGAAGTTGGCGAGCCGACGCGTCCAAGAGATGTTGTAGGTGTAGTGTAGAGTGGTTGACTCATTTGGGGTAGTGAAGTTGCCATTGGAGATTGAGGAATGAGGCTAAGGAAAAAATGGTGCTTTCATTTTTTCCAAACAAGAAAAATGAGATGAAGAAGTATGTGCCACCACAAAAATGAATCTCTCATCTCACTCCCTCAAAGTGGCCGGTCCTATAAGAGAATGGTGGAGGGAATGAAAAACCAAAACCATGAAGGGAGGTGAAGGTAGTAAAAGCAATGGGTGACCACACCCCCAAGCAATGATAACAAGGTCAAATCCAATTCAAATCAACTCTAATCCTTTCTAATCACAATAAAGCAAGCCATCATGAAAAAGCAAAGATGCTTAACCTTTCATAATGCCACAAATGCAAGAAACCCCCTCCACAAATGTTATTTGCAAACTTGCAAATAACCCCCTCCAACGAAAAGTCCGGCCGTGAAGGAACAAAGGAAAACCGGCCGGAACGGAATGCAAACTGGCAACCTCCAAAAAACTGATCCCGTAATAAATTACAGGAAAACCCCTCGACTGCATATACATGCCCGCATTTGTATTCCCCCTGAATACAAATGCAACGAGACAAAATCTACACTGTCTAATACTAGGATCCGGCTTAAGCCAAAGCCGGCTAGTAAAATCCGTCCGATCACGATCCGTGCAATACCGCATGTATCTGATCGAACCCTGCCATATCTCCATACGGCCTCTACAGCGTTTCGCCCGAAACTTGAGTAACTGAGTGTGTGGTGGACTCTAAAGACTCGTCAATACTATGGCTGTGGATTTAACCACTAGCACGTCAGAGGTATTAGCCATAAGTGACGGGCTACCAGCTATTGACCAAAAGGGACGTCGATGAGCAAACTCATCCTGATATCCTACCGAGCCTGTCAGTCACAATATCCGTACAGTCTGGTCCGTTTGTCTATGAGTATCGCATGGCGGGCCTAGGGGGTTGGTAAAAGTCAAACCCCCAAAAGCGGTACAAGTCGTGTCGGAGTGTAGCCCAGAACACCCTGAGATACTACTGGAATACCCTCCAGTAAATCTCCTGCCTCGGCCGAGGGCTTTGTGTAATGGCTCTCCTAGACACAGCGTGACCTCACCCCCAATACCGGGAGAGACGAACCCCTGCAGATCCGCTCACTGCCTCCATGTGGCTCGGGACTGTACCCAACTAAAACCTGTTTGCACGACTCCTTTGAGCCGTGGTAGGGTAGTAATCAAAGCACAGTGGGAACTCACACGAGACAAATGAAGATCTCAGGTCGATGAACTAACCTGTACACATGTCACCAGTGAACTGCCATCTGACGTCTGGTATAATCCCAACTAGCAGGTTCCCGGCAAGTCCTGTCCGGTGTACTCATAACCCAATGAGCACCTGTATACATCTTAGGTGAACCAACTGACACCAGTGGCTTGTGAGACCGGCCACCGCCCCTCGTCAGGGTCTCGACTGTATACACTAGTCTACTAATGGAGTATCGATGCCCTGTCTCGAAACTCCCACGACTAGGGACCTTTTAAGGATGTGCTTATAGACCCCAGCTCCCACGTATATGATCGCCATCATACTGCTGGCCGTCAAGCAAGAATCCTAGGGGCTCTATCAACGTGTAATAGCGACTCGTAAGATCACCTAAAGCAGTATACGATGATAAAGATAAACCAGATAGCATACTATCATCTTGAGTAAGACTGTCCTACTGGGACAGGTCCTCCCTCAATCATTGCAATCACGTGCCTGTGATCCAATAATTGACTCTGAGGGCACTATCTCCAACAATCTCCCACTTGCACTCAAGGCTAATTATTGCGATGTCGCATACTCACAGCCCGTGTGATACCGAACACCCAACTCCTCTACTAGTCAGTCTCACAAATCTCGTTTGCGAAACTATTGCGTTCGAGGAATAGCCTCAGTGAGTGGATCCGCTGTGATATTTCTTTCTATGTCTCTCTATATCTCAAGTTCGCGGAGAAAGCCATCTCCCGAAATGAGCAATACCTGTCTTAGAATGTCTGGATGTCTGATGGGACCTAGTTCATAAATGAACTCCAAATCCAAACTTCTTAGACTGTATCGTCAACTGAACTTAATCAGTATCCTGAGCCATGCCTCCCTCAGTATCTTCCTGGACCACCTGTCCAAAATACTGCCCCTCGTCAGAGGGAGAAATATAACTCTAACGGCGACCCTGTCGTCCAGGTCACCTTGGAAGCCTGGAATGATAACCGTCTCCTAAAGGAGGCTGCCGTTATCAAATCCCTCGAACACGCACTTATGTCCTAAAACTGCTTCCAATCGTTTCTCCAGGATTGGATTAATATCAACTTATTGCATCTAATGCAAGAACAACATCTGGTGTGGTACTTGACATCTCATGATTGACTCAATTGTCTAAGCAAGTGATCCCTAAGCAAGTGATCTGCCAATCATGCACATCCCTCTCTACTTTAGTTTATAAGACACCTTTAAAGAGGGTGACTCCATTACCTGAAGGTACACTACCGTGCCAGGAGTCATCCATTCTAAATACTCATAGAATGCTGTCAAAGTACCCAGATTAGGAAACCACCCAAATCTAGATCTAAAACCATGGATCCAGTAACCAGAATGTCTGATATGAAATCCAAGTCCTATGTGGAGAAACCACTGTGTGACAACCAAAGTATAACCGATCGTAGTATAGGAATATCACTTCCTACTCTGTGTATGTCATCCAAATACCAGGACATCACACCCTACTACCTTCTTAACAGATCCATCCCCTATTCTGATGAAGTCAAACCTATGACTGTCACATCAGAAACAGATGATCTATCTCCGCTATATCTGCTTTAGTCTATAAATAGACATAAGCCTGATGTCCACCAATGCTTCCGCTGCTCCCACTGACTACGACAACACTCTGGCAGAGTCATATATATGTACACTTCTAAAGCCAGTTTATAATGACGCTATACTCATCCTCCTGCCGGTCTCACAGTCTGGAACAACAGCAATGGCAAGTCTGGGTAAACAAGAACCTCCCTGTCACCGTCCTTGAGGCTACCGGAGTACCTCTCGGGTGCCTGAGGTTACCCACCATATCTGCGGAGTGGCCAATGGAATGTCAAACCAGATTGAATCTTTAGGTTCTTATCAAATCTTCAGTAATCGTTTGCGGTTCTGGAATCGCTTCCAGTTCTACCATACTCCCACTACTTTTTTCTGAAAAAATCCAATTTTATTAAAACTGTGGGGAGTCAAGAACAATATCACTATTAATCTTCCAGATGGTAGAAAGTCAACCCTCGTCATAGCCTGGGTTAACCCACAAACAGCCATTACAGAAACGTGCCTTGAGTCGTCCAGTGTCTGGTTTTAAGCATAAGCCGGAAAACTCCCCGTATCTTAACATCGTTAAGATATGAACTGTTCTATATCCAATACAGAAACAGAGGCACTGATTTAATTGAACCAGATTCAAATCATTCAGCTATCTCCAGTGCATGTCAACTAAATGGAAGGAGGCCGATCAGCGTTACTCAACTTAGGAGTGCTTCCAATTATGAGTAACCTGAAAGAGAAGCAAGTTCTCTTAATCATTACTATCAACTGAGTACCATACACAAGTATCTACATCTTCGATCACCTTGAAGAATCCCGATACTTGCAACACCTGGTTCTCTACTTTATTCGTACACCTATAACTTCTCAAAAACTTAGACCATGTGTTTCTACGAAACACCTGTCTAAGAACTAGAGAAGTCATAATTAACCGAATATAGTACGAGGACCAACCCCTCTGTCCTAACGGACACTGGACAATATACAATACTCTGTATAAGTCCCCTGAGTCTAATAACTCATTCACTGTGTGTTGTAGGTTGAAAACTGTACTATGGTTATGAAGAATTACACCGCTGTTTAATGCTCCTTACCTAACCATCCACTGATATAGGTAAATGTCATAGACATAATTTCAAAAAGGTACATCTCACTCTATAAAAATAGACGTACAGATATATCAATTTGAAATTGGTTCATAACAACGGATATTCAAAACCAAATATTTGCCATCCGGCAAACAACCCAGGTAAGTTCCTCAAATATCACCAATTACAACGAATCCCGATATAATGAGGATGATCACCTAATTCCCAATAACTTACTCCCACTCATCATCTGTAAAACCATACAGATGTGAGAATCAAACCTGGTAAATACATACCCCGGAGCAAGTGTCTAATCGGGAAATCAGTTTTCTTTTAACAGTACATAGTGAAACTGAAACATTGGAATGTTTCGATGGGGTATCCTGGTATTCCTAGTAATGCCTCTTCCATTATCCAGATTCACAACTGTAACCGTATATCTCTTTGTCATCTCTCCAAATCCCTTTATATGTCTTTAGTCATTACCTTTTGTACACCCCTTTAGGCCAAATGGTTTTCTTCCTTCCCTACCGTTCGGCACCAGCCTATGGTTTGGAAGAAGACTATCCAATAAGCATAAAGGGTGTACTGTCCTAATCCTAGGAGCACTCGCAAAGCGAGAGAAGGTGAAGATAAAAGACAACCGAATGAACCTTATTCCTATTTCTCCTGAACCAGGATCCATCCCCGAACTGGAACAAGTTCTTTTCGAGTTCGTATATAACCATACGATGGATTATCCAATAAACTGGGATCTTCGTAGTGATACGGAGTGTCCTGGAGAAATACAAAGGTGATTTAGGATTGGCGAAGAAATATTTGGTTTGGTCGTGAATAGCAGTCGCAATTTACTTTGCCCTCTTACTAATCCCTTTCTTTGTTTTAACTTAATACCTTCTGCACACCATCGTTATGCTAATTGGTTTTCTTCATTCCCCACCGTTCGGCACCAGCCTAAGGTTTGGAAGAAGACTATCCAATTTGCGTAATAGGTGTACTACTCCTAAACCAAGGAGTACTCGCAATCTGAGAGAGAAGGTAAAAGGAAAAGAAAACTGAATAGTCCTATTCGTTTTCTCTAGAACCGGAAACCATCCTCGAATTCCTTCGAGTTCGTATATTACCATACGATGGTTTTGTCTAATGGAAGTGGACGTTCGTAGTAATACGGGGTGTCCAGGAGAAAAGGGTAAAAGTAGGAGTGGCAATGAGGTTTGCAACTCTGACAATCCAAAAGCCAGTGTTAAGAAGGTTCAGTCAACTTGGTCACTAAGTCATAGTCTAGGGTCGGGTCAATGGTCGCTGCCAAAGAGAGAGAGAAAAGAAACACTCAGCGTGCACTCTAACCTAGATCAGAATGGTTATCACTTTATCTAATCAGGAAACCTCCCACTGTTACCTCAAATTCTTCTCTAAACCCGAAAGAAGAATTAGTCGGGATCACCCGAGGAGTAAACCAACTCATCAGTGGGAATCGGGATCCAACTATTATCGCATGATAACTTGACGGAATCCACTCAAGTCACCACACTCCAAAAGGTATGCGCATGCCTGGCAAGTTTCAGTTTCTTTAGAAACTCCCGATGTGTGTTTTTACCCCTAGGACCCAAGTCACCTTGATGGAGTCAACAAATCAAAGAGTCCTAGTCAAGTTCAACCCGTCATTATCTGGATTGCATTAAACCCACCCGTACGTGCCCTTGACGGAGTCAACAAGGCCGCACGACTGTCCTAACCAATCCCATTTATGCAACAAACAAGCACCACTTAGCTACCGTACACTATGCCTTGACGGAGTCAACAAACGCAGTACGAATACTAAATAATACCCGTAAGAAATGACGGAGGGCTACGACTGGTTTTTGGCGAAAAACCTTTAACGTAATGAACTTGATATCGTTGAAGGAACTGCATAGCCTTTTATAAAAATATAGTGACGAAAACCTTTGCTAAAGAGGTCACTCCCGGTGAAGGGATCTCGGCTCTTTCCCCGTAGAATGAGGTGCAGGATATTCCAACTGAATACCACGATGCAAAGAAAAAGTAATCGGCTATAGTGAAGTTATTGCCCTGACGCAAACTTTTGTCCAAGGGGTCACTCCCGGTGAAGGGATCTCGGCCCTTGCCTCGTCGACTGAGGAGCAGTATATTCCAACTGAATACCACTGTGCAAAACAAAAGTGAATGTTCTTACAATAACAGCTTTTTGAAAAAAGTGTTCCAACAACATCAGAATAGGTTTGTTTATCTTGCATTGATCCGAATCAACGCAGTCCCTGTAAGTCCATGCTACCTCTCCCGGTACTTTCGGGAATGCGGAATTTGGTAAAAAACGATTTTTATGGAGGTGGTAACATGGACCTAAAACCCGGATCTTGGTTAAACATCTATCTAACAACCTAACTACGAGTTTCTAGCTACTCGGTTAGGGGGTTATACCTTGCTTGTCTTGAACTCCTTCGTCTTCAAGCTCCGATGGTGGTCCGGATTGGCTTCTTCTCGTCGTCTCCGTACGCCGAAGATAGATCCACCTGAAAGCTCCAACCTTTGGCTCCTTCTTCGTTCTTTGAAGAAACTAGTTCACTCGGTTTGCTAAGCCTTGTGAACTAGAGTGAGTAGAGAAGAGTTTGTATGGGATTTTATCTATGGTTCTTGATTCTCAACTCATGAGACAAGAGAACCATAGAGTCAAGAGAGGGAGCAAGAGGAAGAGGGTGAGAGCAAAACAAGAGAGCTCAAGAACAAGAGAGAGAGTGAGCAAGAAAGAATGAGCAACTCTTTTGTCTTC
The DNA here is from genome assembly GCA_030015575.1 of Agapanthus africanus. Lineage (NCBI taxonomy): Eukaryota > Viridiplantae > Streptophyta > Magnoliopsida > Asparagales > Amaryllidaceae > Agapanthus > Agapanthus africanus. The sequence goes on along the minus strand of JASDDO010000012.1, from coordinate 122,864,734 downwards.
CACCCTCTCATAATCCAAAGTCATCATAACTCATTACACCAAATCAAGTGTTATGTGATGGTTGAAGCAACCATAACCATATCATTTCATGCACTCATTTTGCACAAATGAGCAAGCAAGCAAAAGTCTTTGCCATGAAATGATGGCTATGGTTATCATGATGGTCAACTAGTCAAGCCTAGTCAACCGGTCAACAAAGTCAACAAGTCAACAAAAGTCAACAAAGTCAACAAAAGTCAATAACCATGTCACCATAATACTTAATTAATATAATAGTTAATCACATATCATATTCTCATTAGGGTTGAGCAAAAAGTCAAAAGTCAACTGTCAACGGTCAACAACCCTAATGAGAATCCTCCGCCTCTGTCTCTCCGTCAACTGTGCATACACACCCGCATCCGCGTTCCGAGGAACACGAATACAAACTGGATAAATCCAATCCCAATACATACACTAGGATCTGGCTTAAAACAAAGCCCGCTAGTGTTTACTGTCCGGACACTGTACGTGCACAAGTGCACGGATGTGACCGAACCCTGTCGCAAAACCATGCGACCTGCCGCAAAACCATTCGACCTCTACTCTTTTGCCTAAAGGCGAATAGCTTTCTGTGTGGGACTCTAAAGACTCGACACTACGCTGGCAGTGGGTTTAACCACAGACCGCAAGCGGCACTAGCTGTGCGTAACGGTCCCCAGGTAGAAGCCGACAAGAAGACTGACGAGGTGAAACCCATCTGAACTCCTACTGAGCCTGAATGTGACAATCTCCGTACAGTCCAGTCTGTTCGTCTGATACATCGCATGGCGGGCCTAGGGGGGCGGTAAACGTCAGTCCCCTAATAGCGGTACAAGTCGTGTCGGAGTGAAGCCCAAAACACCCTGAGATAACACTGGAAGCCTACCAGTATATCTCGATTGCCCTGGCTAGGGACTACTCGTGTAATGGCTCTCCTAGACACAGCGCAATGTCAACCCCCAATACCGGGAGAGACGAATCCTATCTAACCGTCACTGCCTCCAAGTGCTTCGGGACTGCACCCAACTACCACCTGTTTGCACGACTCCTTTGAGCCGTGGTAGGGTAGTAATCAAAGTACAGTGGGAACACACTCGAGGCGAAGTGACAGTGTCAAGTCAGCGGACTAAGCTGTACTCATGTCACCTGGGAACTGATAACTGACGATAGGTATAATACCAACCGGTCAGTTCCCGACGAGTCCTGTCCAATGTACTCGTAACCCAACGAGCACCCGCATACTATCTCCAGTACGACGTACTGACGGCTGTGGGACAGACCGTCTCCCACTCTGGGATGAGAAGCGCATGCGCTAGTCTACTCCGGAGTATCGATGCCCTGTCTCGATAGTCCTGCGACTAGGGACCTGCATAAGGATGTACTTATAGATTACCCAGCCCCCACTAGTGTGACTGCCATCACAACGCTGGTAATCAAGCAAAGATCCTAAGGGCTCCACTAATGTGTATAAGTGATATACTGAAATAAACATAAGTACATATTGAAGTAGAAACAAACCAAGTAGCATACTACTATATTGAGCAAGATTGTTTATACAAGGTGAATATCCCAAGCTTCCATTAAGTAATATACAAACTAGTATGATACAGTAATGGCCTCTAGGGCATATACACTAACAATCTCCCACTTGCACTAAGGCCAAGTACTGGCGTATCGAAGACCTATCATCTCGATCAGCCGCTCGAACTGAGTCTGGGGCAAGGCCTTGGTGAATGGATCTGCAGTGTTATCTTCTGAAGCGACTCTCCGAACCTCGATCTCCTGGCGATCCACGATCTCCCTGATCAGGTGATACCGCCTCAAGATGTGTCTGGATCTCTGATGGGACCTGGGTTCCTTCGCTAAAGCTATAGCCCCGTTGTTGTCGCAATACAGAGGTATTGGATCAACAATGGACGGAACCACCTGAAGTTCTTTCAAGAACTTCCTTATCCAGACAGCTTCTTTTGCGGCATCAGATGCAGCGATGTATTCCACTTCCATCGTCGAGTCTGCAACGGTTTCCTGTTTGGAACTCTTCCAACACACCGCCCCTCCATTGAGGGTAAAGACAAAACCCGACATGGACTTGGAATCATCCTTGTCACTCTGGAAGCTGGAGTCAGTAAAGGCCTCGATCTGGAGGTCTTTTCCGCCATACACCAAGAACATCTCCTTAGTCCTTCTCAGGTACTTGAGAATGTTCTTTACCGCTATCCAGTATTTCTCCCCAGGGTTTGACTGGTACCGGCTTACCACACTCAGTGCATAAGCTACATCCGGTCTGGTACACAACATCGCATACATTATAGAGCCTACCGCAGAAGCGTAGGGTATAATAGACATGCGATCCCTCTCCAAATCAGTCTTGGGAGACATCTCTTTAGAGAGGGTGATCCCGTGACAAGCCGGTAGGTTACCGCGCTTGGAATCTTCCATACTGAACCTTTTCAGTACGGTGTCGATGTACCTGGACTGAGAAAGTCCTAATATCCTCTTGGATCTATCACGATGGATCCGGATCCCCAGGATGTATGAGGCATCACCCAGGTCTTTCATGGAGAACCTGTGTGACAAGAACCCCTTGACAGATTGTAGCATAGGAATGTCATTTCCTATTAAGAGAATGTCATCCACGTATAAAACGAGGAATACTACAGTTCTCGCTACAAATCTACTATAGATGCATGGTTCATCTGGATTTTTGATAAAGCCAAATTCTTTGACCGTCTCATCAAAGCAGATGTTCCAACTCCGCGATGCCTGCTTTAGTCCATAGATGGACTTAAGCAACTTGCACACCTTTCCGCTGCTCCCACTCTGAATGAAACCCTCTGGCTGGTCCATATAGACACACTCCTCTAAATTTCCATTTAGAAAAGCTGTCTTTACGTCCACTGCCAAATCTCATAATCGTGGAAGGAAGCAATGGCAAGAAGGATCCGAATGGATTTCAGCATGGCTACTGGAGAAAAGGTTTCGTCATAGTCCAAGCCAGGTCTTTGACGAAAACCCTTTGCTACCAGCCTAGCTTTATAGGTCTCAACCTGTCCATCTACACCAATCTTCCTTTTGAAGATCCACTTGCATCCTACGGGTTTTACCCCGTCTGGAGCAATGTCCAACGTCCATACCTTGTTGGTGTACATGGACTCCATTTCGGTCCGCATTGCATCCAGCCATTTTACCGAGTCAACGCTCTGAACGGCCTGTTGGAAGCTAGTAGGCTCATCATAATCTATGATGCAGTCCTCTCTATCCCCGTCTATGAGAAAACCGTAGTATCTCTCGGGCGGATGAGACTGCCTACTACTTCTGCGGAGCGGCGTAGGAATGTCCTGTTCTTCCGAACCCTCTGGTTCCACTAAACTTTCAGTAATAGTCCGTGGTTCTGGTATTTCTTCCAGTTCTACTGCGCTCCCACTAATTTCCTTTTCTAAGAACTGGTGTTCTAGAAAGTGGGCATTACGAGAAACAAGGACTTTTTGTTCCTCTGCGTAGTAGAAAAGATACCCCCTGGTGTTCTTTGGGTATCCCACAAACTTGCACAGTACCGAGCGTGCCTCGAGTTTGTCCGCATGCTGCTTTTTGACAAAAGCTGGACAGCCCCAGATCTTCAGATATTGAAGATAGGGTTTCTTCCCACTCCATAACTCATCTGGTGTGGTAGGCACAGTCTTAGTGGGAACTCGGTTCAAAAGGTATGCGGCTGATTCTAGCGCATATCCCCAGAATGATCGCGGTAACTCAGCATTACTTATCATGGACCGTACCATATCCAATAGGGTCCGGTTCCGTCTCTCCGATACACCGTTATGTTGCGGAGTGTATGGAGGAGTAAGCTGAGAGAGAATTCCGTTCTCTTTTAAATAGTCCAGGAACTCGGCACTTAAGTATTCTCCACCTCGATCCGATCTTATAATCTTAATACTTTTGCCGGTCTGTTTCTCTACTTCATTCTTATACTCCTGGAATTTTCCAAAGGCTTCGGACTTATGTTTCATCAAGAAGACATAACCGTACCTTGAGAAGTCATCCGTAAAAGTAATGAAGTAAGAATAGCCGCTTCGCGCATGCGTAGACATTGGACCGCACACGTCACTGTGTACGAGTCCCAAGAGCTCGCTCGCTCTTACTCCATGTCCAGTAAACGGAGTCTTTGTCATCTTTCCTTTGAGACAGGATTGACAAGTGGCATATGATTGATATTCGAACGCATTCAAATATCCTTCTGTATGTAACTTAGTCAACCTTCTCTCATTGATGTGACCCAGTCTACAATGCCACAAGAAAGTCTGATTTATTTCCGGAGACTTTCTTTTGTGTGTATTCTGGACATTGAAAATCTGTGGTTGGTTTAATACGTATATACCATTACTCAATGTACCTGACCCAATCAGAACTTGATTAAGGTGAATGTTTACAACATTACTTACAAACGCAAATTCATAATCTTCTTTAGAAACTAAAGATACAGAAATGATATTACAAGTTGCGTTGGGTACAAAAAAGCAATTACGCAAAACCAAAACATGTCCATCTGACATTCCCAGGTGATAGTCCCACACGGCTTTAGCATCCATGCTAGCTCCGTTCGCAACTCTAAGGGTCATGTCACCTGCCTTCAAAACCCTACGGTTTCTCAACGCCTGCAAAGAATTACAGATATGAGATCCTGATCCGGTATCCAATACCCAGGAAGTAGAGTTTATTGAAAGACAGTTTTCAATAACATACACACCTGAAGCTGAAGCTGCAACCTGCTTCAATTCCTGTGTCCTGGCTTTCCAAGCCCTGCAATCATTCTTCCAGTGACCTTTCTTATGACAATAGAAGCATTCTTCCTTATCCACAAGCTTCCCCGCTTTCTTTGTTGCTTTTGTTTTTCCCTTCGTATCCACTTTACTAACACCGCCCCTTGGTTTGGCGGAGGCTTTCTTCTTCTTTCCCTTGGCTTTCGCCTTGGACCTAGAAGAGGAAGATCCTCCTACAAACAAAGTGGATGTTTCCCTACCTTTCTGTAGGGTGCCCTCTGCGCTCCTCAGCATGTTGAGGAGCTCTGAAAGTTCAACTTCTTTTTCTTGTAAGTTGAAGTTCAGTATGAACTGGGCGTAAGTGGAAGGAAGGGACTGGAGAATCAAGTCCGTATAGAGCTCATTCTCCAACGTGGTTCCAAGTTCCGCGAGCTCCTCAATGAAGCCAATCATCTTAAGCACGTGTTCCGCTACCGATGATCCGATGGACAACCTTGCCGAAAATAACTTTTTCGACCCTTCGTATCTTGCGATACGAGATTGCTCTCCATACAGTTCTTTTGTATGGAGAAATATGGATTCAAGGTCCATATTCTCGTGCCTCCTCTGATGTTTGTTGTCCATCGAGGCAAGTACGAGGCACTTGGCCTTCGCGCTATCAATCTCCCAGGTCTTACGGATTTCCTTATCCGCGACGCTGGAAGTGGGACTTGGGACAGGGGGAGCTTTGGTGGTAAGAAGATACCCCAGCTTGTCGTAAGTGATTGCCATTTTGACATTCTTGAGCCAATCTTTGTAGTTTGGCCCTGTCAGTATGTTTTTATCTAGAAGTAACTTAAGTCCAGTCATTTCGATTGGTTGCTGCAATTAGGAGAGAGAAGAAGAAACACTTAGCACGATGCTCTTGCAAGTTTAGAGTGGTTTTTAATTTTGTCTAAACAGGATGGCTCCCACTGTTTCTCGAATCCCTCCTCAAACCAAAAAGGAAGAATTAGTCAGGATCAATCTCACCGTACAATACTTGCTTAACCGTTCGGCCAGGCTGGTGTCGGTACTTCGAGGGAGGTTTTCCAACGCTTTTGCGAAGTTCCTTAATTAAAGAACCTCTTTTCCCTGGGGGCGTAGCCCCGCTAACACCTTTCTAGGCACCTACTAGGTTTATAGCATTGATCGTTTAGTGAGAAATTTCCCGAAGAGTAGCATATACTCACAGTAGGATCGGGATCCAAATATCATCGCGTGACGAAACTGAAGGAATCCTACCAGAATCATCACACTCCAAATGGTATGCAAATCTAGCAAGTTTCAGTACTTATGAAACTCCCGATGTGGATTTTTTTTGCCCCATGCTCTTATGACCTTGGCGTGAGGTCAAAATGTCATAAGTCACATGTCAAGTTCGTCCCATCATTATCCAGGTTAATTTGAACCCACCCGTACATACCCTTGACGTAGGCCAAAATGGCAGTACGACTGTCTCAAACCAACGCATTCTATCTATGCAACAGATAAATATCTGGCAGCTACCAATCACTATGCCTTGGCGTGAGGTCAAAATACATAGCTTGAATACTACCGAATATTTAACTGAAATGATGGAGGGCTACGGATGGTTTTGGCAAAACCGTGAACGTAGTGAACTTGATTTGGTCGATGGAACGAGATAGCTTTTAAAAGGAGTGGCTCAAGCTCCGCATTTAAAAGTTGGTTTTGAAAAGAACCGAGTGGTTTTTCGAAACTGTTCCAACGACTTTAACTTGGTTTATTATCTTGCATTAGTTCTTTTAATGCGTGATATTCTTGCATTAGTTCTTTTAATGCGTCCCATCATTTAATCCTACCATTGCAAAAAAAAACCAAAATATGACGTACGCTTATGCCATTCGCATTCGCCACTGGGCCCCGTCATTACCCGTTAGGTTACTTAACTAACGACAGAGCGGGGGCTGGGCTAGCGCGTCTGTAAAACATAAGCAACGCCTAAATAATATCATATATAGATATACTGCAATGATAAACATTTCAGATCACAGATGAATACATTGGATATACTAGGAATCTGTAATTCGTACGAGCCTGTAACGAAAAGCAGATTACACGGTCGCGGTGAATAGCCAATACCCCACCCAAGACCCCTACGGGTGCGGCAAACTACCCGCCAAGTACCCGAAGCGTAGCAACCTCCCTCATCTCCATGAGTAGGCCACTCGACTCTTCGGCATACCCGGTAGTTTGTGCACCCCCTCCATGGGTCTATCCTAGGAGCAAAAACAGTAAAAAGAAATTATACAATGACGGCTACAACCCCGACCCGGTTGTGCGGCCATACAAATAATTATTACATCAATTTACAAATTTACATGAATTGAAAGAAAAGAAAACTCTCGTCTCACAACCCCCGGCTATTCACCCGCGACAATCCAACATATTCATATACACATTCCAGCAACATTACAGATCACAGATTTGTATAACCCCCACTAATCGACATATAGCGATTAGTAGACGTTCAATACAAATATCACATTACAGAAAAACCCGTTAGCTTAAGTCTTTTAGAAGTTCGATCAAAAATACGGATTTTCAGGACCCCAAAAATAAAATTTTCGTTCTGGAAAATCTGGGCAGAAAATATATATTCCAAAAATCCCGAAACAACCCCAGTAAAACACTGCACCAAACTTGGACCTCGGCCGAGTCAACTCGGCCGCGGATCCGCGGCGGGAGCGTGCTCCCGTCGCGTTTCCGCGGCGCTTTGACTCGATCGTGGGACCATCTTTGGTGGTTATTCACACAAAAGCCTGAGCCGATTTTAGGTGTTAAAATAATCAACTTTCGAACAGTAAAAAAATCGACAGAAAGTTCGAATTTCGGGGTTCGTTTTCGGGACTTTTCTTTGATCGATCTTCTAGTTACTTGCTAACATGTTAGATAGAGTTTAACTAGGCTCTGATACCACTGTAAGTCCATGCTACCTCTCCCGGTACTTTCGGGAATGCGGAATTTGGTAAAAAACGATTTTTATTGAGGTGGTAACATGGACCTAAAACCCGGATCTTGGTTAAACATCTATCTAACAACCTAACTACGAGTTTCTAGCTACTCGGTTAGGGGGTTATACCTTGCTTGTCTTGAACTCCTTCGTCTTCAAGCTCCGATGGTGGTCCGGATTGGCTTCTTCTCGTCGTCTCCGTACGCCGAAGATAGATCCACCTGAAAGCTCCAACCTTTGGCTCCTTCTTCGTTCTTTGAAGAAACTAGTTCACTCGGTTTGCTAAGCCTTGTGAACTAGAGTGAGTAGAGAAGAGTTTGTATGGGATTTTATCTATGGTTCTTGATTCTCAACTCATGAGACAAGAGAACTATAGAGTCAAGAGAGGGAGCAAGAGGAAGAGGGTGAGAGCAAAACAAGAGAGCTCAAGAACAAGAGAGAGAGTGAGCAAGAAAGAATGAGCAACTCTTTTGTCTTCCACCCTCTCATAATCCAAAGTCATCATAACTCATTATACCAAATCAAGTGTTATGTGATGGTTGAAGCAACCATAACCATATCATTTCATGCACTCATTTTGCATAAATGAGCAAGCAAGCAAAAGTCTTTACCATAAAATGATGGCTATGGTTATCATGATGGTCAACTAGTCAAGCCTAGTCAACCGGTCAACAAAGTCAACAAGTCAACAAAAGTCAACAAAGTCAACAAAAGTCAACAACCATGTCACCATAATACTTAATTAATATAATAGTTAATCACATATCATATTCTCATTAGGGTTGAGCAAAAAGTCAAAAGTCAACTGTCAACGGTCAACAACCCTAATGAGAATCCTCCGCCTCTGTCTCTCCGTCAACTGTGCATACACACCCGCATCCGCGTTCCGAGGAACACGAATACAAACTGGATAAATCCAATCCCAATACATACACTAGGATCTGGCTTAAAACAAAGCCCGCTAGTGTTTACTGTCCGGACACTGTACGTGCACAAGTGCATGGATGTGACCGAACCCTGTCGCAAAACCATGCGACCTGCCGCAAAACCATGCGACCTCTACTCTTTTGCCTAAAGGCGAATAGCTTTCTGTGTGGGACTCTAAAGACTCGACACTACGCTGGCAGTGGGTTTAACCACAGACCGCAAGCGGCACTAGCTGTGCGTAACGGTCCCCAGGTAGAAGCCGACAAGAAGACTGACGAGGTGAAACCCATCTGAACTCCTACTGAGCCTGAATGTGACAATCTCCGTACAGTCCGGTCTGTTCGTCTGATACATCGCATGGCGGGCCTAGGGGGCGGTAAACGTCAGTCCCCTAATAGCGGTACAAGTCATGTCGGAGTGAAGCCCAAAACACCCTGAGATAACACTGGAAGCCTACCAGTATATCTCGATTGCCCTGGCCAGGGACTACTCGTGTAATGGCTCTCCTAGACACAGCGCGATGTCAACCCCCAATACCGGGAGAGACGAATCCTGTCTAACCGTCACTGCCTCCAAGTGCTTCGGGACTGCACCCAACTACCACCTGTTTGCACGACTCCTTTGAGCCGTGGTAGGGTAGTAATCAAAGTACAGTGGGAACACACTCGAGGCGAAGTGACAGTGTCAAGTCAGCGGACTAAGCTGTACTCATGTCACCGGGAACTGCTAATTGACGATAGGTATAATACCAACCGGTCAGTTCCCGACGAGTCCTGTCCAGTGTACTCGTAACCCAACGAGCACCCGCATACTATCTCCAGTACGACGTACTGACGGCTGTAGGACAGACTGTCTCCAACTCTGGGATGAGAAGCGCATGCGCTAGTCTACTCCGGAGTATCGATGCCCTGTCTCGATAGTCCTGCGACTAGGGACCTGCATAAGGATGTGCTTATAGATTACCCAGCCCCCACTAGTGTGACTGCCATCACAACGCTGGTAATCAAGCAAAGATCCTAAGGGCTCCACTAATGTGTATAGGTGATATACTGAAATAAACACAAGTACACATTGAAGTAGAAACAAACCAAGTAGCATACTACTATATTGAGCAAGATTGTTTATACAAGGTGAATATCCCAAGCTTCCATTAAGTAATATACAAACTAGTATGATACAGTAATGGCCTTTAGGGCATATACACTAACAGTCCCATCATATGATCACACCAATAAAGAGCGAAAATAATGATGTACGTATATGCCATCCGCATTCGCCACTGGGTCCCGTCATCACCCGTTAGGTTACTTAACTAACGACAGAGCGGGGACTGGACTAGCGCGGATGCAAAACATATACAACATCTACTAGTATATATATCAATATATAATATTTCGCTCAAGGCGTGATAAAATGCAACATCACAGAAATGTACAGCATCACAGAATAATACAGATATCTGGGATTCCCGGGTTTCACAGAGCCGCTACTGAAACCCGACGTTCCCCTGGTCGTGTGGATAGCCTGTGCAATGAAAATCCTAGACCCCTACGGGCGCGGCAAGTTACCCGCCAAAACCTGAAGCGAGGCAGCCCCCTTCATCAACATGAATGGACCACCCAGCACTTCATGGAATCCGGTAAGTTGGGCACCCCTCCTGGGTCAACCTGTACCCCCTACGAGTGCGGCGAATAGCCCGCCAATTCTAGAGTAAAGCCCCCTCCGTCTCAACGCCATGAGATGCGGGCTTGTTTCCCTCTAGAACCCGGCTATCCGTGCACCCCTCCGCGGGGTAATCCTATTACAGAAAGTAAAATATACATACAACGGGTACATCGACCGCAACCTGGTCGTGCCCCAAAAGAATAATACAAACAGGCAGTGACGACAGTCCACATGTCGGACGCTCGCCCTGCAATATCAAATGTACATATAAAACAAAACGGTACTACCACTGCAACCAGGCTATCCCCCACGACAAATCCGCAACAACACAGTACAACACAGAACATCAACGTGAATGTCACGTTCGCAAATCCGTCTAACCGGGCTATAGCAGTTAGACAGGATTTACCGATCAATTGACATTCACGGTCGCGGATATAATGTAAATACTGTGAACTAATGTGTTTAAACTTTTCGATCGATCAAATTTATCAAAGTGGCCCCCAAGCATTACTGTAGCACTTAAAGAGAGTCTAGGCCCAAAAAGAATATTCCAAAAACCCCATTTTCAACCCAGGAGCTCACTGCAAAAATTTGGTCCAATGAATAGTAAAAATGGCCGCGGAACTGCGGAAAATACATAGGTTTGGCCGCGGTTCCACGGTGGAATAGTGAGATCACGCGACCAAATTTTCACAGAATGCTTAGAATTCCCTGCACATGTCACTGCAATATACTGAAAAAATTTTGGAGCCAAAAAAATTTCGACAGAAAACTGTGCAAATGAAAATGTGTTTTCGGAAAATCCGTTCGATCGAACTTGTAAACATGTTGCGCCACGGCAGCGCCCCGGCTGTCTATCCGAGGCCAAAATGCGGAATCAAATTTTTTTTCTTATCTTTAAACCGGCGCTACCGCGGACAATAAACCCGGATCGTGACCATTAACCTAGCTACTAGCTAACAAGAGAAGGGAAGAGATATACCGAGTGATCCGTGTCCTCCGGTCTTCTCATCGTCGTCCCGATCTTCCGCGGAATCTCCGATCTTCGTCTCCTCGCCGGAAAGGGGCACCACGTAGCTGGATTCTTTTACGGGCTCCCACCTCTGGACCGAGGCAACTCGGGCGCGAAGTTGGCGAGCCGACGCGTCCAAGAGATGCTGTAGGTGTAGTGTAGAGTGGTTGACTCATTTGGGGTAGTGAAGTTGCCATTGGAGATTGAGGAATGAGGCTAAGGAAAAAATGGTGCTTTCATTTTTTCCAAACAAGAAAAATGAGATGAAGAAGTATGTGCCACCACAAAAATGAATCTCTCATCTCACTCCCTCAAAGTGGCCGGCCCTATAAGAGAATGGTGGAGGGAATGAAAAACCAAAACTATGAAGGGAGGTGAAGGGAGTAAAAGCAATGGGTGACCACACCCCCAAGCAATGATAACAAGGTCAAATCCAATTCAAATCAACTCTAATCCTTTCTAATCACAATAAAGCAAGCCATCATGAAAAAGCAAAGATGCTTAACCTTTCATAATGCTACAAATGCAAGAAACCCCCTCCACAAATGTTATTTGCAAACTTGCAAATAACCCCCTCCAACGAAAAGTCCGGCCGTGAAGGAACAAACGAAAACCGGCCGGAACGGAATGCAAACTGGCAACCTCCAAAAAACTGATCCCGTAATAAATTACAGGAAAACCCCTCGACTGCATATACATGCCCGCATTTGTATTCCCACTGAATACAAATGCAACGAGACAAAATCTACACTGTCTAATACTAGGATCCGGCTTAAGCCAAAGCCGGCTAGTAAAATCCGTCCGATCAGGATCCGTGCAATACCGCACGTATCTGATCGAACCCTCTCATATCTCCATACGGCCTCTACAGCGTTTCGCCCGAAACTTGAGTAACTGAGTGTGTGGTGGACTCTAAAGACTCGTCAATACTATGGCTGTGGATTTAACCACTAGCACGTCAGAGGTATTAGCCATACGTGACGGGCTACCAGCTATTGACTAAAAGGGACGTCGATGAGCGAACTCATCCTGACACCCTACTGAGCCTGTCAGTGACAATATCCGTACAGTCCGGTCCGTTCGTCTATGAGTATCGCAAGGCGGGCCTAGGGGTTGGTAAAAGTCAGACCCCCAAAAGCGGTAAAAGTCATGTCTGAGTGTAGCCCAGAACACCCTGAGATACTACTGGAATACCTACCAGTAAATCTCCTGCCTCGGCCGAGGGCTTTGTGTAATGGCACTCCTAGACACAGCGCGACCTCACCCCCAATACCGGGAGAGACGAACCCCTGCAGATCCGTTCACTGCCTCCATGTGGCTCGGGACTGTACCCAACTAAAACCTGTTTGCACGACTCCTTTGAGCCGTGGTAGGGTAGTAATCAAAGCACAGTGGGAACTCACACGAGACAAATGACGATCTCAGGTCGATGAACTAACCTGTACACATGTCACCAGGGAACTGCCATCTGACGTCTGGTATAATCCCAACTAGCAGGTTCCCGGCGAGTCATGTCCGGTGTACTCATAACCCAATGAGCACATGTATACATCTTAGGTGAACCAACTGACACCAGTGGCTTGTGAGACCGGCCACCGCCCCTTGTCGGGGTCTCGACTGTATACACTAGTCTACTAATGGAGTATCGATGCCCAGTCTCGAAACTCCCACGACTAAGGACCTTTTAAGGATGTGCTTATAGACCCCAGCTCCCACGTATATGATCGCCATCATACTGCTGGCCGACAAGCAAGAATCCTATGGGCTCTATCAACGTGTAATAGCGACTCGTAAGGTCACCTAAAGCAGCATACGATGATAAAGATAAACCAGATAGCATACTATCATTTTGAGTAAGACTGTCTTACTGGGACAGGTCCTCCCTCAATCATTGCAATCACGTGACTGTGATCCAATAATTGACTCTGAGGGCACTATCTCCAACAATCAAGAGATGTGAGATTTTAAAAATCTCTTATTTTTGAGATCTGATGGGAGATCTAAGCTCCCCTTTGTAGGTTTTGTGGTGAAAAACTATTTAGTTTTGGAAAAGAAAGAGTAAAACTCTTGATTTAATTCAAAAGAAAGAAGAAGGTTTAGAACCTTCAGAAAGGGGAAAGAGGCACAAACCCTAGATTTTGAGGGGAATGAAAAATATATATTAGATATTTTCATCATGTTGCCTTATATAGGATTACATATTTACATGTAGCCCCTTGGGCTTTACAAAATAGCATTTTGCCCATCCCATGGCTCATGTGCCATTTCTTTTTGTACATAAGCCATGGTCTTTACAAAAATTTGGCCTTATGCCCATTCATGTATAAAAAATCACATCAAAATTAATTATTACATGACTTTTTATTTCAGCATTGGGGAGGCCGGCCGCTTCATGTTCCGGCTCGACTCGGGCATGGGCCCACTTGACCTGGGCTTGGGCCCACCTGGCTTGGGGTTGACATTGACTTTGACTTGGTCAACCGGGGTGCAATTTTCGACCCCAACAGAGATCGGTGTAGGTGGAAAGGTAGTATCCTAATTAGGCAAGACTTGCATAAAGAATTTGTAAGTGCACGGCGGCGCCCCGGCCGTCAATCCGACGCCGGAATGCGGAAGCGGTGATTTACTTTAATTTTTCAAACCGGCACCACCGCGCACTATAAACCCGGATTGTGCCATTAAACTAGTCCTAGCTAACTACAAGATGGGGAAGAGAGATATACCGAGCGATCCGTGTCCTTCGGTCTTCTCGTCGTCGTCGCGATCTCCCCGCGGAATCTCCGGTCTCCACCTCCTCGCCGGAAAGGCACCACGTCGCCGGCTTCTTTTACGGGCTCCCACCTCTATACCGAGGCAACTCGGGCACGAAGCTGGCGAGTCGACGTGCCCAAGATTTGCTGTAGAATGTGTGTAGTGAGCTATGTCTCATTTGGGGTAGTGGATGTTGCCTTTTCGTGGAGGGATGAACTATGGAGTTGAATTTGGGATTTTTGGTGAAGCCAAAATGATATGAGATCAAAAAACTTCCTCCACCAAAATGGGACAGCCCCCATCTCATTGCTTGGCCGGCCATCATACATGAGGGAGAGAGGAAAAAACTCAAGGGGGGAGTGTGTATCAATCATAGAAGAGTGAGAGAGAAAAAGGCTTATTATGAATCATGATCAAAAACCAAATCCAACACTCCAACAACCTTATCATAACCCATCATCATTACTCCAAAAGTCAAGTAATGATCAAGTCAAGAAGTCAATGAAAGTACACCATCATGAAACCATCATGATGTAACAATATGCAAAGACAACCCTCCAAATTGCTAATTTGCATAAATGCAAATAAGCCCTCCTCCACCAATCTTCGGCCAATGAAAGATACAAATGAAATATGGCCGAAACGGAAAACAAACTGGCAACTCCAGAAAACTGGTCCCGTAATAAATCACAGGAAAACCCCGATACTGTGTATACACACCCGCATCTGTATTCCAACCGAATACAAATGCAATGTGACAAAATCTACACTGTACTATACTAGGATCCGGCTTAAACCAAAACCGACTAGTAATATCTGTCTGATCCTGATCCGTGCAATACCGCACGTATCTGATCGAACCCTGCCATATAACCATATGACCTCTAGTACTAACCGTCCGATCCTGATGCGTGCAATACCGCACGTATCTGATCGAACCTTGCCATATCTCCATACGGCCTCTACAGCGTTTCGCCCGAAACTTGAGTAACTGAATGTGGGGGACTCTAAATACTCGTCAATACTATGGCTGTGGATTTAACCACTAGCACGTCAAAGGTATTAGCCATACGTGACGGGCCACCACCTATTGACCAAAAGGGACGTCGATGAGCGAACTCATCCTGACACCCTATTGAGCCTGTCAGCTACAATATCCGTACAGTCCGGTCCGTTCGTCTATGAGCATCGCATGGCGGGCCTAGGGGGTTGGTAAAAGTCAGACCCCCAAAAGCGGTACAAGCCGTGTCAGAGATCAGCCCAGAACACCCTGAGATACTACTGGAATACCTACCAGTAAATCTCCTGCCTTGGCCAAGGACTTTTCATGTTCTGGCTCTCCTAGACACAGCGCGACCTCACCCCCAATACCGGGAGAGACGAACCCCCGAAGATCCGCTCACTGCCTCCATGTGGCTCGGGACTGTACCCAACTAAAACCTGTTTGCACGTCTCATTTGAGCGTGGTAGGGTAGTAATCAAAGTACAGTGGGAACTCAAACGAGACAAATGACGATCCCCAGGTCGATGAACTAACCTGTACACATGTCACCAGGGAACTGCTATCTGACGTCAGGTATAAGACCAACTATCATGTTCCCGGCGAGTCCTGTCCGGTGTACCCATAACCCAATGAGCACCTATATACATCTTAGGTGAACCAACTGACACCAGTGGCTTGTGAGACCGGCCACCGCCCCTCGTCGGGGTCTCGACTGTATATACTAGTCTACTCTGGAGTATCGATGCCCTGTCTCGAAACTCCTACGACTAGGGACCTTTTAAGGATGTGCTTATAGACTACCAGCTCCCACGTATATGATCGCCCTCATACTGCAGGGGATCTATCAACGTGCAATAGTGACCTGTGAGGTCACCTAAAGCAGTGCACGATGATAAAGATAAACCAGATAGCATACTATCATCTTGAGTAAGACTGTCCTACCGGGATAGGTCCTCCCTCAATTATTGCAATCACGTGCCTGTGATCCAATAATTGACTCTGAGGGTACTATTGTTGGATATATGTATGCCCTAGAGGCCATTATGTGATAGTGGATGTATCTGTACATGTATATATATATTCAGTGTGCATTCTTGCTCGACATGATAGTATGCTATCTGGTTATTCTTTATCTGACATGTTGATTTGATCATGCTTTTATTCATTCATACATGCTGATAAAGCCCTAAGGATATAAGCTTGACTACTCTGATTATGATGGAGATCATACTAGTGGGACATCTGTAGTCTATAAGCATATCCTGAAATGTCCCTAGTCGGAGGTGTATCGAGACGGGGCATCGATATACCAGAGTAGACTAGCGTATATGATACTAGACCCATGTGATGGGCGATGGATGTTCCCACATTCATCGATGTTTGACATCAAGATCATATACGGGTGCTCAGTGGTGACTGAGTACACTGGACGGACTCACCGAGAACTCCTATATGGAATTATATCTATCGTCGGATAGCAGTTCTCAGGTGACACTGGTATAGGTTAGTCTGTAGACCCGAGATCGTCATGGAGTCTTGTGTGTTCTCCCACTGTACTTTGATTGCCACCATACCACGGCTCTACTGAGTCGTGCAAACAGGTGGCCGTTGGGTACAGTCCCGAGACACACGAAGACGATGAGCGATAGGAGGGGTTTCGTCTCTCCCGGTATTGGGAGTTGATGCTGTGCTGTGCCCGACTGGTTATAACAGCAAGTCCCTGGCCAGGGCTGCTCTGATAAGTGTTATCAGTAGTTTCTCGATCTGTTATAGACCATTTACCGGCACGACTTATTGAGTTATTGGGGTCGACGTGACCATCCCTAGGCTCGATATGCAACATATCTGACGAAGAGACCGGACTGTACGGTAGTGTTGCCAGTTGGCTCGACGGGAGTTGTAGCAGGTTCGCTTGTTGTCTTCTGATCGCTCAATACCCGGGTGGCCGTTACGTTTAGCTGACCGCTTGCGGCTTGGGGGTGGTTGATATGATCATCACCCACTGCCGGCGTATTGACGAGTCTTATAGTCCCACATAGGAGTTACCTAGTCCAGGCGAAACGTTGTGGTGCGCGTATGCGATATGCGCTTGGACCCGATTAAAATACGTGTATGGGATACCGTATATTAATTGGGCGGCTTGCTAATGGTCGGGTCGTATGTGATATGACCGGATTAGTGAATCAAGTGTTGATTTATCATTAGCTTCTCACTACAAATCCTATCTTGTTTATTTTGGACGTATGCATGCATGTATGCATTCATTCTTGTTTATGCACATTTGGATGTGCATGGACACATGCATACATACATCACTTTATCATGGTTGTTTATACAATAAGAATGGTGGATGTATAAGAATTACACCATGGTTATTTTTGGATTATTATTGGATTTAAATTAAAGCAAAAGGAAATGAAAAATGGGTTAAATCATTTAAGAGTTTCTACACTCTTCTAAACTCTACCATGCTCACCTAACTTTTAACCCATGGTTTATTTTCTTATTATGCTTTTAACTTAAATCAAATGATATCTTTAAATCTAACCATGGTTGGTTGTGAGAAAGAAAAATATATATAGTTATTTTTCTTTTCTCTATCAAGAATAATTCATTCTCTTCTTCAAAAAAGACCACCATCTTCATCAACCTCCATGCTTTGCTCTCTAGTTCTTATAAGAGAGTAAAATACTCATAAAAATAGGATTTTGAAGTGAGATCCATAGCCACAACATCATTCTAATCAAGTTTAGCCAACTTGATTAGAGTGTTCTCTTGGTTTTTCCAAATTTGCTAGCTTGGACGGGAAACTCCGGGTGGATCGTCGTGGACGTGAGAGGAGTACAAGCGGACCTTCTTCCAACACCTAAGAGTCTAAGGAGTCAAGAAAAAAGGGAGCTACAAAGGTTGTAGTCTCTAAACCCTAACTTTTGTTAGCTTAAAGTTTAGTAACCTTAATTTTCTAGGATCGATCCCTTTGCGTGTTTTTTTAGCACAATAAAAACTTAAACTTTTGGACATGTGATGCTTCAAAACTCTTCATAGGGTGCTAAAAAAACCCTTCATTGGTATCAGAGCCGACCTAGAACATTAGGCGACCTTTATACGGAGTTAAAACTCCGATCGAACCGAAATACGACTTTTAAGGGTGCTCTCTGGAAATTTTTTTAAAAACTGACTTTTTCAGAATTAAAAATACTCAAAAAATAGAGCAGGTAAATATAAGACAAACTGGAAAATTCGTGCCCATGAACAGTATTTTTGGCCGCGGCATAAGCAAGCTTAGGCCGCGGATCCGCGGCCATATAAGAGGATCTTTGACCAATTTTTGCACAGTGTTTTTCTTTACCTGCTATAGTATATTTTGAGTATGTTTAATCTGAATCTGCTGTTGAAAAATTCTGGAGATGTTTTTGGACTCGTGGTTTCGATCGGAATTTTCATTTCGTTTTCTTTTCCTGGTAAACTAGAAAGTATTGAAGTGTTTGAACGAATATCATTTATTCAATATTCACGGGGTTTAAATAGTTTGGAGATACGTGCAAGTCTTTTTGCGGTGGTCCCTCTAGAAGACAACAAACCTTAACTCGATTATGTGACCGTCTCGAACTGCCCTTTGAACCCTAGGGTTTGGGGCAGTACGGCGTGCCACATGTGAGGCGTTGGCTTGACCCTTCTATGGCTGGACCGCCACTACTGTGTCACACTCCGGATCTTTTGAACCCTGCTCAAGTGTTGAGCTTTAGTGAATCTTGGGTACTTGATTGTTCGTTCGAAAACTTTAATACTGTCTGTTTGTCTGGAATGTGATACAATATGTGGAATTCATATGGTTTAGGCATGAAATACGAAATATGTGATATTTCGCATTTATGATGTCTAAAGAGAATCTGGATTCCAAATATTGTAGTTTTACACTTTCTTTTCTGTGACCGTAAGTGTAGTATGTTTGATATCGCCGGTTTCGTTGCTATACATCAACGACAATTGGGGTACGCATACTTACTTACGTTGATGGTATGTGATATTATGTGTTGCTGAGATATGATGTGTAGGATTGTCGCGATAGAATAGCCGGGGGGGTTTTGTGAGATGAGAGTTTTATATTTTCATTCATGTAAATTCAAATGTAATGTAATATTCTTTTATTTGGGGCACTTCCAGGTTGCGGTTGTGTCACCAGTGTTGTATATTATTTACTTTTCCGCATTAGGATGGACCCAAGGAGGGGAGCACAGGTGACCGGGTTCTGGGGTTCAGTGGGAGGCCATCTCGAGGAGTCGAGACCGGGTCTCCTAAACTCCAGGATTGGTAGGGTCACTTGCCGCTCTCGTAGGGGTCCAGGGTGTGGGCTTGGCTATTCATCGCGACTGTGGAATCCGTATTTTCTATTCTGGCTAAATACTAAATACGGACGTCCTAGGATATCCCACATTATATCTATGTTTCTGCTGCCTGTGTTCTGTGATATCTGAGACGAATGACATATTATATATATGATATATAGTAGACGTTGCTTATGTTTTACACCCGCGCTAGTCCCGTCCCGGTATGCCGTTAGTTAAGTAACCTAACGGTGCATAACGGAACATTGCGGCGAATGCGGATGGCATAAGCGTACGTATTATTTTCGTTTCTTTTCTGTGATTGGCTTTAGGACTTAAATGATGGGATTACATTAATGTGATTAATGTAAAGAAAATAAACCTAAAAAGATGTTGTAGAATCGGATTTAAAAACTACTCGGCTATTTATGAAAAAGCTACATTTCAAAACTGCGGAGCTTAAGCCACTCCTTTTGAAAACTGTTTGATTCTACAACGATATCAAGTTCAAAGCGTTAAAGATTTTCTTAAAAATCATTCGCAACCCTCCGTCATTTTAGGAAGTAGAGTACTTAGTATTCGTGCTACGTTTGTTGACCTTAGCCAAGGCGTAGTGTACGGTAGCTAAGTGATGTCTTCCTACAAATGCATATGATGCAGATTAGTTAGGACGAGCATATGACTTTGTTGACCTTAGCCAAGGGTCATGTGAGCGGGTCTAATTAATCAAGAAATGACGGGTTGAGCTTGACTAGTGCTCGTGATTTGTTGACCTTAGCCAAGGCCACGAGTATTAGGGGTAAAAACCACATCGGGAATTTCAAGTGTTGAAATTTGCAATGAGATTGCATACCTTCCATGTGATGGTTGGATCCCGATCCCACTGTGGGCAATAGTTTCTCCTAGGAGAGTTTTACAGTTTACAATCAGCTAACTCATTAGGTGTCTAGAAAGGTGTTAACGGGGCTCCGCCTCTGGGAAAACGAGGTTTACTCTAATTAGGTCCGTGCGAAAGCACGGGGAACCTCCCTCAAAGTACCGACACTGGCCTGGCTGAACGGTTAGCGAAGTTGTAGACTGTAATTAATCCTGGCTAGTTTTTCTTTTTAAGGTTTGAAAGAAAACTTGATAAAAAGCAGTGGGAAACATCGATTAGACAAGATAATAAACTAATCTAATCTGTGCAAGAGCTTTCGCTGAGTGTATTCTTTTCTCTCTCTTAATGGCAGATACCAATGACTGGACTTAAGCTTCTACTAGATAAGAACAAACTGAATGGGACCAACTATAAAGACTGGCTGAGGAATCTAAAGATCGCCTTGACTTATGATAAAGTATCATATGTCCTCACGGCTTCAGCCCCGCCCGTCCCAGGCCCAAAGTCCTCAGTTGCGGACAGTGAAGTCCGCAAGACATGGGACGCTGACTGTGCCACGGCAAAATGCCTCGCGCTTGCATCGATGGACAACACACATCAAAAGCAGCACGAGGACATGGACATTCACGGGATATTGCTCCATACAAAGGAGTTGTATGGGGAGCAGTCCCGCGTATTACGATACAAAGCATCAAAGAAACTGTTTCAGATGCGGATGGCCCCTGGCACACCAGTAGCAGACCATGTTTTGAAGATGATAGCTCTTATAGAAGAGCTTGAGGGCCTCGGATGGACAATGGACAATGAACAATATATAGATATTATTCTGCAGTCCCTCCCCTCCACCTTTGCTCAGTTCATAGTGAACTTTAACATGCATGGCATGGAGAAGGAACTCCCTGAACTCCTTAATATGTTAAGGAGTGCAGAGAGCACTATGAAGTCAGCAAAGACTCCCGTTATGACTATTGGACAGTCTTCTTCTTCTCGCCCGAAAGCTAAGGCCAAGGGAAAGAAAAAGAAGAAACCCACTAATCCTAAGGGCGGAGTCAAAAAGGTGAAGGGAAAGAGAAAGTCCACAGCTGGAGACCCGGGGAAAGGCGAGTGTTTTCATTGCCACAAGACAGGACATTGGAAGCGCAATTGCACGGAGTACCTAAGTCTCAAGAAGAAGCATGGTGATGCTTCTGCTTCAGGTGCGTTTGTGACTGAAAACTGTTTTTCTATAAACTCTGCTTCCTGGGTATTGGATACCGGTTCAGGTTCTCACATTTGCAATTCTATGCAGGGGCTGAGAAATAGCAAGGTTTTGAGGACAGGTGACCATACTCTCCGCGTTGGAAATGGTTCTAATGTACATACAGTCGCAGTGGGAGAGTATCGCTTGGGGTTGCCATCTGGATGTATTTTGATTTTGAATCCATGTTATTTTGTACCAAGTATGCTATGTAATATAATATCCGTTTCTTTGTTGGACAATGAAGGGTATAATTTTGTATTGCAGAACAATGTTATGAACATTCACCTAAATCAAATGTTGGTTGGGTATGGTACACTTAATAACGGAATATATGTCCTAAATCAACACACAGTTTTCAATATACAACACACTAATAAAAGAAAACTTTCAGAATTAAATGAAGCTTTTCTTTGGCATTGTAGACTTGGTCATATTAACGAAACAAAACTAAACAGGTTACACAAAGATGGATATTTAAACTCTTTTGAATATAAATCTTATGCGACTTGCCTGTCTTGTATCAAGGGTAAAATGACCAAAACTCCGTTTACCAGACACGGAGAAAGAGCTACTCAGCTCCTGGGCCTCATACATAGTGATGTATGTGGGCCTATGTCTACACAGGCTAGAGGCAGTTTTTCATACTTCATTACATTCACTGACGATTTCTCAAGATTCGGTCATGTATTTTTATTAAAGCACAAGTCCGACGCTTTCGAGAAATTCATTGAATATAAACAAGAAGTAGAAAAACAAACCGGCTTGAGTATTAAGATGCTTCGATCAGATCGAGGTGGAGAGTATCTCAGTACAGAATTTGCAAACTTCCTAAAAGAGAATGGGATTCTCTCTCAGCTCACTCCTCCTTACACACCACAGGACAACGGTGTGTCAGAACGACGGAATAGGACCCTATTAGATATGGTCCGATCCATGATGAGTGACGCTGAGTTACCAGTCTCGTTTTGGGGACATGCATTGGAGACTGCAGCATTTCTGCTAAACAGGGTTCCAACCAAAGCCGTGTCTACCACGCCATATGAGATATGGAATGGGAAGAGACCATCTCTTAAAAGAATTAAGATTTGGGGTTGCCCGGCCTATGTTAAAAAGCAGAATCCGGACAAACTCGAGATACGGTCAGTCATGTGTAACTTTGTAGGATATCCAAAGAATTCTTATGGATATCTATTCTACCAGAAAGAGGAACAAAAAGTGTTTGTTTCTCAACATGCCACATTCTTGGAAAA
This sequence comes from Agapanthus africanus, assembly GCA_030015575.1. Classification (NCBI taxonomy): domain Eukaryota; kingdom Viridiplantae; phylum Streptophyta; class Magnoliopsida; order Asparagales; family Amaryllidaceae; genus Agapanthus; species Agapanthus africanus. The sequence continues at coordinate 122,841,914 of JASDDO010000012.1, read as the reverse complement.
AGAATTTTTCACAGATAAAGATGATGGCAAAATGGTGGATCTAGAAGAGGTTCTAGAGACACAAACAACAAATGACAATTTGGTTGAACCGACTGTTGCAACAGAAACTGAAGAACCTCGGCCACTCCGTAGGTCTGGTAGGACTTCTCGCCCACCGGAGAGGTACTACGGTTTCCTCATTGACGGTGACAGAGAAGACTGTATCATGGATGATGATGATCCTACCAGTTTTCAGCAAGCTATCACAAGTGGTGACTCTGTGAAGTGGCTGGATGCCATGAGATCCGAAATGGAGTCTATGTACACCAACAAAGTATGGACTTTGGACATTGTACCCCCTGGGGTAAAACCTGTAGGGTGCAAATGGATCTTTAAAAGAAAGATTGGTGTGGATGGGCAGGTAGAGACCTATAAGGAAAGACTTGTGGCGAAAGGTTTTCGTCAAAGACCAGGTTTGGACTATGACGAAACTTTTTCGCCCGTAGCCATGCTTAAATCCATTCGGATCCTACTTGCTATTGCTGCTCACTACGACTATGAAATCTGGCAGATGGACATTAAAACAGCATTTCTAAATGGAGATTTAGAAGAATGCGTTTATATGGATCAGCCAGAGGGCTTCACTGACAGTGGGAGCAGCGGGAAAGCATGTAGATTGCTTAAATCCATATATGGGTTAAAGCAGGCATCTCTGAGTTGGAACATCTGTTTCGATGATGTCATCAAAGAGTTTGATTTCATCAAAAATCCAGATGAACCTTGTGTTTATAAGAAGGCTGTAGGAAAAGCTGTCACATTCCTCGTATTGTACGTGGATGACATTCTTCTGATAGGAAATGATATTCCTATGCTACAGTCGGTCAAATCATTCTTATCACTAAGGTTCTCCATGAAGGACCTGGGTGATGCCACATACATCCTGGGTATAAGGATCTATAGGGATAGATCCAAAAAGTTATTGGGACTGTCCCAAACCAGGTACATCAACACCATCCTAAAGAGGTTTAGTATGGAAGACTCCAAGCGGGGTGCCTTACCCGCTTGCCATGGAGTCACTCTCTCCAAGGATTCTTGTCCAAAGACTGATGAAGAGAGAGCTCGCATGAGCATTATACCTTATGCTTCGGCAGTAGGATCTATAATGTATGTGATGTTATGTACACGCCCAGATGTAGCTTATGCACTTAGTGTTGTAAGCAGGTATCAATCCAACCCAGGGGAGAACCACTGGACAGCTGTGAAGAACATTCTTAAGTACTTACGAAGGACTAAAGAATTGTTCTTGGTGTATGGTAATACAGATCTCCAAATGGAGGCATTTACCGATTCGAGCTTCCAGAGCGATAAGGATGACAGCAAATCTATCTCAGGGTTTGTATTTACCCTCAATAGAGGGGCGGTAAGTTGGAAGAGTTCCAAACAGGATACCGTTGCAGACTCTACGATGGAGGCTGAGTACATTGCTGCAAATGATGCCGCCAAGGAAGTCGTCTGGATGAAGAAGTTCGTCTCGGAGCTAGGAGTAGTTCCAACCATTATTGATCCAATACCCTTGTATTGCGGTAATAATGGGGCTATGGCGTTAGCCAAGGAGCCCAGATCCCATCAGCGGTCCAGACACATCCTGAGGCGATTTCATTTGATCCGGGAGATTGTAGATCGCCGCGAGATCGAGATTAAGAGAGTAGATACAAAGAACAACGCCACGGATCCACTCACCAAGGCCCTCCCTCAGCCACAGCATGAGCGACTTTTTGATATGTTAGGTATGAGATACGCCAATAATTGGCCTTAGTGCAAGTGGGAGATTGTTGGATATATGTATGCCCTAGAGGCCATTATGTGATAGTGGATGTATCTGTACATGTATATATATATATTCAGTGTGCATTCTTGCTCGACATGATAGTATGCTATCTGGTTATTCTTTATCTGACATGTTGATTTGATCATGCTTTTATTCATTCATACATGCTGATAAAGCCCTAAGGATATCAGCTTGACTACTCTGATTATGATAGAGATCATACTAGTGGGACATCTGTAGTCTATAAGCATATCCTGAAATGTCCCTAGTCGGAGGTGTATCGAGACGGGGCATCGATATACCAGAGTAGACTAGCGTATATGATACTAGACCCATGTGATGGGCGATGGATGTTCCCACATTCATCGATGTTTGACATCAAGATCATATACGGGTGCTCAGTGGTGACTGAGTACACTGGACGGACTCACCGAGAACTCGTATATGGAATTATATCTATCGTCGGATAGCAGTTCTCAGGTGACACTGGTACAGGTTAGTCTGTAGACCCGAGATCGTCATGGAGTCTTGTGTGTTCTCCCACTGTACTTTGATTGCCACCCTACCACGGCTCTACTGAGTCGTGCAAACAGGTGGCCGTTGGGTACAGTCCCGAGACACACGAAGACGATGAGCGATAGGAGGGGTTTCGTCTCTCCCGGTATTGGGAGTTGATGCTGTGCTGTGCCCGACTGGTTATAACAGCAAGTCCCTGGCCAGGGCTGCTGAGATTTGCTGATAAGTGTTATCAGTAGTTTCTCGATCTGTTATAGACCATTCACCGACACGACTTATTGAGTTATTGGGGTCGACGTGACCATCCCTAGGCTCGATATGCATCATATCTGACGAAGAGACCGGACTGTACGGTAGTGTTGCCAGTTGGCTCGACGGGAGTTGTAGCAGGTTCGCTTGTTGTCTTCTGATCGCTCAATACCCGGGTGGCCGTTACGTTTAGCTGACCGCTTGCGGCTTGGGGGTGCTTGATATGATCATCACCCACTGCCGGCGTATTGACGAGTCTTAGAGTCCCACATAGGAGTTACCTAGTCCAGGCGAAACGTTGTGGTGCGCGTATGCGATATGCGCTTGGACCCGATTAAAATACGTGTATGGGATACCGTATATTAATTGGGCGGCTTGCTAATGGTCGGGTCGTATATGATATGACCGGATTAGTGAATCAAGTGTTGATTTATCATTAGCTTCTCACTACAAATCCTATCTTGTTTATTTTGGATGTATGCATGCATGTATGCATTCATTCTTGTTTATGCACATTTGGATGTGCATGCACACATGCATACATACATCACTTTATCATGGTTGTTTATACAATGAGAATGGTGGATGTATAAGAATTACACCATGGTTATTTTTGGATTATTATTGGATTTAAATTAAAGCAAAAGGAAATGAAAAATGGGTTAAATCATTTAAGAGTTTCTACACTCTTCTAAACTCTACCATGCTCACCTAACTTTTAACCCATGGTTTATTTTCTTATTATGCTTTTAACTTTAATCAAATGATATCTTTAAATCTAACCATGGTTGGTTGTGAGAAAGAAAAATATATATAGTTATTTTTCTTTTCTCTTTCAAGAATAATTCATTCTCTTCTTCAAAAAAGACCACCATCTTCATCAACCTCCATGCTTTGCTCTCTAGTTCTTATAAGAGAGTAAAATACTCATAAAAATAGGATTTTGAAGTGAGATCCATAGCCACAACATCATTCTAATCAAGTTTAGCCAACTTGATTAGAGTGTTCTCTTGGTTTTTCCAAATTTGCTAGCTTGGACGGGAAACTCCGGATGGATCGTCGTGGACGTGAGAGGAGTACAAGTGGACCTTCTTCCAACACCTAAGAGTCTAAGGAGTCAAGCAAAAAGGGAGCTACAAAGGTTGTAGTCTCTAAACCCTAACTTTTGTTAGCTTAAAGTTTAGTAACCTTAATTTTCTAGGATCGATCCCTTTGCGTGTTTGTTTAGCACAATAAAAACTTAAACTTTTGGACATGTGATGCTTCAAAACTCTTCATAGGGTGCTAAACAAACCCTTCAACTATCTCCAACAATCTCCCACTTGCACTCAAGGCTAATTATTGCGATGCCGCATACTCACAGCCCATGTGATACCGAACACCCAACTCCTCTACTTGTCAGTCTCACAAACTCGTTTGCGAAACTATTGCGTTCGAGGAATAGCCTTAGTGAGTGGATCCGCCTTGATGTTTCTTTCTATGTCTCTCTATATCTCAAGTTCGTGGAGAAAGCCATCTCCCGAAAAAAGCAATACCTGTCCGAGAATGTGTCTGGATGTCTGATGGGACCTAGCTCATAAATGAACTCCAAATCCAAACTTCTTAGACTGTATCGTCGACTGAACTTAATCTGTATCCTGCGCCATGCCTCCCGCAGTATTTCCTTGAACCACCAGTCCAAAATACTACCCCTCGTCAGAAGGAAAAACTATAACTCTGACAACCTCCTTGTCGTCCAGGTCACCTTGGAAGCCTGGAATGATAACTGTCTCCCGAATAAGGCTGTCGTTATCATATCCCTAGAACATCCACTTATGTTCTAAAACTGCTTCCGACTGTTTCTCTAGGATAGGATCAATGTCAACTTATTGTATCTAGTGCAAGAACAACATCTGGTGTGGTACTTGACCTGTCATGATTGACTCAATTGCCCAAGCAAGTGATCTGCCAATCATGCACATCCCTCTCCCCTTTAGTCTGTAAGACACCTTTAGAGAGGGTGACTCCATCACCTGCAGGTATACTACCGTGCCAGGAGTCGTCCATTCTAAATACACTTAGAATGCTGTCTAAGTACCCTTAATTGGGAAACCACCAAAATCTAGATCTAAAACCATAGATCTAGTAACCAGTATGTCTGATTTAATGTCCAAGTCCCATGTGGAGAAACCACTATGTGACGACCAAAGTATAGGAATATCACTTCCTACTCTGTGTATGTCATCCAAATACCATGACAACACACCCTACTACCTTCTTAACAGATCCATCCCCTATTCTGATGAAGTCAAACCTATGACTGTCACATCAGAAATTGATGATCTATCTCCGCTATATCTGCTTTAGTCTATAAATAGACATAAGCCACCTGTCCACCAATGCTTCTGCTGCTTCCACTGACTACGACAACCCTTTGGCAGAGTCATATAGACGTGCGCTTCTAAAGAAAGTTTAGAACGATGCTATACTCATCCTCCTGCCGGGTCTCACAGTCTGGAACAACAGCAATGGCAAGTCTGGGTAAAAAAGAACTTCCCTGTCACCGTCCTTGAGGCTACCGGAGTACCTCTCGGGTGCCTGAAGTTACCCACTTTATCTGCGGAGTGGCCAATTGAATGTCAAACCAGATTGAATCTTTAGGTTCCTATCAAGTCTTCAGTAATCGTTTGCGGTTCTGGAATCACTTCCAGTTCTACCATACTCCCACTACTGTTTTCTGAAAAAATCCATTTTTAATAAAACTGTGGCGAGTCTAGAACAATATCACTATTGATCTTCCAGATGGTAGAAAGTCAACCCTCGTCATAGCCTGGGTCAACCCACAAACAGCCATTACAGAAACGTGCCTTGAGTTGTCCAGTGTCTGGTTTTAATCATAAGCCGGACAACTCCCCGTACCTTAATATCGTTAAGATATGAACTGTTCTATATCCAATATAGAACCAGATGCACTGATTTAATTGAACCAGATTCAAATCATGCAGCTGTCTCCAGTGCATGTCAGCTAAATGGACGAAGGCCGATCAGCGTTACTCAACTTAGGAATGCTTCCAATTATGAGTAACCCGAAAGAGAAGCAAGTTCTCTTAATCACTACTATCAACTGAATACCCTACACAAGTATCTACATCTCCGATCACTTTGAAGAATCCCGATACTTGCAATATCTGGTTCTCTACTTTATTCAAATACCTATAACTTCTCAAAATTCGGACCCTGTGTTTCCACGAAATACCTGTCTAAAAACTAGAGAAGTCATAAGTAAACCGAATATAGTACGAGGACCAACCCCTCTGTCCTGATGGACCCTGGATAACATACAATACTCTGTATAAATCCCTTGAGTCTGATAACTCATTCACTGTGGGTCGTAGGTTGAAAACTTTACTTATGGTTAAGAAGGATTACACCGTTGTTTAATGCTCTTTACCTAACCATCCACTGATATAGGTAAATGTCACAGACATAATTTCAAAAAGATATATCTCACTCTATAAAAATAGACGTACAGATATATCAATTTGAAATTGGTGCATAACAACCTATATTCAAAACCAAATATTTGCCGACCGGCAAACAACCCAGGTGGCTTTCTCAAATATCACTGATTACAACAAATCCCGATATAATGAGGATGATCACCCAATTCACAATAACTTACTCATACTCATCATCTGTAAAACCATACAGATGTGAGAATCATACCTGGTAAATACATACCCTGGAGTAAGTATCTAATCGGGAAATCAGTTTTCCTTTAACAGTACACAGTGAAACTGAAACTTTGAAATGTTTCGATGGGGTATCCGGGTATTCCTAGTAATGCCTCTTCCATTATCCAGATTCAAAACTATAACCGTGTAATTCTTTGCCACCTCTCCAAATCCCTTTCTATGTCTTTAGTCATTACCTTCTGTACACCCCTTTAGGCCAAATGGTTTTCTTCCTTCCCTACCGTTCGGCACCAGCCTATGGTTTGGAAGAAGACTATCCAATAAGCATAATGGGTGTACTGTCCTAATCCTAGGAACACTCGCAACGCGAGAGAAGGTGAAGATAAAAGACAACCGAATAAACCTTATTCTTATTTCTCCTGAACCGGAATCCATCCCCAAACTGGAACAAGTTCCTTTCGAGTTCGTATATAACCATACGATGGAGTATCCAATAAACTGTGGATCTTCGTAGTGATGCGGAGTGTTCTGGAGAAATACAAAGGTGATTTAGGATTGGCGAAGAAATACTTGGTTTGGTCGTGAATATCAGTCGCAATTTACTTTGCCCTCTTACTAATCCCTTGTTATGTCTTTTCTTAATACCTTCTGTACACCATCGTTAGGCTAATTGGTTTTCTTCATTCCTTACCAGTCGGCACCAGCCTAAGGTTTGGAAGAAGACTATCCAATTTGCGTAATAGGTGTACTATCTCCTAAACCAAGGAGTACTCGCAACCTGAGAGAAGGTAGAAGGAAAAGACAACTGAATAGTCCTATTCGTTTTCTCCAGAACCGGAAACCATCCTCGAATAAATTCCTTCGAGTTCATATATAATCATACGATGGTTTTGTCCAATGGAAGTGGACGTTCGTAGTAATACGGGGTGTCCTGGAGAAAAGGGTAAAAGTAGGAGTGGCAATGAGGTTCGCAACTCTGACAATCCAAAAGCCAGTGTTTTAGAAGGTTCGGTCAACTTGGTCACCGAGTCATAGTCTTGGGGTCGGGTCAATGGTCGCTGCCAAAGAGGGAGAGAAAAGAAACACTCAGCGTGCACTCTAACCTAGATCAGAATGATTACCAATTTATCTAATCTGAAAACCTCCCACTGTACCGTCAAATTCTCCTCCAAACCTGAAAGAAGAATTAGTCAGGATCACCCGAGGAGTAAACCAACTCATCAGTGGGAATCGGGATCCAGCTATCATCGCATGATAACGTGACGGAATCCGCTCACGTCATCACACTCCAGAAGGTATGCGCATATCTGGCAAGTTTCAGTTTCTTTAGAAACTCCCGATGTGATTTCTGCCCCATGCTCTTATGACCTTGACGAAGGCCAACAAATCATAAGTCACATGTCAAGTTCTACCCATTATTGTCCAGGTTAATTTGAACCCACTCGTACAAGCCCTTGACGAAGGCCAACAAGGCTACACGACTGTCCCAAACCAACGCATCTATCTATGCAGCAGAAAGGTAACAAGCAGCTACCATACACTATGCCTTGACGAAGGCCAACAAACATAGCATGAATACTACGTGCTACCCGTCTGAAACGACGGAGGGCTACGAATGGTTTCTGGCGAAAACCTTTAACGTAATGAACTTGATATCGTTGAAGGAACTGGATAGCTTTTTAGAAAAATATAGTGACGAAAACTTTTGCTAAAGAGGTCACTCCCGGTGAAGGGATCTCGGCTCTTTCCCCGTAGAATAAGGTGCAGGATATTCCAACTGAATACCACGGTGCAAAGCAAAAGTAATCGGCTATAGTGAAGTCATTGCCCTGACGCAAACTTTTTGTCCAAGGGGTCACTCCCGGTGAAGAGATCTCGGCCCTTGCCTCGTCGACCGAGGAGCAGGATATTCCAACTGAATACAACGATGCAAAACAAAAGTGAACGTCCTTGCAATAACAGCTTTTTGAAAAGTGTTCCAACAACATCAGATTAGGTTTGTTTTTAACTTGCAATGATCCGAATCAACGCAGTCCCATCTATTGATCACACCACAAAGAATGAAAATATACTGATGTACGTATATGCCATCCGCATTCGCCACTGGGTCCCGTCATTACCCGTTAGGTTAGCTAACTAACGACAGAGCGGGGACTGGACTAGCGCGGATGCAAAACATATACAACATCTACTAGTATATATATCAATATATAATATTTCGCTCAAGGCGTGATAAAATGCAACATCACATAAATGTATAGCATCACAGAACAATACAGATATCTGGGATCCCCAGGTTTCACAGAGCCACTACTGAAACCCGACGTTCCCCTGGTCGTGTGGTAGTCTGTGCAATGAAATCCTAGACCCCTACAGGCGTGGCAAGTTACCCGCCAAAACCTGAAGCGAGGCAGCCCCCTTCAGCAACATGAATGGACCACCCAGCACTTCACGGAATCCGGTAACTTGGGCACCCCTCCTGGGTCAACCTGTACCCCCTATGAGTGCGGCGAATAGCCCGCCAATTCTAGAGTGAAGCCCCCTCCGTCTCAATCCATGAGATGCGGGCCCGTTGCCCTCTAGAACCCGGCTATCCGTGCACCCCTCCGCGGGGTAATCCTAGTACAGAAAGTAAAATATACATACAACGGGTACATCGACCGCAACCTGGTCGTGCCCCAAAATAATAATACAAACAGGCAGTGACGGCAGTCCACATGTCGGACGCTCGCCCCGCAATATCAAATGTACATAATACAACAAAAACTGTACTACCACTGCAACCAGGCTATCCCCACGACCAATCCGCAACATCACAGCAATACACAGAACATCAACGTGAAAGTCACGTTCGCAAATCCGTCTAACCGGGCTATAGCAGTTAGACTGGATTTACCGATCAAGTGACATTCACGGTCGCAGATATAATGTAAATACTGTGAATTAACATGTTTAAAATATTCGATCGATCAAATGTTACTAAGTGGGCCCCAAGCATTACTGTAGCACATAAAGAAATTCTGGGCCCAAAAATAATATTCCAAAACCCCTATTTTCAAGTTATAAGCTCTCTGTAAAAATTTGGTCCCATGAACAGTCAATCCTGCTGCGGAACCGCGGCCAATGCGTGGGTTTGGCCGCGGTTCCGCGGTGATATGGTGACGTCACGCGACCAATTTTTCTCAGAATGCTTATAACTTCCTACACATCATTCTGCAACACCCTGAAAAAATTTTGGAGACAAAAAAATTTCGACAGAAACTGATTGTACTGAAAAACGCGGATTTTGGAATTTTTGATCGATCGGAAATGTAAACACATTAGACAAAGCTAGACCATGTTAATGGCGAGGCTCTGATACCACTGTAAGTGCACGGCGGCGCCCCGGCCGTCAATCCGATGCCGGAATGCGGAAGCGGTGATTTACTTTAATTTTTCAAACCGGCACCACCGCGCACTATAAACCCGGATCGTGCCATTAAACTAGTCCTAGCTAACTACAAGATGGGGAAGAGAGATATACCGAGCGATCCGTGTCCTTCGATCTTCTCGTCGTCGTCCCGATCTTCCCGCGGAATCTATAGTCTCCACCTCCTCGCCGGAAAGGCACCACGTCGCTGGCTTCTTTTACGGGCTCCCACCTCTATACCGAGGCAACTCGGGCACGAAGCTGGCGAGTCGACGTGCCCAAGATTTGCTGTAGAATGTGTGTAGTGAGCTATGTCTCATTTGGGGTAGTGGATGTTGCCTTTTAGTGGAGGGATGAACTATGGAGTTGAATTTGGGATTTTTGGTGAAGCCAAAATGATATGAGATCAAAAAACTTCCTCCACCAAAATGGGACAGTCCCCATCTCATTGCTTGGTCGGCCATCATACATAAGGGAGAGAGGAAAAAACTCAAGGGGGGAGTGTGTATCAATCATAAAAGAGTGAGAGAGAAAAAGGCTTATTATGAATCATGATCAAAAACCAAATCCAACACTCCAACAACCTTATCATAACCCATCATCATTACTCCAAAAGTCAAGTAATGATCAAGTCAAGAAGTCAATGAAAGTGCACCATCATGAAACCATCATGATGTAACAATATGCAAAGACAACCCTCAAAATTGCTAATTTGCATAAATGCAAATAAGCCCTCCTCCACCAATCTTCGGCCAATGAAAGATACAAATGAAATATGGACGAAACGGAAAACAAACTAGCAACTCCAGAAAACTGGTGCCGTAATAAATCACAGGAAAACCCCGATACTGTGTATACACACCCGCATGTGTATTCCAACCGAATACAAATGCAATGAGACAAAATCTACACTGTACTATACTAGGATCTGGCTTAAACCAAAGCCGGCTAGTAATATCCGTCTGATCCTGATCCGTGCAATACCGCACGTATCTGATCGAACCCTGCCATATAACCATACGGCCTCTAGTACTAACCGTCCGATCCTCATGCGTGCAATACCGTACGTATCTGATCGAACCTTGCCATATCTCCATACGGCCTCTACAGCATTTCGCCCGAAACTTGAGTAACTGAATGTGGGGGACTCTAAAGACTCGTCAATACTATGGCTGTAGATTTAACCACTAGCACGTCAGAGGTATTAGCCATACGTGACGGGCCACCAGCTATTGACCAAAAGGGAGGTCGATGAGCGACCTCATCCTGACACCCTACTGAGCCTATCAGTGACAATATCCGTACAGTCCGGTCCGTTCGTCTATGAGCATCGCATGGCGGGCCTAGGGGGTTGGTAAAAGTCAGACCCCCAAAAGCGGTACAAGTCGTGTCAGAGATCAGCGCAGAACACCCTGAGATACTACTGGAATACCTACCAGTAAATCTCCTGCCTTGGCCAAGGACTTTTCATGGCTCTCCTAGACACAACGCGACCTCACCCCCAATACCGGGAGAGACGAACCCCCGAAGATCCGCTCACTGCCTCCATGTGGCTCGGGACTGTACCCAACTAAAACTTGTTTGCACGTCTCCTTTGAGCGTGGTAGGGTAGTAATCAAAGTACAGTGGGAACTCACACGAGACAAATGACGATCCCCAGGTCGATGAACTAACCTGTACACATGTCACCAGGGAACTGCTATCTGACATCAAGTATAAGACCAACTAGCATGTTCCCGGCGAGTCCTGTCCGGTATACTCATAACCCAATGAGCACCTGTATACATCTTAGGTGAACCAACTGACACCAGTGGCTTGTGAGACCGGCCACCGCCCCTCGTCGGGGTCTCGACTGTATACACTAGTCTACTCTGGAGTATCGATGCCCTGTCTCGAAACTCCTACGACTAGGGACCTTTTAAGGATGTGCTTATAGACTGCCAGCTCCCACGTATATAATCGCCCTCATACTGCTGGCAGTCAAGCAAGGATCCCAGGGGCTCTATCAACATGCAATAGTGACCTGTGAGGTCACCTAAAGCAGTGCACGATGATATAGATAAACCAGATAGCATACTATCATCTTGAGTAAGACTGTCCTACCGGGATAGGTCCTCCCTCAATCATTGCAATCACGTGCCTGTGATCCAATAATTGACTCTGAGGGCATTATCTCCAATAGAATTTTCACGAAATACTCGATGTCGATTATGATGAAAATTTTTCTTCAATATTTGTGCTGAAGTCCATACGGATATTATTTACCACTATTGCTATTCATGACTATAAGATCTGGCAGGTAGATAACTATAATGTCTTTCTAAATGGGAATTTATAAGTGCACGTGTATATGACTCTGCCAGAGAGTTGTCGTAGTCAGTGGGAGCAGCGGAAGGTGTAATAGTTACTTATGTCTATTCATAAACTAAAGCGGGTATAGCGTAGATGGATCATCTGTTTTGATATGAAAGTCAAGGTGTTTGACTTCGTCAAAATAACAGATGAACCTGATAAGAAGCATGTAGGGAGTATTGTCCTGGTATTTTGATGACATACTTATAATAGGAAGTGATGTTCCTATACTACAGTCGGTCAAACTTTGGTCGTCATAATTTTTTCTCTACATAGAATCTGGATAATATATCGGTGATTCTGGTAACTAGATCTATGTCGTTAGATTTAGATTTGGAAAGTGTCCCAATTTAGGTATTTGGACACCATTCTAAAGGATTTTAGAATGAAGGACTCCTGGCATGGTGGTGTACTCACAGGTGATGGAGTCACCCTCTCTAAAGAGATGTCTTCTATAATGATGAGGAGAGGGACTCACATGAATGACATACCAATTGTTTTGCCAATTGGGTCAATCGTGCAATGTCAAGTACCAGACCATAAGTTTCTTTTGCACTTAGTGTACTAAGCAGATACTAATCCTGGAGAAACAAAAGGAAGCGGTGAAGTACATGTCAGGATGTTCTTAGGATGTGGTAATAGCTGCCTCTTTTAGGAGGCGATTATCAGCTCTAGCTTCTAAGATGACATGGATGACAGAGTGGCCATTAGAGCTATACATTTATCCTCTTCTGAGGAGCAGTATGTTGGACAGAGTTCCAAGAAGAATACTGAGGTAGACATGGCGCGGGTTGCTAATTATGATCATTAGATGATACAGTAAAAGAAGTTTGTTGGATAAATCTGTTCATTTATGAACTTGGTCCTATCAGGTATCCAGACAAATTCTAAGGCAGGGTATCGCTCAGTTTGGGAGATATTTGATCTCCACGAAGTTGAAATATATAGAGAGAAAGTTAGAAGCATTATAGCGGATCCACTCACTGAGGCTATTTCTCGAACACACTAGCTGTTAGTAGAGAAGTTGGGTATTCGGTAGTACACAAGCCATGGGTATGCGATACCGCAATAATTGACCTTAAGTGCAAGCAGGGGATTCTTGGCTATAGTGCCCTCAAGGCAATTAGTGTAATCGAAAGTAGCCGATTATGATAATTGAAGGATGACCTATACGGGTAAAACAGTCTTTCTCGATATGATAGTATGCTATCTGCTTTGTCTTTATCATTGATATATATACGTTTTATAGGTTATTACGCGTCGTTAATATATAATGATAAAGCCCGTAAGATCTTTTCTTGACCACTAGAGTTATGATGGCGATCATACTAGTAAGAGCTGGGTAGTCCATAAGCACATTCTTAAATGTCCCTGGTCGTGGGAATATCGAGACTGGGCATCGATATTCCAGAGTAGACCAGTGTATATGTAACACTTTAAAATTTCGTTAGAATGTTTTTCAAGATAATTAGTAATTGTGCATGTTATTATATATGTGTACATAGGATTACTAGTTATTTTAGTCGGGTTTACCCTAAATGGAAAATTTTCCTTTTGTAGTGTACACTTGCACACTTAGCTAATTTTGTGACTTAGGTCTTTTAGTGTAACATGTTAACCATTCTTTCGTTGCATGGTTGATATTTATCCCCACCATTTTAATCATGTCATAACCCTTTTTATAATTCAAAATTGAATAAACAATGAGGTATGGGTGTTAGGTAAGAATTTGACTTTTGTTGACCTTCTCTCTCTCTCTCTTCTCTTCACTTCTGAATTCTGCAAATTTCCAGCAAAAAAACCCTAGATTTTCCTTATCTTTTCCTCTCCTTTTCATTTCTCTTTGATCTCCATACAAATCCTACACAAAAACTACTCATTTTCATCACAAAACCTTGGGAAAAGGGGCTTTTTGAGGTGTTTGGAGGCAAATCTGCATACTTGAGGAGGGAACTGGAACTTTTGCTGATTTTTAAGGTCTTTAGAAGGTATCAACTCATGTTTAACACCCTATTTCCATAACTTGTGTGTTTGGTTGCTAAAAACCTCATTTTTTGTGCATTTTAGTGATATTAAGGGATATTTGTGATTCATATGTTAAATTAGGGTTTTGTTAGCTAGGTTAACTCTATTATTTGCTATTAGAGCTAGTTAAGCCAGGTTTTTGTTTCAGTTTACACAAAAATACCATAAGTTTCATTTTAGTGCAAAAAGTGTGGTTTTTTAACTAGAAATAGGGCTATGTAGGATCTGCTACTACCCGGAACATTTCAGAATAAATTTGGATTTACTGTAGCATGTATAGGGGGTATAGAGTGCACACACAAAACCTGGGAGCCCAATTCCCAAGACAGGCCACCGGAATATTCATTCTGGCCGCAATTTGCGGCCCGATGGATGAGTTGGGGGTTGGGGTTTGGGCCACTGGAGTCTGCTGCTATGTGTAGTATTATGGTATATATAGTTTTGTAATATCTATTCTGTATTAAAATCTGGAGTTAAATACCCATTTTTCGTATTTTAAATCTTCGCGACACGCGTGATACGTGTGTGGGTTTGGGGTTTCTGAGTATCGCGACGCGTCGGAGTGACTTCAAGCGCGTAAGCACACGTCTTAACGTATCGCGCACATGCGCGTTTGGGTCGTAACACAGGTTTCTAGTTTGACGTTAACATTGCATTTTTATGGATTTGAGCTTATGTGTGATATATTGTGTAATTCTAGGTTCGCAAGCGAGTACGACGGAGGCCGCGCAGAAGGGGAAACAAGTCGTCGACTATACCTAGCGAGATACTACGGTGAGTAGATTTAACATCTACGGGGATATCGCCCGCATGGCGTTCTACGTCAGGGATGATAGGACCTTATAGCTACATTTGCGTACATTGACTATTCATGGCTACTACTTAGTGCATACTGCATTCCCTGCTATATGTATATAAACTACAATCGATAGAACACCGCACCATTACTAACGGTTCAAGTTGCACGAGCACTATCCTGCATGTTACACACACACCATTAGAAATTGCTATGACACTCACACTGTAGAATTTCCATGATCATTATGCTGTAGCTCATCTTTTATGTGACTTGACATGATATTCATACTTGATGCACATATCACATCACATTGACTTGCATATTGGTTTGGATTACATGTGATTTCTGGATTTGGGAACCGTGGCTATTTCAAATATGTAATCATTTTAAAAAACCCGGTTCTCTTGATATGATATTTCGGTGCGTCCACCATGTGTTTTCTCGGTGCTAGAGTGGTATATGTGAACCCGAATCGAGGAGCTGGATGAGGCCGATTACGGGTACATGGTGGACCCGGTATGGTACCCCGGGGCGAGAACGGTTTCGCTGTATAGTAGATGGTGAGCCTGGCAGAGGGACTACTACCTACCGGTGATTTGTTAGACCTAGCAGTTATCCGGAGGATACTGACCAGGTCGATAGATGGATGCGGGATGATCCGTACTGCCGGGGCCGAGGGCCGATACCGCAGACGGAGCCCATGGGCTGACCCGGACTGACGGGGCCCGATGGATGAGGATTTGCGTGTCGATGCTGGACACGAGTACTTATGATATTTGGGTGCCGATGTTGGGCACTCGTGATTCTCAGAAATTTACAGGATTGGAGGGTCGATGAGAGTGCCGGCGCCTGAGCTATTTGGGGATCTGGGTGCATTGATGGACACCAATTATATATTCCACGTTGACATTCCGTGTAGATGTTATACTTCCCATGCTCAGCATTCATTATTGTATCTCATCCTGTAGTTATATTACCTGATAGAGCGCTTGCATGATTATTGCACATACTGCTTATCACGCATTGATATCATCTGCTGGCATATGATAGAGTAGCGCAGTACGTGCATGCTCGCGATTACCTTTATATGTTATCTATATTCACGAGTTGGCAACTCACCCCCATTGTGCCACAGTATTTACAGGTTGCCCTTGGAGTAGTCGCGGCAGGCTGCTTTCTTACATCTTTTGGCTACAGATACCACTACAGTTGGTGCGTGAGTTGTTTTGCTGTTAGGTGGGTTATGATATCTGGTTACTTTTATTGTACACATTTTTGTATCTAGTATTCTCCATCTACCATATATGTATTTGACTTAGAGATAGTATGAGGACGATGATGTATATTATTGGTATTCTGGTGTCGAGCTCGTTGTGAGCCGACTTTACTTATGCAGTCTATTCTATCTGTGATGTTCTCACTTGTTGCTCTTGATCTTCGCTACGGCGTCGTATATTGCTATCTTGGTGATTGTTTACTTAAGATTTCTTATCAATTTGTAAATGCTTCCATTTAAAACTTAAAACACTCTATACTTTTACTGGTTTGATTTCTGGGTTTTCGGTTCACTTAGTCGCGTTACGCCTGTAGACGTTACGTGGTTAAGTGCCGGTCACGGGCCAAACTTTGGGTCGTGACAAAGTTGGTATCAGAGCGTAGGTGTTACCTTTCGGATTGTTCCTAGGATGACCCTGGTATGATGGAGTAGGTAGCTGAAGCAGAGTGGCATAGCGTGCGTATATTCCGTGGCATACTCACGACACGGTACTCCGCCAAAGCGACCTTAGGACATATTGATTTGATTTCCTTCATGAGTATGTACATTCTTGTGATTCAATTTACGTATCCTTATTGAATCCTACTTTTTCTGTTAGCCATTATGCCGCCAAAGACTACGACGGTGCAGAGAGCGGCCGCGAGGGCCAAGATTCGAGTTGACTCGTCCGAGACGAGGACTGACCCGGGTAGTACACCGGTTGTGCCCGAGCAGGCTGTTCCTGCCGTGACATATCAGATTGCCATGTTAGGGGCTGGTGTGCAGGAGATGCGCCAGACGATGGGATCCAGTATGCAAGAGATGCGCCAGATGATGGGATCTCTAGTTGAGACACTTCGAGCGCAGCGACCAGAGGTAGTTCCACCCGTTGCAGAGACCGCGGTGGTACCTACAGTACAGGCAGTTGCCCCTGCATCTACAGAGGTTATCTCGGTATCGTTATCAGAGTTTATGAGGCTGAAGCCTCCGGTCTTCACAGGCACCGATGCAGCCGATGACCCACAGTCTTTCATTGACAGGATGGCTCGGATATGCCGTTGCCTCAGATGCGCAGATGCGAGATGGGTTGAGTTCGCGAGCTTTCTCCTGGAAGGTCTTGCGCAGAAATGGTGCAAATCAGTCGAGAAGGGTAGAGCAGCAGGTCATAGACCTCCTATGACCTGGACAGAGTTCGTGGCGCTATTCCTTGCCCGCTTTCTTCCCCTGAGTGTCAGAGATGCTAGAGAACGCAGGTTCGAGTTCTTACGCCAGACTCCGGAGATGTCAGTGGCAGAGTACGATGTGCTGTTCACCGAGCTACCAGTTTATGCTCCGTACTTAGTTTCTACCGAGGAGATGCGAGTTAAGAGATTTGTCCGAGGCTTGCTCACACCACTGTTCCTTGCGATCAGCGCGCAGCATTACGAGACATACGCAGCGGCAGTAGATGCAGCATTATTGGTTGATGAGTGCCTTGCTGAGACTTCGGCAGTCCCAAAGCCGAAGAGAGTTCGTGCAGATACGTCAGTGCAGAGACGGCCTTTTCGGCGCCGTGACAGGCACCTTGCAGGTGGCAGAGATTCGGGGCGAGGCAGGTTGTTCAGCTCCTATCCCCAGGAGGGTCAGCGACCATCATCGGGATGTTACCGTTGCGGGAGTTCTTATCACCGTGTGCGAGATTGCCCTGAGATACCACGGAGGGAGGTGGCAGCACCGCATGTCACATTACCACCTTCACCACCCCAGAGGGAGTTGCCTATTGTACCTACTGTTACTCCGCGTTAGACTCATGCACAGAGAGGTCGTGGACGCGGAGGATTTGTTCATAGAGGACGAGGTGATCGAGGCAGAGGAAAGCCAGCTGCCGGCAGGGGACAGTCAGTCGCAGGTGGAGGACATGCACGAGTTTTTTCTTTGACGCATCAGGACGCGCAGGCATCCAATGCGGTGGTCTCAGGTATCCTTCCAGTATGTTTGGTTGATGCACACGTGTTATTCGATCCCGGATCCACGCACTCGTACGTATCCACACACTTTGTGCCGAGTTTGGGTAGAGAGTCCAGTTTGCTTGATCATCCGCTTGTTATGACTACTCCTGTGGGAGAGTCATTTGTTGCTAGGTACGTGTTCCGATCTTGTACCGTCCGTATTGGCGAGAGAGAGTTGCCGGTCGATTTGATCCTTCTTGAGATGTTGGACTTCGATGTTCTTTTGGGCATGGATTGGTTAGCCACGTGCTATGCTTATGTTGACTGCCGCGAGAAGACAGCTAGATTTTGTTTTCCCGGTGAGTCGGTTTTTGTTGTGTTAGGGGACCGTGGTGCCACCCCTCACAGTGTGATTTCTTCTTTTCGCGCTGGACAGCTTTTGAGGAAGGGATGTCAGGGATTTCTCGCCTATGTTTGCGATACTAGAGCTACAGAGGTTCCGTTGGACCAGGTTCCGGTTGTTAGCGAGTTCCCTGATGTGTTCCCTGACGAGCTTCCTGGGCTACCGCCCGAGTGTGATATTTCTTTCTGTATTGATTTGGTTCCTGGCACGGGGCCTATTTCTGTACCGCCTTATCGGATGGCCCCGGCGGAACTTAGAGAATTGAAGGGTCAGTTGCAAGATTTGCTGGATAAGGGACTTATTCCACCCAGTGTTTCTCCTTGGGGTGCTCCAGTCCTGTTTGTCAAGAAGAAGGACGGCAGTATGCGTTTGTGTATCGACTACCGCCAGCTGAACAGGGTTACAGTGCGGAACATGTATCCTTTGCCACGCATCGACGATTTGTTCGACCAGCTTCAGGGGGCAGGATACTTTTCGAGGATCGATTTGCGATCAGGCTACCATCAGCTGTGGGTTCGACATGAGGACATTCCTAGGACAGCTTTCCGCACACGCTACGGCCATTATGAGTTTTTGGTGATGTCGTTCGGACTCACCAACGCGCCAGCAGCATTTATGGACTTGATGAACCGTATTTTTCGGCCGTATCTTGATCTGTTCATCACAGTGTTCATTGACGATATTCTGGTGTATTCTCGGAGTAGAGAGGAGCACGAGCAACACTTGCGGACTACACTGCAGACCTTGAAGGAGCATAGGCTTTTCGCCAAATTCTCCAAGTGTGCTTTCTGGATGGACAGCGTAGACTTATTGGGGCGTGTGATTACACGAGATGGTATATGTGTAGACCCGAGGAAGATTGAGGCCGTTCGGAGTTGGCCTAGACCCACGTCAATGACAGAGGTTCGCAGCTTTCTAGGGCTGGCAGGCTACTACAGGCGATTCGTGCAGGACTTCTCTCGCATTGCTACACCTTTGACCGGGTTGACCCGGAAGGGAGTTCGTTTCGATTGGAAGGAGGAGTGTGAGCACAGTTTTCAGCAGCTACAGGCTCTACTGACTACGACACCAGTGCTGTCTTTGCCTTCAGGATCAGGCGGATTTGTGGTCTATTGTGATGCTTCACGAGTGGGGCTAGGGTGCGTATTGATGCAGCATGACAGGGTGATCGCGTATGCTTCGCGGCAATTAAAGAAACATGAACAGAACTACCCCACTCATGATTTGGAGATGGCTGCAGTGGTCTTTGCACTTAAGATCTGGCAACATTACCTATATGGCGAGTCATGCCAGATATTCACCGATCACGAGAGCTTAAAGTATGTATTTCAGCTGCGAGACCTGAACCTTAGACAGCGCCGATGGATGGAGTTAGTGAAGGACTACGATTGTGAGATCTTGTATCACCCGGGCAGGGTGAATGTAGTGGCGGATGCTTTGAGCAGGAGGCCCGGGGGTAGTTTATCTTGTTTGAGCGCAGTACAGAGGCAGTCGTCGGCAGATTGGCAGATTTTATGCGTCAGCCGGGTACAGTTCGAGTTTACGCCGATCGGAGGATAGATTGCGCATGTTCATGCACGCCACAGTTGCTTGACCGTATACATGAAGCAAAGCACAGTGATGACCGATGTTCAGAGATCATGGCACAGATGGGACAGGACAGATTTTCCGAGTTCGTGATCGATGATCAGGGGATACTACGATTCGGGACTAGACTGTGCGTACCAGATGCTGAGGGATTGCGGCACGAGATTCTTGAGGAGGCATATAGATCGGTATATAGTGTTCATCCCGGTTCCACCAAGATGTACCATAACATGGGAGGTGTTTACTGGTGGGACGGAATGAAAAGAGACATCGCAGATTTTGTGTCGAGATGCCTGACTTGTCAGCAAGTCAAGGCTGAGCACCAGAGGCCCGCGGGAGAGCTACAGCCGTTACCCATTCCAGAGTGGAAATGGGAATAGATTTCTATAGACTTCATTGTGGGTCTACCCAGGACTAGTCGAGGGTATGACTCCATCTGGGTGATCGTGGATCGTTTGACGAAAGCAGCTCACTTCCTATCGGTGAAGACGACTTTCGGATTTGCTCAGTATGCCCAGATTTACATTGACGAGATTGTACGACTGCACGGTGTTCCGACATGTATCGTGTTCGACAGAGGCACCCAGTTTACCAGCCGACTATGGCAGAGGCTTCAGGAGGCTTTGGGCACTCGCTTGAGTTTCAGCACAGCATTCTATCCGCAGACTGACGGACAGTCAGAGCGGACTATTCAGACTCTCGAGGACATGCTCAGAGCATGCGTATTAGACTTCGGAGGTAGCTGGGATCATCATTTGCCCTTAGTAGAGTTCTCCTACAACAACAGCTACCAGGAGACCATTCAGATGGCACCGTTTGAGGCTCTTTATGGGAGGAGATGCAGATCGCCCACCTGTTGGACAGAGCTCAGTGAGAGCAGTATCTTAGGGCCGCAGATTGTGGAGGAGACGACCGCGAAGATCCAGTTGATTCACGATAGGATGAGAGCAGCCCAGAGTAGGCAGAGATCTTATGCGGACCGTCGTCGGCACAAACTTGAGTTTTCTTTCGGTGATCATGTTTTCTTGAGGGTCTCCCCAATGAAAGGCGTGATGAGGTTTGGGAAGAAGGGGAAGCTTAGTTCCATATATGTGGGCCCCTTCGAGATCCTCGAGTGTGTTGGTGCAGTTGCGTATCGGTTAGCCCTTTCGCCCAGTTTTTCCAGACGTGCACCCCGTATTTCACGTTTCGATGCTCCGCAGATATCTTCATGATCCTTCGCATGCGATTCATCACCCGACTATCCAGCTTGAGCGCGACCTTTCATATGCAGAGCAGCCGGTGATGATCTTGGATCGACAAGTGAAGAAATTGAGATCGAAGGACATACCGTCAGTCAAAGTACTTTGGCGTGGCCAGAGCGGCGAGGAGGTCACTTGGGAGACCGAGAGCAAGATGAGGAGGAGGTATCCCCATCTTTTTGAAGGTACGTGTAGTTAGATTTTTAAATTCGGGGACCGAATTTCTTTAAGGGGGGTAGATTGTAACACTTTGAAATTTCGTTAGAATGTTTTTCGTGATAATTAGTAATTGTGCGTGTTATTATATATGTGTACATAGGATTACTAGTTATTTTAGTCGGGTTTACCCTAAATGGAAAATTTTCCTTTTGTAGTGTACACTTGCACACTTAGCTAATTTTGTGACTTAGGTCTTTTAGTGTAACATGTTAACCATTCTTTTGTTGCATGGTTGATATTTATCCCCATCATTTTAATCATGTCATAACCCTTTTTATAATTCAAAATTGAATAAACAATGAGGTATGGGTGTTAGGTAAGAATTTGACTTTTGTTGACCTTCTCTCTCTCTCTTCTTTTCACTTCTGAATTCTGCAAATTTCCAACAGAAAAACCTTAGCTTTTCCTTATCTTTTCCTCTCCTTTTCACTTCTCTTTGATCTCCATACAAATCCTACACAAAAACCACTCATTTTCATCACAAAACCTTGGGAAAAGGGGCTTTTTGAGGTGTTTGGAGGCAAATCTGCATACTTGAGGAGGGAGCTGGAACATTTGCTGATTTTTAAGGTCTTTAGAAGGTATCAACTCATGTTTAACACCCTATTTCCATAACTTGTGTGTTTGGTTGCTAAAAACCTCATTTTTTGTGCATTTTAGTGATATTAAGGGATATTTGTGATTCATATGTTAGATTAGGGTTTTGTTAGCTTGGTTAACTCTATTATATGCTATTAGAGCTATTTAAGCCAGGTTTTTGTTTCAGTTTACACAAAAATACCATAAGTTTCATTTTAGTGCAAAAAGTGTGGTTTTTTAACTAGAAATAGGGCAATGTAGGATCTGCTACTACCCGGAACATTTCAGAATAAATTTGGATTTACTGTAGCATGTATAGGGGGTATAGAGTGCACACACAAAACCTGGGAGCCCAATTCCCAAGACAGGCCACCGGAATATTCATTCTGGCCGTAATTTGCGGCCCAATAGGTGAGTTGGGGGTTGGGCCACTGGAGTCTGCTGCTATGTGTAGTATTATGGTATATATAGTTTTGTAATATCTGTTCTGTATCAAAATTTGGAGTTAAATACCTATTTCTCGTATTTTAAATCTTCGCGACACGCGTGATACGTGTGTGGGTTTGGGGTTTCTGAGTATCGCGACGTGTCGGAGTGACTTCAAGCGCGCAAGCACACGTCTTAACGTATCGCGCACACGCGCGTTTGGGTCGCAACACGGGTTTCTAGTTTGACGTTAACATTGCGTTTTTATGGATTTGAGCTAATGTGTGATATATTGTGTAATTCTAAGTTCGCAGGCGAGTAGGACGGAGGCCGCGCAGAAGAGGAAACAAGTCGTTGGCTATACCTAGCGAGAGACTACGGTTAGTAGATTTAACATCTACGGGGATATCGCCCGCATGGCGTTCTACGTCAGGGCTGATAGGACCTTATAGCTACATTTGCATACATTGACTGTTCATGGCTACTACTTCGTGCATACTGCATTCCCTGCTATATATATATAAACTAGAATTGATAGAACACCGCACCATTACTAACGGTTCAAGTTGCACGAGCACTATCCTGCATGTTACACACACCGTTAGAAATTGCTATGACACTCACACTGTAGAATTTCCATGATCATTATGCTGTAGCTCATCTTTTATGTGACTTGACATGATATTCATACTTGATGCACATATCACATCACATTGACTTGCATATTGGTTTGGATTACATGTGATTTCTGGATTTGGGAACCGTGGCTATTTCAAATATGTAATCATTTAAAAAAAACCGGTTCCCTTGATATGATATTTCGGTGCGTCCACCATGTTTTTTCTCGGTGCTAGAGTGGTATATGTGAACCCGAATCGAGGAGCTGGATGAGGCTGATTACGGGTACATGGTGGACCCGGTATGGTACCCCGGGGCGAGAACAGTTTTGCTGTGTGGTAGACGGTGAGCCAGGCAGAGGGACTACTACCTACCGGTGATAGGTTGGACCTGGCAGTTATCCGGAGGATACTGACCAGAGTCGATAGATGGATGCGGGATGATCCGTACTGCCGGGGCCGAGGGCCGATACCGCAGACGGAGCCCGTGGGCTGACCCGGACTGACGGGGCCCGATGGATGAGAATTTGCGTGTCGATACTGGACACGAGTACTTATGATATTTAGGTGCTGATGTTAGGCACTCGTGATTCTCAGAGATTTACAGGATTGGAGGGCCGATGAGAGTGCCGGCGCCTGAGCTATTTGGGGATCTGGGTGCATTGATGGACACCGATTATATATTCCACGTTGACATTCCGTGTAGATGTTATACTTCCCATGCTCAGCATTCATTATTGTATCTCATCCTGTAGTTATATTACCTGATAGAGCGCTTGCATGATTATTGCACATACTGCTTATCACGCATTGATATCATCTGCTGGCATATGATAGAGTAGCGCAGTACGTGCATGCTCGCGATTACCTTTATATGTTATCTTTATTCACGAGTTGGCAACTCACCTCCGTTGTGCCACAGTATTTGCAGGTTGCCCTTGGAGTAGTCGCGGCGGGCTGCTTTCTTACAACTTTTGGCTACAGATACCACTACAGTTGGTGTGTGAGCTGTTTTGCCATTAGGTGGGTTGTGGTATCTGGTTACTTTTATTGTACACATTTTTGTATCTAGTATTCTCCATCTACCATATATGTATTTGACTTAGAGATAGTGTGAGGACGATGATGTATATTATTGGTATTCTGGTGTCGAGCTCGTTGTGAGCCGACTTTACTTATGCAGTCTATTCTATCTGTGATGTTCTCACTTGTTGCTCTTGATCTTCGCTACGGCGTCGTATATTGCTATCTTGGTGATTGTTTACTTAAGATTTCTTATCACTTTGTAAATGCTTCCATTTAAAACTTAAAACACTCTATACTTTTACTGGTTTGGGTTTTCGGTTCACTTAATCGCGTTACGCCTGTAGACGTTACGTGGTTAAGTGCCGGTCACGGGCCAAACTTTGGGTCATGACAGTATACGTTTCTGGAACCCGATGAGAGGTGGTGAAAGGTGTAACAACTCCAATTCTTGTGTACATAAATTTGATTTAAAGTTAATCTATACTTGGGGTATTTATATTTCCTGTGAGTACTATAAGTATTTAATTTACTCTTGAACAACAAGCAAGAACTTGTAGCTCATTGGTTAGACCTTACACAGCTGAACCAAATCACCCGAGTTCAAATCCCATTAGCCACATTATTTTTTAATTAGTTTTCTTTTAAATTTTTAGAAGCCCAATAGCCTACATGTGCATAACTCGTAAAAATCAAAAGTCACATATAAAACAAACGAGTCCAGTGTGTAGACTAATCGACGGTGGACACGTGGCAACGAGTCCTGGCTCGCCTCGGCCGACTCGGGCCGGCGATTCGGCCGAATCAGCCGGCGGCGCTGGTTCGAGTGAGTCGAATCGCCGATTTCCCTTCTTGAAACCTGTGTCCTTTTGCCTCCCCATAACCCCTGTATGGTTTAAAACCCCCGCACACTAACAGAGCCATTCAAAACCTCAATTAATCCAATTTTTAATACAATTTTATCACACCCTTTCATCTATCCTAACCCTAATCTTTTCCTATAAATACCACTCCAATTCACACCCCCCTCATTCACAAACTTTGTCCAAACTCTGAAGAAAAATCCCAAGAACTTTTGTGTACAAGTGGAGTTAGCGAAGGGCTAAGTTCCGACGACGATCTTAGGAGCTCCCGGCGACGAAACGACGCACCGACACCTCCTACCACTCCTTTTTCCTCTTCTCTAATCTAAAATCCAGTAAGTCCCTCCTCCCTCTTCTCTTTTCTATTCTTAAAACTTGTATTTCTAAAACCCGATGGAAGCGGAGTTAATCCGATTTTCGATTCGGTTTTCTTTAAAAAGTTCCAATTTTCTTAAATACAACAATACCAAACTTGCACATCATGACCGTTAAACATTTACAAAACTTATTGAACAAGTTTCATAGCAAAAGAATTCATATTGTAATTTTTATCGCACTTTTTCAGAAAATACCATATAGATTAGTTTTGACATAAATCATTTTAATTCCTTACTATACTTTTAGATAGTTCATGAGGTAATGACCGACCTCCTCACAACACACATCTCTATCATAGCACGATGTCTTTTGGGAATATAGAATACGGGAATACGAATTTACAATTAAATACTTTTAACTTATAAAAACCTTTTTCTACAAGATTATGTATTTTAAACAAATTTTTGCAAAGCGCCGCTACAACCCATTTTAAAGAAGCCGTTCGGGATGGTGCAGATTATCGCACATCCTCGGGCTTAATAGTGTGAGATGCAGACCTCCGCAAGGAGCATACGGTCTCGAAAGATTTAAAAATACAAATATCTTAAGAAAATGAGATTTCTAGAAAAATAATAAATTAAATTATTATATATATATATATGTATGTATCATCAAAATATCTATTTTTGATATAGTATAAATATTCCAACCTTTCAAAATCAAAATGAATCACTTTACATGAAAATACGATGCAATTCCATACAATTTCAATACTTTACAATTAAATACCATATATTATGAAAAATAGGTTTTATTCACTAGAAGTGTCACAATGATAAAATATACATCAATGAAAACTCTAAAGACGATAATTAAATACTTGAGGTGTATTTTGAAAATTATACAAAATTATTTTTACATAAAACCCTCTCAAGTTTTATAAATTACAATAAGGACCCTAGTAAATATAGGTTTAAGCGGGACCAGTCTCTTGAGCCTCAGGGAGCCAGAGATATGGGTACTTGCCTATTTAAGATAGACAAATTAACAAACAGTGTTATCAACACGGTAATCGTCTTTGAAAAAAACACAAATCCTGCCGTCCATGTGCAGCGGTTACCGATAACACCAAAACCTAATTCAGGATTCAATTTCTTTTCTAATTGTCTGGCTCAGATTGAGTCTCGATATAATCAATCTGACTTGAATGAGATTCAAGTATATATAACAATTCAATATGAATCCATATATTCAATCTGTTCAATCTATTCAATCTATATTGACTGAACTGAACCATGGATATACTTCCATCTACATGATTCTCCAGTTATATCCATTTACTGATATCATGGTTTCGGCAAGTCATCCATTTATAAAATCTATAATACAAGACAATACAATTTACAATACAATACAAACAAAACAATTAAGATATCGCGGGGTTTAAGGGGTAGATTGGTACGGAAGGTGTTAGAAGTGGCACGAGACTGCAACCATTAAGACACCTAACCTGTATTCCATTGCTGTTGTACCGTGGTATAAACGGTTCCTTGTACATTCCGTTCACCTTAGTCTCTGGTCTACTGAGACTCCTCTCGTATAAACTGGAATCCTTCTGTACCAAGCTACAAACAACAACGTTAACAATATAATACAACTTTAAAAACTACACTCCCTCTCTATCTATTCTACTTCTTCTTTATCTTTGGGACTTACCGAGTGATTTGTTCGCTGACGACATTCCCTTTCTTTCTTCTTTGGAGTGTTGTCAGGTGATTCGGATCTTTAGGAGGTCGAGCCCACCAGCGAGGACTTAGACCAGCTAGCCTCCGACCCTGAGCTCTAGATATTTGTACATTTCATTCCAGTATTTTTCATTTCTGTTATGCCATTGTTTAGGCATTGCTTTTTATTCCATGTATTTACTTTTCCATGTACTGTAAAAGAATGTTAATAAATAAAGTTGTTGTTCATTTCATTTGTCTCTTGTGTATATTTCTTTTATATTGCTTAGTTACGCTTAGCGTATTTACTTCTGAGAAATACATCGCAGGCCAGTCGCGTCCTCTGCCCGTACACCGGGAAGTAGGGCATGACAGGTTTTTCTGGTGGCTCATATGCATGTCCAAGCTGTATGGAACCCTACCATACAGTTCAGCTCTGCGTGGACAACCTAAGCAATATAACACAAGAACCAGCAACTGAAACATTCTTTACAATTCATACTTCTTGAATCTCATCATTTCATATACTTTGAATCTGTCCTAACCTAAATTTTCTTTCAAGGTTATGGATTCCTCGAACAACACCAGCACGAATGTCAACAACACACCTCCACCACTACCACTCACACCTGTCGTCCCTGCTCCGATCAACGAGCAGACGGTTCTGCTTGAGGCGATCCACAGCCTCCTGGAAGGACAGCACCAGCAGACTGCTATCCTAATGAACCGACTAGAGGCGGAAGCACCTGGGGCGAAGCAATTCAGATCTTTACACCCTAAACAATTCTTAGGAAAAGAGAGCTCTCTAGAAGCTGAGGAATGGACTTAGAGTATTGAAGATGATCTGGCAGCGGCACAAGTGCCAGAGATAGCTTGGGTCCGAGTTGCGAAGATGCAACTCACGGACAATGCACGAGTTTGGTGGAAGGCGGAAGAAAGCCTTCTTGATCAACCCATCGAATGGAAGACTTTCCATGACATGTTCGATGCAAAGTACTTCCCTGAGACTGCTAGGTTCGACATGGAACATCAGTTCATCCATCTGCAACAGGGTTCGATGTGGACCAAATCAGTGGATGAATACGATGCTAAGTTCACCATGCTCAAGCGATTTGCGGTACACCTGATAATGACGGATGAGATCAGAGCCCGTCGATTTCAACAAGGTTTGGATTCGGAGATCTAGGCTGCACTAGCCACAGAAGATTTTCCGACTCATGAATCGGCTCTGAAAGCTTCCCTCCGTTATGAGGCAGTGGTAAAGATGAGAGGCAGATCTCAAGCCGCTGGAGTTAAGCGTCCTGCCAACCAGATGGCAGGAGGAGCCTCATCAAGGCCATCCTTTTTGCCAAGGAGATCGGGAATATAGAACAATAGGCCTAGCACAGCCTTTTGTACCTACTGCAAAAGAACTGGACATATGATGAAAGACTGTCGGTGAGCCAAACGTCTTTGCTTAGTCTGCGGCTTAGCTACTCACGATATTGGGTCTTGTCCTCATAGACAAAATCCAATTGCTGCACTCAGGCCAGCAATCACTTATCAGCAGAAACCAGCTCTTCAGGCACCTACTCCAAGACTCCCTTTCCCTGCTCCACCACCTAGAGGACCACCGACTGCACCTCCTCCTCGTCAGTTCCATCAAGCTCAACAGAACATTCCGAGTAATGCTCCTCCGGCCAGGAGGAATGTACCACGGCGACAGGCTTTCACGATGACCGTGGAAGAAGCTGAGGCCACTGGCCAAGTCATCACTGGTAACCCTTTCTTCTCAATATTTTCCTTTCAGTCTTAATACCTACCCACATATTTTTCCTATACCTAAAACATATCCCATATACCTTAGGTACAATCTTAGTAGGCTCACTTCCTGCACTAGCACTCTTCGATACTGAAGCATTTTATTGCTTTATATCGCAACGGTTCGTCCGAACTCATGCGATTCCAGTCACACCTCTTGTTTCCAGCTGGAATGTCTGTTCAGAAAATGGTGTTCTGAAGGCAACAATGGGATACAACTTATGTCTAGTAGTTGTCTGCAGCAGAGAATTCTATGCTGACTTTAAAGTGCTGGACATACCGAACTTCGATGTGGTTCTAAGTATGGATTGGCTAGGAACCTTCTATGCTACCATCGACTGTGGTCAAATGAAGGTAGTGTTCGAGATTCCAGACCATCCGGTCTTCTATTTCAAAAGTGGAGACCGTACCCTGGAGCCAAGTACTTACAAGGCGAAACCAAAGAAGGCAGTGATTGCAGCAACTCAAGCGGAGGAAGGATCAAAGCCAGAAGTAGTTCGAGAGTTCGACGATGTATTTCCTGACGATATATCAGGTTTGCCTCCCGATCGAGCTCTTGAATTCAGCATTGATTTAGTACCAGGAGCACAACCGGTGATCAAAGCACCTTATCGATTATGTCCGGAAGGTTTGAAGGAAATCCGAACTCAGTTGGACGAATTATTGGCGAAAGGATGGATTCGTCCCAGTACTTCAAGTTGGGGATCACCAGTATTGCTTGTGAAGAAGAAAGAAGGTTCATATCGAAATGTGCATCGATTATAGAGCCTTGAACGAAGTAACGCTAAAGAACAAGTATCCACTCCCGCGCATCGACGATTTATTCGATCAGATAAGTGGATCTTGTGTTTTCTCCAAATTAGATCTTCGTTCATGTTATCATCAGGTAAAGGTCAAGGAAGCTGATATTCATAAAACGGCTTTCAGAACTCATTATGGACATTATGAATTTCTTGTGATGCCATTTGGAGTGACCAATGCACCAGCAATATTCATGAACCTGATGAATCAAGTTTTCTGGGAGTACTTAGACAGGTTCGTTGTCATCTTTATCGACGACATCCTGGTGTATTCTAAGAGTCGGAAAGAACATGCTGAACACCTACGAATTGTCCTGGAAACTCTACGACAACATCAATTGTATGCCAAGTATAACAAGTGCGAGTTTTGGCTAGATCAAGTTGGTTTTCTTAGACATATTGTATCAGGCGAAGGAATCTCTGTGGATCCAGCGAAAGTTTCAGCAGTAAGCGAATGGCCGATACCAAAGTCAGTGAAGGACATTCGAAGTTTCTTGGGTCTAGCTGGATATTACAGAAGGTTCATTGAAGGCTTTTCGAAGATAGCAACACCCCTGACCAAGCTCACACGTAAAGATGAAGAATTCGTGTGGTCAGAAGCATGCGAACAAGCTTTCGTAGAACTTAAGTCAAACTCAAGTCAAAGTTGACATCAACACCTATTCTCGTGATACCAGATCAAACTGGAGGTTTCAAAGTGCATTGCGATGCATCCGGTAAGAGATTAGATGTGTTCTACATCAACATAGAAGAGTTGTGGCTTATGCTTCAAGACAACTAAAGATTCATGAGCGCAATTATCCGACGCATGATTTGGAATTGGCAGCCGTTATCTTCGCTCTTAAGATTTGGCGCCATTATCTTCTTGGTGAACGAGTGAACATATACACAGATCACAAGAGTCTGAAATATGTGTTTACTTAGAAGGAGCTTAATATGTGGCAAAGACGATGGTTAGAACTCATGGCGGACTTCGACATCAACCTGCAATATCATCCAGGGAAGGTGAATGTAGTTCCAGATGCTCTTAGTCGCCAACCATTAGCAATGCATCTTACCACTCAGTGGAAGCTTCAAAAAGACTTGCATCAGATGGAGATTGAAGTAGTCATGCTAGATAACGCTTCATGTTTGATGAACTTACAAGTTCATTCTACCATTGTCAATCAGATTAATGCAGCTTAAGCAAGTAATGCTAAGTTGCAAAAGATCAGAGAACAAGTAGAGAATGGACTCAGAACAGACTTCATCATCCATGAAGACGGATCTTTGAGATACGACAGCAGATTGTGTGTACCAAAAGATTCTGTTCGGGAAGAGTTAATGAAAGAAGCTCACAGCTCTCCATACTCAGTACACCTTAGAGGTACAAAGATGTATAAAGATCTATGTCAAAATTACTGGTGGTATGGAATGAAGCGTGAAGTAGCCAGAAGCGTCGCTAAATGCTTGGTGTGTCAGCAAATAAAGGCTGAACATCACAGGACTACTGGATTACTTCAACCGTTACTTATCCCAGAATGGAAGTGGCAACACATCAATATGGATTTTGTGACTGTACTTCCTCATAGCACAAAAGGTAACGATGCAGTATGGGTTATTGTAGATTGACTCACAAAGTCGGCTCACTTCATCACATTTCGAGTTGACCAATCAACTGAGACATTAGCAAAGAAGTATATGGAGGTAAGAATCTAAGTAAGATTTAAACTCTTCAAATATGTACTATCTCTGATACCCATGAACTCATACAGGAAATTGTGCGACTTCATGGAGTACCGGTCTGCATTGTCTCCGATCGTGACACCAGGTTCCGATCACAATTTTGGCAGAGTCTGCAAGCGAGCTTGGGAACAAATCTGAACTTCAGCACAACTTATCATCCACAAACTGATGGTCATTCTGAGCGAACTATTCAGATCTTGGAGGATATGCTCAGAACGTGTATGTTAGACTTCGGAGTATCGTGGGAAGATCACCTGCATCTTGTGGAGTTTTCATCAACAACAGCTACTAAGCAAGCATTGGAATGACACTTTTTGCAGCGCTATATGGAAGGAAGTGTCGATCGCCATTAAATTGGGACGACATCAGAGATAGAGAACTCCTTAGACCTGAGATGATAGTAGCAACTGTTGATGTGGTTCGTACTATCAGAGAAAGAATGCGCATAGCCCAAGATTGACAGAAGCACCGGGCTGATGCAAAGCGCCGTCACTTGGCGTTCCAGCCGGGAGATCACATATTCTTAATGATATCTCCGAACCGTGGAGTGATTCGATTTGGAAGACGGGGTAAGCTAAGTCTAAGATACATTGGACCGTTCGATATACTCGAACGAGTCGGTGAAGTGGCTTATCGCTTAGCACTTCCACCTTCATTGGAAGGAGTGCATAACGTATTCCATATATCCCAACTCAGAAGGTATGAGTGACCCCAGCTATATTCTCGATCATTCCGAGCTCACTGTACAGCCCGACTTATCTTGTGAGCAACAACTTGTTGAGATCCTGGCCAGGAAAGTTAAGTCATTTCGGAACAAGAAAGTCAACTTGGTTCGAGTGATGTAGAGAAAAGACACTCCAGGAGAATCGACATGGGAAAGGGAAGACGAGATGCGTGCAAGATATCCTCACTTATTTGTAATCTAGTCCTTAAAATAAAATTGTAAATTTCGAGGACGAAATTTTTATAAGGAGGGTAGACTGTAACAACTCCAATTCTTATGTACATAAATTTGATTTAAAGTTAGTGTATACTTAGGATATTTACATTTCCTGTGAGTAGTATAAGTATTTAATTTACTTTTGGACAGCAAGCAAGAGCTTGTAGCTCTTTAGTAAGATCTTGCACTGCTAAACCAAAGCACCAGAGTTCAAATCCCATTAGCCACATGATTTTTTAATTAGTTTTCTTTTAAATTTTTAGAAGCCTAAGAGCCTACACGTGCATAACTCATAAAAACCAAAAGTCACATATAAAACAAACGAGTCTAGGGGGTAGATCAATCGACGGTGGACATGTGGCAACGAGCCCCGGCCCGACTCGGCCGACTCGGGACGGCGACTCGGCCGAATCGGCCGGCGGTGCCGGTTCGGGTGAGTCGGATCGTCGATTTCCCTTCTTTAAACCTGTGTCTTTTTGCCTTCCTATAACCCCTGTATAGTTTAAAAACCCTGCACACTAACAGAGCCATTCAAAAGCTCAATTATTCCAATTTTTAATACAAATTTTAATACAATTTTATCACACCCTTTCATCTACCCTAACCCTAATCTTTTCATATAAATACCACTCCAATTCACACCCCCTCACTCACAAACACTGTCCAAACTCTCAAGAAAAATTCCAAGAATTTTTGTGTACAAGTGGATTTAGCGAAGGGCGAAACTCCGACGAACTTCCGACGACGACCCTAAGAGCTCCCGGCGACGAAACGACGCACCGACACCTCCTACCACTTCCTCTTCCTCTTCTCTAATCTAAAATCCAGCCTTCTTCTCTTTTCTATTATTAAAACTTGTATTTCTAAAACATGACAGAAGCGGAGTTAATCCGACTTCCGATTCGGTTTTCTTTAAAAAGTTCCAATTTTCTTAAATACAACAATACCAAACTTGCACATCATGGCCATTAAACATTTACAAAACATATTGAACAAGTTTCATAGCAAAAGAATTCATATTGTAATTTTTATCGCACTTTTCAGAAAAAAACCATATAGTTTAGTTTTGATTCTAATTCCTTGCTATACCTTTAGATAGTTCATGAGGTAATGACTTATCTCCTCATAACACACATCTCTTTCATAGAACGATATCTTTTGCGAATATAGAATACAGGAATACGAATTTACAATTAAATACTTTTAACTTATAAAAACCATTTTCTACAAGATTATGTATTTTAAACAAATCTTTGCAAAGCGCTGCTACAACTCATTTTGGGGAACCCGTTCAGGATGGTGCGGATTATCGCACATTCTCGGGCTAAGTAGTGCGAGATGCAGACCTCCGTAAGGAGCATACGGTCTCAAAAAATTTAAAAATACAAATATCTTAAGAAAATGAGATTTCTAGAAAAATAATAAATTAAATTATTTTATAAATATATATATGTGTATCATCAAAATATCTATTTTTGATATAATATAAATATTCCAAATTTTCTATTACATGAAAATACCATACAATTCCATACAAGTTCAATACTTTACAATTAAATACCATATATTATGAAAAATAGGTTTTAGTCACTAGAAGTGTCACAATAATAAAATATATATCAATGAAAACTCTAAAGACTATAATTAAATACTTTAGGTGTATTTTGAAAATTGTACAAAATTATTTTTACATAAAACCCCCTCAAGTTTTATAAATTACAATAAGGACCCTAATAAATATAGGTTTAAGCGTGACCAGTCTTTTGAGCCTCAGGGAGCCGGAGATATGGGTGCTTGCCTATTTAAGGTAGACAACTTAACAAACGGTGTTATCAACACGGTAATCGTCATTAAAAAAGACACAAATCCTGCCGTCCATATGCAGCGGTTGCCGATAACACCAAAAACTAATTCAGGATTCAATTTCTTTTCTAATTTTCTGACTCAGACTGAGTCTCGATATAATCAATCTGACTTGAATGAGATTCAAGTATATATAACAATTCAATATGAATCCATATATTCAATCTGTTCAATCTATTCAATCTATATTGACTGAACCGAACCATGGATATACGTCCATTTACATGATTCTCCAGTTACATCTGTCACGCCCCGCTTCCCAAAGTACGCAAGATTGGGCACGTGACATAGCCAACTATGCTACCTGTGGGTAGGAAGTATCCATCCACAGTCACATTACGGCTGTAGAGATATCAAGAACAAGATAAAACTATCTAAAAACATGTCCATAATCCAGAATAACAAGAGTCAATAATAAATACTGCGGAAGCAAATGATCAAATACAAATAACTGAAAGGTATGTCCCATAATGCGGGCTCACATCAGGAAATAAATGCAGGAATAAAACTAACCACTACTGAACTCACAACTCAGCCTGCTGGCTGAAGTACTCTAGCTCGGACTGCGACAGTGGTGCAGAATCTGGGCCATGCTAACCCAGACGTCAGCGCGTCATGTCAACAAGTAAAATAATATGAAAAATGTAACAGGCAATGCAAAAGTAAAAATGAATAGAGCAATAATGTGAAACAAGCAGTGCAGGGTAGTGTGCAGTGGGTAACTAAACTGTTCTCTCAGGTTTTCTAGCCTAAAGTCTTTGAAATCAATTGATGAATCGTCGATGTAACTCAATAGTATCCCGTACATACCCGGGACCACGGCCA
Organism: Agapanthus africanus; assembly: GCA_030015575.1. NCBI lineage: Eukaryota > Viridiplantae > Streptophyta > Magnoliopsida > Asparagales > Amaryllidaceae > Agapanthus > Agapanthus africanus. The sequence continues at coordinate 122,806,947 of JASDDO010000012.1, read as the reverse complement.
CAATATTCTCGGCTACAGCCGAGACATGCCGCTAGGCACAAAACAGGAATGTGTACACTCGATAGTATCCCGTACATACCCGGGACCACGGCCACAATATTCTCGGCTGAAACCGAGACATGCCGCTAGGCACAAAACAGGAATGTGTACACTCAGGACAGGTAGTGAACTGTCGAGTTACAAGTCAGGTTTCACCTTTGATTTCCCCATACCCCCAAGTTATAAGTGCAAGTCAAGTCAGGTATTCAGTAATCGAGAACTAATGCCAACACAGGATCAGGTAAAAGCAGGTTTGTCTGGATAGACAACAGGAACGGTCTATGAGGACTACAGGACAAGTTTGTTGGCATTAGACACAAGATCAGGTAACAGGTCGGGTCATGGTACATCGGGTCAAGTCAACAGCATACGGTACCATGTCAGGTGTATCAATATATACCATGTGTGACAATGTCAAGTCCAGATGTAACAATATCGTGGGTGTGCTCACAAACAGATATATAATCGAACAGGGTATTTAACAACATGACATAAGCAATGGATTAAATAATAAGCATGTTCCATTCAATCTCAAGAGTGCAGTAATATAGTGCAGCCGTTTTATTATATTAACAGGTTTGAGCACCCTTAGCGGTGCGATAGTTTAGATTTGGATGCAATACAGTTATATCAAGCCTTTGAATACGAATGTCCGAATGTAATAGAACTACATGGGTAAGTGCTACCATCTATTAAATAGTAAAATGTGATTAACAGTAAACTTGGTTATTAGGTTTAAATTGGCAAACTGTAAATTTTATGTTAACTGTAAAAGGATATAATGTCATATTGCAACCACATGAGAAACGACTATACCAAGTTAAGTTTTACAGGTTTAATGTGTCAAAACATATATAAATATATAGTATAGCATGTAGCAAGGGATACTTGCCTCGGCGGGTCGCGAACCGGGAAAAACGGAACGTAACGTCGGCGGGGAAACACGCGATGAACGCACGGTTCACGGATTGAACCCAAACAACGAACCAAAGGACCTCACGGGTCAGAGCACTCCGCTGGATCGTCGGGACACGTCACCGGCACGGCCGGATTCCGGCGAACAGCGACTGCAAAAATCCAGAATTTAATGCACAACCAAAGGATAAACCGGAGGGGGAATGGAAGGAGGAAGAGGAGAGAAGGCTTACTGGTGTTGCAGAGGGTGTGACGGCGATGAGATCGACGGCGGTGAGGCGCCGGCGAGGAGGTTGCAGTGGTGAGGGTTAGGGCTCTCGGTGGGTTCTCGCGTTCTGAAAAATATTTTGGAGGAGAATGGAGTTATAAATATATATAGGAGAGAGAGAAAGCTAGAGAGAGAGAGAGATAGAGAACGATGGAGAGAGAGAAAGAGATGTGAGAGGTAGAGAGAGAGGGAGTTAATGGAGGGGCCCATAGGGGTAAAATTCCCACGTTGATTGGCTCAGGAAGATTTGCAAAGGTTTAAAGGAATTTTTTTTAAAAAAGATTTTAGGAAATTAAATTAACAGTAATATTGTATGGTTAAAGGAATATTATATGGTTTTAAATATTATATTAATTTGGGATTTTGGCGCTAAATGAAACATTTTCAAATCGCGCCCGGGTTGGGTCCAAAAATTCGAAATTTAAATAATAGGATTTTAAGCGGGTTCCAAATTTTGAAATTGAGTGTTTTATGATTAAAAAGCATACCCCTAAGACGGACACCCGTACGCGTGCGTAGCCGTCCAAACTCGCCCGTTTCACTGAACAGGACGAGAACACAACGCACGGACGCTACCACGAGGCTAGGGGTGTCGAGTAGGCCAAGATGGATATTTTTAATTTCATTTTAGATGCTAAAATTTGTTATATGCATAAATGACTTAGCCAGATAAAATTCCACGGTAAGTGTCAAACAGGCAAGCTAAATGAAATGAGTATTATCTAATGCTCAACCAGTAACAGAAAATAGTAGTATTGGGCTCGGGTGTTACATTATACCCAACTACAAAAGAATTTCGTCCTCGAAATTCCAAGAATACAAGATAGAAAACTACAGAAAAAGGAGAGGAAACTTCTGCCGGATCTCATCTTCTCGTTCCCACATGGACTCCCCATGCGATCGATTACCCCAAAAAACAAGCACAAGGGGTATAACCTTGTTCTTAAGAACCTTTTCCCTTCGATCCGCGATTTCAACCGGTCGCACTTCAAAAGTCAGGTCTTTCCGTACTGTTAACTCCGAATGATCCAAGACGTGTGTTTCATCTCGAACATATCTTCGTAGTTGAGATACGTGAAACACATCGTGCACACCTGCCAAGGACTGCGGTAACGCCAAACGGTACGCTACCTCTCCAACACGCTCCAATACCTCAAAGGGTCCAACAAATCGAGGACTAAGCTTTCCTCGACTCCCAAAGCGAATCACCCCTCTAGTCGGTGATATCTTCAAGAATACCAAATCACCCACGGCGAACTCTAGAGGTCTTCTTGACGTGTCAGCCCAACTCTTCTGTTGGTCTTGAGCTTCCTTCATATGCTTTCTGATTGTGTTAACCTTCTCAACTGTCTGCACCACCAAATCTAGTCCCAATAATCTTCGTTCACCAATATCATCCCAACAAACAGGTGAACGGCACTTACGACCATACAAAGCTTCAAACGGAGCCATCTGGATAGTTGCTTGAAAACTGTTGTTGTAAGAAAACTCCACCAAGTGTAGATGATCCTCCCACGAACCCTTGAAGTCCAACATGCATGCTCTCAACATGTCTTCAAGAGTTTGGATCGTTCTCTCCGACTGACCATCAGTTTGAGCATGATAAGCTGTGCTAAACTTCAATCGAGTCCCCAAACTTTCCTGTAAACTCCTCCAGAAGTGTGATAAGAACCGAGTGTCCCAATCGGACACGATGCTCACCGGTACTCCATGCAATCTTACAATCTCCTGCATGTACCGCTCTGCCAAAGTCTCCGTTGATTGACCAACCCGGAAAGGAATAAAGTGAGCTGCCTTGGTCAACCGATCAACAATCACCCATACTGCATTGTTGCCCTTTGGACTCCGCGGTAAAGCCGTCACGAAATCCATGGTTATATGTTCCAATTCCACTGAGGAATCGGAAGTGGTTGCAATAAACCAGCAACCCGTTGATGTTCAGCCTTAACTTGCTGACACACCAAGCACTTAGCCACAAAGTGAGCAATCTCCCGTTTCATGCCTTTCCACCAGAAATGCTGTCGAATATCACGGTACATCTTTGTGCCTCCTGGATGAACAGAGTAAGCTGAACTGTGTGCCTCCTTCCTAAGCTCTTCACGAACATCTCCCTTTGGCACACACAAACGGCTACCATACCTCAACGAACCATCTTCGTGGACCAGTAAATCTGTTCGTAGTCCGGCTTCAACTTGCTCCCGAAACTTTTGCAGTCTAGGATCCTGCGATTGTGCTGCTTTAATTTTCTCAATTAAAGACGACTGTACTTGCAACTGCATCAACTGTCCCGTAGAACGCGGTAGCACAACCTCCAAGTCAAATCTTCGAAAATCTGCAATGATCTCCTTCTGCGTAGTTAACACCTGAATTGCTGGTAACCGACTAAGCGCATCCGGCACGACTTAACCTTCCCCGGATGGTACTTAAGATCAAGATCGTAGTCAGCCATCAGCTCCAACCATCTACGCTGCCTCATATTCAACTCCTTCTGAGTGAACACATACTTCAAACTCTTGTGATCTGTAAAAACTTCGACTCTCTCGCCCAAAAGGTAGTGTCTCCAAATCTTCAAAGCGAAGATCACAGCCGCAAGCTCCAAGTCATGAGTCGGATAATTCTTCTCATGGGTCTTCAGTTGTCTCGATGCGTATGCTACAACTTTCCCATGCTGCATCAAAACACATCCCAATCCTTTTCCAGATGCGTCACTGTGAATCACCAATCCTCCGGAATTGTCTGGCACGGTCAGAATAGGGGCAGTTATCAACATATGCTTCAACGTCTCAAAAGCTAACGCACACTTATCCGTCCATACAAAAGGTACCTCCTTGCGCGTAAGCTTGGTCAACGGCTCTGCCAGACGAGCGAAGTTCTCCACAAATCTCCGGTAGTATCCGGCTAATCCAAGGAAACTTCTTATCTCAGCTACATTCTTTGGAATCGGCCAATCTCGAACTGCTGCAATCTTTTCGGGATCGACGGCGATTCCATCGCCCGACACGACATGCCCCAGAAACTTCACTTCCTCCAGCCAAAATTCGCACTTACTCATCTTCGCATACAATTTCTCCTGTCTCAACGTCTGCAGTGCGATCTTCAAATGCTCCTCAAGATCCTCAAAGCTCTTCAAGTAAACCAGAATATCGTCAATGAATACCACAATAAACTGGTCCAAGAACGGTGAAAAGATTCGGTTCATCAAGTCCATGAATACTGCCGGCGCATTCGTTACTCCGAAGGGCATCACTAAGTACTCGTAATGTCCGTACCGAGTTCGAAACGCCGTCTTGCAAATATCTTCTGCTTTCACTCGAACCTGATGATATCCGGATCGCAAATCCAGCTTCGAGAATACCCTCGCGCCACTAAGCTGCTCAAAAAGTTCTCCAATGCGAGGGATCGGGTACTTGTTCTTAATAGTCACCCGGTTTAATTCTCGATAGTCGATGCACATCCTTCTCGTGCCATCCTTCTTCTTTACTAGAAGAACTGGAGCTCCCCCAAGGCGAGTTACTGTTTCGAATCCAACCCTTCTCAAGCAATTCAGCAACTTGTTTCTTAACTTCTTCCAATTCCACTGGCGCCATTGGATAATACGCTTTAGATACTGGCGCTGCACCAGGAATAAGGTCAATCGCGAACTCCACGTCTCGCTTCGGCGGTAAACCCGATATATCTTCAAATACGTCCATAAAATCACGAACAACAGCCGGCTCTTTACTACTATCAACTTCCATTGTTGTAAGAATATTGTTTGTCGGCCTAGCCCTAAACTTTGACTGGCTCGACAGAACTGCTTCCTTACCGCAACTGCTGTCTGCATCGTTGGCAGCTAAAGGTCAAACAAATCTACTGAGTCGTCCATTCTGCTGCATGCACATCTATGGGTGCTCCATTCTGCTTTAGCCCAATAAACTTCTCTTCCATTTCCTCCCGTGCAGTCCGCGGGAAGAACTTCTCCAGGAAACTCTTAGAAAAATCCGCCCACTTGATCGGCTTGGGCAAGCGGGTCTCTTCCACAAGCCACCACTCTCGGGCGTAGTCCACTAACTGAATGCGTACCACATCAACTCTTTTGTCCTCTGGAATCTATGCCGCAATCAGCAAATTCTCTGTGTCGACTAGCCACTGCTCGGCTGGCAACGGCTCCTCCAAACCAGTGAATGTAGACGGACCCAAACGTCTGAAATCTGCCACGGTCCCTGCTCGATCAATTGGTTTAGCCCCAGCGTTGTTTACAGACTGCTGAACGATCTGCAAACAATCCTGAAATGAATCTGCTTGCTGCTGGATCAACTCAGTCTGTTTCTTTGATTCTCCAGCATTCCTCTTATCACTCCAAGCATGGCGGCTTCGTCCACACGCCTCTGGTATGTCTTCAATTTCTTACCGGCCATAATCCTGAACTCAAAATACCCAACATTAGCATGATGATAGATTTTGAATATAGATCAAGGCTAGAACTCCAAGATACTTAAATAGAGTACCGCATTGTAACTATGCCGCGGTATCATAGCTACAATTACATAACTCCATCCAAGTCGCCTAAGTCCTAGAGATAACAAGGAATCAGGTTTTCGAATCGATATGCAAAGGAAGTTTGCACATCGTAAAAGATATAATCAGAAAGAATGTGATTCAAGAATGGTAAATGGCAAAGTGGCAGGACATGTTTCCTAACATGGGTATTCTGATTCGTGTATTGGGTGTAATACCCAACTACAAAAGAATCAACCCAACTAACATATGGCTCTGATACCAAAAGAACCATGTCACGCCCCGCTTCCCAGAGTACGCAAGATTGGGCACGTGACATAGCCAACCATGCTACCTGTGGGTAGGAAGTATCCATCCACAATCACATTACGGTTGTAGAGATATCAAGAACAAGATAAAACTATCTAAAAACATGTCCATAATCCAGAATAACAAGAGTCAATAATAAATAATGCGGAAGCAAATGATCCAATACAAATAACTGAAAGGTATGTCCCATAATGCGGGCTCACATCAGGAAATAAATGCAGGAATAAAACTAACCACTACTGAACTCACAACTCAGCCTGCTGGCTGAAGTACTCCAGCTCGGACTGCGACAGTGGTGCAGAATCTGGGCCATGCAAAACCCAGACGTCAGCGCGTCATGTCAACAAGTAAAATAATATGAACAATGTAACAGGCAATGCAAAAGTAAACATGAATAGAGCAATAATGTGAAACAAGAAGTGCAGGGTAGTGTGCAGTGGGTAACTAAACTGTTCTCTCAGGTTTTCTAGCCTAAAGTCTTTGAAATCAATTGATGAATCGTCGATGTAACTCAATAGTATCCCGTACATACCCGGGACCACGGCCATAATATTCTCGGCTGCAGCCGAGACATGCCGCTAGGCACAAAATAGGAATGTGTACACTCGATAGTATCCCGTACATACCCGGGACCACGGCCACAATATTCTCGGCTGAAACCGAGACATGCCGCTAGGCACAAAACAGGAATGTGTACACTCAGGACAGGTAGTGAACTGTCGAGTTACAAGTCAGGTTTCACCTTTGATTTCCCCATACCCCCAAGTTATAAGTGCAAGTCAAGTCAGGTATTCAGTAATCGAGAACTAATGCCAACACAGGATCAGGTAAAAGCAGGTTTGTCTGGATAGACAACAGGAACGGTCCATGAGGACTACAGGACAGGTTTGTTGGCATTAGACACAAGATCAGGTAACAGGTCGGGTCATGGTACATCGGGTCAAGTCAACAGCATACGGTACCATGTCAGGTGTATCAATATATACCATGTGTGACAATGTCAAGTCCAGATGTAACAATATCGTGGGTGTGCTCACAAACAGATATATAATCGAACAGGGTATTTAACAACATGACATAAGCAATGGATTAAATAATAAGCATGTTCCATTCAATCTCAAGAGTGCAGTAATACAGTGCAGCCGTTTTATTATATTAACAGGTTTGAGCACCCTTAGCGGTGCGATAGTTTAGATTTGGATGCAATACAGTTATATCAAGCTTTTGAATACGAATGTCCGAATGTAATAGAACTACATGGGTAAGTGCTACCATCTATTAAATAGTAAAATGTGATTAACAGTAAACTTGGTTATTAGGTTTAAATTTGCAAACTGTAAATTTTATGTTAACTGTAAAAGGATATAATGTCATATTGCAACCACATGAGAAACGACTATACCAAGTTAAGTTTTCCAGGTTTAATGTGTCAAAACATATATAAATATATAGTATAGCATGTAGCAAGGGATACTTGCCTCGGCGGGTCGCGAACCGGGAAAAACGGAACGTAACGTCGGCGGGGAAACACGCGATGAACGCACGGTTCATGGATTGAACCCAAACAACGAACCAAAGGACCTCACGGGTCAGAGCACTCCGCTGGATCGTCGGGACACGTCACCGGCACGGCCGGATTCCGGCGAACAGCGACTACAAAAATCCAGAATTTAATGCACAGCCAAAGGATAAACCGGAGGAGGAATGGAAGGAGGAAGAGGAGAGAAGGCTTACTGGTGTTGCAGAGGGTGTGACGGTGATGAGATCGACGGCGGTGAGGCGCCGGCGAGGAGGTTGCAGTGGTGAGGGTTAGGGCTCTCGGTGGGTTCTCGCGTTCTGGAAAATATTTTGGAGGAGAATGGAGTTATAAATATATATAGGAGAGAGAGAAAGCTAGAGAGAGAGAGAGATAGAGAACGATGGAGAGAGAGAAAGAGATGTGAGGGGTAGAGAGAGGGAGTTAATGGAGGGGCCCATGGGGGTAAAATTCCCACGTTGATTGGCTCAGGCAGATTTGCAAAGGTTTAAAGGAATTTTTTTTAAAAAAGATTTTAGGAAATTAAATTAACAGTAAGATTGTATGGTTAAAGGAATATTATATGGTTTTAAATATTATATTAATTTGGGATTTTGGCGCTAAATGAAATATTTCCAAATCGCGCCCGGGTTGGGTCCAAAAATTCGAAATTTAAATAATAGGATTTTAAGCGGGTTCCAAATTTTGAAATTGAGTGTTTTATGATTAAAAAGCATACCCCTAAGACGGATACCCGTACGCGCGCGTAGCCGTCCAAACTCGCCCTTTTCACTGAACGGGACGAGAACACAACGCACGGACGCTACCACGAGGCTAGGGGTGTCGAGTAGGCCAAGATGGATATTTTTAATTTCATTTTAGATGCTAAAATTTGTTATATGCATAAATGACTTAGCCAGATAAAATTCCACGGTAAGTGTCAAACAGGCAAGCTAAATGAAATGAGTACTATCTAATGCTCAACCAGTAACAGAAAATAGTAGTATTGGGCTCGGGTGTTACAACATCCGTTTAATGATTTCATGGTTTCGACAAGTCATCCATCTATACAATCTATAATACAAGACAATACAATTTACAATACAATACAAACAATACAATCAAGACATCACGGGGTTTAAAGGGTAGATTGGTACGGAAGGTGTTAGAAGTGGCACGAGACTGCAACCATTAAGACACCTAACATGTATTCCATTGTTGTTGTACCGTGGCATAAACGGTTCCTTGTACATTCCGTTCACCTTAGTCTCTGGTCTACTGAGACTCCTCTCGTATACACTGGCATCCTTCTGTACCAAGCTGCAAACAACAGCGTTAACAATATAATACAATTTTAAAAACTACACACTCTCTCTATCTATTCTACTTATTCTTTATCTTTGGGACTTACCAAGCGATTTGTTCGCTGACGACATTCCCTTTTCTTCTTCTTTGGAATGTTGTCAGGTGATTCGGATCTTCAGGAGGTCGAGCCCACCAGCGAGGACTTGGACCAACTAGCCTTCGACCCTGAGCTCTAGATATTTGTACATTTCATTCAAGTATTATTCATTTCTGTTATGCCACTGTTTAGGCATTGCTTTTCATTACATGTATTTACTTTTCCATGTACTGTAGAAGAATGTTAATAAATAAATTTGTTGTTCATTATATTTGTCTCTTGTGTATATTTCTTTTATATTGCTTAGTTACGCTTAGCGTATTTACTTCTGAGTAAATACGTAGCAGGCCAGTCGCGTCCTCTGCCCGTACACCGGGAAGCGGGGCGTGACAACAGGTCTCATAACCATTGGTTTGTTACACCTAAGATTATATACATGTGCTCACTGGAGGTGAGTACATCGGACGGACTCGCCGAGAACTTCTAGATGGTACTATACCTATTGTCAGATAGCAGTTCTCAGTTGACATGAGTGAAGATAGTCTGTTGACCTGAGCTCGTCATTTATCTTGTGTGAGTTCCCACTGTACTTGGATTACTATCCTACCATGTCTCTACTGAGTCGTGTAAATACATTTCAGTTGGGTACAGTCCCGAGCCACATGGAGGCAATGAGTGATCGTCAGGGATCCGTCTCTCCCGGTATAGAGAGTCAATGTCGCGATGTGTTTTGTTAGCTATCACCAAAAATCCCGGGTCAGGGTAGATGAGATTTACTGATTGTACATTAGTAGTTTATCGGTGGGTGATGAGCTTGACACCAACACAACTTATGGGTTATTAAGGGTCTGACGTTATCCACCCCTAGACCTGGTATACGATACTCTTAGACAAAGAGACCGAAGTGTACGGAGATTGTCACTTACTGGCTCTGTAGGGGTATGGATGAGCTTACCTGTCGACCTTCCTTTCGTCAATACCTGGGTAGCCATTACGTATAACTAGTGCCGCTGACGTGCTTGTAATTAAACCCACCACCAGCGTATTGTCGAGTCTTTAGAGTCCCATACATAGGGTTTCCCGGTTCATGCGAAACGATGCAGTGGTTGCGTATTTTGATACGCACTCAGGTTCGATTAAATACGTATATTTAGTGCACATATTTTAATCGGATGTTTTGATGATACTAGCAAAGATAGCCGGATCATTGTGAGCTAGTATTAAATCTCTCATTATCTCTCGTTTGGGTATTCGTATTTGTATGCGAATACGGGTATTTGTATTTTGATATGAATATGGCATTTATACGAATACGAGTACTTGTATAAATATGAGTATTTGTATCTTAATATGAATACGAGTATTTTTATCTCAATACGAATACGGGTATTCATATTTTTATATGAATACGGTATTTGTATTTTGATGCGAATACAAGAATATGTATTTGTTGCATATTTGGTTATATGCATATATGTATGTATATGTGTGTGTACATATACACATTATTTTCTCATTCTTTGGAGAAGGTAGTGGATGAGTGTGGGCTAGTAACTCACTAGCTGAGTCACTAAACATCCCCCTTCTCTATGATTACAAAAGGAAGAAGAAAGAAAAAGAAAAGGGTTGAATGTTTTCATCCTTCTTCTTCTCTTCTTCATTTTGAGGTTCTACAAAGAGAAAGAAAATTTGCAAAGAGAGAAAACATGAAATTTCTACACTACATCACTCTCAAAATCAATTCCTAGCAAGTTTTGTTTGTGAATTGCTTCACTTGAGGTTTTGGATATGAAGCTAAAACTTGAATTGGATTTTCTTGGGTGGATAGTCTTCGATGAGGAAGATCGACTTGCAAGCATATTCCCGACGACTACGGAGCCGAGCTAGAGTCTATGGAGCGGTGAAGCGATTTTCTGCAATTGTGTGGACATGCTATAAAGGTAGCTAGTCCCCTTAACCTTCTATGTTTAGATATCTAATTTAGTGTTTAGAAATGATTCTAAGGTATTGGTCACTAATGCCCGCTTAAAGTTTTTGTTTTTGCTTCCGCTTTCGCCGTGAGTTTTGCGGCGCAAGCACTGAATCTCTCATACACCTTCTCAATATACCTTCTTTGGGATAGCCACAGCTTTCTAGCTTTCCTATCTTGAATAATCTCCATCCCAAGAATCTTCTTTGCTTCACCTAAATTCTTCATGTCAAATTCTGCACTCAATAAAATTTTGAACGCTTTTATTTCCGCTATACTCTTCACAGCAATCAATATGTCATCGACATCTTGGAGTAGATATATCGACGAACCATCATTAAGCCACTTCGAGTTACACAACTGTCATACTCACATTGAGAGTAGTTGGTTTTTCTCATAAAAGAATCGAAGCGTTTGTATTACTACTTGAGAAACTGCTTCAACCCATATAGAGACCCCTTGAGTTCACATACATGATCCTCCTTACCAGGCTCTACAAATCCTTCAGCTTGCCTCATGAAAAGTTTCTCTTCCAACTCACCATACAGAAATGCTGTTTTCACGTCCATTTGCTCCAACTCTAAATCCTAAACAACTACCTTTGCTAACAAAACTCGAATAGAAGTTTGCTTGACTACAGGAGAGAAAATCTCGTTGTAGTCAACCCCCTCCTTCTGACTAAAACCCTTCGCAACTAACCGTGCCTTATATTGCTCATCGTCCTTTTTTCTGAATACCCACTTGCAGCCAATAGCTCTTTTTCCTTTCAGTAGCTCAATTAGATTCCATATACCATTCTTTCGAAGTGACTCCATCTTCTTTGTCATTGTAACAATCCATCGATCCCTGTCCTCTTGCTCAATGGCCTCCTGATTACAGCTGGGATCTCTGCTTTCAATGACTAAAATATATACGGGCATATCTTCAAAATCGTACCTGACTGGTGCTTTATGTGTACGTGATGATCACCTTAACGCTATTGCCTGTGGGTCCTGTTGGGGTTGGTTCTCACGTTTGTCTCCGTATTCTGCCCGTCTACCTCTACATCAATAGGCTGAAATTGTGCTTCAGTGTCCGTATCTTTATGAGTGCCAGAAAACTCCACCTCCACTGAATCATTGTCACCTGATACTCCACCGAATCATTGTCACCTGATACTCCACCTGTCTCTTTATTATTCCAGCTATGTCTTTCAACATGGATTCCTCATCGAAGATCACATCTCGGTTGGTGAACACCCTTTTGATTTCCGAATCCCATAACTTTTAATATTTAACTCCAAGTATGAATCTCAAGAAAACGCTCTTCTTTGACTTTGACTCTAGCTTGGTCCAATCTTTCTGATACATAAGTGAGTAAGCAGAGCACCCAAACACTTGTAGAGAATTATAACTGACTGGCTCTTCCTTCCATACTTCTTTTGGGATCTGAAGATTTATGGCTGTTGATAGAGACCTGTTAACCAAATAGCACGCATGAATCACTGCCTCTGCCCAGAAGTCCTCCGAAATACCGGATTGCAACTGCATACTTCTGTCTCTCTCTAATTGTGTCATGTTCAGGCGCTCCGCTACCCCGTTCTACTCTGGAAGTCCTAAAACTGTTCATTGCTTCTGTATGCCCTGTTCTTTACAGTAATCTGTAAACTCTTTCGAGATGTATTCATCTCCATTATATGTCCTCAAATACTTCACCGGTCTCCCCTTTTGTTTCTCCACGGCCGCTTTCCACTCCTTAAAACTGGCAACCATTTCTGACTTGTGTTTGAGGAAGTAGACCTATACCTTTCGTGAGAAGTCGTCAATAAAGGTAACATAATATATGGAACCTCCTTTTGATAGAACCAGTGATAGCCCCCATATGTCTGAGTGAATATAATCGAGAAGTCCTTCAGTCTTGTGCACGGCTTGTTTGAAGCAGATCTTATGATGCTTTCCCATTGTGCAATATTTGCAGAAATCTAGCTTGCACGAGATAATACCTTTCAAAAACTCCCTTCTATGCAACTCACAAAGCCCTCTCTCACTCATGTGGCCAAGATGCATATGCCACAGTTTTGCGGTATCCTCCACCTGTTTCTCCGTAACCACGGCTGCACCACCAGTCATTATGCTGCCTCCAAACGATACAAATTCTTCAATCATTGTCCCTTCATGACCACTAGGGTACCCTTGACAACCTTTAGTACTCTATCTTGGCCAACGAACTTGCATCCTGCCATATCCAATGCTCTTATACAAATCAGGTTCTTTTTTAGTTCTGGAACGTGATGCACGTTCACAAGTGTTCACACCACACTATCAAACATACGGACTTTGATGTTCCCTATGCCAATGACCTTGCACGCCATATTATAGGTGTCGAAAAACTCCTTTTTTGGGCACATGTGGTATGAATATCCGGAATCAAGGATCCAAGTATTGGAATCTTCCTTCCCGGTGTGTACGATGAGTACATCACACGGATTTTCTTCTGCTTCGGTCGCAACATTGGCCTGATCTGAACCCTTTGAACTGGTACCTTTATCTCTCTTCTCCAACCACTGTTTATATTTTTGACATTGCTTCTTCATATGCCCTGGCTGTTTGCAAAAGAAGCATGGCTCGCTTTCTCGCCCGGATAATTTGGATTTCCCCTTATGCTCTTGCTTTCGTCTCTAGTGTTCGACCTTCCCCCTTCACCGGCTGTAACAACCTTAAACTTTCTGTACAAAAATTTTCCAAAATATAGAAAGGAACAACTAAGCCTGAGCACAAGTTATAAATTTAATTTTCTTTTGAACAGCAAGAAAGCACTTGTAGCTCATTGGTAAAGGCTTACACTGCTGTGACGTAGCCCATGTGATTGAATCCTCCCAGCCACATATATTTTATGTTGATTTTTCTTTTAATCTTTTAGAAGCCCAAAGGTTTACACGTGCACTACATGTAAAATGAAAAATCTTAGAGTAAACAAACATGTGCACTGAGATATACCAATCGACGATGACACGTGGCAGAAATCCCAAGCTCCATCACCGGGAATGGACCGACGAGATCTTTTCTTTTCCCGGCGACGCCGGCCCCTCCGTAGGGGATGGTCCCCAAACTTCAACTCCACACCCCTTGGTCTCCCCCCTTAATCCCTATACTGTTTGTTTTTATGAAAAATAAACAGAGAATTAAAAAGTGGCATTAAACCAAAATTTTAATGCATTTTTAATTCATTCTTCATTACCCAAAAATCCTAATTTTCCTTATAAATACCACACCATATTTCACCACTCCTCACTCAGAATTTCATTACAAAAACTCTATAATATTTCCAAGTCCCAAGTTGTACAAGAGGAGTTAGCAAGAGGCGAAGTTCCGACGACGTTTCAAGGAGATTCCGGCGACGAAACGACGCCCCGACGGTTCTGAAAGCTTCCTCATCCTCCCCTCTTTCTTAATAGCCAGTAAGTCTCCTCTCCCCTCCTCTTCTGCTATTCTAAAACATCTTCTTTTCAAAACTTGTCGGAATCGGAGTTATTTCAATTTCCGACTCTCTTTTCTTTAAAAACTCCATTTTTCTTAAACAATAAATCATCATATTATCTCATAATGTTTAACAAATATAAATAAACATATTAGAATAAGTTTCATCTCCAAACAATTCATGTTGCAATTTCCATTTCACTTTTACAGTAAAATACTATCATGTTACATACAACTTGTAAATATTCAATTTAACCGTATTACCTTTAGATAACTCACGAGGTAATGACCTACCTCATCACAACACATATTTTTGACATAGCACGATGAATTTTGGGTTTCTAGATTATGGAAAAATACGCTTTTACGAATAAATACCTTAAACAATTAAAAACCGTTTTCTTTAAAAAGAGTGTTAATTAATTCCTTGTAAATACGTCTCTACAACCCATTTTGGGGAACCCCGATCGGGATGATGCGGGTTATCGCACGTCCTCGGTCCTAGTAGAGCGAGATGCAGACCTCTGCAAGGAGCATTCGATCTCGATAGAATTTTTAATGCAATTTTTAAGAAAATATGATTTCTACAAAATAAATAAAATTTATTTTTATTAAATATATAAATATATATATGAATATTATCAAAAGATCTATTCTAAATATATTCTAGACATTCCATGTTTTCTAAATCAAAGGAATCACCATTTCATGAAAATACCATTACAATTTAATACAAATTCTAATATTTCATTAAAATACCATATACAATGAAAACTAGGTTCCACTCACTAGAAAATTTCACTTTTACAAAATATACGTCTATGAAAACCCTAAAGACGATAATTAAATACTTGAGGTGTATTTTGAAATTATATCAAAACTATTTTTACATAAAAGCCTCTCAAGTTATACCAATTTACAATAAGGACCCTAGTAAATATAGGTTTAAGCGGGACCAGTTCTCTTGAGTCTCAGGAAGCCGGAGAATATGGGTGCTTGCCTATTTAAGGTAGACAATCTAACAAAGGCGTTATCAACACGGTAATTGTTTTGGAAAAAGACAAAAATCCTGCTGTCCATGTGCAGCTGTTATCGATAATATCAAAACAATCAGGACTTCAATTCTGTTTAAAAGTATGACTCAGTTCGAGTCATGATCAAATCTGATTACAATCTATCTTGAATTTGATTCAAGTATAAATGCAATACAATATGAATCCATGAACTCCTGAATACAATCTATATCAACATGACATGACCGAACCGAACCATGGATATACTCTGTTTACATGACTATCCATTTATATCCATTCCATTTACTGATATCATGGTTTCGGCAAGTCTTCCATTTACTACAAGACAATACAATACAATCAATACAATAAAAATTACGGGGTTTATAAAGGGGTAGAATGGTACGGAACATGTTAAAGGTGGCACGAGGTGGTCACTAAAAGACATTATTACATCCATACTGTTGTTCCGTGGTATTTTCGACGGAGCCTTGTTCTATGGGTTACCAAAGTCCACGGTGTAAGTTGGACTCCTCTCGTATACACTGGTATATTTTATACCAAACTACAATAACTACGTTAGTATAACAAATATAACATATCTACTTCACCTGTTCTATTCTCTGCCTATTCTTCTCCTTCTTTCTTTGGGACTTACCGAGTGATTGTTCGCTGACGATATTCCTATTTCTCTTCTTCTTTGAAATGTTGTCAGGAAGACCCGACTCTGAAGAGTTTGAGACTAGCCAGGAGCACTTGGAGCAGATCCCTGATCAGTACGCGGAAGACACCGAGCTATAGTCACTTGTACTTTTTTTTTCAGTTCGGGCCATTGTTTAGGCATTGCTTTCTATTCATGTATATACATTTCCAGTTGTACCTGTAAAAGAATGTTTAATAAATAAAGTTGTTGTTCATTTACATTCATGTCTATTGTGTACATTTTACTTTATATTTCTTAGATACGCTTAGCGTGTTTACTTTGGAGTAAATACGTAGCGGGCCTCGCCGCGTCCCCTTACCGTATACCGGGAAGCGAGGTGTGACACCGGCAAACAATCCTGATAACTCCTTCGATGGATTTGATTTCTTCATGATTTCATTGTTAAGAAGTGTCATTGTAACCTCCTCCATCTCGAGAGTCTCTTTCTTATAAAGAATCGTTGTCACTAAGTGTTCATACGAATTTCAAAGCGAAGAAAGGAGTAAAAGCGATTGGTCCTCCTCCTCTAACTTTACTTCAAGGCTTAGAAGATCGTTGACCATTTTGTTGAAACTGTTTAAGTGGTCGTGAATTGGAGTCCCTTCCTTCATGCGTAAACCGTAGAGTTGCTTCTTTTAGTACAGTTTGTTTGACAACAACTTTATCATGTACAAGCTCTCTAGTTTCAACAATAAACTTGCTGCAGAAGTCTCCTTCATGACGTTGTACATCACGTTATCCACCAGACAAAGTTTTATCGTGTATTGTGTCTTTTGATCCATCTCTACCCATGCATCATCTGTCATATTGGTAGGTTTATTAGCGCTAAGTACTTTAAAAGCCCTTCCTTTATCAGAAGTATCTTAACCCTTCTCTGCTACATCGAGAAGTTCTGTTTCCCATTGAATTTCTCCACCTTGAACTTTGTGCTATTTACATTATTATCCGTCATCTTTAATTCTGAAGTAAAAAGCTTTCCTTCGGATCCTTATGAACCACTATCACTAGAATCACAACTTAAGAAGATGAGGAGTGGACACAAGCAATGTCACCCACCATAAACTTAAATTGCAAGACTATAGAATATAGCTCTGATACCAGCTGTTGAGAACAAGCACAGCGGATGAGCGACAACCAATCCTTATGGATCTAAACTAAGATCCCTTTAAAACAATAACAAAACTAGAACAAACGCAAATTAAATAACACAAGAGATTTTAGGGGAAAAAGGAAAGAACTCTTTATTAGAACTTTCGAGAAAAAAAACATTACAGAGAATTACAATAACCATCTACTTTATGATCTCCAAAAAGATCTTCTCTCTTTCAAAACTCTCCTTATGATCGTCTTGCTCCCTTATTGAGCCGTCACTCATCTTTCTTAATCTTATGATCAATACGATACTTTAAAACTTTAATCCTAAGATCATTTATGTAGCCCATACAAATCTGAGTTACAATATGATCACAAAAATTACGAAACTGCCACCTAGAAACTGATTTTTCGAGATAAATCTTGAACTGGAATTTGCGCTTATCTGTATGGCAGACGTCTGAACCTATAGGGACGGATGTCTGTACTTTCTTTGCTTGAGGAGCAGAGCGTTGCCAGACATCTGACCATGATGGTTTAGGCGTATGTCCCCCTTAGCGCATCTAGTCAGAGCATGGCCAGATATCTGACGCTCATTGTTCAGACGTGTAACATTTCAAAATAATAAAATATTATTTTTGGGAATTTTTATAATTTAATATTATTTTATTGATTATTTTAATATTAAATTTATAATAAATGAGAAAAATTTGGAAAAAATTATGGAAAATTCTAAAATAGGGTATTTTATGGAATTATGCCATTTTAAAGTTTTTATGAGCATTTATATGCTAATTTAGTACTAATCGCGATTAAAAATCGCTAATCGGGTTTTTTGCAAGTTTGTGCAAAACATGCACATATCTTGTTTTTCTACACGTGCATTTTCTATCATGTTAATTTTTGGGTTACTATTTGAGTGAGAAGAAAAGGAAAAGAAAAGAAAAAGGGATTAAAGAAATAGGTATGGCGAGAGAGAGGGGGTAGGTGAGAGTGTTGACTTGGCCATTCCCTCTTGTTTTCTCCTCTCATTTCTCCCCCCCCCCCTCTTCCATGAGATGCTGCTGCTCCTGCTGCCCTCCTCTTCCTCCACCTTCAAACCCCCATTTCTCCATGAAATTCACCCCAAAACCCATATCGGTTTCACAAAAAATGTACACAAGCTCAAGATCTACACATTGGACTAAAGAAGGATGGATTTTGGCCACTAGGGGCAACTCAAGAAAATTCTTGAGTTTCCAAATGAGGTAATTACTGAACCATTAGCTTAGTTTTAGCATTACTTATACCCCTATGCAAGTTTAGAATCGAAATCGGGTGATTTTATGGATTTTAGGAAAAACTAGTAAGGGTTTGAGGAAATTATGAGTTGTGATGGGAAATTGAGTTCAGTGGAGACCATAAAAGCACCCTAGTGCTAGAAACCCAGACCAACCTCACTGGAAACCCAAAAATACGGAATTACGGAACTTTTCATGTCGGTTTGTGTGATCTGTGACGGTGTTCTGGAATCTGGAGCAACCCGGGGGCACCAAAAATAAAATTGAGCTGACAGTAAGTCGTGCAGGCACCTAGGAAGCTATCACCAAGACCCGAGCCCCTAACTCAAAACTACGGCCGCAAATTTTGTCATTCTGGCCGCAATTTGCGGCCAGAGTAGAGGGGAATCGGTCAATTTTTGTTCCAGGGCTCATTTTGCACTAAATTAGACCCCTCCTATATGCAGTTTTGGCTAATTGTCATCTGGGGAAAATCTGGGAGCATTTTGGTGTGTTTTAGGCAGTGTTTTCCGTATTTTGAAATGAACTTTCTTGATATTTGGATTTGTATTTGGTTGTCGGGTGTTCATACATCGACAACAGGGCTTGTTTGTTGGATTTGCATGTTTGGGCCATAGGTTCCAACCTATAACCACACTGTGCGCTGTATCAGTTTTCTGCCTTGATTTTCGTACGCATTGCTATGGGTGATCATTGTAGGTACTTTCACGTGGATTCCGAGGTGACGGAGCATGGCGTTATCGACACCGACACGCAGGATACAGGTGAGTAGATTTATATCTACGGGGAGAAGTCGGGTGGATGGCGTATAGCACCCCCGCAGTTCGTGGTGATGTATACGAATACGTATACACACAGATATTGATTGTATATTGTTTGAGATTATTGATGTTAAAAGATGGATTCTAGGTGTGATTGGATTGGTTAGTGATGCGAAACCATAGAGTAGTGGTTGCACCACACATACACACACACACCCATACTTGCATACATTCTTCTTTCATAAGTGCGTATATGGGATTGTATTTTTATGTGTTCACATGGGTATGGGACTATGTGTTCATATACTGGATTTGTGGATAGTATTTGGAATTTGAGATGAGTCTATGATATTGGGCTTGAGGCCAGAAGATCGGTGATGTGATTTGGTTCGTATTGAGATACGACATGATGTTTTAGCGGATCTTTTGACGTAGTGATTCTTACACACAGACATGCATACTTAGGTGGTATCAGTATTGTACTAGACGTAGATTTGTACCCCGATCATGATATTTGATAAAGAGGATGCCAGGTGAATAGTATGATGAATGTGATATTGACCCGTACCCAGATTTGGGATGCCGTATGACGGATTTACGTACGAGCTATATATTGATGATTGATCCGCACTCTTGACTTGGGATGTCTGATTATAGATATGGTATCGGATATGATATTATTGAGGCGGGATCACCGACTAATATATATACAGGTATGTATATGTATCGACTCAGATGTTAGGCGGTTTCCTTACCTGTAGTCCAGCTTGTTAGCTTAGCCCTTTAGTTTAGTTTAGTTGTTAGATTAGATTCGATTCTTACCTATTTCAAAAACTAACGAATCATGGGTATTTTAAAAGACAGCCCAAGGGATCCTACGGATATTTCAAAGGACGTATCTTTTCATAAAAACACCGTAGCCCCTATTTTCAAAACCCCATGATTTGTGTTATTTCAAAAGGCACCATTTGTAGGACTTATGTTAGATTAATGCAGATTAGTTATAGTTGCGTCTAGTATTCAGCTCCCAATCATTATTGTGGTTCGCTTCGCATCGCATGCTTATATTATGTTTCATACTCCATTATTGATATCTTGCTGTTAGGACACCAGCACCATTACCGATGATGCGTATGTACCACGTACACTTACTTGCCAGCTCACACACATCTTCATCGGTAATTGCCATGTCACGTACACCTTAGAAAATATTATTGCTTGACATAGCCTGTTAGCTAATAGTTTAGACATGATATTAGTGTACTTGCCTTATATGTTAGTTTAGACATTGTAGTTATTACCTGCTACTCCATGCATACTGTTATTCATTGTTATGCCGCATTCATGGATTCTCATGCATATATTCACTATTTTACGTGTTATTGAGGTTTTGGATTCGAATTTCCATGAGATTTTCTGGATTTGGAGGAAAACCGCAAAAACATAAATAAACATTTTCTCTCTTTTAAAATAAAAAAGTGCGGTTTTCCCATGATGTATGAGTCGTCCACCATGAGTTTGCTGATGGATTTCGAGACCCGATTCGAGGAGACGGATGAACCGTTTCGGGTACATGGTGGACCCGGTAAGGTACCCCGGGGCAAGAAGCGCGTGATGATGACGATGTGAGCCTGGCAGGGGAGCACTACCTACCGGTGATTTTACCCGACGCGTCGGATATCCGGAGGATACCGCCGTGGGCTTGAGATTGATGGTAGGGGCCGGTCTGGACTGACGGCGCCCTGGATATTGAGACTGAGACATTGAGATTTCGAGATATTGAGGTACTGATATTTGATGATACAGGCCAGTCCGGATAGCCGGAGCCTGAGATATTGAGATATTGGGATTTATGTTTTGTGTCGATGCTAGACACTGTTTATGCTGATTTCATTTATGTTACCTCATTTTAAAAAGGCAGAAATCTCACTAAGTTATGAAAGCAGTCCCTTCAGTATATGTATTCTGTTTTCATGCATTCATACATCATCCATATGATATATTGTTATCTGAGGCACTGAGACGAGAACTTGGTATTACTGTCGTTTTGAAGTATACCCTAGCCATTGCTATAGGCTGCTGCTTATTTTTGAGGATGTATATTGATCGTATGACCTAGGATTGCGTCATACATACGATTTATGTTCATAGATGTTTTCTATTCACGAGTTGGCAACTCACCCCCGTTGTGCCACAGTTTCTTGCAGGTTTTGCCGTACAGGTTCCATTGCGGCATTTTTGGCACACTGCTTCCTTGCGGGTGAATTGCATTTGGTAGGTGGGTTCTTTTGCATCAAGAACCACCATTGTACTTATATTATTCATTGTATCTAGAATTCCATCAACCAAAACTTGTATATTGTTTCAGACTTAGACATTAGTGATGTATTATTCGACCTTAGAGTCGCGCTTAGTAGTATTGCAGTTTTCATGCTTATTGGGTTTTTGTTGAGTTTGATCCTCGCCATTCGGCGTTGTATATTATATTGCTTGCGTGGTTGTGACCGTCGATTGACGAAGAGCTAGCTCCCGCTTTGGGATGCCTTTTATCATTGCATATATATATTTTTCTTGTTGTACCCCGTTCGGGGCCAGTATTTACAAAAGAGACTCTGCCGAAATTTTTAGAAAAGACCGTACATTTTTAAAATGCATATTCGGCTTAGTTATTTAAAAACCTTGACTTCAAAACCAGTTTTCTTTACCTATTAAAAACCAGTTTTCTTTATCTATCCTTAAAATGGTTTTAGATTTCTGGGCTTTTGGCTTACTTGGATCAGATGGAGTCCTATAGACTTCATATGGTTCAAGGGCCAGTCACGTGCTCTTTCGGGTCGTGACAAAGTTGGTATCAGAGCGTTAGGTTTTACCTTCGGAGCGTAGGATGACCCTTGGTTAATGGAATAGGTGACTAAAGTAGAGTGACGTACCGTGGGTATGTTCCGCGGCATATTTACGACACGCCACTCCACTTAAGGAGCCTTAGGATGTACATTTCTTTGCTCAGTATCATATTCATTCCTGATCTAGCTTCATCGGTACCAGTTATGGTTTTGCCGCCACGATTATGGGCAAGGAGAGCTACGGCTAGAGTTGCGGTCAGCATGAGCTCGTTACGAACGAGGACTGACCAGGGCGTGATTCTGGCGACACACGATTGCAGAGATGCTTCTTTTGATTGTGTTTTGCGCCACGAGCGTTGGATAGATCGTTGTATGAGATTACTCAGACGTGCGGATTAGCACCAGAGGATTGAGCCACTGACAGAGGCCAGCCAGATATTGATGACCGTTGGTGTATTGCTACTCATAATGATTGATGCACGGTTCAGCGTGCAGACGAGTGAGCCAGTTATTGCTGTGAACGATGAGATATCGTCCCAGATGTTGGAACTATTGCAGTATGAGATTGTATTAAGAGATGATAGAGGTCGCTATTCATCCGAGGATGAGAGACTAGGACATGTGGATCGTTCGCTACCCCGACGCGAGGTCATCAGATAGATTGATTCCAGCTGAGACGACTTCACGCAGAGACGTTGAGAGTCGACAGAGACGATCGAATGTCAGAAACCTATTATTCCAAGTTTAAAGTATTCGGAAAAACATGCAAGCAATTCTATGGTCCCTCTAGAAGAATGAAACCCTAACTCGACTTAATGACCGTATGAAAGCCTTTGAACCTTAGGGTTTGCGGCAGTTCTGCGGCGCCATTAGTGAGGCTTGGGTTTGCCCTTCTACGGCTGGACCACCGATGCTGTGGTATGTACTCGATACTATTAAACTGTGCCCAAGATGTTGAGCTCTTGGGGGATTATGTGGTTTTGACGACTCGATTGGATGGCTCGACTTAATTCGGATGCTAGGTAGTGAGATGCATTTCTTGGGAGACTCCCGATACGAGGATAGCCGTTGGAGCTCAGTCCATGCAACCACGACGGGACGAGTCCGAAGCAGTCGACATTAGAGAAAAAGTGGAGTAAGAGGTTCGTACGAAATCTTGATGATGGCGTTCCCCTCCGCCGACATCAGAGATGCGATGTGCATGCCGAAGCATAGTACTGGATATACCTGCTAGAAGGAGTCGCGATGAGTATGCAGCCATTCCGGAACAAGAAGCAGATATGGTAAAGGACGATGACTTCCGGACAGTTAGGCAGAGACGAGACTTGGAAGAGACCTTGAGCAGGATTCCTTCCAGGATATTGCTGCAATGATATTTGCACCCAGGATTAGATGTGTCATGTGCATTCAGAGAGCCAGGGGCCGACGCCAGTGACATGCTGCTTGACGAGTGGTCGTGAGGATTGACCGAGAGATGACCAGAGAAGTGCCAAAACGGAATCGTCCCCGTTAGCGTACCTGACAGGGCCGATGAGCCGGTGGATCGTGAGATTGGTAATCCACAGAGAAGACTTGGACCCAGGAGTGGTCATGTTACGCACACCAGCAGGCCAGAGTTCAGGATCGTCGATGAGACATGCTATGAGTGACCGCGACAGTTAGCCAGAGATTCTTGGAGGATGTGCTTGAGCGGGACTATCTCACCATGCTTGTTTTTAGTATTGTTGGGCGATTTATTCGCTTGATTTGATTTTGATGATTGGGTCTCATGATATTTGTTTTCATGCACCATGGTGGCACTTGCTGAGTATTTACGATTTTTGCACAGTTGTTGCACTTGATATCGTTTTTGAACCTTGGTTTCCTATATTTATGATTTCATGGGTTTCATACATTTGAGTTGATTTTGTGCGTATGCACGCACACGATTTGGTTTTTTTTTGCACTGTGTATAGTTTACATATGCTTGCAGTGCAGTGACATGTATTTTGTGCACTTAGTTGCACTGGACTTCGATTTCGATTGGGATGTTCGATGTTTGTTTGTGCACTTTATGCACCTGATTGGATTTTACACGTGTTTCGGCGCTTGATATTGGATTTCATGATTTCGTGCATAATGAATGCACCTGGTTTTGATTTTCGTGCATGTTGAGCGCATGTTTGAGAAGCGATTTCGGTGCACACAGATGCACTAAATCGAGATTCTTCGTGCATGTCAGATGCACCTGATTTTGCTGTCAGGCACCCACGTTGCCCATGACAGATGTTTCGTGCACACCCGATGAACTTAGATATTGTTTCTGTGCGCATGTATGGCATATATATGGATTTTGATTTCCGTGCGCACCAGACGCACGTAGTATTCATATGCGTATTTTGGGATTGATTTCTTATACAGAAGTATGTTTTTATGATATTTGCTATGTGTTTTCATACTGAGCAGGACTAGTCAGATGACAGTACCTGAGTATATTTTGCATGCATTGATAGATTTTGAAGGGATTTCCAAAAGCGAGCTATAGTCTCAGTATTTACCTACGTGTCTGAT
Source organism: Agapanthus africanus (assembly GCA_030015575.1). Lineage (NCBI taxonomy): Eukaryota > Viridiplantae > Streptophyta > Magnoliopsida > Asparagales > Amaryllidaceae > Agapanthus > Agapanthus africanus. The sequence goes on along the minus strand of JASDDO010000012.1, from coordinate 122,782,335 downwards.
ATGACACGGAACGTTTTAAAACAAGGAAACCCTTCTAAATTGTTTCCAAAACGGCGGAACGTACATATTAAAACAAAGGATATATACGTTTATGGCTATTTTCTTATAAGAGACGTCCGCCACTGTGCAGTGTTATGTGCATTGCACAGCGACTTTAAAAGATTTGGCGTGCATTTCCTTCAGATATTTACATGTATAGATTTGATATTTACATGTATAGTTCTGATTTATATCGTATTGGTTTGCTTTGGATTTGGCATTCGTGTCCTTACCATAACTCCGATGATTGCGGGATGCTTGACGGAGTTTTGTTTTTGAGTTATCTGCTCATTACTCATGAGCATGCATTGCACTATGATGCGTTTTATGTATTGATGATTTCGGAGCCCCGACGACTTGGACTTCTTATTGAAATGTTTTAGAAATTGGGGGTTTAAATATAAATTCGGGGACCGAATTTCTTTAAGTGGGGAAGATTGTAACATTTCAAAATAATAAAATATTATTTTTGGGAATTTTTATAATTTAATATTATTTTATTGATTATTTTAATATTAAATTTATAATAAATGAGAAAAATTTGGAAAAAATTATGGAAAATTCTAAAATAGGGTATTTTATGGAATTATGTCATTTTAAAGTTTTTATGAGCATTTATATGCTAATTTAGTACTAATCGCGATTAAAAATCGCTAATCGGGTTTTTTGCAAGTTTGTGCAAAACATGCACATATCTTGTTTTTCTACACTTGTGCATTTTCTATCATGTTAATTTTTGGGTTACTATTTGAGTGAGAAGAAAAGGAAAAGAAAAGAAAAAGGGATTAAAGAAATAGGTATGGTGAGAGAGAGGGGGTAGGTGAGAGTGTTGACTTGGCCATTCCCTCTTGTTTTCTCCTCTCATTTCTCTCCCCCCCCCCCTCTTCCATGAGCTGCTGCTGCCCTCCACTTCCTCCACCTTCAAACCCCCATTTCTCCATGAAATTCACCCCAAAACCCATATCGGTTTCACAAAAAATGCACACAAGCTCAAGATCTACACATTGGACCAAAGAAGGATGGATTTTGGCCACTTAGGGCAACTCAAGAAAATTCTTGAGTTGCCAAATGAGGTAATTACTGAACCATTAGCTTAGTTTTAGCATTACTTATACCCCTATGCAAGTTTAGAATCGAAATCGGGTGATTTTGTGGATTTTAGGAAAAACTAGTAAGGGTTTGAGGAAATTATGAGTTGTGATGGGAAATTGAGTTCAGTGGAGACCATAAAAGCACCCTAGTGCTAGAAACCCAGACCAACCCCACTGGAAACCCAAAAATACGGAATTACAGAACTTTTCATGTCGGTTTGTGTGATCTGTGAAGGTGTTCTGGAATCTGGAGCAACTCGGGGGCACCAAAAATAAAATTGAGCTGACAGTAAGTCGTGCAGGCACCTAGGAAGCTATCACCAAGACCCGAGCCCCTAACTCAAAACTACGGCCGCAAATTTTGTCATTCTGGCCGCAATTTGCGGCCAGAGTAGAGGGGAATCGGTCAATTTTTGTTCCAGGGCTCATTTTGCACTAAATTAGACCCCTCCTATATGCAGTTTTGGCTAATTGTCATCTGGGGAAAATCTGGGAGCATTTTGGTGTGTTTTAGGCAGTGTTTTCCGTATTTTTAAATGAACTTTCTTGATATTTGGATTTGTATTTGGTTGTCGGGTGTTCGTACATCGACAACAGGGCTTGTTTGTTGGATTTGCATGTTTGGGCCATAGGTTCCAACCTATGAGCACACTGTGCGCTGTATCAGTTTTCTGCCTTGATTTTCATACGCATTACTATGGGTGATCATTGTAGGTACTTTCACGTGGATTCCGAGGCGACGGAGCATGGCGTTATCGACACCGACACACAGGATACAGGTGAGTAGATTTATATCTATGGGGAGAAGTCGGGTGGATGGCGTATACCACCCCCGCAGTTCGTGGTGATGTATACGAATACGTATACACACAGATATTGATTGTATATTGTTTGATATTATTGATGTTAAAAGATGGATTCTAGGTGTGATTGGATTGGTTAGTGATGCGAAACCCTAGAGTAGTGGTTGCACCACACATACACACACACACCCATACTTGCATACATTCTTCTTTCATAAGTGCGTATATGGGATTGTATTTTTATGTGTTCACATGGGTATGGGACTATGTGTTCATATACTGGATTTGTGGATAGTATTTGGAATTTGAGATGAGTCTATGATATTGGGCTTGAGGTCAGAAGATCGGTGATGTGATTTGGTTCGTATTGAGATACGACATGATGTTTTAGCGGATCTTTTGACGTAGTGATTCTTACACACAGACATGCATACTTAGGTGGTATCAGTATTGTACTAGACGTAGATTCGTACCCCGATCATGATATTTGATAAAGAGGATGCCAGGTGAATAGTATGATGAATGTGATATTGACCCGTACCCAGATTTGGGATGCCGTATGACGGATTTACGTACGAGCTATATATTGATGATTGATCTGCACTATTGACTTGGGATGTCTGATTATAGATATGGTATCGGATATGATATTATTGAGGCGGGATCACCGACTAATATATATACAGGTATGTATATGTATCGACTCAGATGTTAGGCGGTTTCCTTACCTGTAGTCCAGCTTGTTAGCTTAGCCTTTTAGTTTAGTTTAGTTGTTAGATTAGATTCGATTCTTACCTATTTCAAAAACTAACGAATCATGGGTATTTTAAAAGACAGCCCAAGGGATCCTACGGATATTTCAAAGGACGTATCTTTTCATAAAAACACCGTAGCCCCTATTTTCAAAACCCCATGATTTGTGTTATTTCAAAAGGCACCATTTGTAGGACTTATGTTAGATTAATGCAGATTAGTTATAGTTGCGTCTAGTATTCAGCTCCCGCTCATTATTGTGGTTCGCTTCGCATCGCATGCTTATATTATGTTTCATACTTCATTATTGATATCATGCTGTTAGGACACCAGCACCATTACCGATGATGCGTATGTACCACGTACACTTACTTGCCGGCTCACACACATCTTCATCGGTAATTACCATGTCACGTACACCTTAGAAAATATTATTGCTTGACATAGCCTGTTAGCTAATAGTTTAGACATGATATTAGTGTACTTGCCTTATATGTTAGTTTAGACATTGTAGTTATTATCTGCTACTTCATGCATACTGTTATTCATTGTTATGCCGCATTCATGGATTCTCATGCATATATTCACTATTTTACGTGTTATTGAGGTTTTGGATTCGAATTTCCATGAGATTTTCTGGATTTGGAGGAAAACCGCAAAAACATAAATAAACATTTTCTCTCTTTTAAAATAAAAAAGTGCGGTTTTCCCATGATGTATGAGTCGTCCACCATGAGTTTGCTGATGGATTTCGAGACCCGATTCGAGGAGACGGATGAACCGTTTCGGGTACATGGTGGACCCGGTAAGGTACCCCGGGGCAAGAAGCACGTGATGATGACGATGTGAGCCTGGCAGGGGAGCACTACATACCGGTGATTTTACCCAATACGTCGGATATCCGGAGGATACCGCCGTGGTCTTGAGATTGATGGTAAGGGCCGGTCTGGACTGACGGCGCCCTGGATATTGAGACTGAGACATTGAGATTTCGAGATATTGAGGTACTGATATTTGATGATACAGGCCAGTCCGGCTAGCCGGAGCCTGAGATATTGAGATATTGGGATTTATGTTTTGTGTCGATGCTAGACACTGTTTATGCTGATTTCATTTATGTTACCTCATTTTAAAAAGGCAGAAATCTCACTAAGTTATGAAAGCGGTCCCTTCAGTATATGTATTCTGTTTTCATGCATTCATACATCATCAATATGATATATTGTTATCTGAGGCACTGAGACGAGAACTTGGTATTACTGTCGTTTAGAAGTATATCCTAGCCATTGCTATAGGCTGCTGGTTATTTTTGAGGATGTATATTGATCGTATGACCTAGGATTGCGTCAAACATGCGATTTCTGTTCATAGATGTTTTCTACTCACGAGTTGGCAACTCACCCCCGTTGTGGCACAGTTTCTTACAGGTTCTGCCGTACAGGTTCCATTGCGGCATTTTTGGCACACTGCTTCCTTGCGGGTGAATTGCATTTGGTAGGTGGGTTCTTTTGCATCAAGAACCACCATTGTACTTGTATTATTCATTGTATCTTGAATTCCATCAACCAAAACTTGTATATTGTTTCAGACTTAGACATTAGTGATGTATTATTCGACCTTAGAGTCGCGCTTAGTAGTATTGCGGTTTTCATGCTTATTGGGTTTCTGTTGAGTTTGATCCTCGCCATTCGGCGTTGTATATTATATTGCTTGCGTGGTTGTGACCGTCGATTGACGAAGAGCTAGCTCCCGCTTGGGGATGCCTTTTATTATTGCATATATATTTTTTTCTTGTTGTACCCCATTCGGGGCCAGTATTTACAAAAGAGACTCTGCCGAAATTTTTAGAAAAGACTGTACATTTTTAAAATGCATATTCGGCTTAGTTATTTAAAACCTTGACTTCAAAACATGTTTTCTTTACCTATTAAAAACCAGTTTTTCTTTATTTATCCTTAAAATGGTTTTAGATTTCTGGGCTTTTGGCTTACTTGGATCAAATGGAGTCCTATAGACTTCATATGGTTCAAGGGCCAGTCACGTGCTCTTTCGGGTCGTGACAAGACGTCTAGGCCTCCTCTGAAAATCTGAAACTCATTACTCCAGACGTCTGAAGCTCATTGCTCCAGATGCCTGGCACTTCTCTAGATTTACAAACAGTCTCGATATACAAGATATCCTTCATAACATGGGGCACATGGTGTTTTCTCATGTTTGCAATTTGGATCTTAAATTCATTTCCAACTCATCTTAACGATCACTATAGAGTACAACAATAACTTTAGAATAGCAAATATTCTATAAAAATAACCCAACTTTGGCCCGGTTTTGCTCCATAATGCGAAATTCCGGTAACCTCATCTCTGAAAGCCCTATTAATTGATTCTGTCTCAATCGGACGACGGAAGTGAAGCCGTCAGACCGGCAAAAGAACATACCACACTTATTCTCGCTCTAGTTAAATGTAACAAAACCGAACAAACACACATTTATCGAACATATTAAAATATTTTATTTGAATACATTTTTGAAGAACCGTCACCAACAAATCTTTCAATTCTGAAAACTCTCCAATAATAGTGTATGTTAAAATCCCGACGATGATACGGAAAACAACGAGCCACTTCACATTTTTCATATAAGATATTTCATAAAGCTCACTCGTCCAATATTACGCCCTTGGTAACCATACCGTAGATTATGAGCACGATAATAAACCCACAGCAATAGACCCATCCGGACTTTTCATCAACGACCATAAGCATCAGAGTGACTATGCTCATAAAGTAGGAAAAGTAAAGGCTAAATGCGAGTTTTAAGCCTTTTTTCACGCTCATATGAGTGGCCACAAGGATCATGTCCACACATCTTTTAATTTTCATGCGTTTTCATGTTTGATTTCAAATGGAAAATGCAATATAAATAGCGAATGATGCTTGCAGCAAAATAAATAAACATCAAAGGACTAGTTAGCGAGTATTTGTTGTTTGTTGCAGGGAAGGTGAAGCATATGGAAACTAGTATTACAGAGTAGTTCCAAGTTTCTTTCGCCGACTCTATGATTTTGTCTCTGAAACAAAAAGAAATTAACTATTGAATTAAACTTAAGCTAAATCTCTAATATTATAATGGAAACTCATACCTAATAGGACCAAAATCACATGGCTTTTTTGTCATTTTTAGGGAAAAAACAAAATGCCACAAAATTCCCCCATTCTTCTCTCAACCCTCAAGTTACCACCTCCCTCCCTCTTTCACCTCCCAATGTGACCCTCCTCTTCTTGAGACCTGAATTTGTTTTTTAATTCCATAAAGGACAAAAATAATAATAAAATAAAACCAATAACAATCGTGCGGAGCAGATGCACCTTACTAGTTCTTTATAATTAAATGCAAATCTTCTTTATTTATCTCTACTATTATAATTAGAACTCAAGTAGGTTCATGTGTATTTTGCTCATTCTTTTCAACAAAAAAGAGAGAATTTATCTCCCCCTGTCATGTGGTCCAGGTCATCAAAAGCCGCTCTCTCTCTCTCTCTCATGTTTTTGTGATAATAGAAAAGAATGCCTTGATGTGGCCGATTATTTTAAATGCGTAAACTGGATGTTCGTCTTGTACGTTTAAAATCCTAGTACTATTATTGAAAAAGGAGAGGGACGACTTGGATTTTCCTCCTTTTTAAAAATAAACAAAGGAACAAATGAGAAAATAGTTGATATTTTCATTATTTTTAACTACTTTATTTTGTCTCTAACAAACACTCACTTCTGTCTCTAACTTCTTCCTGAGCTATTTTTCACTTGCATCACACTAGCTTAAATCTAGTATTCCTGTGTTCACGATTACTTGTTCTTTTTTTTTATCATAATTACCTGTCCTTTTAGACTTTTGCATGGCAATTAAGAAATGATTTAAAGTTTATTTAAAAGAAATATTATAATATTGTCATCCTAATAAATTTTCATAAATTACCCTCATATTAAATCAATGTTGTCTTCTCATCTTCTTAAATTTTCTTTGGAATCTTGCACCAATATTTTTTTAAATGAGATTAGTTTAGATATTTTACAAAACCAAAATAATAAATATGGTGGGACATTCTATACTATTCACCACTATATCATAAAAGAACAAGTAATTTAGGATATAAAAAAAACTTCCTAAAAGGACTAGTAATTATGAATGGAGGGATTTAAGCTAATTTAAATGTCTTAAAATTTTACATATTTATCTTCAACATAAACTTATCTCAATTTCCAATGTAGATAAATTTGAATAAAATTAAGAAGATCGATAAAAAAATATTATATGAAAATCGATAAAAAATATTATATGAAAATATTAGTACGCATAGCGTATACTAAAATCTTAAGAAGATCGATAAAAAATATTATATGTAAAAAGCGTACGCATAAAAAGCGTAAACTACTTGTTAAAAAGCGTAAACTACTTTGTATTTAGGTTATTTGCCGATGCTACGCAGCGAAGAGGCAAATCTACGCTAGATGTAGCTACATGGCGTAAAATAGCGTGCTACATAGCGAGTTATTTTAAACATTGAAATAAATGAACATTCACGGATAAATGGAGAAAAGTAGAAACGCTCAACTCAAATTCATAAATAAATCTCGCAAAACACATGTGGTCAATACATAAACAATCTGATAATTTCTTTATCCTAATCAATCCAGGTAATTAAACTCGTGAATATCTGAAATTTCAAAAGAAGCTCTGTACAGGGGGTACAATTATCAAATTACTTTCGTGAAGACTAATTCTTACGATCATTGGAAAACGTTTATATGTTTTTAGGGTGATTTCTGAATAAGTTATATGTTTTTGGGTGTATAAAAAATTCGAAGAATTGAGATGTTATTTAGAAATAGTAAGCTTAGGGATGACACATAGAAAAAACCTATTTATTTTATATATGAACTTCAATCATTGTTCTAGTTAACTATTCCGAAATTGATGAGATGGTCTCTAATGGATAAGAGGAAGAATAGCAAAAAAGATATATATTATCTTGTACATTGAAATTCATATAGGATATAACTAAGAGAGTCAGACTTTCTTACTAATTATCAAGCTGATGAGCAAACTATATTTTTGCCTTGAAATTATTTTTGTAAGTTGAAGTGGTCAGGTTAGACAGTGGATGTCACAAGTTTTTTTTTTGACCGCAACGAAGCCCATCCGTCCCATGTGTCCCTCTTCGAATCACTAATGAGAGATCCCAGGTCTCCCCCACAAACTCCTATTGCTACCATTGGGCTATGTGCCCCGCACGATGTCACAAGTTTAGCTTGCAATATACATATCATGCAGTAGTCATATGTTTAATCACTGTAGGTTTATACTAAGCATGACACAAAGTCGTGGATCTCTCACAATGAATACAAATCCATCATAAGGAGACAGAAGTAGAAGCATACAATTAATCAACGGCCTACACGGCGTTGGGATCTTACGTACCTTAGCAGGGTTGAGATCTCCTGATCGATGATGTTTTTGATTTGATCTTGTCTCTTTCCGATGATGATGATCGGTGGAGGACAATCACACGTTAAGAGGAAGGCCTCCTTCATATCAGCTACTAGACTCTTTGCAAAAGGGAGGAGGAAGAACTCTCTTGGAACCCTCGGTATAACTCTCTCTAGAATATGAGGAGGCTATCACAACACATGTGAAACCCTAGTGATCATCTAATATCCGATTATTTAACCCTAACCTTGTACATCCATATATATAGCAAGGGGGTTTAGATCGGCGACTATGATTAAAACCTTAGCCTACTTGATTGGGCGGGTTTCTGATCGGGTCGAACGAATAACCCAACCTGAATGCCAACATACTCCCACTCGCATAATCGAGTGGCGCCGTACATAGTTCTTCATGTTCCTTTTCCTAACCTTTGCCCATACAAGCTAGCACTGTCATGTGATCATCGATACCTGCAAACAGGTAGCCTTGCAGCCAGATCTGTTAAGACTACCACAAGGATATCCCTAATACGAACACCCATAATGGTTAATCCAAAAAGTTCGATATCGTATACCTTAGATCCAATTAGTCACATGTCTGTTTGAGTATCCTCAGTCCCTCAAGAAACATACTCAAAGCATCATGGTAACCCATTGATTTACTGCACTCTTTAGCCGTCACACAGAAGCTTATAAGAGTTGCACACACAGTGCAATCAAGAAGATATGTCTGATTGATCTTCCTCTAGACACGTCAAGTTGGGTCCACCTTTCACCTTCTTTCCTGACACTACTCCGTCGGTACGGTATAAGAATCACGTACTCTTATGATAGCAGCCAAAGTAGTGGACGCTTATGGCATTCCTTTCTTGACAGTCAAATGTCACTAAGGGTACATTGAATAAGCATCTTAAATAAAAGATGCTAGTTCATGAGGGCTTCACACATTGAGGGAGATGGGATCCGTCCCTCGCCTCCTCATCTATAGGTCGTTAGCTTATGTCGTATGGTCAACGTGCTATGATACTTTTTCTCTCTCATAAGAGCTTCACTTCATGTAAGTATCATACAGATTCAAGTCCTATCAACACATGATGAACTTGCTAAGACACACTAAGAAAATATGCCCAGATCCAACCACAGAATCGAATCCGAATCTGACTCTGTGGGATCCACAATATGGCTTCCAAACAGGTATGGATAATGGAATGCGGGGAAATTCCATTATGACAAAGGCTTAAATATAGTCTTTAGCTCATCCTTATCACCAGATAAGAGTTGTTCGAATGCTCTCACTGTCGCACACTCCACTGTGCAGAATCAGTGTAGTCGCTTGCTCTAGCAATCGACACAGAACACTCGTTCGTACCTCGCCTGCACAGAGAATCGAGGGGATTGCATATGTGAGTGAGACAATCCTACCTGCTGACGTATTCTTTTCTCAAAGATACGGGTAATACATACCCGCTGGTAAATATATATGTATCATACATAATATATATATATATATATATATATATATATATATATATATATATATATATATCTACTCCAACTTTGTGATCATAAATCAAATAATAAATATATGCACTCCACTCAAAAAGTGTAAAATCGATAATCAATTATAAATAACCAATAATTAATCGTGCATATAAATAAGTCGCCATCCATAATAATAATATCTAAAAGCAATAATAAATGAGAAAGGTCATAGTATCATAAACAATAACGTCACTGAAGACGTAGCCCTAAGGATTTAACATGCGACACAAAGCGCTCCTTGGCTATTCTTTTCGTCAACGGATCTGCTATCATCCGCTCCGTAGAAAGATACTCTAACTCGACCTCTTTCTCCTCTTACTTATTGATGAAGTGTTAACGAATCTCTATGTACTTTGATTTCCCATGATACTTAGGATCATTTGAGTAAGCTATCGCTGACTGGCTGTCGCAATAGAGAGTAACACGATTTCTTGTGTGGTTAACTACGCGCATACTCTCAAGGAACCTTCTTAACCAAACCTCCTCCTTGGCTGCCTCAGATGCGGAAATATATTCCGCTTCCATGGTAGACAGGACTATACATTCTTACTTCTTGCAGCACCATGTAATGGTGCCCCTATTCAGCGAGAAAACATACGCAGAGGTGGATGCTCTATTATCCAGATCGCCAGCCCACTCGGCATCTTTATAACCTAGCAATCTCAGGTCACCTTCTCCATAGCATAAGGTATAATGGTCGTCCCACACAAATACCGAAAAATTCTCTTTACCACCTTCCAATGCGTAACGCTCGGATTTGACTGATAGCGGCTAGTTAAACTTACAACAAAGGATATGTCCGGTCTTGTACACATCATAGCATACATAAGACTAACAATTGCACTTCGGTACAGAACCATGTGCATCTGCTTAATGTCCTTTTCTGACTTTGGACATTGGTCAAGGCTTAGCAAATGACCTTTAGCAATTGGAGTCTCAATCGGTTTGCAGTTGTGCATCTCGAACTGTTCTAAAATTCTCCTTATGTAAGTGTCTTGAGACAAACTAAGGGTCTTGTTAGAACGGTTTCCGTGGATCTGAATCCCGATCACGAAACTAGCATCATCCATGTCCTTCATCTCAAAGTTGGAGGACAACCAACACCTGGTTGCATTAATGGTTTCCATATTGTTTCCAGCCAAAATAGTATGTCGTGATCATATAACGACATGATCTTAAACGAGTTTCCATTCCTTTCTAAGTACACACAGTTGTCCCGATCGACTATTTAGAAACCATACCCTAATACGGTCCTATGAAATCAAAAGTACCACTGTCGGGATGACTATTTCAAACCATAGATAGACTTATTCAAGCGGCATACTTTGCGCTCGTATCCCTTGGCTTTGAAACCGACAGGCTGATCCATATAGATCTCCTGCTGTAGTTCCCCATATAAGAACGTTGTCCTAAGGTCCATCTGGATAAGTTCAAGATCCATATACGCTACTATTGCCAGAATAAGGCGAACAGACACAATTCTCACCACTGAGGAGTCTATACCACTACGTTGGGTATAACTCTTCGCCACCAAACGCGCCATGTATCTTTCGATACTTCCATCTTCCTTTCGCTTGATTTTGAAAACCCATTTGTTCTTAACTGTAACGACTCTGAATTTTCCAGTTTAATGTACAGAAAATGAGTTATATAGCCTGAGTTTGAGTTATACGTAACTTTTGTTAAATAACAGTAAGAAACAGCTTGTAGTTCACCGGTAAAGCCTTTGCTTTGCTGTGACGTAGCCCATGTGTTTGATCCCCATCAGGCACATTATTTTTTTTTTCTGATTTTTCTTTTTAACTTTTTGGAAGCCCAAAAGTTTACACGTGCAATACACATAAAAATGAAAAGTCAGAAAAATCAAACATGTGTAAAAGGGTTTAAACACTGAGTTGTACACGTGGCACGAATCCAGAAGCACGAAGCCCTAGATCGGCCGGCACCGACGGTTCAACCGTGGCCAATGAGGCCCGAACTTTTCACACTTGACTCTTCCCCTACCCCTAACTCCCCTGTACTGTTTGATTTCCCTGCAATCAAACAGAGACCCTTCATTTCACCATTTATTATCTTTTTAATGCATTTTAATTCCAAAACCATAATTCTACGCTATAAATACCACTCCACACTTTGGCTCAGCATCATTTTGAAATTTCTAGCCAAAACTCTAAAAAATTCTACAAGTACAAGTGGAATAAAAAGGAGTTAGCAAGCGGTCAACTTCCGACGAAGAATCGAAACTATTTTGGAGCCCCCGCGACGCCACGACGACAACAATAATCTCTTCTTCTACCTCTTCTTAATATAACCAAGTAGTAAGTCCCTCCTAAACTTCTTTTCTTTTCATTGAATTTATCTTTTCATAAAAATCGGTAAAAGTTGAGTTAATACCGATATTACTTTTTCCAACTCCTATAACTCCAATTCCTATTATCTTTTGGTCAATTTTTTTTTATACAATACTTGTAACCTTAAACCATAATATTTAGAATCAAATTTTCATTAAAATTCTCATGTGAAATAACAATAGTAACACTTTTTCATTTAAATACCATGAACTTTAAATATCACCTCTTTTAGTTTTTGTCACAAACATACCTTTAGGAAAACTTTATGAGGTAATGACCTACCTCTCACATACACACTTGCTTTTATAGCACGATACTCTTTGAATGTATTTTTCGTTGCGAAAACATTATTACAAGAAACTACCACTTACTATAAAAACCAGATTTCTTTCAAATTGTATTTTAAATTCCTTTGCAATTTTTCCTCTACAACCCTCTTTAGGGGACCCGCTATTGGATGGTGTGGATTATCGCACGTCTTTAGGCTAGTAGAGCGAGATGCAGACCTCTTCATAGAGCATTCGGTCTTGAAAGGTTTTAAATACTGTTTTTAAGAAAAACAAAGTTTTTCTAATTAAATAAAAATTAATTTTTAACAATTATATATAATTACAAAATCCAAATATTTTCAAAATATAACAAACTTACATTTTTTAAATGAATGAATTACAAGTTTCACTAAAATACCATCATGATACGACAAGTTTTACAATAAAATACCGTGAACTTTCCAAACTAAGCAATTATCACTAAAATACCTCAAATCCTTAAAATTCATATCCATGAAAATCCTAAATAATATAAATAAATATTTGAGCTTTATTTTGAAATTTTATTAAAAGTATTTTTCATAAAACCCCCTCGAGTTATATAAAACAATATTTAAGGACTTTAATAAATATAGGTTTAAGCGGGATCAATTCTCTTGAGCCCTAGGGAGCCGGAGAAAGTGAGTGCTTACCTATTTAAAGTAGAAAACTTAACGGAGTTATCAATGGTAATTGTCTTGGAAAAAGACATAAATCCTGTCTTTCATGTGCAGTAGTTACCAATAACTTCCGAACTTAATTCAGGATCTAAATCGATTACAAGTGTCTGACTCAGTCTGAGTCTAACTCAGACATGACTCCAAACTCAAATCAGAGTTCAATTCAAACATGAATCCAAAGTCTAACATGAATACTTGAACTTGAACGTGAATACTTGAATTCAAACATCAATACCAAACATGAATACTTGACTTGACTGAACCATGGTTATAACTTGACATGACTTCTTGAATACATGATTACATTCTGAACCAGACTACATGAACAACTTGTATCCATGGTTTCAGTAAGACTTGTAAATACCCTATACAATATATTACGCGGAGATAACGTGGTAGATTGATACAGAATGTATTAATATGGCACGAGATGGTCATTTAAAAGACACCTACATGAACTCTCGTGCCGTTATCCCGTTGGTTTTGACGGGGCCTTGTACTATATGTTACCGTAGTCCACGTGGTAAGATGGACTCCTCTCATATACACAAATACCTTCTATACTAAGCTACAAATAACTACGTTAGAATAACAATCATATACATGTACAGCTTACATTTCCATTTCACATTACTTGCTATATTCTATTCCTTCTTTTGAAACATACCGAGCGCTAATTCGCTGACGGCATTCCTGTCTTTTCTTTCTTTGGAATGTTCGTCAGGAGGACCGAACTCTAAGGAAATCGAGCCTAGTCAGGAGGACTTGGACCAGCTCACTGCCCAGCAGGACTTTTAGCTCTCCTTGTTTTTACTTTCAGTTTGTATGTCACTGTTTGACATTGTTTATGTCATTGTATCTTTTCAATTTAAACAGTTATATGTAAACTGAATGTAAATAAAAGTTTCTGTTTACTATTTTATATCACTTGTCATTCTTGTGCATTTTATATATATTGCTTAGTTACGTTTAATGTATTTATTTCTTAGTAAATATGTTGCGGCCCACCACGTCACCATACACTGGGAAGCGGGGCATGACATGTTTTGTTGGTGGCCCATGCAGGTCAGTTCTGCATGAAGTGCTAAGCAATATATCAGAAGAATTAAAAGAATCAGCAACTATACATTCCTTACATTTCAAATTTCTTGAATCTATCATAACCTTTCTTTTTCTATCAAGGTCATGGATTCTCCCAACAATATAAGCACAAACGTCAATGGCAACACTCCACCGTCTACTGTACCAGCACCACCCACCGTTGCAGCTCTTATCAATGAGCAAACGGTACTGCTTGAGGCAATCAAGAGACTCTTAGAGGGTCAGCAGCACATACTGCTATCCTCATGCACCGTCCAGAATCCGAGACACCCGGAGTCAAGCAATTCCGAGCACTGCACCCAAAATACTTTTCAGGAAAAGAGAGCCTACTGGAGGCAGAAGAATGGGCTCAGTCGATAGAAGATGACCCGGCAACAGTACAAGTGCAAGAGATTGTTTGGGTGAGAGTTGCGAAACTGCAACTAACAGACAACGCCAGAGTTTGGTGGAAGGCTAAAGAAAGCCGTCTCGCCCAACCGATTGAATGGAAGAAGTTTCGCAATATGGTCGACGTGAAGTACTTCCCTGAGACTGCTCGTTTTGACATAGAGCAGCAGTTCATCCATTTACAACAAGGCTCGATGTGGAGCAAGTCCGTGGATGAATACGATATTGAGTTTACCATGCTTAGCAGGTAAGATATTGTCTCAAATTCAAATTCCTGATATCACTTATTACACTACTAACAAAAGACCGTAACAGGTTCGCGGCACACCTGATTCCTACTGCTGAGATCCGGGCACGACGATTTCAGCAAGGGTTGGACCCGGAAATCCAAGATGCACTCTCTACAGGGGATTTCCCAACCCATGATCTTGCTCTGAAGGCTGCCCGACGCTATGAGGCAGTGGTGAAGAAGAAGGGCAGACCTCAGACTGCCGGTGTGAAACGACCTGCCATACAAATGACAGGAGGAGCCTCTTCTAGGCCAACTTTTGCACACAGGAGACCGGGAGGATCATTTAACCGGCCCAGTCCATTCTTTTGTTTCTACTGCAAGAGGAATGGACACCTGGCGAATAACTGCAGGCGTGCAAAAGGCCTGTGTTTAGTTTGTGGCGCATCCACTCACGCTATAGGAGCATGTCTATATCGTTTCAACATAGCTCCAGCCCCCAGACCAGCTATCATAGTCCCGCAACGGCAAGCTATTCAGGCTCCTGCACCTCGTCTAGCTCTCCCTGCACCACCTCCATATGGACCTCCCACACAGCCTCCCCGTCAATTCCAACAGGCACAGAGAAACGTGCCTCAAGGTTAGAGAAACATGCCTCAAGGGCAGAGGAATATGCCTCCAGCAAGGAAGAATGTCCCAGACGTCAGGCTTTCACAATGATAGTTGAGGAAGCCGAAGCCACTGGCCAAGTAATCACTGGTAATTCCCAATCTTTTCATCTTTTCAATCCCTGTATACCTCTATATTTCTCCTGTATCTAAAACTAACCTCACATAACTTAGGTACTATAGTGGTAGCCACCCTTCCTGCACTCGCACTTTTCGTCACTGGAGAATCACACTGCTTCATGTCCCAACGATTCGTGAGAACGCATGCGATTCCCGTGAGCCACTCATTTCAAGCTGGAATGTCAGTTCCAGGAATGGAGTATTAAAAGCAACAATGAGATTTGATCAGTGTCCAGTTGTAGTTTGCGGACGAGAATTCTACACGAATTTCAAAATACTGGACATCCCAAATTTCGATGTTGTCTTGGGAATGGACTGTCTAGGAGTTTTCTATGCTACGATTGACTGCTATCAAAGGAGCGTAGTATTTGAGATACCAAATCACCCAGTCTTCTACTTCAAGAGTGGAGATAGAACTTTGGAGCTAGGAATCTTCCGTGCTAAACCAAAGAATGCAGAAGTGTTTACTCTACCGGTGGAAGAAGAAAAGCCAGAGGTAGTTCGAGAGTTCGAGGATGTATTCCCTGAAGATATAACAGGTTTGCTTCCCGAACGAGCTCTTGAATTCAGCATTGACTTAATACCTGTAATCAAAGCTCCGTATCGGTTAAGTCCTGAAGGATTGAAGGAGATCCGCATGCCGTTGGACGAACTCCTGAAGAAAGGTTGGATTTGTCTCAGTACTTCAAGTTGGGGATCCCCAGTTTTGCTTGTGAAGAAGAAAGAAGGTTCAGACAGGATGTGTGTAGATTATCGAGCTTTGAATGAAGTAACGATAAAGAACAATCACCCACTACCACGCATCGATGATCTTTTCGATCAGCTAAGTGAGTCTTGTGTATTTTCGAAGCTAGATCTTCGTTCGGGTTATCATCAGGTGAAGGTCAAAGAGTCCGATATTCCGAAGACGGCGTTTAGGACTCGATATAGTCATTACGGGTATCTTGTAATGTCATTTGGAGAGACCAATGTACCTGCCATCTTTATGAATCTGATGAACCAAGTTTTCCGAGAGTACTTAGACAGATTCGTTGTCATCTTCATCGACGACATCCTGGTGTATTCAAAGAATCGGAAAGAACACGCCAAGCATTTACGGATTTTCCTGGAGACATTGCGACAACATCAACTCTATGCCAAGTACAGCAAGTGTGAATTTTGGCTAGATCAAGTCGGATTTCTCGGACATATCATTTCAGGCGAAGGAATCTCAGTAGATCCAGCTAAGGTGTCAGCTGTCAGCGAATGGCCGACACCAAAGACGGTGAAGGATATACGAAGTTTTTTGGGATTAGCAAGATACTACCGAAGATTCATTTAAGGCTTTTCGAAGATTGCAGCATCCCTGACCAAGCTCACGCGTAAAGATGAAGTATTCATGTGGTCAGAAGCATGTGAAACGCTTTTGTAGAACTCATGTCAAGATTAACTTCAGCTCCTATCCTTGTAATACCGGATCAATTTGGAGGATTCGTCATACATTGTGATGCGTCCGGTAAGGGATTAGGATGTGTTCTACATCATCATGGAAAAGTTGTGGCTTTCGCGTCGAGATAGCTGAAGGTTCATGAGCGCAACTAACCAACACATGATCTGGAGTTGGCAGCCGTTATCTTTGCACTTATGATTTGGCGCCACTATCATCTGTGAGGAAGAGTGGATATATACACTGACCACAAGAGTCTGAAGTGTGTATTTACTCAGAAGGAATTGAACGTGCAAAAGAGAAGATGGCTAGAACTCATGGCGGATTTCGACATCAACCTACAATATCATCCCGAGAAGGTGAATGTAGTTCCTGATGCACTTAGCCACCGGCCATTAGTAATGAATCTCATCGCTCAGTAGAAGCTACAACAGGAATTGCACGGATTGGCGATCGAAGTAGTTATGCCAGGTAACGCTTCGTATTTGATGAACTTACAAGTCCAGTCCACTCTTGTCAATCAGATCAAAGCAGCTCAAGCAAATGATTCCAAGCTACAAAAGATCCGAGAACAAGTAGAAAGTGGACTTCAAACTGACTTCATCATCCACGAAGATGGATCCTTGCGATATGGAAGTAGATTGTGTGTACCATACGGCCCAGTTTGAGAAGAGTTGATGAAAGAAGTTCACAGCTCTCCTTATTCTGTACACCCCGGTGGTATAAAAATGTACAAGGATCTACGATAACACTACTGGTGGTATGGAATGAAGCGTGAAGTAGCAAGAAGTATAGAGTGTTTGGTGTGTCAGCAAATAAAAGCTGAACATCACAGAACTGCTGGTCTACATCAGCCATTACCAATCCCATAATGGAAATGACAACACATTGATTTAATCCAAAATATATGTTACCGCAATCAAGAACGGCGTCGCTTAGTAGCTAGCCGGTGAGTACGGGTCGGTCCACAGGGATGTTGAGAATTTCCTAATCGCTCTTACGAGTTAATTCCGATGGGCGTCGGATTGATTTAATCTAAAAACTGAATTAATCTAGATCTAAATCTTGCTAGGGTTAGGTCTAGGTTAAGTTTGGAAAGTCTATAAATCTCACCGCTTTCTATACCCATATTAAGATCTTATTAGGAGTTATGGTAATTATTAATAAAGGGGATTAGAATCATTTGGAAAGATGTTTCTTTCTCTAGGTTCTTGTCCTTCCTTTATCAATCCTTACCCTAACCTCCATAGAAAACAATCACAACCGGGCCTTTATAGTACGGTATCACCGCTACCTCGAGGAATAGGATGTCGTAGGGAGCGGTATGTGCATATATGCATAGAGTCCTATTAATTATATATGATGGGCAAGAAAGGGGTGAGAGATCTTCATCTCTCAAACCTTCCCCAAATCTAACCCTAACAAGCAAGGAGACTACTCACTCATTAGGGAATTGAAGAACATTTATCTAGGTCAAAGAATAAAAGATCTAACTATCTAACTAGGGCAAGCAATTAAATTTAACTAGGGCAAGAATAGAAATTTAACCTAGGGCAGAAAATAAAGAACTTACAAATTGATGCTCTCCAAAAGAAATCTGAATTTTATTAATGAAGGGAGGCATAACCTAATACAAGAGTTTGGGTATCTATTTATAGGACATAGAAAACCCTAGGTTTACAATTGCCGCATGTCTGCATTTACCAAAATACCCTTAGGTTGACTAGTCAGTGCCACTCTGCATTTAGGTAAAAAAATATTTATCTTTGGGCTCTAGATGGCCGCTGAACCACGGCCGCGGCAGGGGTTGGGCCGCGGTTCCGCGGCCCAATAGGAAGATCCTCTGTTGATTCTTTGTCGGCTGCTTCTGGGATTCTTGGGCTTCCTGTTTCTTTGGTTATTTCTTTAAAATAGCTTATGGTTCTCTTCCAGATTTTCCAGTGAATAATTGTGGTGGACTTTAACCGTGGCTTCGCGATCTTGGACCTTGCGATGCCTTGTACTTTGTGAACTTTATCTTTTATGTAGGCTTGATCAAGATCCTTCTATTTGTTGGTTGTAGTTCCACTTTTGTATCGTCTTTTATCTTTTTCACTGTTTTAGATCCAAGAACCTGTAACATGTACTATGTAGCAGACATGGGTCAAAAGCACCTGTTTATTTGTAAAAAGAACAAGAATGGGGAATATAATAATGCAATATTATGGTATGAACAAATACCCCCAAATATATCTTTTGCCCGTCCTCGAGCAAACTTAGTTTTATTCTCGACAAAAAACCTAACCTCACTTTCGCAGGGAAACGCGATTGCACTGAGCTCGTGCAACAAGCCGTTAAACCTCTAGGTGTCCCTAGTAGGAGGAGTGTTGTCTCCTGAGGGTTTTCAGCGGATACTACCCACAAAATCCTATCAATTAGGCTTTTCGACTTTAATTCTCCAATTAGGTTTTCTAACAAGGAATTCTATTATCTTCTACTTGTAAATTTTCCACCCATATTCTTCACGCTTCCTTTTTATTTAACTTAAGATTATATATGTTCTGTAGACTTACTTAGCTTTTGGCATCTCTTAAGTTTTCCTTCTAGGGCCCCATCTCCACTTAGGAATTTTTATCAACTCTACTAAAGATACAAGTTATATTCTTCATTTCTCTCTCTTATCTAAATCCTAATCACATACCTCTACGTGTGTGTATATATCACCCCTACACTTGGAAATTCAAATCAAGCAATCATACTCTTTCCGTTGTCCAAAGCACTTCTTTATTGGTGAATTTTTAAATGAATTTTGTTTACACATCCTTCATGCGACCGTTAATACTTCTTGAGGTACCAACAACCGATTACAAGATGTGTTTGCACATTAAAGCGTAATTCCTAGTCTTGCAACACCTAAGGCTTTTTAGCAGTAACTCCCAAACCAGTTGGTCTAAGGCACTAGGTGATGAAGCACCCTCGCTAAATATTTTTCTATTTTTGCAGTCTTAAGTAATCACAAAAACAAGTGTTCATTTTTTTTATTCACACTTGTATTTTTTTTTTCATCGTACTAAGGACTTTAGACAAGAGCATTTCAAGGTCTCTTATACTATTCCAAGTTTCAAGGTGCGTGTTTGTGCAATTTGTAGGGTATATATTTTCAGAATTTAGACTTAAGCTAGGAATTATTTTTCAAACTTATATTTTAATAAAAATATCAATACTTTTCCTTTGTTTTGACTTAGCCCACGAAGTGAACTCAAAATTTGCCTATTTCTAAATAAACTACAAAGACATATACTTTCTACCGTTAAATTTTAAGGAAGGTTATTTTTAGGGTTTTTAATTTACTAAGTCTAAGATCTAGTTGTTCCTAGCTAGTTAACCTATTTGTCAAACTCAAGTCAAATACGGCCAAAATTGAATATATTAATTTTTATAATTTTTGAAAATTTTCAATTTTTATGGGTTTTAAAATAAGTATGCAAATGCAAAAATATGTACATATGAATGTGAAGGAAGAAGGCTTACCGAGCATATCCCCAAACTTAAACTTGACAGTGTCCTCACTGTCATGCTACACCAAGAGGGTTTAGAATGTCGGCACTCCCCTGTTTATTTATTTACAAAAAAAAAATTTATTTTTTATTTTTTTGAATTTTTTTTATTGTTAATAGAAAAAGAAAACAAAAAATATATATACATATATACAACAAGGTCCTCCCCAAACTAAACAAGGCCTTACATAAGCCAAAGGTTAGCACCAACCATTCAAAAATTCTATCGTGATAATGGTAGGGTTGGTGGAAGAATGGGGCGTAGAGAAAGGAGTTGAGAAGCACACGAGACCGTGTGGAAAGAAAGGTAGAATATGGTCTCGGTGGAGGAGAAGAATGGCGGGAGGGAAAAAGAAGTGGAGTACAATCTTGAGGGTGTAAATCGAGTGAATAAATCAGCGCAATTTGTGATGACCGATGTGTTAAAAGCGATTGTGCTAATTTATCAACCCGTCGAGAAATGGGGTCAAATCCCTCAAGATTCGCAAGAAAACATGGGTACATCGAACTTGGTATAGGAGATGAGAGCGTAACAGTCTCTTGCAAGGTCGGAATGATAGGAAGGACGAAAGGGAGTGAATTAGGGATAGTCTCATTCTCACCGTAGTAAACTGTCTCGAACTTGAAAGATTCCATCAATGGTTCGAAACGACTGTAAGCAACCGAGTCTGATGGTTCAACTAACTCATCTGAAAATTCAAAGGACTCAAACTCGGGCGGTGAGTTTTCAACATCGTCCGAAAAAGTGAAACACTCGTAAGTGTTATCGGCTGTGAGAACTGTGTCAGATTCAAAGGGAAATTTTTCAAGCTCACAGTCTTCAAGCGTGATCTTGTGCGTGGTCGGAACGATGGAAAGGAGGGAGGGTGATATAACAGTTAAAGGTTTAGGAGGATGAATTGGAAAATCCGACACATCAAACAAAAATGGTTTAACCTCAATATTATCCTCAAGACTCTCCACAATACTATCTTCATAATTCTCCTCAATATTTAGCTCATCCATGGCATTATCATCAAAATCAAGACGCATATGAAGTTCGGGAGAAACAATCAATGACTCGGGATGATGAATTGGACATAAAATTTCAATCAAATCTACGGGTTCATCATCCAAAATATTCCCGGCGTCTATATCCTCAATCAAGTGAAAATCAATTTTTTCTGACACCTCATCAAAAGCATGGATGTTTATCAATTTAGGTTCTAGATTGGAGGTGTAAAGATCGAAAGGATTAAGTGTGGTTTCACTCGAAAGGGGTTCTTCACAATCTGGCAAATCAAGCACTACAAAATCACATAACTCGTTTTTATTTTCAACTGGTGAACTATTTGGGACAATCGATGGAAAACCGGAGTTGTGGGCTTCAAGTGGGTATGGGTAGGTCTGATTTGGGAATGTGTAGAACTCACCCGCTCCTCTCAAATTCTCACTCTGTCCAACCGCCTCCTCATACATTGGAAAATTTGGAGCTAGTTGGAAACTAGCTGCCGGTTCACTAGGTTGAATAAGGGCGACAATGGACGCATCCACATTCCTAACCATTTTGTTTGTTGCTGAAATATAAGCTGCCAACGACTGTTCCAAACTAGACATGGGTGGTGAAGGAGTTTCGGTAAAAGATTCGAAATTGTTTGGATACGTGAAACTCCTAAAAGGCTGTGTAGAAGCAATGTCTAGTGACGGTGGGAAAGTCGGGTCGGACTGGTAGGAATTAGATGGTTGGATAGGAGTAGGATCAACATGTGTATAAAAAGGTGAATGGACTTGTTGATCCCTAGAACTGGATGTGCAGAGAGGGATGAAAGATCGGCTACGAGATTGTGCGATATGCTCAGCAATAGACATCGGTTTAGGAGTTACAATAGGACTCGAAAAAGTGGTGTCAACATAAGAAGGTGGTGAAGGTTGACATGGTTGACACAAAGTGGATTGCAATGTCGAACTGTTTCTCCTAGACACTTCTATTTGATCTTTCAAAGAAATTTTGGGTATGGAGGGATCGTCCTTAAATCGACCGAAACAATTGACGTACGAGGCAAAGTTAGGTTCAAGATACCAAAATTCGGCAAGAGATTTATGAGGTGGGGTACCCATGATGTAAGAGGGAGAAGAGAAAGAAGATTGGGGTGCACGGATTTCTTAGCGACAAAAGTTGCAAGTCTTTTTATAAAAAATTTCCTTTTTTTATTTGTAACTTTTTGCAAAAAAGATTTTCGATAAAGGGCTTAGACACAAATGCAATCAACAAGAAATGCACAATCAGGCCTAGATCTAGGGTCACCTAGGTCAGCTAGACAACTCCTAACTGTTCCAAAGGGCTAGAAATAGGACATCAAACCGCCTCTTCACCGCCAATTGCGGCCAGGTAAGTGCCAGGTGAGTGGGAGGCTTCCCGCTACAAGTAGCGGTCCTAATTAAGTAACCACTTGCCTTAGACACACTTGCCTAGACACCGCAAAGTCAGGTTAGGATTAACGGCCGATGCCTATAACTAGTCCTCTGTCCTATTGAGCTCGAATTTTTTAGGACTGAGTCTAGTATTTTTTAATTAAAGATTGGTCAATACAAATGCTTTATGTGATTTCTGGGGTCCTGGGAAGGGTGATGAAATCCCCACCCAATCTGAATTGGTCAAAAGCCCCTTAAAGTCCTATTAAAGATATGCAAAACAATAAATCACTTGCAATCAAATCTTTCTATTTTATGCACGGCGCAAAGAATCCTGCACAAGATTTGTTATTGAGAAGAGGGAAGATTTTTAAGCGCAAAGAATCCTGCAGGAGATTTGACAAAAGATATATTTTAGGTTGTAGAGGGGGGAAAAAGAAAACAAACAGTGAAAATTTCGCGCGATGAAGATCCAGAAGGACCGCGGATTAGCGGCGGGAGACGGCTTGCGCGGCGGAAAGGCGGCGGCGTTGAGGCTTCAGGTCTCTGAAAAAATTCTGGTGTTCTGCTGGTACAATTCCCTTCTGTTCTGATCTACCTTTTTCTGTTTCGCACTCTGGATTTTTCCAGATCCGTCGATCCTGCAAAGATTCACAAAAATACCCTTCCAAAAATAACAGATGATATATTTTTATATTTTTTTGATTTTTCAGTTTTTATGGTTTTTTTAATTTAATATTAACCCGAAATTGCAAAAAGGAAATAACACGCCATCCCCGGAAACGGCGCCATTTGATTTAATCAAAAATATATGTTACCGCAATCAAGAACGGCGTCGCTTGGTAGCTAGCCGGTGAGTACGGGTCGGTCCACAGGGATGTTGTGAATTTCCTAATCGCTCTTACGAGTTAATTCCGATGGGCGTCGGATTGATTTAATCTAAAAACTGAATTAATCTAGATCTAAACCTTTCTAGGGTTAGGTCTAGGTTAAGTTTGGAAAGTCTATAAATCTCACCGCTTTCTATACCCATATTAAGATCTTATTAGGAGTTATGGTAATTATTAATAAAGGGGATTATAATCATTTGGAAAGATGTTTCTTCCTCTAGGTTCTTTTCCTTCCTTTATCAATCCTTACCCTAACCTTCATGGAAAACAATCACAACCGGGCCTTTATACTACGGTATCACCGCTACCTCGAGGGATAGGGTGCCGTAGGGAGCGGTATGTGCATGTATGCATAGAGTCCTATTAATTATATATGATGGGCAAGAAAGGGGTGAGAGATCTTCATCTCTCAAACCTTCCCCAAATCTAACCCTAACAAGCGAGGAGACTACTCGCTCATTAGGGAATTGAAGAACATTTATCTAGGGCAGAGAATAAAAGATCTAACTATCTAACTATCTAACTAGGGCAAGCAATTAAATTTAAGTAGGGCAAGAATAGAAATTTAACCTAGGGCAGAAAATAAAGAACTTACAAATTGATGCTCTCCAAAAGAAATCTGAATTTTATTAATGAAGGGAGGCATAACCTAATACACGAGTTTGGGTATCTATTTATAGGACATAGAAAACCCTAGGTTTACAATTTCTGCATGTCTGCATTTACCAAAATACCCCTAGGTTGACTAGTCAGTGCCGCTCTGCATTTAGGTAAAAAAATATTTATCTTTGGGCTCTAGATGGCCGCTGAACCGCGGTCGCAGCAGGGGTTGGGCCACGGTTCCGCGGCCCAATAGGAAGATCCTCTATTGATTCTTTGTGGGCTGCTTCTGGGATTCTTGGGCTTCCTGTTTCTTTGGTTATTTCTTTAAAATAGCTTATGGTTCTCTTCCAGATTTTCCAGTGAATAATTGTGGTGGACTTTAACCGTGGCTTCGCGATCTTGGACCTTGCGCTGCCTTGTACTTTGTGAACTTTATCTTTTATGTAGGCTTGATCAAGATCCTTCTATTTGTTGGTTGTAGTTCCACTTTTGCATCGTCTTTTATCTTTTTCACTGTTTTAGATCCAAGAACCTGTAACATGTACTATGTAGCAGACATGGGTCAAAAGCACCTGTTTATTTGTAAAAAGAACAAGAATGGGGAATATAATAATGCAATATTATGGTATGAACACACATCACCATGAACTTCATGACTGCTCTTCCTCGCAGCACGAAGGGTAACGACACAGTATGGGTTATTATGGATTGGCTCACCAAGTCAGCTCACTTTATTCCTTTTCAAGTTGGCCAATCTACCTAGACGTTAGCAAAGAAGTACATGGAGGTGAGCATGAATCTAAACTAAGATTTAACTCTTCAAAATGTACTATATTGATACCCATGAACTCATGCAGGAGATTGTGAAATTACATGGACTACCAGTTTGTATCGTCCCCGATCGTGATACCAAATTCCGATCATAATTCTGGCAGAGTCTGCAAGCTAGCCTGGGAGCGAGTCTGAACTTCAGTACGGCTTACCATCCACAAACGGACGAATAGTCTGAGCGAACAATTCAGATTCTAGAAGACATGCTAAGAGCTTGTATGTTAGACTTCGGATGTTCGTGGGAAGATCACCTACACCTTGTGGAGTTTTCATACAACAATAGTTATCAGGCGAGCATTGGAATGGCACCATTTGCAGCACTCTATGGAAGGAAGTGTCGTTCACCATTAAGTTAGGATGGCGTTGGAGATCGTGAACTCCTTGGACCAGAGATGATCGTGGAAATTGTAGACGTAGTTCGCACGATCAGTAAACGAATGCGCATATCTCAAGATCGACAAAAGCATTGGGCTGATGCAAAGCGCCGACAACTAGAGTTCCAACCTGGAGACCATGTTTTTTTGAAGATCTCTCCAAACCGAGGAGTGATCTTCTTTGGCAAGAGGGGTAAACTAAGTCCGAGATATATAGGACAGTTCGACATACTGGAATGAGTTGGAGAAGTGGCATACTGGTCAGCACTTCCACCCTCATTGGATGGAGTGCACAACATGTTCCACATATCCCAACTACAAAGATATGTGAGTGACCCCAGCCATATCCTTGATCACTCAGAGCTCACAGTCCAGACTGACCTGACTTGCGAGCAACAACCCGTTGAGATCCTGGATCGTAAAGTGAAGACATTACAGAACAAGGAAGAAAACTTGGTCCGAGTGATTTGGAGAAACGATTGGCCAGGAGAATCAACGTGGGAACGAGAAGAAGACATGCGTGAAAGATACCCTCACTTATTTGTAAATTAGGTCCTATGTAAATGTAAATTTCGAGGATGAAATTTTTATACGGAGAGTAGAATGTAACGACTCTGAATTTACTGTACGGAATTTTTCATTTTAATATACAGAAAATGAGTTATACAGCCTGTGTTTGAGTTATAAGTAAATTTTGTTAAATAACAGCAAGAAACAACTTGTAGCTCACTGGTAAAGACCTTGCACTGCTGTGACGTAGCCCCTGTGTTCGATCCAGATCAGACACATTATTTTTTTCTGATTTTTCTTTTTAACTTTTTGGAAGCACAAAAGTTTACACGTGCAATACACATAAAAATGAAAAGTTAGAAAAATCAAACATGTGCAAAAGGGTTTAAACACCGAGTTGTACACGTGGCACGAATCCAGAGTGTTACAACCCCAAATTTCCTATACAACTTTCTGTACAAAATTTTCAAAATTTAAAGAAAGGGGTACTTTTGCCTGAGCACAAGTTAAATATTTTTTTTGCTAATTAATTACAAGAAGGAGCTTGTAGCTCATTGGTAATACCTTGCACTGCTGAACCAAGCCACCAGAGTTCAAATCCCATACCCCACATTATTTTTAATATTGTTTTATTTTGAATTTTTAGAATACCAAGAGTTTACACGTGCATGTCTCACAAAAACCCCACTGCACCCTGAAAAGTAACTGTACCATGGGACTGATGAACCGACGTGGAGTGTTCTGACCACCCGACTCGGCCGGGATCGGCCGGCGGACCAGCCGACTCGGGCCGCCTCCGCCGGCCGGACTCGGCCGGACCGCCGAGTCGCCAACATGAAAAAGTTGTCCTTTCATCTCCCCATCACTCCTGCATACTCTAAATTCTTGGATTGGTTCTAGAGCCCCTTTAAATCACATTAAACCCAATTGTTAATACAATTTAATACATTTTTTCTCACACCTCTTCACCTAACCCTATCTTAGCCTAACCCTATAAATACAACCCCTAAACACTACCCCCTCACTCCAAAATTCTGAGCAAAACTCTCAAGAAATTTCCTAGAACCCTAGTGTGCATTTGAAGTGAGCAAATGGGCGAAACTCCGGCCATCTTCCGACGACAACCCTAGGAGATCCCGGCGACGAAACGACGCACCGGCACCTCCTCCCGATCCCTCTCCCTCTCCTCTTTAAGCTAAACCCATAAGTCCCACCTCCCCCTTCTCTACTCTTTTCTAAAAAATACGAAATTCTAAAACCCGATGGAATCGGAGCAAAATCCGATTTTCGATTCGGTTTCTTTCTAAAACTCACTTTTCTTTAATACAATCATGTTAAACCATTACATGTTGACTATTAAACATTAACAAACATGTTGAACATGTTTTATAACAATATATTTCATTTTGTGGCTTTTACCGCTCTTTTTCATTAAAATACCATGTAGTTTCATTTCGACATTTAAATATCACAAACTTGCTATACCTTTAAGTAGATCACGAGGTAATGACCTACCTCCTCACAACACTAATATGCAATATAGCACAATACATTTTGGGGGCCTAGAATACGGGAAAAGAAAACATTTCAAATAAATACCATGCATTAATAAAACCATTTTCTAAAAGATCAAGTATTTTACACAAATCTTTGCAAAGCGCCGCTACAACCCAATTTGGGGAACCCGACTGGGATGGTGCGGATTATCGCACATTTCTAGGCTTAGTAGTGCGATATGCAGACCTTCGCAAGGAGCATTCGGTCTCGAAAGATTTAAAATACGAAAATCTTAAGAAAATAAGATTTCTAGAATTATAATATATATTAAAATTTATTCATATATATCAAAATACCTATTTTTGTTATAATATCAATATTCTAACTTTTCCAAATCAAAGAATCACTTTACACTAAAATACCATGAATTCCATACAAGTACAATATTACAAATAAATACCATGTATTATGAAAAATATGTTATTTTCACTAGAAATATCACAAATATAAAATCTACATCTATGATAACTCTAAAGACGATAATTAAATACTTGGGGTGTATTTTGAAAATTATAAAAAAGTATTTTTACATAAACCCCCCTCAAGTTCTATAAATTACCCTAAGGACCCTAGTAAATATAGGTTTAAGCGGGACCAATCTCTTGAGCCTCAGGGAGCCGGAGAAGTGGGTGCTTGCCTATTTAAGGTAGACAACTTATTAACGGTGTTATCAACACGGTAATTGTCTTTGAAAAAGACATAAATCCTGCCGTCCATGTGCAACGGTTACCGATAACATCAAAACCTAATTCAGGACTTCAATTTCTCTTTCTAATTGTTCTGACTCAGACCGAGTCCCATGAATAATCTGACTTGAATATGATTCAAGTACAATCTACAATACTACAATTCAACATGAATCCATATATTCAAACTATTCAATCTATCAATCTATACAACTTGACCGAACTAAACCATAGATATACTTCCATTTACATGATTCTCCAGTTACATCCATTTACATGATTCTCCAGTTACATTCATTTACTGATATCATGGTTTCGGCAAGTCATCTATACAATTCAATTTACAATACAATACAATCATTACTATCAATACAATAAATACACGGGGTATTGGTGTAGTTCATTCGTGAATCCAACAGAATCTCAAGAGTCCCCCTAGATCATGAATCCATGTCTACTTACACAAACAAGCAATCATGAGGGACCGTGTTTCCATGCTCCTGGATTGTGGCCTGTTGAGTTTGGAATACTTCGACGACAGTCGAAGTCCTGCTACTAACATTTGATTCGGGCCCGTGGTTCCCTACCCCTGGATTACAGCCTGTTGGGTTTGAGAACACTCTTGAGATTGGTTGAGATTCACCCTTGAACTTACGTTAACAATATCATTAACACTAAATACAACAATATAAAAAAATAACACAACTTGAAAAGCTATACTCTCTCCCTCTCTGCCTATTCTACTTCTCCCTTATCTTTGGGACTTACCGAGCAATTGTTCGCTGACGACATTCCTTCTCTTTCTTCTTTGGAATGTTGTCAGGTGATCTGGACACTCAGGAGATCAAGCCTACCAGCGAGGACTTGGATCAGCTTGCTTACGACCCAGAGCTTTAGCTTCATTGTACACATTTCATTTCAGTACTTTCCTTTTCTGTTATGCCATTGTTTAGGCATTGCTTTCAATCAGTTGTATTTACTTTTCCATGCATTGTAAAAAAGAATGTTAATAAATAAAGTTGCTGTTCAGTTATATCTACTGTCTTTGTCTCTTGTGCATTTTTATTTATATTGCTTAGATACGCTTAGCGTATTTACTTCAGAGTAAATACGTAACGGCCTCGTCGCGTCCCCTTCGCCGTATACTGGGAAGCGGGGCGTGGCAGGTTTTGTTGGCGGCCTATGCAAGTCAGAGTTGTATAGAACGCTACCATGCAGTTCTGTTCTACGTGAACAACCTAAGCAATATAACACAAGAATCAGCAACTAAAACATTCTTTACAATCATGTTCCTTGAATGTTATCAATTCCATATTCTTTGAATCATATACTTTGAATCTGTCCTAACCTAAATTTTTCATTCAAGGTTATGGATTCCCCAAACAACACCAGCACCAACTTCAATAACACTCCACCTCTACTACCAATCATACCTGCCGTTCCTGCTCCACCCAACGAGCAAACGGTTCTGCTTAAGGCAATCCGCAGCCTCCTAAAGGGACAGCAGTAGCTCTTGAACCATCCCAAGGCTGAAGCACCTGGGGTGAAGCAATTCAGAGCTTTACATCCCAAATAGTTCTTAGGAAAAGAGAGCCCACTGGATGCTGAGGAATGAGCTCAGAGCATCGAAGATGATCTGGCAGCAGCACAAGTGCCAGAAATAGCTTGGGCCCGAGTTGCAAAGCTGCAGCCCACAGACAATGCACGGGTTTGGTGGAAGGCGAAAGAAAGCCGTCTTGATCAACCCATCGAATGGAAGACTTTCTGAGATATGTTCGACGCAAAGTATTCCCCTGAGACTGCTATGTTCGACATGGAACATCAGTTCATCCATCTGCAACAAGGTTCGATGTGGACCAAGTCAGTAGATGAGTATGACGCTGAGTTCACCATGCTCATTCGGTAAGATATGTCTCAATGTTCAATTTTATATCACATACTACAAAGCTAACACAAGACCGTAACAGGTTTGCGGCCCATCTCATACCGACTGCTGAGTTCAGAGATAGAAGATTTCAGCAAGTGTTGGACCCGGAAATCCAAGCTGCATTAGCTACAGGGGATTTCCCAATCCATGATATGACTTTGAAAGCTGCCCGGAGATATGAGGCAGTGGGGAAGAAGAAGGGCAGACCTCAATCTGCCGGAGTGAAACGCCCTGCCAACCAGATGGCAGGAGAAGCCGCATCTAGACCACCATTTTTACCAAGAAGACCGGGAGTACCAATCAACAGGCCCAGCCCAGTCTTTTGTATGTACTGCAAGAGAGCTGGACATCTGATGGAGGTTTGCTGACGAGCAAACGGTTTTTGCCTGATATGTGGATCATCCTCACATACCATAGGAACTTGTCCACACAACCGAACTAATCCTAACTCCGCAGCTAAACCAGCTTTCCAAGCCCCACCTACTCGGTTAACTCTTTCTGCACTACCTCCATGTGGACCACCTTTACCTCAACAATCAGCAATGTACTGGCATGCACGAAGAAACGTGCCGAGACGCCAGGCTTACAATTTGGCGGTTGTAGAAGCTGAGACGGTTGGCCAGGATAACCCTGGTAATTCTTTTCAACCTTTTCAAATCATTGTATCACTTTGTTAGTATTCATACACTATCACCAAACTTTACTTGAATCTGTTACACTTTTCTTTTACAAATTTCGAGGACGGAATTTTTTTAAGGATGGTAGAATGTAACAACCCCAAATTTCCTGTACAACTTTCTGTGCAAAATTTTCAAAATTTAAAGAAAGGGGTACTTTTGCCTGAGCACAAGTTAAATATTTTTTTTGCTAATTAATTACAAGAAGGAGCTTGTAGCTCATTGGTAATACCTTGCACTGCTGAACCAAGCCACCAGAGTTCAAATCCCATAACCACGTTATTTTTAATATTGTTTTATTTTGAATTTTTATAATACTAAGAGTTTACACGTGCATATCTCACAAAAACCCCACTACACCCTGAAAAGTAACTATACCAGGGGACTGGTGAACCGACGTGGAGTGCTCCGACCACCCGACTCGGCCGGGATCGGCCGAATCGGTCGGCGGACCAGCCGAGTCGGGCCGTCTCCGCCGGCCGGCCTCGGCCGGACCGCTGAGTCGCTAACATGAAAAAGTTGTCTTTTCAGCTCCTCATCACTCCTGCATACTCTAAATTCTTGGATCGGTTCCAGAGCCCCTTTAAATCACATTAAACCCAATTGTTAATACAATTTAATACATTTTTTCTCACACCTCTTCACCTAACCCTAACCCTGGCCTAACCCTATAAATACAACCCCTAAACACTACCCCCTCACTCCAAAATTTTGAGCAAAAACTCTCAAGAAATTTCCTAGAACCCTAGTGTGCATTTGATGTGAGCAAAGGGGCGAAACTCCGGCCATCTTCCGATGACAACCCTAGGAGATCCCGGCGACGAAACGATGCACCGACGCCTCCTCCCTCTCCCTCTCCCTCTCCTCTTTAAGCTAAACCCGTAAGTCCCACCTCCCCTTTCTCTACTCTTTTCTAAAAAATACGAAATTCTAAAACCCGACGGAATCGGAGCAAAATCCGATTTCCGATTCGGTTTCTTTCTAAAACTCTTGCTTTTCTTTAATACAATCATGTTAAACCATTACATGTTGACTATTAAATATTAACAAACATGTTGAACAAGTTTCATAACAATATATTTCATTTTGTGGCTTTTATCGCTCTTTTTCATTAAAATACCAAGTAGTTTCATTTCGACATTTAAATATCACAAACTTGCTATACCTTTAAGTAGATCACGAGGTAATGACCCACCTCCTCACAACACTCATATGCAACATAGCACAATACCTTTTGGGAACCTAGAATACGGGAAAACGAAACATTTCAAATAAGTACCATGCATTAATAAAACCATTTTCTAAAAGATCAAGTATTTTACACGAATTTTTGCAAAGCGCCGCTACAACGTAAGTTGGGGAACCCGACTGGGATTGTGCGGATTATCGCACATCCCTGGGCTTAGTAGTGCGATATGCAGACCTTCGCAAGGAGCATTCGGTCTCGAAAGATTTAAAATACGAAAATCTTAAGAAAATGAGATTTCTAGAATTATAATATATATTAAAATTTATTTTATTAAAATTTATATATATATATATATATATATGTAATATCAAAATACCTATTTTTGTTATAATATCAATATTCTAACTTTTCCAAATCAAAGAATCACTTCACACTAAAATACCATGGATTCCATACAAGTACAATATTATAAATAAATACCATGTATTATGAAAAATATGTTATTTTCACTAGAAATATCACAAATATAAAATCTACATCTATGATAACTCTAAAGACGATAATTAAATACTTGGGGTGTATTTTGAAAATTATACAAAAGTATTTTTACATAAAACCCCCTCAAGTTCTATAAATTACCCTAAGCACCCTAGTAAATATAGGTTTAAGCAGGACCAATCTCTTGAGTCTCAGGGAGCCGGAGAAGTGGGTGCTTGCCTATTTGAGGTAGACAACTTAACAACGGTGTTATCAACACGGTAATCGTCTTTGAAAAAGACACAAATCCTGCCGCCCATGTGCAGCGGTTACCGATAATATCAAAACCTAATTCAGGACTTCAATTTCTCTTTCTAATTGTTCTGACTCAGACCGAGTCCCATGAATAATCTGACTTGAATATGATTCAAGTACAATCTACAATACTACAATTCAACATGAATCCATGAATTCATATATTCAAACTATTCAATCTATCAATGTATACAACTTGACCGAACCGAACCATGGATATGCTTCCATTTACATGATTCTCTAGTTAAATCCATTTACATGATTCTCCAGTTATATTCATTTACTGATATCATGGTTTCGGTAAGTCATCTATACAATTCAATTTACAATACAATACAATACAATACAATATCATCAGTACAATCATTACTATCAATATAATAAATACACGGGGTATTGGTGTAGTTCATTCGTGAATCCAACAGAATCTCAAGAGTCCCCCTAGATCATGAATCCATGTCTACTAACACAAGCAAGCAATCATAAAGGCCCGTGTTTCCATGCTCCTGGATTGTGGCCTGTTGAGTTTGGAATACTTCGACGACGGTCGAAGTCCCACTACTAACATTTGATTCGGGCCCATGGTTCTCTACCCCTGGATTACAGTCTGTTGGGTTTGAGAACACTCTTGAGATTGGTTGACATTCATCCTTGAACTTTCATTAACAACATCATTAACACTAAATATAACAATATAACAAAATAACACAACTTGAAAAGCTATACTCTCTCCCTCTCTGCCTATTCTACTTCTCCCTTATCTTTGAGACTTACCGAGCGATTGTTCGCTGACGACATTCCTTCTCTTTCATCTTTGGGATGTTGTCAGGTGATCTGGACACTCAGGAGATCGAGTCTACCAGCGAGGACTTGGATCAGCTTGCTTACGACCCAGAGCTTTAGCTTCATTGTACACATTTCATTTCAGTACTTTCCTTTTCTGTTATGCCATTGTTTAGGCATTGCTTTCAATCAGTTGTATTTACTTTTCCATGCATTGTACAAAAGAATGTTAATAAATAAAGTTGTTGTTCAGTTATATCTACTGTCTTTGTCTCTTGTGCATTTTTATTTATATCACTTAGATACGCTTAGCGTATTTACTTCAGAGTAAATACGTAGCGGCCTCGTCGCGGCCCCTTCGCCGTATACCGGAAAGCGGGGCATGACACAGAGGCACGAAGCCCTAGATCGGTCGGCGGAAATGCTATAATGGCCGGCACCGACGGTTCAACCATGGCCAATGAGGCCTGGACTTTGCACACTTGACTCTTCCTCTATCCCTAACTCTCCTGCACTGTTTGATTTCCCTGCAATCAAACAGACACCCTTCATTTCACCATTTATCATCTTTTTAATGCATTTTAATTCTAAAACCCTAATTCTACACTATAAATACCACCCCACACTTTGTTTCAGTATCATTCTGAAATTTCTAGTCACAACGCTCAAAAATTCTCTAAGTACAAGTGGAGTAAAGAGGAGTTAGCAAGCGGTCGACTTCCGGCTTAGAATCAAAGCTATTCCGGAGCTCCCGCGACACCACGACGACAACAATAATCTCTTCTTCTACCTCTTCTTAATATAACCAAGTTGTAAGTCCCTCCTAAACTTCTTTTCTCTTCATTGGATTTATCTTTTCATAAAAATCGGTAAAAGTGGAGTTAATACCGATATCACTTTTTCCATCTCCTATAACTCCAATTCCTATTATCAATTGGCCAAACAAATTTTTATACAATATTTGTAACCTTAAACCCTAATATTTAGAATCAAATTTTCATTAAAATTCTCATGTGAAATAACAATAGTAACACCTTTTCATTTAAATACCATGAACTTTAAATATTACCTCTTTTAGTTTTTGTTACAAACATACCTTTAGGAAAACTTCACGAGGTAAGGACCTATCTCTCATATACACACTTGGTTTCATACCACGATACTTTTTGAATGTATTTTTCGTTGCGAAGACATTATTACAAGAAAATACCACTTACTATAAACTAGATTTTCTTTAAATTGTATTTTAAATTCCTTTAAGATTTTGCCTCTACGACCCTCTTTAGGGGGCCCACTATTGATGGTGCGGATTATCGCACATCCTTGGGCTAATAATGCGAGATGCAGACCTCCTCACGGAGCATTCGGTCTCGAAAGATTTTAAATACGGTTTTTAAGAAAAACATTTTTTCTAATTAAATAAAAATTAATTTTTAAGAATTATATAAAACTACAAAATCCAAATATTTTTAAAATATAATAAACTTACATTTTTTAAAATGAAAGAATTACAAGTTTCACTAAAATACTATCAAGATACTAACAAAAGACAAGTTTTACAATAAAATACCATGAACTTTCCAAACCAAGCAATTATCACTAAAATACCTCAAATCCTTAAAATTCATATCCATGAAAACCCTAAATAATATAAATAAATACTTGAGGTTTATTTTGAAATTTTATTAAAAATATTTTTCATAAAACCCCTCGAGTTATATAAAACATTATTTAAGGACTTTAGTAAATATAGGTTTAAGCGTGATCAATTCTCTTGAGCCCCAGGGGGCCGGAGAAAGTGAGTGCTTGCCTATTTAAGGTAGAAAACTTAACGGAGTTATCAATGGTAATTATTTTGGAAAAAGACACAAGTCCTGCCGTCCATGTGCAGCAGTTACCGATGACTTCCGAACTTAATTCAGGATCTAAATCAGTTACAAGTGTCTAACTCAATGTGAGTCTAACTCAAACTTGAATCCAAACTCAAATCAGAGTCCAATTCAAACATGAATCTAAAGTATAACATGAATACTTGAACCTGAACTTGAATACTTGAATTCAAACATCAATACCAAACATGAATACTTGACCTGACTTGACCGAACCATGATTATAACTTGACATGACTTCTTGAATACATGATTACATCCTGAACTTGACTACTTGAACAACTTGTATCCATAGTTTCGGCAAAACTTGTAAATACTCTATACAATACATTACACGGGGATAACGGAGTAGATTGGTACGGAACGTATTAACGTAGCACGAGATGGTCACTTAAAAGACATCTACATGAACTCTCGTGCCGTTGTCCCGTTGGTTTTGACGAGGCCTTATACTACATGTTACTATAGTCCACGGGGTAAGATGGACTGCTCTCGTATACACAAATACCTTCTGTACCAAGCTACAAACAACTATGTTAGAATAACAATCATATACCTGTACAACTTACAGTTCCATTTCACATTACTTGTTATATTCCATTCCTTCTTTTAGGACTTACCGAGCGCTAGTTCGTTGACGACATTCTTGTCTTTTATTTCTTTGGAATGTTCGTCATGAGGACCAGACTCTTAGGAGACCAGCTCACTGCCGAGCCAGGAGGACTTGGACCAGCTCACTGCCCAACCGAACTTCTAGCTCTCCTTATATTTACTTTCAGTCTGTATGCCACTGTTTAGGCATTGTTTATATCATTGTATCATTTCATTTTCAAATAGTTGTATGTAAAGTGAATGTAAATAAAAGTTGTTATTTACTATTTTATATCACTTGTCATTCTTGTGCATTTTATATATATTGCTTAATTACGTTTAACGTATTTATTTCTTAGTAAATACATTGCGGCCCGCACGTCACCGTACACTGGGAAGCGGGGCATGACAGGTTTTGTTGGCGGCCCATGCAGGTCAGTTCTGCATGAATTCCTAAGCAATATATATCACAAGAATTATAAGAATTAGCAACTATACATTCCTTACATTTCAAATTTTTTGAATCTATCCTAACCTTTCTTTTTCTATCAAGGTCATGGATTCTCCCAAAAACACAAGCACGAACGTCAATGGAAACACTCCACCACCTACTTTACTATCACCGCCCACCATTGCAGCTCCTATCAATGAGCAAACGGTACTGCTTGAGGCAATCATGAGCCTCTTGGATGGTCAGCAGTAGCAGACTGCTATCCTCAGGCACCGCGCAGAAGCCGAGGCACCCAGAGTCAAGAAATTCCGGGCACTTTACCCAAAACACTTTTCAGGAAAAAAGAGCCCACTGGAGGCAGAAGAATGGGCTTATTCGATAGAAGATGGCCTGGCAGCAGCACAAGTGCCAGAAATTACTTGGGTGAGAGTTGCGAAACTGCAACTAACAGACAACGCCAGAGTCTGGTGGAAGGCTAAAGAAAGCCGTCTTGCCCAACCGATTGAATGGAAGATATTTCGCGATATGTTCGACACGAAGTACTTCCCTGAGACTACCCGTTTTGACATGGAGCAGCAGTTCATCCATTTACAACAAGGCTCAATGTGGGGCAATTCCGTGGATGAATACGATACTGAGTTACCATGCTTAGCAGGTAAGATATTGTCTCAAATTCAAATTCCTGATATCACTTATTACACTGCTAACTCAATATCGGAACAGATTCGCGGCATACTTGATTCCTCCTGCTGAGATCTGGGCACGACGATTTCAGCAATGGTTGAACCTGAAAATCCAAGCTGCACTCGCTACAGGGGATTTCCCAACCCATGATCTTGCTCTGAAGGCTGTCCGACGCTATGAGGCAGTGGTGAAGAAGAAGGGCAGATCTCAGACTGCCGGTGTAAAATGCCCTGTCACAAAAATGACAGGAGGAGCCTCTTCCAGGCCAACTTTCGCACCTGGGAGACCGGGAAGATCATGTAACCGGTCCAGTCCAGACTTTTGTTTCTACTGCAAGTGGAATGGACAACTGGCGAAGGACTGCAGGCGTGCAAATGGCTTGTGTTTAGTTTGTTGCGTATTCACTCACGCCATAGGAGAATGTCCATATCGTTTCAACACAGCTCCAGCCCCCCAACCAGCTATCACAGTCCCGCAAAGGCCAGCTATTCAGGCTCCTGCACCTCGTCTAGCTCTCCCTACACCATCTCCACGTGGACCTTGTTCATATCAGAATTTTTCATTATTATATCGCCCATTCTTAATCACATTACATATAAATAGGTACTTTTGATCCATGTCTGCTAAATAGTTGCAGGTTACAGGTTCTCAGATCGTTACAGTGAAATTCATGAAAAATCGCTACAAATGTGAGACTACGACCAACAATAGATGAATCCGTATGATGCCGCCTACCAGTTCAAGGAACAAATGGAAAATCATTAGACAGTTCAATGCACAAAGCACAAGGGCAGCACAAGATTCAAGACTTTAACGCGAAGCTCAAGGCAAAAGCCCACATCATTCTTCACTGTTGGAAATCTGGAAGGAAATAGAAGAGATTCTGAGAAACCAAGTAAAGAAAACAGAAGATAAAAGCAACACAGAGAAACCTTGAAGAGATGAGCCAAAGATCCCATTTAATGGCCGCGGAACCGCGGCCAAACAGGCCTTTCTGCCGCTGTTCCGCGGCCGTATGGTGCACGTGTCGGTGCCCGTGTCGGTGCTTTGACCCGGCTTTCTTAGGGTAGTTTGGTAAATTCATGTATGGATCAGAATGTAACCTAGGGTTTTTTCTATCTATAAATAGGAAAGCCAAAAGCCTAATTAAGTGTGCCTATTTGAGTGTGCCTTTTTAAGATGTCTCTTTTGTGATGCCTCTTTTTAAATTTTAGATTAAAATTTTAATTCCAGTTGTAATGCACTTGTTGAGAGGTCATCAATAAAGATATTTTTATTTTTATCTTGCATTCTTTTTTTTATCCGAATTTAATTCCTGAAATTTTCTTTATCTGTTCTTTTATTATCTGCAAGTTAGATAGTCTTTTAAAATAAAAATATAAAAATGAATTTTATCGTCACTTTCCTAATGAGTGAGTAGTTTCTCACTTGTTAGGGTTAGGATAGGGAAGGTTTGAGAGAAGGAAATCTCTCTCACTCCTTTCTTTGCCCATATAATTTTAAAATACGGACTCTTTTTAATTCAACCACACACCGCTCACTACGGCACCCTATCCTACAAGATAGCAATGATTCCCTAGTTAGACCGGTTGTGGTTGAATTAACTGGAGGTTAGGGTTAAGAGTTAAGAACGGACGGACAAGGACCAAAAGGAAGAAACTAAGTTTCTTCCTAGTCGTGCGAATCCCCGTTGTTAACTATTACCCTAACACCTATATTTGTAACTAGGGCATTGATAGAAGTGAGAAGAATCCTTAATTCGAACTAACCTAATCCTAAACCTAGTAAGCCTTTTAAATCGATTTATGCTCATTCTTAGATAGTAAAACAAAACTTACCAAAGATAGGACTTAACTCGTTAGAACTTAAAGAAAAGAACACATTTTCACTGTGGATCGACTCGTACTCAACCGGCTAGCTACCAAGCGACACCGTCTTGATTGCGGTATTCTTAAATTTTAAAACGGTAGTTTATTTCTTTGTGTAATTTCGGGTTAATTAATTAAAAAAATATAAAAACTAAAAAAAAAACTAAAAAAAATCATCTTGTTACTTTGATTGGTTTTTGTATGAATTGTGCAGGAAAAGAGGACAGACTGATTCAGATCTGGAGCAAGCTCAGTGAACAAGTCCAGAAACAGAGGATCTGAACAGACAGGGGAGAACCAAATCAGCACAATTTTTTTTTTTGAAAATCTGAACCAACTAAACCGCCGCGGAACCGCGGCAGATTCAAGCATTTGACTGCGGAATAGCGGTCAACCTGTGATGTCAGCACCCCATTTTTCTGTGAGTATTTTTTTTTCTTCTCTCCTACCCCCTAAGCTCCACTGAAAATTTTTTCCTACGGGATTCTTTGCACAACAACCTCTTCTCCTTCTCCAATAAATTGTTTTTGTGCAGGATTCTTTGCGTTGCCAAATAAAAAAATTTTTGCAAGTGTTTTAGATTTTTTTTGGTTGTTCCTGCTTTGCATAATTAATATGGAATTTAAGAGGCTATAACACCAACTCAGATTGGGTGGGGATTTCATCACCCTTCCTGAGACCCTAAAAATCACTAAAACATATGCATCACTTTTGAGCTTAATTAAAAAATATCTAGATTCAGCCAATTAAGGATTGTCGCGCTCATTAGGACAGAGGAAGGTTGTGGGCATTCAGTCGTTTATCTAAACCTGACTTTGTGGTGTCTAGGCTAGACAAGTAAGAAAGGTAACTTTAAAAGGCCCGTCTCACGGTGATTCGTGAGCGGAACCCTCCTTTCTTCATTTGTGCTTACCTGGCCACAATTAGCGGTGAAGAGTCGATTTGAGGGATATCTCACAACTTGTCACTTTGGAACAGTTAGGAGTAGTCTAGTTGACTTAGGAGACCCTAGCTCTAGGTTTGATTGTGCATGTTTAAACCGTGGTTGTTTGAAATTGTACTGTAGTTCCGTACAAATTTTTGCAAAACTCTTTCTAAAAAAACACTTTCAAAAATTTCAAAACTCCAAAAACAAACAATTTTTTTTAAAAATATAAAAAAATTAAAAAATTAAAAAAAATTTAAAAATTAAAAGAAAAAAATCACATTCTTTTTCTTCTCCTTTCTCTCATCACATCATGGGTACCCCACCTCGCAAAACTCTTGCCGAACTTTGGTACCCACAACCAGACATTATTTCCTACGGTTCTTGTTTTGGTCGAATTTCGAACGACCCTTCCATGTCCAAAATTTCTTTGAACGATCGGATAGACGCGTCTAGGAAAAACAATTGGATTCAGCAATCCACTTCGTATCAACCATTTCAAACATTCACCCCTTCTCATATTGATACCCCTTTTAAGAGTCCAGTTGTAATCCCAAAACCTATGTCTATTGCTAAACATATTGAACAATCTCGTAACCGATCTTTCACTCCTTTCACCAATGCGAATTCTTTGGATCAACAATTACATTCATCTTCTTATCCAAATGTTGATCCTACCCCTGTCCAACCATTCTATTCCTATCCATCCTACCCAATTTTCGCACCTTCCCTAGACATTGCTTCTACACAGCCATTTGGGAGTTTCCAGTATCCAAACAATTTTGAATCTTTTACTGAAACTCCTTCACAACCCATGTCTAGTTTGGAACAGGCGTTGGAAGACTTTAGGGTAGCGTCATGCCAACAGATGATGGAGTTGAATGCGTCCATGGCCGCCCTCATACAACCTAGTGACCCGGTAGCTAGTTTCCAATTAGCTCCACATTTTCCAATTTATGATGAGGCGGTAGGAAAGGTTGAGAATTTGAGTGGAAAAAGTGAGCTGTACACCCTTCCAAATCAAACCTACCCATCCCCAATTGAATCCCACAACTTCGGTTTTGAATATCTATCAAGTGTTCCAAATGATTCACCAGTTGAAGATAAAACGTTTAATGAGTTGTGCGACTTTGTTGTGTTTGATTTACCTGATTCTGAAGGGTCCCTTTCGAGTGAAACCATCACCAATCCTTTTGACCTCTACACCTCTACTCTAGAACCTAAACTGATTAATATCCATGCTTTTGATGAGGTGTCTAAGAAAATTGATTTTCACTTGATTGAGGATATCGACGCTGGGAATATTTTGGATGATGAACCCGCAGATTTGACTGAGTTTTTCTCTCCAATTCATCATCCCGAGTCATTAAATGTTTCTCCCGAACTTCATATGCGTCTTGATTTTGATGAGAATTGCATGGATAAGCTAAATTTCGAGGAGAGTATTGAGGAAATTATTGAGGATGAAGCAGTTTTACTTGTGGAGTCCGATTTTCCAATTCATTCTATCCCTTTCATTGAATGCACACACCCTTCTGAACTTTTAACCGATACCCTTCCTAAATCACTTCCCTCCATCCTCGCTCCGACCTTGCAAGAAACCGTTACACTTTCATTTTCATTGTCTGGTTTACCAAGTTCGACGTACCCATGTTTTCTCACGACTTTTGAGGGATTTGACCTCATTTCTCAGTGGGTTGATAGATTAGCACAATCATTTTTTACACATCGGTCATTACAAATTGTGCTAATATATACACTCTATCTCCACCCTCAAGTTCGTATTCAACTTCTTTCTCCCACTTTCTTTGGTTCTTCTTCTAATCTTTCTTTAATGATAGCGAGTGTTAATGAATCATAATCCGATATTTTGAGTTCGATAATTCTAGAAAAACAACTTGATTTATACTCTTTTGAGAATAAGGTAGATGAGCCTTACGAGTCTCTTACCTCCGTAATTTTTGAAAAATCAAGTGTGTTGAATTTTGGTGCGACACTTATTGACATTGAAATGTTCAATCGGACCATCGATGAAATTTTCGAAGATATTTTCGCCGACGAACTCGCATTCCTAAACGACACGGATTTTATGATTAATCAACCTCCACCTGAAGAAGTCGAACCACCACCATTTCTTCTTATCCCATACGAGAATGTGACCATTCTTCCCATTCCTAATCATCCACATTCTCGTTTCTGTTAACCATTATTGTTTCGACTCTACAAATCGAGACGTAAACATTTTCCATTACACCACTTATCTTTACCTCATTTCTTCCTGACTATATACAACATGTTCTATCACCAACCGCCGCTTTATAACGATAAAATTTTTGAATGGTTGATGCTAACATTTGGCCTGTGTAAGGCCTTGTATAACTTGATACTGTGTTTTTCTCCCCCCAACTCTGCACTTTAACGCTTAAACAGTGGAAACACTGTTTCACTTAAGTTTGGGGGGACCTTTTTGTATATATATTTTGTTTTCTTTTTCTGTTAATAAAAAAAAAATAGGGGAGTGCCGACAATTTTGACCCTCTTAGTGTAGTTTGACAGTAAGGGCACTGTAAGTCTACGGTTGCGTCCCGGTCGTCATTCTGACGCCAAACGCAGAACAAAAACTTTTATAACTGGCGCTATCGTATACTATAACCCGGATCTTGCCATTAACGCTAAACTAACAAACTGTAAAGAGGTAGAAAGGCTATACCGAACGATCCGAGTCCTTCGGTCTTTAGCCATCATCCTACGCTCCTCGCGGCAACTCCGATCTCCTATCTCCTCCTCGAGGTGGAACAACATCTACGGATCTTTAAACGGGCTCCCGCCTCTATACCGAGGTAACTCGGTCATCAAGTCTGCTAAAAGAGATGACCAAGATGAAGTAGAGAACGAGTAGAATACTTTGTCTCAAACACCCTAGGGTTCTCATCACATGAGAGGGTTAGGGTGGAGGTTGAAGAAGATGCTAGGGCTTGGAAATGATGAACTCATGAAACTCAAGAGAGAAAAAGAAAACTAAGCATAATAATCTTCTCTCTTTTCTTTCTCTTGTGAATAGATGAATGAGGTTGTTTTCTTTTAAAACCCAAAAGAAAAATACCTTCTCAAAATATCTCACAAAACAACCACAAATATCTTTTCACAAAACAAAACACATTAATTCCTTAATGACTCACTAGATGACTCATGCTAATGAGTCATTAGTGAACATTCTAGAATTTATGTGTCATCCAAAATGAGTCACCATTTCCAAAATCCAATAATCATTTAAACCAAAATGATTAATCTAAAAAGAAATACATCTTCTAAAATATTCTCGTAACGGATTACGAAAATACCACTCACCTGTATATACATACCTGTATCCGTATTCTGACCGAATACGAATACGAGAGACTAAAATATTCTGACTCAATATAATATATGGATCCGGCTTAAACCAAAGCCCACCAGTATTATCTGCCCGAAATATGACACGTGCGTAAACGCACGTGCATTTTCCGAACCCTGCCATAAAACCATACGGCCTCTACAACGTTTCGCCCGAACTTGGGAAACTGTCTGTGGGGGACTCTGAAGACTCGTCAGTACCCTGGCAGTGGGTTTAACCACAAGCACGTCAGCGGCACTAGCTGTGCGCAACGGCTGCCCATGTACTGACCTCAAGGGAAGCCGATGAGCGAACTCATCCTGGAACCCTACTGAGCCTATCAGTGACAATATACATACAGTCTGGTCCGTTCGTCTATGAGTATCGCATATCGGGCCTAGGGGGCTGGTAACGTCAGACCCCCAATAGCAGTATAAGTCGTGTCGGAGTGTAGCCCAGAACACCCTGAGATACTACTGGAGTACCTACCAGTAAATCTCCTGCCTCGGCTGAGGGCTTTGTGTAATGGCTCTCCTAGACACAGCGCGATCTCACCACCAATACCGGGAGAGACGAATCCCCTGCCGATCCGCTCACTTGCCTCCATGTGGCTCGGGACTGTACCCAAAAAATACCTGTTTGCATGACTCCTTTGAGCCGTGGTAGGGTAGAAATCAAAGCATATTGGGAACTCACACGAGACAAATGACAACCTCAGGTCGATGAACTAATCTGTACACATGTCACCAGGGAACTGCTATCTGACGCTAGGTATAAATACCAACTAGCAGGTTCCCGGCGAGTCCTGTCCGGTGTACTCATAACCCAATGAGCACCTGTATACATCGTAGGTGATCCAACCGACACCAGTGGCTTGTGAGACCGGCCACCGTCCCTCATCGGGGTCTCGACTGTATACACTAGTCTACTCCGGAGTATCGTTGCCCTGTCTCGAAACTCCCACGACTAGGGACCACTTTTAAGGATGTGCTTATAGACTACCCAACTCTCACGTATATGATCGCCATCATACTGTTGGTAGTCAAGCAGGATCCTAGGGGCTCTATCAACGTGTAATAGTGATCAGTCACCTGAACCTGTACACGACTGATAAAGGCAAAGCAGATAGCATACTATCATCTCGAGTAAGACTGTCCTAACGGTATAGGTCCTCCCTCAATTATTGCAATCACGTACCTGCGATCCAATAATTGACTTTTAGGGCACTATATCCAACAATCTCCCACTTGACTTTAAGGCTAATTATTGCGATGTCGCATACTCACAGCCCGTGTGAAACCGAACACCCAACTCCTCTACTAATTAGTTTCACAAAGTTCGTTTGTAAAACTCTTGTGTTCTAGAAATAGCCTCAATGAGTGGATC
Organism: Agapanthus africanus; assembly: GCA_030015575.1. Taxonomy (NCBI): domain Eukaryota; kingdom Viridiplantae; phylum Streptophyta; class Magnoliopsida; order Asparagales; family Amaryllidaceae; genus Agapanthus; species Agapanthus africanus. The sequence goes on along the minus strand of JASDDO010000012.1, from coordinate 122,737,438 downwards.
CGCCCTGATGTTTCTTTCTATGTCTTTCTTAATCTCAAGTTCGCGGAGAAAACCATCTCCCGAATTGAGTAATACCTGTCTTAGAATATGTCTGGATATCTGATGGGACCTAGTTCATAAATGAACTCCAAATCCAAACTTCTTAGACTGTATCGATAACTGAAGCTAATCAGTATCCTGCACCATGCCTCCCACAGTATCCTCTTGGACCACCTGTCCATAATACTGTCCCTCGTTAGAGGGAAAACTATAACTCTGACAACCACTCTGTCATCCATGTCACCTTTGAAAGCCTGGAATGATAACCGTCTCTCGAAAGAGTCTGCCGTCATCAAATCCGTAGAACATTCACTTATATTCTAAAACTGCTTCCTTATGTTTCTTCAGGATTGGATTAATATAAACTTATCGCATCTAGTGCAAAAATAACATCTGGTGTGGTACTTGACATCTCACGATTGACTCAATTGCCTAAGCAAGTGATATGCCAATCATGCACATCCCTCTCCCCTTTTAGTCTGTAAGACACCTTTAGAGAGGGTGACTCCATCATCTGCAGGTACACCACCATGACCGGAGTCATCTATTCTAAAATACTATTAGAATACTGTCAAAGTACCCATATTGGGAAACCACCCAAATCTAGATCTAAAACCATAGATCTAGTAACCAGAATGTCAAATATTATATCCATATCCTGTGTGGAGAAACAACTGTGTGACAACCACAGTACAACCGATCGTAGTATAAGAATTTTACTTCCTACACTGTGTATGTCATTTAAATACCAGGAAATCACACCCTACTACCTTCTTAACAGATCCATCCCCTATTCTGATGAAGTCAAAGCTATGACTGTCACATCAAAAAATAAATGATCTATCTCCGCTATATCTGCTCAAGTCTATAAATAGACATAAACTACTTGCCCACTATACTTCCGCTGCTCCCACTGACCACAACAACCCTCTGGCAGAATAATATATACGTGCACTTCTAAAGCTAGTTTAGAATGACGCTATACTTAACCCCTGCCGGGTCTCATAGCCTGGAACAACAGTAGTGTCAAGGCTGGGTAAATAAGAACCTCCCTGTCACCGTCCTTGAGGCTACCGGAGTACCTCTCGGGTGTTTGAGGTTACCCACCATATCTGCAGAGTGGCTAATGGAATGTCAAACCTGATTGAATCTTTAGGTCCTATTAAATTTTCCGTAATCGTTTGCGGTTCTGGAATCACTTCCAGTTCTACCATACTCCCACTACTGTTTTTTGAAAAAATCCATTTTACTAAAACTGTGGCGAGTGAAGAACAATATCACTATTGATCTTCCAGATGGTAGAAAATCAACCCTCGTCATAGCCTGGGTCAACCCGCAAACTGCCATTACAGGAACGTGCCTTGAGTTATCCAGAGTCTGGTTTTAAGCATAAGCCGGACAACTCCCCGTACCTTAACATCGTTAAGATATGAACCAATCTATATCCAATATAGAAACTTTGGCACTTATTTAATTAGAACTAGATTCAAATCATGCAGCTGTCTCCAGTGCATATCAACTTAATGGAAAGAGGCTAATCAGCATTACCCAACTTAGGAATCCATCCAATTATGAGTAACCTGAAAGAGAAACAAGTTTCTCAAAACCATTACTATCATCTGAATACCAATCATAAGTATCTACATCTTCGATCTCTTTGAAGAATCCCGATACTTGCGACATCTGGTTCTCTACTTTATTCCTATACCCGCAACTTCTCAAAACTTAGACCTTGTATTTCTACGAAACACTTGTCTAAAAACTAGAGAAGTCACAAGTAACCAGAACATAGTACGAGGACCTACCCTTTTGTCCTGATGGACACTGGACAACATACAATACTCTGTATGAGTCCCCTGAGTCGAATAACTCAAAACCTGTGCATCGTAGGTTGAAAACTGTACTTATGGTTAAGAACTACTCCGTTGTTCAATGCTCCTTACCCAATCGTCAACTGATATAGGTAAATGTCACGGACATAATTTCAAAAAGTTATATCTCACTTTATTAAAATAAACGTACAGATATATCATTTTGAAATTGGTGCACAACAACGGATACTCAAAACCAAATACATGCCGTCCGGCAAAAACCTAGGCGATTTCCTCAAATATCACCAATTACAATGAATTCCGATATAATGAGGATGATCACCTTATTCCCAATAACTTACTCCCACTCATCATCTGTAAAACCATACAGATGTAAGAATCATACCTGGTAAATACATACCCTGGAGCAAGTATCTAATCGGGAAATCAGTTTTCCTTTTAACAATGCACAGTGAAACTGAAACATGAAAATGTTTCCTAGGGGTATCCTGGTATTCCTAGTAATGCCTCTTCCATAATCCTATTCATGACTATAACCGTATATTTCTTTGCCATCTCTCCAAATCCCTTTATTTGTCTTTATTCATTACCTTCTGCACACCCCTTTAGGCTAAGTGGTTTTCTTCCTTCCCTACCGTTCGGCACCAGCCTATGGTTTGGAAGAAGACTATCCAATAAGCGTAATAGGTGTACTCTCCTAAACCAAGGAGTACTCGCAACCTGAGAGAAGGTGATGATAAAAGAAAACTGAATAATACCTTATTCTTTTTCTCCCGAACTGGGGAAAAAAGCAAAGGTGAAATAGGAGTGGCGATGAAGTATGCGATTTGGTCGTGAATGATAGCAGTCGCAATTTACTTTGCCCTCTTTCTAATCCCTTTATTTTGTTTTTACTTATTACCTTCTGTACACCCTACTTAGGCTAATTGGTTTTCTTCATTCCCTACCTTTCGGCACCTGCCTATGGTTTGGAAGAAGACTATCAAATAAGCGTAATAGGTGTACTCTCCTAAAACAAAGAGCCCTCGCAACCTGAGAGAAGGTGATGATAAAAGACAACCGAATAAACCAATTCAATTTCTCCTGAACCTGGATTCATCCTCGAAGAAGTCCCTTCGAGTTCGTATATAACCATACGATGATCTATCCAATGGAAGTGGATGTTCGTAGTAATACGAGGTGTTCTGAGAAATTCAAAGGGTAAAAGAAGGAGCGGCAATGACTTATGCAACTAGGACAATCCAAAAGACAGTATTTTAAGAAGGTTCGGTCAACTTGGTCACTGAGTCATAGTCTAGGGTCGGTCAAAGGTCGCTGCCAAAGAGAGAGAGAAAAGAAACACTCTGCGTGCACTCTAACCTAGATCAGAATGGTTATCACTTTATCTAATCAGGAAACCTCCCACTGTACTGTCAAATTCTCTTCCAAACCTGAAAGAAGAATCAATCGGGATCACCCGAAGAGTAAACCAACTCATCAGTGGGAATCGGGATCCAACTCTCATCGCATGATAACGTGAAGGTATCCACTCACGTTATCACACTCCAGAAGGTATGCGTATGCCTGGAAAGTTTCAGTTTCTTTAGAAACTCCCGATATGATTTTTACCCCATGCTCTTATGACCTTGACTAAGGGCCAACAAATCATAAGTCGCATGTCAAGTTCTTCCGATCATTATCTTGTTAATTTGAACCCACTCGTACATACTCTTGACTAAGGGCCAACAAAGTAATACGACTGTCCCAAACCAACGCGTCTATCTATACAACATGTGAACACCCCAGCAGCTACCAATCACTATGTCTTGACTAAGGGCCAAACCAACATAGCTTGAATACTACTGACCATTCATATGAAATGACGGAGAGCTACGGCTGGTTTTTGGCGAAAAACCTTTAACGTAATGAACTTGATCTCGCTGAAGGAACCTGATAGCTTTTTACAAAATATAGTGGCGAAAACCTTTGCTAAAGAGGTCACTCCCGGTGAAGGGATCTCGGCTCTTTCCTCGTGGAATGAGGTGCAGGATATTCCAACTGAATACCGTGATGCAAAGCAACATGTAATCGACTATAGTGAAGTTATTACCCTGACGTAAATTTATGCCCAAGGGGTCACTCCCGGTGAAGGGATCTCGGCCCTTGCCTCGTCGAATGAGGTGCAGGATATTCCAACTGAATACCACTATGCAAAATAAAAGAAAAACGTCTTTGTAATAACACTTTTTAAAACTGTTCCAAAAACATCCAAACAGGTTTGTTTTCCTTGCATTGATCAGAATCAACGCAGTCCCATCAATTAATCACACCAGAAAAGAACGAAAATAAAATGTACGTATGTGCCATCCGCATTCGCCACTGGGTCCCGTCATCACACGTTAGGTTACTTAACTAACGACAGAGCGGGGACTGGACTAGCGCGGGTGTAAAACATATACAACATCTACTAGTATATATACCAATATACAATAATCGCTCCAGGCGTGATAATATGCAACATTACAGAAAAGTAATAAGCATCACAGAACAATACAGATAATCTGGGATCCCCGGGTTTCACAGAGCCGCTATTGAAACCCGACGTTCCCCTGGTCGTGTGGATAGCCTGTGCAATGAAACCTAGACCCCTACGGGTGCGGCAAGTTACCCGCCAAAACCTGAAGCGAGCAAGCCCCCTACAGCAAAGTGAATGGACCACCCTGCACTTCATGAAATCCGGTAACTTGGGCACCCCATCTTGGGTCAACCTGTACCCTCTACGAGTGCGGTGAATAGTCTGCCAATTCTAGAGTAAGGCCCCTCTGCCTCTTAAAGCCATGAGATGCGGACCCGTTGCCCTCCAGAACCCGGCTATCCATGCACTCCGTCGCGGGGTAAAACCTAGTACAGATATGAAAAATATGTACAACGGGTATATCGACCTCAACCCGGTCGTACCCTAAAAGAATATTATACAAACAGGCAGAGACGGCATTCCACATGTTGGACGCTCGCCCCGCAATATCAAATGCACAAATAAATCTAAACTGCACTACCATTGCACACAGCTATCCACCACGACAAATCCGCAACAACACAGCACAACACAGAACATCAATGCGAATGTCACGTTCGCAAACCCGTCTAAAAGAACTATAGCAATTAGACGCAATTTACCGCTCGAATGACATTCACGGTTGGAGATATAATGTAAGTACTGTAAACTAACAAGTTTAAAATTCTGATCGACAAAACTTCCCGAAGTGGGCCCCACGTACATCTGCAGTACACAAACAAAATCTGGGCCCAAAAGAAATATTCCAGAAACCATAATTTTCTATACAGGAGGTTACTGTAGAAAAATGGTAGTCTGATGCTCCAAACCTGCGGCGGAACCGCGGCCAAACCCTGGTTTTTGCGGCGGTTCGGCGGCAGTACTGTAGAGTCAGTCGACCAAATTTAACCAGAATTCTTAAAAAAGCCTGCTCGATTTTCTGAGATGCTCAAAATGATTTTTAGACCTGTTTTTAAAATCGACAGAAACTTTACACTGAAAAATGCGGTTTTCGAAATTTCGTTCGATCGATATTTTAGACGCGTTAGAACAAGTTAGTAAAGCTTAATGGCGTGGCTCTGATACCATGTAAGTCTACGGTAGCATCCCGGCCGTCATTCTGACGCCAAACGCGGAACAAAAACTTTTATAACTGGCGCTATCGTATACTATAACCCGGATCTTGCCATTAACGCTAAACTAACAAACTGTAAAGAGGTATAAAGGCTATACCGAACGATCCGAGTCCTTCGGTCTTTAGCCATCATCCTACGCTCCTCGCGGCAACTCCGATCTCCTATCTCCTCCTCGAGGTGGCACCACATCTACGGATCTTTAAACGGGCTCCCGCCTCTATACCGAGGCAACTCGGTCATCAAGTCTGCTAAAAGAGATGACCAAGATGAAGTAGAGAACGAGTAGAATACTTTGTCTCAAACACCATAGGGTTCTCATCACATGAGAGGGTTAGGGTGGAGGTTGAAGAAGATGCTAGGGTTTGGAAATGATGAACTCATGAAACTCAAGAGAGCAAAAGAAAACTAAGCATAATAATCTTCTCTCTTTTCCTTCTCTTGTGAATAGATGAATGAGGTTGTTTTCTTTTAAAACCCAAAAGAAAAATACCTTCTCAAAATATCTCACAAAACAACCACAAATATCTCTTCACAAAACAAAACACATTAATTCCTTAATGACTCACTAGATAACTCATGCTAATGAGTCATTAGTGAACATTCTAGAATTTATGTGTCATCCAAAATGAGTCACCATTTCCAAAATCCAATAATCATTTAAACCAAAATGATTAATCCAAAAAGAAATACATCTTCTAAAATATTCTCGTAACGGATTACGAAAATACCCCTCACCTGTATATACATACCTGTATCCGTATTCCGACCGAATACAAATACGAGAGACTAAAATATTCCGACTCAATATAATACATGGATTCGGCTTAAACCAAAGCCCACCAGTATTATCTGCCCGAAATATGACACGTGCGTAAACACACGTGCATTTTCTGAACCCTGCCATAAAACCATACGGCCTTTACAACGTTTCGCCTGAACTTGCGAAACTGTCTGTGGGGGACTCTAAAGACTCGTCAGTACCCTGGCAGTGGGTTTAACCACAAGCACGTCAGCGGCACTAGCTGTGCGTAACGGCTGCCCATGTACTGACCTCAAGGGAAGCCGATGAGCGAACTCATCCTGGAACCTTACTGAGCCTATCAGTGACAATATACATATAGTCCGGTCCGTTCGTCTATGAGTATCGCATATCGGGCCTAGGGGGCTGGTAACGTCAGAGCCCCAATAGCGGTATAAGTCGTGTCGGAGTGTAGCCTAGAACACCCTGAGATACTACTGGAGTACCTACCAGTAAATCTCCTGCCTCGGCCGAGGGCTTTGTGTAATGGCTCTCCTAGACACAGCGCGATCTCACCCCCAATACCGGGAGAGACGAATCCCCTGCCGATCCTCTCACTTGCCTCCCTGTGGCTTGGGACTGTACCCAAAAAATACCTGTTTGCACGACTCCTTTGAACCGTGGTAGGGTAGAAATCAAAGCACAGTGGGAACTCACACGATACAAATGACAACCTCAGGTCGATGAACTAACCTGTACACATGTCACCAGGGAACTGCTATCTGACGCTAGGTATAAATACCAACTAGTAGGTTCCCGGCGAGTCCTGTCTGGTGTACTCATACCCAATGAGCACCTGTATACATCTTAGGTGATCCAACTGACACCAGTGGCTTGTGAGACCGGCCACCGCCCCTCGTCGGGGTCTCGACTGTATACACTAGTCTACTCCGGAGTATCGATGCCCTGTCTCGAAACTCCCACGACTAGGGACCACTTTTAAGGATGTGCTTATAGACTACCCAACTCTCACGTATATGATTGCCATCATACTGTTGGTAGTCAAGCAGCATCCTAGGGGCTCTATCAACGTGTAATAGTGATCAGTCACCTGAACCTGTACACGACTGATAAAGGCAAACCCGATAGCATACTATCATCTCGAGTAAGACTGTCCTACCGGTATAGGTCCTCCCTCAATCATTGCAATCACGTACCTGCGATCCAATAATTGACTTTGAGGGCACTATATCCAACAGGCACTGTCAAGTTTAAGTTTGGAGTGTGCTCGGTAAGCTTTCTTCCTTCGCATTCATGTGTATATTTTTTGAATTTGCATACTTATTTTAAAATCCATAAAATTAAAAATTTTAAAAATTGAAAAGTTCAATTTTGGCCATATTTGACTTAAGTTCAACATAACGGTTGACTAGTTAGGAAAAACTAGATCCTAAAATTAGTAAATTAAAAATCCTAAAAATAACCTTTTTTAAAGTTTAACTGTAGAAAATATATGTCCTTGTAGTTTATTTAGAAACCGGCAAATTTTAAGTTCAGTTCTTGGGCTAAATCAAAATAAGGGAAGAGTATTGAAACTTTTATTTGAAGTGTAAGTCTGAAAAATAATTCTGAACTTTTAGTCTAAATCCTGAAAATATATACCATATTACAAGCGCATACACGCACCTTGAAACTTGGGATAGTAGAGGATACCTTGAAATGCTCTTGTCTAAAATCCTTAGCATGAAGGAAAATAAAATAAAAGTATAAGTGGTGAATAAAGAGATAAAAAAAAATGAACACTGGTTTTGTAATTGCTTAAGGCAGTATAAATAAAAAAATATAGCAAGGGTGCTTTATCACCTAATGCCTTAGACCAACTGGTTTGGGAGTCACTGCTAAGCCTTAGGTATTGCAAGACGAGAATTTACGCCTAAATACGCAAGCACATTTTGTAATCGGTCGTTTAATACCCTAAGAAGTATTAACGGTCGCATGAAGAATGTGCGAGCAATTTCATCTAAAATTCACCAACTAAAAGTACTTTGGACGATGGACAAGAGTATGATGGCTTGAATTGAATTTCCAAGTGTAGGGGTGATAATTACACACACGTAGGGGTATATGATTGGGGTTTGGATAAGAGATAGGAATGAAAGATAGGACTTATATCTTCAATAAAGATGATAAAAATTCTTGAGTTGAGATTGCACCTTAAAAGGAAAATTCAAAAGATGCTGAAAGCTCAATAAATTTGCAGAACATATATGATCTTAAGTTAAATGAAAAGTGAGTGTGAAAAATATGGGTTGATAATTTATAAGTTGAAGATAATAGAAGTTCTTGCTAGAATACTGAATTGAAGCATGAGAGTCAACAGGCCAAATTGATCTGATTTTGTAAGTAGTATCCGCTGAAAATCCTCAGGAGACAACACTCCTCCTACTAGCGACACCTAGAGGTTTAACGGCTTGTTGCACGAGCTCAGTGCAATCGCGTTCCCTGCGAAAGTGAGGCTAGGATTTTTTCGAGAATAAAATTGGCTTTTCTCGGGACGAGCAAAAGATAAGTTTGGGGGTATTTGTTCATATCAGAATTTTGCATTATTATATCGCCCATTCTTAATCACATTATATATAAATAGGTGCTTTTGATCCATGTCTGCTAAATAGTTGCAGGTTACAGGTTCCCAGATCGTTACAGGGAAATTCATGAAAAGTCGCTACAAATGTGAGACTACGACCAACAATAGATGAATCCTTATGATGCCGTCTACCAGTTCAAAGAACAAATGGAAAATCATTAGATAGTTCAATGCACAAAGCACAAGGACAGCACAAGATTTAAGACTTTAACGCGAAGCTCAAGGCAAAAGTCCACATCATTCTTCACTGTTGGAAATATGGAAGGAAATAGAAGAGATTCTGAGAAACCAAGTAAAGAAAACAGAAGATAAAAGCAACACAGAGAAACCCTGAAGAGATGATCCAAAGATCCCACTTAATGGGCGCGGAACCGCGACCAAACAGGCCTTTCTGCAGCGGTTCCGCGGCCGTATGGTGCACGTGTCGGTGGGTGTCGGTGCTTTGACCTGGCTTTCTTATGGTAGTTTGGTAAATTCATGTATGGATCAGAATGTAACCTAGGGTTTTTTCTATCTATAAATAGGAAAGCCAAAAGCCTAATTAAGTGTGCCTCTTTGAGTGTGCCTTTTTTAGGATGCCTCTTTTGTGATGCCTCTTTTTAATTCTTAGATTAAAATTTTAATTCCAGTTGTAATGCACTTGTTGAGAGGTCATCAATAAAGGTATTTTTATATTTATCTTGCATTCTTTTTTTATCCGAATTTAATTCCTGAAATTTTCTTTATCTATTCTTTTATTATCTGCAACTTAGATAGTCTTTTAAAATAAAAATATAAAAATGAATTTTATCGTCACTTTCCTAATGAGTGAGTAATTTCTCACTTGTTAGGGTTAGGATAGGGAAGGTTTGAGAGAAGGAAATCCCTCTCACTTCTTTCTTTGCCCATATAATTTTAAAATATGGACTCTTTTTAATTCAACCACACACCGCTCACTACGACACCCTATCCTACAAGATAGCGGTGATTCCCTAGTTAGATCGGTTATGGTTGAATTAACTGGAGGTTAGGGTTAAGAGTTAAGAACGGACAAATAAAGACCAAAAGGAAGAAACTAAGTTTCTTCCTAGTCGTGCTAATCCCCGTTGTTAACTATTACCCTAACACCTATATTTGTAACTAGGGCATTGATAGAAGTGAGAAGAATCCTTAATTCGAACTAACCTAATCCTAACCCTAGCAAGCCTTTTAAATCGATTTATTCTCATTCTTAGATAGTAAAACAAAGCCTACCAAAGATAGGACTTAACTCGTTAGAACTTAAAGAAAAGAACACCTTTTCCTTGTGGATCGACTTGTACTCAACCGGCTATCTACCAAGTGACGCCGTCTTGATTGCGGTATTCTTAAATTTTAAAACGCATGTACAAAACCCCATCTCAATCAGACCTCCCGCACAACCTCCTCATCAATTCCACTAAGCATAGAGAAACATACCTCAAAGGCAGAGGAATGTGCCTCCAGCAAGGAGGAATGTACCCAGACGTCAGGCTTTCACAATGACGGTTGAGGAAGCCGAAGCCACTGGCCAAGTAATCACTGGTAATTCCCAATCCTTTCATCTTTTCAATCCTTGTATAACTCTATATTTCTCCTGTATCTAAAACCAACCTCACACAATTTAGGTACTATACTGGTAGCCACCCTTCCTGCACTCGCACTTTTCGACACTGGAGAATCACACTGTTTCATGTCCCAACGAATCTTGAGAACGCATATGATTCCCGTGAAGCCACTCATTTCAAGCTGGAATGTCAGTTCCGGGAATGAAGTATTAAAAGCAACTGTGGGATTTAATCAGTGTCCCGTTGTAGTTTGCGGACGAGAATTCTATATGAATTTCAAAGTACTGGACATCCCAAATTTCGATGTTGTCTTGGGAATGGACTGGCTGGGAGTTTTCTATGCTACGATTGACAGCCGTCAAAGGAGGGTAGTATTTGAGATACCAGATCACCCGGTCTTCTATTGCAAGAGTGGAGATAGAACTTTGGAGCCAGGAATCTTCTGTGCTAAACCAAAGAATGCAGAAGTGTTTACTCTACCGGTGGAAGAAGAAAAGCTATAGGTAGTTCGAGAGTTCGAGGATGTATTCCCTGAAGATATAACAGGTTTGCCTCCCGATCGAGCTCTTGAATTCAGCATTGACTTAATACCTAGTGCGCAACCTGTAATCAAAGCTCTGTACTGGTTAAGTCCTGAAGGATTGAAGGAGATCTGCATTCAGTTGGACGAACTCCGTACTGGTTAACTCCCAATCGAGAAGGTTTTGTTCTCGCCAAAACGTTCGGCCAAGAGCTATTTGTTTCTGTTTACACCGGTTTAAGTTTCGTTTACAGATATGTATGAAATCGGGCTCATTCATATACACACACATCAGAGGAAGAACAGGTGTTCAACAACAAAAGAAAGCATTTAATTGAACATTTTATTCTACAGGAAATAGATCACCATACCTGGGATCAAAAGTATAGGGATTCACAAAACTATGGATAAAAATCTCTAACTCCCTCTCTGCCTTCTCCATCATGGTAAAGCGGCGATCTTCACGAGAAGTAGCTACCCATCGGTCAGCACCGCACCCATCAGCGAAGGAAGACAAGACGACCTGCTGAGCCTATATCTGGCTTACCATCCGAACAGAGCGATCTCTCAGAGCTGCGGTAATCAAAAGTGCCTCGTGAAAGCAATCGATCTTGTCCTCCGCGGTATCGAGCATTGTCGGAGTCATCTCTACCGGATGAGGGGGAATATCATCGATCACGGACAAGAAGACCATCTAGAGCCAAATGGAGCCGATGGGGAAAGGAGATCCTCTACGAGTCAAGAGCTCGTGCATCACCGTGTCGCATTGGTCATCCATAAGAGTAGGGTTCACCAAGCATGCGGCAAAACGAGGAACAATTTCCTCGATAGGAACCTCCCATGGCTGCCGGGGAGCATGTGGACGATTACAAGCCATAGCTCTTCTCTGTTAAAATGATTTTATGAAAATGAGAGAGAAGAGAAGCATTGCTTCAGATTATGAAGGGATACATTTAAGTATAGGCACAGAAAATGCTGTGCATGATGGAACTATTTCCAAGCTCTTGGAAAGAGAAGTTTGACTCGGAGAAAGAAGGTAAAAAGACACCTTCAGTAATGAGGCAGCGCCTCACGTGCCTTGCACGAGGGCGCCAGCGCCAAGAGTTAAAAACTCTGAGGCAACGCCTCACATGCAAAGCACGAGAGCGTCAACGCCAGAACTAAAAGTTCTCCACCCTTGGATCAAAGATCCAACGGAGATGATAAATCATCAAAGCACAGAATTAAATTATGATTGAGGAAATACTCCCCAAATCTTTTTAAACAAGAAAGATTATGCTCTGTAAAACAGAGCACCGTTGGATCAAAGATCCAATGGTGATTAAAAATCACCAAGCTACAGAATAAGTTCTGTAGGGGAAAATATTTTCCCAATCTTTCTAAAAAAGAAAGATCATGCTCTGTAAAATAGAGCACCGTTGGATCAAAGATCCAATGGTGATTAAAAAAATCACCAAATTACAGAATAAGCTCTGTATGAAAAATAATTTCCCAATCTTGTTAAAAAACATGAAAAATATCTTCTGTAAAACAGAAGTCCTTGGATCAAAGATCCAATGGGGGATAAAGTCCCCAAATCAATTAAGAGATCTCTCAATGAGATATTTTCTTAACTGAATCAACAAATCAACCTCCACTATATAAAGGACCCAAGACTTCAAGTCTTGCAGAGAAGAACCCCGCCCATAAACTTCGAACTTCAAGACGAGAACGATTTCTCCTCAAGGTAAATAAAAATAAGAGAGATCATAACATCTCCTCTATATCTAAGAGCTTAACTCTCACATCGAAAGAACTCAGTTCTTTTTCCAGATCTCGGATCTATAAGACAAAGTCTTTCACAAATGAGAATCTAATTCTCAGAGAATTGGATTGAGCAGAACAGAAAACTCAGTGCTTAGCACTCAAAGTCTGGCGCTCAGCGCCGAGCGCTCCACGTGCTCCTCACATGGGCGCTATTTAATAAGAAGTGCTTAGCACTCGAAGTCTGGTGCTCAGCGCCGACCGCTCCACGTGCTCCTTACGTGGGCGCTATTTAATAATAAGCGCTTAGCACTCAAAGTCTGGTGCTCAGTGCCGAGCGCTCCACGTGCTCCTCACGTGGGTGCTATTTAATAAAAAGTGCTTAGCACTTAGTGTCTGGCGCTCAGCGCCGAGCGCCTCACGTGTTCTGCACGTGGGCGCCATAAATTGTTTGACACTCCATATAAAAGAATATAAATAAAACAAAAAGAAAAAGGGGTGTCAGAACCCAAATCAATGCTCAGCAGTGCTGATATAGAAAGGGGATCAAGCCCAAATAAGTAATCAAGCGGGCTGAGCCTAAGGTTGGCCAAACCCTAACTCGACCGAGCCCATATGTCTTCTTCTAAATTGGCCTTAGTTCCAAACAAGACTACTATGTCCCCGACGAATATTCATTGGTTCAAGGGTACATATCTTCATACCTCTGATGCATGTCGTTGTTTACCGCCGAAAACGGAGATGAAACCGTGTAGGTCGTCTTGTCTGAATTTGGGGGCAGATGCTATTTGGTTTTATCTATCCACCTCTCTGAAGATGCCAAGTTGATTTATGGCACCGTATATCGGAGGTTTGGACAGATGCAGCCGTTGTAGCAGACTTCGTAAGATTCCCCTTCGCTTGCGAAGGGTTTTTGATTGTGGGGACACTCTTCCCTGCAGGCGCAAGCCCCTGCAGTTAATTACGTTATCGGGTTACGCTAACCAATTTCTTCTTCTTCAGAAGTTCACTTCATGTTGTGTGAGTTTGTTTTATTTTTGGTTGCCCGTGGATTGTATACGAAGACTAATTTATGTTGTCGCCCGTAGGGCGTGGATTAGTCCAAATCCGTATTTTCTTAGATTTGGGTTTGGTCGATTTAAGGATCGTTAACCCTTTTTAAGATTAAGATCAACTTAAATATTTGTTAAGGATACATTAGTCTATGTTTTAGACTAAGATCTACTTAACGGGGCTTCAGGATCATTTTTGATCCAACGAAAGAGCATTTAGGCTCTATCGTTTAAGTTTAGGGACATTACAGTCCGTCATTAGTTTTGGGACATTGCGGTCCATTATTTAAGGACATCATAGTCCGTGGAGTTTAAGGACATCATAGTGCATGGTTTAAGGACATCATAGTCCATCATTAGTTTAAGGACATTGCGGTCCTAAAGAGTTTCTCGTTGTCGGGACCCGCCACCTCTCTGAAGACATTGAAGAATTACAATGACACATATCAAAGGTGTGAAGAGATGTACCCTTGAACCAATGTTGGTTGGAAGATCTGTAGTCAGGTTTGGGACTAAGACCAATTAAAGAGATTGTGAGCACATATGCTTGTTTGATCTGAATTGGGGACTTGTGGCCAACTTGGGCTCAGTCCACTCAGTTTTGAATAAAACGTTGAACGTTTTTTTGGACTCAGTCCATTCAGTTTTGAATAAAATGTTGAACATCTGTTTCGGCTCGGTCCCTTTTTGCTCAACAATGCTGAGCATTGATTTGGGGTTCTGATGCCCCTCTTTTTTTTTGTTTTTTATTGAGTGTTGAACACTCTTTATGGTGCTAAACTCTATTTACAGAGAGCTCTTTATAAAATAGCGCCCACTAGAGGGGCACGTGGAGCGCTCGGCACTGAGCACCAGACTTGGAATGCTAAGGTGCTCTTTATAAAGTAGCGCCCACATGAGGTGCACGTGGAGCGCTTGGTGTTGAACGCCAGACCTGGAGTGCGAAAGCGCTCTTTATAATAGCGCCCATGTGAGGAGCACGTGGAGCGCTTTGCGCTGAGCGCCAGGCACTGTTTTTGGCAGTTCTGATCAGTTCGATGCTCTGATAATTAAATTCTCATTTATGAGAGATTTTGTCTCATGGATCTAAGAACTAAGTTCTTCTTTTATGAAGAGATGCTATGATCTTTTTGTTTTTCTTTATGAGAGACTTTGTCTCCTGGATCCAAGAACTAAGTTTCTTCTTTTCTGAGGAGATGCTATGATCTCTTTTGCTTTTCCCTACCTTGAAGAGAGGTAGTTCTCACCTTGAACTCTGAAGTTTCTGGGGGAGTTTTTCTGTTCTTCTTCTTTCGATTTGAAACTTATGAGGAGGTTCTTGTCTGTAATACTTGAAGTCTTGGGCCCTTTATATAGGGGAGGCTGATCTGTTGAATCGGTTAAGGAAATATTTCATTAAGAGATCTCTAATTGGTTCGGGGATTTTATCCACCGTTGGATCTTTGATCCAAGAACTTCTGTTTTACAGAGGACATTTTTATTGTTATTAACAAGATTGGAAAAATATTTTCCCATACAGAACTTATTCTGTATCTTGATGATTTTTAATCATCATTGCATCTTTGATCCAACGGTGCTCTGATTTACAGAGCACAATCTTTCTTGTTTGGAAAGATTTGAGGAGTATTTCCTCAACAGAATTTAATTCTGTAATTTTGATGATTTATCATCTTCTTTGAATCTTTGATCCAATGGTGGAGAACATTTAGTTCTAGCACTGACGCTCTCGTTCTTTGCACGTGAGGCGCTGCCTCAGAGTTTTTGACTCTTGGCGCTGGCGCTCTCGTGCTTTACATGTAAGGCACTGCCTCAGAGTCTTTGACTCATGGCGCTGGCGCTCTTGGCATAGGCGCAGGCGCTCTCATGCTTTACACGTAAGGCGCTTCTTTAGAGTCTTTGACTCTTAGCGCTGGCGCTCTTGGCGTGAGCGCTCTTGTGCTTTGCACGTGAGGCGCTGCCTCAGTTCAAATTTCAAATTTTGAATAGAGCTTTGCTCTTTGATTAGGGGAAACAAATTCCCCCCACCGTTGCGCTCACGTGGCTCACACCTGAGTGCAGCGGTGGCAGCCTTTCCACCGTTAGATCAACTTGGAAGTTGGATCGACTTCCAGCGTCTATAAATAGGGCTTTTGGTCCTTGAGATGACTTCTGTTCATCTTCTCCCCTTCTTGTTTTTCTGAGAATTTAATTCTCTCTTCAGAGCATAAGTCTCTGCCCAAAGAACTTTCTTTAAGTTAGAACTTTGTTCAAATATTTGGTAAGAATCATGTTCGACCCCTTTAAACAGAGCTTTGCTCTTACTAGATCATAGACCTAAAAAAACGGGGTTTTAGGGTTTCTTAACAGAGCTTTGCTCTTCTTAGATCATAAATCTAAAGAGATCTTTTTTAGGGTTTCTTAACCCATTAATGAAGAACTCTTAGAGTTTCTAAGATTTGTATTTCAGATATTTAAAGATCTTGGGGTTTTACTTATGTAAAAAGCTTTGCTTTTTAGGGTTCTGATGGCTTGTTCCATCGTCTTCACAGAGCATAGCTCTTTAGAATTTTTGGGAAATTTTTATTCCCATCATAATGACAGATGTGATTTCTGTTGCAGAGTGCTGCTCTCGAGGGAGTTGAACTCCTTGGCCCGAGGGGTCTCTCATTAAATGAGGATCTTTTTTAGGATTTCTTCTTTAATAAGTGATTGTCTCACCAATGATGAACCGTCATCTTGATTTTGTGGGTCCTCCTGGTCCCTTTCCACTGAATTGTAGTGTGGTACAAGTTTAAAGTACTAAGTGTCAGAATTTCGACTGTAGCATTAACAACTAATCCTTGTTCTTTTTCGCACAGGTAATATGTCTTTTGACACTTCTTTCCCATTTGTTCGTCCAGAGAGCGCATTTGCTGACGCGCCCGTGGATAGGGAAGTATTCACGCTCATTAAAAATCATGACCCGGAGCAGAAATCTCCATTTATGGGGGTCGTGGTATAATCAAATCATCCGGGGTCGACGCAACTTCTCTTATGCGGTGCCTTCAGATCTAATCTCCGCCATTAATTATGCTGACTCACCCCAGGTGAATTACACGGTGGAGGAGGTTAACTGGATTATGGATGGACGCCTCCAGCCCTCGATGGGTTCGATACCTGTACAGCCGCCGATGGCTTTAGATATTCTGGGGCGACATATATGTCAAGGCGAGTCGCGCCCTTGGGGACAGCCATACATGATAGGCTTGACTCCTCGCCATTCAGTCAGGTACTTGCAATGGGCTCGATACATCTTATCGGCCAAGAAATCACTGCTGTTGAAGCTCGAGTTGTACCCCACAATTTATGCATCTCTCTTCTAGTATTCCATGCCCCCTGTATGGTGGGTCAAAACCTTCTTGGAACAATGGAATGTCTCTACTCACACCTTCCTTCTATCAGATCGGGAAGTTTCAATCTCCTTGGAGGAGTTCGCGGAGATCTCCGGCTTACCCGTCAGGGAGAACATTACGAGGAGCTACTTCCTTCTGACGAGTACATCTTCGCCACCAAATCAGTGGTGATGGGTTTTACTCAGGATAATGCTATTCAACATCGATTCCCGAGTTTGATCAAGGTGTTGAATATTTATGAGGGTCTGTTTCTCGAATCCGGAAGACATGGGGTCAGCTTCGCAGATTTCATCGCCCACTTTCTTCGCCCGGAAGTTTTTTCAAAACAAGCAGCGAAATTCGCAAAACTCGACGACCCGTTTGGTTTTGGTTTGGATAACCAGCCAACAGTGGAAGAAGATCAAATGAATTTCTTCCTTCCGGATACCGCGGTCGTCCCCTTTGCAGAGCTCGCAGCTTCAGACATCGATGAAGAGGCGTTCTTTTTGGGGTTCCTTAGTCTATGGTTAAGCTGGTTTGTGCTCCCAATGCACCCTTTCCATATGAGGCCACCCGTCTTCTATTCGGCTCATCGAATGGTTTCTGGTACGCGAGTGGCCGTCGGGATTGTTGGGCTAGCTCACTTGTATCATGGCCTCAGCTTAGCGGCAGACACCACTCAGCCGGGGGTGTAGCCCGTAAACCTCGCGCTGCATTATTTCACATCGTGGATTGAGCTTTATGTGCTCAGCGCTTTTAGAGTCCATAAACGGCCCCGTTTCTACGACATTATAATTTTCCTCGGGTCATATTCTTAGTTGATGCTTCTGCTTTAGATCCGTCACCGCGAGAGGCTCGGGGCCTGGTCCTTCACCCGCGTATGGTCGGGGATGGCATGACCTTTGTCGACAAGGTTCTAACTACCGCCAAGTAATCTACCAAAACGGTGCAGCCGCTGCGTGATACCTTCAAAGACGGGGCTTCTACATTGAAGGCTCGGAGATTCTGCATCTGTACTCAATCAGGCCGGGCTTTTTAGTGTTCAGGCAGAACGACTCGGCGCTATTCATGAGGTATAACCCGCATCGTTTCACTCAACAGTCGAGCTATGACCACGGTGTCCCGCTAGAGGCCTTTTTAGCTGAGCCGGTTGCTACAGAGGAGGGTATCCGTAGCGCGCTGCACCATTTCATGCGGCTAAACACCGGGTCTAACTTTTTTATTAGTGAGCCGAGCTGCGTTCCGAAAATCTCGAACGCATACGTGGCGTGGTACTCGCATGTGACGAGCGCTGTTATTAGGGAAGAAAAGCGGTTATTGCTCGATCGTAAGAGTGCAGTCCTTGCGGGTAATCCAGCTATCCCCTTAAAGCGACGGACCACCGTTCGTCCTTCCTTAGAAAAGCTGCTGCAGTTGTGGTCCCACGCGCCTTTCCTGATAAGCCTCTACCTCGTGTGCTTGTAGAAGCGGTGGCTGCAGCGTCTCCTGAGTCTGGCATGGGCTCGGAGATCAGGACTCGTCGCCCAAAATTGCCCGCCAAGAGTAAGCTCCTGTCATCGGCTGCCGGTGCTCGCTCGTAGAAAATGAAGAAATCTCTTTTTTTTGCTGACTTTGTACTCGGCCAGGAGCCGCATGCTCCTTGCAGCGAGAGTTTGTGTGAGTACGGGACCAATGAGGGTCGATTATTACGCCCGTGGATGATACTGATCTCCAGGCTGCCCTTGCGGCTTCCGAGCGATCGGCTCGCGAAGAAGCGGCGCTGATCACCATCGTGAAGTCAGGTATGCTTCAGTTGTATTTTTCCAGTTCCTTCCTTCCTTATTATTATTTTTTTATTGACGCTTTCTTCTTTGACAAACATCTCTGCCGAAGAGGCTCTCGCGGCTTCCCTCAAAACATTCGAAGAAGAGGAGAGGCTCCATGCTTCTTTGGGCCTTGGTATAATTTAATTCATTGTGTCTTCATTCCGTTCTTCATTCATGCTCTGACCCTTACTTTCATCTTATTGCAGCGACTACCTTGACTCAGGTTATCCCGAGTGCGGTGCCGATCCCTAGTGGTGATGCGGCGACGCTTCCAGAGCTAGTTATTGAGGCCCCAGCTCCCCCAGTATTACCGCAAGAGGCTTCGCTCAAGCAGCCGATGACAGACGCCGTAACGGCTCCAGAGGCAGAGCTTGGTTCGGACGATGACGTCCTTTGACAGAGGTCTTGAGGAGATTGCTTCTCACTGCTCAGACCGAAAAGAAACACAGGAAGCGCGCAGTGAAGGAACGTGGTGCCGCTTTGGATTTAGGTGCAGGCTCAAGCACCACTCCATCTGTTGCTATTACTTCCGAGGGTGCTCCAGCCGCCCTGTCTACCGCCCATAAACAGGTTACGCGCACGGCTCGGGAGGCAACCCAGAATCTTTCGCAAGGTAACGTATTGCCCGGTTTTTTTATTAGAATTCGATCTGCAAATTCTTATACATCATATCCCACAGAACCAAGTCCTGGCGATGAGATGCCAGGTGAGACGATAGCGACCACAGAGCCCGAAGTAGCTACTCACTCTCGGGAGTCTGGGACTGCCCAAACCGCCGCTCTTTCCCCTTGTGATTCTCTGGTATCGGCGGGCATCACGAGTGTCACGACGGCCCTCGTCGAATCAGGGGACGAAGCCATGGGCTCAGAGACTACTCTTCTGAAGGAGAGCGAAGAAGCTGCAACGCCTGGTGATGCTTATGTCGCGGTTTTGGTTGATGACCTGTCGGGTAAGTCTTGAGTCATTGTTCTCCTTTTATTTTACAATCGCGTTCAGCTTCTTCTGACGATTTTTGTTTATAGGTGCAGTGAACGTAGAAATTGTTCCATCTGAAGCACCTCCGGTCGCCGCCATGACGATTGTTGTTCCCTCGCCTTCTCCTATGTCCTCTGAAATGCTGGAAGGTATAGATTCACGATTTATTTAGTTGAACTATGAACACCGTCTTCCTTGTACTGACCGTGTATTGTCCCAACTCTGCAGGAGTCCTTTTTGACCATTTGTACCAGGTGTTGAACCCGCATTTCTCCTTCCAGTCGAAAGTCGCTCCGCCCGCTGGTATTGGATAGTATATCCATCAGCTATTGTTTCTTTCTTTCTTTTATGAATAGTCGTACTGTTGCTAAGTCTTCTTTATATTGATCGCATTGTCACGGATCGGAGGAGGAGATGAGGGGATAGCCGCACCTCCGGTACTCCCAATTTTTCCATCCGCCACAGCCGGTATAGTAGACTCCATCGCTCGTGTATCTCTCTTTACCTCCCGAGTCGACATTTGAACATGATTTGTTTTGCAGTGATCGCACCGACTCCATCTCCCTTCGAGTCTCGAATCCCAATGCCGGTAGGGCCCTTTGCTAAACGCCCATCTTCCAGGGGTGCTGTGACTAGCCTGTGAATGTTGAGCGAGTTCATCGAGGATCTTGACACCGAGGCCCTCGCATTTGCTGCATGAGATTGATCTCAAGCGTCCCGCTCCGGAAGTATCGGCTTTGAACTCCCAGCGAGCTGCATGGGTTGAGTAGAGTGTTCCTTTTCTTCGCCATTTTGAACAAGAGGCGACCTTGAGGCGAAAGGAACATGAAGTAGCTTCAAGCGAATCTTCCCGATTGCGCGCCCAGGTTGAAGCGAACGCTGCGTAGTTGAAAGTTGTCTTTGACAATCTCCAGCGATGCATTTCGGATAGGTTGACGCTGAGACGGGCTCTTGACTCTACGAAGCGGGGTGTGCAGGACTGCGAAGCTGCCATGATGGGAACAGATAAAAATCTTTCGTCTTGTTTGCGACAGCGTGCCCGAGTCGAAGCGGAGTTGGCCGCGGCGGCCGATTGCGAGAAAGGATTGAAAGGAGCGCGCGAGCAGCTGGCTGATTTGTTGAAAATGCCTCCTTCTCAGTAGCCACCTCTGTATCGACTGAAAATTTGTAATCTATGAATAACAAGCTTTCATTCATCATTTTTTTTTACTCTTTTATATGATGTATCTTGTACTCAATTGAATTCATGAATAAAAGACATTTTTTTAGTACTATCGTTTTCGTTTCTTCGCTGTGTCATTGGCATGTTACTTTAGCAAATGTGGCATGTAGATAGTAGATAGCAGTCCATCTTAACCTCCTTGTAGGGTAGCGATGGCTTAGCAAACAGGGTCAGGTCTGCTGCCTAAGACTTTTCAACTTTATGAGCCATGAGGGTCTCATAAAGACTTTTCTCCCTACTTGTCGAAAGGATCTCGTAGGTGTAATTTCTTCTTAGGGGTCGTGAGGACTCCTAAGTGCGTTTTCTCTCGAGAGTCGTAAGGATCTCACAAAAGAATTTTTCCTTTTTACAAGTCGAGAGGACTCGTAAGTGGTTGTTTCCCTCCTTGTCGAGATTTAACTTTGGTGAGTGTGACCCGTGAATGGTATACAATGGCCCCTCTTGGGCCGACTTGCAGGGTCCCAATACTTAGGAAACAGGTCCTTATCCCCATTGTCTAAGGCTTTCCCCTACGAGTCGAGACGAATCGAGGGATTATTAGTTGACTTGTTTCTGCTTTCTGCTGTGTCGGGGTTGACTTGTTTCGCTTGTTGCGGTGTCAGGGTTTGACTTGCTCCGCTTTCTACGGTGTCAGGGCTGACTTCCTCCGCTTTCTGCTGTGTCGGGTTGACTTTCTCCACTTTCTACGGTGTCGGGTTGACTTTCTCCGCTTTCTGCGGTGTCGTGGTTGACTTGCTCCACTTTTCTACGGTGTCGGGTTTGACTTGCTCCACTTTCTGCGGTGTCGGGACTGACTTTCTCCGCTTTCTGCGGTGTCGGGGTTGACTTTCTCCGCTTTCTGCAGTGTCGGGGTTGACTTGCTTCGCTTTCGGTGTCGGTGTTGACTTGCTCCGCTTTCTGCGGTGTCAGGTTTGACTTTAGGTTGTTTGTGAACCTTGGAGTCTTAGAACTAGGGACTTTGTCGTGGCTCCGACTGGTAGTTTCACGTCCGTATCCTACTGAAATGAGGAGGAACGCCGTTGTTGGTCTCCAGGCTGTAGATGTGGCTGTCGAGATTTAGAACTAGGGACTTTACCATGGCTCCGCTTCATTGTGACTCTATGGTCGTTTGTTGATGTCACGTCTGCATTCGGTTGGAGTGAGAAGAAACGCCGTTGTTGATCTTTAGGCTGTAGATATGGTCGTCGAGATCTGACTTCCCTTTGACGCAGCCGGTGGGGAAATGTAGTTCCCTTTTTGTTTATGCCCATGGATTGTATACAGGGGTCAGTATGGACTCGCCTGTAAGGCAAAAGTTTTATTCTTTCATTCTTTTTTTAATTTCCTTCCGCGATGCTCTATCATTTCAGCTTTTTATATCGCGAAAGTTGCGATTGCCCAATCATTTCGGCTATTTTTTTTTCTTTTTACTCGCTGCTTTTTATTGCGAGTTGCTCAATCATTTCGGCTATTTGTTCTTTTTACCCGCTTCTTTTTATTGGGAGTTGTCCAATCATTTTGGCTATTTTTTCTTTTTACTCGCTGCTTTTTATTGTGAGTTGCCCAAACATTCGGCTATTCTTATATGCATATATTTTACTCGCTGATTTTTATTGCGAGTTGCCCCATCATTTTGGTTATTTTATATGCATTTTTGGCTCATAGATTTTATTGCGGCGAGTGCGGAACTTGGGTTTTGATACCAATCTTAGCATCAGCATCGCTGCGACTGGAATATTTCCAGAAGCGAATCATCACTTACCCTGAAAGGACTTGGGATTTGATACCGATTTAGGCATCAGCATCGCTACCACTGAGATATTGTCAGGAGCTAATCATCATTTGCCTTTTTCGGTTCGAACAAAGGTGGGTTAGCAATTAGGGTTACGATCCTGTCGACTAAGGCTTTTAATTTCATGAGCCATAAGGGTCTCATAAATATGTTTCTCCTTACGAGTCGTGAGGATCTCGTAGGTGTGTTTTCTCTTTAGGAGTCGTGTGGATTCCTAAGTATACGTTCTTTTATAAGTCGTAAGGATCTTACAAGAGTGTTTTCTCCTTATAAGTCGAGAGGACTTACAAGTGTTGTTCACCACATGAGGACATTCCTCGTCGTTGGTGGGACTTGGTGAGGGAACGTTTATTTATGCCCGTGGATTGTATACAAGGGTCAACATTGAACCGCTTGTAGGGAAATCTAGGGAATGTGATGGCTTAAGAGTAGGTTCAGATTCCTGTAGCTTAAGGCTTTTGAATCCTATGAGTCGTGGGGGTCTCATAAGAGGATTCTCCTTACGAGTCGTGAGGATCTCGTAAGTATAATTTCTCCTTAAGAATTATAAGGATTCCTAAGTGTGTTGCTCCCTTGTGAGTTCTAAGGATCTCACGCAGGTATTTTCTCCTTACAAGGTCGAGAGGACCTTGTAAGTGTGCATGAATTTTTTACGAGTCTACGCCCTTTCGGGATTTCACAAACTCGCCGGTAGCCCTGCTGTTTTTACTCACGGAGCCCTTTCGGGTTTTCATCCGTGCCTATTTCTCTTATGGACGTATCGTTTTTTTCCTTACCGCGTTAGCCCAAGGATGTCGTGGTTCGTGTAGTTTTAAAGACGTTTCGGTCCATAGCTAGTTTCAGGATGTTTCGGTCCGTTGTTTTCCGTGTTTGGGACGGGGTATCATTGGATACTACTTTTAAAGTCTTGACTCAAGAAGACAGCAAGCGGACATAGGGGTCGTCATCTATCATTAACCTGAGCTTTGACTTGTCAGGCATAGTATTTCTTAAGGAATCGGCCGTTTATTGGCCGGAAGGGTCTTTCGCCATGCATATCCATGAGTAGGTAGGCCCCACCATGGTAGAACCTGTCTATGATGTACGGGCCTTCATAATTCGGCTCGAATTTCCCCCGTTTGGCATGATTGGGGATCATAAGTCTTTTGACAACTAGCACGAGTTCGCCATGGCGGAATGTTCTCGGCCTAGTTAGTCTTTCGTATGAACGCGCTATCCTTGCTTTATAAGCCTCCAAGTTTTGCTGCACCATGAGACAAGTTTCATCGAGGGCGTCGAGCTCCTCAAGCCGAAGATGAGAATTCTCTTCGTATGTTAGCTCTTAATGAACCGCCACTCGTAGAGAGGGTAGCTCTATCTCCAAGGGGAGTACTGCTTCAGCGCCGAATACCAATGCATACGGCGTTGTGTTTGTGGCCGTTTTGAACGTGGTCCGATACGCCCAGAGAGCTTCATGCAGTCTCTCATGCCAGTCCTTCTTATTTTTGGACACCGTCTTCTTTATGATCTTCGTCAAGGTATTATTGAAAGCCTCAGCTAGACCGTTAGCTCGGGGATTATAGACCGAAGAGTATCTCCATTCTATATTATGCTGTTGTGCGAAGCGGTTGATTCTGTGACTTCTGTAGGCCGGCCCGTTATCGGAGATAATCCGTCACGGAGTGCCGAACCGATAGATGATGTGCGTCTTGAAGAAATGGAGAATATTTCACGTCTTCACTTCTCTTAGTGGTACTGCTTCGTGTTAGTTATATATATGCCCTAGAGGCCATTGTTGTACATATGATGTATATTATAATGGATGCTTGAATATATATAGAGAGGACTTTCTTGCTCGACATGATAGTATGCTATTTGGTTTCACTTTATCTTAACATGTTGACTTATATTAGTTTGCTGTCTTGCTCTCACATGTTGATAAAGCCCTTAGGATATGTAATCGACTACTTGGAGTATGATGAGATCATACTAGTGGGGCCAGGGTAGTCAACGAGTGCATCCTATAACCGTTCCTAGTCGAGGGTGTGTCGAGACAGGGCATCGATACACCAGAGTAGACTAGCGTATACGCATCTTGACCCATATGATGGGCGATGGATGATTCCATATCCATCGGTGTTTGACATCAAGGATGGTGTACGGGTGCTCAGAGGAGACTGGGTACACTGGACGAACTCGCCGAGAACTCCCAGATGGTATTATACCTCACGTCAGATGGCAGTTCTCTGGTGACACTGGTACAGGTTAGTCTGTAGACCCGAGATCGTCAAAGAGTCTTGTGTGATTCCTACTGTGCTTTGATTTCCATCATACCACATCCAAGATGGCGTGCAAAATGGTGGCCTTTGGGTACAGTCCCGAATCGCATGGAGGCAATGAGCGATAGGAGGGGTTTCGTCTCTCCCGGTATAGGGAGTTGATGCTGTGCTGTGTTCGATTGGCTATAACTGGAAGTCCCTGGCCAGGGCGGATATTGAGTATTACTGGTAAGTGTTATCAGTAGGTTCTTGACCTGTTGTGAGCCTCACATCAACACGACTTATCGGTTACTGGGGTCTGACATTTACCACCCCTAGACTAGATATGCAACACATCAGACAAAGAGACCGGACTGTACGGTAGTGTTACTGATTGGATTCACAGGAGAATATACAGGCTTGCTTGTTGATCTTCTGATCGATCAATACCTGGGTGGCTGTTACGTTTAGCTGACCGCTTGCAGCTTGTGGGTGTTTGATATGATCATCACCTACTGCCGGCGTATTGACGATTCTTTAGAGTCCTACACAGAGGTTTCTTGACTCAGGCAAAACGGAGTAGGAGCACATATGTGATATGTGCAGGACCGGGGATAATATGATATGAGATACCGTATTCTATTCTCGCGATATTAGATATCGGCCGGGTATATGTGATATAGCCAGGTCGTCTGATCAAGTGTTGATTCGATGAACTGATACAGATAATATTAGTCGGTTATTTGAGAAATAGCCGGATTGTCGGATCAAGTGTTGATTCGATAATTTAATGTATAATTATATATGTGATATGTTACATTACATTATCTAATATTGGCTAGCTTTATTGATTCATTTTCTCACCGGATAATATATTGATATATATGCGATATATGTTAATTGTATTATTTTATTTTGTTACAAAATATATTATATATGTGATATATAATATTGTAACAAGTTATGATTACAAATGCAACATGATTAGTGGAGATTAAACATGGTTAGGGTTTGATTTGGGTTAGTCTTTTCTTGAAGCTTCTAGAAGCTTTTGTTTTGTTTTAAGCTAAGATATTATGTGTTGATATTTTGAAGATATTATTTAACCCAACCCAAACCCTTAATCCTAGTCTATTCTCTACATGAGTTAATACTTGATATTATTAACTCAAGGTTCATTTGTAACCATAATAACAATTCATTATTCATCACAAAAGACTTCATCTTCTTCTTCCTCCTTAAGCTTACTAGCTTTTGATTTAGTGATGAATAAGTGTGAGAAATTGATAATAAAAGAGAGCATAATTCCTACTTCATCATCCTCATCTAATCTAGCCAATTAGATTAGGGTGTTCACTTCATTAATACTTGATTATAGAGGTGAGAGCTTGAGTTAAAGAAACTTCAAGGTAGATCATCTTCGAAAAGGAAGACTTCAAGCAAGCATGGATCATTCGGGTTGTGGAGCCTCTCTTGAGTCCTGGAGATCATGGATCGCGGCGAAGGGAATACTGCTCGGAGCTTATGAAGCGAAGGAGTGGACTACAAAGGTTGTAATCCCTCTCTTTTAGATGTAAAGATGTTTACTTGCATGTTTAACCCTAATTATCTAGCAAAGATCCTTGATTTAGGTTGTTCGGCACTTCTAAATTTTAAATCGGGCATGGTTGATACCTTATAGACCCTTGTGAAGTGCCTAGTAACCCTACAGTGGTATCAGAGCCAAGCTAGAGCATTAGGCGAAGTGTATACGAAGTTAAAAGTCCGATCGAACCCCGAAACGTCAAAATTTGACCCCTCTCTGGAAATTTTTTTAAAGGTGGTTTTTTCAACATTAAAAATACTCAAAAATTCAAGCAGGTAATTTAATGGATTACTGTGAAAAACGGGTCACTGTAGCCCTAAAGTCGCCGTGGAACCGCGACCTTAACATGCTTTTGGCGGCGGTTCCGCGGCTGTACTAGGGTATCAGTGATTGTATTTTCAAGGGTTCATCCGTAGCTATTACTACATGCTTCTGGGTATTTTTAATTTTACTCAAATGTTGAGTTTTCTGGAGATCTTTAGAATTCGTTGATTCGATCGAAAAGTTTAACATCGTTTAGTTTTTCAGGTAATTTAGAACATGTTAAAATGTTCGAACGGATATAAATAACTCACTTTTTCCCGACACGAAAACTTTCAAGTGTTGAATTTTTCTTAAGTTTAAAAATTTCGGAAAAACATGCAAGCATATCTGTGGACCCTCTAGAAGAACGTAACCTTAACTCGATTATGTGACCGTCAAAACTGCCACTGAACCCTAGGGTTTGTGGTAGTTTGACGTTGCCACATGTGAGGCATTGGTTTGACCCTTCTACGGCTGGTTCATTGGGGCGGTGACATGTTCTGGGATTTTTGAACTCCGCTCAAGTGTTGAGCTATTTGGGAATTCTTGGGTGTTTGATTATTCGATCAGAAAGTTTAACTTTGTCTATTTATCTGGAATGTGATATAATATGTGTAATTCATATAGTTAGGCATGAAATGCGAAGTATGTGATATTTCGGATTTAAGATGTCTAAAGTAATTGTGGATTCCAAATCTTGTAGTTTTATACTTTCTTTTCAGTGACCGTAAGCGTAGTATGTGGTGTATCGCCGGCTTCGTTGCTATACATCAACAACAATCGGGATACGCATACTTGCTTACGTTGATGATATGAGATATTATGTGTTGCTGTGATATGTTGTATTGGATCGTCGTGTTCTGAATAGCCGCGGGTTTTATGTGAGATGAGGGTTTTTATTTTCATTCATGTAAAATTCATTTGTATGTAATATTCTTTTATTGGGGCACTTCCGGGTTGAGGTTGTTGTCACCATTGTATATTATTTACTTTTCCGCATTAGGTAGACCCAAGGAGGGGAGCACAAGTAACCGGGTTCTAGGTACAGTAGGAGGCCATCTCGAGGAGTCGAGACCGGGTCTCCTAACCCTAGAATTGGCAGTGTTGCTTGCCGCTCTCGTAGGGGTCTAGGGATGTGGGTTTGGCTATTCATCGCGAACGTGGAATCCGTGTTTTATACAGGCTCGATGTAAAACACGGACGTCCTAATATATCCAATATTTCATATGTTATCTTTTGCTGCAATGTTCTGTGATGAGATTATATTACTGCCTGAGACGAATGCTTATACTATATATATGATATATAAATATTACAGTTTTCGTTTCTTCTGTGATGCTTAGGAAGCATAATTGATGGGATTTATTAATGAGATTAATAAAAGAAAAGAAACCTAAAAAGATGTTGTAGAATCAAAACTTTATAAAAAGGGTAGCTACAGTCTTGCTTTGCACAGCGGTATATATGATATACCCTGCACCTTATTCGATGAGGAAAGAGCCGAGATCCCTTCACCGGGAGCGACCTCTTTAGCAGAACTGGCAGATGCTACAAACTCACGGATTAGTTTTTGATTGCTTCTATATTTCTTGCTTTGCACAGTGGTATTTATGAAATATCCTACACCTTATTCGATAAGGAAAGAGTCGAGATCCCTTCACCGGGAGTGACCTCTTTAGCAAAACTGGAAAAGCCTCAAAAACACTACTTTTCAAAATCACTTGTTTCTACAACGATATCAAGTTCATTACGCTCATGGTTTTCTGAAAAACCTGCGTAGCCCTCCGACATTTCAGATAGATATTACTTAGTATTCGTGCTACGTTTGTTGGCCTGCGTCAAGACGTAGTGTGCGGTAGCTAACTAGTACTTATCTGTAACATGAGATGTGATTGGATTAGGGTAGTCGTACGACTTTGTTGGCCTGCGTCAATGGTCGTACGGGTGGGTTTAATTCAATCAAGAAATATACGGGTTGAACTTGACTAGCGGACTATGGTTTGTTGGCCTGCGTCAAGGTCATAGGACGCTAGGGGTAAAAGCATTATCGGGAATTTCAAGTGTTGAAATTTTCAATGAGATTGCATACCTTCTATGAGATAGATGAATCCTGATACCCACTGCGAGTAAGAGTTACTGCTGGGAGAATTTTACACAGGACAATTAGCCGATCAAGTAGGTGACTAGAAATGTGTTTATGGGGTTATGCCTCTAGGAAAACGAGATTTATTTTAATTAGGTCCGTGCGAAAGCACGAGGAACCTCCCTCAAAGTACCAACACTAGCATGGCTGAAAGATTGGCGAACTTGTAAGGTGTAATTAATCCCGACTAGTCTTTCCTTTTAGGGTTTGAAGGAATATTTGATAAAAATAGTGGGAGACATCCTGATTAGATAAGATAATAACCAATCTAATCTTGCAAGAGCATACACTAAAGTGTTTCCTTCTCTCTCTCTCCAGGTAGCGACCATGTCAGGCCTTAATCAAGATAATAATATAGATGTATTGACTGAACCCGCTTATTATACTGAGAAGGGGAACGTTTGTCCCGTTCTTTCTTATAAGTGTTATAAGACTGAGCAGGAAAAAGGAGAATATCTGGATTCTCAAACCGCCCAAACGAAGAACAAGCATGCTGATGCATCTTCTTCGGAAGTGTTAGTTATTGAGAACTGTTTCTCAGTTCACTCTACGTCCTGGGTATTAGATACCTGATCAGGATCCCACATATGTAATACGTTACATGGGCTACATAAATGTAGAGAACTAGGAATGGGTGATCATTCCGTAAGAGTAGGGAATGGTGCAGATGTTGCAGCCAAGGCTGTTAGCGAATATCACCTTGTGTTACCAAAAGGTAATACATTGATTTTGAACGAATGCTATTACATTCCGACCCTGATATGCAATATTATATCAGTTTCTTTATTGAATAAAGAAGGATATAATTTTGTAATACAGGATAATGTTATGAACATATTCATGAATCAAAAGTTGATAGGATCAGGATCCTTAAATAATGGCATGTACGTTCTAAATCAAACTACAATTCTTAATGTACAAAACACACACGAGAGGAAAAGTTCAGAAATGAACGAATCCTTCTTATGGCATTGTAGACTAGGTCATATCAATGCGACATGGCTAGCTAAGTTACATAAGGATGGATATTTAAATCCGTTTGAATTATTATCTTATGATACTTGCCAGTCATGTCTCAAAGGCAAGATGACCAAAACTCCGTTTAGTGGACACGGAGAAAGAGTTAAAGAACTCTTAGGGCTGATACATAGTGATGTATGTGGTCCCATGTCTACACATGCCAGGAATGGTTCTTCCTACTTCATTACATTCACCGACGATCTCTCAAGATACGGACATGTGTTCCTGATGAAACACAAATCTGAAGCTTTTGAGAAATTCAGGGAATATAAGCACGAAGTAGAGAACCAAACGGGCAAAAGTATTAAGATCCTTCGATCTGATCGAGGAGGAGAATACTTGAGCAATGAGTTTCTAGACTATCTAAAAGAGAATGGGATTCTCTCTCAGCTTACTCCTCCTTATACACCACAACACAACGGCGTATCGGAGTGAAGGAATCGCACTCTATTCGATATGGTGCGCTCTATAATGAGCACAGCTGAGTTGCCTATTTCCATCTAGGGATATGCACTAGAGACAGCTGCATACCTACTGAATAAAGTTCCTACCAAATCTGTACCTACCACTCCATATGAGATATGGAAAGGAAAGATATCATGTCTTAATTGTATTAGGATATGGGGTTGTCCGGCGTATGTGAAAACACAAAATCCGGACAAGCTCGGGGCAAGGTCTATTCTGTGTAAGTTTATTGGATATCCCAAACATTCGCGCGGGTATATCTTCTACCACACTGAGGAACAAAAGGTGTTTGTTTCTCGGCATGCTACCTTTTTAGAAAAGGAATTTATTGTTAAAGAAATTAGTGGCAAAGAGGGAGAGCTGGAAGAAGTTCCAGCAACACAAACTACGACTGATGATTTATTGGAACCAGCGGATTCAGTAGGTCCTGACGAACCTCAGTTGCTCCGCCGATATAGTTGGGTTTCTCATCCACTTGAGAGATACTACGGTTTTCTCGTTGATTGTGGGAGCGAGGATTGCATCATGGAAGATGATGGCCCGACTAGTTTTGAGCAGGCCATCACGAGTGGGGACTCTGTGAAATGGCTGGATGCAATGCGATCTGAGATGGAATCCATGTACACTAACAAAGTATGGACTTTGGAAGTTGCTCCTGAAGGGGTAAAACCCATTGGGAGCAGGTGGATCTTTAAGAAGAAACTTGGTGTAGATGGAAAAGTTGAGACTTTCAAAGCTAGACTTGTTGCAAAGGGTTTTCGTCAACGACCAGGTGTGGATTATGACGAAACCTTTTCTCCAGTGGCTATGCTTAAGTCCATCCGGATCTTACTTGCCATTGCTGCATACGTTGACTACGAAATCTGGCAAATGGATGTTAAGACCATCTTTCTAAATGGTGATTTAGAAGAGTGCGTGTACATGACTCAGCCAGAAGGCTTCGTAGATAGTGGGAGCAGCGGAAAGGTGTACAAGCTGCTTAAATCCATTTATGGGTTAAAGCAAGTATCGCGGAGTTGGAACATCTGCTTTGATGTTGTAGTCAAAGAGTTTGACTTCATTAAAAACGTAGATGAACCTTGTATATATAAGAAGGTTGCAGAGAGTAAGGTTGTCTTCCTCGTATTGTACGTCGATGACATACTCTTGATAGGAAATAATGTTCCTATGCTGCAATCGGTCAAGCTCTTCTTATAACAAAGATTCTTAATGAAAGATCTAGGTGATGCCTCCTGCATACTGGGAATTATGATCTATAGAGATAGATCTAAAAGGATACTGGGATTGTCCCAATCCAGATACATTGACACCATACTAAAGAGGTTTAGTATGGAAGAATCCAAGCGTGGTAACCAACCCACGATCTCTGGACTCACTCTCTCCAAAGAGATGTCTCCCAAGACTGATTTGGAGAGAGCTCGCATGCAAGGGATACCCTATACTTCTGCAATAGACTCTATCATGTACGCGATGCTATGTACCAGACCCGATGTAGCATACTCACTAAGTGTAGTGAGTAGGTATCAAGCAGATCCTGGAGAGAGTCACTGGATAGCTGTGAAGAACATTCTCAAGTACTTGAGAAGAACTAAGGAGATGTTCTTGGTGTATGGTAACGGAGAACTCCAGATGGAGTCCTTTACCGATTTGAGCTTCCAAAGTGATAAGGACGACTCTAAGTCGCACTCGGGATTTGTCTTTATCCTCAATGAAGGGGCGGTGTGTTGGAAGAGTTCCAAACAGGAAACCGTTGCAGACTCGACGATGGAGGCTGAATACATCGCTGCCAACGATGCTGCAAAAGAGGCTGTCTGGATGAAGAATTTCATCACTGAACTTGGTGTGGTTCCGTCCATTGAGCATCCAATACCTTTGTATTGCGATAACAATGGATCTGTGGCTTTGGCCAAGGAACCCAGGTCCCATCAGAAGTCCAGACATATTCTGAGGCAGTATCACCTGATCCGGGAGATAGTTGATCGCTGGGAGATCGAGGTCAGGAGAGTTGATACGAAGGACAACACTGTGGATCCACTCACGTAGGCCATACCCCAGATACAATTTGAGAGACTCTTCGGGATGCTGGGTATGAGATACTACAACAGCTGGCCTTAGTGAAAGCGGGAGATTGTTAGTTATACATATGCCCTAGAGGCCATTGTTGTACATATGATGTATATTATAATGGATGCTTGGATATATATAGAGAGGACTTTCTTGCTCGACATGATAGTATGCTATTTGGTTTCACTTTATCTTAACATGTTGACTTATATTAGTTTACTGTCTTGCTCTCACATGTTGATAAAGCCCTTAGGATATGTACTCGACAACTTGGACTATGATGAGATCATACTAGTGGGGCTAGGGTAGTCAACGAGTGCATCCTATAACTGTTCCTAGTCGAGGGTGTGTCGAGACAGGGCATCGATACACCAGAGTAGACTAGCGTATACGCATCTTGACCCATATGATGGGCGATGGATGATCCCATATCCATCGGTGTTTGACATCAAGGATGGTGTACGGGTGCTCAGTGGAGACTGGGTACACAGGACGGACTCGTCGAGAACTCCCAGATGGTATTATACCTCACGTCAGATGGCAGTTCTCTGGCGACACTGGTACAGGTTAGTCTGCAGACCCGAGATCGTCATAGAGTCTTGTGTGATTCCCACTGTGCTTTGATTTCCATCATACCACGTCCAAGAGGGCGTGCAAAACGGTGGCCTTTGGGTACAGTCCCGAATCGCATGGAGGCAATGAGCGATAGGAGGGGTTTCATCTCTCCCAGTATAGGGAGTTGATGTTGTGCTGTGTTCGATTGGCTATAACTGGAAGTCCCTGGCCAGGGCGGATATTGAGTAGTGCTGGTAAGTGTTATCAGTAGGTTCTCGACCGGTTGTGAGCTTCACATCTTCACGACTTATCGGTTACTGGTGTCTGACGTTTACCACCCCTAGACTAGATATGCAACATATCAGACGAAGAGACCGGACTGTACGGTAGTGTTACTGATTGGATTCACAGGAGAATGTACATGCTTGCTTGTTGATCTTCTGATCGATCAATACCTGGATGGCTGTTACGTTTAGCTGACCGCTTGCAGCTTGTGGGTGTTTGATATGATCATCACCTACTGCCGGCGTATTGACGATTCTTTAGAGTCCTACACAGAGGTTTCTTGACTCAGGAAAAACGGAGTAGGAGCACATATGTGATATGTGCAGGACCGAGGATAATACGATATGAGATACCGTATTCTATTCTCGCGATATTAGATATCGGCCGGGTATATGTGATATAGCCGGGTCGTCGGATCAAGTGTTGATTCGATGAACTGATACATATAATATTAGTCGGTTATTTGAGAAATAGCCGGATTGTCGGATCAAGTGTTGATTCGATAATTTAATGTATAATTATATATGTGATATGTTACATTACATTATCTAATATTGGCTCGCTTTATTGATTCATTTTCTCACCGGATAATACATTGATATATATGCGATATATGTTAATTGTATTATTTTCTTTTGTTACAAAATATATTATATATGTGATATATAATATTGTAACAAGTTATGATTACAAATGCAACATGATTAGTGGAGATTAAACATGGTTAGGGTTTGATTTGGGTTAGTCTTTTCTTGAAGCTTCTAAAAGCTTTTGTTTTGTTTTAAGCTAAGATATTATGTGTTGATATTTTGAAGATATTATTTAACCCAACCCAAACCCTTAACCCTAGTCTATTCTCTACATGAGTTAATACTTGATATTATTAACTCAAGGTTCATTTGTAACCATGATAGCAATTCATTATTCATCATAAAAGACTTCATCTTCCTCTTCCTCCTTAAGCTTACTAGATTTTGATTTAGTGATGAATAAGTGTGAGAAATTGATAATAAAAGTGAGCATAATTCCTACTTCATCATTCTCATCTAATCTAGCCAATTAGATGAGGGCGTTCACTTCATTAATACTTGATTATAGAAGTGAGAGCTTGAGTTAAAGAAATTTCAAGGTAGATCATCTTCGAAAAGGAAGACTTCAAGCAAGCATGGATCATTCAGGTTGTGGAGCCTCTCTTGAGTCAGGGAGATCATGGATCGCGGCGAAGGGACTACTACTCGGATCTTATGAAGCGAAGGAGCGGACTACAAAGGTTGTAATCCCTCTCTCTTAGATGTAAAGATGTTTACTTGCATGTTTAACCCTAATTATCTAGCAAAGATCCTTGCTTTAGGTTGTTCGGCACTTATAAATTTTAAATCGGGCATGGTTGATCCTTATAGACCCTTGTGATAGTGCCTAGTAACCCTACACTTCGGCCCACTTAGAGAAGTAATCGATTGTCGCCAATATGAACCGATGCCCTCTGGATGACGCTGGTTCGATGGGCCCAATTATGTCGGTTCCCTACATTTTGAACGGCCAGCTAGCTACCGTTGGGTGTAGCGGGTTTGGATGCTGGTGGATGAAGTCTCCATGAATTTGGCATGAGTGGCACTGCTTCGCATATTCGAGGCAGTCCTGAATCATCGTGGGCCAATAGTAGCACATCTTTTTGATCTTCAGCTTCATCTTCGGCCCGGCTTGATGAGAACCGCAGATTCCGTCGTGAGTTTCTTGGATGACTTTCTTTGCTTCTTCCGGTCCCAGGCATCTTAGCCACAGAGAGTCGAACGATCTCTTATATAGAGTATCGTTGACGAAGGCGAACGACAGAACTCGTTTCATGAGCTGATGTCTTGAAGATGCATCTTCAGGTGTTCGACGGGATTTGAAGTAGTCTATAAAAACTTCGCTCCAATCCTTAGCCTTTTCCTGGTATTTTATTTGTAGGGTTGTTTGCTTGGTCGCTTACTTTTCTTCAGACGACTCCGGAAATATTTCTGCTGGTGTAAGAACCCGACGACTTTGTACAATGATCCTTACGTCATCGAGGTTTTCATCAGCCAGTTCTTTAGCGAGCTTGGCTAACGCATCCTCCTTGCTATTTTCCGCACACGGTATTCTTTCTAGGGTGTAGGAAGGGATTTGAGTCAGCAATTGTTGCACTCTCTCGCCGTACTTTACCAACTCTGGTTTGCAAGTTTGATAATCGCCGTTTACTTGACTAACGACCAGCCGGGAGTCTCCGTATATAAAGAGGTCTTCGATTTCCATGTCGACAGTGATCTCAAGACCTGCTATCAAAGCCTCATATTCTGCTTCATTGTTTTTCCTCGGCTCTGTTAGGGAAAAGGCAAAGCGCATTATCCCTCCTTGCGGAGTCACGAAGATAAGGCCTACCCCCGATTTGATTATAGGGGTGTTGTGTTGTCGCTTCTTTATGGAGTATGCTCCGTCGAAATAGAGTTCCCATCGGGTATCACTCCCTCATCTCTCCTTGTCGATCGTGTCAAACGCGTGCTCATCTGGCAATTCACAGTTTTAGGGTGAATTGGCAGGTATCGAATGCTCAGCGAGGAAGTCGGCGATGGCCTGGCCTTTCACCGCCTTGAGAGGTCGGTATGTTATCGAGAATTCCATTAAGAGTATGGACCATTTAGCAAGCCGTCCCGTTAGTATGGCTCTTGACATCAAATATTTGAGAGGATACACTTTTGATATGAGATGGACCTCATGCGCCAACGCATAATGCCAAAGCTTCGTTATCGCGAAGATTAACGCCAGGCAGTGTTTTTCGATAGGGGAGTAGTTGTTTTCTGCCCCAGGAGAACTCGACTCAAATAGTAGAGGGCTCTCTCTTTCCCTTGATCATTCTCCTGTGCCCATAGCGCGCCTAAAGAACCTTCAAAGGCTTCTGTGTACAGGATGAGGGGCTTTCCTTTGACTGGAGCGGTCGGTACCGGTGGATTCTACAGGTATTGCTTGATTTCGTCGAGTGCACCCTGGTATTTATGATCCCAGGCGAAAGGGGTCCCCTTCTTTATTAAATGGCTGAAGGGGCGGCATTTGCCGGAGAGATTGGCTATGAACCGCCAGATATACGCGAGCTTTCCTTATAGAGACCACAGTTGCTTGAGAGTTCTTGGCGGAGGCATTTCCATAATCGCCTTGATCTTTGATGGGTCTATTTCGATGCCCCGGTGTCGTACGATGAATCCTAGGAATTTGCCCGAGGAAACTCCGAACACGCATTTGAGAGGGTTCATCTTCAGGTTGTATTTCCGAAGACGTTGGAACACTATCTTCAGATGCTCCCAAAGCTCCTCGTGCGATTTGCTTTTCACTACAAGGTCGTCAATATAGCATTCGACGATTTCATGTATGAGGTCATCGAAAATCTTCTTCATGGCCCTCTGATAGGTAGCGCCGGCATTCTTCAGACCGAACGGCATCACTTTGCAACAGAATATGCCCAGAGGAGTCCGGAAAGCGGTATGCTTCTGGTCTTCGGGATGCATCTTTATTTGATCGTACCCCGATGATCCATCCATGAAGGAAAAGACTTCGTGAGTGGACGTGTTATCTATCATCAACTCGGTAACCGGTATAGGAAAATCATCCTTCGGGCAGGCTTTGTTGAGGTCCCAAAAGTCCACGCAGATGCGCACCGTCCCATTTTTCTTCATCAATGGGACAATGTTGGCAATCCAGTCGGGGTATTGAAATTCTTGGATGAAGTTGGAGTCGATTAGCTTCTTTATTTCGGCGTTGATACTCATTTCAAGTTTGAGCAGCATTCTTCTTGGCGCTTGTTTGACCGGCTTGACGCCCGGAGATACCGCCAATTTATGCACAGCTATTTCTAGGTCTAGTCTCGGCATCTCGGAATAGTTCCATACGAAGCAATCTTTATACTCCATGGACATGTCTTTTAGCGTAGCCACCTATTCTTTAGACAGCAGCTCGCTGACGAACGTAGGCCGCGGGTCGTTTGCCGTCCCCAAGTCAATTTTCCTTAGGTTGTCCGCAGTAGTATGTATTCCATCTTCCAACTCTTTTGGCGCTGGTGGAAATTCTGAGATCAATTCCTCTTCATCCTCATTTTCGAAGCACCAAGAGAGGTCATGCATATTCTTACGCTCTCCTTCTTCTGACAGCGTTATCACGTGACAGGTACTGGATCGTTTCCAAGGCCGATATTGATCTGGTTCTACTCTCGCCATATATGTTGCTTTTGGCACATGCCTTTGTGGTGGGGCTACCCTCCAACTGTTGGATAGAGCGAACCTACCGAGTTGATATTGGTCTTCGACCCAGTTTTTGAAGGTGAAGCAGTCCTCTAGAGGATGTCCCATCGCTCGGTGATAGGAGCAATAATCTAGGTGATGAACCTTGTTTGCTTGATCGGGGTGCCGAGACTCCGGGAGTGTCATCGTTTGATGTTTCATGACGAGGTCAAAGATTCTCCTTGTCTTGTCTCGAGGGAAAGAATATGATTGATCCATCTCTTTCATAAGCGATGGATTCTGGCTGGCCTTTTCTCGATCGTGTGGCCTTTTGGATCCGTTTTGCCGCTGTCGAACGTTTTTTCCGTTCTTTAACTTGTTTTTTCCTCTGCGTCGGGCATTTTTCTTATCTTAGGAATTCATGGCAGGTTGACGGTGAAGGGCATTATCATACTTCATAGCCTGCTGAAGGAGGTGTTGCGTCTTGGCTTTCTCGTAAATGGTCATTTCGTGGCTGTGGTCATTCTGAACCTTTTGACTCGCTTCCCTTATTAGCTTTTCCATCTGTTCTTCAAACGACGGACTCGGCACTTTTATGGTAGGACCTCATTCTGGTTCAGTACCAGCGTCTTTTAAAAGAGCATCCTCTTCTTCATCAAGTTCCTTTATGACATGGCAGTCATGGAACTGCTCCCGTTTCTTGGACTGGACATATCCAAGCCCGATCGATTCTAATTTTCCGTTGGGCAATTTTCGCTGAGTTCCGGGGACGTTCCAGATCCTGTTGTAGAACTGGGCTTGCCGAGCAGTCTGTTTGAAAGGTACGCCTTGGCATCTTAATAACCTTTTCAATCCCTCTACATAGTATCTGGGCAGACGGATTGGTTAGAGCCTGTCAAGCGTAGGTTCGACACCACGCCAGACCTCTCTCTCAACTTTTGTTTCCCTGGATCGATAGAATAGGATCTCCTTTTCACCTCTTCTTCTGGGAGGGACGTAGAACTTCTGTAGCTCTTGCACACTATATGTCTCGAGCGCATCAAGCTCTTTGTAGTGTAGTCGCGGAACCATGGTGATTTGCAAACTCTGATCATCTCCAGTGAGGGCCTGCATTGATGGACGGACCGAGAACACTGTGTTGACTTCATCTTCATGCAGGGTTACCTAGTACGGCAACAAGGTTTCGGGAGGCATCGTCCATGCCAAATACAAATTTTTGCAGTTTAGCTAACCCTAACTAAGAATCATTAACTAGAAATCGACGAAAACATAAATGCAAACACTTTGCAAGTCTAGTAAGCAAGGAATACAACCTTTGCTTTAGGGATGGCTTAGCACCTTGTGAAGGTTTTGGCAAGCATCAATCATGCTACTTTAAAATTTTTGGGGTGCTACACAAACCCTAACCAAGATCTTAACTAGAGTATTAGGATAAACAAGCATGTAAACAACTTTACATCTAAGAGTTAGGGATTACAACCTTTGCAGTCCGTTCCTTCACTTCGAAAGCTCCGTGTTAAGGTCCCTTCGCTGTGATCATCGAGTACCTGGACTCTTAAGAGGCTCCATGAAGAGAAATATGCAAGCTTGCTTCCAATCTTCAACAACAAAGATAATCTATCTTGAAGAAACTCAAGCCCAAGCTCTTGCTTCACTAATCAAGTATTAGCAAAGCAAACACCCTAATCTAAGTGTCTAGAATAGATGAGGATAATGAAGTAGGAATTTATCTCTCATTTGTTTTTAATTTCTCACTCAAAATCATCACATACCAAAAAGCTAGTAAGCTTTTTCATGCAAAAAGGAAGAAGAAGAAGAAGAAAAAATACTTTTGTGATGAATAATGAATTATTGTGTTGTGGTTACAAATCAACCATGAGTTAAGAAAGAAGGGCTTAACCCATGTAGAGAATTAACTAGAGTGAAGGGTTTGGGTTGGGTTAGAAAATATCAACATAAAATATCTTAGCAAAAAACAAAAGGAAGCTTCATGAAGCTTCATGCAAAAAGCTAACCCAAATGCTAACCCAAATCAAGCCCTAACTTGTTTAAACTCCACAAATCATATTGCATTTGTAATCCTAACTTGTTACAATATTATATATCACATATATAATATATTTTTGTAACAAAATAAAATAATACAATTAACATATATCACATATATATATCAATGTATTATCCAAGTGAGAAAAAGAATCTTTAAGTGAGCTTATATTAGTTAATGTAACTTAATATATCACACATATAATTATACATTAAATTATCGAATCAACACTTGATCTGATAATCCGGCTATATCGCATATAACCGACTAATATAATCTGTATCAGTTCATCGAATCAACACTTGATCCGATGACCCGGCTATATCACATATCTTATATCGTGAGAATCTAATACGGTATCGCATACACGTATTATTCCTGGTTCCGCACATATCACATATGTGCTCCTACTCCATTTTGCCTGAGCCAGGAAACCTCTGTGTAGGACTCTAAAGAATCGTCAATACGCCGGCAGTAGGTGATGATCATATCAAATACCCACAAGCTGCAAGCGGTCAGCTAAACGTAACAGCCACCCAGGTATTGAGCAATCAAAAGATCAACAAGCAAGCCTGTACATTCTCCTGTGAATCCAACCAGTAACACTCCCGTACAGTCCGGTCACTTCGTCTGATATGTCGCATATCTCGCCTAGGGGTGGTAAACGTCATACCCCAGTAGCTCGATAAGTCGTGTCGATATGAGGTCCATAACAGTTCAAGAAACTACTGATAACACTTACCAGTAAATCTCAGCAACCATGGCCAGGGATTTCCAGTTATAGCCAATCGAACACAGCGCAACATCAACTCCCTATACCGGGAGAGACGAAACCCCTCCTATCGCTCATTGCCTCCATGTGATTCGGGACTGTACACAAAAGCCACCGTTTTGCACGCCCTCTTGGACGTGGTATGATGGAAATCAAAGCACAGTGGGAATCACACAAGACTCTATGACGATCTCGGGTCTACAGACTAACCTGTACCAGTGTCACCAGAGAACTGCCATGTGACGAGAGGTATAATACCATCTGGGAGTTCTCGGCGAGTCCGTCCAGTGTACCCAGTCTCCACTGAGCACCCGTATACCTTCTCTGATGTCAAACACCAATGGATATGAGATCATCCATCGCCCATCATATGGGTCAAGAAGCGCATACGCTAGTCTACTCTGGAGTATCGATGCCCTGTCTCGGTACTCCCACGACTAGGTGTAGGGTTACTAGGCACTAGAACAAGGTTCTACAAGGCATCAATCATGCCAAAATCAAATTTTTCATGTGCCGAACAACCCTAACCAAGATCTTAGACTAGAGATTAGGCGAAACAAAGAGCAAGTAAACAACTTTACTTCTAAGAGTTAGGGATTACAACCTTTGTAGTCCGTTCCTTCACTTCTAAAGCTCCGTGTTGAGGTCCCTTCGCTGCAATCATCGAGTAC
Organism: Agapanthus africanus; assembly: GCA_030015575.1. NCBI lineage: Eukaryota > Viridiplantae > Streptophyta > Magnoliopsida > Asparagales > Amaryllidaceae > Agapanthus > Agapanthus africanus. Next base: position 122,696,139 of record JASDDO010000012.1, on the reverse strand, counting down.
CCGGACTCTAGAGAGGCTCCATGAAGAGAAAGATGCAAGCTTGCTTCCGATCTTTAATAACAAAGATGATCTACCTTGAAAAAACTCAAGCCCAAGCTTTTGCTTCACTAATCAAGTATTAGCAAAGCAAACACCCTAATCTAAGTGGCTAGAATAGATAAGGATGATGAAGTAGGAATTTAGCTCTCATTTGTTTTCTTTATCTCACTCAAAATCATCACATGTGAAAAAGCTAGAAATCTTTTCTCAAAGGAAGAAGAAGAAATTACTTTGTGATGAATAATGAAAACTTGTGTGAGGTTAGAAATGCAACCATGGGTTAAGAATGAAGACTTAACCCATGTAGAGAATTTACTATGGTAAAGGGTTTGGGTTTGGTTAAGAAATATCAACAAAATATCTTTACAAAATATCTTTGATTAAAAACAAAAACAAAGCTTCAAGAAGCTTCAAGAAAGATTAACCCAAATGCAAACGCTAACTATGTTTAAACTCCACAAAACATGTTGCATTTGTAACCCTAACTTGTTACAATATTTTATATCACATATACAATATTTATTGTAACAAAATAAAATAATACAATTAACATATATCACATATATATCAATGTATTATCTGAGTGAGAAAAAGAATCTTTAAGTGAGCTAATATTAGTTAATGTAATACAATATATCAAATATATAATTATACATTAAATTATCGAATCAATACTTGATCCGATAATCCGGCTATTTCACAAATAACGGACTAATATAATCTGTATCAGTTCATCGAATCAACACTTGATCCGATGACCCGGCTATATCACATATACCCGGCCGATATCTCATATCGCGAGAATCTAATACGGTATCGCATACACGTATTATTCTCGGTCCCGCACATATCACATATGTGCTCCTACTCCGTTTTGCCTGAGCCAGGAAACCTCTGTGTAGGACTCTAAAGAATCGTCAATACACCGGCAGTAGGTGAGGATCATATCAAACACCCACACGCTGCAAGCGGTCAGCTAAACGTAACAGCTATCCAGGTATTGAGCGATCAGAAGATCAACAAGCAAGCCTGTACATTCTCCTGCGAATCCAATCAGTAACACTCCCGTACAGTCCGGTCTCTTCAACTGATATGTCGCATATCTTTCCTAGGGGTGGTAAACGTCAGACCCCAGTAGCTTGATAAGTCGTGACGATATGAGGTCCATAATAGTTTGAGAAACTATTGATAACACTTACCAGTAAATCTCAGCAACCCTGGCCAGGGATTTCTAGTTATAGCCAATCAAACACAGCGCAACATCAACTCCCTATACCGGGAGAGACGAAACCCCTCCTATCGCTCATTACCTCCATGTGATTCGGGACTGTACCCAAAAGCCACCATTTTGCACGCCCTCTGGGACATGGTATGATGGAAATCAAAGCACAGTGGGAATCACACAAGACTCTATGACGATCTCGGGTCTACAGACTAACCTGTACCAGTGTCACCAGAGAACTGACATCTGACGTGAGGTATAATACCATCTGGGAGTTCTCGGCGAGTCCGTCCAGTGTACCTTGTCTCCACTGAGCACCCGTATACCTTCTCTGATGTTAAACACTAATGGATATGGGATCATCCATCGCCCATCATATGGGTCAATAAGCGCATACGCTAGTCTACTCTGGAGTATCGACGCTCTATCGCGGTACTCCCACGATTAGGAACATTTGAAGGATGTACTTGGCGACTACACTATCTCCACTAGTATGATCTGCATCATAGTCCTGGTAGTCAAGTACTCATCCTAAAGGCTTTATCAACATGTAACATAGAGACAATCAGAGTACATGTTAAGATAAAGAGTAACCAGATAGCATACTATCATGTCGTGTAGGGTTGCTGGGCACGCTCATAAGGGTCTACGAGGCATCAACCATGCCCGATTAAAATTTTAGCCGTGCCGAACAACCCAAAGCCGGATCTTTAAACTAGAGATTAGGCGAAAACAAGCATGTTAAACTCTTTAACACTAAGTGAGAGGGATTACAACCTTTGTAGATCCGGTCCTTCACTTCTTAAGATCCATGTTGAGGTCCCTTCGCTGCGATCATCGTGTTCCAGACTCTCGAGAGGCTCCACGAAGAGAAAGATGCAGTCTTGCTTCCAATCTTTGATAACATAGATGATCTACCTTGAAGTTTCATTAACACAAGCTAACACTCACTATATGAAGTGAACACCCTCATCTAAAGGGCAAGGGTAGATGAGGATGATGAAGTAGGATTTTTTCTCTCATTTGTTTTCTTATTCTCACTCATTTATCATCACAAAATCAAATCAAGAAAGCTTTTTCCATGAAAAGAAGAAGAATGAAGGAGAAGAATATCATTGTTATCCTTTTGTGATGAATAATGAAAAGATAAATATGATGAATAATGCAACCATGGTCAACTAAACCCATGTAGAGAATTAACTAGGGCTAAGGTTTGGGTTGGGTTAAAGCATGAGTCACTTGAAAATAACTTTGCAAAAACAAAAGAAAATCTTCTAGAAACATCTAGAAAGCATTAACCCAAATAAAACCCTAGTCTTGTTTAATCACTACTAAACATGTTGCATTAGTTATCATATCATGTTACAATATTATATATAATATTTATTGTAACAATATAAAATAATACAATTAATATATATCACATATATATCAATGTATTACCCGAGTGAGAAAAAGAATCTTTTAGTGAGCTAATATTAGTTAATGTAATTTAATATATCATATATATATTATTATACATTAAATTATCGAATCAACACTTGATCCGACAATCCGGCTATATCGCATATAACCGACTAATACGATGACCCGGCTATATCACATATACCCGGCCGATATCTCATATCGCGAGAATCCAATACGGTATCACATACCGCATTATCCTCGGTCCCGCACATATCATATATGTGCTCCTACTCCGTTTTTCCTGAGTCAAGAAACCTCTGTGTAGGCCTCTAAAGAATCGTCAATACACCGGCAGTAGGTGATGATCATATCAAACACCCACAAGCTGCAAGCGGTCAGCTAAACGTAACAGTTACCCAGGTATTGAGCACTCAGAAGATCAACAAGCAAGCCTGTACATTCTCCTGTGAATCCAATCAGTAACACTCCCGTACAGTCCGGTCTCGTCATCTGATATGTCGCATATCTCGCCTAGGGGTGGTAAACGTCAGACCCCAGTAGCTCGATAAGTCGTGTCGATATGAGATCCATAACAGTTCGAGAAACTACTGATAACTCTTGCCAGTAAATCTCAGCAACCCTGGCCAGGGATTTCCAGTTATAGCCAATCGAACACAGCACAACATTAACTCCCTATACCGGGAGAGACGAATCCCCTCCTATCGCTCATTGCCTCCATGTGATTCGGGACTGTACACAAAAGCCACCTTTTTGCACGCCCTCTTGGACGTGGTATGATGGAAATCAAAGCACAGTGGGAATCACACAAGACTCTATGACGATCTCGGGTCAACAGACTACTCTGTACCAGTGTCACCGGAGAACTGCCATCTGACGTGAGGTATAATACCATTTAGGAGTTCTCGGCGAGTCCGTCCAGTGTACCCAGTCTGTACTGAGAACCCATACACCATTCTTGATGTCAAACACCGATGGATATGGGATCATCCATCGCCCATCATATGGGTCATGATGCGTATACGCTAGTCTACTCTGGTGCATCGATGCCCCATCTCGATACATCCTCGACTAGGAACAGTTATATGATGTACTCGTCGACTACCGTGGCCCCACTAGTATGATCTCATCATAGTCCCAGTAGTCGAGTACATATCCTAAGGGCTTTATCAACATGTAATATAGAGACAATCAGAGTACATGTTAAGATAAAGTACAACCAGATAGCATACTATCATGTCGAGCAAGAAAGTCCTCCCTATATATGTCTAAGCATCCATTACAATAAACATCGTATGTACAGTAATGGCCTCTAGGGCATACATATAACTAACCATCTCCCACTTGCACTAGGACCATCTGTTGTGGTATCACATACCCAACAATTAGCTGTGGTTGAAGTATCCCATACTCAACCATCCCATAAAAGTCTCTGCTGGGAAAAAGGCCTTTGTGAGTGGATCCGCGTTGTTCTCCTCTGTGTCTACTCTCCTAACCTCGATCTCCCTGGAGATCAACCATCTCCATGATCAGGTGATACTGCCTAAGGCTTATATCTGGATTTCTGATGGGACGGTAGTTCCTTGGCATAAGCCACAACTCCATTGTCACACAATGGTAGGAACGAAGTTCATCTTATGAACTTATATATCCAGACTGTCTCTTTGGTAGCATGTTTGGTAACGATGTATCTTGCCTTTAATCGTCTAGTATGTCACGGTATCTAGCTTGGAACTCTTCCAACATACCGTCCCTCCACTTAGGGTAAAGACAATGCCTGCGACTGACATTCAGGCGTCCTTATCACCCTGGAACCTTTCCAGTGATTCTCCCCAGGATCGATTGATACCATCTCACTACAACTAGTGAGTATCCTAACATCCAATTAGAACTATCTCATAGATCCAAAACCCAGGATTTAGGAGGTATCATTTTGATCCTATATGGAGAATCATTGTGATAAGCGGAGATTAACCGAGCGTAGCATAGGAAACTCCTTCCCTATCATGAGTATGTCATCCACGTACTCTACGAGGATCACCACCATACTCTCTACTACCTTTTTGTATATACAAGGTTCATTTACCATTTTGTTGAAGTCAAACTCTTTGACTACCACATCAAAACAGACGTTCCAACTCCGCGATGCCTGCTTTATCACATAAAACATCTTGCACACGTTTCCGCTGCTCCCACTGTCTACGAAGCCCTCTGGCTGTGTACTTATAGATGCTCCTTTCCAAATCAACATTTAGAAAAGCAGTCATGACACCCAACCACCAGATATCGTAGTCATGGTATGTAGCAGTGGCAAGTAGGATCTGGATGGACTTAAGCATAGCTTTGAAAGTCTCAACTTTTCCATGTACACCAAGTAATCTTCTCAAGATATACTTGCTCCTGATGGGGATTTAACCCTTCAGATAAAGCAACCAAAGTGCATACTTTGTTGGTGTATAAGGATTCCATCTCAGATCGATAAGCATCCAGCCATTCTTACAGAGTCTCACTCTTGATGGCCAGCTCGAAACTAGTTGGGTCATCATCTCATGATACAATCCTCGCTCACACTGTCATAGAGAAACCGAAGTATCTCTCAGGTGGGTGAGGAACCCTACTAGATCGACGGAGAGGCTGAGGTTCATTGGAAACTATTGAATCCTTTGGTTCTACCAAATCAGCTGCTGTAGTTTGTATAGCTAGAACTCCTTCCAGTTCTACCTCACGACCACTAATTTCTTCACAAGAAATTCTCTTTCACAAAGGTGGCATGCTGAGAAACAAAACATTTTTGTTCCTCGGTTAGGTAGAAGATATCCCCTTGCGTATGCTTGGGATATCCAACAAACTTCTACAGATCAGACTTTGCCTCGAGCTTGTCCGGATTTTGCTTTTTAGACATAGGCCGGACAACCCCAAATCTTAACAAACTTAAGATATGGGCTCTTCCCTTTCCATATCACATATGAAGTGGTAGGCAACTGATTTGATTGGAACCCTATTCAATAGGTATGCAGCTTCTCAAGTGCATAATTCCCAAAAAGAAATAGGAAACTTAGTAGTACTCATCATAGAGCACACCATATCACATAGGGTGTAATTGCTCCGCCCCGATATACCATTGTGCTATGGTGTATACGGAGGAGTAATGCTGAGAGAGAATCTCATTCTCCTTTAGAATAGTCCAGGAATTCCGTGCTCAAGTATTCTCCTCCCTGATCTCATCAAAAGATCTACTTCTAACTTATATTCTGTGAATATCTCAAAAGGTTCAGACTTGTGTTTCAACAGGAACATATGTCTGAATCTTGAGAGATCATCAGAGAATATAATGAAGTACAAAGAACCGGTCCTGGCATTTGTAGACAGGGGACTTTCATACATCAGCATGTATCAATCCCAAGAGTTCACTAACTCTTTCTCTGTTTCCAATAAACGGAGCTGTGGTCATCTTATCTGTGTGACATGACCGGTAAGTTTCACAAGATGTAAATTCAAACTAGTTTAAATATGCATCTATATGTAACTTCAGCTAGTCAGGTCGCATTGATATGACCTAGTCTACAATGTCTCAAGAAGGATTCGTTCATTTCTGAACTCTTCCTCTTGTGTGTGTTCTGTACGTTAAGAACTGTGGTTTGATTTAGAACGTCTATGCTTTTAGATAACGTGCCTGAACCGATCAACTCTTGATATAGGAAATGTTCAAAACATTATCCAACAATACAAAATTATATCATTTCTTTACTAATAAAGAGACTGATATGATGTTGTATATCAGGTTCGGTATCTAATAACATTCGTTCAGAATCAATGTATTCTGGTAATACAGGGTGATAGTGACCAACAGACTTGGCTGCAACACTTGCACCGTTTCTATCTCATGAAACTTATCACCCGTTCTTAGTTCTCTACCTATCTGTAGCCCATGTAACAGATTACATATGCGGGATCCTGATCCGGTATCACATACCCAGGACGTAAAGGATACTGAGAAACAGTTCTCTGTAATGAACACACCTGAAGATGATGCATCAACATGCACTTTCTTCGTTTGGGCGGCACGGGAAATCTGGTATTCCCCAATTTCCTGCTCTGTCTTATAACAATTATAAGTTGGAGCGGGACCAACGTTCCCCAGCTCAGTATAACAAGCGGGTTCGGTCAATTCATCCGTATTATTATCATGATTAAGGCGTGATATGGTCGCTACCTGGAGAGAGAGAGAAGAAAACACTCAGCGTATGCTCTTGCAAGATTAGATTGGTTATATAATATATCTAATCAGGATGTCTCCCACTGTTTTAATCAAATCTTCCTTCAAACCCTAAAAGGAAAGACTAGCCGGGATTAATTACATGCTACAAGTTCGCCAATCTTTCAGCCAAGCCAGTGTCGGTACTTTGAGGGAGGTCCCCCGTGCTTTCGCACGAACCTAATTAAAGTAAACCTCGTTTTCCCATAGGCGTAACCCCGTTAACACCTTTCTAGAAACCTACTTGATCGGCTAATTGTAATGTGTAAAACTCTCCCAGGAGTAACTCTTACTCGCAGCGGGTATCGGGATCCAACTATCTCATAGAAGGTATTCAATCTCATTGCAAATTTTAACACTTGAAATTCCCAATAATATTTTGCCCCAAGCGATCTATGACCTTGACTGAGTCAACAAACCACAGACTGCAAGTAAAGTTCAACCCATCATTTCCCGATTGAATTAAACCCACCCGCACGACCCTTGACTGAGTCAACAAGGCCGCACGACTACCCTAATCCAATCACATCATATGCTTTGCAGATAAGCACTAATCAGCTACCGCACACTACGCCTTGACTGAGTCAACAAACGAAGCACGAATACTAAATACTACTTATCTGAAATGACGGAGGGCTACGACAGGTTGTTAAGAAAACCTTTTGCGCAATAAACTTTATATCGTTGTAGAATCGACTGATTTTAAATGGAGTGTTTTTGAGGCTTTTCTAGTTTTGCTAAAGGGGTCACTCCCGGTGAAGGGATCGTCGGCCCTTTCCTCATCGAATAAGGTGCAGGGTATATCATATATACCACTATGCAAAGAAAAAACTATAGAATCAATCAAAAGACAAACCGAATTTGTAGCATCTGCTAGTTTCACTAAAGAGGTCACTCCCGGTGAAGGGATCTCGGCTCTTTCCTTATCGAATAAGGTGCTGGATGTTCTACAAGGAACACCGCTATGCAAAACAAGAACTTGAGCTACCAGTTTTTAAACAAGTTTCTACAACATCTTTAGGTTTCTTTTATTTCATTAATCTCATTAATGAAGTCCCATTTTAATATGCTTCACAAGCATCACTTTTGAAACGAAATCTGCAATATAACATATATCTCATATATATAATATAAACATTCGTCTCAGGCAGTAATATGATCTCATCACAGAACATCGCAGCAGAAGAACATATATGAAATATTAGATATACTAGGACGTCCGTGTTTTCAATACGAGCCTGTATAAAACACGGATTCCCCGGTCGCAATGAATAGCCAAACCCACATCCCTAGACCACTACGAGAGCGGCAAGCAACACTGCCAATTCTAAGGTTAGAAGACCCGGTCTCGACTCCTCGAAATGGTCTCCCTCTGGACCCTAGAACCCGGTTACTTGTGCTCCCCGCCTTGGGTCTACCTAATGCGGAAAAGTAAATAATATACAATGGTGACATCATCCTCAGCCCGGAAGTGCCCCAATAAAGGAATATTACATACAAATGAATTTTACATGAATGAAAAAGAAAAACTCTCATCTCACATAAAACCCCGGCTATTCAGAACACGACGATCCAATATAACATATCACAGCAACACATAATATCTCATATCATCAACGTAAGCAAGTATGCGTATCCCGATTGTCGTTGATGTATAGCAACGAAGCCGGCGATACACCACATACTACGCTTACGGTCACAGAAAAGAAAGTGTAAAACTACAACAGTTGGAATCCGCAACTTCCTTAGACATCGCATGCCTAACTAAATGAATTCCTTAGACATCGCATGCCTAACAATTGTAAACCCCGCATTTTAGTCTCATTATCGAAAATTCTTTTCAATATCAAGCCGGGCAATTCAACAAGATTCCCGACTTCCTGATCGAAAGCTCGTCGCAAACTTTAGTAAATGGCCGTACCCCCGGATGCCGTCGACGGAGTGCATTAAGGCGGAACACCGCTGCCGCAAGCACCCGAACGGATGCTTTTGGCGACGGGGTTCTCCTACAGTCACTTGGTCTGGACTATGGGGCGTGGCTGTCTATTAAGTTTACCCGGCGAGTATCCACGTACGCTACGTGATTGCGACGGACTTTTGATCACATCAAAATTCCGTGGCAACCGATCATCTGAGACTAAACTGCTATGTTTATAATATTCAAATCAGTTATCTCATAACTATTTGTGGATTCCAAATATTGTATCACATTCCAGATAAAAAGACAGTGTTAAACTTTCCGATCGAATAATCAAACACCCAAGATTTCCCAAATAGCTCAACACTTGAGCGGAGTTCAAAAAATATCCATCACATGCCACAGTACCAATGGTCCAGCCGTAGAAGGGTCAAGCCAACGCCTCACATGTGGCACGCCGTACTTCCCCAAACCCTAAGGTTTAGAGGCAGTTCAAGACGGTCACATAATCGATTTAAGGTTTGTTGTCTTCTAGAGGGTCCACCGCGATACTTGCACGACTTAGAACGTTCTTAAACTCGAGAAAAAATCCAACTTTTGAAAAAATTTCCGACAGGGGAAAAAGTGAGTTATTGATATCCGTTTGAACTTTTTAACAGTTTCTAAAATTATCCAGGAAAAATTAAACGAAGTTAAATTATCCGATAGAATCAACGAGTCCCATATACAACCCAGAAAACTTAACACTTGAGTAGAAATAAAAATTCCCAGAAGAATCAGGAAGTACCAACGGTTATTACTGTGCAAACCCTATCCATCAATCCTCATCTCTTGCCGCGGAACCGCCGCCAATACCAGGGTTTGGCCGCAGTTCCACGGCACTTTGGGTGATTTAGGGGGTCGGGTTTCACAGTAATTCCTAAAATACCTTGCTGATTTTTTTGAGTATTTTTAATATGAAAAAATCAACAGTTTTGAAAAATTTCCAGAGAAGAGTAATCGTCGGGGATTCCGGGTTCGATCGGACTTTAAACTTCGTCTAGACATCGCCTAAAACTCTAGCTTGGTTCTGATACCACTGTTGGGTTGCTGGGCACGCTCACAAGGGTCTACGAGGCATCAACCATGCCCGATTAAAATTTTAGCCGTGCCGAACAACTCAAAGCCGGATCTTTAAACTAGAGAGTAGGCGAAAACAAGCATGTTAAACTTTTTAACACTAAGTGAGAGGGATTACAGCCTTTGTAGATCCGGTCCTTCACTTCTTAAGCTCCGTGTTGAGGTCCCTTCGCTGCGATCATCGTGTTCCGGACTCTCGAGAGGCTCCACGAAGAGAAAGATGCAGTCTTGCTTCCGATCTTCGATAACATAGATGATCTACCTTGAAGTTTCATTAACACAAGCTAACACTCACTAAATGAAGTGAACACCCTCATCTAAAGGGAAAGGGTAGATGAGGATGATGAAGTAGGATTTTTGCTCTCATTTGTTTTCTTATTCTCACTCATTTATCATCACAAAATCAAATCAAGAAAGCTATTTCCATGAAAAGAAGAAGGAAGAAGGAGAAGAATATCATTGTTATCCTTGTGTGATGAATAATGAAAAGATAAATATGATGAATAATGCAACCATGGTCAACTAAACCCATGTAGAGAATTAACTAGGGCTAGGGTTTGGGTTGGGTTAAAGCATGAGTCACTTGAAAATATCTTTGCAAAAACAAAAGAAAACCTTCTAGAAACATCTAGAAAGCATTAACCCAAATCAAACCCTAATCTTGTTTAATCACTACTAAACATGTTGCATTAGTTTTCATATCATGTTACAATATTATATATCACATATATAATATTTATTGTAACAATATAAAATAATACAATTAATATATATCACATATATATCAATGTATTACCCGAGTGAGAAAAAGAATCTTTTAGTGAGCTAATATTAGTTAATGTAATTTAATATATCATATATATATTATTATACATTAAATTATCGAATCAACACTTGATCCGATAATCCGGCTATATCGCATATAACCGACTAATACGATGACCCGGCTATATCACATATACCCGGCCGATATCTCATATCGCGAGAATCCAATACGGTATCACATACCGCATTATCCTCGGTCCCGCACAAATCGCATATGTGCTCCTACTCCGTTTTTCCTGAGTCAAGAAACCTCTGTGTAGGACTCTAAAGAATCGTCAATACACCGGCAGTAGGTGATGATCATATCAAACACCCACAAGCAGCAAGCGGTCAGCTAAACGTAACAGCTACCCAGGTATTAAGCGCTCAGAAGATCAACAAGCAAGCCTGTACATTCTCCTGTGAATCCAATCAGTAACACTCCCATACAGTCCGGTCTCGTCGTCTGATATGTCGCATATCTCGCCCAGGGGTGGTAAACGTCAGACCCCAGTAGCTCGATAAGTCGTGTCGATTTGAGGTCTATAACAGTTCGAGAAACTACTGATAACACTTGCCAGTAAATCTCAGCAACCCTGGCCAGGGATTTCCAGTTATAGCCAATCGAACACAGCACAACATCAACTCCCTATACCGGGAGAGACGAATCCCCTCCTATCGCTCATTGCCTCCATGTGATTCGGGACTGTACCCAAAAGCCACCTTTTTGCACGCCCTCTTGGACGTGGTATGATGGAAATCAAAGCACAATGGGAATCACACAAGACTCTATGACGATCTCGGGTCAACAGACTACTCTGTACCAGTGTCACCGGAGAACTGTCATCTGACGTGAGGTATAATACCATCTGGGAGTTCTCGGCGAGTTCGTCCAGTGTACCCAGTCTCTACTGAGCACCCGTACACCATCCTTGATGTCAAACACCGATGGATATGGGATCATCCATCGCCCATCATATGGGTCAAGATGCGTATACGCTAATCTACTCTGGTGCATCGATGCCCCGTCTCGATACACCCTCGACTAGGAACAGTTATAGGATGTACTCGTCGACTACCGTGGCCCCACTAGTATGATCTCATCAGAGTCCCAGTAGTCGAGTACATATCCTAAGGGCTTTATCAACATGTAATATAGAGACAATCAGAGTACGTGTTAAGATAAAGTACAACCAGATAGCATACTATCATGTCGAGCAAGAAAGTCCTCCCTATATATGTCCAAGCATCCATTACAATATACATCGTATGTACAGTAATGGCCTCTAGGGCATACATATAACTAACATGTCGAGTAAGAAAGTCCTCCCTATATATGTCCAAGCATCCATTACAATATACATCGTATGTACAGTTATGGTCTCTAGGGCATACATATCACTAACAATCTCCCACTTGCACTAGGGCCATCTGTTGTGGTATCGCATACCCAACAATCAGCTGTGGTTGAAGTATCTCATACTCAACCATCCCATAAAATTCTCTACAGGGAAATAGGCCTTTGTGAGTGGATCCGCGCTTTTGTCCTCTGTGTCTACTCTCCTAATCTCGATCTCCCTGGAGATCAACCTTCTCCATGATCAGGCGATACTGCCTAAGAATATGTCTGGATCTCTGATGGGAAGGGGGTTCCTAGGCCTAAGCCACAACTCCGTTGTCATACAATGGCAGGAACGAAGTTCATCTCATGAACTTATATATATATCCAGACTGCCTCTTTGGTAGCATCCTTGGTAACGATGTATCTTACCTTTAATCGTCTAGTATGTCATGGTATATAGCTTGGAACTCTTCCAACTTACCGTCCCTCCACCGAGGGTAAAGACAATACCTGCGACTGACATTCAGTCGTCCTTATCACCCTGGAACCTTTCCAGTGATTCTCCCCAGGATCGATTGATATCATCTCACTACAACTAGTGAGAATCCTAACATCCAATTAGATCTATCTCATAGATCCAAAACTCAGGATTTAGGTGGTATCACCTTGATCCTATAGAGAATCTTTATGATAAGAGGAGATTGACCGAGCGTAGCATAGGAAACTTCTTCCCTATCAAGGGTATGCCATCAACGTACTATACGAGGATCACCACCATACTCCTTACTACCTTTTTGTATATACTTGGTTCATCTACCATTTTGATGAAGTCAAACTCTTTGACTAGCACATCAAAACAGACGTTTCAACTCCGCGATGCCTGATTTATCCTATAAAAACATCTTGCTCACGTTTCCGCTGCTCCCACTGTCTACGAAGCCCTATGGCTGTGTACTTATAGACGCTCTCTTCCAAATCATCATTTAGAAAAGCTGTCATGACACCCAACCGCCAGATATCGTAGTCATGGTATGTAGCAGTGGCGAGTAGGATATGGATGGACTTAAGCATAGCTTTGAAAGTCTCAAATTTTCCATGTACACCAAGTAATTTTCTCAAGATATACTTGCTCCTGATGGGGATTTAACCCTTCAGATAAAGCAACCAAAGTCCATACTTTGTTGGTGTATAAGGATTCCATCTCAGATCGCTAAGCATCCAGCCATTCTCACAGAGTCCCCACTCCTGATGGCCTGCTCGAAACTAGTTGGGTCATCATCTCATGATGCAATCCTTGCTCCTACTGTCATAGAGAAACCGAAGTATCTCTCAGGTGGATGAGGAACCCTACCAGATCGGCGGAGAGGCTGAGGTTCATGGAAACTATTGAATCCTCCGGGTTTACCAAATCATCAGCTGCAGTTTGTATTGCTGGAACTCCTTCCAGTTCTACCCCATGACCACTAATTTCTTCATATGAAATTCCCTTTTTCTTAAAAAGTGGTATGCCGAGAAATAAAACATCTTTTGTTCCTCGGTGTTGTAGAAGATATTCCCTTGCGAATGCTTGGGATATCCAACAAACTTTCACAGAACTGACCTTGCCTCGAGCTTGTCCGGATTTTGCTTTTGACATAGGCCGGACAACCCCAAATCTTAACTTCCTTAAGAGATGGGCTCTTCCCATACCATATCACATATGGAGTGGTAGGCATCTGATTTTTTTGGAACCCTATTCAATAGGTATGCAACTTCTCAAGTGCATAACCCTAAAAGAAAATAGGCTACTCTGTAGTACTCATCATAGAGCACACCATATCACATAGGGTGTAATTGCTCCGCTCCGATACACCGACGTGCTGTGGTGTATTCGGAGGAGTAATGCTTAGAGAGAATCTCATTCTCCTTTAGAATAGTCCAGGAATTCCATGCTCAAGTATTCTCCTCCTTGATCACATCAAAGGACATAATACTTATACCCGTTTTTGGTTCTCTACTTCTAACTTACATTCTGTGATTATCTCAAAAGTTTCGGACTTGTGTTTCAACAGGAACATATGTCTGAATCTTGAGAGATCATCGGTGAATGCAATGAAGTACAAAGAACCTGTCCTGGCATATGTAGATATAGGACTATCATACATTATCATGTATCAATCCCAAGAGTTCACTAACTCTTTCTCTGTTTCCAATAAACGGAGCTGTAGTCATCTTATCTTTGTGACATGACTGGCAAGTTTTACAAGATGTAAATCCAAACTAATTTAAATATGCATCTTTATGTAACTTTAGCTACTCGGGTCGCATCGATATGACCTAGTCTACAATGTCTCAAGAAGGATTCGTTCATTTCTGAACTCTTCCTCTTGTATGTGTTCTGTATGTTAGGAACTGTAGTTTGATTTAGAACGTCTATGCTTTTAGATAACGTGCATGAACCGATCAACTCTTGATATAGGAAATGTTCAAAACAATATCCAACAATACAAAATTATATCCTTCTTTACTTAATAAAGAGACAGATATGATGTTGTATATCAGGTTCGGTATCTAATAACATTCGTTCAGAATCAATGTATTCTGGTAATACAGGGTGATAACTGCCAACAGACTTGGCTGCAACACTTGTATCGTTTCTAACTCTTGAAACTTATCACCCGTTCTCAGCTCTTTACCTGTCTGTAGCCCATGTAACAAATTACATTTGCGGGATCCTGATCCGGTATCTCATACCCAGGACGTAAAGGATACTGAGAAACAATTCTCGGTGATGAACACACCCGAAGATGATGCATCAGCATGCACTTTCTTCGTTTGGGCGGTACGGGAATTCTGGTAATCCCCTATTTCTTGCTCTGTCTTATAACAATTATAAGTTGGAGCGGGACCAACTTTCCCTAGCGCAGTATAACAAGCGGGTTCGGTCAATACATCCGTATTATTATCTTGATTAAGGCGTGACATGGTCGCTACCTGGAGAGAGATAGAAGAAAACACTTAGCGTATGCTCTTGCAAGATTAAATTGGTTATTAATATATATAATCAGGATGTCTCCCACTGTTTTAGTCAAATCTTCCTTCAAACCCTAAAAGGAAAGACTAGCCGGGATTAATCACACCCTACAAGTTCGCCAATCTTTCAGCCAGGCCAGTGCCGGTACTTTGAGGGAGGTTCCCCGTGCTTTCGCACGGACCTAATTAAAGTAAACCTCATTTTCCCAGGGACGTAACCCCGTTGACACCTTTCTAGACACCTACTTGATCGGCTAATTGTAATGTGTAAAACTCTCCCAGGAGTAACTCTTACTCGCAGCGGGTATCGGGATCCAACTATCTCATAGAAGGTATGCAATCTTATTGCAAATTTCAACACTTGAAATTCCCGATAATATTTTACCCCTAGCATCTATATGACCTTAACATAGTCAACAAATCATAAGTGCTAGTCAAGTTCAACCCGTCATTTCCCGATTGAATTAAACCCACCCGCACGACCCTTAACATAGTCAATAAAGTTGCACGACTACCCTAATCCAATCGCATTATATGCTTATACAGATAAGCACTAACCAGCTACCGCACACTACGCCTTAACATAGTCAACAAACGTAGCACGAATACTAACTAGTACTTATCTGAAATGACGGAGGGCTACGTCAGGTTTTTAAGAAAACCCTTTGCGTAATGAACTTGATATCGTTGTAGAATCGAGTGATTTTAATTGGAATGTATTTTAGGCCTTTTCTTGTTTTGCTAAAGAGGTCACTCCCGGTGAAGGGATCTTCGGCTCTTTCCTTATCGAATAAGGTGCAGGATATTTCACAAATATCACTATGCAAAGAAAAACTATAAAAACAATCAAAAGACAAACCGAGTTTGTAGCATCTGCTAGTTTCGCTAAAGAGGTCACTCCCGGTGAAGGGATCTCGGCTCTTTCCTTATCGAATAAGGTGCTGGATGTTCTACAAGGAATACCGCTATGCAAAGCAAGAACTAGAGCTACCAGTTTTTGAGACAAGTTTCTACAACATCTTTAGGTTTCTTTTAGTTTCATTAATCGCATTAATGAAGTCCTATTTTATTATGCTTCACAAACATCACATTTGAAACGAAATCAGCAATATAACATATATCTCATATATATAATATAAATATTCGTCTCAGGCAGTAATATGATCTCATCACAGAACATTGCAGCAGAAGATAACATATGAAATATTGGATATACTAGGATTTCCATGTTTTATGCGAGCCTGTATAAAACGCGGATTCCACGGTCGCGTTTAATAGCCAAACCCACATCCCTAGACCCGTACGAGAGCGGCAAGCAACACTGCCAATTCTAGGGTTAGGAGACCCGGTCTCGACTCCTCGAGATGGTCTCCTACTGGACCCTAGAACCCGGTTACTTGTGCTCCCCGCCTTGGATCTACCTAATGTGGAAAAGTAAATAATATACAATGGTGACATCATCCTCAACCCGGAAGTGCCCCAATAAAAGAATATTACATACAATGAATTTTACATGAATGAAAAAGAAAAACTATCATCTCACATAAACCCCCCGGCTATTCAAACACGACGATCCAATATAACATATCACAGCAACACATAATATCACATATCATCAACGTAAGTAAATATGCGTATCCCGGTTGTCGTTGATGTATAGCAACGAAACCGGCGATACACCACATATTACACTTACAGTCGCAGAAAAGAAAGTGTAAAACTACAACAGTTGGAATCCGCAACCTCCTTAGACATCTCATGCCTAACCAAATGAATTCCTTAGACATCGCATGCCTAACAATTATAAACCCCGCATTTTAGTCTCAATATCGAAAACTCTTTCCAATATCAAGTCGGGAAATTCAACAAGATTCCCGACACCCTGATCGTATGATCGTCGAAAACTTTAGTAGATGGCCGCACCCCCGATGTCATCGACGAAGTGCACTAAGGCAGAACACCGCTGCCGCGAGCACCCGAACGGATGCTTTTGGCGACGGGATTCTCCTACAGTCACTTGGTCGGGGCTATGGGGCATGGCTATCTATTAAGTTTACTCGGCGAGTGTCCGCGTACGCTACGTGATTGCGACTGACTTTTGATCACATCAAAATCCTGTGGCAACTGATCAAATGAGACTAAACTGCTAGATTTATAATATTCAAATTATTTATCTCATAACTACTTGTGGATTCCAAATATTGTATCACATTCCAGATAAATAGACAATGTTAAACTTTCTAATCGAATAACAAAACACCCAAAATTTCCCTTTTTGCTCAACACTTGAACTTAGTTTAAAAGCATCCATCACATGCCACAGTACCAATGGTCCAGTCGTAGAAGGGTCAAACCAACGCCTCACATGTGGCAACACCGTACTGCCACAAACCCTAAGGTTTAGAGGCGGTTCAGACGGTCACATAATCGAGTTAAGGTTTGTGTTCTTCTAGAGGGTCCACCGCGTTACTTGCACGACTTAGAACGTTCTTTAACTAAGGAAAAATCCAACACTTGGAAATTTTCCGACAGGAGAAAAAGTGAGTTATTGATATCCGTTCGAACTTTTTAACACGTTCTAAATTACCCGGAAAAACTTAAACGAGGTCAAACTTTCCGATCGAATCAACGAATTCCCAAAAGATCTCCAGAAAACTCAACACTTGAGTAATATTAAAAATTCCCAGAAACATGTAGAAATACCTACGGATGTTACTGTGAAAAATCTAACCCTAATACCCACGTACGGACGCGGAACCGCCGCGCAAGGCATGGTATTGTCGCGGTTCCGCGGCGACTTGAGGGGATTAGTGGTTCGTTTCCACAGTAATCCTTAGAATTCCCTGCTTAATTTTCTGAGTATTTTTAATACAGAAAAATCAACATTTTAAAAAAATTTCCAGAGAAGGGGTGTATATCGACGTTTCGGGGTTCGATCGGACTTTAAATTTTGTCTAGACAACACCTAAAGCTCTAGCTTGGCTCTGATACCACTGTAGGGTTAATAAGCACTAGAACAAGGTTCTACAAGGCATCAACCATGCCAAAATCAAATTTTTCATGTGCCGAACAACCCTAACCAAGATCTTAGACTAGAGATTAGGCGAAACAAAGAGCAAGTAAACAACTTTACTTCTAAGAGTTAGGGATTACAATCTTTGTAGTTCGTTCCTTCACTTCTAAAGCTCCGTGTTGAGGTCCCTTCACTGCGATCATCGAGTATCCGGACTCTAGAGAAGCTCCAAGAAGAGAAAGATGCAAGCTTGCTTCCGATCTTCAATAACAAAGATGATCTACCTTGAAGAAACTCAAGCCCGAGCTTTTGCTTCACTAATCAAGTATTAGCAAAGCAAACACCCTAATCTAAGTGGCTAGAATATATGAGGATGATGAAGTAGGAATTTAGCTCTCATTTGTTTTCTTTATCTCACTCAAAATCATCACATGTGAAAAAGCTAGAAAGCTTTTCTCAAAGGAAGAAGAAGAAGAAATTACTTTGTGATGAATAATGAAAACTTGTGTGAGGTTAGAAATGCAACCATGGGTTAAGAATGAAGTCTTAACCCATGTAGAGAATTTACTATGGTAAAGGGTTTGGGTTTGGTTAAGAAATATCAACAAAATATCTTTACAAAATATCTTTGCTTAAAAACAAAAACAAAGCTTTTAGAAGCTTCAAGAAAGCTTAACCCAAATCCAAACCCTAACCATGTTTAAACTCCACAAAATATGTTGCATTTGTAACCCTAACTTGTTACAATATTATATATCACATAAACAATATTTATTGTAACAAAATAAAATAATACAATTAACATATATCACATATATATCAATGTATTACCCGAGGGAGAAAAAGAATCTTTAAGTGAGCTAATATTAGTTAATTTAATATAATATATCAAATATATAATTATACATTAAATTATCGAATAAACACTTGATCCGATAATCCAGCTATTTCACAAATAACCGACTAATATAATCTGTATCAGTTCATCGAATAAACACTTGATCCGATGACCCGGCTATATCACATATACCCGGCCGATATCTTATATCACGAGAGTCTAATACGGTATCGCATACACGTATTATTCTCGGTCCCGCACATATCGCATATGTGCTCCTACTCCGTTTTGCCTGAGCCAGGAAACCTCTGTGTAGGACTCTAAAGAATCATCAATACGCCGGCAGTAGGTGATGATCATATCAAACACCCACAAGCTGCAAGCGGTCAGCTAAACGTAACAGCCACCCAGGTCTTGAGCGATCAGAAGATCAACAAGCAAGCCTGTACATTCTCCTGCGAATCCAATCAGTAACACCCCCGTACAGTCCAGTCTCTTCGTCTGATATGTCGCATATCTCGCCTAGGGGTGGTAAACGTCAGACCCCAGTAGCTTGATAAGTCGTGTCGATATGAGGTCCATAACAGTTCGAGAAACTACTAATAACACTTACCAGTAAATCTCAGCAACCCGGGCCAGGGATTTCTAGTTATAGCCAATCGAACACAGCGCAACATCAACTCCCTATACCGGGAGAGACGAAACCCCTCCTATCGCTCATTACCTCCATGTGATTCGGGACTGTACCCAAAAGCCACCATTTTGCACGCCCTCTTGGACGTGGTATGATGGAAATCAAAGCACAGTGGGAATCACACAAGACTCTATGACAATCTCGGGTCTACAGACTAACCTGTACCAGTGTCACAAAAGAACTGCCATCTGATGTGAGGTATAATACCATCTGGGAGTTCTCGGCGAGTCCGTCCAGTGTACCCAGTCTCCACTGAGCACCAATATACCTTCTCTGATGTCAAACACCAATGGATATGGGATCATCCATCGCCCATCATATGGGTCAAGAAGCGCATACGCTAGTCTACTCTGGAGTATCGATGCCCTATCTCGGTACTCCCATGACTAGGAACATTTGAAGGATGTACTTGGAGACTACACTGTCCCCACAAGTATGATCTGCATCATAGTTCTGGTAGTCAAGTACTCATCCTAAGGGCTTTATCAACATGTAACATAGAGACAATCATAGTACATGTTAAGATAAAGAGTAACCAGATAGCATACTATCATGTCGAGCAAGAAAGTCCTCCCTATATATTGTTGGAGATAGTGCCCTCAGAGTCAATTATTAGGTCACAGGTACGTGATTGCAATGATTGAGGGAGGACCTATCCCGATAGGACAGTCTTACTCGAGATGATATTATGCTATCTGGTTTACCTTTATCATCGTGTACTGTTTTAGGTGACCTTACAGGTCGCTATTACACGTTGATAGAGTCCCTAGGATTCTTGCTTGACCACCAGCAGTATGAGGGCGATCATATAAGTGGGAGCTGGTAGTCTATAAGCATATCCTTAAATGGTCCCTAGTCGTGTGAGTTTCGAGACAGGGCATCGATACTCCAGAGTAGACTAGTGTATATAGTCGAGACCCCGACGAGGGGCGGTGGCCGGTCTCACAAGCCACTGGTGTCAGTTGGATCACCTAAGATGTATACAGGTGCTCATTGGGTTATGAGTACACCGGACAGGACTCGCCGGGAACATGCTAGTTGGTCATATACCAGACGTCAGATGGCAGTTCCCTGGTGACATGTATACAGGTTAGTTCATCGACCTGGGGATCGTCATGTGTCTTGTGTGAGTTCCCACTGTACTTTGATTACTACCCTACCACGGCTCAAAGGAGTCGTGCAAACAGGTTTTAGTTGGGTACAGTCCCGAGCCACATGGAGGCAGTGAGCGTATCTTCAGGGGTTCGTCTCTCCCGGTATTGGGGGTGAGGTCGTGCTGTGTCTAGGAGAGCCATTACACGAAGCCCTCGGCCGAGGCAAGGAGATTTACTGGTAGGTATTCCAGTAGTATCTCAGGGTGTTCTGGGCTACACTCCGACACGACTTGTACCGCTTTTGGGGGTCTGACTTTTACCAACCCCCTAGGCCCGCCATGCGATACTCATAGACGAACGGACCGGACTGTACGGATATTGTCACTGACAGGCTCAGTAGGGTTGTCAGGATGGGTTCGCTCACAGACGTCCCTTTTAGTCAATACCTGGTAGCCCGTTACGTATTGGCTTATACCTCTGACGTGCTAGTGGTTAAATCCACAACCAAGGTGTTGACGAGTCTTTAGAGTCCCCCACATTCAGTTACTCAGCTTTCGGGCGAAAGGTTGTAGAGGCCGTATGGAGATATGGCAAGGTCCGATCAGATACGTGCGGTATTGCACGGATCAGGATCGGACAGTTTGTACTAGAGGCCGTATGGATATATGGCAGGGTTCGATCAGATACGTGCGGTATTGCACGGATCAGGATCGAACGGATATTACTGGCCGGCTTTGGTTTAAGCCGGATCCTAGTATAGTACAGTGTAGATTTTGTCTCATTGCATCTGTATTTCGGTCGAAATACAGATGCGGGTGTGTATGCACAGTATCGGGGTTTTCCTGTAATTTATTACGGGACCAGTTTTCTGGAGTTGCCAGTTTGCTTTCTGTTTCGGCCAATTTCCTTTGTATCGTTCATTGGCCGAAGATTGGTGGAGGAGGGCTTATTTCCTTTGTATCGTTCATTGGCCGAAGATTGGTGGAGGAGGGCTTATTTGCATTTGTGCAAATAAGCAATTGTGGAAGGGGGTCTTTGCTTTTTGTTGGATCATGATGGCTCACCATCACTTGACTTTCTTTGTGTCATGATGGCTTGACCATTTGTTGTCATCATGCTTGTTGATGATGTAGTGTGATGGTTGCTTTGGAGTGTTGGAATTGTGGTGATCATTTGATCTTTTCTCATCATCATTTGCTTTTCAACCACCTCTTTGTCTTGACCCTCTCTCTCCCCACTCCCTTGTATGGGCCGGCCATTCCCTTAGGGGAGATGATGGATTCATTTTTGGTGTGGCAATTTTGGTTCTCATGGTGCCAAGAAAAATACTCTCTTGTTCATCCAAAAACATCTTTTATTTCCTCCACCAAAATGGCAACATCCAAAACCCCAAAAGAGACACAAGTTCTACACAATATTCTACAGCAAATCTTGGGCACGTTGACTAGCCAGCTTCGTGCCCGAGTTGCCTCGGCATTGAGGTGGGAGCCCGTAAAAGAAGTAGGCGATGTGGTGCACTTCCGGCGACGAGGTGGAGACCGGAGCTTCCGCAGGAGATCGGGACGACGACGAGAAGACCGGAGGACTTGGATCAGTCGGTATATCTCTCTTCCCCATCTTGTAGTTAGCTAGGACTAGTTAATGGTTCGATCCGGGTATTAGTGCGCGGCGGTTTGCCAGTTCAAGAAAATTTAAAGTTTATCACCGCTTCCGCATTTGGCCGTCGGATTGACGGCCGGGGCGCCGCCGTGCACTTACAGTGGTATCAGAGCCTCGCCATTAACTTAGTCTAGCTTTGTCTAATGTGTTTTGCATTTCCGATCGACCAAAATTCCAAAATCCGCATTTTTGCTTGCATCAGTTTTCTGTTGAAATTTTTTAGTGTCGAAAATTTTTTCAGGTTACAGAAAAGTGATCTACTAGAAAAAATAAGAATTATGTGAAAATTCGATGCAATAACTCCACTGTAGGAGCACGGAACCGCGGCTAAACACCCCTTTGGGCCGCGGTTCCGCCGCACTATTCTGGGTTCCCTGCACCAAATTTCTACAGTATCTTTCTGGGGTGAAAATTGGGTTTTTGGAATAATAACATTGGGCCCAGAATTTCTTGATCTGCTACAGTAATGCTTGGGGGCCCGCTTGTTAAAATTTGATCGATCTAATATTTTAAACACATTATTTCACAGTATTTACATTATATCTGCGACCGTGAATGTCACTTGATCGGTAAATCCTGTCTAACTGCTATAGCCCGGTTAGACGGATTTGCGAACGTGATTTTCACGTTGATGTTCTGTTTTTGCTGTGATGTTGCGGATCGGTCGTGGGGGATAGCCTGGTTGCAATGCTAGTACAGTTGTGGTTGTATTATGTACATTTGATTTTGCGGGGCGAGCGTCCGACATGTGGACTGCCGTCACTTCCTGTTTGTATTATTATTTTGGGGCACGACCAGGTTGCGGTCGATGTACCCGTTGTATGTATATTTTACTTTCTGTACTAGGATTACCCCAAGGTGGGGTGCACGGATAGCCGGGTTCTAGAGGGCAACAAGCCCGCATCTCATGGCATTGAGACGGAGGGGGCTTCACTATAGAATTGGCGGGCTATTCGCCACACTCGTAGGGGGTACAGGTTGGCCCAGGAGGGGTGCCCAAGTTACCGGATTCCGTGAAGTGCAGGGTGGTCCATTCACGTTGCTGAAAGGGGCTGCCTCGCTTCAGGTTTTGGCGAGTAACTTGCCGCGCCCGTAGGGGTGTAGGATTTCATTGCACAGGCTATCCACACGACCAGGGGAACATCGGGTTTCAGTAGTGGCTCTTTGAAACCCGGGGATCCCAGATATCTGTATTGTTTCTGTGATGCTGTACATTTTCTGTGATGTTGCATTTTATCACGCCTTGAGCGAATATAATATATTGGTATATATATTAGTAGATGTTGTATATGTTTTACATCCGCGCTAGTCCAGTCCCCGCTCTGTCGTTAGTTAGCTAACCTAACGGGTAATGACGGGACCCAGTGGCGAATGCGGATGGCATATACGTACATCAGTATATTTTCGTTCTTTTTGGTGTGATCAATTGATGGGACTGCATTGATTCGGATCAATGCAAGTTTAAAAACAAACCTAATCTGATGTTGTTGGAACACTTTTTCAAAAAGCTGTTATTGCAAGGACGTTCACTTTTGTTTTGCATCGTGATATTCAGTTGGAA
This sequence comes from Agapanthus africanus, assembly GCA_030015575.1. NCBI lineage: Eukaryota > Viridiplantae > Streptophyta > Magnoliopsida > Asparagales > Amaryllidaceae > Agapanthus > Agapanthus africanus. Next base: position 122,672,144 of record JASDDO010000012.1, on the reverse strand, counting down.
TATCCTGCTCCTCAGTCGACGAGGCAAGGGCCGAGATCCCTTCACCGGGAGTGACCCCTTAGACAAAAAGTTTGCGTCAGGGCAATGACTTCACTATAGCCGATTACTTTTGCTTTGCACCGTGGTATTCAGTTGGAATATCCTGCACCTCATTCTACGGGGAAAGAGCCGAGATCCCTTCACCGGGAGTGACCTCTTTAGCAACGGTTTTCGTCACTATATTTTTAAAAGCTATCAGTTCCTTCGACGATATCAAGTTCATTACGTTAAAGGTTTTCGCCAGAAACCATTCGTAGCCCTCCGTCGTTTCATATGGATAGTCAATAGTATTCAAGCTGTGTTTGTTGGCCAAAGTCAAGGCACAGTGTTTGGTAGCTGTTGGTTATTCATATGCAGCATAGATAGATGCGTTGGTTTGGAACAGTCGTATAGCCTTGTTGGCCAAAGTCAAGGGCTTGTGCGGGTGGATTCGAATCAACCTGGAGAATGACGGGTAGAACTTGACATGTGACTTATGATTTGTTGGCCAAAGTCAAGGTCATAAGAGCATGGGGCAGAAATCACGTCGGGAGTTTCAAAAGAACTGAAACTTGCCAGATATGCGCATACCTTCTGGAGTGTGATGATGTGAGCGGATTCCGTCACGTTATCATGCGATGATAGTTGGATCCCGATTCCCACTGATGAGTTAGTTTACTCCTCGGGTAACCCCGACTAATTCTTCTTTCAGGTTTGGAGGAGAATTTGACGGAACAGTGGGAGGTTTCCAGATTAGATAAATTGGTAACCATTCTGATCTAGGTTAGAGTGCACGCTGAGTGTTTCTTTTCTCTCTCTCTTCGGCAGCGACCATTGAACCGACCCTAAGACTATGACTCAGTGACCAAGTTGACCGAACCTTCTTAAACACTGGCTTTTGGATTGTCAGAGTTGCAGACCCCATTGCCACTCCTACTTTTACCCTTTTCTCCAGGACACCCCGTATTGCTACGAACGTCCACTTCCATTGGACAAAACCATCATATGGTTAGATACGAACTCGAAAGAATTTATTCGAGGATGGTTTCAGGTTCTGGAGAAAACGGATAGGATTATTCAGTTGTCTTTTCCTTTTACCTTCTCTCTGGTTGCGAGTACTCCTTGGTTTAGGGGTAGTACACCTATTATGCAAATTGGATAGTCTTCTTCCAAACCATAGGCAGGTGCCGACCGGTAGGGAATGAAGAAAACCAATTAGCATAACGATGGTGTGCAGAAGGTGTTAAGTTAAGACAAAGCAAGGGATTAGTAAGAGGGCAAAGTAAATTGCAACAGATATTCACGACCAAACCAGGTATTTCTTCGCCAATCCTAAAATCACCTTTGTATTTCTCCAGGACACTCCGTATCACTACGAAGATCCACAGTTTATTGGATATTCCATCGTATGGTTATATACGAACCGAAAGGAACTTGTTCCAGTTCGGGGATGGATTCTGGTTCAGGAGAAATAGGAACAAGATTTATTCAGGTGTCTTTTATCTTCACCTTCTCTCGCATTGCGAGTGCTCCTAGATTAAGACAGTACACCCATTATGCTTATTGGATAGTCTTCTTCCAAACCATAGGCTGGTGCCGAACGGTAGGGAAGGAAGAAAACCATTTGGCGTAAGGGGTGTGCAGAAGGTAAAGACTAAAGACACATGAAGGGATTTGGAGAGGTGGCAAAGAATTACACGGTTACAGTTGTGCATCTGGATAATGGAAGAGGCATTACTATGAATACCAGGATACCCCATCGAAACATTTCAATGTTTCAGTTTCACTGTGTAATGTTAAAACAAAACTGATTTCCCGATTAGATACTTACTCCAGGGTATGTATTTACCAGGTACGATTCTCACATCTGTATGGTTTTACAGATGATGAGTGGGAGTAGGTTATTGGGAATTGGGTGATCATCCTCATTATATCGGGATTCGTTGTAATCAGTGATATTTGAGGAAGCCACCTGGGTAGTTTGCCGGTCGGCAAATATTTGGTTTTGAATATCCGCTGTTGTGCACCAATTTCAAATTGATATATCTGTACGTCTATTTTCATAGAGTGAGACATACCTTTTTGAAATTATTTCTGTGACATTTACCTATATCAGTGGATGGTTAGGTAAGGAGCATTAAACAGCGGTGTAATTCTTCTTGACCATAAGTACAGTTTTTCAACCTAAGACACACAGTGAATGAGTTATCAGACTCAAGGGACTTATACAGAGTATTGTATGTTGTCCAGGGTCCATCAGGACAGAGGGGTTGGTCCTCGTACTATATTCGGTTTACTTATGACTTCTCTAGCTTTTAGACAGGTGTTTCGTGGAAACACAGGGTCCGAATTTTGAGAAGTTATAGGTATTTGAATAGAGTAGAGAACCAGGTGTAGCAAGTATCGGGATTCTTCAAAGCAATCGAAGATGTAGACACTTGTGCATGGTATTCAGTTGATAGTAATGATAAGAGATTTTGCTTCTCTTTCAGGTTATTCATAATTGGAAGCATTCCTAAGTTGAGTAACGCTGATCGGCCTCCTTCCTTTTAGTTGACATGCACTGGAGACAGCTGCATGATTTGGATCTGGTTCAATTAAATCAGTGCCTCTGTTTCTATATTGGATATAGAACAGTTCATATCTTAACGATGTTAAGGTACGGGGAGTTGTCCGGTTTATACTTAAAACCAGACACTGGACAACTCAAGGCACGTTTCTGTAATGGCTGTTTGTGGGTTGACCCAGGCTATGACGAGGGTTGACTTTCTACCATCTGGATGAACAATAGCGATATTGTTCTAGACTCGCCACAGTTTTATTAAAAATGGATTTTTTCAGAAAAACAGTAGTGGGAGTATGGTAGAACTGGAAGTGATTCCAGAACCACAAACGATTACTGAAGATTTGATAAGGAACCTAAAGATTCAATCTGGATTGACATTCCATTGGCCACTCCGCAGATACGGTGGGTAACTTCAGGCACCCGAGAGGTACTACGGTAGCCTCAAGGACGGTGACAGGGAAGTTCTTGTTTACCCACAATTACCATTGCTGTTGTTCCAGGATGCGGGACCCGGCGGGAGGATGAGTATAGCGTCGTTCTAAACTAGTTTTAGAAGTGTACGTCTATATGACTCTGCCAGAGGGTTGTCGTAGTCAGTGGGAGCAGCGGAAGCATTGGTGGACAAGTAGCTTATGTCTATTTACAGACTAAAGCAGATGTAGCGGAGATAGATCATCTATTTCTGACGTGACAGTCATGGGTTTGACTTCATCAGAATAGGGGATGGATCTGTTGAGAAGGTAGTAGGGTGTGATATCCTGGTATTTGGATGACATACACAGAGTAGGAAAAGAAACTCCTATACTACAATCGGTTACACTTTGGTCGTCACACAGTGTTTTCTTCATATGGGATTTGGACATTATGTCAGACGTACTGGTTACTAGATCTATGGTTTTAGATCTAGATTTGGGTGGTTTCCCAATCAGGGTACTTAGACAGCATTCTAAGAGTATTTAGAATGGACGACTCTTGGCATGGTAGTATACCTGCAGGTGATGGAGTCACCCTCTCTAAAGGTGTCTTACAGACTAAAGTAGAGAGGGAAGTGCATGATTGGCAGATCACTTGCTCAAGCAATTGAGTCAATCATGAGATGTCAAGTACCACACCAGATGTTGTTCTTGCACTAGATGCAATAAGTTGACATTGATCCAATCCAGGAGAAACAGTCGGAAGCAGTTTTAGAACATAAGTAGATGTTCTAGGGATATGATAACGACAGCCTCTTTAGAGATACGGTTATCATTCCAGGCTTCCAAGGTGACATGGACGACAAGGAGGTTGTCAGAGTTATAGTTTTCCTTCTGATGAGGGGCAGTATTTTGGATAGGTGGTCCAAGGCAATACTGAGGGTGGCATGGCGCAGGATACTGATTAAGTTCAGTTGACGATACAGTCTAAGAAGTTTGGATTTGGAGTTCATTTATGAGCTATGTCCCATCAGACATCCAGACACATTCTAAGACAGGTATTGCTCATTTCGGGAGATGGTTTTCTCCGAGAACTTGAGATATAGAGAGACATGGAAAGAGACAACAAAGCAGATCCACTCACTAAGGCTATTCCTCGAACGCAAAGTTTCGCAAACGAGCTTTGTGAAACTGACTAGTAGAGGAGTTGGGTGTTCGGTATCACACGGGCTGTGAGTATGCGACATCGCAATAATTAGCCTTGAGTGCAAGTGGGAGATTGTTGGAGATAGTGCCCTCAGAGTCAATTATTAGGTCACAGGTACGTGATTGCAATGATTGAGGGAGGACCTATCCCGATAGGACAGTCTTACTCGAGATAATAGTATGCTATATGGTTTACCTTTATCATCGTGTACTGTTTTAGGTGACCTTACAGGTCGCTATTACACGTTGATAGAGCCCCTAGGATTCTTGCTTGACCACCAGCAGTATGAGGGCGATCATATAAGTGGGAGCTGGTAGTCTATAAGCATATCCTTAAATGGTCCCTAGTCGTGTGAGTTTCGAGACAGGGCATCGATACTCCAGAGTAGACTAGTGTATATAGTCGAGACCCCGACGAGGGGCGGTGGCCGGTCTCACAAGCCACTGGTTTCAGTTGGATCACCTAAGATGTATACAGGTGCTCATTGGGTTATGAGTACACCGGACAGGACTCGCCGGGAACATGCTAGTTGGTCATATAACAGACGTCAGATGGCAGTTCCCTGGTGACATGTGTACAGGTTAGTTCATCGACCTGGGGATCGTCATGTGTCTTGTGTGAGTTCCCACTGTACTTTGATTACTACCCTACCACGGCTCAAAGGAGTCGTGCAAACAGGTTTTAGTTGGGTACAGTCCCGAGCCACATGGAGGCAGTGAGCGTATCTTCAGGGGTTCGTCTCTCCCGGTATTGGGGGTGAGGTCGTGCTGTGTCTAGGAGAGCCATTACACGAAGCCCTCGGCCGAGGCAAGGAGATTTACTGGTAGGTATTCCAGTGGTATCTCAGGGTGTTTTGGGCTACACTCCGACACGACTTGTACCGCTTTTGGGGGTCTGACTTTTACCAACCCCCTAGGCCCGCCATGCGATACTCATAGACGAACGGACCGGACTGTACGGATATTGTCACTGACAGGCTCAGTAGGGTTGTCAGGATGAGTTCGCTCACAGACGTCCCTTTTAGTCAATACCTGGTATCCCATTACGTATTGGCTTATACCTCTGACGTGCTAGTGGTTAAATCCACAACCAAGGTGTTGACGAGTCTTTAGAGTCCCCCACATTCAGTTACTCAGCTTTCGGGCGAAAGGTTGTAGAGGCCGTATGGAGATATGGCAAGGTCCGATCAGATACGTGCGGTATTGCACGGATCAGGATCGGACAGTTTGTACTAGAGCCCGTATGGATATATGGAAGGGTTCGATCAGATACGTGCGGTATTGCACGGATCAGGATCGAACGGATATTACTGGCCGGCTTTGGTTTAAGCCGGATCCTAGTATAGTACAGTGTAGATTTTGTCTCATTGCATTTGTATTTCGGTCGAAATACAGATGCGGGTGTGTATGCACAGTATCGGGGTTTTCCTGTAATTTATTACGGGACCAGTTTTCTGAAGTTGCCAGTTTGCTTTCCGTTTCGACCAATTTCCTTTGTATCGTTCATTGGCCGAAGATTGGTGGAGGAGGGCTTATTTCCTTTGTATCGTTCATTGGCCGAAGATTGGTGGAGGAGGGCTTATTTGCATTTGTGCAAATAAGCAATTGTGGAAGGGGGTCTTTGCTTTTTGTTGGATCATGATGGCTCACCATCACTTGACTTTCTTTGTGTCATGATGGCTTGACCATTTGTTGTCATCATGCTTGTTGATGATGTAGTGTGATGGTTGCTTTGGAGTGTTGGAATTGTGGTGATCATTTGATCTTTTCTCATCATCATTTGCTTTTCAACCACCTCTTTGTCTTGACCCTCTCTCTCCCCACTCCCTTGTATGGGCCGGCCATTCCCTTAGGGGAGATGATGGATTCATTTTTGGTGTGGCAATTTTGGTTCTCATGGTGCCAAGAAAAATACTCTCTTGTTCATCCAAAAACATCTTTTATTTCCTCCACCAAAATGGCAACATCCAAAACCCCAAAAGAGACACAAGTTCTACACAATATTCTACAGCAAATCTTGGGCACGTCGACTAGCCAGCTTCGTGCCCGAGTTGCCTCGGCATTGAGGTGGGAGCCCGTAAAAGAAGTAGGCGATGTGGTGCACTTCCAGCGACAAGGTGGAGTCCGGAGCTTCCGCAGGAGATCGGGACGACGACGAGAAGACCGGAGGACTTGGATCAGTCGGTATATCTCTCTTCCCCATCTTGTAGTTAGCTAGGACTAGTTAATGGTTCGATCCGGGAATTAGTGCGCGGCGGTTTGCCAGTTCAAGAAAATTTAAAGTTTATCACCGCTTCCGCATTTAGCCGTCGGATTGACGGCCGGGGCGCCGCCGTGCACTTACAGTGGTATCAGAGCCTCGCCATTAACTTAGTCTAGCTTTGTCTAATGTGTTTTGCATTTCCGATCGACTAAAATTCCAAAATCCGCATTTTTGCTTGCATCAGTTTTCTGTTGAAATTTTTTAGTGTCGAAAATTTTTTCAGGTTACAGAAAAGTGATCTACTAGAAAAAATAAGAATTCTGTGAAAATTCGATGCAATAACTCCACTGTAAGAACTCTTTTTATTTTAAAACCAGCCCACTCCATTCTATTTTCCCAAACTCTTTTCCTAATAAATTCAACGAGCCCAGCACCATTTATCCTCGGCCCGGCCCAGTGCCCCTCCAAGCCCACACGCTTCACCCCCGACCTGACCCGCCTTCTCCTTTCTTCCCCACAACGGCTCTCTTTCCCGCCTCCTCCGCTCACGCCCGCGTTCCTCGCCTCCACCAACGCCCGCGCCCATGCACGTTACACCCACGACGCGCGATCCCATCTCCATATCTCTCCTCTCGTACACACCCACTCACTCTTTTCCTCACCTCACTATCTCCAGCTCCCTCGTTCTCCTTCTTCCTCCTCCGCTCTCAACCCACTCCCGCTGCCACCACTTCCATCGACGACGACGGCAAGTCTCTTCTTTTCCTCATTCACCGACTGAGTCCCTCACCTCCTCCTCTCTTCCTCCACTGCCTCCCCGAGCGCCTTCGCCTGCACCCCGTTCAATCGCCACCGATCACCCGAGTCCCCATACCTCCGACCTCCTCTCCTCGAGATCCTCATCGCCTTGTCTCCGATCACCGGCAACCTCCTCCCCGAGCACCCTCTCGTTCTCACTCCCCCTCTCTCAATCTCCCATCTCCCTTCCTCTGTTCTCCTCTCTCACCCTACCCTCTTTCTCTGTTTCCTCCTCTCCCAAGCTCTCTCTATCTCCCCTGATCTCTCATCTCTCTCTCTGCTCCTTCTCCCTCTCTCTGTTCCTCTCTCAGTTTCTCTCTCTCTCTTTCTCTCTCTCTCTCTCTCTATACTCTCTCTCTGTCTATGCTCAGCTCTCTCTCTCTCTGTCTATGCTCAGCTCTCTCTCTCTGTCTACACACTCTCTCTCTCTGCCTACACTCTCTCTCCAACACTCTCTCAATCCCCTCTGTTCACTCTCTCTCTCTAACTCTCTCAAAAACCACACAAAACACATTTTCCTTACAAACACTCACTGCGGCCATTGCCGGAGCGACCGTCGTCGACCACAGTACACTCGCAGAGGATCATCAAGCACCCCTCAACCTCCAGTAACCGTGCAACGACTCCGGACAACTCCGACGCAAAATCCGTATCTCGATCCAAGCTTGCGCAAATCCGTTTCACGGCGTACATCACGCGTTCGTGACGCCGCTGCTACCGTACGACCCCGAGGCGTTCCCAGGCAAGTATTCTACTTGCTTACATGCTATTTACTTAAGTTACAATCGTTAAATACATAGATTATAAAGTTACAAGTTTAAACCTATTATGTGCCATACCTGTATGACGCGTGTTCCCAAAGAAAATACTTTTCTAAATTGACGGAATTAGATTACTTACCTTGGCCCTTGCTGCGATGAACACCGTGTGCAAGTTTCGCTGGAAAATATGACCGTTAACGACTAAAACAACTACCCTCAAGTTTAACCGTAAAACTGGAATTCTCTTGTACCTGAAAACCGTTAAATTCACCATAAATCATATACATAGTAGAATGACGTGTTCGAGGGCTCAAATCGAAGCCGACTCGACGAACGTTAACCCTACACCAGTTTACAGACATTCCTGTACTTAAATCATGATGATATTTGGATCGGAGTACGACTCTGGACTGCAGTCCAGAGCGACTCCAGTCGTTGCTTGCTGTTCCGTATTGGGGACCACAAGATCTCCTTAACTCATAGATTGCGGAACTCCACTGGTTGTTATAGGTAAATCTGTTAGCTAGACAAAACAATTGGTTTCATTCTGTTTCGTTACCGTTTGATATTTAATCTGTAATTTAATAGATCGGGACGCATAACAGTCCCAGCAGAATCAGAACTGACATATTAGTGTTAAACAGAGTATATCTCCTGACATACAGACGCGATTGAAGATCCGTCTATTGCGTTGAAAACCTTACTGAAAACCCTAGATTTTATCCAACTGTAGCGTCGCTAAAATCTGATCCCAACTGGGATTAAGAGGGGGCAGTGGTCTGAGCCAATAGGCGCCAAATGCTTGATGGTAGAAAGTCTGGGTCTCCCGCCCGTCTTAGCTTTAGCTCTCCAGCATTCAAGTCGATCTATTATGACCAGCGCGGTTGTTCGAAAGAAGGGCGCTACTAGAATGCGTTGCGAAACGGACTTCTGATTCTGAAACCGGATTTCCAGCTGCGAGCGCTTAAAATGAAATGGTTATAATTAATGATCCTGGAACCCGATTGGCTTGAAACCAAATTTGATGGATGGAAAACTGAACATAATAATTACTACCTGTTTATCTTTTTGCTAAATTATATATGTACGTTTCATGATAAATCGTGCAAGTGATAAAATACTGTTTTTGTGACACCTTAATCGTGCTTACACACTGTTCACGCATCATATCATACCCATATGATTGTAGTGATAATCTAGTGATATCGTGCATTTACCCAGTGTTAGATTCTAGTGATGATTGTGGCAAGTACGTCAGTGTTCGTGTATCCGTGATTAAGTGAAAGTGATACGTACTTGTACACAATCAGTGACCCCTATTATTCTATTGCATTGTCGACGTCTGTAGGATGCGTGTACGTGTGACTATAAGTGGTATGAGACACTTATGGAAGCGCTTGCACGGGTGTCACAGATAAGGCACCAGACACTGCCATTTATCTTAGGTATTAGTCGGGACGTGCTTGATGGAGGTCCTGCCTCCAGTTCTCGCGCAGACTTGTCACGGATCGATTAGTATTTAGGGTTATGGTTACCGTTTGATGTAGACCACAGGGTGTGGGGTTGCTTATGTGTGAGTTCAACAGAATCTCGGGATTCCCATGCCGGCTTATATATTTAGGGAGATATATGGAGATTTACAGGGTATGTGATATACACCGTGATATACATGTTACATGCTGGGCCCGTGGTCCCTTGCCCTTGGGTTCTACCCTTGGGTGGAGGACACTCACGAGTGGTTGACTCTCACACTTGGACTGACGATAGGCTTAGTGACCTGTGCAGTGAGACTTAGAGACTGATAGGGATACTGGCATTTATATTCCTTATATACTGTGTTGACATACGTGACATATCGTTCTACTGCTTTACTGTTCCGCTGCATTGATTACTGCACATTCATATTCATGATGTCATTGATTTACTGCTTCACATATCTATTATCACTGTTAGAACTGTCACTTGATTTTATACATATTACATTGCTATTGTGTCGCTCTGACGACCTTAGTATGCATGCTCAGTGTGAGGAGAAGATTTAGCCTGGACCAGAACTAGACGTGCATCACAGACTTCTTGACTTGCCATTCCGAGTTACATTCGTTTGTTCCACTTCAGGTTAGTTTATATTATTGTATCTTTCAGTTACTGCATTTCTCATTACCTGCGCATCATTTACTGTTTACCAAGAAAAACTAGAAGCCGAAGTGTGACTACGGCAGGACATTTTCTTGACCGTAGGAGCATGGCTGGCCTTGTCTACCCCTCGTATTCCGTATTTTGGGAAGCGGGGCGTGACATGGTTTAGTTGGTATCAGAGACCAGGTTTTGCATCGATTGGGATTGCGGTTTTCCGTGTATAGTTTGGCAATCTAAGACATCCCTCGGTCTAGATTGTAAACTTGTCATTCTTGATCCATATTCACATCGTGTGTTCAGCTATCCATTCGCTATGGTTTCGGGTGACTTGACAAGGTTACGTGGTTGCAATTGCACTACCGTACTCTAATCAAGTGACTTAAAGTCATACAGTTGATTCCCCATTTATAATAAATTCAGCACCTCTGATATTTTGAATCTTTGTCCTATCCATATTATATTTTGATTCGTATATCTTGTGACTTATATCATCCTCAAAATCATTGTTCAGGATCATGTCTTCCAACGACTCTTCATCCATATCCACTCCCCAGAATCAGACCATCGAGATTTTGAGTGTACTGCAAGGTCTAAAGGAAGCCCAGGAGCGAACAAACGACTTGTTGGCTGAAGGACTGAGAAGACAGATAAATCAGGCATCAGCGGCTGTCTCCAATCACAAAGGGATCCCCGTTGGACGAGGAAAAGAGAGGAAGATGAAGCGCCAATTTGTTTCCCCGCGACAGAAGAAGCAGAAGACCCCAGGTTGTGGGTACTGTAAGAGGCCAGGACATCTTCAGAAGGATTGTCGCCGCGCCCAAGGGAAATGTCTGATTTGTGGATCCAGCGAACATCTCATCAACGGTTGCCCAGAAAGGAAAGAACTACAAGGAGGAAACTCGTCCACACTCCCCACTTCTGCCAAATGAGGATTATCGCGTAGTTCGAATTTTGAGGATAAAGCGGACCCAACACAGGATTCAACTCACGTAACGATGATGCAGCGGTCTAGCAATCAAAGAAGAATTTTTATGTTTTCCAATTTCAGTATTATGTTGTCATCCTCTTATAAACATTTCTTTCATTTGAACCTTTGTATCCGTCGAACTTTTAGTTGAAGGAAATAAAATTTGAATCGTAATATATGCCTCATTCCCTTGTCATTTCCCTTGTTCATACTATTCATCAGCATAAAATTTTAATCTTGATTCATTTAAAATTCCTGCCACCGCATATCTTTCTATACTACGTACACTTAACTATTTTTCTTGATGTGTTCCGTTGTTTAATCATGACACTTTCTTTTCAGGCCATGGCCCACACTGGAGCAGCGCCGCATCTAGATGAGGATGCACGGTCATGCGTTTCCTTAGACCACACGCTGTTGAGTTCTGACGATGAGATCAACGGCCCCAGGTCAATTTCGGAAACGACGATTCAGAGGACGAAGGAGTAGCCGCCCCAGAGTTTGACATGATAGCTGATTCTGACGAAGAAGAAGGAGATCCCGAAGAGAACCCTATAGAGGAAGACCCGATAGAGGAAGATCCCGATGAAGACCCGATAGAAGAAAATCCAGTTGAGGAAAATCCCGTGGAAGAAAATCCAGAAGAAGAAAAACACATGGAATCGGACCTCGATGAGGAAGCTCCACCCGAGGAGGAATGACCGGAAGATCAAGACCCTGCTGTGGAAGAACTTCCAATGGCGATGCCCGCGAGGCGATATGGAAATGGACGCCCCTTCCTGAGTGCGCGAACCTACCGCAACCTACTGAACCTCCACAACCGCGACTGACGGAATATCTTTTGATGTTGTCTTTCTGGCCAAATAAAATGTGTATAGTTTAGGGCCACTTTTCGCCTTTGGGAATGCCTTGTTTCAAATTTGCTTGAATGAAAAAAATCTTATGAATTCGTAAACCTTTTGATTATTGGTTCGCTTGATACTTGTTTATTGCCCTTATCCATTTATTTTTCTGCTGAGTTCCCTGACTGTCCACCCCTACTCATTGTATAGTTTTCACCCTCGTTTCGATTAGAAAGTACCGCACCCTGATCCTTGGAATGAGCCACCCTCCATCCCTCGTCTGTCCCCCGTTGAGATCCTTCTGGGAGGAGAACAGTTCCTGTGAAACTTCCGAGTTCACTAACTCTTCAAATTTTGATTCGTGTGTTGTACCGACGGTTGTTTCGCCCACACTTTTCCTTCGGTTTTCCTTTGTTGCTCATCCTTACTTCCTGTGCTGACCCTATCCCAATCTCCTTAACATTCAGCCTAAAGCCGCCACACTCCGACCTTCTGATTGAGCCACACCTTCTTGTAATCACTACCCTAGCTAGCCCTATTCATATTGGTGATTTCTTTATTACCCTAAATATATTTAGAGACATCATTATTCAAAATTTTGTTTTCATTATCTTGTAATTATCGAGGAGTGTGTTTTATCGACTATTCCCGTTTCACGCATTTCAAGTACTTCACCACTAGTTTTCCCATTATTTTTTTTTGATAGCGCAACCTTACATCGCGCATATTTTCGCTCCATGTTTCTTATTTTCACTATATGAGTTTTCTATGTTATTTGAACGATACATTATCCTAAAATGTTTTAACCTATCGACAAATCTTTCGCTACGTTATTATCGTTACTTTATTTTCGGGCGTTGTGCATATAGTTACTATTATAAGTGGTTGGACTTTATACTTATTATTTTTGTTGTGCTACTTTCAATATACTTATATGTGCACATATTTGGGTTTGATTCTATCGAACACGCCTTGATTATTATTGTTCGTTATTGTTGTTATTGCTATTCTGGTATACATGTAGTTGCCCCTATAGTTATTCCGGCCTTATCCCTATTTAGACCTATATTTTTGAATGATGTTATTACATATTTATAACTTCAAATTTCTTCGTCCACATATACCTATTAGATGGTTACGTGTTAGTTTGCAATATAATAGCTTTCGTCTATATTTGTATAATTTATCGTTTATTTTAAATTTCGAGGACGAAATTTTTATAAGGGTGGTATGATGTAACACCCGGCCCTCTTTATACCAATATTTGTGTTTCTCGTTAACTTATAAGATTTCATTTTATTTATAATTAATTATTAGTTTATTTATTTTGGAAACTCCATTAGACCCTAAACTCCCAATCAATTTTTCCCCCGCTATTTTCCCAAACCCTAATTCCAATCCCTTATTTTCCTTTCCTATTTATTTAAACCTCGATCTCGGTCTAGAACTCCATTTCATTTTAAGTATTTCCTTAGCCAAGTTTAAAACAAAATGTTAAATGTAAAGCCAAATCCCCAACCCATTCTTTTGTAACTTAAATTATTTTTTAAAACCCAAAACACATCCCCGAGCCCATCCCCTCAATTTGTAAAAGAAACTCTTTTTATTTTAAAACCAGCCCACTCCATTCTATTTTCCCAAACTCTTTTCCTAATAAATTCAACGAGCCCAGCACCATTTATCCTCGGCCCGGCCCAGTGCCCCTCCAAGCCCACACGCTTCACCCCCGACCCGACCCGCCTTCTCCTTTCTTCCCCACAACGGCTCTCTTTTCCGCCTCCTCCGCTCACGCCTGCGTTCCTCGCCTCCACCAACGCCCGCGCTCGCACACGTTACACCCACGACGCGCGATCCCGTCTCCATATCTCTCCTCTCGTACACACCCACTCACTCTTTTCCTCACCTCACTATCTCCAGCTCCCTCGTTCTCCTTCTTCCTCCTTCGCTCTCAACCCACTCCCGCTGCCACCACTTCCATCGACGACGACGGCAAGTCTCTTCTTTTCCTCCTTCACCGACTGAGTCCCTCACCTCCTCCTCTCTTCCTCCATTGCCTCCCCGAGCGCCTTCGCCTGCACCCCGTTCAATCGCCACCGATCACCCGAGTCCCCATACCTCCGACCTCCTCTCCTCGAGATCCTCATCGCCTTGTCTCCGATCACCGGCAACCTCCTCCCCGAGCACCCTCTCGTTCTCACTCCCCCTCTCTCAATCTCCCATCTCCCTTCCTCTGTTCTCCTCTCTCACCCTACCCTCTTTCTCTGTTTCCACCTCTCCCAAGCTCTCTCTCTATCTCCCCTGATCTCTCATCTCTCTCTCTGCTCCTTCTCCCTCTCTCTGTTCCTCTCTCAGTTTCTCTCTCTCTTTCTCTCTCTCTCTCTATACTCTCTCTCTCTCTGTCTACGCTCGGCTCTCTCTCTCTGTCTACGCTCAGCTCTCTCTCTCTCTGTCTACACACTCTCTCTCTCTCTGCCTACACTCTCTCTCCAACACTTTCTCAATCCCCTCTGTTCACTCTCTCTCTCTAACTCTCTCAAAAACCACACAAAACACATTTTCCTTACAAACACTCACTGCGGCCATTGCCGGAGCGACCGTCGTCGACCACAGTACACTCGCAGAGGATCATCAAGCACCCCTCAACCTCCAGTAACCGTGCAACGACTCCGGACAACTCCGACGCAAAATCCGCATCTCGATCCAAGCTCGCGCAAATCCGTTTCACGGCGTACATCACGCGTTCGTGACGCCGCTGCTACCGTGCGACCCCGAGGCGTTCCAAGGCAAGTATTCTACTTGCTTACATGCTATTTACTTAAGTTACAATCGTTAAATACATAGATTATAAAGTTACAAGTTTAAACCTATTATGTGCCATACCTGTTTGACGCGTGTTCCCAAAGAAAATACTTTTCTAAATTGACGGAATTAGATTACTTACCTTGGCCCTTGCTGCGATGAACACCGTGTGCAAGTTTCGCTGGAAAATATGACCGTTAACGACTAAAACAACTACCCTCAAGTTTAACCGTAAAACTGGAATTCTCTTGTACCTGAAAACCGTTAAATTCACCATAAATCATATACATACTAGAATGACACGTTCGAGGGCTCAAATTGAAGCCGACTCGACGAACTTTAACCCTACACCAGTTTCCAGACATTCCTGTACTTAAATCATGATGATATTTGGATCGGAGTGCGACTCTGGACTGCAGTCCAGAGCGACTCCAATCGTTGCTTTCTGTTCCGTATTGGGGACCACAAGATCTCCTTAACTCGTAGATTGCGGAAATCCACTGCTTGTTATAGGTAAATCTGTTATCTAGACAAAACAATTGGTTTCATTCTGTTTCGTTACCGTTTGATATTTAATCTGTAATTTAATAGATCGGGACGCATAACAGTCCCAGCAGAATCAGAACTGATATATTAGTGTTAAACAGAGTATATCTCCTGACGTACAGACGCGATTGAAGATCCTTCTATTGCGTTGAAAACCTTACTGAAAACCCTAGATTTCATCCAACTGTAGCATCGCTAAAATCTGATCCCAACTGGGATTAAAATGCGTTGCGAAACGGACTTCTGATTCTGAAACCGGATTTCCAGCTGCGAGCGCTTAAAATGAAATGGTTCTAATTAATGATCCTGGAACCCGATTGGCTTGAAACCAAATTTGATGGATGGACAACTGAACATACTAATTACTACCTGTTTATCTTTTCGCTAAATTATATATGTACGTTTCATGATAAATCGTGCAAGTGATAAAATACTGTTTTTGTGACACCTTAATCGTGCTTATACACTGTTCACGCATCATATCATACCCATATGATTGTAGTGATAATCTAGTGATATCGTGCATTTACCCAGTGTTAGATTCTAGTGATGATTGTGGCAAGTACGTCAGTGTTCGTGTATCCGTGATTAAGTGAAAGTGATACGTACTTGTACACAATCAGTGACCCCTATTATTCTATTGCATTGTCGACGTCTGTGGGATGCGTGTACGTGTGACTATAAGTGGTATGGGACACTTATGGAAGCGCTTGCACGGGTGTCACAGATAAGGCACCAGACACTTCCATTTATCTTCGGTATTAGTCGGGACGTGCTTGATGGAGGTCCTGCCTCCAGTTCTCGCGCAGACTTGTCACGGATCGATTAGTATTTAAGGTTATGGTTACCGTTTGATGTAGACCACGGGATGTGGGGTAGTTTAAGTGTGAGTTCAACAGAATCTCGGGAGTCCCATGCCGGCTTATATATTTAGGGAGATATATGGAGATTTACAGGGTATGTGATATACACCGTGATATACATGTTACATGCCGGGCCCGTGGTCCCTTGCCCTTGGGTTCTACCCTTGGGTGGAGGACACTCGCGAGTGGTTGACTCTCACACTTAGACTGACGATAGGCTTAGTGACCTGTGCAGTGAGATTTAGAGACTGATAGGGATACTGGCATTTATATTCCTTATATACTGTGTTGACATACGTGACATATCGTTCTACTGCTTTACTGTTCCGCTGCATTGATTACTGCACATTCATATTCATGATGTCATTGATTTACTGCTTCACATATCTATTATCACTGTTAGAACTGTCACTTGATTTTATACATATTACATTGCTATTGTGTCGCTCTGACGACCTGAGTATGCATGCTCAGTGTGAGGAGAAGATTTAGCCTGGACCAGAACTAGACGTGCATCACAGACTTCTTGACTTGCCATTCCGAGTTACATTCATTTCTTCCACTTCAGGTCAGTTTATATTATTGTATCTTTCAGTTACTGCATTTCTCATTACCTGCGCATCATTTACTGTTTACCATGAAAAACTAGAAGCCGAAGTGTGACTACGGCAGGACATTTCCTTGACCGTAGGAGCATGGCTGGCCTTGTCTACCCCTCGTATTCCGTATTTTGGGAAGCGGGGCGTGACAAGGGCCATCTGTTGTGGTATCGCATACCCAACAATCAGCTGTGGTTGAAGTATCTCATACTCAACCATCCCATAAAAGTCTCTACTGGGAAATAGGCCTTTGTCAGTGGATCCGCGCTGTTGTCCTCTGTGTCTACTCTCCTAACCTTGATCTCCCTGGAGATCATCCATCTCCAAGATCAGGCGACACTGCCTAAGAATATATCTGGATCTCTGATGGGACGGGGGTTCCTAGGCATAAGCCACAACTCCATTGTCACACAATGGCAGGAACGAAGTTCATCTCATGAACTAATGTAAATCCAGACTATTTATTTGGTAGCATCCTTGGTAGTGATTTATCCTGCCTTTATCGTCTAGTATGTCACGGTATCTAGTTTGGAACTCTTCCAATATACCGTCCCTCCACTAAGGGTAAAGACAATGCCTGTGACTGACATTCAGTCGTCCTTATCATCCTGGAACCTTTCCAGTGATTCTCCCTGTTAGTGTATATGCCCTAGAGGCCATTACTGTATCATACTAGCTTGTATATCACTTGATGGAATCTTGGGATATTCACAGTTGTATAGACAATCTTGCTCAAAATGGTAGTATGCTACTTGGTTTGTTTCTACTTTGATATGTGCATGTGTTTCTTTTAGCATATCGCTTATACATATTAGTAGAGCCCTTAGGATCTTTGCTTCATTACCTGCGTTGTGATGGCAGTCACACTAGTGGGGGCTGGGTAATCTACAAGCACATCCTTATACAGGTCCTTAGTCGTAGTACTATTGAGACTGGGCATCGATACTCCGGAGTAGACTAGCGTATACGCTTCTCATCCCAGCAGGGGAGACGGTCTGTCCTACAGCCGTCAGTACGTCGTACTTGAGATAGTATGCGGGTGCTCGTTAGGTTACGAGTATACTGGACAGGACTCGTCGGGAACTGTTGGTTGGTACTATACCTATCGTCAGTTATCAGTTCCCAGGTGACATGAGTACAGCTTAGTCCGCTGACTTGATACCGTCACTTCGCCTCGAGTGTGTTCCCACTGTACTTTGATTACTACCCTACCACGGCTCAAAGGAGTCGTGCAAACAAGTAGTCGTTGGGTGCAGTCCCGAAGCACTTGGAAGCAGTGACGGTTAGACAGGATTCGTCTCTCCCGGTATTGGGGGTTGATATCGCGCTGTGTCTAGGAAAGCCATTACACAAAGTCCCTGGCCAGGGCAAGCGAGATAAACTGGTAGGTTTTCCAGTGTTATCTTAGGGTGTTCTGGGATTCACTCCGACATGACTTGTACCGCTATTAGGGGACTGGCGTTTATCGCCCCCTAGGCCCGCCATGCGATGTTCTCAGACGAACAGACCGGACTGTACGGAGACTGTCACATTCAGGCTCAGTAGGAGTTCGGATGGGTTTACCTCATCAGTCTTCTTATCGGCATCTACCTGGGGACCGTTACGTACAGCTAGTACCGCTTGCGGCCTATAGTTAAACCCACTTCTAGCATAGTGTCGAGTCTTTAGAGTCTCACACAGAGAGCTATTCGCCTTTGGGCAAAACAGAGTAGAGGTCGCATGGTTTTGCGACAGGGTTCGTTCACATCTGTGCACTTGTGCACGTTTGGTGTCCGGGTAGTTATTACTAGCGGGCTTTGGTTTAAGCCAGATCCTAGTATACATTTTAGGATTGGTTTTATCTCGTTTGTATTTGTGTTCCTCGGAACGCGGATGCGGGTGTGTATGCACGGTTGACGGAGACAGAGGCAGGGGATTCTCATTAGGGTTGTTGACTGTTGACTTTTTCTAAACCCTAATGAGAATAAGAAATATGATTAATAATAATATTAATTAAGTATTATTGTGCCATGGTTGGGTTCAAAGTTTGACTTTGTTGACTTGTTGACTTTGTTGACCGGTTGACTATTTTGGACTTGTTGACCATCATCATTTCATGGCTATCATTTCATGAGTATGACTTTTGCTTGCTTGTTGTTCTTTACAAAATGAGTGCATGAAATGATAATGCCATTGACATGAACCATCACAAATACTTAATTATTATTTATTATCATGATTTTTTTTTTTTGAGAGCATGGTTGTAAAAAGTCTTTCTCATTCTATCATTTCAATTCTCTCTCATCCAAGCTCTCCCTCTTCCTCTTGCTCATGGTTCTCTTGTCTCATGAGTTGAGAAACAAGAACTATTGAGATAAAACCCTAAAAACACTTCTCTACTCACTCTAGAGTACAAGGTCTAGCAAGCCAAGTATTTTAGTTTCCTCTCGATTGAGGTTGGAGCCAAAGGTAGAAGCTTTCGGGTGGATCCATCTTCGGCACAAGGAGACGAGGAGGTGAGGCCAATCCGACCACTACAAGGAGAAGAAGATAAGGAGTTCAAGACTAGGTATAACCCCTAACATAGTAGTTAAACTCTTAGTTAGGTTGTTAGATAGTTTGTTTAGCAAAGATACGGTTTCTAGTCCATGTTACCTTCACCGAAAAAAAAAATTCACCATTTCCGCATCCCCGAAAGAACCGGGATGGGTAACGTAAACTTACAGTGGTATCAGAGCCTAGCTAAACACTATCTAGCATGTTAGCAAAGTATCTAGAATTTCGATCGGAGAAAAAATCACAAAACATGCCCGAAAACCAAACTTTCTGTCGATTTTTAAACTGCTCTAAAAATAATTTGACACATACCAAAAATCGGCTCAGGGTTTTAAATGAACACAGAAGAAAAACGAGCCAACGAGTCGACCAACTCACCGTGGAACCGCGGCAAGAACATGCTTCTTACCGCGGATCCGCGGCCGAGTTGACTCGGCCGTGAATCATTTTTCCTGCAGTGTTCTTAGAATGGTGTTTTGTGATTTTTAGAATATGTTGTTTCTGCCCAGATTTTCCAGAAAACAAAATTTGTGTTTGGGGTGGTTACAAATCCGTATTTTGATCGAACTTCTGTAGACTTTAGTTAATGGGTTATATCTGCGATGCGATATATGTATTGAACGTCTGCTAATCGCTATACGTCGATTAGTGGGAGTTATACATATCTGTGATCTGTAATGTTGATGGTTTGTGTATATGAATTCGTTGGATTGTCGCGGATGAATACCCGGGGGGTTGTGAGATGAGAGTTTTCTTTATCTTTCAATTCATGTAATTTGTAATTGATGTAATATTATTTGTATGGCTGCACATCCGGGATGAGCTTGTAGCCGCCATTGTATATTATTTCTTTTACTGTTTTTGCTCTTAGGATAGACCCAAGGTGGGGTGCACAAACTACCGGGTACCTCGAAGTGCCGAGTGGCCTACTCACGTGAAAGGTCTACCTAGCACCTCATGAAGGGTTTGGAAGCATCACATGTACCAAAAATGGAATTTTTAGGGTGCTAAGTTAACATGCAAAGGATCGATCCTAGAAAAATTAGGGTTTCAAAAATTATCACATCATCATATGAAAGAAAAGCTAGGGTTTAGAGAGTACAACCTTTGTAGCTCCCTACGCTGGACTCCTCGGCTACTTAGGGTTTGAAAAAAGGCCCCGCTTGAACTCCTCGAGGTCACCGATGATCCACCCGGAGTCCACTTTGTCCAAGCTAGCAATTTCGCAAGATCAAGAATGAAAATCGAAGCTAACACTCTAAACAAGTGGGCTAGACTTGTGTAGAATGGTGTTGTGGTTCTCTTTCTCACTTCAAAATCCTATTTTGATGAATATTTTGCTCACTTGAAAATTCAAGAAAGCATAAGCTCAAGGTTGAAGAAGATAATGGATATTATGAAGAAGAGAAGAATAATTCTCAAGAGAAAAAGAAAAACATAAGTATATATATTTTCCTTTCTCATTTCAAACCATGGTTAATAGATATGGATATTTATTTCATCTTAGTTAAAAGAGAAGAGGAAGATAAATCATGGTTAAATGGTAGATGAAAATGGTTAGGTCAAGAGAAGAGTGTAGAAGATAACCAATCATTCACCTTTTTCTCTTTTCTTTTGATTTTGCAAAAATAGAAATAAATATCCATAATATAAACCATGGTGTGAGTCTTATATATCTACCATTTTCTATGTATAATCAACCATGATAGTTGATGTATGTATGTATGTGTGCATGCACATCCATATGTGCATGAAACAATAAGGAATGCATACATGCATCCATACATCCAAAGAAACAAGAAAGGATTTCTAGTGAGAATCTAATGGTTAAATGATAAATCAACACTTGATTTATCAATCCGGCCATATCACATACGACCTTAACTAAAAGCAAGCCACCCGACCAATATATAGTATCCTATACGCGTATTTTAATCGGGTCCATGCGCATATCGCATACGCGCACCACAACTTTTCGCCTGGACTAGGAAACTCCATTGTGGGACTCTGAGACTCGTCAATACGCCGGTAGTGGGTGATGATCATATCAAGCACCCCCAAGCCGCAAGCGGTCAGCTAAACGTAATGGCCACCCGGGTATTGAGCGATCAGAAGAGAACAAGCGAACCTGCTGCAACACCCGTCGAGCCGATCGGCAACACTTCCCGTACAGTCCGGTCTCCTCGTCTGATATGTCGCATATCAAGTCTAGGGGTGGTAAACGTCAGACCCCAATAACCGATAAGTCGTACCGATGTGAGGCCCATAACGGGTCGAGAAACTACTGGTAACACTTACCAGTAAATCTCTGAATCAGCCCTGGCCAGGGACTTCCCTGTTACGGCCAATCGAGCATAGCGCAACATCAACCCCCAATACCGGGAGAGACGAAACCCCTCCTATCGCTCATTGCCTCCATGTGACTCGGGACTGTACCCAAAAACCACCGTTTTGCACGCCCTGATGGACGTGGTAAGGTGGAGATCAAAGCACAGTGAGAACCACATAAGACTCTATGACGATCTCAGGTCTACAGACTAACCTGCACAAGTGTCACCTGAGAACTGCCATCTGACGTGAGGTATAATACCATCTGGGAGTTCTCGGCGAGTCCGTCCAGTGTACCCAGTCTCCACTGAGCACCCGTATACCATCTCTGATGTCAAACACCAATGGATATGGGATCATCCATCGCCCATCTCATGGGTCGAGAAGCGTATACGCTAGTCTACACTGGTATATCGATGCCCCGTCTCGATACACCTACGACTAGGGACCTTGAAGGATGTACTTATGGACTACCATGGCCCCACTAGTATGATCTGCGTCATAGTCTAGGTAGTCA
Organism: Agapanthus africanus; assembly: GCA_030015575.1. Taxonomy (NCBI): domain Eukaryota; kingdom Viridiplantae; phylum Streptophyta; class Magnoliopsida; order Asparagales; family Amaryllidaceae; genus Agapanthus; species Agapanthus africanus. Next base: position 122,650,044 of record JASDDO010000012.1, on the reverse strand, counting down.
AGTACACATCCTAAGGGCTTTACCAACATGTAACTATAAGACAGTTTAAAGAGACTGCATGTTAAGATAAAGAGCAACCAGATAGCATACTATCATATCGAGCAAGAAAGTCATCTCTATATATGTCCAAGCATCCAATATAATATACATCATCTGTACAATACTGGCCTCTAGGGCATACATACAACTAACAATCTCCCACTTGCACTAGGGCCAGCTACTGTAGTATCGCATACCGAGCATCCCGAAGAGTCTCTCAAACTGTATCTGGGGAATGGCCTTCATGAGTGGATCCGCTGTGTTATTCTTCGTGTCAACCCTCCTGACCTCGATCTCCCGGCGATCAACTATCTCCCGGATCAGGTGATACCGTCTCAGAATATGCCTGGATCGCTGATGGGACCTGGGTTCCTTGGCCAAAGCCACCGCTCCATTGTTATCGCAATACAAAGGTATTGGATGCTCAATGGATGGAACCACTCCAAGTTCAGCAATGAACTTCTTGATCCAGACAGCCTCTTTGGCAGCATCGTTGGCAGCGATGTATTCAGCCTCCATCGTCGAGTCTGCCACGGTTTCCTGCTTGGAACTCTTCCAGCTAACCGCCCCTCCATAAAGGGTAAAGACAAAACCCGACTGCGACTTAGAGTCATCCTTATCACTTTGGAAGCTCGAATCGGTAAAGGACTCCACTTGGAGTACTCCGTTACCATACCAAGAGCATCTCTTTATTCCTTCGTAAGTACTTGAGAATGCTCTTCACAGCTGTCCAGTGACTCTCTCCAGGATCAGCTTGATACCTTCTCACTACACTTAGTGAGTATGCTACATCGGGTCTGGTACATAGCATCGCATACATGATAGAGCCTACATCCGAAGCATAGGGTATCCCTTGCATGCGAGCTCTCTCCAAATCAGTCTTGGGAGACATCTCTTTGGAGAGAGTGACTCCAGAGATCGTGGGTAAGTTCCCACGCTTGTATTCTTCCATACTAAACCTCTTTAGTATGGTGTCAATGTACCTGGATTGGGACAATCCCAGTATCCATTTGGATCTATCTCTATAGATCCTAATTCCCAATATGCAGGAGGCATCACCAAGATCTTTCATTGAGAATCTTTGTGATAAGAAGAGCTTGACCGATTGCAGCATAGGAATATCATTTCCTATCAAGAGTATGTCGTTCACGTACAATACGAGGAAGATAACCTTACTCTCTGCCACCTTCTTGTAGATACAAGGTTCATCTGCATTTTTGACGAAATCAAACTCTTTGATAACGATGTCAAAGCAGATATTCCAACTCCGCGATGCTTGCTTTAATCCATAAATGGATTTAAGCAGCTTGCACACCTTCCCGCTGCTCCCACTGTCTACGAAGCCCTCTGGCTGAGTCATGTACACGCACTTTTCTAAATCACCGTTTAGAAAGGCGGTCTTAACATCCATTTGCCAGATTTCGTAGTCATGATATGCAGCGATGGCAAGCATGATCCGGATGGATTTAAGCATAGCCACTGGAGAAAAGGTTTCGTCATAGTCCACGCCTGGTCTTTAACGAAAACCCTTTGCAACAAGTCTAGCTTTGAAAGTCTCCACTTTCCCATCTACACCAAGTTTTTTCTTGAAGATCCACTTGCTCCCAATGGGTTTTACCCCTTCAGGAGCAACTTCCAAAGTCCATACTTTGTTGGTGTACATGGATTCCATCTCAGACCGCATTGCATCCAGCCATTTCACTGAGTCCTTACTCGTGATGGCCTGCTCGAAGCTAGTTGGGTCATCATCTTCCATGATGCAATCCTCGCTTCCACCATCAATGAGAAAACCGTAGTATCTCTCAAGCAGATGAGAAACCCTGCTAGATCGGCGGAGCGGCTGGGGTTCGTCAGGTACTACTGAATCCTCTGGTTCTACCAAGTCTTCTGTTATAGTTTGTGTCGCTGGAACCTCTTCCAGTTCTACCTCAATACCACTTGTCTGTTTCATAAGAAAACCCTTTTCTAAGAAAGTGGCATGTCGAGAAACAAACACTTTTTGTTCCTCGGACTGGTAGAAGATATACTCTCGCGAATGTTTGGGATATCCAACAAACTTACATAGAACAGACCTTGCCTCGAGTTTGTCCGGATTTTGTGTTTTAACATAGGCCGGACAACCCCATATCTGAATAAAATTAAGACATGGTCTCTTACCATTCCATATCTCATATGGAGTGGTAGGCACTGATTTGGTTGGAACTCTATTCAATAGGTATGCAGCTGTCTCCAGTGCATATCCCCAGAAGGAAATAGGTAACTCAGCTGCACTCATCATAGAGCGCACCATATCTAATAGGGTGCGGTTTCTCCGCTCCGATACACCGTTGTGCTGTGGTGTATAAGGAGGAGTAAGCTGAGAGAAAATCCCATTCTCTTTTAGATAATGTCTGAATTCATTGCTTAAGTATTCTCCTCCTCGATCAGATCGAAGGATCTTAATACTTTTGCCCGTTTGGTTCTCTACTTCGGTTTTATATTCTCTGAATTTCTTAAAAGCTTCAGACTTGTGTTTCATTAAGAACACATATCCGAATCTTGAGAGATCGTCAGTGAATGTAATGAAGTAGGAAGAACCATCCCTGGCATGTGTAGACATGGGACCGCATACATCGCTATGCACTAGTCCCAAGAGTTCTGTAACTCTTTCTCCGTGTCCCGTAAACGGAGTTTTGGTCATCTTGCCTTTGAGACATGAATGGCAAGTATCATAAGATGATAATTTGAACGAATTCAAATATCCATCTTTATGTAACTTAGCCAGTCGTGTCGCATTGATATGACCAAGTCTACAATGCCACAAGAAGGATTCGTTCATTTCTGAACTTTTCCTCTTGTGTGTGTTTTGTATATTGAGGACTGTATTTTGATTTAGAATGAATATGCCATTATGTAACGAGCCTGATGCAATCAACTTTTGATCTAGGAATATGTTCATAACATTATCCTTTACTACAAAATTATATCCTTCTTTACTTAATAAAGAAACTGATATAATGTTGCACATCATGTTCGGTATATAATAGCACTCATTTAGAATCAGAGTATCATCACTTGGTAATACTAGGTGATATTCGCCAACTGCTTTGGCTGCAATACTTGCACCATTCCCTACTTGAACGGAATGATCACCTTTTCCCAGTTCTCTACCTTACCGTAGCCCATGCAACTGTTTACATATGTGGGATCCTGATCCGGTATCCAATACCCAGGACGTAGGGTGAACTGAAAAACAGTTCTCACTGACAAACACACCCGAAGAAGGTGCATCAACATGCGTGTTCTCGGTTTGGGCGGCGTGAGAATCCAGATATTCTCCTGTTTCCTGTTCATTCTTATAACACTTATAAGATAGAACGGGTTCAACGTTCCCCTGCACATTATAACATGCGGGTTCGGTCAATACATATATATTATTATCTTGATTAAGGCATGACATGGTCGCTACCTGGAGAGAGAGAGAAGAAAACACTTTAGCGAATGCTCTTGCAAGATCAGATTGGTTATTATCTTATCTAATCAGGATGGCTCCCACTGGTTTTTATCAAATCTTCCTTCAAACCCTAAAAGGAAAGACTAGCCGGGATTAATTACACCTTACAACTTCGTCGATCTTTCAGCCAGGCCAGTGTCGGTACTTTGAGGAAGGTTCCCCGTGCTTTCGCACGGACCTAATTAAAGTAAACCTCGTTTTCCTAGAGGCGTAACCCCGTTGACACCTTTCTAGACACTTACTTGATCGGCTAATTGTCCTGTGTAAAACTCTCCCAGGAGTAACAATTACTCGCAGTGGGTATCGGGATCCAACTATCTCATAGAAGGTATGCAATCTCATTGCAAATTTCAACACTTGAAATTCCCGATAATGCTTTTGCCCCTAGCGTCCCATGACCTTGACGGAGGCCAAACTACCCACAGGGCGCTAGTTAAGTTCAACCCGTCATTTCTTGATTGAATTAAACCCACCCGTACGACCCTTGACGGAAGCCAAACTACGCCGTACGAATACCCTAATCCAATCGCATCATATGCTAGCAGATAAGCACTAGTTAGCTACCATACACTACGCCTTGACGGAGGCCAAACTACCGCAGCATGAATACTAAGTAGTACTTATCTGAAATGACGGAGGGCTACGCAGGTTTTTCTGAAAACCTATTGCGTAATGAACTTGATATCGTTGTAGAATCAAGTGAATTTTGAAATGGAGTGTTTTTTAGGCTTTTTGTAGTTTTTCTAAAGGGGTCACTCCCGGTGAAGGGATCGTCGGCCCTTTCCTCGTCGAATGAGGTGCGGGATATATCATATATATCACTGTGCAAAACAGAAACTATAGAATCAATCAAAAGACAAACCGAGTGTGTAGCATCTGCCAGTTATTGCTAAAGGGGTCACTCCCGGTGAAGGGATCTCGGCCCTTTCCTCATCGAATAAGGTGCAGGGTATATCATATATACCGCTATGCAAAGCAAAACTGTAGCTACCCCTTTTTATTTAAAAATTTGATTCTACAACATCTATTAGGTTTCTTTTCTTTCATTAATCACATTAATGAAGTCCCATCATTTAAGTCACCTAAACATCACAGATAAATATGACGTACACTTATGCCATCCGCATTCGCCTCGATGTCCCCTCGTGCACCGTTAGGTTAGGTAACTAACGGCAGAGCAGGGCAGGGCTAGTGCGGGTGCAAAACATAAGTAACGTCTATATAATATATCATATATACTATATACTGTATCCATCACAGAACATATCTAATGATCATATCACAGATATCGCAGCAGAAACATAGATATAATGTGGGATATACTAGGACGTCCGTATTTAGTATTTAGCCAATAATAGAAAATACGGATTCCACAGTCGCGATGAATAGCCAAGCCCACACCCTGGACCCCTACGAGAGCGGCAAGCGACCCTACCAATTCTGGAGTTTAGGAGACCCGGTCTTGACTCCTCGAGATGGCCTCCCACTGAACCCCAGAACCCGGTCACCTGTGCTCCCCTCCTTGGGTCCATCCTAATGCGGAAAAGTAAATAATATACAACACAGGTGGCATCGACCTCAACCCGTAAGTGCCCCAAATAAAAGAATATTACATTACATTTGAATTTACATGAATGAAAATATAAAACTCTCATCTCACATAAAAACCCCCGGCTATTCAATCGCGATAATCCTGCACATCATATCTCAGCAACACATAATATCTCATATCATCAACGTAAGTAAGTATGCATACACCGATTGTCGTCGACATATAGCAACGACAATCGGTAAATACATACTACACTTACGGTCACAGAAAAGAAAGTGTAAAACTGCAATATCTGGAATCCACATTCTCTTTAGACATCGTAAATGCGAAATATCACAAACCTCGTATTTCATGTCTTATAATATGAATTCCACACATTGCATCACATTCCAGATAATTTGACAGTATTAAAGTTTTCGAACGAACGATCAAATACCCAATATTCCCTAAAGCTCAACACTTGAGCGGAGTTCAAAAACCCGGAGTGTGACACAGTGGTAGCGGTCCAGCCGTAGAAGGGTCAAGCCAACGCCTTACATGTGGCACGCCGTACTGCCCCAAACCCTAAGGTTCAAAAGGCAGTTCAAGACGGTCACATAATCGAGTTAAGGTTTGTTGTCTTCTAGAGGGTCCACCACAAACAAACTTGCACGTATTTCGGAAAGATTTTAAACCCCGTGAAAAGTGAGCAAATGATAGTCGTTCGAACACTTCAATACTTTCTGGATTTACCCGGATAAGTTACGAAATCAAAATTCTGATCGAACCGACGAGTCCAAAAACATCTCCAGAAATAACAGAACTAAATTCAGATTAAAAATACTCCAAAACAATATACAAGCATAAATATGAGTTACTGTATAAAGAGGATACCATGGGGCAACAGAACGGCCGCGGAACCGCGACCTAAACACGCTTTTGCCGCGGTTCCGCGGTGGAATAAAGAGATCATGGCGTCATCTTTTACAGTAACTCTTATATATTCCTGCTAGATTTTTTGCATATTTTTAATTCTGAAAATAACCAGATTTTGAAAAAAGTCCAGAGAGCATTCTAAAAGGTCGTATTTCGGTTCGATCGAAGTTTTAACTTCGTAAAAAAGTCGCCTAATGTTCTAGGTCGGCTCTGATACCAATGAAAGGTCTACCTAGCACCTCATGAAGGGTTTGGAAGCATCACATGTACCAAAAATGGAATTTTTAGGGTGCTAAGTTAACATGCAAATGATCGATCCTAGAAAAATTAGGGTTTCAAAAATTATCACATCATCATATGAAAGAAAAGCTAGGGTTTAGAGAGTACAACCTTTGTAGCTCCCTACGCTAGACTCCTCGGCTACTTAGGGTTTGAAAAAAGGCCCCGCTTGAACTCCTCGAGATCACCGATGATCCACCCGGAGTCCACTTTGTCCAAGCTAGCAATTTCGCAAGATCAAGAATGAAAATCGAAGCTAACACTCTAAACAAGTGGGCTAGACTTGTGTAGAATGGTGTTGTGGTTCTCTTTCTCACTTCAAAATCCTATTTTGATGAATATTTTGCTCACTTGAAAATTCAAGAAAGCATAAGCTCAAGGTTCAAGAAGATGATGGATATTATGAAGAAGAGAAGAATAATTCTCAAGAGAAAAAGAAAAACATAAGTATATATATTTTCCTTTCTCATTTCAAACCATGGTTAATAGATATGGATATTTATTTCATCTTAGTTAAAAGAGAAGAGGAAGATAAATCATGGTTAAATGGTAGGTGAAAATGGTTAGGTCAAGAGAAGAGTGTAGAAGATAACCAATCATTCACCTTTTTCTCTTTTCTTTTGATTTTGCAAAAATAGAAATAAATATCCATAATATAAACCATGGTGTGAGTCTTATATATCCACCATTTTCTATGTATAATCAACCATGATAGTTGATGTATGTATGTATGTGTGCATGCACATCCATATGTGCATGAAACAATAAGGAATGCATACATGCATCCATACATCCAAAGAAACAAGAAAGGATTTCTAGTGAGAATCTAATGGTTAAATGATAAATCAACACTTGATTTATCAATCCGGCCATATCACATACGACCTTAACCAAAAGCAAGCCGCCCGATCAATATACAGTATCCTATACGCGTATTTTAATCGGGTCCATGCGCATATCGCATACGCACACCATAACTTTTCGCCTGGACTAGGAAATTCCATTGTGGGACTTTGAGACTCGTCAATACGCCGGCAGTGGGTGATGATCATATCAAGCACCCCCAAGCCGCAAGCGGTCAGCTAAACGTAATGGCCACCCGGGTATTGAGCGATCAGAAGAGAACAAGCGAACCTGCTACAACTCCCGTCGAGCCGATCGGCAACACTTCCCATACAGTCCGGTCTCCTCGTCTGATATGTCGCATATCAAGTCTAGGGGTGGTAAACGTCAGACCCCAATAACCGATAAGTCGTGCCGATGTGAGGCCCATAACGGGTCGAGAAACTACCGGTAACACTTACCAGCAAATCTCTGAATCAGCCCTGGCCAGGGACTTCCCTGTTACGGCCAATCGAGCACAGCGCAACATCAACCCCCAATACCGGGAGAGACGAAACCCCTCCTATCGCTCATTGCCTCCATGTGACTCGGGACTGTACCCAAAAACCACCGTTTTGCACGCCCTGATGGACGTGGTAAGGAGGAGATCAAAGCACAGTGAGAACCACACAAGACTCTATGACGATCTCGGGTCTACAGACTAACCTGCACAAGTGTCACCTGAGAACTGCCATCTGACGTGAGGTATAATACCATCTGGGAGTTCTCGGCGAGTCCATCCAGTGTACCCAGTCTCCACTGAGCACCCGTATACCATCTCTGATGTCAAACACCAATGGATATGGGATCATCCATCGCCCATCTCATGGGTCGAGAAGCGTATACGCTAGTCTACACTGGTATATCGATGCCTCGTCTCGATACACCTACGACTAGGGACCTTGAAGGATGTACTTATGGACTACCATGTCCCCACTAGTATGATCTGCATCATAGTCTAGGTAGTCAAGTACACATCCTAAGGGCTTTACCAACATGTAACTATAAGACAGTTTAAAGAGACTAGTATACATGTTAAGATAAAGAGCAACCAGATAGCATACTATCATATCGAGCAAGAAAGTCATCTCTATATATGTCCAAGCATAAAATATAATATACATCATCTGTAAAATACTGGCCTCTAGGGCATACATACAACTAACATCACGTTGTTGAGGGAGGTTGCTTCACTTCGGGTATTTGGCGGGTAGTTTGCCGCACCCGTAAGGGACTAGGGTGGGGTCTTGGCTATTCATCGCGACCGTGTAATCCGCTTTTCATTGCAGGCTCGAACGAAACGCGGATTCCTAGTATATCCAATGTGTTCATCTGTGATCTGGAATGGCTATCATTGCATCTGACGAATGTATTTATCTATATATGATATCTATTTATTCGTTGCTTATGTTTTGCATCCGCGCTAGTCCAGCCCTCGCTCTGTCGTTAGTTAAGTAACCTAACAGGTAATGACGTGGCCCCGTGGCGAATGCGGATGGCATAAGCGTATGTCATATTTTCGTTGTTTTCTGCAATGGTAGGATTAAATGATGGGACGCATTAAATTAATGCAAGAAAATAAACCAAAGTTAAAGTCGTTGGAACAATTTCAAAACCGCTCGGTTTCTTTTCAAAAACAACTTTTAAATGCGGAGCTTAAGCCACTCCTTTTAAAAGCTATCAAGTTCCATCGATTATATCAAGTTCACTACATTCACAGTTTCGCCATAACCATTCGTAGCCCTCCGTCGTTTCATATGAGTATCAACAGTATTCAAGCTGTGTTTGTTGGCCTTAGTCAAGGCACAGTGTTGGTTAGCTGGTGGGTATTCATATGTTGCATAGATAGATGTGTTGGTTTGGGACAGTCGTATTACTTTGTTGGCCATAGTCAAGGGTATATACGGGTGGGTTCAAATCAACCTGGACAATGACTGGTAGAACTTGACATGTGACTTATGATTTGTTGGCCTTAGTCAAGGTCATAAGAGCATGGGGCAAAAATCCACATTGGGGTTTTTTAAAGAAACTGAAACTTGCTAGTGCTGCATACCATTTGGAGTGTGATGATTCTGGTAGGATTCCTTCAGTTTTATCACACGATGATATTTGGATCCCGATCCTGCTTTGAGTATATTCTACTTCTCGAGAAATTTCTCACTTAACGATCAATGCTATAAACCAAGTAGGTGTCTAGAAAGGTGTTAGCGGGGCTACGCCCTTAGGGAAAAGAGGTTCTTTAATTAAGGAACTTCGCGAAAGCGTTGGAAAACCTCCCTCGAAGTACCAACACTGGCCTGGCTGAATGGTTAAGCAAGTATTGTACGGTGAGATTGATCCCGACTAATTCTTCCTTTTTGGTTTGAGGAGGGATTCGAGAAACAGTAGGAGCCATCCTGTTTAGATAAACTAAAAACCAATCTAAACTTGCAAGAGCATCATGCTGAGTGTTTTCTTCTCTCTCTTAATTGCAGCGACCCAATGACCACACATAGGTTACATCTAGATAATAAAATGACTGAATCTGACTGTTATGATTGGCAAAGGTCTGTCCAGATGTCCATTGCCCATTACAAGCTGGGGCACCTCTTAACTAATCAAACCCCTGCCGTCTCAGGACCAGTTTCCCCTGTCACGGATATTGATATCCGTAAGACATCGGAAAAAGACTGTGCGAAAGCCAAGTGCCTCGTGTTAACCTCGGTTGATGGTGCATACTAGAGGCAGCACGAGAAGATGGACTTAGTTTCTATCTTCCTCCATAACAAAGATTTATATGGAGAGCAATCTCGTATCGCAAGATATGAGACCTCGAACGAATTGCTTCAAGCAAGGTTGGCTATCGGGTCATCTGTAGGGGGCAACGTCCTTACAGAGACCAGCTATTTTGAGCTCACGGACCTGAAGACCACGTTGAAGAACGGGTCAGATACTGACTTGATTCTACAGTCTCTGCCTTCTACTCATACCCTGAAGGAAACCAGGGAAGTAGAAGGAAAGGGAAGGTCAAAAGTTTCGGGACTGGATGTAGTAAAGGAGGGACGTTCCTATTGTTGCGGGAATGAACATTGGCAGAAGGATTGCAGGGCTAGCAAAGCCAGTAGCCAGGATTCGAAGCATGTTGTGGCTTTGGCTTCGGGTGTGTTTGTAGTAGAGAACTGTATGTCAGTTAACCCTACTTCCTAAGTATTGGATACCGGATCAGGATCTCACATCTGTAATTCGTTACTGTAAGTGCACGGCGGCGCCCCGGCCGTCAATCCGACGGCCAAACGCGGAAACGGTGATAAACTTTAATTTTGCGGACTTAGCAAACCGGCACCACCGCGCACTAAACCCCGGATCGTGCCATTAAACTAGATCTAGCAAAGTAACAAGATAGGTTAGAGATGTACCGACTGATCCGAGTCCTCCGGTCTTCATCTCCACTCCGATCTCCTCGCGGGATCTCCGGTCGTCGCCTCCTCGCCGGAAGGGCACTACATCGCCTGTAGCTTTTACGGGCTCCCACCTCAATACCGAGGCAACTCGGGCGCGAAGTAGGCTACCCGACGCGTCCAAGATATGCTGTAGGAAGTGTAGTGTAGAATCAAAGTCTCTTTTGGGGTTTGTTGCCATTTATAGATGATGGAGGAATCAAGGTAAGAAAAATGGTGCTTGCATTTTTCTAGCATCAAAAATGAGATCAAGAATGCTACTCTCTCAAAGATGAAGATGAAGCTCTCTCCTTCTCTTTTCTTCTTCTCACTTCAACCATTAAAAACTAACTACTTAGAAATGGTGGAGAAAGAATAAGAAGCATGAAGGGAGATGATCGTAGTAAAAGGAGGAGGGTGACCACATCCAAACATAATCATAACTAAAGCAAATCAAACCTCACTTCATTTCTAATCACAATAAATGCATGAAAAGCAAAGATGCTTATCATATCAAACCTTATGCAAATAAGTCCTCCACAAAGTGTTATTTGCAAACTTGCAAATAACACCCTCCATCGGAAAAGTCCGGCCGGGAAAGAACAAAGAAAAACCGGCCGGAACGGAATGCAAACTGGCAACTCCAGAAAACTGGTCCCGTAATAAATTACAGGAAAACCCCGATACTGTGCATACACACCCGCATCTGTATTCCGTCCGGATACAAATGCAATGAGACAAAATCTACACTGTACTAAACTAGGACCGGCTTAAACCAAAGCCGGCTAGTAATATCCGTCCGATCCTGATCCGTGCAATACCGCACGTATCTGATCGAACGCTGCCATATAACTATACGGCCACTAGTACAAAACCGTCCGATCCTGATCCGTGCAATACCGCACGTATCTGATCGGACCCTGCCATATCTCCATACGGCCTCTACAGCGTTTCGCCCGAAAGCTTGAGTAACTGAAAGTGTGGTGGACTCTAAAGGCTCGTCAATACTATGGCTGTGGATTTAACCACTAGCACGTCAGAGGTATAAGCCAATACGTGACGGGCCACCAGCTATTGACTAAAAAGGACGTCGATGAGCGAACTCATCCTGACACCCTACTGAGCCTGTCAGTGACAATATCCGTACAGTCCGGTCCGTTCGTCTATGAGCATCGCATGTCGGGCCTAGGGGGTTGGTAAAAGTCAGACCCCCAAAAGAGGTACAAGTCGTGTCGGAGTGTAGCCCAGAACACCCTGAGATACTACTGGAATACCTACCAGTAAATCTCCTGCCTTGGCCAAGGTCTTTGTGTAATGGCTCTCCTAGACACAGCGCGACCTCACCCCCAATACCGGGAGAGACGAACCCCTGAAAATCCGCTCACTGCCTCCATGTGGCTCGGGACTGTACCCAACTAAAACCTGTTTGCACGACTCCTTTGAGCCGTGGTAGGGTAGTAATCAAAGCACAGTGGGAACTCACACGAGACAAATGACGATCCCCGGGTCGATGAACTAACCTGTACACATGTCACCTGGGAACTGCTATCTGACGTCAGGTATAAGACCAACTAGCATGTTCCCGGCGAGTCCTGTCCGGTGTACTCATAACCCAATGAGCACCTGTATACATCTTAGGTGAACCAACTGACACCAGTGGCTTGTGAGACCGGCCACCGCCCCTCGTCGGGGTCTCGACTGTATACACTAGTCTACTCTGGAGAATCGATGCCCTGTCTCGAAACTCCTACGACTAGGGACCTTTTAAGGATGTGCTAATAGACTCCAGCTCTCACTTATATGATCGCCCTCATACTGCCGGCAGTCAAGCAAGAATCCTAGGGGCTTTATCAACGTGCAATAGCGACCTGTCAGGTCACCTAAAGCAGTACACGATGATAAAGGTAAACCAGATAGCATACTATCATCTCGAGTAAGACTGTCTTCCCGGGATAGGTCCTCCCTCAATCATTGCAATCACGTGCCTGTGACCCAATAATTGACTCTGAGGGCACTATCTCCAACAATCTCCCACTTGCACTCAAGGCTAATTATTGCGATGTCGCATACTCACAGCCCGTGTAATACCGAACACCCAACTCCTCTACTTGTCAGTCCCACAAAAACCGTTTGTGAAACTATTGCGTTCGAGGAATAGCCTCAGTGGGTGGATCCGCCTAGAAGTTTCTTTCTATGTCTCTCTATATCTCAAGTTCGCGGAGAAAGCCATCTCCCGAAATGAGCAATACCTGTCTTAGAATGTCTGGATGTCTGATGGGACCTAGCTCATAAATGAACTCCAAATCCAAACTTCTCAGACTGTATCGTCAACTGAACTTAATCAGTATCCTGCGCCATGCCACCCTCAGTATTGCCTTGGACCAACTGTCCAAAATACTGCCCCTCGTCAGAAGGAAAACTATAACTCTGACAACCTCCTTGTCGTCCATGTCACCTTGGAAGCCTGGAATGATAACTGTCTCCCGAATGAGGCTGTCGTTATCATATCCTTAGAACATCCACTTATGTTCTAAAACTGCTTCCGACTGTTCCTCCAGGATTGGATCAATATCAACTTATTGCATCTAGTGCAAGAACAACATCTGGTGTGGTACTTGACCTTTCATGATTGACTCAATTGCCTAAGCAAGTGATCTGCCAATCATGCGCATCCCTCTCTACTTTAGTCTATAAGACACCTTTAGAGAGGGTGACTCCATTACCTGCAGGTACACTACCATGCCAGGAGTCGTCCATTCTAAATACTCTTAGAATGCTGTCTAAGTACCCAGATTGGGAAACCACCCAAATCTAGATCTAAAACCATAGATCTAGTAACCAGTATGTCTGATATAATGTCCAAGTCCTTTGTGGAGAAAACACTGTGTGACGACCAAAATATAACCGATCGTAGTATAGGAATATCACTTCCTACTACCTTCTCAACAGATCCATCCCCTATTCTGATGACGTCAAACCTATGACTGTCACATCAGAAATGGATGATCTATCTCCGCTACATCTGCTTTAGTCTATAAATAGACATAAGCCTGATGTCCACCAATGCTTCCGCTGCTCCCACTGACTACGACAACCCTCTGCCAGAGTCATATAGACGTGCACTTCTAAAACTAGTTTAGAACGACACTATACTCATCCTCCTACCGGGTCTCGCAGCCTGGAACAACAACAATGGCAAGTGTGGGTAAACAAGAACTTCCCTGTCACCGTCCTTGAGGCTACCGGAGTACCTCTCGGGTGCCTGAAGTTACCCACCTTATCTGCGGAGTGGCCAATGGAATGTCAAATCAGATTGAATCTTTAGGTTCCTTATCAAATCTTCAGTAATCGTTTGCGGTTCTGGAATCACTTCCAGTTCTACCATACTCCCACTGCTGTTTTCTGAAAAAATCCATTTTTGTTAAAACTGTGGCGAGTCAAGATGGTAGAAAATCAACCCTCGTCATAGCCTGGGTCAACCCACAAACAGCCATTACAGAAACGTGCCTTGAGTTATCCAGAGTCTGGTTTTAATCATAAGCCGGACAACTCCCCGTACCTTAACAACGTTAAGATATGAACTGTTCTACATCCAATATAGAACCAGAGGCACTGATTTAATTTAACCAGATTCAAATCATGCAGCTGTCTCCAGTGCATGTCAACTAAATGGAGAGAGGCCGATCAGCGTTACTCAACTTAGGAATGCTTCCAATTATGAGTAACCTGAAAGAGAAGCAATTTCTCTTTATCATTACTATCAACTGAATACCATACACAAGTATCTACATCTTCGATCACTTTGAAGAATCCCGATACTTGCTACAGCTGGTTCTCTACTCTATTCAAATACCTATAACTCCTCAAAACTTAGACCCTGTGTTTCAACGAAACACATGTCTAAGAACTAGAGAAGTTAAAAGTAAACAGAATATAGTATGAGGACCAACCCCTCTGTCCTAATGGACACTGGACGACATACAATACTCTGTATAAGTCCACTGAGTCTAATAACTCTTTCACTGTGTGTCGTAGGTTGAAAACTGTACTTATGGTTAAGAAGAATTACACCGCTGCTTAATGCTCCTTACCTAACCATCCACTGATATAGGTAAATATCATCGACATAATATCAAAAGGTATATCTCACTCTATGAAAATAGACGTACAGATATATCAATTTGAAATTGGTGCACAACAGCGGATATTCAAAACCAAATATTTGCCGACCGGCAAACAGCCCAGATGATCTCCTCAAATATCACCGATTACAACGAATCCCGATATTATGAGGATGATCACCCAATTCCCAATAACTTACTCCCACTCACCATCTGTAAAACCATACAGATGTGAGAATCAAACCTGGTAAATACATACCCTGGAGCAAGTGTCTAATCAGGAAATCAGTTTTCTTTTAACAGTACACAGTGAAACTGAAACATTGAAATGTTTCGGTGGGGTATCCCGGTATTCTTAGCAATGCCTCTTCCATTATCCAGATTCACAACTATAACCGTATAATTCTTTGCCACCTCTCCAAATCCCTTCATATGTCTTTAGTCATTACCTTCTGCACACCCCTTTAGGCCAATTGGTTTTCTTCCTTCCCTACCGTTCGGCACCAGCCTATGGTTTGGAAGAAGACTATCCAATAAGCATAAAGGGTGTACTGTCCTAATCCTAGGAGCACTCGCAACGCGAGAGAAGGTGAAGATAAAAGACACCTGAATGTACTTTATTCCTATTTCTCCTGGACCAGAATCCATTCCCGAACTGGAACAAGTTCCTTTCGAGTTCGTATATAACCATACGATGGAGTATCCAATAAACTATGGATCTTCGTAGTGATACGGAGTGTCCTGGAGAAATACAAAGGTGATTTAGGATTGGCGAAGAAATACTTGGTTTGGTCGTGAATATCAGTCGCAATTTACTTTGCCCTCTTACTAATCCCTTGCTTTGTCTTAATCTTAATACCTTCTGTACACCGTTTAGGCTAACTGGTTTTCTTCATTCCCTACCGGTCGGCACCAGCCTATGGTTTGGAAGAAGACTATCCAATTTGCGTAATAGGTGTACTACTCCTAAACCAAGGAGTACTCGCAGCCTGAGAGAAGGTGAAAAGAAAAGACAACTGAATAGTCCTATCCGTTTTCTCTAGAACCGGAAACCATCCTCGAATTCCTTCGAGTTCGTATCTAACCATACGATGGTTTTGTCCAATGGAAGTGGACGTTCGTAGTAATACGGGGTGTCCTGGAGAAAAGGGTAAAAGTAGGAGTGGCAATGAGGTTCGCAACTCTGACAATCCAAAAGCCAGTGTTAAGAAGGTTCGGTCAACTTGGTCACTGAGTCATAGTCTAGGGTCGGGTCAATGGTCGCTGCCAGAGAGAGAGAGAAAAGAAACACTCAGCGTGCACTCTTACCTAGATCAGAATGGTTATCACTTTTTCTAATCAGGAAACCTCCCACTGTACCTCAAATTCTCCTCCAAACCTGAAAGAAGAATTAGTCGGGGTCACCCGAGGAGTAAACCAACTCATCAGTGGGAATCGGGATCCAACTCTCATCGCACGATAACGTGACGGAATCCGCTCACGGTATCACACTCCAGAAGGTATGCGCATATCTGGCAAGTTTCAGTTCTTTTGAAACTCCCGATGTGATTTCTGCCCCATGCTCTTATGACCTTGGCGTGAGGTCAAAATATCATAAGTCACATGTCAAGTTCTACCCATCATTTTCCAGGTTAATTTGAACCCACCCGTACATACCCTTAACGTAGGCCAAAATAGTAGTACGACTGTCCCAAACCAACGCATCTATCTATGCTACAGATAAATATCCGGCAGCTACCAATCACTATGCCTTGGCGTGAGGTCAAAATACATAGCTTGAATACTACCGAATATTTACCCGAAATGATGGAGGGCTACGAATGGTTTCTGGCGAAAACCTTTAACGTAATGAACTCGATATCGTTGAAGGAACGGATAGCTTTTTAGAAAATATAGTGACGAAAACCTTTACTAAAGAGGTCACTCCCGGTGAAGGGATCTCGGCTCTTTCCCCGTAGAATGAGGTGCAGGATATTCCAACCGAATACCACGGTGCAAAGCAAAAGTAATTGGCTATAGTGAAGGTATTGCCCTGACGCAAACTTCTGTCCAAGGGGTCACTCCCGGTGAAGGGATCTCGGCCCTTGCCTCGTCGACTGAGGAGCAGGATATTCCAAATGAATACCACGATGCAAAACAGAAGTGAACGTCCTTGCAATAACAGCTTTTTGAAAAGTGTTCCAACAACATCAGAATAGGTTTTTTTAACTTGCATTGATCCGAATCAATGCAGTCCCATCAATTGATCACACCACAAAGAACGAAAATATACTGACGTACGTATATGCCATCCGCATTCGCCACTGGGTCTCGTCATCACCCGTTAGGTTAGCTTACTAACGGCAGAGCGGGGACTGGACTAGCGCGGGTGAAAAACATATACAACATCTACTAATATATATATCAATATATTATATTTCGCTCAAGGCGTGAAAAGAAATGCAACATCACAGAAATGTACAGCATCACAGAACAATACAGATATCTGGGATCCCCGGGTTTCACAGAGCCACTACTGAAACCCGACGTTCCCCTGGTCGTGTGGATAGCCTGTGCAATGGAATCCTAGACCCCTACGGGCGCGGTAAGTCACCCGCCAAAACCTGAAGCGAGGCAGCCCCCTTCAGCTCCGTGAATGGACCACCCAGCACTCCACGGAATCCGGCAACTTGGGCACCCCTCCTGGGTCAACCTGTACCCCCTACGAGTGCGGCGAATAGCCCGCCAATCCCAGAGTGAAGCCCCCTCCGTCTCAATGCCATGAGATGCGGGCTTGTTGCCCTCCAGAACCCGGCTATCCGTGCACCCCACCGTGGGGTAATCCTAGTACAGAATGTAAAATATACATACACCGGGTACATCGACCGCAACCAGGTCGTGCCCCAAAATAATAATACAAACAGGCAGTGACGGCAGTCCACATGTCGGACGCTCGCCCCGCAATATCAAATGTACATAATACAACAGCACTGTACTAGCATTGCATCCAGGCTATCCCCCACGACCGATCCGCAACATCACAGCATAAACATAGAACATCAACGCGAAAGTCACGTTCGCAAATCCGTCTAACCGGGCTATAGCAGCTAGACCGGATTTACCGATCAAGTGACATTCACGGTCGCAGATATAATGTAAATACTGTGAAAAATGTGTTTAAAATTTTCCGATTGACCAAAAATTAACAAGTGGGCCCCCAATCAAAACTGTAGCACTCACAGAGAACCTGGGCCCAATTTTAATATTCCAAAACCCCTAATTACACCCCTGAAGCCCACTGGAAAAAGATGGCCCACTGAACTCTTAAGACTGCGGTGGAACCGCGGCCCAATAGAAGGGTGGGGCCGCGGATCCGCGCTCTGTGTGAGAGATCAGAGTGTCGAATTTTCCCAGAGTTCTTAGAATCTCCTGCACATCATTCTGAGACCACCTAAAAAATTTTTAGACACCAAAAATTCTTGACAGAAAACTGATGTGAGGTAAAAATGAGTTTTTGGAATTTTGGTCGATCGGAACCGCAAAACACATCAAACGAAAGCTAGACGAAGTTAATGGCGAGGCTCTGATACCACTGTAAGTGCACGGCGGCGCCCCGGCCGTCAATCCGACGGCCAAACGCGGAAACGGTGATAAACTTTAATTTTGCGGACTTAGCAAACCGGCACCACCGCGCACTAAACCCCGGATCGTGCCATTAAACTAGATCTAGCAAAGTAACAAGATAGGTTAGAGATGTACCGACTGATCCGAGTCCTCCGGTCTTCATCTCCACTCCGATCTCCTCGCGGGATCTCCGGTCGTCGCCTCCTCGCCGGAAGGGCACCACATCGCCTGTAGCTTTTACGGGCTCCCACCTCAATACCGAGGCAACTCGGGCGCGAAGTAGGCTACCCGACGCGTCCAAGATATGCTGTAGGAAGTGTAGTGTAGAATCAAAGTCTCTTTTGGGGTTTGTTGCCATTTGTAGATGATGGAGGAATCAAGGTAAGAAAAATGGTGCTTGCATTTTTCTAGCATCAAAAATGAGATCAAGAATGCTACTTTCTCAAAGATGAAGATGAAGCTCTCTCCTTCTCTTTTCTTCTTCTCACTTCAACCATGAAAAACTAACTACTTAGAAATGGTGGAGAAAGAATAAGAAGCATGAAGGGAGGTGATCGTAGTAAAAGGAGGAGGTGACCACATCCAAACATAATCATAACTAAAGCAAATCAAACCTCACTTCATTTCTAATCACAATAAATGCATGAAAAGCAAAGATGCTTATCATATCAAACCTTATGCAAATAAGTCCTCCACAAAGTGTTATTTGCAAACTTGCAAATAACACCCTCCATCGGAAAAGTCCGGCCGGGAAAGAACAAAGAAAAACCGGCCGGAACGGAATGCAAACTGGCAACTCCAGAAAACTGGTCCCGTAATAAATTACAGGAAAACCCCGATACTTTGCATACACACCCGCATCTGTATTCCGTCCGGATACAAATGCAATGAGACAAAATCTACACTGTACTAAACTAGGACCGGCTTAAACCAAAGCCGGCTAGTAATATCCGTCCGATCCTGATCCGTGCAATACCGCACGTATCTGATCGAACGCTGCCATATAACTATACGGCCACTAGTACAAAACCGTCCGATCCTGATCCGTGCAATACCGCACGTATCTGATCGGACCCTGCCATATCTCCATACGGCCTCTACAGCGTTTCGCCCGAAAGCTTGAGTAACTGAAAGTGTGGTGGACTCTAAAGGCTCGTCAATACTATGGCTGTGGATTTAACCACTAGCACGTCAGAGGTATAAGCCAATACGTGACGGGCCACCAGCTATTGACTAAAAGGGACGTCGATGAGCGAACTCATCCTGACACCCTACTGAGCCTGTCAGTGACAATATCCGTACAGTCCGGTCCGTTCGTCTATGAGCATCGCATGTCGGGCCTAGGGGGTTGGTAAAAGTCAGACCCCCAAAAGAGGTACAAGTCGTGTCGGAGTGTAGCCCAGAACACCCTGAGATACTACTGGAATACCTACCAGTAAATCTCCTGCCTTGGCCAAGGTCTTTATGTAATGGCTCTCCTAGACACAGCGCGACCTCACCCCCAATACCGGGAGAGACGAACCCCTGAAGATCCGCTCACTGCCTCCATGTGGCTCGGGACTGTACCCAACTAAAACCTGTTTGCACGACTCCTTTGAGCCGTGGTAGGGTAGTAATCAAAGCACAGTGGGAACTCACACGAGACAAATGACGATCCCCGGGTCGATGAACTAACCTGTACACATGTCACCTGGGAACTGCTATCTGACGTCAGGTATAAGACCAACTAGCATGTTCCCGGCGAGTCCTGTCCGGTGTACTCATAACCCAATGAGCACCTGTATACATCTTAGGTGAACCAACTGACACCAGTGGCTTGTGAGACCGGCCACCGCCCCTCGTCGGGGTCTCGACTGTATACACTAGTCTACTCTGGAGAATCGATGCCCTGTCTCGAAACTCCTACGACTAGGGACCTTTTAAGGATGTGCTAATAGACTCCAGCTCTCACTTATATGATCGCCCTCATACTGCCGACAGTCAAGCAAGAATCCTAGGGGCTTTATCAACGTGCAATAGCGACCTGTCAGGTCACCTAAAGCAGTACACGATGATAAAGGTAAACCAGATAGCATACTATCATCTCGAGTAAGACTGTCTTCCCGGGATAGGTCCTCCCTCAATCATTGCAATCACGTGCCTGTGACCCAATAATTGACTCTGAGGGCACTATCTCCAACAGTTACAGGCTCTGAGAAACCGTAGGGTTATCAGGAAAGGTGATATGACTCTCAGGGTTGCTAACGGAATGAGCATGGACGCTCAATCCGTAGGGGAATATCATCTTGGACTGATAACTGGGCAAATATTGATTCTGCGTAACTGTTTGTATGTACCAGGTGCGACTTGTAATATCATATCTGTATCCTTACTTTCTAAGGAAGGATATGATTTTATTTTTGTAAGCGATGTGGTCCACATCCACCTAAATCAAGTTCTGATTGGGTCAGGTACATTAAATAACGGGATATACGTATTGAATCAAGCTCGGATTTTCAGTGTCTAGAACACACTTAAAAGAAAGTCTCCGAAAATAAATCAGGCTTTCTTATGGCATTGTAGATTGGGTCACATCAATGAGAGAAGGTTGATGAAGTTACATACAGAAGGATATTTGGATCCGTTCGAATATCAATCATATGCAACTTGTCAATCCTGTCTCATGGGAAAGATGACAAAGACTCCGTTCACTGGACACGGAAAGAGAGCAAGCGAGCTCTTGGGACTCATACACAGTGACGTGTGTGGTCCAATGTCTACATATGCGCGAAGTGGTTATTCATACTTCATTACTTTCACAGATGATTTCTCTAGGTTTGGACATGTCTTCCTGATGAAGCATAAATCCGAGGCCTTTTAGAAATTTAGGGAATACAAGAATGAAGTTGATAAACAAACAGGAAAAAGTATCAAGACACTGAGATCCGATCGAGGTGGTGAATACTTGTGTGCCGAGTTTCTGGGCTACTTAAAAGAGAATGGAATTCTCTCGCAGCTTACTCCTCCATACACACCACAACACAACGGTGTATCGGAAAGACGGAGTCGAACTCTATTGGATATGGTTCGTTCCATGATGAGTAAGGCTGAGTTACCGCGATCTTTCTGGGGTTATGCACTAGAAACAGCTGCATATCTTTTGAACCAAGTTCCTACTAAGTCAGTGCCTACCACACCATATCAGATGTGGAGTGGGAAGAAACCCTGTCTTAAGCACTTTAAGACCTGGGGATGTCCAGCTTTTTTCAAAAAGCAGCATGCGGACAAGCTCGAGGCATGCTCAGTACAGTGTAAGTTTATGGGATACCCAAAGAACTCCAAGGGGTATCTTTTCTATTACGCAGAGGAGCAAAAAGTCTTTGTTTCTCGTCATGCCCGCTTCTTAGAAACTGAGTTTTTGGAAAGTCAGATAAGTGGGAGCACAATAGAACTGGAAGAAATTCCAGAACCACAAGCTATTACTGAAACCTTGGTAGAACCAGAAGGTTCAGGAGAACCGGACATTCCTGCGCCGCTCCGCAAAAGTAGTAGGCAGTCTCATCCGCCCGAGAGATACTACGGTTTTCTCATAGACGGGGATAGTGAGGATTGCACCATGGATTATGATGAGCCTACTAGCTTCCAGCAAGCCTTTCAGAGCGGTGACTCAGTAAAATGGCTGGATGCAATGCGGACCGAGATGGAGTCCATGTACACCAACAAAGTTTGGACTTTGGACTTTGCTCCAGAAGGGGTAAAACCCGTAGGCTGCAAATGGATCTTCAGAAAGAAGATTGGTGTAGATGGGCAGGTTGAAACCTATAAAGCTAAACTTGTTGCAAAGGGTTTTCGTCAAAGACCTGGTTTGGACTATGACGAGACCTTTTCTCCAGTGGCTATGCTCAAATCCATTTGGATCCTTCTTGCTATTGCTGCCTTCCACGATTATGAGATCTGGCAGATGGACGTAAAGACGGCTTTCCTAAATGGAAATTTGGAAGAGTGCGTCAATATGGATCAGCCGGAGGGATTCATTCAGAGTGGGAGCAGCGGTAAAGTGTGCAAGTTGCTCAAGTCTATCTATGGACAGAAGCGGGCATCGCGGAGTTGGAACATCTGCTTTGATGATACTGTCAAAGAATTCGACTTTATCAAAAACCTAGATGAACCATGCATTTACAGTAAGATTGTAGGGAGAACTGTAGTATTCCTCGTCTTGTACGTGGATGACATTCTCCTAATAGGAAATGATATTCCTATGTTACAGTCAGTCAAATGATTCTTGTCACAGAGGTTCTCTATGAAGGACCTGGGCGATGCCAACTACATTCTGGGGATCCAGATCTATCGTGATAGATCTAAGAGGATGTTGGGACTTTCACAGTCAAGGTACATCGACACCATACTGAAACGATTCAGTATGGAAGATTCCAAGCGCAGTAATCTACCGGCTTGTCACGGAATCACCCTCTCCAAAGAAATGTCTCCCAAGACTGATTTGGAAAGGGCTCGCATGTCATCAATACCCTACGCATCTGCGGTAGGCTCTATTATGTATGCGATGTTGTGTACCAGACCAGATGTAGCATACGCATTGAGCGTTGTAAGACGGTATCAGTCAGACCCAGGGAAGAAATACTGGATAGCAGTAAAGAACATTCTCAAGTACCTGAGAAGGACTAAGGAGATGTTCTTGGTGTATGGCGGAAAAGACCTCCAGATCGAGGCCTTTGCCGACTCCAGCTTCCAGAATGACAAAGATGACTCCAAGTCTATGTAGAGTTATGTCTTTACCCTCAATGGAGGGGCAGTTTGCTGGAAGAGCTCCAAGCAGGAAACCGTTGTTGACTCAACTATGGAAGCGGAGTACATAGCTGCTTGCGATGCCGCAAAGGAAGCTGTCTGGATGAAGAAGTTCCTCACGGAGCTTCAGGTGGTTCCTACCATTGTTGATCCAATACCGCTGTATTGTGACAACAACGGCGCTATAGTTTTAGCGAAGGAACCCAGGTCCCATCAGAAGTCCAGACACATTTTGAGGCGGTACCACCTGATCAGGGAGATCATAAATCGCCGGGAGATCGAGGTGAAGAGAGTAAATTCAGAAGATAACACTACAGATTAACTCACGAAGGCCTTACCCCAGACTCAGTTCGAGCGGCTGATCGAGATGATAGGTCTTCGATACGCCAGTACATGGCCTTAGTGCAAGTGGGAGATTGTTAGTGTATATGCCCTAGAGGCAATTACTGTATCATACTAGCTTGTATATCACTTGATGGAAGCTTGGGATATTCACAGTTGTATAGAAAATCTTGCTCAAAATGGTAGTATGCTACTTGGTTTGTTTCTACTTTAAATGTGCATGTGTTTCTTTTAGCATATCGCTTATACATATTAGTAGAGCCCTTAGGATCTTTGCTTCATTACCAGCATTATGATGGCAGTCACACTAGTGAGGACTGGGTAATCTACAAGCACATCCTTATACAGGTCCCTAGTCGTAGGACTATCGAGACAGGGCATCGATACTCCAGAGTAGACTAGCGTATGCGCTTCTCATCCCAGCAGGGGAGACGGCAGCTATGCGATCATCATTCATCACTTCCCACAGCCGTCAGTACGTCGTACTTGAGATAGTATGCGGGTGCTCGTTAGGTTACGAGTACACTGGACAGGACTCGTCGGGAACTGTTGGTTGGTACTATACCTATCGTCAGTTATCAGTTCCTAGGTGACATGAGTACAGCTTAGTCCGCTGACTTGACACCGTCACTTCACCTCGAGTGTGTTCCTACTGTACTTTGATTACTACCCTACCACGGCTCAAAGGAGTCGTGCAAACAGGTAGTGGTTGGGTTCAGTCCCGAAGCACTTAGAGGCAGTGACGGTTAGACAGGATTCGTCTCTCCCGGTATTGGGGGTTGATATCGCGCTGTGTCTATGAGAGCCATTACACAAAGTCCCTGGCCAGGGCAAGCGAGATAAACTGGTAGGTTTTCCAGTGTTATCTCAGGGTGTTCTGGGCTTCACTCCGACACGACTTGTACCGCTATTAGGGGACTGACGTTTACCGCCCCCTAGGCCCGCCATGCGATGTTCTCAGACGAACAGACCGAACTGTACGGAGACTGTCACATTCAGGCTCAGTAGGAGTTCGGATGGGTTCACCTCATCAGTCTTCTTATCGGCATCTACCTGGGGACCGTTACGTACAGCTAGTACCGCTTGCGGCCTGTGGTTAAACCCACTGCCAGCGTAGTGTCAAGTCTTTAGAGTCCCACACAGAGAGCTATTCGCCTTTGGGCAAAACAGAGTAGAGGTCGCATGGTTTTACGACAGGGTTCGTTCACATCCATGCACTTGTGCACGTTTGGTGTACGGGCAGTTATTACTAGCGGGCTTTGGTTTAAGCCAGACCCTAGTATACGTTTTAGGATTGGTTTTATCTTATTTGTATTCGTGTTCCTCGGAACGCGGATGCGGGTGTGTATGCACGGTTGACGGAGAAAGAGGCAGAGGATTCTCATTAAGGTTGTTGACTGTTGACTTTTTCTAAACCCTAATGAGAATAAGAAATATGATTAATAATAATATTAATTAAGTATTATTGTGCCATGGTTGGATTGAAAGTTTGACTTTGTTAACTTGTTGACTTTGTTAACTTGTTGACTTTGTTGACCGGTTGACTATTTTGGACTTGTTGACCATCATCATTTCATAGCTATCATTTCATGAGTATGACTTTTGCTTGCTTGTTGTTCTTTACAAAATGAGTGCATGAAATGATATTGCCATTGACATGAACCATCACAAATACTTAATTATTATTTATTATCTTGATTATTTTTCTTTTTGAGAGCATGGTTGTAAAAAGTCTTTCTCATTCTATCATTTCCATTCTCTCCCTCTTCCTCTTGCTCATGGTTCTCTTGTCTCATGAGTTGAGAAACAAGAACCATTGAGATAAAACCCTAAAAACACTTCTCTACTCACTCTAGAGTACAAGGTCTAGCAAGCCAAGTATTTTAGTTTCCTCTCGATTGAGGTTGGAGCCAAAGGTTGAAGCTTTCGGGTGGATCCATCTTCGGCACAAGGAGACGAGGAGGTGAGGCCGATCCGACCACTACAAGGAGAAGAAGAGAAGGAGTTCAAGACTAGGTATAACCCCTAACATAGTAGTTAAACTCTTAGTTAGGTTGTTAGATAGTTTGTTTAGCAAAGATCCGCTTTCTAGTCCATGTTACCTTCACCGGAAAAAAAATTTCACCATTTCCGCATCCCCGAAAGAACCGGGACGGGTAACGTGGACTTACACTCCCCAGGATCGATTGATACCATCTCACTACAACTAGTGAGAATCCTAACATCCAATTAGATCTATCTCATAGATCCATAACTCAGGATTTAGGAGGTGTGACCTTGATCCTATATGGAGAATCTTTATGATAAGAGGAGATTGACCAAGCGTAGCATAGGAAACTCCTTCCCTATCATGAGTATGTCATCCATGTACTATACGAGGATCACCACCATACTCCCTACTACCTTTTTGTATTTACTAGGTTCATCTACCATTTTGATGAAGTCAAACTCTTTGACTACCTCATCAAAACAGACGTTCCAACTCCGTGATGCCTAATTTATCACATAAAACATCTTGCACACGTTTCCGCTGCTCCCACCATCTACGTAGCCCTCTGGCTGTGTACTTATAGACGCTCTCTTCCAAATCATCATTTAGAAAAGCAGTCATGACACCCAACCACCAAATATCGTAGTCATGGTATGTAGCATTGGCAAGTAGGATCTGGATGGACTTAAGCATAGCTTTGAAAGTCTCAAATTTTCCATGTACACCAAGTAATCTTCTCAAGATATACTTGCTCCTGATGGGGATTTAACCCTTCAGATAAAGCAACCAAAGTCCATACTTTGTTGGTGTATAAGGATTCCATCTCAGATCGCTAAGCATCCAGCCATTTTCACAGAGTCCCCACTCCTGATGGCCTGCTCGAAACTAGTTGGATCATCATCTCATGATGCAATCCTCTCTCCCACTGTCATAGAGAAACCGAAGTATCTCTCAAGTGGATGAGGAACCCTACCAAATCGGCGGAGAGGCTGAGGTTCGTTGGAAACTATTGAATCCTCCGGGTTTACCAAATCATCAGCTGCAGTTTGTATAGCTGGAACTCCTTCCAGTTCTACCTCATGACCACTAATTTATTCACAAGAAATTCCCTTTCTTCTCAAAAAGTGGTATGCCGAGAAATAAAACATCTTTTTTTCATCGGTGTGGTAGAAGATATTCCCTTGCGAATGCTTGGGATATCCAACAAACTTCCACGGAACTGACCTTGCCTCGAGCTTGTCCGGATTTTGCTTTTGACATAGGCCGGACAACCCCAAATCTTAACATCTTTAAGAGATGGGCTCTTCCCATACCATATCACATATGGAGTGGTAGGCATCTGATTTGGTTGGAACCCTATTCAATAGGTATGCAACTTCTCAAGTGCATAACCCTAAAAGAAAATAGGCAACTCAGTAGTACTCATCATAGAGCACACCAAATCACATAGGGTGCGATTGCTCCGTCCCGATACACCGACGTGCTTTGGTATATTCGGAGGAGTAATGCTGAGAGAGAATCTCATTCTCCTTTAGAATATGTCTAGGAATTCCGTGCTTAAGTATTCTCCTCCTTGATCACATCAAAGGACATAATACTTATACCCGTTTTTAGTTACTTATACCCGTTTTTGGTTCTCTACTTCTAACTTATATTCTGTGATTATCTCAAAAGTTTCGGACATGTGTTTCAACAGGAACATATGTCTGAATTTTAAGAGATCATCGGTGAATGTAATGAAGTACAAAGAACCTGTCCTGGCATATGTAGACATGGGACTATCATACATCATCATGTATCAATCCCAAGAGTTCACTAACTCTTTCTCTGTTTCCAATAAACGGAGCTGTGGTCATCTTATCTTTGTGACATGACTGGCAAGTTTTACAAGATGTAAATCCAAACTAATTTAAATATGCATCTTTATGTAACTTCAGCTAGTCGGGTCGCATTGATATAACCTAGTCTACAATGCCTCAAGAAGGATTCGTTCATTTCTGAACTCTTCCTCTTGTGTGTGTTCTGTACGTTAAGAACTGTAGTTTGATTTAGAACGTCTATGCTTTTAGATAACGTGCCTGAACCGATCAACTCTTGATATAGGAAATGTTCAAAACATTATCCAACAATACAAAATTATATCCTTCTTTACTAATAAAGAGACTGATATAATGTTGTATATCAGGTTCGGTATCTAATAACATTCGTTCAGAATCACTGCATTCTAGTAATACAGGGTGATAACTGCCAACAAACTTGGCTGCAACACTTGCATCATTTCCAACTCATGAAACTTATCACCCGTTCTCAGTTCTCTACCTATCTGTAGCCCGTGTAACAGATTACATTTGCTGGATCCTGATCCGGTATCTCATATTCAGGACGTAAAGGATACTGAGAAACAATTCTCGGTAATGAACATACCCGAAGATGATGCATCAGCATGCACTTTCTTCGTTTAGGCGGCACGGGAATTCTGGTAATCCCCTATTTCCTGCTCTGTCTTATAACAATTATAAGTTGGAGCGGGACCAACGTTCCCTAGCGCAGTATAACAAGCGGGTTCGGTCAATACATCCGTATTATTATCTTGATTAAGGCGTGACATGGTCGCTACCTGGAGTGAGATAGAAGAAAACACTCAGCGTATGCTCTTGCAAGAGTAGATTGGTTATTAATATATCTAATCAGGATGTCTCCCGCTGTTTTAGTCAAATCTTCCTTCAATCCCTAAAAGGAAAGACTAGCCGGGATTAATTACACTCTACAAGTTCGCCAATCTTTCAGCCAGGCCAGTGCCGGTATTTTGAGGGAGGTTCCCCGTGCTTTCGCACGGACCTAATTAAAGTAAACCTCGTTTTCCCAGAGGCATAACCACATTGACACCTTTCTAGACACCTACTTGATCGGCTAATTGTAATGTGTAAAACTCTCCCAGGAGTAACTCTTACTCGCAGCGGGTATCGTGATCCAACTATCTCATAGAAGGTATGCAATCTCATTGCAAATTTCAACACTTGAAATTCCCGATATTATTTTACCCCGAGCGATCTATGACCTTGACAAGGTCAACAAACCATAGACCGCAAGTCAAGTTCAACCCTTCATTTGTCGATTGAATTAAACCCACCCGCATGACCCTTGACAAGGTCAACAAAGTCACACGACTACCCTAACTCAATCGCATCATATGCTTTTGCAGATAAGCATAAATAGCTACCGCACACTACGCCTTAACAAGGTCAACAAACGCAGCACGAATACTATGAAGTACTTATCTGAAATGACGGAGGGCTACGTCAGGTTTTTAAGAAAACCCTTTGCGTAATGAACTTGATATCGTTGTAGAATCGAGTTATTTTAAATGGAATGTTTTTGACGCCTTTTCTAGTTTTGCTAAAGAGGTCACTCCAGGTGAAGGGATCTCGGCTCTTTCCTCATCAAATAAGGTGCATGATATTTCACAAATATCACTATGCAAAGCAAAAACTATAAAAACAATCAAAAGATAAACTGAGTTTGTAGCATCTGCTAGTTTCGCTAAAGAGGTCACTCCCGGTGAAGGGATCTCGGCACTTTCCTTATCGAATAAGGTGTTGGATATTCTACAAGGAATACCGCTATGCAAAGCAAGAACTAGAGCTACCAGTTTTTGAGACAAGTTTCTACAACATCTTTAGGTTTCTTTTAGTTTCATTAATCTCATTAATGAAGTCCCATTTTATTATGCTTCACAAGCATCACATTTGAAACGAAATCAGTAATATAACATATATCTCATATATATAATATAAACATTCGCCTCAGGCAGTAATATGATCTCATCACAGAACATTGCAGCAGAAGATAACATATGAAATATTGGATATACTAGGATTTCCGTGTTTTATGCGAGCCTGTATAAAACATGGATTCCACGGTCGCGGTGAATAGCCAAACCCACATCCCTAGACCCCTACGAGAACGTCAAGCAACCCTACCAATTCTAGAGTTAGGAGACGCGGTCTCGACTCCTCGAGATGGTCTCCCTCTGGACCCTAAAACCCGGTTACTTGTGCTCCCCGCCTTGGGTCTATCCTAATGCGGAAAAGTAAATAATATACAATGGTGACATCATCCTCAACCCGGAAGTGCCCCAATAAAAGAATATTACATATAATGAATTTTACATAAACGAAAATAAAAACTCTCATCTCACATAAAACCTCCGGCTATTCAAAACGCGACGATCCAATATAACATATCACAGCAACACATAATATCACATATCATCAACGTAAGTAAATATGCGTATCCCAATTGTCGTTGATGTATAGCAACGAAACCGGCGATACACCACATATTACACTTACGGTCGCAGAAAAAAAAGTGTAAAATTACAACAGTTGGAATCCGCAACCTCCTTAGATATCTCATGCCTAACCAAATGAATTCCTTAGACATCGCATGCCTAACAATTATAAACCCCGCATTTTAGTCTCAATATCGAAAACTCTTTTCAATATAAAGTCGGGCAATTCAACAAGATTCCCGACATCCTGATCGAATGCTCGTCGGAAACATTAGTAGACGTCCGCACCCCCGACGCCGTCGACGAAGTGCACTAAGGCGGAACACCGCTGCCGCGAGCACCCGAACGGATGCTTTTGGCGATGGGGTTCTCCTACAGTCACTTGGTCGGGGCTATGGGGCGTGGCTATCTATTAAGTTTACTCGGCGATTATCCGCGTACGCTACGTGATTGCGACGGACTTTTGATCATATCAAAATCCTGTGGCAACCGATCAAATGAGACTAAACTGCTAGATTTATAACATTCAAATTAGTTATCTCATAACTACTTGTGGATTCCAAATATTGTATCACATTCCAGATAAATAGACAATGTTAAACTTTCCAATTGAATAAACAAACACCCAAAATTTTCCTTTTTGCTTAACACTTGAACTTAATTTAAAAGCATCCATCACATGCCACAGTATCAATGGTCCAGCCGTAGAAGGGTCAAACCAACGCCTCCCATGTAGCAACGCCGTACTGCCCCAAACCCTAAGGTTTAGAGGCGGTTCAGACGGTCACATAATTGAGTTAAGGTTTGTGTTCTTCTAGAGGGTCCACCGCGTTACTTGCACGACTGTGAATGTTCTTTAACTAAGGAAAAAATCCAACACTTGGAAATTTTCCGGCAGGGGAAAAAGTGAGTTATTGATATCCGTTTGAACTTTTTAACACGTTCTAAATTACCCGGAAAAAGTTAAACGAACTTAAACTTTCCGATCGAATCAACGAGTTCCTAATATTTCCCAGAAAGCTCAACACTTGAGTAAAATTAAAAATTTCCAGAAGATTGAAAAATATCCAAGAATATAACCATGAAGTATTAGCCCCCAACTCCAAAGTTGGCCGCGGAACCGCCGCCAAACTCATGGTTTGGCCGCGGTTCCGCGGTCCTTTGAGGGAGTTAGGGCTACGTACTTCACAGTAATTCTTAAAATTCCCTGCATGATTTTCTGAGTATTTTTAATATGAAAAATTTCAACTTTTGAAAAAATTTCCTGAGAAGGGGGATATATTGGGTTTTCGGAGTTTGATCGGACTTCAAACTTCGCCAAAACAACGCCTAATGCTCTAGCTTGGCTCTGATACCACTTTAGGGATGGCTTAGCACCTTGTGAAGGCTTTGGCAAGCATCAATCATGCTACTTTAAAAATTTTGGGGTGCTAAACAAACCCTAACCAAGATCTTAACTAGAGTATTAGGATAAACAAGCATGTAAACAACTTTACATCTAAGAGTTAGGGATTACAACCTTTGTAGTTCGTTCCTTCACTTCTAAACCTCCGTGTTGAGGTCCCTTCGCTGCGATCATCGAGTACCCGGACTCTTGAGAGGCTCCATGAAGAGAAAGATGCAAGCTTGCTTCCAATCTTCAACAACAAAGATGATCTACCTTGAAGAAACTCAAGCCCAAGCTCTTGCTTCACTAATCAAGTATTAACAAAGAAAACACCCTAATCTAAGTGGCTAGAATAGATGAGGATGATAAAGTAGGAATTTAGCTCTCATTTGTTTTCAATTTCTCACTCAAAATCATCACATACCAAAAAGCTAGTAAGCTTTTTCATGCAAAAAGAAAGAAGAAGAAGAAGCAAAAATCCTTTTGTGATGAATAATGAATTATTGTGTTGTGGTTACAAATCAACCATGAGTTAAGAAAGAAGGGCTTAACTCATGTAGAGAATTAACTAGAGTGAAGGGTTTGGGTTGGGTTAGAAAATATCAACACAAAATATCTTAGCAAAAAACAAAAGGAAGCTTCATGAAGCTTCATGCAAAAAGCTAACCCAAATCAAACCCTAACTTGTTTAAACTCCACAAATCATGTTGCATTTGTAACCCTAACTTGTTACAATATTATACATCACATATATAATATATTTTTTTAACAAAATAAAATAATACAATTAACATATATCACATATATATCTATGTATTATCCAAGTGAGAAAAAGAATCCTTAAGTGAGCTTATATTAGTTAATGCAACTTAATATATCACATATATAATTATTCATTAAATTATCGAATCAACACTTGATCCGATAATCCGGCTATATAGCATATAACCAACTAATATAATCTGTATCAGTTCATCGAATCAACACTTGATCCGATGACCCGGCTATATCACATATATCTGGCCGATATCTCATATCGCGAGAATCTAATATGGTATCGCATACACGTATTATTCCCGGTCCCGCACATATCATATATGTGCTCCTACTCCGTTTTGCCTGAGCCAGGAAACCTCTGTGTAGGACTCTAAAGAATCGTCAATACGCCGGCAGTAAGTGATGATCATATCAAACACCCACAAGCTGCAAGCGGTCAGCTAAACGTAACAGCCACCCAGGTATTGAGCAATCAGAAGATCAACAAGCAAGCCTGTACATTCTCCTGTGAATCCAACCAGTAACACTCCCGTACAGTCCGGTCTTTTCGTCTGATATATCGCATATCTCGCATAGGGGTGGTAAACGTCAGACCCCAGTAGCTTGATAATTTGTCTCGATATGAGGTCCATAACAGTTCGAGAAACTACTGATAACACTTACCAGTAAATCTCAGCAACCCTGGCCAGGGATTTCCAGTTATAGCCAATCGAACACTGCGCAACATCAACTCCCTATACCGGGAGAGATGAAACCCCTCCTATTGCTCATTGCCTCCATGTGATTTGGGACTGTACCCAAAAGCCATTATTTTGCACGCCCTCGTGGACGTGGTATGATGGAAATCAAAGCACAGTGGGAATCACACAAGACTCTATGACGATCTCGGGTCTACAGATTAACCTGTACCAGTATCACCAGAGAACTGCCATCTGACGTGAGGTATAATACCATCTGGGAGTTCTCGGTGAGTCCGTCCAATGTACCCAGTCTCCACTGAGCACCCGTATAACTTCTCTGATTTCAAACACCAATGGATATGGGATCATCCATCGCCCATCATATGGGTCAAGAAGCGCATACGCTAGTCTACTCTGTAGTATCGATGCCCTGTCTCGGTACTCCCACGACTAGGAACATTTGAAGGATGTACTTGGCGACTACACTGTCCCCACTAGTATGATCTGCATCATAGTCCTGGTAGTCAAGTACTCATCCTAAGGGCTTTATCAACATGTAACGTAGAGACAATTAGAGTACAGGTTAAGATAAAGAGTAACCAGATAGCATACTATCATGTCGAGCAAGAAAGTCCTCCCTATATATGTCCAAGCATCCACTACAATATACATCGTATGTATAGTAATGGCCTCTAGGGCATACATATCACTAACACTTTGTAGACAGGTCCTTCACTTCAATAGCTCCGTGTAGTAGTCTCTTTCGCTGCGATCGTAAACTCCGGACTCTAGAGAGGCTCCGATGAAGAAACGAACATGCTTGTTTCGAAGTCTTCGAGGCCGAAGATGATCTACGTCGAGAAGACACCAACCCAAGCTATCTCTTCACTAATTACGGAATTAGTGAAGCAAACACCCTATACTAAATGGCATAGAGGATGATGAAGTAGGAAGTGGGCTCACTTTAGAATTGATTTTCTCACACTTTTTTCAACAACTCCATTGAAGCTAAAAAGCTTTTGTGAGGAAGAAGAAGAAGAAAGCTCTCTTGATAATTATCCAAAAGATAATGGCAACCATGGTGAGTTAATATCATATATTAACCTTTGTAGAGAACCATGGCTAGGTTTAATTGGTTAGGTTTATAAATATCTTAAGGCAAAACAAAACTTGAAGACTTTAGTCAATGCAAATCCAAGCTTCTAAAAGCTTCTTGCCATGACAAAAGACTTTAGTTTTGAATTACTTAATCCATTAAAAACCCTAGGATTAAACCAAGCATGGTGTAATTCATACACACACCCAAATTGCATGTATCATCAAACATAACACAAAACATGTACACAAAAATATATCACATATATTCAATGTGCACAAAATGAGAAAAAGAAATCATAAGTGAGCTTAATATTAGTTAATGTAATGTAATATATCAAATATATAATTATACATTAAATTATTAAATCAACTCTTGATTTAATAATCCGGCTATATCACATATAACCGACTTATATCATGTGTAACAACTTATCGAATCAACACCTGATCAGATAACCCGGCTATATCGCATATAACCGACCAATGTCACAAATCGCGAGAATAGAATACGGTATCTCATATCGTATCAATTTCGGTCCCACACATATCATATATGTTCTCCTACTTCATTTCGCTTGAGCCAGGAAACCTCTGTGTAGGACTCTAAAGACTCGTCAATACGCCGGCAGTAGGTGATGATCATATCAAACACCCACAAGCCGCAAGCGGTCTGCTAAACGTAACGGCCACCGGGGTATTGAGCGATCAGAAGATCAACAAGCAAGCCTGCTCATACTCCTGCGAATCGAATCAGTAACACTACCGTACAGTCCGGTCTCTTCGTCTGATATGTCGCATATCTCGTCTAGGGGTGGTAAACGTCAGACCCCAGTAACTCGATAAGTCGTGTCGATATGAGGCTCATAACGAGTCGAGAAACCACTGATAATACTTACCAGTATATCTCTGAAGCAGCGTTGTCCAAGGACTTCCTGTTATAGCCAATCGAGCACAGCGCAACATCAACTCCCAATACCTGGAGAGACGAAACCCCTCCTATTGCTCATTGCCTCCATGTGATTCGGGACTGTACCCAAAAGCCACCGTTTTTCACATTCTCTTGAACGTGGTAAGGTGGAAATCAAAGCACAGTGGGAATCACACAAGACTCTATGACGATCTCGGGTCTACAGACTAACCTGTACCGGTGTCACCAGAGAACTGCCATCTGACGTTAGGTATAATACCATCTGGGAGTTCTCGGCGAGTCCGATCAGTGTACCCAGTCTCCACTGAGCACCTGTATACCGTCTCTGATGTCAAATACCAATGGATATGGGATCATCCATCGCCCATCTACATGGGTTGAGAAGCTATACGCTAGTCTACTCTAGTATATCGATGCCCTGTCTCGATACACCCTCGACTAGGAACATTTGAAGGATGTACTTAACGACTACTCTGTCCCTACTAGTATGATCTGCATCATAGTCCTGGTAGTCACGTACTCATCCTAAGGGCTTTATCAACATCTAACATAGAGACAATCAGAGTACATGTTAAGATAAAGTGCAACCAGATAGCATACTATCATGTCAAGCAAGAAAGTCTTCCATGTATATGTCCAAGCATCCACTACAATATACATCGTATGTACAGTAATGGCCATTAGGTCATACATATAGCTAACAATCTCATACCTGCACTAGGGCCATCTGTTGTAGTATCCAATACCCAACAATCAGCAGTGGTTGAAGTATCTCATACTCAACCATCCCAAAAAAGTCTCTCCTGGGAATAGGCCTTTGTGAGTGGATCTGCCCTGTTCTCCTTTGTGTCTACTCTCCTTAACCACGATCTCCCTGGAGATCATCCATATCCATGATCAGGTGATACTGCCTAAGAATATGTCTGGATCATAGATGGGACGGGGGTTCTTAGGCCTAAGCCATAACTCCATTGTCACACAATGGTAGGAACGAAGTTCATCTCATGAACTTATATATATCCAGACTACCTCTTTGGTAGCATCCTTGGTAGCATTGTATCCAGCCTTTATCGTCTAGTATGCCACGGTATCTAGCTTGGAACTCTTCCAACATACCGTCCCTCCACTGAGGGTAAAGACAATGCCTGTGACTGAAATTCAGTCGTCCTTACCACCCTAGAAGCTATCTAGTGATTCTCCCCAGGATCGATTGATACCATCTCACTACACCTAGTGAGAATCCTAACATCCACTTAGATCTATCTCATAGATCCAAAACCCAGGATTTAGGAGGTATCACCTTGATCCTATATAGAGAATTCTTGTGATAACAGGAGATTGACCGAGTGTAGCATAGGAAACTCTTTTCCTATCAAGAGTATGGCATCCACGTACAATACGAGGATCACTACCATACTCCCTAATACCTTTTTGTATATATAAGGTTCATCTACCATTTTGATGAAGTCAAACGGTTTGACTACCACATCAAAACAGATGTTCCAACCCCGCGATGCCAGTTTTATCCTATAAAGCAACTTGCGCACGTTTCCGCTGCTCCCACTGTCTATGAAGCCCTCTGGCTGCGTACTTATAGACTCTCTCTTCTAAATCACCATTTAGAAAAGCAGTCATGACACCCAACTGCCAGATATCGTAGTCATGGTATGTAGCAATGGCAAGTAGGATCCAGATGGAAGCATAGGGACTAGAAAAGGTTTCATCATTATCCACACCCGGTCGATGACGAAAACCTTTTGCAACAAGTCTTAGCTTTGAAAGTCTCAACTTTTCCATGTACACCAAGTAATCTTCTCAAGATATACTTGCTCCTGATGGGGATTTAACCCTTCAGATAAAGCAACCAAATTCCATACTTTGTTGGTGTAAATGGATTCCATCTCAGATCACTTAGCATCCAGCCAATATCATAGAGTCCCCACTACTGATGGCCTACTCGAAACTAGTTGGGTCATCATCTCATGATGCAATCCTCGCTCCCACTGTCATAGAGAAAATCGAAGTATCTCTCAGGTGGATGAAGAACCCTACCAGATCGGCGGAGAGGCTGAGGTTCGTCGGGAACTATTAAATCCTTCGGTTCTACCAAATCATCAGCTGCAGTTTGTTTAGCTGGAACTCCTTCCAGTTATACCTCATGACCACAAATTTCTTCATAAGAAATTCCTTTTCTCAAAGGTGGCATGCTGAGAAACAAAACACCTTTTGTTCCTCGGTGTGGTAGAAGATATTCCCTTGCGAATGCTTAGGATATCCAACAAACTTCCACAGAACTGACTTTGCCTCGAGCTTGTCCGGATTTTTCTTTTAGACATAGGCCGGACAACCCCAAATCTTAACATCCTTAAGAGATGGGCTCTTTCCATACCATATCACATATGGAGTGGTAGGCACCCGATTTGATTGGAACCCTATTCAATAGGTATGCAGCTTCACAAGTGCATAACCCCCAAAAGGAAATAGGTAACTCAGTAGTACTCATCATAGAGCACACCATATCACATAGAGTGCGATTGCTCCGCCCCGATACACCGACGTGCTATGGTGTATACGGAGGAGTAATGCTGAGAGAGAATCTCATTCTCATTTAGAATAGTCTAGGAATCCAATACTCAAGTATTCTCCTCTCTGATCTCATCATAGGACATAATACTTATACCCATTTTGGTCCTCTACTTCTGACTTATATTCTTTGAATTTCTCAAAAGCTTCAGACTTGTGTTTCAACAGAAACATATGTCCGAATCTTGAGAGATCATCATTGAATGTAATGAAGTACAATGAATCAGTCCTGGCATGTGTAGACAGGGGATCTACATACATCATCATGTATCAATCCCAAGAGTTTAATAACTCTTTCTCTGTTTCCAATAAACGGAGCTATGGTCATCTTATCTTTGTGACAAGACTGGCAAGTTTCACAAGATGTAAATTCAAACTGATTTAAATAGGCATCTTAATGTAACTTAGCTAGTCGGGTCGCATTGATATGACCTAGTCTACAATGCCTCAAGAAGGATTCATTCATTTCTGAACTCTTCCTCTTGTGTGTGTTCTGTACGTTAAGAACTATGGTTTGATTTAGAACGTATATGCTTTTAGATAACGTGCTTGAACCGATCAATTCTTGATATAGAAAAATGATCAAAACATTATCCAACAATACAAGATTATATCCTTTCTTTTCTAAATAAAGAGACTGATATGATGTTGTATATCAGGTTCGGTATCTAATAACATTCGTTCGGAATCAATGTATTTGGTAATACAGGGTGATAATTGCCAACTGTTTTGGCTGCAACAATTGCATCGTTTCTAACTCTTAAAACTTATCACCCATTCCCAGTTCTCTACCTATCTCTAGTCCATATAACAGATTACATATGTGGGATCCTGATCCGGTATCTCATACCCAGGACGTAAAGGATACTGAGAAACAGTTCTCTTTAATGAACATACCCGAAGAAGATGCATCATCATGAACTTTCTTCGTTTGGGCGGCACGGGAATCCTGGTAATCCCCTATTTCCTTCTCGGTCTTATAACAATTATAAGTTGGAGCGGGACCAACATTCCTTAGCTCAATATAACAAGCGAGTTCGGTCAATACATCCGTATTATTATCTTGATTAAGGTGTGACATGGTCGCTACCTAGAGAGAGAGAGAAGAAAACACTCATCGTATGCTCTTGCAAGATTAGATAGGTTATTAATTTATCTAATCAGGATGGCTCCCACTGTTTTAGTCAAATCTTCCTTCAAACCTTAAAAGGAAAGACTAGCCAGGATTAATTACACCCTACAAGTTAGCCAATCTTTCAGCCAGGACAGTATTGGTACTTTGAGGGAGGTTCCCCATGCTTTCGCATGGACCTAATTAAAATAAACCTCGTTTTCCAAAAGGTATAACCCCGTTAACACCTTTCTAGACACCTACTTGATCGGCTAATTGTAATGTGTAAAACTCTCCCAGGAGTAACTCTTACTCGTAGTGGGTATCGGGATCCAACTATCTCATAGAAGGTATGCAATCTCATTGCAAATTTCAACACTTGAAATTCCCAATAGTATTTTACCCCTAGCGTGCTATGACCTTGACGTAGGCTAACAAACCATAGTCCGCTAATCAAGTTCAACCCGTACATTTCATGATTGAATTAAACCCACCCACACGACCCTTGACGGAGGCCAACAAAGTCGCACGACTGCCCTAACTCAATCGCATCATATGCTTAAGCAGATAAGCATAAACAGCTACCGCACACTACGCCTTGACGGAGGCCAACAAACGTAGCACGAATACTATGAAGTACTTATCTGAAATGACGGAGGGCTACACCAGGTTTTTAAGAAAACCTTTTGCGTAATGAACTTGATATCGTTCTAGAATCGAGTGATTTTGAAAAGTAGTGTTTTTGAGGCTTTTACTAGTTTTGCTAAAGAGGTCACTCCCGGTGAAGGGATCTCGGCTCTTTCCTTATCGAATAAGGTGCAGGATATTTCACAAATACCACAATGCAAAGCAAAAACTATAAAAACAATCAAAAGACAAACCGAGTTTGTAGCATATGGTAGTTTCGCTAAAGAGGTCACTCCCGGTGAAGGGATCACGGTAATTTCCTTATCGAATAAAGTGCTGGATATTCTACAAGGAATACTGCTATGCAAAGCAAAAACTAGAGCTACCAGTTTTTAAAACAAGTTTCCACAACATCTTTAGGTTTCTTTTATTTCATTAATCTCATTAATGAAGTCCCATTTATTATGCTTCCCAAGCATCACATATGAAACGAAAGCAACAATATATAATATATATCATATATATATAATATAAGAATTCGTCTCAGAATATTATCAATGATCACATCAAAGAATATCGCAGCAGAAGATAACATATGAAATATTAGATATACTAGGATTTCCGTGTTTTAAATTAAGCCTGTATAAAACACGGATTCCACAGTCGCGATGAATAGCCAAACCCACATCCTTAGACCCCTACGAGAGCGGCAAGCAACCCTACCAATTCTAGAGTTAGGAGGCCCGGTCTCGACTTCTCGAGATGGTCTCCCACTGGACCCTAGAACCCGGTTACTTGTGCTCCTCTCCTTGGGTCTAGCCTAATGCGGAAAAGTAAATAATATACAATGGTGACATCATCCTTAACCCGGAAGTGCTCCAATAAAAGAATATTACATACATTGAATTTTACATGAATGAAAATGAAAAACTCTCATCTCACATAAAACCCCCGGCTATTCAAACACGACGATCCAATATAACATAACACAGCAACACATAACATTACATGTCATCAACGTAAGTAAATATGTGTATCCCAATTGTCGTTGACGTATAGCACCGAAACCGGCCATACACCATATATTACACTTACGGTCGCAGAAAAGAAAGTGAAAAGCTACAACAGTTAGAATCCACAACCACCTTAGACATCACATGCCTAACCAAATGAATTCCTTAGACATCGCATGCCTAACAATTATAAACCCCGCATTTTAGTCTCGATATTCAAAACACCTTTTAATATCTAGTCGAGCAATTCAACAAGATTCCTGACATCCTGATCGAATGCTCATCAGAAACTTTAGTAGACGGCCGCACCCTCCGATGCCGTCGACGAAGTGCACTAAGGCGGAACACCGCTGCCGCGAGCACCCGAATGAATGCTTTTGGCGACGAGGTTCTCCTACAGTCACTTGGTCGGGGCTATGGGGCATGGCTATCTATTAAGTTTATCCGGCGATTATCCGCGTATGCTACATGATTGCGACGGACTTTTGATCTCATCAAAATCCCGTGGCAACCGATCAAATGAGACTAAACTGCTAGATTTATAACATTCAAATTAGTTATCTCATTACTACTTGTGGATTCCAAATATTGTATCCCATCACATGATACCCGGACGAAGTTAAACTTTTCGATCGATTCATCAAAGTCCCACAATTTCCCGACAGCTCAACACTTGAGCACAGTTTTAGTAATACCCAGAATATGCCACAGTACCTATGCACCAGCCGTAAAAGGGCAAACCCAAGCCTCGCTCATTTTGCCACGGAACTACGGCAGGCCCTACGGTTTGACCGCGGTTCCGCGATCCAAAAAGTCGATTTAGGGTTTCATTCTTCTAGAGGGTTCATAGAATCACTTGCATATTTTTCCGAATACGTTAAACTTGGAAAAATGGGTTTTTGATAATCGTTCGAACTTTTTAACTTCTCCTAGAAAATATGTGAATAACCCGAAACATTGTTAAAACTACGAATACGAAACACTCCGAATAGCTTATAGCGTAATATTACATCACATGCAAAATTAGCAAAAACAAACAACACCTGAAACATCAAAACCAAGTCTCTGGAACACACAAAAATTTTCAGGAGGGGTGCTCGGTTTTGGCCGAGATGTTAGGGTATGTGGCCGGCAAAAAATCATGGAATCCCC
This sequence comes from Agapanthus africanus, assembly GCA_030015575.1. NCBI lineage: Eukaryota > Viridiplantae > Streptophyta > Magnoliopsida > Asparagales > Amaryllidaceae > Agapanthus > Agapanthus africanus. The sequence goes on along the minus strand of JASDDO010000012.1, from coordinate 122,608,983 downwards.
TGAAATTTTTATGGTGTTCATGATATATCTCATACATCACTCTGTACTTGTTTGAAACTTTTTTTGAACAACTTTTAAAATCGACAGAAACTAGGGTTTCGCGTTGCAAGTTTCGGAGTTGTTTCGGTTTCGTAATCTTAACAAAATCCGTATAAATTTCTAGCATGGCTTTGATACCACTGCAGGGTTACCTAGCACGGCACCAAGGTTTCGGGAGGCATCGTCCATGCCAAATACAAATTTTTGTCGTTTTAGCTAACCCTAACTAAGAATCGTTAACTAGAAATTGACGGAAATATAAATGCAAACACTTTGCAAGTCTAGTGAGCAAGGAATACAACCTTTGTAGACCGGTCCTTCACTTCAATAGCTCCGTGTAGTAGTCCCTTTCGCTGCGATCGTGAACTCCGGACTCTAGAGAGGCTCCGATGAAGAAACGAACATGCTTGCTTCAAAGTCTTCAAGGCCGAAGATGATCTTCGTCGAGGAGACACTAACCCAAGGTATCTCTTCACTAATTATAGAATTAGTGATGCAAACACCCTATACTAAATGGCAAGTAGTAGAGGATGATGAAGTAGGAAGTGGGCACAGTTTAGAATTGATTTTCTCACACTTTTTCAACAACTCCATTGAAGCTAGAAAGCTTTTGTGAGGAAGAAGAAGAAGAAGAAAGCTCTCTTGATAATTATCCAAAAGATAATGGCAACCATGGTGAGTTAATATCATATATTAACCTTTGTAGACAGTTAATCACGGCTAGGTTTAATTGGTTGGATTTATAAATATTTTAAGGCAAAACAAAACTTGAAGACTTTAGTCAATGCAAATCCAAGCTTCTAAAAGCTTCTTGCTATGACAAAAGACTTTAGTTTTGAATTACTTAATCCATTAAAAACCCTAGGATTAAACCAAGCATGGTGTAAGTCATACACACACCCAAGTTGCATGTATCATCAAACATGACACAAAACATGTACACAAAAATATATCACATATATTCAATGTGCACAAAATGAGAAAAAGAAATCATAAGTGAGCTTAATATTAGTTAATGTAATGTAATATATCAAATATATAATTATACATTAAATTATTAAATCAACTCTTGATTTAATAATCCGGCTATATCACATATAACCGACTAATATCATATGTAACAACTTATCGAATCAACACCTGATCCGATAACCCGGCTATATCGCATATAACCGACCAATGTCACAAATCACGAGAATAGAATACGGTATCTTATATCGTATCAATCTCGGTCCCGCACATATCACATATGTGCTCCTACTTCGTTTCGCTTGAGCCAGGAAACCTCTGTGTAGGACTCTAAAGACTCGTCAATACGCCGGCAGTAGGTGATGATCATATCAAACACCCACAAGCCGCAAGCGGTCTGCTAAACGTAACGGCCACTGGGGTATTGAGCGATCAGGAGATCAACAAGCAAGCCTGCTCATACTCCTGCGAATCCAATCAGTAACACTACCGTACAGTCCGGTCTCTTCGTCTGATATGTCGCATATCTCTTCTAGGGGTGGTAAACGTCAGACCCCAGTAACTCGATAAGTCATGTCGATATGAGGCTCATAACGGGTCGAGAAACTACTGATAACACTTACCAGTATATCTCTAAAGCAGGCTTGGCCAAAGACTTCCTGTTATAGCCAATCGAGCACGGCACAACATCAACTCCCAATACCGGGAGAGACGAAACCCCTCTTATCGCTCATTGCCTCCATGTGATTCGGGACTGTACCCAAAAGCCACCATTTTGCACGTTCTCTTGAACGTAGTAAGGTGGAAATCAAAGCACAGTGGGAATCACACAAGACTTTATAACGATCTCGGGTCTACAGACTAACCTGTACCAGTGTCACCGGAGAACTGCCATATGAGGTTAAGTATAATACCATCTGGGAGTTCTCGGCGAGTCCGTTCAGTGTACCCAGTCTCCACTGAGCACCCGTATACCGTCTCTGATGTCAAACACCAATGGATATGGGATCATCCATCGCCCATCTACATGGGTCGAGAAGTTATACGCTAGTCTACTGTGGTATATCGATGCCCTGTCTCGATACATCCTCGACTAGGAACATTTGAAGGATGTACTTAACGAATACTCTGTCCCCACTAGTATGATCTGCATCATAGTCCTGGTAGTCACGTACTCATCCTAAGGGCTTTATCAACATGTAACATAGAGACAATCGGAGTACATGTTAAGATAAAGTGCAACCAGATAGCATACTATCATGTCGAGGAAGAAAGTCCTCCATGTATATGTCCAAGCATCCACTATAATATACATCGTATGTACAGTAATGGCCTCTAGGGCATACATATAACTAACACTTCAGAGTCACCGCCAAAGACTAGAATAGGGGTAGATGGTCCCGGCCTGTTGCATTTGGGCGACCCCGAATAGAATATCTCTTCTTCCTCCTCGGTATCGCTCCCGAAGACCGGAATAGTGGTGATAGCTTTGCTTATTCTCCGGTTTATAGCATCTTTCCGTGTCTTCAAAGTCTGGCAGGAAATACTTTGCATCCTCGTACTTTCGGACTTCATTTACGGAAAATGGGTTCAGTTCCCCCGTCACGGTATACTCGAGACCATCTTTGAAATACTTCATACACTGATGTTGTGTAGAGAGAATGATGTTGTATTCGTGTAACCAAGGCCTACCGAGCAAAGCATTGTAGCAGGTCTTGGCGTCAATGACATGAAATTTGATGTCAGTGATGAGCAGCCCAAAGCGTAACGTCAATATTACAGACCCGAGCGTCCGTGATGACTGGGAGTCAAACACGGAGATGGTGATTTTATCCCGAGCGAGGTGTTGAACGCTCATGCAGATTTCCTTTAACACCCTCATATTTAGGAGGTTGACAGAGGACCCGTTGTCAACTAAGATCTTCCCTATCTTGATGTCATGGCAGTACCCAGTGACATACAGGGGACGGTTATGCTCGCACGTTCCGAGGAGGAGATCTTCATCGCCGAAAGTGATGTCAGCTTCTTCCAGCTCCTCCTTCATTTTTTCTTCGGCAAGGAAATCTTAAAACTGCTCGGGCTCTAAAAAGGCCCTGATTAGAGAATCTCATGCCTCTTTAGACAACAAAAGGGCGTCCAAAACGCTTAGCTATGAGGGTATCTTCCTCTGGTGCGCTAGGACATTGTAATCCACTTTGCTTTTCTTAGGCGGGTCCTTGGCTGTCAGCTTTTCGATGACTCGATCATCGAGGGCGGTATCCTCAGGGACTTTTTCTTTCCCCTTATCTTTTTTGTTCGATCCCCTGTTTGCAGGTCCGAGATTCTTTTCGGGCAACGTACGGTTGCGCAGCTGAATATTCTCACGGTTCTTCACCTCTTCCTCTTTTTCTGAAGTGGATTCTTTGAAGAGAGGGCCGAGGGCTATTTCTTTATCAGAATCGCTTCCGAAGGTGAGAACTTGCGATCTCCCGGAATCAACCATGTAATAGTTGTCGGTAGTTCTTTTGCGCTCATCTGTCGTGCTTCTCTGTTCCCGACGAGCCTTGCGCTTCAATCACTTGACGTGTTGTCGGTAGGCAACATATCCCTGCCACCAGTTTTTAAAGGTATTGCACTCTTCGATAGGGTGTGTGACCCTTCGATGGTACAAGCAGTAGTTAGGATATACATCCGCTTCGTCAAGGCGTATACTGCCAAGAGTATTTCCTTTGAAAGATGGCAGATTCATTTCCATTGACAGGGCTTTAGCAAACCGTTTCCTTGTCTTAAGCCTGCTTTTGTCTACCGCGGGCGTGCTTTGATCTGGTTGGAGCGCTTTGCGACTCATCCCTACCATGACTTCTTCAGCTTGATGCCGATGCCTGGCCCTTTCGAATATGGCCATTTCACGCTATCGATCAGCTTTGCTCTTCTGACGGGCTTCATTCAGCAGCATATCAATCATCTCGTCTGACGATTCCAAGGATTTTGGCACCGATCCTGCCCCCAGCTCTTCTATGTTATCTTCTAACGCCGAGTGAGCTTCTTCGTTATTTAGTGACGAATGAGAGATCATGTGGCAACTTGACACATAATCTTCGGGTTCTTCTGATGTGTCGTCTTCCTCATCATCATCGTTATCTCCACTTTCAAGAATATGGTAGAGAAACTCTTGGAGCATGACTGAGGTTCGCGCCTTCTGGTTGTATTCCTCCAGCGTGTCAATATAATTTTGCAGATCCGTGCACTTGTCGTCAGGCTGCATGGGCTTCTTGGTCTTCTTCTTTTTCTTTGAAGACTTTGACTGCTGGGCCTGAGTGTTTCGCCCATCGTTACCAGTTCTCGGTGTTGGGCGCGGTTTCAGCATCCCCTCAATGATTTCTGGCTCTAGCGGGCTTGTCCACCTGATTGCCGGGAATGTTTGAAGATCCTTCAACATTCTCTTATTTTTTGCCGAGAGAAAAACTTCCCATGGAGTTTTCTCTATAAATGAGCTTGATGCCCCCGGCGTGTCCATCTTTTTCGGAGCGTGCGGTTGTGCCGGGTTCACCCTCCAGTTTTCAGACAGCGCGAATTTGCCTTGCTGGTACTGTTCCTCAATCCAGTTTTTGAAGATGAGGTAATCTTCGATTGGATGGCCCATTATTCGATGGTAGGGGCAATAGTTGGGACTGTTGACGTCACCGGGCTGTAGTGGGCGTTTCGGATCCGGCAGGGTGATGAGTCTATTGCGCACTGCTAGTTCGAACAGTCTCCTCGTTTTATCCCGGGAAAACGAGTAAGGACGTCTCAATTTCTCGTCGAGAAATCGCTGTCTGTTGCCTTGGCGGGCAGCTGGTTTCGGATCACTCGGCTGTTGCTGAGCGTTGGCGACGAAGGTCGCTTTCTCTTTGCCTTTTTCTTTTCGAAGGTCCATTTTCAAGGAGGGCGGTCTATAGCCCATCTGGTCCATTTGGGCCAGCTTGTCGATCAAAGCTTGGAAAGTGGTCGGCTTGAAAAACATCATAAACTGGGATATAGTCGCCTGCGGATCCAGGGTCCCTACGAACATTCCTACGGCAGGAGCCTCTTTTATGCGTTGTTCGCATCTCGATCATAGGTTCCGCCACCGAATTGCATACTGAACCCAAGTCTCTCCCGGCTTCACTCTGGCGTTGATCAACGCCGTGATTGGGGTGCGTTCGCTGGCGCTTCCGAAACGCTGGGTGAATAGCAGCTCCATTTCTGTAAACGTTTTGATGGAGTCGTTTGGAAACTCCGAGTACCATTCAAAAGCTGTCTCCGCTAAACTGCCGACGAACTGGCGAAGTAGCAATTTGTCGTCACCTCTGGTATTGCCGCACAGAGCCCTGAACTGAGCGACGTGCTGATGGGGATTGCCCGTCCCCTTATACACATGAAATTTAGAGATCGTGTATCCTGGCGGGTACTTAATTTGATCGCACCAGCCCGAATATGGTCGCCCAGTTCTAATGACTTGGCTAGCAGCTTTGCTTGTCTGATGAGCTCGTATTTGCTGAGCTATGTAGTCATCAAGCGCAGCTTTCGAGATCGTCTCCTCCCTGGCTGCTGATAAAGCCGGAAGAGGGTTTGATGTCTCCCATCTGTCGTCTTCAATGATTATTGTGGGATTTTCGGCTGGAGGGTCCGGCTGGATCTTTATTCCCACCATATCTTGGAACAAAAGCGCCATTTGTTTTATATTAGCCGCTTGTTCCGCGGCCTCTTTATCTTTTTTCTCGAGCATCCTTTGTAGGAACTCGTTATCGGTTTCTTGTTCCTGACGTTGCTCCGACGACGATTCCGGGCTTTCCTTCTGCCCAGTGAGTGCGGCCATCTTTGTCAGCATCTCCTGGAGTTTCTGTTGTTGCTCCTGAGCCTTTGTTACGGACCGCGTAAGTGGTCGATGACCTCCAGAAGCACGGCTTTCCTCTTTTCTGGAAGCCATGTAAATGGTGTGCACCACCATGCCCCCAGACTTGGGGCGTTTGGATTCAACGCCTTTGAGATTTGTCATGGACACGGGGATCTTCTCCGGCCTTCTCCTTTTATGAACGGTCGAAGTTTAGGGGGCTATTGCAGCCGATGCATTCCGTGGTACGACGGCGGTGAGATTCTCCTATTGCCGGACCTTCATTTTCTTCGATCGACGAGAGTAGTCTTTGTCGATTACAGAGTCTTGGACTCTTCGCCAGACCCTGTGGATTTTGGAGGACAGCCGCTGAGGGGGCTGCTCCGGCTTCGCCTTTGTGTCATTTTCGGCAGGTGGAGGAGTCCTTTTTAGTACGGCAGTTGGAGAGTTCTTGCGCACCCTCATGAGCCGCTCAAAGTTGTTCCCAGTTGGAACAACAGCATCAATTTCCATCATTGGAGCTGGTGGGTTAAGTCCAGAAGGGGAACTGCCCCGGCTTTCCTTACTCGGCGGTAGTGGCGACGTGAGCATGTCGTGCGGCCGCGATCACCTCCGTCGTCGGGGTAGCTTCGTCATGCCCCATGATCCGATGAGAAATTGTCGTCGGTGTCAGCCTATCGAAGACAGACGTCCGCTGAGAGGGAATAGTCAATATTATGAAGGCCGACTTTTGGGCAGGGGAAGCACTTGTAACGACCTCACCCGAAGCAGGAATTGGGATGGACAATCTTGCAAAGACCGATCCCTTAGCAGTAGAAGCCCCTCTGATGACTTCGTTTACTGGAGCTGGAATGGCTATACGCTTCGGGATAACTCCTTCGGGTATTGCAGGCTTCTTCACGAGCCCACTTGAGCTTTAGCCTAGTCTGTTAAAGAATGAGGCGCTGGACTTGGATGACCCGTTGAGAGGGGCCTTAGTAGTGGTAAGCCGATCAAAGACCAACTTCTTTGGAGCTTCCTGCGACGGCACTGGAGCGTTGAAGCTCATTGGCGGGAGCATGGTCCCGAAGAATAATCCAGTGGTGTCTTGTGTCACCTGTTCTACCGGCATTGCGAAGATGGAGGCCGCTTGGGGCCCGTAAGTTACTCCCCCGGATGGGACGGAGCGGGAGTTGTTGTTGCAGTTGGTGTAATTAGAAGCTATTGATATTCTTTTCTCTTCTGCACGGAGCAAGACACCAAATCTTAGTACCTTGAATCCAGAGGCAACCATATTAAACCGTGATTTGTTCGCAAACACGACACAAAAAATGTGGAGTGGAAAGAGGAAAAGGTCCCACCGGGCTTGCCCGAATCTGTTTACCGCCGAAAACGGAGACGAAACCGTGTAGGTCGTCTTGCCTGAATTTGGGGGCAGATGCTATTTGGTTTTATCTGTCCACCTCTCCGAAGATACCAAGTTGATTTATGGCACCGTATATCGGATATTTGGACAGATGCAGCCGTTGTAGCAGACTTCGTCAGATTCCCCCTCGCTTGCGAGGGGTTTTTGATTGTGGGGACGCTCCTCCCTGCAGGCGCAAGCCCGTGTAGTTAATTACGTTATCGGGTTACGATAACCACTTTCTCCTTCTCCAGAAATTCACTTCATGTCGTGTGTGTTTGTTTTATTTTTGGTTGCCCATGGATTGTATACGGAGACTAATTTATGTTGTCGCCCGTAGGGCGTGGATTAGTCCAAATCCGTTTTTTCTTAGATTTGGGTTTGGTTGATTTAAGGATCGTTAACCTTTTTAAGATTAAGATCAACTCAAATGTTTGTTAAGAATATGTTAGTCTAAGTTTTAGACTAAGATCTACTTAACGGGGGTTCAGGATCATTTTTGATCTAATGAAAGAGCATTTGGGCTTTATCGTTTAAGTTTAGGGACATTATGGTCCGTCATTAGTTTTGGGATATTGCGGTCCATTGTTTAAGGACATCATAGTCTATGGAGTTTAAGGACATCATAGTCCATGGTTTAAGGACATCACAGCCCATCATTAGTTTAAGGACACAAAGTCCTATAGAGTTTCTGGTTGTCGGGACCCTCCACCCTCTGAAGACGTTGAAGAATTACAACGGCACATATCAGAGGTGTGAAGAACTGTACCCTTGAACCAATGTTGGTTGGGAGATCTGTAGTAAGGTTTGGGACTAAGACCAATTAAAGAGATTGTGAGCACATGTGCTTGTTTGATCTGAATTGGGAACTTGTGGCCAACTTGGGCTCAGTCCACTCAGTTTTGAATAAATCGTTGAACATTTGTTTGGACTCAGTCCACTCAGTTTTGAATAAAATGTTGAACATTTGTTTGGGCTCAGTCTCTTTTTGTTCAACAATGCTGATCATTGATTTGGGGTTCTGACACCCCTCTTTTTTTTGTTTTTTATTGAGTGTTGAACACTCTTTATGGCGCTGAGCTCTATTTATAGAGCGCTCTTTATAAAATAGCGCCCACGTGAGGGGCACGTGGAGCACTCGGCGCTGAGCGCCAAACTTGGAGTGCTAAGACGATCTTTATAAAGTAGCGCCCACATGAGGAGCACGTGGAGCGCTTGGCGCTGAGCGCCAGACCTGGAGTGCTGAAGCACTCTTTATAATAGTGCCCACGTGAGGAGCACGTGGAGCGCTCTGCGCTGAGCGCCAGGCACTGTTTTTAGCAGTTCTGATCGGTTCGATGCTCTGAGAATTAAATTCTCGTTTATCAGAGACTTTGTCTCATGGATCTAAGAAATAACTTCTTCTTTTATGAAGAGATGCTATGATCTTTTTGTTTTTCTTTATGAGAGACTTTGTCTCCTGGATCCAAGAACTAAGTTTCTTCTTTTCTGAGGAGATGCTATGATCTCTTTTGTTTTTCCCTACCTTGAAGAAAGGTAGTTCTCGCCTTGAACTCTGAAGTTTATGGGGGAGTTTTTCTGTTCTTCTTCTTTCGATTTGAAACTTATAGGGAGGTTCCTCTCTGTAAGACTTGAAGTCTTGGGTCTTTTATATATGGGAGGCTAATCTGTTGAATCAGTTAAGGAAATCTCTCATTGAGAGATCTCTAATTGATTTGGGGATTTTATCCACCGTTGGATCTTTGATCCAAGGAATTTTGTTTTACAGAAGACATTTTTCTTGTTATTAACAAGATTGGGAAAATATTTTCCCATACATAACTTATTCTGTATCTTGATGATTTTTAATCATCATTGGATATTTGATCCAACGGCGCTCTGATTTACAGAGCGCAATCTTTCTTGTTTAGAAAGATTTGAGGCGTATTTCCTCAACAGAATTTAATTCTGTAATTTTGATGATTTATCATCTTCGTTAGATCTTTGACCCAATGGTGGAGAACATTTAGTTCTAGCGCTGGTGCTCTCATGCTTTGCACGTGAGGCGTTGCCTCCGAGTCTTTGACTCTTGGTGCTGGCGCTTTTGGCGCTGGCGCTCTCGTGCTTTGCACGTGAGGTGCTGCCTCAGAGTCTTTGACTCATGGCACTGGCACTGGTGGTCTTGTTGCAAGCGCTCTCGTACTTTGCACGTTAGGTGCTTCTTTAGAGTCTTTGACTCTTAGCTCTGGTGCTCTCGTGCTTTGCATATGAGGCGCTGCCTCAGTTCAAATTTTAAATTTTGAACAGAGCTTTGCTCTCTGATTAGGAGAAACGGTTGTAATTCTTCAACGTCTTCAGAGAGGTGGCAGGTCCCGACAACAAGCATCTACGGACCGTGACTTCCTTACACTAATAACAGACCGCAACGTCCTTAAACTACTACGGACCGTAACGTCCTTAAACTGATAATGAACCGCAACGTCATTAAACTACTGCGGACCGTAACGTCCTTAAACCAATAACGGACCGCAACATCCTTAAACTACTGCGGACCGTAACGGCCTTAAACTAATAACGGACCACAACGTCCTTAAACTACTGTGGACCGCAACGTCCTTAAACTAAACCCTCACCTCAAAAATTGTGATCTACGGACCGAAACGTCCTTAAACTAATAACGGATCGTAATGTCCTTAAACTACAACGGACCGCAACGTCCTTAAACTAGTTATGGACCGAAAACGTCCTTAAACTAAAACAATATAGTCCAAATGTTCTTTTGCTAGATCTGAATGATCCCAAAATCCTGTTGAGTAGATCTTAGTCTAAAATTAGACTAACGTAACCTCAACAACCATTTAAGTTGATCTTAACCTCAAACGAGATTAACGATCCTTAAATCAACCCAAACCCAAATCTAAGAAAATACGGATTTGGACTAATCCACGCCCTATGGACGACAACACGAATTAGTCTCCATATACAATCCACGGGCAACCAAAAATAAAATAAACACACACGACACGAAGTGAACATCTGGAGCAGGAGAAAGTGTTTATCGCTACGCGGTAACATAATTAACTGCAGGGGCTTGTGCCTGCAGGGAAGAGCGTCCCCACAATCAAAAACCCCTCGCAAACGAGGGGGAATCTGACGAAGTCTGCTACAACGGCCCCATATTTTTAAACCTTCGATATATGGTGTCATAAATCAGCTTGGCATCTTAGGAGAGGTATAAAGATAAATCCATATAGCATCTACTCCCAAATTCAGGCAAGACGGCCTATGCGGTCCCATCTCTCGCTTTCGGCGGTAAACAGACTGGCTGGGAGTTTTCTATGCTACGATTGACTACCGTCAAAGGAGGGTAGTATTTGAGATACCAGATCACCCGGTCTTTTATTTCAAGAGTGGAGATAGAACTTTGGAGCCAGGAATCTTCCGTGCTAAACCAAAGAATGCAAAAGTGTTTACTCTACCGGCGGAAGAAGAAAAGCCAGAGGTAGTTCAAGAGTTCGAGGATATATTCCCTGAAGATATAACAGGTTTGCCTCCCGATCAAGCTCTTGAATTCAACATTGACTTAATACCTGGTGCATAACCTGTAATCAAAACTCTGTACCGGTTAAGTTCTGAAGGATTGAAGGAGATCCGCATTCAGTTGGATGAACTCCTGAAGAAAGGTTGGATTCGTCCCAGTACTTCAAGTTGGGGATCTCCAGTTTTGCTTGTGAAGAATAAAAAAGGTTCATACAGGATTTGTGTAGATTATCGAGCTCTGAATGAAGTAACGATAAAGAACAAGTACCCACTTCCACGCATCGATGATCTTTTCGATCAGCTAAGTGGGTCTTGTGTATTTTCGAAGCTAGATCTTCTTTTAGGTTATCATCAGGTGAAGGTCAAAGAGTCCGATATTCCGAAGACGGCGTTTAGGACTCGATATGGTCATTATGAGTATCTTGTAATGACATTTGGAGTGACCAATGTATCTGCCATCTTTATGAATCTGATGAACCAAGTTTTCCGAGAGTACTTAGACTGGTTCGTTGTCAACTTCATCGATGACATCCTGGTGTATTCAAAGAATCGGAAAGAACATGCCGAGCACATACGGATTGTCCTGGAGACATTGCGACAACATTAACTCTATGCCAAGTATAGCAAGTGTGAATTTTGGTTAGATCAAGTCGGATTTCTCGGACATGTCGTTTCCGACGAAGGAATCTCAGTAGATCCAGCTAAGGTGTCAGCTGTCAGCGAATGGCCGACACCAAAGATGGTGAAGTATATACGAAGTTTCTTAGGATTAGCATGATACTACCGAAGATTCATTGAAGGCTTTTCGAAGATTGCAGTGTTAGTGTATATGCCCTAGAGGCAATTACTGTATCATACTAGTTTGTATATTACTTGATGGAAGCTTGGGATATTCACAGTTGTATATACAATCTTGCTCGAAATGGTAGTATGCTACTTGGTTTGTCTCTGCTTTAATATGTGCATGTGTTTCTTTTAGCATATTGCTGATATACATATTAGAAGAGCCCTTAGGATCTTTGCTTGATTACCAGCGTTGTGATGGCGCTCACACTCGTGGGAGCTGGGTGATCTATAAGCACATCCTTATACAGGTCCCTAGTCGTTGGACTATCGAGACAGGGCATCGATACTCCGGAGTAGACTAGCGTATGTGCTTCTCATCCCAGTGTGGGAGACGGTCTGTCCCACAGCCGTCAGTACGTCGTACTTGAGATAGTATGCGGGTGCTCGTTAGGTTACGAGTACACTGGACAGGACTCGTCGGGAACTGTTGGTTTGTATTATACCTATCGTCAGTTATCAGTTCCCAAGTGACATGAGTACAGCTTAGTCTGCTGACTTGACACTGTCACTTCGCCTCGAGTGTGTTCCCACTGCACTTTGATTACTACCCTACCACGGCTCAAAGGAGTCGTGCAAACAGGTAGTTTTTGGGTGCAGTCCCGAAGCACTTAGAGGCAGTGACGGTTAGACAGGATTCGTCTCTCCCGGTATTGGGGGTTGACATCGCGCTGTGTCCAGGAGAGCCATTACACGAGTAGTCCCTGGCCAGGGCAAGCGAGATATACTGGTAGGTTTCCAGTGTTATCTCAGGGTGTTCTGGGCTACACTCCGACACGACTTGTACCGCTATTAGGGGACTGACGTTCACCGCCCCCTTAGGCCCGCCATGCGATGTATCAGACGAACAGACCGGACTGTACAGAGACTGTCACATACAGGCTCAGTAGGAGTTCAGATGGGGTTCACCTCGTCAGTCTTCTTATCGACATCTACCCGGGGACCGTTACGTACAGCTAGTGCCGCTTGCGGTCTGTGGTTAAACCCACTGCCAGCGTAGTGTCGAGTCTTTAGAGTCCCACACAGAGAGCTATTCGCCTTTAGGCAAAATGAGTAGAGGTCGCATGGTTTTGCGACAGGGTTCGTTCACATCCACGCACTTGTGCACGTTTGCCGTCCAGACAGTTTATACTAGCGGGCTTTGGTTTAAGCCGGATCCTAGTATATGATTTGGGATTGGTTTTTCTCATTGTATTCGTGTTCCTCGGATCACGAATGCGGGTGCGTATGCACAGTTGTTTAAGACAGAGGGAGAGGACCTTGATTAGGGTTAATGGCTATTGTCATTTTATTAACCCTAATGCTTATGTGTGTATTATAGTTAATTGATAATTAGTTTAATAATTGTGCATGGTTATGGTTGTTGACCATTTGACCTCCTTGACTTGTTGACCTAGGTTGACACTTTGACCATCATCATTTCTTTTGGAAGATGCTTTTTGATCCTTGCAAATTGAAATGATAATGGTCATGTCATGATTAACCATGACAATTATCGTACTAATTATCTAATTAAAATAATACACATATATTTGTGAGAATGGTTTATTCTATTCTCATTCTATCATTTCATTTCTCTCTCTTGTTCTTCCTCTCCCTCAAGCTCTCCCCTCTCATGTGTTGAGAAACACTTGAGCTTGAGAAAAACCCTCTCTTGATCATCTCTACTCTCATCTAGGGTTGAAGGACTAGCACTTCTTGAACCCTAGTTACTTCTAGCTTGGAGTTGAAGCCAAAGGTTGAGGCTTTCGGGTGGATCTTTCTTTGACGGGAGAAGACGACAAGGTGACCTCCTTCCACTACTCCAAGGAGCAAGGAGAGAAGGATATAAAGCCCAAGGTATAACCTTTCTAGCACTTAGCTAGTTTCTAGTTAGCTTTAGCAAGTTTTTGTTTAGCAAAGATCCTTCAAAGTCTAGTCCATGTTGCCTAAGCTCATAAAAATCCGATTTTTATTCCGTTTTCCGCCTCCCCGGAAGCACCGGGGTGGGCAACGTGGACTTACAGTGGTATCAGAGCCTAACTAAACATAAACTAGCTAGGTAGTGAAGTGTGTCGAAGTTCGAAACGGAAAAATCGAAAAACCAAAATATCAAAACCCTAGTTTTTTGTTAAAAAATTTTCTGGTCAAAACAAAATTTGTTATACTCCTAAAATCGTCTCAGGGTTTTCTTAAGAAACACAGCAAACCCGGTCCAGTGAGTCGTCTAAACCGCCGCGGTTCAGCGGCAATAGCAACCTATTGCCGCGGAACCGCCGCCGTTTTGACTCTTCACTGAGTCGAGTTTGGTGCAGTTTTCTTATGGCTTGGTTTTGGGATTTTTGAGATGGTTTATATGTGCCCAGATTTTCCAGAATAGAAATTTGTTTTTGGGGGCCTATAAATCCGTATTTTTTTTCGAACTTCAATAAACTTTGACTAAAAGGTTATATCTGTGATGTTTATATGTATTGAACGTCGGCTAATCGCTATATGTCGATTAGTCGAGGTTATACATATCTGTGATCTGTGATTGATGATGGTATGTGTATATGAATGGGTTGGATTGTCACGGGTGAATAGCCGGGGTAGATGTAAGATGAGTGTTGCTTTTCTTTCATTCATTTGTAATATGTAAATTGATGTAATATTATTATTTGTTTGGCCGCACAACCGGGTCGGGGTTGTAGCCGTCATTGTATAATTCTTTTTACTGTTTTTGCTCCTAGGATAGACCCATGGAGGGGGTGCACAAACTACCGGGTATCTTGAAGTGCCGAGTGGCCTACTCACGGTGTTGAGGGAGGTTGCTTCGCTTCAGGTACTTGGCGGGTAGTTTGCCGCACCCGTAGGGGTCTTGGGTGGGGTATTGGCTATTCACCGCGACCGTGTAATCCGCTTTTCGTTGCAGGCTCGAACGGATTGCGGATTCCTAGTATATCCAATGTATTCATCTGTGATCTGTAATGTCTATCATTGCTATATATTTATATATGATAACTATTTAGGCGTTGCTTATGTTTTACAGCCGCGCTAGCCCAGCCCCCGCTCTGTCGTTAGTTAAGTAACCTAACGGGTGATGACGGGGCCCCGTGGTGAATGCGAATGGCATAAGCGTACGTCATATTTTGGTTGTTTTCTGCAATGGTAGGATTAAATGATGGGACGCATTAAAAGAACTAATGCAAGAAAATAAACCAAGTAAAAGTCGATTGGAACACTTTGAAAACCACTCGGTTCTTTTCAAAACTAAACTTTTAAACGCGGAGCTTGAACCACTCCTTTTAAAAGCTATCTCGTTCCATCGATTAGATCAAGTTCACTACGTTCACGGTTTCGCCAAAACCATTCGTAGCCCTCCGTCATTCCACATGAATGGTCAAAAAGTATTCAAGCTATGTATTTTGGCCAAAGTCAAGGCAAGTGATTGGTAGCTATTGGGTATTCATGTGCAGCATAGATAGATGCGTTGGTTTGGGACAGTCGTGCTGCCATTTTGGCCAAAGTCAAGGGTAGGTACGGGTGGGTCCAAATTAACCAGGAGAATGACGGGTAGAACTTGACATGTGACTTATGATATTTTGGCCAAAGTCAAGCTCATAAGAGCATGGGGCAAAAATCCACATCGGGAGTTTCATAAGTACTGAAACTTGCTAGCACTGCATACCATTTGGAGTGTGATGATTCTGGTAGGATTCCTTCGGTTTTATCACGCGATGATATTTGGATCCCGATCCTACTGTGAGTATATGCTACTCCTCGGGAAAACTCTCACTTAACGATCAATGCTATAAACTTAGTAGGTGTCTAGAAAGGTGTTAGCGGGGCTACGCCCACAGGGAAAAGAGGTTACTTAATTAAGGAACTTCGCGAAAGCGTTGGAAAACCTCCCTCGAAGTACCGACACTGGCCTGGCTGAACGGTTAAGCAAGTATTGTACAGTGAGAGTGATCCTGACTAATCCTTTCTTTACGGTTTGAGAAGGGATTCGAGAGACAGTGGGAGCCATCCAGTTTAGACAAACTAAAAACCACTCTAAACTTGCAAGAGCATCATGCTAAAGTGTTTCTTTTCTCTCTCCTAATTGCAGCGACCATTCAACATGACCGGACTTAAGTTATTACTAGATAAAAATATATTGACAGGGCCAAACTACAAAGATTGGCTCAGGAATGTCAAGATGGAAATCACTTACGACAAGTTGGGGTATGTCCTTACCACCAAAGCTCCCCTTGTCCCAGGTCCCAAAACCAGTGTTGTAGATAGGGAAATCTACAAGACCTGGGAAATAGATTGCGCGAAGGCCAGATGCCTCGTGCTTGCCTCGATGGACAACGAACATCAGAGGAGGCACGAGAATATGGACCTAGAGTCCATATTTCTTCATACAAAAGAACTGTATGGAGAGCAGTCTCGTATCGCAAGATACGAAGTGTCGAAGAAGTTGTTTTCGGTAAGGTTGGCCGTCGGATCATCGGTAGCGGAACACGTGCTTAAGATGATTGGCTACATAGAGGAGCTCGCGGACCTTGGGACCACGTTGGACAATGAACTCTATACTGATTTGATTCTCCAGTCCCTTCCTTCCACTTACACCCAGTTTATTCTTAACTTCAACATGCAAAGAAAGGAGGTTGAACTTTCCGAACTTCTGAACATGTTGAGGAGTGCTGAGGGCACCCTATAGAAAGGTAGGGAGACATCCACTTTGTTTGTAGGAGGATCTTCCTCTTCTAGATCCAGGGCGAAAGCCAAGGGTAAGAAGAAGAAAAACCCCGCCAAACCAAGAGGCGGTGTCGATAAAGTGGATACGAAGGGAAAAGGAAAATCAACAAAGATAGCGGGAAAGCTGGTGGGGAAGGAAGAATGCTTCTATTGCCACAAAAGTGGTCACTGGAAACAGGATTGCAAGGCTTGGAAAGCCAGAACACAGGATTTGAAGCGAGTTGCAGCTTCAGCTTCAGGTGTGTATGTTATTGAAAACTGTCTATCAATAAACTCTACTTCCTGGGTATTGGATACCGGATCAGGATCTCATATCTGTAATTCTTTGCAGGCGTTGAGAAAGCGTAGAGTTTTGAAGGCAGGTGACATGACCCTCAGAGTTGCGAACGGTGCTAGCATGATTGCTGAGGCCGTGGGGGACTATCACCTGGGATTGTCGGATGGACATTTTTTGGTTTTACGTAGTTGTTATTATGTACCAAATGCAACCTGTAATATCATTTCTGTATCTTTATTATCTAAAGAAGATTATGAATTTGCATTTGTAAGTAATGTAGTGAACATTCACCTTAATCAAGCTTTGATTGGGTCAGATACATTGAACAACGGTATATACGTATTAAACCAACCACAGATTTTCAATGTCCAGAATACACACAAAAGAAAGTCTCCAGAAATCAATAAAACTTTCTTATGGCATTGTAGACTGGGTCACATCAATGAGAGAAGGTTGACTAAGTTACATGCAGATGGATATTTGGATTCGTTCGAATATCAATCGTATGCAACTTGTCAATCCTGTCTCAAAGAAAAGATGACAAAGACTCCGTTTACTGGACACGGAGAAAGAGCGAGCGAGCTCTTGGGACTCGTACACAGCGACGTGTGCGGTCCAATGTCTACACATGCGCGAAGCGATTATTCTTACTTCATTACTTTTACGGATGACTTTTCAAGGTACGGTTATGTTTTCTTAATGAAACATAAATCCGAGGCTTTTGAAAAATTCCAGGAATATAAGAATGAAGTAGAAAAACAAACAGGCAAAAGTATAAAGACACTGAGATCTGATCGAGATGGTGAATACTTGAGTGCCGAGTTCCTGGGTTACTTAAAAGAGAATGGAATTCTCTCTCAGCTTACTCCTCCATACACTCCGCAACATAATGGTGTATCGGAGAGACGGAACCGAACCCTATTGGATATGGTACGGTCCATGATGAGTAACGCTGAGTTGCCGCGATCGTTCTGGGGATATGCGCTAGAATCAGCTGCATACCTTTTGAACCGAGTTCCAACTAAGACTGTGCCTACTACACCATATCAGATGTGGTGTGGGAAGAGACCCTATCTTAATCACATTAAGACGTGGGGATGTCCAGCTTTTGTAAAAAAGCAGCATGCGGACAAGCTCGAGGCACGCTCAGTACAGTGCAAGTTTGTGGGATATCCAAAGAACTCCAAGGGATATTACTTCTATTGCGAAGAGGAACAAAAAGTCCTTGTTTCTCGCCATGCCCACTTTCTAGAACACCAGTTCATAGAAAAAGAATTAAGTGGGAGCGCAATAGAACTGGAAGAAATTCCAGAACCACGAGCTATTACTGAAAGCTTAGTAGAACCAGAGGGTTCGAAAGATCAGGACATTCCCACGCCACTCCGCAGGAGTAGTAGGCAGTATCATCCGCCCAAGAGATACTACGGTTTTCTCATTGACGGGGATAGAGAGGATTGCATTATAGACTGTGATGAGCCTACTAGCTTCCAGCAAGCCATTCAGAGCGTCGACTCGGTAAAATGGCTGGATGCAATGCGGACCGAAATGGAGTCCATGTACACCAACAAAGTATGGACGTTGGACATTGCTCGAGATGGGGTAAAACCCGTAGGATGCAAGTGGATCTTCAAAAGGAAGATTGGTGTAGATGGACAGGTTGAGACCTATAAAGCTAGACTGGTAGCAAAGGGTTTTCGTCAAAGACCTGGTTTGGACTATGACGAAACCTTTTCTCCAGTAGCTATGCTAAAATCCATTCGGATCCTTCTTGCCATTGCTGCCTTCCACGATTATGAGATTTGGCAGATGGACGTAAAGACAGCTTTTCTAAATGGACATTTAGAGGAGTGTGTCTATATGGATCAGCCAGAGGGTTTCATTCAGAGTGGGAGCAGCGGAAAGGTGTGCAAGTTGCTTAAGTCCATTTATGGACTAAAGCAGGCATCGCGGAGTTGGAACATCTGTTTTGATGAGACGGTCAAGGAATTTGGCTTTATCAAAAATCCAGATGAACCATGCATCTATTGTAGATTTGTAGCGAGAACTGTAGTATTCCTCGTTTTATACGTGGATGACATTCTCTTAATAGGAAATGACATTCCTATGCTACAATCTGTCAAGGGGTTCTTGTCACACAGGTTCTCCATGAAAGACCTGGGTGATGCCTCATACATTCTGGGTATCCGGATCTACCGTGACAGATCCAAGAGGATATTAGGACTTTCACAGTCCAGGTACATCGACACCATACTGAAGAGATTCAGTATGGAAGATTCCAAGCGCGGTAATCTACCGGCTTGTCACGGGATCACCCTCTCTAAAGAGATGTCTCCCAAGACTGATTTGGAGAGTGATCGCATGTCTATTATACCCTACGCTTCTACGGTAGGCTCTATAATGTATGCGATGTTGTGTACCAGACCGGATGTGGCTTATTCACTGAGTGTGGTAAGCAGGTATCAGTCAAACCCTGGGGAGAAACATTGGATAGCAGTAAAGAACATTCTCAAGTACCTGAGAAGGACTAAGGAGATGTTCTTGGTGTATGGCAGAAAAGAACTGCAGATTGAGGCCTTTGCTGACTCCAGCTTCCAGAGTGATAAGGATGATTCCAAGTCCATGTCGGGTTTTGTCTTCACCCTCAATGGAGGGGCGGTGTGTTGGAAGAGTTCCAAACAGGAAATCGTTGCGGACTCGACTATGGAAGCGGAATACATCGCTGCATCTGATGCCGCAAAAGAAGCTGTCTGGATGAGGAAGTTCTTGAAAGAACTTCAGGTGGTTCCGTCCATTGTTGACCCAATACCTCTGTATTGCGACAACAACGGGGCTATAGCTTTAGCGAAGGAACCCAGGTCCCATCAGAAATCCAGACACATCTTAAGGCGGTATCACCTGATCAGGGAGATCGTAGATCGCCAGGAGATCGAGGTTCGGAGGGTTGCTTCAGAAGATAACACAGCAGATCCATTCACCAAGGCCTTGCCCCAGACTCAGTTCGAGCGGCTGATCGAGATGATAGGTCTTCGATACGCCAGTACATGGCCTTAGTACAAGTGGGAGATTGTTAGTGTATATGCCCTAGAGGCCATTACTGTATCATACTAGTTTGTATATTACTTGATGGAAGCTTGGGATATTCACAGTTGTATATACAATCTTGCTCGAAATGGTAGTATGCTACTTGGTTTGTCTCTGCTTTAATATGTGCATGTGTTTCTTTTAGCATATTGCTGATATACATATTAGTAGAGCCCTTAGGATCTTTACTTGATTACCAGCGTTGTGATGGCGCTCACACTCGTGGGAGCTGGGTGATCTATAAGAACATCCTTATACAGGTCCCTAGTCGTTGGACTATCGAGACAGGGCATCGATACTCCGGAGTAGACTAGCGTATGCGCTTCTCATCCCAGTGTGGGAGACGGTCTGTCCCACAGCCGTCAGTACGTCGTACTTGAGATAGTATGCGGGTGCTCGTTAGGTTACGAGTACACTGGACAGGACTCGTCGGGAACTGTTGGTTGGTATTATACCTATCGTCGGTTATCAGTTCCCAGGTGACATGAGTACAGCTTAGTCCGCTGACTTGACACTGTCACTTCGCCTCGAGTGTGTTCCCACTGCACTTTGATTACTACCCTACCACGGCTCAAAGGAGTCGTGCAAACAGGTAGTTTTTGGGTGCAGTCCCGAAGCACTTGGAGGCAGTGACGGTTAGACAGGATTCGTCTCTCCCGGTATTAGGGGTTGACATCGCGCTGTGTCCAGGAGAGCCATTACACGAGTAGTCCATGGCCAGGGCAAGCGAGATATACTGGTAGGTTTCCAGTGTTATCTCAGGGTGTTCTGGGCTACACTCCGACACAACTTGTACCACTATTAGGGGACTGACGTTCACCGCCCCCCTAGGCCCGCCATGCGATGTATCAGACGAACAGACCGGACTGTACGGAGACTGTCACATACAGGCTCAGTAGGAGTTCAGATGGGGTTCACCTCGTCAGTCTTCTTATTGACATCTACCTGGGGACCGTTACGTACAGCTAGTGCCGCTTGCGGTCTGTGGTTAAACCCACTGCCAGCGTAGTGTCGAGTCTTTAGAGTCCCACACAAAGAGCTATTCGCCTTTAGGTAAAATGAGTAGAGGTCGCATGGTTTTGCGACAGGGTTCGTTCACATCCGCGCACTTGTGCACGTTTGCTGTCCGGACAGTTTATACTAGCGGGCTTTGGTTTAAGCCGGATCCTAGTATATGGTTTGGGATTGGTTTTTCTCATTGTATTCGTGTTCCTCGGATCACGAATGCGGGTGCGTATGCACAGTTGTTTGAGACAGAGGGAGAGGACCTTGATTAGGGTTAATGGCTATTGTCATTTTATTAACCCTAATGCTTATGTGTGTATTATAGTTAATTGATAATTAGTTTAATAATTGTGCATGGTTATGGTTGTTGACCATTTGACCTCCTTGACTTGTTGACCTAGGTTGACACTTTGACCATCATCATTTCTTTTGGAAGATGCTTTTTGATCCTTGCAAATTGAAATGATAATGGTCATGTCATGATTAACCATGACAATTATCTTACTAATTATCTAATTAAAATAATACACATATATTTGTGAGAATGGTTTATTCTATTCTCATTCTATCATTTCATTTCTCTCTCTTGTTCTTTCTTTCCCTCAAGCTCTCCCCTCTCATGTGTTGAGAAACACTTGAGCTTGAGAAAAACCCTCTCTTGATCATCTCTACTCTCATCTAGGGTTGAAGGACTAGCACTTCTTGAATCCTAGTTACTTCTAGCTTGGAGTTAAAGCCAAAGGTTGAGGCTTTCGGGTGGATCTTTCTTTGACGGGAGAAGACGACAAGGTGACCTCCTTCCACTACTCCAAGGAGCAAGGAGAGAAGGACATAAAGCCCAAGGTATAACCTTTCTAGCACTTAGCTAGTTTCTAGTTAGCTTTAGCAAGTTTTTGTTTAGCAAAGATCCTTCAAAGTCAAGTCCATGTTGCCTAAGCTCATAAAAATCCGATTTTTATTCCGTTTTCCGCCTCCCCGCAAGCACCGGGGTGGGCAACGTGGACTTACATGCAGCACCCCTGATCAAGCTCACACGTAAAGATGAAGCATTCGTATGGTCAGAAGCATGTGAAAACGCTTTTGTAGAACTCAAGTCAAGATTAACTTCAGCTCCAATCCTTGTAATACCGGATCAATCTAGAGGATTCGTCGTCCATTGTGATGCGTCCGGTAAGAGATTAGGATGTGTTCTACATCAGCATGGAAAGTTGTGGCTTTCGCGTCGAGACAGATGAAGGTTCATGAGCGCAACTATCCAACACATGATCTGGAGTTGGCAGCCGTTATCTTTGCACTTAAGATTTGGCGCCACTATCTTCTGGGAGAAAGAGTGGATATATACACTGACCACAAGAGTCTAAAGTATGTAATTACTCAAAAAGAATTGAACATGCGGCAGAGAAGATGGCTAGAACTCATGGAGGACTTCGACATCAACCTACAATATCATCCTGGGAAGGTGAATGTAGTTCCTGATGCACTTAGCCACCTGCCATTAGCAATGAATCTCACCGCTCAGTAGAAGCTACAGCAGGAATTGCACGGATTGGTGATCGAAGTAGTTATGCTAGGTAACGCTTCGTATTTGGTGAGCTTACATGTCCAGTCCACTCTTGTCAATCAGATCAAAGCAGCTCAAGCAAATGATGCCAAGCTACAAAAGATCCGAGAACAAGTAGAAAGTGTACTTCAAATTGACTTCATCATCCACGAAGATGGATCCTTGCGATATGGAAGTAGATTATGTGTACCAAACGGCCCAGTTCAAGAAGAGTTGATGAAAGAAACTCACAGCTCTCCTTATTCTGTATACCCTGGTGGTATAAAAATATACAAGGATCTACGACAACTATACTGGTGGCATGGAATGAAGCGTGAAGTAGCAAGAAGCGTTGAGTGTTTGGTGTGTCGGCAAGTAAAAGCTGAACATCACAGAACTGCTGGTCTACTTTAGCCGTTACCAATCCCATAATGAAAATGGCAGCACATCACCATGCACTTCGTGACTACCCTTCCCCACAGCACGAAGGGTAACGACGCAGTATGGGTTTTTATAGATCGACTCACCAGGTCGGCTCCCTTTATTCCCTTTCGAGTTGGCCAATCTACTGAGACATTAGCAAAGAAGTACATGGAGGTGAGCATGAATCTAAAGTAAGATTTAACTCTTCAAAATATACTATATTGATACCCATGAACTCATGCAGGAGATTATGAGATTACATGGAGTACAAGTTTGCATCGTCTCCAATTGTGATACCAGATTCTGATCATAATTCTGGCAGAGTTTGCAAGCCAGCCTGGGATCGAGTCTGAACTTCAGTACGGCTTACCATCCACAAACGGACAGACAGTCCGAGCGAACAATTCAGATTCTGAAAGACATGCTAAGAACTTGTATCTTAGACTTCGAAGGTTCGTGGGAAGATCACCTACACCTTGTGGAGTTTTCATACAACAACAGCTATCAGGCGAGCATTGGAATGACACCATTTGCAGCACTCTACGGAAGGAAGTGTCGTTCACCATTAAGTTGGGACGACGTTATAGATCATGAACTCCTTGGACTAGAGATGATCGTGGCAACTGTAGACGTAGTTCGCACGATCAGGGAAAGAATGCGCATAGCTCAAGATCAACAAAAGCATTGGGCTGATGCAAAATGCCGACACCTGGAGTTCCAACCTGGATACCATGTTTTTCTGAAGATCTCTTCAAACCGAGGAGTGATCGGCTTTGGCAAGAGGGGTAAGCTAAGTCCGAGATACATAGGACCGTTAGACATACTTGAATGAGTTGGAGAAGTGGCATACAGGTTAGCACTTCCACTCTCATTGGAAGGAGTGCACAACATGTTCCACATATTCCAACTACGAAAATATGTGAGCGACCCTAGCGACATCCTTGATCACTCAGACCTCACAGTCCAGACTGACCTGACTTGCGAGCAACAACCCGTTGAGATCTTGGATCGTAAAGTGAAGACATTACGGAACAAGGAAGTAAACTTGGTCCGAGTGATATGAAGAAAAGATTCGCCAAGAGAATCAACGTGGGAACGTGAAAAAGACATGCATGTAAGATACCCTTACTTATTTGTCAATTAGGTCCTATGTAAATGTAAATTTCGAGGACGAAATTTTTATAAGGAGGGTAGAATGTAACGACTCTGAATTTACTGTACTGAATTTTCCAGTTTAATATACAGAAAATGAGTTATACAACCTGAGTTTGAGTTATAAGTAAATTTTGTTAAATAACAGCAAGAAACAACTTGTAGCTCACTCGTAAATCCCTTGCACTGCTGTAACGTAGCTCCTATGTTCGATCCCCATCAGACACATTATTTTTTTCTGATTTTTCTTTTTAACTTTTTGGAAGCCCAAAATTTTACACGTGCAATACACATAAAAATGAAAAGTCAGAAAAATCAAACATGTGCAAAAGGGTTTAAACACTGAGTTGTACACGTGGCACAAATCCAGAGGCACGAAGCCTTAGATCGGCCGGCGAAAATGCCATAATGGCCGGCACCAACGATTCAACTGTGGACAATAAGGCCCGGGCTTTGCACACTTGACTCTGCCCCTACCCATAACTCCCCTGCACTGTTTGATTTCCCTGCAATGAAACAGAGACATTTCATTTAACCATTTATCATCTTTTTAATGCATTTTAATTCACCATTTTAATTCCAAAACACTAATTCTACACTATAAATACTATCCCACACTTTGGCTCAGCATCATTTTGAAATTTCTAGCCAAAAGTCTCAAAAATTCTGTAAGTACAAGTGGAGTAAAGAGGAGTTAGCAAGCGGTCAACTTCCGGCGAAAAATCGAAACTATTTCGGAGCTCCTCGACGCCACGGCGACAACAATAATCTCTTCTTCTACCTCTTCTTAATATAACCAAGTAGTAAGTCCCTTCTAAACTTTTTTTCTCTTCATTGAATTTATCTTTTCATAAAAATCGGTAAA
The DNA here is from genome assembly GCA_030015575.1 of Agapanthus africanus. Taxonomy (NCBI): domain Eukaryota; kingdom Viridiplantae; phylum Streptophyta; class Magnoliopsida; order Asparagales; family Amaryllidaceae; genus Agapanthus; species Agapanthus africanus. The sequence goes on along the minus strand of JASDDO010000012.1, from coordinate 122,584,351 downwards.
AGTGGAGTTAATACCGATATCACTTTTTCCAACTCTTATAACTCCAATTCCTATTATCTTTTGGTCAAACAATTTTTTATACAATACTTGTAATCTTAAACCCTAATATTTAGAATCAAATTTTCATTAAAATTCTCATGTGAAATAACAATAGTAACACTTTTTCATTTAAATACAATGAACTTTAAATATCACTTCTTTTAGTTTTTGTCGCAAACATACCTTTAGGAAAACTTCACGAGGTAACGACCTACTACTCATATACACACTTGATTTTATTGCACGATACTCTTTGAATGTATTTTTTTGTTGCGAAGACATTATTACAAGAAAATACCACTTACTATAAAAACCGGATTTCTTTTAAATTGTATTTTAAATTCCTTTGCGATTTTGCCTCTACAACCCTCTTTAGGGGACTCACTATTGGATGGTGCAGATTATCGCACATCTTTAGGCTAGTAGAGCGATATGCAGACCTCCTCATAGAGCATTCGGTCTCGAAAGGTTTTAAATACGGTTTTTAAGAAAAACAAATTTTTTCTAATTAAATAAAAATTAATTTTTAATAATTATATAAAATTACAAAATCCAAATATTTTCAAAATATAATTAACTTATATTTTTTAAAATGAAAGAATTACAAGTTTCACTAAAATACCATCAAGATACCAACAAAAGACAAGTTTTACAATAAAATACCATGAACTTTCCAAACTAAGCAATTATCACTAAAATACCTCAAATCCTTAAATTCATATCCATGAAAACCCTAAATAATATAAATAAATACTAGAGATTTATTTTGAAATTTTATTTAAAATATTTTTCATAAAACCCCCTTGAGTTATATAAAACAATATTTAAGGACTTTAGTAAATATAAGTTTAAGCAGGATCAATTCTCTTGAGCCCTAAGGAGCCGGAGAAAGTGAGTGATTGCCTATTTAAGGTAGAAAACTTAACGGAGTTATCAATGGTAATTGTCTTGGAAAAAGACACAAATCCTGTTGTCCATGTGCAGCCGTTACCGATGACTTTCGAACCTAATTTAGGATCTAAATCAGTTACAAGTATCTGACTCAGTCTGAGTCTAACTCAGACCTGAATCCAAACTCAAATCAGAGTCCAATTCAAACATGAATCCAAAATCTAACATGAATACTTAAACTTGAACCTGAATACTTGAATTCAAATATCAATACCAAACATGAATACTTGACCTGACTTGACCGAACCATGGTTATAACTTGACATGACTTCTTGAATACATGATTACATCCTGAAACTGACTACTTGAACAACTTGTATCCATGATTTCGGAAAGACTTGTAAATACTCTATACAATACATTACACGGGGATAACGGGGTAGATTGGTACGGAACGTATTAACGTGGCACGAGATGGTCACTTAAAAGACACCTACATGAACTCTCGTGTCGTTGTCCCGTTGGTTTTGACGGGGACTTGTACTACATGTTACCATAGTCCCCGGGATAAGATGGACTCCTCTCGTATACACAAATACCTTCTGTACCAAGCTACAAACAACTACGTTAGAATAACAATCATATACCTGTACAACTTACAGTTCCCTTTCACATTACTTGTTATATTCCATTCCTTCTTTTAGGACTTACCGAGCGCTAGTTCTCTGATGACATTCATAACTTTTCTTTCTTTGTAATGTTCGTCAGGAGGACCGGACTCTCAGGAGATCGAGCCTAGTCAGGAGGACTTGGACCAGCTCACTGCCTAGCCAGACTTCTAGCTCTCCTTGTATTTACTTTCAGTTTGTATGCCACTGTTTAGGCATTGTTTATATCATTGTATCTTTTCATTTTCAAACAGTTGTATGTAAAGTGAATGTAAATAAAAGTTGTTTTTTATTTTATATCACTTGTCATTCTTGTGCATTTTATATATATTGCTTAATTACGCTTAACGTATTTATTTCTTAGTAAATACGTTGCGGCCCGCCACGTCACCGTACACTGGGAATCATGGTGTGACAATAACTGAATTGCGTCTAGCAGGCAAGTCGACCAAGTCACATATCTGGTTCTTCCTCATTGACTTGAGTCTTCACTCATTGCATTTCTCTATTCATTTGTAGCTGGCCCTGAATGGCGTCATCAAATGACTTGGGTTCCGCAACATCATATGGAGCGACCATGAATGCTTCCCCTTCGATCTTAAAACGCGGAACTAATCCACGATCTGATCTAAGAGGTTCCGTGGATTCCGTCATCGGCTCTTGGTCATCGACCTGAATCTCGCTCCCACTATCTTCGAAAGCTGGAAGATACACATCTTCCTGCTCAGCCGTCCGACCAGAAGTCTCGTCAACCTCATAGAGTCCTAAATCCTGACCCACTTTTGCCTTTTGTGGAAAGTCCCCTTCAAGGAACTGAACATCGCGTGGCTCAACTTTGGTTATAGTCCCATCATTGTTCTCACCTAAAACAACATAACCCGTGGAGTGCTTGGAATAGAGTATGAAAATATACTTCTTCCCTCTAGGGCCTAATTTCCCATGCGGATGTGAAATGGTGTATAGGCGGCACACCCCCATAGACGCAAGTGACCCAACACAGGTCTCTCACCTGTCCATAATTCATAGGGTTTGACTGTACCGATTTTGAAGGCACACAGTTTAGAATATAAGCTGCCGTCAACAGTGCATCTCCTCAAAACGAAATGGGTAGATTGGCTTGCACCATCATGCTCATAACCATGTCTAGCAGCGTCTTATTTCTTACTTCTGCAACACCATTTTGTTGCGGGGTGTAGGGTATCATTAGCTTCCTAACAATCCCTTTATTTTCACGCAGTTCCCTGAAATGGTTGGAAAAGTAACCATGACCGCGATCAGTGCGCAAAGCCTTAATGCTCGTGCATAATTGATTTTAAACTTCACTAATATAGCGGTTGAAACAATCCAAGGCTTCAAATTTGTAAGAAATCAAATACACATGACCATAGAGTGAGTAGTCATTTATGAAAGTATGAAATAGGACGCACTGCCACGTGCCTTCACATTGACAGGTCTGCAAATATCTGAATGGATTAACTGCAAAGGTGTAGTTGCTTGTTTGGCTTTGCCAAACGGTTTCCTGATTGCCTTACCCGTAAGACAATTCTTGTAGGTTGATAGAGTGATTTTGGCTAAGTCGCCAAGCAGACCGCCCTTAGCAAGTCTGTTCATTTTATCTAGGCCTATGTGACCAAAACGTCTATACCATAACATCGTAGAATCATCAAAATCAACCACATCAATAGCAAACGCAAAAATATTTAAATCGTCACAATCGATAACCAATAAACCATCAATAAGACGTCCAACAACATAAACAGTACCAACAAAATAACAATTAGTAGAATTATTTCTAAAAATAATGGAATATCCTAAAAACATAAGTCTGGAAATGGAAAGAAGGTTCCGCCACTATTGCACTACTAGCAACACATGTTAGAATGGACTGAGAAAGGAACCGTATATTCTTAGGCTCGCCACAGTCATGCACGAAATGCCTACGCTTGCTACAACAATGACATCTAGGTTTGGACTGCCTATACTTACCGCACCGGTTTTTCTTTGGTCTCTGTAGTTCGCTACTTTCCGTTTTATTTGGGAGACGATTCGCGCCAAGTAGACTTATGTGTCTCGCGTTTAGGAGCCTTAAGGACCCTTTTCATCAAGCTCACTTGTTTCGTCCTACGAAAGGCCTCAAATCTTATTTTTACTCTAAGATCCTCAAACGTGTTCACGCTTTGGATTTCTTGAGTCAGGTAAACTTTCAAAGGCTTCCAAGAATCTGGAAGTGCCTGAATCAACCCATAGATCTGCTGCTCATTCGAAATCAGAGAACCGGCGATCATCAGTCTCTTGAACATAGACCCTATCACCACAAGATTGGTCTTAATGTCACACTCATCAATCATTCAGTAGTTGTTCAACTACCAAAGAAGTGTGCGAATATCTACCGGAGATTGTTGACCAAACTTTCTTTCTAGCTCCTTTCAAAAGCACTTGGCGGTAGTGAAGTTGTTCATCACGATTAATTGCATTTAAATATCGTTTATTCTATATCATTTTGTTAATAAAAAAGTGCTATTAATCCGTGACTTCTACATAAGTTCAGCTTTCAGGTACTCCGGGAAATTAAGTGGAAAACATGACACATTATGCACAGTTGCGATAAATTCAGGCAAAAACCGCAACCGGACGGAAAAATAATCAAGATATGAGTTTTGCAAACCAAATAATCATTTTTGTGCAACTTGGATGCAAGTGGATCAACCATGGTACACAGGTGGGCATGACTCATGGTGTGTAATGATCACAATGTAAAGAGATGATGTGAGGTGTGAAAAGGCATGCCCACTTGACATTATCTTGAACTTTCAAACATCAGAGAGAAAACGAGTGAGATTCAGAAGAAAAGAAATATCTTATAAATCAATTGAGGATTTCAGAAGAACACTTGAAAAAGCTAGGCCCTAGAGACCACAACTTGGCCGACCAAGAAATCATCCTAGCCTCCTGGGGCGGCCTGGATTTGCCAAAATTTCTTCTTTCTCCTGACATGGCTCTATCTCTGTCATATCATGCCACTTTTATATTTCTTTTGGTCTGGAAGAACATATATAAGTAGCAGATTATAGATGAAGTTCTGGGTTGATTTTTGAGTTGGAATTTTGATTGTATATTTCATAATTGCTTCTTCTTCTTCTTCCTTTTTGGAGCTCCCATTTGAGAGCTCCATTAAGGAGGTTGAAGTTGTAATCTAACTTGTAGCTCAAACCCTTCCATTTTGTTAATAACACTTCGACAACTTTTTTGTTTTAGTTTACTTGCACTTTTCATTCTTGCTTCTTGTTTCATGTTCTTGTATTTCTTCTCTTTTGTTATTTTGATATGATGATTGAGTAGTTTCTTTACCAAGGCGAAGGTAAGGTTGAGAGATGAATGGACATGCCTTCTTCTCAATTGTCTTTTGATTAATTGTTGTGCTCAATGTGCTTGTAACTTTGAGATTGTTAAATGGTTATTGTTTGATAGGGTATTTAGTTTTCAATGGTTACATGATAACCTTTAGCTTATGCTCTATTCTCTCAATACATTCATTATGCAATGTTAAACTTAGAATCAATATTAGTGTTAAGCTAGCTAAGTTATTTAGATAGGGTATTTTGCTTGATATTGTTTGACACCCTTCTTTAAGCATATATCCTATACTATCACCCTTCTACTTAGCAAGTTTAATGCTAACTTTACTTCTTATGTGCTAATTGGTGTTTTTTGATGTGGTATGCTTTATGATCCTTAGTGATTTACTTTGATGTTACATACTTGGACATACAAACAGTAAGTAAGAACGTAACGGATTCGATTGATCAAGAGAGGGAGAATTGAAAGTATAGCCGCGAATCACTCATCCGAGCCGGTGCTAAGGCCGCTTTACCATTTCTTATGACTTTGTATTTTCTAATTTATGACAACAAAACAAACCGATATTCTTTTCACTTTGAACTTGCAATAAAAACTCTTAATAACCAATTCCCTGTGGATCGACTCGTATTTGCCGGCTAGCTACAACGAGTCATGCACTTGCGGTTATAAATATTTTAAAAAAAGAATAAACTTGTGTGCGCCACATTTCTAAATCAAACCGTTCTTTCAAACTCAAGGCGTGCACGCATGAAAATCCTCAGCAAGTTGTTGGCGTCGTTGCCGGGGATGCGGTAGTCATCAGGGGTTCCATTTCAAGTTCATCTTGTATATACAAAACTAACAAACTAACAAAACGAAAATTTCTAACTTTCCTAATAAAGTTCTCCGTAATCTGAATCTGCTGTTATTCTGGAACTCATGAAATAATTTGAAGTACAAAAGTGGATCAAGAAATGAATACTGAGCACACTATAAAAATTTGAACCCCAAGCTTTTCTTTCTAGCGACCTCTGCTTCCTTCCCAGCTGTCTGGGTCGGACCTGTCTAAAAATTCATGTGTCATATTTTTACAGTTGTTTCATTGTTCTATTTTTTATCCATATTTGTACTTTGAATTTGATAATTGTTTAGTAACAGTGGATTAAACAGAATTATCGCTTTTCTCGCAAAAAATCTTCGATTTTTCAATTTTCAAAACTAGACAAGTTAGTGAGAGGCAAACGTACAGAGAAGATTTAGACTTTAAGAGCAAGGAGAATATTGAAACTCAGTGCCAAAGAACCGGATAGATGTGCCCTAACAAGAGAACATTCTAAAGCACTCAGGATCGACTGAACAAGAATTTCTTAACCCAAAACATTCGGTAAGTAGTTTTCTAACTCATTTTCTCTTTCAAATCCGACACCTTCCACTATTCTATCTTCTGCATGATTCTTCGCAAATTCGCTGCAAAAGCAAAGAGAAACTAACCCGTATTCGGTTGCAGCGTCTAAACTTAATTAAAAAAGAATTGTTTGATGATTTGAATAATTTTTTATTGATTTGCACAACTTTAATACGGAAATTAAGGGCAAGAGAACACAAATAAAATACGGTGAGGGATTTCATCACCCTTTCCGTGGCCCATAAATCACAAACCGAGCATTCTTGCATTCCCCCAGTAGTTTTAAAAATCAATCAAACTCTTTCATAAAGACTACGCGCTCATTAGAGAAAGTTAACTATAGTTAGAATCTTACTTAACGGTGCACTATTCCAAAGGGTGTTTAGACAAGTGTAAAAGTCGCAACCGCCGAAAAGAGTGAAGGTTATTCTAATTAAGGAATTTCGCGAAAGCGTTGGAAAACCTTCCTAATATCTTGCACTTACTTGGCCTCTAGATTAGTATAATCTCTGGTTTGATTCTCAATACTGTTTTAGTTCAACAATCAAGTTCTTTAACATGTCTAATTGACTTAGCATAACATAGACTATCAGAGGTGAGATATTTTTTCTTTTGTGATTTTTGTGAATACTTGTAGATATGGGTAACACATTTTAAACCGATTCCTTACGATCCATATTCTTTTGTTAATGCACATTCCCAATTCTTTTGTTCCAATTGTCAAGATTCTTCCCACATTCTCGAAAATTGTCCTTTCTTAGGGGGTAACCAATCGTGCCAAAATTTTGATATGGGTCCACCACCTAACACTCTAGCACCCAGGCACACTTCAAATTTAGAACAATTGATTAAGAATTTAAAGAAAGAGGCCAACAATATGTCTTTTTTAGTATCACCACCATCATAGCTCTCCTTTTCTGAAACAACTTTCACATCTATAGGGTTTGATAGTGAGATGGATACTAGATTGACCACTTTAGAAAAGAGTTTAGAAGTGATGATTGCATTTGAGGGTCAAACGGTTTCGACTCTAGCCATGTTCATACAACAATCTGATCAATTGTTTCATGCTCAATCGCAATCATTGGTTAGAATCGATAAACAAGTGAAACAATTAGCTGTACAGATTCTCGAGAGTAAACACTGTCAAACTGAAACTGATAATGGAAAAATCTTTCAGCTAGGAAGCCAACTGAGTGAGATACATGATCAAATTTTTTTTGATGATTTCCTAAATGATGATGAAAATATAATGATTGATTTGACTGAGTATTATAAGGATGAGCAAGAAAATTCTCTGAGTTGGCCTAACACTAACCTTCAGGTAGCAATTTAACCTCCAACGACTTGCGGTCTTGAGAATGATTTAATCGATGAAGTACCTGACGATGAGATTCTTGTACCGACGAATTATAGCGAGAAATTTTTTTAGGAAACTTATGAATTTGATGGGTATAATTTTGAAATACTATGTAAGGAAATTAATGATTAGGAACCCACGAATTTAGTTTTACCGATTGATATAGTTTTTGACAAAACTTTAGAGTGGGGTCCTACATTCCTAGATGACATTGATCTACCCATAAATGAGTGTGAGGAGGGAGAACTTGAATTGAAAAATGTGAGTTATGGTAATATTGATGAGAATATGATATTAGAGGAGTATATGGAGAAAGTTAACATTGATAAATACTCTTTCACACCGAGTTTTGAGGAAATTATGCGGATGAACTTGGTATTCTTAATGAGTTTGAGTCACGATTAATTTGGAACATCGTAAAGACCTTTCGTTTGCTGAACTTTTTGAGGATGAACTCCGGTGTTTAAACGAACTTGACTACAAAACTCAGCACATGATTCTTGTACACAAAATTCATTCGGGAAATATTTCTTTAACTCCTTCAAAATTTCGTCTTCATCTTCAACATTTTTTTATCCCTCCATTCATGCACCTATGTCCAACACTAATATCTAACCATACCAATAATATTTTCTTTTTCTTTTTCATATACTATTTGTTTTATCAGTCCTAGTCTTACATTGACAAAATTTTTGAATGGCTGGTACTAATTTATGGACTAATACAATCTCCTAAACTTCAACTACTGTAATTAGTTAACATTTTGTAAATATCTTTTTAGCTTCTTAGTTCTTAGGTTTTCTTTTGTGAATAAAATCTCACCATGTGTGTCTTAGTCTAGCAACCGGAGACGGGAGCAACGATGATGATATCGTCAATCTCAGGTTTGGGAGTGAGCACTCCGTTTGTTTTGTAATTTCCGCATTAGCATCATGTGTAAATTCCACATTTGCATATATATTAGAAAACCCACAAAAATTTGAAAAATTTTCAAAACATAAAAACTTTGTCGTTAAGCTAGTGGGGAAACTTAGACTCAAAGTCTGACGGTTTAGCTTGATAGGTTAGAAAAAACTAAATTCTAGAATTAGAAACTGAAAACTTAAAAAATAACTCTCCTTTGAGTTTAACCGTAGCAAATTTACGTCTTTGCATCATACTACACGTGTCATGAATTTTGAAAATTAGGTAACAAGTTTGAAATGTCTAAAAATTGAGAATTTTCTTAAGGTCGAACAGGTTTGTTTAGAAATAAGTAATATCAAGTATGGTTCATGAGTGAAGTTGATATGAAGAGAAAGTATTAAAATCTTTAATGGAGGCTAAGTTTGAAAGATAACACATCTTGAGTTTGATTAGAGTGATTACACACCTTATCCACACGAACACGTATTGGGATGAAAAAGAATAACTGGATATATTTCCGTTGGTTTTCTTTCTAAGAAATTTCACGCAATAAAATAAGTCTTTGTTTTATGGCCTTAGTGACTTGGGCAATTAAGTCTTCAGGGGTGTTTCTACACTTAATGCCTTAAAACCATTTGGTTTAGGAGTCTTTGATCCAAAGCTCGCTAAGAAACCTAGAAATCCTAATAAAACAGGTAAAGTAAGTGTTCTCTCTCAGTTAAAAGTTCTCGCGGTTCTTTGTGGGAGAATAATCTTGGTCAGGGACGAGTTTCAAAAATAATTTTTTTAATGAAGATATGAAGGTTTGGATTGATATTAGAAGATTAAAAGACTTTTTGCACAATCACGAAGGTGTGTATGAACGAAAACAGGTGAAAGGTAGAGTAAAAAATAAGACTAAGTTGTTTGTTAAAGATTATAGAAATCATAAATTTGAGACCAAGCTGTAGAATGAAAACTCGAGAAAAGCTTACGACTTAACAAATTCACGAGATACTTTTGAAGTTTTTTCTGGTCTTTAATGGAGGCATGAAGATTTTAATCGAAGCTTTTGAAACAAAATGACGTTATTTGCATGAGCACGTAAAGACGTAAAGATGCTTAAGTTAAATGAAGAAGTGAGGTGTGAAAAATAAGAGTTGAATGTTTCTAACTTAGGATAATAGAATTTCTAGCTTAGATACTGAACTCTAGGATTAGAGCAGACAACTCATGAAACCAACTTGACGCTATTTTATGGGTGTAATCCTCTGAAAACCCTCAGGATATAACATTCCTCCTCTGGGGTAACCTAGGGGTTTAACGACTTGTTGCACATACTCAGTGCAATCGATTTTCCTGCTAAAGTGAGATTATGATTTTGTTTTGCTCAGGACGAGCAAAAGATAGGTTTGGAGGTATTTGTTCATCACAATTAATTGCATTTAAATACCGCTTATTCTATATCATTTTGTTAATAAAAAAGTTCTATTAATCTGTGACTACTATATAAGTACAGGTTTCAGGTACTCCGGGAAATTAAGTGGAAAACACAACACATTGCGTATAGTTATGACAAATTCAGGCCAAACTGCAACCGGACGGAAAAATAATCAAGATATGTGTTTTGCAAACCAAATAATCATTTTTGAGCAACTTGGATGCAAGTGGATCAGCCATGGTACACAAGTGGGCATGAATCATGTGTGCAATGATCACAATGTAAAGAGATGATGTGAAGTGTGAAAGGCATGCCCACTTGACACTATCTCGAACTTTCAAACACCAATGAGCAAACGAGTGAGATTCAAAAGAAAGAAAAAATATCCTATAAATCAATTGAGGATGTCAGAAGAACGCTGAAAGAAGCTAGGCCCCAAAGACCACAACTTGGCCGACCAAGAAATCATCCTAGCCACCTGAGGTGGCCTGGCTTTGCCAAAATTGCTTCATGCTCCTGACACAGCTCTATCTCTTTCATATCATGCCACTTTTATATTTCTTTTTGTCTGGAAGAACATCTATAAGTAGCAGATCATAGATGAAGTTCTGGGTTGGTTTTTAAGTAAGAATTTTGATTGTATACTTCATAATTACTTCTTCTTCTTCCCTCTTGGAGCTCTCATTTGAGAGCTCCATTAAAGAGATTGAAGTTGTAATCTAACTTGTAGCTCAAATCCTTCCATTTTGTTAATAACACTTGACATCTTTTTTGTTTTTGTTTACTTGCACTTTTCATTCTTTCTTCTTGTTTCATGTTCTTGTATTTCTTCTCTTTTGTTATTTTGATATAACATCGAGGAATTCGTCTCTTCCGGTATAAAGAGTTGATGTCGCGCTATGCATGATTGACCATAACCAAAAACCCTTGGCGTCGAGGCGGTGGAGATAAACTGACAAGTGTTATCAGTTGTATCTCAGGTGGTTATATGTTTGAAATCAGCATAACTTATCAGGTTATTGGGGGCTTGACAGTTTCAACCTCCCAGATCCGGTATGCAACACTCTCAAACGAAGAGACCGGACTGTACGGTGGCTGTCACTGATAGGCTCTGATTGGGTTCGGACGAGTTTTCGGATATGATCCTGACCGAATGCTAGCATATTGATTAAGTCTTTAGAGTCCCATGCAAAGGTTTTTCCCACTCAGGCGAAACGATATAGTGCGCGTGTGGTGATACGTGCGGGAGTTCGATTAAATACGTGTATTGGATACATGTATGTTAATTGGACGTTTTTAATACTAGCCGGTTTAATTTTAAACCGGATTATTAAATTAATTGTTGATTTAATTATATATATATATATATATATATATATATATATATAGTATTATGTTTCTCTTCTCATTTTCTTTTTATGTTTGCATAATGATATGGACATATATTTATGTATTTGTTTAATACATATTATTTCCTTTTCTTTTTCTTTAAGGAGACATGACTTTGCCGAGTGATGGCACACGAGGGGCCTTACCCACCCTTTTATTTGTGACAAGTGGTAGAGAGAGAAGTGATGGATATATGAGAGTAATCTATGGTATCATATCTCTAAGGCTTGGTTATTTTCTTCTCTACTCATTCTCTCTCCTTATTAACATAACTCCCAAAAGAAAAGAAAGAGATAAAAATAGAGAAGAAAAAGAAGAGATACAATTCTACATCTCTTAATCTAGTAGCATGGTAAACTATTAGATTGAGTTACTACACTGGTTGTATGCATTGGTGATGTTATAGCTTGAGAGGGGTTTCCTCGATGGGAATCATCTTCGGTGAGACAATTGGCATGCAAGCTCGTTCTGGGAGGCGACAGAGTTCAAAAAGGGTCTTCCGTAATTGGACGGACACGCTACAATGGTTGTAGCATCCCTGCCTTCTCTTGTTGTTTCTTGCAATCTATTTAGTAAATGTGATCTTGGCTATTGGAAATGATTCTATGTTTAGAAAAATTGATGTTTTCAAATTCCGCGGCGGTCCGCAAGTGTTGCGACCCCATGACCATTTCCTACAAGGCCCAGGCCTGAACCGTCAGCTTAGGGCCCAGCTCCAAGCGAGCCGCGGCTCGGCCCGACTTAGGCCGCGGCTCCGGCTTGAATTTTTATAAAAAAAAATAATGTCAGATATCTTATTTTTTAAAAAAAGTTTCTTGGAGAAAATATTTTAAAAATTCTGAAAATGCACAGAAAATTAGATTTTGCAAATCTTTTAGTTTTAACAAATAAAACCCAAAAATATCTTATCTCTAAGCAATTTAAAAAAAACACATCCTTTTAAAAGATTGCTAAATCTATAAAACACAAATTTAGGGTTAGGGTTCATGAAAAAAAAATTGTGATGACAGCCGCCATCAACTTTTTGTCACGGCCGTTGTATATGCAATTCTTTTTATTCTAATGCATAGAAATTAAATTTAAACAATTGAATTCAATTTTAGTTAACCCATCTAGTTCAATGTCGGATCTACTATAAAAAAAGCCATAAATTTTACAATGTGGTTATCTATATGGATCTGGAAACCCTCATAGTCAAGATCTAACATACAATAATAATAAAAAAAATTAGATCTTTACAGATTTAATCTTTAATACATGATAAAAATATATTTTTTTGATCTAAAAATAAAGAAGAATAAATAGATTAAGAGCGTAATCAACTCTGATACCAATGTAGGTTTATACTAAGCACGACATAAAGTCGTGGATCACCTCACAACAGATACAAATCCATCATAAGTAGATAGAAACAGAAACATATAATTAACCTACACGGTGTTGGGATCTCACATACCCTAGCAGGGTTGAGATCTCCTGATCGATGATGCCTATGATGTCTTCTTCTGATGATGACAATGACTGGCGGAGGAAAATCACACGTTAAGCGGAAGGTCTCCTTCTCCACAGCAGCTACTAGTCTCTTTGCAAAAAGGAGAAGGAAGAGCTCTCTTGAAACCCTAGGAGTAATTCTCTCTAGAATATGAGAAGGTATCACAACACGTGTGAAACCCTAGTAACATCTATTATCCGATTATTTAACCCTAGCCTTATATCCATATATATAGTAAGGGGGTTTAGATCGACGACTATGATTAAATCCCTAACCTACTTGATTGGATGGGTTTCGGGTCGGGTCGAACGAATAGCCCAACCCGAATACCAACAATCACCGATGCTACAATATCTTAAGCTAACTTTAGCATTTTTTATGAATAGGATGTTCTTATACAAATACTCGAAATCTAATTGTACAATAAAATAACAAAAGAAAATTGGACGAAAAATATAAAAAACAAAAATAACTTTTATTAACATTAAAGGGGAGACATGGAATTAATCTCTAGTCGCTCTACAAACAAAAGGTGAAACATAGTGCTTAATCAATAAAATAACATATAAAATATAATTGTGAGAGAGAGGGAGAGAGAAATTTCACTTCAAGTTTTACACCCTCGATACTATCTGATTGAGGGGAGATTTCTACAATTCACCCCTAAATTTTCCTTCAGTTTCCAAGGATTGAACGCTAAGTCTTAAGTTAACACCTAAATCTTGTTAGGATTTTTAGTCCCAAACAATTTAGAAAATAAAACAAGATCTTTGAAAAGAAGAAAGAACGATCAAACACAATAAAAACTTTCAATTTCCTTTTTTTATTCAACTTCAATACGAAATACAAAAATTCTCTTGCTACAAAAATTCTCTTCAACTCTTCTTCAAATTCTTCTACTTCTTCTTCTCTTCTACATAAAATATCCTAATCAATTTATATTTATAGGCCTAGACAATGATACTTAGAAATAATGTTGATTTAATTAGGATCTATCTCTAATAAGTAATTAAATCTTATCTCTAAACAAATCTTCAAATATCTTCATAATTAATCTCATTCAACTAACAATTTAAATTTAGATCTAATCTAAATTTAAATCTAAATCTGTAACTTCCTCTCCTAAAATATTTGAATGTATGAAAAATCTTAACAATCTCCACCTTGATATGCATTCAATAAGCCGTCTTCTATCTTCTCTTCACAATTTCTGCCTACGACATCTTCTGAGTTCTACACAAAGCTCCACCTCGACTCAAGTTTTCTCCACCTTGTTTCAAGGTTGTTCTTCCATACACAGGCTTCCTCATAACTTGATATATATTGCTTGAGGTTTTGACTCCTTTCATCACGACATAATTCTTCTGGCACACATACATCATTCCACCTTGAGCAATAATTATGTAACCTCTCGTATCCAATCTTCCAAGTGAAATTAGATTCCTCTTCTATTTTAGGACATACCTGACATTTCCAAAAAGTCTGTGCTTCCCATCGAACATCTTCATCTTCATGGTGCTCACGCCCTCTATTTCTACTTCAGAATTATCCGCTAATGTCATCGTCTCTTTTTTTCCTTAATTTTATCGAACCACTCCTTATTTGAACATACGTGAAAGCATGCTCCCGAATCCATGTACCACATATCTTTCTTTTTGACTTTTTCATCGCTAGTCATAAGCAAATCACGTTCTATTCCGACATCATGGGCCATGTTCACTTTCTCTACGTCTCTTTAGATCATCTAAGTCCTCCTTCATTTTGAGGCAATCAGACATATAGTGACCCATCTCGTTACAGTAATGACACATTATTTTCGACATATTTATTGCAGACCACGGTCTCTGATTTCTTCTATCATTACTTTGTTCCTTCCTCCACTTCGGACCTTCTCTTGCAACAAGTGTTGATGAATCAAATGATCTACTTTATAATTTCCTTTTTAATTCTTTATTTAGGAGACAGTTTGTTACTGCGCCCATCGAAATAATTCCGTCAGGAGACGGATTGCTAAAAAAAATTACCAGAGTTTCCCAACTGCTCGAAAGGGAACTCAACACTATAAGTGCTTGCATCTCGTCTTCAATCGGTACTTCATGGATACAAGTTGATTCACAATATTCTGAATTTCGTTCAAGTGCTCCGCTATTGAGGAATCTTCTATGAACTTCAAATTCATCAATTCTCTCATAGAAAAGCCTTGTTCGCAGCTGTCTTTCTCTCGTAGAGATCTGTCACCTTCTTCCATAAAGTTTCTGCAGTGCTTTCCACTATAAATGGTGGAACACCGAATCTTCTATCCATCCGTGAATAAGACTTCTCGTTTTTCGATCCATCCTTACCCAATCTTCATCGGACTTCTTGTGAGGTTTGCCGCTAATCCCATAAAGAGGCGCATCTAAATTTTTGAGGCACGACATGTCCTTCATTCTCGACTTCCATATTAGCTAATTTATGCTATTCAAACACACCATCTTTGCTGCGATTTGAGTTGTCTCCATTTTCGTCCTTCTTTCAACAAAGCTCTGATACCAGTTTGTTAGGATTTTTAGGTCCCAAATTATTTAGAAAATAAAACAAGATCTTTGAGAAGAAGAAAGAACAATAAACACAAAAAAACTTTCAACTTCGCTTCTTTATTCAACTTCAATACGAAATACAAAATTTCTCTTCCTACAAAAAACTTTTCTTCAACTCTTCTTCTTTTCTTCTATATAAAATATCCTAATCAATCTATATTTATAGGCCTAGACAATGATGCTTAGAGATAATATTGATTTAATTAGGATTTATCTCTAAATAACTAATTAAATCTTATCTCTAAACAAATTTTCAAATATCTTCATAATTAATCTCATTCAACTAACAATTTAAATTTAGATCTAATCTAAATCTAAATCTGTAACTTTCTCTCCTAAAAGATTTGAATGTATGACAAATCATAACAAATCCTTCTATCACTGCCTGAATCCATGCCTTTAGAATGGACATGTGGTCCCCTATAAATAAAGCAATCCTCACTAAACAGATTAAGATGGAACTATCCATCATTTGTAATAATCTGTTTCACCTCTCATTTCAATGGGTCAGGGGTGTCCAAACCCTTCAATTTATAGTATGGAGCATGCTTCAATAATACGAATTTAGACATTCATGTTGGATTCTCCAAATCTCTTATGAAAAATCCAAATTCAATATAATTCCTTAGATAGAATGCACATATTTGTGTACATGTATCCATACATTCACCAAAAATAAAATACATGAATATAGAGTATGGACATGAGAAATGTTTCTGAAGAGAAATGTTTCTGAAGAGAAATGTTTCTGAAGAGAAATGGTGCATGTATTTGAGTCGGATGGCTCGGATCCCAGTGTCTGAACTCGCCCTTGATTTTTTTTCCTTCAACAGATTCAAGTTGAGATATATTGCTTGAATCGGATCGGAAAGCGACCCGTTTTCACTTTTCCTATTCTTCATCTCTCATCTTTCTCTAAAATCCTAATCGAATTTTTCTCTCCTTAAGCTGCAATTTTCGGGTATGATGGAAAAAAATTCATCTTTTTGCTGCTCAATTTATGAGAAGTTCATGTTTTTGAACAAATTCATTTTTTTCAAGAGTCAATGCGAAGTCTATCAAGTAATCCAGCATGAAATTCTCCTAAAATTACATTATTTTAATCATTGTTAAACTATTGTTATGTGAAATCAATTTATTAAACTTGAATCCAACTCCTTTACTATCAATTTATTAAACTCGAAATCAATTATCGTTCAACTTTTAAATTCTCGCTTTTCAATAATGCCATATTGATGAAAGAGGTTATTGTCAATCTTCTTCCCGTATGATACCATTTTACTTTAGATCCATGTTTATTTGCCGTATGCACTCACCTGAACTCACCTGAACGCTTGCAATTAAACTTATATTTGTTTGATCACACATCTATATGAAATAAGACCACCATGATCTATTCTAGATATACAACAATATGGGAATCTGATTCGAGAGAAGAGAAGAAGAACTCTGGTGAATCGTTTTTCTCTCAGAAAGTTAGTGACTCATACCATAACTCTAGTTGCTTGAGAACACAAAGACTCACTCTTCAGATACCATACCTATAATGACATTTCGTCACGTGTTGAGCATGTACTCCTTACATACTCACTTACTTTCTAATACGATAGCCGAACTTGAATGCAACTTTACATGAACACCAACATGACACGACATGAGTACCACCTTACCTTAAACATGAAGCCGTTGTGCTTGAGCCATGGACGTGAGACATGGATGGAACTCATTAACTCTCTTGAAAGAAAGAAACTGTTTCCATGTATTGTTGGTTCCATGTGTTAATCCTCAAGTAAATCACCTAAGCTTTGACACTATAATATGGAGCTGGGTAGCTTGGATAGTAAGGACGTATATTGTGTCTCGAGAGCCCCCTTGTCGTGTTACCGTGATTCCGGGCATTTACGGAATGCTAACTGTCGTGGTCATGATTCCTGTAGTTCTGAGCCTGACACAGGCAGAATCGCGTCAAGATGTTACCTTCCGTTGATCTGCTGTTGGCGATGATGGACGTCCGAGATTTGAGTTGGAGGATAGCTCGTGAAGTGTGTGGATCTCAATGGGTTTGAGGTTATTGGGGCCGAGCTACCTGGAAGGAAGTCCCGGGGTGGTTGTACCACCGAGGACCCTCCGACGATCAAGTTAGACAAGTAATCCGAGCAGAGTAACGGCCTAGTGAGTGGACAATGACTTACTTGATCCGTCTGGAGAGGGGTTTATATAGTGGTGGTAACGGGCAGGCAGGCGCAGGAATCACACCGGCCGTTACGCTCCCGGCATCACTCCCGCGTGATAGACGGGATCTCCCATTAATGGCGAGACAGGCTGGTTAATGGGGGATCGTGATGGCGTGGAACGCGGGATGTGGCCGGCGGATATCTCACGTATGGCGAGATTCGCTGAGGCGAGACGAAAATGCCTGCGGATGATGCCGTCGGTCGGTCGATGGGACCGAGGAAGATGAGCTCGGCGGGAGGCTCGGGACCAAGCGGAGGCCGAGCTATCTTGGTTCTGTGGTAGCCCGGAGGCGAGCTGAGAGGGCGAGGAAGCTTAGCCCGAAGGAAGGCTCGGAGGTGAGCGGATGGCTGAGGAAGCTCCGACCTGTGATAACTCGGAGTCGAGCAAAGGGACAGTTGACTTGGCTGCTGAAGTGCTCGGCGGCAAGGAGTGGGGTGTAACCTCGGAGACAGGGTTCGAGAGAAGCTCCCACTGTAGCACACTGGTTCCCCCTCCGTGGCCCTCAGGGGCCTAACTGGCTTACGCATGTGACACGTCATCCGCCACATGTCATGATCTAAAGAATTACCATTATTGAGCATCATCATTAGCCCCCCACTCTCGTTCCGATCTATTTATGGGTCAGGTCGAGAGTGGACTGCTTGGTACT
The DNA here is from genome assembly GCA_030015575.1 of Agapanthus africanus. Classification (NCBI taxonomy): domain Eukaryota; kingdom Viridiplantae; phylum Streptophyta; class Magnoliopsida; order Asparagales; family Amaryllidaceae; genus Agapanthus; species Agapanthus africanus. The sequence goes on along the minus strand of JASDDO010000012.1, from coordinate 122,565,979 downwards.
TTCTGTGCGGTTTGGCGCTGGTAATTCCTCATGGTGGATTGTTCGGTGATGACACGGCATTCTTGTTGTCGCGCATCGAGTATGAGTCGAACGAAGGACGAGTGTGGGAAGGTCGGTATCCTCCCTTTGTCGGAGTTGATCGCATGTTGAGTATGAGTTTATTCGGCGGGTCTTGGATCCGTGTCTTTATAGGATAGGAAGCTACCCGTTGGGGATGCGCCGAGCAGGAAGAAACTCGGCAGCCTCGCGAAGAGGGCTTCAGATACTCAGCGTCTGATGGGCAGGAGGTTGCCCGCTAGGGATGCACCGAGCAGGTAGGAACCCGGCGGCCTCGCGAAGAGGGCTTCGGATCCTCAGTGTCTGATTGGCAGGAGGCTGCCCGCTGGGGATGCGCCGAGTAGTTAGGAAATCGACGGCCTCGCGATGAGGGCTTCAGATCCTCAGCGTTGATGGGTAAGAAGTTATTCGCTAAGGATTGGCCGAGCAGGGTAGCTGCTCGGTGGCCTTTTGGCGAAGGCTTTGATCCTTGGCGTCAGTGGGTAGTGAACTACCGGCCATGGATGACCGAGCAGGGCAGCTGCTCGATTGCCTCTTGGCGAGGGCTTCGATCCTTAGCGCTAGACGGACCGTAAGAGGCCTGCTAAGGATGGACCGAGCAGTGAAGCTGCTCAGTTTCCTCTTGGCGAAGGCTTTAATCTCTGGTGTTGCGGGATAGGGAACTACCAGCCAAGGATAACCGAGCAAGGACGAGCCCGGTCGCCTCTTGGTGAGGGCTTTGATCTTTAGCTCGAGAGGTCCATACGAGGTCTGCTAAGGATGGACCGAGCAGTGAAGCTGCTTAGTTGCCTCTTGGTGAGGGCTTAGATCTCTAGCGTTGCGAGGTAGGGAACTACCAGCCGGGGACAGCCGAGCAGGGTAGCCGCTGGGCTGCCTCTTAGTGAGGGCTCAGATCCCTGGTGTTGCGAGGCAGGGAACTACCAGCCGGGGATAGCCAAGAAGGGTAGCCGGGAATTACCAGCCAGGGATAACCGAACAAGGGCGGGCCCGGTTGCCTCTTGGTGAGGGCTTTGATCCTTAGCATGGGAGGGGCCGTAGGAGGCCTACTAAGGACGGGCCGAGCAGGGTTACTGCCCGGTGCCTCTTGGTGAGGGCTTTGATCCTTAAGGATGAGCCGAGTAGGGTTACTTCCCGGTGCCTCTTGGCGAGGGCTTTGATCCCTGGCGTTGTGGGAAGGGAGCTACCAGCCAGGGATAACCGAGCAAGGGCGGGTCCGATTTCCTCTTGGTGAGAGCTTTGATCCTTAGCGTGAGAGGGGCCTACTAAGGATGGGCCGAGTAGGGTTACTGCTCGGTGCCTCTTGGTAAGGGCTTTGATCCTTAAGGACGGGCAGAGCATGGTTACTGTCCGGTGCCCCTTGGCGAAGGCTTTAATCCCTGGCGTCGTGGGGTAGGGAACTACTAGCCAGGAATAACCGAGCAGGGTACTCGCTCGGCTGCCTCTGTAGGTCAGGCAGCCACCCTATCCAATAGGGTCGCCGTGGCACCAACGGGTCCCTCAGCCACTACTTTTTATGCATGCCCCCTCGCGAGGACTACAACCCGGCGGAACACCTTCCGGTCTCGGGACACCCTGGGGGTAAGAGCCTATGCTTCGCCATACTGTCACACAGTGAGAACCCCCCATAGGTCGACATCCAATGCCTAGTAGCTCTGATACCACTGTAGGGTTCCTAGACACACTAATGAGGTCTCACAAGGCATCAAGCATGCCAATTTCAAATTTTACAAGTGCCGAGAAACCCTAATATGGATCGTTAACTAGAATTTTAGGCGAAACAAAGAGCTAGTTAACAACTTAACTAAAGTGTAACGGAAATACAACCTTTGTAGATCCGGTGCTCCACCTCCATAGCTCCGTGACGATGTCTCCTCGCTGCGATCATTGGATCCCGGGCTCTAGCGTCATCTTCATCGGAGAAATGGACGGGCTAGGTCATCGACTTCGATGCCGAAGATGATCTACGTCAAGGCATCACAAGATCAAGCTTCCACTTCACCAAGTCATGAAACTTGTGAAGAAAACACCCTATACTACTTGGCAAGAGGTAGAGGATGAAGAAATAGGAAGTGGGTTCACTTTAGAATTGGATTTCTCACTCATTTCATCAAGTCACCATTGATGAAGTCAAGCTTTCTTCATGTTGAAGATGAAGAAGAAGAAGAAGAAAGAATATATGATAAGTTATTTTCCAAAAAGAAAATAAAATGAATACTTATCATAATGCAACCATAGTTAGGTGTAGAGAATAAACTAGGGTTAGTTCAAATGGTTAGGGTTAAGCATGAGACAAGAATGGTGACTAAGTCAAAGCTTCATGAATCTTCAACTAAAAACAAACAAAGCCACCATTCTTCCCTTTGCCAAAAATGAATGAATAAATAAATAAATAAGCAAATAAATCAAGTGAAACCCTAACCATTAACCAACCATGGTTTAAACCAAACATACACCCAAACTAACTTGTATCATCAAACATGATACAAACTTATGCACAAAAGTATATCACATATACAATGTGCACCTCAAGTGAGAAAATCCATTTAAAGTGAACTAATACTAGTTAATGTAAAGTAATATATCAAATATATCATTATACATTAAATCATTAAATCAACACTTGATTCAATGATCCGGTCATGTCTCACATAACCGACTAGTATCCATAGTAACAACTTATCGAATCAACACTTGATCCGATAACCCGGCTATAACGCGTATAACCGATCAATGTTACAAATCGCGAGAATCGAATACAGTATCACATACTGGTATCATTCTCGGACCCGCACATATCTCATATGCGCTCCTATTTCGTTTCGCTTGAGCCAGGAAATCTCTGTGTAGGACTCTAAAGACTCGTCAATACGCCGGCAGCAGATGATGATCATATCAAGCACCCACAAGCCGCAAGCGGTCTGCTAAACGTAACGGCCACCCGGGTATTGAGCGATCAGAAGATCGACGAGCAAGCCCGCTCACACTCCTGTGAATCCAACCAGTAACACTTACCGTACAGTCCGGTCTCGTCGTCTGATATGTCGCATATCTCGCCTAGGGGTGGTAAACGTCAGACCCCAATAGCTCGATAAGTCGTGTCGATATGAGGTCTATAATAGTTCGAGAAACTACTGGTAACACTTACCAGTAAATCTCAGCAACCCTGGCCAGGGATTTCCGGTTATAGCCAATCGAACACAGCGCAACATCAACTCCCTATACCGGGAGAGACGAATCCCCTCCTATCGCTCATTGCCTCCATATGATTCGGGACTGTACCCAAAGCCACCGTTTTGCACGCCCTCTTGGTCGTGGTAAGGTGGAAATCAAAGCACAGTGGGAATCACACAAGACTCTATGATGATCTCGGGTGTACAGACTAACCTGTACCAGTGTCACCAGAGAACTGCCATCTGACGTAAGGTATAATACCATCTGGGAGTTCTCGGCGAGTCCGTCCAGTGTACCCAGTCTTCACTGAGCACCCGTATATAATCTCTGATGTCAAACACCAATGGATATGGGATCATCCATCGCCCATCTGTATGGGTCGAGAAGGTATACGCTAGTCTACTCCGGTATATCGATGCCCCGTCTCGATATACCCACGACTAGGGACCTTGAAGGATGTACTTATGGACTACCATGTCCCCACTAGTATGATCCGCATCATAGTCTAGGTAGTCAAGTACACATCCTAAGGGCTTTACCAACATGTAACAGAGAGACAAATAGTATACACGTTAAGGTAAAGAGTAACCAGATAGCATACTATCATGTCGAGCAAGAAAGTCCTCCCTATATATGTCCCAGCATCCACTACTATATACATCCTATGTACAGTAATGGCCTCTAGGGCATACATATAACTAACAATCTCCCACTTGCACTAGGGCCATCTGATAGCAGTGGTTGTAGTATCTCATACACAACCATCCCATAAAAGTCTCTCTCTCTGGGAAAAGGCCTTTCGTGAGTGGATCCGCCGTGTTGTCCTCTGAGTCTACTCTCCTAACCTCGATCCCCTGGAAATCAATCATCTCCATGATCAGGTGATACTGCCTTAGAATATGTTTGGATGACTGATGGGACGGACGTTTCTTGGCATAAGCCACAACTCCATTGTCACACAATGGGAGGAACTAGGTTCATCTCATGAACTTATATATATACCCAGACAGCCTCTTTGGTAGCATCTTAAGTAGCGATGTATCCATCCTTTATCGTCTAGTGTGCCACGGTATCTAGCTTGGAACTCTTCCAACATACCATCCCTTTACTGAGGGTAAAGACAATGCCTGTGACTGACATTCAGTCGTTTTTATCACCCTGGAACCCTTCCAGTGATTCTCCCCAAATTCAGGATTTAGGAGGTATCATTTTGATCCTATATGGAGAATCTATGTGATAAGCGGAGATTGACCGAGCGTAGCATAGGAAACTCCTTTCTTATCAAGAGTATGTCATCCACGTACTCTACGAGGATCACCACCATACTCTCTACTACCTTTTTGTATATTCAAGGTTCATCTACCATTTTGATGAAGTCAAACTCTTTGACTACCACATCAAAACAGATGTTCCAACTCCGCGATACCTGCTTTATCCTATAAAGCATCTTGCACACGTTTCCGCTGCTCCCACTGTCTACGAAGCCCTCTGGCTGTGTACTTATAGACGCTCTCTTCCAAAACATCATTTAGAAAAGCAGTCATGACACCCAACCACCAGATATCGTAGTCATGGTATGTAGCCGTGGCAAGTAGGATCTGGATGGACTTAAGCATAGATCTTTAGAAAAAGTTTCATCATGATCCACACCTGGTCAATGATGCAAACCTTTACCAAGTCTAGCTTTGAAAGTCTTAACTTTTCCATGTACACCAAGTAATCTTCTTAAGATTTACTTGCTCCTGATGGGGATTTAACCCTTCAGATGTAGCAACCAAAGTCCATACTTTGTTGGTGTATAAAGATTCCATCTCAGATCACTAAGCATCCAGCCATTCTTACAGAGTCCCACTCCTGATGGCCAGCTCGAAACCAGTTGGGTCATCATCTCATGATGCAATCCTCGCTCCCACTGTCATAGAGAAACCGAAGTATCTCTCAGGTGGGTGAGGAACCCTGCTAGATCGGCGGAGAGGCTGAGATTCGTTAGTTACTATTGAATCCTTTGGTTCTATCAAATCATCGTCTGTAGTTTTTATAGCTGGAACCATTCCAGTTTTTCATAACAGACCTTGCCTCGAGCTTGTCCGAATTATGCTTTTAGACATAGCCCGGACAACCCAAATCTTAAAGAACTTAAGATACGGGCTCTTCCCTTTCCATATCACATATAAAGTGGTAGGCTGTGATCTGATTCAAACCCTATTCAATAGGTATGCAACTACTCAAGTGCATAACTCCCAAAAGGAAACGGGTAACTCAGTAGTACTCATCATAGAGCGCACCATATCAAATAGGGTGCAATTGCTCCGCCCCGATATACCATCGTGCTATGGTGTATACGGAGGAGTAATGCTGAGAGAGAATCTCATTCTCCTTTTAGAATAGTCCAGGATTTCCATGCTCAAGTATTCTCCTCTTCGATCACATCAAAGGACATAATACTTATACCGGTATTTTGGTTCTCTACTTGTAGCTTATATTCTGTGAATATCTCAAAAGGTTTGAACTTGTGTTTCAACAGGAACATATGTCTGAATCTTGAGAGATCATCAGAGAATGTAATGAAGTATAAAGAACCGGTCTTGGCATGTGTAGACAGGGGACCTACATACATCATCATGTATCATCCCAAGAGTTCACTAACTCTTTCTCTCTTTCCAATAAACAGAGCTGTGGTCATCTTATCTCTGTGACATGACTGGCAAGTTTCATAAGATGTAAATTCAAACTGATTTAAATATGCATCTAAATGTAACTTAGCTAGTCGGGTCGCATTGATATGACCTAGTCTACAATACCTCAAGAAGGATCCATTCATTTCTGAACTCTTCCTCTTGTGTGTGTTCCATATACTAAGAACTGTAGTTTGATTTAGAACGTCAATACTTTTAGATCACGTGCTTGAACCGATCAACATTTGATATAGGAAATGTTCAAAACATTATCTAACAATACAAAATTTTATCATTTCTTTACTAATAAAGAGACTGATATGATTTTGTATATCAGGTTCGGTATCTAATAGCATTTGTTCAGAATCAATGTACTGATAATACAGGGTGACAGTGACCAACAGACTTGGCTGCAACACTTGCCCCGTTTTCTGTCTCATGAAACTTATCACCCTTTCTCAGTTTTTCTACCCTTTTGTAGCCCTATGTAACAGATTACATATCTGGGATCCTGATCCGGTATCATATACCCAGGATGCGGAGGATACTGAGAAACAGTTCTTTGTAATGAACACACCCGAAGATGATGCATCAGCATGCACTCTCTTCGTTTGGGCGGCACGGGAATTCTGGTAATCCTCAATTTCCTGCTCTGTCTTATAACAATTATAAGTTGGAGCGGGACCAACGTTCCCCAGCTCAGTATAACAAGCGGGTTCGGTCAATAATCCGTATTATTATCTTGATTAAGGCGTGATATGGTCGCTACCTGGAGAGAGAGAAGAAAACACTCAGCGTATGCTCTTGCAAGATCAGATTGGTTTTTATCTTATCTAATCAGGATGGCTCCTACTGTTTTTTATCAAATCTTCCTTCAAACCTTAAAAGGAAAAACTAGCCGGAATTAATTACACACTACAAGTTCGCCAATCTTTCAGCCAGGCCAGTGTCGGTACTTTGAGGGAGGTCCCCCGTGCTTTCGCACGAACCTAATTAATGTAAACCTCGTTTTCCCATAGGCGTAACCCCGTTGACACCTTTCTAGACACCTACTTGATCGGCTAATTGTAATGTGTAAAATTCTCTCAGGAGTAACAATTACTCGCAGCGGGTATCGGGATCCAACTATCTCATAGAAGGTATGCAATCTCATTGCAAATTTCAACACTTGAAATTCCCGATAATATTTTACCCCTAGCGTCCTATGACCTTGACGGAGGCCGGACTACCCACAGGGCGCTAGTCAAGTTCAACCCGTCATTTCTTGATTGAATTAAACCCACCCGTACGACTCTTGACGGAGGCCAAACTACGCCGTACGAATACCCTAATCCAATCGCATCATATGCTTGCAGATAAACACTAGTTAGCTACCATACACTACGCCTTGACGGAGGCCAAACTACCACAGCATGAATACTAAGTAGTACTTATCTGAAATGACGGAGGGCTACGCAGGTTTTTCAGAAAAACCATGAGCGTAATGAACTTGATATCGTTGTAGAATCAAAAGAAGTTTTAAAATGGAGTGATTTTGAGGCTTTTCTAGTTTTGCTAAAGGGGTCACTCCCGGTGAAGGGATCGTCGGCCCTTTCTTCGTCGAATGAGGTACGGGATATATCATATATATCACCGTGCAAAGCAGAAACTATAGAAGCAATCAAAAACAAACCGAGTGTGTAGAATCTGCCAGTTATTGCTAAAGGAGTCACTCCCGGTGAAGGGATCTCGGTCCTTTCCTCATCGAATAAGGTGCAGGATATATCACATATACCGCTGTGCAAAGTAAGAACTGTAGCTACCCGTTTTATTTTGAAATTCGATTCCACAACATCTTAGGTTTCTTTTCTTTCATTAATCACATTAATTAAGTCCCATCATTTAAGTACCTAAACATCACAGATAAATACGACGTACACTTATACCATCCGCATTCGCCTCGATGTCCCCTCGTGCACCGTTAGGTTAGGTAACTAACGGCAGAGCGGAGCAGGGCTAGCGCGGGTGTAAAACATAAGTAACGTCTATATAATATATCATATATACTATATACTATATCTATCACAGAACATATCAAATGATCACATCACAGATATCGCAGCAGAAAATATCATATGAAATATTGGATATACTAGGATGTCCGTGTTTTCAATACGAGCCAGTATAAAACACGGATTCCACGGTCGTGATGAATAGCCAATCCCACGCCCCTAAACCCCTACGAGAGCGGCAAGCAACCCTACCAATTCTAGGGTTAGGAGGCCCGAACTCGACTCCTTGAGATGGTCTCCCACTGGACCCCAGAACCCGATTACTTGTGCTCCCCTCCTTGGGTCTATCCTAATGCGGAAAAGTAAATAATATACAAATGGTGAAAACTTCCGCAACCTGGAAGTGCCCCAATAAAAGAATATTACATACAAGTTTTTACATGAATGAAAATGAAAAACACTCATCTCACATAAAACCCCCGGCTATTCAACCACGACGATCCAATATAACATATCCAGCAACACATAACATCACATGTCATCAACGTAAGTAAACATGCGTATCTCAATTGTCGTTGACATATAGCAACGAAACCGGCGATATCACATATTACACTTACGGTCACAGAAAAGAAAGTGTAAAACTACAACAGTTGGAATCCGCAACCTCTTTAGACATCGCATGCCTAATCAAATGAAATACTTAGACATCGCATGCCTAACAATTATAAACCCCGTATTTTAGTCTCATTATCGAAAACACTTTTCAATATTAAGTCGGGCAATTCAACAAGATTCCCGATATCCCGATCGAATGCTCGTCGCAAACTTTAGTAGGCAGCTGCACCCCCGACGCCGTCGACGAAGTGCACCAAGGTGGAACACTGCTGCCGCGAGCATCCAAACGGATGCTTTCGGCGACGGGGTTCTCCTACAGTCACTTGGTCGGGACTATGGAGCGAAGCTGTCTATTAAGTTTACCCGGCGAGTATCCGCGTACACTACGTGATTGCGACGGACTTTTGATCACATCAAAATTCCGTGGCAACCTATCAAATGAGACTAAACTGCTATGTTTACAACATTCATTCAGTTATCTTATAACTGCTTGTGAATTCCAATTATTGTATCATATTCCGGATAAATAGAAAATGTTAAACTTTCCGATCGAACATTCGAACACCCAAGTTTTCCCGATACAGTTCAACACATGAAATAAGTCTAAAAACATTCACTTCGTGCCTCAGTACCAACGGTCCAGCCGTAGAAGGGTCAAGCCAACGCCTCACATGTGGCACGCCGTACTGCCCCAAACCTGAAGGTTCAAAGGGCAGTTCAAGACGGTCACATAATCGAGTTAAGGTTTGTTGTCTTCTAGAGGGACCATCGCGTTACTTGCACTACTTAGAATGTCATTAAACCACGGAAAGATCCAACACTTGGAAATTTTCCGGCAGGGGAAAGATTGGGTATTTATATCCGGTCGAACTTTTTAACATATTCCAGAATATCCGGAAAGCCACATAGACAAAATCTGATAATCCGATCGAATGTACGAACTCCCAATACAACCCAAAATACTCAACTCTTGAGTACTGATTAACAATTCCCAGAAAACCCAGTAACAGAAAACATGAATTATTGTGCAAATTTAGAAGGGTGACGTCATTATATGGCCGCGGAACCGCCGCAGAAGCCAGGCTTCTGCCGCGGTTCCGCCACACGTTGGACTTTTCATTTGAAAAATTTTGCACCGTAATTCTTAGAATTTCCTGCTGAATTTTTTAAGCATTTTTAATCTGGAAAAATCCCAGTTTTTGAAAAAAGTCCAGAGAGCATTTTTGGGTTAGGGTTTCGGTTAGATCGGGTTTCAAACGTCGTCTATACATCGCCTAAGGCTCTAGCTAGGCTCTGATACCACTGTAGGTCAGGCAGCCACCCCATCCAATGGGGTCGCCGTGGTACCAACGGGTCCCTCAGCCGCTACTTTTTACGCATGCCCCATCGCGAGGACTACAACCCGCCGGAACACCTTCCGGTCTCGGGACACCCTGGGGGTAAGAGCCTATGCTTCGCCACACTGTCACACAGTGAGAACCCCCATAGGTCGACATCCAATGCCTAGTAGCTCTGATACCACTGTAGGGTTCCTAGGCACACTAATGAGGTCTCACAAGGCATCAAGCATGCCAATTTTAAATTTTACAAGTGCCGAGAAACCCTAATACGGATCATTAACTAGAATTTTAGGCGAAACAAAGAGCTAGTTAACAACTTAACTAAAGTGTAACGGAAATACAACCTTTGTAGATCCGGTGCTCCACCTCCATAGCTCCGTGATGATGTCTCCTCGCTGCGATCATTGGATCCCGGGCTCTAGCGTCGGCTTCATCGGAGAAATGGACGGGCTAGGTCGTCGACTTCGATGCCGAAGATGATCTACGTCGAAGCATCACAAGATCAAGCTTCCACTTCACCAAGTCATGAAACTTGTGAAGAAAACACCCTATACTACTTGGCAAGAGGTAGAGGATGAAGAAATAGGAAGTGGGTTCACTTTAGAATTGGATTTCTCACTCATTTCATCAAGTCACCATTGATGAAGTCAAGATTTCTTCATGTTGAAGATGAAGAAGAAGAAGAAAGAATATATGATAAGTTATTTTCCAAAAAGAAAATAAAATGAATACTTATCATATTGCAACCATAGTTAGGTGTAGAGAATAAACTAGGGTTAGTTCAAATGGTTAGGGTTAAGCATGAGACAAGAATGGTGACTAAATCAAAGCTTCATGAATCTTCAACTAAAAACAAACAAAGCCACCATTCTTCCCTTTGCCAAAAATGAATGAATAAATAAATAAATAAGCAAATAAATCAAGTGAAACCCTAACCATTAACCAACCATGGTTTAAACCAAACATACACCCAAACTAACTTGTATCATCAAACATGATACAAACTTGTGCACAAAAGTACATCACATATACAATGTGCACCTCAAGTGAGAAAATCCATTTAAAGTGAACTAATACTAGTTAATGTAAAGTAATATATCATTATACATTAAATCATTAAATCAACACTTGATTCAATGATCCGGTCATGTCTCACATAACCGACTAGTATCCATAGTAACAATTTATCGAATCAACACTTGATCCGATAACCCGGCTATAACGCGTATAACCGATCAATGTTACAAATCGCGAGAATCGAATACAGTATCACATACTGGTATCATTCTCGGACCCGCACATATCTCATATGCGTTCCTATTTCGTTTCGCTTGAGCCAGGAAACCTCTGTGTAGGACTCTAAAGACTCGTCAATACGCCGGCGGCAGATGATGATCATATCAAGCATCCACAAGCCGCAAGCGGTCTGCTAAACGTAACGGCCACCCGGGTATTGAGCGATCAGAAGATCGACGAGCAAGCCCGCTCACACTCCTGTGAATCCAACCAGTAACACTTACCGTACAGTCCGGTCTCGTCGTCTGATATATCGCATATCTCGCCTAGGGCTGGTAAACGTCAGACCCCAATAGTTCGATAAGTCGTGTCGATATGAGGTCTATAATAGTTCGAGAAACTACTGGTAACACTTACCAGTAAATCTCAGCAACCCTGGCCAGGGATTTCCGGTTATAGCCAATCGAATACAGCGCAACATCAACTCCTTATACCGGGAGAGACGAATCCCCTTCTATCGCTCATTGCCTCCATGTGATTCGGGACTGTACCCAAAAGCTACCGTTTTGCACGCCCTCTTGGTCGTGGTAAGGTGGAAATCATAGCACAGTGGGAATCACACAAGACTCTATGACGATCTCGGGTCTGCAGACTAACCTGTACCAGTGTCACCAGAGAACTGTCATCTGACGTAAGGTATAATACCATCTGAGAGTTCTCGGCGAGTCCGTCCAGTGTACCCAGTCTTCACTAAGCACCCGTATATAATCTCTGATGTCAAACACCAATGGATATGGGATCATCCATCGCCCATCTGTATGGATCGAGAAGGTATACGCTAGTCTACTCCGGTATATCGATGCCCCGTCTCGATATACCCACGACTAGGACCTTGAAGGATGTACTTATGGACTATCATGTCCCCACTAGTATGATCCGCATCACAGTCTAGGTAGTCAAGTACACATCTTAAGGGCTTTACCAACATGTAACAGAAAGACAAATAGTATACACGTTAGGGTAAAGAGTAACCAAATAGCATACTATCATGTCGAGCAAGAAAGTCCTCCCTATATATGTCCCAGCGTCCACTACTATATACATCCTATGTACAGTAATGGCCTCTAGGGCATACATATAACTAACATCCTCTTGGTGAGGGCTTTGATCCTTAGCACGGGAGGGGCCGTAGGATCCCTACTAAGGACGAGCCGAGCAGGGTTACTGCCCGGTGCCTCTTGGCGAGGGCTTTGATCCTTAAGGACGGGCCGAGCAGGGTTACTGCCCGGCGCCTCTTGGCGAGGGCTTTGATCCCTGGCGTTGTGGGTAGGGAGCTACCAGCCAGGGATAACCGAGCAAGGGCGGGCCGGGTTGCCTGTTGGTGAAGGCTTTGATCCTTAGCGCGGGAGGGGCCGTAAGGGGCCTACAAAGGACGGGCCGAGCAGGGTTACTGCTCGGTGCCTCTTGGCGAGGGTTTTGATCCTTAAGGACGGTCCGACCAGGGTTACTGCCCGGTGCCTCTTGGTGAGGGCTTTGATCCCTGGCGTCGTGGGGTAGGGAACTACCAACAGGAATAGCCGAGTAGGGTAGCCGCTTGGCTGCCTCTTGGTGAGGGCTTTGATCCCTGGCATCGTGAGGTAGGGAACTACCAGCCGGGGATAGCCGAGCAGGGTAGCCGCTCGGCTGCCTCTTGGTGAGGGCTTTGATCCCTGGCGTCGTGAGGTAGGGAACTACCAGCTAGGGATAGCCAAGCAGGGTATCCGCTCAGCTGCCTCTTAGTGATGGCTTTAATCCTTAGCGCTGGAAGGGCTGTGAGAGGTCTACTAAGGACGGACCGAGCAGTGAAGCTGCTCAGTACCTCTTGGCGAGAGCTTTGATCCCCGGCGCTGGAAGGGCCGTGAGAGGTCTGCTAAGAACGGACCGAGCAGTGAAGCTGCTCAGCGCCTCTTTGCGAGGGCTTTAATCCCTGACGTCATGGGGTAGGGAACTACCAGTCATGGATAGCCGAGCAGGGTAGCCGCTCGGCTGCCTCTTGGTGAGGGATTTGATCCCTAACGCTGGAAGGGCCGTAAGAGGTCTGCTAAGGACGGACCGAGTAGTGAAGCTGCTCAGTGCCTCTTGGCGAGGGCTGTGATCCCTGGCGTCCTGGGGTAGGGAACTACCAGCCAGGGATAGCCGAGTAGGGTAGCCGCTCGGCCGCCTCTTAGTGAGGGCTTTGATCCTTGGCATCGTGGGGTAGGGAACTACCAGCCAGGAATAGCCGAGAAGGGTAGCCGCTCGGTCTTCTTCTTCTCTTCCCTGCCTCTTTTCTTTTGATCGGCTTGCTCTGTTCGGGGCAAGTTGGTGTTCACCTCGGACTCAAACTGGATCTCACGTTCGGTCCAGGCTTTTACCTCGGTCATGGCCTTAGGTTGCGCTAATGCAAAGGAGCGTAGCCACTCCTTATGCCTAAGACCTGACCTGAGTGCTGTAGTGAGTGCGTGATATCAGGATTGTCTTGGAAGCTCATTCCTATGGTGAATGCGTCCAAATGGTCTTTCGGGTCAGACTTACCGTCAAAGAGAGAGACCTTTGGGGGCTTGTTCCCGGGGGAGACATGGACGACGAGTAGCTCCTCGGTGAAAGGTTTTTTGAGCGAGTCGGAGGCGTACTTAGCCCCGTCGAATGACGACCTTCCTGATGCATACCTTCGATCTTCTTTTCGAGGGCGTCGAGTCGGCCGTGGTATCCTGACAATTCGGCACATTCTGATCTTTAGTCTCCGCTGTTGGAGATCCGTGTCTGGACGCGGTCACAGTTCCTCTCGATGAGGTTCCTTAGGTCCCCTGGAGAGGTAGTCTTTAAGCTGCCGTGACGAGTCTCGTCTGTGCGACCCCATCGAGGGAGGGGGTGTCGGTCATGCCTGGGAGCAGGAAAGCTGACCAACATCTCCTCGGAAGGGACAGGAGCACGCAGGGGCTTGGGGCGAGGCGCTCTGACGACGGACCTCGGTGTTGAACTGTGGGGGGCCCAGCGAGTTGTAGAATATATTGGCTCGGGAGATCTGCGGCCGTGGGAGGTAGTGAGGCGGTGGTCGGCAGTGCCGACGCGAGCAGAGTCTTCTCTCCCTCTGTAGGGGTCCCGGTCCTGAGGTGGGGGAGCGGCGACCTGGGGAGCTTGCCCCTCCATTTGGACACGGACGAGTGCGTCCACGACGGACGCGAGGCGATCTATCTGGACAGTTAGGGCATTGATGGCGTTCGGGGGAGGAGATTCATCCGCACCTCCGTTGTGGGGGGAGGCGGGGGTAGTGCTTTGATCGTCGTGGTGACCGCTCGCCATTGGGTTGAGATCGGAAGATGAACTTTGTCTTAGTGGAATCAAGTTTCCCACAGACGGCGCCAACTGACGCGGGCAGAATCGCGTCAAGATGTTACCTTCCGTTGATCTGCTGTTGGCGATGATGGACGGCCGAGATTTGAGTTGGAGGATTTCCTGAAGCGTGTGGATCTCAATGGGTTTGAGGTTGTTGGGGCCGAGCTACCTGCAAGGAAGTCTCGGGGTGGTTGTACCACCGAGGACCCTCCGATGATCAAGTTAGACAGGAAATCCGAGCAGAGTAACGGCCTAGTGAGTGGAAAATGACTTACTGGATCCGTCTGGAGAGGGGTTTATATAGTGGTGGCAACGGGCGGGCAGGCGCAGGAATCACACCGGCCGTTACGCTCCCGGCATCACGCCTGCGTGATAGGCGGGATCTCCCATTAATGGCGAGACAGGCTCGTTAATGGGGGATCGTGATGGCATGGAACGTGGGATGTGGCCGGCGGATATCTCGCGTATGGCGAGATTCACGGAGGTGAGGCGGAAGCGCCTGCGGATGATGCCATTGGTCGGTCGATGGGACCGAGGAAGATGAGCTCAGCGGGAGGCTCGGGACCGAGCGGTGGCCGAGCTATCTTTGTTCTGTGGTAGCCCGGAGGCGAGCTGAGAGGGCAAGAAAGCTCAGCCCGAAGGAAGGCTCGGAGGCGAGCCGGATGGCCGAGGAGGCTCGGGCCTGTAATAGCTCGGAGTCGAGTAAAGGGACAGTTGGCTTGGCTGCTGAAGTGCTCGGGGGTAAGGAGTGGGGTGCAACCTTAGAGACAGGGTTCGAGGGAAGCCCCTACTGTAGCATACTGGTTCCCCCTCCGTGGCCCTCAGGAGCCTAACTGGTTTACGCATGTGACACGTCATCCGCCATGTGTCATGATCTAAGGAATTACCATTATTGAGCATCATCATAGCCGAAACGGAATGCCAACCCTCTTGTCCTGTTGTGGTTGTTCTGTGGGACTAACAGAATACTTTCGAGAATACGAATACTCTTATGAAACAAACTCTAACTAAAATATGAAAACCTGTAAAGACATACCACACACACAAATAACTGCATGGGTCACTACTATCACTCTTTCTTGTTTCACTTATCTTGTACACATGTTACACTTGGCCTTTATTCCTTTTAATCTTTGAACCTTGGGGAGCCTACTTAAGTGTAAACTCATTGACGAATATTTCTCTTCAAAAATATTCGTTAGACTTGGAAGCAGACAAGAACGAGGCTACTGAGGTTGAGCCTACGGTGGAGAACCATGTTCATTACCCGGCGACTTTTTAGGCTTAGTTTATTTGTCTTTTATTTCAGACACTTGTTTATACTCGCTTTCTAGGTTTCTTTTCGATGATACAAATCAACGATGAAGTTTGATTTTATTGTAATAAAGGATTAGTTATGGATAAATATTTTATTTTATTTATTCTTATATTTGTATTACTACCCTGCACTATTTTTTGGTTAGCGTGTCTGTATCGGAAAGAAGTGCTTCTCGGTATGGATACGTCGCGGACCTCGTCGCGTCTTCTCTACGTACTTTGTGAAACGGGACGTAACACGGATCCCGCAGAGCCTATAGCAATTCTTCCTAATATTTTTTAGTTTTATGGCTTTTGAACTACTCAGAGTCTTTGATAATTTCGGGATGAGACAAATGAGATGGTCTATGGCTCTATTTATAACATTTAGGATCAAATCTAGAGAAATTTACTTGTCACGGACTGTTCATAATTCACTAAACGGTTAACGATCAACCGTTTGGATACTTTTTTGATAATTTAATAGCGTTAAAGTCCAAAACCGTTGAGATTTTAACAACAGACGGTCTATGCGGTCAATCATCGATCGTATAAGACACCTTTTACTATTACAACTTTGTTAAGAATGCGGAGAATATCAAATATATCTCCGCTTAGCCTCATTAGATCGACTGTCAACCTTTTATGCACTAGTTATCCTATGCGGTCGGCGGTCGAAAGTTTAAAACACTTATTCCCTGTTTCTGTACATTATAATATTTAATGTTTTCATGTTTATATGTTTTCCTATTTTAGTGTAATATGCGGTCGGGGGTCGACCATCTATGACACTATTTGTCAATAATCTGCCGGCTTGATATCATTATCTTCTTCAATTGCATTACCCTTGTTGTTTTTGGTCCTGTTGCAACCTGCCCTATCTCTTAACCCACTGGGACCCGTGCCATCTCTTATTACGCTGGGTCGACCCCCTTCATCTAATCCTCTTGCTGAAACCGATTTCATTTCCAATCCTTTATTAAAGGTCCTAAGAAACACTTGATTAGCATTTCAGCCACTCTCTAGCTCCTCAAAATCTACTATGAATTTCTTATGGTCTCACATCAATTGGATCATGCAGACTTGACCCTTCATATATCGTTTCCATATTAATGAGATCAAGTTTGAACATTGAGCAGACGTTCCCCTCCATATGTTGTTTCCATGTCAATGAGTTCAAGCTTGAACATCCTCATAAGTAGGACACCTTCTTGACAAGGATTCTGATAAGTGTCTGGACCAACATCAGTATACACAACCTGGTATGTCATGACACCAGCTTGTTACCACACCAATGTCACTAGAAACTGGACGCATTTGAAAAACAGTAACATGAGCGTTTGATGAGTGTAGCCACCAACCTTCAAGGAAACCGAGAAGCTAAAAACTAGGTGAAAAGCAGGTTAGTTAACCGGAGTCGCCACTTGGTCAAAACGCAAGAAAAAAGGGAGGGGAGAGGAAGAAACAGCAAAGGGGAGAGGAAGAAACAGCGAATCACGGGTAAGGAATCACAATATTCTAATGAAAACCAAACATAATTGGCTACCCACAAGAATATCCCAATCGAGCACAACTCGGCTTTAATTTACTTTTCAAATATGAAAACTCATGCGAATTCCCTCAAAACATATGAAAACACATATGTGAGGGCAACTGATGCATATAAGCAGTGAAAATGATGGAATAAGGTCAGATCGAGGTTTCGAGAACTGAAACGGAGGTTGTTTTGCCGTTCCTGGGTGTCAGGTACCTGGGAGGCATGTGACAAATCTCCTGAGGTACATGAACTAGAGAGCAATTTCTGCAGCACAATTTTGACAAACTCGATATCTCTCAATCCAGATATCCAAATTCGATGAAATTCATGTCGTTGGAAAGATTACCGAGTCTACTTTCCAACAAAAAAAGTCGCCAACAGATTTAAAGGTCTATAGAGGTAGATATGGTAAAAATGTACATACTATGCAGAAAACTCCATATCGGTATTTGCCGAAGCGCGTTCATTTTAAACATTTTTTAATGTTTTTCTTGGAATCTGATCTACAAAACCTTGATAACAGAGGGTCTTTGGATACAATCCTATCCTCTTTGCTTTTTCAATCAAAGTCCATAAAGAAATGAAACAAAAAACAAGAAGAGAACCGAAAAACTACACCATTTAACAATTATTTTGGGTTTTTTGGAGATTTTTTTTATCTATGAAGAGAGTCCTAGGACGAATCCTCCTCTCTTTATCGAATAGATCTTAGTCTCAAGGAAAAATCAAGAAAATCAAGAAGAAAACAAAAAAATAAAGAGAAGAACCATTCTACTTACATAAACAGGGAAAACAAGCTAGAAATGCATAAAAAGTGAAGAAAACACAAGTATGGGATCTTGGATCCCCGATTTTTCAAATTTGTTGTTGTTTGAAGGATTCAAACTTAAACTAGACAATCTAGAACTAGAAAGTAGGGCCTTCACTCCTAAATGGAAAAGATCAGGTCTTTCTTTCTATAGCTTGCGATTTTTTAGGATTTTTTGGGGGGTTTTGAGGGTTTTCTAAGTTAATCTAATGTTTATTTCAGTTGAGAAATGAGTGTGAGGATTGAGTTCTTCAAGAAAAGAGCAAGAGAGGGGAAGAAGAAAAAAGAGGGAGAACGAGAGGAGCCATTCTCATGAGAGAGGGCTTATTTGTAGAAGAAAGAATGATTAGGATATGAGATGAAGGGTTGTGATTGATTATAGAGAATAGAATGGTTGAGATGTTATAGAGATCACTAATCCTGACCATCACCTAAGTTTATCTCATAATGAAATGCTTAGACACCAATTATTTCATAATAAAAAAAAATGTGAAAGTTGGGTATGCTTTTAGGTAAAATATGCATGTTTTAGCGTTCATGAGGTGGAAGTTAGGTTAATGCTTCACTAAGGAGAGAATCTTATGCTTTAGATTTGACAAGTCAAGTGGCCATTAATTATCGCTAATTAAGTATTTGATAAGATGACTAGCTTAATGAACCTATAATCGCACATATTCAAACCTACAGCAAACGATGTCCAAATAACCTTAAATTTCATGGATAATCTTGAAAGTTTTCATAGAATTTGACAAATCAATTTGAATTTTATGCTTTGGTAATTCATGATAAATCATTAAGAACCTCTACAAAATCCACATGATGAGTTGTGCAAGAATTCATGAGATACGGATTTTTGAGCATCTCGAAAAGGGTATTTCGGTCATTTGAACGAATCATAAATATGCACTTAAGTTGCCTTCATGTACACAAAACATTTATTTTTATGCAAAAATGAGGCGAATGACATGATGCAGATGCACTGGTATCATGAGGATGCAAGGTTATGATGCAAAAAATGATGCAGGGGTAAAAGGGTAAATTCGCAAATTACTACTTCGTTGGGGTGTCTACATATGCCCTCTTGGATAGAAGTTAGCTATCAATGAAGGCAATCGATAGGCAAAATCTTGAGGTGCCACAAAGAAGCAGCAAAATGGTTTTTTTAATTATTTTTTTGAAGATATGCAGATGCAAATGCGTGCAAAAATCCTATTTAAATAGAAAAAAGAGCAGCTTACCGCTTTCAGAAAGGAGATTAGCCGCAAGAGAAATTCATTCTGGGGTGAGTGGATCTCAAACATCGTCCCTTGTCGGGTGCTAGGATGCGGGATGCTACTGATCTATGCGGTGCACAGATGATGCAACTATTCTATATGATACGACTATTCTAAATGATACAAAGATGATATAATGATGGACCGAAACCTAGCAAGGGGAACTATCCAATGGAAGGGGATACATTCTTATAACTAGATAATAGATGAGAGCTTATTGGTTCGTGGGTACGGGGTTGGAGGCTTCTCCTATGGATTGGGATCCACACCTTCAAAAAAATACCAATTTATTTGAATTTGAATTTTGGAAACGAAGAATAACTAATTGATATGGAGAATCAACTAGTTAGCACTTCATCCCGTGAAGGGAATTTTTTTGAAGTTTAAGAAGTCTTGAAAATATACATTATTGTTTCGAATGATTTTTTTTGTTTTGGAAGAAAGAGAAACAAAAACTTTTTTGAAAACGTTTTTTTTAATATATATGTAAATCATATAGTAATATTCTGCTTCTTAACGTATAGCAGTACCATGATTGTCTAACAAATTAGGGCACTGGATCTATTTTATGCCAGCCAGGAAGACATGCTCACCGAATTAAAAGCTGTGGTTTTACGTCTTCGGAAGAACGACGCTTTTGATGGGAACTTCGTCAACCTGAGAAGTTGTAGAATTTCAAATCCTTGGTTCTGGGTCCAAGAATGAATCCATGTTGGATTCCTGGAGTAGCGTCATCCATCGTTTATTTTAAGACGCGTGTTGTAATTTTCGAAAATGTGCATTTGAAATATCATAGATAAGATGCAATAGATTCACTGGTTATCGATGTAGAGCACGTGGTACGCGTTTGATTAAAAGTGAACGAACTCAGACTCTTAATAGATGAGGCCTGTTTGAAATCTACCAATCGTTCTAATCGTTGCTTCACACTGCCCCTGTCAAAAACCGTGACCAGTCGATATGCTTTCTTCTTTGTCGACTCTGTGCATTATTGGTCATATTGGAAGAGTACCAAATATACGACTGTTGCAAATGCTACTAGGGCCTTTACATATTTTCACCCAGTAGTGGTATTATTATTTTTCTTTTTTTATAAGTCTACGCCCTTTCGGGTTTTCCCAATTCCTAGGGTAGTCTCACTCTTTTTACTCATGAAACCTTTTCAGGTTTTCATTCGTGCCCCTTTTGTTTATGGAGTATCTATCTTTTTTATTTTTGTATTTTTTAAAATAGTAACAAAATAAATATATACAATGATAACTGTCATGCTCCCAATATGATTTTCTTGAAAGATAACTTAAAGACTACAAAAGCTGGGATTGGATACGTCATAACTATTATATCTCACTATATTGCTTATCAGATTTATGAGGACCTTTTCGGTTCTAACAAAGCTAGAGATGATCAAAGTGTGTTAGTTAGGCTCAAAAGAAAATAGTAATCTCGGCAGCCATAATTGTTGATAATTTGCTCTTCCCTTTATTTCCACTTTCATTTTTTTTCTTTTTCTTCTAAAATTTTTCTTTCGTTTTGCAAATTTTTTGAAATTTTTGGGATGGCAATTTTTTTTCAATATGTACAAGGGTGTATTAAAGAAATTAAAAAGGCTCAAAGTGATGTGCAAATGGAAATAATTCGTAAATGGTATTTTTTGGGGAAAGTAACGGTCAAATGAAGGGCTCATCCAACAAACTTTATAGTGGAGACTCAAATTAAATATAGTATTTCTGAAGATGTCCAGCATTTATAAGCCCCAAGTTTTATGTTCCGTCCATAGTGATGAGTATGTAGGCATTTTCAGAGTACGCATGATCGACCACGAACGGTCCTTTCCAATTCGGCGCGAATTTGCCTTTGGTGCTTGTCGGCCATATTTTCTTAAGGACTAGATCACCTTTTTGAAACGATCTCTCGTGAACCTTCCGGTTGTATGCTCTCACATTCTTCGTTGATAGCACTGTACGTGACATAAATCTTTTAGTCTCCTTTCTTCCATGAAGTCCAATTTGTCGAATTTGTTTATGAACCATTCAAACTCGTTAATACCTTCATCTTCTATCAAGACTCTCAAAGATGGTATCATCACTTCTACAGGGAGGACTGCTTCGTTTCCGTAAACAAGTGAGTTTGGTGTGGCTCCAGTGGAGGTTCTAATAGTCGTTTGATATGCCTATAAAGCGTAAGGGAGTTTCTTGTACCAATTCTTATGAGTTATGACCATCTTCTCCGCACAATATTCTTGTTAGCTTCTTCGAATGCTCCATTTTTTTATGGTCTGTAAGGTGATGAGAAGCGATATTTGATCTTGTGCTCTTCACAGAAGTCTTGAACTTTCTTCATGGCGAAATTTGTCCCGTTGTCAATTATGATCTTGTGAGGGAGTCTAAATCAGCAAATCAAGTTTTCTAAGAATTTGACAACTTGGTTAGCTTTGATGTTTGAATATAATGCGGCCTTAACCCATTTAATAAACTAATCGATTGCGACCAATAGAAACTCATGACCGTTTGAAGCTTTCGGTGATATCATGGGACCACATCTAGGCCCCTTATTGTAAAAGGCCATGGCACAGAAAGGTTATGAAGCTCGGCCGAAAGTACGTGGATGAGATTTGAGTGTATTTGATATTGGTGACACTTCTTTAAAAGTTCATGACAATTGGTTTCCACGGTCATCCATAAATAACCTTGTCGTCAGATCTTCTTTGTGAGTGTGTTGCTGCTCGTATGGGCTCCGCAGATTCCGGAATGCACTTCTTTCATCACTTTTTGATCTTCTTCTTCGTCTAAGCATTTCAATAGTATTCTTTCAAACGATCGCTTATAAAGTTCTTCCTTGCAGATTACAAAATTTCTGGTGAAATTGACGAGCGTCTTTCAATTTGCCGAAGTTCCTTCCGGTAAAGTGAAATCCTTTAGAAATCTCTTGATATCATAGAACTATGATTTTCCTTCGTTGTTCAGAGTGACCTCCACTGCACTGCAACAATAGATAGGAGTTTTCCTCTTGGTAATTTGTATTTTAAAGGTTCCACTTTTTAGTATGTCACACCATGTATCCAAAGTAACTAAAGCATCAGCGAAGCGGTTATTAGTGTGTGGTATGAATTCGAAGTGAAAAGTTTTCCTTGAGCTGGATTAGAAAATCATGATAAGGGGTTAGATTTTCATCTAGGATTTGGAATTCTCCGGTGGTTTGAGAAATCATGAGTAGAGAATTTCCATGCACATTCAATTTCTTGATTTTGTTTTGTATCACCATTTGTACCACCAGAATACAACCTTCATATTCTGCCATGTTGTGTGTGCATTCAAAATTGGTTTGGAGGGCTGCTGGTAGTTGGTTTCCTGTCGAAGAAATAAGCACTGCTCCCACACCTTTGCCATTTTTGTTGGCTGCGCCATCGAAATATCCGATCCATACATCATCGTCTTCAATATCTTCGGTAGATGAAATTATATCTTCATATAGAAAATCTACTTTTAAAGGTTTATAATTCTCGATAGGATGTTTAGCGAGGTGGTCTGCGATTGCTTGCTCCTTGATAGCGTTCCGAGTGACTAACTGGATATGATACCGTGTGAGTATCATTTGCCATTTTATGATTCTTCCAATGAGAGTTGGATTCTCAAAGATATATCGTAGAGGGTCGTGTTTGGCGATGAGTAGGGTAGTATGACTAAGTGTGTAGTGACGAAGGCGTTGTACATCCTATACCAATGTTAGACACAATTTTTCAATGAACAAGTGCTTTGCTTCATATGTAGTCATCCGCTTGGTCAGATAGTATATTGCCTTTTCTTTCCGTCCCGTTTTTTCTTGTTTCCCAAGCACACAACCCATAGATGTGTCAAAAATCGCGATATTCATGATGAACGATTTGCCTAGAACTGGTGGCACCAAAACTGGGGGATTGGATAGATAAGACTTGATTTTGCCAAACGCTATGTGATAATCTTCATTCCATTTTATAGGGGCGTGTTTTCTTAGTAGGCTGTAGATGGGTTCACAAGTCGGAGCAAATTGTGCTAAAAATCGGCCGATATAATGGATTCTTCCGAGAAAGCCATCGACTTCTTTTTCTATCATTGGCGATGACATTTCCTATATGGCTTTAATTTTGGATGGATCTACCTCGATTCCTCTTTGAGTAACGATAAAACCTAAAATCTTTCCCAAAGTTGTCCCAAACACACACTTTGCCAGATTTAGACGCAATTTATATTTTCATAAACGGGCGAACAACTTCTTTAGATCATCGACATGGTGTGCGGGTTCCTTCGATTTAGCGATCATATCGTTGACGTACACCACTAGCTCATTATGCATCATATCATGAAATAAAGCCGTCATTGCCCTTTGATATGTCACACCTGCATTCTTCAGTCCGAACGACATTACCCGGTAACAGAACGTACCACATAGAGTGATAAAGGCCGTCTTCTCTTAATCTTCAGCCGCGAGCTTGATTTGATTGTAACCGGAGAATCCGTCCATGAAGGATAGCATCGCATGCACCGCAGTGTTATCTACTGGGATGTCGATTATGGGCAGTGGGAATTCATCCTTCGGACTAGAGCAATTAAGGTCTCTGAAGTCGACACATACTCTTACGCTTCCATTCTTCTTTGGCATAGACACTATGTTTTCTATCCATACTGGAATTCATGTTTCAGACGAAATTGACATTGAGTTGCTTCATGACTTCTTCTTTGACTTGTATAGAATGCTCTGTTCAAAGTTTCCTCAGTTTTTGTTTCATCACTTTTGATTCTTCGGTTAGTGGTAAATGGTGAGTCATGATCTCCGGATCCAATCCTGGCATGTCTGTATATGTCCAAGCAAAGACGTCGGAGTATTTGTACAACAATGAGATCAAGCGCTCTTTGATTTTAAGTCATAGTTATTCTCCAATCTTCACGACATTTGATTCATCGGGCCCACCGAAGTTTATGCTCTCGGTGTCATCACACGTCAAGTCCTTCGGTCGCTCACTTTTTCTCAAACTATCGACTAGACTGGGATTTATATCCTCATCTCATTGTTCTAGCTCGATATCCATCAACTCCATGTCACAATCTGCAGGGATCGCCCGAGGTCGCATCATGGAGTTAAAGAAACTATCACAGATGTCTATGGTTTTTGTGGGGTCTAGTGAATTTTTTGAAATCTCAGAAACTTTTTCAAAATATTCTTTTTAAAATTCATTTTGCAAATCTTTCTAGGGATCTTTCGTGCAATGGAGAAACATCTCCTAAGTTTTGTCATCAATCCATTTTGATGCAAGAATATCAGTGTGGATTTGAACAAAAACAGTTGACTGGTACATGTGTTGCTTTGGGGGAAAAGTGTATGAGCACAATGGATCTATGAGGGGCGAGATCCACGGATTCACCATCCATTTCAATCATGGAAGAGAGGTGATTGACCTCGGTATCTCCGAGATTTTCCTTCTTGAGATCAAATTGAGCCAACCACTTACTGATGTCGTCGATTTGTTCGGTAGATGCCTCGCAAACGTTTTCGTTCTTCTTGTCATCCTCGCCATTTCCGAAGAGATTTCCAATTAAGATATGTTGACTATCGTCGAGCTTATCGTAAACAATTCCGATCTGCTCTTTTCTTTGCTCCTCTTCCTCTTCGCCATCCGAAAAAATGATGATGAGATTTGCCGACCATGGAATGAAGGTTTTGTGAATTAGCGGAAACTTCATCTTTTCCATCTTATGTCTGCTGTGGAAATCATGGCTGGTGGGATGATACCCGAGAACCTAAATCCTTTCATTGACCAGAGGGTCAATAGGTTCAGTAATACCCTGGCTTCGAACACCAAGTCCTTGACTGTCTTAGTATTCCCACCTACTACACAAGGCAGTAATCATCCGATCTGGATGTGTCTCCTAAAGAATGACAATAGGATCCTCAAATATGAGTTCCTGATCATTCAAAACAGTAGTATTGCATTCATTCTCAAGTTTGGCATAGTATTGTTCAAGGAGATCGCTCTCACTATCAGGAAGATCAGACTCATATTGAAGTTCCAAAAGGATGTTGTAATCTTTGTCATCTAACTCACTCAAGTTATCACTGCCCTCCATGAGCAGAATAGATTGGTTTTGAAGAGATAGACCCTTGAAAGATGTACTGGCACACGTGGATTTCTTTCAAGTAGGTATGATACAAACATCATCACCAAATTTGAATTTTACATACTGGTGTAGAGTGTGTAATTCTACGGTGCTAGTGTAGCAACACTTGCGGACCGTGGCGGAAACATTGAACAAAACTTTTCTAACAATAATACCATAAACTACAACCAAGATCATCCATAAACTAGCAATTGTAAAAACTTAAGAGAGCAAAACTAAGCAATCTAAAAGTTTATAGAGGGATACAACCTTTGTAGTGTATCCACGCTCAAGTGGAAGACCTAAGCTACGCCTCTGGGTGTTAGGATCGACCTTGATTGATGACCTCCTCTCTAAAGGTGATCTACCTTGAAAAAAATTCACTACAAGCTTCAACTCCATCAAAGAACTCTTATTTGTGAAGCAACTAGCTCCCACAAATTGCTAGTAAGCAAAAGGTAGAAGATGAAGTGGAAAAGCTCTCTTTTTCTCTCCGGTTCTTCACTTTTGTTCTCATCACATGAGAGAGAATATGCTGAGGAAAATGAATTAGCCATCTTTTTTCCTCTTTCCTCTTTAACATATATGTCATGGGAGGGCTTGAGAAAATATCTTCTTAAGTGATCCCTACCACCCACATGCATACTTGCCACTAAATGAAAAATAAGTATATGTATCATATTGTAACGATTCTAAAATCCATGTACAAAATTAACTTGTTTAATATATAGAAAGGGTATTTCAGCCTGAGTAGGAGTTATAAGTTATTTTTGCTCAATAAAAATAGGAAACAACTTGTAGCTCACTGGTAAAGCCTCTCTATTGCTGTGACATAGCCTGTGTGTTCGAATCCCATCGGTTCCAATTATTTTTAATATTTTTCTCTTTAACTTTTCGGAAGCCTAAGAGTTGCATGTGCAATACACGGAGAATCGAAAAGTTTCAGAAAAACCAAACGGGATAAATAAGGAGTTAACACTAATTAAAACACCTAGCACGAAGCTCGAGCCAAGGCATCAAAATCGGATCGCCCATTTCTCCTGTTTGCCCACAGCCGACGGTCTTGATTGCTCTAATCATCTCCGTACTTTGCACACACACCCCTTCAGCTCCCTTCAACTCCCCCGCATTGTTTGATTTTCCAGCAATCAAACAGTGGCTTTTCAAATCCTTAATTAACACCAATTTTAATTCTTTTATTCAAAATTTTAATTCACATGCCCTAAATTCTTCACTATAAATATCACACTATGCCCTAACCCTTCCCCATTCTGAAAATTCAATCCAAAATTCTCAAAATTCTCTAAGTGCAAGTGGAGTCAAGTGGAGTTAGCAACCAAGTTCTTTTTGTTGAAGATCAGAGTTGTTTCCGGAGCTACCGCGACGCCACGACAACTTTTCCCTCTTCCTTGCTTTTTTATCGACACTACAAAACTGTAAGTCCCTTCATCTCTCTCTCTCTCCTTTCATTTCAGTATAATTTTTGAAACAATAATCGAAAAGCGGAGTTAACATGTACTCTATTTCCTTAAACTAATTTTTGTTGCCCTTGCTATGTTAATAGTTCATTCAAACTCTCTAAAGCCAGTTTAACATATCATTCACATTATTTAGCTTTTAGTGTAATAAAATTTTCTATTAGAAATAATCATAAAATGAATTTTTTCAGAAAAATACCATGAACTTTAATATAACCGTTCCTTCGATAACTAACAAATATTTCTCTAGGAAATTCACGGGGTAACGACCTACCCCACACGCACACTATGGTTTCATAGCACAAGATTTAGATATATAGCTAATTCAAAAGAATAAGTTTTTCATCAAAATACCATAGTTTTACAAAATAAAAAGGTTTTTTTTAATCGGTATTTTAAAATCCCTGGCAATTGCGCCTCTACAACCCTCGTTAGGAGACCCGCTATTGGATAGTATGGATTATCGCACATCCTTACGATAGTAGAGCGAGATGCAGAACTCTTCACGGAGTATTCGGTCTCGAAAGGAATAAAGATACAGTTTTTAAGAAATACGAATTTTCTAAACAAAACTAAACTTTGGAAAATTATATAAAACTATGAATCCGAATTTTCAATAAAAAACAAATTGAGAAAGTATATTTTTTAACTGAAAGATTAAAGTTTTAAATGAAAATACCATCAAGTTTCCAAAAGAAGTAGTTTTTATTAAAATACCATACACTTTTAAAAACTAGGTTTTATCACTAAAATACCACAAAAATTAAAATACATATTCATAAAAGCTCCAAATATTATAAATCACTCTCGAGGTTTATTTTTAAACAATATTGAAATATTTTTCATAAAACCCCCTCGAGAAATGCAAATAATATAAATATAATATAAACAACAAAATATAAATATTTAAGGACTCTAGATTAATATAGGTTTAAGCGGTATCACTTCTTTTGAGCTCCAGGGAACTGGAGAAAGTGAGTGCTTTTCTATTTAGGTTAGACAACTTAACGGAGTTATCAATGATAATTGTCTTGGAAAAAGATACAAATTCTGCCGTGCATATGCAGCAGGTGTCCGATTACTCCCGAACTTAAGAAATTCAAGAATTTAGTCCTTTTATTAGATACTTACTCCAACATGAATCCAAACTCAAATCAGAATCCGAAATCAAACACAAACTGGATTACTTGATCATGAACCTGAACACTCGAATTCAAATATCAAACTCAAATTTGAATACTTGGATCGACTTGACCGAACCATGGATATAACTTGACATAAACTATACAAGAATACTTGAACACATGATTATATCTTGAACATGAACTTGTACTTTCTTATATTTAAGGATTCAGCCAAGACCTGTAATCTTAATCTATACAATACAATACGCGGGGATAAAGTGGTAGATTGGTACGGAACGTATATCATGGCATAAGAGGTCACTTTAAAAAACACTTACATGAATTCACGTGCCGTTGTTCCATGGGTTATGACAGGGCCCTGTACTATATGTTACCATAGTCCACGGGGTAAGATGGACTCTTCTCGTATACATGAATACCTTTTTTTTTATCAAACTACAAATAACCACGTTAGAATAACTACTTTATACCTATGAATGATCATATACAACTTTACCTGTCCACTGTTCATTTGGTTTATTTTCATATTATATACTATCTTCTTTTATTTCTTTTGGGACTTACCAAGCGCTGGTTCGCTGACGACATTCCTCCCTGTTTTCTTTCTTGGGAATGTTCGTCAGGAGGACCGGACTCTGAGGACACAGAGCCGAGCTAGGATGACTAGAACCAGTTTGCTACTCAGCCAGACTACTAGCTTCTTCCTGCATGTACTTACTTTCATTATGTCATTGTTTAGGCATTTGCATTATTATTGTATCTTTTATTTCTAGACAGTTGTATGTAAGGTTGAATGTAAATTAAGTTGCTATTTCATTTTATTACTCTTATCATTCTTGCACATTGTTATATTGCTTAATTACGCTTAATGCATTTTCATAGTAAATAGTTGTGGGCTTGCTACGTCTCCGTTTCCGTCTATTGGGAAGTGAGACGTGATAGGTTTTGCTGGCGACCCATACAGGTCAGTCCTGCATGAATTCTTAAGCAATATATCCCAAGAATTGTAAGAATCAACAACTATACATTCCTTGCATTTCAAATTTCTTGAATCTATCCTAATCTTTCTTTTCTATTAAGGTGATGGATTCTCTGAACAACACCAGCACCAGCACCAACATCAATGGAAACACACTATCATCTACCTTACCACCTCTCCCTACTGCTGCTCCGATCAATGAATAAACGGTGCTTCTAAAAGCCATCAAAAGCCTTTTGGAGGGCCGGCAGTAGCAGACTGCTATTCTCATGAACCGTCCTTATGCCGAAGCACCTGGAGTAAAGAAATTTCATGCGATGCATCCAACAAACTTTTCCGGGAAAGAGAGAGTCCTCTTGAGGCTAAAGAATGGGCCTAAAGTATCAAGGACGACCTTGCAGCAGCACAGGTACCAGGCATAGCTTGGGTTCATGTAGCCAAGCTCCAGCTCACCGACAATGCAATATTCTGGTGGAAAGCGGAGGAAAGCCGTCTTAAACAACCAATAGAGTGTAAGACGTTCCACGATCTGTTCGATGCGAAATTTTTCCCTGAGACTGTCCGTTTTGAGACGGAACAATAGTTCATCCACCTGCAACAAGTCTCCATGTGGTTAAAATCAGTGGATGAATATGATGCCAAATTCATCATGCTTAGCAGGTAAAGAATTCGTCTCAAATTATGTTCTGTAAAACATGTAACTATCCTGACATCAACATCTTATCAGATTTGCGGCACACTTGATCCCGACCGATGAGATTTGGTCTGGACGATTCCAACAGGGCTTAGAACCGGAAATTCAGGCGACATTAGCCATATGCGGCTATCCAACTCATAAACTCTTCCTGAAGGCAGCACACCATTATGAAGCTGTGGTCAAGAAGAAGGGTAAGCCTCAAGCAGCCGGAATCAAACGCCCTACTACCCAGATGACAGGAGGAGCCTCTTCTAGGACAACTTTTGTCCCCAAGAGGACAGGAGGATCGTTTAACCGGTCCGGTCCAGATTTTTGTTTCTACTGCAAGAGAACCGGACACTTGGTGAAGGACTGCTGGCTTGCAAATGGCCTGTGTTTGATTTGTGGCACATCTACTCATTCTATAGGCGCATGCCCATATCGTAGTAACACAGCAACAATACCCAGACCCGCAATTCCAGCTCCGCAGAGGCCAGCCATTCAGGCATCTGCACCCCGCCTAGCTCTTCCTGCACCAGCTCCACGAGAACCACCAGCACAGCCTCAGCATCAATTCCATCAAGCACAGAGAAACATGCCTCTCAAGAGCAGAGGAATGTGCCTCCGGTGAGGAGGAATGTACCGAGACGATAGGATTTTATAATGACGGTCGAGGAGGCCAAAGCCACAGGACAAGTCATCACCGGTAAATTCTCCCATCCTTTGAACCTTTCAATTATTATGCATCGTTATATTTTCTCCTATATCTAAACACAACCTCATATAACTTAGGTACTATACTAGTAGCCACCCTTCCTGCACTAGTACTTTTCGACACTGGAGCTTCATATTGCTTCATGTCACAACGGTTCATGAGAACGCACGCGATTCCCGTGAAGCCACTCATTTCGAGCTGGAATGTCAGTTCTGGGAATGGAGTCTTGAAGACAACTTTGGGTATGATCAGTGCCAAGTTGTAATTTGCGGCCGAGAATTCTGCAAAAATTTCAAAGTGCTGGACATACCAAATTTGGATGTTGTGTTAGGAATGGATTGGCTGGGAGTATTGTGTGCTACCATTGACTGCCGTCAAAGGAAGGTAGTATTTGAGATACCAGATCACCCAGTCTTTTATTTCAAAAGTGGAGACAGAACCTTGGATCCAGGAAGCTACCATGCTAGACCGAAGAATGCAGAAGTGTTCTCTCTACCAGCTGAAGAAGAAAAACCTGAGGTAGTTCGAGGATATGTTCCCTGAAGACATATCAGGTTTGCCTCGCGATCGGGCTCTTGAATTCAGTATTGATTTACAACCTGGTGTACGGCCTGTAATCAAAGCGCCATATCGATTAATTCTGGAAGGATTGAAAGAAATTCATATCCAGTTAGACGAGCTTCTGAAGAAAGGTTTGACCAGACCCGGTACTTCAAATTGGGGATCACCAGTGTTACTAGTGAAGAAGAAGGAAGGTACCTACCGGATGTATGTAGATTATCGAGGTCTGAACAAAGTAAAGATTAAGAACAAGTATCCATTACCTCTCATCAATGACCTTTTTGATCAGTTAAGTGGATCTTGTGTGTTTTCAAAGTTAGATCTTCGTTCGGGTTATCATCAGGTGAAAGTCAATGAGTCTGACATTCCGAAGACGGCATTTAGGACTTGTTATGTCCATTACGAATATCTCGTAATGCCATTTGGAGTGACCAATTCACCTTCCATTTTTATGAACCTGATAAACCAAGTTTTCCGAGAGTACTTAGACAGGTTTGTGGTCATCTTCATTGAAGACATCCTGGTGTATTCCAAGAATCGGACAGAGCACGCTGAGCGCTTACTCATTGTCCTGGAGACATTACGACAACACCAGCTCTATGCCAAGTACTGCAAGTGTGAATTTTGGCTAGATCAAGTCGGATTTCTCGGACATATCGTTTCAGGCGAAGGAATCTCTGTAGATCCAGCTAAGGTGTCAGTTGTCATCGAGTGGCCGACACCAAAGATGGTGAAAGATGTAAGAAGTTTCTTGTGCTTAGCAGGATATTACAGATACTTCATCAAAGGATTCTCAAAGATCACAGCACCCCTGACCAAGCTCACACGTAAAGACGAAGTATTCGTGTGGTCAGAAGTATGTGAGAAGGCTTTTGTAGAACTCAAGTCGAGGTTAACCTCTGCACCTATTCTTGTAATACCGGATCAATCTGGAAGATTCGATGTACATTTTTATGCGTTCGGTAAAGGATTAGGATGTGTTCTACATCAGCATGGAAAAGTTGTGGCGTTTGCATCAAGGCAATTAAAGGTTTATGAGCGCAACTATCCAACACATGATCTAGAATTGACAGCTGTGATTTTCGCACTCAAGATTTGGCGTCACTATCTTTTGGGAGAACGAGTGGATATATACACTGACCACAAAAATCTGAAGTATGTATTTACTTAGAAGGAACTCAACATGCGGCAGAGAAGATGGCTAGAACTCATGGTGGACTTTGACATCAACCTACAGTATCATCCTGAAAAAGAGAACGTAGTTCTTGATGCACAACAAGATTTGCACGGATTTGGCATTGAAGTAGTTGTGCTAGGTAACACCTCATCTTTGATGAACTTACAAGTCCAGTCCACTCTTGTTAATCAGATCAAAGCAGCTCAAGCAACTGATGCCAAGCTACAAAAGATCTGAGAACAAGTAGTATGGACTTCGAACTGACTTCCTCATCCATGAAGATGGATCCTTGCGGTATAGGAGCCGTTTATGCATTCCAGTCGTCCCTGTTCGAGAAGAGTTGATGAAAGAAGCTCACAACTCTCCGTATTCGGTACACTCCGGCGGCACGAAGATGTACAAAGATCTGCGGCAACATTACTGGTGGCATGGAATGAAGCGAGAAGTAGCAAGGAGCATAGTAAAATGTTTAGTATGTAAGCAAGTGAAGGCTGAACATCACAGAACTGCTGGTCTACTTCAGTCGTTACCAATCCCAGAATGGAAATGACAGCATATTACTATGGACTTCATGACTACTCTCCCTCGTAGCACGAAGGGTAACGACGCAATTTGGGTTATTGTGGATCGACTCACCAAGTCGGCTCACTTCATCCCATTCAGAATTGGCCAGTCAACCGAGATGTTGGAAAGGAAGTACATGGAGGTGAGTAGAAATCTAAAGTAAGATTTGTACCTTAAAGATGTACCATACTTGTCTTCATATACATAAACTCATGCAGGAGATCGTGAGATTACATGGGGTACCTATTTGCATCGTCTCCGATTGTGATACTAGATTCCGATCACGGTTTTTGTAGAATCTTCAAGCAAGCCTGGGAATGAGTCTGAATTTCAGCATGACGTATCATCTACAAATAGACGGACAGTCCGAGTGAACGATTCAGATCCTGGAAGATATGCTGAGAGCCTGTATGTTAGACTTCGGAGGTTTGTAGGAAGATCGCCTAGACCTTGTGGAGTTTTCATATAACAACAGCTACCAGGCAAACATTAGGATAACACCATACCCAGCACTCTACGGACGGAAGTGTCTTTCCCCGCTGAGTTGGGAAGACGTTGGAGATCGTGAACTCCTTGGACCAGGGATGATTGTGGCAACCGTGGATGTAGTTCGCACGATCAGGGAAAAGATGCGCATAGCCTAAGACTGACAGAAGCATTGGGCAGATGCAAAGTGACAACATCTGGAGTTTCAACCTGGAGAGCATGTATTCTTGAAGATCTCTCCAAACAAAAGAGTGATACGTTTTGGCAAGAGGGGTAAACTCAGTCCAAGGTACATTGGACCGTTCGACATACTCGAACGAGTTGGAGAAGTGGCATTTCGCATGGCACTACCACCCTCATTAGAAGGAGTGCACAATGTGTTCTATATATCCTAACTACGACGATATGTGTGCGACCCCAACCACATACTTGATCACTCAGAGCTCACTGTATAGACTGATTTAACTTGCGAGCAGCAACCAGTTGAGATCCTAGACAGAAAGGTGAAGACATTGCGGAACAAGGAGGTGAACTTGGTCCGTGTGATGTGGAGGAAAGATTCGCCGGGTGAATCGACTTGGGAGCGAGAAGACGATATGCGTGCACGATATCCTCATCTGTTTGAAGTTTAAACTTTTGTATAAATTTTGAGGACGAAATTTTTATAAGGAGGGTAGAATGTAACGACTCTGAAATCCATGACAAAATTAACTTGTTTAATACATAGAAAGGGTATTTCAGCCTGAGTAGGAGTAATAAGTTATTTTTGTTCAATAAAAGAAAGAAATAACTTGTAGCTCATTGGTAAAACCTCTCTACTGCTGTAACATAGCCTGTGTGTTCGAGTCCCATCAGTCCCAATTATTTTTAATATTTTTCCTTTTAACTTTTTGGAAGCCCAAGAGTTGCACATGCAATACACGGAGAATCGAAAAGTTTAAGAAAAATCAAACGGGATAAATGAGGAGTTAACATTGATTAAAACACCTGATATGAATCTCGAGGCAAGGCATCAAGATCCGACCATCTGTTTCTCATGTTTGCCCGCCGCCGACGGTCTTGATTGCTCTAATCACCTCCGTGCTTTACACACACACCCCTTCAGCTCCACTCAACTTTCCTGCACTGTTTGATTTTCCTGTAATCAAACAGAGACTTTTCAAATCCCTAATTAACACCAATTTTAATTCTTTTATTCAAAATTTTAATCCCCATACTATAACATTTCAAAAATATAAAATATTATTTTTGGAATTTAAATAATAAAATAATAAATTTCATGAAAACTATTCGAGTATGAATTTGGGGTTTTCGTAAAATGGTATAATTATATATATACCAATATTTAGAAAATAATTGGAGATTAATATGTATTATTAATTATAAAGGCATTTATTGGATTTGGACATTTTATAAATAATTATGCAATTAATTATATGCACGTTTATATTAAACATGATTAGTGCACTACTAATCATGCATTAAGCTAAATCCATCTTTTAAATAACCAAGGCTAGTGTACCATGATACATTTCATTTTCATGCATGGTTCCATTTGTATTTATGGACTTTTTTTTGCAAATGAGAGAGGAAAAGAAAAAGGAAAGAAAAAGAAATGATATTTTGTGAGAGGGGACAAAAGGCATGGACGAGAGTGAGAGAGAGAGAGAGAGAGGGATGGACCTTGACCATTGCTCCCATCTTATTACCTCATCCTTCTTCACTTCATTATTTTCTTCAACTCCTCCTTCATCTTCATCTCCTCCTCCTCTACCTCCACTACTACCTCTAAATCATCTCCAAAAGCTCATCAAAACCCATTGCTTCCTTCACAAAAAATGACAACCGCCTCATCCTACACCCCATAGCAAGCTCAAGTTTGGATTTTGAGCAACTTGCACCATCTTGGAATTTTCTTCAGTTGCTCCAAGAGGTAAACACTTCACCTTTTTTTCATCTTGTTATCAAGTTTCTTCATCTTCTAGTTAAATTTAGAGTTCGATTAAGCTAGATTAGTGATCTTGGAATTTTCTAGAATGATTTTAGTGGATGATTTGAGTAGTAGAGATGCAATTGAGGTTTAGTTAGTGAACCTAAACCCTTAATGATGATATTCTGGACAAACTTGAGATTAGAACCCCAAAACACGAACTTAGAATTTTCCCGATGTCGATTTTTGATAAAATGTGATGACTAAATAGAATCTGGTATGACCCGAGAGCTCTATAAAATAAGTTCTCAACACATTGAGATGTGCAGGCTACCAAGAATTTACCCTTGAAACCCGAGTCCCTATCTCTTCATTCTGGCCGCAATTTTATTCCCCCAGGCTGCAAATTGCAGCCTGGTCTTGATGGATTGGTGTGGTTTTTGGTCTCTGGCTTTTTTATCTGATTTAGAGACCTACCCTATATGAAAAATTTCCTAATTTGATCTAGGGTAGAATCTGGGAGTGTTTCTCCATGTTGCTGATTTTGGGTTTTCGATTTCTGAAAACTTGGTTTTGATATTTGAGTTTGGACACGGTCGTTGGACGTTTGGATGTCAACGCTGAGAGTTATTTGGTTGTTCTTGCATGCGTTGGATATAGGTTCTAACCCATGAGCACTTCGCGTGCAGTATCGGTGTCACGACCCGAAATAGCACGTGACTGACCCTTGAATCATATGAAGTATATATGACCTCATCTAATTCAAGTAAGCCAAAAGCCCAGAAATCTAAAACCATTTTAAATAATAAATAAAGGAAAACTAGTTTTAAAGAAGTGGAGAAAACATGTTTTAAAAACAATGTTTTTAAATAAGTAAGCCGAGTATGCATTTTTAAACCCTCAAGTCTTTTCTGAAATTTTCGGCAAAGTTTCCTTTGTAAATACTGGCCCCAAACGGGGTACAACAAGAATAATATATGCATAATGATAAAAGGCATCCTCAAGCGGGAGCTAGCTCTTCGTCAATTGACGGTCACAACTACGCAAGCAATATAATATACAACGCTGAAGGGCGAGAATCAAAACTCAAAAGGAAACTCAAAATCATCAAGAAAACCCTAATACTATAACGCGCGACTCTAAGGTCGAAATAATACACAATTGGTTTTCTAAGTCTGAAATAAATATACAATTCTGGTTGATGGAATTACAAGATACAACTGATTAAAATAAATACAAGGGTGGTCACGATGCGAGTAAACTACCTACCAAAGCAATCACCCAGAAAGGAAGCAGTGTGCCAGAAACCACAATGAAACCTGTATGGCAAAACTTGCAAGAACAATGGCACAACGGGGGCGAGTTGCCAACTCGGGAATAGAAAACATCACATAGCAGAAATCATATGTATGACTCAATCCTAGGTCAATACGATCAGTAATAATATATATCCTCAATATGATAAAGTCTGAAGCATGATAAGGTGGCAAGGGTAAACATCTATACATAAGTGTGTTACCAAGTGCTCGTGCCAGTGCCTCAGGTAGCAACATATCATAAATATGAGGTATGATCAATGTAATCAGTGTCAACTATATCATGAAGTCTAAAAGTATGTGGATATCCTCTAACTATGAAATCAATGTATGTATGCATGTGGATCTCGTCCACGTGTCACCCAATGACACAAAACATTATGCATGTAGATATCATAAAGCATATGCATGGAAGTATGAGGATATAAATCAACATGTGTCCCTCGTGACACATCAAAATCATGGAACCTGAGTGTCCAGCATCGACACTCGAAAACATTATGAAACCCGTGCCCAGCATCGGCACGTAAATCATCATATCAGGCTCCGTCAGTCCGGATCGGCCCATATCATCTCTTGACTCCGGTCGGTATCCTCCGAATATCTGCCGAGCCCAAATACTATCATCGGTAGGTAGTGGTCCCTCTGCCAGGCTCATCGCCTACTGCACGACAGATCCGTTCTCGTCCCGGGGTACCATACCGGGCCCATCATGTACCTGCAATCGGCCTCATCCGGCTCCTCGAATCTGGTTTCACATGTCACACGTCTCAGAACCGAGAAAACGCATGGTGGACGCATTGAAATATCATATCAAGAGAAACCGGGTTTTTAAAACAGTACATGCTTTCTTTTGAAATAGCCACGGTTCATAAATCCAGAAATCTCATGAAATCAGCATATCTCAATGCGTATAATCATAAAGCATGATGTATGTGACATATAAAAGAAATGTTAGCATATCAGTATATCATGAAACATGGAATAATAATATGCACATAACAAGAGAAAACCGCTCTTTCAAATGAATCCAGTTTTAAAATATATCTTGCGGTTCCCAAATCCCCAAAATCAAGCCAGAATCATCTAAGTATGTGCAAATACGTATGTATGCAGTATGGGTGTACAATATGTGTGTATGAAAGTATGAGTGTACAATATGTCTGTGTGCCAATATAGATGTATAAGTAGGTATATACACAAGTATGAATGTGCAATATGTATACGTGCCAGTATGTCATACAAGGGTCATATCATGATGCAACAATCCTACTGTGTAGTGACATGGCAATTATCGATGATGAAGTATGTGAGCCGGCAAGCAGGTGTACGTGGAACATACGCATCATCGATAATGGTGCTGGTGTCCTGACAGCATGGGTTTAATATAACAATAAACACATTTAAACATGCGATGCAATGCGAACAGTAAGAATATGCGAAAAATGAATAATAACACAACAGTGAAGAATCTACATCAATATATATATATATATATATATATATATATATGTCATACAGTTTTTCCATTTGAAATAACACGAATCGTGGTGTTTAGAAAAATAAGGGCTACGATGTTTTTAAGAAAAGATGCGTCTTTTGAAATATCCGTTGAATCCCTTGGCCTGCCTTTTAAAATACTCACGATTTGTTAGTTTTGAAATAGGTATGACTCGGGTCCAGTATAGCATCTACTAAGTATTACAGAACTAAACGAACAGTCTAACTGAAAGGGTAAGGGAAACCACCTAAATCTGAGTCGATATACATATAAATATAATAGTCGGTGATCCTGCCTCAATTGTATCACATATGATATAATATACAATATGACATCCTTGAGTCATGAGTATGGATCTATCATCAATATATAGCTCGTACGTAAATCCGTCGTACGGCATCCTAAATTTGGGTATAGGTCGAATCTCACATTTATCTCATCAATTATCTGGTATCCTTATCATTAAATCTCATGAACTGGGGTACTGATCTAAGTCTAGTATAAGCTGATACCATTTATATATGTGTGCGTGTATGAAAACACACGCCTAAAGGCCCGCTAAAATCTCATGTCGTATCTCATAATACGAACCACATCATATCACCGAACTCATGGCACCATGCCCAAACTTATCGACTCATCTCCAAATATCATCCACTATCCTCATCATCCATGTGTAGGTATACGTGTATATATATACGTCGTCCCATACCTATGTGTGTATATATATACGTATCCCCATATACGCACAAGTAAAACAAAGTAAGCATGTGTGTGCGTGTGGTTGTAAACCTATTCTAGGGTTCGCAACTAAGAAGCTATACTAGTTCACTTCTAATAACCCTAATCTAACTATTGAACACCTAATCATATCTTGAATATCCATGTGACACATAAAGCTTCATATATATATAGTATATATAGCATACTAAACATCGAACTGCGGGGGTGCTATACGCCATCCACCCGACTTCCCCCGTAGATATAATCTACTCACCTTACTCTTCGCTTTCCGTTGCTGACGTCGCCACGCGGTTTCTTGTCATCTCGAAGTCTTCGTAGGGTACCTACACATCATAACATATCGTAATTGTGTATTAAAATCACATCGGAAAACAAATACAACACGCTAAAGGGCTATAGGTTAGAACCTATGGACCACGCCTTCAAAACCACCAACAACCCTCGATATCGTTGTACAAACGTCAAATGATCGAGGTAACACACAGATACAAAAATCTAGAATTCAAAATACGAGAAACGAAACTCCGAATCAAAACAGCAACTCTTGAAAATGGTCCCAGATTTCACCCTAGGTCAAATTGGTCAATTCTGCATATGCCAAGGGTCTAGTTTACAAGAGATAAATCCTTGTAACAAGCACGAACCCAAATAGAAGTGCCCATGCTGCAATTTACGGCCTAAAGGGATAAATTTGTGGCCTAAATAGGGAAATGGGGTACTGGGTTTTTAGGGTATGTTCTAAATCACCTGCACATCTCTTTGTATTTGCTAAATAATTTTCAGGTCATCCGGGTGTTATCAGATTTCATTTTACACTCACAGAATCCACAATTTTCCGATATCGGGTTTTCTAAGTTCGTATTCCTGGGTTCTAGGCTCTGGTTTGGGTCTGAATTCTAGCACTAGGGGGTTTGTGTGGCCTCTACTAAGCTCAATTACACACACAACTCAAGAATTCCATAAACCCTAACTAGAATTTCCCAAGTCTCACTAAACGACACCAAATCGGTTCTAAACAAACATGGATGTAAAAGTTATGGAACTACTAGGCTAATGGTTAAGAGAATATCTCATTTGGCAACTCAAGAAAATTCTTGAGTTGCCCCAAGTGTCCAAAATGCAAGTTTTCTTGGTCCAATGTGTTGCTAGTGAACTCGTGCACATTTTTAATGAAGTAGGGATTGAGTTTTGAGGTTGTTTTGTGAGTTTGAAGATGGTGGAGGAGAGGGTGCTGCCTTGGGCTGAAGAAGGAGGGAAAAATGAAGGAAAAAGATGGAGGAGAGAATGACCAAGTCAACTAAACCTTCACCCTCTCCCACTCTCTCTCATGCCCATGCCTAATACTATATTCATTTCCATTTTCCTTTTTCTTTTCTTTTCTTTTTCTTCTCTCCTCAATAATAAACCCAAAACAAATAACCATTCACCCAAAAATCATGTAGGAAAAAATATAACAAGTGTTAAAAGGACATGTGCAAGTCATGTGCACAAAACACGCTTAAAGCCCGATTAGCGATTTTTAATCGCGATTAGTACAAAATAGCGCATAATTAATCATAAAAACTTATAATTTGCATAATTCACATAAAATGCCCACTTTTAGTAATTTCAATTTTTTTCTTCAATTTATCGGTATTTAATTATACCGCCTTTTTAAAATATTCAATATTTTATTATTTAATTATAAAAATTGTCAAAAATAATATTTTATTTTTTTGAAATGTTACAATATTCCCCCCTTAATGAAATTCGGTTCCCGAATTTAAATTTAAATCCCTCAATACTAAAACATTTCAGTAAAAGACTAAGCCGTCGGGGTCCCGAAACCATCAATACATAAAACACGTCGTAGCGCAATGCGTGCGCATGAACAATGAGCAGATAACTCAAAAATAACACTCCGTCAAGCATCCTGCAATCATCGGAGTCATGGTGAAAACACAAATGTCAAATCCAAAACAAAACCAATATGATATATATCAAAACTATACATGTAGACATCAAATCTATACATGTAAATATCTGAAGGAAATGTATGCCAAACTTTTTTTTAAGTCGCTATGCGATGCGCATAACACTACACAGTGGCGGACGTCTACTGTAAGAAAATAACCATATATGTATATATGTTTTGTTTAATATGTACGTTCCGCCGTTTTGAAAACAATTTAGGAGGGTTTCCTTGTTTTAAACGTTTCATGTCATATCAGACACGTAGGTAAATACTGAGACTATAACTCTCTTTTTGGAAATCCCTTCGATAACTGTCAATGCATGCAAAAATATACCCAGGTACTGTCTTCTGACTAGTCATGCACAGTACGAAACAATAGTAATATCATAAAAATGTACTGCTCGATAAGAAATCAATCCCAAGAGGTGCATAAGAATACCGCGTGCGTCTGGTGCGCACGGAAATCAAAATCCATGAATGTGCCATACATGTGCACAGAAACAATATCTAAGTGCAACGGGTGTTCACGAAACATCTGTCAAGGACAACAGTGTGCCTGACAGTAAAATCAGGTGCATCTGATATGCACAAAGAATCCCGATTTAGTGCATCTGGTGTGCACCAAAATTGCATCTCATAACATGCGCCCAACACGCGCGAAAATCCAAAACAGGTGCATCCATCATGCATAATAAAGTCTAACTCATGTGCATCCAACACGCATGAAATCACGAAATCCAATATCAAGCGCCGAACATGCGCAAAATCCAATCCAAGTACGTCAAATATGCGCAAGAATCCAAATCAAATGCACAAAGTGCACGAAATCACATCAATATCAGAATCAAAATCGACAGTATACAATAAAGCTCAATCCAAATCAGGTATACCGCGGTATATAATCTCACAATCATGTGCATCAGCGTGCACAAAATGTTAGTTATATGTATGCCCTAGAGGCCATTACTGTACATAGGATGTATATTGTAGTGGATGCTGGGACATATATAGGGAGGACTTTCTTGCTCGACATGATAGTATGCTATCTGGTTACTCTTTACCTTAATGTGTACACTGATTGTCTCTCTGTTACATATTGGTAAAGCCCTTAGGATGTGTACTTGACTACCTGGACTATGATGCGGATCATACTAGTGAGGACAAGGTAGTCCATAAGTACATCCTTCAAAGTCCCTAGTCGTGGGTATATCGAGACGGGGCATCGATATACCAGAGTAGACTAGCGTATACCTTCTCGACCCATACAGACGGGCGATGGATGATCCCATATCCATTGGTGTTTGACATCAGAGATGATATACGGGTGCTCAGTAGAGACTGGGTACACTGGACGGACTCGCCGAGAACTCCCAGATGGTATTATACCTTACGTCAGATGGCAGTTCTCTGGTGACACTGGTACAGAGTAGTCTGTTGACCCGAGATCGTCATAGAGTCTTGTGTGGTTCCCACTGTGCTTTGATTTCCACCTTACCACGTCCAAAAGGGCAAGCAAAACGGTGGTTTTTGGGTACAGTCCCGAATCACATGGAGGCAATGAGCGATAGGAGGGGATTCGTCTCTCCCGGTATAGGGAGTTGATGTTGCGCTGTGTTCGATTGGCTATAACCGGAAATCCCTGGCCAGGGTTGCTGAGATTTACTGGTAAGTGTTACCAGTAGTTTCTCGAACTGTTATAGACCTCATATCGACATGACTTATCGAGCTATTGGGGTCTGACGATTACCACCCATAGGCGAGATATGCGACATATCAGACGATCAGACCGGACTGTGCGGTGAGTGTTACTG
The DNA here is from genome assembly GCA_030015575.1 of Agapanthus africanus. Lineage (NCBI taxonomy): Eukaryota > Viridiplantae > Streptophyta > Magnoliopsida > Asparagales > Amaryllidaceae > Agapanthus > Agapanthus africanus. The sequence goes on along the minus strand of JASDDO010000012.1, from coordinate 122,523,457 downwards.
GTTGGATTCACAGGAGTGTGAGCGGGCTTGCTCGTCGATCTTCTGATCGCTCAATACCCGGGTGGCCGTTACGTTTAGCAGACCGCTTGCGGCTTGTGGGTGTTTGATATGATCATCATCTGCTGTCGGCGTATTGACGAGTCTTTAGAGTCCTATACAGAGGTTTCCTGGCTCAAGCAAAACGAAATAGGAGCGCATATGAGATATGTGCGGGACCGAGAATGATACCAGTATGTGATACTGTATTCGATTCTCGCGATTTGTAACATTGATCGGTTATATGCATTATAGCCGGGTTATCGGATCAAGTGTTGATTCGATAAGATGTTACTATTGATATTAGTCGGTTATATGCGATATGACCGGGTCGTAAATCAAGTGTTGATTTAATGATTTAATGTATAATTATATATTTGATATATCACTTTACATTAACTAATATAGGTTCACTTAAAAGGGATTTTCTCACTTGATGTGCACATTGTATATGTGATATACTTTTGTGCATTTGATTGTATCATGTTTGATGATACATGATAGTTTGGTGTATGGTTTAAACCATGGTTGATCAATGGTTAGGGTTTCTTTTGATTTTATTTACTTATCTATTTATTTATTTATTATTCATTTTGGCAAAAGAAAAAATGGTGGCTTGATTTGTTTTCTTGTTGAAGCTTCATGAAGCTTTGACTAAGTGACCATTTTGTCTTCATGCTTAACCCTAACCATTCACACTAACCATGGTTTATTCTCTACACCTAACTATGGTTGCAATATGATAAGTATTCATTTTTATTTCTTTTGAAAAATAACTTATCATATATTCTTTCTTCTTCTTCTTCATCTTAAACAAGAAGAAAGCTTGCTTCATCAATGGCAACTTGAGCAAATAAGTGAGAAATCCAATTCTAAAGTGAACCCACTTCCTATTTCTTCATCCTCTACCTCTTGCCAAGTAGTAGAGTGTGTTTTCTTCACAAGTTTCATGACTTGGTGAAGTGGGAGATTGATCTTGTGATGCCTCGACGTAGATCATCTTCGGCACGAAGCTAACGACCTTGCCCGCCCATTTCTCCGATGAAGCCGACGCTAGAGCCCGGGATTCCATTTGGACAGCGAGGAGACTTTATTGCGGAGCTTTGAAGGTGGAGGACCGGATCTACAAAGGTTGTATTTCCGTTCTTGTAGTTAATTTGTTAACTAGTTGCTTTTTGTCACCTAAAATTCTAGTTAACGATCTAGTCTAGGGTTTCTCGGCACCGTAAATTTTGAAATTGGCATGGTTGATGCCTTGTGAGACCTCATTAGAGTGCCTAGGAACCCTACAGTGGTATCAGAGCTACTAGGCATTGGATGTCGACCTATGGGGGGTTCTCACTGTGTGACAGTGTGGCGAAGCATAGGCTCTTACCCCCAGGGTGTCCCGAGACCGGAAGGTGTTCCGGCGGGTTGTAGTCCTCGCGAGGGGGCATGCGTAAAAAGTAGCGGCTGAGGGACCCGTTGGTGCCACGGCGACCCCATTGGATGGGGTGGCTGCCTGACCTACAGTGGTATCAGAGCTTAGCTAGAGCCTTAGGCGATGCGTAGATGATGTTAGAAACCCGATCGAACCCCGAAACCCTAACTTTTAACCCTCTCTGGACTTTTTCTGAAAAAGTGGTTTTTTCGAAATTAAAAATTCTTAAAAAATTCAGCAGGAAATTCTAAGAATTACGGTGCAAAAATTACCTAATGATCTGTCTAAAGCGCGGCGGAACCGCGGCATTAGCCGCCTTTTGCGGCGGTTCCGCGCTCATTTAGTCTCTTCATGCATTGAATTTTGCACAGTAACTCCTACTTTGCAGTGCTGGTTTTCCTGGGAATTTTTAATATTTATTCAAGAGTTGAAATTTCTGGGTTGTATTGGGGAATTCGTGGATTCGATCGGATTATCAAGTTTTGTCTATGTGGCTTTCCGGATATTTTGGAATATGTTAAAAAGTTCGACCGGATATAAATACCCACCTTTTCCCCTGCCGGAAAATTTCCAAGTGTTGGATTTTTCTGTGGTTTAAGGACGTTCTGAGTAGTGCAAGTAATGCGATGGTCCCTCTAGAAGACAACAAACCTTAACTCGATTATGTGACCGTCTTGAACTGCCCTTTTGAACCTTCGGGTTTGGGGCAGTACAGCGTGCCACATGTGAGGCGTTGGCTTGACCCTTCTACGGCTGGACCGTTGGTACTGAGGCACGAAGTGAATGTTTTTAAACTTATTTCATGTGTTGATCTGTTTCGGGAAAACTTGGGTGTTCGATTGTTCGATCGAAAAGTTTAGCGTTTTCTATTTATCCGGAATGTGATACAATAATTGGAATTCACAAAAGGTTATGAGATAACCGAATGAATGTTATAAACATAGCGCTTTAGTCTCACTTGATCGGTTGCCACGGAATTTTGATGTGATCAAAAGTCCGTCGCAATCACGTAGCGTACGCGGATACTCGCCGGGTAAACTTAATAGACAGCCTCACCCCATAGCCCCGACCAAGTGACTGTAGGAGAACCCCGTCGCCGAAAGCATCCGTTTGGGTGCTCGCGGTAGCGGTGTTCCGCCTTGGTGCACTTCGTCGACGGCGTCGGGGTGCGGCCGCCTACTAAAGCTTGCGACGAGCATTCGATCAAAATGTTGGGAATCTTGTTGAATTGCCCGACTTGATATTGAAAAGAGTTTTCGATTTTGAGACTAAAATGCGGGGTTTATAATTGTTAGGCATGCGATGTCTAAAGAATTCATTTGGTCAGGCATGCGATGTCTGAGGTGGTTACGGATTCCAACTGTTGTAGTTTTGCACTTTCTTTTCTGTGACCGTAAGTGTAATATGTGATATCGCCGGTTTCGTTGCTATATGTCAACGACAATTAGGATGCGCATATTTACTTATGTTGATGACATGTGATGTTATGTGTTGCTGGATATGTTATATTGGATCGTCGTGTTTGAATAGCCGGGTTTTTTTTTGTGAGATGAGTGTTTTTCATTTTCATTCATGTAAAAACTTGTATGTAATATTCTTTTATTGGGGCACTTCCAGGTTACGGAAGTTGTCACCGTTGATGTATTTTATTTACTTTTCCGCACTAGGATAGACCCAAGGAGGGGAGCACAAGTAACCGGGTTCTGGAGTCCAGTGGGAGACTAACTCGAGGAGTCGAGTCCGGGTCTCCTAACTCCAGAATTGGTAGGGTTTCTTGCCGCTCTCGTAGGGGTCTTGGGGTGTGGGTTTGGCTATTCATCACAACCGTGGAATCCGTGTTTTATACTGGCTCGTATTAAAAACACGGACGTCCTAGTATATCCAATATTTCATATGTTTCTTCTGCTGCGATATCTGTGATGTGATCATGTGATGTTCTGTGATAGATACAGTATATAGTATATATGATATATTATATAGGCGTTACTTATGTTTTACACCTGCGCTAGCCCTGCCCCGCTCTGCCGTTAGTTAAACTAACCTAACGGTGCACGAGGGGACATCGAGGTGAATGCGGATGGCATAAGTGTACGTCGTATTTATCTGTGATGTTTAGGTACTTAAATGATGGGACTTCATTAATGAGATTAATGAAATAAAAGAAACCTAAGATGTTGTAGAATCTAATTTCAAAATAAAACAGGTAACTACAGTTCTTGCTTTGCACAGCGGTATATGTGATATATCCTGCACCTTATTCGATGAGGAAAGGACCGAGATCCCTTCACCGGGAGTGACTCCTTTTGCAATAACTGGCAGATGCTACAACCATCGGTTTGTCTTTTGATTGCTTTTAAGAGTTTTGCTTTGCACAGTGATATATATGATATATCCCGCATCTCATTCGACGAGGAAAGGGCCGACGATCCCTTCACCGGGAGTGACCCCTTTAGCAAAACTAGAAAAGCCTAAAAAACAATCCATTTTAAAATCATTTGATTCTACAACGATATCAAGTTCATTACGCAATAGGTTTTCAGAAAAACCTGTCGTAGCCCTCCGTCATTTCAGATAAGTACTAGTTAGTATTTGTGCTACGTTTGTTGACTATGTTAAGGCGTAGTGTGCGGTAGCTAATTAGTGCTTATCTGCATAAGCATATGATGTGATTGGATTAGGGTAGTCGTGCGACTTTGTTGACTATGTTAAGGGTCATGCGGGTGGGTTTAATTCAATCGGGAAATGACGGGTTGAACTTGACTAGCACTTATGATTTGTTGACTATGTTAAGGTCATATAGCTGCTAGGGGCAAAATATTATCGGGAATTTCAAGTGTTGAAATTTGCGATGAGATTGCATACCTTCTATGAGATCGATCCCGATACCCGCTGCGAGTAAGAGTTACTTCTGGGAGAGTTTTATACATTACAATTAGCCGATCAAGTAGGTGTCTAGAAAGGTGTCAACGAGGTTACGCCTATGGGAAAACGAGGTTTACATTAATTAGGTTCGTGCGAAAGCACGGGGGACCTCCCTCAAAGTACCGACACTGGCCTGGCTGAAAGATTGGCGAACTTGTAGTGTGTAATTAATCCCGGCTAGTCTTTCCTTTTAGGGTTTGAAGGAAGATTTGATAAAAACAGTGGGAGCCATCCTGATTAGATAAAATAATAACCAATCTATTCTTGCAAGAGCGCACGCTGAGTGTTTTCTTCTCTCTCTCTCCAGGTAGCGACCATATCACGCCTTAATCAAGATAATAATATGGATTATTGACCGAACCCGCTTGTTATACTGAGCTGGGGAACGTTGGTCCCGCTCTATCTTATAATTGTTATAAGACAGAGCAGGAAATAGGGGAATACCAAGATTCCCATGCCGCCCAAACGAAGAGAGTGCATGTTGATGCATCATCTTCGGGTGTGTTCATTACAAAGAACTATTTCTCAGTATCCTCCGAATCCTGGGTATATGATACTGGATCAGGATCCCAGATATGTAATCTGTTACATAGGGCCACAAAAAGGTAGAAAAACTGAGAACGGGTGATAAGTTTCATGAGGCAGAAAACGGGGCAAGTGTTGCAGCCAAGTCTGTTGGTCACTGTCACCCTGTATCCCAAATACATTGATTCTGAACGAATGTTATTAGATACCGAACCTGATATACAAAATCATATCAGTCTCTTTATTAGTAAAGAAATGGTAAAATTTTGTATTGTTGGATAAACTTTTGAACATTTCCTATATCAAAGGTTGATCGGTTCAGGCACATTATCTAAAAGCATTAATGTTCTAATTCAAACTACAGTTCTTAGTATAAAGAACACACACAAGAGGAAGAGTTCAGAAATGAACGGATCCTTCTTGAGGTATTGTAGACTAGGTCATATCAATGCGACCCGACTAGCTGAAGTTACATTTAGATGCATATTTAAAGCAGTTTGAATTTACATCTTGTGAAACTCGCCAGTCATGTCACAAAGATAACATGACCATAGCTCTGTTTATTGGAAACAGAGAAAGAGTTAGTGAACTCTTGGGATTGATACATGTTGATGTATGTAAGGTCCCCTGTCTACACATACCAAGACTGGTTCTTTATACTTCATTATATTCTCTGATAATCTCTCAAAATTCAGACATATGTTCCTGTTGGAACACAAGTCCGAACCTTTTGAGATATTCACAGAATATAAGTTAGAAGTAGAGAACCAAAATACGGGTATAAGTATTATGTCCTATGATGAGATCAAGGAGGAGAATACTTGAGCACGGAATTCCTGGACTATTCTAAAGGAGAATGAGATTCTCTCTCGGCATTACTCCTCCGAATACACCATAGCACGATGGTATATCGGGGTGGAGCAATCACACCCTATATGATATGGTGTGCTCTATGATGAGTATTACTGAGTTACCTATTTCCTTTGGGGAGTTATGCACTTGAGAAGTTGCATACCTATTGAATAAGGGTTCCAATCAAATCTGCTGCCTACCGCTTCATATGTGATATGGAAAGGGAAGAGCCCATATCTTAAGTTGGTTCAGATTTGGGGTTATCCGGGCTATGTCTAAAAGCATAATCCGGACAAGCTCGAGGAAAATACTGTTATGTGTTGGAGATAGTGCCCTCAGAGTCAATTATTGGATCACAGGCACGTGATTGCAATGATTGAGGGAGGACCTATCCCGGTAGGACAGTCTTACTCGAGATGATAGTATGCTATCTGGTTTACCTTTATCATCGTGTACTGCTTTAGGTGACCTGACATGTCGCTATTGCACGTTGATAGAGCCCCTTGGATTCTTGCTTGACTGCCAGCAGTATGAGGGCGATCATATAAGTGAGAGCTGGAGTCTACAAGCACATCCTTAATAGGTCCCTAGTCGTGGGAGTTTCGAGACAGGGCATCGATTCTCCAGAGTAGACTAGTGTATACAGTCGAGACCCCGACGAGGGGCGGTGGCCGGTCTCACAAGCCACTGGTGTCAGTTGGTTCACCTAAGATGTATACAGGTGCTCATTGGGTTATGAGTACACCGGACAGGACTCGCCGGGAACATGCTAGTTGGTCTTATACCTGACGTCAGATAGCAGTTCCCAGGTGACATGTGTACAGGTTAGTTCATCGACCTGGGGATCGTCATTTGTCTCGTGTGAGTTCCCACTGTACTTTGATTACTACCCTACCACGGCTCAAAGGAGTCGTGCAAACAGGTTTTAGTTGGGTACAGTCCCGAGCCACATGGAGGCAGTGAGCGGATCTTCGGGGGTTTCGTCTCTCCCGGTATTGGGGGTGAGGTCGCGCTGTGTCTAGGAGAGCCATTACACAAAGACCTTGGCCAAGGCAGGAGATTTACTGGTAGGTATTCCAGTAGTATCTCAGGGTGTTCTGGGCTACACTCCGACACGACTTGTACCGCTTTTGGGGGTCTGACTTTTACCAACCCCCTAGGCCCGCCATGCGATGCTCATAGACGAACGGACCGGACTGTACGGATATTGTCACTGACAGGCTCAGTTGGGTGTCGGGGTGAGCTTCCTCATCGACGTCCCTTTTGGTCAATAGCTGGTGGCCCGTCACGTATTGGCTTATACCTCTGACGTGCCAGTGGTTAAATCCACAGCCATAGTATTGACGAGTCTTTAGAGTCCACCACACTTTCAGTTACTCAGCTTTCGGGCGAAACGCTGTAGAGGCCGTATGGAGATATGGCAGGGTCCGATCAGATACGTGCGGTATTGCACGGATCAGGATTGGACGGTTTGTACTAGTAGCCGTATAGGTATATGGCAGGGTTCGATCAGATACGTGCGGTATTGCACGGATCAGGATCGAACGGATATTACTAGCCGGCTTTGGTTTAAGCCGGTCCTAGTTTAGTACAGTGTAGATTTTGTCTTTTTGCATTTGTATCCGGACGGAATACAGATGCGGGTGTGTATGCACAGTATGGGGTTTTCCTGTAATTTATTACGGGACCAGTTTTCTGGAGTTGCCAGTTTGCATTCCGTTCCGGCCGGTTTTCCTTTGTTCTTTCCCGGCCGGACTTTTCCGATGGAGGGGGTAATTTGCAGTTTTGCAAATTACTTTTGTGGAGGGGGTTTCTTGCAAAAGTGTTGATTATGATAGCTTTCATTTCTTTTGCTCCATGCTTTTGAATTGAGAGATTTGAAAGGTTATGGAGTGAATAGGAGAATAAGCATGGTTGATGTTTTCTTGTCTAGGATGTGGTCACCTCTTGTTCTATCCTACACTCACCTCTCTTCTTATGGTTGGCATTCTCATTTTCCTCCACCACATTTATCATTCTCACTTGAGGAAAGAAAGAACACTAGAGAGAAGAAAAAGAATGAGAGGGTTCATCTTTATTTTTGTGAGGAATTCTTCATCTCCTTCTTCTTCTTGTTATGGAAAAATGAAAGCACCATTTTTCCTAACCCCATTCCTCCATCAAGGCAACTACAAACCCCAAATGAGACTAGCATGATCTACTACACATTCCTACAGCAAATCTTGGACGCGTCGATTCGCCAGCTTCGCGCCCGAGTTGCCTCGGTATTGAGGTGGGAGCCCGTAAAAGCTACAGGCGATGTGGTGCCCTTTTCCGACGAGGAGGAGACGGACGGAGATCCCGCGAGGAGATCGGAGTGGAGATGAAGACCGGAGGACTCGGATCAGTCGGTACATCTCTAACCCGTATTCTAGTTAGCTTAGACTTGTTAATGGTTACGATCCGGAGTTTAGTGCGCGGTGGTGCCGGTTTGCAAAGTCCGCAAAATTTGAGTTATTCACCGTTTCCGCATTCCGGCGTCGGATTGACGGCCGGGGCGCCGCCGTGCACTTACAGTGGTATCAGAGCCTCGCCATTAACTTCGTCTAGCTTTTGTGTAATGTGTTTTACGTTTCCGATCGAACAAAATCCCGAAAACCCGTATTTTGTGCACATCAGTTTCTGTCGAATTTTTTTTTAAGTCCAAAAATTTTTCTGGTTGTCTCAGTGTGATGTGCAGGGAATTATAAGGTTACTGTAAAAATTTGGTACCCCGATCTCACTATTCCGCCGCGGAAGCGCCGCGAAACCCCACCTCGTGCGGCGCTTCCGCCGCGGAATTTACTGTTCACCCCCCCAAATTTTTCCAGTATTTTCCTGAGTTGAAAATGTGGGTTTTGGAATATTAAAGTTGGGCCAATTATTTCTGTGTGTGCTACAGTTTTCTTTGGGGCCCAGTTGTTAATTGTTTGATCAATCGGAATATTTTAAAACACATTTTTCACAGTATTTACATTATATCTGCGACCGTGAATGTCACTCGATCGGTAAATCCTGTCTAACTGCTATAGCCCGGTTAGACGGATTTGCGAACGTGACTTTCACGTTGATGTTCTATGTTTATACTGTGATGTTGCGGATCGGTCGTGGGGGATAGCCTGGATGCAATGCTAGTACTGTATTGTTGTATTATGTACATTTGATATTGCGGGGCGAGCGTCCGACATGTGGACTGCCGTCACTGCCTGATTGTATTATTCTTTTGGGGCACGACCTGGTTGCGGCCGATGTACCCGGTGTATGTATATTTTACTTTCTGTACTAGGATTACCCCGCGGAGGGGTGCACGGATAGCCGGGTTCTGGAGGGCAACAAGCCCGCATCTCATGGCATTGGGACGGAGGGGGCTTCACTCTAGGATTGGCGGGCTATTCGCCGCACTCGTAGGGGGTACAGGTTGACCCAGGAGGGGTGCCCAAGTTGCCGGATTCCGTGGAGTGCTGGGTGGTCCATTCACGGAGCTGAAGGGGGCTGCCTCGCTTCAGGTTTTGGCGGGTGACTTGCCGCGCCCGTAGGGGTCTAGGATTTTCATTGCACAGGCTATCCACACGACCAGGGGAACGTCGGGTTTCAGTAGTGGCTCTGTGAAACCCGGGGATCCCAGATATCTGTATTGTTCTGTGATGCTGTACATTTCTGTGATGTTGCATTTCTATTCACGCCTTGAGCGAAATATAATATATTGGTATATATATTAGTAGATGTTGTATATGTTTTTCATCCGCGCTAGTCCAGTCCCCGCTCTGCCGTTAGTAAGCTAACCTAACGGGTGATGACGGGACCCAGTGGCGAATGCGGATGGCATATACGTACGTCAGTATATTTTCGTTCTTTGTGGTGTGATCAATGATGGGACTGCGTTGATTCGGATCAATGCAAGTTAAACAAACCTAATCTGATGTTGTTGGAACACTTTTCAAAAAGCTGTTATTGCAAGGACGTTTACTTTTGTTTTGCATCGTGGTATTCATTTGGAATATCCTGCTCCTCAGTCGACGAGGCAAGGGCCGAGATCCCTTCACCGGGAGTGACCCCTTGGACAGAAGTTTGCGTCAGGGCATTAACTTCACTATAGCCGATTACTTTTGCTTTGCATCGTGGTATTCAGTTGGAATATCCTGCACCCCATTCTACGGGGAAAGAGCCGAGATCCCTTCACCGGGAGTGACCTCTTTAGTAAAGGTTTTCGTCACTATATTTTCTAAAAAGCTATCCGTTCCTTCGACGATATCAAGTTCTTTACGTTAAAGGTTTTCGCCAGAAACCATTCGTAGCCCTCCGTCATTTCAGACGGGTAGCAAGTAGTATTCATGCTATGTTTGTTGACCTTCGTCAAGGCATAGTGTATGGTAGCTGCTTGTTGCTTTTCTGCTGCATAGATAGATGCGTTGGTTTGGGACAGTCGTATAGCCTTGTTGACCTTCGTCAAGGGCTTGTACGGGTGGATTCAAATTAACCTGGATAATGACGGGTAGAACTTGACATGTGACTTATGATTTGTTGACCTTCGCCAAGGTCATAAGAGCATGGGGCAGAAATCACATCGGGAGTTTCAAAAGAACTGAAACTTGCCAGATATGCGCATACCTTCTGGAGTGTGATGACGTGAGCGGATTCCGTCACGTTATCATGCGATGAGAGTTGGATCCCGATTCCCACTGATGAGTTAGTTTACTCCTCGGGTGACCCCGACTAATTCTTCTTTCAGGTTTGGAGGAGAGTTTGAGGTACAGTGGGAGGTTTCCAGATTAGATAAATTGGTAACCATTCTGATCTAGGTTAGAGTGCACGCTGAGTGTTTCTTTTCTCTCTCTCTCTGGCAGCGACCATTGACCCGACCCTAAGACTATGACTCAGTGACCAAGTTGACCGAACCTACTTAACACTGGCTTTTGGATTGTCAGAGTTGCAGACCTCATTGCCACTCCTACTTTTACCCTTTTCTCCAGGACACCCCGTATTGCTACGAACGTCCACTTCCATTGGACAAAACCATCGTATGGTTATATACGAACTCGAAGGAATTAATTCGAGGATGGTTTCCGGTTCTGGAGAAAACGGATAGGATTATTCAGTTGTCTTTTCTTTTCACCCTCTCTCAGGTTGCGAGTACTCCTTGGTTTAGGAGTAGTACACCTATTACGCAAATTGGATAGTCTTCTTCCAAACCATAGGCTGGTGCCGACCGGTAGGGAAGGAAGAAAGCCAATTAGCCTAAACGGTGTACAGAAGGTATTAAGTTAAGACAAAGCAAGGGATTAGTAAGAGGGCAAAGTAAATTGCGACTGCTATTCACGACCAAACCAAGTATTTCTTCGCCAATCCTAAATCACCTTTGTATTTCTCCAGGACACTCCGTATCACTACGAAGATCCCATTTTATTGGATAATCCATCGTATGGTTATATACGAACTCGAAAGGAACTTGTTCCAGTTCGGGGATGGATCCTGGTTCAGGAGAAATAGGAATAAAGTACATTCAGGTGTCTTTTATCTTCACCTTCTCTCGCGTTGCGAGTGCTCCTAGGATTAGGACAGTACACCCTTTATGCTTTTTGGATAGTCTTCTTCCAAACCATAGGCTGGTGCCGAACGGTAGGGAAGGAAGAAAACCATTTGGCCTAAAGGGGTGTACAGAAGGTAATGACTAAAGACATATGAAGGGATTTGGAGAGGTGGCAAAGAATTATACGGTTATAGTTGTGAATCTGGATAATGGATGAGGCATTACTAGGAATACCAGGATACCCCAACGAAACATTTCGATGTTTCAGGTTCACTGTGTACTGTTAATGGAAAACTGATTTCCCGATTAGACACTTACTCCAGGGTATGTATTTACCAGGTATGATTCTCACATCTGTATGGTTTTACAGATGATGAGTGGGAGTGAGTTATTGGGAATTGGGTGATCATCCTCATTTTTGAGGAAGTCACCTGGGTTGTTTGCAAGTTAGCAATTATTTGGTTTTGAATATCCGCGGTTATGCACCAATTTCAAATTGATATATCTGTACGTCTATTTTCATAGAGTGAGATATACCTTTTGATATTATGTCGATGACATTTACCTATATCAGTGGATGGTTAGGTAAGGAGCATTAAACAGCGGTGTAATTCTTCTTAACCAAAAGTACAGTTTTCAACCTACGACACACAGTGAATGAGTCACTAGACTCAAGGGACTTATACAGAGTATTGTATGTTGTCCAGTGTCCATCAGGACAGAGGGGTTGGTCCTCGTACTGTATTCTGTTTACTTTTGACTTCTCTAGTTCTTAGACATGTGTTTCGTAGAAACACAGGGTCTAAGTTTTGAGGAGTTATAGGTATTTGAATAGAGTAGAGAACCAGGTATAGCAAGTATCGGGATTCTTCAAAGTGATCGAAGATGTAGATACTTGTGAATGGTATTCAGTTGATAGTAATGATAAAGAGAAATTGCTTCTCTTTCAGGTTACTCATAATTGGAAGCATTCCTAAGTTGAGTAACGCTGAACGACCTCCTTCCATTTAGTTGGCATGCACTGGAGAAAGCTGCATGATTTGAATCTGGTTCAATTAAATCAGTGCCTCTGGTTCTATATTGGATGTAGAACAGTTCATATCTTAATGTTGTTAAGGTACGGGGAGTTGTCCGGTTTATGCTTAAAACCAGACATTGGACAACTCAAGGCACGTTTCTGTAATGGCTGTTTGTGGGTTGACCCAGGCTATGACGAGGGTTAACTTTCTACCATCTGGATGAACAATAGCAGTATTGTTCAAGACTCGCCACAGTTTTATTAAAAAATGGATTTTTTCAAAAACAGAAGTGGGAGTATGGTAGAACTGGAAGTGATTCCAGAACCGCAAACGATTACTGAAGATTTGATAAGGAACCTAAAGATTCAATCTGATTTGACATTCCATTGGCCACTCCGCAGGGATGGTGGGTAACTTCAGGCACCCGAGAGGTACTCCGGTAGCCTCAAGGACGGTGACAGGGAAGTTCTTGTTTACCCACACTTGCCATTGTTGTTGTTCCAGGCTGCGAGACCCGGCAGGAAGATGAGTATAGCGTCGTTCTGAACTAGCTTCAGAAGTGTACGTGTATATGACTCTGCCAGAGGGTTGTCGTAGTCAGTGGGAGCAGCGGAAGCATTGGTGGACATCAGGCTTATGTCTATTTATAGACTAAAGCAGATGTAGCGGAGATAGATCATCTGTTTCTGATGTGACAGTCATAGGTTTGACGTCATCAGAATAAGGGATGGATCTGTTGAGAAGGTAGTAGGAAGTGATATTCCTTTACTACGATCGGTTATACTTTGGTCGTCACACAGTGGTTTCTCCACAAAGGACTTGGACATTATATCAGACATACTGGTGACTAGATCTATGGTTTTAGATCTAGATTTGGGTGGTTTCCTAATCTGGGTACCTTGACAGCATTCTATGAGTATTTAGAATGGACGACTCCTGGCACGGTATTGCACCTGCAGGTAATGGAGTCACCCTCTCTAAAGGTGTCTTACAGACTAAAGGGGAGAGGGATACTCATGATTGGCAGATCACTTGCTCAGGCAATTGAGTCAATCATGAGATGTCAAGTACCACACCAGATGTTGTTCTTGCACTAGATGCAATAAGTTGACATTGATCCAATCCTGGAGAAACAGTCGGAAGCAGTTTTAGAACATAAGTGGCTGTTCTAGGGATATGATAACGGCTGCCTCTTTTAGGAGACGGTTATCATTCCAGGCTTCCAAGGTGACCTGGACGACAAGGAGGTTGTCAGAGTTATAGTTTTTCCCTCTGACGAGGGGCAGTATTTTGGACGGATGGTCCAAGGCAATACTGAGGGTGGCATGGCGCAGGATACTGATTAAGTTCAGTTGACGATACAGTCTAAGAAGTTTGGATTTCGAGTTCATTTATGAGCTCGGTCCCATCAGACATCCAGACATTCTAAGGCAGGTATTGCTCATTTCGGGAGATGGTTTTCTCCGCGAACTTGAGATATAGAGAGACATAGATAGAAACATCAAGGCGGATCCACTCACTGAGGCTATTCCTCGAACGCAATAGTTTCGCAAACGGATTTTGTGAAACTGACTAGTAGGGGAGTTGGGTGTTCGGTATCACACGGGCTGTGAGTATGCGACATCGCAATAATTAGCCCTGAGTGCAAGTGGGAGATTGTTGGAGATAGTGCCCTCAGAGTCAATTATTGGATCACAGGCACGTGATTGCAATGATTGAGGGAGGACCTATCCCGGTAGGACAGTCTTACTCGAGATGATAGTATGCTATCTGGTTTACCTTTATCATCGTGTACTGCTTTAGGTGACCTGACATGTCGCTATTGCACGTTGATAGAGCCCCTTGGATTCTTGCTTGACTGCCAGCAGTATGAGGGCGATCATATAAGTGAGAGCTGGAGTCTACAAGCACATCCTTAATAGGTCCCTAGTCGTGGGAGTTTCGAGACAGGGCATCGATTCTCCAGAGTAGACTAGTGTATACAGTCGAGACCCCGACGAGGGGCGGTGGCCGGTCTCACAAGCCACTGGTGTCAGTTGGTTCACCTAAGATGTATACAGGTGCTCATTGGGTTATGAGTACACCGGACAGGACTCGCCGGGAACATGCTAGTTGGTCTTATACCTGACGTCAGATAGCAGTTCCCAGGTGACATGTGTACAGGTTAGTTCATCGACCTGGGGATCGTCATTTGTCTCGTGTGAGTTCCCACTGTACTTTGATTACTACCCTACCACGGCTCAAAGGAGTCGTGCAAACAGGTTTTAGTTGGGTACAGTCCCGAGCCACATGGAGGCAGTGAGCGGATCTTCGGGGGTTTCGTCTCTCCCGGTATTGGGGGTGAGGTCGCGCTGTGTCTAGGAGAGCCATTACACAAAGACCTTGGCCAAGGCAGGAGATTTACTGGTAGGTATTCCAGTAGTATCTCAGGGTGTTCTGGGCTACACTCCGACACGACTTGTACCGCTTTTGGGGGTCTGACTTTTACCAACCCCCTAGGCCCGCCATGCGATGCTCATAGACGAACGGACCGGACTGTACGGATATTGTCACTGACAGGCTCAGTTGGGTGTCGGGGTGAGCTTCCTCATCGACGTCCCTTTTGGTCAATAGCTGGTGGCCCGTCACGTATTGGCTTATACCTCTGACGTGCCAGTGGTTAAATCCACAGCCATAGTATTGACGAGTCTTTAGAGTCCACCACACTTTCAGTTACTCAGCTTTCGGGCGAAACGCTGTAGAGGCCGTATGGAGATATGGCAGGGTCCGATCAGATACGTGCGGTATTGCACGGATCAGGATTGGACGGTTTGTACTAGTAGCCGTATAGGTATATGGCAGGGTTCGATCAGATACGTGCGGTATTGCACGGATCAGGATCGAACGGATATTACTAGCCGGCTTTGGTTTAAGCCGGTCCTAGTTTAGTACAGTGTAGATTTTGTCTTTTTGCATTTGTATCCGGACGGAATACAGATGCGGGTGTGTATGCACAGTATGGGGTTTTCCTGTAATTTATTACGGGACCAGTTTTCTGGAGTTGCCAGTTTGCATTCCGTTCCGGCCGGTTTTCCTTTGTTCTTTCCCGGCCGGACTTTTCCGATGGAGGGGGTAATTTGCAGTTTTGCAAATTACTTTTGTGGAGGGGGTTTCTTGCAAAAGTGTTGATTATGATAGCTTTCATTTCTTTTGCTCCATGCTTTTGAATTGAGAGATTTGAAAGGTTATGGAGTGAATAGGAGAATAAGCATGGTTGATGTTTTCTTGTCTAGGATGTGGTCACCTCTTGTTCTATCCTACACTCACCTCTCTTCTTATGGTTGGCATTCTCATTTTCCTCCACCACATTTATCATTCTCACTTGAGGAAAGAAAGAACACTAGAGAGAAGAAAAAGAATGAGAGGGTTCATCTTTATTTTTGTGAGGAATTCTTCATCTCCTTCTTCTTCTTGTTATGGAAAAATGAAAGCACCATTTTTCCTAACCCCATTCCTCCATCAAGGCAACTACAAACCCCAAATGAGACTAGCATGATCTACTACACATTCCTACAGCAAATCTTGGACGCGTCGATTCGCCAGCTTCGCGCCCGAGTTGCCTCGGTATTGAGGTGGGAGCCCGTAAAAGCTACAGGCGATGTGGTGCCCTTTTCCGACGAGGAGGAGACGGACGGAGATCCCGCGAGGAGATCGGAGTGGAGATGAAGACCGGAGGACTCGGATCAGTCGGTACATCTCTAACCCGTATTCTAGTTAGCTTAGACTTGTTAATGGTTACGATCCGGAGTTTAGTGCGCGGTGGTGCCGGTTTGCAAAGTCCGCAAAATTTGAGTTATTCACCGTTTCCGCATTCCGGCGTCGGATTGACGGCCGGGGCGCCGCCGTGCACTTACATTATGTAGAAATGGAAATGTTCCAGCTATACAAACTGCAGCTGATGATTTGACAGGACCAAAGGATTCAATAGTTTCCAACGAACCTCAGCCTCTCCGCCGATCTAGTAGGGTTCCTCACCCACCTGAGAGTTACTTCGGTTTCTCTATGACAGTGGGAGCGAGGATTACATCATGAGATGATGACCCAACTAGTTTCGAGCTGGCCTTCAGGAGTGAGACTCTATAAGAATGGCTGGATGTTTATCGATCTGAGATGGAATCCTTATACACCAACAAAGTATGGACTTTAGTTGCTATATCTGAAGGGTTAAATCCCCATCAGGAGCAAGTATATCTTGAGAAGATTAATTGGTGTACATGGAAAAGTTGAGACTTTCAAAGCTAGACTTGTTAAAAGTTTGCATCATTGACCAGGTGCGGATAATGATGAAACCTTTTCAAGTAGCTATGCTTAAGTCCATCCAGATCCTACTTGTCATGGCTACATACCATGACTACGATATCAGGTGGTTGGGTGTCATGACTGCTTTTCTAAATGATGTTTTGGAAGAGAGCGTCTATAAGTACACAGCCAGAGGGCCTCGTAGACAGTGGGAGCAGCGGAAACGTGTGCAAGATGCTTTATACGATAAAGCAGGCATCGCGGAGTTGGAACGTCTGTTTTGATGTGTTAGTCAAAGAGTTTGATATCATCAAAATGGTAGATGAACCTTGTATAAACAAAAAGGTAGTAGGGAGTATGGTGGTGATCCTCGTAGAGTACGTGGATGGCATACTCTTGATAAGAAAGGAGTTTCTTATGCTACGCTCGATCAATCTCCGTTTATCACAAAGATTCTCCGTGTAGGATCAAAATGATACCTCCTAAATCCTGAGTTTTGGATCTATGAGATAGATTTAATTGGATGTTAGGATTCTCACTAGTTGTAGTGAGATGATATCAAACGATTCTGGGGAGAATCATTAGAAGGGTTCCAGGGTGATAAAGACGACTGAATGTCTGTCGCAGGCATTGTCTTTATCCTCAGTAAAGGGACGGTATGCTGGAAGAGTTCCAAGCTAAATACCGTGGCATACTAGACGATAAAGGCACGATACATCGCTACTTAAGATGCTACCAAAGAGGATGTTTGGGTGTATATTAGTTCATGAGATGATCTACGTTCCTACCATTGGGAGACAATGGAGTTGTGGCTTATGCCAAGGAACGCCGGTCCCATCAGTGATCCAGACTTATTCTAAGGCAGTATCACCTGATCATGGAGATGGTTGATCTCCAGGGTGATCGAGGCAAGGAGAGCAGACTCAGAGGATAACACGGCGGATCCACTCACGAAGGACTATTCCCAGAGAGAGACTTTTATGGGATGGTTGAGTATGGGATACTACAACCACTGCTTCAGATGGCCCTAGTGCAAGTGGGAGATTGTTAGTTATATGTACGCCCTAGAGGCCATTACTGTACATAGGATGTATATTGTAGTGGATGCTGGGACATATATAGGGAGGACTTTCTTGCTCGACATGATAGTATGCTATCTGGTTACTCTTTACCTTAACGTGTATACTGATTGTCTCTCTGTTATATGTTGGTAAAGCCCTTAGGATGTGTACTTGACTACCTGGACTATGATGCGGATCATACTAGTGGGGACATGGTAGTCCATAAGTACATCCTTCAAAGTCCTTAGTCGTGGGTATATCGAGACGGGGCATCGATATACCAGAGTAGACTAGCGTATACCTTCTCGACCCATATAGATGGGCGATGGATGATCCCATATCCATTGGTGTTTGACATCAGAGATGATATACGGGTGCTCAGTAGAGACTGGGTATACTGGACGGACTCGCCGAGAACTCCCAGATGGTATTATACCTTACGTCAGATGGCAGTTCTCTGGTGACACTGGTACAGAGTAGTCTGTTGACCCGAGATCGTCATAGAGTCTTGTGTGGTTCCCACTGTGCTTTGATTTCCACCTTACCACGTCCAAAAGGGCAAGCAAAACGGTGGTTTTTGGGTACAGTCCCGAATCACATGGAGGCAATGAGCGATAGGAGGGGATTCGTCTCTCCCGGTATACGGAGTTGATGTTGCGCTGTGTTCGATTGGCTATAACCGGAAATCCCTGGCCAGGGTTGCTGAGATTTACTGGTAAGTGTTACCAGTAGTTTCTCGAACTGTTATAGACCTCATATCGACACGACTTATCGAGCTATTGGGGTCTGACGATTACCACCCCTAGGCGAGATATGCGACATATCAGACGATCAGATCGGACTGTGCGGTGAGTGTTACTGGTTGGATTCACAGGAGTGTGAGCGGGCTTGCTCGTCGATCTTCTGATAGCTCAATACCCGGGTGGCCGTTACGTTTAGCAGACCGCTTGCGGCTTGTGGGTGTTTGATATGATCATCATCTGCTGTCGGCGTATTGACGAGTCTTTAGAGTCCTACACAGAGGTTTCCTGGCTCAAGCAAAACGAAATAGGAGCGCATATGAGATATGTGCGGGACCGAGAATAGTACCAGTATGTGATACTGTATTCGATTCTCGCGATTTGTAACATTGATCGGTTATATGCATTATAGCCGGGTTATCGGATCAAGTGTTGATTCGATAAGATGTTACTATTGATATTAGTCGGTTATATGCGATATGACCGGGTCGTTAAATCAAGTGTTGATTTAATGATTTAATGTATAATTATATATTTGATATATCACTTTACATTAACTAATATAGGTTCACTTAAAAGGGATTTTCTCACTTGATGTTCACATTGTATATGTGATATACTTTTGTGCATTTGATTGTATCATGTTTGATGATACATGATAGTTTAATGTATGGTTTAAACCATGGTTGATCAATGGTTAGGGTTTCTTTTGATTTTATTTACTTATCTATTTATTTATTTATTATTCATTTTGGCAAAAGAAAAAATGGTGGCTTGATTTGTTTTCTTGTTGAAGCTTCATGAAGCTTTGACTAAGTGACCATTTTGTCTTCATGCTTAACCCTAACCATTCACACTAACCATGGTTTATTCTCTACACCTAACTATGGTTGCAATATGATAAGTATTCATTTTTATTTCTTTTGAAAAATAACTTATCATATATTCTTTCTTTTTCTTCTTCATCTTAAACAAGAAGAAAGCTTGCTTCATCAATGGCAACTTGAGCAAATAAGTGAGAAATCCAATTCTAAAGTGAACCCACTTCCTATTTCTTTATCCTCTACCTCTTGCCAAGTAGTAGAGTGTGTTTTCTTCACAAGTTTCATGACTTGGTGAAGTGGGAGCTTGATCTTGTGATGCCTCGACGTAGATCATCTTCGGCACGAAGCCGACGACCTTGCCCGCCCATTTCTCCGATGAAGCCGACGCTAGAGCCCGAGATTCCATTTGGACAGCGAGGAGACTTCATTGCGGAGCTATGAAGGTGGAGGACCGGCTCTACAAAGGTTGTATTTCCGTTCTTGTAGTTAATTTGTTAACTAGTTGCTTTTTGTCACCTAAAATTCTAGTTAACGATCTAGTCTAGGGTTTCTCGGCACCGTAAATTTTGAAATTGGCATGGTTGATGCCTTGTGAGACCTCATTAGCGTGCCTAGGAACCCTACAGAAAACACATATCAATGCACTACAAGCACATATAATCTATACCGAGTGCAAAAACCAAATTGTGTGCATACCATGTGCACAAAATCAAATCAACTGTATAAAGTCCATGAAGTCGTAATATGTGCAGCCAAGGCACAAAACGATATCAAGTGCAATAACTGTGCACAAAATATGAATACCCAGTAGGTGCAACCATGGGGCACGAAAACAAATATCATGAAACTCAGTCATCAAGACTAAATCATGCGAATAGATCGCCTAAAATACCGAAATCCAAGGTAACGAATACGTGATAATCGAATCACCAAATCACAAATTATAAATACCGTCGTCGATATTTCCTCTTTCAAAGTCGAGTAGGTTTCGGTGCATCTAATGCTAGCAGAGCTAGATATCTACTTGCCTCCTGTTCATGTTCTGACGCCTGGTGCTTTTAGGCTCTTGTCTCTCACTGTGTATTACTAGATATATAGCTCCTCGGCTCAATGGCCCAATATGGAATGACGACGGAAATAGTCCCGCTCTGGCACATCCTCAACAGATCTCTGGCTAACTATCTCGTCGACGGTGCCGAATTCTGGCCTGCTGGGTGTACGCAATATGACCGCTCCTGGGTCCAAGTCTTCTCGTATAGTATTCCAGAAAGGTCCTGTCGAGGTCTCTCTCTCAAATCTCGTTTCTGCCGAACTGTCCGGAGGTTATCACCCTTTTCTATATCTGTTTCTTGTTCCGGAACGGCTGCATACTCATCGCGACTCCTTCTGGAAGGTATATCCATATACAACGCCTCTGCATACGTATCATATCTCTGATGTCAGCGGAGTGGAACGTCATCTCGTCGAAATCTCGTGCGAACTCTTTACTCCACTTTTCTCTAATGTCGACCACTTCGGACTCGTCTCTTCGTGGCTGCATGGATTGTGCTTCAACGGCTATACTCGTATCTGGAGTCTCCCAAGCAATGCATCCCATCACATAATATTCGAAAGATGTCGAACCTTTCGATCGATTTGTCAAGGCTCCATAATTCCCCCAAGAGCTAAACATCTTGGGTATAGTTTAATAGTACTCCAGTATATGCCACAACACCTGTGGACTAACCGTAGAAGGGCAAACCCAAGCCTCACAAATGGCACCGCTAAACTGCCGCAAACCCTAAGGTTCAAAGGCGTTCTATGATCATTATGTCGAGTTAGGGTTTCATTCTTCTAGAGGGTCCATAGCATTACTTGCATTTGTCTTTTAATACTTTAAACTTGGAAAATGGGCTCCTGACATTCAATCGTTTCCATCGACTCTCAACGTACCTGCATGAAGTCGTCTCTAGCTGGAATCAATCTATCCGATGACCTCGCATCGGGGTAAGCGAATGAACCACATGTCCTATTCATTCATCCTCGGGTGACTAGCGACCTTCCATCATGTCTCTAAGTATATACTCATGCTACAGCAGCTCCAACATCGGGGGCAATATCTCGTCGTTCGCAGCAACAACTGGCTCATTCGTCTGCACGCTGAACAGTGCCTCAATCATCATGAATAAGCGATACTTCAATGGTCATCACATTCTGGCTGGCCTCTATCAGTGGCTCAATCCTCTGGTGCTGATCTGCACGTCCGAGAAATCTCGTAAAAGCGATCTATCAAACGCTCATGGCGCGAAAACACAATAAGACGACGCCTCTATATGCAATCGTATGTCCCTGGAACCATACCCTGGTCAGTCCTCATCCGTGATGAGCTCGTGCTGACGCAACTCTAGCCATAGCTCTCTCTGCCCGTGTAATCGTGGCAGCAAAATCATAACCAATATCGATGAGGATAGATCATAGGAATGAGTATAATACTTTGCAAGGAAATGTACATCCTAAGGCTCCTTAAGCGGAGTGGCATATCGTAAGTATGCCGCGGAATATACACACGGTATGTCACACTCCTTAAGTCACATACTCCATCAACCAAGGGCATCCTATGCGACAAAAGTTAGGGTGAAATACCCCCTCGACTAAGTCTAAGCTCCGTAAGGTCAAGCTTAAGTTCCGAATATATACAAACGCTCTAGGCTCCGCATAGTCAAATTTAGACTCGAACCAAGGTTAACCTAGCGCTCTGATAGCAACTTTGTCACGACCCGAAATAGCACGTGACTGGCCTTTGAATCATATGAAGTCTATAGGACCTCATCTAATTCAAGTAAGCCAAAATCCCAGAAATCTAAAACCATTTTAAATAATAAATGAACGAAAAATAGTTTTAAAGAAGTGGAGAAAACATGTTTTAAAAATAAGGTTTTTAAATAAGTAAGCCGAATATGCATTTATAAACCCTTAAGTCTTTTCTGAAATTTTCGGCAGAGTTTCCTTTGTAAATACTGGCCCCAAACGGGGTACAACAAGAATAATATATGCATAATGATAAAAGGCATCCCCAAGCGGGAGCTAGCTCTTCGTTAATCGACGGTCACAACCACGCAAGCAATATAATATACAACGCCGAAGGGCGAGGATCAAAACTCAAAAGGAAACTCAAAATCATCAAGAAAACCATAATACTACAACATGCGACTCTAAGGTCGAAATAATACACAACCGGTTTTCTAAGTATGAAATAAATATATAAGTCTGGTTGATGGAATTACTGGATACAACTGATCAAAATAAATACAAGGATGGTCACGATGCGAGTGAATCCACAAATCAAAGCAATCACCCAGAAAGGAAGCAGTGTGCCAGAAACCGCAATGAAACCTGTACGGCAAAACCTGCAAGAACTGTGGCACAACGGGGGTGAGTTGCCAACTCATGAATAGAAAACATCACAGAGCAGAAATCGTATGTATGACTCAATCCTAGGTCAACACGATCAGTAATAATATATATCCTCATTATGATAAAGTCTGAAGCATGATAAGATGGCAAGGGTAAACATCTATATATAAGTGTAGTACCAAGTGCTCGTGCCAGTGCCTCAGGTAGCAACATATCATAAATATGAGGTATGATCAATGTAATCAGTGTCAACTATATCATGAAGTCTAAAAGTATGTGGATATCCTCTAACAATGAAATCAATGTCTGTATGCATGTGGATCTCGTCCACGTGTCACCGAATGACACAAAACATCATGCATGTAGATATTATAAAGCATATGCATGGAAGTATGAGGATATAAATCAACGTGTGTCCCACGCGACACATCAAAATCATGGAACCTAAGTGTCCAGTATCGACACTCGAAAACATCATGAAACCCGTGCCCAGCATCGGCACGTAAATCCTCATATATTGGGCTCCGTCAGTCCAGATCGGCCCATATCATCTCTCGACTCCGGTCGGTATCCTCCGGATATCCGCCGAGCCCAAATACTATCACCGGTAGGTAGTGGTCCCTCTGCCAGGTTCATCGCCTACTGCACGATAGATCCGTTCTCGCCCCGGGGTACCATACCAGGCCTACTATGTACCCGCAATCGGCCTCATCCGGCTCCAAGAATCGGGTTTCACATGTCACACGTCTCAGAACCGAGAAAACGCATGGTGGACGCACTGAAATATCATATCAAGAGAAACTGGGTTTTTAAAACAGTACATGCTTTCTTTTGAAATAGCCACGGTTCTCAAATCCAGAAATCTCATGAAATTGGTGTATCTCAATGCGTATAATCATAAAGCATGATGTATGCGACATATAAAAGAAATGTAAGCATATCAGTATATCATGCAACATGGAATAATAATATGCACATAACAAGGGAAAATCGCTCTTTCAAATGAATCCAGTTTTAAAATATATCTTGCGGTTCCCAAATCCCCAAAATCAAGCCAGAATCATCTAAGTATGTGCAAATACGTATATATGCAGTATGGGTGTACAATATGTGTGTACGCAAGTATGAGTGTACAATATGTCTGTGTGCCAATATAGATGTACAAGTAGGTATATACACAAGTAGGAGTGTACAATATGTATGTGTGGCAGTATGTCATACAAGGAGTCACATCATGATGCAACAATCTTACTGTGTAGTGACATGGCAATTATCGATGATGAAATGTGTGAACCGGCAAGCAGATGTACGTGGAACATACGCATCATCGATAATGGTGCTGGTGTCTTGACAGCATGGGTTTAATATAACAATAAACACATTTAAACATGCGATGCAATGCGAACAGCTAGAATATGCGGAAAATGAATAATAACACAACAGTGAAGAATCTACATCAATATATATATATATATATATATATATATATATATATATATATATATATATATATATGTCATACAGTTTTTCCATCTGAAATAACACGAATCGTGGTGTTTAGAAAAATAAGGGCTACGGTGTTTTTAAGAAAAGATGCGTCTTTTGAAATATCCGTAGAATCCCTTGGCCTGTCTTTTAAAATACTCATGATTCGTTAATTTTGAAATAGGTATGACTCGGGTCTACTCTAGCATCTACTAAGTACTACAGAACTAAACGAACAGTCTAACCGAAAGGGTAAGGGAAACCACCTAAATCTGAGTCGATATACATATAAATATAATAGTCGGTGATCCCGTCTTAATAGTATCACATACGATACAATATACAATATGACATCCTCGAGTCAAGAGTACGGATCTATCATCAATATATAGCTCGTACGTAAATCCGTCGTACGGCATCCCAAATCTGGGTATGGGTCGAATCTCACATTTATCTTATCAATTATCTGGTATCCTTATCATCTTATCTCATGAACTGGGGTACTGATCTAAGTTTACTACAAGCTAATACCATTTATATATGTGTTCGTGTTTGAAAACACACGCCTAAAGGCCCGCTAAAATCTCATGTCGTATCTCATAATACGAACCACATCATATCACCGACCTCATGGCACCTTGCCTAAACTCATCGACTCATCTCCAAATATCATCCACTATCCTCATCATCCTTGTGTAGGTATACGTGTATATATATACGTCGTCCCATACCTATGTGTGTGTATATATATGTATCCCCATATACGCACAAGTAAAACAAAGTAAGTATGTGTGTGCGTGTGGGTGTAAACCTATTCTAGGGTTTGCAACTAAGAAGCTATACTAGTTCACTTCTAATAACCCTAATCTAACCATTGAACACCTAATCATATCCTAAATATCCATGTCACACATAAAGCTATCATATATATATATAGTATATATAGCATACTAAACATCGAACTGTCGGGGTGATATACGCCATCCACCCGACTTCCCCCGTAGATATAATCTACTCACCTTGCTCTTCGCTTTCCGTTGCCGACGTCGCCACGCGGTTGCTTGTCATCTCGAAGTCTTCGTGGGGTACCTACACATCATAACATGTCGCAATTGCGTATTAAAATCACATCGGAAAACAAATACAACACGCTAAAGGCCTATAGGTTAGAACCTATAGACCCTGCCTTCAAAACCACCACCAACCCTCGATATCGTCGTACAAACGTCAAATGATCGAGGTAACACACAGATAAAAATATCCAGAATTCAAAATATGAGAAACGAAACCCCAAATCAAAATAGCAACTCTTGAAAATGGTCCCAGATTTCATCCTCAGTCAAATTGGTCAATTCTGCATATACCAAGGGTCTAGTTTACAAGAGATAAAGCTTTGGAACTAGCACGAACCCAAACAGAAATGCCAAGGCTGTAATTTGCGGCCTAGGTTGTAATTTGCGGCCTAAAGGGATAAATTTGTGGCCTAAAGTGGGAATTGGGGTCCTGGATTTTTAGGGTATGTTCTAAATCACCTGCACATCTATCTGTATTTGCTAAATAATTTTCAGGTCACCCGGGTGTTAGCAGATTTCATTTTACACTCACAGAATCCACAATTTTCCGATATCGGGTTTTCTAAGTTCGTATTTCGGGGTTCTAGTCTCTGGTTTGGGTATGAATTCTAGCACTAGGGGGTTTGTGTGGTCTCTACTAAGCTCAATTACACATCACAACTCAAGAATTCCATAAACCCTAACTAGAATTTCCCAAGTCTCACTAAACGGCACCAAATCGGTTCTAAACAAACATGGATGTAAAAGCAATAGAAGTACTAGGCTAATGGTTAAGAGAATACCTCATTTGGTAACTCAAGAAAATTCTTGAGTTGCCCCAAGTGTCCAAAATGCAAGCTTTCTTGGTCCAATGTGTTGCTAGTGAGCTCATGCACATTTTTAATGAAGTGGGGATTGAGTTTTGAGGTTGTTTTGATGGTGTTTTGTGAGTTTGAAGATGGCGGAGGAGAGGGTGCTGCCTTGGGCTGAAGATGGAGGGAAAAATGAAGGAAAAAGATGGATGAGAGTATGGCCAAGTCAACTAAACCCTCACCCTCTCCCACTCTCTCTCATGCCCATGCCTAATACAATATTCATTTCCATTTTCCTTTTTCTTTTCTTTTGTTTTTCTTCTCTCTTCAATAGTAAACCCAAAACAAATAACCATTCACCCAAAAATCATGTAGGAAAAAATGTAACAAGTGTTAAAAGGACATGTGCAAGTCATATGCACAAAACATGCTTAAAGCCCGATTAGCGATTTTTAATCGCGATTAGCACAAAATAGCGCATAATTAATCATAAAAACTTATAATTTGCATAATTCACATAAAACACCCTCTTTTAGTAATTTCAATTTTTTTTTTCAATTTATCGGTATTTAATTATACCGCCTTATTAAAATATTCAATATTTTATTATTTAATTATAAAAATTCCCAAAAATAATTTTTTTTTGAAATGTTACAATAGGATTTCGAATTTGGTTTTGATATCGTTATGATGTGTATTGATTTGTAGGTAACTTCAAGTGGACTTCCGAAACGACGAAGGAGATCAAGATGCTCATCAACTTCGGCTAAAGCAAGGATATAGTAGGTGAGTAGATCTATATCTTCGGGGGAAGTCGGGTGGATAACGTATAGCACCCCCGCAACCATAGTAATGTAGAATAGATATATAGAATATATTTTAGAGAAACCTATGCTATGAACTTACGGATATGATCAAAAGATTTAGTATGAGATGACATGATGAAATGAGGACGTGAGTTGATATGTTGATATAAAGATAGGATGAAATAAGATAACATGAGCGGATATGCTTGATATGAGGATGTGAGGCGATATGAATACATAAATACATATACTAAGATATGTTATGAGATTGATAAGATATGATGTGGGATTGATATAGATATGATATGAGGTTGATATAGGTATGGCATGATATATATATATATATATATATATATGTATGTATGTATGTATTTATGTATGTATATATGTATGTATGTGAATATGAGATGATGTTATGTATTAGGACGACATATCCTCATTCTGATTTGATGACACCATACTATTTACTGCCGAAAGACGCGAGACGAACCGGGATGGATCGTTTTGCCTAAATTTGGGGGCAGATGCTGTTTGGATTTATCCATCCACCTCTCCGAAGATGCCAAGTTGATTTATGGCACCGTATATTGGAGGTTTGGACGGATGTGGCCGTTGCAGCAGACTGCGTCAGATTCCTCCTCATTTCTGAGGGGTTTTTGATTGTGGGGACGCTCTTCCCTGCAGGCGCAAGCCCCTGCAGTTAATTACGTTACCGCGTAGCAATAACCACTTTCTCCGGCTCCAAAAGTTCACTTCGTGTCGTGTATGTTTGTTTTATTTTTGGTTGCCCGTGGATTGTATACGGAGACTAATTTATGTCGTCGCCCGTAGGGCGTGGATTAGTCCAAATCCGTATATTCTTAGATTTGGGTTTGGTTTGATTTAAGGATCGTTAATCTCGTTTGAGATTAAGATCAACTTAAATGTTTGTTGATGATACGTTGGTCTAATTTTAAACTAAGATCTACTCAACAGGATTTTGAGATCATTCAGATCCAACAAAAGAGCATTTAGGCTCTATTGCTTTAGTTTAAGGACGTTTCAGTCTGTTGTTAGTTTAAGGATGTTACGGTCCGTTGTAGTTTAAGGACGTTGTGGTCCGTAGCTAGTTTAAGGACGTTTCGGTCCGTATTAGGATGTGCCTATCGGTTTGGGAGTGCACCAAAGAGTTGTTGGTTGTCGGGACCCACCACCTCACTGAAGACGTTGAAAAATTACAACGACATGCATCAGAGGTATGGAAAGATGTACCCTTGAACTAATTCCCGTGTCTGAGGGAAGAGATCATGGTGGACAATCTAAGAATCATTAGCCATTTTTGGGGGACTAAGATTAAATTAGGAAATGTGGGATGAACATGAATCATGTTTGGGACGCTATGAACCCATGAGGCCCAGTTGATCTGAATTAAGGACCTAGCCAACTTGGGCTTGACCTACTCAATTTTATTTTTATTTTGAAAAGAAGTGCTAAGAAATGGTTTGGGCTCAGTCCTTTTTCCTTGAAACAAGTGTTGAGCACTTATATGGGTTCTGACACTCATACTTTACTTTACTTTCCTTTTTTTTTTGTTTTTATAGAGCGTTAAACACTCTCTATGGAGCCCACATGCGGAGCACGTGAGGCTCTTGGTGCTGAGAACCAAACATTGAGTGCTAAGCACTCTTTATTGGGCAGCGCCCACGTGAGAGACACGTGAGGTGCTTGGCGCTGAGCGCCAACCATTGAGTGCTAAGCACTTCTTTATTGAGTAAGCATCTACGTGAGGGGCACGTGAGAAGCTTGGCGCTGAGCGCCACCCATTGAGTGCAAAGCTCTCTTTACTGAGCAGCGTCCATGTGAGGGACACGTGAGGCGCTTGGCACTGAGCACCAAACATTGAGTGCTAAGCACTCATTATTGAGCAGCGCCCATGTGAGGGACACGTGAGGCGCTTGGACGCTAGGTTTTCTTCGTGTATTCTGTTCTGAAGAGTTCAATTCTCTGTGCTTTTCTGGATTTTTGATCCCTGATTGCTAGAGGTTCTGCGTGTTCAAGTTTTAGTTTAAATACCGCAATCAAGACGGTTTCGCTTGTAGCTAGCCGGTTGAGTACGGGTCGTCCGCAGGGAGATGGGAGTCTTTTTCTATGTGCTTTAACGAGTTAAGTCCGGTTTTTCAGATTTTGTTGTGATTAATTAAGCGGTAAAATGATATGTAAAGAGAGCTTGTTAGGGTTAGGATTAGGTTAGTTTGAGTTAGGAGTCTCCACATCTTTCGTTGCCCCTCTTAATATCGGTGTTACGGTAATCGGCAACAACGGGGATTAGCACGACTAGGAAGGAACTTGCGAGTATAAGCTAGGCTTTCCAACGCATAAGTTCTTCCTTTTGGTGCTTGTCCGTCCGTTCTTGGCTCTTAGCCATAACCTCCGGTTAATTCAACCAAAACCGGTCTCACTACGGAATCACCGCTATCATGTAGGATAGGGTGCCGTAAGGAGCGGATTGTGGTTCAATTAACGGGAGTCGAATTAAGCTGTTGGGCAAGGAAAGAGTGAGAGAGATTTCCTTCTCTCAAACTTCCCTTATCCTACCCTAACAAGTATTAAACTACTCACACATCATGTGTAAGTCTACGCTAGCGCCCCGGCCGTCTACAGACGCCAAATGCGGAACAAAAACTTTTTAACTGGCGCTATTGTATACTTTAACCCGGATCTGCCATTATTGCTAAACTAACATACTGTAAAGAGTGTAGAAAGGTTATACCGAACGATCCGAGTCCTTCGTTCTTCAACCATCATCCCACGCTCCGTTGCGGCTGCTCCGATCTCGTCGATCTCCGATATTCTCGTCGAGGTGGCACCACATCACCGATTCTTTAAACGGGCTCCCGCCTCTGACTTGAGGCAACTCGATCGTCAAGTTTGCTAAAAGAGACGACCAAGAATGATGTAGAGAATGAGTAGATGACTTTGTCTCACTTCGTCCAAGTCCGTGGACGATCGGTTAATGAAGTTGCCGATGGAAATGAAATGGAACAAGAAATGAACTATGAAATTTCCATGCATCCAAAACTATACTCTTTTCTTTTTAGCAATCATAATTTTCTCTCATGAGTGAATGGAGGAGGAGAGGGGGCCGGCCACATTATATGATGGAGGGAGGTGACCGTAGGAGCAAGTGGTGACCTTAAGCAAAAAGCTTCTCACTAAATATCCTAAGGAAAACAAGAAGCTTTAATGATAATGCATGAATCACTAAACACCTCATCAAGCCTTTAATGCATCCAATGAAAACTCAACACCAATTAATCCTAGTCACCTCATCTAGAACCTTCTAGAACACTGACTCACCTCATCTGAAGAAAAGATAAATCCGTCTTTAACCAAATGTTAAAAGACGGCTGATAGAAAACTGGAAACTGGCAACTTCCAAAAGTGATCCTGAAACGACTTTCAGGATAACCCCGAAACTGTATAAATATACTCGCATTTGTATTACGACCGAATACAAATGCAACTGAGACAAAGATATTATACCTACTCAATATAATACTCGGATCCGGCTTAAACCAAAGCCGACCAGTATCATCTGCCTGAAAACTGACACGTGCGTAAACGCACGTGCATTTTCCGAACCCTGCCATAAAACCATACGGCCTCTACAACGTTTCGCCCGAACTTGGGAAACTGTCTGTGGGGGACTCTAATGACTCGTCAGTACCCTGGCAGTGGGTTTAACCACAAACCGTCAGCGGCACTAGCAATGCGTAACGGCTGCCCATGGACTGACCTTAAGGGAGGCTGATGAGCGAACTCATCCAGAAACCCTACTGAGCCTAACAGTGACAATGTATATACAGTCCGGTCCGTTCGTCTATGAGTATCGCATATCTGCCTAGGGGGCTAGTAACGTCAGACCCCCAATAGCAGTATAAGTCGTGTCGGAGTGAAGCCCAATAACACCCTGAGATACTACTGGAGTACCTACCAGTAAATCTCCTGCCATGGCCATGGACTTTGTGTAATGGCTCTCCTAGACACAGCACGACCTCGCCCCCAATACCGGGAGAGACGAATCCCCTGCCGATCCGCTCACGTGCCTCCATATGGCTCGGGACTGTACCCAAAAGCTACCTGTTTGCACGACTCCTTTGAGCCGCGGTAGGGTAGAAATCAAAGCACAGTGGGAACTCACACGAGACAAATGACGACCTCAGGTCGATGAACTAACCTGTACACATGTCACCAGGGAACTGCTATCTGACGGTAGATATAATACTAACTAGCAGATTCCCGGCGAGTCCTGTCCGGTGTACTCATAACCCAATGAGCACCTGTATACATCTTAGGTGATCCAACTGACACCAGTGGCTTGTGAGACCGGCCACCGCCCCTCGTCGGGGTCTCGACTGTACATACTAGTCTACTCCGGAGTATCGATGCCCTGTCTCGAAACTCCCACGACTAGGGACCACAATTAAGGATATGCGTATAAACCACCCAACTCTCACTTATATGATCGCCATCATACTGTTGGTGGTAAAGCAAGATCCTAAGGGCTCTATCAAAGTGTAACATGTAATCAGTCACCTGATCATGTACACGACTGATAAAGGCAAACCAGATAGCATACTATCATCTCGAGTAAGGCTGTCATACCGGTATAGGTCCTCCGCAATCATTGCAATCACGTACCTGCGATCCAATAATTGACTATGAGGGCACTATCTCCAACATCATGATACAGAAAAATAAAACAAAACAAAAGAGGAAGATAGAAAGAAAGAGATTAGAAGATAACGACTAGCTATTTGCGACCTCACCTTGGCGAGGATCTAGCGTAAGCATCATGGTCGTATTAAGGATAAAGAAAAAGAGAGAAGAAAGAAACACAAGAAATAACAACAACTAGTTAACGAATTAAAATTACAACAATTATAGAAAAAGAAAGACAAGCATGATAATAAACGGTTCTTCTTTATTCATCACTCTTCACTCACAAGCTCACTACAAGTTTCAATGGAGAAGAGGTGAGAAGAGAATGAAGAAACACAACTAAATCTAGCAAAATGAAAATACAAGAATAGACCCTTTCCTTCACAAAGTTCTGGGCTATTTATAGGCCAAAAAATGAAAACCCAGGGCAACCACCAGAACCCAAACAAAAAGACCAAAATACCCTCAAAAACTCTGCAGATGCGGCGCCTAGACGGCCGCGGATCCGCGGCCTAGACCCCCCTTTAGCCGCGGATCCGCGGCATTCTGGTTGAGTTGGGCCCTCCAAAATTCTGTGGTTCCCTGGTTCTCTGTCCCCTTTATTCTGGTATATGTATTTTCTGGAAATTTCTTCATGAATTTTCCAGAATTTCTGTTGAGAGAAAGGTGGACTTTTTGTCAAGATTTGGCATGATTGCCTCGAGCTCCGCGTAGATTTTCTTGGATCTTGTGCTGCCATTGAGCCTTGTGCCTGAAAACGACATTGATTTGACATTTTGTCTTCCTAAACTGGTATCTGGCAACATACGGATGAAGAGCGGAGACCGTGTTTTATCTGTGGTTGGCAGGAACCCGGATTTTGTCGTGTTTTCCATGAATTTCACCGTTTTAGAACCGAGAACCTGTATCCTGCAATTGACTAGCAAACACGGCTCAAGAGTATCTACCGATATGCAATGTGATAAAAATTGGGCGGTATGAAAATGCAAAAATCTGATATGAACAATCCCCTAGATCAAGTTCATCCCTATGAGAATTAAATTCTCATTTATAGGAGACTTGTCTCATGGATCTTAGATTCAGAGAAAGAACTAAGTTCTTTTATAAGGGTTAAACCTTTGGATATGCGGATGAGATGCTCTGATCTCTATTATTTTTATTTATCTCAAAGAGAGGTATTCTTCATCCATTCTTCTTAAAGCTTTCTTCTTGCTTGCTCTTTTCTTTAAGTTTGAAGCTTATGGGGTTTTTTTTCTGTACAAGACTTGATATCTTGGGTCCTTTTTATAGTAGAGGCTAGTCTGTTGATTCAATTTAAAGGAATCTCTCGTTGAGAGATCCTAATTGATTTGGGGATTTTATCCACCATTGGATTTTTGATCCAAGGACTTCTGTTTTACAGAAGATATTTTTCTTGTTTTTAACAAGATTAGGGAAATATTTTTCCATACAGAATTTTTTTTGTATATGGGTGATTTTTAATCACCTTTGGATTTTTTAATCCAACGGCACTCTGTTTTACAAAGAGTAATTTTTCTTGTTTAGAAAGATTTGAGGAATATTTCCTCAACAGAATTTAATTCTGTATTTTGATAATTTATCATCTCCGTTGCATCTTTGATCCAATAGCTCTGTTTAACAGAGAGATTTTAGTTCTGGCGCTGGCGCCCTCGTGCGAGGCACATGAGGCGCTGCCTCAGAATTTTTAACTCTTGGCGCTGGCGCCTTCGTGCAAGGCACGTGAGATGCTGCCTCAGATTTTTTAACTCTTGGCGCTGGCGCCCTCGTGCAAGGCACGTGAGGCGCTGCCTCAGAGTTTTTAACTCTTGTACCTTTCAGATTTTGAACAGAGCTTTGCTCTTTTATTGCAGAAACAAATCAGAGTTTTTAACTCTTGGCTCCAGCGCCTTCGTGCAAGGCACGTGAGGCGCTGCCTTAGAGTTTTTAACTCTTAGCGCCGCCTTTCAAATTTTGAACAGAGCCTTGCTATTTTATTGGGGAAACAAATGCCCCCCACCGTTGCGCTCACGTGGCTCACAGTGAGTGCAGCAGTGGTAGCTTTTCCACCGTTGGATTTTCTTGGAAGTTGAATCGACTTCCTGTGCTTATAAGTAGGGTCTTTGGCCCTTGAGATGTCTGTTGTTCATCTTCTTTTGTTCTTTTTTTTTCTAAGAATTTAATTCTCCTTTCAGAGCTTAGATCTCTGCCCAAAGAAATCCCTTCTAGAGTTAGAACTCTGCCCAAGAATTTGATAAGGATCATAATCAAAACACTTAACAGAGTTTTGCTCTTCTTAGATCGTAGATCTTAAGCTGTATTTTAGGGTTGTTTGACCCATTAATTAGAACACTGTTCATCTTCCATAAAGAAATCTTAGAGTTTGTTTTGCAGATCTTAAAGATCTTGGGGTTTTACCCTGTTAAAAAGCTTTGCTTTTGAGGGTTCCCATCGTTTTTACAGAGCATAGCTCTTAGAAATTTTTGGGGAATTTTATTCCCTGTTAATTAGAGTTAACAGATGCGAATTCTATTTGTGGAGCACAACTCTTGAGGGAGTTTAACTCCTCAGCCCAAAGTGGTTTCTCATTAAATGAGAATCCCTTTAAGATTCCATTCTTAATGAGTGACTGCCCCATCAATAATGGGACGTCATTTTGATTTTGTGGGGCCCTCCTTATCGCAGTGCAAAAATTTTGAGTGTCAAAGAATGTTAAATTTCTGATTTCTGAATCATAACACCGATAGCTGACCTTTCTCCTTTTGTGCAGGTGCAATGGCCTTCGACTCTTCCTTCCCTTTCGTTCGCTCAGAGAGCGCCTTTTCTGACGCGCCCGTGGATCAAGAAGTTTTCGCACTTATTAAAGATCATGACCCGGAGCAGAAATCTCTTCACCTGTGGCGGTCGTGGTATAATCAGATCATTCGGGGTCGGTGCAGTTTTTCTTGTGCAGCGCCCTCAGAGCCAATTTTAGCAATTCACTACGCCGACTCTCCTAAAGTGGATTATGCTGTAGAGGAGGTCAACTGGACCTCGGAGGGTCGCCTTCAGCCTTCTATGGCATCAATACCTGTACAATCGCCGATGGCTTTGGATATTTTGGGGCAACACATATGTCAAGGCGAGTCGCGCCCTTAGGGGCAAGTATATATGATAGGTATGACTCCTCGCCATTAAGCCGGCTAGTTGCAGCGGGCTTGGCATATCCTGTCGGCTAGGAAGTCACTGCTATTGAAGCTAGGGTTGTATCCTGCGATTTATGCGTCTCTTTTTCAATATCCCGCGCCTCATGTATGGTGGGTCAAGGCTTTCCTGGAGCAATGGAATATCCCGACCCACACATTTCTTCTATCGAACCGGGAAGTTTCAATTTCCTCGGAGGAGTTTGCAGAAATTTCGGACCTACCTGTCAAAGAGGAGCATTACGAAGAGATACTTCCCCCTGATGAGTACATCTTTGCTACCAAATCAGTGGTAATGGGTCTCACCCCAGAGAATGCCATTCAACATCGGTTCCCGAGCCTAATCAAGGTGTTGAACATTTACGAGAGTCTGTTTCTAGAGTCTGGAGGGCATGGGGTCAGCTTCACAGCTTTCATCGCCCAGAAGTCTTGTCAAAACAAGCCGTGGAATTCGCTAAGCTTGACGACCCGTTTGGTTTCGGTTTGGATAACCAGCCGACGGAGGAAGCGGATTTAAGAAATTTCTTCATTCCAGAAACCCCGGTCGTCCTTTTTGCAGAGCTCGCTGCTTCAGATGTCGATGCAGAGACATTCTTCCTGGGGTTCATCGGCCTGTGGTTGAGCTGGTTTGTGCTTCCAACGCATCCTCACTACATGAGGCCGTCTGTCTTTTATCCAGCCCACCGCATGGCTGCAGGGACTCATGTGGCCATTGGGATAGCGGGGCTGGCTCATCTATACCATGGCTTGACCTTAGCGGCAGACACTACTCAGCCGGGGGTAAAGCTTGTACATCTCCCGTTGCACTACTTCACGTCATGGATCGAAATTCATATACTAGGTGCTTTCGGTGTTCATAAACGACCCCATAGGTGCTTTCCTTAGGTCATGTATTTGTTTGACGCTTCTGCGTCAGACCCGTTGCAGCGAAAGGCACGGCGACTGGTCCTCCGCCCGCGCATGGTTGGGGACAGCATAACCTTCGTTGATAGATTTTTAACTATCGGCAAGGAATCTACTAAGGTGGTGCAACCGTTGCGTGATACTTTCAAAGACGGGGCTCCCACGTTGAAAGCTCGGGAGATCCTGCACTTGTATTCAATTAGGCCAGGCTTTTTAGTGTTCAGGAAAAACGCCTTGGTGCTATTCATGAGGTATAACCCGCACCGTTTCGCTCAACAGTCGAGTTACAATCAGGGTGTTCCCATCGAGGATTTCTTAGCCAAGCCGGTTGCTACGAAAGAGGGTATTCGCAGCGCGCTGCACCACTTTATGCGACTAAATACGGGGTCCAACTTTCTCATCAGCGAACCGAGCTACGTGCCAAAAGCTTCGAACGCCTACATGGCATGGTACCAGCATATGACTGGTGCTGTTATTAGGGAAGAGAGGCAGCTATTACTTGACCATATGGATGCTGTCCCAGCTGGTAATCCAGCAGTTCCTTTTAAGCGACGGACCGCCGTTCATCCTTCCTTAAGAGAAGTCACTATGGTTGTGTTCCCGCATGCCTTCCCCGAGAAGACTCAACCCAGTGTTCTCGTAACTGCGGTAACTGTGGCATCCCCGAAATCTGGCACTGGTACAGAAATTGGTGCCCGCCGCCCAAAAATGCCTGTCAAGCGCATGCTCTTGTCATCGGCCGCTGGCGTCCATTCCCAGAAATTGAAGAAGTCTCTGTTTTCTGCTGATGTCATATTTGGCCAGGAGCCACATGCTCCCTACAGCGAGGGTTTGTGCGAATATGGTACCAACGAGGGTTTGTTCGACATTCCTGCGACCGATACTGACCTTCAGGCTGCCTTCATAGCTTCCGAGCGACTGGCTCGCGAGGAAGCGGCGTTTATCACTATCGCGAAGTCAGGTGTACTTCAGTTATATTCTTCTGCGTCTATCCCTTCCTCGTTATTATGCTTTTACTAACGCTCTCTTATTCCACAGGTATTTCTACCGAAGAGGCTCTCGCGATTTCCCTCAGGACGTTCGAGGAGGAAGAGAGGCTCCGCGCTTCTTTGGGTCTTGGTATAATTTGCTTCATTACACCTTTATTCTTTTTATTTATGCTCTAACCCTCTCTTCACCTTATTGCAGGGACTACCTTAACTCAGGTTATTCTAAGTGCAGTGCCAATCCCATATGGCGATGCAGCAAAACTTCTAGAGCCAGCTATTGTGTCCATGACCCTCCCGAAGTCACCACAAGAGGTTTTGCTGAAGCAGCCGATGATCGACGCCGTAGTGGCTTCGGAGGCATAGCTTGGTTTGGATGACGACATCCCTTTTTCGGAAGTCTTGAGGAGATCAATTCTCACTGCTCAGTCCGAAAGGAAGCGCAGGAAGCATGCGGCGAAGGAACGCGATGCCGGTTTGGCTGTAGGTGCAGGCTCAAGAAGTATTCCGCTTGCTGATACTCCTTTGGCAGATGTTCCCTCTTCCCTGTCTACCGCCCGTAGATAGGTTGCACGCGCAGCTCGGGAAGAAACTGAAAAGCCGCTCCAAGGTAATGTAACGCCCAGTATTTTATTAGAACTTGGTCCTCGAATTCTGACATACTCATTTTCTTTCACGCAGGGCCGAGTCTTAGTGACGGTATGGCAAGTGAAATGTTGACGATTACAGAGCCCGAAGTGGCTACTCTTTCTTGGGAATCTGGGACTGTCCAGACCGTTGCTCTTTCTCCCTGTGGCTCCTTGGTATCGGCGGGCGTCGCAAGTGTTACGACGGCCCTCGTCGAGTCAGGGGATGAAGCTATAGGCACGGAATCTATTCCCCCGAGAGAGAGTGAAGAAGCCATTACACCTGGTGATGCCTCCGTCGCAGTTTTGGTCGATGATCTATCAGGTAGTCCTTAGGTTATTGTTTTCGAGTTTTTCAATCCTGTTCAGCCCTTTTGATGATATTTTGTTTGTCTCGAGCATAGGCATGGTGAACTCTGAGGCTATGCCATCTGAAGAAGTGTCGCTGGTTGCTGCTCTGACGGTCGCTGTCCCCTTGCCTCCTTTCATGCCCTCTCAAATCCTGGAAGGTATGGGTTTCTCACTTATTTGTTTCACTGTGGATACAATCCTCCTCGTATTGACAGTATATCTTCACAACTCTGCAGGAGTCCTTTTCGACCATTTATACTAGGTGTTGAACCCGCATTTTTCCTTTCATTCGGAAATCGTTCTACCTTTGGTATTGGTTAGTATATTCTTCAGTTAATGTCTCCTCCTTTCTTTTATGGATAGACGTATTATTGCTAAGTCTTCTTCATATTGATCATAGCATCACGGGTTGGAGGAGGAGACGATAGAATGTCCTTGCCTCAGGTACTCCCCATCCTGCCACCTGTCACAACCGGTATAATAGACTCTATCTCTCATGTGTTTTCTTTATCTCCCAAGTCGAAGTTTGACCATACTTTATTTTTCAGCAATTGCACCAACTCTAGCTCCTTTTGAGTCTCGCATTCCAATGCCCGCAGGGCCCTTCGCTAAACGCACATCTTCCCGGGACGCCGCAAACAGCCGGCGAATGTTGAGCGAATTTATCGAAGATCAATGCTGAGGCCCTCAGTTTTGCTATGGATTTTGTCGTTGAAGTCAATCCAATGCCGGCGACACTCATGAACTTCCATGATGAAGATCTCGTCGGCTCCTGGGTTGATTACTGCAGAAAGATCGAGGCTTGCCTGCACGAGATTGAGCTCAAGCGTCTCGCTCCTGAGGTGTTGACTTTGAACTCCCAGTGGTCTGCGTTGGTCGAGTATTGTGTTCCTTTTATTTGCTATTTTGAACAAGAGGCGACCCTGAGACGAAAGGAACATGAGGTGGCTTCTAGTGAATCTGTCCGATTGCGTGCCCAGTTTGAAGTGAATGCTGCGCAGTTAAAAGCTTTTTTCGACAACCTCCAGCGATTTATCTCGGATAGGTTGACGCTGAGGCGGACGCTTGACTTCACCAAGTGGGACATGCAGGACTGCGAAGCTTCCATGCTAGAAACCGATGAAAAGCTTTCTTCCTGTTTGCAACAACGGACTCAAGTTGAAGCGGAGTTGGCCACGGTAGCTAACCACGAGAAAAGATTGAGAGGAGCGCGTGAGCGGCTTGCTGATTTGCTGAAGACGCCTTCTCCTTCATAACTGTCTTTGTTCCTTTTTTGTACCGACTGTAAACTTATGATTCATGAATAACATGTATTCATTTTGATTTCTTTTTGAAACGTATCTTGTATTCACTTGAATTCATGAATAAAAGACATATTTTATTTCATATCGACATGTAACTCTAGAAAATGTGGCCCGTAGATAGTCCATCTTGACTTCCTTGTTGGGCAGCGATGGCTTAGGAAACAGGTTCAGATCTACCGTCTAAGACTTTTCAACTTTATGAGCCATGAGGGTCTCATAAAGACTTTTCTCCCTATGAGTCGAGAGGATCCCGTAGGTGTATTTTCTTCTTAGGAGTCGTGAGGATTCTTAAGTGCATTTTCTCTTGAGAGTCGTAAGGATCTCATAAGAGAATTTCCCCCCTTTACAA
Organism: Agapanthus africanus; assembly: GCA_030015575.1. Classification (NCBI taxonomy): domain Eukaryota; kingdom Viridiplantae; phylum Streptophyta; class Magnoliopsida; order Asparagales; family Amaryllidaceae; genus Agapanthus; species Agapanthus africanus. The sequence goes on along the minus strand of JASDDO010000012.1, from coordinate 122,484,288 downwards.
GTCGAGAGGACTCGTAAGTGGTTTTTTCCCTCCCGTCGATATTCAAATTTGGAGAGTGTGGCCCATGGGTAGTATACAATAGTCTATCTTGAACCTACTTGCAGGGCCCCAGTGCTTAGGAAACAGGTTGATATCCCCGCTGCCTAAGGCTTTTCACCTTCATGAAGGTTTCATGACAATGTTTTTCCCTACGATTCGAGATGAGTCGAGAAGTTCTCGTAGGAACTTTGTTTTCCTTACGAGTCGAGACGAATCGAGATGTTCTCGCAAGAACGTCCTAACGTCACAGTTAACCTCTGCTGATAGAAGTCCGTTAGGATCTGTGGTACTAAGGTTTTTTTCCGTCGTACCGTCGCTTTGGCCGATGTATTCCCCGATATGCAATCTTGCTATTCGAGTAGCCCCACGACTGTCGTGTCTATGATCCCTTCGGGGGCTGGACAAGACGTCTTCAAGTAATCTCCCAGGTCATATTACCATCGGAAGAGCAAGCATTAGGGATATTCCATGCCGCTCTTTACTTGAGGTTAGGCTCAGTTTGGGATCCCCCATTAGTCATAATCACTCCGCGCTGGTGTGGGATGATCTTCGATTGTCTTTCAGGTTTTATTTATTTCCGTCAAGACCCTGAAGCTAGGGATCTTCTTTTGCTTCATTTGTTGACATCGTGTCTGCTATACTGCGATGAATGTCGAGGTTGTCTCTAGGTTGTCTGTGAACCGTCGAGGCTCGGAACTAGGGACTTTGCCATGGCTCCATTGTTTTGACCATGGAGTCGGTTGTTGACGTTGCATCTGCATCCTGCTGGAGTTGAGAAGAAATGCCATTGTTGATCTATAGGTTGTCTATGAACCGTCGAGACCTGGAACTTGGGACTTTGCCATGGCTCTGCTGTTTTGATCTTGGGGTCGGTAGTTGACATCGCATATGCATCCTGCTGGAGTGAGAAGGAACGTCGTGGTGATCTCTAGGTTGTAGATGTTGCCGTCGAGACCCTGAAGCTAGGGATCTTTCTTTGCTTCATTTGTTGACATTGTGTCTGCTATGTTGCGACGAATGTGGAGTTTGTCTCTAAGTTGTCTGTGAACCGTCAAGACTCGGAACTAAGGACTTTTCCATGGCTCCGCTGTTCTGACCTTGGGGTCGTTTGTTGACGTTACGTTTGCATCCTGCTGGAGTGAGAAGAAATGCCGTGGTGATATCTAGGCTGTAGATATTGCCGTCGAGACCTGGCTCTCCTTCTGATGTATCTTGGTAGGAAAATGTGGTTCCCTTTTCGTTTGTGTCCATAGATTGTATACAGGTGTCGATGTGGACTCACCTGCAGTGCAGGAGTTTCAATTTTTTTGTTTTCGCGATGCTCTATCATTTCATATTTTTATATTGTGAAAGTCACGATTGCCCAATCATTTCGGCTGTTTTTATCGCAGTGCCCAATCATTTCACATATTTTTTTTTCTTTTTACTCGCTATTTTTTTATTGCGAGTTGCCCAAACATTTCGGCTGTTTTTATATGCATATATTTTGCTCGCTGATTTTTATTGCGAGTTTCCCCATCATTTTGGCTATTTCATATGCATTTTTTTGCCCACTAATTTTTATTGCGAGTATGAAACTTGAGATCTGACACCAATCTTAGCATCAGTATCGCTGCGACTGGAATATTGCCAGTAGTGAATCATCATTTGCCATGAAAGGAGTTGGAATTTGATACCGATTTAGGCATCGGCATCACTACAACTGGGATATTGTCAGGAGCAAATCATCATTTGCCTTTGTCGATATAAACAAAGGTGGTTTAGCAAACAGGGTTAGGATCCTACTGACTAAGGCTTTTTGACTTTACGAGCCATGAGAGTCTCATAAAGGTATTTCTCCCTACGAGTCGTGAGGATCTCGCAAGTGTATTTTCTCCTTAGGAATCATGGGGATCCCCAAGTGTGTGTTCTCTTATAAGTCATAAGGATCTCATAAGAGTATTTTCTCCTTATAAGTCGAGAGCACTTACAAGTGTCTTTCACCATATGAAGACACTCCTCGTCATTGGTGGGACTTGGTGAGGGAACGTTTATTTATGCCCGTGGATTGTATACAAGGGTCAACATTGGGCCGCTTGTAGGGAAACTTGGAGAGTGTGATGGCTTAAGAATAGGTTCAGGTCTCCATATCTTAAGGCTTTTGAAACCTATGAGCCATGAGGGTCTTATAGGCGGGAATTCTCCTTACGAGTCGTGAAGATCTCGTAAGTGTAATTTCTCCTTAGGAATCGTGGGGATCCCTAAGTGTGTTGCTTACTTGTGAGTCGTAAGGATCTCAGGCAGGTGTTTTCTCCTCACAAGATCGAGAGGACCATGCAGGTGTCTTTATTTTTTTGAGATTGCGCTCTTTCGGGTTTTCACAAACTCGTTGGTAGCTCTGCTGTTTTTACTCACGGCGCCCTTTTGGGTTTTCATCCATGCCCATTTCGCTTGTGGACGTACAGTTATTTACCCCTCTGTTTGTCAATGGAACTTAAGGAGGACTTCGCCACCGGGGTAGCTGTGTAGCCAGCGAGATTTGAGTTGTAGTCCTTGCCGCTAGGACTTGTGGACTTGAATTCCCTTATCGCCGTGCTTCAGGCTACATATTAGTTTAAGGACATGATGGTTCGTTGTTAGTTTAGAGACATCTGTAGGGTCCCTAGGCACACTCAAGAGGTTCCACAAGGCATCAACCATGCCAAACAAAAATTTTCCGGTGCCGAGAAACCCTAATATAGATCGTTAACTAGAAAATAGGCGAAAAGAAAAGTTAGCAAACAACTTTGCTACTAAGTGAAAGGGATTACAACCTTTGTAGATCCGGTCCTCCACTTCTTTAGCTCCGTGTTGACGTTCCTCCACTGCGATCATCGGGTCCCGGACTCTAGCGATGGTTTCGTCGGAAAAATGATCGGGCTAGGTCATTGACTTCGAGGCCGAAAATGATCTACGTCGGGGAGACTCAAACTCAAGCTATTCCTTCACTTGGTCAAAAACTTTGTGAAGAGAACACCCTATACTACATGGCAAGTGATAGAGGATGAAGAAATAGGAAGTGGGTTCACTTTAGAATTGGATTTCTCACTCTTTTTCTTATGGCACCATTAGAGCTCTCAAGCTTTTGTGAGCTTGATGAAGATGAAGAAGAAGAAAAGAATCATATGAATTATTATCCAAATGAAACTTCACCCATGGTTGAGTTAAGCACTTATGCTTAACTCATGTAGAGAATTAACTAAGGTATCAGGTTTAAGGGTTAGGTTAAAGAAATATCAAGAGAATTGACAAAAGAGTGGACTTTGTCAAAGTTTCTTCAAGTTTCTTCAAGCTTGACAACTTTGACTAAGTTTAACTCATTTGTTAAATCTTAAGATAATCCAATAACCCTAATCTTAACCCTAATCTTAGTATAAGTCTCATACACCCATCTTGTGTGTATCATCAAGCATGATACATACATGTACACTTGCATATATCACATATAAACAATGTGCACATTCAAGTGAGAAAATCAATCTTAAGTGAACCAATACTAGTTAATGTAAAGTAATATATCAATTATATAATTATACATTAAATCATTAAATCAACACTTGATTTAACGATCCGGTCATATCGCATATAACCGACTAATATCAATAGTAACAACTTATATATCGAATCAACACTTGATCCGATAACCCGGCTATATCGCATACAACCGATCAATGTCACAAATCGTGAGAATAGAATACAGTATCACATACTGGTATTATTCTCGGTCCTGCACATATCTCATATGCGCTCCTATTTCGTTTCGCTTGAGCCAGGAAACCCCTGTGTAGGACTCTAAAGATTCATCAATACGTCGGCAGCAGGTGATAATCATATCAAACACCCATAAGCCGCAAGCGGTTTGCTAAACGTAACGGCCACCCGGGTATTGAGCGATCAGAAGATCAACGAGCAAGCCCGCTCACACTCCTGTGAATCCAACGAGTAACACTACCGTACAGTCCGGTCTGTTCTTCTGATATGTCGCATATCTCGTCTAGGGGTGGTAAACGTCAGACCCCAATTACTCGATAAGTCGTGTCGATATGAGGCACATAACGGGTCGAGAAACTACTGGTAACACTTACCAGTAAATCCCTAAAGCAGCCTTGGCCAAGGACTTCCTGCTATAGCCAATCGAGCACTATGCAACATCAACTCCCTATACCGGGAGAGACGAAACCCCTCATATCGCTCATTGCCTCCATGTGACTCGGGACTGTACCCAAAAACCACCTTTTTGCACGCCCTCTTGGACGTGGTATGATGGAAATCAAAGCACAGTGGGAATCACACAAGACTCTATGACGATCTCGGGTCTACAGACTAACCTGTACCAGTGTCACCAGAGAACTGCCATCTGACGTAAGGTATAATACCATCTGGGAGTTCTCGGCAAGTCCGTCCAGTGTACCCAGTCTCCACTGAGCACCCGTATATCATTTCTGATGTCAAACACCAATGGATATGGTATCATCCATCGCCCATCTATATGGGTCGAGAAGGTATACGCTAGTCTACTCTGGTATATCGATGCCCCGTCTCGATACACCCAGGACTAGGGACTTTGAAGGATGTACTTATGGACTACCACGTCCCCACTAGTATGGTCCGCATCATAGTCCAGGTAGTCAAGTACACATCCTAAGGGCTTTATCAACATGTAACAGAGAGACAATCAGTGTACACGTTAAGGTAAAGAGTAACCAGATAGCATACTATCATATCGAGCAAGAAAGTCATCCCTATATATGTCCAAGCATCCACTACAATATACATCCTATGTATAGTAATGGCCTCTAGGGCATACGTATAACTAACAATCTCCCACTTGCACTAGGGCCATCTGATAGTAGTGGTTGTAGTATCTCATACTCAACCATCCCATAAAAGTCTCTCTCTGGGAAAAGGCCTTTCGTGAGTGGATCCGCCGTGTTGTCCTCTGAGTCTACTCTCCTAACCTCGATCCCCTGGAGATCAACCATCTCCACGATCAGGTGATACAGCCTAAGAATATGTCTGGATCACTGATGGGACGGGCGTTCCTAGGCATAAGCCACAACTCCATTGTCACACAATGGGAGGAACGAAGTTCGTCTCATGAACTTATATACACCCAGACTGCCTCTTTGGTAGCATCTTTGGTAGCGATGTATCCAGCCTTTATCGTCTAGTATGCCACGGTATCTAGTTTGGAACTCTTCCAACATACCGTCCCTGCACTGAGGGTAAAGACAATGCCTGCGACTGATATTCAGTCGTCTTTATCACCCTGGAACCTTTCCAGTGATTCTTCCCAGGATCAATTGATACCATCTCACTACATCTAGTGAGTATCCTAACTTCCAATTAGATCCAAAATAAGGATTTAGGAGGTATCACTTTGATCCTATATGGAGAATCCTTGTGATAAGCGGAGATTGACCGAGCGTAGCATAGGAAACTCCTTCCCCATCAAGAGTATGTCATCCACGTACTCTATGAGGATCACCACCATACTCTCTACTCCCTTTTTGTATATACAAGGTTCATCTACCATTTTGATGATGTCAAACTCTTTGACTACCACATTAAAAACAGATGTTCCAACTCCGCGATGCCTGCTTTAACACATAAAACATCTTGCACATGTTTCCGCTACTCCCACTGTCTACGAAGCCCTCTGACTGTGTACTTACAGACTCTCTCTTGTAAAACATCATTTAGAAAAGCAGTCATGACACCCAACCGCCAGATATCGTAGTCATGGTATGTAGCCGTGGCAAGTAGGATCTGGATGGACTTAAGCATAGCTACTTAGAAAAGGTTTCATTATAATCTATACCTGGTCAATGATGTAAACCTTTAACAAGTCTATTTTTGAAAGTCTCAACTTTTCCATGTACACCAAGTAATCTTCTCAAGATATACTTGCTCCTGATGGGGATTTAACCCTTCAGATAAAGCAACCAAAGGATTCCATCTCAGATCGATAAGCATCCAGCCATTCTTACAGAGTCCTACTCCTGATGGCCAGCCCGAAACTAGTTGGGTCATCATCTCATGATACAATCCTCGCTCCCACTATCATAGAGAAACCAAAGTATCTCTCAGGTGGGTGAGGAACCCTGCTAGATCGGCACAGAGGCTGAGATTCGTTGGTTGCTATTGAATCCTTTGGTTCTACCAAATCATCAGCTGCAGTTTGTATAGCTGGAACTGTTTCCAGTTCTACCTCATTACCAAAAATTTTTTCACAAGAAATTCCCTTTCACAAAGGTGGCATGCTGAGTAACAAAACATTTTTGTTCCTCGGTTAGGTAGAAGATATTCCCTTGCGAATACTTGGGATATCCAACAAACTTCCACAGATCTGACTTTGCCTCGAGCTTGTCCGGATTTTTCTTTTAGACATAGGCCGGACAACCCCAAATCTTAACAATCTTAAGATATGGGCTCTTCCCTTTCCATATCTCATATGAAGTGGTAGGCAACTGATTTGATCGGAACCCTATTCAATAGGTATGCAACTTCATAAGTGCATAACTCCCTAAAAGGAAATAGGAAACTCAGTAGTACTCATCATAGAGCACACCATATCACATAGGGTGTTATTGCTCCGCCCCGATATACCATCATGCTATGGTGTATACGGAGGAGTAATGCTGAGAGAGAATCTCATTCTCCTTTAGAATAATCCAGGAATTCCGTGCTCAAGTATTCTCCTCCTTGATCACATCAAAGGATATAATACTTTTACCCGTATTTTGGTTCTCTACTTCTAACTTATATTCTGTGAATATCTCAAAAATTTCGGACTTGTGTTTCAACAGGATCATATGTCTGAATCTTGAGAGATTATCAGAGAATGTAATTAAGTACAAAGAACCGGTCTAGGCATGTGTAGACAGGGGACCTTCATACATCAGCATGTATCAATCCCAAGAGTTTACTAACTCTTTCTCTGTTTCTAATAAACAGAGCTAGGGTCATCTTATCTCTGTGACATGACTGGAAAGTTTCACAAGATGTAAATTCAAACTAATTTAAATATGCATCTATATGTAACTTCAGCTAGTCGGGTCGCATTGATATGACCTGGTCTACAATACCTCAAGAAGGATTCGTTCATTTCTGAACTCTTCCTCCTGTGTGTGTTCTATATACTGAGAACTGTGGTTTGATTTAGAACGTCAATGTTTTTAGATAACGTGCCTGAACTGATGAACTCTTGATATAGGAAATGTTCAAAACATTATCCAACATTACAAAATTATATCCTTCTTTACTAATAAAGAGACTGATATGATTTTGTATATCAGGTTCGGTATCTAATAACATTTGTTCAGAATCAATGTATTCTGGAAATACAGGGTGACAGTGACCAACAGACTTGGTTGCAACACTTGCACCGTTTTCTGCCTCATGAAACTTATCACCCGTTCTCAGTTCTCTACCTTTCTGTAGCCCACGTAAAAAATTACATATGCGGGATCCTGATCTGGTATCACATACCTAGGACGTAAAAGATATTGAGAAACAGTTCTGTGTAACGAACACACCCGAAGGTGATGCATCAACATGCACTTTCTTCGTTTGGGCGGCACGGGAAATCTGGTATTCCCCAATTTCCTGCTCTGTCTTATAACAATTATAAGTTGGAGCGGGACCAACGTTCCCCAGCTCAGTATAACAAGCGGGTTCGGTCAATATATCCGTTTTATTATCTTGATTAAGGCGTGATATGGTCACTACCAGGAGAGAGAGAAGAAAACACTTTGTGTGCGCTCTTGCAAGATCAGATTGGTTATTATTTTATCCAATCAGGATGGCTCCCACTGTTTTTTATCAAATCTTCCTTCAAATCCTAAAAGGAAAGACTAGTCGGGATTAATTACACGCTACAAGTTCGCCAATCTTTCAGCCAGGCCAGTGTCGGTACTTTGAGGGAGGTCCCCCGTGCTTTCGCACGAACCTAATTAATGTAAACCTCGTTTTCCCAGAGGCGTAACCCCGTTGACACCTTTCTAGACACCTACTTGATCGGCTAATTGTAATGTGTAAAACTCTCCCAGGAGTAACAATTACTCGCAGTGGGTATCGGGATCCAACTATCTCATAGAAGGTATGCAATCTCATTGCAAATTTCAACACTTGAAATTCCCAATAATATTTTTCCCCTAGCGTCCTATGACCTTGACAGAGGTCAATAAACCATAGGCTGCTAGTCAAGTTCAACCCGTCATTTCCTGATTGAAGTAAACCCACCCGCACGACCCTTGACAGAGGTCAACAAGGTCGCACGACTACCCTAAATCAATCACATCATATGCTTATACAGATAAGCACTAATCAGCTACCGCACACTACGCCTTGACAGAGGTCAACAAACGCAGCACGAATACTAACCAGTACTTATCTGAAATGACGGAGGGCTACGACAGGTTTTTAAGAAAACCTTTTGCGTAATGAACTTGATATCGTTGTAGAATCAAATGATTTTAAAATGGAGTGTTTTTGAGGCTTTTCTAGTTTTGCTAAAGGGGTCACTCCCGGTGAAGGATCGTCGGCCCTTTCCTCATCGAATAAGGTGCAGGATATATCATATATACCGCTGTGCAAAGAAAAAACTATAGAAGCAATCAAAAGACAAACCAGGGTTGTAGCATCTGCCAGTTATTGCTAAAGGAGTCACTCCCAGTAAAGGGATCTCGGTCCTTTCCTTATCGAATAAGGTGCAGGATGTTCTACAAGGAACACCGCGATGCAAAGCAAGAACTGTAGCTACCTATTTTTGAAAATTCGATTCCACAACATCTTAGGTTTCTTTTCTTTCATTAATCACATTAATGAAGTCCCATCATTTAAATCACCTAAACATCACAGATAAATACGACGTACACTTATGCCATCCGCATTCGCCTCGATGTCCCCTCGTGCACCGTTAGGTTAGGTAACTAACGACAGAACGGGGCAGGGCTAGCGCGGGTGTAAAACATAAGTAACATCTATATAATATATCATATATATTATATACAGTATCTATCATAGAACATCAAATGATCACATCACAGATATCGCAGCAGAAGAAACATATGAAATATTGGATATACTAGGACGTCCGTGTTTTCAATACGAGCCTGTATAAAACACGGATTCCACGGTCGCGATGAATAGCCAAACCCACACCCCTAGACCACTACGAGAGCGGCAAGCAACCCTACCAATTCTAGAGTTAGGAGACCCGGACTCGACTCCTCGAGTTGGTCTCCCACTGGACTCCAGAACCCGGTTACTTGTGCCCTCCTCCTTGGGTCTATCCTAGTGCGGAAAAGTAAATAATATAAAATGGGTGACATCTTCCGCTACCTGGAAGTGCCCCAATAAAAGAATATTACATACAAGTTATTTTTACATGAATGAAAATAAAAACTCTCATCTCACATAAAACCCCCGTCTATTCAAAACGCGACGATCCAATATAACATATCCAGCAACACATAACATCACATGTCATCAACGTAAGTAAATGTGCGCATCCCAATTGTCGTTGACATATAGCAACGAAACCGGCGATATCACATATTACTCTTACGGTCGCAGAAAAGAAAGTGTAAAACTACAACAGTTGGAATCCGCAACCTCCTCAGACATCGCATGCCTGACCAAATGAATTCCTTAGACATCACATGCCTAACAATTATAAACCCCGCATTTTAGTCTCATTATCGAAAACTCTTTTCAATATCAAGTCGGGCAATTCAACAAGATTCCCAACATTTTGATCGAATGCTCGTCGCAAACTTTATTAGGCGGCCGCATCCCCGATGCCGTCGACGAAGTGCACCAAGGCGGAACACCGCTGCCGCGAGCACCCGAACGGATGCTTTTGGCGACGGGGTTCTCCTACAGTCACTTGGTCGGGGCTATGGGGCATGGCTGTCTATTAAGTTTACCCGGCGAGTATCCGCGTACGCTACGTGATTGCGACGGACTTTTGATCACATCAAAATTCCGTGGCAACCGATCAAGTGAGACTAAAGTGCTATGTTTATAACATCCAAATCAGTTATCTCATAACTACTTATGGATTCCAAATATTGTATCACATTTCAGATAAATAGAAAATGTTAAACTTTCCGATCGAACAATCAAACACCCAAGTTTTCCCAAAACAGCTCAACACATGAAATAAGTTTAAAAACATTCACTTCATGCCACAGTACCAACGGTCCAGCTGTAGAAGGGTCAAGCCAATGCCTCACATATGGCACGCCGTACTGCCCCAAACCCGAAGGTTCAAAGGGCAGTTCAAGACGGTCACATAATCGAGTTAAGGTTTGTTGTCTTCTAGAGGGTCCATCGCGTTACTTGCACTACTTAGAACGTTTTCAAACTACGGAAAAATCCAACACTTGGAAATTTTCCGGCAGGGGAAAAAGTGGGTATTTATATCCGGTCGAACTTTTTAACATATTCAAAATATCCGGAAAAACACAGACAAAGTTAAAGATTCCGATCGAATCGTCGAACTCCCAATACAACCCAGAAAACTCAACTCTTGAGCAAACTTTAAAAATTCCCAAAAAATACAGGAATCAATATAGGACATTACTGTGCAAAGCACGTGCCAAGAACCAACTTTTTAGCCGCCGAACCGCCGCACATGGTAGGGTGGGGCCGCGGTTCCGCGGCGCTTTAGTTGACTTGGGCTTACGTGCTTCACAGTAACTCTTATAATACCCTGCTGTATTTTTTTGGATATTTTTAATTTTGAAAAATCCACATTTTCAGAAAATGTACAGTGAAGGGTTTGAATTAGGGTTTCGGGGTTCGATCGGATTTATAACATCGTCTACACTTCGCCTAAAGCTCTAGCTAGGCTCTGATACCACTGTAGGGTCCCTAGGCACACTCAAGAGGTTCCACAAGGCATCAACCATGCCAAACAAAAATTTTCCGGTGCCGAGAAACCCTAATATAGATCGTTAACTAGAAAATAGGCGAAAAGAAAAGTTAGCAAACAACTTTGCTACTAAGTGAAAGGGATTACAACCTTTGTAGATCCGGTCCTCCACTTCTTTAGCTCCGTGTTGACGTTCCTCCGCTGCGATCATCGGGTCCCGGACTCTAGCGATGGTTTCATCGAAGAAATGATCGGGCTAGGTCATTGACTTCGATGCCGAAGATGATCTACGTCGGGGAGACTCAAACTCAAGCTATTCATTCACTTGGTCAAAAACTTTGTGAAGAGAACACCCTATACTACATGGCAAGTGGTAGAGGATGAAGAAATAGGAAGTGGGTTCACTTTAGAATTGGATTTCTCACTCTTTTTCTTATGGCACCATTAGAGCTCTCAAGCTTTTGTGAGCTTGATGAAGATGAAGAAGAAGAAAAGAATCATATGAATTATTATCCAAATGAAACTTCACCCATGGTTGAGTTAAGCCCTCATGCTTAACTCATGTAGAGAATTAACTAAGGTATGAGGTTTAAGGGTTAGGTTAAAGAAATATCAAGAGAATTGACAAAAGAGTGGACTTTGTCAAAGTTTCTTCAAGTTTCTTCAAGCTTGACAACTTTGACTAAGTTTAACTCATTTGTTAAATCTTAAGATAATCCAATAACCCTAATCTTAACCCTAATCTTAGTATAAGTCTCATACACCCATCTTGTGTGTATCATCAAGCATGATACATACATGTACACTTGCATATATCACATATAAACAATGTGCACATTCAAGTGAGAAAATCAATCTTAAGTGAACCAATACTAGTTAATGTAAAGTAATATATCAATTATATAATTATACATTAAATCATTAAATCAACACTTGATTTAACGATCCGGTCATATCGCATATAACCGACTAATATCAATAGTAACAACTTATATATCGAATCAACACTTGATCCGATAACCCGGCTATATCGCATACAACCGATCAATGTCACAAATCGCGAGAATAGAATACAGTATCACATACTGGTATTATTCTCGGTCCCTCACATATCTCATATGCGCTCCTATTTCGTTTCGCTTGAGCCAGGAAACCCCTGTGTAGGACTCTAAAGACTCGTCAATACGCCGGCAGCAGGTGATGATCATATCAAACACCCACAAGCCGCAAGCGGTCTGCTAAACGTAATGGCCACCCGGGTATTGAGCGATCAGAAGATCAACGAGCAAGCCCGCTCACACTCCTGTGAATCCAACGAGTAACACTACCGTACAGTCCGGTCTGTTTGTCTGATATGTCGCATATCTCGTCTAGGGGTGGTAAACGTCAGACCCCAATAACTCGATAAGTCATGTCGATATGAGGCTCATAACGGGTCGAGAAACTACTGGTAACAGTTACCAGTAAATCCCTAAAGCAGCCTTGGCCAAGGACTTCCTGTTATAACCAATCGAGCACTGCGCAACATAAACTCCCTATACCGGGAGAGACGAAACCCCTCATATCGCTCATTGTCTCCATGTGACTTAGGACTGTACCCAAAAACCACCTTTTTTTACGCCCTCTTGGACGTGGTATGATGGAAATCAAAGCACAGTGGGAATCACTCAAGACTCTATGACGATCTCGGGTCTACAGACTAACCTGTACCAGTGTCACCAGAGAACTGCCATCTGACGTAAGGTATAATACCATCTGGGAGTTCTCGGCGAGTCCGTCCAGTGTACCCAGTCTCCACTGAGCACCCGTATATCATCTCTGATGTCAAACACTAATGGATATAGGATCATCCATCGCCCATCTGTATGGGTCGAGAAGGTATACGCTAGTCTACTCTGGTATATCGACGCCCCGTCTCGATACACCCACGACTAGAGACTTTGAAGGATGTACTTATCGACTACCACGTCCCCACTAGTATGATCCGCATCATAGTCCAGGTAGTCAAGTACACATCCTAAGGGCTTTACCAACATGTAACAGAGAGACAATCAGTGTACACGTTAAGGTAAAGAGTAACCAGATAGCATACTATCATATCGAGCAAGAAAGTCATCCCTATATATGTCCAAGCATCCACTACAATATACATCCTATGTATAGTAATGGCCTCTAGGGCATACATATAACTAACAACATCTCGGTCTGTTGCCAGTTTAAGGACGCAGTGGTCCATTGTTACCATTTTGGAGGCAACGGTTAGTTTAAGGACATTTCGTTCCGTTGTTAGTTTAGGGACATCTCGGTCCATGGTTCCAACTTCAAGGCGAAGTTTTTCCGGATACTACTTATAGATTTTGGACTCAGGAAGACAGCGAGCGAACACAAGCATCATCATCTATCATTAACCCAAGCCGTGACTTGTCAAGCGTAGTATTTCTTAAGGAACCGGCAGTTTATTGGCCGGAAGGGTCTTTTACCATGCATATCCATGAGCAAGCAGGCCCCACCTTGGTAGACTTTGTCTATGATGTATGGGCCTTCATAGTTTGCCTCGAATTTCCCCAGCTTTGCACTGTTGGGGATCATAGGTCTTTTGACAACTAGCACGAGTTTTCCTTGGCGGAATGTTCTTGGCCTAGTTAGTCTTTCATATGAGCGTGTCATCCTTTCTTTGTAGGCTTCCAGGTTTTGCTGTGCCATGAGACGAGTTTCATCGAGGGCATCGAGCTCCTCAAGCCGAAGATAGGCATTTTCTTCATCCATCAGCTCGTATCGAACTGCTACTCGCAGAGAGGGTAACTCTATCTCTAAGGGAAGTACCGCTTCCGTGCCAAATAACAATGCGAATGGCGTCATATTTGTGTCCATTTTGAATGTGGTTCAATACGCCCAGAGAGCTTCATGCAGTTTCTCGTGCCGGTCCTTTTTGTTTCTGGACACCGTTTTCTTTATGATCTTCGTCAAAGTCTTGTTGAAAGCCTCGGCTAGACCGTTAGCGCGTGGATTATAGACTGAAGAGTATCTTCAATCTATTTTATGCTGCTGTGCGAAGCGACTGATTTTATGGCTTCTGTAGGCTGGCCCGTTATCAGAGGTAATCCGTCGCGGAGTGCTGAATCGATAAATGACGTGAGTTCTAAAGAAATGGAGGATGTTCTCCGTCTTCACTTTCTTTAGTGGTAGTGCCTCTGCCCACTTAGAGAAGTAATCGTTTGTCGCTAATATGAACCAATGTCCCTTAGATGACGCTGGTTCGATAGGCCCAATTATATCGGTTTCCCATATTTCGAACGGCCAACTAGTCAGTGTTGGGTGTAGTGGATTTGGATGCTGATGGATGGAGTTCTCATGAATTTGGCACGAGTGACACTGCTTCGCATATTCGAAGCAGTCCTGAATCATCGTGGGCCAATAGTGATCCATTCTCTTGATCTTCAACTTCATCTTCGGTCCGGCCTGATAAGAACCGCAGAGTCTGTCGTGAGTTTCTTGGACGACGCTTTTTGCTTCTTCTGGTCTCAAGCATCTTAGCCACAGACTGTCGAACGATCTCTTATATAGAGTATCATTGACGAAGGCAAAAGACAGAGCTCGTTTCATGAGCTGATATCTAGCCGACACGTCTTCGGGCGTTTGATGGGACTTGAAGTATTCTATGAAGACTTCTCTCCAATCCGTAGCCTTTTTTTCGTTTTCTATTTGGAAGGCTGCTTGCTTGGTCGCTTCCTTTCCTTCAGACGGTTCTGGAGATATTTCTGCTGGCGTGAGAATCCGGCGTCTTTGCACAATGATCCTTACATCATCGAGGTTTTCGTTGGCCAGTTCCTTAGCAAGATTGGATAACGCATCCGCCTTGCTATTTTCCGTCGGTGGTATGCTTTCTAGGATGTAGGAGGGAATCCGAGTCAGAAATTGTTGTACCCTTTCGCCATACTTTATCAGTTCTGGTTTGCATGTCTGATAGTCTCCGTTCACTTGGCTAACAATCAGCTAGGAGTCTCCATATATGAGGAGATTTTCGATGCCTATGTCAACAGCAATCTCAAGACCTGCTATCAAAGCTTCATACTCAGCCTCGTTGTTTGTCTTCGACTCTGTTAAGGAAAGGGCGAAATGCATTATCCATCTTCGCGAAGTCACAAAGATAAGGCCTACCCCAGCTTTGATTATGGGGGTGCTCTGCTTTCGCTTCTTCATGGAAGATGCCCCATCAAAGTAAAGTTCCCATCGAGCATTATTTCCTTCCTTCTCCCTGTCGATTGTGTCGAACGCATGTTCATCCGGCAACTCGCAATTTAGGGAGGAGTCGGCAGGTATCGGATGCTCAGCGAGAAAATCAGCGATGGCCTGGCTTTTTACTGCCTTGAGGGGTCGATAGATTATCGAGAACTCCATCAAGAGGAGGGCCCATTTGGCAATCCTTCCTGTTTGTATGGCTCTTGACATCAAATATTTGAGAGGATCCACTTTTGATATGAGATGGACCTTATGTGCCAAGGCATAATGCCGGAGCTTCGTTATCGCGAAGATCAGTGCCAGGCAATGCTTTTCGATGGGGGAGTAGTTTTTTTCTGCCCTTAGGAGAACTCGACTCAAATAGTAAAGAGCTCTCTCCTTTCCCTGATCGTTTTCCTGTGCCCATAGCGCGCCAAAAGAACCTTCAAGGGCTGTTGTATACAGGATGAGGGGCTTTCCCTTGACAGGAGCAGTCAGTACTGGCGGATTCTGCAGGTATTGTTTGATTTCGTCCTGTGCACTTTGGCATTTACGATCCTAAACGAACTGGGTCCCCTTCTTCATTAGATGTCTGTAGGGGCGGCATTTTCCATAGAGGTTAGCTATGAACCATTGGATATACGTGAGTTTTCCTTGGAGAGACCACAGTTGTTTGAGAGTTCTTAGCGAAGGCATTTCTATAATCGCCTTGAGCTTTGATGGGTCTATTTTGATGCCTCGGTGTCGTACATGAATCCTAGGAATTTTCCTGTGGAGACTCCAAATACGCATTTCAGAGGGTTCATCTTCAGATAATATTTCCAAAGACGCTGGAACACTATTTTCCAATGCTCCCAGTGCTCCTCGTACGATTTGCTTTTCACCACGAGGTCGTTGATATAACATTCGATAATATCGAGTATGAAGTCATCGAAGATCTTTGTCATGGCCCTCTGATAGGTAGCGCCAGCATTCTTCAAGCCGAAGGGCAGCACCTTATAGCAGAATATGCCAAGCGAAGTCCGGAAGGCGGTGTGCTTTTGGTCTTTGGGATGCATCTTTATTTGATTGTACCCTGAAGATCTGTCCATGAAGGAGAAGACCTCATGGGTATACGTGTTATCGATCATCAGCTCGGTAACATGCACTGGGAAGTCATCCTTCGGACAAGCTTTGTTGAGATCTCGGAAGTCCACGCAAATGCGCACCGTCCCATTTTTCTTCATCATTGGGACAATGTTGGCGATCCAGTCAGGATATTGAACTTCTTGGTTGAAGCCGGAGTCGATTAGTTTCTTGACTTCGACATTGATGCTCATCTTGAGTTCAAGCCGCATTCTTCTTAGCGCCTGTTTGACTGGTTTGACGTTCAGTGATATTTCCAGTTTATGCACAGCTATTTCTGGATCTAGTCCCGGCATCTCGGAATAGTTCCACGTGAAGTAGTCTTTATACTGCATAAGCACGTCCTTTAGCATGGCCACCTGCTTTTCAGACAGCAGCTCACTGACGAATATTGGCCTCGGCTCATCTTCCATCCCCAAGTCGATTTTTCTCAGGTTGTCCGCTGTGGTGTGTATCCCATCTTCCAGCTCTTTTGGCGCTGGTGGAAATTCCGAGATCATCTCGTGTTCATCTTTATTTGCAAAGCACCAGGGGAGGTCATCCATATAATCATGCTCGCCCTCTTTCAATAGTGTTACCACGTGGCAGGTACGAGTTCGTTTCCAAGCTCGATGCTGATCTGGACTTACCTTCGCAATGTAGGTTGCTTTTGGCTCATGCTTTCGTGGTGGGGTTACCCTCCAACTGTCGGATAGAGCAAACCTGCCTTGCTGATACTGGTCTTCAACCCAGTCTTTGAAGGTGAAGCAGTTTTCAAGAAGATGTCCTATTACTCGGTGGTAGGAGCAATAATCCGGGTGATGAACCTCGTTTATCTGTTCGCGGCGCCTAGACTCTGGTAGTGTCATCATTTGATGCTTCATGATAAGGTTGAATATTTTCTTTGTCTTGAGGGAATGAGTATTCCCGACCCATCTTCTTCATAAAAGACGGATTCCAGCTAACTTTTCCTTGATCGTGTAGCTTCTCGGATCTGCTTCGCTGTTTTGGAACGTCATTCCCATTCTTCACCTTGTTTTTTCCTATGCGTCGGACTTTTTCCTTGCTACGAGAGCACACAGCGGGCTGAGGGTGAAGGGCATTGTCATCTTTTCTTTCCGTAGCCTGCTAAATGATACGTTGCGTCCTGGCTTTCTCAGAAATGGCCATTTCGCGGCAGTGGTTATCCCGAACCTTTTGACCCGCTTCCTTTATTAGCCTGTCGATCTATTCTTCGAATGACGGAGTTGGTATTCTTACGGCGGGTTTTCTCTCTGGTTCAATATTAGCGCTATCTGGAAGAGCATTCCTTTCTCCACCAGAGTCGTTTATAACATGGAAGCCATGGAACTGCTCCCGTTTCTTGGACCGAACGTATCCAAGCCCGGTCGTCTCTATCCTCCCGTTGGGCATCTTTCGCTGAGTCCTGGGAACGTCCCAAATCTTGTTGTAGAACTGGGCTTGACGAGCGGTCTGTTTGAAGGGTACGCCTTGGCATCTTAATAGCCTCTTTAATCCCTCTGCGTAGTATCTGGGCAGATGGATCGGTTGAAGCCTGTCATGTGGAAAATTGGTACCATGCCAGACCTCTTTCTCCACTTTATTCTTCGTGGATCGATAGAAGAGGATCGCCTTTTCATCTCTCTGCCTATGAGGGACGTAAAAAGTCTGCATCTCTTGCATGCCGTATGTATCGAGCGCATCAAGTTCCCTGTAATGCTGTTGCGGAACCGTGGTGATTTACAAACTCTGATCAGTTCCAATAAAGGTTTGTAGTGATGGACGGACAGAGAATACCGCGTTGACCTCATCTTCAGAGTCGCTGCAGAAGACCAAATATGAGTAGATGGTCCAAGTCTGTTGTATTGGGGCTGCCATGAATAAACAATTTCTTCATCCTCCTGGTATCACTCCCGAAGACCGAGATAGTAGCGACGACTTTTTTCTTGTTCTCCGGCTTATGATATCTTTCCGTGTCTTCGAAGTCTGGTAGGAAGTACTTTGCGTCTTCATATTTTCGGACTTCATTTATAGAGATTGGACTCAATTCTCCCGTCACAATGTACTCGAGGCCGTCTTTGAAATACTTCATACACTGATGTTGTGTAGAAGGGGTGACATTATACTCGTGTAACCAAGGCCTGCCGAGCAGAGCGTTGTAGTAAGTCTTGGCGTCAATGACATGAAATTTGATGTCAGTGACGAGCAGCCCGAAGCGTAGCATCAATATTACAAACCCGAGCGTTTGTGATGATTGGGAGTCAAACCCGAAGATGGTAATTTTATCCCGAGCCAGTTGCTGAACGTTCATTCAAATCTCCTTCAACATTCTCACATTGAGAAGGTTTACGGAGGACCCGTTGTCAACCAGGATTTTCCCGATCTTGATGTCGTGGTAATACCCGGTTACATACAACGGACGGTTGTGCTCATACGTTCCAAGGAGGAGATCTTCATCGCTGAAGGTGATGTCAGCTCTGTGAACTTCTTCCAGCTCGTCTTTCATCTTTTCTTCTGCAAGGAAGGCTTGGAACTGATCAGGCTCTTGCAGTGCCCTGATTAGAGAATCTCATGCCTCTTTAGATAGGAGAAGGGCATCTAAAATGCTCAATTGTGAGGGTATCTTCCTCAGGTGTGCCAGGACATTGTAATCCACCTGGTTCTTCTTAGCTAGGTCCTTGGCTGTGAGCTCTTCGACGACTCTATCATCGAGGGCAGTTTCCTCAGGGAATTTTTCCTTTCCATTGTCTCTCTTATCCGAACTTTTGTTTGAGGGTCCAAGATTCTTTTCAGGCAACGTACAGTTACGCGGCTGAATGTTCTCACAGTTCTTCACCTCTTCTTCTTTTCCAGAGGTGGATTTCTTGAAGAGAGGGCCGATAGCTATTTCTTCGTCAGAATCACCCCCGAAGGTAAGAACTTGAGATTTCCCTTTTGTCGAAATGGCATCAACCATATGACAGTTACCGGCTGTTCCTTAACGCTCATCTGTCGTGCTTCTCTTTTCCCGACGGGTTTTGCACTTCATTCGCTTGAAGTGTTGTCGGTGGGCAACGTATCCCTGCCACCACTTCTTGAAGGCATTGCACTCTTCGTTAGGGTGTATGACCCTCCGATGGTATAAGCAGTAGTTCAGATGTACATTCTCTACGTCGAGGCACGTACTCCCTAGAGTATCTCCTTTGAAAGGTGGCAGCTTCATTCCTATTGACAGGGCTTTGGCGATCCATTTTCCTATCTTAAACCTACTTTTGTCTGCCGTGGGTGTGCTTCGATTTGGTTGGAGTACTTCGTGACTCTTCCTTGCCGTAGCTTCTTCATCCTGACGCCGACGTTTGGCCTTTTCGTATATGGCCGTTTCACGCTCTTGGTTACCTTTGCTCTTTTGAAGGGCTTCGTTTAGCAACCTGTCAATCAAGTCGTATGACGGCTCCAGGGATTTTTGCTCCGGTCTTGGTCCGAGTTTCTTCGCATTGTTCTCCGACACCGAGGGAGTTTCTTCATCTTTTAACGACGAGTGAGAAACCATGTGGCAACTCGCTACATAATCCTCGGATTCTTCTGACGAGTTGTTACCCTCATCACTGTCGCTGTCTCCGTTCTCAAGGATATGGTTAAGAAACTCTTCGAGAGTGACTAGGGTCCGCACCTTCTGGTTGTATCCCTCCAGCACGTCAATGTATTTTTGCAGGTTCGTACGCTCGTCGTCAAGCTGCATGGGATTCTTGGTCTTCTTCTTTTTCTTTGAAGACTTTGAAGGCTTGACCTGGGTGTTTTGCCCATTGCTACTAACTTTTGGTGTTGGGCATGGTTCCAGCATCCCCTCAATGATCTCGGGCTCTAGCGGGCTTTTCCATCTGATTGCCAGGTGTTCAGACCATAATATTGCATTTTTCATTCCCCTATTCTTATCCTTTTTATAAATAAACAGGTACTCTTGACGCATGTTTGTTGTATATTACAGGATACAGGTTTCTGATACAGATACAGTGAAAAAGACGAAAGCTGATACAGAAAAGGGACTTTTGACAAACAAGTAGACGGATCCTAGTCAAGCCTAGTCGAAGAACAGTACAAGATCCAAAATGTCAAGTGAACGGTTAAAAGATCCTTACAAGTTTTCACTGAAGATCTGGAAAAGACCAAGAACCCAAATAGAGAAAAGTACTGAAGAAACAGAGAGGAAAAGACACCCTAAAGCATACCCTATGCCTCTTTTCAATCAATAAAATTCAGACTTTCTAAGAGATAAATTCAGATATGTTCTTCTTGTTTGGAGGGAGCCGTCAACTTAGGAAGGTATTTTATTTCTGTTTCTTTTAATTAAAATGTTTTCTTATCCCCTAATGAGCGAGTAATCTCCTCGCTTGTTAGGGTTAGCCTTAGGGAAAGGGTTGAGAGATGAGATCTCTCACCCCTTTCAATGCCACTTTCACCTAATGAATTAGAACTCCACGCATACGAGCACAACCGCTCCCTGCAGCATCCTACCCTTTGAGGTAACGATGAACCGTAGTATAAAGGGCCGGTTGCGCGCGTTTTCCGTGGGGGTTAGGGTAATTATCAACAAAGGAAGGATACAAATCTAGAGGAAGAAACATCTTCCCAAAAGATTTGGATCCACTTTATTAATAATTACCTTAACATCTAATAGATCTAAAAAAAGAAGGCATTGAAAGCGGTGAGGAAAAACGTTAATCTCCAAAACTTCCCCTAAGCCTAACCGTAGCAAGACTCTTAATTAGATTGATAGAAATTCCTAAGTAGAGATTGAACCGTAGAAGGAAGACTTAAGAAATGCCGAAAGCTAAGTAGATCTATAGAACATATATAATCTTAAGTTAGATGATGAGGAAGTGTGAAGAAGGTGGGTGGATAATTTACGGGTCGACGATAATAGAATTCCTTGTTAGAAAACCTAATTGGTGAACAAAAGTCAATGGGCCGAGTTGATAGGATTTTGTGGGTGTAATCCGCTGAAAACCCTCAGGAGACAACACTCCTCCTACTAGGGACACCTAGAGGTTTAACGGCTTGTTGCACGTGCTCAGTGCAATCGCGTTTCCCTGCGAAAGTGTGGTTAGGATTTTAGTGAATAAATAATAAGTTTGCTCGAGGACGAGCAAATGGTAAGTTTGGGGGTATTTGTTCAGACCATAATATTGCATTTTTCATTCCCCTATTCTTATCCTTTTTATAAATAAACAGGTACTCTTGACGCACGTTTGTTGCATATTACAGGATACAGGTTTCTGATGCAGATACAGTGAAAAAGACGAAAGCTGATACAGAAAAGGGACTTTTGACAAACAAGTAGACGGATCTTAGTCAAGCCTAGTCGAAGAACAGTACAAGATCCAAAATGTCAAGTGAACGGTTAAAAGATCCTTACAAGTTTTCACTGAAGATCTGGAAAAGACCAAGAACCCAAATAGAGAAAAGTACTGAAGAAACAGAGAGGAAAAGACACCCTAAAGCATACCCTGAAGTTTGGTGATCTAAGCTCACCAAAGGGCCGCGGAACCGCGGCCCAAGCGCCCAATTGCCGCGGTTCCGCGGCCATTTAATACCCGTGTCGGCGCCGACTTCTTGTGTCGGTGCGTCGGTGCGGGTGTTGGGATTTTTCGAGGGCAAATCCGTAATTGCACATCTGCAAAAGTCTGTGACACTAGTTTCCTTATTTGCTTATAAATTGTAATCAAAAATTGTAAAACCCTATGCCTCTTTTCAATCAATAAAATTCAGACTTTCTGAGAGATAAATTCAGATCTGTTCTTCTTGTTTGGAGGGAGCCGTCAACTTAGGAAGGTATTTTATTTCTGTTTCTTTTAATTAAAATGTTTTCTCATCCCCTAATGAGCGAGTAATCTCCTTGCTTGTTAGGGTTAGCCTTAGGGAAAGGGTTGAGAGATGAGATCTCTCACCCCTTTCAATGCCACTTTCACCTAATGAATTAGAACTCCACGCATACGAGCACAACCGCTCCCTGCGGCATCCTACCCTTCGAGGTAACGATGAACCGTAGTATAAAGGGCCGGTTGCGCGCGTTTTCCGTGGGGGTTAGGGTAATTATCAACAAAGGAAGGATAAAAATCTAGAGGAAGAAACATCTTCCCAAAAGATTTGGATCCACTTTATTAATAATTACCTTAACATCTAATAGATCTAAAAAAAGAAGGCATTGAAAGCGGTGAGGAAAAACGTTAATCTCCAAAACTTCCCCTAAGCCTAACCCTAGAAAGACTCTTAATTAGATTAATTAGATCCAGTTTTTATAGATTTTTATAAACCAACAAAAGCGACATTTTGAATCAACTCGTTAAAACACATAAAAGAAATTTACCCGTCTCTATGGATCGACCCGTACTCACCGGCTAGCTGCGAAGCGACGCCGTTTCTGATTGCGGTAAACTTATATTTTTGACATTAATCAAATGGCGACGTTGCCGGGGATGGCGTAATTTTTCTTTTTATGAATTTTCGGGTTGATATAAATTTTAAAAATTATAAAAATATGAAAATATAAAAAAATACAAAAATTATCAACTTTGATCTGTTTGAAGGGTGTATCTTTTGAATCTTGCAGGAACAGCGAAGAATCCCAGATCTGAAAATTTTACAGAAGGCTGATCAGAAAAGTACATATCAGAACAGAGGAGAAATATCACAACAGAGGGATAGAAATTTTCTGGAGCTACGATCCCACCAGGAGACCGCGGAACCGCCGCATCTACCCCATCAAGACTGCGTTTCCGCAGCCATTTGGCCACGTCAGCACCAAAAATTTGCTTTGTTTGTTTTCTAATCTCCCCCTCTGCAACCTCCATATCTCTGTCTGTGAAAATTTTCTGCAGGAATTCTTTGCGTAAAGAGTCTTTCTCCCCCCTCTAAATAACAGATTTTCTGCAGGTTTCTTTGCGCCGCGCTAAAAAATTGATTGCAAGTGAAATTTTATTGTTTTGCATAATTTAACCGGACTTAAGGGGCTAATTGACCAAACTCAGATTGGGTGGGGATTTCATCACCCTTCCCAGGACCCCAGAAAACACCTAAAGCATTTTGCATCGACCACAATTAATTAAAAAAGATTAGACTCAGACCTAAGTACATCGAGCTCAATAGGAAAAGACTAGTATAGGCATCGGCCGTTTATCCAAACCGACTTTGCGTGTCTAGGCTAGTGGTTATTAATTAGGCCCACTGTAGTGGTGGTTCCTTCCCACTTACCTGGCCGTATTTGTCCGTGAAGAGGTGGTTTGAGGTCCTATTTCTTGCCCTAGTTAGGAGCCGTCTAGCAGACCTAGGCAACCCTAGATCTAGGCCTGATTGTGCATGTGTGGTTGATACATTTGTGTCACGAGTCCCATTTTCTAAAACCTTCTTGCAAAACTCTCCAATAAAAAAAAATAAAGAAAAATCTTTTCAAAACTTGCAACTTGTCGCTAAGAAAACTTGCAACTCACTTCCACTCACTTCTTCTCATTGACGTTATCTTACCCCCACATTCTGTTTTTCTATTTTTTCTGACTACACTACTCCTTTAGTGTATGTCACTTTGGACTAGGGATACTAACGCCCGATTAGTCCATGTTTTCGTTGGTACCGACCGACGAACCCTTCGACGAACCCTTTGTCGACATTCCGTCCATTTCCTTACCTCCATCTTCAAATTCTTCTTTCGAAGGTATGTCGGGATTCAACCCCAACGATACCTTACTGACGGGAATGATTCCACCTCCGTTAGGTGCGAATAACCCGAATCTTCCGCCTGTTGTAGCGCCCGCACGAGTCGCGCTCCAGGATCTCTTCTACCCTGTCCGCACTTCTTTACCTACATGTCTTTCACCCCCACCGGCAAATGGGGATAATTTTGAAATAAAACCACATTTCAACAATATGCTGCCTAAGTTTCATGGTTTGGAATCCGAAGATGCATATATTTTCATTAATAAATTCCAAAACATTTGCGCCATGATGAAGACAACCCAATTAAGTGATGACGCAATAAGGCTAAGGGTCATTCCTTTTACCTTATGTGACTTAGCCGAGAAGTGGCTATATAGCACCGCATCACATTCCATTAGAAATTGGGACGAGTTTGTGAGAGCTTTTCTGAAAAAGTTCTATCCTCATCACAAAACTGCTAGAATCCGAAACGAGATTATACAATTTTCATAGTTTCCTTCCGAACCATTCTGGAAGTGCTTCGAGAGATTTAAAGACCTACTTGTTCAATGCCCTCATCATGGGATAGAAAGTTGGCAACTTTGCCAAACATTATATGAGGGATTGAACGGAGCAACGAAGCTGTTGCTAGAAACAATATGTCAAGATCATTTTCTCTCCAAGTCTAGCGACGAAGCGTGGCAGTTTCTTGAGGACCTTAGTGAGCAAACAATTCAGTGGGAGAGTACCAAGACCACATCTTCTTCTTCTGTTGGTCAATCTAGGGCAGGCATACATCAAGTAGATATGTCGATTGCTATGAAGGCCGAGATGGCCTCACTTATGAAAAAGCTAGAAGCCATTGAGACAAAAATCTCATCGTCTTCTCCTGCCCCTACTCTACCCACACGAACTGTTTGTGCTTGTTGTTCTAATCCATCGCATTTAACCGAAGAGTGTCCTTATAATGCACCTATTCAAGGGCAGGATCAAGTCAATGCTGCATTCCAGCAACGACAAAGAAACGATCCGTACTCTTCGACATACAATCAGGGGTGGAGGAGTCACCCAAATTTCGCTTGGAACCAAAATCAACAAGTCCAAGGAAATAACAATTTTCAAAGATCTCCTCCTTCACAACAACAACAAGCACCTTCACAAACTCAAAACCAGCAACCTTTCCAACAACAACCTTATACAAATCAAACGAAGAATTTGGTTCAACCAAATGATGATAAGGTTATCTCGCTCGAAAAAAGTCTAGATGCATTTCTTAAGCAATCTACAGAATCCGCAGCATGATTTGAAAGTTATGTTCAATCTTTAATGAATAACAATGCCTCACACGATCAAAGTATCAAATCTATTGAGGCACAAATTGCACAATTAACTGCCGTGTTGAGCGAGAGAGAAAAGGGAAAACTTCCATCTCAACCATTGCCCAATCCCGGTCACACAAAAAACGCATATCACAATCACAATGTAAATGCGGTGACCATGTTGAGATCCGGAAGAGAGTTGCAAAATAATGTGGGAACTAGTGATGACATCCCCGCCGGTGGTTCTTCTTCCCCTTCTTCATTTTCTTCACTTCCTTCTTCACCTTTTTCTTTAGAGCCTATTCTCCACCCTTCACACGGCTCTACTTCTTCTGACTCGAACGGACCCATTTCTTACAACACGGACACATCTACACCGGGATCCGTTCCTACTCCACATCCTACTCCACAGACATTTGACTCAACGAATTTTCAGAATGCTCCATTCCCAAATAGGTTGAGTCCTAATAAACCAAATGCACAAGTGGAAAAGATTGTGGAGATATTTAAGCAGGTTAGCATAAATATACCTCTCTTGGATGCTATCCAACAAGTCCCTTCATACGCGAAAATCTTAAAGGGCTTATGCACCTCGAAGAGAAAGGCATCTCAAGTACCCAAGAAAGTGCTAGTGGCTAGTGCAGTGAGCAATGCTATTAACCACCATCAAACCTTACCCCAAAAAACGAAAGGACCCCGGCTGTCCTACTATTTCAATCACAATTGGGGATAAGAAAATTAATCGAGCACTTTTAGATCTTGGGTCTAGTGTTAACCTGATTCCCTACTCTGGGTACGAACAATTAGGGGTTGGAGAGTTGAAACCCACTCGTTGCACTCTCCAAATGGCTGATCGATCAATCACCCATCTAAGGGGTCAACTAGAGGATGTGTTGATCAAAGTCGGGGAGTTCATATTACCCGTTGATTTTATCGTTATGGATACACAACCTGTTGCTAACCCAAGAAACCAAATTCCGGTGATTCTTGGTCGACCATTTTTGGCCACTTCCAATGCCGTAATAAATTGTCGCAATGGCTCCATAACTCTATCCTTCGGAAAGAGGTCTAGTGAGTTCAATATTTATAAGATGGGAAGTCTGCCCCCCGTACCTAAAACTAGTACACGAGAAGTTTGCTCTATTCACGAAATCACGCAGGAGGACTGCAAGCTTGAAAGATTTCTATTTGATGAAAACAGTTTTGACGCCACTAGTGCGTCCCTCCTTGAGCCTACCACCGTTGACACAACCGACACTGATTATGAATGTTTCACTTTTTCGGATGACGACGACGCACAGCCCGAATATGAGTCTTTTGAATTTTTGGATGAGTTAGTCGAACCATCCGAATCGGTTGTTTGCAGTGATTTCGAACCTGTGTTAGAGTCCTTTAAGTTCGAGGTAGATTCCGCAATGATTCTTTCGCCTCCGAAACTCGAACTCATGTCCTTACCGCCTCACCTTAAATATGCTTACCTAGGTGAGAATAAGACTTTTCCCATTATAATATCAGCCTCCCTAGCCTTCGAGCAAGAGAACGCTATTTTAAAAGTCTTACAAGATAGGCGGCAAGTTTTCGGTTGGACTATGGCCGACATCGAGGAGATAAGTTCCCTCATAATTGAATATCATACACAATTGATGGATGATGCCAGGTCACTAGAGGACCCACAGGAACATCTTGGGGGTATTGTGGTGAGTCAACCTCCTCCTTTAGAAGTTGAAATACCCCCATTTCTTTTAATAAGCTACGAGAATGCCAACACTCCACTGATTGCTGACCATTTACATTCTTGTTTCGATGCATCACCATCACCTGTATATTTACCTCCGCGCCTCCCATACCACTACTTATATCTTCCCCAATTCTTTGTGGATCGTTACAACGTATTCTTCTACCAACCCATACTCTTTACTGATAAATTTTTCAACTGGTTGGTGTTGACTTTTGGTCGATGCAAAGTTTGGCAGTAATGTCTAACATAGTTTAAATGAAGTTCGGGGGAGGGCCTTTTTGTATATATTTTTGTTTTTCTTAAAAAAAAATTATAAATAAATAAACAGGGGAGGATCGGCATTTTGACCCTCTTGGTTTAGCATGACAGTGAGGACACTGTCAAGTTCAAGTTTGGGGGTATGCTCGGTACGTCTTCTTCCTTCGCATTCATTTGTATATATTTTTGCATTTGCATATTTATTTGAAAACCCATAAAAATTCGAAATTTTTTAAAATTATAAAAATTAATGTATTCAATTTTGGCTAATTGACTAGAGTTTGACAGATAGGTTAACTGGCTAGGAACAACTAGATCTTTGACGTAGTAAATTAAAACCCTAAAGATAACCTTCCTTAAAGTTTAGCGGTAGAAGGTATATGTTTTTGTAGTTTATTTAGAAATAGGCAAATTTTGGGTTCACTTCTTGGGCTAAGTCGAAACAAGGGAAGAGTATTGATGTTCTTATTAAAGTATAAGTTTGAAAAATAGTTCCTAGCTTAAGTCTAGATTCTGAAAATGTATACCCTACAAATTGCACAATCACACACCTTGAAACTTGGAATAGTAGAAGAGACCTTGAAATGCTCTTGTCTAAAGTCCTTAGTACGAAGAAAATAAAAGAAAAAGTGTGAATAAAGAATAAAAAAAAATGGACACTGGTTTTTGTGATTACTTAAGGCTGCAAAAATAGAAAAATATTTAGCGAGGGTGCCTTATCACCTAGTGCCTTAGACCAACTGGTTTGGGAGTCACTGCTAAAGCCTTGGGTATTGCAAAACTAGGAATTACGCTTAAAAGTGCAAACGCATCTTGTAATCGGTTGTTGGTACCTCAAGAAGTATTAACGGTCGCATGAAGGATGTGTAAGCAAAGTTTCATTTAAAAATTCACTAATTAATAAGTGCTTTGGACAATGGACGAGAGTATGATTGCTTGATTTGAATTTCCAAATGTAGGGGTGATATTTACATACACGTGGGGATATGTGTTTAGAGTTTAGATGAGAGAAAGCAATGAAGGATAGAACTTATATCTTTAATAGAGGTGATAGAAATTCCTAAGTAGAGATTGAACCCTAGAAGGAAGACTTAAGAAATGCCGAAAGCTAAGTAGATCTATAGAACATATATAATCTTAAGTTAGATGATGAGGAAGTGTGAAGAAGGTGGGTGGATAATTTACGGGTCGACGATAATAGAATTCCTTGTTAGAAAACCTAATTGGTGAACAAAAGTCAATGGGCCGAGTTGATAGGATTTTTTGGGTGTAATCCGCTGAAAACCCTCAGGAGACAACACTCCTCCTACTAGGGACACCTAGAGGTTTAACGGCTTGTTGCACGTGCTCAGTGCAATCGCGTTTCCCTGCGAAAGTGTGGTTAGGATTTTAGTGAATAAATAATAAGTTTGCTCGAGGACGAGTAAAAGGTAAGTTTGGGGGTATTTGTTCAGACCATAATATTGCATTTTTCATTCCCCTATTCTTATCCTTTTTATAAATAAACAGGTACTTTTGACGCACGTTTGTTGCATATTACAGGATACAGGTTTCTGATGCAGATACAGTGAAAAAGATGAAAGCTGATACAGAAAAGGGACTTTTGACAAACAAGTAGACGGATCCTAGTCAAGCCTAGTCGAAGAACAGTTCAAGATCCAAAATGTCAAGTGAACGGTTAAAAGATCCTTACAAGTTTTCACTGAAGATCTGGAAAAGACCAAGAACCCAAATAGAGAAAAGTACTGAAGAAACAGAGAGGAAAAGACACCCTAAAGCATACCCTGAAGTTTGGTGATCTAAGCTCACCAAAGGGCCGCGGAACCGCGGCCCAAGCGCCCAATTGCCGTGGTTCCGCGGCCATTTAATACCCGTGTCGGCGCCGACTTCTTGTGTCGGTGCGTCGGTGCGGGTGTTGGGATTTTTCGAGGGCAAATCCGTAATTGCACATCTGCGAGAGTCTATAACCCTATTTTCCTTATTTGCTTATAAATTGTAATCAAAAATTGTAAAACCCTATGCCTCTTTTCAATCAATAAAATTCAGACTTTCTGAGAGATAAATTCAGATCTGTTCTTCTTGTTTGGAGGGAGCCGTCAACTTAGGAAGGTATTTTATTTCTGTTTCATTTAATTAAAATGTTTTCTCATCCCCTAATGAGCGAGTAATCTCCTCGCTTGTTAGGGTTAGCCTTAGGGAAAGCGTTGAGAGATGAGATCTCTCACCCCTTTCAATGCCACTTTCACCTAATGAATTAGAACTCCACGCATACGAGCACAACCGCTCCATGCGGCATCCTACCCTTCGAGGTAACGATGAACCGTAGTATAAAGGGCCGGTTGCGCGCGTTTTCCGTGGGGGTTAGGGTAATTATCAACAAAGGAAGGATAAAAATCTAGAGGAAGAAATATCTTCCCAAAAGATTTGGATCCACTTTATTAATAATTACCTTAACATCTAATAGATCTAAAAAAAGAAGGCATTGAAAGCGGTTAGGAAAAACGTTAATCTCCAAAACTTCCCCTAAGCCTAACCCTAGCAAGACTCTTAATTAGATTAATTAGATCCAGTTTTTATAGATTTTTATAAACCAACAAAAACGACATTTTGAATTAACTCGTTAAAACACATAAAAGAAATTTACCCGTCTCTGTGGATCGACCCGTACTCACCGGCTAGCTGCGAAGCGACGCCGTTTCTGATTGCGGTAAACTTATATTTTTGACATTAATCACCAGGCTTGCTTGAAGATCCTTCAACATTCTTTTTGTTTTAGCCGAAAGGAAAATTTCCCACGGAGCTTCTTCTATAAATGAGCATGATGCCCCCGGCATGTCCACCTTTTTAGGAGTGTGCTGCTGTGGCGGTTTTACCTTCCAGTTTTCGGACAGCGCGAACTTGCCTAGTTGGTACTGGTCCTCAACCCAGTTTTTGAAGACGTATTAATCTTCAATTGGGTGGCCCATTACTCTGTGGTAGGGGCAGTAATTGGGACGGTTGACGTCACCAGTCTGCAGTGGGCGTCTCGGGTCCGGCAGAGTGATGAGCCTGTTGCGCACTGCCCGTTAAAATAGTCTCCTCGTTTTATCTCGGGGAAACGAGTAAGGGTGTCTCAAGTTCTCTTCGAGAAATCATGGTTTGTTGCTTTGGCGAGCAACCTGTTTTGGGTCACTCGGTTGTTGTTGAGCGTTGGCAACGAGGGTCGCTATCCCTTTGCCCTTTTCATTCCGGGAATCTGTTTTTGAAGAGGATGGCCTATGGCCCATCTCGCCCATTTGGGCCAGCTTGTCGATCAAGGACTGGAAGGTGGTCGGCTTGAAGAGCATCATAAATTGGGATATAGTCGTATGAGGATTAAGGGTTCCTACGAACATACCCACAGCAGGAGCTTCTTAGATGCGTTGTTCGCATTTTGACCATAGGTTCCGCCACTGAATTGCGTATTGAACCCAGGTTTCTCCCGGCTTCACCCTGGCATTGATTAATGCGGTGATCAGGGTGCACTCACTTGCGCTTGCAAAACGCTGCGTGAACAGTAGCTCCATTTATGTAAATGTTTTGATGGAGTCATTCGGAAGCTCCGAGTACCATTCAAATATTGTCTCCGCCAAACTGCCGACGAACTGGCGAAGCGACAGTTTTTCGTCGCCTCCAGTATTGCCGCATAGAGCTCAAAATTGAGCAACGTGCTGATGGGGATTGCCTATCCCCTTATACACGTGGAATTTAGGGATCATATATCCTGGCGGGTACTTGATTTGATCGTACCAGTCTGGATAAGGTTGCCCAGTTCTGACGACTTGGCCAGCTGCTTCGCTTTCCTGATGAGCTCGTATTTACTGAGATATGTAGTCGTCAAGGGCAGCTGTAGAGATTATTTCCTCCCTGGCTGCTGATAAAACCGGAAGAGGGTTTGATGTCTCCCCTTTTTTGTCTTCAATGAGTATTGGTGGATCTTCGGCTGGAGGGTCCGGCTGGATCATCGTCCCAACCATGTCTTGGAACAGGAGCACCCGTTGTTAGTTATATGTATGCCCTAGAGGACATTGTTGTACATGATTGTATATTATAGTGGATGCTTGGACATATATAGAGATGACTTTCTTGCTTGACATGATAATATGCTATCTGGTTACTCTTTATCTTAACATGTACGCTAATGTATCTATATACTGTCTCTCTGTTACATATTGATAAAGCCCTTGGGATGTGGACTTGACTACCTGGACTATGATGTAGATCATACTAGTGGGGTCAGGGTAGTCCACAAGTACATCCTTTAATTGTTCCTAGTCGAGGGAGTATTGAGACGGGGCATCGATATTCTAGAGTAGACTAGTGTGTACGATTCTTTACCCTATATGGGGCGATGGTTGATCCCATAACCATTGGTGTTTGACATCAGAGAATGTGCACAGGTGCTCATTAGAGAATGGGTACACCGAATAGGACTCGCCGAGAACACCTAGATGGTATTATACCCGACGTCGGATAGCAGTTCTCCAGTGACACTGGTACAGGTTAGTCTGTAGACCCAAGATCGTCAAATAGTCTTATGTGATTCCCACTGTGCTTTGATTTCCATCATACCACGTTCAAGAGAACGTGCAAACCGGTGGCTTTTCGGTACAGTCCCGAATCACATGGAGGCAATGAGCGAT
Source organism: Agapanthus africanus (assembly GCA_030015575.1). Taxonomy (NCBI): domain Eukaryota; kingdom Viridiplantae; phylum Streptophyta; class Magnoliopsida; order Asparagales; family Amaryllidaceae; genus Agapanthus; species Agapanthus africanus. The sequence continues at coordinate 122,452,386 of JASDDO010000012.1, read as the reverse complement.
AGGAGGGGTTTCGTCTCTCCCGGTATTGGGGGTTGATGTTGCGCTGTGCTCGATTGGCCATAACAGTAAATACCTGGACAGGGTTGCTATGATTTACTGGCAAGTGTTATTAATAGTTTCTCAAACCGTTATGGACTTCACATCGGCATGATTTATCATGTTACTGGGGTCTGACGTTTACCACCCCTAGACTCGAAATGCGACATATCAGACGAAAAGACCGGACTATACAGTAGTTTTACTTATTGGATTCACGGGAGTATGAGCAAGCTTGCTTGTTGATCTTCTGATCCCTCAATACCCGGGTGGCCATTACGTCCAGTTAGTACCGCTGACGGATTGTGGGTGACTAATATGATCATCACTTAATGCTGGCGTATTGACGAATCTTTAGAGTCCTACGCAGAGGTTTCCTGGCTCAAGTGAAATGAAGTAGGGCACATATGTGATATGTGCGGGACCGAGATAAATACGTGTATATGCTACCGTATTCAAATCTCGCGATATAGGTTATATGTGATATAACCGTATTATTGAATCAAGTGTTGATTCGATGATTTGATATTAGTCGGGTATATGTGATATAGCCGGATTACTAAATCAAGTGTTGATTGAATAATTTAATATATATATATATATATATTTGATATATTAATATATATTAACTAATATAATTAGCTCACTTAAGTATTTCTTTTTTTCATTTACATTTTATAAATACATATATGATATATATATATATATATTTAAATGTATTTTGATAAATGTATCATGCTTCTTGATGATACATGGAACTTGGGTATATGAGACTCACACTTAAGTTAAGATAATGTATGGTTTTAATTATTTAGAGAAAACCAAAATTTGGTGGAAATTAGCATGGTTGTGAAGCTTGGAGAAGCATGTGGAAACCTTGACTAATCTCCACTAATTCTTGTTTTACTCAAGATATTTTTTAATCTAACCGTTACCTTGGCCTTGGTTAAGTATCCACAAGGGTTTATATTAGATATTTTCTCACCCATGGTTCAACAAAAGTCTTCATCTTCTTTATCTCTTTTCTAGACTTGAGCTTTCTTGAGGTGAAAAATAATGAGAGGAAAAAAAATTCTAAAGTGAGCTGAATTCCTACTTCATCAATCTATACCATATTAGCCATATAATGTAGGTTGTTTACTTCACCAATTTATCCATTAGTGAAGAGGTAGCTTGAGTTAGAGTCTCCTCAAAATAGATCATTTTCGGCCTCGAAGATCATTGAGCAAGCTCGTTCATTTCGACTAGTGGAGCCTACGGAGAGTCCGGGACACCACTACTTAGAGCGAAGGGACTTCTACACGGAGCATTTGAAGTGATGGACCGGTATACAAAGGTTGTATTCCATATTCACTTAGGTTTATGCTTGCTTACTTGATGTTAAACCTTAATTCTCTAGTTCGATTCTAAGTTTGAGTTCATTAACACAATAATTTTTAAAATTGTATACTTGATACACCTAGAAACCCTAGTAGTAGTGCTAATAAACTCCAACATCCTCTTTATATTAGCGGCCTGTTCCGCGGCCTCTTTATCCTTTCTTTCTAGCACCCTCCGCAGGAACTCGGTGTCGGTCTCCTGATCTTGGCGTTGTTCGGACGATGCTTCCGGGCATTCTTTCTGCCCAGTGAGTGCGGCCATCTTTGTGAAGATCTCCTAGAGCTTTTATTGTTGCTCCTGAGCTTTTTTCACAGACCGTGTGATTGGTCGATGACCCATGGAAGTACGGCTTTCCTCTTTCCCGGAAGCCATGTACACCATGTGTACTACCATGCCCCTAGACTTGGGGCGTTTTGGTCCGCTGCCTTTGAAATTTACCGCTGGCATGGGGATCTTCTCCGGCCTTCTCCTCTTGTGGGAGGTCGAAGTTGAGGGGGCCGTTGCAGCAGGCACCCATGCAGACGATACCTTCCGTGGTATGACGAAGGGATGGTCATCTTCTTGTCGAGCCTTTGTTTTCTTCAGCCGGCGAGAGTAGTCTTTGTCAACTACAGAGTCTTAGGCTTTCTGCCAGACCCTGTGGATTTTGAAGGACAGCCGCTGAGGGGGTCGCTCCGGCTTCACCTGCGTCATGCTTTCAGCAGGCGGAGGAGACTTCTTGAATACGGCAGTTGGAGAGTTCTTACGCACCCTCCTGAGCAGTTCGAAGCTGTTCCCAGTTGGAACAGCAGCGTCAATTTTCATCGTTGGAGATGGTGGGGTAAGTCTAGAGGGGGAACTGTCCCCAGATTTCCTCACTCAGCGCCAGTGGCGACGTCGAGCATGTCATGCAGACGGGACTACCTTTGTCATTGGAGCGACTTCATTATGCCCACTGCTCTGATGAGAGGCTACTGTTGGTATCAGCCTGTCGAAGACTGACGTCAGCTGAGAGGGAACAACCAACCTGTAGAAGGCCGACTTTCTGGAAGATGGAGCATTTTTGACGACTTCACCCATAGCAAGAGTCGGAACGGCCAGTCTTGCGAAGACCGATCCTTTAGTAGGAGAATCCCCTTTGATGACTTCGTCTGCCGGAACTGGAATGGCTATCCGCTTCGGGATAACCCCTTCAGGTATTGTGAGCCTCTTTGCAGGCCCACTGGAGCTTTGTCTCAGCCTATTGAAGACTGAGGTGGAAGACTTGGATGACCCGTTGAGAGGGGTCATCCTGGCTGCAAGTCAATTGAAGACCGACTTCTTTGGAGCTTCCTGTGATGGCACCGGGGCGCTGAAGCTTGCTGGCGGGATCATGGTCCCAAAGAACAGTCCAGTGATGGCTTGAGTCACCTGCTCCACTGGCATTGCAAAGATGGAGGCCGCTTGGGGCCCGTAAGTCATTCCTCCAATCGCGGCAGAGCGAGAGTTGCTGTTGCAGTTAGTGCAGCTGGAGGCCATCGATATTATCTCCTTTTCTGCATAGGAGCAAGACACCAAATCTTAGTACCTTGAATCCATAGGAAACCATGGCAAACCACGATTTTGTTCGCGAACACGAAACACGAAGTGTGGAGTGGAAAGAGGAAAATGTCCCACTGGGCGTGCCAGAATCTGCTTACCGCCGAAAGACACGCGATGAACCGAGATGGATCGTCTTGCCTGAATTTGGGGGCATATGTTATTTGGATTTATCCGTCCACCTCTCCGAAGATGCAAAGTTGATTTATGGCACCGTATATCGGAGGTTTGGACAGCTGCGGCTGTTGTAGCAGACTTCGTCAGATCCCCCCTCATTTTGAGGGGTTTTGATTGTGGGTACGCTTTTCCCTGCAGGCGCAAGCCCCTACAATTAATTACGTTACCGCGTAGCGATAATCACTTTCTCAGGCTCCAGAAGTTCACTATTGTGTCGTGTGTGTTTTTTTTATTTTTGGTTGCCTGTGGATTGTATACGGAGACTAATTTATGTCGTCGCCTGTAGGGCGTGGATTAATCCAAATCCGTATATTCTTAGATTTGGGTTTGGTTTGATTTAAGGATCGTTAATCTTGTTTGAGATTAAGATTAACTTAAATGTTTTTTGAGGATATATTAGTCTAATTTTAGACTAAGATCTACTCAACAGGATTTTGAGATCATTCAAATCCAACAAAAGAGCATTTGGGCTCTATTGCTTTAGTTTAAGGACGTTGCGGTCCGTATTGGGATGTGCCTATCGGTTTGGGAGTGCACCAAAGAGTTGTTGGTTGTCAGGACTTGCCACCTCTTTGAAGACGTTGAAGAATTACAACGACATGCATCAGAGGTATGGAGAGATGTACCCTTGAACCAATTCTCTGTCTGAGGGAAGAGATCATGGTGGACCATCTAAGAATCATTAGCTATTTTTGGGGGACTAAGATTAACTTAAGAAATGTGGGATGGACATGAATCATGTTTGGGACGCCATGAACCCATGGGGCCCAGTTGATCTGAATTAGGGACTTAACCAACTTGGGCTTGACCCACTCAGTTTTCTTTTTATTTTGAAAAGAAGTGCTAAGCACTGGTTTGGGCTCAGTCCCTTTTCCTTGCAACAAGTGCTGAGCACTTATATGGGTTTTGACACTCATACTTTACTTTACTTTTCCTTTTTTTTTTGTTTTTATGGAGCGTTAAACACTCTCTATGGCGCCTACGTGCGGAGCACGTGAGGCACTTGGCGCTGAGCGCCAAACATTGAGTGCTAACCACTCTTTATTGGGCAGCGCCCATGTGAGGGACACGTGAGGTGCTTGGCGCTGAGCGTCAACCATTGAGTGCTAAGCACTTCTTTTTTGAGCAAGCATCCACGTGAGGGGTACATGAGGCGCTTGGCGCTGAACGCCAACCATTGAGTACTAAGCACTCTTTACTGAGCAGCGCCCACATGAAGGACACGTGAGACGCTTGGCGCTGAGCGCCAAACATTGAGTGCTAAGCACTCATTATTGAGCAGCGCCCACGTGAGGGACACATGAGGCGCTTGGACACTAGGTTTTCTTCGTGTATTCTTATATGAATAGTTCAATTCTCTGTTCTTTTCTGGATCTTTGATCCCCGAGAACAAGTTCATCCCTATGAGAATTAAATTCTCATTTGTTGGAGAATTGTCTTATGGATCTCAGATCCAAAGAAAGAACTAAGTTCTTTTATAAGGGTTAAACCCTTGGATATGCGGATGAGATGCTCTGATCTCTATTATTTTTATTTACCTCAAAGAGAGGTATTCTTCTTCCTTTCTTCTTAAAGCTTTCTTCTTGCTTGCTCTTTGCTTTAAGTTTGAAGCTTATGGGAGGGTTTCTCTGTACAAGACTTGAAGTCTTGGGTCCTTTTTATAGTAGAGGCTGGTCTGTTGATTTAGTTTAAAGGAATCTCTCGTTGAGAGATCCTGATTGATTTGGGGATTTTATCCACCGTTGGATCTTTGATCCAAGGAATTCTGTTTTGCAGAAGATATTTTTCTTTTTTAACAAGATTAGGGAAATATTTTCCCATACAGAATTTTTTTATATATGGGTGATTTTTAATCACCATTGGATTTTTTAATCCAACGGTACTCTGTTTTACAGAGAGTAATCTTTATTGTTTAGAAAGATTTGAGGAATATTTTCTCAACAGAATTTAATTCTGTATTTTGATGATTTATCATATCCGTTGCATCTTTGATCCAATGGCTCTGTTTAATAGAGAGATTTTAGTTCTGGCGCTTGCACCCTCGTGCGAGGCACATGAGGCGTTGCCTCAGAGTTTTTAACTCTTGGTGATGGCGCCCTCGTGCAAGGCACGTGAGGTGTTGCCTCAGTGTTTTTTAACTCTTGGCGCTGGTGCCCTCGTGCAAGGCACGTGAGGCGCTGTTTTAGAGTTTTTAACTCATGGCTCTACCTTTCAGATTTTGAACAGAGCTTTGCTCTTTTATTGGAGAAACAAATCATAGTTTTTAACTCTTTGTGCTGGCGCCTTCGTGCAAGGCATGTAAGGCGCTGCCTCAAAGTTTTTAACTCTTGGCGCTGCCTTTCAAATTTTGAACAGAACTTTGCTCTTTTATTAGGGAAATACGATGGATTATACTGTACGTGATATGATACCAGATGATTGATCCGCACTCTCGACTTAAGGATGATGTTCGATGATAGCGCAACATCTGATACTATGAGGCGGGATTGCAGACTTTTGGATTGCCTTGATTCGGAGAATCATTGATTTCTAAACACCTTGGTAGATAATGGGTTATATTAATGAATCTAGGTGTAGTCATGTACCTTATACCGTCATACTTATGCTGTATCCTTTCCTTGTGACATACGTACTATATTTCCAGCACTTACCAGTATATGGATTCGTCTGCTAGTACACCTGCACTATTACCGATGATGCGCATGTTACACTTACACAGATTTGCCGGCTCACACATTCATCATCGGTAATTTCCATGCCACTTATACAGTAGAACAGCTATATCACAATATTGCCCTTGACTGAAAAGTACAATCACTGTTCAGTAATTATCACATGCCATGCTTACATGATAACTTTGAGATACTTACAGTACTGATATATGTTTGCATATACTATGCTTTATGATTACATGCATTGAGATGTCTTCATGAGATCTCTGGATTTGAGAACCGCTGATATATTTTAACAAGCCTTATGATTGCTTTAAAAACGGGGTTTCTCGTGATGTCATTTGAGGCGTCCACCATGAGTTTTCTCGGTTCTGAGTTATGAGCATACCCGATTCGAGGAGTGAGGAGGAACCGTCTGCTGGTACATGGTGGGCCCGGTAATGTACCCCGGGGTAAGAAGATCGTATAGATTGGCGATGAGTCTGGCAGGGAATGCATTACCTATCGGTGATAGTTTTGGCTCGGCGGTTACCCGGAGGATACCGACCGGAGTCATGAGATAGATGGATATGATGGTCGATCCGAGGATGCGGCGCCAGAGATATGAGGATTTACGTGTTGATATTGGACACGGGTTTTATGATATTTTCGAGTGTCGTTGTTGGACACTCGTGTTTCATGATGATTGATGTGTCGTTGATGGACACACGTTTATTGACACACATGTATACATGCATATATTTCATATGACTGGATATTACATACTGGTTACTGGCATGACATTGTTGTTGATACACATGCATATACGATCACCTTAGATATCATAGTATTACCTTCATGTTACATTATTCCCTAGGGATCGTTGTTCATTTGATTTCTACATGTTGATATTTTCTACTCAAGAGTTGGCAACTCATCCTGTTGTGCCACAGTTTCTTAAAAGTTCGACTGCCCGGATTAGTAGCGGCTCGCTGGCATACAGCCCCTTTAAGGGTGTTTTGCTTTGGTAGGTGGGATACACATTTGGATCGTGACCACCTTTGTACCTATTATTTCTATTGTATCTAGTTAAAGCTCTATGAACCAAAAACCGGACTTTGTATATTTGGTAGACCTAGACACATACTTGTATATTTGCGAGACTTAGAGCGAGATGGATGTATGTTCGCTATTTGAGATGGATGATGTCTTGGTTTTACTTATTCTCTTTCTGTGTTTGATATTCGCCGTAGGGAGTCGTATATTTATGCTTTATTGCGTAGTTTTGATTCTGCCAACTGGCGAAGAGCTAGCTCCCGCTTGGGGATGCCTATATTATTGCATGTATATGGTTTTGGATCAATATACATGGGAAGTGCTGCCTAAATTTTCAAGGACGAAAATGTTTTCAAAGATAGATACAAACCATTGCATTTTCATATGATATGAATTATACTTTTAAAGGATGTCTTGAATTTCGTTATGTCGATGTTTCAAAACCGCATCTCCACTATTTTCCGCAAAAAGGTTTAGATTTCTGGGTTACGGCTTACTTGAATTACGGCGGGGTCCTATAGACTTCATGTAATTCTCGTGCTGGTTACGTGCCAATTCCGGGTCATAACACATACCCTAAATTCTTCACTTTAAATACAACACCATGCCCTAACTCTCCCCTATTCTGAAAATTCTATCCAAAATTCCCAAAATTCTCTAAGTGCAAGTGGAGTCATGTGGAGTTAGCAACCAAGTTCTTTTCGTTGAAGATCAGAGTTGTTCCCGGAGTTACCGCGATGCCACAACTTTTCCCTCTTCCTTGCTCTTTTCTCAACACTCAAAAACTGTAATTCCCTTCATCTCTCTCTCTCCTTTCACTCCAATATAATTTTTAAAACAATAATCGAAAAGCGGAGTTAACATGTACTCTATTTCCTTAAAATAATTTTTGTCGCGCTTGCCATGTTAATAGTTCATTCAAACTCTCTAAAACCACTTTAACATATCATTCATATCATTTAGCTTTTAGTTTAATAAATTTTCCACGAGAAATAATCATAAAATGAATTTTTTCAGAAAAAATACCATGAACTTTAATATAACCGTTACTTTAATAACTAGCATATATTCCTCTAGAAAATTCATGGGATAACGACCTACCCCACACGCACACTATGGTTTCATAGCACAATATTTACATGTATGGCTAATTCAAGAGAATAAGTTTTTCATCAAAATACCATAGTCTTACAAAAAAAGGTTTTCTTTTAATCGATATTTTTGAATCCCTGGCAATTGCGCTTCTACAACCCTCGTTAGGGGACCCGCTATTGGATGGTATGGATTATCGCACATCCTTGCAATAGTAGAGCGAGATGCAGAACTCCTCACGGAGTATTCGGTGTCGAAAAGAATAAAAATACAGTTTTTAAGAAATACGAATTTTCTAAATAAAAGTAAACTTTGGAAAATTATATAGAACTATGAATTTGTATTTTCAATAAAAAACAAATTGAGAAAATATATTTTTTAAAAGAAAGATTAAAGTTTTAAATGAAAATACCATCAAGTTTCCAAAAGAAGTGGTTTTCATTAAAATACCATAAACTTTTAAAAACTAGGTTTTATCACTAAAATACCACAAAAATTAAAATACATATTCATAAAAACTCCAAATATTATAAATCACTCTCGAGGTTTATTTTTAAACAATATTAAAATATTTTTCATAAAACCCCCTCGAGAAATGCAAATAATATAAATACAATGTAAACAACAAAATATAAATATTTAAAGACTCTAGATTAATATAGGTTTAAGCGGTATTATTTCTCTTGAGCCCTAGGGAGCCGGAGAAAGTGAGTGCATGCCTATTCAGGCTAGACAACTTAACAGAGTTATCAATGGCAATTATCTTGGAAAAAGACACAAATCCTGTCGTCCATGTGCAGCAGTTGTCCGATTACTCCCGAACTTAAGAAATTCAAGAATTCAATCCTTTTATAAGATACTGACTGCAACATGAATCCAAACTCAAACCAGAATCTGAAATCAAACACAAACTAGAATACTTGATCATGAACTTGAACACTTGAATTCAAATATCAAACTCAAATTTGAATACTTGGCTCGAATTGACCAAACCATGGATATAACTTGACATGAATTATACATGAATACTGGAACACATGATTACATATTGAACATGAACTTGTACTTTTTTTATATTCATGGATTCAGCCAAAACCTATGATCTTAATCAATACAATATAATACGTGGGGATAAAGGGGTAGATTGGTACGGAATGTATATCGTGGTATGAGAGGTCACTTTAAAAAACACCTACATGAATTCACGTACTGTTATCCCATGGGTTATGACAGGGCCTTGTACTACATGTTACCATAGTCCATGGGGTAAGATGGACTTCTCTCGTATACATGAATACCTTCTTTATCAAACTATAAATAACCACGTTAGAATAACCATCTTATACCTATGAACGATCATTTACAACTTTACATGTCCATTGTTCATTTGGTTTCTTTCAAATTATATACTATCTTCTCTTACTTCTTTTAGGACTTACCGAGAACTAGTTTGCTGACGACATTCCTCCCTGTTTTCTTTCTTGGGAATGTTCGTCAGGAGGACCACACTCTGAGGACATAGAACTGAGCCAGGAGGACTTGGACCCATTTGCTACTCGGCCAGACTACTATCTTCTTCTTGCCTGTACTTACTTTCATTATGCCATTGTTTAGGCATTTGCATTATTATTGTATCTTTTATTTCCAAAAAGTTATATGTAAGGTTGAATGTAAATAAAGTTGCTGTTTTATTTTATTACTCTTGTCATTCTTGCACATTGTTATATTGCTTAATTATACTTAACGTATTTTCATAGTAAATACGTTGCAGGCTTGGCACGTCCTCATTTCCATCATTTAGGAAGCGGGGCATGACACATATACATATTAATACATATGTATCATATACATATGCAAGCGAGAGAGAGAGTGTGTATCAAATACACCATAGTAGTTCATTTGTATCATATACAAATGAGAGAGAGAGAGTGTGTGTGTGTATCATATACACAATACTAGTAACCATATCACATATATGAATATTAAATCAACACTTGACTTAATAATCCGGTTTATAAATAAACATACTAGTATTATCAAATGTCCGATTAATGTACGTGTATCATATACACGTGTTTAATCAAACTCCCGCACGTATCGACTATACGCACAATATAGATCAACATCATTGTTTCGCCTGAAAGGGCACTTTCGGCGTAGGACTCTAAATACTTGACAATACGCTTGCAGTATGTTAATAGTATCATATTTGAATTGAATCTGAAACAATTTCAGATCAATCCCCTAACTGGTTAACCCAAAAGCATATCAACGACACTATCTGTATGTAACGGCTACCCAGGTTTGATAAAAAGATATGTCGACCAGAAAACTCATCTGAACCCAATAAAGTCTATCAGTGACAATTGCCGTACAGTCTGGTCTCTTCGTCAAAGAGTGTCGCATACCAGGTCTGGGGGTGAAAACTATCTGTCATGACCCGCAGGGTACGGAACGTGACTGGCACTTAAGTTTACGAATCGTCTAAAGACGTCCGTAAAATAAGTATGCCAAAGCCCAGAAAACAAAACCAATTAAGCAAAAGAGTGAAGAAAACCCAAACATTTGAAAGCAAGTTTATCAAGTAAGTCATGTAAAACCCTTTTTAAAAACAATACCAATTTTTCCGAAAATTTCGGCAGAGTCTCCTTTGTAAATACTGGCCCCCAAAAATGGGTACAACAAAATATACATGAATCCAACAAAAAAGGGCATCCCCAAGCGGGAGCTAGCTCTTCGCCACAAGGCGGTCACAAATCCCACGCAATGTAAATGACAACAAGCATAATAATCATAATGAAGCATAAGAAAACAACATGTCGACTCAAGTGAGCTCGACCCCAAACTACAGCATAAAAGTCCCTAAACCTCACAGTCTCATCTCTAGGTCAATATACAATAAATCTGGTAGAAACAGTAGATGGAGTACACTAGATACAAGGAATATACAAGGTGGTACAAAATAATAACATAACCCACCTATGAGCAAAATCTCGAGCTCAGGCAAAAGAGGCAAAATAACAAGTGCGCCCGCTGCTACTGAATTGACGGAGCGGACCTGCAAAAGACTGTGGCACAACGGGGGTGAGTTGCCAACTCGTGAGTAATAAATAACATCTACAAAGGCTATCGTAGGCATGCACACAAGCATCCTAGCATCTAAAATACAGGTATGACGGGATGCACTAGCAGGTGTGTATACAACATCAGTGTACTAATATGTATGCAACATGAATATCTGTGGTCTCAATGGGTATATATAAGAAACATTTATCTCATTTTGTTTTTGAAACCTTTTTAGAATGCCAGCATAATGTCAATGAATCGACGAAAATCGGTGTCCAGCAACGACACCCAAAAGCTGTCTCAAATCTCATAAATCCATGTCATAGTGTCTCTGGCCTCAGCCATCCGTCTGACCCATCTCAATATCAATATCTCATCCTCTCGCGGCCCCGGTCGGTATCCTCTGGATATCCGCCGTGCCCAATGAAGTCACCGGTAGGTAATCCGTCCCCTGCCAGGCTCATCGTCAGCACCACGAGCTTCTTGCCCCGGGGTACCCTACCGGGCCCACCATGTACCCGAAACAGTTCATCCAACTCCTCGAAACGGGTCTCCAAAAACCACAGCAAACTCATGGTGGACGACACTTACATCACTAGAAAACCGCAATTTACATGTTTTAAAAAATATAATAAGTTTAGAAATTTTGCGGCTTTCCCCCGAAATCCAGAAATATCATAAAATCTCAAGAAGTCCTCATAAGTGCATATATCAATGATAATGAATGCATATGGTGTCAATAATCAAGTTGCGATGTGTAATTAATGGATTAGGCATGAACAATTAATATGATGAAGTACATGCATATGAATAGCAGTCCTACGGTTTCATTTTAAGGGATTAAAGGCAATAGCACCAGTTTAAGTATCAATTAGTAAAAGGTTTAAATTTAAATGTTATCTAGTGTGGTGGCATGGCAATTACCAGGGTGTGTGTGTAAACATGAATAGTGCTCGTGCTGCATATAAAAACCCTGGCAATGGTGCAGGTGTCCTATGAAATGGTTTCGTATAGGTATGTCAATATAATGCATGGATGCAGCAAATAGTCAATTAAGTATTTCACCCCTAATTACTAACATCACTAAGGGTCTTGTAAGTTACTAAAACTATTGGGCGGCTTGCGCCATCCAACGATAGTCCCCCGTAGATATTACATCTACTCACCGGAACCCCTGGCTAGCTGTGTCCAATCACCGCCTTTCCCTTTCGCGCCGCGTCTGACGTCTCCGCGACCGAACCTGGAATTTACATCAATACCAAACATGAGGTTACATATCAAGAACGACGCAAAACTCCAACGAAACTACTAAAGTTCGCTAGCTAGGTACAACGTGCACAAAATGCGCGGAACACACGCGAAAATCGCAAAAACTGCCAAAAAACGCCGATTTGGTCGCCCGGCAAAACTAAAACCCGACTACCCAAAAATCCGCACTCACGCATCCTAAAAGTCGTAGGACAAGCCATTACAATCATCAAGATATCAAAATTAATTCATCACATAATTAATAACAAAACTAGTAAGCATTTGCATTCCAAAATCGGTGCAAAAATCGCCGATTTGCGACAAAACGACTACAATTTAGCATAATCACCCAAGTCACACCATTAGATAACCACTACACAAAATTTCAACACATTAACCATGCTCCAAAACCTAAATTCCACAACCAACCCTTTCTTGATTTTTCTCAAAAGCAATTGCAAATCAAAATCCATACTAGAAAAACTTAACTAACACTAATTTCAATTCCAATAGCAAGTTCACCTCTTAGATTTAGGTTAGCAAAATAACTAGATAACAATTTAGGTTTAAACAACTAAATAATGGTTTCTAAACCCTAATCAACTCATTAATCAAGCTTCACAACTCAATTCCATACACTAACCCTCTCTTGAAATTCCTAAAACGACAATTACAACTAAAATCGAACTTTTAAAGTTAACTAAATTAACACAATTTAAAGACCACATCAACAAGGTAACTATATAGATTAGTTAATTAACAACTAGATTAACTATAAAACAACTTAATTAATTATCATGGCTTCAAACCCTAGTTTAATACAAACTATTCTTTTTAAAAAAACAAGGTTAGAAATTAGCTAACTTTTAACACTAAACCATGCAATTAAAGGAATTTAGCAAAAAGAAAGAAACTTGATGAGAATTATACCTCAAGATCTATGGATCAAGCAAGAAAATTTGCTCCAAAGAATGGCTTCCTAGCTCCAAGATTCAAGCAAGAATGGCTAAGGATAATGATAGCATAAGGATTTTGTTTGGATTTTTGAATAAAGTGTGGATTTTGATGTGTTTTTTTCTTGAAGAAATTGAAGAAAAATGAAAGGAAAAGAGATGAAGAAGAGGAGGTTCAGGTTTCGGCCAGAGGAGGGCATTGGGGAGGGGTGTGGGCAAGTGGGGAAAGTCAATGGTCAAGTCTCCAAAGTCAAATGCACCATACTTTATCCATTACATTTAAAATAAATCCATAAACTATCAAATTCAACTCAAGAAAGCAACCCAAGAAATGAGGCCAGAAATTTCTGGAGTTGCACAAGGTGGGGCTGTCCTAGGGCTGAGGGAAAAGAGAGAGGGGTTTTACAAAAGAAATTTTATGCAAAAAGGCCCCCTACAACTCAAAAATTGCAAGTTTTAGCTTAAAATTCAATAAATTCGTTTCATATCATAAAAATTTGTTAAAAATCAAAATAAATTACTAAAAATTTATGTTACCACTAGATTTTAATTATCATAATTTTAGAGATTAAAATTAGCCCGGAAAAATTTGTATTTATCGCTAATTTAATGTATTTTCTTACCGGCTTAAAATAATATTAAAAAATTGAAAAATTAGGGAAAATTTTTAAACGACCAGAATTTCATAATTAACTCATTAGCTACTAAAAACAAGCAATTACCTATCCATTTTAGGTATAATTAGCCCTAAACTGCAAAATAACAAGAAAGACGGTTTTCGGAAAAATACCGAATTTTCACCGAATTTCAGGAAAACACCAAAATGACTTTTCAAGACGCTACAATCTTCCCCCCCTTAAAGAAATTCGGTCCCCGAATTTAAAAAATATAGCTACGCGTACCTTCGAAGAGATGGGGATATTTCTTCCTCATCTCGCCCTCGGTCTCCCAGGTTACCTCCTCGCTGCTCGGGCTACGCCAAAAGACCTTGACGGTTGGTATAATCTTCGACCTCAACTTCTTCACCTGCCGATCCAGGATGGCCACCGGCTGCTCTGCAAAAGAAAGGTCGCGCTCTAGCTGGACTGTCGGGTGCTGAATCGCATGCGAAGGGTCGTGAAGGTACTTGCGGAGCATCGAAACATGGAAGACGGGGTGAACGTCGGGAAAGCTGGGAGGAAGAGCCAAACGATATGCAACAGCGCCAACCCGCTCGAGGATCTCGAAGGGACCTACGAATCTAGGGCTAAGCTTCCCCTTTCGCCCAAAACGCATCACGCCCTTCATCGGAGAGACTTTCAGAAAAACATGGTCGCCAACTGCGAACTCTAATCTGCGACGGCGCCTGTCTGCATAGGATTTCTGTTTGCTCTGAGCCGCTCTCATCCGGTCTCGGATCAACTGTATCTTCGCTGTCGTCTCCTCAACAAGCTGCGGCCCCAAAATGTTGCTCTCGCTGAGCTCTGTCCAACAAACGGGCGATCTGCATCTCCTCCCATACAATGCCTCGAAAGGTGCCATCTGAATAGTATCCTGGAAGCTGTTGTTGTAGGAGAACTCCAATAGAGGCAAATGACGATCCCAGCTACCACCAAAGTCTAAAACGCACGCTCTGAGCATGTCCTCGAGAGTCTGAATGGTCCGCTCTGACTGTTCGTCTGTCTGCGGATGAAACGCTGTGCTGAAGCTCAAACGAGTGCCCAAAGCCTCTTGAAGTCTCTGCCAAAGTCGGCTGGTGAACTGAGTGCCTCGATCTGACACGATACAGGTCGGTACGCCATGTAGTCGCACGATCTCGTCAATATAGAGCTGAGCATACTGAGCGAAGCTGAAAGTCGTCTTCACTGGAAGGAAGTGAGCTGCTTTCGTCAATCTATCCACGATCACCCAGATGGAGTCGTACCCTCGACTGGTCCTGGGTAGACCCACAACGAAATCCATCGAAATCTGCTCCCGTTTCCACTCTGGAATGGGTAACGGCTGTAGCTCTCCTGCGGGCCTCTGGTGCTCGGCCTTGACTTGCTGACAAGTCAGGCATCTCGAAACGAACTCCGCAATGTCCCTCTTCATCCCGTCCCACCAGTAGGTCTCTCTCATATCATGGTACATCTTGGTGGAACCGGGGTGGACACTATACACTGATCGGAGTGCCTCCTCGAGAATGTCGCGCCGTAATCCATCAGCATCTGGTACGCACAGTCTAGATCCATATCGTAAAATCCCCTGATCGTCAACCACGAACTCGGAAAATCTGCCCTGTCCCATCTGTGCCACGATCTCTGAGCAACGGTCGTCACTGCGCTGTGCCTCATATATACGGTCAAGCAACTGTGGGCGTGCACGAACATGCACGAGCTGTCCCCCTGTCTGAGTGAACTCGAACTCCACTCGGCTGTCACATAACATCTGCCAATCTGCTGACGACTGCCTCTGCACTGTGCGCAAAAAGGATAGACTACCCCCGGGCCTCCTACTCAACGCATCTGCCACCACATTCGCCTTGTCGGGGTGATATAAGATCTCGCAGTCGTAGTCTTTCACCAACTCCATCCAACGACGCTGTCTGAGGTTCAGGTCTCGCTGCTGAAATATGTACTTTAAGCTCTTGTGATCGGTGAATATCTGACATGACTCGCCGTAAAGGTAATGTCGCCAAATCTTCAGTGTAAAGACCACTGCAGCCATCTCCAAATCATGAGTGGGGTAGTTCTGTTCATGCTTCTTCAACTGCCGAGAAGCGTAAGCGATCACCCGGCCATGCTGCATCAATACGCATCCTAATCCCACCGCGAAGCATCACAGTAGACAACAAATCCGCCTGATCCCGAAGGCAAAGATAATACCGGCGCCGTAGTCAAACAAGTCCGTAGCTGCTGAAAACTGCGCTCGCACTCCTCTGTCCAGACGAAAGGAACTCCCTTCCGGGTCAAACCGGTCAACGGTGCAGCTATACGGGAGAAGTCCTGAACAAAACTCCTGTAGTAGCCCGCCAGGCCTAGAAAACTACGGATCTCAGTAACCGATGTAGGTCGGGGCCACTGCTGAACAGCCTCAATCTTCTTCGGGTCCACACAAATGCCGTCTCTCGTAACCACGTGACCCAAGAATCCGACGCTGTCCAGCCAGAATGCACACTTGGAGAACTTCGCGAACAGCTGGTGCCCCCTCAGAGTCTGTAACGTAATCCGCAAGTGCTGCTCGTGCTCCTCTCTGCTCCGTGAGTACACCAAGATATCGTCGATAAACACGATGATGAACAAGTCAAGATACGGCCTGAATGTACGGTTCATCAAATCCATGAATGCTGCTGGGGCGTTGGTGAGTCCGAACGACATCACCAAAAACTCGTAGTGGCCGTAGCGCGTGCGGAAAGCTGTCCTCGGTATATCCTCCTGTCGAACTCGCAGCTGATGGTATCCTGATCGCAAGTCAATCCTCGAAAAATACCCCGCACCCTGAAGCTGGTCGAACAAATCATCAATGCGCGGCAACGGATATCTGTTCCGAACGGTAACTTTGTTCAGCTGGCGGTAGTCGATACATAAGCGCAAACTTCCATCCTTCTTCTTGACAAACAGGACCGGAGCACCCCACGGAGAAACACTCGGTCGAATAAGCCCCTTATCTAACAAATCCTGCAACTGATCCTTCAGCTCTCGAAGCTCTGCCGGGGCCATCCGATAAGGAGGTATAGAAATAGGCCCCGAGCCGGGAATCAAATCAATGCAGAACTCAACATCGCGCTCAGGCGGTAGCCCAGGTAGCTCATCAGGGAAAACATCAGGGAACTCACAAACTACGGGGACCCGGTCTAACGGAACCTCTGCAGCTCGAGTATCACAAATAGACACTAAGAATCCCTGACATCCCTTCCGCAAGAGCTGACCAGCGCGAAGAGACGAAATTAAGCTGGGAAGGGTGACACTGCGGTCTCCCCGAATAACAAGGACTGGCTCTCCCGGAAAGCTAAATCTGACTGCCTTCTCACGGCAGTCCACCGAAGCATAACAAGTGGCTAGCCAATCCATGCCCAGAAGCACATCAAAGTCCAACATATCGAGGAGTATCAAATCAACCGATGAATCCCTCTCCCCGATACGAACGGAACACAAACGAAATACAAAACGAGCGACAAACGACTCGCCTACCGGAGTAACAACAACAAGCGGCTGATCTAACGACGACGACTCACGGCCCAACATCGGTGCAAAGTGTGTAGAGACGTACGAATGTGTGGAACCTGGGTCGAATAATACCCGTGCGTCGAAAGAACAAACTGGCAAGGTACCTGTCACAACGGCATTGGATGCCTGCGCATCCTGCGGTGTCAAAGCAAAAACTCGGGCCTGTCCTCCACCGATAGCGGGCTGACCTCGACCTCGGCCTCCTCGTCCTCTCTGAACAGGACCGCCGCGTCCACGGCCTCTCGGTGCACCTAACTGGCGTGGAGCATCGCCTGGGGTAGGAAGTAGGGCTCTCTGAGGAGGGGGTGGTGATGGTGGTAGGGTCACATGCGGAACTGTCGCTGCTCCCTGTCGTCTCACTGGACAGTCTCTGACAAGATGGTGCAGACTCCCGCACCCAAAACATCCTGGCGACGGCTGCTGCCCCTGAGGATAAGAACCATATAACTGTCCCCGCCCAAATCCTCTGCCAGGCCTATCTCTCGGAAAGAATCTGGCGCGCTGCCTCTGAGACGGTACATCGGTGCGCATCCTCTTCGGCCCAGAAACGGCCGAAGTCCGTGATATGCGTGCCTCCATCCGCAATGCCGTATCCATAGCAGCTGAATAAGTGTCGTAGTGCTGGGCGCCAATGGCAAGATATAGCTGGGCATCAAGTCCCTGTACGAACCTCTTCACCATCTTCTCCTCGGTATCCACTAAATACTGAGCATGTCGGGATAACTGTGTAAACTGGATGTTATACTCAGACACCGTCATCTCAGGTGTCTTGACTAAGGCCTCGAAGCTACGAGCTCTGGCGTCACGAACGCTCTCTGGAAGGAAACGGGCTAGAAAGACCGCTGTAAACTCGACCCAAGTCATAGGCGGTAGACCTGCAGCTCGACCTCTCAAGACTGACTCCCACCATGTCTGTGCGAGACCCTCTAGTCGGAAACTCGCAAGCTCTACCCATCGATCATCCGAACATCTCAGCGAACGGCAGATCCTGGCTAAACTGTCAAGGAACGTCTGTGGGTCCTCCGCTGCCTCGGTGCCGGTGAATACTGGAGGTCTCAGCCTCATGAAATCCTGTAGCGAAACCGGAATGGCCACGGTGGTAGTAGTAGGAGCAGGTATCATGGTCGTCTGTGATGTAGTAGGTACGTCATCCGGCCTCGGTGTACGACTGGCTGCAACTAGGGATCCTACCATCTGACGTAGCTCCTACATGCCTCCCATCATCTGTCGCAACTCCTCCATACCAGTCTTGAGCCTATCCATACGGCCTGGGGAAGGTGGATCGGTCTGTCCCTGCGGCGTAGGCATACCACCCTGCTCAGTCCTAGTCTCGGACGAGCCAGCTCGAATCTCGTCTCTGGCGGCAGCCCTCTGTGCCCTCGTAGCCTTCGGCGGCAGCCCTCTGTGCCCTCGTAGCCTTCGGCGGCATAGTGGCTGTTACAGGAAAACGGATAGTAAGAATAGTGCAATAGGATCATAGGATACACGGAATTGAAGAAGGAATTTTCAAGCAAGTATATCCTAAAGTCACTTAGGCGGAGTACCATATCGTAAGTATGCCGCGGACATACGCACGCTACGTTACCCTGCTTAAGTCACTTACTCCATCTACCAAGGGTCATCCTACACTCACAAAGGTAAAACCTATCGCTCTGATACCAACTTTGTCACGACCCGCAGGGTACGGAACGTGACTGGCACTTAAGTTTACGAAATGTCTAAAGACGTCCGTAAAATAAGTAAGCCAAAGCCCAGAAAACAAAACCAATTAAGCAAAAGAGTAAAGAAAACCCAAACATTTGAAAGCAAGTTTATCAAGTAAGTCATGTAAAACCCTTTTTAAAAACAATACCAATTTTTCCGAAAATTTCGGCAGAGTCTCCTTTGTAAATACTGGCCCCCAAAAATGGGTACAACAAAATATACATGAATCCAACAAAAAAGGGCATCCCCAAGCGGGAGCTAGCTCTTCGCCACAAGGCGGTCACAAATCCCACGCAATGTAAATGACAACAAGCATAATAATCATAATGAAGCATAAGAAAACAACATGTCGACTCAAGTGAGCTCGACCCCAAACTACAGCATAAAAGTCCCCAAACCTCACAGTCTCATCTCTAGGTCAATATACAATAAATCTGGTAGAAACAGTAGATGGAGTACACTAGATACAAGGAATATACAAGGTGGTACAAAATAATAACATAACCCACCTATGAGCAAAATCTCGAGCTCAGGCAAAAGAACAAGTGCGCCCGCCGCTACTGAACTGACGGAGTGGACCTGCAAAAGACTGTGGCACAACGGGGGTGAGTTGCCAACTCGTGAGTAATAAATAACATCTACAAAGGCTATCGTAGGCATGCACACAAGCATCCTAGCATCTAAAATACAGGTATGACGGGATGCACTAGCAGGTGTGTATACAACATCAGTGTACTAATATGTATGCAACATGAATATCTGTGGTCTCAATGGGTATATATAAGAAACATTTATCTCATTTTGTTTTTGAAACCTTTTTAGAATGCCAGCATAATGTCAATGAATCGACGAAAATCGGTGTCCAGCAACGACACCCAAAAGCTGTCTCAAATCTCATAAATCCATGTCATAGTGTCTCTGGCCTCAGCCATCCGGCTGACCCATCTCAATATCAATATCTCATCCTCTCGCGGCCCCGGTCGGTATCCTCTGGATATCCGCCGTGCCCAATGTAGTCACCGGTAGGTAATCCGTCCCCTGCCAGGCTCATCGTCAGCACCACGAGCTTCTTGCCCCGGGGTACCCTACCGGGCCCACCATGTACCCGAAACGGTTCATCCAACTCCTCGAAACGGGTCTCCAAAAACCACAGCAAACTCATGGTGGACGACACTTACATCACTAGAAAACCGCAATTTACATGTTTTAAAAAATATAATAAGTTTAGAAATTTTGCGGCTTTCCCCCGAAATCCAGAAATATCATAAATTCTCAAGAAGTCCTCATAAGTGCATATATCAATGATAATGAATGCATATGGTGTCAATAATCAAGTTGCGATGTGTAATTAATGTATTAGGCATGAACAATTAATATGATGAAGTACATGCACATGAATAGCAGTCCTACGGTTTCATTTTAAGGGATTAAAGGCAATAGCACCAGTTTAAGTATCAATTAGTAAAAGGTTTAAATTTAAATGTTATCTAGTGTGGTGGCATGGCAATTACCAGGGTGTGTGTGTAAACATGAATAGTGCTCGTGCTGCATATAAAAACCCTGGCAATGGTGCAGGTGTCCTATGAAATGGTTTCGTATAGGTATGTCAATATAATGCATGGATGCAGCAAATAGTCAATTAAGTATTTCACCCCTAATTACTAACATCACTAAGGGTCTTGTAAGTTACTAAAACTATCGGGCGGCTTGCGCCATCCAACGATAGTCCCCCGTAGATATTACATCTACTCACCGGAACCCCTGGCTAGCTGTGTCCAATCACCGCCTTTCCCTTTCGCGCCGCGTCTGACGTCTCCGCGACCGAACCTGGAATTTACATCAATACCAAACATGAGGTTACATATCAAGAACGACGCAAAACTCCAACGAAACTACTAAAGTTCGCTAGCTAGGTACAACGTGCACAAAATGCGCGGAACACACGCGAAAATCGCAAAAACTGCCAAAAAACGCCGATTTGGTCGCCCGGCAAAACTAAAACCCGACTACCCAAAAATCCGCACTCACGCATCCTAAAAGTCGTAGGACAAGCCATTACAATCATCAAGATATCAAAATTAATTCATCACATAATTAATAACAAAACTAGTAAGCATTTGCATTCCAAAATCGGTGCAAAAATCGCCGATTTGCGACAAAACGACTACAATTTAGCATAATCACCCAAGTCACACCATTAGATAACCACTACACAAAATTTCAACACATTAACCATGCTCCAAAACCTAAATTCCACAACCAACCCTTTCTTGATTTTTCTCAAAAGCAATTGCAAATCAAAATCCATACTAGAAAAACTTAACTAACACTAATTTCAATTCCAATAGCAAGTTCACCTCTTAGATTTAGGTTAGCAAAATAACTAGATAACAATTTAGGTTTAAACAACTAAATAATGGTTTCTAAACCCTAATCAACTCATTAATCAAGCTTCACAACTCAATTCCATACACTAACCCTCTCTTGAAATTCCTAAAACGACAATTACAACTAAAATCGAACTTTTAAAGTTAACTAAATTAACACAATTTAAAGACCACATCAACAAGGTAACTATATAGATTAGTTAATTAACAACTAGATTAACTATAAAACAACTTAATTAATTATCATGGCTTCAAACCCTAGTTTAATACAAACTATTCTTTTTAAAAAAACAAGGTTAGAAATTAGCTAACTTTTAACACTAAACCATGCAATTAAAGGAATTTAGCAAAAAGAAAGAAACTTGATGAGAATTATACCTCAAGATCTATGGATCAAGCAAGAAAATTTGCTCCAAAGAATGGCTTCCTAGCTCCAAGATTCAAGCAAGAATGGCTAAGGATAATGATAGCATAAGGATTTTGTTTGGATTTTTGAATAAAGTGTGGATTTTGATGTGTTTTTTTCTTGAAGAAATTGAAGAAAAATGAAAGGAAAAGAGATGAAGAAGAGGAGGTTCAGGTTTCGGCCAGAGGAGGGCATGGGGAGGGGTGTGGGCAAGTGGGGAAAGTCAATGGTCAAGTCTCCAAAGTCAAATGCACCATACTTTATCCATTACATTTAAAATAAATCCATAAACTATCAAATTCAACTCAAGAAAGCAACCCAAGAAATGAGGCCATAAATTTCTGGACTTGCACAAGGTGGGGCTGTTCTAGGGCTGAGGGAAAAGAGAGAGGGGTTTTACAAAAGAAATTTTATGCAAAAAGGCCCCCTACAACTCAAAAATTGCAAGTTTTAGCTCAAAATTCAATAAATTCGTTTCATATGATAAAAATTTGTTAAAAATCAAAATAAATTACTAAAAATTTATGTTACCACTAGATTTTAATTATCATAATTTTAGAGATTAAAATTAGCCCGGAAAAAATTTGTATTTATCGCTAATTTAATGTATTTTCTTACCGGCTTAAAATAATATTAAAAAATTGAAAAATTAGGGAAAATTTTTAAACGACCGGAATTTCATAATTAACTCATTAGCTACTAAAAACAAGCAATTACCTATCCATTTTAGGTATAATTAGCCCTAAACTGCAAAATAACAAGAAAGACGGTTTTCGGAAAAATACCGAATTTTCACCGAATTTCAGGAAAACACCAAAACGACTTTTCAAGACGCTACACTATCATATCCTAAATAACCCAATAAGTCATGTCGATATAAAACTTATAACCATCCGAGATACAACAGATAACCCTTATTAGTTCATCTCAATTATCCTGGCAAGAGGCTTATTGTTGAGGTCTATCATGCACAGCGCGACATCAACTCCCTATACCGGGAGAGACGAATACCCTCTTGATCGCTCGCTGCCTCCATGTACTTCGGGACTATACCTAATTAAAACATGTATCCATGGCTCTTTAAAGCCATGGTTGGGTGGATGTCAAAGTATAGTAGGAACACACACAAGACACTATGACGATCTGAGGTCAAGACTACCATGTATAGTTGTCACCAGAGAACGGCTATCTTATATTAGGTATAATACCATCTAAGAGTGAGAGTCCATTCAGTGTACTCATTCTCTAATGAGCACCTGTATACAATCTTCGGTGTCAAAAATCAATGGTTGTGGGAGCCACCATCACCCCGGGGTGGTCAAGAAACGTATACACTAGTCTACTCTGAAGTATCGATGCCCCATCTCGATACTCCCATGACTAGGAACATTTAAGGATGTGCTTATGGACTACCCATGCCCTACTAGTATGATCACATCATAATACAAGAAGTTAAGCAAAAATCCTAAGGGGTTTATCAATATGTATTAGTGATATGTAATAGAAAGTAAAATATATGTACATGAATGATAAAGCAAAACAGATAACATACTATCATCTCGAGTAAGAATATTTTGTCTATATAGGTTTATATACAATTACAATAATTTCCTTCAGGGCACTTATATCTAACAATCTCCTACTTGCACTCAAGGCGAATTAGTGCAGTATCATATACCCAACTTCTCTAACAACAGTTTCATAAACTGTATCAAAGAAACAAGCTTAGTGAGTAGATCCGCTACAATATCTCTAATTTCTTATCTCTTTATCTTAATCTCACGAAGATCAACTATCTTCCTAATCAAGCGATACTTGCCTTAGAGTTTATTGATATCTGATGGGACCAAGTTCAGAAATGAACTTATTTATCCAAACAGCTTCTCATGTTGCATCATTAGTTGAGTCATACTCGGCATCCAGCATCATGTCTGCCTCGGTATCTTGCTTGGACCACTCCCAATAGACTGCTCCTCAAAATAGGGAAAACTTATAACCCGTAACAGGCATTCTGCCATCTATGTCACCTTAGAAGCTGGAATCAGTAATCGCCTCTATTTGGAGGCTGCCATTACCATACACCAAGAGCATCTCTTTAGTGCTTCTCAATTACTGGAGAATGTTCTTCGCCGCTATCTAATGTTCCTCCAAAGAACTTTTATGACAAGAAAAGTTTGACCGATTGTAACATAGGAACATCATTTCCTATTAGAAGGATGTCATCCACATACAATATGAGGAATGTGACAGAATTCCCTATAATCTTCTTACAAATACTTGGTTCATCTATAATTTTGATGAAGTCAAACTCTTTGACTGTCTCATCAAAACAGATGATCCAACTCCGCGATACTTGTTTTAGTTTATAAATGGACTTAAACTACTTGCACACCTTTCTACTGCTCCCACTGAATACAAAGTCCTCTGGCAGAGTCATACACACACTCACTTCTAAATCTCCATTTAGAAAGAAGTTATTGATGTCCACCTTCCAGATCTCATAATCATGAAACACAACAATGACAAGTGTTATCCGAATGGACTTCAGTATAGACACTGGAGAAAAGGTTTCATCACAATCCACATCGGGTCCTTAACAAAACCTTTTGCTATAATTCTAGCTTTATTAGGTTACCACCTTTCCATCTGCACTGATATTCTTTTGAAAGATCTACCTGCTCCTAATAGGTTTTACCCCTTCGGGAGCATCCAACAAGTTCTATATTTTGTTGGATTGTATGGAGTCCAACTCGGATTTCTTGGCATCTAGCCATCTTACGGAAGTCACTACTCCCTATGGCATGCTGATATCCAGTAAGGTCATCATCAATCATGATACAAACCTCCCTGTCACTGTCTATGAGAAAACTGTAGTATCTCTCAGTAGCTGAAGTCGCTTACTAGTTTTGTAGAGTGGCTAAGGTTTTTCAAGTACAATTGAATACTTGGGTTATACTAAAATTTTCAGTAATCGTTTGTGGTTCTGAAATTCTTTCCATTTCTACCATACTCCCACTAATTTCTTTTGCAAGAAATTCCTTTTCTAAAAAGGTGGCGTGTCGAGAACAAAACAACTTTTGATCCTCAATGTGGTAGAAGTTAAACCCTTGCGAATGCTTGGGATAACCTACAAACTGCACATTACTGAAACGTGCCTTGAGCTTGTCTGGATTCTGCTTTCGACATAAGCCGGACAACACCATATCTTAACAACCTTAAGACATTGTCTCATTTCATTCTATATCTCATATGGAATCATAGGCACTGATTTAGACGGAACCTTATTCAATTAGTACACAGCTATTTCCAGTGCATACCCCCAAAATGAAAGAGGCAACTCAGCAATACTCATCATAGAGAGCACCATATCTCATTAGGTGTGAGTCCTTCTCTCTGATACTCCGTAGTGCTATGGTATATGCGGAGGAGTAAGCTGAGAGTGAATCAAATTCTCTTTTGGACAACCATGGAATACCGAGCTTAAGTATTCACCTCCTCGATCATATCAAAGAATCTTGATACTTCTGCTCATTTGGTTCTCTACTTCATTCTTATACTATATGAATTTCTCAAAATTTTGGACTTTTCGTTTCTGCTAGAACATATGTCCAAATATAGAGAACTCATCGGTGAATGGAATAAATTATGAGTATTCACCCCTTGCATGTGCAGATATTGGATCACATACATCACTATGTATAAGTAGTATGAGTTCACTAACTTTTTCTCTGTTTCCTATAGACAGATTTTTGGTCATCTTACCTTTGATACAAGATTGGCAAGTTGTATAAGATTCAAATAAGAATGGAACTAAATATCTATCGTTATGCAACTTGCTTAGTCTAGTGTCATTGATATGACCAGTCTACAATGCCTCAAGAAAGTTTCATTCATTTCAGAAGTCTTCCTCTTGTTCGTGTGTTATAAGTTGAGAACTTTATTTTGGTTAAGAATATTTATCCGTCATTTAATACACTTTAACTAATCAACATTTGATTACGGCAAATGTTCATAACAAAATTTTCAAAACATGTTTATATCCTTCTTTATCAAATAAAAAGACGGATATTAATTTTAAAAGTAAGTTGGTGCATGACAACAGTTATTCAAAACAAAAAATTTGCCGCTAGGCAAAAACAGGTGATTTTCCCCAATAGCAACATTTGCTCCAATTTTTAACTCTAAGGATCAAATCACCCTTTTTCAATACTCTGCTTCTTCTCAGCATCTGTAACACCTTACAGATATGAGATCCTGATCTGGTATCATATATCCAGGAAGTAGAGTTAATTGAGAAAAAGATTTCAATTACAAACACACCAGAAGATGAATCATCATTATGCTTCAAAGGTATTCCCTGTAATGCCTCTTCCAATGCTCGGGCTCATGACAGTAGTTGCACTCCTTTCCCCTCAACTGCAATCCCTTTTAATGTCTCTACGCCTTACCTTCTTTACACCATAATTAAGCTGGTTGGTTTTCTTCTTTTCCTTCCTTTTAGCTTCAACCTTGGAAGAAGACTATCCAACAAGCATAACCGGTGAATTATCCTTATTAAATAAGCTCTCAACTTGAGAGAAGGTGGACGGGAGTGATAGTAGGATTATATCAATATACAATTCGTTCTCCAGAATAAAATCAGCGGCCATCCTCGACTGAAATAATTTCTTCGAGATCCCATATCTAACTAAAGGAGATGGCTATTCATATAACCAATTTTCTTGGAGAAGAACAGACTAAACGTCCATCCTTTCATGTTGCCTCCGCAACTTCTTGCTTATGAAAGCTAACTGTTGGGTAGTGGGAGCGCCCCGGCCATCAAACCGTGGCCAAATGCGGAACAAAAATTTCTTAAAACCCGGCGCTACCATAACCCGTTTTGCAAGATCGAAACCATTAACCCTAAAACTAGCAATCTAACAAAAGGAGATAGAATGGTTATACCTAATGAACCAAGTCCTTTGGGTCTTCAACCATTTCCAAGCTCCAAGTGATGCGGATCGACTTTGGTCGCCGGTCTTCCTTCGTCTTCAATGATCCACCCGAGGGAAACGGCGCAAGCTTCAGGTTCGCCAAGCGAACCAACCGACTCTTAAAAAATTGCTAGTAGTGGAGAGTGGGGAGTGTAGGATAGTGTCACTAAAATTCTTTCTCTCAACCATGAGCTCAAGTGAGCAACAAGTGAAGATGATGAAGAGGTGAGCTAAACTAGTGGCATGAGCTTAGAAAATTAGCTAAGTGTTTTTGGTGTGAGTGTGTATATCAAAATGAGCAAGCCTCATCCCCTCAAAGAAGTGCCCCCCCCAAAATGCACACCAAAAACCCTTTGCTAATTAACAATAAACAAATGAGACCATACTAATCTCTACATGAACAAAGTCCATGCTTTGACCAAAAGACCCATACCAATGCCAAGTCACCATTTCCACCTCATCTAAAACAAATGATTTTCTAATGAAAATCAATAATGAGGTGGCATCATCTAGAAGCCATTCCGTATAAATACGGAATGCTTCCCGGTATATGTATCGAAATACACATACGCGTATTCGTACGAAAATACGAATAGCCAAAGAGAGAAAATAAATAGTGAGCAATAATACTAGAATACATATATATAAATACATACGTAAATTATTAAATCAAAACTTGATTTAACAATCTGGCTTAATCCTAAGCCTCTAGTATTATCAACCGTCTGATTAAAGTCTGTGCAGTCCGTGCACATATTTAATCGGACATCTGTATGTATCAACATACGTCGTCTACACCATATCGCCTGAATCGTGAAAACCCTCTGTGTGGGACTCTAAAGACTCGTCGATACGCTGGCAGTGGGTTTAACCATAAGCATGTCAGCGGTACTAGCTGTACGTAACGGCTACCCAGGTATTGAGCGAAAGGAAGGCCGACGAGCAAACTCACCCGAACCCCTACTGAGCCTGTCAGTGACAATATCCGTATAGTCTGGTCTGTTCGTCTAAGAGTATCGCATATCGAGTCTACGGGGGTGGATATAGTCAGACCCCTAACAACGCGATAATTCATGTCGGTATGAAACCCATCACTACCTGAGAAACTATCGATCCTGGATCGGTAGTTCTCACATACCCCGGCCGAGGATTTCTAGTGATGGCCACCCGTGCACTGCGCGACATCAACCCCCAATACCGGGAGAGACGAATTCCCGACGATCCGCTCACTGCCTCCATGTGGCTTGGGACTGTACCCAACTAAAACTTGTTTGCACGACTTCTTTGAGCCATGGTAGGATAGTAATCAAAGCACAGTGGGAACTCACACGAGACAAATGACGATCTCAGGTCGACAGACTAGCCTGTACACATGTCACCAGGGAACTGCTATCTGACTATAGGTATAATACCAACTAGCATTTTCCTGGCAATTCCGTCCAATGTACTCATAACCCAATGAGCACCCGCATACTATCTTAGGTGAAAAACTGATACCAATGGCTTGTAAGACCGGCCACCGCCCCTCGTCAGAGTCTAGATAAGAACACACCAGTCTACACTGGAGTATCGATGCCCAGTCTCGATACTCCTACGACTAGGGACATTTAAGGATGTGCTTATAGACCCCCAGCTCCCACGTATGTGATCGCCATCACAATGCTGGTTGTCAAGCAAGATCCTAAGGGCTTTATCAACATATACATGATGATAAAGACAAACCAGATAGTATACTATCATCTCGAGTAAGACTGTTTTATCGGTATAGGTCCTCCCTCAATCATCATGATCACATGCCTGTGACTATGATAATTGCCTTGAGAACACTATACCCAATAATCTCCCACTTGCACTTAAGGCTAATTATTGTGATGTCGTATACTCACAGCCCGTATGATACCGAACACCCAACTCCTCTACTAATCAATTTCACAAACCTCGTTTGTAAAAACTATCGCGTTCGAGAAATAGCTTCAGTGAGTGGATCCTCTCCAGTGTTACTTTCTATGTCTCTCTTTATCTCAATTTCACGGAGAAAACTATCTCCCGAAATGAGCAATACCCATCTTAGAATATTTATGGATATCTGATGGGAGCCAGTTCACAAATGAACTCCAAATCCAGCAAACTTCTTAGACTGTATCGTCTATTGAACTTAATCAGTATGCTGCGCCATGCCTTCCTAAGTATCCGCTTGGACCACTTGTCCAAAATACCGCCCCTCGTCAGAGGGAAAAACTATAACTCTGACAGTCACCCTGTCATCCAGGTCACCTTGGAAGCCTGGAATGATAACCGTCTCCCAAAGGAGGCTGCCGTTATCAAATCCCTATAACATCCACTTATGTTCATAAACTGCTTCCAATCGTTTTTCTCCAGGATTGGATTAATATATCAGCCTTTTGCATCTAGTACAAAAACAATATCTGGTGTGGTACTTGATATGTCATGATTGACTCAATTGCCTAAACAAATGATATGCCAATCATGCACATCCCTCTCCCCTTCAGTCTGTAAGACACCTTTAGAGAGGGTGACTCCATCACCTGCAGGTTCACCACCATAGCAGGAGTCGTCCATTCTAAAATGCCTTTAGAATACCGTCTAAGTACCTAGATTGAGACACTTCCCAAATCTAGATCTAAAATCATAGATCTAGTAACCAGAATGTCTGATAAAAACCTATGTGGAGAAACTACTGTGTGACAACCAAAGTATAACCGATCGTAGTATAGGAATTTCACTTCCTATAAAGTGCATGTCATCCAAATACCAGGACATCACATCCTACTACTTTCTTAACAGATCCATCCCCTATTCTGATGAAGTCAAAGAACTTATGACTGCCATATCAAAAATTAGATGATCTATCTCCGCTATATCTGCTTTAGTCTATAAATAGACACAAGCTACTTTTCCACTACGCTTCCGCTGTGCCCACTGACTACGACAACCCTCTGGCAGAGTCATATACACGTACACTTCTAAAACTAGTTTAGAATGATGCTATACTCATCCTTCTGCCGGGTCTCATAGTCTGGAACAACAGTAGTGTCAAGTCCGGGTAAACAAGAACCACCCTGTCACCGTTCTTGAGGCTACCGAAGTACCTCTCGGGTGCCTGAGGTAACCACCATATCTACGGAGTGGACAATGGAATGTCAAACCTGATTGAATCTTTAGGTTCTAATAAAATTTTCGTAATTGTTTGTGGTTCTGGAATCACTTCCAGTTCTACCATACTCCTACTTCTGTTTTCTGAAATTTTTTTTACTAAAACTGTGGCGAGTCATGAACAATATCACTATTGATCTTCCATATGGTAGAAAGTTAACCCTGTCAAAGCCCGAGATAACCCACAAACAGCCATTACTGAAACGTGCCTTGAGTTTATCCGGATTCTGGTTTTAAGCATCAGCCGGACGACTCTCTATATCTTAACATCGTTAAGATATAAATTGATTCTATATATATCTAATATAGAAACAAATGCATTAATTTAATTGGAACCAGATTCAAATCATGCAGCTGTCTCCAGTGCATGTCAACTAAATGGAGAGAGGCCTATCGGCATTACTCAACTTAGGAGTGCGTCCAATTATGAGTAATCTGAAAGAGAAACAAGTTTCTTAAAACCATTACTATCAACTGAATACCTCATACAAGTATCCACATCTTCGATCACCTTGAAGAATTTCGATACTTGCGACACCTGGTTCTCTACTTTATTCTTGTACCTATAACTTCTCAAACTTGAACCTTGTGTTTCTACGAAACACTTGTCCAAAACTTGAGAAGAAACAAGTAAACAGAATATAGTACGAGGACCAACCCTTTTGTCCTAATGGACACTGGACAACATACAATACTTTGTATAAGTCCCCCGAGTTGAAAAATCTCAAACCTTGTGCGTTGTAGGTTAAAAACGGTACCCAGGCGATTTCCTCAAATACCACCAATTACAACGAATTCCGATATAATGAGAGGATGATCACCTAATTCCCAATAACTTACTCCCACCCATCATCCGTAAAACCATACAGATGTGAGAATCAGACCTGGTAAATACATACCCTGGAGTGAGTATCTAATTGGGAAATCAGTCTTTCTATTAACAACGCATAGTGAAACTGAAACATGAAAATGTTTCGAAGGGGTATCCGGGTATTCGTAGCAATGCCTCTTCCATTATCAGATTCATAACTGTAACCGTATATTTCCTTGCCATCTCTCCAAATCCCTTTATTTGTCTTTAGTCGTTACCTTCTGCACACCTTCGTTAGGCTTAAATGGTTTTCTTCCTTCCCTACCGTTCGGCACCAGCCTATGGTTTGGAAGAAGACTATACA
This sequence comes from Agapanthus africanus, assembly GCA_030015575.1. Taxonomy (NCBI): domain Eukaryota; kingdom Viridiplantae; phylum Streptophyta; class Magnoliopsida; order Asparagales; family Amaryllidaceae; genus Agapanthus; species Agapanthus africanus. The sequence goes on along the minus strand of JASDDO010000012.1, from coordinate 122,421,167 downwards.
ATAAGCGTAATAGGTGTACTCTCCTAATCCTAGGAGTACTCGCAACCTGAGAGAAGGTGATGATAAAAGACAACTGAAGAAACTTTATTCCTATTTCTCCTGAACCAGAATCCATCCTCGAAAAAGTTCCTCCGAGTTCGTATATAACCATACGATGGATTTATCCAATAGGATTGGATGTTCGTAGTGATACGGGGTGTTCTGGAGAAATATAAAGGCGAAGCAGGAGTGGCGTTGAAAGACTTGGTTTGGTCGTGAATATCAGTCGCAATTTACTTTGCCATCTTTCTAATCCTTTTATTTGTCTTTACTTATTACCTTCTGCACACCATACCTAGGCTAATTAGTTTTCTTCATTCCCTACCTTTCGGCACCTGCCTATGGTTTGGAAGAAGGCTATCCAATGAGCATAATAGGTGTACCGTCTCCTAATCCTAGGAGCCCTCACAACCTAAGAGAAGGTAAAGGAAAAGACAACTGAATAGTTCTATTCTTTTTCTCTAGAACTAGAATCCATCCTTGAAAAGGTTCCTTCGAGTTCGTATATAACCATACGATAGATTTATCCAATGGAAGTGGATACACGTAGTGATACGAGGTGTTCTAGAAAAAAAAGCAAAGGGTAAAAGAAGGAGTGGCAATGATGTATGCAACTTGGACAATCCAAAAAGTCAGTGTTTATAAGAAAGTTCGGTTTAACTTGGTCACTGAGTTATAGTCTAGGGTCGGTTCATGGTCGTTGTCAGAGAGAGAGAAAAGAAACACTCAGCGTGCACTCTAATCTAGATCAGAATGGATAATCATTTTATCTAATTTGGATGGCCCCCACTGTTTTCTCGAATTCTCCTCCAAACCTAAAAGGAGAATTAGTCGGAATCATCTGAGGAGTAATCCTACTCATCAGTGGGAATCGGGATCCAACTATCATGGCATGATAAATTGATGGAAGCCACTCAAGTCACCACACTCCAGAAGGTATGCGCATGCCTGGCAAGTTTCCTGTATGTTTGAAACTCCCGATATGATTTTTACCCCAAGCGGCTTATGGCCTTGACTAGGTCAACATATCATAACTCCCAAGTCAAGTTCACCCGTCATTATCCTGGATTAATTAGACCCACCCGTACGAGCCCTTGACTAGGTCAACATGACCGTACGACTGTCCTAACCAATCGCATATCCATGCAGCAGAAAAGTACTACAGAGCTACCGAACACTACGCCTTGACTAGGTCAACATACATAGCACGAATACTAAGCAATACTCGTCTGAAACGACGGAGGGCTACGGCTGGTTTTTGGCGAAAAACCTTTAACGTAATGAACTTGATATCGTTGAAGGAATCCAAGTGGTTTTATAAATATATAGTGGCGAAAACTTTTGCTAAAGAGCTCACTCCCGGTGAAGGGATCTCGGCTCTTTCCTCGTCGAATGAGGTGCAGGATATTCCAAACTGAATACCATGATGCAAAGCAAAAAGTAAGTGACTATAGTGAAGTTATTACGTTGACGCAAACTCCTGCCCAAGGAGTCACTCCCGATGAAGGGATCTCGGCCTTTGCCTCGTCGAATGAGGTGCTGGATATTCATAACCGAATACCACTGTGCAAAGCAAAAGCGTACGTCTGTAATGTCAGTTTTAAAAAGCTTGGTTCCAACAACATCATATTTATATTGGTTTGTTTTCCTTTGCATTGATAAGAATCAATACAGTCCCATCAATTAATCACACCAGAAAAGAACGAAAATAAAATGTACGTATATGCCATCCGCATTCGCCACTGGGTCCTGTCATCACCCGTTAGGTTACTTAACTAACGACAGAGCGGGGACTGGGCTAGCGCGGGTGCAAAACATATACAACATCTACTAGTATATATAAATATATATAACAATCGTCCCAGGCATGATAAATGCAACATCATTGAAAAGTAATAAGCATCACAGAACAATACAGATAATCTGGGAGCCCCGGATTTCATAGAGCCACAACTGAAACCCGATGTTCCACTGGTCGTGTGGATAGCCTGTGCAATGAACTCCTAGACCCCAACGAGCGCGGAAAGTTATCCGCCAAAACCTGAAGCGAGGCAACCCCTTCAACAAGGTGAATGGACCACCCAGCACTTCACGGAATCCAGTAACTTGAGCACCCCTCCTTGGGTCAACCTGTACCCCTACGAGTGCGGCGAACAACCCACCAATTCTAATGTGAAGACCCCTCCGTCTTAACGCCATGAGATACGGGCCCGTTGCCCTCTAGAACCCGGCTATCCATGCACCCCACCCTGGGGTAATCCTAGTACAGAAAAGAAAATAATATACAAGGGTGACATCGACCTCAGCCCGGTCGTGCCCCAAAAGAATAATATACAAACAGGCAGTGACGGCAGTCCACATGTCGGACGCTCGCCCCGCAATATCAAATGTACAAATAAATCCGAACTGCACTACCATTGCACACAAGCTATTCACCATGACAATCCGCAACATCACAGCACAATACAGAACATCAACGTGAATGTCACGTTCGCAAACCCGTCTAAAAGGACTATAGCTATTAGACAAGGTTTACCGATCAAATGACATTCACGGTCACAAATAGAAATGTTAAGTACTGAAAAATTACACAATAAAAATTTCGATCGACTAAATTTATCCGCAAAGGCCTCAAAAGCAAATCCAGTACTCAAAAGATTCTCAAAAGATTCTGGGCCAAAACCATATATCACAAAAAATCACAATTCAATGTTCTGAGCTACAGGAAAAATTCCATGGCCCGTCGCTACTAAACGGCCGCGCAACCGCCGCCAATAGGGGGTAAATGCTGTGGTTCCGCGGCTCTTTGGAGGCTTCAGGGGCCTAAATTTTTTCTGCATTCATAAAAACGCCTGCACGGATTTTTAAGCCTCTGGAAATAATTTTTGGAGCACTTTCAGAAATCGAAAGAAACCATGCAAAACAAAAAATTGTTTTCAAAATTTTGATCGATCGAGATTTTAAGCTTGTGCAAACTGGTCAGTAAGGGTTAATGGGTGGCTCTGATACCATTGTTGGGTAGTGGGAGCGCCCGGCCATCAAACCGTGGCCAAATGCGGAACAAAAATTTCTTAAAACCCGGCGCTACCATTACCCGTTTTGCAAGATCGAAACCATTAACCCTAAAACTAGCAATCTAACAAAAGGAGATAGAATGGTTATACCTAATGAACCAAGTCCTTCGGGTCTTCAACCATTTCCAAGCTCCAAGTGATGCAGATCGACTTTGGTCGCCGGTCTTCCTTCGTCTTCGATGATCCACCCGAGGGAAACGGCGCAAGCTTCAGGTTCGCCAAGCGAACCAACCGACTCTTCAAAATTGCTAGTAGTGGAGAGTGGGGAGTGTAGGATAGTGTCACTAAATTTTTTTCTCTCAACCATGAGCTCAAGTGAGCAACAAGTGAAGATGATGAAGAGGTGAGCTAAACTAGTGGCATGAGCTTAGAAAATTAGCTAAGTGTTTTTGGTGTGAGCGTGTATATCAAAATGAGAAACCCTCATCCCCTCCAAGAATTGGCCGCCCCGCCCCGCCCTCACCCCCAAAATGCACATCAAAAACCCTTTGCTAATTAACAATAAACAAATGAGACCATACCAATCTCTACATGAACAAAGTCCATGCTTTGACCAAAAGACCCATACCCATGCCAAGTCACCATTTCCACCTCATCTAAAACAAAGGATTTTCTAATGAAAATCAATAATGAGGTGGCATCATCTAGAAGCCATTCCGTATAAATATGGAATGCTTCCCGGTATATGTATCGAAATACACATACGCGTATTCGTACGAAAATACGAATAGCCAAAGAGAGAAAATAAATAGTGAGTAATAATACTAGAATACATATATATAAATACATACGTAAATTATTAAATCAAAACTTGATTTAACAATCTGGCTTAATCCTAAGCCGCTAGTATTATCAACCGTCCGATTAAAGTCTGTGCAGTCCGTGCACATATTTAATCGGACATCTGTATGTATCAACATACGTCGCCTACACCATATCGCCTGAACCGTGAAAACCCTCTATGTGGGACTCTAAAGACTCGTCGATACGCTGGCAGTGGGTTTAACCACAAGCACGTCAGCGGCACTAGCTGTACGTAACGGCTACTCAGGTATTGAGCGAAAGGAAGGCCGACGAGCAAACTCACCCGAACCCCTACTGAGCCTGTCAGTGACAATATCCGTACAGTCCAGTCTGTTCGTCTAAGAGTATCGCATATCGAGTCTAGGGGGTGGATATAGTCAGACCCCTAACAACGCGATAATTCGTGTCGTTATGAAACCAATCACTACCTGAGAAACTATCGATCCTGGATCGGTAGTTCTCACATACCCCGGCCGAGGATTTCTAGTGATGGCCACCCGTGTACTGCGCGACATCAACCCACAATACCGGGAGAGACGAATCACCGACGATCCGCTCACTGCCTCCATGTGGCTCGGGACTGTACCCAACTAAAACCTGTTTGCACGACTCCTTTGAGTCGTGGTAGGGTAGTAATCAAAGCACGGTGGGAACCCACATGAGACAAATGACGATCTCAGGTCGACAGACTAACCTGTACACATGTCACCAGGGAACTGCTATCTGACTATAGGTATAATACCAACTAGCATGTTCCCGGCGAGTCCGTCCAGTGTACTCATAACCCAATGAGCACTTGCATACTATCTTAGGTGAACAACTGACACCAATGGCTTGTGAGACCGGCCACCTCCCCTCGTCAGGGTCTAGATAAGTACACACTAGTCTACACTGGGGTATCGATGCACAGTCTCGATACTCCCACGACTAGGGACATTTAAGGATGTGATTATAGACCCCCAGCTCCCACGTATATGATCGCCATCATAATGCTGGTAGTCAAGCAAGATCCTAAGGGCTTTATCAACATATACATGATGATAAAGACAAACCAGATAGCATACTATCATCTCGAGTAAGACTGTTTTATCGGTATAGGTCCTCCCTCAATCATCATGATCACATGCCTGCAACTATGATAATTGCCTTGAGGGCACTATAGCCAACACTAACACTAGGCACTATGCCAACGTACAATCTCGATTACATTCATGGATCTCCGTATCTTATACAGAGGATTCTGGAGTAAATAAAAAGGAAAACAGAGTGGTAAGGACATAAGCAATCTTGTCGTAATCTTAGGATAATCGAGACGTTCCTAATCCATGCATAATAATAGGTTTCGGTTTAACTTGGTTTTATGAGTTTTAGTTTAAGGTCGGTCATGGTCGCTTCCAAGGGAGAGAAAAGAAACACTCAGTGTGCGCTCTTGCAAGATTATATTAGTCTATTAATTTATCTAATCAGAATGGCTCCCACTGTATAGTCGAATTCTCTTTCAAAACTTAAAAAGAGAATTAGCCAGAATCATCATCACCCCGCAAGTTCACTAACCATTCGGTCAGGCCAGTGTAATTACTAAGAGGGAGGCTCACCGTACTTTTGCACAAACCTAATTAAATAACCCCCCATTCCTTAGAAGCATAACCCCGTAAACACCTTTCTAGAAACTTACCGAGTTAGTTTATTGTGAATGCGATATTCTCCCGAGAATAACTTTTATTCATAGTGGGATTAGGATCCAAACTATCATGGCTCGACAACCTTAACTAATGGAAAACAAATCATCACACACCATAGAAGGTATGCAATCTCATTACAAGTTTTAATAATTGGAACTCCCAATATAGTTTTTACCCCTAACACCCCATGACCTTGATTAAAGATCAACAAATCATAGAGCTCTAATCAAGTTCAACCCGTCATTTCTTGATTAATTTAGACCTACCCGCATGACCCTTGATTAAAGATCAATAAGGCCATACAACTGTCCTAACTAATCTCATCGTATGAGGCAGACAAGCATCACATAGCTACTGTACTCTACGCCTTGATTAAATATCAACAAATGCAGTACGAATACTAAGTACTCTACTTATCTGAAATGACGGAGGGCTACGGTTGATTTTGAAGAAAACTTTTTACATAATGAACTTGATATCGTTGAAGGAACCGAGTGGTTTGAAAATTTAGTTGTTTTGAAAATCGGATTGGTTCATACAACATCTTATTATGTTTATTTTATTTACATTAATCATATTAATGTAGTCCCGTCATTTAGCTAAAAAATCTTTTTATCTAATATCCTATGTTTCACACCAAACACAAGATGGATAGCGTATTTCTATATTCCAATTTCAATCACCATAGGGCATCGGGTCATCACTGTTAGGTTAGATAAATAACAGCAGGGTAAACGCAGGACTTTTGCAATTTAAAATCATATAGAAACATCTCATGCAACTAATCACATCACAGGCATATAAAATCATCACAGGAAAGTAATCATATCACATGCAGGCGATGAACATCACAGAAAATGGATTGGTCGGATATACTAGGAATCTTGCGTTTCACTTGAGCCAAAAATGAAACGCGATATTCCACAGTCATATGAATAGCCCTAACATAACAAAACTCAAAACCCCTCTAAACGCGGAAAGCCTCCCTCCAATCCTAGAATGAGGCGACCCGGACTTAACTCCTTGAGGGGACCATCTAGCGCATTCTAGAACTCGACGGCTCGAGCACTCTTCCAAGGGGAAACCTGTATTATATACATACAATAGAACTCGTAGGTCCAAATAAAAGAATAATACATTTTGCAGGCCACAGAATACATGAATTGAAAATACAACAATTGTGTTCATCACATTCACATGAGGGGTAATTCTCATGACAATCCACACCAAACCATACACACCAACATCATATTCTAAATTTACAACCTAGTCTAATTGATCACACATCAATTAGGCTATGTTTTCTAACACATATCAGAAACAAGAAAACCAATTAAATTAAACAATTTAATTTAACTAGTTTGCATACCGATGATCCAATAAAATTAAACATTTCCAAAGCATAAAACCGTTGATGTACTCGTCAATAATATACACGATGTACACCCCGGAAAAAGCCCCGATGGGCATGGTATATCCCCCACCCCGGGCCCAAATGGATTCAGGTCAGCCACGAGCCCAACTTGGGCTCGAGACAATCCCTGGACTAGAGCTGATTTGGCAATGGTTCAGATCTGAACCAGAGCCAAATCAGCCCTGGTTCAGAGGAGAACTCAAGCCCTTAAGGGGCTCAAGATCAGCCCCGAGCCCTGAGGGGCTCGGGTGGGTTTTGGGGGTGGTGGGGTTAAAGTGAGCTCCAAAAAAAATTTTTAAAATCGATTTTTCAAACTAAAAAAAGTACGGAACAAGTTTAGTTTGATCAGATCATCCACTACAACAACTAGATGATGGATCGGCTTTGATACCATGTAAGTCTACGGTGTTAGGGTCGCAACACTTGCGGAACGCGACAAAAACATAGAACAAAACTTTTCTAACAATATCACCATAGACTACAATCAAGATCATCCATAAACTAGCAATTGTAAAAACTCAAGAGAGTAAAACTAAGCTATCTAAAAGTTTTAGAGGGGGCTACAACCTTTGTAGCGTGTCCACACTCAAGTGGAAGAACCAAGATATGCCTCCATGTGTTAGGATCGAGCTTGATCGATGATCTCCTCGCCAAAGATGATCCACCTTGAATGCTACCAACTACAAGCTTTAACTCCACCAAAGAACTCTTCTTTCTGAAGCAACCAGCTCTCATAAATTGCTAGAAAGCAAGAGGTAGAAGATGAAGTGGAAAAGCTCTCATTTTCTCTTTAGTTCTTCTCTTTTGTTCTCATAACATGAGAGAGAAGATGAGGAGGAAAATGAATTAGCCATCTATTTTTCTCTCTCCTCTAACATATATGTTAAGAAAAGGCTTGAGAAAATATCTTCTCAAGTGGTCCCTACCACCCACATGCATGTTTGCCACTAAATGACAAACATGTATATGTATCATATGCATATTAATACATATGTATCATATACATATGGAAGAGAAAGGATGTATCAAATACACTATACTAGTTCATTTGTATCATATACAAATGAGAGAGTGTGTGTATCATATACACAATATTAGTAACCATGTCACATATATGGATATTAGGTCAACACTTGACTTAATAATCCAGCTTATAAATAAACCGGCTAATGTTATCAAACGTCCGATTAATATACGTGTACCATATACACGTATTTAATCGAACTCCCGCACGTATCGACTATACACACAATACAGATCTACAAAATCGTTTCTCCTAAGCGGGTACTTTCGGCGTGGGGCTTTAAATACTTGACAACACGTTGGCAGTAGATTAATAGGATTATATTTGATTGAATCTGAAATAATTTTGTATCAATTCCCTAAGGGGTTAACCCAAAAGCATGTCGACGACACTAGCTGTACATAACGGTTACCAAGATATTGATCAAAAGGTAGGTCGACAAACAAACTCATCCGAACCCAAGAAAGTCTATCAGTCAATTACCATACAGTCTGGTCTCTTCGTCAAAGAGTGTCGCATACCGGGTCTGGGGTGGAAACCGTCAAACCCATAATAACCTAATAATTCATGCCGATATTAAACTCATAATCATCTGAGATACAACTGATAACCCTTATCAGTTTATCTCAACTGCTCTGGCCAAGGACTTATGGTTGTAGTCTATCATGCACAGTGGGACATCAACTCACTATACCGGGAGAGACGAATCCCTCTTGATCGCTCACTGCCTCCATGTGCTTTGAGACTATACCCAACTAAAACCTGTATGCATGGTTTAAAAGTCGTGGTTTAGTAGAAGTCAAAGTATAGTGGGAATACATACAAGACACTATGACGATCTGAGGTCAAAAGACTACCCTGTACAATTGTCACCAGAGAACTGCTATTTGACAATAGGTATAATACCATTTAGGAGTTCTTGGTGAGTCCGTTCAGTGTACTCAATATCCAATGTGCACCTGTATACAATCTTCGGTTTCAACCACCAATGGCTGTGGAAGCGACCCGTAAGGATGTCATGCTCGCTAGTAGGGGTTTTTAAACGTTGTGAAAGAGATAAAAAAAATTCTAGAGAGCAAAACATCCTCTCCCAAGATAATAACCATAGACATGAAAATTTGCAAACTAACAAAGAGTTAAACTAGGGGTTTAAAGAACATACAAGCTTTGAAATATCTTCATATGCTCCAATGGTTGAATCTTGAACTTTTGCTAGACTTTGAGACGCCGGGATCAAGCTTGGTCGCCTACCGATTTTATCGAAGATGATCCACCTCAAAGGCTGTCGATGCTAGCTTCAACTCCACCACAATGAACACTTTGTGAAGTAACTCTTACTTTACCATTACTAGAAGCAAAGTAAAAGAGATATAGATAACCATGGCTACTTCTTTTTCACACTTTCTTTATTTTCTCTCTTCTTTTCCTTTTTTCATGAGAGAGAAAGAAAAATACAAAATGAAATAGTGTTATAAGAGTGGAGTAGTGACTCCTTTTTTATTTACCGCATTTTTCTTTCTCTCACTAAATGTGTCATGACAAATGAGTATGTATGCTAATAAGCCTCCACGTCATTTTCATGCAAAAAGAAATAAAGAAGAAAATATAATACATGTATGTTTAAATATATGTACAACTAAAATTATACACATAAATGAACATGACATGTAACCTAACATATTATGTAACATTACAAGAGAGAGAAGGAGAAAAATAGCACATATAATACTAGTATACATATGTACCATAATATATATGTAATATCATTAAATCAAAACCTGATTTAATGACCCAGTTTAATCATAAGCCGGTTAGTATTATGAACCGTCCAATTAATACATGTAGTATCATATACACATGTTTAATTGGACCCCACTCATCGTCGTACGTGCACTATATCATTTTTCTAGAATCGGAAAACCCTTGGGACTCTAAAGACTCGACAATACGCTGGCAGTAGGTCAGAATCATATCCGATTGATCCGAAATAGTTTCAGATCAATCCCCTACCGGGTTAATCCTACAAGTACGTCAGCGGCAGTAGCTGTGCGTAATGGCTGCCAGGTATTGAATCAAAAGCCGGTCGACAAGAAAGCCCGTCCGTACCCAGTTAGATCCTATCAATGACATTCACTGTACAGTCCGGTCACTTCGTCTAAAACGGCCGAGTTAGGTTGTCGGCGGTCGATATTTTTCCAGAGGCTCCCTTATAACTTCCTAGCTTGTTGAAGACGCTTCGAACTTCCTAGCTTATTCCAGAAGCTTCCCTGCAACAGCCAAGCTTCTTATGCAAGCTTGATAACTACCTTACTCTAGAAGCTTCCCTACAACTACCTCGCTTCTTGGGGAAGATGAACATGGCTTCTAGTGGAAGATTGATGAAGGCTATATAAAGAGACCTAGGGCTTCATTGTAAAGGTTGTTGATTAGTTTTTGATAATTTATTCACTACACAATTCAATACAACTTGAGTGACACAACTTGAGATCCAATTCAATTCCATATCAAATCAAGAATCATCGAGAGTTCATCAAGCATTCATCGCAAAGATCCTTTACGCAAAGCCAATCTTCATCTACTAGCGTGAGATCCACAATAGATCCAAGTCTCACGGAGATCGAGCCAAGTGAAAGTCGACGGAGAAATTACCTCTTCAAGGGAGCGATCGAGAGCAACTCTTGTAACCTCGAATTGAAGGAACGTGCAATTTGAAGTTGATTAATAAATGTGATCAATTGGTAATTCTTGCTTTCTTTAAATTCTTGCATTATGAAATTTCTAATTCTTGATTCTTCTATTTTCATGATGCGTGAGTGAAATCTCCGCTTGTAAAGGATTCAAAGGAATTCGGTAGATCAAATGGTGATGAAATCCTAAACTAATCTTAAGTTTTATGAGAATTATGAACTTTAGCAAAAAGAATCATTAATGACCAAATTTGGAATGAGATCATCATTCTTGATTATTTCATTGCAATTTGGGATTAAATGATTGATGATTCTCTTGGCTAAAGGCTAGATTTGAATGATGATCAATGAAAACACAAAGGATAGTTAAGAAGAAACCCTAGTTTCTTCAATAGATCCCTAATCTTCATTCTTCACCATCATTCTAGCTATAAGTCATCAATAGATAAGATGAGTCATTATTAGTATTCATCATTACTACTAATTCCTATCGAATCCTACAAGCTATTCTTCGATTTTCTTGATAACTAAAATTGATTTTGATTTCTAATTCTTGAACACTTTCTTGATTTTCTTGAAATGACAAACTCAAATAAATCTTGAAACGCTTTCTTGAATTTAGTTACTACTTCTTTCAACTCATCTAAAGTAAGATCGAATAAATCTTTGCATCTCAGTGGACGATCCGTTCTCATTAACGAAACTACTTCGACACCGTTATTGATTGCGGCTATAAATTCTTTGATTGTGATAACACTTTTCATACCACATCGAGAACGATCAATCAAATGGCGCTGTTGCCGGGGATGCGTGCTATTTTGTTCGTTCTTGTTACTTGAGTTGAAATTTTATTATTCCATAAAAAATTTGAATCAAAATCGAATCAAGTGCTTAACGATTAGTTGTGAATTTTGCAAGGAAATCTGGAATTATTGGAGCAGTGAGATCGAGATTTTGGAGCATTCAAGAAGTCCAGTGGAGCAAAAGGAGCACCAAGAAAAAATTTCGTTCAAAGATCTTGCAAACTGACCGCGGAACCGCGGCCATTAGTAAGCATTCACCGTAGAACCGCTGCAGTATCGTTGACTTGGAGCTTGAATTTTCATTGGTATATTCGTTTCTTTCTTATCTCTCCTCTTATCTATCCAATAACAACTTTGCTGCAGGATTCTTTGCAAAAATTCGCCGCTCAAAAATAAAAATTTGTTGCGTGTTTTGATATTGGTTGTTTTGCATATTTTAATATAGAAATTAAGGGGTAAAGACCAAATTCAGATTAGGTGGGGATTTCATTACCCTTCCTAAGCCCCGCAAATCACAAAACGAGCATCCGCATCACCCTTCATTAACTAAAAAATATTTAGACAAGACTCTGAGAACCTTCGCTCTCAATTAGGACAGAAGAAGTTCGTGGGTAATCTATTGCTTATCCGCATTTCTTTGGTGGTGTCTAAGGCAAGTGTGTTTAAGGCAAGTGGTTACTTAATTAGACTCGTTACTTACGTAGCGGAGAACCTCCCACTTACCTGACCACAGAAGGGATAAAGATGCAGTAGAGGATTTATCCCGCGATTTGTCTTCTGGAAGTCTAGGAGCGGTCTAGTGACTTAACCTAGGTGACCATTAGATCTAGGATTGCTTATGCATTTTTGTGTGATTTTTCTAAATCCGTCTTTTTCAAAACAAACCAAAAACCAAAAACAAACCACTTTTCTCTAATTATCACAAACGCTTCAACTTGTGGTAAACCATCTAGTGCATGCTCGGCTGGACACGGGATTCTAGTGCCCGTCTTATCCGCGTTTCTCCTATCGACTCCGAAATCGGTATTTCTATATCTTCTTTTTCCTCACCACTCACTACATCCCCCGCGATGGACGGCTTTCCATCAAACTTTAAGACCACTCTGCCACCGCCCGCAGGTGCGTAGAACCCACCTCGCATCTCTTTCCAGGAGAGATGCTACCCTATTCGAGGTCCTCTTCCCACCTGTCTTTCCATTCCACCAGCCAACGGTGATAACTTTGAAATCAAACCACAATACATCAATCTTTTACCTAAATTTCACGGGCTCGAGTCTGAAGACACATACGTTTTTATTACCAAATTTGAAAACGTATGTGCTATGATGGGTACTTCATAGCTTTCTAAGGATGCTATGCGTCTACGTCTTCTCCCGTTCACTTTGTGCGATTTTGCCGAGTAGTGGCTTTATAACACAGCTACACACTCTATTTAAAACCGGAATTAATTCGTGACAGTATTCCTTAAGAAATTTTATCCCAATCATAAGACCGCCCATGTCCGTAGCGAAATCAATCAATTTACCCAGCTTCCCAATGAACAATTTTGGAAATGTTTTGAACGCTTCAAGAATCTGTTAGTCCAATGTCCTCATCACGGAATCCATCGATGGGATCCATGTAGAATCATATACGAGGGCATTGATCCTACAACAAAATAGATGCTTGAATCCATGTGTCAAGGCAACTTCATGTCTACAGATGATGGTGAAGCTTAGACATTTTTAGAATATTTCGCTGAAAAAACTTTGCAATGGGAGAGTGTTAGTCAATCATCCTCTAGGGGTGGTATCCATCAACTGGATGTTTCCATAGCAGTCAAAGCTGAAATGGTAGCAATGCAAAAGAATCTTGAAGCTATGGAACACAATTTTTTATTAGCCTTCCTAAACCAGATGACACTCCCTAAAACTGCTTGTGGATGCTGTTCTGATCCATCACATTTGATGGAAGAATGTCCTTTGAATTCTCCGTTTCAAGGTCAAGAGCACACTAATGCTGCTTTCCAGCAAAGACCTAGAAACGATCCTTATTCTTTCACATATAATCAGGGTTGGAGGAATCACCATAACTTTTCTTGGAACCAACACCAAACTCAAAACACGGTTCCAAACAAAAAGAATTTCCAAAGGGTACCTCCACAACAACAACAACAACCACTACAACTGAGTCAGCACCCCATTCAACCACAAAATTTTAAAAATCCGATCAACACTTCTGCACCATATAATAATTCTTTGCAATTGACCAGTACCAATAACTCTTCTTCACTCGAACAAACCATGAATTTGCTTCTAAACAATTTCATGCAAGTTTCGGCTGATATAAAGTCTTCTGTCGATAATATAAAGAAGGACTCCACCTCCCACGGTGAGAGTATTAAATCGATAGAAGCACAAATTGCACGAATAAATGTCGAACTGAATGCTAGAGAGAAAGGGAAACTTCCATCTCAACCCCTACAGAATCCTGGGCATTCACAACACTATAATGTGAGTGCCATCACAACGTTGAGATATGGAAGAGTGCTGAATAACCAAGTCGGTGAAGAGATTGATAATAATGAATCTATCAATATCACCCCGGTTTCCGCTTCCACTTCCACTTCCACATCCACTTCCACTTCTGACCCTACACCACCTTCTTGCGAGCCTATTCTCCGTTTTCCTCAAGGCTCAAACCCTCAGCACACTTCTTCTAGTTCACCACGCTCGATCCCCACCTCAATTCTGGGATCTGTTCCACCCACACTGCCTTCTCCAATGTCGGATCTAGCTCTTATTGCTAAAGCTCCTTTTCCGAATAGGTTAAGGGGAAACAAAACGAGTCCGCATATGGAGAAGATTATGGAACTGTTTAAACAGGTTAACATCAACATCCCCCTCCTAATTGCTATACAACAAGTCCTGGCTTATGCGAAAATTCTTAAGGACTTGTGCACTAGGAAGATGAAGACTCAAGTGCCCAAAAAGGCCTTCATGACAAATAATGTTAGCACAACTTTTACCCCACAATTACCAAAGAAACGTAAGGACCCCGGCTGTCCTACATTCTCGATTTCTATTGGGGGTAAAAACATTAACCGTTCTTTACTTGACCTTGGCACTAGTGTTAACCTGCTTCCATACTCTGTCTATGAGCAGTTAGGGATTAGAGAGTTGAAACCGGCTCATTTTACTCTCCAAATGGCAGACCGATCAATCACCAAACCTAGGGGTGAACTTGAGGATGTGTTGATAAGAGTCGGGAAATTTATATTACCTGTGGACTTCATTGTTCTTGATACACAACCTGTAGCGAACCCACGGAACCAAATTCCGGTGATTCTTGGTCGACCCTTCCTAACCACTTCCAATGCTGTCATTAATTGTCGAAACGGGTCCATGACCCTATCCTTTGGAAAAATGACAATTGAGCTTAACATTTACAAGATTGGAAGTCAGCCGTCTGAACCCTCTGCACATATTCTTGATGTCTGTTCTGTCCACGAGATAGCTCCCGAAAGCTGCAAGGTTGATGAACTTTGCTTTGATAATCTCGATGACATTAGCACATCATTGTTAGATCTTGCACAGTATAATAATGAGGACACCTTTGACAAGTCCACTCTTGAGTCTGAACCTTTTGACTCATCACTTTCTGAGTCTATATCCTTTGCAGGTTATAAGCTTCTTCGAGAATCTGAATGTTATTCACTTACCCTGCCTTCTATTGTCTCTCCGCCGACATTAGATCTTAAATTACCACCTTCTCATCTTAAATATGCATATTTAGGTGAGAATGAGTGTTTACCTGTGATCATATCCGCTTCTCTAGCCTCCGAGCAAGAGAACGCCCTTTTGACGGTTTTGAGATCTAATAAGCAAGCATTTGGTTGGACGATGGTTGAAATCAAAGGGATTAGTCCCTTGATTTTGGAACATCATATACATCTGATGGATGAAGCCAAGCCAACCCGAGAACCACAAAGATGATTAAATCCCGTCATGAAGGAGGCGGTAAAGAAAGAAATCGTCAAATACCTTGACAGTGGTATCATTTACCCAATCTCTGATAGCCAATGGGTAAGTCCTATTCATGTAGTCCCTAAGAAATCTGGCATCACGGTCATAACCAATGAGGCTAATGAGTTGATCTAGACATGCACTCAAACTGGGTGGCGTATATGTATTGATTACAGAAAACTCAATGCCGCAACGAGGAAAGATCACTTCCCTCTACCTTTCATTGACCAGATGCTAGAACGCTTAGCTGGACATGAATATTATTGTTTCATGGACGGATACTCTGGCTATAACCAGGTCCCTATTGCTGAAAAGGATCAATATAAAACCACATTTACTTGTTCTTTCGGTACTTTTGTTTATAGACGCATGCCCTTTGGGTTATGCAATGCTCCCGCTACATTTCAGCGGTGTATGATGGGGATATTCTCGGACATGGTCGAGAATTTTCTGGAGATTTTCATGGGCGATTTCTCGATATTCGGAGATTCTTTTGTTGACTGCCTATCTCATCTTGACGCAGTTCTTACTCGTTGTAAAGAGAAGAACTTAACATTGAATTGGGAAAAGTGCTATTTCATGGTCCAAGAAGGTATCGTGCTTGAACATGTCATTTCACGGAAAGGCAGTGAGGTTGACGGAGCTAAAATAGATGTCATGCATATCCTTCCTCATCCCAAATGCGTTAAAGATGTACGATCCTTCCTTGGTCATGCAGGCTTTTATCAGAGATTCATTAAGGATTTTAGTAACATTGCTAGACCCTTAACACTTCTCTTGGCCAAGGACACAACATTTCGTTTTGACTCGGATTGTGAAGCTGCATTTGACTCACTTAAAAATTCACTCACTACAGCTCCCGTTCTATCATCTCCTGATTGGAACCACCCGTTTGAGCTAATGTGTGATGCATCAGATTTTGCTGTTGGTGCAGTCTTAAGACAGCACATTGATAAGATGCCACACGCGATTTATTGTAACAACTCTAATTTTGTATGCCAAAAAAAATTTGCTTTAAATATAGTGTATACTTGGAGTATTGATGTTGCTGGAAACAATTTAAGTATCTAATTCCTTACAATAATTACAAGAAGGAGCTTGTAGCTCATTGGTAATACCTTGCATTGCTGAACCAAGCCACCAGAGTTCGAATCCCATGCCCCACATAATTTTTATATCTTTTTGTTTTAATTTTTTTTAGAAGTTAAACGGTCAAACAGCCATAACTCACAATTTATTATGATTTAAGAAAATTAAAGTATGCTAAAACCTCCCCCAGACCGAGCCCGACCCAACAAGACCCGACTCGGCCGCGACTAGGCCGAATCGGCCGGCGACTCGGTCGGCGCCGCCGGCCGGACTCGGCCGGTCGGCCGAGTCGTCAACACGAAAAAAATTCGTGTTGACCTAGTCTCTTCAACTGCATACTCTAATTTTTTTGTACTGTTACAAAATTTCCAATAAATCTCCTTAAAGACTAAAATTAATGAATTTTTAATGTTTTTTATATTTTCTTTTAATATTTTTTAACCCTAACCCTAACCCTAGCCTAGCCCTATATAAAGACCCCTATACTCTACCTTTTCCCTTTACAACTCTAAGTTCACTCTATCAAATTCTCGAGAACTCGGTACGAAGAGCGAGAAGCGAAGCACTGCCGAAATCGACGATGGATTCCGGCGACCGAATCAGAACCTTCACGACGTTTTCAACGAATCGATAACCACCACGTCCTCTAGCTTCCTTAGCTTGTCCAAACCGTAAGTCCCACCTTCTTCTATCTCTCTTTTCTTTAAAGTAAAAATACGACTTTTTGAAACCCGACGGAAATCGGACAAACCGATTTCCGATTCGGTTTTTTCTATAAATTTCCACTTTTCACCTAACACATATTATCTACCCATATGCATGTTGACTGTTAATCACCCATAAATCAATTTAATCAAACTTTTTCACATAAAATGATAACTTCTTTGTAAAACCGTATTCTTTTCGTAAAAATACCATGAAGTCCATTCTTCTTAGTTTAATTAATTCCCTCACTCCTAAATAGGTTTATCTTGATCACTAAACTTGTAGAACCCAATTTGAATGAAATTTCACACATAAAATAATAACGTTTTCGAATACCGTATTCTTGCGCTATAATACCTTTAAGTTTAACATAGCATATTTTACCTTTAAACTTCACCAAAACTTAATATAAGTCACGGGGTAATGACCTATCCCTACACACACTCAATATAACCCTAATTGATAAATATCAAAATACAGAATACGAAATTACAGGACTTTTCACTAAAATACCATAATCTTTATAACTTTTATTTAAAGCTTTAGGTTGTAAACATTTCTATATAAAATGAAAACACGATTGGTCATGGACATCGATCGTTTATCTAAACTGTCTTGTGGTGCCTAGGCAAGTGTGTCTAAGGCTAGTGGTTTTTAATTAGGCCCATGACCGTGGTTCCTTCCCACTTACCTGGCACTTACCTGGCCGCAATTGACGGTGAAGAGGCGATTTGAGGCTTCTAATGACTCATCGTTTAGACCTTAGAAATAGGCTAGTTGGTTTAGGAAACCTTAAAAACTAAAATACGGAAAACTTTACTTTTTGCAAATAAATACCCCATATTTATAAAACCGTTTTCCCAAATGAAAAGTATTTATAAACCTAAGCAAAGCGCCGCTACAACCCACTTTTGGGGAACCTGTTAGGGATAGTACGGTTCATCGTGCACCCGCAGGCTACTAGTGCGAGATTCAGACCTCCGCAAGGAGCATTCGGTCTCGAAAGGTTCAAAATACGATAATTAGGGAAAATGAGATTTTTCTAAATAAAATATTTATATAAAATAATTCATGTGTTAATATATATATAATTATCATTTAAACACCTATTTTATCATAATATAAAGTTTACACTTTTTCTAAAAATTACAAGATTAAAAGTTACACTAAAATACCACGAATTTTCAGATAAAATAATTAATATTTTTGTTAGGATATATTTACTAGGATAACACAAATAAAATTCACATTCATTATAACAATAAAGACGATTATTAAATACTTGAGGTGTATTTTGAAAACTATACAAAAGTACTTTTTATATAAAACCCCCTCAAGTTTTACAAATTACAATAAGGCCCCCAGCTAATATGGAACTTCAAATTATCTTTCTTTTAGTCTGACTCGGGTTATAGTCTGACTATTCCTGACTCGAATATGATTCAAGTCAATATTTATTCTTTTATATTCCAATACAATTTGAATACATGAAACCCTGAATCCAGTTAACAATATATTCATTTTGACTGAATCAAACCATAGATATTCATCCATTATCCTGATATTCCATTTACCTGATTATACAGTTACAACATATTTACTGATATCATGGTTTTGGTCAGTCATCCAACTTACATATTCCAACAATACAATACTGTTAAAATATTACGGGGTTTAAGGGGTAGATTGGTACGGAAGGTGTTAAAGGTGGCACGAGGTGGTCAGATTAAGACACCTGACCTGAATCCTATTGCTGTTGTACCGTGGCATAACGGTTCCTTGTACTTTCCTTTTGCCCTGATCTCTAGCATATAGAGATCCCCCTCGTATACACTGGCATCCTTCTGTACCAAGCTACAAACAACAGCGTTACACAATGTTCCATAATATTCAACGATATAATACTTTAGAAAATACTGTTACTCTATCATTCTCATTCTTCTTAGTCTTTTGGGACTTACCGAGCGACCTGTTTGCTGACGACATTCTATCTCTTTCTTCTTTGAATGTCGTCAGGTGCGTTGGACCAAGTTGAGATCGAGCCCACCGGTGAAGATTTGGAGCAGTTCCAGGCAGACCCAGAGCTCTAGATAATTGTACCTTGTTCTTTCCAGTTTATTTCATTTTCTGTTATGCCACTGTTTAGGCATTGTTTTTCATTCCAGTTGTATTTTCTTTTCCTGCATTGTAAAAAGAATGTTATTAATAAAAGTTGCTGTTATTCGTCTCTGGTGATTTACTTTATATTGCTTAGTTACGCTTAGCGTATATACTTCTGAGTATATTCGTAGCGGGCCTCGTCGTGTCCACTTCGCCGTACACTGGGAAGCGGGGCGTGACAGGTTTTGTTGGTGGCCCATGCAGGTCAGAGCTGTATGAATCCCTGTCATGCAGTTCTGGTCTGCGTGAACAACCTAAGCAATGTAACACAAGAACCAGCAACTAAAACATTCTTTACAATTCATGTTCCTTGAATCTTGCAAAATTCTATTCCTTGAATCTTATCATTTCATGTATTTGAATCTGTCCTAATCCAAATTTTTCTTCAGGATCATGGATTCCCCAAACAACACCAGCACCAACGTCAACAACACCCCTCCAGCACTACCTCTCACACCAGTTGTTCCGGCACCACCCGCTGAGCAAACGATGCTATTCGATGCGATCCACAGTCTTCTCGAGGGACAGCAACAACTTCTGAGCCGTCCTGATAACGATGCACCGGGAGTAAAGCAATTCAGGGCTTTGCACCCAAAGCAGTTCTCTGGTAAAGGAAGCCCTCTCGAAGCAGAAGAATGGGCACAAAGCATCGAAGACGATCTGGCAGCAGCTCAAGTGCCAGATAACGCTTGGGTCCGTGTAGCAAAGCTACAGCTCACGGATAATGCTCGAAATTGGTGGAAGGCGGAAGAAACCCGTCTAGCGCAGCCGATTGAATGGAAGAAATTTCGTGAGAAGTTTGACGTGAAATATTTCCCTATGACTGCCAGGTTCGCTATGGAGCAGCAGTTTATTCATCTACAACAAGGATCAATATGGGAGAAATCGGTAGATGAATACGATGCTGAGTTCACTATGTTGAGCCAGTAAGATATGTCACAATAGTTCAATTTTTAAATATCATATTTTACACAGCTAACACAATTTTTAAACAGATTCGCGGCACACCTGATACCAACGGACGATATCAGAGCCGTCGTTTTCAGCAAGGTTTGGACACAGAAATCAAGGCTGCTCTAGCTACAGGAAAGTTTTTGACTCATGAGGAAGCCCAAGAAGCTGCCCGCAGTTATGAGGCAATCATAAAAGAGAGGGGCAGACCTCAGTCTGCAGGAGTCAAACGCCCTACCAACCAGATGGCAGGTGGAGCCACGTCCAGACCATCTTTCGTGCCGAGGCGACCCGGGGTACCAACTCATCGTCCTAGCCCAACCTTTTGCACCTACTGCAAGAGAACTGGACATATGATGAAGGACTGCCGTCGAGCCAACCGCCTCTGCTTAATCTGCGGTTCTGTCACTCATGATATTGGATCTTGTCCCCAAAGGCAGAACTCAGTTGCTGTACCAAGGCCAGCAAATACTTATCAGCAGCGACCAGCTCTTCCGGCACCTGCTCCCAGACTTGCACTGCCTGCACCACCTAGGGGACCACAGGCTGCACCACCTCCTCGACAGTTCCATCAAGCTCAAAGGAACGTTCAGAGGAATGCTCCCCAGGCCAGGAGGAATGTGCCGAAGCGCCAGGCTTTCATGATGTCTGTGGAAGAAGCTGAGGCCACTGGCCAAGTCATTACTGGTAAACTTTCTTTCTCAAACTTATCTTCAGTTTTGTTTACCTACACACTTTCCCTATACCTAAAACCTATCCCATATACCTTAGGTACAATTCTAGTAGTTTCACTACCTGCACTTGCACTGTTTGATACTGGAGCATCCCACTGCTTTATGTCGCAACGGTTTGTCCGAACCCATGCAATTCCAGTCTCACCGCTTGTATCCAACTGGAACGTCAGTTCTGGAAATGGTGTTCTAAAGGCAACTATGGGATACATCATGTGTCCAGTCATCATCTGCAGTCGAGAGTTTTACGCTGACTTCAAGGTACTGGACATACCAAACTTCGATGTGGTTCTAGGAATGGACTGGCTTGGAACCTTTTATGCTACCATCGACTGTCGTCAAAGGAGGGTAGTATTTGAGATTCCAGATCCGGTCTTCTATTTCAAGAGTGGAGATCGTACACTGGAGCCAAGTACTTACAAAGCAAATCCAAGGGAAGCAGTAGTTGCAGCAGCTCATGCAGAGGAAGAATCAAGACCGGAGGTAGTTTGAAAGTTCGGCGATGTATTCCCTGACGATATATCAGGTTTGCCTCCCGATCGAGCTCTTGAATTCAGTATTGACTTAGTACCAGGAGCACAACCAGTGATCAATGCACCGTATAGACTAAGTCCGGAAGGATTGAAGGAAGTTCGAACACAGTTGGACGAATTACTGGCGAAAGGATGGATTCGTCCCAGCACTTCAAGTTGGGGAGCACCTGTACTGTTGGTGAAGAAGAAGGAAGGTTCATACAGAATGTGCATCGACTATAGGGCCTTGAACGAAGTTACTATAAAGAATAAGTATCCACTCCCGCGCATCGACGATTCGTTCGATCAGCTAAGTGGGTCTTGTGTCTTTTCTAAACTAGATCTTCGTTCAGGTTATCATCAAGTGAAGGTCAAGGAAGCTGATATTCACAAAACAGCTTTCAGAACTCGCTATGGACATTACGAATTTCTAGTAATGCCATTTGGAGTGACCAATGCACCAGCAATCTTCATGAACCTTATGAACCAAGTCTTCCGGGAGTATTTAGACAGGTTCGTTGTCATCTTCATCGACGACATCCTGGTATATTCTAAGAATCGGAAAGAGCATGCGGAGCACTTACGAACTGTCCTGGAAACACTTCGACAACATAAGCTTTATGTCAAGTACAGCAAGTGCGAGTTTTGGCTAAAACAGGTTGGTTTTCTTGGACACATCGTATCAGGAGAAGGGATTTCTGTGGATCCAGCAAAAGTTTCAGCAGTTAGCGAATGGCCTACACCAAAATCTGTGAAGGATATTCGGAGTTTCTTGGGCTTAGCTGGATATTATAGAAGATTCATTGAAGGCCTTTTGAAGATAGCAACACCCCTGACCAAGCTTACAAGAAAAGATGAAGAATTTATGTGGTCAGAAGCATGCGAGCAAGCTTTTGTAGAACTCAAGTCAAGACTGACATCTGCACCTATTCTCGTCATACCGGATCAATCTGGAGGATTCGAAGTGCATTGTGATGCATCCGGTAAGGGACTAGGATGTGTTCTACATCAGCACGGTAAGGTTGTGGCTTATGCTTCAAGACAACTGAAGACTCATGAGCGCAATTATCCGACGCATGATCTAGAGTTGGCAGCCGTTATTTTTGCTCTCAAGATTTGGCGCCACTATTTACTTGGTGAACGAGTGAACATCTACACAGATTATAAAAGTCTGAAGTACGTGTTTACTCAGAAGGAGTTGAATATGCGGCAGAGAAGATGGTTAGAACTGATGGCGGACTTTGACATCAACTTGCAGTATCATCCAGGGAAGGTGAACGTAGTACCTGATGCTCTTAGTCGCCAACCATTAGCAATGAATCTCACCGCACAGTGGAAGCTTCAGCAAGACCTAAATTAGATGGAGATTGAACTAGTCATGCCAGGTGATGTTTCAAATTTGATGAATCTACAAGTCCAATCAACTATTGTCAATCAGATCAAAGCAGCTCAAGCCAGCGATGCTAAGTTGCAAAAGATCAGAGAATAAGTGGAGAATGGACTCAGAACAGATTTCATCATCCATGAAGATGAATCTTTGAGATACGGCAGCAGATTGTGTGTACCAAAGGGTTCTGTTCGGGAAGAGTTAATGAAAGAAGCTCACAGCTCTCCCTATTCAGTACATCCTGGAGGTACCAAAATGTACTAAGATCTACGTCAGAATTATTGGTGGCATGGAATGAAGCGTGAAGTAGCCAGAAGTGTCGCAAAATGTTTGGTGTGCCAGCAAGTAAAGGCTGAACATCACAGGACAGCTGGACTACTTCAACCGTTACCAATCCCAGAATGGAAGTGGCAGTACATCACGATGGACTTTGTAACTTCTCTTCCTCGCAGCACAAAGGGTAACGATGCGATTTGGGTCATTGTGGATTGACTCACAAAGTCGGCTCACTTCATCCCATTTCGAGTTGGTCAATCAACTGAGACATTAGAGAAGAAGTACATGGAGGTAATAATCTAATTTAAGATTTAAACTCTTCATACTGTACTATCTCTGATACCCATGAACTCATACAGGAAATTGTGAGACTTCATGGAGTACCGGTCTGTATTGTCTCCGATCGTGACACCAGGTTCCGATCGCAATTCTGGCAGAGTCTGCAAGCTAGCTTGGGAACAAGTCTGAACTTCAGCACGGCTTATCATCCACAAACAGATGGTCAGTCGGAACGAACTATTCAGATCTTGGAGGATATGCTCAGAGCATGTATGCTCGACTTCAAAGGATCGTGGGAAGATCACCTACATCTTGTGGAGTTTGCGTACAACAACAGCTACCAAGCAAGCATATGAATGGCACCTTTTGCAGCATTGTATGGAAGGAAGTGTCGATCACCATTAAGTTGGGACGACATCGGAGATAGGGAACTCCTTGGACCAGAGATGATAGTAGCGACCGTTGATGTGGTTCGTACTATCAGGGAAAGAATGCTCATAGCCCAAGATAGACAGAAACACTGGTCTGATGCGAAGAGACGACACTTGGAGTTCCAGCCAGGAGATCATGTATTCCTGAAAATCTCTCCGAACCGCGGAGTGATCAGATTTGGAAGACAGGGAAAGTTGAATCTGAGATACATTGGACCGTTCGATATACTCGAACGAGTCGGTGAGGTGGCATATCGTTTAGCGCTTCCACTCTCATTGGAAGGAGTGCATAACGTGTTCCACATATCCCAACTCAGAAGGTATGTGAGTGACCCCAGCCATGTAGTTGATCATTCCGAGCTCACGATACAGCCCGATTTGTCTTGTGAGCAACAACCTGTGGAGATCCTGGACAGGAAAGTGAAGATACTTCGGAACAAAGAAGTTAATTTGGTCCGGGTAATGTGGAGAAGAGACACTCCAGAAGAATCCACGTGGGAAAGGGAGGATGAGATGCGTGCAAGATATCCGCACCGTTTTGTAAACTAGTCCTCAAAATAAAAGTTGTAAATTTCGAGGACGAAATTTTTTGTAAGGAGGGTAGATTGTAACAACTCCAATTTTGTATACCAAAAAAAAATTTGCTTTAAATATAGTGTATACTTGGAGTATTGATGTTGCTGGAAACAATTTAAGTATCTAATTCCTTACAATAATTACAAGAAGGAGCTTGTAGCTCATTGGTAATACCTTGCATTGCTGAACCAAGCCACCAGAGTTCGAATCCCATGCCCCACATAATTTTTATATCTTTTTGTTTTAATTTTTTTTAGAAGTCAAACGGTCAAACAGCCATAACTCACAATTTATTGCGATTTAAGAAAATTAAAGTATGCTAAAACCTCCCCAAGACCGAGCCCGACCCAACGAGACCCGACTAGGCCGCGACTCGGCCGAATCGGCCGGCGCCGCCGGCCGGACTCGGCCGGTCGGCCGGACTAGGCCGAGTCGTCAACACGAAAAAAATTCGTGTTGACCTAGTCTCTTCAACTGCATACTCTAATTTTTTTGTACTGTTACAAAATTTCCAATAAATCTCCTTAAAGACCAAAATTAATGAATTTTTAATGTTTTTTATATTTTCTTTTAATATTTTTTAACCCTAACCCTAACCCTAGCCTAGCCCTAAATAAAGACCCCTATACTCTACTTTTTCCCTTCACAACTCTAAGTCCATGATTAATCCAAAAATTTATGTTAACCGTAATCAGAAACGGTGTCGCTTTGCAGCTAGCCGGTGAGTACGGGTCGATCTATAGAGATGTGTAATATCCTGATTTGTGTTTTTACGAGTTGATTCCGATGGTGGTTTGGTCTTTATTGATTGATTTAAAAAACTAAATTATACGATATTAAAGAACTTGTTAGGATTAGGTCTAAAGTAGGGTTGAGTAGATGAAGATTAACACCTCTTTCAATGCTTTTGATTCAAACCTGTTTTAGAAGTTATATCAATTATTAGCAAAGGGGATTATGATGATTGGGAAGAAACGAAGTTTCTTCCTCTTGATCCTTGTCCGTCCTTTCCTACTAATTGCTATAACCTTCATGGACGCATGCAAGTCCGGTCCTTTATACTACGGTGTCACCGTTACCTCATGGGTAGGGTGCCGCAGGGAGCGGATCATGCATGCGTGCATGAAGTTCTATTTAATAATATTCGGCATTGAAAGAGATGAGAGATATTCATCTCTCATTCCCTCCTTTATTCCTAACCCTAACAAGCGAAGATTTTACTCGCTCATTAGGGTGTCTTTTAAAAGTGACATTTTTAAAGCACTTACCGATTGCATTTGAAAGACTACACTAAATTAACTAGGGCAATGATATGATTGATCTACTGCAAGAATTATTCGAGAGAACTAGGGAAACAATTAAATTAACTCTACGGCAGAATTTAAAGAAATAAAAACTTACTAGAATGATGCTCTTGATCTCCCAACAATTCTGAATTTTATTGATTGAAAAGAGGCTTCCTTTTTACATATTCGAGATTACAATTTATAAGAAAACAGGGAACCTAGGGTTACAGATTCTCGAACACATGATTTTACAGATATGCCCGCTGAAAATCCCAACACCCGCACCGACGCACCGACACACAAAATCTGCACCGACACGGGCACCATATGGCCGCAGAACCGCGGCTCCAGCCTAGGTTTAGCCGCGGTTCCGCGGTCAAAGAAGGGCATTGGGTCTTGAAACTGTTGGGTTTTCTTCTATGCTTCTTGGGCTTTCTAATTTTATACTCCATTTGACTTCTGGGTCTTCTCCAGATCTTCAATGAAAACTTGTGAGGATCTTTTGACCGTTCACTTTGACATTTCGGACTGCATTGCCTTATACAATTGTAAATTGTTCTTCGTGACTAGGATCCGTCTACTTGTTGGTCAAAAGTCTCTTTTCTGTATCAACTTTCGTCTTTTTCACTGTATTCGCTCCAAGAACCTGTAACCTGTAACATGTAACAGACATGGGTCAAAAGCACCTGTTTTTATTCTTAAATGCATAAGAATGGGGAATATAAAATGCAAAATTATGTTATGAACAAATACCCCCAAACTTATCTTTTGCTCGTCCTCGAGCAACTTATTATTTTTTTTATTCTAGATAAAAATCTAACCTAACCGCACTTTCGCAGGGAAACACGATTGCACTGAGCACGTGTAACAAGCCGTTAAACCTCTAGGTGTCCCTAGTAGGAGGAGTGTTGTCTCCTGAGGGTTTTCAGCGGATTACACCCACAAAATCCTATCAATTCGGTTTCTCGACTTTTGTTCTCCAATTAGGTTTTCTAACAAGGAATTCTATTATCGTTGACCTGCAAATTATCCACCCGTATTCTTCACACTTCCTCATCATTTAACTTACGATTGTATATGTTCTATAGAATTACTTGGCTTTCGGCATCTCTTAAGTGTTCCTTCTAGGGTTTTATCTCTGCTTAGGAATTTCTATCAACTCAATTAAAGATACAAGTTCTATTCTTCATTCTTTTCCCTTATCTAAACTCTAATCACATATCCCCACGTGTGTGTAAATATCACCCTTATACTTGGAAATTCAAATCAAGCAATCGTACTCTCGTCCATTGTCCAAAGCACTTATTAATTGGTGAATTTCGCTTACACATCCTTCATGCGACCGTTAATACTTCTTGAGGTACCAACAACCGATTACAAGATGCGTTAGCACTTTAAAGCGTACTTCCTAGTTTTGCAACACCCAAGGCTTTTAGCAGTGACTCCCAAACCAGTTGGTCTAAGGCACTAGGTGATGAAGCACCCTCGCTAAATATTTTTTTATGTTTTAGCCTTAATTAATCACAAAACCAGTGTCCATTTTTTCTTTCTTTCACTTTTTTTTTCTTTTATTTTCTTCGTACTAAGGACTTTAGACAAGAGCATTTCAAGGTCTCTTTTACTATTCCAAGTTTGAAGGTGCATGATAGTGCAAATTGTGGGGGTATATGTTTTCATAATCTAGACTTAAACTATGATTTATTTTTCAAACTTATACTCTAATAAAAGTTTTAATACTTTTCCTTCGTTTCGATTTAGCCCAAGAAGTGAACCCAAAATTTGCCTATTTCCAAATAATCTACAAAGACATGTACTTTCTACCGTTAAACTCTAAGGAAGGTTATTTTTAGGGTTTTTAATTTGCTAAGTCTAAGATCTAGTTTTTCCTAACCAGTTATCCTATTTATCAAACTCCAGTCAATTAACCAGAATTGAATACATTAATTTTTATAATTTTTTTGAAATTTTTTCAATTTTTATAGGTTTTCTTTTTTTTCTAATCTTTTTTATTTTTCAAATCTTTCAAATTTTTATGATTTTTTTATATAAAGATGCAATGCAGAAATTAAATATGCAAAAGGAAAAGAATATATACAATATGCAATGCAAAAGATAACTATATACACTACCCTCTCCCCCAAACTTGAGCAAAGCAGTGCCCTCACTGCCCGGCCCCACGTCTCGCTCGTGAGCGTGAACGTGATCGTTCCCCTCTAGCCAAAATGGTTTGAATACCCCTCTCAATTTCCATCAACCGACGGTCGTGATCTCGTGCTGTCGCCCGAAACTCATCCCTCAAAGAATCAATTCTTCTTACCGTTCTCCGCATCAATCGTGCATGCTCTTGAGGGGTCAGTTCTTCCTCGCTCGATGTCGAGCTAGAGCTAGGGGTGCGTGCGGGAATATTCTCTGTCGGTTCCGTTCGTGACCAAATATCAGTAAGTCTAGAGTAGGACGAAGTAACGCCCTCAACGAGTGGTCGAACCGGAACTCCGTCGATCATGTATGAATCAAATTCCTCGACGGGGAGGAAATAACGGCAGAGTTGGGTGACTAGCATGGGACATGGGTAGATGGTACCTCTTTTCCCCGCACCTATAGAATGGAGCAATACGGTGCACATGTCGAACCGTGGATTTTTCATCATTAGTGTGTGTACGACATGTAAGGCGGGGGTGAAAAAAGTCGTGTTGTGCGAGCTGTCAAAGATGTTATTTTGTTCCCACCGGCACACAGTAAGAACATTAGCGAAAAGGGTCCGTGCTTGGATACCCTTACGCGGCTTTCTAGCGCAGTCATTCCCCATCAAGGGCATATAATCCTCAAAGTGTAAGGGGTGGTCATGTGCGGGCACATGAGGTATGAGTGTTACTTCGTGGATCATATCTCTATCAATGTGAATTACTCGATCTCCCCAATTTATTTTAATGTAGCCTAAGGTGTCAAGACTATTATTCTCCATTGATTCATAAAACAAGGTCACTAGTTCAGGTAGGGCAAACGCAGAGGGGTGATTATAGGTCAGGAAATTCCAGCCCCTCTGCTCGATTTCATGTGCAAAATACCTACCGTACACTTCGTTCGTGAAAACTGGGGTAAAATCTCTCTCAAATTGCATTTTATGTGCCATGATAATTTTACAGAAAACGTATGCTAAAAACAGAGAGAAATATGACAGATTTACCTCTCCTGAAAATTTCAGGGGGTGAAGACACCAAGCCGCGGCGGAAGAGCGGCGGGAGTCGACTACGGCGGCGGAACCGCGGCGATCTAGCGGCGGCACGGTGAGATTTTTCTGGAGCAGGTCGGTGGCGGCGGCTGGGGTTTTTTGGAGAGAAAATATTAGGGTTATAAGGATGGGAGGGCTCGGCTCTCTTTAAATAGAGGGGGAAAGAAGGTTATTTGAAGAAAACACCCTCAAAAATGAGGAATTTATTTGTAAAAATGTCAGCTCTTAACTCTGAAAATTTGCAATTAGGTCCAAAAAAATATATTTTTTTATTTATCATTTTTTTAAATATATTTTTATGGTATTTTGGGATTATATATTTACAAATTATATACACACCCCTAAACTTATTTGAAATAATGTTTTGGAGAAAAAAAGGAAATTTGGGGGTGAAAGTGGAGGAAAATCACTCAGTGTAGATCGGCTCCTGCAAGAACAGGAGCTCCTCCGAAGGGTTCGCTGTGAAGAACGGTTTCAGTCGATGCCCATTCACTTTGAATAAGGTACCGTCTTCAGTATTTTCAAGATCAACCGCACCGTGCGGATAAACGGTGCGGACTACAAAAGGTCCTCTCCATCTGGAACGGAGCTTGCCGGGATGATAATGTAACCGAGTGTCATAAAGTAAAACCTGTTGACCAGGTTCAAAAGTTTTTCGTAACAGGTGTTTATCGTGGAACACCTTAGCTCGGTTTTTAGTAATTAGGGCATTATCATATACCTCATCCCTCAGCTCTTCTAGTTCATTCAACTGCAGCTTTCGATTGCTGCCCGCATCTCCTAAAGATAAATTCAGCTCTTTGATAGCCCAAAAAGCTTTATACTCAATCTCCACTGGGAGGTGGCAAGCCTTCCCGTAAACAAGCCGGTATGGAGACATACCAAGATCGGTCTTATATGCAGTACGGAAAGCCCATAGTGCATCAATCAGTTTAAGTGACCAATCTTTATGATTTTTAGAAACCGTTTTCTCCAAGATTTGCTTTATTTACCGATTTGAAATCTCGGCTTGCCCACATGTTTGGGGGTGATATGGCTTTGACAGTTTGTGGGTGATAGAGTATTTGCGCATTAAAGACTCGAAAGTCCTATTGCAAAAGTGAGAACCATTATCACTTATTATCGCCCGAGGGTGCCCAAATCGCGAGAAGATGTGTTCTTTAAGAAATCGAACGACAACCTTGTTATCGTTCGTTCGGCTGGGCACAGCCTCAACCCACTTTGAAACGTAGTCAACGGCCAAAAGAATATACACATTTCCAAAAGAGTTAGGAAATGGTCCCATGAAATATATACCCCAAACATAAAAAATGTCCACAACCAAAATTGGTTGGAGCGGCATTTCGTTTCTCCGCGATATCCGGCTCAAGTGTTGGCACCGGGAGCAAGTTTTGCAGTATTCAAATGCATCCTTGAAGAGTCATGGCCAATAGAAACCACACTGCAAAACTTTTTCGGCTGTCTTCTTTGGGCCAAAGTGCCCGCCACATGCTTGATCGTGGCAAAAAGACAGCACACTCTTGACCTCACTTTCAGGTACACACCGACGAATGATATGGTCGGAACAGTATTTAAAAAGATAGGGTTCATCCCAGTAAAACATCTTTACTTGGAACAAAAATCGAAGTTTATCCTGTTTCGACCAATCATTAGGTATTAGGCCTGTGGCTAAGTAGTTTACAATATCGGCGAACCATGGTTCGCAAGAAACGGTCAAGAGTTGCTCGTCGGGAAAAACATCAGTGATTGGAAGATCGAGCGTGGGCGAAGAAGGAAGTCGTGATAGGTGATCAGCTACTACGTTTTCACATCCTTTTTTTTCCTTAATGACAAGGTCAAACTCTTGTAATAAAAGGATCCAACGTATTAACCTTGACTTAGCATCCTTCTTCGCAAAAAGGTGGCGAAGAGCTGAATGATCAGTATATACAACGACTGGAGAGCCAATTAAATAAGGCCGAAATTTTTCGAGTGCAAACACAACAGCTAAAAACTCTTTCTCTGTTGTTGTGTAGTTTAGTTGGGCCTCATTTAGTGTTCGGCTAGCATAATAAATCACGTGCGGCATCTTATTAATGTGCTGTCCAAGAACAGCGCCAATTGCAAAATCTGATGTGTCGCACATGATTTCGAAAGGGTGCGTCCAGTCGGGAGATGAGAGGATGGGCGCAGAGATGAGGGAATGTTTCAAAGACTCGAATGCTTCACTGCATGTGGAGTCGAAAGCAAATGTTGTGTCCTTGGCCAGTAAGAGAGTCAAGGGTCTAGCGATCTTGCTAAAGTCCTTGATGAACCGTCTGTAAAAACCGGCGTGGCCAAGGAAGGCTCTGATATCTTTGACGCATTTCGGGGGGGGGAGGTTAGAAATTACTTCGATTTTAGCTCTATCGACCTCAATGCCGTTTTGCGAGATGACATGTCCTAAGACAATGCCTTCTCGCACCATGAAATGGCACTTTTCCCAATTCAATGTTAGGTTCTTATCCCTACAGCGGGTAAGAACAGCGTCAAGATGCCCTGACACTCGTCGAAGGAGTCGCCAAAGATGGAGAATTCATCCATAAAGATCTCCAAGAACTTTTCAACCATGTCTAAAAAGATCCCCATCATACATCGCTGAAATGTCGCGGGTGCATTGCATAACCCAAAGGGCATGCGACGATAAGCAAAAGTGCCAAAGGGATAAGTAAATGTTGTCTTGTCTTGATCCTCTTTGGCGATGGGGACTTGGTTGTAACCGGAATAGCCATCTAGAAAGCAATAGAACTCGTGCCCTGCCAATCGTTCGAGCATTTGGTCAATGAAAGGTAAAGGGAAGTGGTCTTTCCTTGTCGCTGCATTGAGTTTCCTATAGTCTATGCAGACTCGCCACCCAGTTTGGGTGCGTGTGGGAATTAACTCATTTGCCTCATTGGTAGTGACCGTAATGCCCGATTTCTTTGGCACGACGTGGATTGGGCTAACCCATTGGCTATCCGAGATAGGGTAAATGATACCACTATCCAGACACTTGACAATCTCCTTCTTAACAGCCTCTTTCATGATGGGGTTGAGGCGTCTTTGTGGATCCCTTGCTGGCTTGGCATCATCCATCAAGTGTATATGATGTTCGACTATGAGGGGACTAATCCCCTTAATGTCTGCCATAGACCAGCCGAAAGCTTGCCGATTATTATGTAAGACCATCAAAAGAGCCTTCTCTTGCTCAAGAGCTAGAGAGGCCGATATAATGATGGGTAAGGTCTCATTATCACCTAGATAAGCATATTTTAGGTGCGACGGCAAAAGCTTCAATTCGAGTTTAGGAGGTGAAACAATAGATGGTAACAATGGGGTAACTGTTTCAAACTCGAAGGATTCCATCAAAGGTTCGAATCGAGTGTACGCAACAGAGTCGGATGGTTCAACTAACTCATCCGAAAAAGCAAAAGACTCCAATTCAGGTGATGAGTCTTCAAAGTCGTCAACAAAGGTAAAACACTCAAAATTGTTATCCGCCGTGAAAGCTGTGTCGGATTCTAGGAGGAACGCACTAGTGGCGTCAACATTGCTGTGATCGAACAAAAAATTCTCAAACTCACAGTCCTCCTCCGCAATCTCATTGATCGAGCAAACATCGAGTACGCTAGCATTAGGCTCAGCCGGCTGACTTCCCAACTTGAAAATATTGAGCTCAATTGTCATATTGCCGAAAGATAGGTTCATTGAACCATTACGACAATTGATCACTGCGTTGGAAGTTGCCAGAAATGGTCGACCAAGTATTACCGGAATTTGATTCCGGGGGTTAGCGACAGGCTGTGTATCCATCACGATAAAGTCAAAGGGGAAAATGAAATCCCCTACTCTAATTAACACATCCTCCAGCTCTCCCTTAGGATGGGTTATTGACCGGTCGGCCATTTGGAGAGTACAGTGAGTGGGCTTAAGCTCTCCAACGCCCAATTGCTCGTACACAGAGTAAGGTAGCAAATTGACACTCGTGCCAAGATCTAATAGTGCTCTATTGATGTTCTTGTCCCGAATTGTTATCGAAATGGTAGGACAACCGGGGTCCTTTTGCTTTGGGGGTAAAGAATTTTCAAGAGCATCACTAATAGCACTAGCCACAAAAACTTTCTTTGGCACTTGCGACTTCCTCTTTCTGGTAGATAAGTCCTTTAGAATTTTTGCATATGAAGGAACTTGTTGGATTGCATCCAAAAAAGGGATATTTATGCTAACCTGTTTGAATAACTCAACAATCTTCTCCATCTGTGGAGTTGGTTTATTGGATCTCAACCGATTAGGAAAAGGAACATTTTGAAAGGTGGTTGAGTACAATTTTTGCGGATCAGATTGTCGAGTTGGAACGGCACCCCGTGTAGATGTGTTCGTGTTGTGAGAAATGGGTCTGTTCGAGCTAGATGACGTAGAGCCGCGTGAAGGGTGGAGAATAGGCTCTAAAGAAGTAGGTGAAGAAGATGAAGAAGGGCCACCGGCAGGGGTGTTATTGTCAATACCCACATTGTTTTGCAACACTTTTCCCGATCTCAACGTGGTCACCGCATTTACGTTATGATTCTGCTGTTGATTTGCAGCATGTGCGTGACCGGGGTTGGGCAGTGGTTGAGATGGGAGCTTTCGTTTTTCGCGCTCGCTTAAAACTGCATTAAGTTGTGCAATTTGTGCCTCAATAGATTTGATGCTTTGATCGTGTGAGGCACTGTTTTGCACCAAAGATTGAATAGAAGTCTCTAGTCTTGCTGTAGACTGTGTAGATTGCTTAAAGAACGCATCTAGACTTCTTTCGAGCGAGCTAACCTTATCATTATTAGGTTGAACATAATTGTTTGGCTGATAAGCATTGTTAGGCACAAAATTGTTCACCTGATTAGGGTAAGGTTGCTGTTGAAATTGAGTTTGTGAAGGTACTTGTTGTTGTTGTGGAGGAGGAGGTCTTTGAAAATTGTTATTTCCTTGGAATTGTTGATTTTGGTTCCAAGCGAAATTTGGGTGACTCCTCCACCCCGGATTGTATGTCGAAGAGTAAGGATCGTTTCTTTGTCGTTGTTGAAATGCAGCGTTGACTTGATCCTTTCCTTGAGTAGATGCATTATAAGGACACTCTTCGGTTAGGTGCGATGGATCCGCACAACAAGCACAAACAGTTTGTGGAGGCATAACAGGGGCAGGAGAAGACGACGAGATTTTGGTCTCAATCGCTTCTAGCTTTTTCGTAAGAGCGGCCATCTCGGCCTTCATAGCAATCGACATTTCCACTTGATGTACGCCTGCCCTAGATTGACCACTAGAAGTAGATGATGTGGTCTTGGTACTCTCCCACTGAATTGTTTGCTCACTAAGATCCTCAAGAAACTGCCATGCTTCGTCACTAGACTTGGAGAGAAAATGACCTTGAGTTATGGTTTCTAGCAACTGCTTCGTTGCCGAGTTCAATCCCTCGTATAATCTTTGGCAAAGTTGCCAACTTTCAATCCCATGATGAGGGCATTGAACGAGTAGGTCCTTAAATCTCTCGAAGCACTTCCAAAAGGGTTCGGAAGGAAGTTGTGAGAATTGAATTATTTCATTGCGGATTCTAGCAGTTTTGTGATGAGGATAGAACTTTTTCAGAAAAGCTTTCACAAACTCATCCCAATTTCTTATGGAATGTGATGCGGTGCTGTATAGTCACTTCTCGGCTAGGTCACATAAGGTGAAAGGAATGACCCTTAGCCTTATCGCGTCATCACTTAATTGGGTTGTTTTCATCATAGCGCACACATTTTGGAATTTATTGATAAAGATATATGCATCTTCAGATTCCAAACCATGAAATTTTGGCAGCATATTGATGAAATATGGTTTTATTTCAAAATTGTCCCCATTTGCCGGTGGGGGTGAAAGACAGGTAGGTAAAGAAGTGCGGACGGGGTAGAAGAGATCCTGTAGCGCAACTCGTGCGGGCGCTTCAACAGGCAGTTGGATCGGGTTATTCGCACCTGGCAGAGGTGGAATCATTCCCGTCGGTAAGGTATTGTTGGGGTTGAATCCCGACATGCCTTCGGTGGAAGAATATGAAGGTGTAGGTAAGAAAGTGGACGGAATGTCGACTTCGGTGTCGAAGGGTTCGTCGGTCGGTACCAACGAAACACGGACTAATCGGGCATTAGTATCCCTAGTCCAAAGTGACATACACAAAAAGAGGTAGTGTAGTCAGAAAAAAAAAGACAGAAAGTGGAGGTAAGATAACGTCAGTGAAGGGAAGTGGTGCAAGTTCCTTTAGCGACAAGTTGCAAGTTTTGAAAAGATTTATCTTCCTTTTTTTTATGTGAGAGTTTTGCAAAGAGGTTTTTGAAAAGGGACTCGTGACACAAATGTATCAACCACACATGCACAATCAGGCCTAGATCTAGGGTCACCTAGGTCTGCTAGACAGCTCCTAACTAGGGCTAGAAATAGGATCTCAAACCGCCTCTTCATCGACAAGTACGGCCAGGTAAGTGGGAAGGAACCACAATAGTGGGCCTAATTAATAACCACTAGCCTAGACACCGCAAAGTCAGTTAGGATAAACGGTCGATGCCTATACTAGTCCTTTTCCTATTGAGCTTGATGTCCTTAGGTCTGAGTCTAGTATTTTTTAATTAATTGTGGTCGATGCAAAATGCTTTAAAGTGATTTCTGGGGTCCTGGGAAAGGTGATGAAATCCCCACCCAATCTGAGTTTGGTCAATTAGCTCCTTAAAGTCCGATTAAATTATGCAAAACAATAAAATTCACTTGCAAGCAATTTTTAGCGCGGCGCAAAGAAACCTGCAGAAAATCTGTTATTTAGAAGGGGAGAAAGATTTTTTTAGCACAAAGAATTCCTGCAGAAAGTTTTTACAGAGAGATATATGGTGGTCGGACAGAGGGGAGAAGGAGAGAACTAACCAACTGATTTTTAGGTGGTGACGTGGCCAAACAGCCGCGGTTCCGCG
Organism: Agapanthus africanus; assembly: GCA_030015575.1. Lineage (NCBI taxonomy): Eukaryota > Viridiplantae > Streptophyta > Magnoliopsida > Asparagales > Amaryllidaceae > Agapanthus > Agapanthus africanus. The sequence goes on along the minus strand of JASDDO010000012.1, from coordinate 122,385,059 downwards.
GTCTGGGGCGCTCCTTGGCCGCGGTTCCGCGGTCTCGTGAAGAGATCAGGCTCTGAAAAAAATTTTGTAGCTCCTGTTCACCAATTCTCCTCTGTTTTGATGTTCACTTTTCTGATTTGCCCTCTGTAAAATTCCAGATCTGAGAGTCTTCGCTGTTTCTGCAAGATTCAAACGAGGAACCCTTCAAACAGATAAAAATAATGAAAGAATTTTTGTACTTTTTATATTTTCATATTTTTATGATTTTTAAGATTTATATCAACCCGAAATTACACAAAAGAAAGATTACGCCATCCCCGGCAACGGCGCCATTTGATTAATCCAAAAATTTATGTTAACCGTAATCAGAAACGGTGTCGCTTTGCAGCTAGCCGGTGAGTACGGGTCGATCCACAGAGATGTGTAATATCCAGATTTATGTTTTTACGAGTTGATTCCTATGGTGGTTTGGTCTTTGTTGATTGATTTAAAAAACTAAATTATACGATATTAAAGAACTTGTTAGGATTAGGTCTAAAGTAGGGTTGAGTAGATGAAGATTAACACCTCTTTCAATGCTTTTGATTCAAACCTGTGTTAGAAGTTATATCAATTATTAGCAAAGGGGATTAGGATGATTGGAAAGAAACGAAGTTTCTTCCTCTTGATCCTTGTCCGTCCTTTCCTACTAATTGCTATAACCTTCATGGACGCATGCAAGTCCGGTCCTTTATACTACGGTGTCACCGTTACCTCGTGGCTAGGGTGCCGCAGGGAGCGGATCATGCATGCGTGCATGAAGTTCTATTTAATAATATTCGGCATTGAAAGAGATGAGAGATATTCATCTCTCATTCCCTCCTTTATTCCTAACCCTAACAAGCGAAGATTTTACTCACTCATTAGGGTGTCTTTTAAAAGTGACATTTTTAAAGCACTTACCGATTGCATTTGAAAGACTACACTAAATTAACTAGGGCAATGATATGATTGATCTACTGCAAGAATTATACGAGAGAACTAGGGCAACAATTAAATTAACACTACGGCAGAATTTAAAGAAATAAAAACTTACTAGAATGATTCTCTTGATCTCTCAACAATTCTGAATTTTATTGATTAAAAAGAGGCATCCTTTTTACAGATTCGAGATTACAATTTATAAAAAAACAGGGAACCTAGGGTTACAGATTCTCGAACACATGATTTTACAGATATGCCCGCTGAAAATCCCAACACCCGCACCGACGCACCGACAGACAAAATCTGCACCGACACGGGCACCATATGGCCGCGGAACCGCGGCTAAACCTAGAAGGGCATTGGGTCTTGAAACTGTTGGGTTTTCTTCTATGCTTCTTGGGCTTTCTACTTTTATACTCCATTTGACTTCTGGGTCTTCTCCAGATCTTCAGTGAAAACTTGTGAGGATCTTTTGACCGTTCACTTTGACATTTCGGACTGCATTGCCTTATACAATTGTAAATTGTTCTTCATGACTAGGATCCGTCTACTTGTTGGTCAAAAGTCTCTTTTCTGTATCAACTTTCGTCTTTTTCACTGTATTCGCTCCAAGAACCTGTAACCTGTAACATGTAACAGACATGGGTCAAAAGCACCTGTTTTTATTCTTAAATTCATAAGAATGGGGAATATAAAATGCAAAATTATGTTATGAACAGTCCACTCTATCAAATTCTCGAGAACTCGGTACGAAGAGCGAGAAGCGAAGCGCTGCCGAAATCGAAGACGGATTCCGGCGACCGGATCAGAACCTTCGCGATGTTTTCAACGATCGACAACCACCACGTCCTCTAGCTTCCTTAGCTTATCCAAACCGTAAGTCCCACCTTCTTCTATCTCTCTTTTCTTTAAAATAAAAATACGACTTTTTGGAACCCGATGGAAATCAGACAAACCGATTTCCGATTCGGTTTTTTCTATAAATTTCCACTTGTCACCTAACATATATTATCTACCCATATGCATGTTGACTGTTAATCACCCATAAATCAATTTAATCAAACTTTTTCACATAAAATGATAACTTCTTTGTATAACCGTATTCTTTTCTTAAAAATACCATGAAGTCCATTTTTCTTAGTTTAATTAATTCTCTCACTCCTAAATAGGTTTATCTTGATCACTAAACTTGTAGAACCCAATTTGAATGAAATTTCACACATAAAATGATAACGTTTTCGAATACCGTATTCTTGCGCTATAATACCGTTAAGTTTAACATAGCATATTTTACCTTTAAACTTCACCAAAACTTAATATAAGTCACGGGGTAATGACCTATCTCTACACACACTCAATATAACCCTAATTGATAAATATCAAAATACAGAATACGAAATTACAGGACTTTTCACTAAAATACCATAATCTTTATAACTTTTATTTAAAGCTTTAGGTTGTAAACATTTCTATATAAAATGAAAACACGATTGGTCATGGATATCGATCGTTTATCTAAACTGTCTTGTGGTGCCTAGGCAAGTGTGTCTAAGGCTAGTGGTTTTTAATTAGGCCCATGACCGTGGTTCCTTCCCACTTACCTGGCACTTACCTGGCCGCAATTGACGGTGAAGAGGCGATTTGAGGCTTCTAATGACTCATCGTTTAGACCTTAGAAATAGGCTAGTTGGTTTAGGAAACCCTAAAAACTAAAATACGGAAAACTGTACTTTTTGCAAATAAATACCCCATATTTATAAAACCGTTTTCCCAAATGAAAAGTATTTATAAACCTAAGCAAAGCGCCGCTACAACCAACTTTTGGGGAACCTATTAGGGATAGTACGGTTCATCGTGCACCCGCAGGCTAGTAGTGCGAGATTCAGACCTCCGCAAGGAGTATTCGGTCTCGAAAGTTTCAAAATGCGATAATTAGGGAAAATGAGATTTTTCTAAATAAAATATTTATATAAAATTATTCATGTGTTAATATATATATAATTATCATTTAAACACCTATTTTATCATAATATAAAGTTTACACTTTTTCTAAAAATTACAAGATTAAAAGTTACACTAAAATACCACGAATTTTCAGATAAAATAATTAATATTTTTGTTAGGATATATTCACTAGGATAACACAAATAAAATTCACATTCATTATAACAATAAAGACGATTATTAAATACTTGAGGTGTATTTTGAAAACTATACAAAAGTACTTTTTATATAAAACCCCCTCAAGTTTTACAAATTACAATAAGGCCCCCAGCTAATATAGAACTTCAAATTATCTTTCTTTTAGTCTGACTCGGGTTAGAGTATGACTATTCCTGACTCGAATATGATTCAAGTCAATATTTATTCTTTTATATTCCAATACAATTTGAATACATGAAACCCTGAATCCAGTTAACAATATATTCATTTTGACTGAATCAAACCATGGATATTCATCCATTATCCTGATATTCCATTTACCTGATTATACAATTACAACATATTTACTGATATCATGGTTTTGGTCAGTCATCCAACTTACATATTCCAACAATACAATACTGTTAAAACATCATGGGGTTTAAGGGGTAGATTGGTACGGAAGGTGTTAAAGGTGGCACGAGGTGGTCAGATTAAGACACCTGACCTGAATCCTATTGCTGTTGTACCGTGGCATAACGGTTCCTTGTACTTTCCTTTTTCCCTGATCTCTAGCATATAGAGATCCCCCTCGTATACACTGGCATCCTTCTGTACCAAGCTACAAACAACAGCGTTACACAATGTTCCATAATATTCAACGATATAATACTTTAGAAAATACTGTTACTCTATCATTCTCATTCTTCTTATTCTTTTGGGACTTACCGAGCGACCTGTTTGCTGACGACATTCTATCTCTTTCTTCTTTGAATGTCGTCAGGTGCGTTGGACCAAGTTGAGATCGAGCCCACCGGTGAAGATTTGGAGCAGTTCCAGGCAGACCCAGAGCTCTAGATAATTGTACCTTGTTCTTTCCAGTTTATTTCATTTTCTGTTATGCCACTGTTTAGGCATTGTTTTTCATTCCAGTTGTATTTTCTTTTTCTGCATTGTAAAAAGAATGTTATTAATAAAAGTTGCTGTTATTCGTCTCTGGTGATTTACTTTATATTGCTTAGTTATGCTTATCGTATATACTTCTGAGTATATTCGTAGCGGGCCTCGTCGCATCCACTTCGCCGTACACTGGGAAGCGGGGCATGACATTTATTATGCAAGTAAGACCTTGTATAATGCTCAAATTAATTATACAACCACCGAAAAAGAACTCTTGGCAGTTATATTTGCATTAGAAAAATTCAGGCCTTACTTGATTGGCTCACCAATTGTTGTATACACTGATCACTCCGCCTTGAAACATCTTTTATCAAAGAAGGATGCTAAAGCTAAGTTAATACGTTGGATCCTTCTATTACAAGAATTTGATCTTGTTATACGAGATAAGAAAGGATGTGAAAACGTAGTAGCCGACCATCTTTCGCGCATCTCTTCTTCTTCACCAATTATGACCTTGCCAATTAATGGTTCTTTTCCGGATGAACAACCCTTGAACGTATCCGGTGAACCTTGGTTCAGGGATATTGTGAATTATCTTGCAACGGGACTTATTCCCAGCGAATGGTCTACACAGGACAAACATCGATTTCTATCCCAAGTAAAACACTTTTACCGGGATGAACCCTATTTGTTTAAGTATTGTCCTGATCAAATCATTCGCAGATGTGTCCCTAATAAAGAATTCAAGAGTGTTTTGTCCTTCGGTCATGATCAGGCATGTGGAAGTCACTTTGGTCCATGAAAGACGGCGGAGAAGGTTTTGCAATGCCGTTTTTACTGGCCTACATTATTCAAAGATGCATTTGATCATTGCAAAACCTGTCCACAATGTCAACACACGGGTCAGATTTCTAAAAGAAATGAGATGCCACTTCAACCAATCTTGGTGGTTGAAATTTTCGACGTTTGGGGTATTGATTTTATGGGTCCTATTCCCAACTTTTTAAGGAATTTGTACACCTTGTTAGCGGTTGATTACGTCTCGAAATGGGTTGAAACTATTCCATGTCGCACTAATGACAAAAAGGTTGTCATTAAGTTCTTAAAAGAAAATATCTTTTCGCGATTTGGACACCCACGTGCTATCATTAGCGATAACGGGACGCATTTATGTAATCGGTCTTTCAAGACTTTGATGCGGAAATATGCAATCAATCAAAAACTTTCCACACCCTATCATCTCCAAACGAGCGGGCAAGCTGAGATTTCCAACAGGCAGATCAAACTAATTTTGGAGAAAACTGTTTCTAAAAACCGAAAAGACTGGTCAACCAAATTTATGGATGCTCTTTGGGCATTCTGTACTGCATATAAGACCGATCTCGGTATATCTCCTTATCGTCTAGTGTTTGGAAAGGCTTGCCACCTTCCAGTCGAGATTGAACATAAAGCAATGTGGGCCATTAAAGAACTTAACTTCGATTTAAATCAAGCCTCAATTAAACGAGCTAAGCGAACTCCGCGATGAAGCTTATGATAATGCGATGATAGTAAAGAATCAGACTAAGGTATTTCACGATAATAATATTTTGAGAAAAACTTTTACACCTGGTCAACAAGTCCTTTACGATTCCCGTCTCCATCTTCATGCGGGTAAGCTATGATCTCGATGGAAAGGACCATTTATTGTGTGATATGTTTACCTGCACGGGGCAGTTGAAATCGAAAATAGAAAAAAGGTACAATTTTCAAAGTAAATGGGCATAGATTAAACTGTATTTTTCCACTGACCCCTCGGAAGAGCTTCTGTTTTTACAGGAGCCGCTTTATAATGACTAATCTTCCTCCATCTCACCTCCATATTTCGGTAATATTGTCTCATCTTTAGAATGAAGGTGAGTCAAAATTGTATGTATATATATATATATATATATATATATATATATAATATAAAAATATGCAAAATTGTACATACACAAAAAAATAAGTTTGGGGTAGGATTTTCACTTTCACTTATTCTTGCCCCCATCAATAACTTTTTCTCCCAAGCCTATAGGTTTTTAAGATTTAACAGATGACAACAATGAAGACACTGCTGTAAACAGGTTTGGTGGAGGTTTGTGCTTATTTACGCATCACTTTGCATCATACTTTGCATAAGTATAAAACATATAAAAAATTATAATGAAAGGTTAGAAAGTGAAAAATTACATTTAAAAGATTGGAAAAATTTAAGAAAATAAGAAATTTAGATGTTTTATTAAACGGAACTAGTAATAAGTAGCTATGAGCCGTTGTCCCAAGGGTTAGTAAGATGAAGGAATTCACTAATCTGAGAATAAAAATAAGTATGAAAAATAGTTCCTATTCTGGAAGCCAAACACTTGAATATTGATACCTTACAATACGCACTTACACACCTCTTGAAACTCGGGATAGTAGAGGATACCTTGAAATGCTCTTGTCTAAAAACCAAAAGTATAAAGAAAATAAATTTAAATGAAGCATAAAAGATAAATGGTGAAGAAAAATGAACACTGGTTTTGTAATCACCAAGGCAGCATAAAAAAATATAGCGAGGGTGCTTCATCACCTAGTAGTGCCTTAGACCAACTGGTTTGGGAGTCACTGCTAAGCCTTAGGTGTTGCAAGACGAGAAAATTGCTACTTACGCCTAATCTGCAAGCACATTTAGTAATCGGTCGGTTAGTACCTCAAGAAGTATTAACAGTCACATGAGGAATGTGTGAGCATTTCCATCTAAAATATTTACCGACTAAAAAGTACTAAGGTAGATGGACATGATTATGATAGCTTGAACTGAATTCTCCGAATGTAGGGATGTCTTTTACACACACGTAGGGGTATATGATCAGTGTTTGGAAGAAAGATAGGAATGAAGAATAAAGACGATGTTTTATTGACGGATGATGTGATTTCTAACATCTTTTCATGACTATTAAGATAGGGCTCATAGCAACCAAAAAGCTAGTATAGTTGGAAACTCTAACTTTCAAAGTTTTTTCTTTTATAATTCTTATCTTTTATATGTAACTTTCACTGTCTTTCTTTTATTATGGGATTTTGTGGGTGCAATCCGCTGAAAACCTCAGAAGACAACACTCCTCCACCCAGGGACACCTAGAGGTTTAAAGGCTTGTTGCACGTGCTCAGTGCAATCGTGTTGCCTACGAAAGTGTGCTAGTTAGTTTTTCTTTATATTTTCTCCTTCTCTTGAATAAAAGAAGTTTGCTCGAGACGATCAAAATCAAGTTTGGGGGAATTTGTTCAGTCGAAAATATTGCAATCTTGAACATATCAATTTCCTCACTATTCTAATCAGTTAAGGATAGTTGATATAAATATAACACATATTACCAGTTCATCTGCAAATTATCAAATACCACGTGTTATATTTATAATCAACATCTTTTTAAGGAAATTGTATGTTTAGTATGTCATGCATCATATTCTATATCTCCAACACTTTTCATTGAGATTTTGTGCAGAAAATTATTTCAGGACAGATATCGAAATCGTAAATTCGCCGACAAAATGCAGCAAATCAAAGAGTTAAAATCTGGCAAAGATTCAGAAGAGATAATAGGATTCCAGATATCACCTGAATACCCATAAACCAACACCAGAAGACACAAGAAGTTTGAAGACACAAACTCACCAAACGGCCGCGGAACCGCGGCCGAGTCCGCGGATCAGGGGCCGAGTTAGGTCGTTGGCGGTCGATATTTTTCCAAAGGCTCCCTTATAACTTCCTAGCTTGTTGAAGAAGCTTCAAACTTCCTAGCTTATTCCAGAAGCTTCCCTACAACATCCAAGCTTCTTATGCAAGCTTAATAACTACCTTACTCAAGAAGCTTCCCTACAACTACCTAGCTTCTTGGGGAAGATGAACCTAGCTTCTAGTAGAAGATTGATGAAGGCTATATAAAGAGAGCTAAGGCTTCATTGTAAAGATTTTTGATTATTTGTTGAGCATTTATTCACTACACAATTCAATACAAGTTGAGTGACACAACTTGAGATCCAATTCAATTCCAAATCAAATCAAGAATCATCGAGAGTTCATCAAGCATTCATCGCAAAGATCCTTTACGCAAAGCCAATCTTTATCTACGTGCACGAGATCCATGATAGATCCAAGTCTCACGGAGATCAAGCCAAGCGAAAGTCGACGGAGAAATTACCTTTTTAAGGGAGCGATCGAGAGCAACTCTTGTAACCTCGAATTGAAGGAACGTGTAATTTGAAGTTTATTAATAAAGGTGATCAATTGTTAATTCTTGCTTTCTTTAAATTCTTGCATTATGAAATTTCTAATTCTTGATTCTTCTATTTTCATGATGCGTGAGTGAAATCTCCGCTTGTAAAGGATTCAAAGGAATTCGGCAGATCAAATGGCGATGAAATCCTCAACTAATCTTAAGTCTTATGAGAATTATGAACTTTAGCAAAAAGAATCATTAATGACCAAATTTGGAATGAGATCACCGTTCTTGATTATTTCATTGAAATTTGGGATTAAATGATTATGATTCTCATGGCTAAAAGCTAGATTTGAATGATGACCAATGAAAAGACATGGGATAGTGAAGGAGAAACCCTAGTTTCTTCAGCAAATCCCTAATCTTCATTCTTCACCATCATTCTAGCTATAATTCATTAATAGATAAGATGAGCCATTATTAGTATTCATCATTGCTACTAATTCCTATCGAATCCTATAAGATATTCTTCAATTTTCTTGATAACTAAAATTGATTTTGGACACTTTCTTGATTTCTAATTCTTGAACACTTTCTTGATTTTCTTGAAATGACAAACTCAAATAAATATTGAATCGCTTTCTTGAATTTAGTTACTACTTCTTTCAACTCATCTAAAGCAAGATCGAATAAATCCTCGCATCTCAGTGGACGATCCGTTCTCATTAACGAAACTACTTCGACGCCGTTATTGATTGCGGCTATAAATTCTTTGATTATGATAACAATTTTCACACCACATCGAGAACGATCAATCAGAACACGTGAGTGCTGAACGTATACTAGTGCTTAACACTATGGGAAGTCAACTCCAGCATTAAGTTGGCTAAGTCTTCTCGAGATTAAAGCATCTTTGATCTCCGAATAGATCGAGTCCCCGTGCTCATGTCTTCCTAAACTGATCCTAGTCCCAAACACGACTAATGATCTTCCGACGGATATTCATCCCCCATCTCCCCTCAATCTGGAAATTGGTTCAAGAGTATATCTCTCTACATCTCTGATACATGTCGTTGTAATTCCTCAACGTCTTCAGAGAGGTGGCGGGTCCCGACAGCCAACTGCTTTTGGATGCTTCCCAAAATGGCGACAACGAACCGTAACGTCCTTAAACTAAAATCTCACCGCAAAAATGGTAATCTGCTGACCGAAACATCCTTAAACTAACAACGGATTGAAACGTCCTTAAACTAAAAAAATAGTGCCCAAATGCTCTTTTGTTGGGTCTGAATGATCCCAAAATCCTGTTGAGTAGATCTTAGTCCCAAATTAGACTAATGTACCCTCAAAAAACATTAAAGTTGATCTTAATCTCAAAGGAGATTAATGGTCCTTAAATCAACCAAAACCCAAATCTAAGAATATACGGATTTGGACTAATCCACGCCCTACGGGCGATAACATAAATTAATCTCCATATACACTCCACGGGCAACCAAAAATAAAACAAACACACACGACACGAAGTGAACTTCTGGAGCAGGAGAAAATTGTTATCGCTACGCGGTAACGTAATTAATTGCAGGGGCTTGCTCTTGCAGTGAAAAGCGTTCCCATAATCAAAAACCCCTCAGAAATGAGGGGGAATCTGACGAAGTCTGCTACAATGGCTGCATCCGTCCAAACCTCCGATACACGGTGCCATAAATTAACTTGGCATCTTCAGAAATGTGGACGGATAAAACCAAATAGTATCTGCCCCCAAATTCAGGCAAGACGATCCATCCCGATTCGTCTCCATTTTCGGCAGTAAACAGATTCTGGCAGGCCCGGTGGTACATCTTCCTCATTCCACTCCACACTTCATGTGTCGTGTTTTTCCGCGATCAAATAATTGCGGTATATATGTTTGTGGTTGCCTTTAGGTGATGGGGTACTGAAGCCGACATTTCGTCTCTATTAAGAATGGCGCTTGCTCCCACCCTAGCAACTCAGGCTCTTTCATATCCGTCGGATTCAAGTATGGGCCCCTTGCAGTATCAAATGTTTGCAATCCGGCTCTTCAAGAATTCAACGGGCTTCTCTTTAGGTCGATACTTCCACCTCCACCCTTGGTGCCTCAATGCCGATGGAGGAAGCCCAGAGGAAGTCTGTCTTCCACAGGCTGGTTCCCCAAGCTGTAGCTTTGCCGACGGAATCAGTCCTCAAACAACTGACACTTGCCAAGGACCAAGGTCGACACAGGGGGCAGAATATTCAAGCACTCAAAGGAATCAGGGGGCAGGCTCGGCAAAATCCTGAGGCTAATCAAATCTCGGCCGTAAGAAACAGTCGATGTCGATATCGGCATCATATAAAATGAGCTGGGGGCAGTCCTTCATATGGTCTTGTTTTAACCCCAGTGGTGAATGTTATTGTTTTAACCGGGAACAGCTTCAAACTATTGCGAAGGGTCAGACAAAATTCTCCTACCGCAATATGAAGAAATCTCCACAGCCCATGGAGATTCCAGGAGTGCAGAAATCAGTTCTCTCCCTATAACAACTTTCCTCATTTATATATAAAGTGTGGAAGTAGGTGAAGGACTCAGTCGTCGTCTGCGGCTCTTCCTCTAAACGTAAGCCAAATTCTGACAAATCCCCTTTCAAATACAAGAGGACTTATCCCAAGATGGATCCTGATACAACGGTTCCCTCCTAAAACCAAAGCGGCTTCTAAAAAAAAGGCCTAATAAAGCTCAAGCGCCCGAGGTAAACTCTGAAGGCGATAACTCCAAACACCCAAAGTCTGGGGGAACAACAGTTCATGCAGTCCACATGGTGAACTCCAAAGATGAAGTTCAAGCATCTATTAGTCACGGACCGCATACCCAGTCCCTAAAAAAGGCTTAACTGCAACGTGATAAGCTGCAGGAGATGCTTGTTCAGGCGACAGCACTCACTAATCCATCGTCTAAGGCAAATCCCGAAGACGCGCCGGGAGAAAGAATAGAGCATGAGTTGGATATTGATTTCCTAAATCATTCTCTCAAAAAGAGAGATGAAGAAACGACAGAAATATCCGGAACGATGGTTCAATCGGAACCACAAGCAAATGAACTGCCGGTAGTCGCTCTTAAAAACAAGGGTGACATTTCAAATCCTCTACGAGCAAAGCTGAACGAATATATCACTCATCAAATCAGAGCTCACTACGCCAGTGAAGCCGCAAATAGATCAATCAAGACCGGTCGACCGTATCCGATGTGGTACGATCAAATACAGTACCCGCCAGAGTGTACACTTCCAACTCAGCATACCATTATCTAATGTACCTGACCCAATCAAATCTTTGATTTAAGTGGATGCGGATCACATCACTTACATATGTAAATCATATCCTTCTTATAATGTAAAGATATAGATATGATATTTACAACCTTGACTAGGTACATACAATCAGTTACGTAAAATCAATAACCGCTCACTTGTCAATTCTAGATGATTTCCTCAATAGATACAACATCCTTGCTCATTCCGTTAGCACCTCAGAGAGTTATATCAGCTGCCATGATAACTCTACGGTTTCTCAAAGTCTGTAAAGAATGATATCCTGATATGGTATCATGTACCCAGTAAGTAGAGTTAATTGACAGATAGTTTTCAAACACCAACACACCCGAAGCCGAAACCACAACATGCTTCAGATCCTGGATTCTGGCTTTCCAAGCCCTGTAATCCCTCAGCCAATGTCTTTTCCCATAACAATAGGAACAACCCTCCTTTCCTACTGTTAGCCCCAAAACTTTTGCCCTTCCCTTTCCTTCTACCTTCCTGATACCGCATTTCTGCTTTGTGGAGGTCTTCTTCTTTTCACCCTTTGCTTTTTCCTTGGACGTAGAAGAGGAAGATTCCCCAATAAGCAGAGCGGGTGTCTCCCTGGTTCACCAACGTGGTCTCCAGGTCCGTGAAGTGTTTAATGCAGCTAATCATTATAGGGACGTGGTTCTCTACAGATGATCCAACAGCCAACCTCGCTTGAAGCAATTCGTTCGAGGTCTCATGTCTTGCGATACGAGATTGCTCTCCATATAAAATTTTGTTATGGAGGAAGATAGAAACAATGTCTATCTTCTCGTGTTCCTTCTGGTTTTCACCATCTACTGAGGGAAACATAAGGCACTTGGCATTCGCACTGTCTTTTCCCTTTGTCTTACGGATATCTTCCGTGACGGTGGAAACTGGACCTGGGACGGCATAGGCGTGAGTAATAATGAGGTGGTCCAGCTTGTATAGGTAATGGACATCTGGACAAACCTTTGCCAATTAATATAGTAAAACTCAGTCGTTTGTTATCAAACTATAACCTAATCTGGTCACCTTGTTGCTGCAATTAAGAGAGAGAGAAGAATACACTCAGCACGATTCTTTTGCAAGTTTAGATTGGTTTTTAGTTTATCTAAACAGGATGGCTCCCACTGTTTCTTGAATCCCTCCTCAAACCAGAAAATAAGAACTAGTCAGGATTAATCTCACCTTACGATACTTACTTAACCGTTCAGCCAGGCTGGTGTTGGTACTTCGAGAGAGGTTTTCCAATGCTTTCTCCAAGTTCCTTAATTAAAAAACCTCTCTTCCCTGGAGGTGTAGCCCCGCTAACACCATTCTAGACACTTACTTGGTTTATAGCATTGATTGTTTAGTGAAAAAATCTCCCGAGGAGTAGCTGTCACGACCCAAAATTTGGATGTGGCCGGCACTTAGATTGTATAATATCTAAAGATATCTACACAACCCGAGTAAGCTAAAAACCAAGATCAAAACCCCTTTTTCCGGAATTTTAGAAAAATGTAGTTTTTAAGAAAAACTCACAGTTTTAAATAATTAAGATCTTAATAGTAACTCCGTATTGAATTCATAACAAAAACAGTTAGAAAGTGCTTAATTTGGTTGCATCCCTAGTTGGGATCAACAATGCCAACAGCGGAAATAATTATATAACTTTATACGACATCAATAAGAATCTCAGACATAAGTAAAAGAAATATCATTCCATATAACCAAACGATCTCATCTGTCAAATAATATACATACCACCACTTCTCTTTCTAATTCATAATACAGGTTCTGATGGAGATATTCTAGATTCAATATATAATACCAAAAGAGGAGGTTACTGCATAGATAACTCGCCTAGAAAAAGATGCGATAAAAGCTTATAAATGGATTTGCACTGCTGCTAACCGTCCACTCTACCCCTGCAAGGAACTGTGGCACAACGGGGCAGAGTTACCAACTCTATGAATAGAACTAACATATAACGGCCGATAATGTAAATATGACGAACTATAACTAACTGTAGTGTGGATAAGTATGATGCATGATAGCATGTGGAAAACATGAAATTGGTACTACTAATCACATAAACTCAAAATTGAAATCTCATCACTTTTTCCCAATAAAGTTTATCTTTCCGTGTCCAACATTGACACAAATCTTCTGTTTCTCTCAGACATCATTTCTCGAACGATCCTGTAATCAATAACACTGGTCGGTATCATCAAGATATCCACCGTGTTCATAACTGTCTCCGGTATCGAGTATCCTCGTTAGGCTCCCCGCCTAAAGTGCAGCTATCCTTCCCCTCGGTCTCGACCGGGTCCACCATGTATCCAACTGTATCCCCACCGACTCAGTCTGGATAAAATTGTAGATCCATAACCGTATACCCCCAGACTCGGTCCGGAATAAAACCAAATCATAAAAACGAAATTTCATGGTGGACGTGACACATAATCATGAAAATAACTGATTTTTCCGTTATAGTATATGAAAACTTAAAACCATAAATCCTCAATAATACAAATGTCTCTTATATCAACTACTAATACTTGAATACGAAATATGATGTCATATATGCTAATTACTACGACTATTGATACTTAAGGTATGATAAGAATCATTTTTAACAGAATAATTTCTAAGTGTGAAGTGACATGTTAATATCGACAAGGTGTGGTGTAACATGTAGATATGTGCATGTGCGGCATAACTTGTCGATAATGGTGCAGTGTTCTAACAAATATTAATCCTAGAGGTGTATCCTAGAGGTATATATATATATATATATATATATATATATATATATATATAGGAATGCATATGTTAAAGTTAACATACAAAAGCAAAACTTGAATTTTAAATCTATCTACGGGCGTATCACGCCATCTTTACAAGATCTCCCGGTAGATGTTTAGTCTACTCACCGGAATACGTCATAAACTACTCAAAAATCGCCAATCCTTTTCCTTTCCTTGCTGCCTCTGAAGTTTCCGTATTCGAATCTAACATCGAAATTTACTTATATAAGGAAACGGCTAACTCCGATACGGCAAAATCATGAAAACACAAGTTGTACGTTCTAGTTACACCACGTACGACTATTGCAAACGATCTAACATTCATTTTAACTGGAATTTAACCCGACGCTGTTGCGTAACAGAAAACATAACGCGTTAGGAATTACTCGTGTCGTATTTTAGATTTTTGATCCCTTTTCCGATATTAGTTCCCAGATTTCATATACAGTTAAATTAACTATTTTAAACAATACCAAAATATCCTAACAATGATACAGAGACCTACCTAAAAGCCCAAAAACCCAAAGTCAACTAAAAAATCTGGCGACGCCGGAATTCTCCTATAGCTCGCCGGCCCAAATCCGAGCCCCTTGGTTCGTGCTTCTAGGGTTTGTTCTAGGTCCAACATACAATATTTAAGCATTGTTTGGTTAAGTTGATTTTACTCTGACTAATAGCAGATTACTATAGAGCTAACTTTTACCAAAAATACGATTTTATCGATATTCGATTTCACCGGAAGAAAGTGAGCTGCCTTTGTCAATCTATCTACAATCACCCAGATGGAATCATACCCTCTGCTAGTCCTGGGTAGACCCACAACGAAATCCACGGAAATCTGTTCCCATTTCCACTCCGGAATGGGCAAGGGCTGCAATTCTCCAGCCGGCCTCTGGTGCACTGCCTTGACTTGCTGACAAGTCAAGTATCTCGAAACAAACTCCGCAACATCCCTCTTCATTCCTTCCTACCAATAAACATCCCTGAAGTCATGATACATCTTGGTGGAACCAGGATGAATACTATACGCTGATCGATGGGCCTCCTCTAAGATCTCACGTCTCAACCCATCTGAACCTGACACACAAAGACGAGTCCCAAAACGTAATACCCTACGGTTATTTATCATGAACTCCGACTCTCTGCCCTACCTAACCTGATCCATAATCTCCGATATACGAGCATCTGCGGGCTGTGTCTCTCGAATACGATCCAATAACTGAGGGCGGGTGCGAACATGTGCTAACTGTCCTCATGTCGATGTGAACTCAAACTGTATACGGCTATCACATAAAATCTTCCAGTCTGTGGAAAACTGCCTCTGCATGGTGCACACATGAGATAAGCTACCTCCAGGCCTCCGGCTCAAAGCATCTGCTACAACATTCGCTTTGCCTGGATGATACAAGATCTCACAATTGTAATCCTTCACGAGTTACATCCATCGACGTTGACTTAGATTCAGATCCCTCTGCTGGAAAATATACTTCAAGCTCTTATGATTTGTAAAAATCTGGCACGGCTATCCATACAAGTAATGCCTCCAAATCTTTAGTGCGAAAACTACTGCAACCATCTCCAAATCAAGAGTGGGGTAGTTCTGCTCGTGCCTCTTCAACTGCCGAGAAGCATAAGCTACAACCCTGCCGTGCTGCATCAACATACAGCCTAAACCCACTCGAGAGGCATCACAATACACCATGAAACCACCTGACCTGGTAGGTAAAGATAAGAAAGGTGCAGTCGTCAAGCAAGTCTTCAACTGCTGGAAACTCTGCTTACATGGATCTGTCCAAAGAAATAGAACTTCCTTCCTAGTCAATCCGGTCAACGGTGCAGCGATCCGAGAAAAATCTTGCACAAAACGTCTGTAATAACCAGTCAGATCCAAGAAACTTCATACCTCTGTAACTGACATAAGTCTGGGCCAGTGCTGTACCGCTTCTATCTTCTTTGGGTCCATACGTATCCCATCTCTTGTAACTACGTGACCCAAGAAATCTACACTATCCAGCCAGAAAGCACACTTGGAAAATTTTGCGAACAGTTGATGCTCTTTCAAGGTCTGCAACGTCATGCACAAATGCTGCTCATGCTCCTCTCGGCTCCGTGAATAAACAAGAATATCATCAATGAATACTATAATAAACTGATCAAGGAATGGCCAGAAAATACGGTTCATCATATCCATGAAAGCTGCTGGAGCATTGGTGAGTCCGAACGACATCACCAGAAACTCATAATGCCCATATCGTGTGCGAAAAGCAGTCTTCGGAATGTCATCCTTTCAAACCCTCGACTGGTGATACCCTGACCGCAAATCAATTTTTGAGAAATAGCCAGCTCCCTGCAGCTGATCGAACAAGTCATCGATACGAGGTAATGGATACCTATTCCGCACAGTAACTCGAATCAGCTACCGATAATCTATGCACGATCTCAAGCTACCATCCTTCTTCTTAACAAACAAGACAGGAGCTCCCCACGGTGATACACTTGGACGAACAAGTCCTCTATCTAACAACTCTTGCAACTGGCTTTTGAGTTCTTTCAACTTCGTCGGGGCCATCCGATAGGGCGGTATAGAAATAGGCCCAGCACCCGGAATCAAGTCAATACAAAATTCAATATAAAGATCGGGTGGAAATCCTGGTAATTCAGCAGGAAACACATCCGGAAATTCTCGTGTGATCGGAACTTGGTCCCACGGGACTTCAGCGACTCCTACGTCCTGAACAAAATCTAAGAACCCATGACAACCCTTCTTCAAGAGTCGTCTCGCACAAAGAGTAGAAATCATGTTGGCAGGAGTTATATTATAGTATCCTTGCACAACAAAGCTCGGTTCCTCCGGAGAACAAAATCTGACCGCTTTCCCCTGGCAATCTACATAAGCATGACAAGCGGCCAACCAATCCATACCAAGAAGTATATCAAAATCTAACATATCCAGGAGAATTAGATCAACTAATGAATCCCTATCACCGATACGTACTGAACATGACCTGAATACATGTCGAGCTACAAGAGAATCTCCTACCGGAGTAATCACCACTAACGGTAACTCTAACAACGACGACTCTCTCCAGAGAGAAAGTACAAAGCGTGAAGATACATAAGAATGTGTAGAACCGGGATCAAATAAAATATGTGCATCTAAGAAATATACTACAAGAGTACCTGTCACAGTTGCATTTGATGCCTGTCTATCCTGTGGAGTCAGTACAAAAACTCGTGCCTGGCCCATGCCCGCATCCTGTCGTCCTCTACCTCTATCTCCTCGACCTCTCTGGAAGCGTCCTGCATAACCTCGGTCTCGTGGTGCAATCGTCTGGCGCATAGTGCTAACTAGGGGAGGAAGTAAGGCCATCGGAGTAGAAGGTGGAGAGGGTAAAGCAGCCTGCGGAGTAACAGTCCCGCTATGGCGTGTACACCCTCTAGCCATATGCCCTGGAAGTCCACAACTATAACATGTAAGTGGGGTCCTCTGATCATCGGGGTATGAACTGAACATCTATCCCTGGGTCTAACCTTGTCCGAAACTGTGGCCTGGAGCCTACCTGGCCCTACCTCTGCCAATCTGTCTAGTCATTGACCCAATTGGTCTAATCCTCTTTGGCTCCGGAACAATCACTGGCTCGCTCAGACGCTCTTCCACTCGCATAGCTGCATCCATGGCCGCGCATAAGTATCGAAATGCTGGGAGCCTATCGTAAGAAACAACTGCGTATCCAAACTCCTTATGAACCTCTTCACCCGAAGCTCCTCTGTAGGAACTAAGTATGGAGCATAGCGCGACAACTGGGTGAATCGTAAATCATAATCCGCCACCGACATACTCGCAGATTTTCGCAACGCTTCAAAACTGCTAGCTCTAGCGTCCCTCACACTCTGTGGAAGAAACCTATCAAGAAAAACCTCAGAGAACTCGGTCCACGACATCTGAGGAAGACCAGTGGTTCGTCCTCTCTCCATAGACTCACTCCACTCCTGTGCCAGTCCCTCCAATCGAAAGCTAGTCAGCTCAACTGACCTCGCATCTGAACATCGCAATGATCTGCCTATCTTCGCCATCCTATCAAGAAAGGATTGAGGATCCCCCGCTACATCGGTCCCTGTAAATACCGGAGGTCTTAACCTCATAAACTCTGGAAGAGATACCTCCATTACTCTAGGTTCCGCCAGTGCGACAGTCTGCATAGGCTGTTTATCGGGTTCTACCATCGTCGGTGTCTGATCCTGTCTCTGTACTCGAGTGGCCTCAGCCAACTGTCTTACCACGTGCTGCAATAATATCATGCTCTCCTCTATCCTAGTCAGTCGATCTGGAGGAGGAGGATCGACATTCTCATGCACCGCCGGAATGTCCGGTGTAACAGTCGCCGTCGCCGTCACAGGCGGATTCGCCCTAGCTACATCTCTGGCTGCAGCTCGCCTAGCTCGCGTAGCCATAGCTACTGGAACAAGAAACGAGAGTTGTTAAGGCTTTCGAATAGGAGTAATTAATAATTGAGAGTCAAAGGAAGGATAAATCGAGATAGACATCCTAAGGTTAGTTAGGTTGAGTATGGTAACGTAAATATGTCGCGGAACATACGTACGGTACTCCACTCATCCTAATTTACCCACTCCATCAAACCAAAGGTCATCCTACATAACGAACTCAAGTCGACTTACCTTAACTCACTACTCAATTCCGTAAGGTTAATCCTAAGCTCTGATACCAACTTTGTCATGACCCAAAATTTGGATGTGACCGGCACTTAGATTGTATACTATCTAAAAATATCTATACAACCCGAATAAGCCAAAAACCAAGATCAAAACCCCTTTTTTCCGGAATTTTAGAAAAATGTAGTTTTTAAGTAAAAATCACAGTTTTAAGTAATTAAGATCTTAACAGTAACTCCCTATTGAATTCATAACGAAAACAGTTAGAAAGTGCTTAATTTGGTTGCATCCCTAGTTGGGATCAACAATGCCAACAGCGGAAATAATTATATAACTTTATACGACATCAATAAGAATCTCAGAAATAAGTAAAAGAAATATCATTCCATATAACCAAACGATCTCATCTGTCAAATAATATACATACCACCACATCTCGTTCTAAGTCATAATATAGGGTCTGATGGAGATATTCTAGATTCAATATACAATACCAAAAGAGGAGGTTACTACATAGATAACCCACCTAGCAAAAGATGCGATAAAAGCTGATAAATGGATCTGCACTGCTGCTAACCGTCCACTCTACCCCTGCAAGGAACTGTGGCACAACGGGGGTGAGTTTCCAATTCAGTGAATAGAACTAACATATAACAGCTGATAATGTAAATATGACGAACTATAACTAACTGCAGTGTGGATAAGTATGATGCATGATAGCATGTGGAAAACATGAAATTGGTACTACTAATCACATAAACTCAAAACTGAAATCTCATCACTTTTTCCCTAAAAAGTTTATCTTTCCGTGTCCAACATTGACACAAATCTTCTATTTCTCTCAGGCATCATTTCTCGAACGATCCTGTAATCAATAACACCGGTCGGTATCATCTAGATATCCGCCGTGTTCAAAACTGCCTCCGGTATCGAGTATCCTCGTTAGGCTTCCCGCCTAAGTGCGTCTATCCTGCCCCTTGGTCTCGACCGGGTCTACCATGTATCCAACTGTATCCCCAGCGACTCAGTCTGGATAAAATTGTAAATCCATAACCGTATACCCCCAGGCTCGGTCCGGAATAAAACCAAATCATAAAAATGACATTTCATGGTGGACGTGACGCATAATCATGAAAATCACTGATTTTTCCGTAATAGTATATGAAAACTTAATACCATAAATCCTCAATAATACAAATTCTTCTTATATCAACTACTAATACTTGAATACGAAATATGATGTCATATATGCTAATTACTACGACTATTGATACTTAAGGTATGATAAGAATCATTTTTAACAGAATAATTTCTAAGTGTGAAGCGACATGTTAATATTGACAAGGTATAGTGTAACATGTAGATATGTGCATGTGCGGCATAACTCGTCGATAATTGTGCAGTATTCTAACAAATATTAATCGTAGAGGTATATATATATATATATATATATATATATATATATATATATATTTAGGAATGCATATGATAAAGTTAACATACAAAAGCAAAACTTGAATTTTAAATCTATCTATGGGCGTATCACGCTATCTTTATAAGATCCCCCGGCAGATGTTTAGTATACTCACCGGAATACATCGTAAACTACTCAGAAATTGCCAATCCTTTTCCTTTCCTTGCTGCCTCCGAAGTTCCCGTATTTGAATCTAACATCGAAATTTACTTGTATATGGAAACGGCTAACTCCGATACGGAAAAATCATGAAAACACAAGTTGTATGTTCTAGTTACACAACGTGCGACTATTGCAAACGGTATAATACTCATTTTAACTGGAATTTAACCCAACGTTGTTTCGTAACAGAAAACAGAACACGTTACAAATTACTCGTGTCGTATTTTAGATTTTTGATCCCTTTTCCGATATTAGTTCCTAAATTTCATATACAGTTAAATTAACTATTTTAAACAATATCAAAATATCCTAATAATGATACAGAGACCTACCCAAAACCCCAAAACCCCAAAGTCCACCAAAAATTCGGCGACGCCGGAATTCTCCTATAGCTCGTCGGCCAAACTCCGAGCCCCTTGGTTTGTGCTTCTAGGGTTTGTTCTAGGTCCAACATACAATATTTAAGCATTGTTTGGTTAAGTTGATTTTACTATGACTAATAGCAGATTACTACAGAGCTAACTTTTACCAAAAATACGATTTTATCGATATTCGATTTCAACATTAAACCAATTACAGAACTAATTCCTACAGTGTTTAAAGATATTACCTACAAAGGATTACTGGATGATCTCCCTCCAAAATGCACAAGCTCCTAGTTTCTATCTTGATGGTGAACTCCTTAGCCTAATTCTTCTTCTCTTCTCTCTTTTCTTTTATTCTCTTTGCTTGTTCTTAGTTTTCCTTAAAGCATGAATTTTTCTGGATTTTAATCTGTTAAAATGATCTGAACACAATATATATGGAAAAGGGGAGAGTGAGGCGTAGGAGGAGGTGTCACCAACAAAGTGTTGGATATAGTGCCCTCAAAGTCAATTATTGGATCGCAGGTACGTGATTGCAATGACTGAGGCAGGACCTATACCGATATGAAAGTCTTGCTCGAGATGATAGTATGCTATCTGGTTTGTCTTTATCATCGTATACATGCTTTAGTTCGCTATTGCATGTTGATAGAGCCCATAGGATTCTTGCTTGACTGCCAGTAGTATGATGGCGATCATATACGTGGGAGCTGGGGTCTGTAAGCACATCCTTAAAGTGTCCCTAGTCATGGGAGTTTCGAGACAGGGCATCGATACTCCAGAATAGACTAGTGTATACAGTCGAGACCCCGACGAGGGGAGATGGCCGGTCTCACAAGCCATTGGTGTCAGTTGGTTCACCTAAGATGTATACAGGTGCTCATTGGGTTATGAGTACACCGGACAGGACTCGCCGGGAATCTTCTAGTTGGTATTATACCTAGCGTCAGATAGCAGTTCCTTGGTGACATGTGTACAGGTTAGTTCATCGACCTGAGGTCGTCATTTATCTCGTGTGAGTTCCCACTGTGCTTTGATTTCTATCCTACCACGGCTCAAAGGAGTCGTGCAAACAGGTCTTTTTTGGGTACAGTCCCGAGCCACATGGAGGCAAGTGAGCGGATCGGCAGGGGATTCGTCTCTCCCGGTATTGGGGGTGAGATCACGCTGTGTCTAGGAGAGCCATTACACAAAGCCCTCGGCCGAGGCAGGAGATTTACTGGTAGGTACTGTAAGTGCACGGCGGCGCCCCGGCCGTCAATCCGACGCCGGAAATCGGAAACGAAAATTTTCTAACAACTAGAAACCGGCATCACCGCGCACAAAAATCCCGGATCGGGCCTTTAACCTAACTCTAGCAAACAAGAAAAGGAGTAGAGAAGCTATACCAAGCGATCCGTGTCCTTCGATCTTCGCCTCCACTCCGATCTCCTCGCGGAATCTCCGGTCTTCAGCTCCTCGTCGGAACGGGCACCACAACGCCGGGTTCTTTTACGGGTTCCCACCTCTAGACCGAGGCAACTCAGTCACGAAGTTGGCGAGCCGACGTGCCCAAGGAATGCTGTAGGCAAGTGTAGAATGCTTTGTCTCTTGCGGGTAGTGAAGTTGCCATGGTGATGGAGGAATGAGCAATGGAAATGAGCATTTGGAGATGTATTAGGAATTTTGCAAGCAAGCAAAATGAGATGATAGATTTTCCTTCATACAAAAATGAAGCCTCTCCCTCTCTCCCCTCTAAAGTGGCCGGCCCCTTATCATAAAATGGTGGAGGGAAAAAAGAAAACAAAACCATGAAGGGAGGTGAGAGTAGTAAAAGCAAAGGGTGACCACATTTAAAAGTAAGCCTCACATCAAAATCCTAATCAACTCTAATCTCATTAATGCAAGAAATGATCTCAAGAAAAGCAAAGATGCTTAAACCATCATAATGCCACAAATACAAATAACCCCCCTCCACAATGACTAATTTGCATAATTGCGAATTAGCCCCTCCATCGAAAAAATCCGGCCATGAAGGAACAAAGGAAAACTGGCCGGAACAGAATACAAACTGGCAGCTTCAGAAAACTGATCCCGTAATAAATTACAGGAAAACCCCGCGACTGTATATACATACCCGCATTTGTATTCCCACTGAATACAAATGCAATGAGACAAAATCTACACTGCACAATACTAGGATCCGGCTTAAACCAAAGCCCGCTAGTAAAATCTGTCCGATCACGATCCATGCAATACCGCACGTATCTGATCGAACACTGCCATATCTCCATACGGCCTCTACAGCGTTTCGCCCAAAACTTAAGAAACTGGTCTGTGGGGGACTCTAAAGACTCGTCAACACCTTGGTTGTGGATTTAACCACTAGCACGTCAGAGGTATTAGCCAATACGTGACGGGCTACCAGGTATTGACCAAAAGGGATGTCGATGAGCGAACTTATCCTGACACCCTACTGAGCCTGTCAGTGATAATATCCATACAGTCCGGTCCGTTCGTCTATGAGCATCGCATGGCGGGCCTATGGGGTTGGTAAAAGTCAGACCGCCAAAAGCGGTACAAGTCGTGTCGGAGAGTAGCCCAGAACACCCTGAGATACTACTGGAATACGTACCTGTAAATCTCCTGCCTTGGACAAGGACTTTCATGTATTGGCTCTCCTAGACACAGCGCGACCTCACCCCCAATACCGGAGAGACGAACCCCTGCAGATCCGCTCACTGCCTCCATGTGGCTCGGGACTATACCCAACTAAAACCTATTTGCACGTCTCCTTTGAGCGTGGTAGGGTAGTAATCAAAGCACAGTGGGAACTCACACGAGACAAATGACGATCTCAGGTCGATGAACTAACCTGTACACATGTCACCAGGGAACTGCTATCTGACGTCTGGTATAATCCCAACTAGCATGTTCCCGGCGAGTCCTGTCCGGTGTACTCATAACCCAATGAGCACCTGTATACATCTTAGGTGAACCAACTGACAACAGTGGCTTGTGAGACCGGCCACCGCCCCTCGTCGGGGTCTCGACTGTATACACTAGTCTACTCTGGAGTATCGATGCCCTGTCTCGAATACTCCCATGACTAGGGACCTTTTAAGGATGTGCTTATAGACCCCAGCTCTCACATATATGATCGCCCTCATACTGCTGGTAGTCAAGCAACAATCCTAGGGGCTCTATCAACGTGCAATAGTGACCTGTAAGGTCACCTAAAGTAGTACACGATGATTAAAATAAACCAGATAGCATACTATCATCTTGAGTAAGACTGTCCTACTAGGACAGGTCCTCCCTCAATCATTGCAATCATGTGCCTGTGATCCAATAATTGACTCTGAGGGCACTATCTCCAACAATCTCCCACTTGCACTCAAGGCTAATTATTGCGATGTCGCATACTCATAGCCCGTGTGATACCGAACACCCAACTCCTCTACTAGTCAGTCTCACAAAGCTCGTTTGCGAAACTATTGTGTTCGAGGAATAACCTCAGTGAGTGGATCCGCTGCGATGTTTCTTTCTATGTCTCTCTATATCTCAAGTTCGCGGAGAAAGCCATCTCCTGAAATGAGCAATACCTGTCTTTGAATGTGATTGGATGTCTGATGCGACCTAGTTCATAAATGAACTCCAAATCCAAACTTCTTAGACTGTATCGTCAACTGAACTTAATCAGTATCCTGCGCCATGTCACCCTCAGTATCTACCTGGACCACCTGTCCAAATACTACCCCTCTTCAGAGGGAAAACTATAACTCTGACAGTCATTCTGTCATCCATCTCACCTTGGAAGCCTGGAATGATAACTGTCTCCCAAAGGAGGCTGCCGTTATCATTTCCCTAGAACATCAACTTATGTTCTAAAACTGCATCCGAATGTTTCTCCAGGACTGGATTAATATCCTATCTGGAGAAACCACTGTGTGACAACCAAAGTATAACCGATCGTAGTATAGGAATCTCACTTCCTACTCTGTGTATGTCATCCAAATACCAGGACATCACACCCTACTACCTTCTTAACAGATCCATCTCCTATTCTGATGAATTCAAACCTATGACTGTCACATCAAAAATAGATGATCTATCTCCGCTATATCCGCTTTAGTCTATAAATAGATATAAGCCACTTGTCCACCATGCTTCCGCTGCTCCCACTGACCACGACAACCCTCTGGCAGAGTCATATAGACGTACACTTCTAAAGCCAGTTTAGAACGACGCTATACCCATCCTCCTGCCAGGTCTCACAGTCTGGAACAACAGCAATGGCAAGTCTGGGTAAACAAGAACCTCCCTGCCACCATCCTTGAGCATACCAAAGTACCTCTCGAGCGCCTGAGGTTTCCCACCATATATGCGGAGTGGCCAATGGAATATCAAACCAGATTGAATCTTTAGGTTCTTATCAAATCTTCAGTAATCGTTTGCGGTTCTGGAATCACTTCCAGTTCTACCATACTCCCACTACTGTTTTCTGAAAAAATCCATTTTTATTAAAACTGTGGCGAGTCAAGAACAATATCACTATTGATCTTCCGGATGGTAGAAAATCAACCCTCGTCATAGCCCGGGTCAACCCACAAACAGCCATTACAGAAACATGCCTTGAGTTATTCGGAGTCTGGTTTTAAGCATAAGCCGGACAACTCCCCGTATCTTAACAATGTCAAGATATGAACTGTTCTATATCCAATATAGAAATAGAGGCACTGATTTAATTGAACCAGATTCAAATCATGCAGCTGTCTCCAGTGCATGTCAACTAAATGGAAGGAGGCCGATCAACGTTACTCAACTTAGGAGTGCTTCCAATTATGAGTAAGCTGAAAGAGAAGCAAGTTCTCTTAATCATTACTATCAACTGAATACCATCCACAAGTATCTACATCTTCGATCACCTTGAAGAATACCGATACTTGCAACACCTGGTTCTCTACTTTACTCTTATACCTATAACTTCTCAAAACTTAGACCCTGTGTTTCTACGAAACACCTGTCTAAAAACTAGAGAAGTCATAAGTAAACCGAATATAGTACGAGAACCAACCCCTCTGTCCTCATGGACGCTTGACAACATACAATACTCTGTATAAGTCCTTTGAGTCTAATAACTCATTCCCTGTGTGTCGTAGGTTGAAAACTGTACTTATGGTTAAGAAGAATTACACCGCTGTTTAATGGTCCTTACCTTACCATCCACTGATATAGGTAAATGTCATGGACATAATTTCAAAAAGGTATATCTCACTCTATAAAATATAGACGTACAAATGTATCAATTTGAAATTGGTGCATAACAGCGGATATTCAAAACCAAATATTTGCCGTCCGGCAAATAACCCAGGTAAGTTCCTCAAATATCACCAATTATAACGAATCCCGATATAATGAGGATGATCATCTAATTCCCAATAACTTACTCCCGCTTATCATCTGTAAAACCATACAGATGTGAGAATCATACCTGGTAAATACATACCCTGAAGCAAGTGTCTAATTGGGAAATCAGTTTTCTTTTAATAGTACACAGTGAAACTGAAACATTGAAATGTTTCGTTGGGGTATCCGGGTATTCCTAGTAATTCCTCTTCCAGATTTACAACTGTAACCGTATAATTCTTTGCCACCTCTCTAAGTCCCTTTATATGTCTTTAGTCGTTACCTTCTGCACACCTCCTTAGGCTAAATGGTTTTCTTCCTTTCCTACCGTTCGGCACCAACCTATGGTTTGGAAGAAGACTATCCAATAAGCATAATAGGTGTACTGTCCTAATCCTAGGAGCACTCACAATGCGAGAGAAGGTGAAGATAAAAGACAACCGAATAAACCTTATTCCTATTTCTCCAGAACCAGAATCCATCCCCGAACTGGAACAAGTTCCTTTCGAGTTCGTATATAACCATACGATGGAGTATCTAAATAAACTGTGGATCTTCGTAGTGATACGGAGTGTTCTAGAGAAATACAAAGGTGAAGTGGGAGTGGTAATGAAATACTTGGTTTGGTCGTGAATAGCAGTCGCAGTTTACTTTGCCCTCTTACTAATTCCTTGATTTGTCTTTACTTAATACCTTCTGTACACCATCGTTATGCTAATTGGTTTTCTTCATTCCCCACCATTCGGCACCAGCCTAAGGTTTGGAAGAAGACTATCCAATTTGCATAATAGGTGTACTATCTCCTAAACCAAGGAGTACTCGCAACCTGAGAGAAGGTAAGAGGAAAAGACAACTGAATAGTCCTATTCGTTTTCTCCAGAACCGGAAACCATCCTCGAATTCCTTCGAGTTCGTATATAACCATACGATGGTTTTGTCCAATGGAAGTGGATGTTCGTAGTAATACGGGGTGTCCTGGAGAAAAGGGTAAAAGTAGGAGTGGAAATGAGGTTTGCAACTCTGACAATCCAAAAGCCAGTGTTTAAGAAGGTTCGGTCAATTTTGGTCACTGAGTCATAGTCTAGGGTCGGGTCATGGTCGCTGCCAAAGAGAGAGAGAAAAGAAACACTCAGCGTGCACTCTAACCTAGATTAGAATGGTTATCACTTTATCTAATCAGGAAACCTCCCACTGTAACGTCAAATTCTTCCCCAAATCTGAAAGAAGAATTAGTCGGGATCACCCGAGGAGTAAACCAACTCATCAGTGGGAATCGGGATCCAACTATCATCGCATGATAACGTGACGGAATCCTCTTACGTTATCACACTCCAGAAGGCATGCGCATATCTGGCAAGTTTCAGTTCTTTTGAAACTCCCGATGTGATTTTTGCCCCATGCTCTTATGACCTTGACTTTGGCCAACAAATCATAAGTCACATGTCAAGTTCTACCCGTCATTCTCCAGGTTAATTTGAGCCCACCCATACAAGCCCTTGACTTTGGCCAACAAGGCTATACGACTGCCCCAAACCAACGCATCTATCTATGCTGCATATGAATACCCAATAGCTACCAATCACTGTGCCTTGACTTTGGCCAACAAACACAGCTTGAATACTTATTGACTATTCATATGAAATGACGGAGGGCTACGAACGGTTTCTGGCAAAAACCTTTAACGTAATGAACTTTATATCGTTGAAGGAACCGGATAGCTTTTCAAAAAATTATAGTAACGAAAACCTTTGCTAAAGAGGTCACTCCCGGTGAAGGGATCTCGGCTCTTTCCCCGTAGAATGAGGTGCAGGATATTCCAACTGAATACAACTATGCAAAGCAAAAGTAAACGACTATAGTGAAGTTATTGCCCTGACGCAAACTTTTGTCCAAGGGGTCACTCCCGGTGAAGGGATCTCGGCCCTTGCCTCGTCGATTGAGGAGCAGGATATTCCAACTGAATACTACTGTGCAAAACAAAAGTGAACGTCCTTGCAATAACAGCTTTTTGAAAAATGTTCCAATAACATCAGAATAGGTTTGTTTATCTTGCATTGATCCAAATCAACGCTGTCTCATCAATTGATCACACCAATAATGAATGAAAATAATGATGTACGTATATGCCATCCGCATTCGCCGCTGAGTCCCGTCATCACCCGTTAGGTTACTTAACTAACGACAGAGCGGGGACTGGACTAGCGCGAATGCAAAACGTATACAACATTTACTAGTATATGTATCAATATATAATATCGCTCAAGGCGTGATAAAATGCAACATCACAGAAATTTAATAAGCATCACAGAACAATACAGATATCTGGGATCCCCGGGTTTCATAGAGCCGCTACTGAAACCCGACGTTCCCCTGGTCGTGTGGATAGCCTGTGCAATGAAAATCCTAGACCCCTACGGGCGCGGCAAGTTACCTGCTAAAACCTGAAGCGAGGCAGCCCCCTTCAACAACGTGAATGGACCACCCAGCACTTCACGGAATCCGGTAACCTGTGCACCCCTTCTTGGGTCAACCTGTACCCCCTACGAGTGCGGCGAATAGCCCGCCAATTCTAGAGTAAAGCCTCCTCCGTCTCAATGCCATGAGATGCGGGCTCGTTGCCCTCCAGAACCCGGCTATCCATGCACCCCACCGTGGGGTAATCCTAGTACAGAAAGTAAAATATACATACAACGGGTACATCGACCTCAACCCGGTCGTGCCCCAAAAGAATAATATACAAACAGGCAGTGACGGCAGTCCACATGTCGGACGCTCGTCCCGTAATATCAAATGTACATATAAAACAAAATTGTACTACCATTGCATCCAGGCTATCCCCCACGACCAATCCGCAACATCACAGCACAACACAGAACATCAACGTGAATGTCACATTCGCAAATCCGTCTAAAATGGTTATAGCAGTTAGACAGGATTTACCGATCAAATGACATTCACGGTCACAGATATAATGTAAATACTGTGAACTAACATGTTTAAAATTTTCGATCGATCAAATTTACCGAAGTGGGCCCCAAGCACTACTGTAGCACTCAAAGAAATTCTGGGCCCAAACAGAACATTCCAAAATCCCTATTTCCAGGTAGAAAGCCCTCTGTAAAATTTTGGTACGGCGTTGACTTTCTTACATCGCGGAACCGCGGCCAAACTAGGGGTTTGGCCGCGTTTCCGCAGTCTAACTGAAGCATCACCCAACCAAATTTTTGCAGAATGCTTATAATTTCCTGAACATGTTTCTGCAATGTACTGAAAAATTTTTCGAGCCAAAACAAAATCGACAGAAAGCAGTGCACTTGAAATCGGGTTTTCGGAAAATCCGTTCGATCGAACTTTAAACACGTTAGAGCAAGCTAGACTAGCTTAATGGCGTGGCTTTGATACCAATGTAAGTGCACGGCGGCGCCCCGGCCGTCAATCCGACGCCGAAAAGCGGAAACGAAAATTTTCTAACAACTAGAAACCGGCACCACCGCGTCCAAAAATCCCGGATCGGGCTATTAACCTAACTCTAGCAAACAAGAAAAGGAGTAGAGAAGCTATACCAAGCGATCCGTATCCTTCGGTCTTCGCCTCCACTCCGATCACCTCGCGGAATCTCCGGTCTTCAGCTCCTCATCGGAACGGGCACCACAATGCCGGGTTCTTTTACGGGCTCCCACCTCTGGACCGAGGCAACTCGGGCACGAAGTCGGCGAGCCGACGTGCCCAAGGAATGTTGTAGGAAAGTGTAGAATGCTTTGTCTCTTGCGGGTAATGAAGTTGCCATGGTGATGGAGGAATGAGCAATGGAAATGAGCTTTTGGAGATGTATTAGGAATTTTGCAAGCAAGCAAAATGAGATGATAGATTTTCCCTCATACAAAAATGAAGCCTCTCCCTCTCTCCCCTCTAAAGTGGCCGGCCCCTTATCATAAAATGGTGGAGGGAAAAAAGAAAACAAAACCATGAAGGGAGGTGAGAGTAGTAAAAGCAAAGGGTGGCCACATTCAAAAGCAAGCCTCACATCAAAATCCTAATCAACTCTAATCTCATTAATGCAAGAAATGATCACAAGAAAAGCAAAGATGCTTAAACCATCATAATGCCACAAATACAAATAACCCCCCTCCACAATGACTAATTTGCACAATTGCAAATTATCCCCTCCATCGGAAAAATTCGGCCGTGAAGGAACAAAGAAAAACTGGCCGGAACAGAATACAAACTGGCAACTTCAGAAAACTGATCCCGTAATAAATTATAGGAAAACCCCGCGACTGTATATACATACCCGCATTTGTATTCCCACTGAATACAAATGCAATGAGACAAAATCTACACTGCACAATACTAGGATCCGGCTTAAACCAAAGCCCGCTAGTAAAATCCGTCCGATCACGATCCGTGCAATACCGCACGTATCTGATCGAACCCTGCTATATCTCCATACGGCCTCTACAGCGTTTCGCCCGAAACTTGAGAAACTGGTCTGTGGGGGACTCTAAAGACTCGTCAACACCTTGGTTGTGGATTTAACCACTAGCACGTCAGAGGTATTAGCCAATACATGATGGGCTACCAGGTATTGACCAAAAGCGACGTCGATGAGAGAACTCATCCTGACACCCTACTGAGCCTGTCAGTGACAATATCCGTACAGTCCGGTCCGTTCGTCTATGAGCATCGCATGGCGGGCCTAGGGGGTTGGTAAAAGTCAGACCCCCAAAAGCGGTACAAGTCATGTCGGAGAGTAGCCCAGAACACCCTGAGATACTACTGGAATACCTACCAGTAAATCTCCTGCCTTGGCCAAGGACTTTCATGTACTGGCTCTCCTAGACACAGCGCGACCTCACCCCCAATACCGGGAGAGACGAACCCCTGCAGATCCGCTCACTGCCTCCATGTGGCTCGGGACTGTACCCAACTAAAACCTGTTTGTACGTCTCCTTTGAGCGTGGTAGGGTAGTAATCAAAGCACAGTGGGAACTCACACGAGACAAATGAAGATCTCAGGTAGATGAACTAACCTGTACACATGTCACCAGGGAACAGCTATCTGATGTCTGGTATAATCCCAACTAGCATGTTCCCGGCGAGTCCTATCCGGTGTACTCATAACCCAATGAGCACCTGTATACATCTTAGGTGAACCAACTGACACCAGTGGCTTGTGAGACCAGCCACCGCCCCTCGTCGGGGTCTCGACTGTATACACTAGTCTACTCTGGAGTATCGATGCCCTGTCTCGAATACTCCCATGACTAGGGACCTTTTAAGGATGTGCTTATAGACCTCAGCTCCTACGTATATGATCGCCCTCATACTGCTGGTAGTCAAGCAAGAATCCTAGGGGCTCTATCAACGTGCAATAGTGACCTGTAAGGTCACCTAAAGTAGTACACAATGATAAAGATAAACCCGATAGCATACTATCATCTTGAGTAAGACTGTCCTACTGGGACAGGTCCTCCCTCAATCATTGTAATCACGTGCCTGTGATCCAATAATTGACTCTGAGGGCACTATCTCCAACAGGTACTCCAGTAGTATCTCAGGGTGTTCTGGGCTATTCTCTGACACGACTTATACCGCTAATGGGGGTCTGATGTTACCAGCCCCCTAGGCCGATATGCGATACTCATAGACGAACGGATCGGACTGTATGTATATTGTCACTTTTAGGCTCAGTAGGGTTTCTTGATGAGTTCGCTCGTCAGCTTCCCTTCCAATCAATACATAGGCAACTGTTACGTACAGTTAGTACCTTTGAAGTGCTAGTGGTTATACCCAGTGACAGTGTGTTGATGAGTCATTAGAGTCCCCCACAGACAGTTTCCCAAGTTCGGACGAAACGTTGTAGAGGCCATATGGTTTTATGGCAGGGTTCGGAAAATGCATGTGCGTTTATGCACGTGTCATATTTCGGGCAGATAATACTGGTGGGCTTTGGTTTAAGCCGGATCTGAGTATTATACTGTGTAGATATAATATCTTTGTCTCAGTTCCATTTGTATTCGGTCGTAATACAAATGCGGGTATGTTTATACTGTTACGGGGTTATCCTGAAATTCGTTTGAGGATTGATTTTGGAAGTTGTCAGTTTCCAGTTTTTCTATCACCCGTATTAGACATTCGGTTAAATGCTGATTTATCTTTTCTTGAGGGTGAGTCATGAGTGTGGAAGGTTCTAGAAGTTTCTAGATGGTGACTAGGCTTCATGACTCATTAGTGCATTGATTGTGCAGTTAATGAAAAGGATGACTAGGGTTTATGATTCAATGTATGCAATTAATGATATGCAAGGTGTTAAGATGACTCATTCTTTTCATGATTGATCTTTATCTTATGGTTACCCTTCTCTTGTTCCTATACTCACCCCCCCCCACCTTCTTAAAGTGGCCAGCCCCTCATTTGAGTTGGGGTGATTGATTTTTGCGAAAGAAAAGACTATGAATTTGGTTCATGAAATTTGTATACTCATTTTCTCATTTACCCGATTCTAAATGGAAATTTCATTAACCGTTCGTCCATGGCTTTGGACGAAGCGAGACAAAGTGTTCTACTCATTCTCTTCATCAATCTTGGTCATCTCTTTTAGCAAACTTGATGACCGAGTTGCCTCGGGTCAGAGGCGGGAGCCCGTTTAAAGATCCGTTGACGTGGTGCCACCTGGACGACGAGACCGGAGATCGAGGAGATCGGAGCAGCCGCAACAAAGCGTGGGATGATGGTTGAAGACCGAAGGACTCGGATCGTTCGGTATAATATTTCTACCCACTTTGTAGTTTGTTAGTTTAGCTTTAATGGCAGATCCGGGTTATAGTATACGATAGCACCAGTCAAAAAGTTTTTGTTCCGCGTTTGGCGTCTGTTAGATGGCCGGGACGATACCGTGTACTTACAGTGTCATCAGAGCCTCACCATTAAGCTTTACTAACTTGTGCGATCGAACAAAATTTTCAAAATCGCAATTTCCAAGTCTAAAGTTTCTGTCGATTTTAAAATTGGTCTAAAAATCATTTTGAGTATACCAGAAAATTAAGCAGGCTTTTCAAAGAAAACTGGAGAAAAACGATCAAGTGAATCGACCGTACGGCCGCGGAAATGCGGTCAAAGCCTATCTTTGACCGCGGAACCACGGCCCTCTTGGTGATTCAGTTGACCATTTTTCTTTTGTAGTTTCTACTTGGGAAATTATGGTTTCAGGTTCTGTTCTTTTGGGCCCAGATTTTATTACTGTACACCAGATATGCGTGGGGACCACTTCGGGAAGTTTTGTCGATCGAAATTTTAAACTTGTTATTATGCAGTAATTACATTATATCTCCGACCGGGAATGTCATTCGAGCGGTAAATTGCGTCTAATTGCTATACCTCTTTTAGACGGATTTGCGAATGTGACATTCGCGTTGATGTTCTGTGTTGTGCTGTGATGTTGCGGATTTGTTGTGGTGGATAGCAGTGTGCAATGGTAGTGCTTTTTGAATTTATTTGTACATTTGATATTGCGCGGCGAGCGTCCAAAATGTGGACTTCCGTCACTGCCTGTTTGTATAATATTCTTTTGGGGCACGACCGGGCTGAGGTCGATGTACCCGTTGTACATATTTTTATTTCTGTACTAGGTTTACCCCGCGACGGAGTGCACGGATAGCCGGGTTCTGGAGGGCAACGGTTCCGTATCTCATAGCTTTGAGAGGCAGAGGGGCCTCTGTTAGTGTATATGCCCTAGAGGCCATTACTGTATCATACTAGTTTGTATATTACTTAATGGATGCTTGGGATATTCACCTTGTATATACAATCTTGCTCAAAATAGTAGTATGCTACTTGGTTTGTCTCTACTTCAATGTGTACTTGTGTTTATTTTACTATATCACTTATACGTATTAGTGGAGCCCTTAGGATCTTTGCTTGATTACCAGCGTTGTGATGGCAGTCACACTAGTGGGGGCTGGGTAATCTATAAGCACATCCTTATACAGGTCCCTAGTCGCAGGACTATCGAGACAGGGCATCGATACTCCGGAGTAGACTAGCGTATGCGCTTCTCATCCCAGTGTGGGAGATGGTCTGTCCCACAGCCATCAGTACGTCGTACTGGAGATAGTATACGGGTGCTCGTTGGGTTACGAGTACACTGGACAGGACTCGTCGGGAACTGACAGGTTGGTATTATACCTATCGTCAGTCGTCAGTTCCCAGGTGACATGAGTACAGCTTAGTCCGCTGACTTGACACTGGCACTTCGCCTCGAGTGTGTTCCCACTGCACTTTGATCACTACCCTACCACGGCTCAAAGGAGTCGTGCAAACAGGTGGTGGTTGGGTGCAGTCCCGAAGCACTTGGAGGCAGTGACGGTTAGACAGGATTCGTCTCTCCCGGTATTGGGGGTTGACATCGCGCTGTGTCTAGGAGAGCCATTACACGAGTAGTCCCTGGCCAGGGCAAACGAGATATACTGGTAGGTTTCCAGTGTTATCTCAGGGTGTTTTGGGCTTCGCTCCGGCACGACTTGTACCGCTATTGGGGGACTGACGTTTACCGCCCCCTAGGCCCGCCATGCGATGTATCAGACGAACAGACCGGACTGTACGGAGAATGTCACATTCAGACTCAGTAGGAGTTCAGATGGGGTTTCACCTCGTCAGCCTTCTTGTCGGCATCTACCTGGGGACCGTTACGCACAGCTAGTGCCGCTTGCGGTCTGTGGTTAAACCCACTGCCAGCGTAGTGTCGAGTCTTTAGAGTCCCACACAGAGGGTATTCGCCTCTGGGCAAAACAGAGTAGAGGTCGCATGGTTTTGCGACAGGGTTCGTTCTCATCCGCGCACTTGTGCACGTTTGGAGTCCGGACGGATTATACTGGCAGGCTCTGGTTTGAGCCAGATACTGGTATATGTTTTGGGGTTGCTTTTATATCTTGGTATTCTTGTTCTTCGGAACGAGAATGCAGGTGTGTATGCACAGTTGCTTGAGGCGGAGAATGAGGTTTTTCATTAGGGTTTCGGATCGGGTGCGTATGCACAGTTGACAGTTATCATTTTCCAAACCCTAATGGATTTATATATTATCTATTAATAATAATAATTAAATGAGAATTATGTTATGGTTGTTATTGTTGACTTGTTGACCTTGGTTGACTTGTTGACCATTGACCACTTTCATGCCTTGAAAGTCTTCCTTGATTCATGCTTACTTTTCATTAAATGAAGCATGGTTGTGGTCATTCAAAATACTACCATCAACTATTCTCATTTTCAATTATTATCATTTAGATAATTCATTTCTTTTGCAATATGGTTGCAAGAAGAAATAATTGAGCTCATTCTATCATAACCTCTCTCTCTCCTCATTTTCATCTTCTTCTTCCTCTTGAAAAGAGAAACCTTCTCATGTGTTGAGAATCATTCTCTTTAGATAAAAAAGCAAACCCTAATCTCTCTCTACTCATTCTAGGATGATGGTTTAGCAAACCGGAAACCCTAGTTCACTCAAAGATCGAGGAAGAGCCCAAAGACGAACCTTCGAGGTGGATCCATCTTCGACGGGAGAAGGCGACGTAAAGAGAACCATCAACCTCTACAAGGTTTGAAGAAGAAGGAGTTCAAGTTAGGTATAACCATCTTCCATAGTAGCTAACTCTCTTTAGCTAGGATACTAGTTCAAGTTTAGACAACGATCCCGACCATGTTTAGTCCATGTTGCCTCTTGCGATAAAAATTCGTTTTTTATACCGTTTCCGCCTCCCCGTAAGCACCGGGGGTCGCAATATGGACTTACAGTGGTATCAAAGCCTAACTAAACTTAAACTAGCTTGGTAGTGAAGTGTAACGAAGTTCGGAACCGTAAAAACCCTAAAACCGTATTTTTGAAAAACCTGAGTTTCTGTTGAAATTTTTTTTGGCTCAAAATGAAAAAAATTTATATTTGTAAAATCATCTCAGGCTTTTCTAAGAATACTCATGAAAAACGATCCAGTGAGGAGCTCAAAGCGCCGCGCATCCGCGGCACGAGGTAGGCTCGTGCCGCGGAACCGCCGCGCTTTGTCGTCTTCTGCGCCTCGTTTTTCGTGCAGTGTCTGTAGTTTTTGGTTTTGGGATTTTTGAGATATATTATATGTACCCAGATTTTCCAGAAAAGAAATTTCCTTTTGGGGTCCTATAATTCCGTATTTTTCCGAACTTCACTACACTTTGGCTATATTGGTTATATCTGTGATGTTTGCATGTATTGAACGTCGGCTAATCGCTATAAGTCGATTAGTCGGGGTTATACATGATCTGTAATGTGCTGGAATGTGTATATGAATGTGTTGGACTGTCGCGGGTGAATAGCCGGGATTGGATGTGAGATGAGCTTTTGTTTTTCTTTCATTCATTTGTAAATGTAAATTGATGTAATTATATTATTTGTTTGGCCGCACAACCGGGTCGGGGTTGTAGCCGTCATTGTATAATTCTTTTTACTGTTTTTGCTCCTAGGATAGACCCATGGTGGGGTGCACAAACTACCGGGAACTTGGCGGGTAGTTTGCCGCACCCGTAGGGGTCTTGGGTGGGGTATTTGCTATTCACCGCGACCGTGTTATCCGCTTTTCGTTTCAGGCTCGAAAGAAATGCGGATTGCTAGTATATCCAATGTATTCATCTGTGATCTGTAATGTCTATCATTGCTTTCTATTTAGGCGTTGCTTATGTTTTACAGCCGCGCTAGCCCAGCCCCCGCTCTGTCGTTAGTTAAGTAACCTAACGGGTGATGACGGGGCCCCGTGGCGAATGCATATGGCATAAGCGTACGTCATATTTTGGTTGTTTTCTGCAATGGTAGGATTTAAATGATGGGACGCATTAAAAGAACTAATGCAAGAATATCACGCATTAAAAGAACTAATGCAAGATAATAAACCAAGTTTAAAGTCGTTGGAACACTTTCGAAAAACCACTCGGTTCTTTTCAAAACTAACTTTTAAAATGCGGAGCTTGAGCCACTCCATTTAAAAGCTATCTCGTTCCATCGACCAAATCAAGTTCACTACGTTCACGGTTTTGCCAAAACCATTCGTAGCCCTCCGTCGTTTCGTATGAATATTTAAATAGTATTCAAGCTGTGTTTGTTGACCTTCGTCAAGGCATAGTGATTGGTAGCTGTTAAGTATTCATATGTAGCATAGATAGATGCGTTGGTTTGGGACACTCACATTACCTTGTTGACCTTCGTCAAGGGTAAATGCGGGTGGATTCAAATTAACCTGGATAATGACGGGCAGAACTTGACATGTGACTTATGATTTGTTGACCTTCGTCAAGGTCATAAGAGCATGGGGCAAAAATCCACATCGGGAGTTTCATAAGTACTGAAACTTGCTAGATTTGCATACCATTTGGAGTGTGGTGATTCTGGTAGGATTCCTTCAGTTTCGTCACGCGATGATATTTGGATCCCGATCCTACTGTGAGTATATGCTACTCCTCGGGAAATTTCTCACTTAACGATCAATGCTATAAACCTAGTAGGTGCCTAGAAAGGTGTTAGCGGGGCTACGCCCCCAGGGAAAAGAGGTTCTTTAATTAAGGAACTTCGCGAAAGCGTTGGAAAACCTCCCTCGAAGTACCGACACCAGCCTGGCTGAACGGTTAAGCAAGTATTGTACGGTGGGATTGATCCTGACTAATTCTTCCTTTATGGTTTGAGGAGGGATTCGAGAAACAGTGGGAGCCATCCTGTTTAGACAAACTAAAAACCACTCTAAACTTGCAAGAGCATCATGCTGAGTGTTTCTTCTTCTCTCTCCTAATTGCAGCGACCTATCAACATGACTGGACTTAAGTTACTCCTAGATAAAAACAAGCTGACAGGGCCAAACTACAAAGATTGGCTCAGGAATGTCAAGATAGCAATCACTTATGACAAGCTGGGGTATCTTCTTACCACCAAAGCTCCCCCTGTCCCTGGTCCAACTTCCAGCGTCGCGGATAAGGAAATCCGTAAGACTTGGGAGATTGATAGCGCGAAGGCCAAGTGCCTCTTGCTTGCCTCGATGGACAACGAACATCAGAGGAGGCATGAGAATATGGACATGGAGTCCATATTGCTTCATACAAAAGAACTGTATGGAGAGCAATCACGTATCGCAAGATACGAAGCGTCGAAAAAGTTGTTTTCGACAAGAATGGCCGTCGGATCATCAGTAGCCGAGCACGTGCTAAAGATGATCGGTTACATTGAGGAGCTCGCTGACCTAGGGATCACATTGGAGAGTGAGCTATATACGGATATAGTTCTCCAGTCCCTTCCTTCCACTTACGCCCAGTTTATAATGAATTTCAACCTACAAGAAAAGGAGGTTGAACTTTCAGAGCTCCTCAACCTGCTGAGGAGCGCAGAGGGCACCCTACAGAAAGGTAGGGAAACATCCACTTTGTTTGTAGGAGGATCATCTTCTTCTAGGTCTAAGGCGAAAGCCAAGGGAAAGAAGAAGAAAGCCCCCGCCAAACCAAGGGGCGGTGTTAGTAAAGTGGATACGAAGGGAAAAGGTAAAGCAACAAAGATAGCGGGGAAGGTTGTGGATAAGGAAGAATGCTTCTTTTGTCATAAGAAAGGACACTGGAAGAATGATTGCAGGGCCTGGAAGGCCAGAACACAGGAATTGAAGCAGGTTGCAGCTTCAGCTTCAGGTGTGTATGTTATTGAAAACTGTCTTTCAATAAACTCTACTTCCTGGGTATTGGATACCGGATCAGGATCTCATATCTGTAATTCTTTGCAGGCGTTGAGAAACCGTAGGGATTTGAAGGCAGGTGACATGACCCTCAGAGTTGCGAACGGAGCTGGCATGGATGCTAAAGCCGTGGGGGACTATCACCTGGGAATGTCAGATGGACATGTTTTGGTTTTGCGTAATTGCTTTTTTGTACCCAACGCAACTTGTAATATCATTTCTGTATCTTTAGTTTCTAAAGAAGGTTATGAATTTGCGTTTGTAAGTAATGTTGTAAACATTCACCTTAATCAAGTTTTGATTGGGTCAGGTACTTTGAGTAATGGTATATACGTATTGAACCAACCACAGATTTTTAATGTCCAGAATACACACAAAAGAAAGTCTCCAGAAATAAACCAGACTTTCTTATGGCATTGTAGATTGGGTCACATCAATGAGAGAAGGTTGACGAAGTTACATACAGAAGGGTATTTGAATACGTTCGAATATCAGTCGTATGCCACTTGTCAATCCTGTCTCAAGGGAAAGATGACAAAGACTCCGTTTACTGGACATGGAGAAAGAGCGAGCGAGCTCTTGGGACTCGTACACAGTGACGTGTGCGGTCCAATGTCTACACATGCCCGAAGCGGACATTCTTACTTCATTACTTTTACGGATGACTTCTCAAGGTACGGTTATGTTTTCTTAATGAAACATAAGTCCGAGGCTTTTGAAAAATTCCAGGAGTATAAGAATGAAGTAGAGAAACAGACCGGCAAAAGTATTAAGATTCTAAGATCGGATCGAGGTGGAGAATACTTAAGTGCCGAATTCCTGAATTACTTAAAAAAGAATGGTATTCTCTCTCAGCTTACTCCTCCATACACTCCGCAACATAATGGTGTATCGGAGAGACGGAACCGAACCCTATTGGATATGGTTCGGTCCATGATGAGTAACGCTGAGTTACCGCGATCATTCTGGGGATATGCAATAGAAGCAGCTGCGTATCTCTTGAACAAGGCTCCCACCAAGACTGTGCCTACCACCCCTTATGAGATGTGGACTGGGAAGAAACCCTGTCTCAAGTATCTTAAAGTATGGGGATGTCCAGCCTTTGTAAAAAGGCAGCATGCGGACAAGCTTGAGGCACGTTCAGTACAGTGTAAGTTTGTGGGATACCCAAGGAACTCCAGGGGGTATCTTTTCTATTCCGCTGAGGAACAAAAGGTTTTTGTTTCTCAGCATGCCCGCTTCTTGGAAACTGAGTTTTTGGAAACCCAGATAAGTGGGAGCACAATAGAACTGGAAGAAGTTCCAGAACCACAGACTGTTACTGAAAGCTTAGTGGAACCAGAGGGTTCAACAGAACAGGACATTCCTGCGCCGCTCCGCAGAAGTAGTAGGCAGTCTCATCCGCCCGAGAGATACTACGGTTTTCTCATAGACGGGGATAGAGAGGATTGCATCATAGATTATGATGAGCCTACTAGCTTCCAGCAGGCCGTTCAGAGCGTTGACTCAGTGAAATGGCTGGATGCAATGCGGACCGAAATGGAGTCCATGTACACCAACAAGGTATGGACGTTGGACATTGCTCCAGACGGGGTAAAACCCGTAGGATGCAAGTGGATCTTCAAAAGGAAGATTGGTGTAGATGGACAGGTTGAGACCTATAAAGCTAGGCTGGTAGCAAAGGGTTTCCGTCAAAGACCTGGCTTGGACTATGACGAAACCTTTTCTCCAGTAGCCATGCTGAAATCCATTCGGATCCTTCTTGCCATCGCTGCCTTCCACGATTATGAGATCTGGCAAATGGACGTAAAGACAGCTTTTCTAAATGGAAATTTAGAGGAGTGTGTCTATATGGACCAGCCAGAGGGCTTCATTCAGAGTGGGAGCAGCGGGAAGGTGTGCAAGTTGCTTAAGTCCATCTATGGACTAAAGCAGGCATCGCGGAGTTGGAACATCTGTTTTGATGAGACGGTCAAAGAATTTGGCTTTATCAAAAATCCAGATGAACCATGCATCTATAGTAGATTTGTAGCGAGAACTGTAGTATTCCTCGTTTTATACGTGGATGACATTCTCTTAATAGGAAATGACATTCCTATGCTACAATCTGTCAAGGGGTTCTTGTCACAAAGGTTCTCCATGAAAGACCTGGGTGATGCCTCATACATCCTGGGGATCCGGATCCATCGTGATAGATCCAAGAGGATATTGGGACTTTCTCAGTCCAGGTATATTGACACCATAGTGAAGAGATTCAGTATGGAAGATTCCAAGCGCGGTAACCTACCGGCTTGTCACGGGATCACCCTCTCTAAAGAGATGTCTCCCAAGACTGATTTGGAGAGGGATCGCATGGCTATTATACCCTACGCTTCTGCGGTAGGCTCTATAATGTATGCGATGTTATGTACCAGACCGGATGTAGCTTATGCACTGAGTGTGGTAAGCCGGTATCAGTCAAACCCTGGGGAGAAACACTGGATAGCGGTAAAGAACATTCTCAAGTACCTGAGAAGGACTAAGGAGATGTTCTTGGTGTATGGCGGAAAAGACCTCCAGATCGAGGCCTTTGCTGACTCCAGCTTCCAGAGTGACAAGGATGATTCCAAGTCCATGTCGGGGTTTGTCTTTACCCTCAATGGAGGGGCGGTGTGTTGGAAGAGTTCCAAACAGGAAACCGTTGCAGACTCGACGATGGAAGCGGAATACATCGCTGCATCTGATGCCGCAAAAGAAGCTGTCTGGATGAGGAAGTTCTTGAAAGAACTACAGGTGGTTCCGTCCATTGTTGATCCAATACCTCTGTATTGCGACAACAATGGGGCTATAGCTTTAGCGAAGGAACCGAGGTCCCATCAGAGATCCAGGCACATCTTGAGGCGGTATCACCTGATCAGGGAGATCGTGGATCGCAAGGAGATCGAGGTTCGGAGAGTCGCTTCAGAAGACAACACTGCAGATCCATTCACCAAGGCCTTGCCCCAGACTCAGTTCGAGCGGCTGATCGAGATGATAGGTCTTCGATACGCCAGTACGTGGCCTTAGTGCAAGTGGGAGATTGTTAGTGTATATGCCCTAGAGGCCATTACTGTATCATACTAGTTTGTATATTACTTAATGGATGCTTGGGATATTCACCTTGTATATACAATCTTGCTCAAAATAGTAGTATGCTACTTGGTTTGTCTCTACTTCAATGTGTACTTGTGTTTATTTTACTATATCACTTATACGCATTAGTGGAGCCCTTAGGATCTTTGCTTGATTACCAGCGTTGTGATGGCAGTCACACTAGTGGGGGCTGGGTAATCTATAAGCACATCCTTATACAGGTCCCTAGTCGCAGGACTATCGAGACAGGGCATCGATACTCCGGAGTAGACTAGCGTATGCGCTTCTCATCCCAGTGTGGGAGATGGTCTGTCCCACAGCCATCAGTACGTCGTACTGGAGATAGTATACGGGTGCTCGTTGGGTTACGAGTACACTGGACAGGACTCGTCGGGAACTGACAGGTTGGTATTATACCTATCGTCAGTCGTCAGTTCCCAGGTGACATGAGTACAGCTTAGTCCGCTGACTTGACACTG
The DNA here is from genome assembly GCA_030015575.1 of Agapanthus africanus. NCBI lineage: Eukaryota > Viridiplantae > Streptophyta > Magnoliopsida > Asparagales > Amaryllidaceae > Agapanthus > Agapanthus africanus. Next base: position 122,342,359 of record JASDDO010000012.1, on the reverse strand, counting down.
GCACTTCGCCTCGAGTGTGTTCCCACTGCACTTTGATCACTACCCTACCACGGCTCAAAGGAGTCGTGCAAACAGGTGGTGGTTGGGTGCAGTCCCGAAGCACTTGGAGGCAGTGACGGTTAGACAGGATTCGTCTCTCCCGGTATTGGGGGTTGACATCGCGCTGTGTCTAGGAGAGCCATTACACGAGTAGTCCCTGGCCAGGGCAAACGAGATATACTGGTAGGTTTCCAGTGTTATCTCAGGGTGTTTTGGGCTTCGCTCCGGCACGACTTGTACCGCTATTGGGGGACTGACGTTTACCGCCCCCTAGGCCCGCCATGCGATGTATCAGACGAACAGACCGGACTGTACGGAGAATGTCACATTCAGACTCAGTAGGAGTTCAGATGGGGTTTCACCTCGTCAGCCTTCTTGTCGGCATCTACCTGGGGACCGTTACGCACAGCTAGTGCCGCTTGCGGTCTGTGGTTAAACCCACTGCCAGCGTAGTGTCGAGTCTTTAGAGTCCCACACAGAGGGTATTCGCCTCTGGGCAAAACAGAGTAGAGGTCGCATGGTTTTGCGACAGGGTTCGTTCTCATCCGCGCACTTGTGCACGTTTGGAGTCCGGACGGATTATACTGGCAGGCTCTGGTTTGAGCCAGATACTGGTATATGTTTTGGGGTTGCTTTTATATCTTGGTATTCTTGTTCTTCGGAACGAGAATGCAGGTGTGTATGCACAGTTGCTTGAGGCGGAGAATGAGGTTTTTCATTAGGGTTTCGGATCGGGTGCGTATGCACAGTTGACAGTTATCATTTTCCAAACCCTAATGGATTTATATATTATCTATTAATAATAATAATTAAATGAGAATTATGTTATGGTTGTTATTGTTGACTTGTTGACCTTGGTTGACTTGTTGACCATTGACCACTTTCATGCCTTGAAAGTCTTCCTTGATTCATGCTTACTTTTCATTAAATGAAGCATGGTTGTGGTCATTCAAAATACTACCATCAACTATTCTCATTTTCAATTATTATCATTTAGATAATTCATTTCTTTTGCAATATGGTTGCAAGAAGAAATAATTGAGCTCATTCTATCATAACCTCTCTCTCTCCTCATTTTCATCTTCTTCTTCCTCTTGAAAAGAGAAACCTTCTCATGTGTTGAGAATCATTCTCTTTAGATAAAAAAGCAAACCCTAATCTCTCTCTACTCATTCTAGGATGATGGTTTAGCAAACCGGAAACCCTAGTTCACTCAAAGATCGAGGAAGAGCCCAAAGACGAACCTTCGAGGTGGATCCATCTTCGACGGGAGAAGGCGACGTAAAGAGAACCATCAACCTCTACAAGGTTTGAAGAAGAAGGAGTTCAAGTTAGGTATAACCATCTTCCATAGTAGCTAACTCTCTTTAGCTAGGATACTAGTTCAAGTTTAGACAACGATCCCGACCATGTTTAGTCCATGTTGCCTCTTGCGATAAAAATTCGTTTTTTATACCGTTTCCGCCTCCCCGTAAGCACCGGGGGTCGCAATATGGACTTACAGCCTCACTCTAGAATTGACAGACTATTCGCCGCACTCGTAGGGGGTACAGGTTGACCCAAGGAGGGGTGCTCAAGTTACCGGATTCCGTGAAGTGTCGGGTGGTCCATTCATTTTGCTGTAGGAGGCTGCCTCACTTTAGATTTTGGCGGGTAACTTGCCGCACCCGTAGGGGGTCTAGGTTTCATTGCACAGGCTATCCACACGACCAGGGGAACGTCGGGTTTCAGTAGCGGCTCTGCGAAACCCGGGGATCACAGATTATCTGTATTGTTCTGTGATGCTTATTACTTTTTCTGTAATTTTGCATTTTATCATGCCTAGAGCGATTATTGTATATTGGTATATATACTATTAGATGTTGTATATGTTTTACACCCGCTGTTCCCCTCCGAACGGCGGCCGAGACGTGAGGACGTCTTGCCTGAGATTCGGGGCAGATGCTATTTGGTTTTATCCGTCTACCTCTCCGAAGATGCCAAGTTAATTTATGGCACCGTATATCGGAGGTTTAGACGGATGCAGCCGATGTAGTAGACTTCGTCAGATTCCCCCTCGTTTGAGGGGTTTTGATTGTGAGGACGCTCTTCCCTGCAGGTGCAAGCCCCTGCAGTTAATTACGCTACCGCATCGCGGTAACCACTTTCTCCTTCTCCAGAATTTCACTTTGTGTCGTGTGTTTTTGTTTTGTTTGTGATTGCCCGTGGATTGTATACGGAAACTAACTGATGCCATCGCCCGTAGGACGTGGATTAGTCCAAATCCGTATTTACTTAGATTTAGGTTTGGTGTTTCAGTTTAAGGATATGTTAGCCATTTTTAGGCTAAGATCGACTTAAACGTTCGTTAAGGATGCGTTAGTCTGATTTGAGACTAAGATCAACTTAACGGGATCGTTTGGATCTGACAAGAGAGCAATTGGCTCTATTGTTTAGGTTAATGACGTTGCGGTCGATAGGTAGTTTAAGGACGTTGCGGTCCATATTTCAGTTTAGGGACATGGTGTTCCATATTCCAGTTTAAGGACATAGGGGTCCATATTTAGTTTAAGGACGCATAAGTCCGTGAGTTTAAGGACCCCACAGTCCGTGTTTTAGTCTAAGGACGCTTAAGTCCGCGGGTTTAAGGACCCCACAGTCCGTGTTTTAGTTTAAGGACGCTTTAGTCCGTGGGTTTAAGGACCCCACAGTCCGTGTTGATGTGTGGTTGTCGGGACCCATCACCTCTCTGACGTCATTGAGGGATTACAATTATAGGAGTCAAAGGAGTTCGGAGATGTACCCTCGAACCGGACGTAAATTGATTTAAGAGAGCAGCCATGCTCAGTTAATTTAATTTGAGGACTTACGGCCATGATTGGGCTAAGTCCAGCTGAAAAATATTCAACGCTTTTATTTGTTTTTGGTCTATTAGACATGTGCTATGGCTTTGCCCTGGTTTAAATAATGCATTGCACTACTTTTTATTTTTGTTTGGGCTCTGCCCATAAAGGATGCAGAGCATCAATTTTGTCTGGGCTCTGCCCATTTATAAATGATGCAGAGCATCAATTTTACTTGGGCTCTGCCCATTTATAAATGATGCAGAGCATCAATTTTACTTGGGCTCTGCCCATTTATTGCTTTGCAATTTATTTTGGCCTATTAGGTCTTTTTTGTTTTGGGCTGGGCCTTTTAGTAAAACAAATGCATTGCATTTGTCAGGCGCTTTGCGCTAATCACTGAGCGCAAGTGCTTGTGGTGACGACACGTGTCACGCAAGCGCAGTGCGCTGCATCAGTGTGCTGCGCTTGCGCTGCTGACACGTGGCGCGCTCTGGTGAGTTGTGCCAATTTCAGAGAGCAAGGCTCTATTTCAAAAGCGCATAGCGCAAGTGGTTCAGATGCTGACACGTGGCGCTCTCTGGTGGCTTGCGCCAACCTAAGAGCGCAACGGTGCAGTTTTGCAAGTGCAAGGCACTATTAATTTGAGAATGTTTTAGATTCCAGAACCAATGGTTCATAAAAAAGTGCAAAGCACTATTTGATTTCTTGATCTAACTTAGATCAAAGAACACAAGTATTTCTTGTTTTTCTTGATCTCGGAGAACCAATGGTTCATAAGTGCAAAGCACTATTTTTATTATTATTTTTTTTATCGAAGATCATTGATCTTGTTCTTAGATCAATGATCTATTAGAAGAAATTCTTCTATCTTCAAGGTTTTTACCTTTTCTCTTCTTGAAATTTCTTCAGAGTTCTCTCTGTTTGAAGTTCTTGATTTCTCACAATGTTGATGCCTTTGATTTGGGGTATAGGGGCCTTTATATATTGCCCATAAATTTGTTAAAGAGATCTTTCTCTGAGTGATTTGGGGAATTTTCCCTACCGTTGGATCTTTGATCCAAGGGCTCCTGTTTTACAAAAGAAAATTTTCTTGTTTTAACAAGAACAGAAAGATTTCTTTAAAATTTTAATTCTATTTGGCATAAATGCCCCAGCGCGTGACACGTGTCAGCGCAGCGCAACTGTGCTTGCGCTACTGCGCTGACACGTGTCACGCAGCGCACGGCACGGCGCAACTGCGCCGACACGTGTCGCGCAGCGCACGGCGCGGCGCAACTGCACATGCGCATCTGCGCTGACACGTGTCGCGCAGCGCACGGCGCGGCGCATCTGCGCTGACACGTGTCGCGCAGCGCCTGCGCAACTGAAGCGTTGCTTCATTTAATTTTGTTTTAAATAGAGCTTTGCTCTGATTGGGCGCGCTGCCTTGGGCGCTGCGCTGATGTATCAGCTTTTGACACGTGGCGCGTTGCGCGCAACGCAAAAAATCTGAAGCGTTGTTTCGAATTTTTGAATTTTGAAATTCAAACAGAGCTTTGCTCTGATTGGGGGGAACAAATGTCCCCCACCGTTGCGCTCACGTGACGCGCACGTGAATGCAGCGGTGGCAAGATCTTGGCTGTTGGATCAACGGGTGAGCTGAAGGGGCGCAAGCGCCTTATAAATAGGACCTCTGGCCCTTTAGAAAAACTTCACCATTTTCTAGATTTTGATTTATAGAGCTTTGCTCTTGCTTAAGAACTTCAGAGCTTTGCTCTTGTTTCCAGAACTTTAGAGCTTTGCTCTCATTTTCCAAGTTAGAAAACTTTAGGTAAAATTAATTTAAAATTAAGTTAAATTAGTTTAAATCAATTTTAACCAACAGAGCTTTGCTCTCATAGATCTTTTGATCTAAAGAAATTCTCTTTAGGGTTTCATAAACAGAGCTTTGCTCTCAAATAAAAAATTATTTCAGGGTTTCTTAACCCATGAACAAAGCTTTGCTCATTGACAGAATATAGATCTTTTGATCTTCTAATGATGAACTCTTAAGAGCTTTTTCATATGGATCTTTAAGATCCCAGAACTTCAATTTTTTTAGGAATTAATTAATAAAAAAAATTTCTTTAATGAATTTTTTTTACAGAGCTAAGCTCTTTTTAAAGAATTTTATTCCCCTGAGACCAGAGTTTGACAAGTGTCACTCTGTAACAGAGCTTTGCTCTGAAAGAGGAGATTTTCTCCTTTTCTCTAGGGATTTTTTTATTATTAATGGGAATATTTTCTTGGGGATCAACTGACAATCTCATCCAATGATGGGGTTGTCTTATTGACTGACGTATTGTCATCCAGATTTTGTGGGTTCCCCTTCGGTCTCCTGCCCACTGCACTACTGTGTGGTGTAATTAATTAATTTTAATTTAATTAATCTTTAATTTTATTAGTTAATTAATGAAATTTTTTCAAACGACAAACGTCGGAATTACAACACTAACGGCTAATTTTGTTCACTTGCAGCGATCATGTCTCTCGATACTTCATTCCTGTTCGCTCGCTCGGAGGAAGGGTTCCTTGAAGCGCCCTTGGAACGTGAAGTTTTAGCCATGATCAAAGACCACGACCCGGAATATTAGAGTCTCCACCTTTGGGGGTCGTGGTATAATCAGATTATCATGGGTCGACGGAGCTTCACGTGCGCAGTGCCGTCAGAACCTATTACGGCGATCCACTACGCCAGCCCACCCCCGGTGCAGTATGCCGTGGAGATGGTCGATTGGACTTCGAAGGGCTTTCTTCATCCCGCCATAGATGCGATTCCGGTTCAGCATTCGATGGCTTTGGATATCCTGGGATGCCGTATCTGTCAAGGTGAGGCGCGACCTTGGGGGCAATCATATAACATAGGTCTGATCCCCCGCCACCTGATCGGCCATCTGCCTTGGGCTCGGTATATCCTGTCGACGAAGAAGTCGTAGTTGATAAGGTTAGGGTTGTACATTGCGGTTTACTTCTCCCTCTTCCAGTATCCCACGCTTCCCACCTGGTGGTTCAAGGATTTCTTGGAGCAGTGGAACATCCCCACTCACACTTTTCTCGCAATGGATCGGGAGGTGTCAATTTCTCTGGAGGAGTTCACAGAGGTCTCCGGTTTACCGGTTATAGGGGAGCACTATGAGGAGTTGCTTCTGATAGACGAGTATGTCTTCGGTGCCAAGCCGGCGGTAAGAGGACACATACCGGAGAATGTTGTTCAACACTAATTCCCAAGTTTGATCAAGGTGTTGAACATCTACGAGGCCCTTTTCATTGAGCGTAGGAGTCACGGAGTTAGTTTTGAGGATTTCATCGCTCGATTCCTTCACCCAAGCATCCTCTCGGCAGAAGCTGCCAAGTTTGCCACCCTCGAGGACCCTTTCGGTCTAGGTTTGGATAACCTACCGGCGAAGGAAATGGACCAAAAGGGTTTTTTCCTTCCTAACTCCCCGACTGTGTCTTTTGCGGAAATTGCTGCCCCAGGGATGGACAAGGAGGCCTTTTTCTTAGGATTTCTTGGGCTATGGCTGAGTTGGTTTGCGCTCCCAATGCATTCTCGCTATATGCGGCCCTCCGTCTTTTACCCTGCTCATCGGATGACCATCGGGGTAAAAGTAGCCGTTGGGATAGCTGGCTTGGCACACTTGTATCATGGCCTCAGTCGGGCGGCAGATGCTAATGAGCCCGGGGTGCTGCACGTGATCTTCCCGATGCAATATTTCATATCATGGCTCGAGCTACATACATTGGGTGTCTTTGGCATGCACAAAGAGCCCTCGTTCTACGACAGGTGCAGCTTCCCCCGCATCATACAGTTGATTGGTGCATCAATTGTGACTCCATCTCCACGGAACGCCAGGGGTTTACTTCTTTGCCCCCACACCGTTGGAGACGGGGTCTCTTTTGTTGACAAGGTGTTGACTATTGGAAAGGCGTCAACCACTGCAGTGCGGCCATTGCAAGACACCTTCAAAGATGGAACCTCAGTTTTAACGGCCAGGGAGACCCTCCACTTATATTCTATCAGACCGGGCTTCCTGGTGTTCAGACAGAACGGCGCGGCGATTTTCATGAGGTACAACCCGCATCGCTTCGCCCAACAACTGAGCTACAATCAAGGGATGCCATTGGAGGCCTTCCTTTCGGAACCTGCTGCGACCGAAGAAGGGATGGAGAGTGCGCTGCATCATTTCATGCGTCTAAACACGGGCTCCTATTTCTTTATCAGTGAATCGGCTTGCGCCCCACGACTCCTCAGGGTATATACAGAATGGTACAGTCATTCGACCGGAGCCGTTATAAAGGAGGAAAGGCATTTGCTGGTCGACCGTAAGGGTGTGCCTCCAGGTAGCGACCGTAACGCTCCTTTACTGCCAAGGACCCCGGTAGTTCCCCCTCTAAAAGATGCCAGAGCCGGACCATCGCGTGCGTAAAGTCCTCCACACGGATTGTCGCTCCCCGATATCGCGAATGAACCACCAGCGCCCTGTGCTCCAGTGGAGACAGTGGTTGTAGCCTTGCCGTAGTCTGGCGTGGGTGCGGACATCGAGACCCGCCGCCCCAAGGTGTCTGCAAAACGCAAGTCGATTCCGGGTGCACCTAGGGTTGGTGGGCAGAAGAAGAAGAAGTCGCTCTTCGCTGCTGACGTCGCGTTCGGTCAGGAACCCCACGCTCCCTATGGTGAAGGCCTGAGTGAATATGGGACTAACGAGGGATTAGTCATGCCGGATGGCATGGATTTGGAGGTCGCCCTCGAAGCTTCGGAGCGGTTGGCGAGGCGTGACGCATGGCTGGCTAAGCTTGCGGCATCAGGTAATCACTAGTCGCATTTTCTATTGCATCATATCTTTATTATTGCCTTTGACTAACATTTTTCCTTCTTTTCTTCTAACAGGCATCACAACTGAAGAAGCCATTGCCGCTTCCCTCAAGACCTTCCAAGAGGAGGAACGCCTTAGAGCGTCTTTAGGCCTTAGTAAGCTTCAATTCATCAAGTTTTCATTTTCCTTGTGTTATGGTCGATCTAACCTCTCCCTTTTTATCGCAGGAACCTCAATGCCGTTCCCGCCAAGTGACGCGGATATTCTGCCGGCTGCCGATGTTCCTGCTTCCTCAGGGCTACCGCGGGAGGTCCGTCTTGAAGAGCCGATGAGAGATGCCTTAAAGGCTCTGAAGGCATCTCTAAACGAGGACGACGACGCCTTGATGAAGGAAGCGTCGAAGAGGTCCATCGCGACAGCTCGGGAGGAAAGGAAGCAGTCGAGGCGCGAAGCAAAGGCACACAGGGCTGCCTTGGCCATTGGAGTGGGCCCAAGCACCGTCCCTCGTGCCGATACTCCGTAAGAAGAGCCCCCGGTCGCCTTGTCTACAGCTCATAGACAGGCGATTCGCGCCAATAGGGAGGCTAATGACAAGTCCACCTCAGGTAATACTTCTTTCAGAATTTTGTTGTAAGAATTATAAAGCCGTCGGTTCTTATATGTTCTACCCTGCAGGGCCAAGTCTAACCGAAGGGGAGGCGGAGACTGTCGAACCTGAGGGGATAAGGGAAGAGGCATTGGTCGAGCCCGATCCGGTGGCGGATGACACAGCTGGGATTGCTGGGCCCGAGACAATGGCTGACGAACTGGTCATGTCCACTATTCCTGAGCAAGCGGTTGTTGCTGAGCCCGAGGTGGTAGCGGGCGGAGTGCCTGAGACCGATGACCTTATGGTGACGGTGGACGAGACAACCGTGACTGCTGAACCCGAGGGAGTAGCGGGTGAGGTAGACATGATTCCTGAGGATGAACCAACCGCTCTTTCTCAGGAGTCTGGCAATGCTCCGGTCATAGTTCTCCCCGCCTATGGCCCTCCGCCATCTCCTGGCCTTGCGAGCACGACGACGGCCCCTGTGGAGTCTGGGGATGAGGCCACAGGTGGTGGACTTATGTCAATGGAGGAGGGAGATGCCTCCGTTTCGGCTGGAGGCTCATCAGGTAAATTTCGGATTACCGTCCCCCCTTTTTTTATTTTTCAATCTTTCCTGACAGATTTATCCTTGTTTTTTAACGCAGGTGCGGCCAGTGCCGATGCTCCTCTGCTTGAGGGAGCGCCGTCAACTACTGCCTTGGCGGTGGTCACTTTTCAGCCCTCTCTTATACCATCGAAGATGCTGGAAGGTATGGATTTACAACCTATTGGTTTCGTCTTTCAGCCGCCTAATTTATGTACTAAAGTCGTACTACTGTGTCTTTTCAGGAGTGCTTTTTGATCATCTCTATCAAGTGTCGCTCCCACACTTCTCCTTCCTATCTGAATTCGCTTCTTCCTCTGGTGGCGCTGGTAAGTATGGTTTCCATTGATATCGTTCTTTTTCATTGATGGAATTACTTCTAACTTTTTTTTCGTCACGACTGTAGTGCTACAAATCGAAGGGGGGGATGAAAGATCGGCCGCGCCACCGACCCTTCCGGCCTTGCCATCTGCCGCAGCTGGTACAGCAACTATCGCATCGATAATTTCCCCCCTTTTTATCTCTTGAACTGTTATCTGATCATGTCCTGTTTTTTCAGCTGTCGTTCCGGTCTCGGATCATAATGCCGACGGGCCCTTTCTTGAGACGTCCGTCTTCAAAAGGCGCCACGAATAGTCTGCGCATGTTGAGCGACTACGTCGAGGAACTTGACGTCGAGACTCCTACATCTGCTGCAGACTTCGCTACGGCGGTTAACCCGATGCTGGTGATACTCGTGAACTTCCATGATGAGGGCATCATCGCATCTTGGGTTAACCATTACAGGGAGATCGAGGCTTGCCTGCATCAGCTTGAGTCGATGCGTCCTGCTCCCGAGATTTTGGCCGTGAGTATTCAACGGGCAGCATGGCTCGAGCAAAGCACTTCTCATTTCCGCCATTTGGAACAAGAAGCAGCTTTAAGGCCGAAGGAGCGTCAGGAGTCTTCAAGCGAAGCTGCTCGCTTACGTGCTGAAGTTGAGGCGAACGCTGCCGAAGTGAAGGCTGTCTTCGAGGGCCTTCTGGAGCGTATCTCAAATGGGCTGAAATTGAAGCAGAAACTTGACGTTGCTGAGCGTAACGCCCAGGTCCGCGAAGCCACTCAGCAGGCCGTCGGGGAGCAGCTTGCATCTCTCTTGCAGCAAAGGGCTCAGGTAGAGGCAGAAATGGCTGTGATGGCAGATCAGGAAAAGGCGTGGAAGGAAGTGCATGAACAATTGCTAAAGCTATGCAAGACGCTTCCTGCCCAGTAATTCCCCTTGTATCTAGATAGTTGTAATTTTTTTCTTTTTAAATAATATGTATCCATTCTTCATTCTTTTGTACGCTTCACCTTGTACTTGATTACATTCAATAAAGATACACATTTTTCTTTACAATGTCTTGTACTATTTTTTTGCTTTTTCCTTTATCTTATTATCAGCATGCTGTCTTGATAAACACATTTGACCGATAATAGAGTAAGTGTTTACCCCAATCAGAGCAAAGCTCTGTTCAAATTCCGAGACGGGAGATGAAGCAACGCTTCATCTTCCCCCAATCAGAGCAAAGCTCTACTTTGAAAATTTAAAATTTAATAAATGAAGCAACGCTTCAGATTATTTGCGCTGCGCAACACGCCATGTGTCAGGCGCAGATGCATCAGCGCAGCGCCCAAGAAGGCGCGCCCAATCAGAGCAAAGCTCTATTTAAAGGAAGTAACGCTTCAGTTGCGCATGCGCTGCGCTGCGCGACACGTGTCAGCGCAGTTGCGCTGCGCTGTGCGCTGCGCGACACGTGTCAGCGCAGATGCGCTAGCGCAGTTGCGTACGCGCTGGGGGATCTGCGCCAAACAGAATTAAAATTCCAAGAAATCTTTTCTGTTCTTGTTAAAACAATAAGATTTTCTTTTGTAAAACAGAAGCCCTTGGATCAATGATCCAATGGTGGGGAAAATTCCCCAAATCACTCAGAGAAAGATCTCTTTAACAAATTTAACTAATTTATGGGCACTATAAAAGAGACCCCAGACCTCAGTTCAAAGGCATCAACATCTTTCTAAAAAAAAGAGAAGAGAATTCTCGAGAACTCCTCAAGAACAACAGAAGGTAAAAACCTTTGAGAGAAGAGAAAATTCTCTTATGAACAGATCAGTGATCTAAAAACAAGATCATTGATCTTTAAAACATAACTAAATAAAGGGATAAATTAAAATAGTGCTTTGTACTTTTTCATGAACCTTTGGTTCTTTAAGATAAGAAAAAACTTATCTTTTTCTTTGATCTAAATTAGATCAAAAAAATTTAACAGTGCTTTGCACTTCTGTTCATTGAATCTAAAAGATTCCTAAATCATAGTGTCTTGCACTTGCAAAACTGCACTGTTGCGCTCTTGGATTGGCGCAAGCCACCAGAGAGCGCCACGTGTCAGCATCTGAACCAATGGTGCTATGCGCTTTTAAAATAGAGCTCTGCTCTATGTGATTGGCGCAACTCACCAGAGCGCGCCACGTGTCAGCAGCGCAAGCGTAGCGCACTGCGCTGCATGACATGTGTCATCACCACGAGCGCTTGCGCTCTCTGATTGGCGCAAAGCGCCTGATAAATGCAATGCATTTCCTAAAAGGGCCAGGCCCAAATCAAAAAGACCAAGCAGGCCAAAATAAATTTCAAAGCAATAAAAGGGCAGAGCCCAAAACAAATTGATGCTCTGCATCATTTATAAAGGGCAGAGCCCAAAACAAATTGATGCTCTGCATCCTTTCTGGGCAAAGCCTAAATAAAAATAAAAAAGAAATGCAGTGCAAAAGCAAATAAAATGTTGAACATTTTCAACTGGACTTAGCCCAATTTTGGCCGTAAGTCCTTAAATTAAATTGACTGAGCAAGATTGCTCTCTTAAATCAATTTACTACCGGTTCGAGGGTACATCTCCGAACACCTCTGACACCTGTCGTTGTAATCCTTCAACGACGTCAGAGAGGTGACGGGTCCTAACGACCACACGTATATGGACTGCGGGGTCCTTAAACTCATGGACCAAAACGTCCTTAAACTAATATTGGACCGAAACGTCCTTAAACTAATATCGAACCGAAACGTCCCTAAACTAATATCGGACTGAAACGTCCCTAAACTAATAACGGACCACCACGTCTTTAAACTGGAATATGGACCACCACGTCCTTAAACTGGAATATGGACCACCACATCCCTAAACTGGAGCATGGACCGCAACGTCCCTAAACTACCTATGGACCACTATGTCCCTAAACTGGAACAATGGAGCCTCCAAATGCTCTTTTGCAGGATTTAAACGGTTCCGTTTAAGTTGATCTTAGCCCTAAATACGGCTAACGTATCCTTAAACATTTAAATGGACTATAAAACTTCAAATCGATTTTGGTTCAAGGGTACATCTCTGAACTCCTCTGACACCTATCGTTGTAATCCTTCAACGACGTCAGAGAGGTGATGAGTCCTGACGACCATATAATTAAATGGGTCACCACGTTAAGTTGATCTTACTCTCAAACATGACTAACGTATCCTTAACGAAGTTTAAGTTGATCTTAGCCTCAATACGGCTAATGTATCCTTAAACTAAAAACACCAAACCCAAATATAAATAAATACGGATTTGGACTAATCCACGTCCTACGTGTGACGGAATTACTCGGTCTTCGTATACAATCCACGGGCAACCACAAATAAAACAAACACACATGACACGAAGTGAAATTCTGGAGAAGGAGAAAGTTGTTACCGCGATGCGGTAGCGTAATTAACTGCAGGGGCTTGCGCCTGCAGGGAAGAGCGTCCCCACAATCAAAAACCCCTCACCCGGAGGGGGAATTTGACGAAGTCTGCTACATCGGCTGCATCCGTCTAAACCTCCGATACAAGGTGTCATAAATCAACTTGGCATCTGGAGAGGTAGACGGATAAAACCATATAGCATATGCCCCGAATCTCAGGCAAGACGCAAAGTCTAAGCCGCCATTCGGAGGGGAACAGATTCTGGCACGCCCGGTGGGACCTTTTCCTCTTTCCACTCCACACTTCGTGTGTCGTCCTCGCGAACCAATCGCTGTTTGTTAAATGGTTGCCTTCGGATTTCAAGTTACTAAGATTTGGTCTTTTGCCTGGCGCAGAACTCAAGATTCAATGTCCTTTAACTGCACCAACTGCTCGAAGTGCCACTGCAACGGATGCTCCATATCCCCCGGAGGTGTGGCATATGGACCCCAAGCGGCTTCCGTCCTCGCTCTGCCGGTAGAACAGGTGACCCAAGCCACCACTGGCCTGTTCTTCAGGACCATGATCCTACCTACAAGTTTCTCTGCGCCAATACCTGCACCAGAAGCGAACAAGAAGTCGGTCTTCGACCGGCTCACTGCTATGACGACCCCTGTCAACGGGTCGCCCACTACCAAACCGACAGCCTCTGTTTTCACCAGGCTAAATCAGAACTCTAAATTGGTTATCCCAAGGAAGGCAATAACTGCTGCTCCAGAAGTCGTCAAGGCGGCTTCCCCTGTCAAAGCGTCGGTCTTTTCAAGACTGACGATTCCTGCCCCTGCCCGAGGATCCATCTTCGACAGGTTGAATATCACTCCTCAAAAGACAATCTCAGTCTTTAAGAGGTTAACACCAGCGGCGCCTCATTTAGACAGGGGGAAAAAAGATGCTGTCTCAATCTTCGAGCCAGTCCCAACGGCTCGTCATGCTCGACGTCGCCATTGGCAACGAGTGAGGAACGCAGGAGGAAACTCCCACTCAGGGCTAACTCCACCGGCTCCAGTGGTGGAGGTCAACGCTGCTGTTCCAACTGGGAACAGCTTTGAATTGCTGAGGAGGGTGAGAAAGAACTCTCCAACCGCTACATTGAAAAGATCCTCTCCACCTATGGAGAGAAATCCGGAAACAAAGCAAGAACAGCCCCCTCAACGGCTGTCTTCAAAAGTTTATAAAGTTTGGCGGAGGGTTCAAGACTCCGTGATTGACCCAGGTCACTCTCGTCGCCAGAAAAAGGCGAAGGTGGAAAAAGACAAGGACCGTCCCATTAAACAGCAGGGGACAGCAGCTGCTAGCATGCCTACTTCAACGGTTCCTTCAACCTCAATGGCCCACAAAAGAAGGAGGCCAGAGAAAACTCCCGTGTCAGCAGCAAAAGTTAAAAATGGTGAACCTAAACGCCCCAAGTCAGGGGGCATAACAGTTCATACGGTTTACATGGCATCGGGAAAAGAAGATAGCCGCATATCAGCAGGTCATAGACCGCACACGAGGTCAGTGACCAAGGCTCAGGAGCAGCAACAGAAGCTCCAAGAAATGATGAATGCTATGGCCACACTTACAGGGCCGAAAGAAACCCCGGAAACATCTTCGGACGAGCGTCAAGAACAAGAAACAGACGCCGAATTCCTTCGTCGCGTATTAGAGAAGAAAGATAAAGAAGCTACGGAGCAGGAAGCCAACATAAAGAAAATGGCCTTCCTGTTCCAGGATATGGTGGGTATGATGATTCAACAAGATCCACCTGCTGAAGATCCCCCGATCATTCTTGAAGACGATAGGGGAGAGACGTCGAATTCTCTACCGGCTCTATCCGCAGCTAAAGAGGATACCATCTCAAAAGCTGATTTGGATGAGTACATCGCCCAGCAAATACGGGTTCATCATGCGACCGAAGCGGCCGGTCAGGTCGTAAAAACGGGGTGGCCATATCCAAGTTGGTATGATCAAATCAAGTACCCGCCAGGTTATACGATTCCCAAGTTCCATGTCTATAAAGGGACGGGCAATCCTCATCAACATGTCGCCCAGTTCAGGGCACTTTGTGGCAACACCGGCAGTGACGACAAGCTGTTGCTTCGCCAGTTTGTTGGAAGCTTATCAGATACGGCGTTCGAATGGTACTCTGAGCTCCCGAACGACTCCATTAAAACCTTCACAGAGATCGAGCTGCTGTTTACTCAGCGTTTTGCAAGCGCCAGTGAGCGTACCCCGATGACAGCACTGATTAACGCCAGGGTAAAGCCAAGCGAAACATGGGTTCAGTACGCTATACGATGGCGGAACTTATGGTCAAAGTGTGAGCAGCGCATTGAAGAAGCTCCCGCAGTGGGTATGTTTGTGGGAACCCTCGATCCACAAGCAACCATCTCTCAATTTATGATGTTTTTCAAGCCAACCACCTTCCAGGCCTTGATTGACAAACTAGCGCAAATGGATCAAATGAGCCATAAACCCCCTCTTCCAAGACCGGACTCCCGAAATGACAAAGGGAAGGGAAAAGCGATCGTCGTCGCTAATGCTCAACAACAACCGAGCGACCCGAAGCCAGTGGCTTGTCAAAATAATATGCGCCCGTACGTACCCCTTGAGGATAGGATGGGACGTCCTTATTCCTTTCCCCGTGATAAAACGAGGAGGTTATTCGAGCTGGCGTTGCGCAACAGACTCATAAATCTGCCGGATCCAAAACGTCCGTTGCAAAGTGACGTCAACGAGCCCAACTACTGTCCTTATCATTGAGTACTAGGCCATCCGATCGAAGATTGCTACGTTTTCAAAAATTGGCTTGAAAACCAGTACCGACAGGGCAAGTTCGCGTTATCTGATAAATGGAAGGTGAATCCCCCGCAGCCCCACACCTTTAGAGGGACGAATACGCCGGGGGCAACATGCTCCGTCATTGAAGAAGCTCCTTGGAAGGTTATATTATCAGCCAAGACAAAGATGATGCTAAACGATCTTCAGACATGTCCAACAATCAAGTGGAAGAACCCGTTGGAACCGCAGGTCATTAAGGGGATGTTGAAGCCACGTCCAACTCCAAAGACCGATGATGGTGGTTCAAGCACTTGCAGCCAGCCGTCAAAATCTTCGAAAAAGAAGAAGAAGAAATCTAAGAAGCCCGTGAAGCCTGGCGACAAGCGCACGGACTTACAAAAGCAAATTAACGCTCTGGATGAATACAACCAAAAGGCACGGACTCCCATTACGCTCCAAGAGTTCCTCAATCACGTCTTTCAAGAAGAAGATGAGGGAGAAAGTTCATTGGATGAACCCGAGGAATATGTGGCGAGCTGTCATATGATTTCCCATTCGATCGCGAACGATGAGGAGACTCCTGGCACTAAAACGTTGGGGGCAGATACCGAATCAAAAATTCCGGAGCTATCAATTGAAATGATTGACGCGTTCCTTAACGAAGCTTGACTGAAAAGTAAAGCTGATTGAGAACGCGAGACGGCTATATTTGAAAGGGCCAAGCGCCAGCGACTTGATGAAAGAGCTGAGACGATCCCGCTGGAGCTAAACACCTCCGCTACCGACAAAAGCCAATTCAAGATAAAGAAAAGGTTTGCTAAGGCCATATCAATGGGTATGAAGCTACCATCCTCTGGAGGAAACATCACCGATGAAGTGGAAACGCACCCCTCCTATTGCTTATATCATCGGAAGGCTTCGCACCCTACTCAAGAGTCCAAATCTTTCGATAGATGGTGGCAAGGGTATATGGCTTATCGACAACACTTTAAACGGGAAAAGCGTAAAACTCGTCGGAAGCAAAGAAATATGACCGAAGGGATTAAAAGAACTACCGGCGATTGTCGCATGGTTAATACTGGCGGGCCACAAGTGCCTACATTCGGGAGCGATTCTGATGAGGAGCTGGAACTCGCCGCTCTCTTTAAAGAGTCAACTTCGGGAAGAGAAGAAGAGCTGAAGGTTTGCGAAAATATTCGGCCGCGGAATCGGACACTGCCTGAAAAGAATCTCGGACCCTCAAACAGAAAAGAAAAAGGGAAAGAAAAGGTCTCTGAAGATATCGTCTTAGATGACCAAGTTCTGGAGGAGCCAAGGACCCGCCAAAGAAGAATAAGGTGGATTACAACGTCTTAGCGCATCTGAGGAAGCTACCCTCACAGCTCAGCATTCTTGATGCTCTTTTGCTGTCAAAAGAGACGAGAGATTCGTTGATTAAGGCACTACAAGATCCGGAACAATTCCAAGCCTTCCTGGCCGAGGAAAAGATGAAGGATGAGTTGGAGGAAGTGCACACAGCCGATGTCACTTTCGGCGACGAGGACCTTCTCCTTGGGACGTGCGAGCACAATCGCCCCCTCTATGTCTCAGGATACTGTCACGATATAAAGATAGGCAAAATCCTGATCGACAATGGATCCTCTGTTAATCTCCTCAATGTACGGGTCTTAAAAGAAATCTGCATGAGTGTCCAGCACCTTGCTTGTGACAAGATCACCATCTCCGGGTTTGACTCCCAGTCATCAAGAACTCTTGGGTCTGTGATACTGACATTACGCTTCGGGCTACTTGTCACGGACGTTAAGTTCCATATCATAGACGCCAAGACATGCTACAACGCCTTGCTCGGCCGACCATGGTTACACGAGTACAACATCATCCCTTCTACACAACATCAATGTATGAAGTATTTTAAAGATGGTTTTGAGTATACCGTGACGGGAGAACTGAACCCATTCTCTGTGAACGAAGTCCGCAAATATGAAGACGCCAAATACTTCTTACCGGATTTCGAAGACACAGAGAGGTGTCACAAGCCGGAGAACAAGGCTAACGTCACCATCCCTGTCTTCGGGAGTGATACCGAGGAGGAAGAGGAGATGGTTTATTCGGGTCCACCCCAATACAACAAACCGGGACCATCCGCTCCTACGTTGATCTTTGGCAGTGACTTGGAAGATGAAGTTCATGCTATATTTTCCGCTCGACCTTCAATACAAACATCCGCTGACGAAGAGCAAAGTCTACAAGTCGCCATGGTTCCACTTAAATATCATAAAGAACTGGATGCGCTCAATATTTACAATGTAGAAGAGCTGCAAACGTTCTATATCCCTCCCAGGCGAGAAAGCGAGAAAGCAATTCTGTTCTACCTCTCTGAAGAAACCAAGGTGGAAAAATAAATCTGGCATGGCGCGGACCCTACGCTCGACAGGCTTCAGCCTATCCGTCTTCCCAGATATTATACAGAGGGTTTGAAGAAGCTGCTGAAACGCCAGGGGATATCCTTCAAACAGACCGTTAGAAAGGCCAAATTCTATGACAGGGTCTGGAACGTTCCCGGGACTCAATGCAAGCTGCCTAACGGGAGAATGGAAACAAAAGGACTTGGATACATCCGGTCAAAGAAACAAGAGTTATCACCCGGCTGTTACGTTGTGTATGACCTTGATGAAGAAGCGGATGCTCAATGGGAGGACGCTAATCCTAATCCAGTGAAAGTTCCAGATGCAAAGGAGCCCAGTCCGTCGTTCGAAGAACAAATGGACAAGCTTATAAGGAAAGCGGGTAAAAAAGTACGGGATGATCACAACCGCGAGACGGCCATCTACGAAAAAGCCAAGACGCAACGCCTTCTCCAACAGGCCGTGAAGGATGAAAATGCCGCTCCTTGTCAACATGTTATAAAAAAGGCTCGACGCGGAGGCAGAAACAAGTCGAAAAGCCAAAAAGGCGCTCAACAACAACAAAGCAGGGCTAAGAAGCCACGCAAATGGGAGTCGAGCGTTATTGATCTATCCCTCATGAAGAAAATGGGCCGAGCGTACTCGTTTCCTCAGGACAAGACGAAGAAGATACTTGATCTTGCTCTAAAACATCAAATGCTTACATTGCCGAAGTTTAAACACCCCGAACAAGCGGGCGAAGTCTCACACCCGGACTATTGCTCTTACCATCGAGTAATAGGACATCCTCTTGAAGATTGTTTCACCTTCAAGAA
Source organism: Agapanthus africanus (assembly GCA_030015575.1). Classification (NCBI taxonomy): domain Eukaryota; kingdom Viridiplantae; phylum Streptophyta; class Magnoliopsida; order Asparagales; family Amaryllidaceae; genus Agapanthus; species Agapanthus africanus. The sequence continues at coordinate 122,323,733 of JASDDO010000012.1, read as the reverse complement.
TTGGGTCGAAGATCAGTATCAGCTTGGCAAGTTCGCTCTGTCCGACAACTGGAGGGCAGCATCGCCACAGAAGCACAAGCCCAAGGCCACGAAAGAAGAACCGGTTCCACATTGGAATCGGAAGAGAATTCGTACTTGTCATGTGATAACAATATTAAAAGAAGAGCCCGAGGACATAGATGAACTCCCTTGGTGCTTCGAAAACAGCAGCAACGAGATAATCTCAGAATTCCCACCAGCGCCAAAAGAGCTGGAAGATGGAATCCACACCACTGCAGATAACCTCAAGAAGATTGAGTTGGGAACGACAAATGACCCGCGAACGACATTCATCAGCGAGCTGCTGTCTGAAGAAAGGGTGGTCGCGTTAAAAGATGTGCTTCTACATCATAAAGATTGCTTCGCATGGAACTATTCCGAAATGCCGGGACTAGATCCAGAAATTGCTGTACACAAATTGGCGATATCCCCGAACATCAAGCCAGTCAAACAGGCGCCGAGGAGAATGCGGCTCGAGCTTGAAATGAGTATCAATGCTGAAGTCAAAAAGCTGATCGACTCTGGCTTCATCCAGGAGGTTCAATATCCGGAGTGGATCGCCAACATCGTCCCAGTGATGAAGAAAAATGGGACAGTGCGTATATGCATAGACTTCCGGGATCTTAATAAAGCTTGTCTGAAAGAAGATTTCCCGGTGCCAGTCACCGAACTGATGATAGACAATACATCCACTCATGAGGTTTTCTCCTTCATGGACGGCTCATCAGGGTATAATCAAATAAAGATGCATCCAGAAGACCAGAAGCACACAGCCTTCAGGACCCTTTTGGGAATATTTTGTTACAAGGTGATGCCCTTCGGTTTAAAGAACGCCGGTGCCACCTATCAGAGGGCCATGACGAAGATCTTTGATGAACTTATACACGAAATCGTCGAATGCTATATCGATGATCTCGTGGTTAAAAGTAAATCATACGAGGAACATCTCGAGCATTTGAAGACTGTATTTCAACGCCTTCGGCAATACAACTTGAAGATGAACCCGCTAAAGTGTGCATTCGGAGTTTCCTCAGGCAAATTCCTGGGGTTCATTGTTCGACATCGAGGTATTGAAATAGATCCGTCAAAGATCAAAGCGATCATGGAAATGCCTCCGCCGAGAACTCTCAAACAGTTGCGATCTCTCCAAGGGAAGCTCGCATACATACGGCGATTTATACCCAACCTTTCGGGCAAGTGCCGTCCTTATAGCCACCTGATGAAGAAGGGAACCCCGTTCGTATGGGATCAAAAATGCAAAAACGCGCTAGACGAGATCAAGCAATACCTGCAAAACCCTCCAGTGTTGGCTGCTCCAGTTAAGGGAAAGCCTCTCATTCTTTACACGACTGCCCTCGAAGGTTCCTTAGGCGCATTATGGGCACAGGAGAACAATCAAGGGAAAGAAAGAGCACTCTACTACTTATGTCAAGTTCTACTGAGGGCAGAAAGCAATTACTCCCCCATCGAAAAACACTGCCTGGCGTTGATCTTCGCGATAACAAAGCTCAGGCACTACGCGTTGGCGCATGAGGTCTGTCTCATTTCAAAGGTGGACCCCCTTAAATACTTGATGTCAAAGGCCATATTGACGGGACGACTCGCTAAATGGGCCCTACTCTTGATGGAGTTTTCAATAACGTATCAACCTCTCAAGGTAGTGAAAGGCTAGCCATCGCCGACTTCCTCGCTGAGCATCCCATACCCGCCGATTCTCCTCTAAATTGCGATCTTCCAGATGAACATGCATTTGATGCGATCGACGGTGATAATACCCGATGGGAGCTTTATTTCGACGGAGCATCCTCCGTGAAGAAGCGCAAACAAAGTACCCCTATAATCAAATCGGGCGTAGGACTCATCTTTGTGACTCCACAAGGAGGGATAATGCGCTTTGCTTTCTCCCTAACAGAGCCGAGAACAAATAATGAAGCCGAATACGAAGCTCTAATAGCAGGCCTCGAGATCGCCATCGATATGGGAATTGGAAATCTCTTCATATATGGAGACTCCCAACTGGTCGTTAGTCAAGTAAACGGTGACTACCAGACATGCAAACCAGAATTAGTGAAGTATGGCGAAAAGGTGCAACAGCTATTGACCCAAATCCCCTATTATACTTTGGAAAACATACTGCGCGCGGAAAACAACAAAGCAGACGCGTTGGCCAAACTTGCTAAAGAATTGGCTGACGAAAACCTCGATGACGTTAGAATCGTGGTGCAAAGTCGTCGGGTGCTTGCCCCAGCAGAAGTATCTCCGGAATCATCCGAAGGAAAAGGAGCGAGCGAGCAGACGACCCTGCAAGTAAAAGATTGGGAAAATACCGGGGATTGGAGAGAAGTCTTCATAGATTACTTCAAGTCCCACCGAATGTCCGAAGAAGCATCCACAAGACATCAGCTCATGAAACAAGCCCTGTCTTTCGCCTTCGTCAATGATACTCTATACAAGAGGTCATTTGATTCTCTGTGGCTGAGATGCTTAGGACCTGACGAAGCGAGAAGGGTCGTCCAGGAAGTTCATGACGGACTCTGCGGTTCTCACCAGGCAGGCCCAAAGTTGAAGTTGAAGATCAAACGCATGGGCTACTATTGGCCCACGATGATCCAGGACTGCCTTGAATATGCGAAGCAATGCCACTCATGCCAAATTCATGGGGATTTCATCCATCAGCATCCGAATCCGTTACATCCAACGGTGGCTAGCTGGCCATTCGAGATGTGGGGGACTGATATAGTCGGCCCCATCGAACCAGCATCGTCTAGAGGACATCGTTTCATCCTGGCGACGACTGACTACTTCTCCAAATGGGCAGAAGCGGTACCGTTGAGGGAAGTGAAGACGGAGAATATCCTCCATTTCTTCAAGACGCACGTCATATACCGGTTTGGAACACCAAGACGGATCATCTCCGATAACGGGCCAGCCTACAGAAGCTACAAGATCAGTCGCTTCGCGCAACAACACAATATAGACTGGAGATATTCCTCGGTTTATAATCCGCGAGCCAATGGTCTAGCTGAAGCCTTCAACAAGACCCTGACAAAAATCATGAAGAAAACGGTGTCCCGAAATAAGAAAGACTGGCACGAAAGACTGCAAGAAGCTCTTTGGGCATATCGAACTACGTTCAAAACGGCCACGAACACAACGCCGTACGCGTTGGTGTTCGGTACAGAAGCAGTACTCCCCCTCAAGATAGAGTTACCCTCTCTACGAGAGGCAGTCCACTACGAGCTAACGGACGAAGAAAATACTCACCTTCGGCATGAGGAGCTTGACGCCCTTGATGAAACCCGGCTCATAGCGCAACAAAATCTGGAGGCCTATAAAGCAAAGATGATGCGCTCATATGAAAGATTGACCCGACCGAGGACATTCCGCCAAGGCGAACTTGTGCTAGTGGTCAAAAGGCCTATGATTCCCAATCGCGCCAAGCGAGGAAAATTTGAGCCAAACTATGAAGGCCCGTACATCATAGATAAGGTCTACCAGGGTGGGGCCTATCTACTCATAGATATGCACGGTGAAAGGCCTTTCAGGCCGATAAACGGTCGCTTCCTAAAGAGATACTACGCTTAATGAGCCACAGCCTAGGCCAATGGTAGATGACGATGACTATGTCCGCTCGCTATCTTCCTAAGCTCAAACTCTATCAGCAAACGCCAGACCGAAACGTCCTTAAACTAACGACGGACCGAAATGTCCTTAAACTAATAGCAGACCGAAAGGTCTTTAAACTAATACCGCAGCATTCTTAGGCTGGCGAGATGAATAAAAAAAATAAATAAAAAATATAATAAATAAAAACGGTATGTCCATAAGCAAAAAGGGCACGGATGAAAACCCGAAAGGGCTCCGTGAGTAAAAACAGCAGGGCTACCGGCGAGTGTTCGTGAAAACCTGAAAGGGCGCGACCTCGTAAAAAAAAAGAGAAAAAGAAAATAAAAAGAATAAAAAAAACGGTATGTCCATAAGCAAAATGGGCACGGATGAAAACCTGAAAGGGCTCCGTGAGTAAAAACAGCAGGGCTACCGGCGAGTGTTTGTGAAAACCTGAAAGGGCGCAACTTCGTTAAAGGACACTTATAGGGTCCTCTCGACCTTATAAGGAGAAACCACCCACGTGAGATCCTTACGACTCACAAGGGATTAGCACACTTAGGGATCCCCACGATTCCTAAGGAGAAAATACACTTGCGAGATCCTCATGACTCGTAAGGAGAACTCTCTTATGGGACCCTCACGGCTCATAAGAGTTAAAAGTCTTAAGTTACAGAGACCTAAACCTGTGCTTAAGCAACCCCCACAATCTTCGATAATGCCCTACAAGTGGCTCAATACTGGCCCTTGTATACAATTCACGGGCGTGAATAAACATTTCCCTAACCAAGTCTCATCCATGACTGGGGACATGTTCGCATGATCCTTATAGGTCCTCTCGACTTACAGGGAGAAACCCTACTGTAGGATCCTTACGACTTACATAGGAACATACACATAGGAATCCTCACGATTCTTAAGGAGAAAATACACCTACAAGATCCTCACGACTCGTAGGGAGAAATACCTTTGTGAGACCCTTACGGCTCATGAAGTCAAAAGCCTTAGTTGACAGGACCCTAACCCTGGTCGCTAAGCCACCCTTGTTCGACATCGACAAGAGGCAGATGATGATTCGCTCCTGGCAATATCTCAGTTGTAGCGGTGCTGATGCCGAAATCGGTGTCTAATTTCAGGTTTACAGCGAAAAGCCAATAGGCCGCACGTGCATACGAAATAGCCGAAATGATAGGGCAACTTGCAATAAAAAGCAGCAAGTAAAAATGTATGTATGCAAAATAGACGAAATGATTGGGCAACACGCAATAAAAAAAACAGCGAGTAAGAATAAAATAAATAGCCGAAATGATTGGGCACCGCGAAAAAATAGCCGAAATGATTGGGCAATCGCGACCTTCGCGATATAAAAGCTGAAATGATAGAGCATCGCGGAGATAAAACAAAAAAAATGATGATAAAACTTTGGCCCTACAGTTAAGATCACATCGATCCCTGTATACAATCCAAAGGGCGTAAACAAAGAAGGAACCATACTTTCCCAACAAGCTCCGCCAAAAGACGAAGGAAAATCTCGACGGTTCAGTCCAACTCCGAAGAAACCAGTGTCTTCAGCAGATACCTCAACTCAGGGAAACAAATAATCCTTGACGAGAGCCTCCCGATTCGCGTCGACTCGCAGAGCCACCAGTGCCTCCGTAGGAAATTCTCGACTCGTTTCAAACCCCAAGGAAACAAATAATCCTTGGCGCTAGGGAAACAAATAATCCCTAGCAAACTCCTCGACTCACGGATACAAACACTCCTTGACGAGAGCCTCCTGATCCGCGTTGACTCACAGAGCCACCAGTGCCTCCATGGGAAATTCTCGACTCGTTTCAATCCCCAAGGAAACAAATAGTCCTTGGCGCTTGGAAAACAAATAATCCCTAGCAAACTCCTCAACTCTCGGATACAAACACTCCTTGACGAGAGCCTCCTGATCCGCGTCGACTCGCAGAGTCACCAGTGCCTCCGTGGGAAATTCTCGACTCGTTTCAAACCCCAAGGAAACAAATATTCCTTGGCGCTTGGGAAACAAATAATCCCTAGCAAACTCCTCGACTCACGGATACAAACACTCCTTGATGAGAGCCTCCTGATCCGCGTCGACTCGTAGAGCCACCAGTGCCTCCGTGGGAAATCCTCGACTCGTTTCAAACCCCAAGGAAACAAATAATCCTTGGCACTTGGGAAACAAATAATCCCTAGCAAACTCCTCGACTCACGGATACAAACACTCCTTGATGAGAGCCTCCTGATCCGCGTCGACTCGCAGAGCCACCAGTGCCTCCGTGGGAAATCCTCGACTCGTTTCAAACCCCAAGGAAACAAATAATCCTTGGCGGTTGGGAAACAAATAATCCTTAGCAAATTCCTCGACTCACGGATACAAACACTCCTTGATGAGAGCCTCCTGATCCGCGTCGACTCGCAGAGCCACCAGTGCCTCCGTGGGAAATTCTCGACTCGTTTCAAACCTCAAGGAAATAAATAATCCTTGGCGCTTGGGAAACAAATAATCCCTAGCAAATTCCTCGACTCACGGATACAAACACTCCTTGACGAGAGCCTCCTGATCCGCGTCGACTCGCAGAGCCACCAGTGCCTCCGTGGGAAATCCTCGACTCGTTTCAAACCCCAAGGAAACAAATAATCCTTGGCGCTTGGGAAACAAATAATCCCTAGCAAACTCCTCGACTCACGGATACAAACACTCCTTGACGAGAGCCTCCTGATTCGCGTCGGCTGGCAGAGAAACTAGTGTCTCCGCGGGAAATTCCCGATTCGTCTCAACATGCAAATGAAGCCTCAGGCAGCAGGGACTAAAAAACTTGTTTCCTGAACAATGGGACCCTGCAAGTCAATCCAAAATGGTCTCTTGCATACTATTCACGGGTCTAACTCTCCAAAGTCGAATTTCGACGAGGAGGGAAACAACCGCTTGTGGGTCCTCTCGAATCGTAAGAGGGAAAAATTCTCTTATAGGATCCTTACGACTTATAATAGAAAACCACACTTAGGAATCCTCACGATTCCTAAGGAGAAAACCCACCTACGAGATCCTCTCGATCCGTAGGGAGAAAAGTCTCTATGAGACCCTCACAGCTTATAGAGTTGAAAAGTCTTAGGCAGCAGATCCAAACCTGCGGCCTAAGCCGTCGCTATTTTTTAAGAAGGTCGGGATACTCGTCCTAATCATCCGTCAACCATAGTTACTAAGGTGGCATACTGATAATAAAAGAAAGAGAAGACGGAGAAAATGACAGAAAGAACATCCGATTTACATTTAATCGAGCATTCAAGACACACTCATTTATGCATGGGCAGAAGACTCAGGACGAGAAATAAGACAAGCTGAAATAAAAAGTTTCCATTCATATTGCAAAAAATTCTTACAACCATAAAAAGCAGTGAACGAAAAATATTATTACAATGGAATAACTTCAGATCCAGGGCACGGATTGAGAAAGTCAAAAGTAAGGCCATCCAGAGTTCTTCTGGCCTTTCTGATTATTCTTATGCGCAGCCTCTCGCGCTCCTCTGTGTCAAGATCATCGGCAAGCCCTCCCGGCCTTCGATAAGCAGCAACTATTGTCGTCTGCTGGAAGATTTGATGTAGGATGTCAATGAGGCTGTCCCGCCGTTTCTTCGAGATCAGCCCCGTCAGGTACACTGAATGCACCTTGTCCTCGGCATCATCCAGCGCATTGAGCGGTAGGGCCTCGTGAAGACCCAGAAGTGCTCTCTATATTGCTCCCAGCACGACTTTCAAAAGAGCCGAACGACGGGGTAGCACCCAACCACCGGTTGTGTTCTGACGATCCATAACCTCTGCACATTGAGCGTCTGTAAACTCCTGGTTTTGTTGACGACCCTGTGCGCGGATATCGTCATAAGTGATGAACTCGTGCAAATTGTATAGATGCACCGCCATTATGCCTAGAGGAAATACCACAGGAAGATTAGCGATAGAAGAAAAATAATATACATAGAAGGCTAAATTCCCAGAGAGCAAAGCTCTGTTCAGGGATTAAAACCAATGAACAAAAGCTAGTGAAACCCCAATGGGGATCTCTTTAGATCAAAAGATCTGTGAGAGCAAAGCTCTTTGATTGAGATTAATTTAAATTAATTTGATTTATATTAATTTTACCTAAAGTTTCTAACTTTGAAAATGAGCAAAGCTCTGCTAGTGAAACCCCAATGGGGATCTCTTTAGAGCAAAAGATCTATGAGAGCAAAGCTCTGCTGGTTAAGATTAATTAAAATTAATTTAATCTAAGAATCAATTTTACCTAAAGTTTTTTCTAAAAACTTTGGAAAGAAGAGCAAAGCTCTAGAGTTCTTGAAGGCAAGAGCAAAGCTCTGAAGTTTTTGAAAATAAGAATCTGAAAGATGATAAGCATCTGCGGGGGACCAAAGGTCCTATTTATAGGCATCAAGTGCCTCTTCGACTTCCAAAATTTGTCACGGTGGTTGGAATTCCGCCACCGTTGCGCTCACGTTTGAGGCCACGTAAGCGCAACGGTGGGGGGCATTTGTTTACCCCAATCAGAGCAAAGCTCTGTTCAAATTCCGAGGCGGGAGATGAAGCAACGCTTCATCTTCCCCCAATCAGAGCAAAGCTCTGCTTTGAAAATTTAAAATTTAATAAATGAAGCAACGCTTCAGATTATTTACGCTGCGCAACACGCCACGTGTCAGGCGCAGATGCATCAGCGCAGCGTCCAAGAAGACGCGCCCAATCAGAGCAAAGCTCTATTTAAAAGAAGCAACGCTTCAGTTGCGCATGCGCTGCGCTGCGCGACACGTGTCACCACAGATGCGCTCACGCAGTTGCGCTGCGCTGTGCGACACGTGTCACGCGCTGGGGGATCTGCGCCAAACAGAATTAAAATTCCAAGAAATCTTTTCTGTTCTTGTTAAAACAAGAAGATTTTCTTCTGTAAAACAGAAACCCTTGGATCAAAAATCCAACGGTGGGGAAAATTCCCCAAATCACTCAGAGAAAGATCTCTTTAACAATTTAACTAATTTATGGGCACTATAAAAGAGACCCCAGATCTCAGTTCAAAGGCATCAACATCTTTCTAAAAAAAAGAGAAGAGAATTCTCGAGAACTCCTCAAGGACAACAGAAGGTAAAAACCTTTGAGAGAAGAGAAAATTCTCTTATGAACAGATCAGTGATCTAAAAACAAGATCATTGATCTTTAAAACATAACTAAATAAAGGAATAAATTAAAATAGTGCTTTGCACTTTTTCATGAATCTTTGGTTCTTTAAGATAAGAAAAAACTTATCTTTTTCTTTGATCTAAATTAGATCAAAAAAATTTAACAGTGCTTTGCACTTCTATTCATTGAATCTAAAAGATTCCTAAATCATAGTGTCTTGCACTTGCAAAACTGCACTGTTGCGCTCTTGGATTGGCGCAAGCCACCAGAGAGCGTCACGTGTCAGCATCTGAACCAATGGTGCTATGCTCTTTTAAAATAGAGCTCTGCTCTCTGTGATTGGCGCAACTCACCAGAGCGCGCCACGTGTCACCAGCGCAAGCGTAGCGCACTAGCGCAGCGCACTGCGCTGCATGACACGTATCATCACCACGAGCGCTTGCGCTCTCTGATTGGCGCAAAGAGCCTGATAAATGCAATGCATTTCCTAAAAGGGCCAGGCCCAAATCAAAAAGACCAAGCAGGGCCAAAATAAATTTCAAAGCAATAAAAGGGCAGAGCCCAAAACAAATTGATGCTCTGCATCATTTATAAAGGGTAGAGCCAAAAATAAATTGATGCTCTGCATCCTTTCTGGGCAAAGCCCAAATAAAAATAAAAAAGAAATGCACTGCAAAAGCAAATAAAATGTTGAACATTTTCAACTGGACTTAGCCCAATTTTGGCCGTAAGTCCTTAAATTAAATTGACTGAGCAAGATTGCTCTCTTAAATCAATTTACTACCGGTTCGAGGGTACATCTCCGAACTCCTCTGACACCTGTCGTTGTAATCTTTCAACGACGTCAGAGAGGTGACGGGTCCCAACGACCACACGTATATGGACTGCAGGGTCCTTAAACTCATGGACCGAAATGTCCTTAAACTAATATCGGACCGAAACGTCCCTAAACTAATATCGGACCGAAACGTCCCTAAACTAATAACGGACCACCTCATCTTTAAACTGGAATATGGACCACGACGTTCTTAAACTGGAATATGGACCACCACGTCCGTAAACTGGAATATGGACCACCACATCCCTAAACTGGAGCATGGACCGCAACGTCCCTAAACTACCTATGGACCAGTATGTCACTAAACTGGAATAATGGAGCCTCCAAATGCTCTTTTGCAGGATTTAAACGGTCCCGTTTAAGTTGATCTTAGCCCCAAATACGGCTAACGTATCCTTAAACATTTAAATGGACTATAAAACTTCAAATCGATTTTGGTTCAAGGGTACATCTCTGAACTCCTCTGACACCTATCATTGAAATCCTTCAACGACGTCAGAGAGGTGATGAGTCCTGACGACCATATAATTAAATGGGTCACCACGTTAAGTTGATCTTAGTCTAAAACAGGACTAACGTATCCTTAACGAAGTTTAAGTTGATCTTAGCCTCAATACGGCTAATGTATCCTTAATCTAAAAACACCAAACCCAAATCTAAATAAATACGGATTTGGACAAATCCACGTCCTACGGGCGACGGAATTACTCGGTCTCCGTATACAAACCACGGGCAACCACAAATAAAACAAACACACACGACACGAAATGAAATTCTGGAGAAGGAGAAAGTTGTTACCGCGATACGGTAGCGTAATTAACTGCAGGGGCTTGCGCCTGCAGGGAAGAGCGTCCCCATAATCAAAAACCCCTCACCCGGAGGGGGAATCTGATGAAGTCCGCTACATCGGACGCATCCGTCTAAACCTCCGATACACGGTGTCATAAATCAACTTGGCATCTTCGGAGAGGTAGACGGATAAAACCATATTGCATCTGCCCCGAATCTCAGGCAAGACGCAAAGTCTAGACCGCCATTTGGAGGGGAACAGTAAGCGTCTAGATTTTTCAAGAGATAGCGATGGCTTAGGCCGCAGGTTCAGATCTGCCGCCTAAGAATTTTCAACTCTATGAGCCGTGAGGGTCTCATAGAGACTTTTCTCCCTACGGATCGAGAGGATCTCGTAGGTGTATTTTCTCCTTAGGAATCGTGAGGATTCCTAAGTGCGTTTTCTCTTATAAGTCGTAAGGATCTTATAAGTGAATTTTTTCCCTCTTACGAGTCGAGAGGACCCGTAAGCGGTTGTTTCCCTCCTTGTCGAAATTCGACTTTGGAGAGTGAGACCCGTGAATAGTATGCAAGAGACTGTTTTAGACCGACTTGCAGGGTCCCATTGTTCAGGAAACAAGTTTTTAATCCCTGCTGTCTAAGGCTTCATCTTGCAAGTTGAGACGAATCGGGAATTTCCAGCGGAGACACTGGTTTCTCTGCGAGCCGACGCGAATCAGGAGGCTTTCATCAAGGACATTTGTTTCCCTGAATTGAGGTATTTGCCAAGGATATTTGTTTCCCTGGTGTTGAAACGAATCGAGAATTTCTCGTGGAGACACTGGTTTCTCTGCGAGTCGACGCGAATCAGGATTTTCTTCGTCAAGGACACTTGTTTCCTCGAGTCGAAGGATTTTGCCGAAGACACTGGTTTCTTTGGGGTTGAGACGGATCGCGAATTTCCCGCGGAGACACTGGTTTCTCTGCGAGCCGACGCGAATCAGGAGGCTGTCATCAAGGATGCTTGTTTCCCTTAATTGAGGTATTTGCCAAGGATATTTGTTTCCCTGGTGTTGAAACGAATCGAGAATTTCCCGCGGAGACACTGGTTTCTCTGCGAGTCGATGCGATTCAGGATTTTCTTCGTCAAGGACACTTGTTTCCTCGAGTCGATGGATTTTGCCGAAGACACTGGTTTCTTCGGGGTTGAGACGGATCGGGAATTTCCCGCGGAGACACTGGTTTCTCTGCGAGCCGACGCGAATCAGGAGGCTCTCATCAAGGACGCTTGTTTCCCTGAATTGAGGTATTTGCCAAGGATATTTGTTTCCCTGGTGTTGAAACGAATCGAGAATTTCCCACGGAGACACTGGTTTCTCTGCGAGTCGACGCGAATCAGTATTTTCTTCATCAAGGACACTTGTTTCCTCGAGTCGAAGGATTTTGCTGAAGACACTGGTTTCTTCGGGGTTGAGACGGATCGGGAATTTCCCGCGGAGACACTGGTTTCTCTGCGAGTCGACGCGAATCAGGAGGCTCTCATCAAGGACGCTTGTTTCCCTGAATTGAGGTATTTGCTATGGATATTTGTTTCCCTGGTGTTGAAACGAATCGAGAATTTCCCGCGGAGACACTGGTTTCTCTGCGAGTCGATGCGAATTAGGATTTTCTTCGTCATGGACACTTGTTTCCTCGAGTCGAAGGATTTTGCCGAAGACACTGGTTTCTTCGGTGTTGAGACGGATCGGGAATTTCCCGCGGAGACACTGGTTTCTCTGCGAGCCGACGCGAATCAGGAGGCTCTCATCAAGGATGCTTGTTTCCCTGAATTGAGGTATTTGCCAAGGATATTTGTTTCCCTGGTGTTGAAACGAATCGAGAATTTCCCGCGGAGACACTGGTTTCTCTGCGAGCCGACGCGAATCAGGATTTTCTTCGTCAAGGACACTTGTTTCCTCGAGTCGAAGGATTTGCCGAAGACACTGGTTTCTTCGGGGTTGGGATGAACCGTCGAGATTTGGCTTCGTTTTCTGGCGGAGCCTGTTAGGAAAGTATGGTTCCCTCTTTATTTGAGCCCTTGGATTGTATACAGGGATCGATGTGATCTCAACTGTAGGGCCAAAGTTTTATCATTTCTTTTTTTTGTTTTATTTCCGCGATGCTCTATCATTTCAGTTTTTATATCGCGAAGGTCGCGATTGCCCAATCATTTCGGCTATTTTTCGCGGTGCCCAATCATTTCATCTATTTATTTTATTTTCATTCGCTGCTTTTATTGCGAGTTGCCCAATCATTTCGGCTATTTTGCATGCATACATTTTTACTTGCTGCTTTTTATTGCAAGTTGCCCTATCATTTCGGCTATTTCGTATGCATGTGCGGCCTGCCGGTTTTTCACCGTAAACCTGAAATTAGACACCGATTTCGGCATCAGCACCGCTACAACTGGGATATTGCCAGGAGTGAATCATCATTTGCCTCCTTCGATGTTAAACAAAGGTGGCTTAGCGAGCAGGGTTAGGATCCTGTCAGCTAAGGCTTTTGACTTCATGAGCCGTAAGGGTCTCACAAAGTTATTTCTCCCTACAAGTCGTGAGGATTTTGTAGGTGTATTTTCTCCTTAAGAATCGTAAGGATTCCTAAGTGTATGTTCCTCTGTAAGTCGTAAGGATCCTACAATAGAGTTTTCTCCTTGTAAGTCGAGAGGACTTATAAGGGTTGTTCATCACGCGCACATATCCCCAATCACGGATGAAATTTGGTTAGAGAAATGTTTATTCGCACCCGTAGATTGTATACAAGGGTCAGTATTGAGCTACTTGTAGGGCAGTATCGCAGGTTGTGGGGGGTTTGCTTAAGCACAGGTTTGTAAGTCTACGTTAGCGCCCCGGCAGTCTACAGACGCCAAATGCGGAATAAAAACTTTTAAACTTGGCGCTATCGTATACTTTAACCCGGATCTGCCATTATTGCTAAACTAACAAACTGTAAAGAGTGTAGAATGGTTATACCGAACGATCCGAGTCCTTCGTTCTTCAACCATCATCCCACGCTCCGTTGCGGCTGCTCCGATCTCGTCGATCTCCGATCTCCTCCGTCGAGGTGGCACCACATGATCGGTTCTTTAAACGGGCTCCCGCCTCTGACTCGAGGCAACTCGATCGTCAAGTTTGCTAAATGAGACGACCAAGATTGATGTAGAGAATGAGTAGATGACTTTGTCTCACTTCGTCCAAATCCGTGGACGATCGGTTAATGAAGTTGCCGTGGAAATCGGGTGATGGAATGAAATGAACTGTGAATTCCATACACCCCAAAACTATCATATCTTTTCTAACCGATGAAATCAACAAAACCTGAGAGAGAGAGAGGGGCCGGCCTCTTTATAGAATGAGGGAGGTGACCGTAGGAGAGGGGGGTGACCATATGAAAGCTTCTCACTTAAAAGATCAAGAAGAAATATCTTAACCAAAACAAGAATCATTAAATCTAAAGCATGACTCACAAATACACCTCATCATGCTTTAATTGCAACCAATGAAAACATAACACCTATTAGCCTCATCATCACTTCTAGAAGCTTCTAGAATGATGACTCACTCATATCAGAAGAAAAGATAAATCCGTCTTTAACCGAATGTTAAAAGATGGCTGATAGAAAACTGGAAACTGGCAACTTCCAAAAGTGATCCTGAAACGAATTTCAGGACAACCCCGAAACTGTATAAATATACCCGCATTTGTATTACGACCGAATACAAATGCAACTGAGACAAAGATATTATACCTACTCAATATAATACTCGGATCCGGCTTAAACCAAAGCCGACCAGTATCATCTGTCCGAAAATCGACACGTGCGTAAACGCACGTGCATTTTCCGAACCCTGCCATAAAACCATACGGCCTCTACAACGTTTCGCCCGAACTTGGGAAACTGTCTGTGGGGGACTCTAATGACTCGTCAGCACCCTGGCAGTGGGTTTAACCACAAACCGTCAGCGGCACTAGCAATGCGTAACGGCTGCCCATGGACTGACCTCAAGGGATGCCGATGAGCGCACTCATCCGGAAAACCCTACTGAGCCTAACAGTGACAATGTATATACAGTCCGGTCCGTTCGTCAATGAGTATCGCATATCTGTCTAGGGGGCTAGTAACGTCAGACCCCCAATAGCAGTATAAGTCGTGTCGGAGTGAAGCCCAATCACACCCTGAGATACTACTGGAGTACCTACCAGTAAATCTCCTGCCATGGCCATGGACTTTGTGTAATGGCTCTCCTAGACACAGCACGACCTCGCCCCCAATACCGGGAGAGACGAATCCCCTGCCGATCCTCTCACGTGCCTCCATATGGCTCGGGACTGTACCCAAAAGCTACCTGTTTGCACGACTCTTTTGAGCCGTGGTAGGGTAGAAATCAAAGCACAGTGGGAACTCACACGAGACAAATGACGACCTCAGGTCGATGAACTAACCTGTACACATGTCACCAGGGAACTGCTATCTGACGATAGGTATAATACTAACTAGCAGATTCCCGACGAGTCCTGTCCGGTGTACTCATAACCCAATGAGCACCTGTATACATCTTAGGTGATCCAACTGACACCAGTGGCTTGTGAGACCGGCCACCGCCCCTCGTCGGGGTCTCGACTGTATACACTAGTCTACTCCGGAGTATCGATGCCCTGTCTCGAAACTCCCACGACTAGGGACCACAATTAAGGATATGCATATAAACTACCCAACTCTCACGTATATGATCGCCATCATACTGTTGGTAGTAAAGCAAGATCCTAAGGGCTCTATCAAAGTGTAACATGCAATCAGTCACCTGAACATGTACACGACTGATAAAGGCAAACCAGATAGCATACTATCATCTCGAGTAAGACTGTGCTACCGGGATAGGTCCTCCGCAATCATTGCAATCACGTACCTGCGATCCAATAATTGACTATGAGGGCACTATCTCCAACAATCTCCCACTTGCACTCAAGGCTAATATTGCGATGTCGACTACTCACAGCCCGTGTGAAACCGAACATCCAACTCCTCTACTAATCAGTTTCACAAAGCCCGTTTGTAAAACTATTGTGTTCGAGAAATAGCCTCGGTGAGTGGATCCGCCTAGAAGTATCTTTCTGTATCTCTCTTAATCTCAAGTTCGCGGAGAAAGCCATCTCCTGAATTGAGTAGTACCTGTCTTAGAATATGTTTGGATATCTGATGGGACCTTAGTTCATAAATGAACTCCATATCCAAACTTCTTAGACTGTATGGATCACTGAACCTAATCAGTATCCAGCACCAAGCCACCCACAGTATCCTCTGGAACCACCTGTCCATAATACTGTCCCTCGTCAGAGGGAAAACTATAACTCTGACAATCACTCTGTCAACCATGTCACCTTTGAAGCCTGGAATGATAACCGTCTCCCGAAAGAGGCTGCCGTTATCAAATCCGTAGAACATGTACTAATGTTCTAAAACCGCTTCCTTATGTTTCTCCAGGATTGGATTAATACAAACTTATTGCATCTAGTGCAAAACCAACATTTGGTGTGGTACTTGACATCTTATGATTGACTCAATTGCCTAAGCAAGTGATCTGCCAATCATGCACTTCCCTCTCCTCTTTAGTCTGTAAGACACCTTTAGAGAGGGTGACTCCATCACCTGCAGGTACACCACCATGCTAGGAGTCAACTATTCCAAAAACCATTAGAATATCTGTCAAAGTACCCACATTGGGAAACTACCCAAATCCAGATCTAAAACCATAGATCTAGAAACCAGAATGTCAAATATTATATCCATATCCTGTCTGGAGAAACAACTGTGTGACGACCACAGTACAACCGATCGTAGTATAGGAATTTTACTTCCTACTCTGTGTATGTCATCCAGATACCATGACATCACACCCTACTACCTTCTTAACTGATCCATCCCCTATTCTGATTGAAGTCAAACCCATGACTGTCACATCAAAATTAGATGATCTATCTCCGCTATAACTGCTCAAGTCTATAAATAGACATAAGCTACTTGCCCACCATGCTTCCGTTGCTCCCACTGACTACGACAACCCTCCTACCGGGTCTCATATCCTAGAACAACAGTAGTGTCAAGTCTTGGTAGATAAGAACCTCCCTGTCACCGTCCTTGAGGCTACCGAAGTACCTCTCGGGTGTCTGAGGTTACCTACCATACCTGCGGAGTGGCTATTGGAATGTCAAACCTGATTGAATATATAGGTCCTATTAAATTTTCCGTAATCGTTCGTGGTTCTGGAATCACTTCCAGTTCTACCATACTCCCACTACTGTTTTCTGAAAAAGATCCATTTTTACTAAAACTGTGGCGAGTCAAGAACAATATCACTATTGATCTTGCAAATGGTAGAATATCAACCCTCGTCGTAGCCAGGGTCAACCCACAAAACAGCCATTACAGAAACGTGCCCTGAGTTATCCAGTGTCTGGTTTTAATCATAAGCTGGACAACTCCCCGTACCTTAATTTCTTTTAAGGTACGATCCATTATATATCCAATATAGAAACTTTGGCACTTATTTAATTGGAACCAGATTCAAATCATGCACCTGTCTCCAGTGCATATCATCTTAATGGAAAGAGGCTAATCAGCATTACTCAACTTAGGAATCCATCCAATTATGAGTAACCTGAAAGAGAAACACGTTTCTCAAAACCATCACTATCATCTGAATACCAATCACAAGAATCTACATCTTCGATCTCTTTGAAGAATCCCGATACTTGTGATACCTGGTTCTCTACTTTATTCTTATACCCACAACTTCTCAAAACTTAGACCTTGTATTTCTACGAAACACTCGTCTAAATACTAGAGAAGTTTATAAGTAAATAGAACATAGTACGAGGACCTACCCCTTTGTCCTGATGGACACTTGGACAACATACAATACTCTGTATAAGTCCGTTGAGTTTGAACAACTCAAAACCTGTGCGTTGTAGGTGGAAAACTGTACCCTGGCGATTTCCTCAAATATCACCAATTACAACGAATTCCGATATAATGAGGATAATCACCTAATTCCCAATATCTTACTCCCACTCATCATCTGTAAAACCATACAGATATGAGAATGAAACCTGGTAAATACATACCCTTGGAGTAAGTGTCTAATCGGGAAAACAGTTTTTCCTTTAACATTGCACTGAAACATGGAAATGTTTCGTAGGGGTATCCTGGTATTCATAGCAATGCCTCTTCCATAATCCAATTCATGACTTCAACCGTATATTTTATTGCCATCTCTCCAAATCCCTTTATTTGTCTTTAGTCGTTACCTTCTGTACACCATCGTTAGGCTAACTGGTTTTCTTCCTTCCCTACCGTTCGGCACCAGCCTATGGTTTGGAAGAAGACTATCCAGTAAGCATAATAGGTGTACCCTCCTAAACTAAGGAGTACTCGCATCTCGAGAGAAGGTTACGATAAAAGACAACTGAATAATACCTTATTCTTTTTAAAGGTGAAATAGGAGCGGCGATGAAGTACGCGGTTTTGGTCGTGAATGATATCAGTCGCAATTTACTTTGCCCTCTTTCCAATCCCTTTATTTTGTCTTTACATATTACCTTCTGCACACCCTACTTAGGCTAATTGGTTTTCTTCATTCCCTACCTTTCGGCACCAGCCTATGGTTTGGAATAAGACTATCCAATAGGCGTAATAGGTGTACTCTCCTAAACCAAGGAGCTCTCGCAACCTGAGAGAAGGTGATAATAAAAGACAACTGAATAAACCAATTCTATTTCTCCTGAACCTGGATCCATCCCCGAAGAAGTCCCTTCGAGTTCGTATATAACCATACGATGGATCTATCCAATGGAAGTGGATATCCGTAGTAATACGGGTGTTCTGAGAAATTCAAAGGGTAAAAGAAGGAGTGGCAATGACTTATGCAACTCAGACAATCCAAATGCCAGTATTTTAAGAAGGTTCGGTCAACCTGGTCACTGAGTCATAGTCTAGGGTCGGTCAAAGGTCGCTGCCAAAGAGAGAGAGAGAAAAGAAACACTCTGCGTGCACTCTAACCTAGATCAGAATGGTCATCATTTTATCTAATCCGGAAACCTCCCACTGTCCTGTCAAATTCTCCTCCAAACCTCAAGAAGAATCAATCGGGATCACCCGAAGAGTAAACCAACTCATCAGTGGGAATCAGGATCCAGCTCTCATCGCATGATAACGTGATGGAATGCATCCACGTTACTCATACTCCAGAAGGTATGCGCATACTCGGCAAGTTTCAGTTTCTTTAGAAACTCCTGATATCGTTTTTGCCCCATGCTCTTATAACCTTGGCGTTGGTCAAAATGTCATAAGTCACATGCCAAGTTCTACCCGTCACTATCTTGTCAATTTGAACCCACCCGCACATGCCCTTGACGTTGGCCAAAATGGCAGAACGACTGTCCCAAACTAACTCATCTATCTATGCAACAATTGAATACCCAGCAGCTACCAAACACTATGCCTTGGCGTTGGTCAAAATACGTAGCTTGAATACTACTGAATACCCAAAAGAAGTGACGGAGGGCTACGGCTGGTTTTTGGCGAAAAACCTTTAGCGTAGTGAACTTGATATCGCTGAAGGAACCTGATAGCTTTTTTAAAATATAGTGGCGAAAACCTTTTGCTAAAGAGGTCACTCCCGGTAAAGGGATCTCGGCTCTTTCCTCGTGGAATGAGGTGCAGGATATTCCACTGAATACCGCTATGCAAAGCAACATGTAATCGACTATAGTAAAGTTATTACCCTGACGCAAACTTCTGTCCAAGGGGTCTTTCCCGGTGAAGGGATATCAGCCCTTGCCTCGTCGAATGAGGTGCTGGATATTCCACTGAATACCGCTATGCATAACAAAAGAAAACGTCTTTGCAATAACACATTTTAAATTTGTTCCAACAACTCAAACAGGTTGGTTTTTACTTTGCGTTGATCAGAATCAACGCAGTCCCATCAATCAATCACACCAGAAAAGAACGAAAATAAAATGTACGTATATGCCATCTGCATTCGTCACTGGGTCCCGTCATCACTCGTTAGGTTACTTAACTAACGACAGAGCGGGGACTGGACTAGCGCGGGTGTAAAACATATACAACATCTAATAGTATATAAACCAATATACAATAATCGCTCCAGGCGTGATAGTATGCAACATTACAGAAAAGTAATAAGCATCACAGAACAATACAGATATCTTGGATCCCCGAGTTTCACAGAGCCGCTGCTGAAACTCGACGTTCCCCTGTCGTGTGGATAGCCTGTGCAATGAAACCTAGACCCCTACGGGTGCGGCAAGTTACCCGCCAAAACCTGAAGCGAGGTAGTCCCCACAACATAGTGAATGGAACACCCGGCACTTCACGGAATCCGGTAAATTGAGCACCCCTCCTTGGGTCAACCTGTACCCCCTACGAGTGCGGCGAATAGTCTGCCAATTCTGAAGTGGGGCCCCTCTGCCTCTCAAAGCCATGAGATGCGGACCCGTTGCTTTCCCGAACCCGGCTATCCGTGCACTCCGTCGCGGGGCAAAACCTAGTACAGTAATGAAAAATAGTACAATAGGTACATCGACCGCAACCTGGTCGTGCCCCAAAAGAATATTATACAACAGGCAGTGACGGCAGTCCACAAGTTGGACGCTCGCCCCGCAATATCAAATGTACAAATAAACTCAAACTGTACTATCATTGCACACTGCTATCCACCACGATAAATCCGCAACATCACAGCACAACACAGAACATCAACGCGAATGTCACGTTCGCAAACCCGTCTAAAAGAACTATAGCAATCGGACGCGGTTTACCGATCAAATGACATTCCCGGTCGGAGATATAATGTAAGCACTGTAAACTAACGTGTTTAAATTTCGATCGACCAAAGACCAAATATCAAAAAGTGGGCCCCACAGCTTACTGGTGAACAGTAACAAAATCTGGGCCAAAACGATATATACCAAAAACCCCAAAATCCCACAGAGAACCAACTGACAAAATTTGGGAGCACG
The DNA here is from genome assembly GCA_030015575.1 of Agapanthus africanus. Lineage (NCBI taxonomy): Eukaryota > Viridiplantae > Streptophyta > Magnoliopsida > Asparagales > Amaryllidaceae > Agapanthus > Agapanthus africanus. The sequence goes on along the minus strand of JASDDO010000012.1, from coordinate 122,303,226 downwards.
TGCTCCCCACGTGGCCGCGGTTGCGCGGCCAAAACATGGGTTTGGCCGCCCTTCCGCGGCAGCTTGGAGGGATCACGACCCCAAATTTCGTCGTAGTTCTTAGAAAACCCTGCTCTGATTTTTAAGACATGCAGAAATTGATTTTGAGACCATTTAAAATTAACAGAACTGTCGAGCTAGGATTTTGTGTTTTTCGATTTTCGGCCGGATCGATGTTTTAAACGCGTTAGCACAAGTTAGTATAGCAAAATGGTTAGGCTCTGATACCACTGTAAGTCTACGTTAGCGCCCCGGCAGTCTACAGACGCCAAATGCGGAATAAAAACTTTTAAACTTGGCGCTATCGTATACTTTAACCCGGATCTGCCATTATTGCTAAACTAACAAACTGTAAAGAGTGTAGAATGGTTATACCGAACGATCCGAGTCCTTCGTTCTTCAACCATCATCCCACGCTCCGTTGCGGCTGCTCCGATCTCGTCGATCTCCGATCTCCTCCGTCGAGGTGGCACCACATGATCGGTTCTTTAAACGGGCTCCCGCCTCTGACTCGAGGCAACTCGATCGTCAAGTTTGCTAAAAGAGACGACCAAGATTGATGTAGAGAATGAGTAGATGACTTTGTCTCACTTCGTCCAAATCCGTGGACGATCGGTTAATGAAGTTGCCGTGGAAATCGGGTGATGGAATGAAATGAACTGTGAATTCCATACACCCCAAAACTATCATATCTTTTCTAACCGATGAAATCAACAAAACCTGAGAGAGAGAGAGGGGCCGGCCTCTTTATAGAATGAGGGAGGTGACCGTAGGAGAGGGGGGTGACCATATGAAAGCTTCTCACTTAAAAGATCAAGAAGAAATATCTTAACCAAAACAAGAATCATTAAATCTAAAGCATGACTCACAAATACACCTCATCATGCTTTAATTGCAACCAATGAAAACATAACACCTATTAGCCTCATCATCACTTCTAGAAGCTTCTAGAATGATGACTCACTTATATCAGAAGAAAAGATAAATCCGTCTTTAACCGAATGTTAAAAGATGGCTGATAGAAAACTGGAAACTGGCAACTTCCAAAAGTGATCCTGAAACGAATTTCAGGACAACCCCGAAACTGTATAAATATACCCGCATTTGTATTACGACCGAATACAAATGCAACTGAGACAAAGATATTATACCTACTCAATATAATACTCGGATCCGGCTTAAACCAAAGCCGACCAGTATCATCTGTCCGAAAATCGACACGTGCGTAAACGCACGTGCATTTTCCGAACCCTGCCATAAAACCATACGGCCTCTACAACGTTTCGCCCGAACTTGGGAAACTGTCTGTGGGGGACTCTAATGACTCGTCAGCACCCTGGCAGTGGGTTTAACCACAAACCGTCAGCGGCACTAGCAATGCGTAACGGCTGCCTATGGACTGACCTCAAGGGATGCCGATGAGCGCACTCATCCGGAAAACCCTATTGAGCCTAACAGTGACAATGTATATACAGTCCGGTCCGTTCGTCAATGAGTATCGCATATCTGTCTAGGGGGCTAGTAACGTCAGACCCCCAATAGCAGTATAAGTCGTGTCGGAGTGAAGCCCAATCACACCCTGAGATACTACTGGAGTACCTACCAGTAAATCTCCTGCCATGGCCATGGACTTTGTGTAATGGCTCTCCTAGACACAGCACGACCTCGCCCCCAATACCGGGAGAGACGAATCCCCTGCCGATCCTCTCACGTGCCTCCATATGGCTCGGGACTGTACCCAAAAGCTACCTGTTTGCACGACTCTTTTGAGCCGTGGTAGGGTAGAAATCAAAGCACAGTGGGAACTCACACGAGACAAATGACGACCTCAGGTCGATGAACTAACCTGTACACATGTCACCAGGGAACTGCTATCTGACGATAGGTATAATACTAACTAGCAGATTCCCGACGAGTCCTGTCCGGTGTACTCATAACCCAATGAGCACCTGTATACATCTTAGGTGATCCAACTGACACCAGTGGCTTGTGAGACCGGCCACCGCCCCTCGTCGGGGTCTCGACTGTATACACTAGTCTACTCCGGAGTATCGATGCCCTGTCTCGAAACTCCCACGACTAGGGACCACAATTAAGGATATGCATATAAACTACCCAACTCTCACGTATATGATCGCCATCATACTGTTGGTAGTAAAGCAAGATCCTAAGGGCTCTATCAGTGTAACATGCAATCAGTCACCTGAACATGTACACGACTGATAAAGGCAAACCAGATAGCATACTATCATCTCGAGTAAGACTGTGCTACCGGGATAGGTCCTCCGCAATCATTGCAATCACGTACCTGCGATCCAATAATTGACTATGAGGGCACTATCTCCAACAAGGTTTAGGTCTCTGTAACTTAAGACTTTCAAATCTTATGAGCCATGAGGGTCCCATAAGAGAGTTCTCCTTACAAGTCGTGAGGATCTCGCAAATGCATTTTCTCCTTAGGAATCATGGGGATCCCTAAGTGTGTTGCTCCCTTGTGAGTCGTAAGGATCTCACGTAGGCGATTTCTCCTTACAAGGTCGAGAGAAGCCTGTAAGTGTCCTTTAACGAGGTTGCGCCCTTTCAGGTTTTCACAAACACTCGCCGGTAGTCCTGCTGTTTTTAATCACGGAGCCCTTTCGGGTTTTCATCCGTGCCCTTTTTGCTTATGGACATACCCCTTTTTTTTTATTCTTTTCATTTTTATATATTTTTTAACGAGGTCGCGCCCTTTCAGGTTTTCACGAACACTCGCCGATAGCCCTGCTCTTTTTACTCACGGAGCCCTTTCGGGTTTTCATCCGTGCCCTTTTTGCTTATGGACATACCGTTTATTATATATATATTTTTTTATTATTTTGTCAGCCTAAGGATGCTGCGGTAGTAGTTTAAAGACGTTTCGGTCCGTTATTAGTTAAAGGACATTTCGGTCCGCCATTAGTTTAAGGACGTTTCGGTCCGTCCAGGAGGAGGCTGGCTACTGCTTATAAAGTTTGAGCTTAGGAAGATAGCGAGCGGACATAGTCGTCGTCATCTATCATCGACCTAGGCAGTAACTCGCTAAGCGTATTATTTCTTTAGGAATCGACCATTTATTGGCCTGTATGGCCTTTCACCGTGCATATCCATGAGTAGATAGGTGGCTTGTCTATGATGTACGGGCTTTCATAGTTTGGGTCGAATTTTCCCCGCTTAGCGCGATTGGGGATCATAGGCATTTTGACCACTAGCACGAGTTCGCCTTGGCGGAATGTCCTCGGCCGGGTCAATCTTTCATATGAGCGCGTCATCTTTGCTTTATAGGCTTCCAAATTTTGTTGCGCTATAAGCCGGGTCTCATCGAGGGCATCAAGCTCCTCAAGCCGAAGGTGAGCATTTTCTTCGTCCGTTAGCTCGTAGTGGACCGCCACTCGTAGAGAGGGTAACTCTATCTCGAGGGGGAGTACTGCTTCTGTACCGAATACCAACGCGTACGGCGTTGTGTTCATGTCTGTCTTGAACGTAGTTCGATATGCCCAGAGAACTTCTTGCAGTCTCTCATGCCAGTCCTTCTTATTTCGGGACACCGTTTTCTTCATGATCTTTGTCAATGTCTTGTTGAAGGCTTCAGCTAGACCGTTACCTCGTGGATTATAAACTGAGGAATATCTCCAGTCTATATTATGCTGTTGCGTGAAGCGACTGATTTTGTGACTTCTATAAGCTGGCCCGTTATCGGAGATTATCCGTCGTGGAGTTCCAAACCGATAAATGATGTGCGTCTTGAAGAAATGGAGGATATTCTCCGTCTTCACTTCCCTCAGCGGTACTGCTTCTGCCCATTTGGAGAAGTAGTCAGTCATTGCCAGGATGAAACGATGTCCCTTGGACGATGCTGGTTCGATGGAGCCGACTATGTCAGTTCCCCACATTTCGAATGGCCAGCTAGCCACTGTCGGGTGTAGTGGATTTGGATGCTGATGGATGAAGTCCCCATGGATTTGGCATGAGTGGAATTGCTTCTCATATTCGAGGCAGTCCTGAATCATCGTGGGCCAGTAGTAGCCCATCTGTTTGATCTTCAACTTCATCTTTGGGCCTGCTTGGTGAGAACCGCAGATTCCATCATGAACTTCCTAAATGACTCTTTTCGCTTCGTCAGGTCCCAGACATCTCAACCACAAAGAATCAAATGACCTCTTGTACAGAGTATCATTGACGAAGGCAAAAGACAGAGCTCGTTTCATAAGCTGATGTCTCGAGGACGCATCTTCGGGCGCTCGACGGTATTTGAAGTAGTCTATAAAGACTTCTCTCCAATCCTCAGCCTTTTCCCGGTCTTTTATTTGCATAACCATTTGTTCAGTCGCTTCCTTCTCTTCGGATGATTCCGGAGATATTTCTGCTGGGGCAAGCACGCGACGGCTTTGTACCACGATTCTTACGTCATCGAGGTTTTCATCAGCCAGTTCCTTAGCGAGTTTGGCCAATGCGTCCGCTTTGCTGTTTTCCGCGCGCGGTATGTTTTCCAAAGTATAGGAGGGAATTTGGGTCAACAGTTGCTGCACTTTCTCGCTATACTTCACCAGCTCTGGTTTGCACATTTGATAGTCGCCGTTTACTTGACTAACGACCAGCTGGGAGTCTCCATATATGAGGAGGTTTTCAATTCCCATGTCGATGGCGATCTCGAGGCCTGCTATCAGAGCTTCGTATTCGGCCTCATTGTTTGTCCTCGGCTCTATTAGGGAGAAAGCAAAACTCATTATCCCTCCTTGTGGAGTTACAAAGATGAGTCATACCCCCGATTTGATTATAGGGGTACTTTGTTTGCATTTCTTCATGGAAGATGCTCCATCGAAATAAAGCTCCCATCGGGTATCACCACCGTTAATCGCATCAAACGCATGTTCGTCTGCAAGATCACAATTAAAAGGAGAATCGGCGGGTATAGGATGCTCAGCGAGGAAGTCGGCAATGACCTGGCTTTTCACTGCCTTGAGAGGTTGATATGTTATCGAGAACTCCATCAAGAGCAGGGCCCATTTGGCGAGTCGTCCCGTCAATATGACCTTTGACATTAAATATTTAAGGGGGTCCACCTTTGAAATGAGACGGACCTCATGCGCCAACGCATAGTACCTGAGCTTTGTTATCGCGAAGATCAACACCAGGCAGTGTTTTTCAATAGGGGAGTAGTTGCTTTCTGCCCCCAGTAGAACTCAACTTAAGTAATAGAGAGCTCTCTCCTTCCCTTGATCGTTCTCTTCTGCCCATAATGCGCCTAAGGAACCTTCAAGGGCGGTTGTATAGAGAATGAGAGGTTTTCCCTTGACCGGAGCAGCCAATATTGGCGGGTTCTGCAGGTATTGCTTGATCTCATTTAGCGCGCTTTGGCATTTTTGGTCCCAGACGAACGAGGTTCCCTTCTTCATCAGGTGGCTGTAAGGACGACACTTGCCCGAAAGGTTGGCTATAGATCGCCGTATATACGCAAGCTTTCCTTGGAAAGACCGCAGCTGTTTGAGAGTTCTTGGTGGAGGCATTTACATGATCGCCTTGATCTTTGACGGATCTATTTCGATACCTCGGTGTCGGACGATGAATCCCAGGAATTTGCCTGAGGAAACTCCGAATGCACATTTGAGCGGGTTCATCTTCAAGTTGTATTGTCGAAGGCGTTGAAATACGGTCTTCAGATGCTCGAGATGTTCCTCGTATGATTTGCTTTTAACCACGAGATCGTCGATATAGCATTCGACGATTTCGTGTATGAGGTCATCGAAGATCTTCGTCATGGACCTCTGATAGGTGGCACCGAAGTTCTTTAGACCGAAGGGCATCACCTTGTAGCAAAATATTCCCAAAGGGGTCCTGAAGGCGGTGTGCTTCTGGTCTTCGGGATGCATCTTTATCTGATTATACCCTGACGAGCCGTCCATGAAGGAGAAAACCTCATGAGTGGACGTATTATCTATCATCAGTTCGGTGACTGGCACTGGGAAATCGTCCTTCGGGCAGGCTTTATTGAGATCCCGGAAGTCCACGCATATGCGCACTGTCCCATTTTTCTTCATCACGGGGACGATGTTGGCAATCCATTCAGGATATTGGACCTCCTGGATGAAGCCAGAGCCGATCAGCTTCTTGACCTCGGCGTTGATACTCATCTCAAGCTCGAGCCGCATTCTCCTTGGTGCTTGTTTGACTGGCTTGACGTCTGGGGATATCGCTAATTTATGCACAGCAATTTCTGGATCCAGTCCCGGCATTTCGAAATAGTTCCATGCGAAGCAATCTTTATGCTGCATAAGCAGGTCCTTTAATGAAGCCACCCTTTCTTCAGATAGCAGCTCGCTGACGAATGTCGGTCGCGGGTCGTTCACCGTCCCCAACTCAATCTTCTTGAGGTTATCTACAGTGGTATGTATTCTATCTTCCAGCTCTTTTGGCGCTGGTAGGAATTCTGAGATCACCTCATCGTTGCTGTTTTCAAAGCACCAAGGAAGGTCATCCTTGTTCTCAGGCTCTTCCTTTGATATTGTTATCATGTGACAAGTACGAATTCGTTTCCAATCCCAATGAGGAACTGGTTCTTCTTTTGTGGGCTTGGGTTCATACTTCTGTGGCGGCGCTACCTTCCATTTATCAGACAAAGCGAACTTGCCAAGCCGATACTGATCTTCAACCCAATTCTTGAAGGTGAAGCAGTCCTCGAGAGGGTGCCCTATCACTCGGTGATAAGGGCAATAGTCCGGATAAGAGACTTCGCTTTCTTGTTCGGGATGCTTGGACTCTGGCAGTGTAAGCATCTGATGTTTTAGAGCGAGGTCAAGTATTTTCTTGGTCTTGTCCCGAGGAAAAGAGTATGCTCGACCCATTTTTCTCATAAGGGATAGATCGGAACCGCTCGGTTCCCGCTTGCGTGGCCTCTTAGCCCCGCTCCGTTGCTGTTGAGCGCCTTTTTCGTGTTTCGACTTGTTTCTGCCTCTGCGTCGAGCCTTCTTTACAACAGGTTGACATGGAGCGGCATTTTCATCTTTCACGGCCTGTTGGAAGAGGCGTTGCATTTTGGCTTTCTCGTAGTTGACCATTTCGCGGTTATGGTCGTCTCGGACTTTTTGACCAGCTTCCCTTATAAGTTTGTCCATTTGTTCTTCGAACGACGGACTGGGCACTTTTGCATCTGGAACTTTTACCGGTTCAGGATTAGCGTCCTCCCATTGAGCATCCGCTTCTTCATCGAAGTCATACACGACGTAGCAGCCATATAGTAACTCTCGTTTCTTTGACCGGATGTATCCAAGCCCTTTTGTTTCCATTCTCCCATTAGGCAGTTTGCGTTGAGTCCCGGGAACGTTCCAGACTTTTTCATAGAACTTGGCTTTTCGAACGGTCTGCTTGAAGGATATCCCTTGGCATTTCAGCAGCCTTTTCAAGCCTTCTGTATAATATCTGGGGAGACGGATGGGCTGAAGCCTATCAAGTGTAGGATCCGCGCCATGCCAGATTTCTTTCTCCACTCTGGTTTCTTCAGAGCGGTAGAATAGAATTGCTTTTTCGCTTTCTCGCCTGGGAGGGATATAGAACGTTTGCAGCTCTTCTACATTGTAAATATCAAGTGCATCCAGTTCTTTATGGTGTTTAAGCGGCACCATGGCGACTTGTAGACTTTGTTCTTCGTTAGCAGACATTTTTATTGAAGTCCAAGCAGAGAATATAGCATGGACCTCATCTTCCGAGTCGCTGCCAAAGATCAACGTAGGAGCAGATGGTCCCGGCTTGTTGTATTGGGGCGGACCCGAATAAACTATCTCCTCTTCCTCCTCGGTATCATTCCCGAAAACAGGGATGGTGACGTTAGTTTTGTTCTCCGGCTTGTGACACCTTTCCGTGACTTTGAAATCCGGTAAGAAGTATTTGGTATCTTCATATTTGCGGACTTCGTTCACGGAGAACGGGTTCAGTTCTCCCGCCACGGTATACTCGAGACCATCCTTAGAATACTCCATACACTGATGTTGTGTAGAAGGGATGATGTTGTACTCATGTAACCACGGTCGGCCGAGCAGAGCGTTGTAGCATGTCTTGGCGTCTATGACGTGGAACTTAATGTCCGTGACGAGTAGCCCGAAGCGTAGCGTCAGTATCACAGACCCAAGAGTTCTTGATGACTGGGACTCGAACCCGGAGATAGTGATCTTGTCCCGAGCAAGGTGCTGGACGCTCATGCAGATTTCTTTTAACACCCGCACATTGAGGAGGTTAACGGAGGATCCATTGTCAATCAGGATTTTGCCTATTTTTATATCGTGACAGTATCCTGAGACATAAAGGGGGCGATTGTGTTCGCATGTCCTAAGGAGAAGGTCTTCATCACCAAATGCGACATCGGCCATGTGCACCTCCTCTAATTCATCTTTCATCTTTTCCACGGCCAGGAAAGCCTGGAATTGCTTCGGATCCTGTAGTGCCTTGATTAATGAATCTCTCGCCTCCTTTGATAGCAAAAGGGCGTCAAGAATACTGAGCTGTGAGGGTAGTTTACTCAGATGCGCTAAGACGTTGTAATCCACCTTATTCCTCTTCGGCGGGTCCTTGGCACTTAGCTCCTCCACCACTTGGTCATCTAAGACGATATCTTCAGAGACCTTCTCCTTTCCTTTATCTTTTCTGTTTGAGGGTCCGAGATTCTTTTCGGGCAGCGTCCGATTACGCAGCCGGATATTTTCACAGACCTTCTGCTCTTCATCTTTTCCCGAGGTGCACTCTTTGAAGAGAGGGGAATGCTCCAGGTCCTCATCAGAATCGCTCCCGAATGTAAGCACTTATGATCCCCCGGCATTAACCATGCGATAATTGCCGGTAGTTCTGTTAAGCCCCTCGGTCGTATTTTTCCGCTCCCGGCGAGTTTTGCGCTTCTCCCGCTTAAAATGTTGTCGATGAGCAACATATCCTTGCCACCATTTATCGAAAGCTTTGCACTCTTTAGTGGGGTGCGAAATCTTCTGATGATATAAGTAATAGGAGGGGTGCATTTCTATTTCACCAGTAATGTTTCCTTCGGAGGAGGGTAGCTTCATGCCCATTGATATGGCCTTAGCAAACCTTTTCCTCATCTTGAATTTGCTTTTGTCGGTAATGGATGTATTTTGCTCCAGCGGGAGCTGATTGATGTGTTTTAGCGTGCTTGCGCTTTCTAAAAGATAGATCAAAAATATTTATAACCGCAATCAAGAACGGCGTCGCTTTGCAGCTAGCCGGTGAGTACGGGTCGGTCCACAGGGATGTTGTGAATTTCCTAGTCGCGCTAACGAGTTAATTCCGAAGGGTGTTCGGATTAATTATTAAATCTAAAAATTGAAGTTGTATGATACTAGGATTAGAAACTTGCTAGGATTGGGTTTAGGGAAAATTTGGTAAACAAAGATCTACATCTCTTTCCATTGCCTTTAATTAAAGATATCATATTAGTGTTATGGTAAATCTTAACAAAGGAGATTAGGATGATTGGGAAGATTGATTCTTCCTCTAGATCCTTGTCCTTCCTTTCTTAATCTTTACCCTAACCTCCATGAAAAACCTTAAAATCCGGGCCTTTAGACTACGGAATCACCGTTACCTCGAGGGTAGAGTGCCGTAGGGAGCGGAATAAGAAGGTATGCATGGAGTTCTAATTTTCATAAAAGATTGGCAAAGAAAAGAGATGAGAGATCTTCGTCTCTCAAATCCTTCCCCATTCCTAACCCTAACAAGCGAGGAAACTACTCACTCATTAGAGAATTGAAGAACATTTATCTAGGGCAGAGAATAAAAATTACCTAGGGCAAGAATTGAAATCTAAACTAGAGCAAGGAATTAAATCTACTTACAGATGCATCTCTCCAATCATCAACGCAGGGTTGTCAGATCTGAATTCATGAATTGAAAAGAAACACCGATACTCTCCAAAAGAATTCTAAAATTTATTATTAAAAGGAGGCATGAAAAGAATACAATGATTTGGGCTTCTATTTATAGGAGATAGAAACCCTAGGTTACAATTGATTTGCATGTCTACATTTACCAAAATATCCTTAAGAAGACCTAGTCAAAGTAGACTTCAAGCTTTGGTAAAATTTTATGTCTCTTTAAAAGAAAGTATTGGGCCTTGGATCTTTGGGCTTCCTTATTATTTGGTTCTTTTATTAAAATAGCTTCTATGTTTCTTCCAGATCTCCAGTGAATAATTGCGGTGGACTTTTAACCGTTCGCTTTGTAATCTTGGACCTTGCATTGCCTTGTACTTTGTGAATTTTATCTTTGATGTAGACTTGATCAAGAGTCTTCTGTTTGTCGGTCAAAGTCCACTTTTGCATCGTCTTTTCATCGTTTTCACTGTTTTCTGTCCAAGAACCTGTAACCTGTAATATATAGCAGACATGCGTCAAAAGCACCTGTTTATTTATAAAAAGAATAAGAATGGGGAATATAATAATACAATATTATGGTGTGAACAAATACCCCCAAACTTATCTTTTGCTCGTCCTCGAGCAAACTTATTTTTATTCACTAAAATCCTAACCACACTTTCACAGGGAAACGCGATTGCACTGAGCTCGTGCAACAAGCCGTTAAACCTCTAGGTGTCCCTAGTAGGAGGAGTGTTGTCTCCTGAGGGTTTTCAGCGGATACACCCACAAAATCCTATCAATTCGGCCCATTAACTTTTGTTCTCCAATTAGGTTTTCTAACAAGGAATTCTATTATCGTCGACTCATAAATTATCCACCCATATTCTTCACACTTCCTCATCATCTAACTTAAGATTATATATGTTCTGCAGACCTACTTAGCTTTCGGCATCTCTTAAGTTTTCCTTCTAGGGTTCCATCTCCACTTAGGAATTTCTATCACCCTTACTAAAGATACAAGTTCTATTCTTCACTCCTTTCTCTCATCTAAACTCCAATCACATATCCCTACGTGTGTGTAAATATCACCCCTACACTTGGAAATTCAAATCAAGCAATCGTACTCTCGTCCATTGTCCAAAGCACTTATTAATTGGTGAATTTTTAATTGAATTTTGCTTACACATCCTTCATGCGACTGTTAATACTTCTTGAGGTACCAACAACCGATTACAAGATATGTTTGCACTTTAAAGCGTAATTCCTAGTCTTACAACACCCAAGGCTTTTAGCAGTGACTCCCAAACCAGTTGGTCTAAGGCACTAGGTGATGAAGCACCCTCGCTAAATATTTTTCAATTTTTACAGCCTTAAGTAATCACAAAAACCAGTGTTCATTTTTTTCTTTTCTTTATTCACTCTTTTTTTCTTTTATTTTCTTCGTACTAAGGACTTTAGACAAGAGTATTTCAAGGTCTTCTCTACTATTCCAAGTTTCAAGGTGCGTGATTGTGCAGATTGTAAGGTATACATTTTCAGAATCTAGACTTAAGCTAGGAACTATTTTTCAAACTTATACTCTAATAAGAACATCAATACTCTTCCCTCATTTTGACTTAGCCCAAGAAGTGAACCCAAAATTTGCCTATTTCTAAATAAACTACAAGGCATATACTTTCTACCATTAAACTTTAAGGAAGGTTATTTTTAGGGTTTTTAATTCACTAAGTCTAAGATCTAGTTGTTCCTAGCCAGTTAACCTATTTGTCAAACTCAAGTCAATTATAGCCAAAATTGAATACAATAATTTTTATAATTTTTGAAAATTTTCAATTTTTATGGGTTTTTCAAATAAGTATGCAAATGCAAAAATATACATATGAATGCTAGGGAAGAAGACGTACCGAGCATACCCCCAAACTTGAACTTGACAGTGTCCTCACTGTCATACTGAACCAAGAGGGTCAAAATGTCGGCACTCCCCTGCTTATTTATTTACAAATTTTTTTTTTATATTTTTATTGTTTTGAATTTTTTTTTATTTTTTATAGAAAAGAAAACCAAAAATATATACATATATACAAAGATTCCCCCAAACTTAAGCTTGGCCTTGCACAAGCCAAAAGTTAGCACCAACCATTCAAAAATCTTATCGTAGAAATGGTATAGTTGGTGCAAGAAAATGAGAAGCACGCGAGACCGTGTGGAAAGAAGAATGGTAGAATATGGTCTCGGTGGGGGAGAAGAATGGCGAAAAGAAGAAGGAAGTGGAGTACGATCTTGAGGGTGTAAATTGAGTGAATAAATTAGCGCAATATGTGATGACCGATATGTTATAAGCGATTGCGCTAACCGATCTACTCGTCGAGAAATGGGATCAAATCCCTCAAGATTCGCAAGAGAAAATGGATACGCCGAACTTGGTATAGGAGATGAAAGCGTAACGGCCACTTGCACGGTCGGAACAATAGGAAGGACGAAAGGGAGTGAATTAGGGATAGTCTCATTCTTACCGTTGTAAACTGTGTCGAACTGGAAAGATTCCATCAATGGTTCAAAACGACTGTAAGCAACCGAGTCTGAAGGATTAACTAACTCATCTGAAAATGCAAAGGACTCAAACTCGGGCGGTGAGACTTCAACATCGTCCGAAAAAGTGAAACACTCGTAAGTGTCATCGGCTGGGAACTGTGTCAGATTCAAAGGAAAATTTTTCAAGCTCACAGTCGTCAAGCGTGAAATGAAGTGTGGTCGGAACGATGGAAAAGAGAGAGGGTGATTTAGGTAAACGTTCAAGAGGGTGAATTGGAAAATCCGACACATCAAAGAAAAATGGTTCAACCTCAATATGATCCTCACTACTCTCCTCAATATTATCCTCATAATTCTCCTCAATATTCAACTCATCCATGCCATTATCATCAAAATCAAGACGCATATGAGATTCGGGAGAAACATTTAATAACTCGGGATGATGATTTGAACATAAAATTTCAATTAAATCGACAGGTTCATCATCCGAAATATTCCCGGCGTCTATATCCTCAATCAAGTGAAAGTCAATTTCTTTAGACACCTCCTCAAAAGCATGGATGTTTATCAATGTAGGTTCTAGAGTGGAAGTGTAAAGGTCAAACGGATTAGGTGTTGTTTCACTCGAAGGGGGTTCCTCACAATTTGGCAAATCAAACACTACAAAGTCGCACAACTCATCATTTTGGACACATGTTTGAAAATTGGACTTGTTGGATTCAATAGGGTATGGGTAGGTTTGATTTGGAAATCCTCTCACATTCTCTCTCTGTCCAACCGCCTCCTCATACATTGGAAAATTTGGAGCTAGTTGGAAACTAGCTACCGGTTCAGCAGGTTGCATAAGGGTGGCCACGGACGCTTCCACATTCCTAACCATTTTGTTTGTTGCTGCGATATACGCCTCCAACGCCTCTTCCAAACTAGACTTGGGTGGTAAGGGGGTTTCGGTAAAAGATTCAAAATTGTTTGGATATGTGAAACTCCCTAATGGCTGTGTAGAAACATTGTCTAGTGACGGTGGAAAAGTCGGGTAGGACTGGTAGGAAGTGGGTGATTGGACAGGGGTAGGGTCAACATATGGATAAAAAGGTGAATAGTCGTGCGGATCCCTATAACAAGATGTGTGGAGAGGGGTGAAAGATCGGCTGCGAGATTGAGCAATATGCTCAGCAATGGACATCGGCTTAGGAGTGACAGAAGGACTTGAAAAAGTGGTATCAACATATGGAGGTGGTAAAGATTGACTTGGTTGACACAAAGTGGGTTGAAAAGTCGAATTGTTTCTCCTATACGCCTCTATTTGATCTTTCAAAGATATTTTAGGCATGGAAGGATCGTCTTTAAATTGATCGAACAAATTGCCGAACGACGCAAAATTAAGCTCGGGATACCAAAGTTCGGCAAGTGATTTATTATGTGGGGTACCCATGATAGAAGAAAGAGAAGATGAAGAAGGTAGGTGGTGCAAGGATTTCTCAGCGACAAAAGTTGTAAAGCCTTTTTTTTTTAAAAAAAAAATCCTCTTATTATTCTTTTTTATTTGTTTTGTAAAAATTTTCGATAAAGGGCTAAGACACAAATGCAAATAACCAGAAATGCACAATCAGTCCGAGATCTAGGGTCACCTAGGTCAGCTAGACAGCTCCTAACTGTTCCAAAGGGCTAGAATTAGGACCTCAAACCGTCTCTTCACCGCCAATTGCGGCCAGGTAAGTGGGAAGGAACCACCACGACAGTGGACCTAATTAAAAACCACTAGCCTAGACACCGCAAAATCAGTTAGGATAAACGGTCGATACCTATACTAGTCCTTTTCCTATTGAGCTCGATTTCCTTAGGGCCGAGTCTAGTATTTTTTATTAATTGTGGTCGATGCAAAATGCTTTATGTGATTTCTAGGGTCCTGGGAAGGGTGATGAATTCCCCACCCAATCTGATTTGGTCAAAAGCCCCTTAAAGTCCGATTAAAGATATGCAAAACAGTAAATCACTTGCAATCAAATCTTTTTTTGTGAATTTCAAAATTTGCAAGTTTTCTAATTAAAATTTTCCTTTTTTTTTGCTCTTTATTTGGAAAGATATTTTTAGCAAAAAAAAAAAATTAAGGATATGCAAATCAGAAAAGATCACTTGCAATCAATTATTATTTTAAGAATATCACAAAGAATCTTTATTTGGAAAAAAAATGTTGCAAAAAGATTTTCGAGAAAAGATGTGCAACAAAAAGATTACTTGCAATCAATTTCTATTTTAATCTAGGCGCAAAAATCCTGCACAAGATTGTTATTTGGAAAGAGAAAGATTTTTAAAGCACACAAAATCTTGCAGGAATTTTTCAGAAAATATATGCAAATTTTTGCAGAGGAGAGAGACAGGAAACTTACAGTGCAAATTTCAAACGAAGAGGCACCAGGCCCACCGCGTTTCCGCCGCACTATGGCCCTTCAGACCGCGTTTCCGCGGTTATTTCAGAGGCTCGGTTCCCCAGAAAATTTTTGATGCGACGACTCGACAAGACGGCCGCGGTTCCGCGGCCTAATGTGGGTTTTGGCCGCGGAATCGCGGCGGGTTGGGGGGTTTGGGGCTCCAAAATTTTTGTGCTTCTCTGTTTTTTAAAATCCTTTCTGTTTCGATATCTCCTTTTCCGTTTCGCTTTCTGGAAATCTCCATATCCGAATTTGTTTATCCTGCAAAATTCAAATAACAAAGTATCCCTTCCAAAAATAACAAAATATATATTTTTTATATTTTTTTGATTTTTCAGATTTTTATGATTTTTTAAATTTTATGATTAACCCGAAATTGCGAAAAGGAAAGTTCTACGCCATCCCCGGCAACGGCGCCATTTGATTGATGTGTTTTAGCGTGCTTGCGCTTTCTAAAAGATAGATCAAAAATATTTGTAACCGCAATCAAGAACGGCGTCGCTTTGCAGCTAGCCGGTGAGTACGGGTCGGTCCACAGGGATGTTGTGAATTTCCTAGTCGCGCTAACGAGTTAATTCCGAAGGGTGTTCGGATTAATTATTAAATCTAAAAATTGAAGTTGTATGATACTAGGATTAGAAACTTGCTAGGATTAGGTTTAGGGAAAATTTGGTAAACAAAGATCTACATCTCTTTCTATTGCCTTTAATTAAAGATATCATATTAGTGTTATGGTAAATCTTAACAAAGGAGATTAGGATGATTGGGAAGATTGATTCTTCCTCTAGATCCTTGTCCTTCCTTTCTTAATCTTTACCCTAACCTCCATGGAAAACCTTAAAATCCGGGCCTTTAGACTACGGAATCACCGTTACCTCGAGGGTAGAGTGCCGTAGGGAGCGGAATAAGAAGGTATGCATGGAGTTCTAATTTTCATAAAAGATTGGCAAAGAAAAGAGATGAGAGATCTTCGTCTCTCAAATCCTTCCCCATTCCTAACCCTAACAAGCGAGGAAACTACTCACTCATTAGAGAATTGAAGAACATTTATCTAGGACAGAGAATAAAAATTACCTAGGGCAAGAATTGAAATCTAAACTAGAGCAAGGAATTAAATCTACTTACAGATGCATCTCTCCAATCATCAACGCAGGGTTGTCAGATCTGAATTCATGAATTGAAAAGAAACACCGATGCTCTCCAAAAGAATTCTAAAATTTATTATTAAAAGGAGGCATGAAAAGAATACAATGATTTGGGTTTCTATTTATAGGAGATAGAAACCCTAGGTTATAATTGATTTGCATGTCTACATTTACCAAAATATCCTTAAGAAGACCTAGTCAAAGTAGACTTCAAACTTTGGTAAAATTTTATGTCTCTTTAAAAGAAAGTATTGGGCCTTGGATCTTTGGGCTTCCTTATTATTTGGTTCTTTTATTAAAATAGCTTCTATGTTTCTTCCAAATCTCCAGTGAATAATTGCGGTGGACTTTTAACCGTTCGCTTTGTAATCTTGGACCTTGCATTGCCTTGTACTTTGTGAATTTTATCTTTGATGTAGACTTGATCAAGAGTCTTCTGTTTGTCGGTCAAAGTCCACTTTTGCATCGTCTTTTCATCGTTTTCACTGTTTTCTGTCCAAGAACCTGTAACCTGTAATATGTAGCAGACATGCGTCAAAAGCACCTGTTTATTTATAAAAAGAATAAGAATGGGGAATATAATAATACAATATTATGGTGTGAACAGGAGCGTCTCAGCTCTTTCATCAAGTCGCTGGCGTTTGGCCCTTTCAAATATAACCGCCTCGCGTTCCCGATCAGCTTTACTTTTTAAGAGAGCTTCATTGAGGAATGCGTCAATTACTTCATCCGATGGTCCCAGAATTTTTGGTTCAGGATCTGCCTCCAGTGTTTCAGAATAAGGAGTCTCCTCATCGTCCATGAACGAATGGGAAATCACATGACAGCTTGCCACGTATTCTTCAGATTCATCAGATGAACTTTCTCCCTCATCTTCCTCTTGAAAGATGTGATTGAGGAACTCTTGGAATGTAATGGGAGTCCATGCCTTCTGGTTGTATTCCTCCAGCACGTCAATTTGTTTTTGCAAGTCCGTGCGCTTGTCGCCAGGCTTCACGGGCTTCTTTGATTTCTTTTTCTTCTTCTTTGAAGATTTCGACGGCTGGTTGTGAATGCTTGGGCCACCTCCATTGATCATTTGAGTTGGACGCGGCTTCAACATTCCTTCAATGATTTGAGGTTCCAACGGGTTCCTCCATCTAATCGCTGGGCATGTTTGAAGATCATTTAGCGTCCTCTTTGTCTTGGCTGATATTACAACCTCCCAAGGAGCTTCTTCAACGACAGAGCATGTTGCCCCTGGCGTATTCATCCTCTTAGAGGTGTGGGGTTGCAGGGGATTCACCTTCCATTTGTCAGATAACGCGAACTTGCCCTGTTGGTACTGGTCTTCAAGCCAATTTTTGAAGACGTAGCAATCTTCGATCGGATGACCCAGTACTCGATGATAAGGACAGTAGTTGGGCTCATTGACATCATTTGGTTGCGACGGACGTTTTGGATCTGGAAAATTTATGAGTCGGTTGCGCAACGCCAGCTCGAATAACCTTATCGTTTTATCTCGGGGAAATGAGTATGGACGTCCTAGCCTCTCCTCAAGGGCTACGTACGGGCGCATATTATTTTGACGAACAACCGGCTTCGAGTTGCTCGGTTGTTGTTGAGCATTAGAAACAACGATCGCTTTTCCCTTCCCCTTGTCATTTCGGGAGTCCGGCTTTGGAAGAGGGGGTCTATGGCCCATCTGATCCATTTGCGCTAGCTTGTCAATCAAGGCCCGGAAGGTAGTCGGCTTGAAAAACATCATCAATTGCGAGATGGTTGCTTGCGAATCAAGGGTTCCCACAAACATACCCACTGCAGGAGCTTCTTCAATGCGCTGCTCGCACTTTGACCATAAGTTCCTCCACCGTATAGCATATTGAACCCATGTCTCGCCTGGCTTTACCCTGGCGTTAATCAGTGCCGTCATCAGGGTGCGTTCACTGGCGCTTGCAAAACGCTGAGTAAACAACAGCTCCATCACCGCGAATGTCTTGATAGAGTCGTTCGGGAGCTCAGAGTACCACTCGAACGCTGTATCTGATAAGTTTCCAACAAACTGGCGAAGCAACAGCTTGTCATCACCGCCGGTGTTGCCGCAGAGTGCCCTGAACTGGGCAACATGCTGGTGAGGATTGCCCGTCCCCTTGTAGACATGGAACTTGGGAATTGTGTAGCCCGGTGGGTACTTGATCTGGTCGTACCAACTCAGATACGGCCGTCCCGTTTTTACGACCTGACTGGCTGCTTCAGTCGCATGATGAACCCGTATTTGTTGGGCTATGTACTCGTCCAAATCAGCTTTGGAGATTGTATCCTCCTTAGCTGTTGACAGAGCCGGCGGAGGATTTGACGTCTCTCCCCTATCATCTTCGAGGACGATCGGGGGATCTTCGGCCGGAGGATCTTGTTGGATCATCATCCCCACCATGTCTTGAAACAGGAGGCCCATACGCTTTATGTTGGCTGCTTGTTCAGCAGCCTCTTTATCCTTCTTCTCCAATATTCATCGAAGGAATTCGGCGTCGGTTTCTTGCTCCTGGCGTTCATCTGAAGATGTTTCAGGGCTTTCTTTTGGCTCAGTAAGTGCGGCCATTACGTTCATCATCTCTTGGAGCTTCTGCTGCTGCTCCTGTGCTTTGGTCACCGATCGCGTGAGCGGTCTATGACCTGTTGATATGCGGCTTTCCTCTTTACCAGACGCCATGTAGACGGTATGAACTACCATGCCCCCAGACTTAGGGCGTTTGGGTTCACCACCTTTGATATTCGCCATAGGTGTAGGGACTTTTTCTGGCCTTCTTCTCTTATGGGCCGTAGAAGTTGAGGAGGCCGTTGCATTGAGCACCCAAGCGGTCATCGCCTTTCGTGCTTGACCAGGGGATTTTCTTCTTGCCGACCTTTAGACTTTTTGTGTTGGCGAGAGAAATTAGGATCAATCACAGATTCTCGGACTCGTCGCCATGTCTTGTAAATCCTTGAGGACAGCGATTGAGGAGGCTGCTCCGGCTTTTCTGCTTCCACAGTAGTCTCTACTGGTGGAGGAGATCTTTTGAGCACCGCAGTTGGCGAGTTTCTGCGTACTCTGTTCAGTAACTCGAAGCTATTCCCAGTTGGAACATCGGCGTTAACTTCCACCGTTGGAGCTGGCGGAGTCATCCCAGAAGGGGAGTTGCCCCCAGTCTTCCTTACCCGGCGCCAGCAGCGTTGTCGGGCGCGACGAGTTGTCGATATTGGCTCAGAGACAGAAACAGCTTCTTCTTGCCCCCTGTTCAGGTGTGGGGCTGTTGCCGGCGTCATCCTATTGAAGACTGATGTCTTTTGAGCAGCAGGAGCAGGAGTTGGGACGGTCAATCTTGTAAAGACTGATCTCTTAGCAGGAGAAGCCGCTTTGACGACTTCAAGAGCAGGTTTGGCTACTCCTTTTGAGGTAACCTTTTCTGGGAGTGTAAGCTTCATTGCGGGTCTGCGGGAGTTTTGGCCTAATCCGGAGAAGACCGAGGCACTGGTGTTGGGCGACCCGTTGAGAGGGGCCGCAGTAACTGAAAGTCGATAGAAGATCGACTTCTTAGGAGCTTCTTGTACGGGCATGGGGGTGCTGAAGCTTGTTGGCGGAAGCATAGTTCCGAAAAACAACCCCGTGGTGGCTTGAGTAATCTTCTCCACGGGCATGGTGAACAAAGAGGCCACTTGGGGACCGTAGGTTATGCCCCCAGTTGAGGCCGGACGCGAGCTGCAGCTGCAGTTGGAGTACTTCGAACAGGTAGAGGCCATCGATACTTGATTTCTACGCCAGGAAAAAGACCAAATCTTAGTTACTTAAAATCCGAAGGCAACCATTAACAAACCGCGATTCGTTCGCGAATACGACACACGAAGTGTGGAGTAGAAAGAGAAAAATGTCCCACCGGGCGTGCCAGAATCTGTTCCCCTCCGAACGGCGGCCGAGATGTGAGGACGTCTTGCCTGAGATTCGGGGCAGATGCTATTTGGTTTTATCCGTCTACCTCTCCGAAGATGCCAAGTTGATTTATGGCACCATATATCGGAGGTTTAGACGGATGCAGCCGATGTAGCAGACTTCGTCAGAATCCCCCTCGTTTGAGGGGTTTTGATTGTGAGGACGCTTTTCCCTGCAGGCGCAAGCCCCTGCAGTTAATTACGCTACCGCATCGCGATAACCACTTTCTCCTTCTCTAGAATTTCACTTCGTGTCGTGTGTGTTTGTTTTGTTTGTGATTGCCCGTGGATTGTATACGGAGACTAAGTGATGCTGTCGCCCGTAGAAAGTGAATTAGTCTAAATCCTTATTTACTTAGATTTGGGTTTGGTGTTTCAGTTTAAGGATACGTTAGCCATTTTTAGGCTAAGATCGACTTAAACGTTCGTTAAGGATGCGTTCGTCTGATTTGAGACTAAGATCAACTTAACGGGATCGTTTGGATCTGACAAGAAAGCAATTGGCTCTATTGTTTAGTTTAATGATGTTGCGGTCGATAGGTAGTTTAAGGACGTTGCGGTCCATATTCCAGTTTAGGGACATGGTGGTCCATATTCCAGTTTAAGGATATAGGGTCCATATTTAGTTTAAGGACGCATAAGTCCGTGAGTTTAAGGACCCCACAGTCTGTGTTTTAGTTTAAGGACGCTTAAGTCCGTGGGTTTAAGGACCCCACAGTCCGTGTTTTAGTTTAAGTACGCTTAAGTCCGTGGGTTTAAGGACCCCACAGTCCGTGTTGATGTGTGGTTGTCGGGACCCGTCACCTCTCTGACGTCGTTGAGGGATTACAACGATAGGAGTCAAAGGAGTTCGGAGATGTACCCTCGAACCGGACGTAAATTGATTTAAGAGAGCAGCCGTGCTCAGTCAATTTAATTTGAGGACTTACGGCCATGATTGGGCTAAGTCCAGTTGAAAAATATTCAACGCTTTTATTTGTTTTTGGTCTATTAGACCTATGCTAGGGCTTTGCCCTGGTTTAAATAATGCATTGCATTACTTTTTATTTTTGTTTGGGCTCTGCCCATGAAGGATGCAGAGCATCAATTTTGTTTGGGCTCTGCCCATTTATAAATGATGCAGAGCATCAATTTTACTTAGGCTCTGCCCATTTATAAATGATGCAAAGCATCAATTTTACTTGGGCTCTGCCCATTTATTGCTTTGCAATTTATTTTGACCTATTAGGTCTTTTTTGATTTGGGCTTGGCCCTTTAGTAAAAGAAATGCATTGCATTTGTCAGGCGCTCTGCGCTAATCACTGAGCACAAGTGCTTGTGGTGACGACACGTGTCACGCAAGCGCAGTGAGCTGCATCAGTGTGCTGCGCTTGCGCTGCTGACACGTGGCGCGCTCTGGTGAGTTGCGCCAATTTCAGAGAGCAAAGCTCTATTTCAAAAGCGCATAGCGCAAGTGGTTCAGATGCTGACACGTGGCGCTCTCTGGTGGCTTGCGCCAACCTAAGAGCGCAATAGTGCAGTTTTGCAAGTGCAAGGCACTATTAATTTGAGAATCTTTTAGATTCCAGAACCAATGGTTCATAAAAAAGTGCAAAGCACTATTTGATTTCTTGATCTAACATAGATCAAAGAAAACAAGTATTTCTTGTTTTTTCTTGATCTCAGAGAACCAATGGTTCATAAGTGCAAAGCACTATTTTTATTATTATTTTTTTATCGAAGATCATTGATCTTGTTCTTAGATCAATGATCTATTAGAAGAAATTCTTCTATCTTAAAGGTTTTTACCTTTTCTCTTCTTGAAATTTCTTCAGAGTTCTCTCTATTTGAAGTTCTTGATTTCTCACAATGTTGATGCCTTTGCTTTGGAATCTAGGGGCCTTTATATAGTGCCCATAAATTTGTTAAATTTGTTAAAGAGATCTTTCTCTGAGTGATTTGGGGAATTTTCCCCACCGTTGGATCTTTGATCCAAGGGCTCCTGTTTTACAGAAGAAAAATTTTCTTGTTTTAACAAGAACAGAAAGATTTCATTAAAATTTTAATTCTGTTTGGCGCAAATGCCCCAGCGCTTGACACGTGTCACGCAGCGCACAGCGCAGCGCAACTGCGCTTGCGCAATTGCGCTGACACGTGTCGCGCAGCGCACGGCGCGGCGCAACTGCGCTGACACGTGTCGGGCAGCGCACGGCGTGGCGCATCTGCGCTGACACGTGTCGCGCATCGCAGCGCCTGCGCAACTGAAGCATTGCTTCCTTTAATTTTGTTTTAAATAGAGCTTTGCTCTGATTGGGCGCACTGCCTTGGGCACTGCGCTGATGTATCAACTGTTGACACGTGGCGCGTTGCGCGCAGCGCAAAGAATCTGAAGCGTTGCTTTGAATTTTTGAATTTTGAAATTCAAACAGAGCTTTGCTCTGATTGGGGGGAACACCCGCGCTAGTCCAGTCCCCGCTCTGTCGTTAGTTAAGTAACCTAACGGGTGATGACGGGGCCCAGTGGCGAATGCGGATGGTATATACGTACATTTTATTTTTCGTTCTTTTCTGGTGTGATTGATTGATGGGACTGCATTGATTCTTATCAATGCAAGGATAAAACAAACCTATATTTGATGTTGTTGGAATATCCTGCACCCCATTCGACGAGGCAAGGGCTGAGATCCCTTCACCGGGAGTGACCCTTTGGGCATAAGTTTTACGTCAGGGTAATAACTTCACTATAGTCGATTACAAGTTGCTTTGCATTGCGGTATTCAGTTAGAATATCCTGCACCTCATTCCACGAGGAAAGAGCTAAGATCCCTCCACCGGAAGTGACCTCTTTAGCAAAGGTTTTCGCCACTATACTTTTATAAAAAGCTATCGGGTTCCTTCAACGAGATCAAGTTCATTACGTTAAAGGTTTTTCGCCAAAAACCAGCCGTAGCCCTCCGTCGTATCTTATGGATGGTCAGTAGTATTCAAGCTATGTTTGGTGGCTTTCGTCAAGGCATAGTGTTTGGTAGCTGCTGGGGTATTCATTTGTAGCATAGATAGATGTGTTGGTTTGGGACAGTCGTATTACATTGTTGGCTTTCGTCAAGGGTATGTATGGGTGGGTTCAAATTAACTTGGATAATGACGGGCAGAACTTGACATGTGACATATGATTTGTTGGCTTTTGTCAAGGTCATAAGAGCATGGGGCAAAAATCACATCGGGAGTTTCAGACATACAGGAAACTTGCCAGGCATGTGCATACCTTCGGGATTGTGATAACCTGAGTGGCTTCCATCAAGTTATCATGCGATGAGAGTTGGATCCCGATTCCTACTAATGAGTTGGTTTACTCTTCGGGTGATCCCGATTGATTCTTCTTTTAGGTTTGGAGGAGAATTTGACGGTACAGTGGGAGGTTTCCTGATTAGATATATTGATAACCATTCTGATCTAAGTTAGAGTGCACGCAGAGTGTTTCTTTTCTCTCTCTCTCTTTGGCAGCAACCTTTGACCGACCCTAGACTATGACTCAGTGACCAAGTTGACCGAGCCTTCTTAAAATACTGCCTTTTGGATTGTCTAAAGTTGCATAAGTCATTGCCGCTCCTTCTTTTACCCTTTGTATTTCTCAGAACACCCCGTATTATTACGGATATCTACTTCCATTGGATAGATCCATCGTATGGTTATATACGAACTCGAAGGGACTTCTTCGAGAATGGATCCAGGTTCAGGAGAAATAGAATTGGTTTATTCAGTTGTCTTTTATCATCATCTTCTCTCAGGTTGCGAGGGCTCCTTAGTTTAGGAGGGTACACCTATTACGCTTATTGGATAGTCTTATTCCAAACCATAGGCAGGTGCCGAAAGGTAGGGAATGAAGAAAAACCAATTAGCCTAAGTAGGGTGTACAGAAGGTAATAACTAAAAACAAAATAAAGGGATTAGAAAGAGGGCAAAGTAAAATTGCGACTGTTATCATTCACGACCAAAACCGCGTACTTCATCGGCTCTCCTATTTCGCCTTTGCTTTTTTCCCAGTTCAGGAGAAAAAGAATAAGGTATTATTCAGCTGTCTTTTATCATCACCTTCTCTCAAGTTACGAGTACTCCTTGGTTTAGGAGAGTACACCTATTATGCTTACTGGATAGTCTTCTTCCAAACCATAGGCTGGTACCGAACGGTAGGGAAGGAAGAAAACCACTTAGCCTAAAGGGGTGTACAGAACGAAATGAATAAAGACAGATAAAGGGATTTGGAGAGATGGTAAAGAAATATACGGTTAAAGTCATGAATTGGATTATGGAAGAGGCATTACTAGGAATACCAGAATACCTCTATGAAATATTTTGATGTTTCAGTGCATTGTTAAAGGAAAAACTGATTTCCAAATTAGATACTTACTCTAGGGTATGTATTTACCAGGTATGATTCTCACATCTGTATGGTTTTACAGATAATGAGTGGGAGTAGGTTATTGGGAATAAGGTGATCATCCTCATTATATTGGAATTCGTTGTAATTGGTGATATTTGAGGAAGTCGCCTGAGTTTATGCCAGACGGCATGTATTTGGTTTTGAATATCCGTTGTTGTGCACCAATTTCAAAATGACATATCTGTACATTTATATTTATAAAGAGAGATATAACTTTTTGAAATTATGTCTGTGACATTTACCTATATCAGTTGACGATTGGGTAAGGAGCATTGAATAACGGAGTAGTTCTTAACCATAAGTACAGTTTTCAACCTACGATGCACAGGTTTTGAGTTATTCGACTCAGTGGACTTATACAGAGTATTGTATGTTGTCCAGAGTCCGTCAGGACAAAGGGTTTGGTCCTCGTACTATGTTCTGTTTATTTATGACTTCTCTAGATTTTAGACAAGTGTTTTGTTGAAATACAAGATCTAAGTTTTGAGAAGTTGTGGGTATAAGAATAAAGTAGAGAACCAGGTGTCACAAGTATCGGAATTCTTCAAAGAGATCGAAGATGTAGATTCTTGTGATTGGTATTCAGATAATAGTAATGGTTTTAGAGAAACTTGTTTCTCTTTCAGGTTACTCATAATTGGATGTATTCCTAAGTTGAGTAATGCTGATTAGCCTCTCTCCATTAAGTTGATATGCACTGGAGACAGCTGCACGATTTGAATCTGATTCCAATTAAATAAGTGCCAAAGTTTCTATATTGGATATAAAATGGTTCATATCTTAATGATGTTAAGGTACGGGGAGTTGTCCGGCTTATGCTTAAAACCAGACTCTGGATAACTCTAGGCACGTTTCTGTAATGGCAGTTTGTGGGTTGACCTGGGCTATGTCGAGGGTTGATTTTCTACCATCTGGAAGATCAACAGTGATATTGTTCTTGACTCGGCACAGTTTTAGAAAAATGGATTTTTTCATAAAACAGTAGTGGGGGTATGGTAGAACTGGAAGTGATTCCA
This sequence comes from Agapanthus africanus, assembly GCA_030015575.1. NCBI lineage: Eukaryota > Viridiplantae > Streptophyta > Magnoliopsida > Asparagales > Amaryllidaceae > Agapanthus > Agapanthus africanus. The sequence goes on along the minus strand of JASDDO010000012.1, from coordinate 122,277,835 downwards.
GAACCGCAAACGATTACGGAAAATTTAATAGGACATATATATTCAATCAGGTTTAATATTCCATTAGCTACTCCGCAGATATGGTGGGTAAGCCCAGACACCCGAAAAGTACTCAGGTAGCCTCAAGGACGGTGACAGGGAGGTTCTTGTTTACCTAGACTTGACACTACTGTTGTTCCAGGCTATGAGACCCGGCAGGAGGATAAGTATAGCGCCGTTCTAAACTAGCTTTAGAAGTGTATGTATATATTATTCTGCCAGAGGGTTGTCGTAATCAGTGGGAGCAGCGGAAGCATAGTGGGCAAGTAGCTTATGTCTATTTATAGGCTTGAGCATAGATAGCGGAGATAAGATCATCTATTTTTGATGTGACAGTCATGGTTTGACTTCATCAGAATAGGGGATGGATCTGTTAAGAAGGTAGTAGGGTGTGATGCCCTGGTATTTGGATGACATACACAGAGTAGGAAGTAAAATTCCTATACTACGATCGGTTGTACTATGGTCATCACACAGTTGTTTCTCCACAAAGGATATGAATATAATATATGACATTCTGGTTACTAGATCTATGGTTTTAGATCTAGATTTGGGTAGCTTCCCAATGTGGGTACTTTGACAGTATTCTAATAGTATTTTAGAATAGATGACTCCTGGCATGGTGGTGTACCTGCAGGTGATGGAGTCACCCTCTCTAAAGGTGTCTTAAAGACTAAAGAGGAGAGGGATGTACATGATTGGCAGATCACTCGCTTAGGCAATTGAGTCAATCGTGTGATGTCAAGTACCACACTACATGTTGTTTTTGCACTAGATGCGATAAGTTTATATTAATTCAATCCTGAAGAAACATAAGGAAGCAGTTTTAGAACATAAGTGCATGTTCTATGGATTTGATGACGGCAGCCTCCTTCGGGAGACGGTTATCATTCCAGGCTTCAAAGGTGACATGAATGACATGGTGATTGTCAGAGTTATAGTTTTTCCTCTGATGAGGGACAGTATTATGGACAGGTGGTCCAAGAGGATACTGTGGGAGGCTTGGTGCTGGATACTGATTAGGTTCAGTTATCAATACAGTCTAAGAAGTTTGGGTTTGGAGTTCATTTATGAACTAGGTCCCATCAGATATCCAGACATCTTCTAAGACAGGTATTACTCGATTCGGGAGATGGCGTTTCTCTGCGAACTTGAGAATAAGAGAGACATAGAAAGAAACATCAGGGCGGATCCACTCAATAAGGCTATTTCTTGAACACAATAGTTTTACAAACAAGCTTTGTGAAACTGATTAGTAGAGGAGTTGTAGGGTTCCTGGGCACACTAATGAGGTCTCACAAGGCATCAAGCATGCAAAATTCAAATTTTTCGAGTGCCGAGAAACCCTAATGCGATCGTTGACTAGAGATTAGGCGAAACAAGCAACTAGTTAACAACTTAACTAAGTAGTGAATGGAAATACAACCTTTGTAGATCCGGTCCTCCACCTCTATAGCTCCGCATTGACGTCCCTCCGCTGCGATCATCGGATCCCGGACTCTAGCGATGGTATCGTCGAAGAAATGATCGGGCTAGGTCGTCGACTTCGATGCCGAAGATGATCTACGTCGAGGCAACTCAAGATCAAGCTCCAACTTCACCAAGTCATGAAACTTGTGAAGAAAACACCCTATACTACATGGAAAGTGGTAGAGGATGAAGAAATAGGAAATGGGTTCACTTTAGAATTGGATTTCTCACTCTTTTTCTCATTTCACCATTGAAGCTAGCAAGCTTCTTTCTTCTTCAAGAAGAAGAAGAAGAAGAAAAAGAATATGATAAGAATAATGAATAATAGATAATAAAATGATTCTTATCATATTAGCAACCATGGTTAAGTGTAGAGAATGAACTAGGGTTAGATGAATGGTTAGGTTAAGTAAAAGAAACAAAAATGGTCAAAGATTCTCAAAGCTTCAAGAAGCTTCAAGTGTAAAATAAAAAAGCCACCATTTTCTTTTCTTTTGCCAAAAAGAATAAATCAAATAAATGAGTAAATGAAACCCTAACCATTAACCATTAACCTAATCATAGTTTAAAGCATACACACAACCAAGTTTGCATGTATCATCAAACATGATACAAACTAGTGCACAAAACTATATCATATATATATAATGTGCACATCAAGTGAGAAAATCCATTTTAAAGTGAACCAATACTAGTTAATGTAAAGTAATATATCATATATATAATTATACATTAAATCATTAAATCAACACTTGATTTAACAATCCGGTCATATCGCATATAACCGACTAATATCAATAGTAACAACTTATCGAATCAACACTTGATCCAATAACCCGGCTATATCGCATATAACTGATCACTGTCACAAATCGCGAGAATCGAATACAGTATCACATACTGGTATTATTCTCGGTCCCGCACATATCTCATATGCGCTCTTATTTCATTTCGCTTGAGCCAGGAAACCTCTGTGTAGGACTCTAAAGACTCGTCAATACGCCGGCAGCAGGTGATGATCATATCAAACACCCACAAGCCGCAAGCGGTCTGCTAAACGTAACGGCCACCCGGGTATTGAGCGATCAGAAGATCGACGAGCAAGCCCGCTCACACTCCTGTGAATCCAACCAGTAACACTTACCGTACAGTCCGGTCTGTTCGTATGATATGTCGCATATCTCGCCTAGGGGTGGTAAACGTCAGACCCTAGTAGCTCGATAAGTCGTGTCGATATGAGGTCTATAACAGTTCGAGATACTACTGGTAACACTTACCAGTAAATCTCAGCAACCCTGGCCAGGGATTTCCGGTTATAGCCAATCGAACACAGCGCAACATCAACTCCCTATACTGGGAGAGAAGAATCCCCTCCTATCGTTCATTGCCTCCATATGATTCGGGATTGTACCCAAAAGCCACCGTTTTGCACGCCCTCTTGGACGTGGTAAGGTGGAAATCTAAGCACGGTGGGAATCACACAAGACTCTATGACGATATCGGGTCTACAGACTAACCTGTACCAGTGTCACCAGAGAACTGCCATCTGACATAAGGTATAATACCATTTGGGAGTTCTCGGCAAGTCCGTCCAGTGTACCCAGTCTCCACTGAGCACCCGTATATCATCTCTGATGTCAAACACAAATGGATATGGGATCATCCATCGCCCATCTGTATGGGTCGAGAAGGTATACGCTAGTCTACTCTGGTATATCGATGCCCCATCTCGATGCACCCACGACTAGGGACCTTGAAGGATGTACTTATGGACTACCATGTCCCCACTAGTATGATCCGCATCATATTCCAGATAGTCAAGTACACATCCTAAGGGCTTTACCAACATGTAACAGAGAGACAATCAGTATACACATTAAGGCAAAGAGTAACTAGATAGCATACTATCATGTCGAGCAAGAAAGTCCTCCCTATATATGTCCCAGCATCCACTACAATATACATCCTATGTACAGTAATGGCCTCTAGGGCATACATATAACTAACAATCTCCCACTTGCACTAGGGCCATCTGTAGCAGTGGTTGTAGTATCTCATACTCAACCATCCCATAATAGTCTCTCTCTGGGAAAAGGCCTTTGTGAGTGGATTCGCCGTGTTGTCCTTTGAGTCTACTCTCCTAACCTCGATCACCTTGGAGATCAGCCATCTCCATGATCAGGTGACACTGCCTAAGAATATATCTGGGTCACTGATGGGACCGGGGTTCCTAGGCCAAAGCCACACTTCCATTGTCATACAATGGTAGGAAGCTAGCTCATCTCATGAACCAATATACACCCAAACTGCTTCTTTGGTAGTATCTTAAGTAGCGATGCATCCAGCCTTTATCGTCTAGTTTGTCATGGTATCTAGCTTGGAACTCTTCCAACATACCGTCCATGCGCTGAGGGTAAAGACAATGCATGCGACTGACATTCAGTCGTCTTTATCACCCTGGAACCTTTCCAGTGATTCTCCCCAGGATCAATTGATACCATCTCACTACAACTAGTGAGTATCCTAATTTCCAATTAGATCTATCTCATACATCCAAAACCCAGGATTTAGGAGGTATCATTTTGATCCTATATGGAGAATCATTGTGATAAGCGGAGATTGACCGAGCGTAGCATAGGAAACTCCTTTCTTATCAAGAGTATGTCATCCACGTACTCTATGAGGATCACCACCATACTCCCTACTACCTTTTTATATATACAAGGTTCATCTACCATTTTGATGAAGTCAAACACTTTGACTACTACATCAAAACAGATGTTCCAACTCCGCGATGCCTGCTTTATCATATAAAACATCTTGCACACGTTTCCGCTGCTCCTGTTCATATCAGATTTTTGCAATTTCATACCGCCCAATTTTTATCACATTGCATTTCGGTAGATACTCTTGAGCCGTGTTTGCTAGTCAATTGCAGGATACAGGTTCTCGGTTCTAAAACGGTGAAATTCATGAAAACACGACAAAATCCGGGTTCCTGCCAACCACAGATAAAACACGGTCTCCGCTCGTCATCCGTATGTTGCCAGATACCAGTTTAGGAAGACAAAATGTCAAATCAATGTCATTCTCATGCACAAGGCTCAATGGTAGCACAAAATCCAAGAGATCTACGCGGAGCTCGAGGCAATCATTCCAAATCTTGACAAAAAGTCCACCTTTCCCTCAACAGAAATTCTGGAAAATTCGTGAAGAAATTATGGAAAAATACAGATACCAGAATAAAGGGCACAGAGGATCAGGGTACCACCAAAAAGCACTAGGCCCAACTCCACTATTAGGCCGCGGATCCGTGGCCTTATGATGGCGGCAGACAGAGAACTTTGGGCGGTGTTTTGGTCTTTTCAGTGGGGTTCTGGTGGTTGCCCTAGGTTTTCATTTTTTGGCCTATAAATAGCCCAGAACTTTGTGAAGGAAAGGGTCCATTCTTGTATTTTCTTTTTCTAGGTTTTAGTTCACATGTTCTTCTTCTTCTCATCTCTTCTCCATTAAACTTGTAGTGAGCTTTGTGAGGGAGGAATGGTAAATAAAGAAGATCATTTTATTATCATGCTTGTCTTGCTCTTTCTTTACTTGTTGTAATTTTAATTGTTAAGTAGTTGTTATTATTTTCTTGTTGTTTCTTTCTTCTCTCTTTTTCTTTATCATTCATACGACAATAATACTTACGCTCGATCCTCGCCAAGGTGAGGTCGCAAATAGTTAGTCGTATTCTTCTAATCTCCTTCTTTCTATCTTCCTCTTTTGTTTTGTTTTGTTTTTCCTTATCATGAAGTGTGAGTAGTTTTATACTTGTTAGGGTAGGATAAGGGAAGTTTGAGAGAAAGAAATCTCTCTCACTCTTTTCTTGCCCAACAACTTAAATCGACTCCCGTTAATTGAACCACAATCCGCTCCTTACGGCACCCTATCCTACATGATAGCGGTGATTCCGTAGTGAGACCGGTTGTGGTTGAATTAACCGGAGGTTATGGCTAAGAGCCAAGAACGGAAGGACAAGCACCAAAAGGAAGACTTATGCGTTGGAAAGCCTAGCTTATACTCGCAAAGTCCTTCCTAGTCGTGCTAATCCCCGTTGTTGCCGATTACCGTAACACCGATATTAAGAGGGGCAACGAAAGATGTGGAGACTCCTAACTCAAACTAACCTAATCCTAACCCTAACAAGCTCTCTTTAAATATCAACTTAACACTTAGATAGTTACAAACAAAATCTGAACTTTCGGACTTAACTCGTTAAAACACTTTGAAAAAGACTCCCATCTCCCTACGGACGACCCGTACTCAACCGGCTAGCTACAAGCGAAACCGTCTTGATTGCGGTATTTAAAACTAAACTTGACACGCACGTATCCTAACAACTACTCAACGCGGAAAGACCACTTTCCGCTACCTTTCATTGACCAGATGCTGGAACGATTGGCCGGACATGAGTATTATTGTTTTCTTGATGGCTACTCTGGCTATAATCAAATTCCCATCGCCGAAAAAGACCAGGACAAGACCACTTTCACTTGTCCTTTCGGCACGTTTGCATATCGACGCATGCCCTTTGGGTTATGCAATGCGCCCGCTACCTTCCAGCGGTGTATGATGGGAATTTTCTCTGACATGGTGGAAAAATTTCTGGAGATTTTCATGGATGACTTCTCCATCTTCGGCGACTCCTTCGATGAGTGTTTGCTGCATCTTGACGCTGTCCTTACCCGATGTAAGGACAAGAATCTCACTTTGAACTGGGAGAAATGCCACTTCATGGTGCGCGAAGGTATTGTCTTAGGACATATCATCTCGCAAAATGGCATAGAGGTTGACAAAGCAAAGATTGAGGTCATTTCCAATCTGCCTCCTCCCCGCTGCGTCAGAGATATCCGAGCCTTCCTTGGCCATGCCGGTTTTTATAGACGGTTTATCAAGGACTTTAGCAAGATTGCTAGGCCCTTGACGCTTTTGCTGGCCAAGGACACGCCTTTCGACTTCAACTCGAGCTGTGTGACTGCATTCGAGTCACTGAAACGCTCACTCACTTCTGCTCCCGTTCTTTCTTCACCTGACTGGACGCACCCATTCGAGATTATGTGCGATGCATCCGACTTTGCCATCGGTGCTGTCCTTGGACAGCACATCAACAAGATGCCGCACGTAATCTACTACGCGAGCCGAACCTTGAACGACGCCCAACTCAACTATACAACAACTGAGAAGGAATTCTTGGCTGTTGTATTTGCTTTAGAAAAGTTCAGGCCCTACCTCATCGGCTCTCCAGTCATTGTCTACACGGACCATTCAGCTCTGCGCCATCTTTTTGCGAAGAAAGATGCAAAATCTCGGTTAATACGTTGGATCCTCTTGCTTCAAGAGTTTGACCTTGTCATTAAGGACAAAAGAGGATGTGAAAACGTAGTTGCCGACCATCTCTCACGACTCCCTTCTTCGCCTTCGCTTCCAATTCCAATTAACGACGTTTTCCCGGATGAACAGCTCTTGACAGTATCTTGCGAACCCTGGTTCGCAGATATTGTGAACTATTTGGCCACGGGATTACTACCGACCGAACGGTCAAGTCAGGACAGACTTCGCTTCTTATCCCAAGTAAAACACTTTTACTGGGACGAACCCTACTTGTTCAAGTACTGTCCCGACCAGATTATTCGTCAGTGTGTCCCTGATGAGGAATTCAAGAGTGTGCTGTCATTTTGCCACGATCAAGCGTGTGGCGGGCATTTTGGGCCCAGAAAGACAGCTGAGAAGATCTTGCAATGTGGTTTCTACTGGCCACAACTTTTCAAAGACGCTCACGACTATTGCAAGACTTGCTCCCGGTGCCAACACATGGGCCGGATATCCTGGAGGAACGAGATGCCGCTCCAACCGATCTTGGTTGTGGAGATTTTCGATGTTTGGGGGATAGATTTCATGGGGCCGTTTCCCAGCTCTTTCGGGAACTTGTACATCCTTCTAGATGTTGATTACGTCTCTAAATGGGTCGAGGCTGTGCCCAGCCGGACTAACGACAAGGTTCCTTAAAGAAAACATTTTCTCCCGGTTTGGGCACCCCCGAGCGATCATTAGTGACAATGGAAGTCATTTCTGCAACAAAACCTTCGAGGCTTTGATGCAGAAATACTCCATTAATCATAAGCTTTCTACGCCCTACCACCCCCAAACCTGCGGGCAGGCCGAAATTTCAAATCGGCAAATCAAGCAGATACTGGAGAAGACGGTTTCCAAGAACCGTAAGGATTGGTCTCTGAAACTCACTGATGCCCTTTGGGCATTTAGAACTGCTTATAAGACCGACCTTGGCATGTCTCCCTATCGGCTTGTGTACGGAAAAGCCTGCCACCTTCCTGTCGAAATAGAGCATCGCGCATTTTGGGCGATTAAGGAGCTGAATCTGTCTCTTGAGGATGCGGGCAGCCATCGGAAGCTGCAGTTGAACGAACTGAACGAGCTTAGGGATGAGGCTTACGATAACGCGGTTGTCGTTAAGAATCGAACGAAGGTGTTTCACGATAAACACCTTTTGCGCAAAACCTTCGTACCTGGTCAGCAGGTACTGCTTTACGGCACCCGACTTCATTTCCATCCTGGAAAGCTCAGATCTAGCTGGAAAGGGCCGTATTTTGTGCGGACTGTGTATCCGCAGGGCGCTCTGGATTTGGAAAATCTAAAGGAAGGTTCACTCTTCAAGGTAAATGGACACCGATGCAAACCGTACCTTAGCGTCGAACCAACAGAGGAGCTCCTGTTCTTACAGGAGCCGGTTTACCCAGAATGATCTTCCTCTGCCTACCTCCAAACTTCGGTTATCCAGCCAAGAACAGAGGACACTGTTCCAAATAAGTTTGGGGGTATGTACAAACCATTTTGTTTATATTTGTGTATAATCTTTTTCTTTTCATTAAAAACAAAAACAAATAATAATTTTTTGTATCGCTAACCGACAATTTTGACCCTTCAAATGATCTCTTCATGCAATGACAGTAAGGACACTGTCCAGTTTAAGTTTGGGGGTACGCTCGGTACGCATTTCTTACCTTCGCATTCATATGTATATTTTGCATCTGCATATTAAATCCATAAAATCCATAAAAATTTGAAAATTTTCTAAAAAATATAAAAACTTTTTTGTCAAGTTAACTTGTGGAAGAACTCTGATTCAACATTCGACGGTTTTTGTTTGAAAAAATAGGAATAACTAAATCTTATGTTTGGATTTTGAAAACCTAAAAGATAACTCTCCTTTGAAGTTAACTATAGCTGATATACGTCTTTACATCACACCACACGTGTCGTAAGATTTTGGGAATTAGATGACAAGTCTTTCATGTTTAAACCTTTAAACAGATAAATGATTTTCTGAGGATCAAATAGGTTTGTTCTGAAATAAGTAATGTCAAGAATAGTTTATGAAGGAATGTTATTGATGCCGTAATTGGAGCTAAGTCTAAAAAATAACCCATCTAAAACTTGATTGGAATGATTACACACCAAACCCACTAAACACGTCTTTTATCCAAAAAAAATATTTGAACTGCCGGTTATATCTCCGTTCGTATTAAATCATCTGATTTTCACGACAAACTGTCTTTTGTTTTTGGACCTAGGTGACTTGAGTAATTAAGTCCTCTGGGGTGTTTCTACACCTAATGCCCTAAAACCAACTAGTTTGGGTGCATTGGCCCAAAGCTCGCTAAGAAGCCTAGAAAGTCCAGTTTAAAACAAAGTCAAGCAAGTGTTCTCTCCGAGTTAAAATTCCTAACGGTTCTTTGTGTGAGAATAATCTTGATAAAAGACAGGCTTTTAAAAAAAAAATTTTAACGGAGATAAGAAGGTTTTACTCTTTGATAAAGACTATTGCACGTTCATAGAGGTGTGTATGAAATGAAAACAAGAAAATGGTGGAGTGAAAAATACGATTTAGTTTCCTATTAAGTAAGATAGAAATTCTGAAGTTGAAACCTTACTGGGAAACGAAACTTGAAAAATACTTAACTCTTTATAAAACTTATGTGATCCTTTTAAAATTGTTATCTGGGCTTTATTGTGCGACATGATGACTTTAATCGATCCTTCTGGAACTTAACGACACTATTTGCACTGCACGTAAAGACATATAAAATCTGTAGTTAAATAAGATGCGAGGTGTGAAAAATAAAGGTTCGATGGTCTAGACTTAGGATTATAGAATTGTTATTTTCTAAAACAAAACTTTAGGGTTTGAATCTTAGTTATTTTACAAAACCAACTTGACCGGATTTTGTGGGTAGTATCCGCTGAAAACCCTCAGGAGACAACACACCTCCTACTAGGGACACCTAGAGGTTTAACGGCTTGTTGCACATGCTCAGTGCAATCGCGTTCCCTGCGAAAGTGAGGTTAGGAAATTTTTTTTGAATAAATGGGCTTTGCTCGAGACGAGCAAATGATAAGTTTGGGGGTATTTGTTCATATCAGATTTTTGTAATTTCATACCGCCCAATTTTTATCACATTGCATTTCGGTAGATACTCTTGAGCCGTGTTTGCTTGTCAATTGCAGGATACAGGTTCTCGGTTCTAAAACGGTGAAATTCATGAAAACACGACAAAATCCGGGTTCCTGCCAACCACAGATAAAACACGGTCTCCGCTCGTCATCCGTATGTTGCCAGATACAAGTTTAGGAAGACAAAATGTCAAATCAATGTCATTCTCATGCACAAGGCTCAATTGTAGCACAAAATCCAAGAGATCTACGCGGAGCTCGAGACAATCATTCCAAATCTTGACAAAAAGTCCACCTTTCCCTCAACAGAAATTCTGGAAAATTCGTGAAGAAATTATGGAAAAATACAGATACCAGAATAAAGGGCACAGAGGATCAGGGTACCACCAAAAAGCACTAGGCCCAACTCCACTATTAGGCCGCGGATCCGCGGCCTTATGATGGCGGCAGACAGAGAACTTTGGGCGGTGTTTTGGTCTTTTCAGTGGGGTTCTGGTGGTTGCCCTAGGTTTTCATTTTTTTGGCCTATAAATAGCCCAGAACTTTGTGAAGGAAAGGGTCCATTCTTGTATTTTCTTTTTCTAGGTTTTAGTTCACATGTTCTTCTTCTTCTCATCTCTTCTCCATTAAACTTGTAGTGAGCTTTGTGAGGGAGGAATGGTAAATAAAGAAGATCATTTTATTATCATGCTTGTCTTGCTCTTTCTTTACTTGTTGTAATTTTAATTGTTAAGTAGTTGTTGTTATTTTCTTGTTGTTTCTTTCTTCTCTCTTTTTCTTTATCATTCATACGACAATGATACTTACGCTCGATCCTCACCAAGGTGAGGTCGCAAATAGTTAGTCGTATTCTTCTAATCTCCTTCTTTCTATCTTCCTCTTTTGTTTTTTTTTTTTCCTTATCATGAAGTGTGAGTAGTTTTATACTTGTTAGGGTAGGATAAGGGAAGTTTGAGAGAAGGAAATCTCTCTCACTCTTTCCTTGCCCAACAACTTAAATCGACTCCCGTTAATTGAACCACAATCCGCTCCTTACGGCACCCTATCCTACATGATAGCGGTGATTCCGTAGTGAGGCCGGTTGTGGTTGAATTAACCGGAGGTTATGGCTAAGAGCCAAGAACGGAAGGACAAGCACCAAAAGGAAGACTTATGCGTTGGAAAGCCTAGCTTATACTCGCAAAGTCCTTCCTAGTCGTGCTAATCCCCGTTGTTGCCGATTACCGTAACACCGATATTAAGAGGGGCAACGAAAGATGTGGAGACTCCTAACTCAAACTAACCTAATCCTAACCCTAACAAGCTCTCTTTAAATATCAACTTAACACTTAGATAGTTACAAACAAAATCTGAACTTTCGAACTTAACTCGTTAAAACACTTTGAAAAAGACTCCCAGCTCCCTGCGGACGACCCGTACTCAACCGGCTAGCTACAAGCGAAACCGTCTTGATTGCGGTATTTAAAACTAAACTTGACACGCACGTATCCTAACAATCAGCTCCCACTGTCTACGAAGCCCTCTGGCTGTGTACTTATAGACGCTTTCTTCCAAATCATCATTTAGAAAAGCAGTCAAGACACCCAACCACCAGATATCGTAGTCATGGTATGTAGCCGTGGCAAGTAGGATCTGGATGGACTTAAGCATAGTCACTGGAAAAAGGTTTCATCATTATCCACACCTGGTCGATGACGAAAACCTTTAACAAGTCTAGCTTTGAAAGTCTCAACTTTTCCATGTACACCAAGTAATCTTCTCAAGATATACTTGCTCCTGATGGGGATTTAACCCTTCAGATAAAGCAACCAAAGTCCATACTTTGTTGGTGTATAAGGATTCCATCTCAGATCGATAAACATCCAGCCATTCTTACAAAGTCTTACTCCTGATGGCCAGCTCGAAACTAGTTGGGTCATCATCTCATGATGCAATCCTCGCTCCCACTATCATAGAGAAACCGAAGTATCTCTCAGGTGGGTGAGGAACCCTACTAGATCGGCGGAGAGGCTAAGGTTCGTTGGAAACTATTGAATCCTTTGGTTCTGTCAAATCATCAGCTGCAGTTTGTATAGATGGAACGTTTCCAGTTCTGCAGAACTGACCTTGCCTCGAGCTCGTCCGGATTTTGCTTTTAGACATAGGCCGGACAACCCTAAATCTTAACAAACTTAAGATATGGACTCTTCCCTTTCCATATCACATATGAAATGGTAGGCATCTGATTTGATCGGAACCCTATTCAATAGGTATGCAACTTCATAAGTGCATAACTCCCTAAAGGAAATAGGTAACTCAGTAGTACTCATCATAGAGCACACCATATCATATAGGGTGTTATTGCTCCGCCCTGATACACCATTGTGCTGTGGTGTATTCAGAGGAGTAATACTGAGAGAGAATCTCATTCTCCTTTAGAATAGTCCAGGATTTCCGTGCTCAAGTATTCTCCTCCTCGATCACATCAAAGGACATAATACTTATACCCGTATTTTGGTTCTCTAATTCTAACTTATATTCTGTGAATATCTCAAAAGGTTCGGACTCATGTTTCAACAGGAACATATGACTGAATCTTGAGAGATCATCAGAGAATGTAATGAAGTATAAAGAACCGGTCTTGGCATGCGTAGACAGGGGACCTTCATACATCAACATGTATCATCTCAAGAGTTCACTAACTCTTTCTCTGTTTCCAATAAACAGAGCTATGGTCATCTTATCTTTGTGACATGACTGGCAAGTTTCACAAGATGTAAATTCAAACTGATTTAAATATGTATCTACAATGTAACTTAAGCTAGTCGGGTCACATTGATATGACCTAGTCTACAATACCTCAAGAAGGATCCGTTTATTTCTGAACTCTTCCTCTTGTGTGTGTTCCGTATACTAAGAGCTGTAGTTTGATTTAGAACATCAATGCTTTTAGATAATGTGCCTGAACCGATCAACTTTTGATATAGGAAATGTTCGAAACATTATCCAACAATACAAAATTTTATCATTTCTTTACTAATAAAGAGACTGATATGATTTTGTATATCAGGTTCGGTATCTAATAACATTCATTCAGAATCAATGTATTTGTAATACAGGATGATAGTGACCAACAGACTTGGCTGGAAAACTTGCCCCGTTTTCTACCTTATGAAACTTATCACCCGTTCTCAGTTCTCTACCTTTCTGTAGCCCTATGTAACAAATTACATATTCGGCATCCTGATTCGGTATCAAATACCCAGGACGTAGAGGATACTGAGAAACAGTTCTTTGTAATGAACACACCCGAAGAAGATGCATCATCATGCACTTTCTTCGTTTGGGCGGCACGGGAAATCTGGTATTCCCCTATTTCCTGCTCTGTCTTATAACATTTATAAGTTGGAGCGGGACCAACGTTCCCCAGCTCAGTATAGCAAGCGGGTTCGGTCAATATATCCGTTTTATTATCTTGATTAAGGCGTGACATGGTCGCTACCTGGAGAGAGAGAGAAGAAAACACTCAGCGTATGCTCTTGCAAGATCAGATTGGTTATTATTTTATCTAATCAGGATGGCTCCCACTATTTTTATCAAATCTTCCTTCAAACCTTAAAAGGAAAGACTAGCTGGGATTAATTACACGCTACAAGTTCGCCAATCTTTCAGCCAGGCCAGTGTCGGTACTTTGAGGGAAGTTCCCCGTGCTTTCGCACGGACCTAATTAATGTAAACCTCATTTTCCCAGAGGCGTAACCCCGTTGACACCTTTCTAGACACCTACTAGATCGGCTAATTGTAAGGTGTAAAACTCTCCCAGGAGTAACAATTACTCGCAGCAGGTATCGGGATCCAACTATCTCATAGAAGGTATGCAATCTCAATGCAAATTTCAACACTTGAAATTCCCGATAATATTTTACCCCTAGTGTCCTATGACCTTGACGAATGCCAAACAACCCATAGTCCACTAGTCAAGTTCAACCCGTACATTTCTTGATCGAATTAAACCCACCCGCATGACCCTTGACGAATGCCAAACAACGCCGTACGAATACCCTAATCCAATCTGCATTATATGCATAAACAGATAAATACTAGTTAGCTACCGTACCCTATGCCTTGACGAATGCCAAACTACCGCAGCACGAATACTAAATAGTACTTATCTGAAATGACGGAGGGCTACGACAGGTTTTTCTGAAAACCTATTGCCTAATGAACTTGATATCGTTGTAGAATCAAATGATTTTAAAATGGAGTGATTTTGAGGCTTTTCTAGTTTTGCTAAAAGGGTCACTCCCGGTGAAGGGATCGTCGGCCCTTTCCTCGTCGAATGAGGTGCAGGATATATCATATATACCGCTGTGCAAAGCAAGAACTATAGGAGCAATCAAAAGACAAACCGAGGGTTGTAGTATCTGCCAGTTATTGCTAAAGGAGTCACTCCCGGTGAAGGGATCTCGGTCCTTTCCTTATCGAATAAGGTGCAGGATGTTCTGCAAGGAACACCGCGATGCAAAGCAAGAACTGTAGCTACCTGTTTTTGAAAATTCGATTCCATAACATCTTAGGTTTCTTTTCTTTCATTAATCACATTAATGAAGTTCCATCATTTAAGTCACCTAAACATCACAGATAAATACGACGTACACTTATGTCATCCGTATTCGCCTCGATGTCCCCTCATGCACCATTAGGTTAGGTAACTAACGGCAGAGCGGGGCAGGGCTAGCGCGGGTGTAAAACATAAGTAACGCCTATATAATATATCATATATACTATATACTGTATCTATCACAGAACATCACATGATCACATCACAGATATCGCAGCAGAAGAATCATATGAAATATTGGATATACCAGGACGTCCGTGTTTTCAATACGAGCCAGTATAAAACACGGATTCAACGGTCACGATGAATAGACAAACCCACACCCCAAGACCTCTACTAGAGCGGCAAGCAACCCTACCAATTCTAGAGTTAGGAGACCCGGACTCGACTCCTCGAGTTGGTCTCCCACTGGACTCCAGAACCCGGTTACTTGTGCTCTCCTCCTTGGGTCTATCCTAGTGCGGAAAAGTAAATAATATACAAATGGTGACAACTTCCGCAACCTGGAAGTGCCCCAATAAAAGAATATTACATACAAGTTTTTACATGAATGAAAATGAAAAAACACTCATCTCACATAAAAAAAACCCCGGCTATTCAAACACGACGATCCAATATAACATATCCAGCAACACATAACATCACATGTCATCAACGTAAGTAAACATGCGCATCCCAATAGTCGTTGACATATAGCAACGAAACCGGCGATATCATATATTACACTTACGGTCACAGAAAAGAAAGTGTAAAACTACAACAGTTGGAATCCGCAACCTCCTCAGACATCGCATGCCTGACCCAATGAATTCCTTAGACATCACATGCCTAATATTTATAAACCCCGCATTTTAGTCTCATTATCGAAAACACTTCTCAATATCAAGTCGGGCAATTCAACAGGATTCCCGACATCCTGATCGAATGCTCGTCGCAAACTTCAGTAGACGGCCGCACCCCCGATGCCGTCGACGAAGTGCACCAAGGCGGAACACCGCTGCCGCGAGCACCCGAACGGATGCTTTCGGCGACGGGGTTCTTCTACAGTCACTTGGTCGGGGCTATGGGGCGTGGCTATCTATTAAATTTTACCGGCGAGTATCCGCGTACGCTACGGGATTGCGACGGACTTTTGATCGCATTAAAATTCCGTGGCAACCGATCATTTGAGACTAAAGTGCTATGCTTATAACATTCATATCAGTTATCTCATAACTACTTGTGAATTCCAATTATTGTATCACATTCCAGAGTATGCGACATCGCAATAATTAGCCTTAAGTGCAAGTGGGAGATTGTTGGATATAGTGCCCTCAAAATCAATTATTGGATCGCAGGTATGTGATTGCAATGATTGAGGCAGGACCTATACCAATATGACAGTCTTGCTCGAGATGATAGTATGCTATCTGGTTTGTCTTTATCATCGTATACATGCTTTAGTTCACTATTGTATGTTGATAGAGCCCATAGGTTTCTTGCTTGACTGCCAGCAGTATGATGGCGATCATATACGTGGGAGCTGGGGTCTGTAAGAACATCCTTAAAGTGTCCCTAGTCATGAGAGTTTCGAGACAGGGCATCGATACTCCAGAGTAGACTAGTGTATACAGTCGAGACCCCGACGAGGGGAGGTGGTCGGTCTCACAAGCCATTGGTGTCAGTTGGTTCACCTAAGATGTATACAGATGCTCATTGGGTTATGAGTACACCAGACAGGACTCGCCGGGAACCTGCTAGTTGGTATTATACCTAGCGTCAGATAGCAGTTCCCTGGTGACATGTGTACAGGTTAGTTCATCGACCTGAGGTCGTCATTTGTCTCGTGTGAGTTCCCATTATGCTTTGATTTCTACCCTACCACGGCTCAAAGGAATCGTGCAAACAGGTCTTTTTTGGGTACAGTCCCGAGCCACATGGAGGCAAGTGAGCGGATCGGCAGGGAATTCGTCTCTCCCGGTATTGGGGGTGAGATTGCGCTGTGTCTAGGAGAGCCATTACACAAAGCCCTCGGCCGAGGCAGGAGATTTACTGGTAGGTACTCCAGTAGTATCTCAGGGTGTGCTGGGTTATTCTTTGACACGACTTATACCGCTATTGGGGGTTTGACGTTACTAGCCCTCTAGGCCGATATGCGATACTCATAGACGAACGGGCCGGACTGTATGTATATTGTCACTGTTAGGCTCAGTAGGGTTTCTTGATGAGTTCGCTCGTCAGCTTCCCTTCCAATCAATACATAGGCAACCGTTACGTACAGTTAGTACCTCTGACGTGCTAGTGGTTATACCCAGTGCCAGTGTGTTGATGAGTCATTAGAGTACCCCACTGACAGTTTCCCAAGTTCGGGCGAAACGTTGTAGAGGCCGTATGGTTTTATGGCAGAGTTCGGAAAATGCACGTGCGTTTACGCACGTGTCATAATTCGGGCAGATAATACTGGTGGGCTTTGGTTTAAGCCGGATCCGAGTATTATACTGTGTAGATATAATATCTTTGTCTCAGTTGCATTTGTATTCGGTCGTAATACAAATGCGGGTATGTTTATACTGTTACGGGGTTATCCTGAAATTCGTTTCAGGATCGATTTTGGAAGTTGTCAGTTTCCAGTTTTTCTATCACCCGTATTAGACATTCGGTTAAATGCGGATTTATCTTTTCTTGAGGGTGAGTCATGAGTGTGGAAGGTTCTAGAAGTTTCTAGATGGTGACTAGGCTTCATGACTCATTAGTGCATTGATTGTGCAGTTAATGAAAAGGATGACTAGGGTTTATGATTCAATGTATGCAATTAATGATATGCAAGGTGTTAAGATGACTCATTCTTTTCATGATTGATCTTTATCTTATGGTTACCCTTCTCTTGTTCCTACACTCACCCCCCACCTTCTTAAAGTGGCCGGCCCCTCATTTGAGTTGGGGTGATTGATTTTTGCAAAAGAAAAGATTATGAATTTGGTTCATGAATGTGTATACTCATTTTCTCATTTACCCGATTCCAAATGGCAACTTCATTAACCGTTCGTCCATGGCTTTGGACGAAGCGAGACAAAGCGTTCTACTCATTCTCTACATCAATCTTGGTCATCTCTTTTAGCAAACTTGATGACCGAGTTGCCTCAGGTCAGAGGATGGAGCCCGTTTAAAAATCCGTTGACGTGGTGCCACCTGGACGACGAGACCGGAGATCGAGGAGATCGGAGGAGCCGCAACAAAGCGTGGGATGATGGTTGAAGACCGAAGGACTCGGATCGTTCGGTATAACATTTCTACCCACTTTGTAGTTTGTTAGTTTAGCTTTAATGGCAGATCCGGGTTATAGTATACGATAGCGCCAGTCAAAAAGTTTTTGTTCCGCATTTAGCGTCTGTTAGACGGCCGGGACGCTACCGTGTACTTACACAAAGGTGTGCCACTCTCATGCGAGGAGGAGGTGTTGTGAAATGAAGTGAACATGCAAGTAGGTGGTGGCAATGCATTATCACTCCAAAATTGATTTCTCTCGATATAATTTCTGAGTTAAAACATTATCTACCCCTTTTCCACTTACACCCTCAAAATTTCAAGTTTGCACATTTTTCCTAAACTTTACAAAAAGACCCTTCACTACATATGTTATTGATTTTATTATTTAATTAATTAATTTTATTTATTTCGAAATTTTCAAAATGTTACAGTAGCATATACTCATAGTAGGATCGGGATCCAAATATCATTGTGTGATAAAGCTGAAGGAATCCTACCAAAATTATCACACTCCAAATGGTATGCAGCACTAGCAAGTTTCAGTTTCTTTAGAAGCTCCCGTTGTGAATTTCTGCCCCATGCTCTTATGACCTTGACGAAGGTCAAAAAATCATAAGTCACATGTCATGTTCTACCCATCATTGTCCAGGTTAATTTGAACACACCCTTACATACCCTTGACGAAGGTCAACAAGGTAATACGACTGTCCCAAACCAACGCATCTATCTATGCTACATATGAACATCCAGCAGCTACCAATCATTATGCCTTGATGAAGGTCAACAAGCATAACTTGAATACTACTGAACATTTATATGAAATGACGGAGGGCTACGAATGGGTTTGGCGAAACCGTGAACGTAGTGAACTTGATATAATCGAAAGAACCTGATAGCTTTTAAAAGGAGTGGTTTAAGCTCCGCATTTAAAAGTCTGCAGTTTTAAAATAACCGAGTGGTTTTAAAATTTGTTCCGACGATTCAGCTTTGGTTTGTTTGCTTTGCATTAATATAATGCGTCCTATCAATTACACCTATCATCACAGAAAAAGACAAAATACAGCGTTTACTTATGTCATCCGCATTCGCCTCTGGGCCCCATCTAACACCGTTAGGTTACTTAACTAATGCCAGAGCGGGGGCTGGACTAGCGCGGATGAAAAACATAAGTAGCGTCTATCATATACCATATATAATAATAGCATTCGTCTGACGCAATAATAGGCATTCTAGATCACAGATGAACATATTGGATATACTAGGAATATCACATTTCCTTTAAGCCTGTAACGAAAGACGGATTCCACAGTCGTGATGAATAGCCAAACCCCACCCTAGAACCTTACGGGTGCGGCAAACTACCCGCCAAATTCCAGAAGTGAAGCAACCTCCCTCAACAAACTGAGTAGGCCACTTGGCACTTCAAAGAATCCGGTAGTTTGTGCACCCCACCTTCGGTCTATCCTAAGAGCAGAAAACAGTAAAAAGAAATAATACAACGGCGGCTACAACCTCAACCCGGATGTGCCCAGCAAAATAATATTACATCAAATTACAATTTACATCGAATGAAACATAAAACAAACGCTCATCTCACATCCACTGCTATTCATCATTGACAATCCAATACAATTCATATACACAAACCAACAGATATGTGCAACTTCAAACTAACCGACATATAGCAATTAGATGAAGTTTAAAACACATATAAACAATACAGATAAAACCCGATTAGCCAAGTACATTAGAATATCGATCGAAATATATTTTCCGTATCTACCCCAAATGCAAACCAGCACTCCAAAAAATTCTGGGTAGAAACAAAATATTCCGAATAACTCTACATCTATTAATAAGATAAACATAAGAATAATAGGCCAACTCGGCCACAACTCGGCCGCGGATCGGCAGCAAATCCACAGATTCACCGCGGATCCGCGGTGGTTGTGATGAGTTGGTGACTCATTTTTCTTCTGTGCTCTTAGAATTCCCTGCACATAATTTTCAAGCCTCTGAAATAATTTTTAGAACAGTTAAAAAATTGATAGAAACTGTGAGGGTACAAAGTGTATAGTTTTCGGTTTTTTCGACGATCAATGTTCTAATAACTTGCTAACGAGTTAGTAAGGGTTTAGTTAGCTCTGATACCACTGTAAGTCTATGCCACGCACACCGCATGTTCGCGGGGAGGCGGAATCTTCAAAAAACTATTTTCAAAAGCTTTGTGACATAGATTATACGCCAAGATCGTTGCTAAACCTTTACTAACATCAAGAACATGAGATAACTACATGTACAGAAGTTTTATACCTCACGTTCATATCCTTCGGGTCTTCATTTTTCGCTGTCCTTCTTTTGGTTGTCGACTCCATGGATTGTTTGGATCGCCACTCCCTCATCGGACTCCTCAAATCCAAGATGATCCACCTGAGGAGATGTGCATCGAACTCCTACCTCAACCGAGGCAACTAGGGCATCAAGGTCGCTACCCATGATGTCGTAGAGAATGTAGAGATGTGTGGATGGATTGAGATGTCTTTGTTTACCCTAGATCACTCAACACATGAGTTCACTAGGTTTTGAGGAAGAAGATGGATAAGGAAAGAAACTCTTGAGGAAAGAGAATGAAGAATGGAGTTAGCTCTCACCCTTTTGCTCAACTGAACGATATTGATAATTCATTTGATAAATCAATAATGAATTATCACATATATGGTTCAAGTAACAAAAAATGAGTCATGGGCCAAAAAGCTACCATGTGTCATGTAAAGCTATGTTCAACTTCATGCAATTTCCACCTCATTCTTCCTATATCATAAATCATTTTCATTTAAACCAAAATGAATAATAACAATATGACATGTCACCTTCTAGAAGCATCTTTAACCAATTTACAAAAATGCCCCTCGTCCGTACATATATACCCGTATCCGTATTCCGAAAAATACGAATACAAAAGACGAAAACAATCCATCAGTATAATACTAGGATCCAGCTTAAACCAAAGCCCGCTAGTATTGTCCGTCCGAATCATCATGCGCGCACGAGTACATGCACGTGATCGAACCCTGTCGTAAAACTATACGACCTCTACATCTTTTGCCCGATGCAGGGAAACTCTCTGTATGGGACTCTAAAGACTCGACATGGCAGTGGGTTTAACCACAGGTCG
Source organism: Agapanthus africanus (assembly GCA_030015575.1). Classification (NCBI taxonomy): domain Eukaryota; kingdom Viridiplantae; phylum Streptophyta; class Magnoliopsida; order Asparagales; family Amaryllidaceae; genus Agapanthus; species Agapanthus africanus. The sequence continues at coordinate 122,256,794 of JASDDO010000012.1, read as the reverse complement.
CAAGCGGCCCTAGCTGTACGTAACGACCCCCAGGTATATGTCGATGAGAAGGCCAATGAGAATAACTCATCCGAACTCCAACTGAGCCTATCTATGACAATCTCCGTACAGTTCGGTCTGTTCGTCTAAGAGTATCGCATATCGGGCCTAGGGGCGGTAAATGTCAGACCCCTAATAGCAGTATAAGTCATGTCGGAGTGTAGCCCATTACACCCTGAGAAACTACTGGAGTACCTACCAGTAAATCTCGCTTGCCCTGGCCAGGAACTTTGCGTAATGGCTCTCCAACACAGCGTGATATCAACCCCCAATACCGGAAGAGACGAATCCTATCTAACCGCCATTGCCTCCAAGTGCTTCGGGACTGCACCCAACTATTACCTGTTTGCACAAATCCTTTGAGTATGGTAGGGTAATAATCAAAGTACAGTGGGAACACACTCGAGGAGAAGCGGCAGTGTCAAGTCGATGGACTATGCTGTACTCATATCACCTGGGAACTGCTACCTGACGATAGGTATAATACCAACTAACAGTTCTCGATGAGTCATGTCCGGTGTACTCATAACCTAATGAGCACCTGAATACTATCTTCAGTATGATGTACTAATGGCAGTGGGATAGACCATCTCCCCTGCTGGGATGAGAAGCGTATACACTAGTCTACTCCGGAGTATCGATGCCCTGTCTCGATAATCCTACGACTAGGGACCTGCATAAGGATGTGCTTATAGATTACCTAGCCCCGACTAGTGTGACTGCCATCACAACGCTGGTAATCAAGCAAAGACCCTAAGGGCTCTACTAATATGTATAAGCGATGTGCTAAAAGAAACACATGCACATATTGAAGTAGAAACAAGCTAGGTAGCATACTAACATTTTGAGCAAGACTGTCAATACAACTGTGAACATCCCAAGCTTTCATTAAGTAATATACAAACCAGTATGATACAATAATGGCCTCTAGGGCATATACACTAACAATCTCCCCCTTGCACTAAGGTCATGTATTGGCATATCGCAGACCTTTCATCTCGATTAGCCTCTCGAACCGTGTCTGAGGGATGGCCTTTGTGAGTGGATCTGCAGTGTTATTTTCCGTATCTACTCTCCTCACCTCGATCTTCTGGAGAACAGCTATCTTTCTGATCAGGTGTTACCGCCTTAAGATATGTCTGGATCACTGATGGGATCCGGGTTCCTTCCCTAAAGCTATAGTGCCGATTGTTGTCACAATACAAAAGTATAGGACCAACAATGGAAAGAACTACCTGAAGTTCAATTAAGAACTTCCTTATCCAGACTGTCTCTTTTACAGAGTCACATGCAGCGATTTACTCCGTTTCCATTATCAAGTTAGCAACGGTGTTCTGCTTGGAGCTCTTCCAACAGACCGCCCCTCCACTGAGGATAAAGCTATAACTCGATATGAATTTAGAGTCATTCTTATCACTGTGGAAGCTGGAGTCAGCAAAGGCCTCGATCTAGAGGTCCAAACTGCCGTAGACCATGAACACCTCCTTAGTCCTTTTCAGGCACATGAGAATGTTTAATACTGCTTCCCAGTACTTCTCCCCTGTGTTTGACTGATACCGGCTTACCACGCTTTCGCTGCGTAAGCAACATCTTGTCTGGTATACAACATCGCGTATATTATAGAGCCTACCACAGTAGCGTAGGGTATAATCGATATGCGAGCCCTTTCCAAATCAGTCCTTGTAGACTTTCTTTGGAGAAAGTGATTCTGTGACAAGCCAGTAGACTATCACGCTTAGAATCTTCCATACTAAATGTTTTTAGTATGGTGTTGATGTACCTTGACTTTAAAAAGTCCCACTATCCACTCTGATCTATCACGATAGATCTGGATCCCCAGAATGTATTTGGTATCACCCAGGTATATCATGGAGAACCTCTGTGACAAGAATCCTTTAACTGATTGTAGCATAGGAATGTTATATCCTATTAAGAGAATGTCATCCTCGTTCTTGACGAGAAATCCCACAGTTCTCCCTACAATCTTACTATAGATGTATGGTTCATCCGGATTTTTGAAAAAGTTGAATTCTTGACCGTCTCATCAAATTAGATGTTTCAACTCCGCAATGCCTGCTTTAGTCTATAGACTTAAGTATCTTGCACACTTACCTGCTGCTCCACTCTGATTGAAAACCCTCTGGCTGAACCCTATAGATGCACTATTCCAAATACTAAAAATCCATCTATACGTTCATCTGCCAGAACTTATAATCATGGAAGACAACAATGTCAAGAAGGATCCGAATGGATTTGAGCATAGCCACTGGAGAAAATGTTTCATCATAGTCCAAACCAGGTCTTTGATGGAAAAAACCTTTACAGCATGTCAGTCTTATAGGTTTCAACCTGTCCATTTACACCAATCTTCTTTCTTAAGATCCATTTGCAGCCTTGTTCAGACCATAATATTGCATTTATCATTCCCCTATTCTTACCCTTTTTATAAATAAACAGGTACTCTTGACGCACGTTTGTTGCATATTACAGGATACAGGTTTCTGGAGCAAGTACAGTGAAAAAGACACAAAACAACAGAAAAAGGGACTTTTGACCAACTATTAGACGGATCCTAGTCTAGCCTAGATGAAGAACAATGCAAGGTCCAAAATGTTAATGCAAACGGTCAAAAGATACTTACAAGTGTTCACTGAAACATCTGGAGGAAAACCAGAAGCCCAAAAGAGAAAATAAGTGAAGAAACAGAAGCCCACAGAGCCACTGAACCAAGCCCAAACTTTTGGCAGCCCAAGACCACCAAAGGGCCGCGGATCCGCGGCCCAAGCCATCCAATGCCGCGGATCCGCGGCCATTAAGTGCCCGTATCGGTGCAGATTTTCTGGGTTGTTGCGTCGGTGCATATGTTGGGATTTTACGTGGGCAAATCTGTAATTGCGCATGTGCGAGAGTCTGTAACCCTAGATTTCCTATTTTCCTATAAATTGTAATCTTAGATCAGAAAAATGTATGCCTCTTTTCAATCAATAAATTCAGAATTTCTGGGAGTAAATTTCAGATCTGTTCTTCTTGTTTGGAGGGAGCCGTCAATCCTAGTAAGTAATTTATTTATGTTTCTTTTAATTATAATGTCTTCTCATCCCCTAATGAGCGAGTAGTCTCCTCGCTTGTTAGGGTTAGCCTTAGGGAAAGGGTTGAGAGATGAGATCTCTCGCCCCTTTCAATGCCACCTTCACCTAATGAATTAGTACTTCATGCATACGAGCACAACCGCTCCCTGCGGCATCCTACCCTTCGAGGTAACGATGAACCGTAGTATAAAGGGCCGGTTGCGCACGTTTTCCATGAGGGTTAGGATAATTATCAACAAAGGAAGGATACAAATCTAGAGGAAGAAACATCTTCCCAAAAGATTCGTATCCACTTTATTAATAATTAACTTAACATCTAATAGATCTATAAAAAATGGTATTGAAAGTGGTGAGGAAGAACCTTAATCTCCAAAACTTCCCCTAAGCCTAACCCTAGCAAGATTCTTAATTAGATTAATTAGATCCAGTATTTTAGATTTTTATAAACCAATCAAAACTACAAATAGAATCAACTCGTTAAAACACATAAAAGGAATTTACCCATCTCTGTGGATTGACCCGTACTCACCGGCTAGCTGCGAAGCGACGCCGTTCTTGATTGCGGTAAATACAATTTTTGACACTAATCAAATGGCGCCGTTGCCGGGGACGGCGTAATTTTTCTTTTTGTGAATTTTCGGGTTGATATAAATTTTAAAAATTATAAAAATCTGAAAATATAAAAAAATAAAAAAAAAATTATCAAATTTGATCTGTTTGAAGGGTGTATCTTTTGGATCTTGCACGAACAGCGAAGAATCACGGATCTGGAATTTTACAGAGGGCAAATCAAAATTTGGAGCATAAGAACAGAGAGCATTTGTAATTACAGAACAGTGCAAAAATTTCCAGAGCGCGATCCCACCATAACGCCGCGTTTTCGCCGCAAATAGGGGCCTCCCGCAGCGCTTCCGCGCTCTTGCTGCCACGTCAGCGCATCATTTTTGCACAGTTTGCTCTCTTTTCCTCCCCTCTGCAACCTACAATATATCTCTCTGTAAAAAGTTTTCTGCAGGAATTCTTTGCGTAAAGAGTCTTTCTCCCCCTTCTAAATAACAGATCTCTGCAGGTTTCTTTGCGCCGCGCTAAAAAATTCTGATTGCAAGTGAAATTTTATTTGTTTTGCATAATTTAACCGGATTCTAAGGGGCTAATTGACCAAACTCAGATTGGGTGGGGATTTCATCACCCTTCCCAGGACCCCAGAAAACACCTAAGCATTTTGCATCGACCACAATTAATTAAAAAAGATTAGACTCAGACCTAAGGACAGCGAGCTCAATAGGAAAAGGACTAGGATAGGCATCGGCCGTTTATCCTAACCGACATTGCGGTGTCTAGGCTAGTGGTTATTAATTAGGCCCACTGTAGTGGTGGTTCCTTCCCACTTACCTGGCCGTACTTGTCCGTGAAGAGACGGTTTGAGGTCTATTTCTAGCCCTAGTTAGGAGCTGTCTAGTAGACCTAGGCGACCCTAGATCTAGGCCTGATTGTGCATGTGTGGTTGATACTTTTGTGTCACGAGTCCGTTTTCTAAAACCGTCTTGCAAAACTCTCCAATAAAAAATAAAGAAAAATCTTTTCAAAACTTGCAACTTGCCGCTAAGAAAACTTGCACCTCACTTCCACCATTTCTCCTTCATTGACGTTATCTTACCCCCACATTCTGTTTTTTTTTTATTTTCTGACTGCACTACCCTTTAGTGCATGTCATCTTGGACTAGGGATACTAACGCCCGATTAGCCCGTGTTTCGTTGGTACCGACCAACGAACCCTTCGTCGACATTCCGTCCATTTCCTTACCTCCATCTTCAAATTCTTCTTTCGAAGGTATGTCGGGACACGACCCCAACTATACCTTACCGACGGGAATGATTCCACCTCCGCCAGGTGCGAATAACCCGAATCTTCCGCCTGTTGTAGCGCCCGCACGAGTCGCGCTCCAGGATCTCTTCTACCCCGTCCGCACTTCCTTACCTACATGTCTTTCACCCCCACCGGCGAATGGGGATAATTTTGAAATAAAACCACACTTCATCAATATGCTGCCTAAGTTTCATGGTTTGGAATCCGAAGATGCATATATTTTCATTAATAAATTCCAAAACGTTTGCGCCATGATGAAGACAACCCAATTAAGTGATGACGCAATAAGGCTAAGGGTCATTCCTTTTACCTTATGTGACCTAGCCGAGAAGTGGCTATACAGCACCGCATCACATTCCATTAGAAATTGGGACAAGTTTGTGAGAGCTTTTCTGAAAAAGTTCTATCCTCATCATAAAACTGCTAGAATCCGAAACGAGATTATACAATTTTCACAGCTTCCGTTCGAACCATTCTGGAAGTGCTTCGAGAGATTTAAAGACCTACTTGTTCAATGCCCTCATCATGGGATAGAAAATTGGCAACTTTGCCAAACATTATACGAGGGATTGAACGCAGCAACGAAGCAGTTGCTAGAAACAATATGTCAAGGTCATTTTCTCTCCAAGTCTAGCGACGAAGCTTGGAAGTTTCTTGAGGACCTAAGTGAGCAAACAATTCAGTGGGAGAGTACCAAGACCACATCATCTTCTTCAGTTGGTCAATCTAGGGCGGGCATACATCAAATAGATATGTCGATAGCTATGAAGGCCGAGATGGCCTCACTTATGAAAAAGCTAGAAGCCATTGAGACAAAAATCTCATCGTCTTCTCCTGCCCCTACTCTACCCACACGAACTGTTTGTGCTTGTTGTTCGAACCCATCGCATTTAACCGAAGAGTGTCCTTACAATGCACCTATTCAAGGACAGGATCAAGTCAATGCTGCATTTCAGCAACGACAAAGAAACGATCCGTACTCTTCGGCATACAATCAGGGGTGGAGGAGTCACCCGAATCAACAGTTCCAAGGGAATAACAATTTTCAAAGAGCTCCTCTACAACAACAACAAGCACCCTTACAAACTCAAAACCAGCAACCTTTCCAACAACAACCTTATACAAATCAAACGAACAATTTGGTTCAACCAAATGATGATAAGGTTACCTCGCTCGAAAAAAGTCTAGATGCATTTCTTAAGCAATCTACAGAATCCGCAGCAAGATTTGAAAGTTATGTTCAATCTTTAATGAATAACAATGCCTCACACGATCAAAGTATCAAATCTATTGAGGCATAAATTGCACAATTAACTGCTGCGTTGAGCGAGAGAGAAAAGGGAAAGCTTCCATCTCAACCATTGCCCAATCCCGGTCACGCACAAAACGCATATTACAATCACAATGTAAATGCGGTGACCACGTTGAGATCCGGAAGAGAGTTGCAAAATAATGTGGGAACTAGTGATGGCATCCCTGCCGGTGGTTCTTCTTCTTCTTCCCCTTCTTCATTTTCTTCACTTCCTTCTTCACCTTTTTCTTTAGAGCCTATTCTCCACCCTTCACATGGCTCTACTTCTTCTGACTCAAACGGACCCATTTCTCACAACACGGACACATCCACACTGGGATCCGTTCCTACTCCACATTCTACTCCACAGACATTTGACTCAACAAATCTTCAGAACGCTCCATTCCCAAACAGGTTGAGTCCTAATAAACCAAATACACAAGCGGAGAAGATTGTGGAGATATTTAAGCAGGTTAGCATAAATATACCTCTCTTGGATGCTATCCAACAAGTCCCTTCATACGCGAAAATCTTAAAGGGCTTGTGCACCTCGAAAAGAAAGGCATCTCAAGTACCCAAGAAAGTGCTAGTGGCTAGTGCAGTGAGCAATGCTATTAACCACAATCAAACCTTACCCCAAAAACGAAAGGACCCCGGCTGTCCTACTATTTCAATCACAATTGGGGATAAGAAAATTAATCGAGCACTTTTAGATCTTGGGTCTAGTGTTAACCTGATTCCTTACTCCGTGTACGAACAATTAGGGGTTGGAGAGTTGAAACCCACTCGTTGCACTCTCCAAATGGCTGATCGATCAATCACCTATCCAAGGGGTCAACTAGAGGATGTGTTGATCAAAGTCGGAGAATTCATATTCCCCGTTGATTTTATCGTTATGGATACACAACCTGTTGCTAACCCAAGAAACCAAATTCCGGTGATTCTTGGTCGACCATTTTTGGCCACTTCCAATACCGTAATAAATTGTCGCAATGGCTCCATGACTCTATCCTTTGGAAAGAGGTCTAGTGAGTTCAATATTTATAAGATGGGAAGTCTGCCCCCCGTGCCTAAAACTAGTACACGAGAAGTTTGCTCTATTCAGGAAATCACGCAGGAGGACTGCGAGCTTGAAAGATTTCTATTTGATGAAAACAGTTCTGACTCCACTAGTGCGTCCCTCCTAGAGCCTACTACCGTTGACACAACCGATGTTGATTATGAATGTTTCACTTTTTCGGATGACGACGACTCACAGCCCGAATATGAGTCGTTTGAATTTTTGGATGAGTCAGTCGAGCCATCCGAATCGGTTGTTTGCAGTGATTTCGAACCTGTGTTGGAGTCCTTTAAGTTCGAGGTAGATTCCGCGATGATTCTTTCGCCTCCGAAACTCGAACTAATGTCATTACCGCCTCACCGTAGATAGGCTTACATAGGTGAGAATGAGACTTTTCCCATTATCATATCAGCCTCTCTAGCCTTCGAGCAAGAGAACGCTATTTTTAAAGTCTTACAAGAGAGGCGGCAAGTTTTCAGTTGTACTATGGCGGACATCGAGGAGATCAGTTCCCTCATGATTGAATATCATACACAATTGATGGATGATGCCATGTCAATAGAGGACCCACAGGAACATCTTGGGGGTATTGTGGTGAGTCAACTTCCTCCCTTAGAAGTTGAAATACCCCCATTTCTTTTAATAAGGTACGAGAATGCCAACACTCCACTGATTGCTGATCATTTCCATTCTCGTTTCGATGCATCACCATCACCTGTATATTTACCTCCACACCTCCCATACCACTACTTCTATCTTCCCAAATTCTTTGCGAACCACCACAACTTATTTTTCCACCAACCAATATTCTTTACTGATAAATTTTTCAACTGGTTGGTGTTGACTTTTGGCCGATGCAAAGTTTGGCAGTAATGTCTAACATAGTTTAAATGAAGTTTGGGGGAGGGTCTTTTTGTATATATTTTTGTTTTTTCTTAAAAATAAAAAAAAACTATAAATAAATAAACAGGGGAGTATCGGTATTTTGACCCTCTTGGTTTAGCATGACAGTGAGGACACTGTCAAGTTCAAGTTTCGGGGTATGCTCGGTACGTCTTCTTCCTTCGCATTCATTTGTATATATTTTTGCATTTGCATACTTATTTGAAAACCCATAAAAATTTGAAAAAATTTGAAAAATTATAAAAATTATTGTATTTAATCTTGGCTATAATTGACTTGAGTTGAAAAATAGGTTAACTGGTTAGGAACAACTAGATCTTAGACTTAGTAAATTAAAAACCCTAAAAATAACATTTCTTAAAGTTTAACGGTAGAAAGTATATGCCTTGTAGTTTATTTAGAATTAGGCATATTTTGGGTTCACTTCTTGGGCTAAGTCGAAACAAGGGAAGAGTATTGATGTTCTTATTAGAGTATAAGTTTGAAAAATAGTTCCTAGCTTAAGTCTAAATTCTGAAAATGTATACCCTACAATTTGCACAATCACGCACCTTGAAACTTGGAATAGTAGAAGAGACCTTGAAGTGCTCTTGTCTAAAGTCCTTAGTCCGATGAAAATAAAAGAAAAAAATATTAAAAAAATGGACACTGGTTTTTGTGATTACTTAAGGCTGCAAAAATAGAAAAATATTTAGCGAGGGTGCTTCATCACCTTGTGCCTTAGACCAACTGGTTTGGGAGTCACTGCTAAAGCCTTGGGTGTTGCAAAGACTAGGAAGTACGTTTTAAAGTGCAAACGCATTTTGTAATCGGTCGTTGGTACCTCAAGAAGTATTAACGGTCGCATGAAGGATGTGTAAACAAATTTCATTTTAATAAGTGCTTTGGACGAGAGTATGATTGCTTGATTTGAATTTCCAAGTGTAGGGGTAATATATACACACACGTAGGGGTATGTGATTGGAGTTTAGATGAGAAAAAGGAATGAAGAATAGAACTTATATCTTTAATAGAGTTGATAGAAATTCCTAAGTGGAGATGAAACCCTAGAAGGAAGACTTAAGAGATGCCAAAAGCTAAGTAGGTCTACATAACATATATAATCTTAAGTTAAATAATGAGGAAGCGTGAAGAATATGGGTGGATAATTTACAAGTAGAAGATAATAGAATTCCTTATTAGAAGACCTAATTGGAGAACAAAAGTTAATGGGCTGAATTGATAGGATTTTGTGGGTGTAATCCGCTGAAAACCCTCAGGAGACAACACTCCTCCTACTAGGGACACCTAGAGGTTTAACGGCTTGTTGCACGTGCTCAGTGCAATCGCGTTTCCCTGCGAAAGTGCGGTTAGGATTTTAGTGAATAAAATAATAAGTTTGCTCGAGGACGAGCAAAAGGTAAGTTTGGGGGTATTTGTTCAGACCATAATATTGCATTTATCATTCCCCTATTCTTACCCTTTTTATAAATAAACAGGTACTCTTGACGCACGTTTGTTGCATATTACAGGATACAGGTTTCTGGAGCAAGTACAGTGAAAAAGACACAAAACAACAGAAAAAGGGACTTTTGACCAACTATTAGACGGATCCTAGTCTAGCCTAGATGAAGAACAATGCAAGGTCCAAAATGTTAATGCAAACGGTCAAAAGATACTTACAAGTGTTCACTGAAATATCTGGAGGAAAACCAGAAGCCCAAAAGAGAAAATAAGTGAAGAAACAGAAGCCCACAGAGCCACTGAACCAAGCCCAAACTTTTGGCAGCCCAAGACCACCAAAGGGCCGCGGATCCGCGGCCCAAGCCATCCAATACCGCGGATCCGCGGCCATCAAGTGCCTGTATCGGTGCAGATTTTCTGGGTTGTTGCGTCGGTGCATATGTTGGGATTTTACGTGGGCAAATCTGTAATTGCGCATGTGCGAGAGTCTGTAACCCTAGATTTCCTATTTTCCTATAAATTGTAATCTTAGATCAGAAAAATATATGCCTCTTTTCAATCAATAAATTCAGAATTTCTGGGAGTAAATTTCAGATCTGTTCTTCTTGTTTGGAGGGAGCCATCAATCCTAGTAAGTAATTTATTTATGTTTCTTTTAATTATAATGTCTTCTCATCCCCTAATGAGCGAGTAGTCTCCTCGCTTGTTAGGGTTAGCCTTAGGGAAAGGGTTGAGAGATGAGATCTCTCGCCCCTTTCAATGCCACCTTCACCTAATGAATTAGTACTTCACGCATACGAGCACAACCGCTCCCTGCGGCATCCTACCCTTCGAGGTAACGATGAACCGTAGTATAAAGGGCCGGTTGCGCACGTTTTCCGTGAGGGTTAGGATAATTATCAACAAAGGAAGGATACAAATCTAGAGGAAGAAACATCTTCCCAAAAGATTCGTATCCACTTTATTAATAATTAACTTAACATCTAATAGATCTATAAAAAATGGCATTGAAAGCGGTGAGGAAGAACCTTAATCTCCAAAACTTCCCCTAAGCCTAACCCTAGCAAGATTCTTAATTAGATTAATTAGATCCAGTATTTTAGATTTTTATAAACCAATCAAAACTACAAATAGAATCAACTCGTTAAAACACATAAAAGGAATTTACCCGTCTCTGTGGATCGACCCGTACTCACCGGCTAGCTGCGTAGCGACGCCGTTCTTGATTGCGGTAAATACAATTTTTGACACTAATCAAGCCTACGGGTTTTACCCTTTCCGGAGCAAAGTTCACAGTCTATACTTTGTTGGTGTATATGGACTCCATTTTGGTCCACTTTGCATCTTGTCATTATACCGAGTCTCTGCTCTGAATGGCATACAGGAAGCTAGTTGGCACATCAAATGATAGACCTATAAACCAGTTGTTTATTCTTTCGACCTTAGAGTCATGCTTGTATTATTATGGTTTTCTGGAGGTTTTTGGGTTTTCTTCTAAGTTTTGATCCTCGCCCTTCGGCGTTGTATATTATATTGCTTGCATGGTTTTGTCCGCCATTTGACGAAGAGCTAGCTCCCGCTTCGGGATACCTTTATTCATTATGTATATTATTCATGTGTGTACCCATTTGGGGTCAGTATTTACAAAGGAGACTGCCGAAATTTTCGGTAAAATATGATGTTGCTTTTAAATGTTTAATGCCATTTATTTTATTTAAACCACTTGTTTTAAACAAGTTTTCTGTCACTTCTTATTTAAAATGGTTTAAATTTCTGGGCTTTTGGCTTACTTGAATTAGGTGGGGTCCTATAGACTTCACATGATTTAAGTGCCAGTAAAGTGCTATTTCGGGTCGTGACACCGACCTATTCCGCGGCTATTTTTAAGAAGGGGTTTCATATACATATTTCGTCTACCTTATATGCTTATACCTGGATACATGTTATATACATATGAGATGATATATTTTCAGGGTTACGCGATCGATACAGATGCAATTATTGTATTTATGCATTATTTATATATATTAGTACAGGATATGATGGTACTATATTTTATGACCTAGGTATATCATTATGCATTTCGATTTCTACCTTGCGATATACTTTTATTCATTGAGTTGGCAACTCACCCTGTTGTGCCCCAGTTTCTTGCAGGATTTACCGTCCGGATCATCAATTGCTTGCGGCACACTCTTTTCTTCAGTGATTGCTTTGGCAGGTGGGCTGCTGTTGTATCATACCCACACTTGTGTGTATTTGTGTGTGTGTATTCTTTTGTATCTAGTTAAAAAATCTATCGACACAGAACTTGTATATTGTGGACTTAGAAGCGAGACTTAGAGTATATGTGATTTTGGGCGTCGTACTCGTTGGAGTCGACTCTTTTATACTTTTTGATTTTGTTTCACTTTTCTTTTCTTCACCATTGGGCGTCGTATATTATCTGCATGGTTACTCCGCCGTTTAGTCATGGAAGCTAGCTCCCGTTGGGATGCTTTATATATTATGCTTGTATCGGGTTTTATTTAAAATTTACAAAGGAGGTGCTGCCGATTTTAAAACGTCATAGATACTTTTCAAACACACTTATTTAGACTCAAATGATTATTTTTAAACTGATTCCATCTAATGACTATTTTTAAACTTCACCTCCAATATTTCGTATAAAGGTTTAGATTCTGGGTTTTTGGCTTACTTGGATCGCGTTGACATATTTAGACGTCACATGATTTAAGTGCTGGTCACATGCCACTTTCGGATCGTGACATAAGCCTTTGCTATTCAAATTTTCAGAGAGAAATAATCTTTCTAACATTTCTAGACTTTTCTAATTTTTAGAAAAGAAAGATTGTTAAAATTTCGAATAAGAAATTTGATTTAAACATGTTTAAATTTTTGAAAAAATTCTTTGATTTGATTCTTAAAATTTTAGTAATTTCCAAAGTACAATCCCTCATCTCATAGAATCTAAATTTTATTAATCTTTTTGTGATCATTAGGAGTGTCAAAATTTGTGTATATTGAGATTGTAATAATCTTCAAATTGTAATAACCTAGTGAAGAGAGTTTTAAGTTCTTCATAATTGTAAAGGTTTAGGATTTGCGCCTGTTGTAAAAAGTCTAGGCGTTCACTGCCTGCAAGTGTAAAGGTTTAGATCTGAGCATGAGAAAAGATCTGGATTTCTCCACCCGCGAAAGAGTTAGTGAATTCTGAGTAATAGTCTCAGGCGAGAACTAGCCACAGAGATGGTGAAGCTCGTTAAAAATCCTTTGTGTTATCTTTGTCTATTTTTACATTTTATATCTCTATGATTGATTCTATGATCGTGATTGTAACATTTCAGAAAATATAAAATATTATTTTTGGAATTTAATATTAAAATAATATATTTCGCGAAAATTACCCGATTTGCGAAATTGGGGTTTCCGTAAAACGGTATAAATATATACCAATAATTATGAAATAATTGGAGATTAAAATGATTTATTCATTTAAAAATATATTTATTGGATTTGGAATTTTTTTATTATATGCAGTTTAAAAATTAAACCTGATTAGTGCACTGCTAATCATGATTAAGCCAAATCCGTGTTTCTACAGTTTTCCATGGCTAGTGCACCATGTCAAGTTGCATTTGGTTACATATTGTTGCATTTGTGTTGTTTTATGGGTATTATGTGATTTGGTTTTAAAAATAGAAAAGACAAAAGGGTAAAAGAGTAAAAGATTGAGAGTGGGTGAGAATAAGAGAGTGAGAGAGAGAGGGCTGCCATTTAACTTCACCCCTATTTGTTTTCTCCTTTATTTCCTCATCTCCTTCCTCCTCATTTCCTTCCATCTCTACCCCAAGATCCATCTCCAAATAATCACCAAAACCCTATACTCCCTTCACAAAAAATGATCCCCTCTTCATCCTCTACACAATAGACCAAGCAAAGTTGGATTTTGATGACATTGGAAAGCTAGGATTTTTCTTGAGTTGTCCAATGGAGGTATAAATTCTTCCATTTGGTTTAGTTTTTAGTTCTTTATATTCTAGTGTAGTTTAGAGTTTGTTTAAGTGTTGTTTTGATGAACTTAGAAGTTCCAAGTTAGGGTTTAGTGGAAAACTTGACTTGAGATTGGTAAATTGAAGTGTTGTGAGTGTTTATAAGACCTTAGTGTCTACTTTACTGGCTAATACCCGGATTTGAAAACAAAACACGAACTTAGAACTTTCCGACATCGATAAATTTGACATTTTGTGATAGTAATATGGAATCTGGTATCACCCGAGAGTTTCATAAAATAAGTTCCCATGACAGTGAGACGTGCAGGACACCTAGATTTTTCTCCCATGACCCGAGACCCCACAACCCTTTTTAGGCCGCAGATTTAATCCCCAGGCCGCAAATTGCGGCCTGGTCTTGATGGTTTAGTTTGGTGTTTGTTCCATGGCTTCCTTATCTGATATCTAGAGCAACCCAATGTGCAAAATGTTCTAGTTTGGCCTCGGGTGAAATCTGGGAGTGGTTTTCCTTTGTTACTGTTTTCGTGTTTTTCGATTCTGAAACTTGGGTTTTAGTATTTGATATTGAGTTTGGTCGTTTGATGTTTGTACGTCAACGACGAGGGTGGGTTGGTCGTTTTTGCATGCGTAGGCTATAGGTTCTAACCTATGAGCGCACCGCGTGCCGTATGGGTTTTCCGGATTCGATTTTAATAGCGATTGCGATTGTATTGATTGCAGGTATCTTCACATGGATTCCGAGGCGACGGAGAATGGCATCATCGACTTCGGCAAGCAAGGATCAATGTGAGTAGATCTATATCTACGGTGGAAGTCGGGTGGATGGCGTATAGCACCCCCGCAAGTTTTGATGGAAACTGATCTATAGGATACAGTCGTAGAAACCGAGATCAGGAAACTAGGAATATGGTTAAAAAGGATAGTTAGTGATTGAGCATATATATTGAGATATGAGATGAAAGCTTAGGGATATGAAAAGTGAATGTGAATCACGACTTATAGATATGTAGTTGCAGTAGAATAAGTATGAGTTTTGGAGTACATGACATTTGATGTATAGGGTAGAATGTATATATAAAATTGACTTGATGTGGGATATAAATGCGATGAAAAGAATGTACGATGTGATATGATGACTTGATTGATATGTCGGTATACGGATGCGAGTCGATATGAGATGATTGATACCTTTGCCGGTCCCTTGATACGAGATTGTTATGGATTTGACCCAGGGATATAGGTATATAGATTTATATAATGTCGTGAATCTTGATTGATATGCCGTACGAGACGTTAGTTCCGTACCCTTGACTAGAGGATGTCGTACGATGGATTATACCGTCCATGTTTTTATAAGGATGGATACCGATTGATAGATTCACCGACTCGGATATATGATAGAGACATATACCTTTTAGAATTTTAGCTGACGATTTACCTTCTGCTGCATTCATGTTCTTCTCATTGCATTGGATATACCTGTGCTAGAACACTTACACCATTATCGATGATGCGTATATTACACTTACAGAGATTGCCGGCTCACACGCTTCATCATCGATAATTTCTATGTTACTACACAGTAGAATTGCTACATCATGATATGACTCCTTGCATGATATACTTGCTATGTTCACATCATTTGGATATGTCGCAAGATATACTGATATTGTCACATCACTGCTCCATATTGCATGATTTACGGATATGCTTACATTTCTGTTATATGTCGCATACATCATGCTTTACGATTATACGCATTGAGATACGATGTTTTCATGAGATTTCTGGATTTGAGAACCGTGGTTATTTCAAAAAAAAAGTATGTACTGTTTTAAAAACTCAGTTTCTCTTGATTTGATATTTTCGTGCGTCCACCCTGTGTTTTCTAGGTTCTGAGATTGGCATGTGTAACCCGATTCGAGGAGCGGTAGGCACCGTCTACAGGTACATAGTGGACCCGGTGAGGTACCCCGGGGCAAGAAGACTCGTATTGTTAGACGGTGAGCCTGGCAGGTGAGCACTACCTACCCGTGATAGTATTTGGGCTCGGCGGTTATCCGGAGGATACCGACCGGAGTCGAGAGATGATATGGGCCGATCCGGACTGACGGAGCCCGTAGGCCGATCCGGACAGACGGAGCCCAAGAGATATGAGGATTTATGTTTTGATGATGGACACGGGTTTCATGAAGTTTCGAGTGTCGATGCTGGACACTTGGGTTCCATGATTTTGACGTGTCGCGAGTGACACACGATGATTTATATCCTCATATTTTCATGCATATGTTGGATACAGTGCCCTCAAAGTCAATTATTGGATCGCAGGTATGTGATTGCAATGATTGAGGAGGACCTATACCGGTAGGACAGTTTTACTCGAGATGATAGTATGCTATCTGGTTTGCCTTTATCAGTCGTGTATAGGTTCAGGTGACTGATCACGATTACACTTTGATAGAGCCCTTAGGATCTTGCTTGTGTAAGTCCGCGGCGGCGCCCCGGCCGTCGATCCGACCCCGGAAACGCGGAAAAAAAATTTGCAAACTAGCAAAACCGGCACCACCGCGTACTTTTCACCCGGATCGGGCCATTAACCTAGCAACTAGCAAAGTAAAAAACGGGTAGAGAAGTATACCGAGCGATCCGTGTGCTTCGGTCTTCGTCTCCACTCCGATCTCCCATGAAAACTCCGTTCATCTCCTCCTTGTCAGAAAAGGCACCACGTAGCCGGATTCGTTTACGGGCTCCCACCTCAGGACCGAGGCAACTCGGGCGCGAAGTTGGCTAGCCGACGCGTCCAAGGAGTGCTATAGATGTAGTGTAGAAACTTGTCTCTTTGGGGTCAAGAAGTTGCCATGGATGATGTGGAGGAAAGGAAATGAACTTGAGAGAAGGAAAAAATGGAGCTCTCAAGTTTCCAAAGCATGAGATGAGATAAATCACCACCCACTAAAAACAATCTCCCCTCTCTCTTGAATAGTGGCCGGCCAAAATAATCTTGGTGGTAAAAAAGAATCTCAAGCATGATGGAGAAAAAGAAATGATAAACAAAAGAAATTGATCAAATCAATTTTCAATCCATTTCAAATCTCATTTAAGCAAAAGACATGACAAGAAGAGGATCTCATGATGAAGCCACACATAATCAAGAAACACCCTCCACAATAAGTAATTTGCACAATTGCAAATTACATCCTCCATCGAAAAGTCTGGCCGTGAAGGAACAAAGGAAAAACGGCCGGAACGGAATGTAAACTGGCAACTTCAGAAAACTGATCCCGTAATAAATTACAGGAAAACCCCGCTACTGCATATACATGCCCGCATTTGTATTCCCACTGAACACAAATGCAAAGAGACAAAACTATACTATCTAATACTAGGATCCGGCTTAAACCAAAGCCGGCTAGTAAAAACCGTCCGATCACGATCCGTGCAATACCGCACGTATCTGATCGAACCCTGCCATATGTCCATACGGCCTCTACAGCGTTTCGCCCGAAACTTGAGTAACTGTGTGTGTGGTGGACTCTAAAGACTCGTTAATACTATGGCTGTGGATTTAACCACTAGCACGTCAGAGGTATCAGCCATACGTGACGGGCCACCGACTATTGACAAAAAGGGACGTCGATGAGCAAACTCATCCTGACACCCTACTGAGCCTGTCAGTGACAATATCCGTATAGTCTGGTCCGTTCGTCTATAAGCATCGCATGGCGGGCCTAGGGGGTTGGTAAAAGTCAGACCCCCAAAAGCGGTACAAGTCGTGTCGGAGTGTAGCCCAGAACACCCTGAGATACTACTGGAATACCTACCAGTAAATCTCCTGCCTTGGCCAAGGACTTTTCATGTTCTGGCTCTCCTAGACACAGCGCGACCTCACCCCAATACCGGGAGAGACGAACCCCTACAAATCCGCTCACTGCCTCCATGTGGCTCGAGACTGTACCCAACTAAAACCTGTTTGCACGACTCCTTTGAGCCGTGGTAGGGTAGTAATCAAAGCACAGTGGGAACTCACACGAGACAAATGACGATCTCAGGTTGAAGAACTAACCTGTACACATGTCACCAGGGAACTGCAATCTGACGTCTGGTATAATCCCAACTAGCAGGTTCCCGGCGAGTCCTGTCCGGTGTACTCATAACCCAATGAGCACCTGTATACATCTTAGGTGAACCAACTGACACCAGTGGCTTGTGAGACCGGCCACCGCCCCTCGTCGGGGTCTCGACTGTATACACTAGTCTACTCCGGAGTATCGATGCCCTGTCTCGAAACTCCCACGACTAGGGACCTTTTAAGGATGTGCTTATAGACTCCAGCTCTCACGTATATGATCGCCCTCATACTTCTGGAAGTCAAGCAAGAATCCTAGGGGCTCTATCAACGTGTAATAGCGACTCATAAGGTCACCTAAAGTAGTACACGATGATAAAGATAAACCAGATAGCATACTATCATCTTGAGTAAGACTGTCCTACTGGGAAAGGTCCTCCCTCAATCATTTCAATCACGTGCCTGTGATCCAATAATTGACTCTGAGGGCACTATCTCCAACAATCTCCCACTTGCACTCAAGGCTAATTATTACGATGTCGCATACTCACAGCCCGTGTGATACCGAACACCCAACTCCTCTACTAGTCAGTCTCACAAAGCTCGTTTGCGAAACTATCGCGTTCGAGGAATAGCCTCAGTGAGTGGATCCGCTCTGGTGTTCCTTTCTATGTCTCTCTCTATCTCAAGTTCGCGGAGAAAACCATCTCCCGAAATGAGCAATACCTGTCTTAGAATGTGTTTGGATGTCTGATGGGACCTAGCTCATAAATGAACTCCAAATCCAAACTTCTTAGACTGTATCGTCAACTGAACTCAATCAGTATCCTGCTCCATGCCTTCCCTCAGTATCTACCTGGACCATCTGTCCAAAATACTGCCTCTCGTCAGAGGAAAAACTATAACTCTGACAGCCACTCTGCCATCCAGGTCACCTTGGAAGCCTGGAATGATAACTGTCTCCCGAAGGAGAATGCTGTTATCATATCCTTAGAACATCAACTTATGTTCTAAAACTGCTTCCGATTGTTTCTCCAGGATTGGATGAATATCAACTTATTGCACCTACTGAAAGAACAACATCTGGTGTGGTACTTGACATCTCATGATTGACTCAATTGCCTAAGCAAGTGATCTGCCAATCATGAACGTCCCTCTTCCCTTTAGTCTGTAAGACACCTTTAGAGAGGGTGACTCCATTACCTGCAGGTACACTACCGTGCTAGGAGTCGTCCATTCTAAATACTCATAGAATGCTGTCAAAGTACCATGATTGGGAAACCACCCAAATCTAGATCTAAAACCATAGATCTAGTTACCAGAATGTCTGATATAATATCCAAGTCCTGTGTAGAGAAACCACTGTGTGACGACCAAAGTATAACCGATCGTAGTATAGGAATATCACTTCCTACTCTGTGTATGTCATCAAATACCAGGACATCACACCCTACTACCTTCTTAACAGATCCATCCCCTATTCTGATGAAGTCAAACCTATGACTGTCACATCAGAAATAGATGATCTATCTCCGTTACATCTGCTTTAGTCTGTAAATAGACATAAGTCAACTGTCCACCAATGCTTCCGCTGCTCCCACTGACTACGACAACCCTCTGGCAGAGTCATATAGACGTACACTTCTAAACCTAGTTTAGAACGACGCTATACTCATCCTCCTGCCGGGTTTCACAGTCTGGAACAACAGCAATGGTAAGTCTGGGTAAACAAGAACCTCCCTGCCACCGTCCTTGAGCATACCGAAGTACCTCTCGGGTGCCTGAGGTTACCCACTTTATCTGCGGAGTGGACAATGGAATGTCAAACCATATTGAATCTTTAGGTTCTTATCAAATCTTCAGTAATCGTTTGCGGTTCTGGAATCACTTCCAGTTCTACCATACTCCCACTACTGTTTTCTGAAAAAATCCATTTTTATTAAAACTGTGGTGAGTCAAGAACAATATCACTATTGATCTTCCAGATGGTAGAAAGTCAACCCTCGTCATAGCCCGGGTCAACCCACAAATAGCTATTACAGAAACGTGCCTGGAGTTTTCCAGTGTCTGGTTTTAAGCATAAGCCGGACAACTCCCCGTACCTTAACATCGTTAAGATATGAACTGTTCTATATCCAATATAGAAACAGATGCACTGATTTAATAGAACCAGATTCAAATCATGCAGCTGTCTCCAGTGCATGTCAACTAAATGGAAGGAGGCCGATCGGCGTTACTCAACTTAGGAGTACTTCCAATTATGAGTAACCTGAAAGAGAAACAAGTTCTCTTAATCATTACTATCAACTGAATACAATCCACAAGTATCTACATCTTCGATTACCTTGAAGAATCCCGATACTTGCAATACCTGGTTCTCTACTTTATTCTTATACTTATAACTTCTCAAATCTTGGACCCTGTGTTTCTACGAAACACCTGTCTAAGAACCAGAGAAGTCATAAGTAAACAGAATATAGTACGAGGACCAACCCCTCTGTCCTAATGGACACTGGATAATATACAATACTCTGTATAAGTCCCCTGAGTCTAATAACTCATTCATTATGTGTCGTAGGTTGAAAACTGTACTTATGGTAAAGAAGAATTACACCGCTTGTTCAATGCTCCTTACCTAACCATCCACTGATATAGGTAAATGTCATAGACATAAATTCAAAAAGTTATATCTCACTCTATAAAAATAGACGTACAGATATATCAATTTGAGATTGGTGCACAACAACGGATATTCAAAACCATATATTTGCTGACCGACAAACAACCCAGGTGACTTCCTCAAATATCACCAATAACAACGAATCCCGATATAATGAGGATGGTCACCTAATTCCCAATAGCTTACTCCCACTCATCATCTGTAAAACAATACAGATGTGAGAATCATACCTGGTAAATACATACCCTCGAGCAAGTGTCTAATTGGGAAATCAGTTTTCATTTAACAGTACACAGTGAAACTGAAACATTGAAATGTTTCGATGGGGTATCCTGGTATTCCTAGTAATGCCTCTTCCATTATCCAGATTCACAACTGCAACCGTATATCTCTTTGCCATCTCTCCAAATCCCTTTATATGTCTTTAGTCATTACCTTCTGTACACCCCTTTAGGCCAAATGGTTTTCTTCCTTTCCAACCGTTCGGCACCAGCCTATGGTTTGGAAGAAAACTATCCAATAAGCATAATGGGTGTACTGTCCTAATCCTAGGAGCACTCGCAATGCGAGAGAAGGTGAAGATAAAAGACAACCGAATGAACCTTATTCCTATTTCTCCTGAACCAGGATCCATCCCCGAACCGGAACAAGTTCCTTTCGAGTTCGTATATAACCATACGATGGATTATCCAATAAACTGGGATCTTCGTAGTGATACGAAGTGTCCTGGAGAAATACAAAGGTGATTTAGGATTGGCGAAGAAATATTTGGTTTGGTCGTGAATAGCAGTCGCAATTTACTTTGCCCTCTTACTAATCCCTTGCTTTGTCTAAACTTAATACCTTCTGTACACGTTTAGGCTAATTGGTTTTCTTCATTCCCCACCGTTCGGCACCAGCCTAAGGTTTGGAAGAAGACTATCCAATTTGCGTAATAGGTGTACTATCTCCTAAGCCAAGGAGTACTCGCAATCTGAGAGAGAAGGTAAAAGGAAAAAACAACTGAATAATCCTATCCGTTTTATCCAGAACTGGAAACCATCCTCGAATTCCTTCAAGTTCGTATCTAACCATACGATGGTTTTGTCCAATGGAAGTGGACGTTCGTAGTAATACGGGGTGTCCTGGAGAAAAGGGTAAAAACAGGAGTGGCAATGAAGTTTGCAACTCTGACAATCCAAAAGCCAGTGTTAAGAAGGTTCGGTCAACTTGGTCACTGAGTCATTGTCTAGGGTCGGGTCAATGGTCGCGGCCAAAGAGAGAGAGAAAAGAAAACACTCAGCGTGCACTCTAACCTAGATCAGAATGGTTATCACTTTATCTAATCTGGAAACCTCCCACTGTAACGTCAAATTCTTCCCCAAACCTGAAAGAAGAATTAGCCGGGATCACCCGAGGAGTAAACCAACTCATCAGTGGGAATCGGGATCCAACTATCATCGCATGATAACGTGACGGAATTCGCTCACGCTTTCACACTCTAGAAGGTATGCGCGTATCTGGCAAGTTTCAGTTCTTTTGAAACTCCCGATGTGGATTTTTGCCCCATACTCTTATGACCTTGACTTTGGCCAACATATCATAAGTCACATGTCAAATTTTACCCGTCATTATCCAGGTTAATTTGAACCCACCCGTACCTACCCTTGACTTTGGCCAAAATGGCAGTATGACTGTCCCAAACCAACGCATCTATCTATGCTACATATGAATACCCAATAGCTACCAATCACTGTGCCTTGACTTTGGCCAACATACACAGCTTGAATACTATTGACTATCCATATGAAATGACGGAGGGCTGGGAATGGTTTCTGGCGAAAACCTTTAACGTAATGAACTTGATATCGTTGAAGGAACTGATAGCTTTTAAAAAATATAGCGACGAAAACCTTTGCTAAAGAGGTCACTCCCGGTGAAGGGATCTCGGCTCTTTTCCCGTAGAATGAGGTGCAGGATATTCAAACTGAATACCATGGTGCAAAGCAAAAGTAATCGGCTATAGTGAAGTTATTGCCCTGACGCAAACTTTTTGTTCAAGGAGTCACTCCCGGTGAAGGGATCTCGGCCCTTGCCTCGTCGACTGAGGAGTAGGATATTCCAACTGAATACCACGATGCAAAACAAAAGTGAACGTCTTTGCAATAACAGCTTTTTGAAAAAGTATTCCAACAACATCAAAATAGGTTTGTTTATCTTGCATTGATCCGAATCAATGTAGTCCCATCAATTGATCACACCACAAAGAACGAAAATATACTGATGTACGTATATGCCATCCGCATTCGCCACTGGGTCCCGTCATCACTCGTTAGGTTAGCTAACTAACGACAAAGCGAGGACTGGACTAGCGCGGATGCAAAACATAGACAACATCTACTAGTATATATATAATATATAATTTTCGCTCAAGGCGTGATAAAATGCAACATCACAGAAATGTACAGCATCACAGAACAATACAGATATCTGGGATCCCCGGGTTTCACAGAGCCGCTACTGAAACCCGACGTTCCCCTGGTCATGTGGATAGCCTGTGCAATGAGAATCCTAGACCCCTACGGGCACGGCAAGTTACCCGCCAAAACCTGAAGCGAGGCAGCCCCCTTCAGCAACGTGAATGGACCACCCAGCACTTCACGGAATCCGGTAACTTGGGCACCCCTCCTGGGTCAACCTATACCCCCTACGAGTGCGGCGAGTAGCCCGCTAATTCTAGAGTAAAGCCCCCTCCGTCTCAATTCCATGAGATGCGGGCCCGTTGCCCTCTAGAACCCGGCTATCCATGCACCCCTCCTCGGGGTAATCCTAGTACAGAAAGTAAAATATACATACAACGGGTACATCGACCGCAACCTGGTCGTGCCCCAAAATAATAATACAAACAGGCAGTGACGGCAGTCCACATGTCGGACGCTCGCCCCACAATATCAAATGTACATATAAAACAAAATTGTACTAACATTGCATCCAGGCTATCCCCCACGACCAATCCGCAACAACACAGCATAAACACAGAACATCAACGTGAATGTCATGTTCGCAAATCCGTCTAAAAAGGCTATAGCAGTTAGACAGGATTTACCGATCAAGTGACATTCACGGTCGCAGATATAATGTAAATACTGTGAACTAGCATGTTTAAAATATCCGATCGAACAAATTCTATCAAGTGGGCCCTAAGCAGTACTGTAGCACTTACAGAAAATCTAGGCCCAAAAAGAATACCCTAAAACCCCTATTTTTAACTCAGAAGGAATCTGCAAAATTTTGGTCAAGTGATCAATCAAAAGCGCGGCGGAACCGCGGCCCAAGCATGGGTTTGGCCACGGTTCCACGGCGGTTTGGAGAGATCGCGCCACCAAACTTTCACAGATTGCTTCTATATCCATGCACAGTATTCTGAGACAGCCAGAAAAATTTTTGGAGCAGAAAAAATTTCGACAGAAAACACATGTGCATACAAAATACGGTTTTTAGGGAATTTTGTTCGATCGAGTACTAAACATACTAGAGCAAGCTAGGCATGGTTAATGGTGTGGCTCTGATACCAATGTAAGTCCGCGGCGGCGCCCCGGTCGTCGATCCGACGCCGGAAACGCGGAAACAAAAATTTGCAAACTAGCAAAACCGGCACCACCGCGCACTTTTCTCCCGGATCGGGCCATTAACCTAGCAACTAGCAAAGTAAAAAACGGGTAGAGAAGTATACCGAGCGATCCGTGTCCTTCGGTCTTCGTCTCCACTCCGATCTCCCGCGGAAACTCCGTTCATCTCCTCCTCGTCGGAAAGGGCACCACGTAGCCGGATTCGTTTACGGGCTCCCACCTCTGGACCGAGGCAACTCGGGCGCGAAGTTGGCTAGCCGACGCGTCCAAGGAGTGCTATAGATGTAGTGTAGAAACTTGTCTCTTTGGGGTCAAGAAGTTGCCATGGATGATGTGGAGGAAAGGAATGAACTTGAGAGATGGAAAAAATGGAGCTCTCAAGTTTCTAAAGCATGAGATGAGATAAATCACCACCCACTAAAAACAATCTCCCCTTTCTCTTGAATAGTGGCCGGCCAAAATAATCATGGTGGTAAAAAAGAATCTCAAGAATGATGGAGAAAAAGAAATGATAAACAAAAGAAATTGATCAAATCAATTTCCAATCCATTTCAAATCTCATTTAAGCAAAAGAGATGACAAGAAGAGGATCTCATGATGAAGCCACACATAATTGAGAAACACCCTCCACAATAAGTAATTTGCACAATTACAAATTACCCCCTCCATCGAAAAGTCCGGCCGTGAAGGAACAAAGGAAAAACGGCCGGAACGGAATGCAAACTGGCAACTTCAGAAAACTGATCCCGTAATAAATTACAGGAAAACCCCGCTACTGCATATACATGCCCGCATTTGTATTCCCACTGAACACAAATGCAAAGAGACAAAACTACACTATCTAATACTAGGATCCGGCTTAAACCAAAGCCGGCTAGTAAAAACCGTCCGATCACGATCCGTGCAATACCGCACGTATCTGATCGAACCCTGCCATATGTCCATACGGCCTCTACAGTGTTTTGCCCGAAACTTGAGTAACTGTGTGTGTGGTGGACTCTAAAGACTCGTCAATACTATGGCTGTGGATTTAACCACTAGCACGTCAGAGGTATCAGCCATACGTGACGGGCCACCGGCTATTGACGAAAAGGGACGTCGATGAGCGAACTCATCCTGACACCCTACTGAGCCTGTCAGTGACAATATCCGTACAGTCCGGTCCGTTCGTCTATGAGCATCGCATGGCGGGCCTAGGGGATTGGTAAAAGTCAGACCCCCAAAAGCGGTACAAGTCGTGTCGGAGTGTAGCCCAGAACACCCTGAGATACTACTGGAATACCTACCAGCAAATCTCCTGCCTTGGCCAAGGACTTTTCATGGTCTGGCTCTCCTAGACACGGCGCGACCTCACCCCCAATACCGGGAGAGACGAACCCCTGCAGATCCGCTCACTGCTTCCATGTGGCTCGGGACTGTACCCAACTAAAACCTGTTTGCACGACTCCTTTGAGCCGTGGTAGGGTAGTAATCAAAGCACAGTGGGAACTCACACGAGACAAATGATGATCTCAGGTCGATGAACTAACCTGTACACATGTCACCAGGGAACTGCAATCTCACGTCTTGTATAATCCCAACTAGCAGGTTCCCAGCGAGTCCTGTCCGGTGTACTCATAACCCAATGAGCACCTGTATACATCTTAGGTGAACCAACTGACACCAGTGGCTTGTGAGACCAGCCACCGCCCCTCGTCGGGGTCTCGACTGTATACACTAGTCTACTCTGGAGTATCGATGCCATGTCTCGAAACTCCCACGACTAGGGGCCTTTTAAGGATGTGCTTATAGACTCCAGCTCTCACGTATATGATCGCCCTCATACTGCTGGAAGTCAAGCAAGAATCCTAGAGGCTCTATCAACGTGTAATAGCGACTCGTAAGGTCACCTAAAGCAGTACACGATGATAAAGATAAACCAGATAGCATACTATCATCTTGAGTAAGACTGTCCTACTGGGACAGGTCCTCCCTCAATCATTGTAATCACGTGCCTGTGATCCAATAATTGACTCTGAGGGCACTATCTCCAACAGCTTGACTACCAACAGTATGAGGGCGATCATATAAGTGAGAGTTGGGTGGTCTATAAGCATATCCTTAATAGTGGTCCCTAGTCGTGGGAGTTTCGAGACAGGGCATCGATACTCCAGAGTAGGCTAGTGTATACAGTCGAGACCCCGACGAGGGGCGGTGGCCTGTCTCACAAGCCACTGGTGTCAGTTGGATCACCTAAGATGTATACAGGTGCTCATTGGGTTATGAGTACACCAGACAGGACTCGCCGGGAACCTGCTAGTTGGTATTATACATATCGTCAGATAGCAGTTCCCTGGTGACATGTGTACAGGTTAGTTCATCGATCTGAGGTCGTCATTTGTCTCGTGTGAGTTCCCACTGTGCTTTGATTTCTACCCTACCACGGCTCAAAGGAGTCATGCAAACAGGTAGTTTTTGGGTACTGTCTCGAGCCACATGGAGGCAAGTGAGCGAATCGGCAGGGGATTCGTCTCTCCCGGTATTGGGGGTGGAGGTCGTGCTGTGTCTAGGAAAGCCATTACACCAAGTCCTTGGCCAAGGCAGGTGAGATTTACTGGTAGGTACTCCAGTATTATCTCAGGGTGTTCAGGGCATGTCTCCGACACGACTTATACAGCTATTGGGGGTCTGACGTTACTAGGCCCCTAGGCCGGATATGCGATACTCATAGACGAACGGACCGGACTGTATATACATTGTCACTGTTAGGCTCAGTAGGGTTTCTGGATGAGTTCGCTCATAAGCCTCCCTTGAGGTCAGTCCATGGGCAGCCGTTACGCATAGCTAGTGCCGCTGACGGCTTGTGGTTAAACCCACTGCCAGGGTACTGACGAGTCATTAGAGTCCCCCACAGACAGTTTCCCAAGTTCGGGCGAAATGTTGTAGAGGCCGTATGGTTTTATGGCAGGGTTCGGAAATTGCACGTGCGTTTACGCACGTGTTATTTTTCGGGAAGATAATACTGGTGAGCTTTGGTTTAAGCCGGATCCATGTATTATACAGAGTCGATATAATATCTTTGTCTCAGTTGCATTTGTATTCGGTCGTAATACAAATGCGGGTATATTTATACAGTTACGGGGTTATCCTGAAATTCGTTTCAGGATCACTTTTGGAAGTTGCCAGTTTCCAGTTTTCTATCATCCATATTTAACATTTGGTTAAATACGGATTTATCTTTTCTTGAGATGAGTGTGGAAGCTTCTAGAAGGTTCTAGAAGTGGTGAGGTGTTTAGTGAGTCATGGTTGCATTTAATGATTCCATTAATGCTTGATGACTAGGTTAATGATTCATCATTTCATTAAGTGTGTTCACACTTTGTGTTCACACTAGAGATATTTTCTTATTGTCACCTCCCCCTCTCCTACACTCATCCCCCCACCTCTATATATTGTGGCCGACCCCCTCCTTGGTGCCGATGAGATTTTTCACTCACTTCATTTGGTTAAAAAGATTATGATAGTTTCGGTTATGGAATTTCATAGCTCATTTCATTCCATTACCCGATTCCCACGACAACTTCATTAACCGTTCGTCCATGGTTTTGGACGAAGCGAGACAAAGTATTCCACTCATTCTCTACATCAATCTTGGTCGTCTCTTTTAGCAAACTTGACGACCGAGTTGCCTCGAGTCAGAGGCGGGAGCCCGTTTAAAGATCCGATGACGTGGTGCCACCTGGACGAGGAGATCGGAGATCGAAGAGATCGGAGCAGCCGCAACGGAGCGTGGGATGATGGTTAAAGAACGAAGGACTCGGATCGTTCGGTATAACCTTTCTTCCCTCTTTGTAGATTGTTAGTTTAGCGTTAATGGCAGATCCGGGTTTTTAGTATGCGATAGCGCCAGTTATAAAAGTTTTTGTTCCGCATTTTGGCGTCAGAAAGACGGCCGGGGCGCTACCGTAGACTTACAGCATATGCTTTTATGATATTTACATGCATGATGTTGTTGTGTCATTAGTTGACACGTGGACAATATCCACATGTATACATACATTGACTATATGGTTGGACTAGATCCACATGCATATATACTGGATTATATTGATGGCACAGATGTAGATACAGTCACCTTAGATATCATAGTATTACCTTTATGATATATTTGACCAAGGAAATCGTTATTTTATTCGATTTCTACCTGTTGATGTTTTCTACTCATGAGTTGGCAACTCACCCCTGTTGTGCCACAGTTCTTGCAGGTTGACCGCATGGATCCCTAGCGGCATCGCTGGCGCACAGATGTATTCGGGTATTTTGCTTTAGTAGGTGGTACATGTTAGATCGTACCCCTATTGTATTTATTATCTATATTGTATCTAGTTAACTCCATCAAATCAAAATCTAGTATTTATATAAGTAATGAGACTTAGCAAGACTTTTAGTTGCGAGACTTGAGCGATGGGTTTATGTTCGCTTTGGGGTTTATGTCTTGCTTTACTTTATCTTTTGTGGTGATCTTTGCCGTTGGGCATCGTATACTTATATTTATGCTTTGCGTGGTTGTGGATCCGCCGATTGGCGAAGAGCTAGCTCCCGCTTGGGGATGCCTTTTATGTTATCATGTATTGTGGTTTTGGATCAAAAATACAAGGGAGGTGCTGCCCAAATTTTTGAAAAGACGAAACATGTTTTTCAACTAGTAAATTAAACTTGCATTTTCATATTCTTTTTTATGCATTTAATAAAACTTTTATTTCATTATACCTTTATTTTAAAACTGCATCCCTTCATTTTTTTAAAAAAAGTTTTAGATTTCTAGGCTTCGGCTTACTTAAGTTATGTTACGCTTCTAGACGTTGCGTGATTTAAGTGCCGGTCACGAGCTAATATTCCGTGTCGTGACAAAGTCGGTATTAGAGCGCTAAGTTTAACCTTTGTTCGAGTTTAGGTTTGACTATGTGGAGTCTAGGGCATAAATTATTTCGGAACCTAAGCTTGACCTTACGGAACTTAGACTTGAACGGTGGGTATTAGACCCGAACTTTCGTTTTATAGGTTGACCTTGATTGATGGAGTAGGTAGCTTGAGTAGAGTGACGTACCGTAGATATGTTCCGCGGCATATTTACGATACGATACTCCACTTAAGAAACCTTAAGATGTACATATTTTGAGATCTGTGATTTTCTTCATTTCCATGATCATACTCTCATTGATGCTGTTTCTTCTTATGATCATGTATCCATTCTGGATCTATCGTTTCCTTTCATGCCTTTGATCTGTTTTCTTCGATACACGCTTGAGGTTCCTGTCACTATGGTTTGAGCGCAGATTGAGCTGCTGCTAGTGATGCGGTCAGGGTGAGCTCGTCATGGATGAGGACTGACCGTTGTGTTTTCTGGTGACATGGGAACATCTCGATATAGTGTTGTGTTGTGACCTCTTGTTGAGGTGAGTGTTTGGATTTGCACCGGATGATTGGGCCATTGATAGAGGCTGCCTGTTGTGAGAGGACTGTTGATGTACATCCTACCTCAGAGATTGTGATGTCGTCTACCATGCAGACAGATGACCAAGATGTTGCTGAGATTAATAGGATGTCGCTTCCAGACCTTACAAGCTGAGATCGCTGGAGCTTTCAGGTAGAGATACGAAAGAAGATAGCTAGTCTACCTTGAGTTGAGAGACGAAGGGTATTCACATGTTGTCTAGCTGAGGTTAAAAGGTTCGGACGAGTGTCAGAAACCCATTTTTCCAAGTTTAAGGTATTCGGAGGAACATGCAAGTAATTTTGTGGACCCTCTAGAAGAATGAAACCCTAACTCGACATGATGACCATGGAACTGCTTTTGACCCTTAGGGTTTGCGGCAGTTTAGCGGTGACATCAGTGAGGCTTGGGTTTGCCCTTCTACGGCTGGTCCATGGGTAGTGTGGTATGTACTGAATATTATTAAACTATGCTCAGGTGTTGAGCTCTCGAGAAATTATGGGACTTTGATGAATCGATCGAAAAGTTTAACATCGTCCGGATATCATGTGATAGGAGACCAGTAAGCTGACCAGCTTCGAATAGAGGACCTCACCCAGCTGCGTTGTGAGTTGATCGAGAACGGACGAGTATAGTGTATTCCTTCAGTGGTTGGGATGAGTTCCCGAGAACGTGTTCGGCTAGATATCTTCTACAAAGTGATGAAGATACCGAGTTCGTGATTTCGAGTCTGTGTGAAAGACTCCAGATTGACTGTAGCTGAGAACAATTGAAGTATGCGGATAGCATGACGTGACGTCGAAGTGGACGATGATATAGACGAATGGAACAAGAGGTTCGTGCGAGATGCTGACGAGCTGTTGTTACTCTCCATTGAGATCAGAGATCTGATATGCGTACAGAGGCATTGGGATACGGCCAGTTCCAGAGGAAATGTTGTGCTGAGAACGCAGATGTCCGGAAAAGAGAAAAGATTATGCAAGAGTACCAGCCTCCGTATAGTTCGGCATAAGAGAGATTGGAAGAGACCCTGAGCAGGTTCCTTCCAGGACACTGGTGCAATCAGATTTGCACTAAGGATCAGATGTGTGACGTGTATTCAGAGAGCCAGAGGCCGATGCCAGTGACATACTGCTTTGCGAGTGGTCATGCTAATTGGCCGAGAGTTGACCAGAGATGTGCCAGAGCGGAATCATTTCAGTTAGCATACCTGACCGGGCTGACGAGCCGACGGATTGCGAGATTGGTAATCCGCAGAGAAAATGTGGACCCAGAGACTGAGGACGCCAGACCGTGAGCAGGAGGCAAGCGGAAGTTCTTGCTCTGCCAGTTTGAGCGCATCAACACATTTTTCGACATTATAGGAAGTGTACCTCAATGTCATTGGTTGAGATTTACGTTTGTGATTCGAGTATCATGCTTATATCGCTTGGATTTAAGTTTTGATGATTGAGTTTCATGATGTTGTTTTCGTGCACCATGGCTACACCTACTGGGTATTTACTTTTTGTGCATAGTTATTGCACTTGATATATTTTATACACCGTTGTGTTGAT
Organism: Agapanthus africanus; assembly: GCA_030015575.1. Classification (NCBI taxonomy): domain Eukaryota; kingdom Viridiplantae; phylum Streptophyta; class Magnoliopsida; order Asparagales; family Amaryllidaceae; genus Agapanthus; species Agapanthus africanus. The sequence continues at coordinate 122,225,706 of JASDDO010000012.1, read as the reverse complement.
TTGCGATTTGCGCATATCTATTGCACTCGGTATAGTTCACATGTGCTTGCAGTGCATTGATATATGTTTTGTGCACGCAGTTGCACACGTTTATGATTTTATACACCTTGGCTCACTCGGTGTTGCTTTTTATACGCATTTGAGTTATTGATAGGTTTTCGTGCACTAGTTGCACCGGATTTGTGCTTTGTGCATTTGTTACACTAGATTTGCATTTCATGCGTTTGTTGCACCAGGTGGGTATTTCGTGCATTGGTTGCATTATATTTATACTCCGTGCCTTGGTTGCACCCGATTTATATCTTTGAGCATTTGCATTATCAGATTGCGTTTTTCTTGCGTGTTGGCACATGCTGTTCATTTTCGTGCATGCTACTGCACTAGATGCTTTTTACGAGCCTGACGCACTTGGATTGGATTTTTGTGCATATTCGGCGCTCGATATTGGATTTTGTGCATGTTGGATGCACTTGATTTAGATTTTATTCGTGCATGATGGATGCACTTGATTTGGGTTTCGCGCATGTTGAGCGCATGATATGAGATGTGATTTTGTGCACACCGGATGCGCTCGATCGGGATTTTCATTTGTGCATGATAGTTGTACTGGATTGAGATTTTCGTGCACTATAGATGCTCTTGATATTATTGTCGTACACACCCGTTGCACTGGACAGATGTTTTCTTATACACCCGTTGCACTTAGTTTTTGTTTTGTGCTCATTCGTATCACTTGTATTTGGATTTGATTTCCGTGCGTACAAGACGCACGTGATTGTTGGATACTCCTTTTGAGCCTGATTTTGCCCTTGAGCACCTTGTTTTCATGATGGGCACTATATTATGAAGTAGCCGAACAGGACTGATCTGAGGACAGTACCTGAGTACTTCGCGTGCATATAAAAATTTTAACTAGAGGTTTTCAAAAAGGAGCTATGGCCTCGCTATTTCTAACGTGTCCATGTCACGACCCGAAATTGGCACGTGACGGCCCTTAAACTACGCAACGCCTACAGGCGTAATTCAATTTAAGTAAGCCGGAAACCCAGCAATCTAAACCATCAAAAGTAGTAAGTGATAATAGCATTTTCAAAATTTTTGAAATCTCAAACCAAATTCTTTAAAGTCCAACTTTACTTTCTTAAAAATTTTGGGAGCACCTCATTTGTAAGAACAAACCCCCAAAATGGGTACAACATAAATATAAAGTAAAGCATCCCCAATGGGAGCAAATCCACGCCCAACGGCGGAAAACAACCACCACAACAGATATACGACGCCGTAGCGAAGAAATAAAAGACGATATGAGTAAAACTGCATAAAAGACATCCAAGTCACCAAAATATACAATATCGTCCTCACATCAAGTCTCTAAGTCATACACATGAAAGTGGTGGATGGAGAGTACAGAATACAACAAATATACAATATGCAACATCGGATAACCGTAAAACCCACCTATAGCAAAACTGTACACAGTCAGCCGTAGCGGTATCGGCTGCAAAAGATGATACGAAAGATGAAAAGCCTGCCGCGACTGCCCTGAGGGACTACCTGCAAAACACTGTGGCATAATGGGGGTTAGTTTCCAAATCGTGAATAGTAAATAAGATATGCAGGTAATCGCAAGTATGCATGTATAGCGCGAATCTAATACATGCAAGTGGATAGCAATAAATGGTCATATGTATGTAACAGTCATGAAAAGTACTCTAGCAGGTACAACTAATACATGAAGCAATAATATGACAATATGTATATGCAACAGTTATGAAAGGTACTCTATCAGGTACTACTAATACATGAAGTAATGCATATAAAATAAATGAGGAGTATGGAATAAAACATGTCATTCTCACGGAATCCTGACCTCATGACAGGACCAAAGTCCATCAAGACAATCTAAATCCCAAATTTCCTCAAATCAGCCCCCAAATTGGCTCTCATATCCTGTAAGTCTCATATATCCTGAATGTACAATATCAAGTATATCTCATATATCCTGAACGTACAATATCAAGTAAACCTCATATATCCAGAATGTACAATATCAAGTAAATCTCATATATCCAATATCCAGTATCGAGTAAGTTTCATATAAAGTGAGTGTCCAACATCGACACCCAAAAATATCATGAAACAAGTGTCTAGCATCAACACATAAATATTGATCTATCAGGTGCTGTCACCATGACTGGCCCCTGATAGGTACGTATCATACGCTTTCTCGAAAACTCGAGGGCCCAGCTTCGACACTCGAAATTCGACGTATGCATACATACATGACTCCAGTCGGTATTCCCACGATAACCGCCGAGTCTAAATACTATCACCGGTAGGTACTTGCCCACCTTCCAGGCTCATCTCCTATCATCTGCGAACATCTTGCCGAGGGGAACCATACCGGACTCCAACATGTACCCGAACACGGCCCACTGCATTCCTCGTGTCGGGTATATATCACCATCTCAGAACCGAGAAATTTCATGGTGGACGCTGAAATATCATATCAAGAGAAACCGGGGTTTTCAAATAATGCATAATTTCATGAAACAACCACGGTCCTCAAATCCAGAAAACATCAAGTAATGAATAAATATAAATGCATGAATCAATACATATATATTAGCGTCACATTCCACTAATATATATATATATATATATATATATATATATAGAGAGAGAGAGAGGGGCATATATAACAGCGTCCCATTCCACTGTTATATACTTAGGAGTAAAAATATCAGAGAACGCCATATGAAATCCATGAATATAATATATGCAACATGAAACAGTAATATGAGCATATAAAGGAAAAACCGCTATTTAACTGCAACAAGTTAATATATATATCATGTGGTTCCTAATTTCTCCAAGTCCATACAATATCAAATAAAGGTGAACATGTGGCTATAGCCAGGTATGCGTAACCATGTTAGCATAGCAAGATATGTGTATCCACCTATTAATAATGATGTAATACCCTCCAGGTATATATGTAAGTAGGTATGCGAGATGTACATGTAGCTATGTCACCTATGTATATATACCTATCACTAATGGTACAATACCATATAGGTATATAGGTAACTAGCATGTAAGCATATCAAGGTATACTACTATCATATACGCCAACGCATAAGAATCAATGACCCCACGTCAATGACAAAACAGTACCACATAGGTATGTATAGCCCTAACTAGGTAAGTGAGTATACATGTAAGTATGAATGCACGGTGTACATGTAAGTATGTGTGCATAGCAAGGCATATGTGTAAGTATGTAGGTATACAGGTATGCTATATGTCATATGCACAAAATGAAATAGGGATCATGTCTCAATGTCCCTAAACAATACAATATCACATATGTATAGATGTTGTGCGTGTCATGGCAATTATTGAAGGTGTGTGTGTAGCATACAATTAGTGCTTGTGAAACATGAACCGTCAATAATGGTATTGTGTCTCATTAATACTAAGTCCATACACAAGGAAATGAGATAAGCAACAAAGGTATACATGCACAATTAATATCCGTATACTTTTAACTAATAATCATGTCATTTGATCTAGCCCAGACGCATAATGCCATGCGGGCGATCCCCTTGTAGATGTTAAATCTACCCACCAACGTTTCTGGCTAAGTAAAGCCAACTACTAGCTTTCCCCTGTTCGCAGCGCCCGAAGTCCCGCCTGCGATCCTGAAAGCATATAACAATATAACAAGTATATATTAGCAATCGATCAATAACACGTACTAACTACGTTTGACCGATGCACCAACTCCAAACATACTCTCAAGTGTTCGTCAAGTGGCTAACGAGCGTAGCGACACTACGAAACCAACTCAAGAGCAAAAGCTACACAAAGACACCAACGACATCGGCACGACCCTAACTAGGAATGCAAAGCGACACAAGTACCAAGCCTAGACCCTGATCGTACCGATCGCACATACACAATACAAGATATAGCGTGGGATCAATATAAATAACGTCGCAACGTCGAAAGAAACTCAGGCCTAAAAAATCCTAAAATCTAGTAAGCAACATATATCATTTTAGCACCAAACTACAACTTTTTACCAAACTAGAATTTACAAACATCACTAATTAGCAAGATTAAACCATACAAACCCTTACTAGAATTTTAATCTCACTTAATTTGGATTTAGTAAAAGTCTAGTTTCTAATTAAGCTAATTAGATAATTAGGAAAATAACATTTAACAAGCTAGCAAACTAGGTTAAGTTTCCTTCAAACTTAACATACTAGTTAACCTTATTACTAATCAAAACCTTAACTTGATTATCAAAAACCCTTTCTAGAAATTCTAAACATGCAATTAATATTTTTAAATTAACAACTAATAAGCTAATTTAAAGTATTAAACAACAAAAAGAGATTAGGGTTAAGGTTTTATACCTTCAAGGAAACACAACTTGCAACAAGAAAACCAAAGATTACCCTCCAAAAATCCTCACTTGAATGAAGATCCAAGCTAGTTTAAGTGAAGAAGAATGAAGGGTCATGATTATATTTGAATTTGTATGATTTATTTAGGATTTTTAATGAATTTTGAGAGCTTGGAATGAAGAAATGAGCAAAGGAAAAATGAGGGCAGCACAAGGAAGAAGTGGCCGGCCACGGAGAAATGGGGGGAGGGGGGTTTGTGCAAAAAAAGGAAGAAAGTTCTAGCTAAAATTGACAATAAATGCTCATTAATGCATTTTGCCACCTTTTCTTTTTCTTTAAATTTTCATTTTAAATTCACAAAATATCTAGATATTTGGATGGATGGATTAACAAAAATATGTAGTGATTAGATTAGCAATGATTTAAATTAGAAGTAATTAACCCAAAATATAATTACCACTAATAAAGTGCACAAATAACACATTAAAATAATATTTAATTAGGGAAAAATTATATGTGAACCAAAACTTCCCATTGACCCCCAAAGCCCGCGCACTAGCTTCATTCTAGCTAAACTAGGTGCCGTCAAGTATATACAGAAGTTTGATCACAATCGGGTTAAAACGGAAAACACCGAAAATTTTACCCTAAAAACGGAAAATCACTTAAACGATTTCTAAAACATTACAATCTTCCCCCTTTAAAGAAATTCGGTCCCCGAATTTAAAATTCTCACTAAGTGTATCTTCAAAGAGATGAGTACAAAAACTCTCAAATCTCGCTCGCAGCCTCCCAACTAATCACCTCAGTATACGGCTGCACTAAAGAACCTTCACATATAGCAAAACCCTTGACCGAAATCCCTCCACCTGCCGACCCACAATAACTATCGGCTGCTGGTGAACGAAAGATCGCATCCAAAAGAACGGTTTGGTGCTGAATCATGTGAGAAAGGCCGTGAAGGTATTTGCGAAGTATCGACACAAGGAAAACGGATGAATACTCAATAATCTGGGCGGAAGTGCCATATTATAGGCAACGGAACTAACTCGCTCGAGGATCTCAAAGGACCAACAATCTGGGACTAAGCTTCCCAAAACTTAACACGCCATTTCATCGGAAAAATACGTATGAATACATGATCTCCTACTGCGAACTCAAGTATGCGAAATCTACGGTCGGCATAAAACTTCTTTCTGCACTGGGCTGCTATCATCCTGAACTGAATCAACTGGATCTTCTCCGTAGTCTCATGACTAGTTAGGGTCTAAAATCCTACTCTCCCACAGTCAGAAAAACAGACTGGCGATCGACACGACCTACCAAACAAAACCTAAAGGTTGCCAATTGGAATGTCTCCTGATAACAGCTATCGAAAGGAAACCCAATCCATGGCAAGTGACCATCCCAACAGCCAACAAACAACTAGTACGTATGCACAAGCATATCCTCCAGCCGCTCTAACTGACCATCGTCCTACAGATGGAAAAGCGAAGCTAAAGCTCAACCAGTACCCAAGGCTTCCTAAAGCTTCTACCAACGATGGCTAGCAAACGGGGTACCTCTATGTAGGGTTCCTAGGCACACTCAAGAGGTTCCACAAGGCATCAACCATGCCAAATTCAAATTTTACATATGCCGTGAAACCCTAATTTGAGATCGTTAACTAGAGATTAGGCGAAAAGCAAGCAAGCAAACAACTTTGATACTAAGTGAATGGAAATACAACCTTTGTAGATCCGGTCCACCACTTCTTTAGCTCCGTGATGACGTCCCTTCGCTGCGATCACCGGGATCCCAGACTCTAGCGATGGTTTCGTCGGGGAAATGAGCGGGCTAGGTCGTTGACTTCGATGCCAAAGATGATCTACGTCGAGGCAACTCTAACTCAAGCTCCATCTTCGCTAGGTCATGAATCTTGTGAAGAAAACACCCAATACAATATGGAAAGTGGTAGAGGATGAAGAAATAGAAAGTGGGTTCACTTTGGATTTGGATTTCTCACTTGATTTCAACACTTGAAATTTTCTAACAAGGTTTTCTATTCTTCATCAAGAAGAAGAAGAAGAAGAAGAAGAAGAAGAAAAGAATATCAATAATAATCAAAATGAAAAATCAAGTGAAGAGTTATCATCATGCAACCATGGGTGAAGTAAACTCATGTAGAGAATAAATTAGGGTTTAGGTGTAATGGTTAGGTTAAGGTATAAAACAAAATGGCTAGACTTTTCAAAGCTTCATGAAGCTTCAAGTAAAGAACAAGAAAAGCCACCATTTTGTTTAATCAAAATAAATAAAAAGAATAAATAAAACACTAACCATTAACCTAAACAATGGTGTAAAGCAAACACACACCCAAGTTTGCATGTATCATCAAACATGATACAATCTAGTGCACAAAAATATATCACATATACAACTTGTGCACATCAAGTGAGAAGATCAAGCTTAAATGAACCAATACTAGTTAATGTAAAGTAATATATCAAATATATAATTATACATTAAATCATTAAATCAATACTTGATTTAACGATCCGGTCATATCTCATATAACCGACTAATATCAAGTGTATCAGTATATCGAATCAACACTTGATTCGGTAACCCGGCTATATCACATATAACCGACCGATGATACAAATCTCGAGAATAGAATACAGTATCATATACTGGTATTATTCTCGGTCCCGCACATATCTCATATGCATTCCTATTTCGTTTCGCTTGAGCCAGGAAACCTCTGTGTAGGACTCTAAAGACTCGTCAATACGCCGACGGCAGGTGATGATCATATCAAACACCGACAAGCCGCAAGCGGTCTGCTAAACGTAACGGCCACCCAGGTATTGAGCGATCAGAGGATTAACGAGCAAGCCCGCTCACACTCCTGTGAATCCAACCAGTAACACTTACCGCATAGTCCGGTCTGTTCGTCTGATATGTCGTATATCTCGCCTAGGGGTGGTAAACGTCAGACCCCAATAGCTCAATAAGTCGTGTCGATATGAGGTCTATAACAGTTTGAGAAACTACAGGTAACACTTACCAGTAAATCTCAACAACCCTGGCGAGGGATTTCCGGTTATAGCCAATCGAACACAGCGCAACATCAACTCCCTATACCGGGAGAGACGAATCCCCTCCTATCGCTCATTTCCTCCATGTGATTCGGGACTGTACCCAAAACCACCGTTTTGCATGCCCTCTTGGACATGGTAAGGTAGAAATCAAAGCACAGTGGGAATCACACAAGACTCTATGAAGATCTCGGGTCTACAGACTAACCTGTACCAATGTCACCAGAGAACTGCCATCTGACGTAAGGTATAATACCATTTGGGAGTTCTCGGTGAGTCCGTCCAGTGTACCCAGTCTCCACTGAGCACCCGTATATCATCTTTGATGTCAAACACCAATGGATATGGGATCATCCATCGCCCATCTGTATGGGTCGAGAAGGTATACGCTAGTCTACTCTGGTATATCGATGCCCCGTCTCGATACACCCACGACTAGGGACCTTGAAGGATGTACTTATGGACTACCATGTCCCCACTAGTATGATCCGCATCATAGTCCAGGTAGTCAAGTACACATCCTAAGGGCTTTACGAATATGTAACAAAGAGACAATCGGTATACACGTTAAGATAAAGAGCAACCAGGTAGCATACTATCATGTCGAGCAAGAAAGTCCTCCCTATATATGTCCCAGAATCCACTACAATATACATCTTATGTACAGTAATGGCCTCTAGGGTATACATATAACTAACAATCTCCCACTTGCACTAGGGCCATCTGTAGCAGTGGTTGCAGTATCTCATACTCAACCATCCCATAAAAGTCTCTCTCTGGGAAAAGGCCTTTGTGAGTGGATCCGCCGTGTTGTCCTCCGAGTCTACTCTCCTAACCTCGATCACCCTGAAGATCAACTATCTCCATGATCAGGTGATGCTGCCTCAAAATACGTCTGGGTCACTGATGGGACCGGGGTTCCTGGGCCAAGACCACACTTCCATTGTCACACAATGGTAGGTACCTAGTTCATCTCATGAACCAATATACACCCAAACTGCCTCTTTAGTAGTATCTTTGATAGCGATGTCACTAGCCTTTATCGTCTAGTTTGCCACGGTATCTAGCTTGGAACTCTTCCAACATACCGTCCCTCCACTGAGGGTAAAGACAATGCCTGCGACCGACTTTCAGTCGTCCTTATCACCCTGGAACATTTTCAGTGATTCTCCCCAGGATCAATTGATACCATCTCACTGCAACTAGTGAGTATGCTAATATCCAATTAGATCTATCTCATAGATCCAAAACCTAGGATTTAGCAGGTATCACTTTGATCCTATATGGAGAATCCTTGTGATAAGCGGAGATTGACCGAGCGTAGCATAGGAAACTCCTTCCCCATCAAGAGTATGTCATCCATGTACTCTACGAGGATCACCACCATACTCCCTACTACCTTTTTGTATATACAAGGTTCATCTACCATTTTGATGATGTCAAATTCTTTGACTAACTCATCAAAAAAGATGTTCCAACTCCGCGATGCCTGCTTTAATCTGTAAAGCAACTTGCACACGTTTCCGCTGCTCCCACTGTTTACGAATCCCTCTGGCTGTGTACTTATAGACGTTCTCTTCTAAATCAATATTTAGAAAAGCAGTCATGACACCCAACCACCAGATATCGTAGTCATGATATGCAGCAATGGCAAGTAGGATCCGGATGGACTTAAGCATAGTTACTGGAAAAGGTTTCATCATTTTCCACGCCTGGCCAATGATGAAAACCTTTAACAAGTCTAGCTTCGAAAGTCTCAACTTTTCCATCTACACCAAGTAATCTTCTCAAGATATACTTGCTCCTGATGGGGATTTAACCCTTCAGATATAGCATCCAAAGTCCATACTTTGCTGGTGTACATGGATTCCATCTCAGATCGCTAAGCATCCAGCCATTCTTACAGAGTCCCTACTCTTGATGGCCTGCTCGAAACTAGTTGGGTCATCATCTCATGATGCAATCCTCGCTCCCACTGTCATAGAGAAACCGAAGTATCTCTCAGGAGAATGAGGAACCCTACTAGATCGGTGGAGAGGCTGAGGTTCGTTGGAATCTACTGAATCCTTTGGTTCTATCAAATCATCAGCTGCAGTTTGTATAGCTGGAACATTTCCAGTTCTACATAACAGACCTTGCCTCGAGCTTGTCCGGATTTTTCTTTTTAGACATAGGCCGGACAACCCCAAATCTTAACAAACTTAAGATATGGGCTCTTCCCTTTCCATATCACATATGAAGTGGTAGGCAACTGATTTGATTTGAACCCTATTCAATAGGTATGCAGTTTCTTAAGTGCATAACACCCAAAAGAAAATAGGAAACTCAGTAGTACTCATCATAGAGCGCATATCATATAGGGTGTGATTGCTCCGTCCCGATACACCGTTGTGCTGTGGTGTATTTAGAGGAGTAACACTGAGAGAGAATCTCATTCTCCTTTAAAATAGTCCAAGAATTCCATGCACAAGTATTCTCCTCCCTGATCTCATCATAGGACATAATACTTATACCCGTATTTTGGTTCTCTACTTCTAACTTATATTCTGTGAATATCTCAAAAGGTTCGGACTTATGTTTCAACAGAAACATATGTCTGAATCTTGAGAGATTATCAGAAAATGTAATGAAATACAAAGAACCGGTCTTGGCATGTGTAGACAGGGGACCTATATACATCAACATGTATCAACCCAAGAGTTCACTAACTCTTTCTCTGTTTCCAGTAAACGGAGCTATGGTCATCTTATCTTTGTGACATGACTGGCAAGTTTCACAAGATGTAAATTCAAACTAATTTAAATATGCATCTAAAATGTAACTTAAGCTAGTCGGGTCACATTGATATGACCTAGTCTACAATACCTCAAGAAGGAATCGTTCAATTCTGAACTCTTCCTCTTGTGTGTGTTTCGTATACTAAGAACTGTAGTTTGATTTAGAACATCAATGGTTTTAGATAACGTGCCTGAACCGATCAACTTTTGATATAGAAAATGTTCAAAACATTATCCAACAATACAAAATTTTATCATTTCTTTACTAATAAAGAGACTGATATGATTTTGTATATCAGGTTCGGTATCTAATAACATTCGTTCAGAATCAATGTATTTGGAATACAGGGTGACAGTGACCAACAGACTTGGCTGCAACACTTGCACCGTTTTCTGTCTCATGAAACTTATCACCCGTTCTCAGTTCTCTACCTTTCTGTAGCCCTATGTAACAGATTACATATCTGGGATCCTGATCCGGTATCAAATACCCAGGACGTAAAGGATACAGAGAAACAGTTCTTTGTAATGAACATACCCGAAGGAGATGCATCATATGCACTTTCTTCGTTTGGGCGGTATGGGAATCCTGGTATTCCCCTATTCCCTGCTCTGTCTTATAACATTTATAAGTTGGAGCGGGACCAACGGTCCCCAGCTCAGTATAAAAAGCGGGTTCGGTCAATATATCTGTTTTATTATCTTGATTAAGCCGTGATATGGTCGCTACCTGGAGAGAGAGAGAAGAAAACACTCAGCGTGCGCTCTTGCAAGATCAGATTGGTTATTATTTTATCTAATCAGGATGGCTCCCACTGTTTTTTATCAAATCTTCCTTCAAACCTTAAAAGGAAAGACTAGCCGGGATTAATTACACGCTACAAGTTCGCCAATCTTTCAGCCAGGCCAGTGTCGGTACTTTGAAGGAGGTTCCCCGTGCTTTCGCACGGACCTAATTAAAGTAAACCTCGTTTTCCCAGAGGCGTAACCTCGTTGACACCTTCCTAGACACCTACTTGATCGGCTAATTGTAATGTGTAAAACTCTCCCAGGAGTAACAATTACTCGCAGCGGGTATCGGGATCCAACTATCTCATAGAAGGTATGCAATCTTATTGCAAATTTCAACACTTGAAATTCCCGATAATTTTGCCCCTAGCGTCCTATGACCTTGACGTAGGCCAACAAACCATAGTGCGCTAGTCAAGTTCAACCCGTCATTTCCTGATTGAATTAAACCCATTGCGTAATGAACTTGATATCGTTGTAGAATCAACAAAGTCGCACGACTACCCTAATCCAATCTGCATCATATGCATAAGCAGATAAATACTAGTTAGCTACCGCACACTACGCCTTGACGTAGGCCAACAAATATAGCACGAATACTAACTACTACTTATCTGAAATGACGGAGGGCTACGACAGGTTTTTCTGAAAACCTATTGCGTAATGAACTTGATATCATTGTAGAATCAAATGATTTTAAAATGGAGTGTTTTTAAGGCTTTTCTAGTTTTGCTAAAGGGGTCACTCCCGGTGAAGGGATCGTCGGCCCTTTCCTCATCGAATAAGGTGCAGGATATATCATATATACCGCTGTGCAAAGCAAAAACTATAGAAGCAATCAAAAGAAAAACCGAGGGGTGTAGCATCTGCCAGTCATTGCTAAAGGGGTCACTCCCGGTGAAGGGATCTCGGCCCTTTCCTTATCGAATACGGTGCAGGATCTTCTACAAGGAACACCACGATGCAAAGCAAGAACTGTAGCTACCGGTTTTTGAAAATTCTGATTCCACAACATCTTAGGTTTCTTTTATTTCATTAATCACATTAATGAAGTCCCATCATTTAATTCACCTAAACATCACAGATAAATACGACGTACACTTATGCCATCCGCATTCGCCTCGATGTCCTCTCGTGCACCGTTAGGTTAGCTGACTAACGGCAGAGCGGGGCAGGGCTAGCACGGATGTAAAACATAAGTAACGTCTATATAATATATCATATATACTATATACAATATATATTTGAACAAATCACATGATCACTTCACAGATAACGCAGCAGAAAATATCATATGAAATATTGGATATACTAGCACGTCCGTATTTTATTTTGAGCCTGTATAAAACACGGATTCCACGGTCGTGATGAATAGCCAATCCCACACCCCTAGACCCCTACGAGAGCGGCAAGCAACCCTACCAATTCTAGGGTTAGGAGACCCGGACTCGACTCCTCGAGATGGTCTCCCACTGGACCCTAGAACCCGGTTACTTATGATTCCCTTCTTGGGTCTATCCTAATACGGAAAAGTAAATAATATACAATGGTGACATCTTCCGCAACCTGGAAGTGCCCCAATAAAAGAATATTACATACAAGTTTTCACATGAATGAAAATGAAAAACACTCATCTCACATAAAAAAAAACCCGGCTATTCAAACACGATGATCCAATATAACATATCCAGCAACACATAACATCACATGTCATCAACGTAAGTAAATATGCCCATCCCAATTGTCGTTGACATATAGCAACAAAACCGGCGATATCACATATTATACTTACGGTCGCAGAAAAGAAAGTGTAAAACTACAACAGTTGGAATCCGCAAACTCTTTAGACATCGCATGCCTAACCAAATGAATTCCTTAGACATCTGTTCATAACATATTATTGCATTTTATATTCCCCATTCTTAAGAATTTACGAATAAAAACAGGTGCTTTTGACCCATGTTTGTTACATGTTACAGGTTACAGGTTCTTGGAGCGAATACAGTGAAAAAGATGAAAGTTGATACAGGAAAGGGACTTTTGACCAACAAGTAAACGGATCCTAGACAAGCCCAGACTAATAACAGTTCAAGGCAACGCAGCGTGTCGAAGCGAAACGGTTTAAAGACCAATACAAAATTTCACTGAAGATCTAGAGAAGAATAAGAAGACAAACAGAGAAAAGAGATGAAGAAATAACTATCCCAGATAAAGACAAACAAGCGTAGAAGATTTGGTGAGCTGAACTCACCAAAGGGCTGCGGAACCGCGGCCCAAGGCCCATCATTGCCGCGGTTCCGCGGCCGTTTGTTGCCCGTGTCGGCACCGACTTCTTGTGTCGGTGCGACGGTGCGGGTGTTGGGATTTTTAGGGGGCAAATCTGTAATTGCACTTCTGCGAGAGTCTGTAACCCTAGCTTCACTGTTTGCTTATAAATTGTACTCACAAATCTGTAAAAGGGATGCCTCTTTTCAATCAATAAAAATTCAGATTTGTTGGGAGATCTAGAGCATCACTTTTGTAAGTTTTAATTCTTTTAATTCCTGCCTTAGTTCTAATTTTATTACTTGCCCTAGTTAACTAGTTTAGCTCCTTTTAATCTGCAGTAAGTATAACACAAGATCTGAACAAAACATTTTAAAACATAACAACTAAAATGTCGTTTTTAGAAAATTCCCTAATGAGCGAGTAAAATCCTCGCTCGTTAGGGTTAGGAACAAAGGAGGGAGTGAGAGATGAATATCTCTCACCTCCTTCAATGCCAACACATTTTCAAAATAAGAACTTCATGCACGCATGTACGATCCGCCCCCTACGGCACCCTACCTACGAGGTAACGGTGAACCGTAGTATAAAAGGCCGGACATACATGACGTCCATGAAGATTGTAGCAATTAATAGGAAAGGACGTACAAGGATCGAGAGGAAGAAACTTCGTTTCTTCCCAATCATCCTAATCCCCTTTGCTAATAATTGTTATGATTTTCTAAAAGGCTTTGATCAAACGACATTGAAAAAGGTGACAATATTGATCTCATCAACCTTACCTTAGACCTAACCCTAACGAGTTCTTTCATATCATATAAATTAGTTTTTAAATCAATCGACAAAAACCTAACAACCAGCGGAATCAACTCGTGAAAACACAAAAACAGAAATTTACGCATCTCTGCGGATCGACCCGTACTCACCGGCTAGCTGCAAAGCGACGCCGTTTCTGATTACGCTAAATAAAAATTTTTGGATTAATCAAATGGCGCCGTTGCCGGGGATGGCGTAATATTTCTTTTTTGTGTAATTTCGGGTTGATATAAATTCTAAAAATTATAAAAATCTGAAAATATAAAAAATACAAAAATTTTCTTTTCATTATTTTTATCTGTTTGAAGGGTTTCTCGTTTGAATCTTGCAGGAACAGCGAAGACTCTCGGATCTGGAATTTTACAGAGGGCAAATCAGTAAAGTGAACATCATAACAGAGGTAGATTGAACCAACAGAGCACCACAAATTTTTTGAGCAGCTGATCTGCTCAAGGGACCGCGGTTCCGCCGCAAGATACCCCTCAAGACCGCAGATCCGCGGCCCTCTGTTGGCTTCTCTGCATAAAAATTTCAAGGTTTGATCCCTCATTCTCCCCTCTGCAACCTCCATACATCCACTGTAAAACTTTCTGCAGGAATTCTTTACGCTAAAAAAATCTTCTCTCCCCTTCTAAATAACAGATTTGCTGCTGGTTTCTTTGCGCCGCGCTAAAAATTTGATTGCAAGTGAATTTTTGTTTTCCATAATTTAATTGGACTTTAAGGGGCTAATTGACCAAACTCAGATTGGGTGGGGATTTCATCACCCTTCCCAGGATCCCAGAAAACACCTAAAGCATGTGCATTGACCACAACTAATTAAAAAAGACTAGACTCAGACCTAAGGACATCGAGCTCAATAGGAAAAGGACTAGTATAGGCATCGACCGTTTATCCTAACTGACATTGCGGTGTCTAGGCTAGTGGTTATTAATTAGGCCCACTGTAGTGGTGGTTCCTTCCCACTTACCTGGCCATACTTGTCCGTGAAGAGGCGGTTTGAGGTCCTATTTCTAGCCCTAGTTAGGAGCTGTCTAGTGGACCTAGGCGACCCTAGATCTAGGCCTGATTGTGCATGTGTGGTTGATACATTTGTGTCATGAGTCTCTTTTCGAAAACCTTTTTGCAAAACTCTCACATATAAAAAAAAAGGACAAAATCTTTTCAAAACTTGCAACTTGCCGCTAAGAAAACTTGCAACTCACTTCCACCACTTTCCCTCACTGACGTTATCTTACCTCCACATTCTGTCTTTCTTTTTTCTGACTACACTACCCCTTTTAGTGTATGTCACTTTGGACTAGGGATACTAACGCCCGATTAGTCCGTGTTTCGTTGGTACCGACCGACGAACACTTCGACACCGAAGTCGACATTCCGTCCACTTTCTTACCTACACCTTCATATTCTTCCACCGAAGGCATGTCGGGATTCAACCCCAACAATACCTTACCGACGGGAATGATTCCACCCCCGCCAGGTGCGAATAACCCAATTCATCCGCCTGTTGAAGCGCCCGCACGAGTTGCGCTCCAGGATCTCTTTTACCCCATCCGCACTTCTTTACCTACTTGTCACTCACCCCCACCGGCAAATGGGGACAATTTTGAAATAAAACCACATTTCATCAATATGCTGCCAAAATTTCATGGTTTGGAATCTGAAGATGCATATATCTTTATTAATAAATTCCAAAATGTGTGCGCTATGATGAAAACAACCCAATTAAGTGATGACGCTATAAGGCTAAGGGTCATTCCTTTCACCTTATGTGACCTAGCCGAGAAGTGGCTATACAACACCGCATCACATTCCATAAGAAATTGGGACGAGTTTGTGAAAGCTTTTCTGAAAAAGTTCTATCCTCATCACAAAACTGCTAGAATCCGCAATGAAATAATTCAATTCTCACAACTTCCTTCCGAACCATTTTGGAAGTGCTTCGAGAGATTTAAGGACCTACTAGTTCAATGCCCTCATCATGGGATAGAAAGTTGGCAACTTTGCCAAACATTATACGAGGGATTGAACTCGGCAACGAAGCAGTTGCTAGAAACCATAAGTCAAGGTCATTTTCTCTCCAAGTCTAGTGATGAAGCATGGCAGTTTCTTGAGGATCTTAGTGAGCAAACAATTCAGTGGGAGAGTACCAAGACCACATCATCTTCCTCTAGTGGTCAATCTAGGGCAGGCGTACATCAAGTAGAAATGTCGATTGCTATGAAGGCCGAGATGGCCGCTCTTACGAAAAAGCTAGAAGCGATTGAGACCAAAATCTCGTCGTCTTCTCCTGCTCCTGTTATGCCTCCGAGAGCTGTTTGTGCTTGTTGTGTGGATCCATCGACCTAACCGAAGAGTGTCCTTATAATGCATCTACTCAAGGACAGGATCAAGTCAACGCTGCATTTCAGCAACGACAAAGAAACGATCCTTACTCTTCGACATACAATCCCGGGTGGAGGAATCACCCAAATTTCGCTT
This sequence comes from Agapanthus africanus, assembly GCA_030015575.1. Taxonomy (NCBI): domain Eukaryota; kingdom Viridiplantae; phylum Streptophyta; class Magnoliopsida; order Asparagales; family Amaryllidaceae; genus Agapanthus; species Agapanthus africanus. Next base: position 122,209,080 of record JASDDO010000012.1, on the reverse strand, counting down.
GGAACCAAAATCAACAATTCCAAGGAAATAACAATTTTCAAAGACCTCCTCCTCCACAAAAACAACAAGCACCGTCACAAACTCAATTTCAACCATAACAATTTCAACAGCAACCTTACCCTAATCAGGTGAACAATTTTGTGCCTAACAATGCTTACCAGCCAAACAATTATGTTCAACCTAATAATGATAAGGTTAGCTCGCTCGAAAGAAGTCTAGATGCGTTCCTTAAGCAATCTACACAGTCTACAGCAAGACTAGAGACTTCTATTCAATCTTTGGTGCAAAACAGTGCCTCACACGGTCAAAGCATCAAATCAATTGAGGCACAAATTGCACAACTTAATGCAGCTTTAAGCGAGCGCGAAAAAGGAAAACTCCCATCTCAACCACTGCCCAACTCCGGTCACGCACATGCTGCAAATCAATAGCAGAATCATAATGTAAATGCGGTGACCACGTTGAGATCGGGAAAAGTGTTGCAAAACAATGTGGGTATTGACAATGACACCCCTGCCGGTGGCCCTTCTTCATCTTCTTCACCATCTTCTTTAGAGCCTATTCTCCACCCTTCACACGGCTCTACATCTTCTAGCTCGAACGGACCCATTTCTCACAACACGAACACATCTACACGGGGTGCCATTCCAACTCGACAATCTGATCCGCAAAAATTGGACTCAACCACCTTTCAAAATGTTCCTTTTCCTAATCGGTTGAGATCCAATAAACCAACTCCACAGATGGAAAAGATTGTAGAGTTGTTCAAACAGGATAGCATAAATATCCCTCTTTTGGATGCAATCCGACAAGTTCCTTCATATGCAAAAATTTTAAAGGACCTATGCACCAAAAAGAGGAAGTCGCAAGTGCCAAAGAAAGTTTTTGTGGCTAGTGCTATTAGTGATGCTCTTGTAAATTCCCTACCCCCAAAGCAAAAGGACCCCGGGTGTCCTACCATTTCGATAACAATTGGGGACAAGAACATCAATAGAGCACTATTAGATCTTGGCGCGAGTGTCAATTTGCTGCCCTATTCTGTGTACGAGCAATTGGGTGTTGGAGAGCTTAAGCCCACTCACTGTACTCTCCAAATGGCCGACCGGTCTATCACTCATCCTAGGGGAGAGCTGGAGGATATGCTAATTAGAGTAGGGGATTTCATTTTCCCCGTTGACTTTATTGTGATGGATACACAAGCTGTTGCTAACCCCGGAACCAAATTCCGGTAATACTTGGTCGACCATTTCTGGCTATTTCCAACGCAGTGATCAATTGTCGTAATGGTTGAATGAACCTATCTTTCGGCAATATGACAATTGAGCTCAATATTTTCAAGTTGGGAAGTCAGCCTGCTGAGCCTAATGCTAGCGTACTCGATGTTTGCTCCATCAATGGGATCGCGGAGGAGGACTGTGAATTCGAGAATTTTTTGTTCGATCACAGCAATGTTAACGCCACTAGTGCGTTCCTCCTAGAATCCGACGCAGCTTTCACAACGGATAACGATTTTGAGTGCTTTACCTTCGTTGATGACTTTGAAGACTCATCACCTGAATTGGAGTCTTTTGCTTTTTCGGATGAGTTAGTTGAACCATCCGACACTGTTGCGTACACTCGGTTCGAACCTTTGATGGAATCCTTCGAGTTTGAAACAACTACCCCATTATTACCATCTATTGTTTCACCTCCTAAACTCGAATTAAAGCTTTTGCCAACACACCTAAAATATGCTTATCTAGGTGATAATGAGACCTTACCTGTCATTATATCAGCCTCTCTAGCCCTTGAGCAAGAGAAGGCTCTTTTGATGGTCTTACATAATAATCGGCAAGCTCTCGGCTGGTCTATGGCGGACATTAAGGGGATTAGTCCCCTCATAGTCGAACATCATATACACTTGATGGATGATGCCAAGCCAGCACAGGATCCACAAAGGCACCTCAACCCCATCATGAAAGAGGCTGTTAAGAAGGAAATTGTCAAGTGTCTGGATAGCGGTATCATTTACCCTATCTTGGATAGCCAATGGGTTAGCCCAATCCACGTTGTGCCAAAGAAATCGGGCATTACGGTCATTACCAATGAGGCAAATGAGTTAATTCCCACTCGCACCCAAACTGGGTGGCGAGTCTGCATAGACTATAGGAAACTCAATGCCGCAACAAGGAAAGACCACTTTCCTTTACCTTTCATTGACCAAATGCTCGAGCGATTGGCAGGGCACGAGTTCTATTGCTTTCCCGATGGTTATTCCGGTTATAACCAAGTCCCCATCGCCAAGGAGGATCAAGACAAGACAACATTCACTTGTCCCTTTGGCACTTTTGCTTATCGTCGCACGCCCTTTGGGTTATGTAATGCACCCGCGATATTTCAGCGATGTATGATGGGGATCTTTTCAGACATGGTTGAAAAGTTCTTGGAAATCTTTATGGATGATTTCTCCATCTTTGGCGACTCCTTCGACGAGTGTTTACGCCATCTTGACGCTGTTCTTACCCGCTGCAGGGATAAGAACCTAACATTGAATTGGGAGAAGTGCCATTTCATGGTGCGAGAGGGCATTGTCTTAGGACATGTCATCTCGCAAAACGGCATCGAGGTTGACAGAGCTAAAATCGAAGTGATTTCTAACCTCCCTCCCCCAAAATGCGTCAAAGATATTAGAGCCTTCCTTGGGCACGCCGGTTTTTACAGACGGTTTATCAAGGACTTTAGCAAGATTGCTAGACCTTTGACTCTCTTACTGGCCAAGGACACAACTTTTGCTTTCGACTCCACTTGCATTGAAGCATTCGAGTCTTTGAAACATTCACTCATCACTGCGCCCATCCTCTCATCTCCCGACTGGACGCACCCTTTTGAAATCATGTGCGACACATCAGACATTGCTATTGGCGCTGTTCTTGGACAGCACATTAATAAGATGCCGCACGTGATTTATTATGCTAGCCGAACACTAAATGAGACCCAACTCAACTACACAACAACAGAGAAAGAGTTTTTAGCTGTTGTGTTCGCACTCGAAAAATTTCGGCCTTATTTAATTGGCTCTCCAGTCATTGTATATACTGATCATTCAGCTCTTCGCCACCTTTTTGCGAAGAAGGATGCTAAGTCAAGGCTAATACGTTGGATCCTTTTACTATAAGAGTTTGACCTTATCATTAAGGACAAAAAAGGATGTGAAAACGTAGTAGCTGATCACCTATCACGACTTCCTTCTTCGCCCACGCTCGATCTTCCAATCACTGATGTTTTTCCCGACGAGCAACTCTTGACCGTTTCTTGCGAACCATGGTTCGCCGATATTGTGAATTACTTAGCCACCGGCCTGATACCTAATGATTGGTCGAAACAGGATAAACTTCGATTTTTATCCCAAGTAAAGCATTTTTACTGGGATGAGCCCTATCTTTTTAAATACTGTTCCGACCAAATCATTCGTCGGTGTGTACCTGAAAGTGAGGTCAAGAGCGTGCTATCTTTTTGCCACGATCAAGCATGTGGCGGGCACTTTGGCCCAAAGAAGACAGCCGAAAATTTTTTGCAGTGTGGTTTCTATTGGCCACGACTCTTCAAGGATGCATTTGAATACTGCAAAACTTGCTCCCGGTGCCAACACTTGGGCCGGATATCGCGGAGAAACGAAATGCCGCTCCAACCTATTTTGGTTGTGGACATTTTTGATGTTTGGGGTATGGATTTCATGGGACCATTTCCTAACTCTTTTGGAAATGTGTATATTCTTTTGGCGGTTGACTATGTTTCAAAGTAGGTCGAGGCTGTGCCCAGCCGAACGAACGATAATAAAGTTGTCGTTCGGTTTCTTAAAGAACACATATTTTCTTGATTTGGGCACCCTCGGGCGATAATAAGTGATAATGGTTCTCACTTCTGCAACAGGACTTTCGAGTCCTTAATGCGCAAATACTCTATCACCCACAAATTGTCAACGACATATCACCCCCAAACATGTGGGCAAGCCGAGCTTTCAAATCGGCAAATAAAGCAAATCTTGGAGAAAACGGTTTCCAAAAACCGTAAAGATTGGTCACTTAAACTGATCGATGCACTATGGGCTTTCCGTACTGCATACAAAACCGATCTTGGTATGTCTCCATACCGGCTTGTGTACGGGAAGACTTGCCACCTCCCAGTGGAGATTGAGCATAAAGCATTCTGGGCTATCAAAGAGCTGAATCTATCTTTAGGAGATGCGGGCAGCAATCGAAAGCTGCAATTGAATGAATTGGAGGAGCTGAGGGATGAGGCATATGATAATGCCATAATTGCTAAAAACCGAGAGAAGGTGTTCCACGATAAACACCTTTTGCGAAAAACTTTTGAACCGGGACAACAGGTTCAACTTTATGACACTCGGTTATATTATCATCCCGGCAAGCTCCGGTCCAGATGGAGAGAACTTTTTGTAGTCCGCACCGTTTATCCGCACGGTGCGGTTGATCTTGAAAATCCTGAAGACGGTACTTTATTCAAAGTGAATGGGCATCGACTAAAACCGTTCTTCACAGCGGACCCTTCGGAGGAGCTCATGTTCTTGCAGGAGCCGATCTACACTGAGTGATATTCCTCCACTTTCACCCCCAAATTTCTTTTCTCAAAACATTATTTCAAATAAGTTTGGGGGTGTGTATATTATTTGTATATATTTCCAAAATACCATAAAAAATATAATAAAAATTAATAAAAAAATAATATAAATAAAATTTTTTGGACCTAATAGCAAATTTTCAGAATTAAGAGCTGATTTTACAAATAAAACCCTCGTTTTAGAGGGTGTTCTATACAAATATCCCTCCCATCCCCTATTTAATGGAACTCGAGCCCTCTGTTCTCTAACCCTAAATTTTTCCTCTTCAGAAAACCCTAGCCGCCGCCGCCTTCCCTCTCCAGAAAAATCTCGCAGCAACTCCTCCATACCGCCGCGCTTCCGCCGCATCAGCCGCCTCCCGCCGCTCTTCCGCCGCCGTTTGATGTCGTCGCCCCCTGAAATTTTCAGGGGAGGTAAATCTGTCATATTTCTCTCTGTTTTTAGCATACCTTTTCTGTAAAATTATCATGGCACATAAAATGCAATTTGAGAGAGATTTTACCCCAGTTTTCACGCACGAAGTATACGGTAGATATTTCGCACATGAAATCGAACAAAGGGGCTGGAATTTCCTGCTCTATAATCACTCATCTGTGTTTGCCCTACCTAACCTAGTTGCTCTATTCTATAAATCAATGGAGGATAATAGCCTTGACAACTTAGGTTACATTAAACTAAATTGGGAAAATCGTGAAATTCACATCGATAGGGACATGATACACGAGGTTACACTCATACCACGTGTACCTGCACATGAACACCCATTGCGCTTTGAAGATTATATGCCCTTGATGGGGAATGACTGTGCACGAGAACCGCGTAAGGGTATCCAAGCACGGACCCTTTTTGCGAACGTTTTAACTGTGTGTCGGTGGGCACAAAACAATATCTTTGGTAGTTCCCACAACACGACTTTTTTCACCCCTTCATTACATGTCGTACACACACTGATGATGAAAAATCCAAGGTTCGACATGTGCACGGTTTTGCTCCAATCTATAGGTACGGGGAAACAAGGTACCGTGTACCCATGTCCCATGCTTGTTACCCAACCCTGCCGTTATTTCCTCCCCGTCGAGGAATTTGACTCATACATGATAGACGGTGTTCCGATTCGACCACTCGTAGAGGGCGTCACGTCGTCCTACTCTAGACTCACTGATATTTGGACACGAACGGAACCGGCAGAAAATGTACCCGCACACACCCCTAGCTCGAGCTCGACTTCGAGCGGGGAAGAACTAACTCCTCAGGAGCATGCGCGATTGATGCGGAGAACAGTGAGAAGAATCGACTCTTTGAGGGATGAGTTTCGGGCAACTGCACGAGATCACGACTGTCGGTTGACGGAAATTGAGAGGGGAATCCAAACACTTTTGGCTAGAGGGGAACGATCACGTTCACGCTCATGAGCGCGACGTGGTGCCGGGCAGTGAGGGCACTGCTTTGCTCAAGTTTGGGGGAGAGGGTAATGTATATGGTTATCGTTTGCATTGCACATTGTATATATTTTTCTTTTCTTTTTGCATATTTAATTTCTGCACTGCATCTTTATATAAAAATAAATCATAAAAATTTGAAAATTTGAAAAATAAAAAAAAATTTAGAAAACTGAAAACCCATAAAAAAAATTTCAAAAAATATAAAAATTATTGTATTCAATTTTGCTTAATTGACTTGAGTTTGATAAAAAGGTTAACTGGCTAGGAAAAACTATATCTTAGACTTAGCAAATTAAAAATCCTAAAAATAACATTCCTTAGAGTTTAACGGTAGAGAATATATGTTTTTGTAGGTTATTTAGGAATAGGCAAATTTTGGGTTCACTTCTTGGGCTAAACCAAAATGAGGGAAGAGTATTAATGTTCTTATTAGAGTATAAGTTTGAAAAATAGTTCCTAGCTTAAGTTTAGATTCTGAAAACATGTACCCTACAAAATGCACAATCACGCACCTCGAAACTTGGATTAGTAGAAGAGACCTTGAATTACTCATGTCTAAAGTCCTTAGCACAATGAAAATAAAAAGAAAAAAAAAGTGAATAAAAAAAAATGGACACTGGTTTTTGTGATTACTTAGGGCTAGAAAATTATTTAGCGAGGGTGCTTCATCACCTAGTGCCTTAGACCAACTGGTTTGGGAGTCACTGCTAAAAGCCTTGGGTATTGCAAAACTAGGAAATACGCTTTAAAGTGCCAACGCATCTTGTAATCGGCTGTTGGTACCTCAAGAAGTATTAACGGTCGCATGAAGGATGTGTAAGCAAAAGTTAAGAAAAATTCACAAATAAGTGCTTTGGACAATGGACGAGAGTACAATTGCTTGATTTGAATTTCCAAGCGTAGGGTGACAATTACATACACGTGGGGATATGTGATTAGAGTTTAGATAAGAGAAAGGAATGAAGAATAAAACTTGTATCTTTAATAGAGTTGATAGAAATTCCTAAGTGGAGATGAAACTCTAGAAGAAAAACTTAAGAAATGCTGAATTCTAAGTAATTTTATAGAACATGTACAATCTTAAGTTACATAATAAAGAAATGTGAAGAATATGGGTGGATAATTTGCAGGGCAACGATAAAAGCATTCCTTGTTAGAAAACCTAATTGGAGAGCAAAAGTCGAAAAACCACATTGATAGGATTTTGTGGGTGTAATCCGCTGAAAACTCTCAGGAGACAACACTCCTCCTACTAGGGACACCTAGAGGTTTAATGGCTTGTTGCACATGCTCAGTGCAATCGCGTTTCCCTGCGAAAGTGCGGCTAGGATAGAATAAAATAATAAGTTTGCTCGAGGACGAGCAAAAGATAAGTTTGGGGGTATTTGTTCATAACATATTATTGCATTTTATATTCCCCATTCTTAAGCATTTACGAATAAAAACAGGTGCTTTTGACCCATGTTTGTTACATGTTACAGGTTACAGGTTCTTGGAGCGAATACAGTGAAAAAAACGAAAGTTGATACAGGAAAGGGACTTTTGACCAACAAGTAAACGGATCCTAGACAAGCCCAGACTAATAACAGTTCAAGGCAACGCAGCGTGTCGAAGCGAAACGGTTTAAAGACCAATACAAAATTTCACTGAAGATCTGGAGAAGAATAAGAAGACAAACAGAGAAAAGAGATGAAGAAATAACTATCCCAGATAAGGACAAACAAGCGCAGAAGATTTGGTGAGCTGAACTCACCAAAGGGCCGCGGAACCGCGGCCCAAAGCCTATCATTGCCGCGGTTCCACGGCCGTTTGTTTCCCGTGTCGGCACCGACTTCTTGTGTCGGTGCGACGGTCCGGGCGTTGGGATTTTTAGGGGGCAAATCTGTAATTGCACTTCTGCAAGAGTCTGTAACCCTGGCTTCACTGTTTGCTTATAAATTGTACTCACAAATCTGTAAAAGGGATGCCTCTTTTCAATCAATAAAAATTCAGATTTGTTGGAAGATCTAGAGCATCACTTTTATAAGTTTTAATTCTTTTAATTCCTGCCTTAGTTCTAATTTTATTACTTGCCCTAGTTAACTAGTTTAGCTCCTTTTAATCTGTAGTAAGTATAACACAAGATCTGAACAAAACATTTTAAAACATAACAACTAAAATGTCGTTTTTAGAAAATTCCCTAATGAGCGAGTAAAATCCTCGCTCGTTAGGGTTAGGAACAAAGGAGGGAGTGAGAGATGAATATCTCTCACCTCCTTCAATGCCAACACATTTTCAAAATAAGAACTTCATGCACGCATGTACGATCCGCCCCGTACGGCACCCTACCTATGAGGTAACGGTGAACCGTAGTATAAAAGGCCGGACATACATGACGTCCATGAAGATTGTAGCAATTAATAGGAAAGGACGGACAAGGATCTAGAGGAAGAAACTTCGTTTCTTCCCAATCATCCTAATCCCCTTTGCTAATAATTGTTATGATTTTCTAAAAAGCTTTGATCAAACGGCATTGAAAGAGGTGACAATATTGATCTCATCAACCCTACCTTAGACCTAACCCTAACGAGTTCTTTCATATCATATAAATTAGTTTTTAAACCAATCGACAAAAACCAAACAACCAACGTAATCAACTCGTGAAAACACAAAAACAGAAATTTACACATCTCCGCGGATCGACCCGTACTCACCGGCTAGCTGCAAAGCGACGCCGTTTCTGATTACGGTAAATAAAATATTTTGGATTAATCAACATCGCATGCCTAACAATTATAAATCCCGCATTTTAGTCTCATTATCGAAAACACTTTTCAGTATCAACTCGGGCAATTCAACAAGATTCCCGGCATCCAGAACGAATGCTCGTCGCAAACTTTAGTAGACGGCCGCACCCCCGATACCGTCGACGAAGTGCACTGAGGCGGAACACCGCTGCCGCGAGCACCTAAACAGATGCTTTCGATAACGGGGTTCTCCTACAGTCACTTGGTCGGGGCTATGGGGTGTAGCTGTATATTAAGTTTACCTGGCGAGTATCCACGTACGCTACGTGATTGCGACGGACTTTTGATCACATCAAAATTCCGTGGCAACCGATCAAGTGAGACTAAACTGCTATGTTTATAACATCCAAATCAGTTATCTCATAACTACATGTGGATTCCAAATATTGTATCACATTCCAGATAAATAGAAAATGTTAAACTTTCCAATCGAACAATCAAACACCCAATGTTTCCCGAAACAGCTCAACTCTTGAAATAAGTTTAAAAACATCCACTTCATGCCACAGTACCAACGGTCCAGCCGTAGAAGGGTCAAGCCAACGCCTCACATGTGGCACGCCGTACTGCCCCAAACCCTAAGGTTCAAAGGGCAGTTCAAGACGGTCACATAATAGAGTTAAGGTTTGTTGTCTTCTAAAGGGACCATCGCGTTACTTGCACTACTTAGAACGTCATTAAACTACGGAAAAATCCAACAATTGGAAATTTCCCTGCAGGGGAAAAAGTGGGTATTTATATCCGGTCGAACTTTTTAACATGTTCTAAAATTACCCGGAAAAACACATAGACAAAGTTAAACAATCCGATCGAATCATCGAGTTCCCGAAACAACCCCAGAAAACTTAACTGTTGAGTATAATTTAAAAATTCCCAGAAAACACAGGAAATTCATATGGGCATTACTGTGCAAAGCACGTGCCAAGAATCGCCTTTATGGCCGCGGAACCGCTGCACATGCTAGGGTGGGGCTGCGGTTCCGCGGCGCATTGGTTGACTTGGGCTCACATACTTCACAGTAACTCTTACAATACCCTGCTGTATTTTTTGGATATTTTTAATTTGGAAAAATCCACATTTTCAGAAAATGTACAGAGAAGGGTTTGAGTTAGGGTTTCGGGGTTTGATCGGATTTCTAACATCATCTACACATCACCTAAAGCTCTAGCTAGGCTCTGATACCACTGTAGGGTTCCTAGACACACTCAAGAGGTTCCATAAGGCATCAACCATACCAAATTCAAATTTTACATGTGCCGTGAAACCCTAATTCGAGATCGTTAACTAGAGATTAGGCGAAAAGAAAGCAAGCAAACAACTTTGCTACTAAGTGAATGGAAATACAACCTTTGTAGATCTGGTCCACCACTTCTTTAGCTCCATGATGACGTCCCTTCGCTGCGATCACCGAGATCCCGAACTCTAGCGATGGTTTCGTCGGGGAAATGAGTGGGCTAGGTCGTTGACTTCGATGCCGAAGATGATCTACGTCGAGGCAACTCTAACTCAAGCTCCATCTTCACTAGGTCATGAAACTTGTGAAGAAAACACCCAATACAACATGGTAAGTGGTAGAGGATGAAGAAATAGGAAGTGGGTTCACTTTGGATTTGGATTTCTCACTTGATTTCAACACTTGAAATTTTCTAGCAAGGTTTTCTATTCTTCATCAAGAAGAAGAAGAAGAAGAATATCATCAATAATAATCAAAATGAAAAATCAAGTGAAGAGTTATCATCATGCAACCATGGGTGAAGTAAACTCATGTAGAGAATAAACTAGGGTTTAGGTGTAATGGTTAGGTTAAGGTATCAAACAAAATGGCTAGACTTTTCAAAGCTTCATGAAGCTTCAAATAAAGAACAAGATAAGCCACCATTTTGTTTAATCAAAATAAATAAAAAGAATAAATAAAACACTAACCATTAACCTAAACAATGGTGTAAAGCAAACACACACCCAAGTTTGCATGTATCATCAAACATGATACAATCTAGTGCACAAAAATATATCGCATATACAACTTGTGCACATCAAGTGAGAAGATCAATCTTAAGTGAACCAATACTACTTAATGTAAAGTAATATATCAAATATATAATTATACATTAAATCATTAAATCAAAACTTGATTTAACGATCCGGTCATATCTCATATAACCGACTAATATCAAGTGTATCAGTATATCGAATCAACACTTGATTCGGTAACCCGGTTATATCACATATAACCGACCGATGATACAAATCTCGAGAATAGAATACGGTATTACATATTGGTATTATTCTTGGTCCCGCACATATCTCATATGCGTTCCTATTTCATTTCGCTTGAGCCAGGAAACCTCTTTGTAGGACTCTAAAGACTCGTCAATACGCCGGCAGCAGGTGATGATCATATCAAACACCTACAAGCCGCAAGCAGTCTGCTAAACGTAACGGCCACCCGGGTATTGAGCGATCAGAAGATCAATGAGCAAGCCTGCTCACACTCCTGTGAATCCAACCAGTAACACTTACCGCACAGTCCGGTCTGTTCGTCTGATATGTCGCATATCTCGCCTAGGGGTGGTAAACGTCAGACCCCAATAGCTCGATAAGTCGTGTCGATATGAGGTCTATAACAGTTCGAGAAACTATAGGTAACACTTACCAGTAAATCTCAGCAACCCTGGCCAGGGATTTCCGGTTATAGCCAATCGAACACAGCGCAACATCAACTCCTTATATCGGGAGAGACGAATGCCCTCCTATCGCTCATTGCCTCCATGTGATTCGGGACTGTACCCAAAAACCACCGTTTTGCACACCCTCTTGGAAGTGGTAAGGTGGAAATCAAAGCACAGTGGGAATCACTTAAGACTTTATGACGATCTCGGGTCTACAGACTAACCTATACCAGTGTCACCAGAGAACTGCCATCTGACGTAAGGTATAATACCATTTGGGAGTTCTCGGCAAGTCCTTCCAGTATACCCATTCTCCACTGAGCACCCGTATATCATCTCTGATGTCAAACACCAATGGATATGGGATCATCCATCGCCCATCTGTATGGGTCGAGAAGGTATACGCTAGTCTACTCTGGTATATCGATGCCCCGTCTCGATACACCCACGACTGGGGACCTTGAAGGATGTACTTATGGACTACCATGTCCCCACTAGTATGATCCGCATCATAGTCCAGGTAGTCAAGTACACATCCTAAGGGCTTTACCAACATGTAACAGAGAGACAATCAGTATACACGTTAAGATAAAGAGCAACCAGATAGCATACTATCATGTCGAGCAAGAAAGTCCTCCCTATATATGTCCCAGCATCCACTACAATATACATCCTATGTACAGTAATGGCCTCTAGGGAATACATATAACTAACACTCTGTTGGATACAACGCATGAAGGAACTCCGTGTAAACGCACAACTTAACAAAGAACAACTAAGCAAACCGAGCCTAACCAGACAACAAACACCCAAATGGAGTCACACCCTGTCTAAATCCAGGTAGACACCACAACGAAATTCGTTGAGATCTGTCCCATTCCCGCTTCGGAACGGTTACAGATTGCAACTCTCCAGCCGGTCTCAGATGCTCAACCTTAGCTCGCAACAAGATAAGCACCTCGAAACGAAATCCGAAACCTCACTCTTCATCTCTGCCCACCCGTGACTATCTCATAAGTCACGTCACATCTTGGTGGAACTTGTACGAACACAGAAAGCTGACTGGTGTACCTCTTTTCTAGGATCTCGTGTCTCTACCCATCAGTATCAGGTACACATAAACGAATCCCTAAACGTAGCACACCCAGGTCACAAATCAAGAACTTCGAATCTTTACCCTACCGAACGTGCTCAAGTATCACATACAACGAGCATCGGTGGGCTGTGCCTCAAGAAAATGATTAAGTAAAAGTGGACGGGCACGGAAATGAGCAAGCCGTTCCCTCAGTAGAGGCGAACTTAAGATATACTCCACGATCACACAAGAACTGTAAATTTGCAGAAGACTGTCTCAGAACTGTGCACAACTAGGACAAGCTAAACCCCGGGCCTACGACTCAAGCATCAGCTACCATAATCGCCTTGCCACGGGTAAAAAAGGATCTCACAATCACAATCCTTTACGAGCTCCATTTAACGGCATTGTCTCAACAATCAAAACCCACTGCAGGAAGATGTACACTAAGCTCTGGTGGTCCGTGAAAATCTGACACGACTCTCCACACAAGTAGTGTCTCCAAATCTTCAACGCACGACCACCGCTTCCATCTCCAGATCATGAGTGGGATATCCTGCTCGTACTTCCTCCAACTGTCTGGAAGAAAAACCGATAACTCTAAAATGCCTCATCAACGCAAAATCGAGCCCTACTCGTGAAACATCACAGTTAAATAATAAAGTTGCCCGATCCAGAAGGCAAAGAAAGAACTGGTACAGTTGTCAACCGAGTCTTCAACTGCTGAAAACTACACTCGCATGCCACAGTCCAAGAAAAAGAAACCTCCTTCCCGGTCAGTTCAGTCAACGGTGCAGCGATACGCAAGCAATCCTGCACGAAACGGCGGTAAAAATCCGCTAAGCCCAAAAATCTGCGGACCTCTTTCCCGGATATAACTATGGGCTAAAGTTGTACAACCTCGATCTTCCTCGGGTCCGTATGAAAACCGTCTCCCGTAACCATACGACTTTAGGAATTCAACACAATCAAGCCTGAAAGAACACTCCGAGAATTTAGTAAACCGCTGGGGCTCTCCCAATGTCCGCAAAGCAAATCCTCAAGTGTTGCTCAAGTTCCTTACGACACGTTGGAAAAGACCAGAATGTCATCACTAACACAACAATAAACTGGTCGAGGAACGGCCTGAAGAAATCTGGTTCATCACATCCACGAATGCTGCTAGGGCATTAGTGAGTCCAACGACACTACCAAAACACATACTGCCCATAACACGCACAATAGCAGTCTTCGGAATGTCATCACTCCGAACCGCAACCAATGATGACCTGATCCTAAACAAACTTAGAAAATGTCATGCACTCTGGAGCAAGTCGAACAAATTGTCAATGCGAGGTATAAGACACCTATCCGCACCGTAACTCGGTTCAATTGACGATCAATCAACACACAACCTCAAACTGTCGTCTTTCTCCCTGACGAACAGAATAGGAGCTCCCCAAAGCAAAACACTTGGACGTTTAAGTCCCCCAACCAACAACTCTGCAGCTGATCCTTAAGCTCCCTTAGCTCCGCCGGCTCATCTGGAACAAAGTCGGAAACTCCCACATGATAGGAACCCGGTCCAACAAACCCACTGTGACTCCGGCATCCCGAATGAATGCCAAGAATCCTCAACATCCTCTCCTCAAAAGCCGAATAGCGAAAAAGGCTGAATTTAAGCTGTGATGGGCGGCACCACTGTCCCCCTGCACAACAAGAACTGACTTGCCGGGAAACAAAACCTGACTGTTTTCGCACGGCAGTCCACAGATGCATAGCACGTAGCTAACCAGTCTGTGCCCAGGAGAACGTCAAATCCAACATCTCCAGAAGGATCAAAGTGACGGACGGCCTATCCGATTGGCACACAACTGAAATACGTGTCACGCAGCAAAAGAATCGCTAACAGAAGTTAACACAACAACGGCTGATCTAGCATACACAACTCTCGGCCCAACCATAGCACAAAGTGTGTAAAATAAACGAGTGCATAGATCCTGAACAAAACAACCCTATGAAGCAAAAGAACATACGAATTTAAGAATACCTGAAAAATCCGCATTGGACGCCCGCGCGTCCCGATGAGTAGAAGCAAACTTTGTTGTGTGCCCTCTACCCGCAACTGGTGAAACTCCACCTCTACCGAACTGTCCCCCCTGAGCTAACCCTTCGCGACCACGACCTCTCCGAACACGATTCTGAAGCAATGCTAAGGAACAATTCCTGATGAGGTGATGAAGGCTCCCGCACCAGAAACATTCACGCGATGACTGCTGACCCTCCTGGGGATGAAAGCTGAACGACTGTCCTCGTCCTAAGCCTCTGCTACTCCCGCGACGGTCAAGAAATCTATCTCGGCGACTGAACCTCTGTCTCGGGGCTGACACACCTGTACTAGCCCTCCTTGTTCTTCGAACTCCCAAAGTCTCTGGAAGACGTGCCTCGTCAACTAGGGTTGCATCCACTGGTGCTGTATAAGTGACTGAAATCTGTGTACTGACCACAAGGAACAACTGGGTAACAGGGGTGGTAACCTCCTGTCGCTGCGCTCTACTGGCCTCAACCAAAGACCTCATCGTCTGACGCAAGTCTTGCATCTCTGCCTCAAGCCTAGCGATACGATCTATCGAAGGCGGATCCATCTGCTCCTATGCTACGAGCTTGCCATCCTGGTCAGTCCTCGTCCTACATGAGTCAACTCTGACCTCGGCACTCGCTGCATCACTCTGAGTCCCCATAGTCATCGGCGGCAAAGGCTATAAATGGAAAAGGATTCGATAAGAACACGGAAATCGAATCACAAGGATATGTATCATCACGAAAGGAATTTTCAAGCAATTAGTACTTAGGTCACTTTAGGCGGAGTACCGTGTCGTGAGTATGCCGCGGACATACACACACAACGTTACTCTGTTTAAGCTACCTACTCCATCATACCAAGGTCATCCTACACTCCGAAAGGTAAAATCTAGTGCTCTGATACCAATTTTATCACGACCCGAAATTGGCACGTGACAGCCCTTAAACTACGCAATATCTACAGGCGTAACGTAATTTATGTTAGCCAAAAACCCAACAATCTAAACCATCAAAAGTAGTAAGTGATAATAGCATTTTCAAAACTTTTGAAATCTGAAACCAAATTCTTTAAAGTCCAACTTTACTTTCTTAAAAATTTTGGCAGCACCTCCTTTGTAAAAACTAACCCCAAAAATGGGTACAACATAAATATAAAGAAAAGCATCCCCAACGGGAGCAAATCCACGCCCAACGGCGGAAAACAACCACCACAACAGATATACGATGCCGTAGCGAAGAAATAAAAGACGGTATAAGTAAAACTGCATAAAAGACATCCAAGTCACCAAAATATACAATATCGTCCTCACATCAAGTATCTAAGTCATACACATGAAAGTGGTAGATGGAGAGTACAGGATACAACGGATATACAATAAGCAACATCAGATAACCGTAAAACCCACCTATAGCAAAACTGTATACAGTCAGCCGTAGCGGTATCCGCTGCAAAAGATGATACGAAAGATGAAAAGCCTGCCGCGACTGCCCTAAGGGACTACCTGCAAAACACTGTGTCACAACGGGGGTGAGTTGCCAACTCGTGAATAGTAAATAACATATGCAGGTAATCGCAAATATGCACGTACAACGCGAATCTAATACATGCAAGCGGATAGCAATAAATGTTCATATGTATGCAACAGTCATGAAAGGGACTCTAGCAGGTACAACTAATATATGAAGCAATAATATGACAATATGTATATGCAACAGTCATGAAAGGTACTCTATCAGGTACTACTAATACATGAAGCAATGGATATAAAATAAATGAGTAGTATAGAATAAAACATGTCATTCTCACGGAATCCTGACCTCGTGACAGGACCAAAATCCATCAAGACAATCTAAATCCCAAATTTCCTCAAATCAGCCCCCAAATTGGCTCTCATATCCTGTAAGTCTATATATCCTGAATGTACAATATCAAATATATCTCATATATCCTGAACATACAATATCAAGTAAAACTCATATATCCTGAATATACAGTGTCAAGTAAATCTCATATATCCTGAATGTACAATATCAAGTAAATCTTATATATCCAATATCCAGTATCGATTAAGTTTCATTTATAGTGAGTGTCCAAGATCGACACCTAAAAACATCATGAAACAAGTGTCTAGTATCGACACATAAATACTGATTTATCAGGTGCTGTCACCACGACTGGCCCCCTGATAGGTACGTATCATACGCTATCCCAAAAACTCGAGGGCCCAGCTTCGACACTCGAAATTCGACGTATGCATACGTACATGACTCCGGTCGGTATCCCCATGATAACCGCCGAGTCTAAATACTATCACCGGTAGGTACTTGCCCACCTTCCAGGCTCTTCACCTATCATCTGCGAAAATCTTGCCGAGGGGAACCATACCGGGCTCCACCAAGCACCCGCACACGACCCACTGCACTCCTCATGTCGGGTATATATCATCATCTCAGAACCGAGAAATCTCATGGTGGACGCTGAAATATCATATCAAGAGAAACTGTGTTTTTCAAATAATGCATAATTTCATGAAACAACCACGGTCCCTAAATCCAGAAAACATCAAGTAATGAATAAGTATAAATGCATGAATCAATACATATATATTAGCGTCCCATTCCGCTAATATATATATATATATATATATATATATATATATATATATATATATATATATATATATAACAGCGTCCCATTCTTATATACTTAGGAGTAAAAATATCAGAGAACATCATATGAAATCCATAAATATAATATATGCAACATGAAACAGTAATATGAGCATATAAAGGAAAAACCGCTATTTAACTGCAACAAGTTAATATATATATCATGCGGTTCCTAATTTCTCCAAGTCCATACAACATTAAATAAATGTGAACATGTAGCCATAATCAGGTATGCGTAACCATGTTGACATAGCAAGATATGTGTATATACCTATCAATAATGATATAATACCCTCCAGGTATATATGTAAGTAGGTATGCGAGATGTACATGTAGCTATGTCTTCTATGTGTATATACCTACCACTAATGGTACAATACCATATAGGTATATATGTAACTAGCGTGTAAGCATGTAAAGGTATACTACTATCATATGCGCCCACGCATAAGAATCAATGACCCCACGTCAATAACAAAACAGTACCACATAGGTATGTGTAGCCCTAACTAGGTAAGTGAGTATACATGTAAGTATGTATGCACGGTGTACATGTAAGTATGTGTGCATAGCAAGACATATGTGTAAGCATGTAGGTATACAGGCATGCTATATGTCATATGCACAAAAGGAATTAGGGATCATGTCTCATTGTCCCTAAACAATACAATATCACATATGTATAGGTGTTGTGCGCGTCATGGAAATTATTGACGGTGTGTGTGTAGCATACAATTAGTACTCGTGAAATATGAACCGTCAATAATGGTGTTGTGTCTCATTAATACTAAGTCCATACACAAGGAAATGAGATAAGCAACAAAGGTATACATGCACAATCAATATCCGTATACTTCTAACTAATAGTCATGTCATTTGATCTAGCCCAGACGCATAACTCCATGCGGGGGATCCCCTGTAGATGTTAAATCTACTCACCAACATTCCTGGTTAAGTAAAGCTAACTACTCGCTTTCCCCTGTTCGCATCGCCCAAAGTCCCCGCCTGCGATCCTGAAAGCATATAACAATATAACAAGTATATATTAGCAATCGATCAATAACACGTACCAACTACATTGACCGACGCACCAACTCCAAACATACTCTCAAGTGTTCGTCAAGTGTCTAACGGGCGTAGCGACACTACGAAACCAACTTAAGAGCAAAAGCTACACAAAAACACGTGACATCGGTACGACCCTAACTAGGAACGTAAAGCAACACAACTACCAAGTCTAGACTCTGATCGTACCGATCACGCATACACAACACAAGATATAGCGTGGAATCAATATAAATAACGTCGCAACGTCGAAAGAAACTCACGCCTAAAAAATCCTAAAATCTAATAAGCAACATATATCATTTTAGCACCAAACTACAACTTTTTACCAAACTAGAATTTACAAACATCACTAATTAGCAAGATTAAACCATACAAACCCTTACTAGAATTTTAATCTCACTTAATTAGGATTTAGTAAAAGTCTAGTTTGTAATTAAGCTAATTAGATAATTAGGAAAATAACATTTAACAAACTAGCAAACTAGGTTAAGTTTCCTTCAAGCTTAACATACTTGTTAACCTTATTACTAATCAAAACCTTAACTTGATTACCAAAACCCTTTCTAAAAATTCTAAACATGAAATTAATAGCTTTAAAGTAACAACTAATAAGCTAATTTAAAATATTAAACAACAAAAAGAGATTAGGGTTAAGGTTTTATACCTTCAAGGAAACACAACTTGCAAAAAGAAAACCAATGATTAGCCTCCAAAAATCCTCAATTGAATGAAGATCCAAGCTAGTTTAAGTGAAGAAGAATGAAGGGTAATGATTATATTTGAATTTGTATGATTTATTTAGGATTTTTAATGAATTTTGAGAGCTTGGAATGAAGAAATGAGCAAAGGAAAAATGAGGGCAGCACAAGGAAGAAGTGGCCGGCCAAGGAGAAATGGGGGGGTTTGTGCAAAAAAAGGGAGAAAGTTCTAGCTAAAATTGACAATAAATGCTCATTAATGAATTTTGCCACCTTTTCTTTCTTTTCTTTTTATTTAAATTTTCATTTTAAATTTACAAAATATCTAGATATTTGGATGGATGGATTAACAAAAATATGTAGTGATTAGATTAGCAATGATTCAAAATAGATGTAATTAACCAAAAATTTAATTACTAGTAATAAAGTGCACAAATTACACATTAAAATAATATTTAATTAGGGAAAAATTCTATGTGAACCAAAACTTCCCATTGACCCCCAAAGCCCACACACTAGTTTCATTCTAGCTAAACTCGGTGCCGTGAAGTCTATACAGAAGTTTGATCACAATCGGATTAAAAGGGAAAACACCGAAAATTTTACCCTAAAAACGGAAAATCACCTAAATGTTGGATATATGTATGCCCTAGAGGCCATTATATGATAGTGTATATACTGATGTGTGTGTGTGTGTGTGTGTGTGTGTGTGTGTGTGTGTATTCAGAGGACAGTCTTGCTCGACATGATAGTATGCTATATGGTTTCTCTTTATCATATGTTCACTTGATCATGCTTTTACTCATTTGGTACATGTTGATAAAGCCCTAAGGATATTGGCTTGACTACGGGGATTGTGATGTAGATCATACTAGTAGGATACCTGTAGTTTATAAGCATATCCTTGAAATGTTCCTAGTCGTAGGTATATCGAGACAGGGCATCGATATTCCAGTGTAGACTAGCGTATACCATTCTTGTTCCATATGATGGACGATGGATGATCCATATCCGTCTGGTGTGGTGACACCAAAGATTGTATACGGGTACTCTGTGAGACTGGGTACACTTAACGGACTCACCAAGAACTCCTATATGGTATTATATCATACGTCGGATAGCAGTTCTCAGGTGACACTGGTACAGGTTAGTTTGTAGACCCGAGATCGCCATAGAGTCTTGTGTGTCCTCCTACCGTGCTTTGATCTCCAACCTACCACGGCTCTACTGAGTCGTACAAACAGGTGGATTTTGGGTACGGGCCCGAGGCATATGGAGGCAATGAGTGATAGGAGGGGTTTCGTCTCTCCCGGTATTAGAGGTTGATGCTACGCTGTACACGATAGGCTATAACAGGAAGTCCCTGGCCAGGGCTGCTGAGATATTACTGATAAGTGTTATCAGTAGTTTCTCGATCTGTTGTAGACCATATACCGGCATGACTTATTGAGTTATTGGGGTCGACGATTCCATCCCTAGACTCAATATACAGCATATCTGACAAAGAGACCGGACTGTGCGGTAAGTGTTTCCAGTTGGATTGACGGGAGTTTTGACAGGGTCGCTTGTTCTTCTTCTGATCGCTCAATACCTGGGTGGCCGTTATGTTTAGATGACCGCTTGCGGCTTGTAGGTGTTTGATATGATCATCACCTACTGCCGGCGTATTGACGAGTCTTAGAATCCTACACAGAAGTTTCCTAGCTCAGGCAAAACGATGTGGTGTGCATATGAGATATGCGCGGAAGCTCGATTAAATACATGTATGAGATACCGTTTGTTAATCAGGTGTTTACTATTGGTCGGGTCGTATGTGATATGACCAGTTTATTAAATCAAATGTTGATTTAATAATGTCTTTTAGCTCACTTCTATTAAACCCTTTACTTTTGATGGATGTATGCATGTATATGTACATGTTGATGTGCATACACACATAAATACATGCATATGTATCATGGTTGTTGATATATTCAAGATGGAAATGCAAGACTCACATGGTTCATATTAATATATAGATTTTAGTTTTAAGATAAATGATAAAGGAAATTAACTAATGACTCATTTCTTTACAAATGACTCATAGTTTCCACACTCTTCATTGTTTGACCATTGACTAACCCATGGTTAATTTCCTTTGTTCTTTAACTCATTAAAAAATATCTAGATATTTATATTAACCATGGTTTGTTGTGAGAGTGTCTCACATATATATCCTTTTGTTTTATTTTTAAAACATAAGAATTATCATTATCTTCAAAAAGCTTTGCCATCTTCATCTTCCTCCTTCTTCAAGCTCATTTGAGATTTGTTTAGAGTGAGGAAAAGAAAAAAGAGAGGGTTTTTAAGTGAGAACATAAACCACTTCATCATCCTACACATCTCTAGCTCTTTTGTGTAGGGTGTTTGCTCCACGGATTTGGAAGAACAAGTGAAGCAACAAGCTTTGAGCAAAGGACTTCAGGTGGATCGTCGTGGACTCTGAAGTGTGCAAGCAAGCCATTCCAAACTCTAGGAGATCCAAGGAGTCACCCTAGGAGGTCTACAAAGGTTGTAGTCTCTCCACTTAGTGATAGATTAACTTTTGTATGCGATACTATTAGTTATTACTCAATATTTCTAGTTCGATTCCTAGTTAAGTTTGCTTAGCACCTCTTAAAATTTAAATTGTGGCATGTGTGATACTTCCAAACCCTATATGAGGTGATAAGGAAACCCTACAGTGGTATCAGAGCCAAGCTAGAGCTTTAGAGTAACCTAGACGATGTTAAAAACCTCGAACGAACGAAAATCGACGCCCGTAGGGTGCTCTCTGGACATTTTTCAAAAACGTGGATTTTTTCATATTAAAAATACTCAAAAAATCGTGCAGGTTATTTTATGGGCCCACAAGAAGAACGAAGCCCTAACTCGACTATACGACCGCGGAACCGCGGCTAGAATGGTTATTCTGCGGCGGTTCCGCTGGTGAGGCTTAGACTGTGCCTTCTTGCGATGGCCCGTATGTACTTGTAGCAGTCTCTGGTAAATTTAAAAACTGCTCAAGTGTTGAGCTTTCTGAGAATTCTTTAGTTGTTCAATCGTTCGATCGAATGTTTTAACTGCGCCTAGTTTATTAGTATGTGATACAATAATTGGAATCTACAAATTTATTTGTTGCATGTAAATCTAGCAGTTCGGTCTCGAGTGTAATCGGAAATCTTGTTGAATTATCCGACTTATTTTGAAAAGGTGTTTTCATGGGTGCGACCAAAATGCGAGCTTTACATTGTTAGGCATGAAATCTTGGATATGTGATATTCCGGGTTTGTGTTGTCTAAGGGCAGTTATAATTCCAATTGTTGTAGTTTTTCATTTTATTTCTCTGTGACCGTAAGTATAGTATATGGTGTATCACCGGTTTCGTTGCTATACATCAATGACAATCAGGGTATGCATACTTACTTACGTTGATGATATGTGATATTATGTGTTGCTGAGATATGATGTGCAGGATTGTCATGATTGAATAGCCGGGGGTTTTATGTGAGATGAGAGTTTTCTTTTCATTCATGTAAAATTCAATTGTATGTAATATTCTTTTATTTGGGGCACTTACGGGTTGAGGATGATGTCACCAGTGTTGTATATTATTTACTTTTCCGCATTAGGATAGACCCAAGAAGGAGGGCACAAGTGACCGGGTTCTAGGGTTCAGTGGGAGGCCATCTCGAGGAGTCGAGACCGGGTCTCCTAAACTCCAGAATTGGTAGGGTCACTTGCCGCTCTCGTAGGGGTCTAGGGGTGTGGGCTTGGCTATTCATCGCGACCGTGGAATCCGTATTTTCTATTGATGGCTAAATACAAAATACGGACCTCCTAGATATCCTATATTAAATGTGGTTCTGCTGCTTATATTTTGTGATGTGATCATTTAATATATCTGAGAAGAATGGAATATTATATATATGATATATAATAGACGTTGCTTATGTTTTGCACCCGCGCTAGCCCCGTCCCGGTATGCCGTTAGTTAAGTAACCTAACCGTGCATAACGGGACACCGTGGCGAATGCGAGTGACATAAGCGTACGTTATATTTTCGTTTCTTTCTGTGATGGCTTTAGGACTTAAATGATGGGACTACATTAATGAGATTAATATAAAGAAAAATGAACCTAAAAAGATGTTGTAGAATCGGATTTAAAACACACTCAGCCTTTTTACGAAAAAGCAAGTTTTTAAAGTGCGGACCTTAAGCCACTCCTTTTAAACCCATTGGATTCTACAACGATATCAAGTTCAAAGCGTTAAAAGTTTTCTTAAAAACTATCTGCAGCCCTCCGTCATTTTAGGAAGTAGAGTACTTAGTATTCTTGCTGTGTATTTTGACTTTAGTTAAGGCGCAGTGTATGGTAGCTAAGTGATGTCTTCCTATACTGCATATGATGCAGATTAGTCAGGACATTCATATGATTATGTTGACTTTAGTTAAGGGTCTTTTGGGTGGGTCCAATTAATCATGAAATGACGGGAAGAACTTGACTAGTACTTATGATATGTTGACCATAGTTAAGGTCATGAGTACTAGGGGTAAAAATAATATCGGGAATTTCAAGAGTTGAAATTTGCAATGAGATTGCATACCTTCTATATGATAGTAAGATCCCGATCCCACTGTGAGCAAAAGTTGCTCTCGGGAGAGTTTTGCACTTTACAATCAGCTAACCTATTAGGTAACAGTCGTGCTGTCATTTTGGCCAAAGTCAAGGGTAGGTACGGGTGGGTCCAAATTAACCAGGAGAATGATGGGTAGAACTTGACATGTGACTTATGATATTTTGGCCAAAGTCAAGGTCATAAGAGCATGGGGCAAAAATCCACATCGGGAGTTTCATAAGTACTGAAACTTGCTAGCGCTGCATACCATTTGGAGTGTGATGATTCTGGTAGGATTCCTTCGGTTTTATCACGCGATGATATTTGGATCCCGATCCTACTGTGAGTATATGCTACTCCTCGGGAAAGATCTCACTTAACGATCAATGCTATAAACCTAGTAGGTGTCTAGAAAGGTGTTAGCGGGGCTACGCCCACAGGGAAAAGAGGTTACTTAATTAAGGAACTTCACGAAAGCGTTGGAAAACCTCCCTCGAAGTACCGACACTGGTCTGACTGAACGGTTAAGCAAGTATTGTACGGTGAGATTGATCCCGACTAATTCTTTCTTTAAGGTTTGAGAAGGGATTCGAGAGATAGTGGGAGCCATCCTGTTTAGACAAACTAAAAACCACTCTAAACTTGCAAGAGCATCATGCTAAAGTGTTTCTTTTCTCTCTCCTAATTGCAGCGACCATTCAACATGACCGGACTTAAGTTATTACTAGATAAAAACATACTGACAGGGCCAAACTACAAAGATTGGCTCAGGAATGTCAAGATGACAATCACTTATGACAAGTTGGGGTATGTCCTTACCACCAAAGCTCCCCTGTCCCAGGTCCTACCTCCAGCGTCGCGGATAAAGAAATCCGTAAGACATGGGAGATCGATTGCGCAAAGGCCAAATGCCTCGTGCTTGCCTCGATGGACAACGAACATCAGAGGAGGCACGAGAATATGGACCTGGAGTACATATTTCTCCAAACAAAAGAACTGTATGGAGAGCAGTCTCGTATCGCAAGATACGAAGTGTCGAAGAAGCTATTTTCGGCAAGATTGGCTGTCGGATAATCGGTAGCGGAACACGTGCTTAAGATGATTGGCTATATAGAGGAGCTCACGGACCTTGGGACCACGCTGGAGAATGAACTCTACACTGATTTGATTCTCCAGTCCCTTCCTTCCACTTACGCCTAGTTTGTCCTAAACTTCAACATGCAAGGAAAGGAGGTTGAACTTTCCGAACTTCTGAACATGTTGAGGAGTGCTGAGGGCACCCTACAGAAGGGTAGGGAGACATCCACTTTGTTTGTAGGAGGATCTTCCTCTTCTAGGTCCAGGGGGAAAGCCAAGGGTAAGAAGAAGAAAGCCCCCGCCAAACCAAGAGGCGGTGTCAGTAAAGTGGATACGAAGGGAAAAGGAAAGGCAACAAAGGTAGCGGGAAAGCTGGTGGGGAAGGAAGAATACTTCTACTGTCACAGAAATGGACACTGGAAACAGGATTGCAAGGCTTGGAAGGCCAGAACCCAGGATCTGAAGCGAGTTGCGGCTTCAGCTTTAGGTGTGTATGTTATTGAAAACTGTCTATCAATAAACTCTACATCCTGGGTATTGGATACCGGATCAGGATCTCATATCTGTAATTCTTTGCAGGCGTTGAGAAAGCGTAGAGTTTTGAAGGCAGATGATATGACCCTCAGAGTTGCAAACGGAGCTAGCATGGATGCTGAGGCCGTGGGGGACTATCACCTGGGATTGTCAGATGGACACTTTTTGGTTTTGCGTAGTTGTTACTTTATACCAAATGCAACCTGTAATATCATTTCTGTATCTTTATTGTCTAAAGAAGGTTATGAATTTGCATTTGTAAGTAATGTAGTGAACATTCACCTTAATCAAGTTTTGATTGGGTCGGGTACATTGAACAACGGTATATACGTATTAAACCAACCACAGATTTTCGATGTCCAGAATACACACAAAAGAAAGTCTCCAGAAATCAATAAATCTTTCTTATGGCATTGTAGACTCGGTCACATTAATGAGAGAAGGTTGACGAAGTTACACACAGAAGGATATTTGGATCCGTTCAAATATCAATCGTATGCAACTTGTCAATCCTGTCTCAAAGGAAAGATGACAAAGACTCCGTTCACTGGACACGGAGTAAGAGCGAGCGAGCTCTTGGGACTCGTACACAGCGACGTGTGCGGTCCAATGTCTACGCATGCACGAAGCAGTTATTCTTAGTTCATTACTTTTACGGATGACTTTTCAAGGTACGGATATGTCTTCTTAATGAAACATAAATTCAAGGCTTTTGAAAAATTCCAGGAATATAAGAATGAAGAAGAAAAACAAACAGGCAAAAGTATCAAGGCACTGAGATCTGATCGAGGTGGTGAATACTTAAGTGCCGAGTTCCTGGGTTACATAAAAGAGAATGGAATTCTCTCTCAGCTTACTCCTCCATACACTCCGCAACATAACGGTGTATCGGAGAGACGGAACCAAATCCTATTGGATATGGTACGGTCCATGATGAGTAACGCTGAGTTGCCGCGATCGTTCTGGGGATATGCGCTAGAATCAGCTGCATACCTTCTGAACCGAGTTCTAACTAAGACTGTGCCTACTACACCATATCAGATGTGGTGTGGGAAGAGACCCTATCTTAATCACATTAAGACATGGGGGTGTCCAGCTTTTGTAAAAAAGCAGCATGCGGACAAGATCGAGGCACGCTCAGTACAGTGCAAGTTTGTGGGATATCCAAAGAACTCCAAGGGATATTTCTTCTATTGCGAAGAGGAACAAAAGGTTTTTGTTTCTCGCCATGCCCACTTTCTAGAACACCAGTTCATAGAAAAAGAAATAAGTGGGAGCGCAATAGAACTGGAAGAAATTCCAGAACCACGAGCTATTACTAAAAGCTTAGTAGAACCAGAAGGTTCGAAAGATCAGGACATTCCCACGCCACTCCGTAGGAGTAGTAGGCAGTCTCATCCGCCCGAGAGATACTACGGTTTTCTCATAGACGGGGATAGAGAGGATTGCATCATAGATTGTGATGAGCCTACTAGCTTCCAGCAAGCCATTCAAAGCGTCGACTCGGTAAAATGGCTGGATGCAATGCGGACCGAAATGGAGTCCATGTACACCAACAAAGTATGGACGTTGGACATTGCTCCAGATGGGGTAAAACCCGTAGGATGCAAGTGGATCTTCAAAAGGAAGATTGGTGTAGATGGACAGGTTGAGACCTATAAAGCTAGACTGGTTGCAAAGGATTTTCGTCAGCGACCTGGTTTGGACTATGACGAAACCTTTTCTCCAGTAGCTATGCTGAAATCCATTCGGATCCTTCTTGCCATTGCTGCCTTCCACCAACATGAAATTTGGCAGATGGACGTAAAGACTGCTTTTCTAAATGGACATTTAGAGGAGTGTGTCTATATGGACCAGCCAGAGGGTTTCATTTAGAGTGGGAGCAGCGGAAAGGTGTCCAAGTTGCTTAAGTCCATTTATGGACTAAAGCAGGCATCGCGGAGTTGGAACATCTGTTTTGATGAGACGGTCAAGGAATTTGGCTTTATCAAAAATCCAGATGAACCATGCATCTATTGTAGATTTGTAGCGAGAACTGTAGTATTCCTCGTTTTATACGTGGATGACATTCTCTTAATAGGAAATGACATTCCTATGCTACAATCTGTCAAGGGGTTCTTGTCACACAGGTTCTCCATGAATGACCTGGGTGATGCCTCATACATTCTGGGGATCCGGATTTACCGTGACAGATCCAAGAGGATTTTAGGACTCTCACAGTCCAGGTACATCGACACTATACTGAAAAGATTCAGTATGGAGGATTCTAATCGTGGTAATCTACCGGCTTGTCACGGGATCACCCTCTCTAAAGAGATGTCTCCCAAGACTGATTTGGAGAGGGATCGCATGTCTATTATACCCTACGCTTCTGCGGTAGGCTCTATAATATATGCGATGTTGTGTACCAGACCAGATGTGGCTTATGCACTGAGTGTGGTAAGCAGGTATCAGTCAAACCCTGGGGAGAAACATTGGATAACGGTAAAGAACATTCTCAAGTACCTGAGAAGGACTAAGGAGATGTTCTTAGTGTATGGCGGAAAAGACCTCCAGATTGAGGCCTTTGCTGACTCCAGCTTCCAGAGTGACAAGGATGATTCCAAGTCCATGTCGGGTTTTGTCTTTACCCTCAATGGAGGGGCGGTGTGTTGGAAAAGCTCCAAACAGGAAACCGTTGCTGACTCGACTATGGAAGCGGAATACATCGCTGCATCTGATGCCGCAAAAGAAGCTGTCTGGATAAGGAAGTTCTTGAAAGAACTTCAGGTGGTTCCGTCCATTGTTGATCCAATACCTCTGTATTGCGACGACAACGGGGCTATAGCTTTAGCGAAGGAACCCAGGTCCCATCAGAAATCCAGACACATCTTGAGGCGGTATCATCTGATCAGGGAGATCGTGGATCGCTAGGAGATCGAGGTTCGGAGGGTTGCTTCAGAAGATAACACTGCAGATCCATTCACCAAGGCCTTGCCCCAGACTCAGTTCGAGCGGCTGATCGAGATGATAGGTCTTCGATACGCCAGTACATGGCCTTAGTGCAATTGGGAGATTGTTAGTGTATATGCCCTAGAGGCCATTACTGTATCATACTAGTATGTATATTACTTGATGGAAGCTTGGGATATTCACAGTTGTATATACAATCTTGCTCGAAATGGTAGTATGCTACTTGGTTTGTCTCTGCTTTAATATGTGCATGTGTTTCTTTTAGAATATCGCTTATATACATACTAGTAGAGCCCTTAGGATCTTTCCTTGATTACCAGCGTTGTGATGGCGCTCACACTCGTGGGGGCTGGTTAATCCATAAGCACATCCTTATACTGGTCCATAGTCCTTGGACTATCGAGACAGGGCATCGATACTCCGGAGTAGACTAGCGTATGCGCTTCTCATCCCAGCGTGGGAGACGGTCTGTCCCACAGCCGTCAGTACGTCGTACTTGAGATAGTATGCGGGTGCTCATTAGGTTACGAGTACACTGGACAGGACTCGTCGGGAACTGTTGGTTGGTATTATACCTATCGTCAGTTATCAGTTCCCAGGTGACATGAGTACAGCTTAGTCCGCTGACTTGACACTGTCACTTCGTCTCGAGTGTGTTCCTACTGCACTTTGATTACTATCCTACCACGGCTCAAAAGAGTCGTGCAAACAGGTAGTTTTTGGGTGCAGTCCCGAAGCACTTGGAGGCAGTGACGGTTAGACAGGATTCATCTCTCCCGGTATTGGGGGTTGACATCGCGCTGTGTCCAGGAGAGCCATTACACAAGTAGTCCTTAGCCAGGGCAAGCGAGATATACTGGTAGGTTTCCAGTGTTATCTCAGGGTGTTCTGGGCTACACTCCGACACGACTTGTACTGCTATTAGGGGACTAACGTTCACCGCCCCCCTAGGCCCGCCATGCGATGTATCAGACGAACAGACCGGATTGTACGGAGACTGTCACATACAGGCTCAGTAGGAGTTCAGATGGGGTCACCTCGTCAGTCTTCTTATCGGCATCTACCTGGGGACCGTTACGTACAGCTAGTGCCGCTTGCGGTCTATGGTTAAACCCACTGCCAGCGTAGTGTCGAGTCTTTAGAGTTCCACACAGAGAGCTATTCGCCTTTAGGCAAAATGAGTAGAGGTCGCATGGTTTTGCGACAGGGTTCGTTTGTAAGGTTCCTAGGCACCCCAAGGAGGTCTCACAAGGCATCTACCATGCCAATTTTTAATTTTAACGGTGCCGAGAAACCCTAACAAGATCGTTGGGTAGAATTTTAGGCGACAAAGCAACTAGTTAACTACTTTAACTAGGAGTACGGAAATACAACCTTTGTAGATCCGGTCCTCCACCTCCACGGCTCCGTGATGAAGTCCTCTCCACTGTACAAATGAAATCCCGGGCTCTAGCGTCGGCTTCATTGGAGAAATGGGCGGGCAAGGTTATCGGCTTCGTGCCGAAGATGATCTACGTCGAGGCATCGCAAGATCAAGCTCCCACTTCATCAAGTCATGAAACTTGTGAAGAAAATACACTCTACTACTTGGCAAGAGGTGGAGGATGAAGAAACAGGAAGTGGGTAGACTTTAGAATTGGATTTCTCACTCATTTTCATCAAGTCACCATTGATGAAGTCTAGCTTCTTCATCTTGAAGAAGATGAAGAAGAAGATGATAATGTTATGATAAGTTAATTTGAAATAGAAAAGAAAATCAAAACTTATCATAATCCAACCATGGTTATGTGTAGAGAGCAAACTATAGTTAGGTGAATGGTTAGGTTAGGCATAAAACAAAAATGGTGGACTTTTTTCAAAGCTTCATGAAGCTTCAACAAAGAACAAAATTAACCACCATTTTCCTTTTGCCAAAATGAAATAAACAAATCAATAAATGAATAATTAAATTAAACAAAACTCTAACCATTCACTTAACCAAGGTTTAAACTTTACACAAAATCAAGTAAGCATGTATCATCAAACATGATACAATCATATGCACAAAAAGTATATCACATATACAACTTGTACATCCAAGTGAGAAAATCCATTTAAAGTGAACCAATACTAGTTAATGCAAAGTAATATATCAAATATATAATTATACATTAAATCATTAAATCAACACTTGATTTAACGATCCGGTCATATCGCATATAACCGACTAGTATCCTATATATCGGCTTATCGAATCAACCCTTGATTCGATAACTAGGTTATATCGCATACAACCAATCGATACATACATCGCGAGAATGAAATATGGTATCACATACACGCATTATTCTCGGTCCCGCACATATCTCATATGCGCTCCTATTTCGTTTCGCTTGAGCCAGGAAACCTCTGTGTAGGACTCTAAAGACTCGTCAATACGCCGGCAGCAGATGATGATCATATCAAACACCCACAAGCCGCAAGCGGTCTGCTAAACGTAACGGCCACCGGGGTATTGAGCGATCAGAAGATCGACGAGCAAGCCCGCTTACACTCCAGTGAATCCAACCAGTAACACTACCGTACAGTCCGGTCTCGTCGTCTGATATGTCGCATATCTTGCCTAGGGGTGGTAAACGTCAGACCCCAATAGCTCGATAAGTCGTGTCGATATGATGTCTATAACAATTCGAGAAACTACTGGTAACGCTTACCAGTAAATCTCAGCAACCCTGGCCAGGGATTTCCTGTTATAGCCAATCGAACACAGCGCAACATCAACCCCCTATACCGGGAGAGACGAATCCTCTCCTATCGCTCATTGCCTCCATGTGACTCGGGACTGTACCCAAAAACCACCGTTTTGCACGCCCTCTTGGACGTGGTAAGATGGAAATCAAAGCACAGTGGGAACCACACAAGACTCTATGACGATCTCGGGTCAACAGACTACTCTGTACCAGTGTCACCAGAGAACTGCCATCTGACGTAAGGTATAATACCATCTGGGAGTTCTCGGCGAGTCCGTCCAGTGTACCCAGTCTCTACTGAGCACCCGTATATCATCTCCGATGTCAAACACCAATGGATATGGGATCATCCATCGCCCATCTATATGGGTCGAGAAGGTACACGCTAGTCTACTCTGGTATATCGATGCCCCGTCTCGATACACCCACGACTAGGGACATTGAAGGATGTACTTATGGACTACCATGTCCCCACTAGTATGATCCGCATCATAGTCCAGGTAGTCAAGTACACATCCTAAGGGCTTTACCAACATGTAGCAGAGAGATAATCAATGTAGACGTTAAGGTAAAGAGTAACCAGATAGCATACTATCTTGTCGAGCAAGAAAGTCCTCCCTATATATGTCCCAGCATCCACTACAATATACATCCTGTGTATAGTAATGGCCTCTAGGGCATACATATAACTAACAATCTCCCACTTGCACTAGGGCTATCTGTAGCAGTGGTTGTAGTATCTCATACTCAACCATCCCATAAAAGTCTCTCTTTGGAAATAGGCCTTCGTGAGTGGATCCGCCGTGTTATCCTCTGAGTCTACTCTCCTAACCTCGATCCCTTAGAGATCAACCATCTTCATGATCAGGTGATACTGCCTTAGAATATGTCTGGATCACTGATGGGACCTGCGTTCCTTGGCATAAGCCACAACTCCATTGTCACACAATGGGAGGAACATAGTTCATCTCATGAACCAATATACTCCCAAACCGCTTCTTTGGTAGCATCTTAAGTAGCGATGTATCCTGCCTTTATCGTCTAGTATGTCACGGTATCTAGTTTGGAACTCTTCCAACATACCGTCGCTTTACTGAGGGTAAAGACAATGCCTGCGACTGACATTCGGTCGTCTTTATCACCCTGGAACATTTCCAGTGATTTTCCCCAGGATCAACTGATACCATCTCACTACAACTAGTGAGTATTCTAACATCCAATTAGATCTATCTCATAGATCCAAAATCTAGGATTTAGTAGGTATCACTTTGATCCTATATGGAGAATCATTGTGATTAGCGGAGATTGATCGAGCGTAGCATAGGAAACTCCTTCCCTATCAAGAGTATGTCTTCCACATACTCTACGAGGATCACCACCATACTCCCTAGTACCTTTTTGTATATACAAGGTTCATCTACCATTTTGATGATGTCAAACTCTTTGACTACTTCATCAAAACAGATGGTCCAACTCCGCGATGCCTGCTTTAACCTATAAAGCATCTTGCATACGTTTCCGCTGCTCCCACTGTCTACGAGGCCCTCTGGCTGTGTACTTATAGACGCTCTGTTCCAAAACATCATTTAGAAAAGCAGTCATGACACCCAACCACCAGATATCGTAGTCATGGTATGTAGCCGTGACAAGTAGGATCTGGATGGACTTAAGCATAGCTACTTGAAAAGGTTTCATCATTATCCGCACCTGGTCAATGATGCAAACTTTTAACAAGTCTAGCTTTTAAAGTCTCAACTTTTCCATGTACACCAAGTAATCTTCTCAAGATATACTTGCTCCTGATGGGGATTTAACCCTTCAGATATAGCAACCAAAGTCTATACTTTGTTGGTTTATAAGGATTCCATCTCAGATCGATAAACATCCAGCCATTCTTACAGAGTCTCACTCCTGATGGCCAGCTCGAAGCTAGTTGGGTCATCATCTCATGATGCAATCCTCGCTCCCACTGTCATAGAGAAACCGAAGTATCTCTCAGGTGGGTAAGGAACCCTACTAGATCGGCGGAGAGGCCGAGGTTCGTTGGAATCTACTGAATCCTTTGGTTCTACCAAATTATCTGCTGTATTTTGTATAGTTGGAACCATTCCAGTTCTACATTACAGACCTTGCCTCGAGCTTGTCCGGATTTTGCTTTTAGACATTAGCCGGACAACCCCAAATCTTAACTAGCTTAAGACATGGGCTCTTCCCTTTCCATATCACATATGAAATGGTAGACAACTGATTTGATTGGAACCCTATTCAATAGGTATGCAACTTCTCAAGTGCATAACACCCAAAAGGAAAAAGGTAACTCAGTAGTACTCATCATAGAGCACACCATATCAAATAGGGTGTATCTGCTCCGTCCCGATATACCATCGTGCTATGGTGTATACGGAGGAGTAATTCTGAGAGAGAATCTTATTCTCCTTTAGAAAATAGTCCAGGAATTTCCGTGCTCAAGTATTCTCCTCCTCGATCACATCAAAGGACATAATACTTATACCCGTATTTTGGTTCTCTACTTCTAAATCATATTCTATGAATATCTCAAAAGGTTCGGACTTATGTTTCAACAGGAACATATGTCTGAATCTAAAGAGATTATCAGAGAATGTAATGAAGTACAAAGAACCGGTCTTGGCATGTGTAGACTGGGGACCCACATACATCAACATGTATCATCCCAAGAGTTTACTAACTCTTTCTCTGCTTCCATTAAACAGAGCTATGGTCATCTTATCTTTGTGACATGACTGGCAAGTTTCATAAGATGCAAATTCAAACTGATTTAAATATGCATCTAAATGTAACTTCAGCTAGTCGGGTCGCATTGATATGACCTAGTCTACAATACCTCAAGAAGGATCCGTTCATTTCTGAACTCTTCCTCTTATGTGTGTTCTGTATACTAAGAACTATAGTTTGATTTAGAACATCAATGCTTTTAGATAACGTGCCTGAACCGATCAACTTTTGATATAGGAAATGTTCAAAACATTATCCAACAATACAAAATTATATCCTTTCTTTACTAATAAAGAAACTGATATGATTTTGTATATCAGGTTCGGTATCTAATAACATTCGTTCAGAATCAATGTATTGGTAATACAGGATGACAGTGACCGACAGACTTGGCTGCAACACTTGCCCCGTTTTCTGCCTCATGAAACTTATCACCCGTTCTCGGTTCTCTACCTATCTATAGCCCTATGTAACAGATTACATATCTGGGATCCTGATCTGGTATCATATACTCAGGATGCAGAGGATACTGAGAAACAGTTCTTTGTAATGAACACACCCGAAGATGATGCATCAGCATGCACTCTCTTCGTTTGGGCGGCACGGGAAATCTGGTATTCCCTAATTTCCTGCTCTGTCTTATAACAATTATAAGTTGGAGCGGGACCAACGTTCCCCAGCTCAGTATAACAAGCGGGTTCGGTCAATAATCCGTATTATTATCTTGATTAAGGCGTGATATGGTCGCTACCAGGAGAGAGAGAGAAGAAAACACTCAGCGTGCGCTCTTGCAAGAATAGATTGGTTATTATTTTATCTAATCAGGATGGCTCCCACTGCTTTTTATCAAATCTTCCTTCAAACCCTAAAAGGAAAGACTAGCCGGGATTAATTACACACAACAAGTTCGCCAATCTTTCAGCCAGGCCAGTGTCGGTACTTTGAGGGAGGTGCCCCGTGCTTTCGCACGGACCTAATTAATGTAAACCTCGTTTTCCCAGAGGCGTAACCCCTTTGACACCTTTCTAGACACCTACTTGATCGGCTAATTGTAATGTATAAAACTCTCCCAGGAGTAACAATTACTCGCAGCGGGTATCGGGATCCAACTATCTCATAGAAGGTATGCAATCTCATTGCAAATTTCAACACTTGAAATTCCCGATAATATTTTTCCCCGAACGATCTATGACCTTGGCAAGGTCAACAAACCATAGACCGCAAGTCAAGTTCAACCCGTCATTTCTTGATTGAATCAAACCCACCCGCACGACCCTTGACAAGGTCAACAAGGCCGCATGACTACCCTAACCCAATCAGCATCATATGCATAAGCAGATAAATACTGGTTAGCTACCGCACACTGCGCCTTGACAAGGTCAACAAACGCAGCACGAATACTAAACAGGACTTATCTGAAATGACGGAGGGCTACGACAGGTTTTTCTGAAAACCTATTGCGTAATGAACTTGATATCGTTGTAGAATCAAATGATTTTTGAAATGGAGTGTTTTTGATGATTTTCTAGTTTTGCTAAAGGAGTCACTCCCGGTGAAGGGATCGTCGGTCCTTTCCTCGTCGAATGAGGTGCAGGATATTTCATATATATCACTGTGCAAAGCAAAAACTCTTAAAAGCAATCAAAAGACAAACCGAGGGTGTAGCATCTGCCAGTTATTGCTAAAGGAGTCACTCCCGGTGAAGGGATCTCGGTCCTTTCCTTATCGAATAAGGTGCAGGATATATCACATATACCGCTGTGCAAAGCAAGAACTGTAGCTACCTGTTTTATTTTTGAAATTCGATTCTACAACATCTTTAGGTTTCTTTTATTTCATTAATCACATTAATGAAGTCCCATCATTTAAGTACCTAAACATCACAGATAAATACGACGTACACTTATGCCATCCGCATTCGCCTCGATGTCCCCTCATGCACCGTTAGGTTAGGTAACTAACGGCAGAGCGGGGCAGGGCTAGCGCGGGTGTAAAACATAAGTAACATCTATATAATATATCATATATACTATATACTGTATCTATCACAGAAAAACACATGATCACATCACAGATATCGCAGCAGAAGAATCATATGAAATATTGGATATACTAGGACGTCCGTGTTTTCAATACGAGCCAGTATAAAACACGGATTCCACGGTTGTGATGAATAGCCAAACCCACACCCCTAGACCCCTACGAGAGCGGCAAGCAACCCTACCAATTCTAGAGTTAGGAGACCCGGAATCGACTCCTCGAGTTGGTCTCCCACTGGACTCCAGAACCCGGTTACTTGTGCCCTCCTCCTTGGGTCTATCCTAGTGCAGAAAAGTAAATAATATACAAAGGGTGACATCTTCCGCAACCTGGAAGTGCCCCAATAAAAGAATATTACATACAAGTTTTTACATGAATGAAAATGAAAAACACTCATCTCACATAAAAACCCCCGGCTATTCAAACATGACGATCCAATATAACATATCCAGCAACACATAACATCACATGTCATCAACGTAAGTAAATATGCGCATCCCAATTGTTATTGACATATAGCAACGAAACCGGCGATATCACATATTACACTTACGGTCACAGAAAAGAAAGTGTAAAACTACAACAGTTGGAATCCGCAATCTCTTTAGACATCGCATGCCTAATCAAATGAAATACTTAAACATCGCATGCCTAACAATTATAAACCCCGCATTTTAGTCTCAAAATCGAAAACTCTTTTCAATATCAAGTCGGGCAATTCAACAAGATTCCCGACATCCTGATCGAATGCTCGTCGCAAACTTTAGTAGGCGGCCGCACCCCCGACGCCGTCGACGAAGTGCACCAAGGCGGAACACCGCTGCCGCGAGCACCCGAACGGATGCTTTCGGCGACGGGGTTCTCCTACAGTCACTTGGTCGGGGCTATGGGGTGTAGCTGTCTATTAAGTTTACTCGGCGAGTATCCGCGTACGCTACGTGATTGCGACGGACTTTTGATCACATCAAAATTCCGTGGCAACCGATCAAGTGAGACTAAATTGCTATGTTTATAACATTCATTCAGTTATCTCATAACTTCTTATGAATTCCAATTATTGTATCCCATTCCGGATAAATAGAAAATGTCAAACTTTCCGATCGAACAATCGAACACCCAAGTTTTCCCGATACAGATCAACACATGAAACAAGTCTAAAAACATTCAGTTCGTGCCTCAGTACCAATGGTCCAGCCGTAGAAGGGTCAAGCCAACGCCTCACATGTGGCACGCCGTACTGCCCCAAACCCGAAGGTTCAAAGGGCAGTTCAAGAAGGTCACATAATCGAGTTAAGGTTTGTTGTCTTTTAGAGGGTCCATCGAGTTACTTGCACTACTTAGAACGTCGTTAAACTACGGAAAAATCCAACACTTGGAAATTTCCCGACAGAGGAAAAAGTGGGTATTTATATCCGGTCGAACTTTTTAACATATTCCAAAAATTACCCGGAAAAACACACAGACAAAATTAGACAGTCCGATCGAATCTTCGAATCCCCAATACAACCCAGAAAATATAACTCTGGAAAAAATATTAAAACTTCCCAGGAAAACCAGCACAGAAAACCAAGAATTACTGTGCAGAATTAGACGCACAAAACGACAACATAGCCGCGGAACCGCCGCACAAGCCAGCTTGTGCCGCGGTTCCGCCGCGCTACAGTGGAATCATGGACACGTGTTGCACAGTAATTCTTAGGATTCCCTGCTGATTTTTCTGCATATTTTTATTTTCGAAAAATCCACATTTTACAGAAATGTCCAGAGAGCATGTTTAGGGTTTGGGTTTCGGGTCGATCGGACTTCAATCTCCGTCTAGACTTCGTCTAAGGCTCTATCTAGTCTCTGATACCACTGTAAGGTTCCTAGGCACCCCAAGGAGGTCTCACAAGGCATCTACCATGCCAATTTTTAATTTTAACGGTGCCGAGAAACCCTAACAAGATCGTTGGCTAGAATTTTAGGCGACAAAGCAACTAGTTAACTACTTTAACTAGGAGTACGGAAATACAACCTTTGTAGATCCGGTCCTCCACCTCCACGGCTCCGTGATGAAGTCCTCTCCGCTGTACAAATGAAATCCCGGGCTCTAGCATCGGCTTCATCGGAGAAATGGGCGGGCAAGGTCATCGGCTTCGTGCCGAAGATGATCTACGTCGAGGCATCGCAAGATCAAGCTCCCACTTCACCAAGTCATGAAACTTGTGAAGAAAACACACTCTACTACTTGGCAAGAGGTAGAGGAT
This sequence comes from Agapanthus africanus, assembly GCA_030015575.1. Lineage (NCBI taxonomy): Eukaryota > Viridiplantae > Streptophyta > Magnoliopsida > Asparagales > Amaryllidaceae > Agapanthus > Agapanthus africanus. The sequence goes on along the minus strand of JASDDO010000012.1, from coordinate 122,171,023 downwards.
GAAGAAATAGGAAGTGGGTAGACTTTAAAATTGGATTTCTCACTCATTTTCATCAAGTCACCATTGATGAAGTCTAGCTTCTTCACCTTGAAGAAGAAGAAGAAGATGATGATAATGTTATGATAAGTTAATTTAAAATAGAAAAGAAAATCAAAACTTATCATAATCCAACCATGGTTATGTGTAGAGAGCAAACTATAGTTAGGTGAATGGTTAGGTTAGGCATAAAACAAAAATGGTGGACTTTTTTCAAAGCTTCATGAAGCTTCAACAAAGAACAAAATTAGCCACCATTTTCCTTTTGCCAAAATGAAATAAACAAATCAATAAATGAATAATTAAATTAAACAAAACTCTAACCATTCACTTAACCAAGGTTTAAACTTTACACAAAATCAAGTAAGCATGTATCATCAAACATGATACAATCATATGCACAAAAAGTATATCACATATACAACTTGTACATCCAAGTGAGAAAATCCATTTAAAGTGAACCAATACTAGTTAATGCAAAGTAATATATCAAATATATAATTATACATTAAATCATTAAATCAACACTTGATTTAACGATCCGGTCATATCGCATATAACCGACTAGTATCCTATATATCGGCTTATCGAATCAACCCTTGATTCGATAACTAGGTTATATCGCATACAACCAATCGATACATACATCGCGAGAATGAAATACGGTATCACATACACGCATTATTCTTGGTCCCGCACATATCTCATATGCGCTCCTATTTCGTTTCGCTTGAGCCAGGAAACCTCTGTGTAGGACTCTAAAGACTCGTCAATACGCCGGCAGCAGATGATGATCATATCAAACACCCATAAGCCGCAAGCGGTCTGCTAAACATAACGGCCACCCGGGTATTGAGCGATCAGAAGATCGACGAGCAAGCCCGCTCACACTCCAGTGAATCCAACCAGTAACACTACCGTACAGTCCGGTCTCGTCGTCTGATATGTCGCATATCTTGCCTAGGGGTGGTAAACGTCAGACCCCAATAGCTCGATAAGTCGTGTCGATATGAGGTCTATAACAATTCGAGAAACTACTGGTAACACTTACCAGTAAATCTCAGCAACCCTGGCCAGGGATTTCCTGTTATAGCCAATCGAATACAGCGCAACATCAACCCCCTATACCGGGAGAGACGAATCCCCTCCTATCGCTCATTGCCTCCATGTGACTCGGGACTGTACCCAAAAACCACCGTTTTGCACGCCCTCTTGGACGTGGTAAGATGGAAATCAAAGCACAGTGGGAACCACACAAAACTCTATGACGATCTTGGGTCAACAGACTACTCTGTACCAGTGTCACCAGAGAACTGCCATCTGACGTAAGGTATAATACCATCTGGGAGTTCTCGGCGAGTCCGTCCAGTGTACCCAGTCTCTACTGAGCACCCGTATATCATCTCCGATGTCAAACACCAATGGATATGGGATCATCCATCGCCCATCTATATGGGTCGAGAAGGTACACGCTAGTCTACTCTGGTATATCGATGCCCTGTCTCGATACACCCACGACTAGGGACATTGAAGGATGTACTTATGGACTACCATGTCCCCACTAGTATGATCCGCATCATAGTCCAGGTAGTCAAGTACACATCCTAAGGGCTTTACCAACATGTAACAGAGAGACAATCAATGTAGACGTTAAGGTAAAGAGTAACCAGATAGCATACTATCATGTCGAGCAAGAAAGTCCTCCCTATATATGTCCTAGCATCCACTACAATATACATCCTGTGTATAGTAATGGCCTCTAGGGCATACATATAACTAACATCGTTCACATCCGCGCACTTGTACACGTTTGCTGTCCGGACAGCTTATACTAGCGGGCTTTGGTTTAAGCCAGATCCTAGTATATGATTTGGGATTGGTTTTATCTCATTGTATTCGTGTTCCTCGGATCACGAATACGGGTGCGTATGCACAGTTGATTGAGACAGAGGGAGAGGACTTTGATTAGGGTTAATAACCATTGTCATTTTATTAACCCTAATGCTTATGTGTGTATTATGATTAATTGATATTAGTTATATATAATTGTGCATGGTTAGGGTTGTTGACCATTTGACTATCTTGACTTGTTGACCTTAGTTGACATGTTGACCATCATCATTCCATATAAAAGATGCTCTTTGATCATTGCAATTTGTATTAAATATGAAATGATAATGGTCAAGTCTTGATTAAACCATGACAATTATCTTGCTAATTATCTTTTTACTTAATTCACACATATATGTGAGAATGGTTCTATTATTCTCTCATTCTATCATATTCTTTCTCTCTCTTTCTCTTCCTCTCCCTCAAGCTCTCCCCTCTCATGTGTTGAGAAACACTTGAGCTTGAGTTAAACCTTTCCAAAGTAATCTCTACTCTCATCTAAGGTTCTAGGACTAGCACTTCTAGCACCTTAGTTACTTCTAGCTTGAAGTTGAAGCCAAAGGTTGAGATTCTCGGGTGGATCCTTCTTCGACTAGAGAAGGCGACAAGATGATCTCTTTCTTCCACTCCAAGGAGCAAGGAGAGAAGGACATAAAGCCCAAGGTATAACCTTTCTTCCATGTAGCTAATTCTTGTTAGCTTTTAGTTAGTTTTTGTTTAGCAAAGATCCTCCTTTAGTTAGTCTATGTTGCTTAGCATGATAAAAATCCGATTTTTATTCCGTTTTTCGCCTCCCCGTAAGCACCGGGGTGGGCAACGTGGACTTACAGAAGGAATAGCAACAAATGGAATGGTTCTCGAGCCCGCACCTACAGCCAAGGTGGTATCACATTTCTTTGTTGTGCGCTTCCTGCATTTCCTTTCGGTTTGAGCCGTGAAGACCGATCTCCTCAAGACTTCTGAGAAGGGGATGCCATCGCCGTTATCTGAGCCAAGTTCTGCCTCCAGCGCCGCTACGGCATCTATCATTGGCTGTTTTAGCGAAGCCTCCTGCGATGGCTTAGGGATAACCGTAACTGTGGTGGCCGGCTCTAGCAATGTTGCTACATCACCGCTTGTGATCGGCGCTACACCTGGAATAATTCGAGTTGAAGTAGTCCCTGCAGTAAGGCGAAAGGAAAAGTTAGAGAACAAATATAAAAAAAAGATATATATATATATAATAAAAGCGTGATAAAATGGGGTATACCTAAGCCCAAGGAAGCGCGGAGCCTCTCTTCCTCCTCAAAAGTCCGGAGAGAAGCCGCAAGAGCCTCTTCAGCAGAAATACCTGGTAAAGAGGGAAGTATTAATAAGAGCATAATAAAAGAACAGGAATAAACCCAAAGCAATGTGTCTAGAGTATACCCTTCGCCGCAAGTGATATCAGCGCCTCATCTTCAAGAGCCAGTCGCTCAGAGGCCAGAAGGGCAGTCTGGAGATCAGTGTCAGTCACCGGCGTGTCGAACAAGTTATCATTAGTGCCATATTCACACAGGCCTTCGCTGTAAGGAGTATGAGGCTCTTGGCCGAGTACGGCGTCGGCAGAAAACAACGAATTCTTCTTCTTTTGCGAGCGGCCGCCGGCATCCAGCAACAGGAGTTTGCGCTTGGTGGGAAATTTTGGGTGACGAGTCTCGATCTCCGTACCCATGCTAGACTCAGGAGACGCTGCTGTTACCGGTTCTACAGGAGCATGGGGTAGAGGCTTCTCAGGAAGAGCGCACGGAACCACATCCATAGCAACTTCTCTTAAGGGAGGACGAACGATAGTCCGTCGCTTTAGGGGAACGGTTGGATTACCAGCAGGGGCTGCACCCTTGCGATCGAGCAATAACCATTTTTCTTCCCTAATGACAGCGCCCGTTGCATGCCGGTACCATGCCACGTATGCGTTCAAAGCTTTTGGAACACATCTCGGCTCATTGATCAAAAAGTTGGACCCGGTGTTTAGGCGCATGAAGTGGTGCAACATGCTCTGGATACCCTCTTCAGTAGCAACCGGTTCTGCCAAGAAGGACTCTAGCAGGACGCCCTGATTGTAACCCGACTGTTGGGAAAAACAGTGCGGGTTGTACCTCATGAAAAGCACCGAGTCATTTTGCCTGAACACCAAGTAGCCCGGCTTGATCGAATATAAATGAAGAATCTCCCGAGCTTTCAAGGTAGAAACCCCATCCTTGAAGGTGTCGTGCAGCGGCTGCACCATTTTTGTGGATGTCTTGCCGATGAATAAAACCTTATCGACGAAGGTCATGCCATCCCCGACCATACGCGGGCGAAGAACTAGACCTCGAGCCTCTCTCTGAGTCGGTTCCAAAACGGAAGCGTCAACTAGCCATATAACCCGAGGAAAGTTATAACTGTCATAGAAGCGGGGCCGCTTGTGGACTCCGAAAGCGCCGAGCACATGAAGCTCGATCCACGACGTAAAATAATGCAGCGGGAAGTTTACGGGCTGTATCCCCGGCTGAGTGATGTCTACCACTGAGCTCAGGCCATGATATAAATGAGCCAACCTAGCAATCCCGACGGCAACCCGTGTCCCTTCAACCATCGGTTAGCCGGGTAGAAAACGGACGGCCTCATGTGGCGAGAGTGCATGGGGAGCACAAACCAGCTTAACCATAGGCCAAGGAACCCCAAAAAGAACATCTCTTCGTCGATTTCGGAAGCTGCGAGTGTTCAGTTGATAAAACTGCACATTTGTATTACATTTTTCCTACCATTTTCATATTAAAAAATGACTTTATTATAATATATTATACATATAAGGGTTTATGTGTAAAAACATTATTTTCCATGTGTTAATATATTTTAATTATCATTTGGTAGGAAAATGTATGCAAATATTATTGACCTAATCCTAGTAGAACAAAGTCTACTAAAATCTTATTTGAGTTGTTGTGCAGAATATTTCCAAGTTGTTATGAAGAATTTATCAAACAAATCAATTTATTGAAGAAAACTTGCCAAATTAAGAAGCAAAACATGGAGACCAAGTCTGGAAACAACCGAGAGAAGATTTCTGAATTCTAAAGATGCCTAGGATTGCCAAATGTCAAAATCAGAGAGCCCAAGAAAATTGGTGAAGAGATCCTCACCATTGGCCGCGGAATCGCGGCCAAACCCCCCTGTTGGCCGCGGATCCGCGACAATCTAGAGAGATTGTGTGCTAAAATTTTGTGGAGTAAATCTCTTCTGAAGTTTACCAAGTTTCCAACTAAAAGATTCTGGCTTTGCACTATAAAAGGGCACCGAGGGCCTCTTGGAAAAGCCATCAAGCCGAAGAGATCACGAAGTCAAAGACGGCTCACGCATCCAGGCTGATCATCAACTGTTCATCTACCTCCTTCGGAAGAGTTCGAGAAGCAAACCAAGTTTTGTAATCATTTTCTAAGGAATAAAGTGTAGATTGTTCAAGTTGATTAATTAAGGTAGTTATTTTATTTAATTCTTTTGCATTTTACATTATGTTTTCCCTCTCTGTCTTTTCATCTTCTTTTCCCAACATGCACGAGTAATTCTCCGCTTGTTAGGGTTCGTAGAATTAGGGTAGGCTAATGGATGATGAACATCCCTAAACCCTTTTTAAGTCCTATAAAGTTTATGAACTTTATCAAAAGAATCATTAACATCCTAATCGGGCGCGCTAACAATTCTTTGCTAATTCCGACCGCGATTAGCGATTAGATTAATGATTGTTTTGGTAAAGGCTAGATATGAACGGAGTTCCGTGTCGAGATAAGGGTTAAGAGTGGGATGCATTTTCCCTCCCGAAACCCTAATCTACACGCATCACCGTCGTTCTAGTTATGAATCTATTAAAGGATAAAAAGGGTAACTTTTAATTAATCGTCCATAACTACTAAATCCTAACGAACCCTACAAGCCCCCTTATTATATTAACCACATCTTTATATTTTACATTCTTGTTTAACGTAGATCTAGAAACCATTCTATAAAATTCTTTATCCCTCCTCTCTTTCTCAACACATCTAAAGTAAAAGTAAAAGGTTCCACGTTTCCCAGAGGACGACCCGTACTTATCTCGGTCTAGCTACGTGCGACACCGTTATTGATTGCGGTTAAACTACAAACACACTTTTTCGTATCAATCAAATGGCGCCATTGCCGGGGATACGTGCGTAATTTTTTATTTTTACTATTTGTGTTGAATTCTTAGACGAGTCATATCATTATTAATACAAAACTGCAAATTGCATATTTAACGATTTGTGCGTGAATTTTGCAAGGAGATATGGAGTCACAGAATTAAGGAGAACAGGGAACAGAGACATTTTTAGAGATCCAGAGGAGCACAGAAGGCTATACAAAAATTTTTATCAAGTGATCCCTCTGCCACGCGGCGGAACCGCGGCAAAAGTACCCCTTCTGCGGCGGAATCGTGGCAGGTTGGAGGAATTAGGGCTTCAATCTTCTCTGGTATCTTTCTTAACTCCTTCTCTCTCTCCCCAAATCCAATAAAATCTATTTTCTGCAGGATTCTTTGCAAAATTGCGCCGCTCAAAAAATCTTTTTGCAAAAGTTTTGTGATTGGTTTTGTTTTGCATATTTAATACGGACTCTAAGGGGCAAAGACCAAATCTAGATTAGGTGGGGATTTCATCACCCTTCCTAAGCCCCACAAATCACAAACCAAGCATATAGATCAACCCTTCATTAATTTAAAAAATATCTAGACCAGACTCTAAGGACTGTCGCGCTCATTAAGGACAGAGGAAGGTCGTGGGTAATCTATCGTTTATCCGCATTACTTTTGTAGTGCATAGGCAAGTGTGACAAAGGCTAGTGGTTTTTAATTAGGCCCACTACTGTGGTTCCTTCCCACTTACCTGGCACTTACCTGGCTATAAGGGTAGTACGGAGGCGGTAGAGGATTTATCCTGCGGCTTGTCCTTTGGAAGTTTAGGAGCGGTCTATAGACTGGACCTAGGTAACCTTAGTACTAGGGTTGCTTGTGCATTCTAGAGTGATTTGTCTTGAGTCTCACTTTTTCAAAATAGACCAATTTTAAATCACACACACGCTGCCGCTTGCACTAAACCCGCTTAGTGCATGCTCGGCTGGACACGGGATACTAGTGCCCGTCTTGTCCGCGTTCCTGCTATCGACGCCGAAGTCGGTACTTCTTCATCTTCTTTTCCCCCACCACACACCACATCAACCGTGATGGAGGGCACTCCATCTAATTATAACACCACGCTGCCACCACCCGCAGGTGAGCAGAATCCACCGTGCATCTCTCTCCAAGAGAGATGCTATCCTATTCATGGTCCTCTTCCTACTTGTCTATCTCTTCCACCACCTAACGGGGATAATTTTGAAATTAAACCCCACTACATCAATCTGCTGCCCAAATTTCATAGGCTTGAGTCGGAAGACGCGTACGTTTTCATCACCAAATTCGAAAACGTATGCGCAATGATGGGTACTTCACAATTGACTTTAGATGCTATGCGCTTACGTCTTCTCCCATTCACACTGTGCGACTTGGCAGAAAAATGGCTTTATAATACTGCCGCACACTCTATCACTAATTGGGATGAATTCGTCGTAGCATTTCTTAAGAAGTTTTACCCAAATCATAAGACTGCATATGGTAGGAGCGAGATTAACCAGTTCACCCAGCTTCCCAATGAACCATTTTGGAAGTGCTTTGAACGTTTCAAAGATCTGCTTGTCCAATGCCCCCATCACGGAATACAAAGATGGGATTTATGTCGGATTATATATGAGGGCATTAATCCAGCGACAAAGCAGATGCTTGAAACAATGTGTCAATGCAATTTCATGTCTAAAGATGACGGTGAAGTTTGGAAATATCTGGAAGACCTTGCTGAACACACGTTGCAGTGGGAAAGTGTTAGACCACCTTCAACTAAGGGAGGTATTCACCAGCTCGATGTTTCTATCGCAGTAAAAGCCGAAATGGCAGCGATTCAGAAGAAACTCGATGCTATTGAAAACAAGTTCTCAACATTCTCCCTAAATCAGGTCACGCTTCCTAAGACCATCTGTGGTTGCTGTTCGGATCCTTCACACTTAACGGAAGAATGTCCTATGAATGCATCGTTTCAAGCTAATGCTGCTTTTCAGCAGCGACCTAGAAACGATCCTTATTCTTCCACATACAATCAAGGATAGAGGAATCATCCTAACTTTGCTTGGAATCAAAACCAACAAAGCAATTATCAAAGACCTCCTCCACAGCAACCACAACTACAGAATCAGCCCCCCTTTCAGTCACAGAATTTCCAAAATCCGGCCAACATTTCTACACCATAAGTGGCCGGTACTGACAACTCACTTGCACAAACTTTGGATATGTTCATGAAACAATCCATGCAAAATTCGGCTGAGATGGGGTCTTCTATTGATACCCTAACGAAAAACTCCTCCTCCCATGGTGAGAGTATCAAATCAATAGAAAACCAAATCGCACAGTTAAACGCCGCAATGAGTGCGAGAGAGAAAGGGAAACTCCCATCTCAACCCATACCTAATCCTGGCCACTCACAAAGTTATAATGTGAGTGCTGTTACCACGTTGAGATCGAGAAAAGTGCTGAATGACCGAGTGGGTGAGCAGTGTGATGATAGTGACGCCAATGATACCCCAGCTTCTTCTTCTTCCCCTAATTCGTCTAGTCTCCCACCTTCATCCGAGCCTATTCTCCGTTTTTCCCAAGGCTCGAACCCTTCGCCCATTTCGCCAAATCTATCTAAGTCGATTCCCACTCCAGTTTGGGATCGAATCCATCCCCACAGTCTTCTCCACAAACGTTGGACCCAAAACTTATTGATCAAGCACCTTATCCAAACAGGTTGAGGGGCAACAGACCAAGTCCACAAATGGAGAAGATTGTGGAAATTTTTAAACAAGTTAACATAAACATTCCTCTCCTAGATACTATTCAACAAGTTCCGTCATATGCAAAAATCCTAAAGGACTTGTGCACTAGGAAGAGAAAAGTTCAAGTACCTTAAAAAGTTTTCCTTGCGAGTTATGTGAGCACTGCTTTTACACAACAACTACCCAAGAAACGAAAGGACCCCGGAAGTCCTACAATTTCTATTTCCATTGGGGATAAAAATATCAATCGTGCTCTACTCGATTTAGGTGCTAGTGTTAACTTGCTTCCGTATTCTGTTTATGAGCAATTAGGGATCGGAGAGTTAAAACCTGTGCATTGCACTCTTCAGATGGCCGATCGATCTATTACCCAACCAAGGGGTGAGCTAGAGGATGTGTTAATCAAAGTCGGTGAATTCATATTCCCTGTGGACTTTATCGTTATAGATACATAACCTGTGGCAAACCCACGCAATCAAATCCCGGTGATACTCGGTCGACCCTTTTTGGCCACTTCCAACGCAGTAATTAATTGTAGAAACGGCTCTATGACCCTATCCTTTGGAAAGAAGTCAATTGAGCTTAACATTTACAAGTTGGGAAGTGAACCCTCCGAACCCTATGCTCATGTGTGTTCTGTCGAATTAATGGGTGTCGACAGCAGCGAATTTGATCAATCTCATGATACAGACTCTTTTCATATGTTGTTGTCTGACCCAACCATTTACTCTTCCACCGAGTTGTCCGGGTCAACATCTAATGAGGAACCTTATATTGAGTCTGACGATCACCCCATTTTTTCTGATGACATTATTTTTCGGGGTATCGATGAAAGCTTTGAGGAAATTTTCGCTGATGAACTCGCATTTTTACAAGACACGGGTGTTGAGATGAATCAATTCCAAGATGAAGAAATTGGACCTCCACCCCCTCTTTTGGACAATCATGATAATACGAGTAATCCATCATTCCTATCACTGTGTCGTCTCTCCAAATTGAGACGCAATCGTTTTCCAATACACCTCTTGTCACCTCCCCACTTTTTCACATCAATAGGTGACATGTTCTTCCACCAACCTTGGTGCTTCACCGATAAAATTTTTGAATGGTTGGTGTTGACCTTCGGTCTTTGCAAAGCTTGGCATTGACAAATAACCTTGACCCCCTCATGTGATTTTAAAAGATTAAAATTGTTTAACTCAAGTTTGGGGGAGGGGTGGTATATTTTGGCTCTTGAAAGAAAATGATTTTTACAAAATTGTGAGCCTAAAATAAGTTTGGGGGAGGATTTTCACTTTCATATATTCCTGCCCCCATTTCCTCCCAAGTCTATAGGTTTTTGAGCTTAACGGATGACATCAGTGAGGACACTGCTGTAAACAGGTTTGGGGGAGGTTTGTGCTTATTTACACATCAATTTGCATCATATTTTGCATAAGCACAACATTTTCAAAAATTTTAAATTTTTTTTTTTTATAACAAAAGAATAGAAAGTGAAACATTACATCCAAAAGATAGGAATAGTTTAAGAAAACCAAGAAAATTAGAAGTTTTCTTATATGAACTAGTAATAAATAGTTATGAGCTGTTGTCCCAAGGGTTAGTAAGATGAAGGAAGTCACTAATCTGAGGATAAAAATAAATCTGAAAAATAGTTTCTATTCTGGAAACCAAACATTTGAATGTTGATACCCTACTATATGCACTTACACACGTCTTGAAACTCGGGATAGTAGAGGATACCTTGAAATGCTCTTGTCTAAAAGCCAAAGTATGAAGGAAATGAAAAAAAATGAAGAAAATATAAGAATGGTGAAAAGAAAAAAAAATGAACACTGGTTTTGTTATCGCCAAGGCAGCAATAAAAAAATATAGCGAGGGTGCCTCTTCACCTAGTGCCCTAAGGCCAACTGGTCTGGGAGTCACTGCTAAGCCTTAGGTGGTGCAAGACGAGGAAAATATTATCATCTAATTAGCAAGCACATGAGTAATCGGTTGGTTTGTACCTCAAGAAGTATTAACGGTCGCATGAAAATGTGTGATCAAATCTTAATATTCATTAAATTAAAAAGTACTAAGGCGGATGGACAATAGTATGATAGCTTGAATTGAATTATCCGAGTGTAGGGACGTTCTTTACACACACGTAGGGTTATATGATCAATGTTTGGATGAAAGGTAGGAATGAAGAATAAAGACGATGTTTTATTGAGGGATAATGTGATTTCTAACATCTTTTCATGGCTATTAAGATAGGGCTCATGACAACTAAAAAGCTAGCATAGTTGGAAACTCTTCTTTTCAAAGTATTTCTTTTATGGTTCTTGTCTTTATATGTAAATTTCACCATCTTTCTTTTGTTATAGGATTTTGTAGGTGTAATCCGCTAAAAACCCTCAGGAGACAACACTCCTCCTACTAGGGACACCTAGAGGTTTAACGGCATGTTGCACATGCTCAGTGCAATCGTGTTGCCTACGAAAGTGTGCTTAGTTTTCTCCGTTCTTTTTCTCCTCTTAAATAAACTAGTTTGCTCGAGATGATCAAAGATAAGTTTGGGGGTATTTGTTCAGTTGATAAAACTGCACATTTGTATTACATTTTTCTTACCATTTTCATATTAAAAAAGGACTTTATTATTGTAAGTCCGCGGCGGCGCCCCGGCCATCGATCCGACGCCGGAAACGCGGAAACAAAAACTTTGCAAACTAGCAAACCGGCACCACCGCGCACTTTTCACCCGGATCGGGCCATTAACCTAGCTACTAGCAAACTAAAAGATGGGTAGAGAAGCTATACCAAGTGATCCGTGTCTTTCGGTCTTCGTCTCCACTCCGATCTCCCGCGGAAACTCCGTCCATCGCCTCCTCGTCGGAAAGGACACCACGAAGCCGGAATCTTTTACGGGCTCCCACCTCTGGACCGAGGCAACTCGGGCGCGAAGTTGGCTAGCCGATGCTTCCAAGATTTGCTGTAGATATAGTGTAGAGTCTATGTCTCTTGAGGGTATAGAAGTTGCCATGGATGAAGTTGTGGAGGAATGAAGTTAAGAAAAAATGATGCTTTCATTTTTCCTAGCTAGAAAAAGAGATGAAGCAAAAATGCCACACATGCAAAAATGAACTTCTCTCTTCCTCACCCATGAAGTGGCCGGCCCTCTCTCAAAAGAAATAGTGGAGGAAAAAATAAAAACCCAAACCATGAAGAGAGGTGATGGTAGTAAAAGCAAAGGGGTGACCACATCCAAAAACAATGATAACAATATCAAATCAACTTCTAATCCATTCTAATCAAAGGATAAGATGCAAATGGAATCTAATGATTAAAGAACCATCATGATGCCACAAATTGCAAGAAACCCCTCCACTAATACTAATTTGCACAATTGCAAATTAGTCCCTCCATCGGAAAAGTCCGGCCGGGAAGGAACAAATGAAAACTGGCCAAAACGGAATACAAACTGGCAACTTCAGAAAACTGATCCCGTAATAAATTATAGGAAAACCCCGCTACTGCATATACATGCCCGCATATGTATTCCCACTGAATACAAATGCAAAGAGACATAACTACACTATCCAATACTAGGATCCGGCTTAAGCCAAAGCCGGCTAGTAAAAACCGTCCGATCACGATCCGTGCAATACCGCACGTATCTGATCGAACCCTGCCATATCCCCATACGGCCTCTACAGCGTTTCGCCCAAAACTTGAGTAACTGTGTGTGGTGGACTCTAAAGACTCGTCAATACTGTGGCTGTGGATTTAACCACTACCACGTCAGAGGTATCAGCCAATACGTAACGGGCCACCAGCTATTGATCAAAAGGGACGTCGATGAGCGAACTCATCCTGACACCCTACTGACCCTGTCTGTGACAATATCCGTACAGTCTGGTCTGTTCGTCTATGAGCATCGCATGGCGGGCCTAGGGGGTTGGTAAAAGTCAGACCCCCAAAAGCGGTACAAGTCGTGTCGGAGTGTATCCCAGAACACCCTGAGATACTACTGGAATACCTACCAGCAAATCTCCTGCCTTGGCCAAGGACTTTTCATGTTCTGGCTCTCCTAGACACAGCGCGACCTCACCCCAAATACCGGGAGAGACGAACCCCTGCAGATCCGCTCACTGCCTCCATGTGGCTCGGGACTGTACCCAACTAAAACCTGTTTGCACGACTCCTTTGAGACGTGGTAGGGTAGTAATCAAAGCATAGTGGGAAATCACACGAGACAAATGACGATCTCAGGTCGATGAACTAACCTGTACACATGTCACCAGGGAACTGCTATCTGACGTCAGGTATAAGACCAACTAGCATGTTCCCGGCGAGTCCTGTCCGGTGTACTCATATCCCAATGAGCACCTGTATACATCTTAGGTGATCCAACTGACACCAATGGCTTGTGAGATCGGCCACCGCCCCTCGTCGGGGTCTCGACTGTATACACTAGTCTACTTTGGAGTATCGATGCCCTGTCTCGAAACTCCCACGACTAGGGACCTTTTAAGGATGTGCTTATAGACCCCAGCTCCTACTTATATGATCGCCCTCATACTGCTGGTGGTCAAGCAAGAATCCTAGGGGCTCTATCAACGTGTAATAGCGACATGTCAGGTCACCTAAAGCAGTACACGATGATAAAGGTAAACCAGATAGCATACTATTATCTTGAGTAAGACTGTCCTACTGGGACAGGTCCTCCCTCAATCATTGCAATCACGTGCCTGTGATCCAATAATTGACTCTGAGGGCACTATCTCCAACAATCTCCCACTTGCACTCAAGGCTAATTATTGCGATGTCGCATACTCACAGCCCGTGTGATACCGAACACCCAACTCCTCTACTAATCAGTCTCATAAAGCTCGTTTGCGAAACTATTGCGTTCGAGGAATAGCCTCAGTGAGTGGAACCGCTCTGATGTTTCTTTCTATGTCTCTCTCTATCTCAAGTTCGCGGAGAAAGCCATCTCCCGAAATGAGCAATACCTGTCTTAGAATGTGTCTGGATGTCTGATGGGACCTAGCTCATAAATGAACTCCAAATCCAAACTTTTTAGACTGTATCATCAACTGAACTGAATCAGTATCCTGCGCCATGCCTTCCCTCAGTATCCACTTGGACCATCTGTCCAAAATACTGTCCCTCGTCAGAAGGAAAACTATAACTCTGACAACCACTCTGCCATTCAGGTCACCTTGGAAGCCTGGAATGATAACTGTCTCCCGAAGAAAACTGCCGTTATCATATCCCTAGAACATCCACTTATGTTCTAAAACTGCTTCCGACTGTTTCTCCAGGATTGAATTAATATCAACTTATTGCATCTACTGCAAGAACAACATCTGGTGTGGTACTTGACATCTCATGATTGACTCAATTGCCTAAGCAAGTGATCTGCCAATCATGCGTATCCCTCTCCCTTTAGTCTGTAAGACACCTTTAGAGAGGGTGACTCCATCACTTGCAGGTACACTACCGTGCCAGGAGTCGTCCATTCTAAATACTCTTAGAATGCTGTCTAAGTACCCAGATTGGGAAACCACCCAAATCTAGATCTAAAACCATAGATCTAGCAACCAGAATGTCTGATATAATATCCAAGCCTTATGTGGAGAAACTACTGTGTGACGACCAAAGTATAACCGATCGTAGTATAGGAATATCACTTCCTACTCTGTGTATGTCATCAAATACCAGGACATCACACCCTACTACCTTCTCAACAGATCCATCCTCTATTCTGATGAAGTCAAACCTATGACTGTCACATCAGAAATAGATGATCTTTCTCCGCTATATCTGCTTTAGTCTATAAATAGACATAAGCCTGATGTCCACCAATGCTTCCGCTGCTCCCACTGACTACGACAACCCTCTGGCAGAGTCACATAGACGTGCACTTCTAAAGCCAGTTTAGAACGATGCTATACTCATCCTCCTGCCGGGTCTCACAGTCTGGAACAACAGCAATGGAAAGTCTGGGTAAACAAGAATCTCCCTGCCACCGTCCTTGAGCATACCGAAGTACCTCTCGAGCACCTGAGGTTACCCACTTTATCTGCGGAGTGGCCAATGGAATGTCAAACCAGATTGAATCATTAGGTTCTTATCAAATCTTCAGTAATCGTTTGCGGTTCTGGAATCACTTCCAGTTCTACCATACTCCCACTACTGTTTTCTGAAAAAATCCATTTTTATTAAAACTGTGGCGAGTCAAGAACAATATCACTATTGATCTTCCAGATGGTAGAAATTCAACCCTCGTCATAGCCCGGGTCAACCCACAAACAGCCATTACAGAAACGTGCCTTGAGTTATCCAGAGTCTGGTTTTAAGCATAAGCTGGACAACTCCCCGTACCTTAATAATGTCAAGATATGAACTGTTCTATATCCAATATAGAAACAGAGGCACTGATTTAATTGAACCAGATTCAAATCATGCAGCTGTCTCCAGTGCATGTCAACTTAAATGGAAGGAGGCCGATCAGCGTTACTCAACTTAGGAATACTTCCAATTATGAGTAACCTGAAAGAGAAGCAAGTTCTCTTAACTATTACTATCAACTGAATACTATTCACAAGTATCTACATCTTCGATCACCTTGAAGAATCCCGATACTTGCAATACCTGGTTCTCTACTTTACTCTTATACCTATAACTTCTCAAAACTTCGACCTTGTGTTTCTACGAAACACCTGTCTTAGAACTAGAGAAGTTATAAGTAAACCGAATATAGTACGAGGACCAACCCCTCTATCCTAATAGACACTGGACAATATACAATACTTTGTACAAGTCCCTTGAGTCTAATAACTCATTCACTGTGTGTCGTAGGTTGAAAACTGTACTTATGGTTAAGAAGAATTACATCGCCGTTTAATGCTCCTTACCTAACCATCCACTGATATAGGTAAATGTCATAGACATAATTTCAAAAAGGTACATCTCACTCTATAAAAACAGACGTACAGATATATCAATTTGAAATTGGTGCACAACGACTAATATTCAAAACCAAATATTTGCCGACCGGCAAACAGCCCAGGTGACTTCCTCAAATATCACCAATTACAACGAATCCCGATATAATGAGGATGACCACCTAATTCCCAATAACTTACTCCCACTCATCATCTGTAAAACCATACATATGTGAGAATCATGCCTGGTAAATACATACCCTGGAGCAAGTGCCTAATTGGGAAATCAGTTTTCTATTAACAGTACACTGTGAAACTGAAACATTGAAATGTTTCGTTGGGGTTTCCTGGTATTCCTAGTAATGCCTCTTCCATTATCCAGATTCACAACTGTAACCGTATAATTCTTTTCCATCTCTCCAAATCCCTTTATATGTCTTTAGTCATTACCTTCTGTACACCCCTTTATGCCAAATGGTTTTCTTCCTTCCCTACCGTTCGGCACCAGCCTATGGTTTGGAAGAAGACTATCCAATAAGCATAATGGGTGTACTGTCCTAATCCTAGGAGCACTCGCAATACGAGAGAAGGTGAAGATAAAAGACAACCGAATGAACTTAATTCCTATTTCTGCTGAACCAGGATCCATCCTCGAACTGGAACAAGTTCCTTTCGAGTTCGTATATAACCATACGATGGATTATCCAATAAACTGGGATCTTCGTAGTGATACGGAGTGTCCTGGAGAAATACAAAGGTGATTTAGGATTGGCGAAGAAATACTTGGTTTAGTCGTGAATAACAGTCGCAATTTACTTTGCCCTCTTACTAATCCCTTGCTTTGTCTGAACTTAATACCTTCTGTACACCATTTAGGCTAATTGGATTTCTTCATTCCCTACCAGTCGGCACATTCCTATGGTTTGGAAGAAGACTATCCAATAAGCGTAATAGGTGTACTATCTCCTAAACCAAGGAGTACTCGCAACCTGAGAGAAGGTAAAAGGAAAAGACAACTGAATAGTCCTATTCGTTTTCTCCAGAACCGGAAACCATCCTCGAATTCCTTCGAGTTCGTATATAACCATACGATGGTTTTGTCCAATGGAAGTGGACGTTCATAATAATACGGGGTGTCCTGGAGAAAAGGGTAAAAGTATGAGTGGCAATAAGGTTTGCAACTCTGACAATCCAAAAGCCAGTGTTAAGAAGGTTCGGTCAACTTGGTCACTGAGTCATAGTCTAGGGTCGGGTCAATGGTCGCTGCCAAAGAGAGAGAGAAAAGAAACACTCAGCGTGCACTCTAACCTAGATCAGAATGGTTATCACTTTATCTAATCTGGAAACCTCCCACTGTAACGTCAAATTCTTCCCCAAACCTGAAAGAAGAATTAGCCGGGATACCCGAGGAGTAAACCAACTCATCAGTGGGAATCGGGATCCAACTATCATCGCATGATAACGTGACGGAATCCGCTCACGCTATCACACTCTCGAAGGTATGCGCATATCTGGCAAGTTTCAGTTCTTTTGAAACTCCCGATGTGGATTTTTACCCCATGCTCTTATGACCTTGACTTTGGCCAACAAATTATAAGTCACATGTCAAGTTCTACCCGTCGTTCTCCAGGTTGATTTGAATCCACCCGTACCTACCCTTGACTTTGGCCAACAAGGCAGTACGACTGTTCCAAACCAACGCATCTATCTATGCTGCTTATGAATAACCAACAGCTACCAAACACTGTGCCTTGACTTTGGCCAACAAACACAGCTTGAATACTATTGACTACCCATATGAAACGACGGAGGGCTACGAATGGTTTCTGGCGAAAACCTTTAACATAATGAACTTGATATCGTTGAAGGAACGGATAGCTTTTTAAAAATATAGTGACGAAAACCTTTGCTAAAGAGGTCACTCCCGGTGAAGGGATCTCGGCTCTTTCCCCGTAGAATGAGGTGCAAGATATTCCAACTGAATACCACGATGCAAAGCAAAAGTAATCGGCTATAGTGAAGTTATTGCCCTGACGCAAACTTTTGTCCCAGGGGTCACTCCCGGTGAAGGGATCTCGGCCCTTGCCTCGTCGACTGAGGAGCAGGATATTCCCACTGAATACCACGATGCAAAACAAAAGAGAATGCCCTTGCAATAACAGCTTTTTGAAAAAGTGTTCCAACAACATCAGAATAGGTTTGTTTATCTTGCATTGATCCGAATCAACGCAGTCCCATCAATTGATCACACCACAAAGAACGAAAATATACTGATGTACGTATATGCCATCCTCATTCGCCACTGGGTCCCGTCATCACCCGTTAGGTTAGCTAACTAACGACAGAGCGGGGACTGGACTAGCACGGATGCAAAACATATACAACATCTACTAGTATATATATAATATATAATTTTCGCTCAAGACGTGATAAAATGCAACAACACAGAAATGTATAGCATCATAGATCAATACAGATATCTGGGATTCTCTGGTTTCACAGAGCCGCTACTGAAACCCGACGTTCCCCTGGTCGTGTGGATAGCCTGTGCAATGGAAACCTAGACCCCTACGGGCGCGGAAAGTTACCCGCCAAAACCTGAAGCGAGGCAGCCCCCTTCAGCAACGTGAATGGACCACCCAGCACTCCACGGAATCCGGTAACTTGGGCACCCCTCCTGGGTCAACCTATACCCCCTACGAGTGTGGCGAACAGCCCGCCAATTCTAGAGTAAAGCCCCTTCCGTCTCAACGCCATGAGATGCGGGCTCGTTGCCCTCTAGAACCCGGCTATCCGTGCACCCCTCCTTGGGGTAATCCTAGTACAGAAAGTAAAATATACGTACAACGGGTACATCGACCGCAACCTGGTCGTGCCCCAAAAGAATAATACAAACAGGCAGTGACGGCAGTCCATATGTAAGACGCTCGCCCCGCAATATCAAATGTACATAATACAACAAAACTGTACTAGCATTGCACCCAGGCTATCCCCCACGACCGATCCGCAACAACACAGCACAATCACAGAACATCAACGTGAATGTCACGTTCGCAAATCCGTCTAAAAGGGCTATAGCAGTTAGACAGGATTTACCGATCAAGTGACATTCACGGTCGCAGATATAATGTAAATACTGTGAACTAGCATGTTTAAAATATCCGATTGAACAAATTTATCAAAGTGGGCCCCAAGCAGTGCTGTAGCACTTACAGAAAATCTGGGCCCAAAAAGAATATCCCAAAACCCCCATTTTGAACTCAAGAGCACTCTGCAAAAATTTAGTTAAATGAGGAGTCAAAAGCGCGGCGGAACCGCGGCCCAAGCAGGGGTTTGGCCGCGGTTCCACGGTCGTATGGTGAGATCACTTGACCAATTTTTCACAGATTGCTTAGAATTCCCTGCACAGTATTCTGCAACAACCTGAAAAATTTTTGGAGCTGAAAAAATTTCGACAGAAAACACATGCATGTAAAAATACGGTTTTGGGGGATTTTTGTTCGATCGAGTTCTAAACATACTAGAGCATGCTAGGCATGGTAAATGGCGTGGCTCTGATACCAATGTAAGTCCGCGGCGGCGCCCCGGCCGTCGATCCGACGCCGGAAACGCGGAAATAAAAACTTTGCAAACTAGCAAACCGGCACCACCGCGCACTTTTCACCCGGAACGGGCCATTAACCTAGCTACTAGCAAACTAAAAGATGGGTAGAGAAGCTATACCAAGCGATCCGTGTCCTTCGGTCTTCGTCTCCACTCCGATCTCCCGCGGAAACTCCATCCATCGCCTCCTCGTCGGAAAGGACACCACGAAGCCGGAATCTTTTACGGGCTCCCACCTCTGGACCGAGGCAACTCGGGCGCGAAGTTGGCTAGCCGACGCATCCAAGATTTGCTGTAGATATAGTGTAGAGTCTATGTCTCTTGAGGGTATAGAAGTTTCCATGGATGAAGTTGTGGAGGAATGAAGTTAAGAAAAATGATGCTTTCATTTTTCCTAGCTAGAAAAAGAGATGAAGCAAAAATGCCACACATGCAAAAATGAACTTCTCTCTTCCTCACCCATGAAGTGGCCGGCCCTCTCTCAAAAGAAATGGTGGAGGAAAAAATAAAAACCCAAACCATGAAGAGAGGTGATGGTAGTAAAAGCAAAAGGGTGACCACATCCAAAAACAATGATAACAATATCAAATCAACTTCTAATCCATTCTAATCAAAGGATAAGAAGCAAATGGAATCTAATGATTAAAGAACCATCATGATGCCACAAATTGCAAGAAACCCCTCCACTAATACTAATTTGCACAATTGCAAATTAGTCCCTCCATCGGAAACGTCCAGCCGGGAAGGAACAAATGAAAACTGGCCGAAACGGAATACAAACTGGCAACTTCAGAAAACTGATCCCGTAATAAATTACAGGAAAACCCCGTTACTGCATATACATGCCCGCATTTGTATTCCCACTGAATACAAATGCAAAGAGACAAAAATACACTATCCAATACTAGGATCCGGCTTAAGCCAAAGCCGGCTAATAAAAACCGTCCGATCACGATCCGTGCAATACCGCACGTATCTGATCGAACCCTGCCATATCTCCATACGGCCTCTACAGCGTTTCGTCTGAAACTTGAGTAACTGTGTGTGGTGGACTCTAAAGACTCGTCAATACTGTGGCTGTGGATTTAACCACTACCACGTCAGAGGTATCAGCCAATACGTAACGGGCCACCAGCTATTGACCAAAAGGAACGTCGATGAGCGAACTCATCCTGACACCCTACTGAGCCTGTCAGTGACAATATCGGTACAGTCCGGTCCGTTCGTCTATGAGCATCGCATGGCGGGCCTAGGGGGTTGGTAAAAGTCAGACCCCCAAAAGCGGTACAAGTCGTGTCGGAGTGTAGCCCAGAACACACTAAGATACTACTGGAATACCTACCAGTAAATCTCCTGCCTTGGCCAAGGACTTTTCATGTTCTGGCTCTCCTAGACATAGAGCGACCTCACCCCCAATACCGGGAGAGACGAACCCCTGCAGATCCGCTCACTGCCTCCATATGGCTCAGGACTGTACCCAACTAAAACCTGTTTGCACGACTCCTTTGAGCCGTGGTAGGGTAGTAATCAAAGCACAGTGGGAACTCACACGAGACAAATGACAATCTCAGGTCGATGAACTAACCTGTACACATGTCACCAGGGAACTGCTATCTGACGTCAGGTATAAGACCAACTAGCATGTTCCCGGCGAGTCCTGTCCGGTATACTCATATCCCAATGAACACCTGTATACATCTTAGGTGATCCAACTGACACCAATGGCTTGTGAGATCGGCCACCGCCCCTCGTCGCGGTCTCGACTGTATACACTAGTCTACTCTGGAGTATCGATGCCCTGTCTCGAAACTCCCACGACTAGGGACCTTTTAAGGATGTGCTTATAGACCCCAGCTCCCACTTATATGATCGCCCTCATACTGCTGGTGGTCAAGCAAGAATCCTAGGGGCTCTATCAACGTGTAATAGCGATATGTCAGGTCACCTAAAGCAGTACACGATGATAAAGGTAAACCAGATAGCATACAATTATCTTGAGTAAGACTGTCCTACTGGGACAGGTCTTCCCTCAATCATTGCAATCACGTGCCTGTGATCCAATAATTGACTCTGAGGGCACTATCTCCAACAATTATAATATATTATACATATGAGGGTTTATATGTAAAAACATTATTTTCCATGTGTTAATATATTTTAATTATCATTTGGTAGGAAAATGTATGCAAATATTATTGACCTAATCCTAGTAGAACAAAGTCTACTAAAATCTTATTTGAGTTGTTGTGCAGAATATTTCCAAGTTGTTATGAAGAATTTATCAAACAAATCAATTTGTTGAAGAAAACTTGCCAAATTAAGAAGCAAAACTTGGAGACCAGGTCTGGAAGCAACCGAGAGAAGATTTCTGAATTCTAAAGATGCCTAGGATTGCCAAATGTCAAAATCAGAGAGCCTAAGAAAATTGGTGAAGAGATCCTCACCATTGGCCGCGGAACCGCGGCCAAACCCCCCTGTTAGCCGCGGATCCGCGGCAATCTAGAGAGATTGTGTGCTAAAATTTTGTGGAGTAAATCTCTTCTGAAGTTTACCAAGTTTCCAACTAAAAGATTCTGGCTTTGCACTATAAAAGGGCACCGAGGGCCTCTTGGAAAAGCCATCAAGCCAAAGAGATCACGAAGTCCAAGACGGCTCACGCATCCAGGCTAATCATCAACTGTTCATCTACCTCCTTCGGAAGAGTTCGAGAAGCAAACCAGGTTTTTGTAATCATTTTCTAAGGAATAAAGTGTAGATTGTTCAAGTTGATTAATTAAGGTAGTTGTTTTATTTAATTCTTTTGCATTTTAGATTATGTTTTCCCTCTCTGTCTTTTCATCTTCTTTTCCCAACATGCGCGAGTAATTCTCCGCTTGTTAGGATTCGTAGGATTAGGGTAGGCTAATGGATGATGAACATCCCTAAACCCTTTTTAAGTCCTATAAAGTTTATGAACTTTATCAAAAGAATCATTAACATCCTAATCGGGCGCGCTAACAATTCTTTGCTAGTTCCGACCGCGATTAGCGATTAGATTAATGATTGTTTTGGTAAAGGCTAGATATGAACGGAGTTCCGTGTCGAGATAAGGGTTAAGAGTGGGATGCCTTTTCCCTCCCGAAACCCTAATCTACACGCATCACCGTCGTTCTAGTTATAAATCTATTAAAGGATAAAAATGGTAACTTTTAATTAATCGTCCATAACTACTAAATCCTAACGAACCCTACAAGCCCCCTTATTATATTAACTACATCTTTAAAATAATCTAGATCTATATTTTACATTCTTGTTTAACGTAGATCTAGAAACCATTCTATAAAATTCTTTATCCCTCCTCTCTTTCTCAACACATCTAAAGTAAAAGTAAAAGGTTCCACGTTTCCCAGAGGACGACCCGTACTCATCTCGGTCTAGCTACGTGCGACACTATTATTGATTGCGGTTAAACTACAAACACACTTTTTCGTATCAATCAGCGAGCTCTGCGAAAGAGACGACCGGGGTGTCCGGGAGAAAGAAATTCCTCTGATCCGCCTCCGCTGCCGGCTGTTTGTCCGAACCAAAGCCAAAGGGATCGTCGAGTTTGGCGAACTTCGCACCTTGTTTCGACAGGACTTCCGGGCGAAGAAAACGGGCGATGAAATCTATGAAGCTAACCCCGTGGCTTCCGGACTCCTGGAACAGATTTTCATAAATGTTTAACACCTTGATTAAGCTTGGGAATCGGTGTTGAATGGCAATCTCCGGGGTCAGACCCATCACTACTGATCGGGTGGCGAAAATGTACTCGTCAAGGGGTAATATCTCCTCGTAATGTTCCCCTCTGACACGCAAGCCGGAGCAAACTCCTCCAAAGAGATTGAAACTTCCCAATCTGATAGAAGAAAGGTATGAGTCGAGATGTTCCATTGTTCCAAAAAAGATTTGACCCACCATACAGGTGGCGTGGAATACTGGAAGAGAGAAGCATAAATCGTGGGATACAACCCGAGCTTCAGCGGCTGCAATTTCTTGGCCGATAAGATGTATCGAGCCCACTGCAGATATCAGGCTGAATGGTAGGGAGTCAAGCCTATCAAATATGGCTATCCCTAAAGGCGTGACTCGCCTTGACATATATGTCGCCCCAAGATATCTAAAGCCATTGGAGCCTGTACGGGTATTGCAGCCATAGAGGGCTGAAGGCAACCCTCCGAGGTCCAGTTGACCTCCTCTCTGGCATAGTTCACTAGGGGTGAGTCGGCATAGTGGATCGCCAGAATGAGCTCCGAAGGCGCCGCACAAGAGAAGTTGCGTCGACCACGGATGATTTGATTGTACCACGACCCCCATAAATGAAGAGACTTTTGTTCCGGGTCGTGATCTTTGATCAGCGCGAAGACTTCCCTATCTAAGGGTGCTTCAGGGAATGTGCTTTCCTGATGAACAAATGGGAAGGAAGTGTCAAAAGACATAGTACCTGTGCGAAAAAGAACAAGAGTTAGTTGTCAAGGCTACAGTTCAAATTCTGACACTTTGTACTTTAAATTTTGTACCACACTGCAATACAGTGGAAAGGGACCAGAGGGGACCCACAAAATCAAGATGACGGCTCATCATTGATGAGACAGTCACTCATTAAATAGGAAATCCTAAAAGGATTCTCATTTAATGAAAGGCCCCTCGGGCCAAGGAGTTAAACTCTCTCAAGAGCAACGCTCTGCAGAACAGGAGTGACATCTGTCAACTCTAATCATGAGAGGAATAAAATTCCCTAAAAATTTTAGAAGACGATGGATTCATCCATCAAAACCCTAAAAAAGCAAACCTTTTGCAGAGTAAAAAAACTCCAAGATCTTCAAGATCTGTGAAACAAACTCTGAGAGTTCTTCATGGAAGATGAACAGTATTCCAGTTCATGAGTTAAAACTACCCTAAAATAAGATTATATCTTGAAGATCTATGATCTAATGATGAGCATGGCTCTGTTATTGGGTATAACCCTAAATCATTTTAAGATCTACGATCTAAAAAGAGCAAAGCTCTGTTAATAAGTTCAATCCTTAACAAATTTGGGCAGAGTTTTGACTCTAAGAAATTCTTTAAGGCAGAGAGCTTAGCACTGAAGGAGAATAAAATTCTCAAGAACAAGAAAACAAGAAGATGAACATAGGTCATCTCAAAGGGCCAAAGGCCCTATTTATAGGCAGTGGAAGTCGATTCAACTTCTAAGTTGATCTAACGGTGGAAAGGCTGCCACCTCTGCACTCACGTGTAATCTACGTGAGCGTAACGGTGGGAGGCATTTGTTTCCCCCAATCAGAGCAAAACTCTGTTCAAAATTTGAAATTTGAAATGAGGCAGCGCCTCATAAGAGTGCCAGCGCTAAGAGTCAAAGACTCTGAGGCAACGCTCACGTGCAAAGCACGAGAGTGCTCGCGCCAAGAGCGCCAACGCTAAAGGCTCTGAGGCAGCGCCTCACGTGCAAAGTACGAGAGCACTAGCGCCAAGAATCAAAGACTCTGAGGCAGCGCCTCACGTGCAAAGCACGAGAGCGCCAGCTCTAGAACTAAATGTTCCCCACCATTGGATCAAAGATCCAACGAAGATGAATAAATCATCAAATTACATAATTAAATTCTGTTGAGAAAATACTCATCAAATCCTTCCAACCAAGAAAGATTGTGCTCTGTAAATCAGAGCACCGTTGGATCAAAGATCCTATGGTGATTAAAAATCACCAAGATATAGAATAAGTTATGTATGGGAAAATATTTTCCCAATCTTGTTAAAAACAAGAAAGATCTCTTCTACAAACAGAATGTTGGGATGCCTAGCACGGCAGCAAGTTTTCGGGAGGTATCGTCCATGCCAATTTTAAAAATTTGTCGTTCTAGTAAACCATAACCCTAGAGTCGATACTAGAAAATCCAACAAAATGAAATGCAAACACTTTACATCAAAAGTGAACAAGGAATACAACCTTTGTAGACCGATCCTTCACTTCAATAGCTCCGTGTAGTAGTCCCTTCGCTGCGATCATGAACTTCCAGACTCTAGAGAGGCTCCCATGAAGAAACGAACAAACTTGCATCGAAGTCTTCGTGGACGAAGATGATCTACGTCGAGGAGACACTAACACAAGCTATCTCTTCACTAATGGTGAGATTAGTGAAGCAAACGCACTAAACTAAATGGCAAGTAGTAGAGGATGATGAAGTAGGAAGTGGGCTCACTTTAGTTTTATTTTTCTCACACTAAATCTTCACTTGGAAAAAACCTAGCAAGCTTTTTCTTTTGTTGAAGAAGAAGAAGAAAAGAAACTCATGAAAGAGTGAAGTTAGAATTGCAACCATGGGTTAGTAAGTATCATGTCTCACTCATGTAGAGAATAAACCAAGGTCAAGGGTTTAGGTCGGGTTAACAAATATCTTAAGCAATGACAAAAGAGTGGACTTGGTCAATGTTCTACAAGTTTCATCCAAGCTTGAAACATTGACTAAGTCTACACTATTTTGTGATAACTTAATTGATAAATATCAAACCCTAGCTTTAACCCTAGCATGGTATAAATCTCATACATACATGTTGCATGTCTAACCTAGCATGACACAACAATATATCACATATATATTTTCTGTGCAAATAGAAAACAATACATATATCACATATATGTAAAGTGTATCAAATGTGAGAAAAGAAATCTTAAGTGAGCTAATATTAGTTAATATAATGTAATATATCAAATATATAATTATACATTAAATTATTAAATCAGCTCTTGATTTAATAATCCGGTTATATCATATACAACCGACTAATATCTTATGAATCAACACTTGATACGATAACCCGACTATATCTTATATAACCGACCGATATCACATATCGCGAGAATGGAATGCAGTATCACATACACGCTTTAATCTCGGTCCCGCACATATCTCATATGTGCTCCTACTCCGTTTCGCTTGAGACGGGAAACCTTTGTGTAGGACTTTAAAGACTCGTCAATACGCCGGCAGTAGGTGATGATCATATCAAATACCAACAAGCCATAAGCGGTCTTCTAAACGTAACGGCCACCTGGGTATTGAGCGATCAGAAGATAAACAAGCAAGCCTGCTCGTACTCCTGCGAATCTAATCAGTAACACTACTGTACAGTCCGGTCTCTTCATCTGATATGTCGCATATCACAGCCTGGGGGTGGTATAACATCAGACCCCAATAGCTTGATAAGTCATGCCAATGCAAGGTCCATAACGGTTCGAGAAACTACTGATAACACATACCAGTAAATCTCAGCAACCCTGGCCAGGGATTTCCTGTTATGGCCAATCGGACATAGCGCAACATCAACTCCCAATATCGGGAGAGACGAAACCCATCCTATTGCTCATTGCCTCCATGTGACTCGGGACTGTACCCAAAAACCACATTTTTGCACGATCTCTTGACCGTGGTATGGTGGAAATTAAAGCACAGTGGGAATCACACAAGACTCTATAACGATCTCGGGTCTACAGACTAATCTGTACCAGTGTCACAAGAGAATTGCTATCCGACGATAGGTATAATACCATCTAGGAGTTCTCGGCGAGTCCGTTCAGTGTACCCAGTCTCCACTGAGCATCCGTATACCATCTCTGATGTTAAACACCAATGGATATAGGATCATCCATCGCTCATCATATGGGTCGAGAAGCGCATACGCTAATCTACTCTGGAGTATCGATGCCCTGTCTCGATACTCCTACTACTAGGAACATTTTGAAGGATGTACTTACCGACTACCATGTCCCCACTAGTATGATCTGCATCATAATCCTGGTAATCAAGTACTTATCCTAAGGGCTTTATCAACATGTAATAGAGAGACGGTAAGTGTACATATTAAGATAAAGAGCAACCAGATAGCATACTATCATGTCGAGCAAGAACGTCCTCCCTATATATGCCCAAGCATCCTCTACAATATACATCGCATGTACAGTAATGGCCTCTAGGGCATACATATAACTAATAATCTCCCACTTGCACGAAGGCCATCTATTGTAGTATCCAATACCCAACAATCAGCAGTGGTGTAGTATCCCATACTCAACCATCCCATAGAACTCTCTCTAGGGGTAAGGCCTTTATGAGTGGATCCGTTGTGTTATCCTTAATGTCAACTCTCCTATCCTCGATCCCTTGGAGATCATCCATCTCCCTGATCAGGTGATACTTGCCTCAGAATATGTCTGGAACGCTAATGGGACCTTCGTTCCTAGGCCAAAGCCACAAATCCATTATTGTCATAATAACAGTTATTGGACGCTCAATGGTAGGAACCTTGTTCATCTCATGAACAAGAAATGCCCAGACAGTCACTTTGGCAGCATCAATGGTAGCAAGTATTCAGCCTTTATCGTCTAGTATGTCACGGTATCTAGCATGGAACTCTTCCAACATACCGTCCCTGCACTGAGGGTAAAGACAATGCCTGTGACTGACTCTCAGTAGACCTTATCACTCTGGAAGCTCGAACCAAGAACTTTCTTTTAGTGCTTCTCAAGTACTTAAGAATATCCTCCACAGCTTTCCAGTGATTCTTCCAAGATCCGATTGATTCCTGATCACTACACCTAGTGAGTCATCTACATCTGGTCTGGTACAAAACATCGCATACTCAGATAGAGCCTACTGCCGAATCATAGGCAATCCCTTGCACGCGAGCTCTCTCTAAATCAGTCTTGGAAGACATCTTTTTGGAGAGAGCGATCCATGAGTAAGTGGGCGAACCACCGCGGTTAGAATCTTCTATATTAAACCCCTTTAGTATGGTGTTAATGTACCTGGATTTGGGACAATCCCGACATCCACTTAGATCTATCATCATAGATCATAATCCACAAGATGTAGTAGGTATCATCCAAATCTTTTATTGAGAATCCCTGTGATAAGAGGAGCTTGACTGAGTGTAGCATAGGAAACCATTTCCTATCAAGAGTATGTCATCTACGTACAATACGTATAAGACAACCTCACTCTCTACAATCTTCTTGTATATACAAGGTTCATCTACCTTTTTGATGAAGTCAAACTCTTTGACTTCCACATCAAAACAGATGTTCCAACTCCGCGATACTTCCATTGATCCTGATGAATTTAAGCATAGCTTTGAAAGTCTCAACCTTTTCATTTACACCAAGAATGTTCTCAAGATTCATTTGCTCCCAATGGGTTTTACCCCTTCAGGTGCAACATTCAAAGTCATACTTTGTTGGTGTACATGGATTCCATCTTTGATCGCATAGCATCCAGCCATTTCACAGAGTCCCCACTCGTGACGGCCTTCCTGAACCTTGTTGGGCCATCATCAACCATGATGCAATCCTCGCTCCCACTGTCACCGAGAAGGCCGTAGAATCTCTTAAGTGGATGAGGAACCCTACCAGATTCACGGAGAGGCTGAGGTTCGTTGGAGACTATTGAATCTTTTAGTTTTACCAAATCATCAGCTATTAGTTTGTCTAGCTGAAACTCCTTCCAGTTCTACCTCATGACCACAACTTTCTTCATAAAAAATTCCTTTTCTAAAAAGGTGGCATGCTGAGAAACAAAACACATTTTGCTCCTCAGAGTGGTAGAAGATATTCCCTTGTGAATGTTCGGGATATCCTAACAAACTTATACAGTCCTGACCTTGCCTCGAGCTTGTCCGGATTTTGCTTTTCAACATAGGACGGACAACCCTATATCTTAACTCGTTTAAGACATGGTCTCTTCCCACACCATATCTCATATGTAGTGGCAGGCCCTGATTTGGACGGAACCCCATTCAATAGGTATGCAGCTTCTCAAGTGCATAACTCCAAAAGGAAACAGGTAACTCAGTATTACTCATCATAGAGCGCACCATATCTCATAGGGTGCGTTACCTCCGCCCCGATACACCGTTGTGCTTTGGTGTACTCGAAGGAGTAAGCTAAGAGAGAATCACATTCTCCTTTTACAAACTTCAGGAACTCCATGCGCAAGTATTCTCCTCCTCGATCACATCGTAGGACTTAATACTTCTACTCGTTAGGTTCTCAACTTCAAGCTTATATTCTTTGAATTTCTCAAAAGTTTCAGACCCGTGTTTCAACAAGAACACATGTCGAAATCTTGAGAGATGGTCGATGAATGTAATGAAGTAACAAGAACCAACCTTGGCATTTGTAGACATAGGACCGTATACATCATTATGTATGCGTCCCAAGAGTTCACTAACTCAATCTCTGTTTCCAGTAAACGGAGTATTGGTCATTTTATCTTTGAGACAAGAATGGCAAGTATCATAAGATGAAAATTCGAACAGATTCTCATATTCATCCTTATGTAACTTAGCTGGTCGTGTCGCATTGATATGACCTAGTCTACAATGCCACAAGAAGAATTCATTTATTTCTAAACTACTCCTCTTGAGTGTGTGTTTTACATACTTTGAACTGTGGTTTGATTTAGAATGTATATGCTATTATCTAACGTGCCTGATCGAATAAACTCTTGATTCAGGAAAATGTTCACAACATTATCCTACAATACATAATTATATCCTTCTTTAACTCGGTAAAGAATATGATGTAATGTTGTATATCAGGTTCGGTATTTAATAACATTTGTTCAGAATCAATGTATTAATACAAGGTGATATCTGCCAACAGACTTGGCTGCAACAATTGCACCATTCTCTAACACTTAGAGACATATCACCATTCTCAATTCTCTACCTATCTGTAGCCTATGTAAATATTACATATGCGGGATCCTAATCCGGTATTGTAAGTCCATGTCACACACCCCACAAACTTGCGGGGAAGCGGAATATATGAAAAACGATTATCAAAGCTCCGTAACACGGACTTGAGAGCATGAATCGTATCTAAACCGTTACTAGCAAACTACGAGAGGTTTAACTACTCAGATTCGAAGTTATACCTCACGTTACTTGTCCTTCGGGTCTTCATCGCTGTCCTCCACTCCTCGTAGGATCCTTGGAACATCGGCACCTCAACGGCCTCCTCGAGTCAAAGACGATCCACCCGAGAGCTCCTACGCCAAGCTTGATCTCTAACTTGAGATAACTAGGTTGCTCAAAGCGCTAATCTAAGCTACCTAGGGGATATAGAGTGAGATTATGGATGTATTAGTCTAGCTAACCCTTGATCTCAACACATGAGAGGTTAGGGTTAGGGTTTCAAGAATGAGAGAGCTTGAGGAGAGAGAAGGTGATGATAAGAATGAAATATGATATTGTTTCTCACTTGATATATGAAGCATAATGAATAAAATGAGATTATTCATCATGCTACATAAATGCATTATGAGTGATTCACTATGTGAGTCATTAAGCATCTAATAATGCATTAATGACATGATGAATCACACATAATGAGTCACAATATCATTTAATGATAATGCCACCTTACCCCCCAAGTCACCATGCTTCTAGAAGCTTCCCGACAAATTACGAGAACGCCCCTATAATCCGTGAAAACACGAAAAAACTTTAAACTGTATAAATCCAATAACCCGATACTGGAATCTGGCTTAAACCAAAGCCGGCTAGTAATAACTGTCCGAACGTCGCACGTACGTTTAAACACGTATGCGTCCGAACCCTTGTCGTAAAACCATACGACCTCTATATCGTTTCGCCTGGAGCAGGGAAACTCTCTTTGTGGGACTCTAAAGACTCGACACTACGCTGGCAGTGGGTTTAACCACAGACCGCAAGCGGCACTAGCTGTAAGTAGCGGTCCCCAGGTAAATGTCGGTAAGAAGGCCGATGAGGAAACCCATCCAAACTCCTACTGAGCCTGATGTGACAATCTCCGTACAGTCCGGTCTGTTCGTCTAAGACTATCGCATATCCAGCCTAGGGGGCGGCAAGCGTCAGTCCCCTAATAGCGGTATAAGTCATGTCGGAGCGTAGCCCATTACACCCGGAGAAACTACTGGAACCTACCAGTATATCTCGCTTGCCCTGGCCAGGGACTTTGCGTAATGGCTCTCTGACACAGCGCGATATCAACTCCCAATACCGGGAGAGACGAATCCTTTCTAACCGTCACTGCCTCCAAGTGCTCGTGACTGCACCCAACTGCTACCTGTTTGCACGACTCCTTTGAGCCGTGGTAGGGTAGCAATCTAAGAACATTGGGACACACTCGAGGCGAAGTAGCAGTGTCAAGTTTGCGGACTATGCTGTACTCATGTCACCTGGGAATTGTTAACTGACGATGGGTATAATACCAACCAATAGTTCCCCTGCTAGTCATGCCCGGTGTACCCATAACCTAACGAGCACATGTATACTATCTCCAGTACGACGTACTGATGGCTGTGGGACAGACCATCTTCCCAATCTGGGATGAGAAGCGTACACACTAGTCTACTCTGGAGTATCGATGCCCAGTCTCGATAATCCTGTGACTAGTGACAAGTATAGGATGTTGCTTATAGACTACCCAGCCCCCACTAGTGTGACTGCCATCACAACACTGGTAATCAAGCAAAGATCCTATGGGCTCTACTAATATGTATAAGTGATACGTTACAAGAATCATATGCACATATTAAAGTAGACACAAATCAAGTAGCATACTACCATTTTTAGCAAGACTGTATATACAACTGTGAATATCCCAAGCTTCCATTAAGTAATATACATACAAGTATGATACAATAATGGCCCCTAGGGCATATACACTAACAATCTCCCACTTGCACTAGGGCCATGAACAGGCATATCGTAAACCTATCATCTCGAATAGCCTCTCGAACTGCGTCTAAGGAATGGCCTTTGTGAATGGATCAGCAATGTTATTCTCCGTCTTTACTCTTTTCACCTCAATCTCCCGGCGATCTACGATCTCCCTGATCAGGTGATACCGCCTTAAGATGTGTCTGGATTTCTGATGGGACCTGGGTTCCTTCGGTAAAACTATAGCGTCGTTGTTATCACAATACAGAGGTATTGGATCAACACTGGTAGAAACCACCTGAAGTTCTGTGAGGAACTTCTTTGTCCAGACAGCTTCTTTAGCGGCATCGCAAGCAGCTATGTACTCCGCTTCCATTGTTGAGTCAGCAACGGTCTCCTGTTTGGAACTCTTCCAACAGACCGCCCCTCCATTGAGGGTAAAGACATAACCCGACATGGACTTGGAGTCTTCTTTGTCACTCTGGAAGCCGGAGTCGGCAAAGGCCTCAATCTGGAGGTCTTTTCCGCCATACACCAAGAACATCTCCTTAGTCCTCCTCAGGTACTTGAGAATGTTCTTTACGGCTATCGAGTGCTTTTCCCCTGGGTTTGCTTGATACCTGCTTATTACGCTCAATATGTATGCTACATCTGGTCTGGTACATAACATCGCATACATTATAGAGCCTACCGCACAAGCGTAGGGTATAATCGACATGCGATCCCTTTCCAAATCAATCTTGGGAGACATCTCTTTGGAGAGGGTGATTCCGTGACAAGCCGGTAGGTTACTGCGCTTAGAATCATCCATACTGAATCTTTTCACTATGGTGTCTATGTACCTGGACTGTGAAAGTCCCAACATCCTCTTTGATCTATCACGATAGATCCGGATCCCCAGAATGTAGGTGGCATCACCCAGGTCTTTCATGGAGAATTTCTGTGACAAGAATCTTTTGACTGACTGTAACATAGGAATATCATTTCCTATTAGGAGAATGTCATCCACGTACAAGACGAAGAATACTACAGCTCTCCCTACAATCTTACTGTATATGCAAGGTTCATCTGGATTTTTGATAAAGTCGAATTCTTTGATAGCATCATCAAAACAGATGTTCCAACTCCGCGATGCCTGCTTTAGTCCATAAATGGACTTAAGCAACTTGCATACTTTACCGCTGCTCCCACTCTAAACGAATCCCTCTGGCTGATCCATATAGACGCTTTCTTCCAAATTACCATTTAGAAAAGCCATCTTTACATCCATCTGCCAGATCTCATAATCGTGGAAGGCAGCAATAGCAAGATGGACCCTAATGGATTTAAGCATAGCCACTGGAGAAAAGGTTTCGTCATAGTCCAAACCAGGTCTTTGACGGAAACCCTTTGCAACAAGTCTAGCCTTATACGTTTCAACCTGTCTATCTACACCAATCTTCTTTTTGAAGATCCATTTGCATCCTACGGGTTTTACCCCATCTGGAGCAATGTCCAAAGTCCACACTTTGTTAGTGTACATGGACTCCGTTTCGATCCGCATTGCATCCAGCCATTTTACTGAGTCACCGTTCTGAATGACTTGCTGGAAGCTAGTAGGCTCATCATAGTCAATAGTGCAGTCATCTCTATCCCCGTCTATGAGAAAACCGTAGTATCTCTCGGGCGGATGAGACTGCCTACTACTCCTGCGGAGTGGCGTCGGGATGTCCCTTTCTTCTGAAGCCTCAGGTTCTACCATACTTTCAGTAGTAGTTTATGGTTCTGGAATTTCTTCCAGTTCTATTTCGCTCCCACTTGTTCCCTTTTCTAAAAACTGATATTCTAGAAAATGGGCATTACGAGAAACAAAAACTTTTTGTTCATCTGCGTAATAGAATAGATACCCCTTGGAGTTCTTTGGATATCCCACAAACTTACAATGTACCGATTGTGCCTCGAGCTTGTCCACATGCTGCTTTTTAACAAAAGCCGGACATCCCCAAATCTTCAGATACTGAAGATAGGGTTTCTTCCCATTCCACATCTGATATGGTGTGGTAGGCGTAGGAACTAGGTTCAAAAGATATGCAGCTGATTCAAGTGCATATCCCCAGAATGATCGCGGTAACTCGGCATTACTCATCATGGAACGAACCATATCCAATAGGGTTCGATTCCTCCTTTCCGATACACCGTTGTGTTATGGTGTGTATGGAGGAGTAAGCTGAGAGAGAATTACATTCTCTTTTAAGTAACCCAGGAACTCGGCACTTAAGTATTCACCACCTCGATCAGATCTCGGTGTCTTTATACTCTTGCCTGTTTGTTTTTCCACTTCATTCTTGTATTCTTGGAATTTCTCAAAGGCCTTTTATGTTTCATTAAGAATACATATCCATACCTAGAGAAATCATCCGTAAAAGTAATGAAGTAGGAATAACCACCTCGCGCATGTGTAGACATTGGACCGCACACGTCACTGTGTACGAGTCTTAAGAGCTCGCTTGCTCTTACTCCGTGTCCAGTAAACGGAGTCTTTGCCATCTTTCCTATGAGACAAGATTCACAAGTAGCATAAGATTGATATTTGAACGGATTCAAATGTCCTTCTCTATGTAACTTAGTCAACCTTCTCTCATTGTTGTGACCTAGTCTACAATGCCATAAGAAAGCCTGATTTAATTCCGGAGACTTTCTTTTAAGTGTGTTCTGGATATTGAAAACCTGAGCTTGACTTAATACGTATATGCCGTCATCTAATGTACCGGACCCAATCAAAACTTGATTTAGGTGGATTTGAACTACATCGCATGCGAATGTAAAATCATATCCCTTTTTTGAAAGTGAGGACACTGATATGATATTGCAAGTCATACTAGGTACATACAGACAGTTACGTAGAATCAATATCTGCCCACTTGTCAAACCTAGGCGATATTCTCCCACGGATTCAGCGTCCACGCTCATTCCGTTTGCAACTCTGAGAGACAAATCACCTACCTTCATAACTCTACGGTTTCTCAAAGCATTTAATGAATTACAGATATGAGATCCTGCTCCAGTATCTAGTACCCAGGAAGTAGAGTTAATTGATAAACAGTTCTCAATTACAAATACACTTGAGGCTGAAGCCACAACATGCTTCATATCCTGGCTACAAGCTTCCAAAGCCCTGCAATCATTCTGCCAATGCCCAATCCCATAACAATAGGAATGTCCCTCTTTTACTACATTCAGTCCCGAAACTTTTGCCCTTCTCTTTCCTTCTACTTCCCTAGTTTCCTTCAGGGTAGAAGGTAGAGACTGTAGAATCAAGTCAGTATCTGACCTGTTTCCCAATGTGGTTTCCAGGTCCTGGAGCTCATTAATATAACTAGTCATTGTAAGGACGTTGTCCCCTATAGATGACCCGACAACCATCCTCGCTTGAATTAATTCGTTCGAGATCTCATATCTTGCGATATGAGATTACTCTCCATATAAATCTTTGTTATGGAGAAAGATGGAAACTGAGTCCATCTTCTCGTGCTGCTTCTGGTATACACCATCAACTGAAACTAACACGAGGCACTTGGCTTTCGCTTTATCCTTTTCCCTTGTCTGGCGGATATCCATATCCGCGTCGGTGGAAAATGGACCTGGGACGGCGGGATCTTGAGTAGTAATAGGGTGGTCCAGCTTGTCATAGACA
Organism: Agapanthus africanus; assembly: GCA_030015575.1. NCBI lineage: Eukaryota > Viridiplantae > Streptophyta > Magnoliopsida > Asparagales > Amaryllidaceae > Agapanthus > Agapanthus africanus. Next base: position 122,135,257 of record JASDDO010000012.1, on the reverse strand, counting down.
ATGGACATCTGGACAGACCTTTGCCAGTCATATAAGTCGGATTCAATCAATTTGTTATCTAGATGTAACCTAGTCGTGGTCACAAGGTCGCTGCAATTAAGAGAGAGAGAAGAAAACACTTTTAGCATAATGCTCTTGCAAGTTTAGAGTGGTTTTTAATTTATCTAAACAGGATGGCTCCCACTGTTTCTCGAATCCTTCCTCAAACCATAAAAGAAGAATTAGTCAGGACTATTCTCACCATACAATACTTGCTTAACCGTTCAGCCAAGTCAGTGTCGATACTTCGAGAGAGGTTTTCCAACACTTTCGTGAAGTTCCTTAATTAAATAACCTCTTTTCTCTGGGGGCGTAGCTCCGCTGACACTTTTCTAGGCACCTACTTGGTTTATAGCATTGATCGTTAAGTGACGAATCTCCTGATAAGTAGTATATACTCACAGTAGGATCGGGATCCAAAATATCATCGTATGATAATGTTGAAGGAATCCTACCAACATTCATCAAACTCCAAAATGGTATGCTCTCTCTGCAAATTTCAGTTTCTTTAGAAATTCCCGATATAAATTTTTGCCCCATGCTCTTATGACCTTGGCGTTGGTCAAAATATCATAAGTCACATGTCAAGTTCTACCCATCATTATCCTTGTTAATTTGAACCCACCCGTACATATCCTTGACGTTGGCCAAAATGATAATACGACTGTCCCAAACTAACTCATCTATCTATGAAACAAATGAATATCCAGCTGCTACCAAACACTATGCCTTGGTATTGGTCAAAATACATAGCTTGAATACTACTGAATACCCAAATGAAATGACGGAGGGCTACGAATGGTTTTGGCAAAACCGTGAACGTAGTGAACTTGATATAATCGAAGGAACCTGATACTTTTTAAAAGGAGTGGTTAAAGCTCCGCAATTAAAAATTCTGATCTTTTAAATTAACCGAGTGGTTTCTTTTAAATTTGTTCCAACGATTGAACTTTGGTTTATTTTCTTTGCATTATAATAATGCGTCCCATCATTTATCCTATCATTGCAGAAAACAACGAAAATACCACGTCCTCTTATGCCATCCGCATTCGCCACGGGGTCCTGTCATCACCCGTTAGGTTACTTAACTAATGACAGAGCGGGGGCTGGGCTAGCGCGGGTGTAAAACATAAGTGACATCTAATAGCTATCATATATAGATATTGTACATTCGTCAGACGCAATAATAAGCATTCCAGATCACAGATGAACTTTATTGGATATACTAGCAATCCGCATTTGCTTTGAGCCTGCAATAAAAGACGGATTACACAGTTGTGATGAATAGTCATTACCCCAACCCTAGACCTCTACGGGTACGGAAAACTACCCGCCAAGTACCCGAAGTGAAGCGGTCTCCCTCAACAACGTGAGTAGGCCACTAAACACTTCAACGTACCCGGTAGTTTGTGTACCCCGCCTTGGGTCTATCCTAGGAGCAAAAACAGTAAAAAGAAATAATACAACGGTAGCTACAAACGCAACCTGGATGCGCCCCGCAAAAGAATATTACATCATATTACATTTACATCGAATGAATGAATATTAAACCCATCTCAAACCCCGGCTAATCATCATAACACTCCAATCAAGTCCATATACACAAACAGTAAACATTACAGAAATGTGCAACCCCCTGCCAACCGACATACTAGCAGTTAGGGGAGGTTTACGAACACATTAAACATTACAGATAAAAACCCAGTTAGCAAATATCTTAGAACATCGATAGACCACCATTTTCTGTGTCTACCCCAAAAAGCAAACCAGCACTGAAGTAACCTGGGTAGAAACAGAATATACAGGAAACCAAAACACCAAACAATATGAATTCCTGAGCAAATCCGAGTCAACTCGGAGTTGACTCGGCGGCGGATCCATGGCCAAAAGCACTATCTTGCCACGGATCCGCGGCCGTCTTACCGAGTTAGGGGCTCATATTTTCCCAGTATTCTTATATTTCCCTGCTGTGAATTTTAAGGCATATCAAATATTTTTTTCGACACTTTTAAAATCAACAGAAACTTAGGGTATCCGGGGTTTCGTTTTCGCGTTTTCTGACGATCGAAGTTCTAATCAGTTGCTAACAAGCTAGTAATGGTTTAGTTGGCTCTGATACCACTATAAGTCCATGTCACGCACCCCACGAACTTGCGGGGAGGCGGAATATATGAAAAACGATTATCAAAGCTTCGTAACACGGACTTGAGCGCATGAATCGTATCTAAACCGTTACTAGCAAACTACGAGAGGTTTAACTACTCGGATTCGAAGTTATACCTCACGTTACTTGTCCTTCGGGTCTTCATCGATGTCCTCCACTCCTCGTAGGCTCCTTGAAACATAGGCACCTCAACGGCCTCCTCGAGTCAAAGACGATCCACCCGAGAGCTCCTACGCCAAGCTTGATCTCTAACTTGAGATAACTACGTTGCTCAAAGTGCTAATCTAAGCTACCTGGGGGATATAGAGTGAGGTTATGGATGTATTAGTCTAGCTAACCCTTGATCTCAACATATGAAAGGTTAAGGTTAGGGTTTCAAGAATGAGAGAGCTTGAGAAGAGAGAAGGTGATGATAAGAATGAAATATGATATTGTTTCTCACTTGATATATGAAGCATAATGAATAAATGAATAAAATGAGATTATTCATCATGCTACATAAATGCATTATGAGTGATTCACTATGTGAGTCATTAAGCATTTAATAATGCATTAATGACATGATGAATCACACATAATGAGTCACAATATCATTTAATGCTAATGCCACCTTACCCCCTAAGTCACCATGCTTCTAGAAGCTTCCCAACAAATTATGAGAACGCCCCTACAATCCGTGAAAACACGGGAAAACTTTAGACTGTATAAATCCAATAACCCGATACTAGAATCTGGCTTAAACCAAAGCCGGCTAGTAACAACTGTCCGAACGTCGCACGTGCGTTTAAACACGTATGCGTCCGAACCCTTGTCGTAAAACCATACGACCTCTATATCGTTTCGCCTGGAGCAGGGAAACTCTCTGTGTGGGACTCTAAAGACTCGACACTACGCCGGCAGTGGGTTTAACCACAGACCGCAAGCGGCATTAGCTGTACGTAACGGTCCCCAGGTAGATGTTGATAAGAAGGCCGATGAGGAAACCCATCCGAACTCCTACTGAGCCTGATGTGACAATCTCCGTACAGTCCGGTCTTTTCGTCTAAGGCAATCGCATATCCAGCCTAGGGGGCGGCAAGTGTCAGTCTTCTAATAGCGGTATAAGTCGTGTCGGAGCGTAGCCCATTACACCCTGAGAAACTACTGGAACCTACCAGTAAATCTCGCTTGCCCTGGCCAGGGACTTTGCGTAATGGCTCTCTGACACAGCGCGATATCAATTCCCAATACCGGGAGAGACGAATCCTTTCTAACTGCCACTGCCTCCAAGTGCTTGGGACTGCACCCAACTGCTACCTGTTTGCACGACTCCTTTGAGCCGTGGTAGGGTAGCAATCTAAGAACAGTGGGACACACTCGAGGCGAAGTAGCAGTATCAAGTCTGCGGACTATGCTGTACTCATGGCACCTGGGAACTGTTAACTGACGACGGGTATAATACCAACCAACAGTTCCCCTGCGAGTCTTGTCCGGTGTACCCGTAACCTGACGAGCACTTTATACTATCTCCAGTACGACGTACTGATGGCTGTGGGACAGACCATCTCCCCAATCTGGGATGAGAAGCGTACACACCAGTCTACTCTGGAGTATCGATGCCCAGTCTCGATAATCCTGCGACTAGGGACAAGTATAGGATGTTGCTTATAGACTACCCAGCCCCCACTAGTGTGACTGCCATCACAACGCTGGTAATCAAGCAAAGATCCTATGGGCTCTACTAATATGTATAAGTGATACGTTACAAGAAACATATGCACATATTAAAGTAGATACAAACCAAGTGGCATACTACCATTTTTAGCAAGACTGTATATACAACTGTGAATATCCGAAGCTTCCATTAAGTAATATACGTACAAGTATGATACAATAATGGCCCCTAGGGCATATACACTAATAGGTATCTCATACCCAGGACGTAGAGGATACTGAAAAACAGTTCTCGGTAATAAGGACACCCGAAGAATATGCATCAACATGCGCTTTCTTCGATTGGGTGGCATGGGAATCCGGATATTCCCCTATTTCCTGCTCGGATTTATAACAATTATAATATTGAGCGGAACCAACATTCCCTAGCTCAGTATAATAAGCAGGTTCGGTCAATGCATCCATATTATTATATTGATTAAGGCATGACATGGTCACTACCAGGAGAGAGGGAGAAGAAAACGCACTGCGTGCGCTCTTGCAGAATTAGATTGGTTTTTATTTTATCTAATCAGGATGGCTCCCACTGTTTTAGTCAAATCTACCTTCAAACCCTAAAAGATAAGACTAGCCGGGATTAATTACACTCAAGTTCGCCAATCTTTCGACCAGGCCAGTGTCAGTACTTTGAGGGTGGTTCCCCGTGCTTTCGTACGGACCTAATTAAAATAAACCTCGTTTTCCCATGGGCGTAACCCCGTTAACACCTTTCTAAACACCTACTTGATCGACTAACTGTAATATGTAAAACTCTCCCACGAGTAACTCTTACTCGCAGTAGGTATCGGGATCCAACTATCTCATAGAAGGTATGCAATCTCATTGCAAATTTCAACACTTGAAATTCCCGATAATATTTTACCCCTAGTGACTTATGACCTTAACTATGGTCAACAAATCATAAGCACTAGTCAAGTTCTACCCGTCATTTCCTGATTAATTAGACCCGCCCACATGACCCTTAACTATGATCAACAAAGTCATATGACTGTCCTAATTAATCGCATCATATGCTGTGTAGGAAGACATCACTTAGCTACCACACACTACGCCTTAACTATGGTCAACAAACGTAGCACGAATACTAAGTACTCTACTTCCTAAAATGACGGAGGGTTACGACAGGTTTTAAGAAAACCTTTTACGTAATGAACTTGATATCGTTGTAGAATCGAGTGAATTTTAAAAGGAGTGTTTTTTAGGCTTTTACTAGTTTTGCTAAAGAGGTCACTCTCGGTGAAGGGATCTCGACTCTTTCCTTATCGAATAAGGTGCAAGATATTTCACAAATACCACTATGCAAAGCAAAACCTATAGAAGCAATCAAAATACAAACCGAGTATGTTGTAGCATCTGCTAGTTTCGCTAAAGTGGTCACTCCCGGTGAAGGGATCTCGGCACTTTCCTTATCGAATAAGGTGCTGGATATTCTACAAGGAATACCGCTATGCAAAGCAAGACCTAGAGCTACCGGTTTTTAAACAAGTTTCTACAACATCTTTAGGTCTCTTTTATTTCATTAATCTCATTAATGAAGTCCCATCAATATATGCTTCCTAAGCATCACATAAGAAACGAAAGCAACAATATTAATTATATCTCATATATATAATATATAGGCATTCGTCTCAGAACATATCAAGTTATCACATCACAGAATATCAGCAGCAGAAGATAACATATGAGATATTGGATATACTAGGATTTCTGTGTTTTATTTAAGCCAGTATAAAACACGGATTCCATGGTCATGATGAATAGCCAAACCCACATCCCTAGACCCATACGAGAGTAGCAAGCAACCCTAACAATTCTATAGTCAGGAGACCCAGTCTCGACTCCTCGAGATGGTCTCCCACTGGACCCTAGAATCCGGTTACTTGTGCTCCCCGCCTTGGGTCTATCCTAATGCGGAAAACTAAATAATATACATCAATGGTGACATCATCCTCAACCCGGAAGTGCCCCAATAAATGAATATTATATACAATGAATTTTACATGAATGAAAATAAAAACCCTTATCTTATATAAAACCCCCGGCTATTCAAAACACGACGATCCAATATAACATATCACAGCAACACATAACATCACATGTCTTCAACGTAAGTAAATATGCGTATCCCAATTGTCGTTGACATATAGCAACGAAACCGGCAATACACCACATATTACACTTACAGTCGCAGAAAATAAAGTGAAAAACAACAACAGTTGGAATCCGCAACCACCTTAGACATCATAAACCCAACGCATCACGTACTTTAGATTTCATGCCCAGCAAAATGAATTCCTTAGACATCATATGCCTAACAATTATAAACCCCGTATTTTAGTCTCGATATTGAAAACACTTTCCAATAACCTGTTGGGTAATTCAACAAGATTCCCGATAACCTGATCGAATGCTCGTCGAAAACTTTAGTAGATGGCCGCACCCACCGGTGCCATCGACGAAGTGCACTAAGGCGGAACACCGCTGCCACGAGCACCCGAACGGATGCTTTTGGCGACGGGGTTCTCCTACAGCCACTTGGTCGGGGCTATGGGGCGTGGCTGTCTAGTAAGGTTACCCGGCGAGTATTGTTCAGTTGAAAATATTGCACTTTGGTATAAGTATTTTCCTTACATTTCTTAAATAATAAAAGGTGTTTATTATAAATATTAAACATATTTGGATATATCTGCAAAATACTATTTGCCATATGTTTATATATTATAATTAATAGGCATTTTTTATTTATATAATATATTGGTAATTGAAAATATGCATATCATATCAAATATTCTAATCACAATTCTTAAAAGATATAATATCATACAAATGGTTAGAATAATATTTCAAAATATATGCATAATATTTTAGTAATTAAAAGATGCATAGCATATCAAATATTCTTAATCATGTTTCTTAAAGATTTATTACCATATAAAGTGCATAGCATATTAAATATTCTTAATCAAGTTTCTTAAAGATTTATTACCATATATAGTGATTAAGATACTCTCTCTAATTTAATAAATAAACTAACATTATTCATAGAGATATTGTGCAAGATTTAGCTCAGGTCAAGAGATCAAGGTGTTTAAGATGTCAGGATCAAAAATCTGCCAAAATCATAAAATTAATACTGACAAGGACTCAGAATCCAGGCATGGAAAATCACCATATTAGGAAGTCACCATATATGGTAACTAGTTTTTCTTCTTTGAGGGCTATATAAAGGACCAAGGGCTAAAGTTAGAAGGCATCAAGCCGAAGAGATCACTAAGTCCAAGACGGCTCATGCATCCAGGCTGACCATCAACTGTTCATCTACCTCCTTCGGAAGAGTTCGAGAAGCAGACCAAGTTTTCGTAATCATTTTCTAAGGAATAAAGTGTAGATTGTTCAAGTTGATTAATAAAGATAGTTGTTTTATTTAATTCTTTTGCATTTTACATTATGTTTTCCCTCTCCGTCTTTTCATCTTCTTTTCCCAACATGCGCGAGTAATTCTCCGCTTGTTAGGGTTCATAGGATTAGGGTAGATTAATGGATGATGAAGATCCTTAAACTCTTTTTACGTCCTATAAAGTTTATAAACTTTACTAAAAGAATCATTAACATCCTAATCGGGCGTATAGGGTTGCTAGGCACGCTCACAAGGTTTTTCGAGGCATCAACCATGCCCGATTAAAAAATTAGTCGTGCCGAACAACTCTAATACGGATCTTTAAACTAGGGTTTAGGCGAAAACGAACATGTTAAACGCTTTAACACTAAGTGAGAGGGATTACAACCTTTGTAGATCCGGTCCTTCACTTCTTAATCTCCGTGTTGAGGTCCCTTCGCTGCGATCATCATGTTGTGGACTCTCGAGAGGCTTCACGAAGAGAATGACGCAACCTTTGCTTCCGATCTTCGATACCAATATGATCTACCTTGAAGTTTCGATAACACAAGCTAACACTCATAATATGAAGTGAGCACCCTCATCTAAATGGCAAGGATAGATGAGGATGATGAAGTAGGATTTTTTCTCTCATTTATAATCTTTTTCTCACTCATTTTCATCACAAAAGAAAGCTTTTTCATGAAGAAGCTCAAGGAAGAAGAAGAAGAATGAAGATGATAACCTTAATCCTTTTGTGATGAACAATGAATTATTGTAGTGGTTACAAATCTAACCAAGGGTTAAGCATGAGAGAGTTAACCATTATAGAGAGTTAACTAGGGTTAATAGTTTGGATTGGGTTAACATAATATCTCACAAATAATATCAAGCAACCACAAAGTCAAAGCTTCATGGAAGCTTCATGCAAAAGCTAACCCTAATCCAAACCTTAACCAAGTTTAAACCCTAATCCCATGTTAAATTTGTAACCCTAACATGTTACAATATTATATATCACATATACAATATATTTTGTAACAATAGAAAATAATACAATTAACATATATCGCATATATATATATCAATGTATTATCCCGTGAGAAAATGAATCTTTTAGTGAGCGAATATTAGTTAATGTAATTTAATATATCATATATATTATTATACATTAAATTATTGAATCAACATTTGATCCGACAATCCGGCTATATCGCATATAACCGACTAATACGATGACCCGGCTATATCACATATACCGGGCCGATATCTCATATCGCGAGAATCCAATACGGTATCATATACCGCATTATCCTCGGTCCCGCACATATCACATATGTGCTCCTACTCCATTTTGCCTGAGCCAAGAAACCTCTGTGTAGGACTCTAAAGAATCGTCAATACGCTGGCAGTAGGTGATGATCATATCAAACACCCACAAGCTGCAAGCGGTCAGCTGAACGTAACAGCCACCCAGGTATTGAGCGCTCAGAAGATCAACAAGCAAGCCTGTGCATTCTCCTGTGAATCCAAACAGTAACACTCCCGTACAGTCCGGTCTCGTCGTCTGATATGTCGCATATCTCGCCTAGGGTGGTAAACGTCAGACCCCAGTAGCTCGATAAGTCGTGTCGATATGAGGTCTATAACTGTTCAAGAAACTACTGATAACACTTACCAGTAAATCTCAGCAACCCTGGCCAGGGATTTCCGGTTATAGCCAATCGAACACAGCGCAACATCAACTCCCTATACTGGGAGAGACGAATACCCTCCTATCGCTCATTGCCTCCATGTGATTCGGGACTGTACCCAAAAGCCACCTTTTTGCACGCCCTGTTGGACGTGGTATGATGGAAATCAAAGCACAGTGGGAATCACACAAGACTCTATGACGATCTCGGGTCAACAGACTAAGCTGTACCAGTGTCACCAGAGAACTCCCATCTGACGTAAGGTATAATACCATCTGGGAGTTCTCAGCGAGTCCGTCCAGTGTACCCAGTCTCCACTGAGCACCCGTACACCATCTTTGATGTCAAACACCGATGGATATGGGATCATCCATCGCCTATCATATGGGTCACGATGCGTATACGCTAGTCTACTCTGGTGTATCGATGCCCTGTCTCGATACACGCTCGACTAGGAACAGTTATAGGATGTACTCGTCGACTACCGTGGCCCCACTAGTATGATCTCATCATAGTCCCAGTAGTCGAGTACATATCCTAAGGGCTTTATCAACATGTAACATAGAGACAATCAGAGTACATGTTAAGATAAAGTACAACTAAATAGCAAACTATCATCTCGAGCAAGAAAGTCCTCCCTATATATGTCCTAGCATCCACTACAATATACATCGTATGTACAGTAATAGCCTCTAGGGCATACATATAACTAACAGGGCGCGCTACTAATTTATTGTTAGTCTCGACCGCGATTAGAGATTAGATTAATGATTGTTTTGGTAAAGGCTAGATATAAACGGAGTTCTATGTCGAGATAGGGGTTAAGAGTGGGAACCCGTTTCCCTCCAGAAATCCTAATCTACATGCATCTCTGTCGTTCTAGTTTTAAATCTATTAAAGGATAAAAAGAGTAATCTTTAATTAACCATCCATAACTACTAAATCCTAATGAACCCTACAACCCCCTTTTAATATTGAACTTACATCCATAATTAATATAGACCTACATTTTGCATCCGTGTTTAACGTAGATCTAGAACCTACAACCATTCTTATTTCTTCCTCCTTTCTTTCTCAACACGTCTAAAGTAAGATAAAAAGATTCCACGTTTCCCTGCGGACGGCCCGTACTCATCGTGGCTAGCTACAAGCGACACCGTTATTGATTGCGGCTATTCTACAAACACTTTTCCACACCAATCAAATGGCGCCGTTGCCGGGGATACGTGCATAATTTTTTTTCTTACTATTCGTGTTGAATTCTTATTCGATCCATATCATAAATAAACAAAACTGCAAATTGTATATTTAACGATTATTGTGTGAATTTTGCGAGGGAATCTGGAGTCATTTGAGTGAGGAGATAAAGATTCAGAGACATTCATCAAGAGCCAGAGGAGGAAAGGAGGCCACATAGAAAAAAGCTTCATCAGATCTTCCTAGTCGGCGGCGGAACCGCGGCATAAAGAACCTATTGGCGGCGGAACCTCGGCTCATTAAGGGATTTAGGGTTTCCAATTTCTCTGGTATCTTCTTTACATCTTTCTCTCTCCTCTGAAATCCAATAAAATATTTTTTCTGCAGGATTCTTTTCAAAATATCGCCGCTCAAAAATCTTTTTGCAAAAGTTTTGTTATTGGTTTGTTGTTGCATATTTTAATACGGACTTTAAGGGGCAAGTCCAAAATTCAGATTAGGTGGGGATTTCATCACCCTTCCTAGGCCCCACAAATCACAAAACGAGCATCCGCATCAACCCTACATTAATTAAAAAAATATCTAGACAAGACTCTAAGGACTGTCGCACCCAATAAGGACAAAGGAAGCTCGTGGGTAATCTATCGCTTATCCGCATTACTTTTGTGGTGTCTAGGCAAGTGTGTCTAAGGTAAGTGGTTACTTAATTAGGCCCACTACTTACGTAGTGGAGAACCTCCCACTTACCTGGCCACAAGAGTAGTAAAGAGGTGGTAGAGGATTGATCCTGTGGCTTGTCCTTTGGAAGCCTAGGAGCGGTCTAGAGACTTGACCTAGGTAATCTTAGTTCTAGGGTTGTTTGTGCATTTCTGTGTGATTTGTCTAAGTCCGACACACTTTTCAAAACAAACCAAATTTTTAAATCACACACGCTGCTACTTGTGCTAAACCCGCTTAGTGCATGCTCGTCTGGACACGGGATTCTAGTGCCCGTCTTGTCCGCGTTCCTGCTATCGACTCCGAAGTCGGTGCTTCTTCATCTTCTTTTCCTCTACCACCCACCACGAGCGCGATGGACGGATATCCATCAAACTTTAACACCACTCTTCCACCGCCCGCAAGTGCGCAGAATCCTCCACACATTTCTCTCCAGGAGAGATGCTACACTACACGTGGGCCCCTTCATACTTGTCTTTCCATTCCACCAGCCAATGGGGATAATTTCGAAATTAAACCTCATTTCATCAAACTTTTACCCAAATTTCACGGGCTCGATTCTGAAGACACATATGTTTTTATCACCAAATTCGAAAACGTATGTGCTTTGATGGGTACTTCACAGCTTTCTGTGGATGCTATGCGTTTACGTATTCTCCCGTTCACTTTGTGCGATTTAGCCGAGAAGTGGCTTTATAACATACCCGCACATTCTATTTCAACATGGGACGAATTCGTTATAGCATTCCTGAAGAAATTTTATCCCAATCATAAGACCGCTCGTGTTTGGAGCGAAATCTTCCAATTTACCCAACTTCCCAATGAACCATTTTGGAAATGCTTTGAACGGTTCAAGAATCTTCTTTTACAATGTCCTCATCACGGAATCCCTAGATGGGATCTGTGCCGAATTATCTATGAGGGTATTGATCTCACGACAAAACAGATGCTTGAAACCATGTGTCAATGTCAATTCCTCTCTAAAGATGATGGTGAAGCTTGGAAATACCTAGAAGATCTTGCCCAAAACACTTTATAATGGGAAAGTGTTAGTCAACCATTGTCTAGGGAAGGTATCAATCAGCTCGATGTTTCCGTCACAATGAATGCCGAAATGGCCGCAATACAAAGGAAACTCGACGCTACAGAAAATAGAATTTCTTCAGCCTCCCTAACCCAATACACACTTCCCAAAACCGTGTTTGGTTGCTGTTCCAACCCATCACATTTGACGGAAGAATGTCCTTTGAATGTACCGTTTCAAGATCAAGAGCACACTAATGCTGCTTTTCAGCAGCAAAGACCTGGAAATGATCCTTCTTCTTCCACTTATAATCAAGGTTGGAGGAATCACCTTAATGTTGCTTGGAACCAACACCAAACTCAAAATACGGTTCCAAACCCAAATGACTTCCAAAGGGTCCCTCCACAGCAACAGCAACCACCATAACTGAGTCAGCTCCCCTGTCAACCACAAAATTTTCAACACCTGGCAAACAACTTTAATCCTTCTTTTGCCGGTACTGCTACACCCTCTGCACTCGACATGTTCATTGCACATTCCATGCGAACGAATGATATTTTAACGTCTTCTATCCAAACGTTAGTACAAAATTCTGCCTCCCTTGGTTAGAGTATTAAATCGATAGAAGCACAAATCGCACAACTGACTGCTGCAACGAGTGCTAGAGAGAAAGGGAAACTTCCATCTCAACCCTTACCTGATCCTGGACCCTCGCATTATAATCATGTGAGTGCTATTTCCACGTTGAGATCTGGAAGAGTGCTGGATAACCATGTGGGTGAACAGATTGATAATGATGAATTGATCATCAACACCCCAGCTTCCAATTCCACTTCCACTTCCACTTCTTACCCTACTTCGTCTAGTTTACCTTCTTCCGAGCCTATTCTCCATTTTCCCCAAGGCTCGAACCCTCCACCCACTTCATCCTTTCCACCCCCACAAACTTCTCCACAGATGTTGGACCCAACACTTATTGATAAAGCTCCATTTCTAGATAGGTTGAAGCCCAACAAACCTAACGCACAAATGGAGAAAATTGTGGATATATTCAAGCAGGTTAATGTAAACATCCCTCTCCTAGATGCAATTCAACAAGTCCCGGCTTATGCGAAAATCCTTAAGAACTTATGCACTAGGAAGAGGAAGACTCAAGTGCCGAAAAAAGTTTTCATGTCGAGTAATGTAAGCACAGCTTTTACACAGAATTTACCCAAGAAACGTAAGGATCCTGGCTGTCCTACAATCTCTATTTCTATTGGGGGTAAAAATATCAATCGTGCTTTACTCGACTTAGGCGCTAGTGTTAACATGCTGCCTTATTCTGTGTATGAGCAATTGGGTATAGGAGAATTAAAACCATCGCAATGCACTTTACAGATGGTTGATCGATCTATCACCAAACCAAGGGGTATGTTAGAGGATGTGTTAATAAAAGTTGGGGAACTTATCTTCCCTGTGGACTTTATTGTTCTAGATACACAACCTGTAGCAAACCCACGAAACCAAATTCCGGTGATTCTGGGTCAACCTTTTCTTGTGACTTCCAACGCTGTAATCAATTGTCGAAATGGTTCTATGACCCTATCCTTCGGGAATAGGTCAATTGAACTTAACATTTACAAGTTGGGAAGTGAAGCCTCCGAACCTCCTGCTCGAGTATGTTCTGTCGAATTAATGGATGTCGACAGCAGCGAATTTGAACAGCTTCACGATACTGATCTAGACTCTTTTCATACGTTGTTGTTTGACCTAGATATGTATTATACACATACGGACCCTTCTTTCGAGTTGTCCGGGCCAACATCTAACGCTGATTATAAACCGTTCTTGGAGTCTGACGATCATCCCGCACTTTGTGATGACATTATTCTCTGGGGTATAGATGAGAGTTTTGAGGATATTTTCGCTGAAGAACTCGCATTTTTGAAAGACACGGGTGTTGAGATGAATCCACCTCAATACAACGAAATTGAACCTCCACCTCTTCTTCTGGACTATAAGGAGAATGTGAGTAATCCATCACAATCACTGTATCGTCTCTCCAAAAAGAGACGTAAACACATTCTATCCCACCACTTACATTTTCCCCACTTCTTCTTGGCTCTTTTCAACTTGTTCTTTCACCAACTGGAGCATTACATTGATAAAATCTTTGAATGATTGGTGTTGACCTTTAGTCTTTGCAAAGCTTGGTATCGACCACTAATATTTACTCCCTCTTGTGATTTTCAAAGATTAATATTGTTTAACTCAAGTTTGGGGGGAGGTATAATCTGGCTCTCGAAAATATATTTTTTTACTCAAAATGGTGAGCCAAATAAGTTTGGGGGAGGATTTTCACTTTCACTTATTCTTGCCCCGTTAATAAATTTCCTTCTAGGCTTACAGGTTTTTTGTGATCTAGCGGAAGACAACCGTGAGGACACTGTTGAAAACAGGTTTGAGGGAGGTTTGTGCTTATTTTCGCATCATTTTGCATCATACTTTGCATAAGCACAAAACTTTTAAAAGATATAAAAATAAAAATAAAAAAGTTTTAAAAAAATTCAAAAGATAAAAATATTTAATATTTAATTAGATAATAAAAAGATTAGATAGTGAAAAATTATATCCAAAAGATTGGAAAAATTTAAGAAAACCAAGAAAATTAGAAGTTTTTTTAAACGAACTAGTAATAAGTAGTTATGAGCTGTTGTCCCAAGGGTTAGTAAGATGAAAGAAGTCAATAATCTGAGGATAAAAATAAGTCTGAAAAATATTTCCTATTCTGGATGCCAAACATTTGAACGTTGATACCCTATTATACGCACTTACACACGTCTAGAAACTCGGGATAGTAGAGCATACCTTGAAATGCTCTTGTCTAAAAGCCAAAGTATGAAGAAAATAAAAAATTGAATGAAATATAAAATGGTGAGAAAAATAAACACTGGTTTTGTTAATCGCCAAGGCAGCAATAAAAAAATATAGCGAGGGTGCTTCATCACCTAGTGCCTTAGACCAACTGGTCTGGGAGTCACTGCTAAGCCTTAGGTGGTGCAAGACGAGAAATACACCTAATAAGCAAACACATGAGTAATCGGTCGGTTAGTACCTCAAGAAATATTAACGGTTGCATGAAAGTGTGTGAGCAAATCCATCTAAATATTCATCAAATTAAAAAGTACTGAGGCAGATGGACAAGAGTATGATAGCTTGAATTGAATTCTCCGAGTGTAGGGATGTCTATTACACACACGTAGGATTATAGATCGATGTTTGGAAGAAAGATATGAATGAAAAATAAAGACGATGTTTTATTGAGGGATGACGTGATTTCTAACATCTTTTCATGACTATTAAGATAGGGCTCATGACAACCGAAAAACTGGTGTAGTTGAAAACTCTTATTTTCAAGTTCTTTCTTTTATAGTTCTTATCTTTATATGTAATTTTCATCATCTCTCTTTTATTATAGGATTTTATGGGTGTAATCCGCTGAAAACCCTCAGAAGACAACACTCCTCCTACTAGGGACACCTAGAGGTTTAACGGCTTGTTGCACGTGCTCAGTGCAATCGTGTTTGCCTACGAAAGTGTGCTATTTAGGCTTTTCTTTTTCTTTTTCTCTTTCTCTTGAATAACTAGTTTGCTCGGGACGATCAAAGTTAAGTTTGGGGGTATTTGTTCAGTTGAAAATATTGCACTTTGGTATAAGTATTTTCCTTACATTTTTTAAATAATAAAAGGCGTTTATTATAAATATTAAACATATTTGGATTTATCTGCAAAATACTATTTGCCATATGTTTATATATTATAATTAATAGGCATTTTATATTTATATAATATTTTGGTAATTGAAAATATGCATATCATATCAAATATTCTAATCACAATTCTTAAAAGATATAATATCATACAAATGGTTAGAATAATATTTCAAAATATATGCATAATATTTTAGTAATTAAAAGATGCATAGCATATCAAATATTCTTAATCATGTTTCTTAAAGATTTATTACCATATAAAGTGCATAGCATATTAAATATTCTTAATCAAGTTTCTTAAAGATTTATTACCATATATAGTGATTAAGATACTCTATCTAATTTAATAAATAAACTAACATTATTTATAGAGATATTGTGCAAAATTTAGCTCAGGTCAAGAGATCAAGATGTTCAAGATTTCAGGATCAAAAATCTGCCAAAATAATAAAATCAATACTGATAGGGACTCAGAATCCAGGCATGGAAAATCACCATATTAGGAAGTCACCATATATGGTAACTAGTTTTTCTTCTTTGAGGGCTATATAAAGGACCAAGGGCTAAAGTTAGAAGGCATCAAACCGAAAAGATCACGAAGTCCAAGACGGCTCACCATCCAGGCTGATCATCAACTGTTCATCTACCTCCTTCGGAAGAATTCGAGAAGCAGACCAAGTTTTTGTAATCATTTTCTAAGGAATAAAGTGTAGATTGTTCAAGTTGATTAATAAAGGTAGTTGTTTTATTTAATTCTTTTGCATTTTACATTATGTTTTCCCTCTCCATCTTTTCATCTTCTTTTCCCAACATGCGCGAGTAATTCTTCGCTTGTTAGGGTTCATAGGATTAGGGTAGATTAATGGATGATGAAGATCCTTAAACTCTTTTTACGTCCTATAAAGCTTATAAACTTTACTAAAAGAATCATTAACATCCTAATCGGTCGCGCTACCAATTTATTGTTAGTCTCGGCCGCGATTAGAGATTAGATTAATGACTGTTTTGGTAAAGGCTAGATATAAACGGAGTTCCATGTCGAGATAGGGGTTAAGAGTGGGAACCCTTTTCCCTCCAGAAACCCTAATCTACATGCATCTCTGTCGTTCTAGTTTTAAATCTATTAAAGGATAAAAAGAGTAATTTTAATTAACCATCCGTAACTACTAAATCCTAATGAACCCTACAAGGCCCCTTTTAATATTGAACTTACATCCATAATTAATATAGATCTATATTTTGCATCCGTGTTTAACGTAGATCTAGAACCTACAACCATTCTTATTTCTTCCTCCTTTCTTTTTCAACACGTCTAAAGTAAGATAAAAAGATTCCACGTTTCCCTGCGGACAACCCGTACTCATCTCGGCTAGCTACAAGCGACACCGTTATTGATTGCGGTTATTCTACAAACACTTTTCCACACCAATCAAGTATCCACGTACACTATGTAATTGCGACGGATTTTTGATCCACATCAAAATTCCGTGGCAACCGATCAAATAAAACTAAACTGCTAGATTTATAAAATTCAAACTAGTTATCTCATAACTATTTGTGGATTCCAAATATTGTATCACAATCACAAATAACTAGATGAAGTTAAACTTTTCGATCGAATAAACAAACACCCAAAATTTCCCGTGAAACTCAACACTTGAGCGGAGTTCAAAAAGTACCCAGAAACTGCCACAACTCCTATAAACCAGCCGTAGAAGGGTCAACCAATGCCTCACATGTGGCACCACTGAACTACCAAAAACCCTAGGGTTTGATGGTGGTTCTGACGGTCACATAATCGAGTTAGGGTTTCATTCTTCTAGAAGGTCCACAGAATCGCTTACAAGATTTTCTGAAAGTTATAAACTCGGAAAAAAATCCAACTCTTGAAAATTTTCCAGCGGGGAAAAATTAGGTTATTTATATCCGTTCGAACTTTTTAACATCGTTTAAATAACTAGAATGCATGTTAGAATTACGACTGCGAAACACTCCGAGTTGCTTTTGCAGAATGTTAACATCACATGAAAATTTAGCAAAAACAAACAATACCTGAAACCCTAAAACCCAGAGACTGGAACATCCTGAAACATTGAAGCCCAAATTCCTAAAAAAACCCGGTGAGCTCGGTTTTGAGGCCAATGTGGCTGGCCAAAAGCTAGTGGAAACACCTCAAATTTGCATGGTGTTCATGTTATATCACATACAACATTCTGCAGTTGTTTAAAAAAAATTTTGAGCTCAAATGAAATTCGACAGAAACTAGTTTAAAGGGTTTCAAGTTTCAGATTCATTTCGGTTTCATAATCTAACAAACATCATAGAATTTTCTAGCATGGCTCTGATACCACTGTTGGGATGCTTAGCATGGCAACAAGTTTTCGGAAAGCATCGTCCATGCCAATTTTAATAATTTGTCGTTCTAGTAAACCCTAACCCTAGAATCGATACTAGAAAATTCGACGAAATGAAATGCAAACACTTTACATTAAAAGTGAACAAGGAATACAACCTTTGTAGACCAGTCCTTCACTTCAATAGTTTCGTGTAGTAGGCCCTTCGCTGCGATCATGAACACCCGGACTCTAGAGAGGCTCCCATGAAGAAACGAACAAGCTTGCATCGAAGTCTTCATAGACGAAGATGATCTACGTCGAGGAGACACTAACCTAAACTATCTCTTCACTAATGGTGATATTAGTGAAGAAAACACCCTAAACTAAATGGCATGTAGTAGAGGATGATGAAATAGGAAGTGGGCTAACTTTAGTTTTATTTTTCTCACACTAATTCTTCACTTGGAAAAAACCTAGAAAGCTTTTTCTTTTGTTGAAGAAGAAGAAGAAGAAAAGAAACTCATGAGAGAGTGAGGTTAGAATTGCAACCATGGGTGAGTAAGTATCATGCCTAACTCATGTAGAGAATAAATCAAGGTTAAGGGTTTAGGTTGGGTTAACAAATATCTTAAGCAATGACAAAAGAGTGGACTTGGTCAATGTTCTACAAGCTTCATTCAAGCTTGAAACATTGACTAAGTCTACACTATTTTGTGATAACTTAATTGATAAATATCAAACCCTAGATTTAACCCTAGCTTTAACCCTAGCATGGTGTAAGTCTCATACATACATGTTGTATGTCTAACCTAGCATGACACAACAATATATATCACATATATATTTTGTGTCCAAATAGAAAACAATACATATAGCACATATATGTAAAGTGTATCAAATGTGAGAAAAGAAATCTTAAGTGAGCTAATACTAGTTAATGTAATATAATATATCAAATATATAATTATACATTAAATTATTAAATCAACTCTTGATTTAATAATCTGGCCATATCATATACAACCGACTAATATCATATGAATCAACTTATCGAATCAACACTTGATCCGATAATCCGGCTATATCATATATAACCGACCGATATCACATATCGTGAGAATGGAATGCGGTATCACATACATGCATTAATCTCGGTCCCGCACATATCACATATGTGCTCCTACCCCATTTCGCTTGAGCCAGGAAACCTCTATGTAGGACTCTAAAGACTCGTCAATACGTCGGCAGTAGGTGATGATCATATCAAACAACCATAAGCCGCAAGTGGTCTGCTAAACTAACGACCACCCGGGTATTGAGCGATCAGAAGATCAACAAGCAAGCCTGCTCGTACTCCTGCGAATCCAATCAATAACACTACCGTACAGTCCGGTCTCTTCGTCTGATATGTCGCATGTCACAGCCTGGGGGTGGTAGAAAATCAGAACCTAATAGCCTAATAAGTCATGCCGATGCAAGGTTCATAACGGTTCGAGAAACTACTGATAATACTTACCAGTAAATCTCAGCAACCCTGGCCAGGGATTTCCTGTTATGGCCAATCGGACATAGCGCAACATCAACTCCCAATACCGGGAGAGACGAAACCCCTCCTATCACTCATTGCCTCCATGTGACTCGGGACTATACCCAAAAACCACCTTTTTGCACGATCTCTTGACCGTGGTATGGTGGAAATCAAAGCACGATGGGAATCACACAAGACTCTATAACGATCTCGGGTCTACAGACTAACCTGTACCAGTGTCACCAGAGAACTGCTATCCGACGATAGGTATAATACCATCTAGGAGTTCTCGGCGAGTCCGTTCAGTGTACCCAGTCTCCACTGAGCATCCGTATACCATCTCTGATGTCAAACCCCAATGGATATGGGATCATCCATCGCCCATCATATGGGTCGAGAAGCGCATACGCTAGTCTACTCTGGAGTGTCGATGCCCTGTCTCGATACTCCCACGACTGGGAACATTTTGAAGGATGTACTTACCGACTACCATGTCGCCACTAGTACGATCTGCATCATAATCCTGGTAGTCAAGTACTCATCCTAAGGGCTTCATCAACATGTAATAGAGAGACAGTAACTGTACATGTTAAGATAAAGAGTAACCAGATAGCATACTATCAAGTCGAGCAAGAAAGTCCTCTTTATATATGTCCAAACATCCACTACAATATATATCGCATATACAGTAATGGCCTCTAGGGCATACATATAACTAACACAGAAGCCCTTGGATCAAAGATCCAATGGTAGGAAACATCGCCAAATCAATCAGAGATCTCTCAATGAGAGATTTCCTTAACTGACTCAATAAATCAGCCTTCCCTATATAAAGGACCCAAGACTTCAAGTCTTGCATTGAGAAAGAATAACCCCCCCATAAGTTTCAAGTTCTCAGAAAAGAAAAAAGGAAGAGCAAGCTCTAAGAAGAAGAACCTTCTTCAAGGTAAAGTAGAGAGATCATAACATCTTCTCCATATTTGAGAGTTTAACTCTCACATCATAAGAACTTAGTTCTCTTTCTAGATCACAGATCTATAAGACAAAGTCTTTCATAAAAACAGAAGAGATCGTAGCATCTCTTCAAAGTAAAGAACTTAGTTCTTAAATCCATGAGACAAAGTCTTTCGTAAAGAAAAACAAAAAGAGATCATAGAAGATCTTAGTTCTTAGATCTATGAGACAAAGTCTCTTATAAACGAGAATTTAATTCTCAGAGCACAGAACTGATCAGAACTAACAGTGCCTGGCACTCAGCGCCGAGCGCTCCACGTGGGCGCTATTTCATAAAAGCACTTTAGTGCACCAAGTCTGGCGCTCAGCGCCAAGCACTCCACGTGCTCCTCACGTGGGCGCTATTTTATAAAGAGCGCTCTGCACTCATTGGTTGGCGCCAAGCGCCAAACGCTCCATGTGCTCCTCACATGGGCGCTGTTTTTTTTAAAGAGCACTCCGCACTCATTGATTGGTGCCAAGCACTCCACGTGCTCCTCACGTGGGCGCTCCTTGACATAGAGTGCTCTACACTCATCACATAGAAACCAGTGCCATAAAAAGTGTTCAACACTCAGTAAAAGACAAAAAGAAAATGGGGTGTCAGAACCCAAAATCAATGCTCAGTATTATTGGATAAAAAGAGACTGGGCCCAAATAAATGTTCAATATTTTATTCAAAACTGAGTGGGTTGAGCCCAAGTTGGCCACAAGTCCTTAATTCAGATTAACCGAGCCTATGTGCTCACAATCTTTTTAATTGGTCCTAGTCACAAACCTGACTACAGATCTCCCAACCAACATTGGTTCAAGGGTACATCTCTTCATACCTCTGATACATGTCGTTGTAATTCTTCAACGTCTTCAGAGAGATGGAGGGTCCCAATAACCAATAACTTTTAGCGCAACCTCAAACGGTTAAACCAAAACCCTACAGACTATGACGTCTTTAAACCAGACTATGATGTCTTTAAACCTTACAGACTATGACGTCTTTAAACAAGACTATGATGTCTTTAAACCTTATAGACTATGATGTCTTTAAATCCTACAGACTACGATGTCTTTAAACTCACACGGACTATGATGTCCTTAAACCCAAGGACCGTAATGTCCCTAAACTAAACCCCACAGACTATGATGTCTTTAAACCTTAGGACTATGACGTCTTTAAACCTTAAAGACTATGATTTCTTTAAACCTTACAGACTATGACGTCTTTAAACCTTACAGACAATGACGTCTTTAAACCTTATAGACTTATGACGTTTTTAAACCTTACAGACTATGACGTCTTTAAACCCTACAGACTATGATATCTTTAAACCCAGACTATGGCGTCTTTAAACCTGGACTACGGGGTCCTTAAACTCATGGACTATGATGTCCTTAAACTTGATGGACTATGAGGTCCTTAAACTCATGTACTATGATGTTCTTAAACCCAATGGACCGCAACGTCCCTAAACTAAGACGATAGAGTCCAAATACTCTTTCGTTAGATCTAAATGATCCCAAAATCCCGTTGAGTACATCTTAGTCAAAAATTAGACCAACGTATCCTCAACAAACATTTAAGTTGATTTTAATCTCAAACGAGGTTAACGATCCTTAAACCAACCCAAACCCAAATCTAAGAAAATACGGATTTGGACTAATCCACGCCCTACGGGCGACAACATAAATTAGTCTCCGTATACAATCCACGGGCAACCAAAAAAAAAAAAAAACAAACACACACGAAACGAAGTGACCTTCTGGAGCAGGAGAAAGTGGTTACCGCGATGCGGTAGCGTAATTAACTGCAGGGGCTTGTGCCTGCAGGGAAGAGCGTCCCAACAATCAAAAACCCCTCACAATGAAGGGGAATTTGACGAAGTCTGCTACATCGGCCACATCCATTTAAACCTTCGATACATGGTGCCATAAATCAACTTGGCATCTTCGGAGAGGTAGACGGATAAAACAAAATAGCATCTGCCCCCAAAATTCAGGCCGGACGTCTCAACGTCCCGGTCGCATCTTTTCGGCGGAGAACAAAGACGATGGCGAAGCATGGCAATTTCTAGAAGATCTCGCCGAACAAACCTTACAGTGGGAGAGCACTAGACCAACATCGTCTTCATCTAGGGTTGGTTTCCATCGCAGTAAAAGCCGAATTTGTCGCGATGCAAAAGAAACTCGAAGCTATGAAAAGTAAATTCTCTTCAGCCTCCCTAAACCAAGTTACGCTCCCTAAAACCGTGTGTGGTTGCTGTTCTAACCTATCACATTTAACGGAAAAATGCCCTTTGAATCCTCCATCTCAAGGTCATGAACAAATCAATTCTGCTTTTCAGCGACAACGTAGAAATGAACCTTATTCATCCACATATAATCAGGAATGGAGGAATCACCCTAATTTTGCTTAGAACTAGAACCAATCTCAAAATCAAAATCAGTTCCCAAGACAAACTAACTATCAAAGGCTTCCTCCACAGCAACAGCCACCACACCAAATGCAGCACCCCTTTCAACCGCAATCCTTTCAAAATCCGGCCAATAACTTTGCTCCTTATAATAATATTTCAATGGCTGGTACCGATAAAATCTCTGCACTCGAATGAAACATAGAAACGTTCATTAAACAATCTACACAAACAACGGTTAATTTAACGTCTTCTATCCAAACGTTAGTACAACACACTGCTTCCCACAGTGAAAGCATAAAATCGATAGAAGCACAACTTGTACAATTAAATGCCGCGATGAGTGAGAGAGAGAAAGGGAGACTTCCATCTCAACCTCTACCAAATCCCGTCCACTCACAAAGCGCAAATCTCATCCTTCAAAATCATAATGTGAGTGTTGTAACCACGTTGAGATCGGGAAGAGTGCTGAATAACTAAGTTGGGGAATAAGTTGAAGTTGATGACATTAATGAAACCCTGGCTACTACTCCTACTCCTACTTCGTCTAGTCCAACATCTTCTTCCGAGCCTATTCTCCGTTTTCCACTAGGCTCGAGCCCTCAGCCCACTTCCTTGAACGAATTACCATCTAAGATCATCCCAAATCCAATTTTGGGATCTATTCCATCTCCACAAACTTCTCCATAAGGCTCATTTTCCAAACAGTTTAAGGGCCAACAGACTAAGTCCCCAAATGGAGAAGATTGTGGAAAATTTTAAGAAAGTTAACATAAATATTCCTCTCCTAAATGCTATCAAACAATTTTTATCCTATGTGAAAATTCTAAAGGACTTGTGCACTAGAAAAAGGAAAATTCAAGTGCCTAAAAAGAGTAATATGAGCAATTCTCTTATCCAATTGGTGCCCACAAAACGTAAGTACCCCAGTTGTCCTACAATGTTTATCACTATCTATAATATTTATCACTATTGGGGGTAAAAATATCAATCGTTCTCTACTCGATTTAAATGCTAGTGATAACTTGCACCCATATTCTGTCTATGAGCAATTAGGCATAGGAGAGTTGAAACCTGCGCACTGCACTCTCCAGATAACCGATCGATCTATCACCCAACCTAAGGGTCAGCTGGAGGACATGTTAATCAAAGTCGGGGAATTTATATTTCCTGTGGACTTTATAGTTATAGATATACAGCCTGTAGCAAACCCACGAAATCAAATCCCGGTGATTCTAGGTCGACCTTTTCTAGCAACTTCCAAAGCGATAATCAATTGTCATAACGGTTCAATGAACCTGTCCTTTAGGAAGATGACAATTGAGCTTAACATCTACAAGTTAAGAAGTCAACCCTCCGAACCCTATGCTCAGATAAGTGATGTATGTTTTACCGACAAGATAGCTACCGACAGTTGCGAACTTGAGGAGTCCTTGCATCAAGATACTGATCTCGACGCTATTAGTGCGTTATTGTTTGATCTTGCTATTTATTATACTCTTGAGGACCCTTATGTCGACAAGTCCACACCTAAGTCCGAATCCTTTGACTTGTCGAATGATTTAGTCGAGCTATCCGAGTATCATAACTTCCTTTCCGATGAGATTCTCATTCGGAATATCGATGGAAGTTTTGAAGACATTTTTGCCGAGGAACTCGCATTCCTAAACAACATGGGTGTTGTGATGAATCAACCTCCACCCGAAGAAGTTGGACCGCCACCCCTTTTTCTTATCAAGAATGAGAATGCGAGTAGTGCACCATCATTGTTTCGTCTCTACCAACCGAGACGTAAACCCATTCAAT
This sequence comes from Agapanthus africanus, assembly GCA_030015575.1. Taxonomy (NCBI): domain Eukaryota; kingdom Viridiplantae; phylum Streptophyta; class Magnoliopsida; order Asparagales; family Amaryllidaceae; genus Agapanthus; species Agapanthus africanus. The sequence continues at coordinate 122,110,507 of JASDDO010000012.1, read as the reverse complement.
TACACCTCTTATCTTCTCCCAACTTCTTCGCGTCTATAGGTGACATGATCTTTTACCAACCATGGTGTTACATTGATAAAATATTCAAATGGTTAGTGTTGGCTTTTGGTCTTTGTAAAACTTTATATAAACCAATAATTTTACCCCCCCTTATAATTTTAAATGCTTAAAACACTGTTTTACTCAAAGTTAGTAGGGGAGAAAAAATATATTTTGGCTTTTGATAGAAAAGAAATTTTTGTAAAAGTGTGAGCAAAAAAATAAGTTTGGGGGAGGATTTCACTATCATTAATTCTTGTCCCCTTTAATAACTTTTCCTCCCAAGTCTACAGGTTTTGCGATTAAAAGATGACATCAGTGAGAACACTGCTGCAAATAGGTTTGGGGGAGGTTTGTGCTTATTCACGCGTCATTTTTTAGCATTATAGTAAATAATAGCACAAAAAAATTGATAATAAAAGTTAGAAAGTGAAAAATACATATGATACGAAGGAAAATTTTAAGAAAAGCAAGAAAATTAGATATTTTAAAACAAAGCTAGTAACAGGTAGCCATGAGCTGTTGTCCCAAGGGTTAGTAAGATGAAGGAAATTACTAATCTGAGGATAGAAATAAGTCTGAAAAATAGTCGCTATTCTTGAGTCCAAAATTCTAAACGTTGATACCCTAATATACACACTTGCACACATCTTGAAACTTGGGATAATAGAGGGTACCTTGAAATGCTCATGTCTAAGAGCCTTGGTATGAAGAAAAAATATATAAACAAAAATATAAATGATACAGAAAATATAAATGGTGAAGAAAAATGAACACTAGTTTTGTAATTACTAAAGACAGCATAAAAAAGTACAGCGAGGGTACTTTATCACCTAGTGCCTTAGACCAACTGGTTTGGGAGTCACTGCTAAGTTTTAGGTGTTGCAAAACTAGGATATTGCTAATTACGCCTAAATGAATGAGCACATTTAGTAATCGGTTGGTTAGTACCTCAATAATTATTAACGGTCGCATGAAAAATGTGTGAGCAATTCCATATGAAAATATTCACCGACTAAAAAGTACTAAGGAAGATGGAAAAGAGTATGATAGCTTGAATTGAATTCTCTAAATGTAGGAATGTCTTCTAAACAAACATAGGAGTATATGATTGATGTTTGGAAGAGAGATAGGGAAGAAGACTAAAGATGATGTTTTATTGAGAGATGATGTGATTTCTGACATCTTTTCATGACTATTAAGATAGGGCTCATGACAACTAAAAAGCTAGTATAGTTTGAAACTCTTATTTTCAAGTTCTTTCTTTTATATGTTTCTTATCTTTGAATGTAACTTTAATCTTCTTTCTTTTATTATGGGATTTTATGGGTGTCACGACCCGAAATATTAGCTCGTGACCGGCACTTAAATCACACCACGTTTAAAGGCGTAACGTAATTCAAGTAAGCCGAAACCCAGAAATCTAAACCTTTAAGAAAAAAAAAGAGGTGAAGTTTTGAAATAAAGGTCGAGTGAAATCGATGTTTTCTAAATGCATATGTAAAGAAACATGAAAACGCAAGTGGAATTTATTAGTTGAAAAACATGTTTCGACTTTTAAAAAAAATTTGGGCAGCACCTCCTTTTTATTTTTTGATCCAAAACCACAATACATAATAATGATAAAGGCATCCCCAAGCGGGAGCTAGCTCTTCGCCAATCGGTGGATCCACAACCACGCAAAGCATAAATATAAGTATACGACGTCCAACGGCGAAGTTCACCACAAAAGATAAATAAATAAGCAAGACATCAACCCAAAATGCGAACATAAAACTCATCGCTCAAGTCACGCAACTACAAGTCTCACTAAGTCTCATTTCTTATACAATTACTAGTTTGACTGATGGAGTTAACCAGATACAATATGAAATATAAATACAAGAGTGGGTACGATACAAATGTCCCACCTACCAAAGCAATCACCCGAAAGAAACTGTGTGTCAGCGATGCCGCTACTGATCCATGTGGTCAACCTGCAAGAACTGTGGCACAACGGGGGTGAGTTGCCAACTCGTGAGTAGAAAAACATCAACAAGTAGAAATTGAATAAACAACGACTCCTAGGTCAACTATATCATGAAGGTAATATATAATATCTAGGGTGACCGTATCTGTATATGTGCCAACAAAGTAATCAATACCTATATGTATGCGGATATCATCCAATCAAGTGATCAATGTATGTATGCGTGTAGATCCCGTCCAACAATATCATCAATGTATGTATTCATGTGGATCCCGTCCATGTGTTAACCAATGACACAACAACATCATGCATGTAAATATCATAAAAACATATGCATGAAAGTATGAGGATATAAATCAACGTGTGTCCCTCCCGACACATCAAAATCATGGATCCTGAGTGCCCAACATCGACACTCGAAACATCATGAAACCCGTGTCCAGCATCGACACATAAATCCTCATATCTCGGGCTCCGTCAGTGCGGATCGGCCCTCGGGCTCCGTCTGCGCGATCGACCCGGGAGCTCCAGCAGAACGGGTCGGCCCCTATCCATCTCTCGACTCCGGTCGGTATCCTCCGGATAAGCTCCAGGTCCAACCAATCACCGGTAGGTAATAGTCCCTCTGCCAGGCACATCGTCATCCCCACGATCTTCTCGCCCTGGGGTACCGTACCGGGTCCACCATGAACCCGCAAATGGATCATCCAACTCCTCGAATCGTGTTTCACATATTACACGTCTCAGAACCGAGAAAACGCATGGTGGACGCACTGAAATATCATACCAAGAGAAACCGGGTTTTTAAAACAATACATACTTTCTTTTAAAATGACCGCGGTTCTCAAATCCAAAAATCTCATGAAAACAACATATCTCAATGCGTATAAGCGTAAAGCATGATTTATGCGACATATATCAGAAATGTAAGCATATCCGTATATCATGCAACATGGAACAGTAATATGCACATATCGACGGAAAACCGCTCTTTTAAATGAATACAGTTTTAAAATATATCATGTAGTTCCCAAATCTCCAAAATCGAATCCAATATCGTATAGAGGTGCATATGTGTATGTACGCAAGTATGGACGTACAAATGTGTATGCCTACAAGTATGGGTGTACAATATGTATGTACACAAGTATGGATGTACAAATGTGTATGTCCGCAAGTATGGGTGTACAATATGTAGCTATAGCAAGTATATCATGCAAGGAGTCATATCCTGATGCAGCAGTTCTACTGTGTAGTGACATGGCAATCATCGATGATGAAGTGTGTAAGCCGGCAAATCTATGTACGTGTAACATACGTATCATCGATAATGGTGTAAGTGTACTAGCACAGGTATATACAATGTAATAAGAATAACATGAATGCGGCATAAGGTAAATCATATGCAAATGCTGACGAGTATACGTATCTAACATGACCGAGTCGGTGAATCTAACCATCGGCATCTAGCCTTACGACATCACGTACGGTATAATCCATCATACGGCATCCTCTAGTCAAGGGTATGGTCAATCATCAAGTCAAACTCAACACGTATGGAAAATTATCGTACGGCGGCATTTAACCAATAGGGATCCTATCAACCTATATGACAATGAAGGTACGGCCTAATGTCACGTACGGCCTATCATTCATGATTCACAACATGTATACACATATATATCCATATACCTATGTCCCAAATCATGTCCATAACAAGCTCATATCAGGGGACCGACAAGGTATCAATTCTCTCAATCGACTCGCATCCGTATACCAACATATCATCATATCACATGCCAAATCGTATTCTCTTTTCATCGCAATTATATCTCACATAAGGTAAATTTACAATCACATTCTACCTTTACTATAAACATACGTATCTAATCTAACATACACACCCGAACCATACAATCAGTTTTTAAAAGATGCGAATCATGGTTTTGAAAGTAGGGGCTACGGTGTTTTTAAGGAAAAGATATCATTTGAAAATCCGTAATGTCCCTTAAGGTATCTGTTTAAAAGATGCATACGATTCTTCAGTTTGGAAATAGGCATGGTTCGGATGACACATTTACGTCGGCTATCTAGTCTTATAGTACCCTAAACGGCAATATCATCAAACATCATCCTCAAATCCCGTCGTCACATATTAGTCGTATCATATCACTTCTAACTATCTTTTAGTTTCTAATATAGTTTCTCTAACTATCTTTTAACTCTATATATAGTTTTCTATTAAAGGTTCCCTTAACCATACTCTATATATAAATCAGTTTCCATCAAAGTTTGCGTGGTGATATACGCCATCCACCCGACTTCCCCCGTGGATATAGATCCACTCACCTTGCTTGCCGAAGTCGTTGACGCCATGCTCCGTCGCCTCGGAATCTACGCAAAGGTACCTACAATAACACACAATCGCAATCGCTATTAAAATCGAATCCGGAAAACCAAAACGACACACGGATCGCCTGTAGGTTAGAACCTATAGCCCACGCATGCAAAACCAACCAATTATCCCTAGTCGTTGATGTACAAACATCCAACAACCAAATACAAATCCAAATATCAAAACTTATCATTCAAAATACTGAAAACACGAAAACGGCAATATAGGAAAACCCTTCCCAGATTTCACTATAGGACAAACTAAGGGATTTTGCATATAGGGTTACTCTAGATACCAGAAAACAAGACAACTGGCCAAAAATCACACAAATCACCTACCACTTAGCCGTAATTTTCGGCCAAACGTAATAAATCTGCGGCTAGGAATTCATGTTTGGGGCTCAGGTTTCAGGTGATGCTTCCAGGTTGCCTGCTTGTCTCGTGATCATGGGAACTTATTTTATAAAGGTCTCGGGTCATCCCAAATCTCTAATACCATCACAAACTGTCACAATGCCGATGTCGGGAGATTCTAAATCCGTGTATTGGTTTCTAATCCGGGTCTAGGCCAGTAAAAACACCTCTCAAGTCTTGTTAACAGCCACTACACATCCTCAATTCTACACAATTTCCCAACCCTTCTCTTTAGATTTCCACACATCACTAATATAAAACGTTTAACTCTAAACTAAACTAGGATGCTAGGAAACAACAAACTAAACTAAAAGGAAGGAATCATACCTCAATTAGGCAACTCAAGAAAAACCTTAGATGCCCAAGGTCATCAAAATCCTACTTTACTTGGTCCAATGCGATGAGGGTGAGGAGGTGATCATTTTTTATGAAAGGGGTATAGGGTTTTGAGGAGTATTTTGATATGGATCTATGGTTGAAGGTGGAGGGAAGTGAGAAAGAACAAGGAGAAGAAAATGATGAGGGAAAAATGAAATGAAGCAGCCCCTCTCTCTCTCTCTTCCTCTCTTATTCTCACCCCCACACTCATGTCTCACTCTCTCTCTCTCTCCAAGTCATCATGCCACCTTTTCTCTTTTTCTTTTCTTTTTAAAACCCAAACCATATAATACCCCAACACAACACAATAAAACAACATGTAAGCAAAATAAAACATGACATAGTGCACTAGCCATGGAAAACTGTAGAAATATGGATTTGGCCTAATCGCGATTAGCAGTGTACTAATCGGGTTTTTATTTAAACTGCATATAATTAATTTTAAAAATGCCAAATCCTTTAAATATATTCTAAAAATGAATAAATCATTTTAATCTCTAAATATTTCGCAAATATTGGTATATATTTATACCCTTTTTCGAAAACCTCAATTTCGCAAATTGGCCAGTTTTCGGGAAATATATTATTTTAATATTAAATTCCGAATATAATATTTTATATTTTCTGAAATGTTACAGTCTTCCCCCCTTAAATAAATTCGGTCCCCGAATTTAAATATAAACCCCCAAATACTAAAACATTTCAATACTCAGCTCACATCAACGGGGTTCCGAAATCACGGAAGATACGGAAATACCACCGCGCATTGCGTGCACCTAAAAACGAATACAAAACTCAAATCGAACTCCGTCATGCGTCACACAATTCATCGGATTTGCACGCATAACCTCAGAGTTACAATGAAGATACAGATCTCAATCGACTACAGAAATCCAATATACACTAGTAAAATACTATAATACGTGTATAGTACGCATCTTTGGAAAACCTCCAAAAACTAACTAAAACACATGCAAAATCCTTTCTGAATAGCCGTGTGATGCGTAACTTACGGCATAAGTGACGGACGCTCATTTGAAAAATAATAATATATGTTTTGCTAAATATAAGTCCGTCGTTTCAAAATATCCCAAAAGGTTTTCCTTTGTAAACGTTCGTGTCGCTCACAGACACGTAAGAAATAGCGAGACCATAGCTCCTTTTTGAAAACCTCTCATTAACTTTTAAATGCATTCAAAATACTCAGGTATTGTACTCAGATCAGTCCTGTTCGGCTACTACATAACATAGTGTCCATCATGAAAACAAGGTGCTCAAAAGCAAAATCAGCCTCAAAAGGCGTATCCAACAATCACGTGCGTCTGGTACGCATGGAAATCAAATCCAAATACAAGTTCTATGAACATGTACGAAAGAAAAACTAAGTGCAACGGGTGTGTACGAAAGCATCTGTCCAACAACGGTTGTGCACGACAACAATATCAAGTGCATCTAGAATGCACGAAATCTCAAACCAGTGCAACTAACATGCACGAATGAAAATCCCAATCGAGTGCATCCCTTGTGCACAAAATCACATCTCATATCACGTGTCCAACATGCGGGAAAATCCAAATCAAGTGCATCTGACATGCACAAAAGAAATTTAAATCAAGTGCATCCAACATGCACGAATGAAATCTAAAGCAAGGGCATCCAACATACACGAGTACAATCTCACTCAAGTGCATCCGATGTGCACAAAATCCAATATCAAGCGCCTAATATGCGCAAAAATCCAACCCAAGCATGTCAGTCCATATAAATGCCCAGTGCGGTAAAGCGCACGAAAAACGAACGTCAAGTGCAACGCGCACAATAACCTAAATCTGGTAACACAAATGCTCAAAGACATAAATTGGGTGCAACCAAGGTACGGAGTGCAAATCTAGTACAACCAATGCACGAAATACCGATATGGTGCAACCAATGCACAAAAATGTAAACCCGGTGCAACAAACACACGAAACGTAAATCTGGTGTGACAAATGCATGAAATGAAAATCTAATGCAAAAAATGCACGAAATATAAATCTGGTGCTTCAAGTGCACAAAATAAAAATACGGTGCATCCAGTGCACGAAATACAAATACGGTGCATCGATTACACAGTGTAAAAACCTAGTACGAAAATTGCACAAAATATAAAGGGCACGGAAACGCATTATTAACTCAAATGCGTATAAAAAGCAACACCGAGTGTACCAAGATGTATAAAATCATATAACGTGTGCAATTATATGCACAGAATCCGTATCACTGCACCGCAAGCACATGTGAGCTATACCGAGTGCAAAAATCAAATCGAGTGCGTACCACATGCATAAAACCAAATCAACTGTATGAAATCCACGAATCATAAAGATGTGCAGCCAAGGCACAAAATCAATATCAAGTGTAATAACTATATGAAAAATGTAAATACCCAGTAGGTGCAGCCATGGTGCATGAAAACAATACCATGAAACTCAATCATCAAAACTCAAATATAAGCGATATAAGCTTGATACTCGGGTCACAAACGCAAATCGTTAAAAAAAACATTGAGGTACACCTCCTACAATGTCGAAAAATGTCAGTGCGCCCACAACTGGCAGAGCAAGAACATCCGCCTGCCTCCTACTCACGGTCCAGCGTCCTCTGTCTCTAGTCCTCATTTTTCTCTTCGGATTACCAATCTCGCAATCCATCGGCTCATCGGCCCGGTCAGGTGTGCTAACGGAAACGATTCTGCTCTGGCACTTCTCTGGTCATCTCTCGGCCAATCATCATGACCACTCGTAAAGCAGCACGTCACTGGCGTCGGCCTTTGGCCCTCTGAATACATGTGACACAACTGATCCTGGGTGCAAATCTCATCGCAACAGTGTCCTGGAAGGAACCTGCTCAGGGTCTCTTCCAATCTCGCCTATGCCGAACTATACGGAGGACGGTACTCTTGCATAATCTTTTCTCGCTTTCTGGACATTTGCGTCCTCAGCACAACATTTCCTCAGGAATTAGCCGCATTCCAACACCTCTGTAAGTATATCAGATCTCTGATCTCGACGGGGAGTAACAACATTTCGCCAACCTCTCGTGCGAACCTCTGGTTCCACCTGTCTGTATCATCGTCCACTCCGACATCGCGTCATGCTATCTGCGCACTGCAACTGTTCTCGGCCACGGTCAATCCGGAGTCTCTTACATGGACTCGAAGTTACGAACTCGGTTTCTTCATCACTCTGTAGAAGATATCTGGCCGAACACGTCCTCGGGAACTCGTCCCAACCATCGGAGGGATACTCAATACTCGTCCGTTCTTGATCAACTTACAACGCATCTGGGTGAGGTTCTCTATCCAAACCTGGTCAGCTTGCTGATCTCTTATCATCTGATATCCGGACGACGTTAAACATTTCGATCGATTCATCAAAGTCCCATAATTTCCCGAAAGCTCAACACCTGAGCACAGCCTAATAATATCCAGTACATGCCACAGTACCTATGGACCTGTTCACACCATAATATTGCATTTTATATTCCCCATTCTTATGCATTTTACAATAAAAATAGGTGCTTTTGACGCATGTCTGCTACATAGTATAGGTTACAGGTTCTTGGAGCAAAAGCAGTGAAAAAGACAAAAGACGATACAAAAAGGGACTTTTTACCAACAAATAAAAGAATCCTGGTTAAGCCTAGACGAAGAACAGTTCACAATCAACAAGGCAGTGCAAGGTCCAAAATACCAAGGCAAACGGTTAAAAAGCTATTGCAAATTGTTCACTAAAGATCTGGAATTAATGTAGAAGCCCAATTGATAAAAGAACCAAAGAACCAGAAGACCAAAAATATCCTGAGCAAAACCCTAAAATTTCAGCAACCAAGACATCTAAAGGGCCGCGGAACCGCGGCCCAAGCCAGCCATTGCCGCGCATTTTGGTAAAATTTTCTCGAAGTACGGGGATTATACGGCTGCGGTTCCGCGGCCGTATAATGCCCGTACTTTGAGAAAATTTTACCAAAATGCGTTGGCGGCTCTGAAAAGATTTCCTAGGGGTATATTTGTAATTGTAGACATGCGGATCAATTGTAAACCTAGGGTTTCTATGTCTTATAAATAGAACCCAAACCCTTGTATTTTCTCATGCCTCTATTCATCAATAAAATTCTGTTTTCTTTGAAGATTGGAGTGAATCAATCGTAAGTAGGTTATTTTTCTGCCCTAGTTCTAATTTCAATTTCTGCCCTAGGTAAATTCTTTACTTTCCCTAATTTAATTTAGTTTAGAATTTTATTAACTTGCAAAAGATGTTTCTTCTCTTTAATAAAAACAAAACAAAAATTATGTCTTTCGTAAATCCCTCAATGAGCGAGTAGTTTCCTCGCTTGTTAGGGTTAGGAATAAGGAAGGGTTTGAGAGATGAAGATCTCTCATCTCTTTTCTTTGCCAATCTATTATGAACATTAGAACTCCATGCATACTCTCATCTTCCGCTCCCTACGGCACTCTACCCTCGAGGTAACGGTGATCCGTAGTATAAAAGACCGGAGTTGTGAGTTTTCCATGGAGGTTAGGGTAAAGGTTAAGAAAGGAAGGACAAGGATCTAGAGGAAGAACATCTTCCCAATCATCCTAATCCCCTTTATTAAAATTTACCATAACCCCTAATATCAAATCTAAATTAAGGCATTGAAAAAAGGTGTAGATCTTTGTTTACCAAACTTTACCTAAACCTAATCCTAGCAAGTTTCTAATCATAGTATAACACAACTTTGTTTTAGATTTAATTAAAAAGACCAAACACCATTTGGAATTAGCTCGTAAGAACTTTAAGGAAAATTACAAAATCCCTGTGGACCGACCCGTATTCACCGGCTAGCTTCATGAGACGCCGTTCTTGATTGCGGTAGATATTTTTGATCGACAAAATCCCTCAAAATCAAATGGCGCCGTTGCCGGGGATGGCGTAAAATTTCCTTTTTGTAATTTCGGGTTAATATAAAATATAAAAAACCATAAAAATCTGGAAAAAAATCAAAAATATAAAAATTCTATCATCTTTTATTGTTTGAAGGGTTTTCTTTGTGAATTTTTGCAGGATTGTCGGATCTGAAACAACACAGAAAGAGAAACAGAAAAAGATACATCAAAACAGAGAGGTATTGAAAGAACAGAACCGCAGCAACTTTTTGGAGACCTGAAGCTCCCATCCAACCGCGTTTCCGCGGCCCCAACATGGTCAAAACCGTGGTTCCGCAGTCATCCTAAGTCCTCTTTGCGCGAAATTTGCTCGGTTTGCTTCCTCATTCTCCCCTCTGCAAGTCACCATATATCTTTTGCCAAATCTTCTGCAGAATTCTTTGCGCTAAAAATCTTCTTTCCCCTTCCAATAATTGATTTTCTGCAGGATTCTTTGCGCCGCACTAAATAGCAAATTGATTGCAAGTGATTTACTGCTTTGCATATTTTAATCTGACTTTAAGGGGCTATTGACCAATTCAGATTGGGTGGGGATTTCATCACCCTTCCCAGGACCCCACAAATACTTAAAGCATTTGTATTGACCACTCTTAATTAAAAAATATTAGACTCAGCCCTAAGGACGTCGCGCTCAATAAGATAGAGGACTAGTGTAGGCATCGGCCGTATCCTAACCTGTCTTTGCGGTGCCTAGGCAAGTGTGTCAAGGCTAGTGATTTTTAATTAGGCCCACAGTGTGGTTCCTTCCCACTTACCTGGCACTTATCTGGCCGCAATTGGCGGTGAAGAGGCGGTTTGAGGTCCTATCTCTAGCCCTTTGGAACAGTTAGGAGCTGTCTAGCTGACCTAGGTGACCCTAGACCTAGGCCTGATTGTGCATTTGTGGTTAATTGCATTTGTGTCAAAAGTCTTTTCAAAAGTCTTTTTGCAAAAGCTCACATAAAAAAAAGAAAAAGGAAAAATCTTTTCAAAACTTGCAACTTGTCGCTAAAGAAATCTTTGCACTCACTTACATCACTTCTTCTCATTTACGTTTTCTTACCTCCACATTCTGTCTTTCATCTTTCGACTGCACTAACCCTCTTAGTGTATGTCCGGTTGGACTAGGGACCCTAGCGCCCGATTAGTCCGTGTTTCGTTGGTACCGACCGACGAACCTTTCGACTCTGAAGTCGAAATCCTGTCCACTTCTTCACTTTCACCATCACATTCTTCTTCCGAAGGTATGTCGGGATACAATCCTAACAACACCTTACCGACGGGAATGATTCCACCTCCGTTAGGTGCAAATAACCCGAATCACCCGCCTGTTGAAGCGCCCGCATGAGTCGCGCTTCAGGATCTTTTCTACCCCGTCCGCACAGCCCTTCCTACTTGTCTTTCCCTCCCACCAGCTAATGGGGACAATTTTGAGATCAAACCCCACTTCATCAATATGCTGCCCAAGTTTCATTGTTTGGAATCCGAAGATGCATATATCTTTATCAACAAATTCCAAAACGTTTGCGCCATAATGAAAACTACCCAATTAAGTGATGACGCTATAAGGCTAAGGGTCATTCCTTTCACCTTATGTGACTTAGCCGAGAAGTGGCTAAACAGCACCGCATCACATTTAATTAGAAATTGGGATGAGTTTGTGAAAGCTTTTCTTAAAAAGTTCTATCATCATCACAAAACTGCTAGAATCCGTAATGAGATTATACAATTTTCACAGCTTCCTTCCGAACCATTTTGGAAGTGTTTTGAAAGATTCAAAGACCTACTTGTTCAATGCCCTCATCATGGGATCGGAAGTTGGCAACTCTGCCAAACATTATACGAGGGATTGAACCCTGCAACGAAGCAGTTGCTAGAAACCATCTGTCAAGGTCACTTTCTAACCAAATCAAGTGAGCAAGCGTGGCAGTTTCTTGATGACCTTAGTGAACAAACAATTCAATGGGAGAGCACCAAGACCACATCATCTTCTTCTAGTGGTCAATCTAGGGCAGGCATACATCAATTGGATATATCGATTGCTATGAAGGCCAAGATGGCCGCTCTTACGAAAAAGCTAGAAGCGCTTGAGACCAAAATCTCATCGCCTTCTCCTGCCCCCGTTGCGCCTCCACGAACTGTTTGTGCTTGTTGTTCGGATACATCACATCTCACCGAAGAGTGTCCTCACACTGCATCTACTCAAGGACAAGATCAAGTCAATGCTGCCTTTCAGCAACGACAAAGAAATAATCCATACTCTTCGACATACAATCCGGGTTGGAAGAGTCACCCAAATTTCGCTTGGAACCAAAATCAACAATCCCAAGGAAACAACAATTTTCAAATGGCTCCTCCTCCACAACAACAAGCACCTCCACAAACTCAATTTCAGCAACCTCTCCAACAGCAACCTTACCCTAATCAAATGAACAATTTTGTACCCAACAATTTTGTTCCCCCTCAAAATGTTGTTAGCTCGCTCGAAAGAAGTCTAGAAGCGTTCCTAAAGCAATCTGTACAGTCCACAGCTAGGATAGAGACTTCTATTCAATCTTTGGTGCAAAACAGTGCCTCACACGATCAAAGCATCAAATCTATTGAGGCACAAATTGCACAACTCAACGCAGTATTGAAAGAGCGAGAGAAAGGAAAGCTTCCGTCTCAACCACTCCCAAATCCCGGTCATGCACATGTTGCATATGAACAGCAGAATTATAACGTAAATGCTGTGACCACGTTGAGATCCGGAAAAGTGCTGCAAAACAATGTGGGTATTAACCATGTCACCCCTGCTGGTGGTCCTTCTTCATCTTCTTCACCTTCTTCTTCTTCTTCTTCTTCTTCTTCGTTAGAGTCTATTCTCCATCCTTCACATGGCTCTACTTCTTCTAGCTCTAATGGACCCACTTCTCACAACACGAACACATCGACACGGGGTTCCGTTCCAACTCAACAATCTGATCCGCAAAAATTGGACTCAACAACCTTTCAAAATGTTCCTTTTCCAAATCGGTTGAGATCCAATAAACCAACTCCATATATGGAGAAGATTGTAGAGTTGTTCAAACAGGTTAGCATAAATATCCCTCTTTTGGATTCAATCCAACAAGTTCCTTCATATGCAAAAATCTTAAAGGACTTATGCACCAAAAAGAGGAAGTCACAAGTACCAAAGAAAGTTTTTGTGGCTAATGTTGTTAGTGATGCTCTTGTCAATTCTTTACCCCCAATGCACAAGGACCCCTGTTGTCCTACTATTTCGATCACAATTGGAGACAAGAACATCAATAGAGCACTATTAGATCTTGGTGCTAGTGTCAATTTGCTACCTTATTCGGTGTACGAACAATTAGACGTTGGAGAGCTTAAGCCCACTCATTGTACTCTCCAAATGGCCGACCGATCAATCACCCATCCTAGGGGAGAGTTGGAGAATGTGTTAATTAGAGTAGGGGATTTCATTTTTCCCGTTGACTTTATTGTTATGGATACACAACCTATCGCTAACCCCCGTAATCAAATTCCGGTGATACTTGGTCGACCATTCCTCGCGACTTCTAACGCGGTAATCAACAGTCGTAACGGTTCAATGAATCTATCTTTTGGCAATATGACAGTTGAACTCAACATTTTCAAGTTAGGAAGTCAGCCTTGCGAGCCTAATTCTAGCGTACTTGATGTTTGCTCAATCAATGAGATCACGGAGGAGGACTGTGAGTTTGAAAATTTTATGTTTGACCAAAACAATGTTGACGCCGCTAGTGCGTTCCTCCTAGAATCCGACACAGCTTTCACGACGGACAAGGATTATGAGTGTTTCACCTTTGTTGACGATCTTGAAGACTCTCCACCTGAGTTTGAGTCTTTTTCTTTTCCGGATGAGTTAGTTGAACCATCCGAGTCGGTAGCGTACACTCAATTTGAACCTTTGATGGAATCCTTTGAGTTTGAAACAGTTACTCCATTGTTACCATCTATTGTTTCACCACCTAAACTCGAACTAAAGCTTTTGCCTTCGCACTTAAAATATGCTTATCTAGGTGATAATGAGACCTTACCCGTTATCATATCGGCCTCTCTAGCTCTTGAGCAAGAGAAGGCCCTTTTAATGGCCTTAGAGAATAATCGGCAAGCTTTTGGCTGGTCTATGGCGGACATCAAGGGGATTAGTCCCCTCATAGTCGAACATTATATATACTTGATGGATGATGCCAAGCCAGCAAGGGATCCACAAAGACGCCTCAACCCCATTATGAAAGAGGCGGTCAAGAAGGAGATTGTTAAATGTCTTGATAGTGGTATCATTTACCCTATCTCGGATAGCCAATGGGTTAGCTCCATTCATGTCGTGCCAAAGAAATCGGGCATCACGGTCATTACCAATGAGGCAAATGAGTTAATTCCTACTCGCACCCAAACTGGGTGGCGAGTTTGCATCGACTATAGAAAACTCAATGCCGCGACAAGGAAAGACCACTTTCTTTTACCTTTCATTGACCAAATGCTAGAACGATTGGCAGGGCACGAGTTCTACTACTTTTTAGATGGCTATTCCGGTTATAACCAAGTCCCCATCGTCAAAGAGGATCAAGACAAGACCACATTTACTTGTCCCTTTGGCACTTTTGCTTATCGTCGCATGCCCTTTGGGTTATGCAATGCACCCGCTACATTTCAGCGGTCTATGATGGGGATCTTTTCGGACATGGTGGAGAAGTTTTTGGAAATCTTTATGGATGAATTCTCCATTTTCGGTGACTCCTTCGACGAGTGTTTACGACATCTTGACGCAGTTCTTACCCGCTGTAGGGACAAGAACCTAACATTGAATTGGGAGAAATGTCACTTTATGGTACGAGAAGGCATTGTCTTAGGACATGTCATCTCGCAAAACGTCATAGAGGTTGATAGAGCCAAAATTGAAGTCACTAATCTTCTTCCTCCGAAATGCGTCAAAGATATCCGGGCTTTCCTTGGCCATGCCGGTTTTTATAGACGGTTCATCAAGGATTTTAGCAGGATTGCTAGACCCTTGACTCTCTTATTAGCCAAGGACACAACATTTGATTTCGACTCAACTTGCATGGAAGCGTTCGAGTCTTTGAAACACTCTCCCATTTCTGCGCCCATTCTTTCATCTCCAGACTGGACGCACCCTTTCGAAATCATGTGCGACGCGTCAGATTTTGCTATTAGTGCTGTTCTTGGACAACACATTAATAAGATGCCTCACGTGATTTATTACGCTAGCCGAACATTAAATGAGGCCCAATTAAACTACACAACAACAGAAAAAGAGTTTTTAGCGGATGTGTTTGCACTTGAGAAATTTCGGCCTTATTTAATCGGCTCTCCAGTCATTGTGTACACTGATCATTCAGCTCTTCGCCACCTTTTTTACGAAGAAAGATGCTAAATCGAGGTTCATACGTTGGATCCTCTTGCTACAAGAATTTGACCTTGTCATAAAGGACAAAAAAGGATGTGAAAACGTAGTGGCCGATCACCTTTCACGACTTCCTTCTTCGCCTACACTTGAACTTCTAATCACTGATGCTTTCCCCGATGAGCAACTCTTGACCGTTTCTTGCGAACCATGGTTCATCGATATTGTAAACTACTTAGCCACCGGCTTGATACCTAAAGATTGGTCGAAACAGGATAAACTTCGATTCTTGTCCCAAGTAAAGCATTTTTACTGGGATGAACCTTATCTTTTTAAATACTGTTCCGACCAAATCGTTCGTCGGTGTGTACCGGAAAATGAGGTTAAGAGTGTGCTGTCTTTCTGCCACGATCAAGCATGTGGAGGGCACTTTGGCCTAAAGAAGACAGCCGAGGAAGTCTTGCAGTGTGGTTTCTATTGGCCACGACTCTTCAAGGATGCATATGAATACTGCAAGACTTACTCCCGGTGCCAACACTTGGGCCGGATATCGCGGAGAAACAAAATGCCGCTCCAACCAATTTTGGTTGTAGATTTTTTTGATGTTTGGGGTATAGACTTCATGGGACCATTTCCTAACTCTTTTGGAAATGTGTATATTCTTTTGGCTGTTGACTACGTTTCAAAGTGGGTCGAGGCTGTGCCTAGTCGAACGAACGACAACAAGGTTGTCGTTCGATTTCTTAAAGAACATATCTTTTCTCGATTTGGGCACCCTCGCGCGATAATAAGTGATAATGGTTCTCACTTTTGCAATAGGACTTTTGAGTCCTTAATGCGCAAATATTCTATCACCCATAAGCTGTCAACACCATACCATCCCCAAACATGTGGGCAAGCCGAGGTCTCGAATCGGCAAATTAAGCAAATCTTGGAGAAAACGGTTTCTAAAAACCGTAAAGATTGGTCACTCAAATTGATCGATGGATTATGGGCTTTCCATACTGCATATAAGACCGATCTTGGTATGTCTCCATACCGGCTTGTTTACGGGAAGGCTTGCCACCTCCCAGTAGAAATGAGCACAAGGCATTTTGGGTTATCAAAGAGCTGAATTTATCTTTAGGAGATGCGGGCTGCAACCGAAAGCTGCAGTTAAATGAACTAGAAGAGCTGCGGGATGAGGCATATGATAATGCTGTGATTGCTAAGAACCGAGCTAAGGTGTTCCACGATAAACATCTTTTGCGAAAGACATTTAAACCTGGTCAACAGGTTTTACTCTATAATACTCGGTTACATTATCACCCCGGCAAGCTCCGTTCTAGATGGAAAGGACCTTTTGTAGTCCACACCGTTTATCCGCACGGTGCGGTTGATCTTGAAAATCCGGAGGATGGTACGCTATTCAAAGTAAATGGGTATCGATTGAAACCATTCCTCACAGCGGACCCATCGGAGGAGCTCCTGTTTTTGCAGGAGCCGATCTACACTGATTAATTTTCCTCCACTTTCACCCCCGAATTTCCAATCAACTTTTTCCAAAACATTATTTCAAATAAGTTTGGGAGTGTATATAATATGTAAATATAATTGCCGACATTATCGACCCACTTGGTGCAGCATGACAGTGAGGACACTGTCCAGTTTAAGTTTGGGGGTATGCTCGGTAAGTTTTCTTTCTTCGCATTTTTGCATTGCACCTTTATATAAAAATCATAAAAATTTGAAAAATAAAAAAAATTAGAAAATGAAAAAAAAACCATAAAAATTTTAAAATTTTAAAATTTATAAAAATAAATGTAGTCAATTTTGGCTTATTTGACTAGAGTTTGACAGATAGGTTAACTAGCTAGGAACAACTAGATCTTAGACGTAGTAAATTAAAAACCCTAAAAATAACCTTCTTTAAAGTTTAACGGTAGAAAGTATATGTTTTTGTAGTTTATTTAGAAATAGGCAAATTTTGGGTTCACTTCTTGGGCTAAGTCGAAACGAAGGAAAAATATTGAAATTTTTATTAGAGTACAAGTTTGAAAGATAATTCCTAGCTTAAGTCTAGATTCTGAAAACGTATACCCTACAAATTGCACAATCGCGCATCTTGAAACTTGGAATAGTAGAGGAGACCTTGAAATGCTCTTGTCTAAAGTCCTTAGTACAATAAAAATGAAAAGAAAAAAATGAATGAAGAAAAAAATGGACACTGGTTTTTATGATTACTTAAGGCTAAAAAATAGAAAAATATTTAGCGAGGGTGCTTCATCACCTAGTGCCTTAAACCAACTAGTTTGGGAGTCACTGCTAAAACCTTGGGTGTTACAAGACTAGGAAGTACGCTTTAAAGTGCTAACGCATCTTGTAATCGGTTGTTGGTACCTCAAGAAGTATTAACGGTCGCATGAAGGATGTGTAAGCGAAATTCAACAATTAATAAGTGCTTTGGACAATGGACAAGGGTACGATTGCTTGATTTGAATTTCCAAGTGTAGGGGTGATATTTACATGCACGTGGGGATATGTGATTAGAGTTTAGATAAGAGAAAGGAATGAAGAATAGAACGCATATCTTTAGTAGAGTTGATAAAAATTCCTAAGTGGAGATGGAACCCTAGAAGGAAAACTTAAGAAATGCCGAAAGCTAAGTAAGTCTATAGAACATATATAATCTCAAGTTAAATGATGAGGAAGTGTGAAGAATATGGGTGGATAATTTACGGGTTGACGATAATAGACTTTCTTGTTAGAAAACCTAATTGGAAAACAAAAGTCGAAAAGCCAAATTGATAGGATTTTGTGGGTAGTATCCGCTGAAAACCCTCAGGAGATAACACTCCTCCTACTAGGGACACCTAGAGGTTTAACGGCTTGTTGCACGAGCTCAGTGCAATCGCGTTTCCCTGCAAAAGTGCGGCTAGGTTAGATTTTTATCGAGAATAAAAAAATAAGTTTGCTCGAGGACGAGAAAAAGATAAGTTTGGGGGTATTTGTTCACACCATAATATTGCATTTTATATTCCCCATTCTTATGCATTTTACAATAAAAACATGTGCTTTTGACGCATGTCTACTACATAGTACAGGTTACAGGTTCTTGGAGCAAAAGCAGTGAAAAAGACAAAAGACGATACAAAAAGGGACTTTTTACTAACAAATAAAAGGATCCTAGTCAAGCCTAGACGAAGAACAGTTCACTATCAACAAGGCAGTGCAAAGTCCAAAATACCAAGGCAAACGGTTAAAAAGCTATTGCAAATTGTTCACTGAAGATCTGGAATTAATGTAGAAGCCCAATTGATAAAAGAACCAAAGAACGAGAAGACCAAAAATATCCTGAGCAAAACCCTAAAATTTCAGCAACCAAGACATCTAAAGGGCCGCGGAACCGCGGCCCAACCCAGCCATTGCCGCGGTTCCGCAGCCGTATAATGCCTGTACTTCGAGAAAATTTTACCAAAATGCGTTGGCGGCTCTGAAAAGATTTCCTAGGGGTATATTTGTAATTATAGACATGCGGATCAATTGTAAACCTAGGATTTCTATGTCCTATAAATAGAACCCAAACCCTTGTATTTTCTAATGCCTCTATTCATCAATAAAATTCTGTTTTCTTTGAAGATTGGAGTGCATCAATCGTAGGTAGGTTATTTTTCTGCCCTAGTTCTAATTTCAATTTCTGCCCTAGGTAAATTCTTTACTTGTCCTAGTTTAATTTAGTTTAGAATTTTATTAACTTGCAAAAGATGTTTCTTCTCTTTAATAAAAACAAAACAAAAATTATGTCTTTCGTAAATCTCTCAATGAGCGAGTAGTTTCCTCGCTTGTTGGGGTTAGGAATAGGGAAGGGTTTGAGAGATGAAGATCTCTCATCTCTTTTCTTTGCCAATATATTATGAACATTAGGACTCCATGCATACTCTCATCTTCCGCTCCCTACGGCACTCTACCCTCGAGGTAACGGTGATCCGTAGTATAAAAGACCGGAGTTGTGAGTTTTTCATGGAGGTTAGGGTAAAGGTTAAGAAAGGAAGGACAAGGATCTAGAGGAAGAATATCTTCCCAATCATCCTAATCCCCTTTATTAAAATTTACCATAACCCCTAATATCAAATCTAAATTAAGGCATTGAAAAAAGGTGTAGATCTTTGTTTACCAAACTTTACCTAAACCTAATCCTAGCAAGTTTCTAATCATAGTATAACACAACTTTGTTTTAGATTTAATTAAAAAGACCAAACACCATTTGGATTTAGCTCGTAAGAACTTTAAGGAAAATTACAAAATCCCTGTGGACCGACCCGTATTCACCGGCTAGCTTCATGCGACGCCGTTCTTGATTGCGGTAAATATTTTTGATCGACAAAATCCTTCTAAATCAGGACCAACCATAGAAGGGCAAACCCAAGCCTCACTGATGACACCGCTAAACTGCTGCAAACCCTAAGGTTCAGAAGCAGTTCCATGGTCATTATGTCGAGTTAGGGTTTCATTCTTCTAGAGGGTCCACAGAATTTCTTGCATGTTCCTTCGAATACTTTAAACTTGGTAAAATGGGTTTCTGACATTCGTTCGAACTTTTTAACTTCGCCTAGACCACACGTGAATACCCTTCTTCCGCATGCTAAACAATGCCTCAATCTCCCAGGAAAGACAATACATCAACGGTCATCTTTGGATTGGTCTACTCTAGATCTGAGTAAGACTCTCCACACTGGAAATCTTCAACTCAACCGGGCCTACGTCGGCGCATCAATCTGATGAATCACCTTCATCTCTCAACTCGGGATAAACTAGCTATCACCTGTCGCATCTCTGCATGGAAGCTCCAGCGATCTCAGCTCGTAAAGTATGGAGGCGACATCTTATCAATCTTAGCAACAGCTGGGTCATCTGTCTGTACGGTAGACGACATCATAATTTCTGAGGTAGGTTGTATGTCAACAGTCCTCTCACAACAGGCAGCTCTAACAATGGCTCGATCATCCGGTGTAAAACCAAACACTCACCTCAACCAGAGGTCATAACATAACATCGAGACATTCTTATGTCACCAGAAAACATAATTGTCGGTCCTCGTCCATGACGAGCTCGCCCTGACCGCAACACTAGCAGCAGCTCAATCTGTGCTCAAACCATGGTGACAGGAACCTTAATCGTGTATCAATGAAGGTAGCTCAACGGAATGAAAGGGATCAACAGATCCAGAATGGATACATGATCATAAAGAGGAACGAAATCAATAAGAGTATGATCATGGAAATGAATCGAATCAAGGATCTCAAATGGATGTATACCCATGGGTACGAAGAGAATCACATATCTCAAAATATGTACATCCTAAGGTTTCTTAAGTGGAGTATCGTATCGTAAATATGCTGCGGAACATACGTACGGTACGTCACTCTACTCAAGCTACCTACTCCATCGATCAGGGTCAACCTATGAAACGAAAGTTCATGTCTAAGACCTCCTCCCTCCCCCCCCTCCCCCCCCCCCCCCCGCGTTCAAGTCTAAGTTCCGTAAGGTCAAGCCTAGGTTCCGAAATACATACCCGCCCTAAACTCCGCATAGTCAAACATAGACTCGAACCACGGTTAAACCTAGTGCTCTAATACCAACTTTGTCACGACCCGAAATATTAGCTCGTAACCGGCACTTAAATCATGCCACGTCTAAAGGCGTACCGTAATTCAAGTAAGCCGAAACCCAGAAATCTAAACCTTTAAGAAAATAAAAGAGGTGAAGTTTTGAAATAAAGTTCGAGTGAAATCGATGTTTTCTAAATGCATATGTAAAGGAACATGAAAACGCAAGTGGAATTTATTAGTTGAAAAACATATTTCGTCTTTTTAAAAAAATTTGGGCAGCACCTCCTTTGTATTTTTTGATCCAAAACCACAATACATAATAATGATAAAGGCATTCCCAAGCGGGAGCTAGCTCTTCGCCAATCGGCTGATCCACAACCACGCAAAACATAAATATAAGTATACGACACCCAACGGCGAAGTTCACCACAAAAGATAAATAAATAATCAAGACATCAACCAAAAATGCGAACATAAAACCCATCGCTCAAGTCTCGCAACTACAAGTCTCACTAAGTCTCATTACTTATACAATTACTAGTTTGAATGATGGAGTTAACTAGATACAATATGAAATATAAATACAAGAGTGGGTACGATACAAATGTCCCACCTACCAAAGCAATCACCCGAAAGCAACTGTGTGCCAGCGATGCCGCTACTGATCCATGCGGTCAACCTGCAAGAACTGTAGCACAACGGGGGTGAGTTGCCAACTCGTGAGTAGAAAAACATCAACAAGTAGAAATCGAATAAACAACGACTCCTAGGTCAACTATATCATGAAGGTAATATATATTATCTAAGGTGACCGTATCTGTATATGTGCCAAAAAAGTAATCAACACCTATATGTATGCGGATATCATCCAATCAAGTGATCAATGTATGTGTGCGTGTAGATCCCGTCCAACCATATCATCAATGTATGTATGTGCGTGGATCCCGTCCACGTGTCAACCAATGACACAACAACATCATGCATGTAAATTTCATAAAAGCATATGCATGAAAGTATGAGGATATAAATCAACGTGTGTCCCTCCCGACACATCAAAATCATGGAACCCGAGTGTCCAGCATCGACACTCGAAACATCATGAAACCCATGTCCAGAATCGACACGTAAATCCTCATATCGTCAGTCCGGATCGGCCCTCGGGCTCCGTCTGCGCGATCGGCCCGCGGGCTCCGGCAGAACGGGACGGCCCCTATCCATCTCTCGACTTCGGTCGGTATCCTCCGGATAACCGCCAGGTCCAACCAATCACCGGTAGGTAGTAGTCCCTCTGCCAGGCTCATCTTCATCCCCACGATCTTCTCACCCCGGGGTACCGTACGGGTCCATCATGAACCCGCAAACGGATCATCCAACTCCTCGAATCGGGTTTCACATATCACACGTCTCAGAACCGAAAAAACACAGGGTGGACGCACTGAAATATCATATCAATAGAAACCGTTTTTAAAATAATACATACTTTCTTTTAAAATGACCGAGGTTCTCATGTCCAGAAATCTCAGGAAAACAACATATCTCAATGCGTATATACGTAAAGCATGATTTATGCGACATATAACAGAAATGTAAGCATATCCGTATATCATGCAACATGGAACGGTAATATGCACATATCGAGGGAAAACCGCTCTTTTAAATGAATACAGTTTTAAAATATATCATGTGGTTCCCAAATCTCCAAAATCGAATGCAATATCGTATAGAGGAGCATATGTGTATGTACGCAAGTATGGACATACAAATATGTATGTCCGCAAGTATGGGTGTACAATATGTATGTACGCAAGTATGGACGTACAAATGTGTATGTAAGCAAGTATGGGTGTACAATATGTAGCTATAGCAAGTATATCATGTAAGCAGTCATATCCTGATGCAGCAGTTCTACTGTGTAGTGACATAGCAATTATCGATGATGAAGTGTGTGAGGCGGAAAATCTGTGTACGTGTAACATACGCATCATCGATGATGGTGTAAGTGTACTAGCACAGGTATATGCAATGCAATGAGAATAACATGAATGTGGTATAAGGTAAATCATATGCAAAGGCTGACGGGTATACGTATCTAACATGACCGAGTCGGTGAATCTAACCATCGGCATCTAGACTTATGACATCACGTACGGTATAATCCAACATACGGCATCCTCTAGTCAAGGGTATGGATCAATCATCAAGTCAAACTCATCACGTACGGAAAATCATCGTACGGCGGCATTTAACCAATAGGGATCCTATCAACCTATATGACAGTGAGGGTACGGCCTAATGTCACGTACGGCCTATCATTCATGATTCACAACATGTATACTCATATATATCCATAAACCTATGTCTCAAGTCACGTCCATAACAAGCTCATATCAGGGTACCGCCAAGGTATCAATCCTCTCAATCGACTTGCATCTGTATACCAATATATCATCATATCACATGCCAAATCGTATTCTCTTTTCATCGCATCTATATCTCACATAAGGTCAATTTACAATCACATTCTACCTTTACTATAAACATACGTATCTAATCTAACATACATACCCGAACCATACAATCAGTTTTTAAAAGATGCGACTCGTAGTTTTGAAAGTAGGGGCTACGGTGTTTTTAAGAAAAAGATATCATTTGAAAATCTGTAACATCCCTCAAGGTATCTGTTTAAAAGATGCATACGATTCTTCATTTTGGAAATAGGTATGGTTCGGATGACACATTTACGTCGGCTATCTAGTCTTATAGTACCCTAAACGGCAATATCATCAAACATCATCCTCAAATCTCGTCATCACATATTAGTCGTATCATATCACTTCTAACTATCCTTTATTTTCTAATATAGTTTCTCTAACTATATTTTAACTCTATCTATAGTTTTCTATTAAAGGTTCCCTTAACCATACTCTATATATAACTCAGTTTCCTTCAAAGTTTGCGTGGGTGCTATACTCCATCCACCCGACTTCCCCCGTGGATATAGATCCACTCACCTTGCTTGCCGAAGTCGATGACGCCATGCTCCGTCGCCTCGAAATCCATGTGAAGGTACCGACAATAACACACAATCACAATCGCTATTAAAATCGAATCCGAAAAACCAAAACGGCACACGGATCCCCTATAGGTTAGAACCTATAGCCCACGCATGCAAAACCAACCAATTATCCCTAGTCGTTGATGTACAAACATCCAACAACCAAATAAAAATCCAAATATCAAAACTTATCATTCAAAATACGGAAAACACGAAAACAACAATATAGGAAAACCCTTCCCAGATTTCACTATAGGAAAAACTAAGGGATTTTGCATATAGGGTTGCTTTAAATACCAGAAAACAAGACCACTGGCCAAAAATCACACAAATCACCCACTACTTGGCCGCAATTTGTGGCCAAACGTAATAAATCTGCGGCCAGGAATTCATGTTTGGGGCTCAAGTTTCAAGTGATGCTACCAGGTTGCCTGCTCATCTCATGATCGTGGGAACTTATTTTATAAAGGTCTCGGTTCATCCCAGATCTCTAAAAACCATCACAAACTGTCACAATTCCGATAAATGGAAATTCTAAATCCGTGTATTGGTTTCTAATCCGGGTCTAGGCCAGTAAAAACACCTCTCAAGTCTTGTTAACAGCCACTACACATCCTCAATTCCACACAATTGCCCAACCTTTCCCTTTAGATTTCCACACATCACTAATATAACAAGTTTAACTCTAAACTAAACTAGAATGCTAGGAAACAACAAACTAAACTAAAAGGAAGGAATTATACCTCAATTGGGCAACTCAAGAAAAACCCTAGATCCCCAAGATCATCAAAATCCCACTTTGCTTGGTCCAATGCGATGAGGGTGAGGAAGTGATCATTTTTTGTGAAAGAGGGTTTTTAGGAGTATTTTGATATGGATCTAGGGTTGAAGGTGGAGGGAAGTGAGGAAGAAGAAGGAGAAGAAAATGATGGGGGAAAATGAAATGAGGAAGCCCCTCTCTCTTCCTCTCTTTTTCTCAGCCCCACACTCATGTCTCACTCTCTCTCTCTCTCCAAGTCATCATGCCACCTTTTTCCCTTTTTCTTTTCTTTTTAAAACCCAAACCATATAATACCCCAACACAACACAATAAAACAACATTTAACCAAAATGCAACATGACATGGTGCACTAGCCATGGAAAACTGTAGAAACACGGATTTAGCCTAATCGCGATTAGCAGTGTACTAATCGGGTTTTTATTTAAACTGCATATAATAAATTTTAAAAATGCCAAATCCTTTAAATATATTCTAAAAATGAATAAATCGTTTTAATCTCCAAATATTTCGCAAATATTGGTATATATTTATACCCTTTTTTGAAAACCTCAATTTCGCAAATCGGTCAGTTTTCGGGAAATATATTATTTTAATATTAAATTCCAAAAAATAATATTTTATATTTTCTGAAATGTTACAGTGGGTGTAATCTGCTAAAAACTCTCCGGAGACAACACTCCTCCTACTGAGGACACCTAGAGGTTTAAAGGCTTGTTGTACATGCTCAGTGCAATCTTGTTGCAAACGAAAGTGTGCTAGGTTTTTCTTTTTCTTTTTCT
Source organism: Agapanthus africanus (assembly GCA_030015575.1). Classification (NCBI taxonomy): domain Eukaryota; kingdom Viridiplantae; phylum Streptophyta; class Magnoliopsida; order Asparagales; family Amaryllidaceae; genus Agapanthus; species Agapanthus africanus. Next base: position 122,084,776 of record JASDDO010000012.1, on the reverse strand, counting down.
TCTCTTTAATAACTAGTTTGCTCGGGACGATCAAAGATAAGTTTGGGGGTATTTGATTAGTTTAAAATATTGTACATTTGAATGACTATTTTCCCTACCATTGTTAAGTACTAAAATATGTTTATTGTAAATATAGAATATATATGGGTTTATTTGTAAAAAGATTATTATCATATGTTTCTACATTTTAATTAACATAATTAGGGAAAATATATGCATATAATATTTAAATGAAAAATTAGTAATTAAAATATACATATCATATCAAATATTTCTAATCAATATTCTTAAAATTTAATATCATATAAAATGGTTAGGATAATATCTCAAAAAAATACCAAATACTACTAACACTATAACTTAAAATATTGTGCAGATATTAGCTCAGGTCTGGAATCCAAGAGATCCGAGTTAAATCGGGATGTTGGAATCAAATCTGCCAAAATATTGAAGCAAATCATGAGATCTAGCAATGACAGAGACTCAGAGCATTATTCTCATAATACAGACATCAAGAGGATCTCCACATGGCAAAACAAGAGACCATAAGAAATCCCAAGTCCTGAGGCCACTAGGTTGCCGCGGATCCATGGCTAAAGTAAGGAATATGCGGGGAACCGCGGTGGATTTATGGCCGTAGGATGTGAAATTTTGTATTATGGATCTCAACAGCATATATTCACATAGGGAATCTAAGGTTTCTGGTTTTGGTGACTATGTATAGGACCGAGAGCTTCACATTAAAAATTATCACCGAAGAGATCAAGAGATCCAAAAGATCCACGTATCCGAGTGATCATCACCTATTCATCTACCTCCAACAAGAAAGCGATCTAGAGCAAACTAGGGTTCTTGTATTCTACTTTCTAAGGAGCAAAATTGTAAATGCAATAGTTGATTAATAAAGGTAGTGTTTTTATTATTCTTTTTGCAATTAATTTTTGCACTTACTTTCTGCACTTACATTTATGCATCTTAATCATGATTTCATTCTTCAACTTTTCTTCTAAATCTTTAACCATGAGCGAATAATTCCTAGCTTGCTAGGGTTCGTAGGATAGGGTAGAACAATAGATGAGAAAATCTCTTAATATCTTTTATACATTTTAAAGTTTATATACTTTAGCAAAGTAATTATTAACAACCTTATCGGGTGCGCTGCCAATTTATTGATAGTCACGACCACGATTTGAGATTGGTTTAACACTTGTTTTGTTAGGAGCTAGACATGAATAGAGATCAATACAAGGACAAGGGTTAGTAATGGGGAAACCCTAGTTTCTTCCAAAAACCCTAATCTATATTCATCACTATCGATCTAGTTTTAAACTATTAAAAGATAAAGGATTCATTTTTAATTATTCATCCATTACCACTAAGTCCTATGAACCCTACAAGTTTTTTCATTATAAATCTTATATCCGTAATGACAAACAATCACCCTTCTTTCATCAACTCGTCTAAAGTAAGAAAAGAGTTCATGTTTCCCTATGAACGACCCGTACTCATCGTGGATAGCTACTAGCGACACCGTCTTGATTGCGGTTATTTCGAACAAACTTTTTCACAATCAATCACTGCACGTAACAGCTACCCAGGTATTGATCGAAGAAGGTCAACTCGCAAGCTCATCTAAACCCTGCAAAGTCTATCAGTGACATCACCGTACAGTCCGGTCTCTTCGTCTAAGAGTATCGCATATCGGGTCTAGGTTTGGAATATGTTAGACCCTAATAACTCGATAAGTCGTGCGACAGAGGACTCATAACCATCCGGAGATACAACTAATAACACTTATCAGTTTATCTCCACTGCGGTGGCCACCGACTTGTGGTTGTAATCATATCCTGCACAGCACGACATCAACTCATCGGGAAAAATGAATCCCCTTGACTGCTCACTGCCTCCACATGCTTCGGGACTATACCCAACAAAAACCTGTTTGCATGATTCCTTTGAGTCGTGGTAGGGTAGAAGTCTAAGTATAATGGGAACACACATTAGACACTATAGCGATCTCAAGTCCTAGGGACTACCCTGTACTTATGTTACCAAAGAACTGCTACCTGACAGTGGTATATTACCAAGTAGGAATTCTCGGTGAGTCCGTCCAGTATAACTCATCCAATGAGCAGCTGTATACAATTCTCCATGTCAAACACTAATAGCTATAGGACCAGCTATCACCCTCCAACCGGGTCAGGAAACGTACACACTAGTCTAAACTGGAGTGTCGATGCCCAGTCTCGTTACTCCTATGACTAGGTACATTTAAGAATATGCTTATCGACTATCCAGGCCCCACTAGTATGATCTCTATCATCGTCCTGGTAATCAAGCAAAATCCTAAGGGTTTTATCTCATGTCTAAACGATACGCGATAATAAATAAAATGCATCACATGAAAGATAAAGACAAACCTGATAGCATACTATCATCTCGAGTGTGATAGTTCTCTCGTATAAATCCCCATTCAATTATAATATTTGCCTTGATGGCACCTATATCCAACAATCTCCCACTTTCACTTAAGACCAATTATTACGGTATCTCATGCCCAACTTCTGTACTAACAGTTTCGCAAACTGTATTTGAAAACTAGCCTCAATAGGTAGACCCGGCACAGCACTTCTCTCTGTTTCTCCCTGTATCTCAACTTCGCGGAGATCAAATATCTCCCGAAATGAGCGATACCTGCCTTAGTATTTGCTTGGACAGACAATGGGATTATGTTCACAAATGAACAATTATATTCACCGAATTCTCAGGCGGTATCCTTGTTGATTCATAACCAGCATCTAGTGCTATGACTACTTTAGTATCCAACTTAGAACTCTTTTCAATATACTGCTCTTCAAAAGAGGGTAAACTTATAACTCGCGACAAAAGCTTTGTCTTCTATAGGAAGCTAGAATCATTAACCACCTCTTTCAAGAGTCTGGCATTACCATGAACCAAGAACATCAAATGCTCTACCCTATGTTTCTCTAGGATTGGACTGACATCTATATCCTGTATGGAGAAACACTTGTGACCACCATTGTTTTACCGATTGTTGTATAGGAACATCACTTCCTATCATGAGCATGTCATCCACATACCATATGGGGAATCTGATAACACTCCCTAATACCTTCTTACAAATATCATGTAAATCTCTCATTTTGATTAAGTTAAATACTTTGACAGTGACATCAAAACAGATGATCCATTTCCGCTATGCCTGCTTTAGTCTAAAGATAGACTTAAGCAACTTGCACACTTATCGCTGCTCCCACTGACTAAGATAACTCTCTGACAGAGTCATATACACGTACACTTCTAAATCCAATTTCGAAAGACGTTATAGTCATCCATCTGCCAGATATTACAGTCATGAAAAACAGCAGTGGCAAGTTATATCTATATGGACATCAGCACGGACACAGAAGTAACAGTTTTATCACAATCCACAACGGGTATTTAATGAAAAAAATTTACTACAAGTCTAGCCTTATTAGGTTAGTACTTTCCATTTTCATCGATCTCGAAAGATCTACTTGCTCCTTATGAGTTTTACCCCTTCAGGAGCACCCAACAAAATCAACACTTTATTGCAGTGCATGGAGTACAACTAGGATAACTTGGCATCCAACCATCAATCGGAAGTCACCACTTCACATGGCCTGCTAATAACTAGCAGAGTCATCATCACATGATGCAAGCCTTCTTATCACCGTCAACGAGGAAACCATAGCACCTCTCAGGCGGCTGAGATCACCTACCAAATCTGTGGAGTAAGCTAAAGTTTGTCAGGGTCAATTGGATTTTCAGGTTCTATTAAATCTTCAATAACCATTTGTGGTTTTGGAATCACTTTCAGTTTTACCATACTCCTACTAATTTCTTTTAAAAGTAATTCCTTTACCAAGGAGGTGGTGAGACAAGAACAAAACACTTTTGATCTTGCAAATGGTAGAAAGTTAAACTCTCGTCAATGCCCGGGATAACCCACAAATTGCCATTACCAAAAAGTGCTTTGAGTTTATCCAGATTCTGGTTTTAAGCATAAGACAGGCAACTCAACATTTTAACAATTTTAATATGATAATCCATTCTATATCACATATAGAATTTGAAGCACTGATTTAGGTGGAACTAGTATCAATTGATATGCATCTATTTCTAATTCTTCTCTTAATTGAACAAAAAGGCGATTCAGCATTACTCATGATGGAGTGCACCCGCGGATGAGCAATCTGAGAGAGAATCAAATTCTCGATTATTTAACTACGGAATACCTGGCATAAGCATCCATATCTTCGAACACTTCAAAGAATCTTGACACTTCCATCATTTGGTTTTCTACTTTATTCTTATATCTTATGAACTTCTCAAAATCTTTGGACTTTCCATTTCAACAAGAATGCGTGTCTAAAATCAGAGAACTTATAGAAAAATGGAACGAAGTATGAGTACCAACCCCATGTCCGTGGGGATATTGGACAAGATACATCATTATGTATAAGTCCTATAAGTTCACTAACTCGTATTCTGTGTGTTGTAATTTGAAAATTGTATTTTGGTTAACAATGTTTCTTTCATTATCTATATGCACCTTAGCCAATCTTCTAATGATAAAGGTTAATGTTCATAACATATTTTTCAAAATTTATATCCCACTTTATCTAAATAAAGAGGCGGATATATGAGTTTTTAAAATTGGTGCATTATAACAGATATTCAAAACCAAAAGTATACCGAAAGGCAAAACCAGGTGATTTCCCCAATTTCAACAATTGCTCCGATTTCCGACATTGAGGAACAAATCACCTTTCCAATAATCTAATCCTTCTCAGCATCTGTAACAACTTACAGATATGGAATGTTAATCCGGTATCTATATACCTAGGAGTCAGAATTAATTGGAAAATAGTTTTCGATTACAATCACATGAAAAAAATGAAACATCAAAATGTTTGAAGGGGTGGCGGGGTATTCCTAGTAATGCCTCTTTCATTGCCCAGGGTCATAATGGTAGTTGAACTTTCCTTTCCGCTCACTTCGTCCCCTATTGTTTTCTCTCTTTCTTACCTTGTGTATACCGGACGTATGATGGTTGGTTTTCTTCTTACCCTTCCTTTCAACTCCAGCATCGGGATTGGAAGAAGACGATCCAACAAGCGTAACTGGTATATTCTCCTTATTTAAGGTGCTCTCAAACTTGAGATAAAGTGGAGAGAAGAGACAAATGACAATTCACTTTCTTCTGAACCAGCGGCCATTCTCGACTGAAACACTTTCTTCGAGTTCGTATGCAACTATACAAGATGTCCATCCAGCAATATGGATCTCTATATCGGATACAGAGTGTTCTGGAGGAAGCAAAAGGGGAAGTGTGAGGGATAAGGACATATGCGACTATGTCGTGAAATAGGGCAATCAAGACATTCCAAAGCCGTTGATTGTAAAAAGGTTCGGTTAACTTGGTTTACGAGTTTTAGTTTTGTTGGCTATAGTGCCCTCAAGTCAATTATTGGATCACAGGCACGTGATTGCAATGATTGAGGGAGGTCCTATACCGGTAAAACAGTCTTACTCGAGATGATAGTATGCTATCTGGTTTGTCTTTATCATCGTGTACATGCTTCAGGTGATATTATAGATCACTATTACATGTTGATAGAGCCCATAGGATTCTTTCTTGACTACCAGCAGTATGATGGAGATCATATACGTGAGAGTTGGGTAGTCTATAAGCACATCCTTAAAGTGTCCCTAGTTGTAGGAGTTTCGAGACTGGGCATCGATACTCCGAGAGTATACTAGTGTATACGGATCGAGACCCCGACGAGGGGCGATGGCCGGTCTCACAAGCCATTGGTGTCAGTTGGTTCACCTATGATAGTATACAGGCTCTCATTGGGTTATGAGTACACCGGACGGACTCGCCGGGAACATGCTAGTTGGTATTAGACCTATCGTCTGATAGCAATTCCCTGGTGACATGTGTACAGGTTAGTCTATCGACCTGAGATCATCATTTGTTTTATGTGAGTTCCCACTGTGCTTTTATTACTACCCTACCACGGCTCAAAGGAGTCATGCAAACAGGTTTTAGTTGGGTACAGTCCCGAGCCACATGGAGGCAGTGAGCGGATCGGCAGAGGATTCGTCTCTCCCGGTATTGGGGATGATATCGCACTGTGTCTGGAGAGCCATTACACAAAGTCCTTGGCCAAGGCAAGTGAGATTTACTGGTAAGTATTCTAGTAGTTTCTCAAGATGTTCTGGGCTACACTCCGACACGACTTATACTGCTATTGGGGGTCTGACGTTTACCATCCCCCTAGGCCCGATATGCGATACTCATAGACGAACGGACCGGACTGTACGAATATTGTCACTGTCAGGCTCAGTGGGGTTTCAGGATAAGTTCGCTCGTCGGACTCCCTTTCGCTCAATACCTGGGTAGCTTACGTACAGCTAGTGCCACTGACGTGCTTATGGTTAAACCCACTGCCACCGTGTTGATGAGTCTTTAGAGTCCCACACAGAGGGTTTCCCTAGTTCGGGCGATACGTTGTTGAGGACGTATAGTTTTATGGTAGGGTTCGATCATATATGTGCACTTATGCACGGATCATGATCGAACGGATCATACTAGTGGACTTTGGTTTAAGTTGGATCCTAGTATTAGATTGTTGGATTACTTTCGTCTCGTAGTGTTGGTATTCAGTCAGAATACGGATGCGGGTATGTATATACAGATGAGAGGTATTCTGGTGATCCGTTACGAGTTTACTTTAGAAGTTTCCATTCTCTTTTTGATTAAACATTTAGTTTAATGTTTAATTATGTGGAAATTGTGAGCGCAAGTTTTAACCTAGGGCATTGAATGTGGCATGTGCTATTTTGGTGACTCAAGGTGTGTGTGTTTTTGTTCCATGTCTATTTCTTTATTGATTATTTATTTGTGTGGGATATGTTTTGGAGTGAGAGGGCAGCCACATGAGGCCTTGGGATTTTTCTTGAGATAGATATATATGCTCACAAATATCTCACACAATAAGCTAATGCTATTTCTTCACTAGCTAAAATTTAAGCTCATAACTTCTTTCTCCAATGGCTTCTTCTTCAACCTCCACTCTATCCCTCTCATGTGTTGAGAATCCTAGAGTGTATTGAGAAAAAGTAATCACACTCTATCTCTACTTCATCTTGGGCATCTAGGTTAGCAAACTAGTTGTTCGAGTTGCTTCGGTTTTTGAAGCGGGAGCTCGTATTACTAATCCTCGACGTGGATCGTCTTCGACGAGAGAGACCGGAGAGCGAACTTGTTCGGGGGAAGCCGCAAGGAGCTTGGCGCAGAGATTGAAGACCGAAGGACACGGATCGATCGGTATAATCTCTTAAACCACTTTACAGTTAACTAGTATAGGGTTAATGGCACGATCCCGGTTTTAGGGTTACGTTAGCGCCGGTTTCAAAAGTTTTTGTTCCGTGTTTGGCCTCGGATTGACGGCCAGGGAGCTGGGGTAGCCTTACATGGTATCAGAGCCAAACCATTAACCGCATACTAGTTGGTTTAGACAATGTTAAACTATCGAAACCAAAACAACTCCCATTCACTGCACTGAAAATTCTAGTTTCTGTCAATTTTATAAGTGTCTTCAAATATTATTTAAACGACTGCAGAAGACTACTTAAGTGACCTATAGACTTTACCCCAAATACAAGACCAATCCATCGGATTTTGGCCGAACATAATCACCAAAAATCCGAGGAGGCCGACCATTTTGAGGCTTTTGGGTTTCATTTTTGGGGTGTGGTCTTGTCTCTGGAACGTTGGTTCAATGGTGTTGTTTGTTTAGCCCAATTTTGATATGGTCTTATCTAGTTGTTTCAGGCTATTCGGGGTTATTCCGAACTCGATATTTTCTAACATTGTTTAAAATTTACAGTACATACATTTCTATCTGCGACCGTGAATGTCATTCGAGCGGTACAACTTGTCTAATTGCTATAGCTCTTTTAGACGGGTTTGCGAACGTGACATTCACGTTGATGTTCTTTGTTGTCCTGTAATGTTGCGGATTCGTCATGGTGGATAGCTTGCATGCAATGTTAGTACAGTTTAGTTTTATTTGTACATTTGATATCGCGGGGCGAGCGTCCGACATGTGTACTACTGTCACTGCCCGTTTGTATATTATTCTTTTGGGGCACGACCGGGTTGAGGTCGATGTCACCATTATACATATTTTATTTTCTGTACAAGGATTACCCCGCGATGGAGTGCACGGATAGCCGGGTTCTGGAGGGCAACGGGTCCGCATCTTATAGTGTTAAGAAGGAGGGGGCCTCACTCTAGAATTGGCGGGCTATTCGCCGCACTCGTAGGGGGTATAGGTTAACCCAAGGTGGGTTGCTCAAGTTACCGGATTCCGTGAAGTGCTGGGTGGCCCATTCACTTTGCTGAAGGGGGCTGCCTCGCTTCTGGTTTTGGCGGATAACTTACCGTGCTCGCAGGGGTCTAAGTTTTCATTGCACAGGATATCCACACGACCAGGGGAACGTTGGGTTTCCCTTGCGGCTCAAAAGAAACCTAGGGCTCCCAAATTATCTGTATTGTTCTGTGGTGCTTATTACTTTTTTGTGATGTTGTATTTATCATGCCTGGAGCGATTATTGTATATTGTTATATATATATATATATATACGCTAGTAGATATTGTATCTGTTTTACACCCGTGCTAGTCTTGTCCCTGCTCTGTCGTTAGTTAAGTATCCTAACGGGTGATGACGGTACCCAGTGGCGAATGCGGATAGCATATACATACATCATATTTTCGTTCTTTTATGGTGTGATTAATTGATAGGACTGCATTGATTCAGATCAATGCAAGGAAAATAGACATATTCGATATTGTTGGAACAATTTTCAAAAAGCTGTTATTACTAGGACGTTCTCTTTTGCTTTGCACGGAGGTATTCGGTTATCAATATCCAGCACCTCATTCGACAGGGCAAGGGTCGAGATCCCTTCATCGGGAGTGACCCATTGGGCAAAGGTTTGCGTCAGGGTAATAACTTCACTATAGTCGATTACTTTTTGCTTTGCATCGCGGTATTCAGTGAGAATATCCTTCACCTCATTCCACGAGGAAAGAGCCGAGATCCCTTCACCGGGAGTGACCTCTTTAGCAAAGGTTTTCGCCACTATATATTTGTAAAAGGCTATCCGGTTCCTTCAACGATATCAAGTTCATTACGTTAAAGGTTTTACGCCAAAAACCATTCGTAGCCCTCCGTCATTTCAGACGGGTAGTACTTAGTATTCATGCTATATTTGTTGGCCTTCGTCATGGCATAATATATGGTAGTTATTTGTTACTTTCCTGTTGCATAGATAGATGCGTTGGTTTTGAACAGTCGTGCTACCATTTTGGCCTTCGTCAAGGGTATATACGGGTGGGTTCTAATTAACCTAGATGATAACGGGTAGAACTTGACATGTGACTTATGATACGTTGGCCTTCATCAAGGTCATAAGAGCATGGGGTAAAAATCACATCGGGAGTTTCAAACATACAGGAAACTTGCCAGGCATGCGCATACTTTCTGGAATGTGATAACGTGAGTGGATTCCATCATGTTATCATGCGATGATAGTTGGATCCCGATCCCACTGATGAGTTGGTTTACTCCTCGGGTGATCCCGACTAATTCTTCTTTTAGGTTTGGAGGAGAATTTGAGGATACAGTGGGAGACATCCTGATTAGATAAAGTGATTAACCATTCTGATCTAGATTAAAGTGCATGCAGAGTGTTTCTTTTCTCTCTCTCTCTTTGGCAGTGACCATGTCCCGACCCTAGACTACAACTCAGTGACCAAGTTAACCGAACTTTCTTAAAACACTGGTTTTTGAATTGTCAGAGTTGTAAACTTCATTTATACTTCTTCTTTTACCCTTTGCTTTCCTTCGGAACATTCCGTATCACTACGAAGATCCACATTTATTTGGATATGACCATCGTATGGTTATATACAAACTCGAAGGAACTTGTTCCAGATTCGAGGATGGTTTCTGGTTCTAGAGAAATTGAATAGGACTATTCAGTTGTCTTTTCCTTTTACCTTCTCTCAGGTTGTGAGGTCTTCTAGGACTAGGAAAGTACACCTATTGCGCTTATTGGATAGTCTTCTTTCAAACCATAGGCAGGTGCCGAAAGGTAGGGAAGGAAGAAAACCAATCATCCAAAGTTTGGTGTACAGAAGGTAATAAGTAAAGATAAATAAAGGGATTAGAAAAAGGGCAAAGAAAATTGCGACTGCTATGATTCACGACCAAACTGCGTATCTCATCGCCACTACTACTTCACCTTTGTATCGCCACTACTACTTCACATTTGTATTTCTCTAGAACACCCCGTATCACTACGAAAATCCACAGTTATCTGATATTCCATCATATGGTTATATACGAACTCGAAGAAACTTGTACCAGTTCGAGGATGGATTCTGGTTCAGGAAAAATAGAATAAGGTTCACTTGTCTTTTATCTTTACCTTCTCGCAGGTTGCAAGTGCTCCTAGGATTAGGACAGTACACCTATTACGCTTATTGGATAGTCTTCTGTTAGTGTGATATGCCCTAAAGGCCATTATTGTATAGTATTAGTTTGTATATTATATTTTGAAACTTGAGATATATACACGGATTTATAACAGTCTTGCTCAATATGGTAGTATGCTACTTGGTTTGTATCTATCTTAATATGTGTATATGTTTCTTTTAACGTATCACTAATACATATTGATAGAGCCCTTAGGATCTTTGCTTGACTACTAGCGTTGTGATGGCAGTCACACTTGCGGGGGCTGGGTAGTCCACAAGCAAATCCTTATACAGGTCCCTAGTCATAGGATTATCAAGACAGGGCATCGATAATCCAGAGTAGACTAGTGTATACGCTTCTCATCCCAAGAGGGGAGATGGTTTGTCCCACAGCCATCAATACGTCGTACTGGAGATAGTATGCAGGTGCTCGTTAGGTTACAAGTACACTGGACAGGACACGCTGGGAACTGTTGGTTGGTACTATACCTATCGTCAGTTAACAGTTCCCAGGTGACATGAGTATAACTTAGTCCGTTGACTTGACACTGCTGCTTCGCCTCAAGTGTGTTCCCACTTTTCTTAGATTACTATCCTACCACGGCTCTATTGAGTTGTCCAAACAGGTAGTAGTTGGGTGCAGTCCCGAAGCACTTGGAGGCAGTGGCGGTTAGAAAGGATTCGTCTCTCCAGGTATTGGGGGTTGATATCGCGCTGTGTTTGGAGAGCCATTACACAAAGTCCCTGGCTAGGGCAAGCGAGATTTACTGGTAGGTACTCCAGTAGTTTCTCAGGGTATTTTGGACTACACTCCGACACGACTTATACCGCTATTAGGGGACTGACGTTTACCGCCCCCTAGGCCCGATATGCGATACTCTTAGACAAACAGACTGGACTGTACGGAGATTGTCACATTCAGGCTCGGTAGGAGTTCGGATGGGTTTTCCTCATCGGCCTTCTTGTCGACATCTACCTGGGGACCGTTACGTGCAGCTAGTACCGCTTGCAGCCTATGGTTAAACCTACTGCTAGCGTAGTGTCAAGTCTTTAGAGTCCCACACAGAAGGTTTTCCACCTTTGGGCGAAACGAGGTAGACGTCGTATGGTTTTATGACAGGGTTCGCTCACATACACGCACTTGTTCGTGTTTGGTGTTCGGGCAGTTGATACTAGTGGGCTTTGGTTTAAGCCGGATCCCAGTATTAGATTTTGGATTGGTTTAGTCTTATTGTATTCGTGTTCTTCGGAACGCGGATGCGGGTATATATATACAGTTGACAGAGGCAGAGAAGGAGACACCTCATTAGGGTTTTGACCATTAACTTGATTAAAACCTTAATGAGATAGAGAAATTGATTATTAATCTTTTATTAGAGATAATTATGTTATGGCTAATTTGGTTTGACCATTTGACCATGTTGACCCTTGTTGACTTAGATATTTTTTGTTGAACAAAAGATATTTGTGCTTAGCATTAATTATGACATGATAATGGTCAAATCAACATCAACCATGATAATTATCTTAATAAAATTTTGATTATTCTTTTTCCCTAATATGAGAGCTCACCCTTCATTTTATCATGACACATTCTCTCTCATGGTTGCTCTCTCCTCTTCCTCTCTAAAAAGCTCAAGTGTTTCATGAGTTGAAAATCAAGAGCTTTTGAGACCAAACCACCAAAACACTTCTCTACTCACTCTATGGTTCTTAGTTTAGCACACCAAGCATTCTAGTTACTTCATTATAGAGGTTGGAGCTCAAGATAGAGGCCTTTGGGTGGATCTTCTTTGACGTGGAGAAGCCGGTGAGGAGGAACCATCCACAACCACTCCAAGGAGCTCACAACAAGGAGGACCACAACCAGGAGAAGAAGGATTTCAAGCTTTTGGTATATTTTCTAACATAGTAGTTAACACTTCTAGTTAGTTTGTTAGTTAATGTTTAGCAAAGATCCTAATGGCTAGTCTATGTTATCTTGCAAAGAAAATTTTGATTTTTACCTATTCCGCCTCCCCGTAAACTATTGGGGTGGGTAACATAGACTTACAGTGGTATCAGAGCCTGGCTACACCATAACTAACATGTTAGCAAAGCCTTTAGAATTTCAATCACGGAAAAATCCCGAAAACACGACCGAAACATGCATTCTCTGGCGATTTTTAAAACAGGTCTAAAAATATTTTCAGAGACCTGAAAAATATGTGCAGGATTTTTCTAGAACACTGAAGAAATTTGGGCGCCTAACTCGGTCAGAACACCACGGAACCGTGGCCGAACCAAGCGTTCCACCGCGGATCCGCGGCCGAGTCGACTCCAAATTGGTCCAAATTTTTTCTGGTGCTCTCTGTGTTGGTTTTTTATTTTCTGGGATATTTTGTTTCTGCTCAGAGATTATTGTGTACAGTATTGTACTTGGAGTAGATTCAAATATGGTTATTGATCGGAATTCTACAAACTTTAGCTAATCGGATTATATCTGTAATGTGTTATATGTGTTGAACGTCTGCTAATCCCTATACGTCGATTAGTGGGGGTTGCACATATCTGTGATCTGTGATATTGGTTTGTGTATATGAACTTGTTGGATTGTCGTGGATGAATAGCCGGGGATGTGAGATGAGTGTTTTTATCTTTCATTTAATGTAAATTGTAAATTGATGTAATATTATTTTATGGTCGCACATCTGGGTTGAGCTTGTAGCCACCATTGTATATTATTTCTTTTACTATTTTCTGCTCCTTGGATAGACCCAAGGTGAGGTGCACAAACTACCGGGTACTTTGAAGTGCTGAGTAGTCTATTCACTTTGTTGAGGGAGGTTGCTTCACTTTGGGTATTTGGCGGGTAGTTTGCCGCACCCGTAGGGGTCTAGGGTTGGGTTAGCTATTCATCACGACCGTGTAATCCGTCTTTCGTTGCAGGCTCAAACGAAACGCAGATTCCTAGTATATCCAATGTGTTCATCTGTGATTTGGAATGACTATCATTGCATCTGACGAATGTATATATCTATATATGATATCTAGTAGACGTTGCTTATGTTTTACATCTGCGCTTGTCCAGCCACCGCTCTGTCGTTAGTTAACCTAACGGGTGATGACGGGGCCTGTGGCGAATGCGGATGGCATAAGCGTACGTTATAGTTTCGTTGTTTTCTGCAATGGTACGATTAATTGAAGGGACTGCATTAAATTAATGCTAAGAAAACAAACCAAAGTTGAATCGTTGGAACAATTTCAAAACCACTCGGTTTTTTTTAAAAACAGCAAAACTTTTAAATGCGGAGCTTAAACCACTCCTTTTAAAAGCTATCAGGTTCCTTCGATTATATCAAGTTCACTACGTTCACGGTTTTGCCAAAACCATTCGTAGCCCTCCGTCATTTCAATTAAATATTTAGTAGTATTCAAGCTATGTATTTTGACCTTCGCCAAGGCATAGTGATTGGTAGCTGCTGAATATTTATCTGTTGCATAGATAGATGCGTTGGTTTGGGATAGTCGTACTGCTATTTTAGCCTTCGTCAAGGATATGTACGGGTAGGTTCAAATTAACCTGGATAATGACGGGTAGAACTTGACATGTGAGTTATGATATGTTGGCCTTCGTCAAGATCATAAGAGCATGGGGTAAAAATCCACATCGGGAGTTTCAAAAGAAACTGAAACTTGCTAGTGTTACATACCATTTGGAGTGTGATAATTTTGAGAGGATTCCTTCAACTTTATCACACAATGATATTTGGATCCCGGTCCTACTGTGAGTATATGCTACTCCTCGGGAGATTTTTCACTTAACGATCAATGTTATAAACCAAGTATGTGTCTAGAAAGGTGTTAGCGGGGCTATGCCCATAGGGAAAAGAGCTTATTTAATTAAGAAACTTCGCGAAAGCGTCGTAAAACCTCCCTCGAAGTACCGACATCAACCTGGTTGAACGGTTAAGCAAGTATTGTACGGTGAGATTAATCCTGACTAATTCTTCTTTTATGGTTTGAGGAAGGATTCGAGAAACAGTAGGAGCCATCCTGTTTAGATAAACTAAAAACCACTCTAAACGTGCAAGAGCATCATGCTAAAGTGTTTCTTCTCTCTCTCCTAATTGCAGCAACTAACAACATGACAGGCCTTAAATTACTATTAGATAAAAATATATTGACAGGTCCAAACTATAAAGATTGGTTCAAAAATGTCAAAATGACAATCACTTATGACAAGCTGGGGTATCTCCTTATCACTAAGGCCCCCGCCATCCCAGGTCCAGAATCTAGAGTCACGGATAAGGAAATCCGTAAGACCTGGTAGATTGACTGCGCGAAGGCCAAGTGCCTCGTGCTTGCCTCTATGGATAATGAACATCAGAGGAGGCATGAGAATATGGACCTAGAATCCATATTTCTCCATAGCAAGGAATTATATGGAGAGCAATCTCGTATCGCAAGATACGAGACCTCGAAGAAGCTATTTCAAGCGAGGTTGGCCATCGGATCATCTGTAAGGGAACGCGTCCTTAAGATGATTGGCTATATTGAGGAGCTCGTAGACCTCGGGACCATGTTAGAGAATAAGCTGTATACAAACCTGATTCTCAAGTCCCTTCCTTCCACCTACGCCCAGTTTATCTTGAATTTTAATATACAAGGTAAAGAAGTTGAAATTCCGGAACTTCTCAACATGTTGAGGAGTGCAGAGGGCACCCTGCAGAAAGCAAAGGAAACACCCGCTCTGTCTGTTGGAGGAGATTCCTCTTTTAGGTCCAAGGCGAAAGTCAAAGGAAAGAAGAAGAAGGCCCCCACCAAACCGAGAGGCGGTATTAGTAAGGTGGAAGCCAAGGGAAAGGCAAAAGTGGCGGGACAAATAGTGGGAAAGGATGAGTGCTTTTATTGTCATAAGAAAGGACACTGAAAGAAAGATTGCAGGGCTTGGAGGGCCAAGAACCAGGACCCGAAGCAAGTTGTGGCTTCGGCTTCAGGTGTGTATGTAATTGAAAACTGTCTGTCAATCAACTCTACTTCCTGGGTATTGGATACCGGATCAGGATCTCATATCTGTAATTCTTTGCAGACACTGAGAAGCCGTAGAGTTTTGAAGGCGGGTGATATGACCTTCAGAATTGCAAACGGAGCAAGCATGGATGCTGTGTCCGTGGGGGAATATCACTTAGGATTGACTACTGGACATGTTTTGGTTTTGCACAACAGTTATTTTATACCCAGTTCGACTTGAAATATCATATCTGTATCTTTAATGTCTAAAGAAGGTTATGATTTTGCTTTTGTAAGCGATATTGTAAATATCCACCTTAATCATAGTTTGATTGGGTCGGGTACATTAAGCAACGATATATATGTGTTAAACCAACCGCGGATTTTCAATATCCAAAATACACACAAAAGAAAGTCTCCAGAATTAAATCATGCTTTCTTATGGCATTGTAGACTAGGTCACATCAATGAGACAAGGTTAACCAAGTTACATAAAGAAGGATATTTGGATCCGTTCGAATATCAATCTTATGCAACTTGTCAATCATGTCTCAAAGGAAAGATGACAAAGACTCCGTTCACTGGAACGGAGTAAGAGCGAGCGAGCTCTTGGGACTCATACACAGCGACGTGTGTGGTCCAATGTCTACACATGCAAGAAGTGGTTTTTCTTATTTCATTACTTTTACGGATGATTTCTCCAGGTATGGACATGTCTTCTTGATGAAGCATAAATCCGAGGCCTTTGAGAAATTTCGGGAATATAAGAATGAAGTAGAAAAACAAACCGGCAAAAGTATCAAGACACTGAGATCTGATCAAGGTGGTGAATACTTGAGTACCGAGTTCCTGGATAACCTAAAAAAGAATGGAATTCTCTCTCAGCTTACTCCTCAATACACACCACAACACAACGGTGTATCGGAGAGAAGGAACCGAACCCTATTGGATATGGTACGTTCCATGATGAGTAACGCTGAGTTACTGCGATCATTCTGGGGCTATGCACTAGAATCCGCTGCATATCTTTTGAACAAGGTTCCTACAAAGACTGTGCCTAGCACTCCATATCAAATGTGGAGTGGGAAGAAACCCTATCTTCAGTATTTGAAAATATGGGGATATCCAGCTTTTGTTAAAAAGTAGCATGCGGACAAACTCGAGGCACGCTCAGTACTGTGTAAGTTTGTGGGATACCCAAAGAACTCCAGGGGTATATTCTATTACGCAGAGGAACAAAAGGTTTTTGTTTCTCGTCAAGCCCACTTTCTGGAACATCAGTTTTTAGAAAAAGAAACAAGTGGGAGCGCAATAGAACTGGAAGAAATTCCAGAACCACAAGATATTACTGAAAGCTTGGTGGAACCAAAAGTTTCAAAAGAATAGGATATTCCTGCACCGCTCCGCAGGAGTAGTAGGTTTTCTCATCCACCTGGGAGATACTACGGTTTTCTCATAGACGGGGATAGAGAGGATTGCATCATTGATAATGATGAGCCGACTAACTTCCAGCAGGTCATTTAGAGTACTGACTCGGTAAAATGGCTGGATGCAATACGGACCGCGATGGAGTCCATGTACACCAACAAGGTATGGACTTTAGACATTGCTCCAGAAGGGGTAAAACCCGTAGGCTGCAAATGGATCTTCAGAAAGAAGATTGGTATAGATGGACAGGTTGAAACCTATAAGGCTAGACTTGTTGCAAATGGTTTTCGTCAAAGACCGGGTTTAGACTATGACGAAACCTTTTCTCCAGTGGCTATGCTCAAACCATTCGGATCCTTCTTGCCATTGCTGCCTTCCATGATTATGAGATTTGGCAAATGGACGTAAAAACCATTTTTCTAAATGGAAATTTAGAAGAGTGTCTATATGGACCAGCCGGAGGGTTTCATTCAGAGTGGGAGCGGCGGGAATGTGTGCAAGTTTCTTAAGTCCATTTATGGACTGAAGCAGGCATCGCGGAGTTGGAACGTCTGTTTTGATGAGACGGTCAAAGAATTTGACTTTATCAAAAATCCAGATGAACTATGCATTTATAGTAAGATTGTAGCACGAACTGTTGTATTCCTTGTCTTGTACGTGGATGACATTCTCTTGATAGGAAATGACATTCCTATGCTACAATCTGTCAAAGGGTTCTTGTCACACAAGTTCTCCATGAAAGACCTGGGTGATGCTTCTTACATTCTGGAAATCTAGATCTATCGTGATAGATTTAAGAGGACGTTGGGACTTTTGCAGTCCAGGTACATCGACACCATACTGAAAAGATTCAGTATGGAAGATTCAAAGCGCGGTAATTTACCGTCTTGTCACGGAATCACCCTCTCCAAAGAGATGTCTCCCAAGACTGATTTGGAAAGGGATCGCATGTCAATTATACCCTACGCTTCTGCGGTAGGCTCTATAATGTATGCGATGTTGTGTACCAGACCAGATGTAGCTTATGCACTGAGTGTAGTAAGCATGTATCAGTCAAACCATGGGGAGAAACACTAAATAGCAGTAAAGAACATTCTCAGGTACCTGAGAAGGACTAAGGATATGTTCTTGGTTTACGGCGGAAAAGACCTCCAGATCGAGGCATTTGATGACTCCAGCTTCCAGAGTGACAAGGATGACTCCAAATCCATGTCGGGTTATGTCTTTACCCTCAATGGAGGGGCGGTCTGTTGGAAGAGTTCCAAGCAGGAAACCATTGCTGACTCGACGATGGAAGCGGAGTATATCGCAGCTTCTGATGTCGTAAAAGAAGCAGTCTGGATGAGAAAGTTCTTAACATAACTTCAGGTGGTTCCGTTCATCGTTGATCCAATACCTCTGTATTGTGACAACAATGGGGATATAGCTTTAGCAAAGGGACCCAGGTCCCATCAGAAGTTCAGACACATCTTAAGGCGGTATCACCTGATCAGGGAGATCGTGGATCGCCGGGAGATCGAGGTTCGGAGGGTTGATACAGAAGATAACACTGCACATCCATTCACAAAGGCCATCCCTCAAACGCAGTTCGAGAGGCTATTCGAGATGAAAGGTCTGCGATATGCCAGCACATGACCTTAGTGCAAGTGGGAGATTGTTAGTGTGATATGCCCTAGAGTCCATTATTGTATAGTACTAGTTTGTATATTATATTTTAGAAGCTTGGGATATATACACGGATTTATAACAGTCTTGCTCAATATGGTAGTATGATGCTTGGTTTATATATATCGTAATATGTGCATATGTTTCTTTTAACGTATCACTAATACATATTGATAGAGCTCTTAGGATCTTTGCTTGACTACCAGCGTTGTGATGGCAGTCACACTTGCGGGGGCTAGGTAGTCCACAAGCACATCCTTATATAGGTCCCTAGTCGTAGGATTATCGAGATAGGGCATCGATACTCCAGAGTAGGCTAGTGTATACACTTCACATCCCAGGAGGGGAGATGGTTTGTCCCACAGCCATCAGTACGTCGTACTGGAGATAGTATGCAGGTACTTATTAGGTTACGAGTACACTGGACAGGACTCGCTGGGAACCGTTGGATGGTACTGTACCTGTCGTCAGTTAACAGTTCCCAGGTGGCATGAGTATAGCTTAGTCCGTTGACTTGACACTGCTGCTACGCCTCAAGTATGTTCCCACTGTTCTTAGATTACTACCCTACCACGGCTCTATTGAGTCGTGCAAACAGGTAGTATTTGGGTGCAGTCTCGAAGCACTTGGAGGCAGTGGCGGTTAGATAGGATTCGTCTCTCCCGGTATTGGGAGTTGATATCGCACTGTGTTTGGAGAGCCATTACACAAAGTCCCTTGTCAGGGCAAGCGAGATTTACTGGTAGGTACTCCAGTAGTTTCTCAGGGTGTTTTGGACTACACTCCGACACGACTTATACCGCTATTAGGGGACTGACGTTTACCGCCCCCTAGGCCCGATATGCGATACTCTTAGACGAACAGGCCGGACTGTACGGAGATTGTCAGATTCAGGCTCAGTAAGAGTTCGGATGGGTTTTCCTTATCGGCCTTCTTGTCAACATCTACCTGGGGATCGTTACGTACAGCTAGTACCGCTTGCGGCCTGTAGTTAAACCCACTGTCAGCGTAGTGTCAAGTCTTTAGAGTCCCACAATGAGGGTTTTCCACCTTTTGGCGAAACGAGGTAGATGTCGTATGGTTTTACGACAGGGTTCGTTCACATACGCGCACTTGTGCGTGTTTGGTGTTCAAGCGGTGATACTAGTGGGCTTTGGTTTAAGCCGGATCCTAGTATTAGATTTTGGATTGGTTTAGTCTCATTGTATTCGTGTTCTTCGGAACACGGATGCAGGTATGTATATACAGTTAACAGAGGCAGAGAAGGAGACACCTCATTAGGGTTTTGACCATTGACTTGATTTAAACCTTAATGAGATGGGGAAATTGATTATTAATCTTCTATTAGAGATAATTATGTTATGTCTAATTTGGTTTGACCATTTGACCATGTTGGCTCTTGTTGACTTAGATATTTTTTGTTGAGCAAAAGATATTTGTGCTTAGCATTAATTGTGACATGATAATGGTCAAATCAACATCAACCATGACAATTATCTTAATAAAATTTTGATTATTCTTTTTTCCTAATATGAGAGCTCACCCTTCATTTTATCATGACACATTCTCTCTCATGGTTGCTCTCTCCTCTTCCTCTCTAAAAAGCTCAAGTGTTTCATGAGTTGAAAATCAAGAGCTTTTGAGACCAAACCACCAAAACACTTCTCTACTCACTCTAGGGTTCTTAGTTTAGCACACCAAGCACTCTAGTTACTTCATTATAGAGGTTGGAGCTCAAGGTAGAGGCCTTCGGGTGGATCTTCTTTGACGTGGAGAAGCCGGTGAGGAGAAACCATCCACAACCACTCCAAGGAGCTCACAACAAGGAGGACCATAACAAGGAGAAGAAGGATTTCAAGCTTTTGGTATATTTTCTAACATAGTAATTAACACTTCTAGTTAGTTTTTTAGTTAATGTATAGCAAAGATCCTAATGGCTAGTCTATGTAATCTTGCAAAGAAAATTTTGATTTTTACCTATTCCGTCTCCCCGTAAACTACTGAGGTGGGTAACATAGACTTACATCTTCTTCCAAACCATAGGCTGGTGCTGAATAGTAGAGAAGGAAGAAAACCATTTAGCCTAACGATGGTGTACAGAAGGTAATGAGTAAAGACAAATAAAGGGATTTGGAGAGATGGCAAAGAAATATACGGTTATAGTCATGAATCTGGATAATGGAAGAGGCATTACTAGGAATACCCGGATACCCCTTCGAAACATTTTCATGTTTCAGTTTCACTATGTGTTGTTAATTAAAAACTGATTTCCCAATTAGATCCTTACTCCAGAGTATATATCTACTAGGTTTGATTCTCACATCTGTATGGTTTTACAGATGATGAGTGGGAATGAGTTATTGGGAATTAGGTGATCATCCTCATTGTATCGGAATTCGTTGTAATTGGTGATATTTGAGGAAATCACCTGGGTTTTTGCCGGACAGAAAATATTTGGTTTTGAATATCCGTTGTTATGCACCAATTTCAAACTGATATATCTATACGTTTATTTTATAAAGTGAGATATAACTTTTTAAAATTATGTCCATGACATTTACCTATATCAGTTGATGGTTAGGCAAGGAGCATTAAACAGCGGTGTAATTCTTCTTAACCATAAGTACAGTTTTCAACCTACGACGCACGGGGTTTGAGTTATTCAACTCAGGGGACTTATACAAAGTATTGTATATTGTCCAGTGTCCATTAGGACAAAGGGGTTGGTCCTCGTACTGTATTCTGTTTACTTATGACTTCTCAAGTTTTTAGATAAGTATTTTGTAGAAATGCAAGGTCCAAGTTTTGAGAAGTTATAGGTACAAGAATAAAGTAGAGAACCAGGTGTTGCAAGTATCAGGATTCTTCAAGGTAATCGAAGATGTAGATACTCGTGTATGGTATTCAGTTGATAGTAATGGTTTGGAGAACTTGGTTCTCTTTCAGGTTACTCATATCTGGATGCACTCCTAACTTAAGTAATGCTGATCGGCCTCCTTCCATTTAGTTTACATGCACTGGAAACAGCTGCATGATTTGAATCTGGTTCCAATTAATTCAGTGCCTCTGTTTCTATATTGTATATAGAATGGTTCATATCTTAACGATGTTAAGGTATATGGACTTGTCCGGCTTATACTTAAAACCAGACTCTGGATAACTCAAGGCACGTTTCAGTAATGGCAGTTTGTGGGTTATCCCAGGCTATGACGAGGGGTAACCTTCTACCATCTGGAAGATTAATAGTGATATTGTTCTTGACTCGCCACAGTTTTAGTAAAATGGATTTTTTTCATAAAACAGTAGTGGGAGTATGGTAGAACTGAAAGTGATTCCAGAACTGCAAACGATTACAGAAAATTTAATAGGACCTAAAGATTCAATCATGATTGACATTCCATTAGCCACTCCGCAGATATGGTGGGTAACCTCAGGCACCCGAAAGGTACTTCGGTATTCTCAAGGACGGTGGCAGGGAGGTTCTTGTTTACCTAGACTTGATACTACTGTTGTTCTAGACTATGAGACCCGGCAGGAGGATGAGTGTAGCATCGTTCTAAACTAGCTTTAGAGGTGCACGTTTATATGACTCTGCCAGAGGGTTGTCGTAGTCAGTGGGAGCAACGGAAGAATAGTGGATAGGTAGCTTGTGTCTATTTATAGACTAAAACAGATATAGCGGAGATAGATCAACTATTTTTGATGTGACAGTCATGGGCTTTGACTTCATCAGAATAGGAGATGGATTTGTTAAGAAGGTAGTAGGATGTGATGTCCTGGTATTTGGATGACATACACTTTGTAGGAAGTAAAATTCCTATACTACGATCGGTTATACTGTGGTTGTCACACAGTGGTTTCTCCACATAGGATTTGGATATTATATCAGGCATTCTGGTTACTGAATATATGGTCTTAGATCTAGATTTAGGTAGTGTCCCAATCTGGGTACTTAGACAGTATTCTAAAGGTATTTTAGAATGGACGACTCCTGACATGGTAGTAAACCTGCAGGTGATGGAGTCACCCTCTCTGAAGGTGTCTTACAGACTAAAGGGGAGAGGGATGTGCATGATTGGCATATCACTTGCTTAGGCGATTGAGTTGATCATGAGATGTCAAGTACCACACCAGATGTTGTTTTTGCACTAGATGCAATAAGTTTATTTATTAATCCAATCCTGGAGAAACATTCGGAAGTAGTCTTTGAACACAAGTAGATGTTCTAGGGATTTGATAACGGCAACCTCCTTCGGAAGATGGTTATCATTCCAGGCTTCCAAGGTGACCTGGATGACAGAGTGATTGTCAGAGTTATAGTTTTCCTTCTCGACGAGGGGCAGTAGTTTGGACAGTTGGTCCAAGTGGATACTGAGGGAGGCATGGCGCAGGATACTGATTAAGTTCAGTTGACGATACAGTCTAAGAAGTTTGCTATATTTGGACTTCATTTGTGAACTGGGTCCCATCAGATATCCAGACATATTCTAAGACAGGTATTGCTCATTTCGGGAGATGGCTTTCTCCGCGAACTTAAGATAAAGAGAGACATAGAAAGAAACATCAGAGCGGGTCCACTCACTGAGGCTATTTCTCGAACGCAAGAGTTTCACGAACAGGCTTTGTGAGACTGATCAGTAGAGAAGTTGGGTGTTCGGTATCACACGGGCTGTGAGTATGCGACATCGCAATAATTATCCTTAAGTGCAAGTGGGAGATTGTTGGCTATAGTTCCATCAAGTCAATTATTGGATCGCAGGCATGTGATTACAATGATTGGGGGAGGTCCTATACCGGTAGAACAGTCTTACTCAAGATGATAGTATGCTATCTGGTTTGTCTTTATCATCGTGTGCGTGCTTCAGGTGACATTACAGATCACTATTACACGTTGATAGAGCCCATAGGATTCTTTCTTGACTACCAGCAATAAGATGGAGATCATATACGTGAGAGTTAGGTAGTTTATAAGCACATCCTTAAAGTGTCCCTAGTCATGGGAGTTTCAAGACTGGGCATCGATACTCCGAGAGTAAACTAGTGTATACGGATCGAGACCCTGACGAGGGGTGAAAGCCAGTCTCACAAGCCATTGGTGTCAGTTGGTTCACCTAAGATAGTATACAGGTATTCATTGGATTATGAGTACACCGGACGGACTCGCCGGGAACATGCTAGTTTGTATTATACCTATCGTCAGATAGCAGCTCCCTGGTGACATATGTATAGGTTAGTCTATCGACCTGAGATCGTCATTTGTCTCGTGTGAGTTCCCACTATGCTTTGATTACTACCCTACCATGGCTCAAAAGAGTCGTGCAAATAGATTTTAGCTGGGTACAGTCCCGAGACACATGGAGGCAGTGAGCAGATCGGCAGGGGATTCGTCTCTCCCGGTATTGGGGGTGATATCGCGCTGTGTCTGGAGAGCCATTACACAAAGTCCTTAGCCAAGGCAAGTGAGATTTACTGGTAGGTATTCCAGTAGTTTCTCAGGGTGTTCTGGGCTACACTCCGACACGATATATACCGCTATTGGGGGTCTGACGTTTACCATCCCCCTAGGCCCGATATGCGATACTCATAGACGAACGGAACGGACTGTACGAATATTGTCACTGTCAGGCTCAGTAGGGTTTCAGAATGAGTTCGCTCATCGGCCTCCCTTTCGCTCAATACCTGGGTAGCCGTTACGTATAGCTAGTGCCACTGACGTGCTTGTGGTTAAACCACTGCCGGTGTGTTGACGAGTCTTTAGAGTCCTACACAGAGGGTTTCCCTAGTTCGGGCGAAACGTTGTAGAGGCCGTATGGTTTTATGGTAGGGTTCGATCATATACGTGCACTTGTGCACGGATCATGATCGGACGGATCATACTAGTGGGCTTTGGTTTAAGCCGGATCCTAGTATTAGATTGTTGGATTACTTTTATCTCGTAGTATTCATATTCAGTCGGAATACGGATGCGGGTATGTATATACAGATGAGGGGTATTCTTGTGATCCGTTACGAGTTTACTTTAGAAGTTGCCATTCTCTTATTGATTAAACATTTAGTTTAATGTTTAATTATGTGGAAATTGTGAGTGCAAGTTTTAACTTAGGGCATTGAATGTGGCATGTGCTATTTTGGTGACTCATGGTGTGTGTTTTTTGTGCAATGTATATTTCTTTATTGATTATTTATTTGTGTGGGATATTTTTTAGAGTGAGAGGGTAGCCACATGAGGCCTTGGGATTTTTGTTGAGATGGATATATATGCTCACAAATATCTCACACAATAAGCTAATGCCATTTCTTCACTAGCTAAAACTTAAGCTCACAACTTATTCCTCCAATGGCTTCTTCTTCAACCTCCATTCTATCCCTCTCATGTGTTGAGAATCCTAGAGTATATTGAGACAAAGTAATCACACGCTATTTCTACTTCATCTTGGGCACCTAGGTTAGCAAACTAGTCGTTCGAGTTGCTTCGGTTTTTTAAGCGGGAGCCCATATTACTAATCCTCGACATGGATCGTCTTCGACGAGGGAGTCCGGAGAGCGAACATGTTCGGGGGCAGCCTCGAGGAGCTTAGTGCAGAGATTGAAGACCGAAGGATACGGATCGATCGGTATAATCTCTTAAACCACTTTACAGTTAACTAGTATAAGGTTAATGGCACAATCCGGGTTTTAGGGTTACGTTAGCGCCAGTTTGAAAAGTTTTTGTTCCGCGTTTAGCCTCGGATTGACGGCCGGAGCGCTGGCGTAGCCTTATAAGTTTAAGGTCGGTCTTAGGTCGGTTCTAGAGAGAGAGAAAAGAAACACTCGTCATGCACTCTAACCTAGATTAGATAGGTTGATTAATTTAACTAATATGGTCTTCCGTTATTTTGTTGAATTCTCCTTCAAACCTTAAAAGGAGAACTAGCTGGGATCAATTATAGAAAAATCTTCCGAGAGTAACTATTACTTACAGCAGGAATCAGGATCCAAACCATCATGGCGTGATAACCTTTACTAAGGTCAACTAGTCACCCCACTCCATACAAGGTATGCAATCTCATTACAAGTTTCAACACTTGAAACTCCTGATATCGGTTTTTGCCTCTAACAGCTTATGACCTTAACTATGGTCAACAAATCATAAGTCGCTAGTCAAGTTTAACCTGTCATTTCTTAATTGTTTTAGACCCTCCCGCACGACCCTTAACTATGGTCAATAAAGTCGTATGACTGTCTTAACCAATCGCATCAGATGCAAGCAGGAAGATATCACTTAATTACTGTACACTACGCCTTAACTATGGTCAACAAACGCAGCACGAATACTAAGTACTCTATTTCCTGAAATGACAGAGGGCTACGGCTGGTTTTGAAGAAAACCTTTTGTTAGTTATATATATGCCCTGTAGAGATCCTAGGCACACACATGAGGTTCCATAACAGATCAAACATGACAAAATCAAATTTTTCCATGTGCCTAAGAACCCTATGCTAGATCGTTAACTAGAGGATAGGCGAAAACTAAACAAGTTAACAACTTAACTAAAAGGTTAAAGGGGATACAACTTTTGTAGATCCGGTCCTCCACTTCCTTAGCTCCGTGATGACGTCCCTCCGCTGCGATCATCGGATCCCGGACTCTAGCGATGGTTTCGTCGAAGAAAAGATCGGGCTAGGTCGTCGACTTCAATGCCGAAGATGATCTACGTCGAGGCAACTCAAGATCAAGCTCCACCTTTACCAAGTCATGAAACTTGTGAAGAAAACACCCTATACTACATGGCAAGTGGTAGAAGATGAAGAAATAGGAAGTGGGTTCACTTTGGATTTGGATTTCTCACTTGGAATCATCACTTAGAAATTTTCAAGAAAGCTTTCTTCTTCACTTGAAGAGGTTGAAGAAGAAAATGGAAAAAGAATTATCACAAAAAGAAAATTCAAGTGATATCTATCATATTGCAACTATGGGTGAGATAAACTCATGTAGAGAATAAACTATGGTTTAGGCAAATGGTTAGGTTAAGCAAAAGAAACAAAATGGTTGAACTTTTCAAAGCTTCATGAAGCTTCAAAAAAAATCCAAAGTTAGCCACCATTTTATTTCTTGCTTGAATAAATAAATAAATAAATAAATAAATAAATAAGGTAATGGAAACCCTAACCATTAACCAAACATGGTTTAAAGTAAACACACACCCAAGTTTGCATGTATCATCAAACATGATACAAACTAGTGCACAAACATATATCATATATACAATGTGCACAATCAAGTGAGAAAATAATTTTAAGTGAACCAATACTGGTTAATGTAAAGTAATATATCAAATATATAATTATACATTAAATCATTAAATCAACACTTGATTCAATGATCCGGTCATACTACATATAACCGACTAATATCAAGTGTATCAATGTATCGAATCAACATTTGATTCGGTAACCCGGATATATCACATATAACCGACCAATGATTCAAATCGCGAGAATACAATACAGTATCACATACTGGTATTATTCTCAGTCCCGCACATATCTCATATGCGCTCCTATTTCATTTCGCTTGAGCCAGGAAACCTGTGTAGGACTCTAAAAACTCGTCAATACACCGGCAACAGGTGATGATCATATCAAACACCCACAAGACGCAAGCGGTCTGCTAAACGTAACGGCCACCCGGGTATTGAGCGATCAGAAGATCAACGAGCAAGCCCGCTCACACTCCTATGAATCTAACCAGCAACACTTATCGTATCAGTCCGGTCTGTTCGTCTGATATGTCGCATATCTCGCCTAGGGGTGGTAAACGTCAGACCCCAGTAGCTCGATAAGTCATGCCGATGTAAGGTCCATAACATAGCGTGAAACTACTGATAACACTTACCAGTAGATCACTGCAACCCTGGCCAGGGATTTCCAATTATGGCCAGTCGAGCATAGCACAACATCAACCCCCAATACCGGGAGAGACGAATCCCCTCCTATCGCTCATTGGCTCTATGTGAATCGGGACTGTACCCAAAAACCACCTGTTTGCACGACTCAGTAGAGCCGTGGTAGGATGGAAATCAAAGCACAGTGGGAGACACACAAGACTCTATAACGATCTCGGGTCAACAGACTAAGCTGTACCAGTGTCACCAGAGAACTGCCATCTGACGTGAGGTATAATACCATCTGGGAGTTCTCGGCGAGTCCGTTCAGTGTACCCAGTCACCACTGAGCACCCGCATACCATCTCTGATGTCAAACACCAATGGATGTGGGATCATCCATCGCCCATCACATGGGTCGAGAAGATACGCTAGTCTACTCTGGAATATCGATGCCCTGTCTCGATATTCCCACGACTAGGAACATTGAAGGATGTACTCATGGACCACCCAGGCCCCACTAGTATGATCTACATCATAGTCCTGGAAGTCGAGCACACATCCTAAGGGCTTTATCAACATGTAACAGAGAGACAGAAAGTATACACGTTAAGATAAAGAGCAACCAGACAGCGTACTATCATGTCGAGCAAGAAAGTCCTACCTATATATGTCCCAGCATCCACTACAATATACATCCTATGTACAGTAATGGCCTCTAGGGCATACATATAACTAACAATCTCCCACTTGCACTAGGGCCATCTGTAGCAGTGGTTGCAGTATCACATACTCAACCATCCCATATAAGTCTCTCTTAGGGAAAAAGCCTTTGTGAGTGGATCCGCTGTGTTGTCCTTTAAGTCTACTCTCCTAACCTCGATCACCCTGGAGATCAACTATCTCCATGATCAGGTGATGCTGCCTCAGAATATGTCTGGGTCACTGATGGGATCGGGGTTCCTGGGCCAAAGCCACACTTCCATTGTCACACAATGGTGGGAACCTAGTTCATCTCATGAACCAATATACACCCAAACTTCCTCTTTGGTAGTATCTTTAATAGCGATGTTACCAGCCTTTATCATCTAGTTTGCCACGGTATCTAGCTTGGAACTCTTCCAACATACCGTCCCTTCACTGAGGGTAAAGACAATACCTGCGACTGACATTCAGTCGTCCTTATCACCCTGGAACCTTTCCAGTGATTCTCCCCAGGATCGATTGATACTATCTTACTACAGCTAGTGAGAATCCTAACATCCATTTAGATCTATCTCATAGACCCAAATCCCAGGATTTAGGAGGTATCAACTTTATCCTATATGGAGAATCCATGTGATAAGAGGAGATTGACCGTGCGTAGCATAGGAAACTCTTTTCTTATCAAGAGTATGTTGTCCACGTATAATACGAGGATGACCACCTTACTCTCTACTACCTTTTTGTATATACAAGGTTCGTCTACCATTTTGATGAAGTCAAACTCTTTGACTACCACATCAAAACAGACATTCCAACTCCGCGATGCCTACTTTATCCTGTAGAGAAACTTGCACATGTTTCCGCTGCTCCCACTATTTACGAAGCTCTCTGGCTGTGTGCTTATAGACGTTCTCTTCTAAATCAGTATTTAGAAAAATAGTCATGACACCCAACCACCAGATATCATAGTCATGGTATGTAGCAATGTTAAGTAGGATCCGGATGGACTTAAGCATAGCCACTTGGAAAAGGTTTCATCATTATCCACGCCTGGTTGATGACGAAAACCTTCAACAAGTCTAGTTTTGAAAGTCTCAACTTTTCCATCTACACCAAGTAATCTTCTCAAGATATACTTGCTCCTGATGGGGATTTAACCCTTCAGATATAGCATCCAAAGTCCATACTTTGTTGGTGTACATGGATTCCATCTCAGATCGCTAAGCATCCAGCCATTCTTACAGAGTCCCTACTCTCGATGGCCTGCTCGAAACTAGTTGGGTCATCATCTCATGATGCATTCCTCGCTCCCACTGTCATCGAGAAATCAAAGTATCTCTCAAGCGGATGAGGAACCCTGCTAGATCGGCGGAGAGGCTGAGGTTCGTCGGGGACTATTGAATCCTTTGGTTCTGTCAAATCATTAGCTGTAGTTTGTATAGCTGGAACTTTTCCAGTTCTACAGAACCGACCTTGCCTCGATCTTGTCCGGATTTTGCTTTTGACATAGGCTGGACAATCCCAAATCTTAACTTAATTAATAGATAGGTCCTTCCCATACCATATCTTATATGGAGTGGTAGGCACTGAGTTGATTCGAACCCAATTCAATAGGTATGCAACTTCTCAAGTGCATAACCCCTTAAAAGGAAATAGGTAACTCAGTAGTACTCATCATAGAGCACACCATATCATATAGGGAGCTATTGCTCCGCCCTGATACACCATTGTGCTGTGGTGTACTCAGAGGAGTAACACTGAGAGAGAATCTCATTCTGCTTTAGAATAGTCCAAGAATTCCATGCACAAGTATTCTCCTCCCTGATCTCATCAAAGGACATAATACTTATACCCGGTTTTTGGTTCTCTACTTCTAACTTATATTCTGTGAATATCTCAAAAACTTCAGACTTATGTTTCAACAGGAACATATGGCTGAATCTTGAGAGATTATCAGAGAATGTAATGAAGTACAAAGAACCGGTCCTGGCATGTGTAGACAGGGGACCTTACATACATCATCATGTATCAGTCCCAAGAGTTCACTAACTCTTTCTCTGTTTCCAATAAACAGAGCTATGGTCATCTAATTCTCACTGGCAAGTTCCACAAGATGTAAATTCAAACTGATTTAAATATGCATCCAAATGTAACTTCAGCCAGTCGGGTCACATTGATATGACCTAGTCTACAATGCCTCAAGAAGGATTCGTTCATTTCTGAACTCTTCCTTTTGTATGTGTTCTGTATACTAGAAACTGTAGTTTGATTTAGAACGTCAATGCTTTTAGATAACGTGCCTGAACCGATCAACTTTTGATATAGGAAATGTTCAAAACATTATCCAACAATACAAAATTTTATCATTTCTTTACTAATAAAGAGACTGATATGATTTTGTATATCAGGTTCGGTGTCTAATAGCATTTGTTCAGAATCAATGTACTGATGATACAGGGTGACAGTGACCAACAGACTTGGCTGCAACACTTGCCCCGTTTTCTGTCTCATGAAACTTATCACCCGTTCTCAGTTCTCTACCTTTCTGTAGCACTATGTAACTGATTACATATCTGGGATCCTGATCCGGCAACAAATACCCAGGACGTAGAGAACACTGAGAAACAGTTCTTTATAATGAACACACCCGAAGGAGATGCATCATACGCACTTTCTTCGTTTGGGCGGCATAGGAATTCTGGTATTCCCCTATTTCCTGCTCGGTCTTATAACAATTATAAGTTGGAGTGGGACCAACGTTCCCCAGCTCAGTATAACAAGCGGGTTCGGTCAATACATCCATATTATTATCTTGATTAAGGCGTGATATGGTCGCTACCTGGAGAGAGAGAGAAGAAAACACTCTGCGTGCGCTCTTGCAAGATTAGAATGGTTATATATTTTATCTAATCAGGATGGCTCCCACTGTTTTTATCAAATCTTCCTTCAAACCCTAAAAGAAAAGACTAGCCGGGATTAATTACACTCTACAAGTTCGCCAATCTTTCGGCCAGGCCAGTGTCGGTACTTTGAGGGAAGTTCCCCGTGCTTTCGCACGGACCTAATTAAAGTAAACCTCGTTTTCCCATAGGCGTAACCCCGTTGACACCTTTCTAGACACCTACTTGATCGGCTAATTGCAAAGTGCAAAACTCTCCCAGGAGTAACAATTACTCACAGTGGGTATCGGGATCCAACTATCACATAGAACGTATGCAATCTCATTGCAAATTTCAACACTTGAAACTCCCAATAAAGGTTTTTACCCCTAGCACCTATGACCTTAACTATGGTCAACAAATCATAAGCACTAGTCAAGTTCTACCCGTCATTTCATAATTAATTAGACCCACCCACATGACCCTTAACTAAGGTCAACAAAGTCACGCGACTGTCCTAACTAATCGCATCATATGCGGTGTAGGAAGACATCACTTAGCGACCGTACACTGTGCCTTGACTATGGTCAACAAACACAACACGAATACTAAGTACTCTACTTCCTAAAATGACGGAGGGTTGCGAATGGTTTTTATGAAAACCTTTAACGCTTTGAACTTGATCTCGTTGCGGAATCAAATGGTTTTTAAATGGATTGTTTTTTAGGCTTTTCTAGTTTTGCTAAAGGGGTCACTCCCGGTGAAGGGATCGTCGGCCCTTTCCTCATCGAATAAGGTGCAAGATATATCATATATACCGCTGTGCAAAGCAAAAACTATAGAAGCAATCAAAAGACAAACCGAGGGTTGTAGCATCTGCCAGTTATTGCTAAAGGAGTCACTCCCGGTGAAGGGATCTCGGTCCTTTCCTTATCGAATAAGGTGCAGGATGTTCTACAAGGAACACCGCAATGCAAAGCAAGAACTGTAGCTACCTGTTTTATTTTTGAAATTCGATTCCACAACATCTTTTAGGTTTATTTTCTTTCATTAATCACATTAATGAATATCCCATCATTTAAGTCCACCTAAACATCACAGATAAATATAACGTACGCTTATGCCATCCGCATTCGCCTCGATGTCCCGTCTGCACCGTTAGGTTAGGTAACTAATGGCAGAGCGGGGCAGGGATAGCGCGGGTGTAAAACATAAGCAACGTCTATATAGTATATCATATATACTATATGCGATATCTATCTGAACAAATCACATGATCACATCACAGATAACGCAGCAGAAAATATCATATGAAATATTGGATATACTAGGACGTCCGTGTTTTCAATACGAGCCAGTATAAAACACGGATTCTACGGTCACGATGAATAGCCAAACCCACACCCCTAGACCCCTACGAGAGCGGCAAGCAACCCTACCAATTCTAGAGTTAGGAGACCCGGACTCGACTCCTCGAGTTGGTCTCCCACTGGACTCCAGAACCCGGTTACATGTGCCTTCCTCCTTGGGTCTATCCTAGTGCGGAAAAGTAAATAATATACATCAACGGTGACATCTTCCGCAACCTGGAAGTGCCCCAATAAAAGAATATTACATACAAGTTTTTACATGAATGAAAATGAAAAACACTCGTCTCACATAAAAACTCCCCGGCTATTCAAACACGACGATCCAATATAACATATCCAGCAACACATAACATCACATGTCATCAACGTAAGTAAACATGCGTATCCCAATTGTCGTTGATATAAAGCAACGAAACCGGCGATATCACATATTACACTTACGTTCACAGAAAAGAAAGTGTAAAACTATAACAGTTGGAATCCGCAAACTCTTTAGACATCGCATGCCTAATCAAATGAATTCCTTAGATATCGCATGCCTAACAGTTATAAACCCCGCATTTTAGTCTCAATATCGAAAACACTTTTCATATAAAGTCGGTCAATTCAACAAGATTCCCGGCATCCAGAACGAATGCTCATCGCAAACTTTAGTGGACGGCCGCACCCCCGATACCGTCGACGAAGTGCACTAAGGCGGAACACCGCTGCCGCAAGCACCCGAACGGATGCTTTTTGGCGACGGGGTTCTCCTACAGTCACTTGGTCGGGGTTATGGGGTGTAGCTGTCTATTACGGTTACCGGCGAGTATCTGTGTAATCAACGTGATTGCGACGGACTTTTGATCACATCAAAATCCCGTGGCAACCAATCAAGTGAGACTAAACTGCTATACTTATAACATCCAAATCAGTTATCTCATAACTACTTGTGGATTTCAAATATTGTATCACATTCCAGATAAATAGAACATGTTAAACTTTCCGATCGAACAGTCAAACACCCAAGTTTTCCCGAAACAGCTCAATACATGAAATAGGTTTAAAAAAAACATTTACTTCATGCCTCAGTACCAACGGTCCAGCCGTAGAAGGGTCAAGCCAACGCCTCACATGTGGCACGCCGTATTGCCCCAAACCCTAAGGTTCAAAGGGCAGTTCAAGACGGTCACATAATCGAGTTAAGGTTTGTTGTCTTCTAGAGGGTCCATCACGTTACTTGCACTACTTAGAACGTCTTTAAACCACGGAAAAATCCAACATTTGGAAATTTCCCAACAGGGGAAAAAGTGGGTATTTATATCCGGTCGAACTTTTTAACATATTCTAAAATTACCCGGAAAAACACATAGACAAAATTAGATAATCCGATCGAATCTGCGAACTCCCAATACAACCCAGAAAACTCAACTCTTGAGTAAACTTTAAAAATTCCCAGAAAACACGGGCATTGCAGAATGGTATTACTGTGCAAAGAAAATTCCAAGATGCTCCTATATGGCCGCGGAACCGCCGCACATGCCATGCTCGTGTCGCGGTTCCGCGGCCACGTGGTCGAGTTACGCGCATATGCTTCACCATAATTCTTAAAAAAGCCTGCTGAATTTTCTGGATATTTTTAATTCACAAAAATCCACTGTTTGGAAAAATGTACAGAGAAGGATTATGGATTAGGGTTTCGGGTTCAATCGGGTTTCTAACTTCGTCTACACTTCGCCTAAGGCTCTAACTAGGCTCTGATACCACTGTAGAGATCCTAGGCACACACATGAGGTTCCACAATAGATCAAACATACCAAAATCAAATTTTTCCATGTGCCTAAGAACCCTATGCTAGATCGTTAACTAGAGGATAGGCGAAAACTAAACAAGTTAACAACTTAACTAAAAGGTTAAAGGGGCTACAACCTTTGTAGATCCGGTCCTCCACTTTCTTAGCTCCGTGATGACGTCCCTCCGCTGTGATCATCGGATCCTGGACTCTAGCGATGGTTTCGTCGAAGAAAAGATCGGGCTAGGTCGTCGACTTCGATGCCGAAGATGATCTACGTCGAGGCAACTCAAGATCAAGCTCCACCTTCACCAAGTCATGAAACTTGTGAAGAAAACACCCTATACTACATGGCAAGTAGTAGAAGATGAAGAAATAGGAAGTGGGTTCACTTTGGATTTGGATTTCTCACTTGGAATCATCACTTAGAAATTTTCAAGAAAGCTTTCTTCTTCACTTGAAGAAGATGAAGAAGAAAATGGAAAAAGAATTATCATAAAAAGAAAATTCAAGTGATATCTATCATATTGCAACCATGGGTGAGATAAACTCATGTAGAGAATAAACTATGGTTTAGGCAAATGGTTAGGTTAAGCAAAAGAAACAAAATGGTTGAACTTTTCAAAGCTTCATGAAGCTTCAAAGAAAATCCAAAGTTAGCCACCATTTTATTTCTTGCTAAAATGAATAAATAAATGAATGAATAAATAAATAAATAAGGTAATGGAAACCCTAACCATTAACCAAACATGGTTTAAAGTAAACACACACCCAAGTTTGCATGTATCATCAAACATGATACAAACTAGTGCACAAACATATATCATATATACAATATGCACAATCAAGTGAGAAAATAATCTTAAGTGAACCAATACTAGTTAATGTAAAGTAATATATCAAATATATAATTATACATTAAATCATTAAATCAACACTTGATTCAATGATCCGGTCATACTGCATATAACCGACTAATATCAAGTGTATTAATGTATCGAATCAACATTTGATTCGGTAACCCGGCTATATCACATATAACCGACCAATGATTCAAATCGCGAGAATAGAATACAGTATCACATACTGGTATTATTCTCGGTCCCGCACATATCTCATATGCGCTCCTATTTCGTTTCGCTTGAGCTAGGAAACCTCTGTGTAGGACTCTAAAGACTCGTCAATGCGCCGGCAGCAGGTGATGATTATATCAAACACCCACAAGCCACAAACGGTCTGCTAAACGTAACAGCCACCCGGGTATTGAGCGATCATAAGATCAACGAGCAAGCCCGCTCACACTCCTGTGAATCCAACCAGCAACACTTACCGTATCATTCCGGTCTGTTCGTCTGATATGTCGCATATCTCGCCTAGGGGTGGTAAACGTCAGACCCCAGTAGCTCGATAAGTCATGCCGATGTACGGTCCATAACATAGAGTGAAACTACTGATAACACTTACCAGTAGATCACTGCAACCCTGGCCAGGGATTTCCAGTTATGGCCAGTCGAGCATAGCACAACATCAACCCCCAATATCGGGAAAGACGAATCCCCTCTTATCGCTCATTGCCTCCATATGAATCGGGACTGTACCCAAAAACTACCTGTTTGCACGCAGTAGAGTCATGGTAGGGTGGAAATCAAAGCACATTGGGAGACACACAAGACTCTATGACGATCTCGGGTCAACAGACGAAGCTGTACCAGTGTCACCAGAGAACTGCCATCTGACGTGAGGTATAATACCATCTGGGAGTTCTCGGCGAGTCCGTTCAGTGTACCCAGTCTCCACTGAGCACCCACATACCATCTCTGATGTCAAACACCAATGGATATGGGATCATCCATCGCCCATCACATGGATCGAGAAGATATACGCTAGTCTACTCTGGAATATCGATGCCCCGTCTCGATATTCCCACGACTAGGAACATTGAAGGATGTACTCATGGACCACCCAGGCCCCACTAGTATGATCTACATCATAGTCCTGGAAGTCGAGCACACATCCTAAGGGTTTTATCAACATGTAACAGAGAGACAGAAAGTATACATGTTAAGATAAAGAGCAACCAGATAGCGTACTATCATATCGAGCAAGAAAGTCCTACCTATATATGTCCCAGCATCCACTACAATATACATCCTATGTACAGTAATGGCCTCTAGGGCATACATATAACTAACATGCCCTAGAGGCCATTGTTGTACATATGATGTATATTATAGTGGATGCTTAGATATATATAGAGAGAACTTTCCTGCTCGACATGATAGTATGCTATCTGGTTTCACTTTGTCTTAACATGTTGACTTGTATTGGTTTACTGTCTTGCTCTCACATGTTGATAAAACCCTTAGGATATGTACTCGACTACTAGGACTATGATGTAGATCATACTAGTGGGGCCAGGTTAGTCCAAGAGTACATCCTATAATTGTTCCTAGTCGAGGGTGTATCGAGATAGGGCATCAATACTTCAGAGTAGACTAGCGTATACGCATCTTGACCCATATGATGGGCGATGGATGATCCCATATCCATTGGTGTTTGACATCAAAGATTGTGTACGGGCGCTCAGTGGAGACTGGGTACACTGAACGGACTCGCCGAGAACTCCTAGATGGTATTATACCTATCGTCAGATAGCAGTTCTCTGGTGACACTGTTACAGGTTAGTCTGTAGACCCGAGATCGTCATAGAGTCTTGTGTGATTCCCACTGTGCTTTGATTTTCACCTTACCACGTTCATGATAACGTGCAAAACGGTGGCTTTTGGGTACGCTCCCGAATCACATGGAGGTAATGAGCAATAGGAGGGGTTTCGTCTCTCCCGGTATTAAGAGTTGGTGTTGTGCTGTGTTCGATGGGCTATAACTGGAAGTCCCTGGCCAGGGCTGATATGGAGATATACTGGTAAGTGTTATCAGTAGTTTCTCGACCCGTTATGAGCCTTACATCGACACGACTTATCGGTTACTGTGGTCTGACGTTTACCACCCCTAGACTAGATATGGGACATATCAAACGAAGAGACCGGACTGTATGGGAGTGTTACTGATTGGATTCACAGGAGAATGTACAGGCTTGCTTGTTGATCTTCTGATCGCTCAATACCCGGGTGGCTGTTACGTTTAGCTGACCGCTTGCAGCTTGTGGGTGTTTGATATGATCATCACCTACTGACGGCGTATTGACGATTCTTTAGAGTCCTACACAGAGGCTTCCTGGCTCAGGAAAAATGGAGTAGGAGCACATATGTGATATGTGCGGGACTGAAAATAATACGTGTATGTGATACCGTATTCGATTCTCGCGATATGTGATATCGATCAGGTATATGTAATATAGCCGGGTCATCGGATCAAGTGTTGATTCGATGAACTGACACATATTATATTAGTCGGTTACATGTAATATAGATGGGTTATTAAATCAAGTGTTGATTTAATATGTGATATATTACATTACATTAACTAATATAATCTCACTTAAATGATTCGTTTTCTCACTTGATGATATATTGATATATATGTGATATATGTTAATTGTATTATTTTCTTTTGTTACATTATATATTATATATGTGATATATAATATTATAACATGTTAGGGTTAAACTTGCAACTAGGGTTTTGAGATTATTACCATGGCTAAGACTAGGGTTTGATATATATATATATATATATATATATATATATATATATATAGATTAATGGAGGGAAGAGGCCATAGGAGGGGATTCCCTCCTATGGCGTCGAAAAAATACCTCCTCCCGAGTTTTTTCCGACGATCGGCACCCACCATCTTCATCGTCATCATCTAAGATGTGGATACACCAAATTTCATGTGATTCTACAACCTTTTCACCGTTGATTTAGTTGGTGCAAAATTAATGGTTTACCGACAATAGAACTTTTTACATTGCTTATTCAACGGTGAAAAAGTGGTGAAATCACATGAAATTTAGTGTATGTACATCTTAGATTATAACAATGATGATGATGAATGCTGATCGTCGGAAAAAATGGTGAAAGTTGTATTTTTTCGAACGCCATAGGAGGAAATCCCCTCCTATGGCCTCTTTTCTCCATTATTCTCATATATATATATATATATATTAGCAAAATTCAAAAAAGAAAAGACTTCTGGCAAAAGAGTTGCCATTGTTGTCTAAGTCTTCTCTCTTGATATTTTGCTTAGATATTTCTAAGCCAAACCCTAACCCTAGACCATGGTAAAGTCTCTACAAGGGTCAAGCATGACATGCTTAACCCTAGGTTGCAATTCTAACCTCAACAATAATTCAATTTCATCACAACTTCATCTTCTTCCTCCTCTTCACAAAAAGCTTGCTAGTTTTTGATTTGTGATAAAATATTGTGAGAAATTGAAAACAAAAGAGAGCAAAATTCCTACTTCATCATCCTCATCTATACTAGCCATATAGATTATTGTGTTGGCTTCACTAATCTCTAATTAGTGAAGTGTAAGCTTGGGTTTGTGATTCCTTAAGGTAGATCATCTTTGATAGTGAAGACTTCAAGCAACCATGGATAATTCACCTCATGGAGCCTCTCTAGAGTTCGGGAGCATGATGATCGCAGCAAAGGACCTCAACTCGGAGCTTATGAAGCGAAGTAACGGACTACTTGTTAGTGATATGTATGCCCTAGAGGCCATTACTGTACATACGATGTATATTGTAGTGGATGCTTGGACATATATATGGAGGACTTTCTTGCTCGACATGATAGTATGCTATCTGGTTGCTCTTTATCTTAACATGTACTCTGATTGTCTCTATGTTACATGTTGATAAAGCCCTTAGGATGAGTACTTGACTACCAGGACTATGATGCAGATCATACTAGTGGGGACAGTGTAGTCACTAAGTACATCCTTCAAATGTTCCTAGTCGTAGGTGTATCGAGACAGGGCATCGATATACTAGAGTAGACTAGCGTATAGCTTCTCGACCCATGTAGATGGGCGATGGATGATCCCATATCCATTGGTGTTTGACATCAGAGATAGTATACGGGTGCTCAGTGGAGACTGGGTATACTGGACGGACTCGCCGAGAACTCCCAGATGGTATTATACCTCACATCAGATGGCAGTTCTCTGGTGACACTGGTACAGGCGAGATCGTCATAGAGTCTTGTGTGATTCCCACTGTGCTTTGATTTCCACCTTACCACGTTCAAGAGAACGTGCAAAACGGTGGCTTTTGGGTACAGTCCCGAATCACATAGAGGCAATGAGCGATAGGAAGGGTTTCGTGTCTCCCGGTATTGGGAGTTGATGTTGCGCTGTGTTCGATTGGCTATAACTGAAAATCCCTGGCCAGGGTTGCTGAGATTTACTGGTAAGTGTTATCAGTAGTTTCTCGAACTGTTATGGACCTCATATCTTCACGACTTATCGGTTACTGGGGTCTGACGACATATCCGACGAAGAGACCGGACTGTACGGGAGTGTTATTGATTGGATTCACAGGAGAATGTACAGGCTTTCTTGTTGAACTTCTGATCGCTCAATACCTGGGGCCGTTACATTTAACTGACCGCTTGCAGCTTGTGGGTGTTTGATATGATCATCACCTACTGCCGACTTATTGACGATTCTTTAGAGTCCTACACAGAGGTTTCCTGGCTCAGGCAAGAGGAGTAAGAGCACATATGTGATATGTGCGGGACCGAGAATAGTATGTGTATATGATACCGTATTCGATTCTCGTGATATGTGATATCGGCTGGGTATATATGATATAGCCAGGCCATCGGATCAAGTGTTGATTCGATGAACTGATACATGTTATATTAGTCGGTTATATGTAATATGGCCGGATTATCGGATCAAGTGTTGATTGGATAATTTAATGTATAATTCTATATTTGATATATTACATTGCATTAACTAATATAAGCTCACTTAAAGATTCTTTTTCTTACTTGGAAAATACATTGATGTATATGCGATATATGTTAATTGTATTATTTTATTTTGT
Source organism: Agapanthus africanus (assembly GCA_030015575.1). Classification (NCBI taxonomy): domain Eukaryota; kingdom Viridiplantae; phylum Streptophyta; class Magnoliopsida; order Asparagales; family Amaryllidaceae; genus Agapanthus; species Agapanthus africanus. The sequence continues at coordinate 122,044,481 of JASDDO010000012.1, read as the reverse complement.
TACTGTATATATTATATATGTGATATATAATATTGTAACATGTTAGGGTTACAAATGCAACAAAGGTTTTGAGATTTAACCATGTTAGGGTTTGGATTAGGGTTAAGCTTTTGGATTATGGTTTTGGATGAGCTTTGAGGAAGCTTCAACTTTGTCCATTTTCTTTGATATTTTTGAGAGATATTTGTTAACCCAACACAAACCTTAACCCATGGTAAAGTCTCTACAAGGGTTAAGCATGTCATGCTTAACCCTAGGTTGCATTTCTAACTTCAACAATAATTCATTATTCATCACAAAAGAAATTCTTCTTCTTCCTCTTGAAAAGCTTCACTAGCTTTTGGGTTTGTGATGATTTTAAGTGAGATAAAGAAAATAAAAGAGAGCAAAATTCCTACTTCATCATCCTCATCTATTCTAGCCACTTAGATTAGGGTGTTTGCTTTACTAATACTTGATTAGTGAAGCAAGAGCTTGGGTTTGAGATTCTTCAAGGTAGATCATCTTGGATTAGTGAAGTCTTCAAGCAAGGGTGCATCATTCTCTTCATGGAGCCTCTCTAGAGTCCGGGTACTTAATGATCGCAGTAAAGGGACCTCAACATGGATCTTATAAAGCGAAGGAATGGACTACAAAGGTTGTAATCCCTAACTCTTAGATGTTAAAGTGTTAACATGCTAGTTTTGTTTGATTCTCTAGTTAATGATCTAGGTTTGGGGTTATCTATAATGGCAATTTTTGAAATTGGAATGTGTGATGCCACCCGAAACCTTGCTGCCATTGTAGGTATCCCAACAGTGGTATCAGAGCCTAGCTAGAGAATTAGACGGATAAGTGTAGGATTACGAAACCGAAACAACTCCGAAACACCCGACGAAAAACCCTAGTTTCTATCGAAATTTTTCTGGAGTCAAAAAATTAATTTAACAGTTGCAGAATGTTGTATGTGATGCAATATGAACATAACACAAAACCCACCCACCCCCTGCTCGGATCAGGGCCGGCGACTAGGTAGGTTTTCCGGCGACGTCGGTTTTTGCAAGGGGTTAGGGTTTGGGTTTTGTGGTGTGGTCCAGGTTCTGGGGTTTGTTACTTGTGGTGTTGTTTATTTTTGCTAAAATTACATATGATGTTAATTTACTGCATTAATTAATTCGGAGTGTTTCGTATTCGCAATTCTAGCTTTGTTTCGGTTTGTTTAGACAGTGTTAAAAAGTTCGAACGGATATCAATAACTCACTTTTTCCCCTGCCGGAAAATTTCCAAGTATTGGATTTTTCCTTAGTTAAAGAACATTCAAAGTCGTGCAAGTAACTCGGTGGACCCTCTAGAAGAACGAAAACCTTAACTCGATTATGTGACCATCAGAACCACCTCTAAACCCTAGGGTTTGTGGTAGTTCGGCGTTGCCATATGTGAGGCGTTGGTTTGACCCTTCTACGGCTGGTTCATTGGTACTGTGGCATGTGATGGATGCTTTTAAACTAAGTTCAAGTGTTGAGCAAATAGGGAAATTTTGGTTGTTTGTTGATTCGATCGGAATGTTTAACATCGTCTAACTTTTTCTGTAATGTGATACAATATTTGGAATCCACAAGTAGTTATAAGATAACTAATTTGAATGTTATAAATCTAGCAGTTTAGTCTCATTTGATCGGTTGCCATGGGATTTTGATGCTATCAAAAGTCCGTCGCAATCACGTAGCGTACGCGGATACTCACTGGATAAACTTAATAGATAGCCACGCCCCATAGCCCCGACCAAGTGACTGTTGGAGAACCCCGTCGCCAAAAGCATCCGTTCGGGTGCTCGTGGCAACGGTGTTCCGCCTTAGTGCACTTTGTCGACGGCATCGGGGGTGCGGTCGTCTACTAAAGTTTTCGACGAGCATTCAATCAGGATGTCGGGAATGTTGTTGAATTGTCCGACTAGATATTGAAAAGTTTTTTCGAGATCAAGACTAAAAAGCGGGGTTTATAATTGTTAGGTATGCGATGTCTAAGGAATTCATTTGGTAAGGCATGTGATGTCTAAGGAGGTTGCGGATTCCAACTGTGTAGTTTTACACTTTCTTTTCTGCGACCGTAAGTGTAATATGTGGTGTATTGCCGGTTTCGTTGCTCTACATCAACGACAATTGGGATACGCATATTTACTTACGTTGATGACATGTGATGTTATGTGTTGCTGTGATATGTTATATTGGATCATCATGTTTTGAATAGCCGGGGGTTTTATGTGAGATGAGAGTTTTTCTTTTTCATTCATGTAAAATTCATTGTATGTAATATTCTTTTATTGGGGAACTTCCGGGTTGAGGATGATATCGCCATTGTATATTATTTACTTTTCCGCATTAGGATAGACCCAAGGCGGGGAGCACAAGTAACCGGGTTCTAGGGTCCAGTAGGAGACCATCTCGAGGAGTCGAGACCGCATCTCCTAACTCTAGAATTGGTAGGGTTGCTTGCCGCTCTCGTAGGGGTCTAGGGGTGTGGGATTGCCTATTCATCACGATCGTGGAATCCGTGTTTTATACAGGCTCGCAATAAAACACGGACTCCTAGTATATCCAATATTTCATATGTTTCTTCTGCTGCGATATCTGTAATGTGATCATTTGATATGTTGAGATAAATACTGGGTACAGTATTTGTGATATATTATATAGACGTTGCTTAGTTTTACACCCGCGCTAGCACTGCCCCGCTCTGCCATTAGTTACCTAACCTAACGGTGCACGAGAGGACATCGAGGCGAATGCAGATAGCATAAGCGTACGTTGTATTTATCTGTGATGTTTAGGTAAACTAAAATGATGGGACTTCATTAATGAGATTAATGAAATAAAAGAAACCTAAAGATGTTGTGGAATCAAATTTTCAAAAATAGGTAGCTCTAGTTTTTGTTTTGCATAGCGGTGTTCCTTATAGAACATCCAGCACCTTATTCGATAAGGAAAGAGTCAAGATCCCTTCACCGGGAGTGATCTCTTTAGCAATAACTGGCAGATGCTACAACCCTCAGTTTTGTCTTTTGATTGCTTTTCTAGTTCTTGCTTTGCATAGTGGTATGGTGAATATCCTGCACCTTATTCGATAGGGAAAGAGCCGAGATCCCTTCATCGGGAGTGACCTCTTTTAGCAAAACTAGTAAAAGGCTCAAAAACACTTCATTTTAAATCATTTGATTCCACAATGATATCAAGTTCATTACGCAAAAGGTTTTCTTAAAAACCTGTCGTAGCCCTCCATCATTTCAGATAAGTACTTCATAGTATTCGTGTTGCGTTTGTTGACCTTGTCATGGCATAGTGTACGGTAGCTATTTATGCTTATCTGCATAAGCATATGATGCGATTGAGTTAGGGTAGTCGTACGACCTTGTTGACCTTGTCAAGGGTCATGCAGGTGGGTAAATTCAATCAGGAAATGGCGGGTTGAACTTGACTTACGGTCTATGATTTGTTAACCTTGTCAAGGTCATAGATCGCTCGGGATAAAATATTATTGGGAATTTCAAGTGTTGAAATTTGCAATGAGATTACATACCTCCTATGATATAGTTGGATCTTGATACCCACTGCGAGTAAGAGTTACTCCTGGGAGAGTTTTACACATTACAATTAGAGGATCAATTAGGTGTCTAGAAAGGTGTTAACGGGGTTATGCCCCTGGGAAAATGAGATTTATTTTAATTTGGTCCGTGTGAAAGCACGGGGAACCTCCCTCAAAGTACCGGCACTGGTCTGGCTGAAAGATTGGCAAACTTGTAGGGTGTAATTAATCCCGGATAGTCTTTCCTTTTATGGTTTGAAGGAAGATTTGACTAAAACAGTGGGAGCCAACCTGATTAGATATATTAATAACCAATCTAATCTTGCAAGAGCATACGCTGAGTGTTTTCTTCTCTCTCTATCAAGGTACCGACCATGTCACGACTTAATCAAGATAATAATATGGATGTATTGATCGAACCCGCTTGTTATACTGAGCTGGGGAACGTTGGTCCCGCTCCAACTTATAATTGTTATAAGACAGAGAAGGAAATAGGGGATTACCAAAATTCTCGTATCGTCCAAACGAAGAAAGTGCATGCTGATGCATCATCTTCGGGTGTGTTCATTACAGAGAACGGTTTCTCAGTATCCTTTACATTTTGGGTATGAGATACCGGATCAGGATCCCACAAATGTAATCTGTTACATGGGCTACAGATAGGTAGAGAACTGATAAAGGGTGATAATTTTTAAGAGCTAAAAATAGTGCAAGTGTTGCAGCCAAGTCTGTTAGCAATTATCACCCTGTACTACCAAATTCATTGATTCTAAACGAATGTTATTAGATACCAAACCTGATATACAACATCATATCGGTATCTTTATTTAGTAAAGAAGGATATAATTTTGTATTGTTGGACAATGTTTTGAACATTTCCTATATCAGTAGTTGATCGGTTCAGGCACGTTATCTAAAAGTATAGACGTTCTAAATCAAACCACAGTTCTTAACGTACAGCACACACACAAGAGGAAGAGTTCAGAAATGAACAAATCCTTCTTAAGGTATTGTAGACTAGGTCATATCAATGTAACCCGACTAGCTAAAGTTACATAAAGATTCATATTTAAATCAGTTTGAATTTACATCTTGTGAAACTTGCCAGTCATGTCACAAAGATAAGATGACCATAGCTCCATTTATTGGAAACAGAGAAAGAGTTATTGAACTCTTGGGATTGATACATAATGATGTATGTCAGGTCCTCTGTCTATATATGCCAGGACCGGTTCTTTGTACTTTAGAAGTAGAGAACCAAAACAGGTATAAGTATTATGTCCTATGATGAGATCAAAGAGGAGAATACTTGAGCACGGAATTCCTGGACCATTCTAAAGGAGAATGAGATTCTCTCTCAGCATTACTCCTCCGTATACACCACAGCTCGTCGGTGTATCGGGACGGAGCAATCGCATCCTATGTGATATGGTGTGCTCTATGATGAATACTATTGAGCTGCCTATTTCCTTTTGGGTATTATGAGCTTGTGAAGCTATATACCTATTGAATAGGGTTCCAACCAAATCAGATGCCTACCACTCCATATGCGATATGGTATGGGAAGAGCCCATGTCTTAAGGATGTTAAGATTTAGGGTTGTCCAGCCAATGTCTAAAAGCAAAATCGGGACAAGCTCGAGGTAAGGTCAGTTCTGTAGAAGTTTGTTGGATATCCTAAGCATTTGCAAGGGAATATCTTCTACCACACTGAGGAACAAAAGGTGTTTTGTTTTCTCAGCATGCTACCTTTTGGAAAGGGAATTTCTTGTGAAGAAATTAGTGGTCATGAGGTAGAACTGGAAGGAGTTCCAACTATACAAATTGCAGCTGATGATTTGGTAGAACCGGAGGATTCAATAGTTTCCAACGAACCTCAGCCTCTTCGCCGATCTGGTAGGGTTCCTCATCCACCTGAGAGATACTTCGGTTTTCTCTATAACAGTAGGAGTGAGGATTGCATCATGAGATGATGACCCAATTAGTTTCGAGCTGGCCATCAACAGTGGGGACTCTGTAAGAATGGCTGGATTCTTAGCGATCAGAGATGGAATCCATATACACCAACAAAGTATGGACTTTGGTTGCTTTATCTGAAGGGTTAAATCCCCATTAGGAGCAAGTATATCTTGAGAAGATTACTTGGTGCACATGGAAAAGTTGAGACTTTCAAAGCATAGCTTAAGTCCATCCAGATCCTACTTGCCAATGCTACATACCATGACTACGATATCTGGCGGTTGGGTGTCAAGACTGCTTTTCTAAATGATGATTTAGAAGAGAGCGTCTGTAAGTATACAACCAGAAGGCTTCGTAGATAGTGGGAGCAGCGGAAATGTGTGCAAGTTGTTTTATGGGATAAATCATGTATCGCGGAGTTGGAACGGCTGTTTTGATGTGATAGTCAAAAAGTTTGACTTCATCAAAATGGTAGATGAACCTAGTATATACAAAAAGCCAGTAGAGAGTATGGGGGTGATCCTCGTATGGTACGTGGATGACATACTCTTGATAGGGAAGGAGTTTCCTATGCTACGCCCAGTCAATCTCCTCTTATCACAAGGATTCTCCATAGGATCAAGGTGATACATCATAAATCCTGGGTTTTGGATCTATGAGATAGATCTAATTGGATGTTAGGATTCTCACTAGGTGTAGTGAGATGGTATCAATCGATCCTGGGGAGAATCACTGGAAAGTTTCCAAGGTGGTAAGGTCGACTGAATATCAGTCACAGGCATTGTCTTTACCCTCAGTGGAG